>OY728162.1:1090202270-1095202270 GCA_963277665.1 Viscum album | reverse complement strand
CATTAAAATCCTAATATTAGTCTCAAAAAGTCAGCCTTAACATCAAGATCACAATTCCGCTGATGGCACATCAATTGGACATCATATGCAGGAGTTATAGTGAGACAAAGTTTAATAATAATAATATTATATTATTATTTGAGCGTTTCATGTACCCGGGTTACGGGTCAGAGAAAATTATTCAAAATGATCTTAAAATGACCGTATTTCAAATGGGGTCACACCACCACAAACAGTGCGTGAATCAAACTCCCCAAATGGGAGTTATGAGGGTTTAAATATTTAAATAATGATGATGGTAATAATAATAATAATAATAATAATAATAATAATAATAATAATAATAATAATATTATTATTATATTTTAATTTCTTTTACCCCTTAGGGTTTCCCCCTCCCCTTTCGTTCTCCCTTTACATGACACCATCACCCTGTCCACTGCATCTTCTAGCCACCGCCGCATGCCGCCTCGTCGGCCACCTGGTCCAACCACCTCCGACCACCTATACTCGACCATGTGCTGTTGGAACTGACTAGAGCCGCCTCAGACTGCCACCTTAAAAGCTGCCCGTGATACCTTGGCCTTCTCTATCTGAAATGCCTCACTGGACGCCTACCTGGAACCGTGCCAGACCACCACCGTCACGGCCTGCTCCGCCTGAACCACCTTCGCTATGCCACCTCCAACCTCACCGTACCGCCTTACTTTTGCAGAATCTTCAAACTACCTCGCACGCACCACCACACCTTTCGAAAGCCACTGCACCCCCGTTCAAAATCAAAACCTTGAAATGATTGCATATCTGTGATCCTTGGGTCTCAATCTACACAAAACCGATCTCTCCTCACGATTCCTTCTCTATTCCACAAATCATCCACGGATCCGAGTGCTCGATCGAGCTCGGGTTGCTTGAAAATTGTTGAGCCGGGAACCACAGGGTTCCTCTGGTGAATAACGCAAAGAATTGAGGAGGTAAAGGCACATAATAGAAGGTTTGGATTTTTGGCCAAGCGTTCTTGGCCAACTGATCAAGAACGGGCATCCTGGGTTAGAGAGAATTGAAAAAAGAAATTGTTTTCAGTATTTGGGATCATGTAAGGGGCGAAAATTAAGGAAATAATTGACAATACACTCAAAGTTTAATTAGAGGCATAAAAAAACCAAAGACGAGTCATACTTAGATTGTATTAATCATTGTTGATGAATATCACACTTTCACAATGATCAAAATAAGAAGATGCGTTCATCGTGCTTTGATTCACCTGAATCCAAGGTTTCGTCATCGTTCTTTGTTCACTAACAGAAAGGAGACGAGAGAGTTTTCCAATGATTGTAGGAATTGTGTGAAAACCCTAGAAAAAATCCTTTAGTGATATATTTATAATCACTTGGATTAGGTTAAATCAATTTAATTAATTAACTAAATAATTAATTAAATCATTTAAACGCATCGCCAATGAGAGAGGGGTCCAAACACCCCAAACCGACTCATTTTATGTCTTGCTTAGGGTAAACGCCATGTTCCAAAATCAACCATGGTCTCAAATTTCTGATACGATCAACAATTTGATAGATATTCCATTATTTCTAAAAAAATGCGTGCGCGCAATAAAAATATTGTTAATATTTTTCTAAAATTAATTTCGGGCACATTGGGTCTCAGAATCACACACCGTCTTAGTGACTAGCTCTGAAATTATTATTAGGAATATTCCAAAATATTACATGATAAAACTAGGGTCTCTAAAATATTCCCTTATTCAAAACTTTTCATCCCTGAAAATCACAAACTAAGAAAAGAGGTGGGGATACTGAGCCTTCACCTGGCTCTTCCCTACACCGGGATGCAACTAAAGGAGAAGTGTGAAGCTTCCTCATCACTACTCCTTGAAACATTACTGGAATCACCATTCGTACCTAAATGACATGATTTCCTTATTCAAAAAAATCCATTGGGTGGAACTTCTAAGTATATTCGGTCATGAAAGACCTCATAGTTGTTGTGTTTCAATTGATATTCTCTTAGATGATCGAGAAGTGATGGAGTAAACAACATCGACTGAAGAAAAATTGCACCCTCCTTCTCCACCACTGCATCAAGGTTAATTTCAAGAATGTAAGAGTGCCAAAGAACAATAAAAGTGAGTAGAATCATCCAACCATGAGAATCTAGACACAGAAATCACATGACATACCCCATGTGTCTTCACCTCTTTTGGAAGTAGAGTAAACCCCAAACCAAAAAATCCACCACACTTACTAGTGGCATCCCAAAAAAAAAGGGTTAAGTAGAAAAACTCTAATAGCAATGCCAGGACCTAATCTAATACTCTATTTCACAAAACCGACATGGGGTTACACCGATGCCCCATGTCACCCTAGTTGAACCTCGAGCAAAGAGTGGAAAGAAAAGAGTACCTCATAACAGTGTCTAAAAATTTCTACTGTAGAAGGAATAAAGGACATAGAGCATACCTCTTATCATCTCGTTCACTGCAGGATCATATACATCCAAATCCTGAAACTATCCATGGCCCCATCCGCCAGCTCCCTAAGCCTAACGTGGGCCACCTGGTGGTGGTGGTGGAAGAACCTCATAGAGTCATCCCCCACCTATAGCTCCTCCTGCTCCTCAGCCAGATTTGACTCCCTGGGGACCACCCTGTCCCCACTTGGGTGATCCCTGATCATGGTGCTTCTCTACCATGGCGATCCATCTGTTGCCTGCTTAGGATATTTAGCATGCCTGATTGGTCAGTCCTATGCCATGTGACCTCACCCGTCATAGGTATAGCACCGACCCTCTCCAGGCTTCCCTGATGCTCTACACTGCCCATGTACGGTACAACCATTCCCTTGGGTCTACTCACGAAAGGGTCTCTTGTCCCGAGATCTTTGGCATCTTCCTATGGCTAAAGATGACTCAGAACTATCGTGCCTACTGCTAGATCCAACTATCTGTCATCCCTATACTAGTAAGATATCTGTTACGAGTGCCCGCTCCCGATATTGGTGGGGATACACAAGGGAACTACATTGGCTCAGATCTCTCCACAGAGGCCCTGCTTGAACTTCCATGCTCAGAAGTATCCATATATGATCATGTTGATAGAGTAGCACATAAGGTCTGTAAACATCTCAGCGTACTCTACCACTTTCATCCCTCCCTGCTAAATCTCCAAAAGCTCTTGAATCTGAATGGAGCATAAGAGGGAGGGGTAATACTTATCACGAAACTGTTGCTAGAAGTCATCCCATGAGAGTGTCGACTCATCGTGAATCTGAGTAACTAAGCTCCACCAACACCTAGCTGCTTTATAGAAAATACTGGCTTCCAAAGCCACCATATGATCCGTCGATGTCCGAACAATCCTGAAGATACAGAAAAATGACTCTGACCAATCCTTTATTGCCTAGGGATCTGGCTCATCATGAAACTTCAACGGTTTATGATGATAGAACTCATGGAGTCCACTCAACCTACTCTATTGGGACTATCTTCTATTCCATAGGTGGAGGTGCTTGTACCTATCCACATGAAGGTAGGGGATCACAGGATGGACCCTGAATTGAGGCCTCATTGCCCATAGGATAGTTATCACGAACCAGATCTAGTATCCTAGTTGGCTGTCGTCGCAGGGGCATCCTGAAAGTTATCAAGGAGCATCGTGGTCAGATGATCATATATATATATATATATATATCAATGAAATTAGGGAGCTAACTCAAGAAGGAAAATAAAAGACTCAATCCTAAATGATGCATGTACCATTGTTCCTTGTAATAAATGTCTCAGGGTATCGAGTTGACAAGTGGGTAATTAGGGTCCCAGTGAATGGATACATCGACTGCCCATACCATCACTAGAGTCCCTGGTATGAGAGATATTCTCAAGATTCTTTGACACTATTGACCTAAATATTAAGAAATTACTTTTTAGGGAATGTTCGAACAACGTCCCAAGGAATGAACCACATATGATACCACTCTGTCATGACCCGACCCGTTCCAGGGCTTGAGTTGTAACTACCCCAAACCTACCTCTGTAGGCCAGGGGGTGGTGATAAGTGCCGAAGGCTCAATAAACTTAGGGAGGGATTTTCCTAAGTACCTGTACACATGCACAACCAAGTCAATGCAAAAGTACAGAGGCAAAGAAGTAAATGATGCTACATGCTGAAAATAAACCAAACATGCATGGACCACTAAGCAGTATGAGTAAATAAATTTAAATAGAAAGGAAAAAAGTTAAAAAATACACGACCAACCAAAAAGTTTCCCAACCTGACAGAAACTATAAAAAGTAAAACAACTGAGAGATCCCCACTCCTGTATCCCAACTACAACCATCATACGCAGTCCAAACAGCTCATATCCCTCAGCTCCCCTATAGTCACGATCACACTATCCACCATCTACAAAAGACACGACGCGTGTTAGGAAAAGCCCATGTAGGGGTGAGTATATACATACCCAGTAGAACGCCCTGAAACAATGAAGGGGAAGCAGTAAGAGATACACTAAATAAGAAAGCAGTAGAGAGAAAAAGGCATTGTAAAAGTGAATGGAAAGAGTACCGATCAACCCAACAAAAGAGTGAACGTAGAATAATCCAAACACAAGGATCTCGAAATGGTGAGGAGATGAACTCCTCATTAAGTATTTTCTACCTATAGTATGAGAGTAGACTCGTCTAACCACGAGAATCTAGACATGGAAAGAACATGATATACCTCACACGTCTTCGACTCTACTTAAAGGAGAGTAACCAAAACCCAAGGAGTGGGTACTGTAATAGGATAGATATATATGATCAGTAAAAGAAAAATAAACGATAGGGTAAGGGGATTCCCATCTCACATCTCAACCCAAGAAAGTGAGTAGCCAGTAATTCCAATGTAAAATCATCTGTGATGCTCAACAACTCATGCATCTGCCCAGGAGACACAAGTCAAAGGGGCTCAAATCACCACACCTTGATATTGTCTACTTTGGGCAATACTAAATTGCCTACATATTTTTGAGTAGTGTCTCAAGAACAAATATTAGTGGGGAAATCATCCATCTTTCTTGTGATTCTGAAGGTAAGTACAACCACGCCTTGCCACTATGCCGCGTAGTAGAGGGTCTTCTTTGGTAGCCACCGATGAATGTCACTGCCTAGCCCGGATGGAGGGTACCAATAGGGGAAGTCATCAGGGAACTCTACTACCCAGAAACTACTAGAGGGTAAGACTAATGAGTCTTTAGGGAAACACCACTACCCATCCTGGTTGGAGGGTTATTCCTGGAAGATCATCGGGGAATTCCACTGCCCAGACTAGCTGGAGGGTAAGCCCGAAAGGTCTAAGAACTCCACTAAACAAATCCTACTCAAGGGTAACTCGAGAATATCATTAGGAAATTCCACTACCCAGCCCAGTTGAAGGGAAAACCCAAAATGTTGAGGAACTCCACTGCCCAGATCCTGCTGGAGGGTAACTTAAGAAGATCATTGAGGAACACCACTGCCAAGTCCCACTGGATGGTAAGCCCGAAACTACTCTGGTCCACCTTTCTGATCACTACCATCATCATGTGTCGCCTCTGAGCATGCTGAACCCAAGACATTTATGTCATATTTTGAAATCCGTTTTTGAGTGTACCAACACATTCTAATCCAAGAAACACTCAAGATAGGCATCTTGAGGGCCAAAATATGAGTCCAAAAGAAGGGGGTATGAGAGAGGTAGAAGATTTGTAATGAGGTACATGACACGTATGGGTCCCACACGATGTGTGACCCTGCCTCGTCACCTGTCTGTTCACCTAGCCATCCTCAGGTACTAAACCGAGTACATGCACCCCTTGGCATACCAGTGTACTCCCAGAGTACATGTTATATTTGGCCAAAAGGATGATAAGAACACAATGATCATCATTGGTCCGAAGGAAAAAAACTTAATTTTACTGATATGACTTCTCAAATAGACCTGGTATATTCAACCACATCTCTTCTTACATATTCTCCACTCTCACAAGGGTCGGTGTTGACCTAATCCATGGATTCTCTTCAAACACATCAAAAGGATCTTCCACCGATATTTCTCTCATGTTTCCACATTTAATGAGATCACAAATAAGGCTCCACACATCACAACGAGCAGAAAATTGAGAGGCCCTGAATAACCAAAAGGATCACACCATTTCAATCCTTGTAGAAAAGCGCACATGATCAACTATTAATTCACCCGAATCAGATACCCAGTGTTGAAGTTCCATTTCACAGCCTTGTGCATGAATAGTGCCTCATGGGGCCCACATCTCGATCCTGAAATAAATTATATGGATTACATAGTTACGATAATCATGGAAAAAAACACGAGATCAACTATTCATTTTTCTGAATTGAATACTCGGTGAAAAAGATGCATTTCACCGAAACACGCCCGAACTGGGCTTCATGGGTCCCACAACACGATCCAACATTAAAATCATGATATTGGTCTCAAAAAGTCATCCTCAACATCGGGATCACAATGCCACATATGGAATGTCGATTGGATGTCTTATGCATGACTTATGGTGGGTCAAAGTTTAATAATAATAATAATATATTATTATTATTTGGGAGTTTCGTGGACCCAGGTCACAGGTCAGAGAAAATGATCTAAAACGGTCTTAAAATGACAGTATTGCAAATGGGTTCATGCCACCATAAACAATGCGTGAATTAGACTCCCCAAATGGGAGTTATGGGGGTATAAATAAGTAAATAATAATAATAATAATAATAATAATAATAATAATATTGTTATTATTATTTTATTTTTAATTTATTCTACCGTTAGGGTTTCCCCCTCCCCTTTCGTTCTCCCTTCACGCAGTGCCGCCACCTTGTCCACTGCGTCCATCGTCCACCGCCGTATGCCGTCCCACTGGTTACCTGGTCTAGCCACCTCTGGCCACCTCCCCTCGACCGCATGCCACTGGACCCTCCTAGAGCCGCCTCGGCCTGCCACCTCGAAATCTTCCCATACCGCCTTGAAATTCCCTATCTGAATCGTCACGTCAGACACCTACCTGGAACCACACTGGACCGCCATCATTGTGGCCTGCTCTGTCTGAACCACCTCCACTGTGCCGCCTATGCCCTCACCAGACCGTCTTGCTACTACAGACTTGCTGGACCGCCTCACACGCATCGCCACACCTTCTGCGAGCCACTGCATCCCCATTCTAACTTGAAACCTTGAAAATATCACAAATATATGATTCTCAGGCCCTGATCTACACAGACTCAGTCACCACCTGCAATTACGTCACCATTCCAAAAATACGCCTCGAATCCAGGTGCCCGATCGAGCTCAGGTCACCCAATCGAGCTCAGGCCACCCGACAATTGTCGAGCCGGGAACCGAAAGGTTCCAACGGTGAAAAAAACAAGAATAATTGGGGAGGGAAAAGAACATAAGCAAAGGTTTGGATCATTTTCCAAGCATTCTTGGCCAACCGATCAAGAATAGACATCTGAGGTTAGAGAGAATTGATAAAAGAATTTTTTTAGTAGTTGGAATCATGCAAGGGGCGAAAATTGAAGAACTAATTGACAACATGCTCAAAGTTTAATCATAGGCATAAAAACATCAAATATGAGTCCTACCTGGATTGGATTGATCGTTGTTGATGAAGATAACACTTGTGCAATGATCAGAAGAAGCTGCTGCATTCGTCGTGCTTCGATCCACCTAGATCTAAGGTTTTGTTGTTGTTCTTTGTTTGCCAATGGGAAGGAGAGGAGAGAGATCATTGAAAATTGTAGGAATTGTGTGCCAACATGAACAAAAATACTTAAGCGATATATTTATAATCACTTGGATTAGGTTAAATTAATTTAATTAATTAAATATATAATTGATTAAATCATTTAAACGCACGTCCAACGAGTGAGGGGTCCGAACACCCTGCACCGAATCATTTTATGTCGTGCCTAGGGTAAAATCCACCTTCTAGACCCAACCGTGGTCTCACATTTCTGATCTAATAAACTATTTGATATATATTCCATTATTTCTGAAAAACCGTGTGTGCACAATAGAAATATAGTTAACATTTTTATAAAATTAATTCCGAGCACACCGGGGCTCTGAATCACGCACCGTCTCAGTGCCTGGATTTGAAATTATTCCTAGGAATATTAAAAAGTCTTACATGAAAAACCTAGGGTATCTATACTCTAATTCCATGTTTTTTCACTGAAAATCCATGAAATTACATATGGGCTTCTAAAAGGAGGCTTTCAAAGTATTTAACATCAATATTATAGAAATTAACATAGAGCATCCAAATTTTAACATCGAACCTCTATTTTTTTAACATTAAAAATTTAGTAATGAAAACCAAGCCTTTAAATGGATAAATTCAAAGTTGGTACCTAAAATCCCACATCATACCACTATAATTCTAGGTTTTTAACACTAATATTACATATATAAACACATGGTCATTTCTAATGAGGATTTAAAGGAATTTAACATAATCCTACCATAAATTAACACTGAACTACTAAAAATTAATAGCAAGTATCCATATTTTAAAATTGGGAATCCATATTTTTATTTAAAAGTAATAGATACAAAAAGAAAAATATTTTTAATTTAACACTCTATATACTAACACTAAAATTCTAAATTTTGACACTAAAATTCCTTGTTTTAACACTAAAATCCACAAAATAACATATGGGCATCTAAAAGTAGTCTGTCAAAGAATCCAATATCAATCTTATAGAAATTAACGCAGAACATCTATATTTTAACATAGAGCATCTAGATTTTAACACCGAGCCTCCAGTTTTTAACACTAATACTTTAAAAATGAAAACTAAGTCTTTCATTTGACCATTTCAAAGTTGGTATCTAAAATTCCACACTGTACCACTAAAATTATAGATTTTAACACTAAAATTACACATATAAACATATGAACATTTATAATGAGTATTTCAAGGCATTTAACATAATCCTACCTCAAATTATCACTGACTTACCAGAAATTAATAGTCATCATCCAGATTTTAACATTGAGAATCCATATTTTATCTTTAAAATCAATAAATGCAAACAAAAATATATTTAATTTAACACTCTAGATACTAACACTAAAATTATAATGTTATAACACTATAATTCCATGTTTTAACACTCAAAATCCACGAAATAACATATGTGAATCTAAAAAGAAGCTATCAAAGTATTTAACATCAATCTTATAGAAATTAACACAGAGCATCCATATTTTAACACCAATCCTCCGGTTTTTAACACTAACAATTTAGAAATGTAAACCAAGCCTTTCAATGGACCATTTCAAAGTTGGTACCAATAAAATCCCACATTATAACACTATAATTCCAGGTTTTTAACACTAATATTACACATCTAAACACATGACCATTTATAATGAGGATTTCAAGGTATTTAATATAATCCTAACACAAATTAACACCGACCTACTAGAAATTAACAGTCAGCATCCAGATTTTAACTTTGAGAATCCACATTTTATCTTTAAAAGTAAGAGATTAAAACATAAAGCCTTTTAATTTATCACTCTAGATAATAACACTAAAATTATAATTTTTAACACTCTAATTCCATTTTTTAAAACTGAAAATCCATGTAATAACATATGGAAATCTAAAAGTAGGTTGTCAAAGTATTTAACACAAATCTTATAGAAATGAACATAGAGCATCCATATTTTAATAGTGAGCCTCCAGTTTTTGACACTAACAATTTAGAAATAAAAAATAAGACATTAAATTGACTATTTAAAAGTTAGTAACTCTAAAATACCACATTTTAACACTATAATGCAAGTTTTTTTAACTCAAATATTAAACATCTAAACACATGTCCATTTCTAATGAGGATTTCAATCCATTTAACCTAATAATACAAGAAATTAACATTGACCTATCATAAATTGATTGTTATCATCTAGATTTTAACATTGAGCATCCACATTTTATCTATTATAGCAAGAGATTCAAATATGAATCCTTTTAATTTAACACTGTATATAATAACACTAAAATTCTAATGTTTAACACTCTAATTCCATGTTTTAACACTGAAATTCCATGAAAAAACACATGGGCATCTGAAAGGAGGATGTTAAAGTATTTAACATCAATTGTGCATAAATTAACATAGAGCATCTAGATTTTAACATTGAGCCTCCGGTTTTTAACACTAAAAATTCAGACATGAAAAGTAAGCCTTTAAATGGAAAATTTCAAAGTTGGTAACAATAAAACCCCACATTATAACACTGTAATTCTAGGTTTTTAACACTAATATTACACATTTTGACATCATGAATCTATAATTTAACACAAAAAACCATATTTTAACACTACAATTTCATATTTTAACATGTCACTTTTAACAGGAAGCAATCGGGAATATAAATAAGAAATTTTACTGGATGAGTGAACAAAGAGTAATCTGGAAACCTGCTCCCAAATGAAGTTGGATCTGCATATAAGATTCCTCCTTTACTAATTTTTTTCTAACTTCAATCAGCTTTGAATATTTTCTTCTTCCCAAAATTGTAAAACATTTTTTCTACATAAATTACAAACCTCACCAATCGGTAAGTGTATGAAGAAAAATATCTACAATTCAGTGTCAATATATTCATATAAGTAATATAAATTTACTATCTAACAAAAAAATAACAAATATGGTTAAATATTTTTAAAACATACCAATAAAACAACCATTAAAACACTAACATAATTATTCTATTGGACTTTTTGTATAAACTTCTTGTACACATTTATCTCTCAAACAAGCTCTATCAAAATAAGTTGGGACCAATCCCATTCTACCACATTTTGTTGAAAACCACAAAAAATACCAATATTTATTTTATTTAAAAAATAACTAGAACTTGGATTTAACATTATTCCCAATGTAAACAACATGAAGGTTGTCAAAAAATCATTTTACCCTAGGCCTCCAAAAATCATTTCCTTAAATGAAGTTAAATTCTTTCCCATGTAACAACTCTTTTTTTATTTATATTCATGACTATACCTTTCAAGATAGACAATTCTTCCTCTAGAAGGAATTTCTAACATATAATTAAAAGCTAATGTAATAATAATCATTTGTATTCCTCTAAGTACTATGGTACATGTTGTAGGATCAAATGAATCTACAATATTCTCAAATAATTATCTTGGAAAGTGTTGAAATTTAAATTCTAACAATTAATGTACCAAATACCAATTATATGACCAATTGTTTTTGATTCTCATGACAAACAATGAAATCAAAAACATATTTAAGTAAATTTTTAGAAAATATACAATTTAAAATATTTTGGGGTCTAACTTTTTGACCCACTAAATCATCCTTTTCATCATTTTCCATGAGATTATACTTATTCTGTTGACATTTTAATAGTTTTGACCAAGTATATAATATGTCAAAATTTTCATCCCTATAATTTTTATACACACCTTTATTTTTCTTAAAAAAATTGGCCCACACACTGTAAAGAAAAATAAAAGTATATCACAACATTAACATAACATACTTTTCTAGAACAAATAAAACATACCAGAAATAAAATCATACCTAAATTTTTCCAATCCTGATGATCCCTTCCTCTCCATTAAATTCCCTAGAACTTAAAACATAAAACAAAATTGTAAAACAATTATCAAACATATAAGGAATGAGGACAAAGATATGGAAGGAGGAACACATTGGGAGGAGGACATAAATATGTTAGAGAAAAGTCAATGGAGGGAAGAGAGAGATACCTAGATGAGGAAATGACTAACTAGGGTTTTTTTGGAGAGCAGGAAGATGACCTAGGAGTGGAGAGATATGGACCAAGAGTGGAGGGAGATGGCACATGAGAGTGGAGGGAGACAATGTGAATGAGTGTAGGGAGACTATGTGGGAGTGGTGGACGACATCGATAAGAGCGTGAGGGAGGAGGCGATAATGGGCTATGGTTTTTGGGAGAGGAGGGAAATAACATGGGAGAGGAGGGAGATGCTGAAGGAGTGAAGGGAAAGGGTGATGGCGTAGGAGCGGTTAGAAATAGAAAGACATGCACATAGTAGGAGATAATGGTGAGCTAGAGTTTTTGGGAGAGAAGAGCGAATAGGTGGGAGAGGAGGGTGATAGAGAGGGTCTAAGGGAAATGATGAGCTGAGCGCACATGAGGAGGTGAATGGGGCTAGGGATTTTGGTAGAAGAGGAAAAAAGTTAGGGTATAAAGGTCATCTGGATACCCTGTATAATAAAATATGTTCCCCTGTTGGAACTTTATCAATTCTTGTTATTTAATCCAAATTATATCTCCCTTTTAGTCCGTCAATGTCATTATCCCAAACCTTTATATGCACTATCTAGAAGTAGGAAGTTAATTATTTGTCCCATAATGTTCAGAAAACCTTTACATCTTATATAGGTGATATTGAAAAGTTTTACCAAGACCATCTATATGAATTTAATAGTCATATTGGGTCTAGAAAATATTGATGTTTTTTTTAGAAGATGAGGATCTAACTATTATTTTGTTATATTTATATTCTTCATGTAGTGGCTTAAGAGAAAATATGATGTAAGAAAAAGAGTCTTTGAATCTAAAATATGGGGATGGTAAAAATTAACATTCCTACAACTTTTTGTGGATTTTGAAGTTCCCATGAATGTTTCATGTTGTATTTATGGTCAACATATTTCATGTAGCATCATAAGTGAGATGAGTTGGAGCATCACACATGAGTTAAAGATAAAATAAGAAGACTACCATGAGTAAGATGAGAATAGGAGCATAAATAATCCATGATAATGTTGAGGTGTGAGATTTAATTTTATAGAAGAAGTAAATCTAAGATCACCGGAAGGAGAAAATTTTATGACTTTATTTTTAATGACTGCAAGGAGATAGGGCGATAACAATAGCATGTTTGATCACTAGAAGATGCAGGATGGTTATATAAAAATTCCATTAATTGGAAGAAATGAATAATTCCATATTCATGATATCTTCAGAAGGGAATTAGTCAATCAGTTAGGCATGATGAGGTGATGGAAAACATTGACTAGATGAAGGGTTCCTTTTTGCATCTCAGAGGATATGGACTTCATACCGATCAGATCAGATGGAAGCGATGACTAGAAGCACCATAAGGTTACTTATTTTCAAGGAAGGGTGTATTAATTATGATTGTTATGAAAAATAATCATAGAAATTGAGATATCTAGATCATTGTAATCTTATTCTTGTTTCTTTGAATCAAATGCGAAGCAACATTTCCCCATGGATTGGAGCGTAATACCAAACCACACAATCCTTTATGTATTTCTTTTCCTTTCATGTTTTCTTATGATCATTGTTTCTGATAGTCTTTTATGAATTATTCTGGTGGTTTTACATTACGGTGCAGTGACTTGGGTGTGCACGCCTTCTGATTTCCGAGCATCATACATGGGGTTTATTCTCGATTTGTTTCTTCTGCATGTAAAGTTATGGTGAAGTATATTACGATGGTTTAATCATAAGGTGGCCAAAAACCCAATAACAAGTATTATAGCATAATTTTGGATTGTTTCCTAAGGGTTGGGCCCTAGTGAAAGTGTTTTAGAGCTTGGTTTAATTGCAATATTCTGCTCTTTTCCATGTCAGAGAATATCAGTAAGTAGTTTCTGAAATCGTGTTTTACGTTGACCGGAAGTAGTGGTAGTTCAAAATTTTTAGTGGGATTACATAAGATGAGAGAAAGGTTTGGTTGGATAATTTTGATGGAATATATTTTGGGTTTTTAAAAATAAATATAAAGGATTGTCTTCTATATAAAGACCCAAATCTCTCATTGACTAAAGCTAATTTAAAAGCAATGAAAAGTGAAGAATGAGAAAAGATGGATAATAAAGAACTTAGGATGATGTGAATGTCACTTACTCAAAATGTAGCATTCAACATATGGGAATTTAAGATTGCATCAAAAATCATGAAGACCTTATTTGATATGTATGAGAATCCCACTATGATGAACAAGGTGCTCTTTCTAAGGAGACTATTTGGCATGAAAATGTTGGAAGGAAGGTTTATAGCTAATCATATAAATGATTTTAATTTAATTCAAAGTCATATGTAAAGGTAGAATTTAGAGATCTGGTTTAGGAACTTTTGTCACTTTACCCCCTTCCATAGTCATGAGACATGGTGGTGATGGTTGTGTGTAATTCCAATGGAAATTCATATTTGAAGTTCATGGATGAAAACAGTGTGATCTTGAATGAAGAAATTCATTTGAAGGAGATCTATGTATCTTATAATAATTATTACAATGTTGAATATACACTAATATAATTAATGTAATATTTAATTTAGGTGCATTTATATTCCATTCAGTTTCATTGATAATAGTCCATTATGAATGGATTAAATGGCTTTAATATTCATTGAATGAGTTCAATTAATAAATGATAGTGTGAATTAACGTATATTGATACGTTGAATATGGCCAATGAATTTCATTAAATGAAACAGATCAAGGATGGATATATAAAGGGATGAGATCCCTTCTATTTTAAACAACCAATTGTATGAAATCATCTCTAAGTACTCTTCCTTCTATTAGCTTGTTCATCACCCTTAGTGAAGCTGCAAACACCTATTCAAGTGTACCATATTCCTTTAATTGATATCGGGATTCACAAGCTGGTGTAACATAGTAGAAGGATTTTGTTTTCTTCTCCTATGATCTTCATAAAGAATATTCCATTGAAGTTTGAAGATGGATCTTATTTTAATACATTTTATGTTCTTCCTTTACATTACACATTGATTCTATCAAGGATAGATTGCATATTTGGGTTTTTCTTCCACTACCATGTCCATATTATGGACATAAAAAACCCAACATACACTGTAGAAGGAATAGGGTGTACTGATAGATGGAAAGGTCTCTAAAATAGAAAAGTTATAAGGATCCAAAGTAGGAGTAGCACAGTGGATAGTGCTCCACTATGTTGACATTATGGGAAGAAAGGCCACCCGAAGAAGGATTGTAGTGATCATAGTGAGGAATTTGGAAGATATAATTTTGGTAGTGAGTCCCCAAACTCTATGTTAGAGGGAAAGAGTGATTTTATCTTAATTACCATTAAATCACTTTAGTATTGGATGATAAACCATGGATGTTCATTCCATTCAACATCTGAGAGGGAGAGTATGCAAAATTACATATCCATAAGAAATGAAAGAGTTCATATGGTGGATAGGAAATATCTTGAGATTTTTGGCATGTGATATTTCTCTATTCAGACAAGAAAAAAAGCTTGATAAGCTTGCAAGGTGTGCAACACATCCCCATATTAAATATGAAATTGATTTCTTTGGGATAACTTGATGACTTAGGTTTTTGTAAAATGTTTGCTGATGGAACATGAAATATTTAACTTGGATCCATGGTAGTAGAAAAGGGAGTGAAGTATGAGACCCTGTATCTTATAGGTTCATTGGAAAGAGCAATAAATGATAGAGAAGTTACTTCCTCTAAAATTTGGAATGACCATATGGACCATATCAATGAGAAAGTAATGTAATTTCTTATCGTAAAGGTATTATTGAAGACTGGTAGAAAAGAGTATGGAACATGAAAGGATTTCTCCTTTGGAAAGAAGAAAAAGGTGTACTTTTGAATGAAAGGGAAAACAACAAAGTGTTATAAGTTGAAGTTGGTCTATGTATATGTTTGGGTCCAGCTTTGGTGTGTTCACACAGATGTTCACTCTACCATGCGACTTTTTTCGATGACTCTACACACAATGTGTGGGTGTAATTCATCAAGAACAAGTCCAAGTTATTCAAGACTTTCATATGACAGAGGTTCATGATGGAGAAGGAGAACAAAATTAAGTTTAAGTGCTTACATTTAGACAATGGTGTTGAGTACTGATGTAGGGAGTTCTAGAGGTTTTTCTGGTGGAAAATGATTCATTTTAAACCACCTAAAAGTCTTTAGATCACTCACATATGTCTATTTTTATTCCATGTAATGAGAAAATATGAAGGTTATGTATCAATCGTGTTACTTTACTGGCTATGGAGATGAATAATTTGTATTTCTACTTAGGGATAATGACTCTAAAAAAGTCATTCAAAGTTGAATTGTTATCTTCAATGAGGAAATCTTGTAGAAGGATCAAAACCCGATGGGAAATTATAATTAAATAAAAGTATCATTGGAATATGAGGTTCTACTAGATGTAAGATTAAAATACCCACATATTTAAAATAATTCAGGAATCACGAATGTTTAGGAAACACCAAACCATCTAGTGGAGTTATTATAATAAAGGGGACAAGTTCCAATAGTGTTTCCTATACCTAAAGTATTGGAGAGTTCAAGGGTTACTGAAGCTTGAGAAATAGAAGTTCGCACTCTAGAAGTTTTAATATAGAAATGAGCTCAACCATGAATATATACAAGGGAATGGAATCAAATAAAATAGTAGGAGAGTAATTTTCATTATCTATTTATAATAGATGATTGAGAGACTAAATATCTGGAGGAGGTAAGGAGTTTAAAGGATTTAAAATAGTGGGAGTTGGTAGAGAGGGATGAAATTGAGTCCCTCCATGTATCTGGAACATGGTAGATGATGAAGAAACCTATTAGGAAGAATATTCTTAAGAAAAAAATGGGCTTATAGATTAAAGGAATTGGAATATAGTTGGAAGATTTACAAGGATAAGGTAGTTATGAGGGATTTCAACAAAAGAAAAGAGTATATTTATATAAAATATTATCTTCAGTAGTTAATCACACAACTGACCAAACAATGTTGAGTATGGTTACATCAAAATATATTAATCTAGAGAAGATGGACATAAAGATATAATTCCTACATATAGATTTAGATTAATAGATCTATATGGAGCAACTATTTAGTTTCAAGGATCAAGAGAACTAGGAACTTGTGTGTCGACTCAAACATAGACTTTACAGTTTGAATTAGGCACCAAGGAATTGGAATCATAAGTTCAATGATTTCATGATGGAACCAAAGTTCATCTAGAGAAATAATTACCATTACTCCTATCGTAAAGTGTTTAATGATAGGAGTTTTATCATCCTTATACTTTATGTGGTAGACATGCTAATAACGGTTCTGATAAAAGAAATGATTTATGATCTAAATGACGAGTTGTCTGGAAGCTTTAAGATGAAGGATATTGGTTTGAAAAATGGATTTTTGGGATTATTATTGTTCGAGACCAATGTTCTAGTACACTATACCTGACCTAAGATGACTACATCCATAAGGTGGTAGAACACTTCAGTTTGTTGGAAGTGAAACATGTGACCACATTCCTAGATAGGCATTTCTAGATAAGTAATGAGAAGTAACCTCAAATGAAATATTATGTCAAGTACATGGAGAAAGTTTTATATGAATTAGTTGGAAAAAGTTTTACATACACCATAGTATGTACTCGTCTATAAATTGCATAAGTAGTGAGATTTTTTAGTTGATTTATATCAAAATCTAAAAGAGATCATTGAGGATATGTGAATTTGATCCTATGGTACATCAAAGGTTTTTAATACCTAGATCCTTACTTTGGAATAGATGATTCTCTACAAGGTTTTGTAGACTTTGGCATTGGTGTGGATTTAGATTCACAGATGAGCACAATAGGGTATTTATTTACTTTTGATGGAACAATAGTGAGTTGGATATCCGAAATTTAATAGGTGGATAAACTTTCAACACAAAAAGCATAGTTTATCACCTTGATGAACTAAGAAAGGAGTTGGTGTGGCTAAAGGGGGTGTTGGACGATCTCATAAAAGCACCAGAAGCTGGGAAACTATTTTCTGGCTCACAGAGTGTGATTCATTTTCTTGGAAATATGATGTTTCATTCTCAGAATAAGCACATTCTATTAAAGTAGCACTTTATATGGAATATATTAGAGGAAGGGGTGTTAGATATATTAGATATTTAAGGGATGAAGAATCCAGATGACATTTTTACAAAGGCTGTGACTTGAGAAGTGTTGAGGTGGTACTGAGCTTCAGTAAGTTTGGATTGACCAGTAGGAAGGCATGGTGGGGAACCATGAATCAGATATATGAAAATTTGGAGGTGGAAGTCTATTTTATAGATAAAAGAGTGCTTAGTTGAAAAACTGAAATGAATCTAAATTGGGATATTGTTGTGGTGTGATCTTCATTTTTCTAGGAGGAAATAAAAGGTCATCAGATGGAGAAAATTTGATGTCCTTATTTTTGATGACCACATGGTGATGGGGTGAAAATAGTAGAGTGTTAGTTAATTAAAATATGTAGGATGGTACAAAAATAATCACTTCATCATAAGTTTATTCACTGGAAGATATATATGATTCCATATCTATGATATCTTCATAAGGTTAATATTTAACTAGCTAGTCATGTTGAGGTGGTGGAAATATTTTACCAGAAAAAGGTTCCTCTATGTATTATAGAGGAGGCAAGTTTCATCCCACGTGAATCGAATGATGTTGATGGATGGAATCACAAAAGGTCATTTATTTTTAAGGAAGGGAAGATCACTTATTATCAATATAAAAAATCATTAGAGCGATTAATAGATCCATATCACTGTAATTTTCCTCTTGTTACCTTGAATCAAAAGTGAAGCAGTATTCCCCTATGGTTTAGGGTACAAGCATAAACCACATAAGAACCTATGTTGTTCTTTTCCTTCTATATTTTATTCTAATAATTATTCCATACAGTCTTACATGTGTTCTTCCAATAGTTTTATGTTATGGTGTGGTGGCTTGGTTGTTCTCATCTTCCAAGTTTTGGGTGCCATATGTAGGGTTCATTCCAAAGCTATTACTTCCACATATGAAGTTCTAGTGAAGAATATTTTGGTGGTTTAATTAGAAGGTGTTTGTGTATCCAACAAAGAAGAAGATGATTGTTGAGAATAATAATGAGTTCATGAATCCTTATAAATTCGGGGGATATTTTGGAGAATTTCTAAATCCAAAATGGAATTTGGAGTTTGTGTTATGTTTTTTGACATAAAAAACAACCCAAGTTATGATTAAATAAGTTTTATAGGTGTTTCATGGATTTTAAAAGAAGTTAAAAGTGTTTTGGTGATGAAAGTGAAAACCACACTCATGGTGGTTAGTACCACACTGTGGTACATTCTATTTTTTTGAGAAATTATTATTACTAGATGGAGTAAAAAAATTTACTGAATGAAATTCCTAGAGTGTTTACATTTTGGACTATGCCATTTCAAAGGGATTCTCTTACAAAGTCCCTAGAAACTATGACTTGTGAAGAAAATCACATCAAGGTAGTATGAATTTCTAAGAGAAGGTCCTAATAGAACTACTTTTTAAAACAACTTGAGAAACAATACCACATCATGGAGATCATGGTAGAGAAAGTGTTTTTCATTCACAAAACTTGAAACATGAAATCTATAACTACAATGACTTGGTAGAAATAGTTGGAAATTAAAATTTTTATCCAACAATATTTTCATAAAAAACCTTATTTTTTTTACTAATAAAGTTATTTTGAGTTAAATTCAAGTTTATAATTTTAATTAAATAAATTACACTACAAGAAAATCGCCTGTTTGCGGTAGTTTAAATCACCACAAACTGTTTCTATGATGGTTTAAAAAAACCTATACTAAATTTTTAATTAGCATCAAACTATTGGTGGTTCCTTCCATTTAGTAGTGGTTTCTGGTAAGCATCAAAGAACGTATATTTAGTGGTGGATTTCTGAACAAATATATGTTGAGTATTTAGCGGTGGTTTAAACTGACACTATATCCTAAATATTTTTTAACTGGAAGACCACTACAAAAAAAAACCATTACTAAATAATAATGAATTTATATAGTAGTGGTTCTAACTTCCACTAAAAAAATCATCATTATATAGAGGCAGTTTAAACTACTGCTAAACAATAATATGGAATATTTAGTGGTGGTTTAAACTACCGCTAAATAATGTTTTTAAAAAAAATGCACCTATAGAATCTGTAGCCCTAGAACAACACTCAACTTTGGAAGAAAACAAACAAACAATGCATAGTAGAAACAACCCATATAAACCATCACCCAATAAAATTTATCACCGTTAATAACAATATCAACATTAATTTCACAATTCATGAATAACTATATCATAACATTAAAATTTTACCAATTCCCTTAATATTCTCGAAATTACATAAGCACTCTGAAATAGAATGTTCTGAAATGTAAGGGAAATACAAATATCCCTACCAAAAACCAAAACATGGTTTCTGAATCACCAAATTAGTGATATCTTTTCATAAGTTTAGTTTTAAATCATTTAAAAATCCAAAGAGACCACTAATCACTACCTGATGAACTCTACTCGACACCCTATCTATCTCTATCTCCACTTAATGATACCAGCACCTACAAGAAAATTATATTGAAAATTAAAAGTGTTTTATATTTATATTTAAACTTAAAACTAATAAAATTTTGTGAACTAAATGATTTTGAAGTTATGTGGTTTACCTATTCACCAACAGCTATCGATACAATATTATCGGGGATAGATTTGGTTGTCTTCTAATATAAATCAATCAACACTTTCTGTAAAGTGGATATATGAGCCCCATGTTCCTGAATTTTGATTTTAATAAAAAAAAATTCTCTCTGATCATCTCGAGGTAGGGAGTGACTAAAACTAGGATTAGATGCATTTTCAATACCCTATGTCCTACCAAATACCTCAGATGGTAATGATCCCAAACTCATCCTACACACTCGACTTGGATGCTCCTTCACAAGGACTTTACCAATCGGGTAATCCCAGGAGACTAGGAAGGATTGCATAGTATTGGAATCCCATTATTCTTTAATTTTTATATATAAATAAAATATGAGTAATATTTTAAGCAATACATATTAACATAGTGATAATTGAAAATAATTTATTATAATGAAAAATAAATCCATACCCCAACTTCTTTGGCTTACTCATTAACATAACTCCCAACATATTTTTTACCAACATCCAACCAAAGTTTTGTTTGGGAGACTTGGTACCCTAAATTCGGTGACTGCATTAAACAAAGATAAATCAACAATTTAATATATGAAATAGATAATATTGTCTTATAAATATTCAAACTAATAAAAATATTACCAAAGTCGATCGGTTTCTATAAAAACTCTTTGACTCAGTAGTTTGAGGAATTATTTTCTTAGATTGACTAGATGCATTATTCCTTGAAACATCCTAAAATAAATTACATGTAATTTAATAGTAATGTATGAAATATCATCTCCTTATCATATTAATGTATAAATGTAAAATAATATTAATATAATAATATATATTTAAATACCACGTGCTTATCATGATGATTAATATCAACAAAAACCTTCCATTTCTCTCTAGGTACCCCTTCAGGCACCTTATCATATAGTTTCTAGGTTCTCAATGAAGTATCATTGAATTCATTCCATAATCTCCATTTAAAATCCTTCTATTTATTACCCAAATTTTTCAATGTCCACTTTCATGCTATAAGATCAACAATGGTAAAGTGAAAAAACATACGTACAAAGAGATTCATTTTTAAAATATTAGAATTTAATAACATAATAAAATTCAATTATACCATAATGTATTAAAATTACCTTTATTTTTTAATCAAAAACATCATTTTTCCAAGATTGAGGCATATGCTTCTAATCAACATACATAATTGGAAGGGTAAACGACTCCACTGCCAGTTGGCCTAGAATTTGGCCAAATAATCCTCCAGCATCATCTGTAGGGATCCCCTAGCAGTCAAATGAGACAACTATATCCAGTCCATTCATATTCCAGAAATATGAAATTTTCATATTTATCTCCATAGTAGCATTGTTTCCATCTTTTATAAAAAATAGTTAGTAGTATAAAAAATTGAAATAAATTTATTCATATTAAAATTTGTACCTATAACTGTCACCCTCTAATATCCCCTAAAATAAACAAGAGTGAAGACCTTCTCAATTTCTACTGAGCTTACTAAATGGGGAGGTGTTGGATGAGCTGTTGATGGGATGCTGATAGAGGGTGTGCTAGAAGATGATGGAATGGAGGGCATGATATATGGTGTAGGGGGAAAGCAGAGGGTGTATCAGATGATATAGTAATGGAGACCGATGGATCATCATCTATCAGTATGGTTGAGGGAACGTCGACTGAGATTCAATTGAGATCAGTAAAACACTTACTCCTTGTCATTCCTGTCATTTAATAAAATAAAAATAACTTTAGAGCATATATTTCAAAAAATTCATGCAGAAAAAAAATTAGAAATGATAACAGATTCACAGTACTGAAGAAAAAATATACATATCTATGATAATGAATGACAACACAAATAACATAAGTGGTTGATAAATGAATGGATGGATGCATATACAATAATTTTTTTCTCCAATCATATCATTTTCATACTCCATAATTACTTTATCTACTTTATCCACCCTTTCAAGACTAATATTTTTAATTCCATGATGTAAAAATAATTTCTCTTCATGCTGTTGATGGGATTCAATGTTAGAGGTCAAATATACCACTTCATCACCCATATCATACAAGTCTCTTTGTTTTATGTGAGCAACTACACTCCACCCTTTATTCATTACATCTTCCACATAATATACCATTTTCTATTGTGGTTATAAGATATGCGGATTATGTAATTCATGGTCACTAGAATCCATCAAGCAAGAGAAGTTCACAGAAGTAAATTGTATGGAATCTATTTTAACACCCCTAATAATATCAACCCAATTGAATTTGAATAAAAAAACTAAAAAATACCTATGGTAGTTTAATTCTATAATATCAATTAACTTTCCATATTATACCACTTCATAAAATATAAATATACCACTATTCTATTTTTTCAATCCGTCTTCCCAATCGACTGTATAAAATTTAAATCCAATTGTAAACGTTGAACTTTCTAGCCTGTTTTAGAGGACCTAAAGCAAGAAAATTCAAATATTTTGATAAATCAACTCGAGTATTAGTATTCATGATCTAAAAAAAGTAATATAAATTATTAAATTTAAAAAATATGTGTGTCAACCTAATATCCATATTGATTTCAATATTTATGAACTTACACGTCATGAAAACCATTATACAAGCTCTTTATTAACAACTTTTGTTATATCATTCTCATTTTGTGTTCAACATATCATTCATCTCTTTGTTTGTATGTTGATATCTTCAATAAATGGATATGAAATTTCACTATTCAACAACACATATATACGTGTATGTAATAATTCTATTTCTATAAGTGTATCATTGGAGATCCTCTCAACTAATCAACCAATATCAGGAAAGATTTATGATTTCCCATGCAGTTGAGATTGAGTCCTCAATATCATACAAGTATATAGAACAAAAGGTAAGACGCTCCTCTTCCAAATAGCCTTTAGAAATAGAGCCTTTAGGATGAGATTTATTTTTCATGTATGATTTCAAATGCCCAAGATATCTATGAAATAAAATAAATAAAACATAATTGTGTATTTAATGATATGCCAAGAATTGTTTACTTAAGATGAAAAAAATATAAATAAATTACCTCTAAATTGGATACATCCATCAATAATGTACGAGGCCTCCTAATTTAGCTTACTCGAATAAATGCACAGTTAAATGCATCATGATAGTAAAAAACAATGGAGGAAAGATCATATACATTTTCACTAAGTTTCATTAAAAATATCTCCTAGAGGTTGTCCAGATCAAATGGATATAGAGTTTTCTCACATAGTTGTCTAAAGAATGTGCAAAATTGGAGTACAAAAAAAGAAACCTTTTTAGGTAATAATGTATAAAATGCCAATGATATTAACTATTGTAAAAAAATATGTGAATTATGATGTTTCGATCCATGTAACCTATGATGATTTAAGTCAACACACCTTGAGATGTTACTTGAATACCCACCAGATACCTTCAAATGTTTTAAATTTCGAAGGAATGTATCTTTATCCCTATTTTTCATTACAAAAATTGTCGGAGAATACTTTCCATTCTCATCTCGCCAGATATCATGATTTATTTTCATTATTTATAAGTCTTTCCAAGCATTGAGATGGTCCTTTGATTTTCTATTCTCATTAAGCAATATGAAGATCAAATTTTCACAAACATTCTTCTCAATATGCATAACATTAAGATTATGCCACAACAAATTAAGTTCCCAATACAAAAGTTTGAAGAATATACTTTTTTATTCCATTGTTGTGTTTCAATTTCACATGATGATGCACTTTGAACTCATTTCCCACTATCATTAAAATGATTCACCTTCCCAAAATCCATTTTAACATTTCCAAATTGTTCCAATATTTTCGAATCTATCAAAAACTTTTTAGGTGGTCTACGATCAATAAAACCATTGAATATTGACATGTTCAACTGAAATACATGATATGCATCAAGAAATATTTGATGACACAAGAAGCAACATTTTTTACTATGAGGTAGTCATTTGGGCTCAAAATCAAAGTTAAAAATAGGACAAGACAGACCCGTGTAAGTGTTACAAATAGTTAAATTCCCAAGTCCATAGAAGTCACTAATGGTCCACATTAGAGTAGCTTGCATTTTTAAAATTGTTCTAGAAGATGCATCATATGTCTCAAAAGCGTTGCTCCATAACTCCTGTAATTATTCAATTAGAGACCGCAAGTATACATCAATACCATTTCCTAGAATTGGTTTTCTGGAATAATCATCGAAATGATAAAATACATTTGTTTTATATGCATCCATAGAGGAAGATTGTAATGGATCAAAACAACCGACCAAATTCTATAACCAGTTCTCAAATTCCCAAATGGGTTGAATCTATCATCAACCAATCCCAATCACACATTTCTAGGATCATATAAGAAATATGGATGTAATAAATCAAATGTATTCCATGAATATTATTCTCATGGATGTCACATCAACCCATCATTGTTATTATCTATATAATTCCTCTTTATGTGCTCAATAGTTTTTGATGACATGAATAATCTTTGCAATATAGGCTTTAAAGGAAATTAACACAAAATCGTTGCATGTGTGTTCCTTCCTTCTTTTTTATAGTAGTGTTTTGATTCATACTTCTAAAATCACCCATTTATTTCCATCTATACGAATAACTTTTTTGCAATCCTGTCTTCTTGAATCCTCTCCCCAATAAAGCATACAATTATTGGAACAAGCATGTATTATTGTATAATTCAGACTAAACTTGTTAACAAATTTTTTCATAACATAAAAAGACTTAGGGATCATTTATTTAGAAAATACATCATGAAACGATTCCAATATCATGGACATCGCCTTATTTTTAATCCCACATAGGCATTTGATATGGTACAAATTCATCAGAAAATAAAGTTTTGAATATTCCAAATATACACTATACAACTCTTGATTTCCATCATCAACTAAACCATGAAACACATTTTTCTGCTTAGTGAAGTTATATCTTACATTAGTCTCCATAAAATTAAGAGGTGTATCCAATGATATGTTTCAATATTGATCTGGTTATCCTATAGTCCCAAAAACATCACTTGTTAAGTTTCTATTTGTAGCACCCTTAACTGGTTATTCTGATATGTTTTGATATTGATGTTGTTGTCTTACAATAACAAACACATAATTTATATGGTTTTTCATTTCATTGTCCATCGTTGATGAAGTTGGGAGATCATTCTGTCGATTGAAATCAATGCTAAAACTTTCTATAACGTTCGATTCTCTGTGCCAAATCCAACAAAAATATTGAATAGGGAATTTCTTCAATATAAATTATTCATAAACTTCATCTCTATTCAACCATCTTCTATATTTACATTTAGGACATAGACATCTTATTATCCCATCAATAGATCGAGTAGAAATTGAAAAATCTAAAAAATCCTCTAAACCCTTCGCATATTGAGGTGTGTTACTTAGTAATGTGATCCAACTTTTATCCATATATATTACAACGTACCTACACATTATTAAAAAAATTAAAACACATTAGTATTACTAAGTAGGAAAAGAGATAGTGGTAAAATATGGTAATGTGGAATTAGTTGGAATTAAATAGATTCAAGATTTAATTAAAATGTAAATTCTTTGAAGGAATAGATAATCTATGGCAATATAAAGGGGTGTTGTCTAGTGAGTAGTTTCCTAGAATTGAGAAATAGGTCTGTAAATTATATCCCAACCAATATCCTATACCAAAAAAGTATCCCATCTCAAATTTGTTTCTATTAAAAGTTAAAAACAAAAAAAATATCACCTCAATTAAAATAATTTATAACCATAATAATAAAAAAACAATTAATTTCAATTTACTCAATTGATTTTCATATTTATCAGAATATTTACAATCTAAATCACCATTTAAAAGATATATCTATAATTTTCAATGAAACCACAATGATAACATGTAAATTTTCTAAATCAATTTTTTTAACTTTTAGAATTTAAAAATATAATAATTATTCATAAATTATTAAATATTTGACATGGAATTCATTTATAATTTAACCATATAATGACATGTATTTAAATGAATTTTCAATAGAATTCAACCTTTCTCATAATTTCAAATAAATCATGAATATAGTAATAAAAATTCATCAAAAGTTTAAATTTATCAAAGAAATGATATAAAAATACACATGAAAAAATATCTAATAATGAAACGTAAAATTATCCTACACTTAACATATTGTTTGTCCTTAATTATTAAATACCATATCCTAGAAAAATTATGGTATTAGTTTAAACAGAATGTGTAATTCATATCAAATTTATTTTTTCAAAAAGTATTTATCTTCATGAAATCCAAATAGAATTAAACATTACCAATTTCTTAAATAAAAATTACTTAGTTTTCTCTAGTTTATAATTTTACAGTTTAATAAAATCAATAATTTATTAATGGAATTGAAATTTTTATTTCTTTCTTTGATTATTCCTTTACATTTATCTCAATGATTGATCACATACACCATACCAAAAATGCATACAAAACATGGAAATTCATTATGTAATGCATACTACAAACACATCCAATAAATGCATATAACTAAACTAATCCATCCATATCATCATTTAAAATAACGTTTTTCATTTGTTTCAATAATTCTTTGAAAATGGACACAATGTCTAATAAACTGAAACCAAAACAAACATTTAACCCAATCAACTTATTTAATTTTAACATAATTTTCATATAATATATTTAATTAAGATTCAACCTATGATTGGTGAGATTCCAAAATAAATTCATACTTTTTTAAGAATCATATCCAAAAAAATATAAATTCACAAATTTACACTTTAAATGAAAAATATTACATATTAAATCCATGATTCTTTAAATAAAATTTTAATATACAAGCTTTAAATAGATTTATATCTTTATAGTTAAATGATATATCACACATTAACTTGAATTTTTTAATTTGATATTATTATCATTGACCCATTTCATCCATTTCATTTCATATAAATTAACTATTAAACCTCTAAAATGAAATTACAATTTTTATTCAAAAAATATATAACCTATATCATTCATTATTTTTAAATTAATGATAAACACACGTCATATAAAAAACATTCCATTTCAATCAAACCTTAACATGCTCAATATAATCTCATTTATTTTAGTTCATGTTGAAAAAACATTCAACCTATAAAATGATATTTCATTATGATTTTAATGTATAAATTTCAAATTAAATAATACTTTAAAATTAAAAAAATATATCTATTAACCAAAATAATGAATTTTTATTATTATTCTAACATGTTACCTTATATAAATTAATAAATATCATTTTATATAACATATCTAACATCAAAATGAAGTTTTAATTAATTATTCAACATGTAATATTAAAATCAATTAATTATTTCAAATTTACAAAACACATGATTACACCAAACAAGTATTCCCAATCAGTGAAATTATCAATTAAAATAATACATATAAATGAAATTATTTTTTAAATCAATAGCATTTTTGAATCCCATTATTACCTGTAATGAAAATTGACCATATAATCCTTATATGAAGAAAACAATAGTGGTAGTTTAAAACAAATACCTGTTAAAAAACACTTGAAACACTCCTCCAAGCATCCCAACCTAACAACCGAAAGAAGTTGAATAAATCATTAAGACAATACTAAATATACACAATTCATGATTTGTAGAAATATTGAAAGTGAAAACAAAATACACAGGACACATTTGTTCTGTACAACCAAATGAACTTCAAGAATTCATTAATTTCAACCTAAGAGATACACAAATTAAAATAAATTTTTAAAAAATATAGATAATCTTGGATACAAATTCAATACCCAGCATCAAGGGTACCTTTTTCCTCCATTATTCTTCTTCTCATATGAATATGGGTTGAGGATCCATGATTGAGGGGGAAGGTGTGATGATGAGGGGGAAGGGTTGGTGATGAGGGGGAGCAGTGGTGGAGCGATGATGAGGGTAAAAAAGACAACAAGGGTTTTGGGGAGAGGGTCTGACGAATCAAGCTTGAGCTCAGGGGGCTCAGGGGAGAAGGGGGTATGTAACACCCGAGACTTTTATGTTATATAAATCATCAAAGGAATCTTTTTCTACACACAACACTTGCTTGGATTTCTTTACACGAAATCGCAACCTTCCTCGATAGCTTGTGTCGTACGCAATACCGAGTTTCACTAAACAATGATATGCTAATAAAATATTATTAAAACTAGCCGTTATGAATAGTAATAACCACTTTTTGAAAATTTATAAATTTTATTTTTCAAAATGGACTTCATTTTTGGATTCGTAATATCGAAATTATCCTAGGGTAAAATTTTGGTATTTTTCTGAAAACTTTCAATTTTTGATGAATAGTGAAACCACTAAGTGGTAGTTAAAAAACTGAATTTTTCATAAAACTTAATTTTACTGCTTCTGTGAGTGGAATTTCAAAAATCCGAGAGACACGGTTGATGTCAGTAAGTAAAATGTGGTTCAATGAGATGAAAATAATTTTTGGTGAATAGTAACTTTTTACTTTTATTTACCACAGTTAAAAGTAAATAGGGTAATTAAGGGTAAAAATGATATTATTATTACCCTAACACATGTCCTAATTCTATTGGATAAGTGTAATTCGACCAAAAACAAACTTAGGAATAAAATATGACCATTTAGGCCCACTTGAATTAGATTAGGACATTTATTATTAATTTATTTAAAGAAGGGTTAAAATAGTTAAAATCAATGTTTAATAAGTAAATAATTTTTAATATAAGGTTATATATAAGATAAATTCGACTATAAATATTCATTAGAAAGCTAAAAATACTTCCTACATAATGGTATTTTATTTGTAATTTTTAGACATTAAATAATTTAATTTATTTATGACACAAAGATGTTGCAATAATTATCTTATTAATGAAATATTGACATAATTGATGTTATAAATACCCAAATAAATGTAATTTGAGACTTTTTATGAATTACAATAATTTTATAGGTTAATATGACATGTTATTATTTATTTAATTAACTTTTTTCGAACTAATAATTCTTTTATGAGTTTCAAAAAAATCAATTACTAAATAGTGTCAAAATTGACATAAAATAGTTTTTAAAACAAATATTATATTATTAATTGTTATTTTATTTCTAAAAATCTAAGGTTCGGACAAAATACTTAGATAAGGTTATATATATTAATAATAAACAACTTGGGGTTCTTTTGGCTGCTTATAGTAAGTTTATTAACCTTATAGTATAAGAACACAAGAAGACACGGTAAAAGTAAAATTATTTAACTTAATGTTAAATCTAAATGATAAGGTTAAAATAGGAACCTAAACTTGTCTAAATTCTATTGGATGAGATTATTTATACCCATACCCACCTTAGCTTATAAATAAATCAATTTGGATCTATTTAAAACCTAATTTGGCTTTATAATAAAATAATATTTTTAGTTATTCCAAAGGTGCCCCTCTCCTCCCTTATAAAAGGGCACCTCCTCCCCCTCTTCCTCACACCACTTTGAGCCTTCAAGATCGGCCAAACCCTTACAATTTCTCCTCTCAACTTCCCTAGAGACATCCTAGAGGTCTTGGTCTTCTTCAAAGACCAATTTTATTGCCCTAAAAGGAGGTCTCAAAGAAGCACTTCAAAGAAGAGGTAATGTCCGTTACCGATTCTTTCATCTTTATTTCTTCTTCCACTTATTCTTCTTTAGTTGTTTAATTATGAAGTAATAAAATCAGTATCACTAGTATACTGATATGTTATTATAAGTATGAAACAAACCTATTTCACCATCTATCCATCCTATGGAAAATGAAATCACCGCGCGTGCGTACGTACGGAATACCGTCTCCACGCGGTGCTGTAATATATTTCCCACCACCACATTACTTGGATGGGTATAATGGTGTAAATAATGACTATATATGATTATTGTAAATTGATATTGATTCTGAAATAGTATACATACACTCCAATACAATTCCATGATCATGGGAACGATATCATCGCTCGTGCATACGTACGGAATACCGTCTCCACGATGTGATGCGACTCGTTCTACATGATCTTCATTGCATAATGATTATATAAATGAATTGAATGAATGAATATGATATATATTACACTAATAACATTCTGGAAATGAGGTATCTATAACCTAAAGAGAATAATAAGAATTTATTCGACAAAACACGCATAAGAACAAAAAGTAATAAACACCCGAATAACAAGTTGTAATGAAATATTACTAATAAGAAGCAAAGAATATGACCATATGTGATATCATAACAATGAGTATGATTCTGGAATAAGTCAATAACATTATTTAAATCATTATACAGGAGTTTCGGACACGTACAAAGCATATCAGACCTAAGGTAAGGGAAATATCACAATCTCATTTTTATCCGAGATTGTTTATACTTTGGTATTTACTGGGGTGTATTTTATCATCCACATACATGTTTCCTCAATATATATTATTATTTCCATCCACCTAAAATTTTTTAAATCCAATTTTATCCTTTGGTGAGTTTTTATTAAAAGATATGAAAGGAATCTTTTGTCGTTTTTCGTACGAGGTACTTTTTTGACTTTTCTGACAAAAGTACGAGAAGAATGTTTTTTTAACTTATACGGCATGAATGGATTTTTAAAACATTATTTCCAAGAAGCTTCCTTTACTTGTTTTCATGTTTATTTTTAATCAACTCCTTTTAGTTTAGAATTGTATGACATGTTAAGAAAGGAAAAGTGTTTTTGAAGTAGAAAAGATATTTTCCTCAAGAATGGAGTTCAAGTGTTTTATGAAAATTATTTTCCATCTAAGATAATAAAGGGTTCTATTTCTATCCCTATTATTACGTGGATTTGATTATGTTGTGATGGAAATATTTTTATGAATTCCTTTATCTTATATGAATTGTTTTATGATGTCACGATGTTTAAGATTCCCATTTTTATTACATGGGTTATGCTATGATGTATGGTTTATGATTTTGTGGCACACATAAGAATGGTATCATTATGAGATGGGTGGGACCTATATCTCCCTCCAATGCATTGGGTAAAGATTTTATATCTCATGAGATAGACATGGATGGAACGACAGGTTAAACCGGTTCAGTAAAACAGGACTGAAACGAGGAGTGAACTCGGTTCAGAAATGGACTTTGTCCACTAAGATAGTCATGGCAATGAGTCTTGACTAATAAGAAATGATTCTCTATGATTATGTGTGTATGCAACAAAGTTTCATGTTTTAAGTTATTATTATTGGGATTACATTTCACTACTATGATTTATCCCATGTTATGAAATTATGATTTCTTTTGCAGGTTAAGATTTCTAAAAGTTATGTTCTTATGTATATGATGTGATTGATATTTATTTTGTTTACCCTTACTGAGCATTTGAGCTCACCATTTTGTATGTTTTCTTTCCCCAGGTCAGGAAGAAGGTTATTAAGTAAGATATGTCAAAAGGGACTATAGATATGATGAAATAAATGGGAGGCAAAGTAGATGCTTTATGAACCAGTTGTTTATGATTTCCAGTTTCTAAAGACACTATACCTATACGGTCCTTTCATGGTTTTGTTATATGTTGTAATAAGTGTGCTTCAATTTTGAAGTAATAACAATGTATGTAAAGTATGAGTCACTACAGTTGGTATCAGAGGAAAGGTATAGTCAACCTTTGGAAACTAGGATGTGAAAGCCTTAGTAATAATCCTAAGGACAAGTCTAAGCATAGAACACAATCTTAGTGTTTTAGAAATGGCCATGAATAACCTAGGATAAGACCTTAAGTGTGAAATTTTATTCTTGATTATGTGGTTTTCCTATTATAATTAGTGTTTCTCACACTATTCTTCTTGGTTTTAGTCAATGGCTGGAACCCGAAGGAACCGTGTTAATGCGGAATGCGACGGGCAATGCAATGATTGTCCCCCTGATCAACCAAACATTATGGGAGCTGGAATGAAAAATCTTGTAGCCATGCTCACACAACTTTCTCAAGCTATGAATCATGCAGGACTTCCAAACGAGCAAAGTAAGGAGCAGAATTCTGTTGAATCCTTCATGAGACATCGTCCACCTTCATTCAGCGGGTCTACTGATCCATTAGTTGTTGAACAATGGATTAGTACTGCTGAAAAGATATTTTCGGTTCTTCAATGTTCTGAACATGATAAAGTCATCTTAGCAGTGTATCGTTTGGAAGGTGATGCTGATCAATGATGGAATCTTATTAAGAATACGAGGAAAAGGGATGAAATTGAGTCCATGGAATGGGACGAGTTCAAGAACTTATTTTTCAATAAGTACTTCCCTCGTATTCTCTGAAAAAAGATGGAGAAAGAGTTTCTTGAACTGAAGCAAAAGGATGATGAATCTGTTGGTACTAATGAAGCAAATTTTACAAGACTTGTAAGGTATGCTTCTGGTATTATTATCCAACCTGAGAGTAAGATCGATCGATTATTTAGTGGATTAAAACCAAGTCTTCGAAGGGCATTATCCATAAGGGGCTTCAATAGCTACGAGGAAATCGTTCGATGTGCTCTCAAAGTCGAGATGGAGATTAGAGTAACCCATCAGTCATATGGGTTTGATAAGAAGAGGAAAATGTAATTCAAAGGAAAATCTAAAGAGCACACTGAAAAGAATATGATCTTTCCCTTATTCTCAAAGTGTGGAAAGAAACATGGAGGGAGTTGTCTTAAAGGGACAAGTAAATGTTTCAAATGTGGAAAGGAAGGTCATAGGGAATTTGAATGCCGCAATGATGTGAAGAAGATGTATAATGATGCAAACAAAGGAAGGGATACACAGAATGAACCTACTACACTTCAATGTTTCAAGTGCAAGGAGATGGGGCATTATGCCAATCAATGCCCAAATCCAAGGGTTGATGATGATGATCGACGTAAACAAACTCTTAAGGCTAAAGACAAAGGAAAGTCACATGCAATTTCTATCAGCAGTGTGGAGTATGATAACGATGTGGTGAAAGGTACACTTACCATCCACTCTAAAGTAGAAAATGTTTTATTTGATTCTGAATCCACCCACTCTTTTATTTCTGAAGAATTTTCTAAGGATATCACAGTATTACCTCAACAATTAGATGTTGAGTTAGCTGTGACAACCCCTAATGGCACAACAGTCGCATCAAAAGTTTATAATTCTTCTCCGATCGAAGTTTGTGGGAAAGTGCTTCCTACAAATCTTGTGATCCTTCCTATAGTGGAATTTGATGTGATTCTTGGAATGAATTGGATTTCTATATATGGATCTCATATCAATTGCCAAAGAAGGGATGTCACATTTCATATTCCAGATCAATATATGATCATCTATCAATGCAAGGATGAACATAACCTTCCAGTGGAAATTTCTTCCATCTTATGGGTCTTGATTCTACTAAATGAAGGTTATTTATCTCAAATGGTTGGTGAGAAACTCATGATTAAGAATATTCCCATTGTACGGGAGTTGGATGTTGTCTTTCCGGAGGAATTACCGGGTCTTCCACTAAATTGTGAAGTTGAGTTTTCAATAGAACTCGTACCGGGTGATTTTCCTATTTCAAAGACACCTTATAGAATGGCCCCAATTGAGTTGCAAGAATTGAAGAAGCAACTCCAAGAGAATCTTGATAAGGGGTTCATACGCCCTAGTGCGTCACCTTGGGGAGCACCTGTTCTGTTTGTTAATAAGAAAGATGGATCAATGAGACTCTGCATTGATTATCGAGAACTTAACAAGATCACTATCAAGAAAAAATATCCTCTCGCGCGCATTGATGACCTATTTGACCAACTACGTGGAGCTCAATACTTTTCCAAGATTGATCTTCGTTCTGGGTATCATCAATTAAGGGTCAAAAGGGAGGATATACCAAATATGGCTTTCCGTACAAGGTATGGACACTATGAATTTATAGTGATGCCATTTGGTCTTACTAATGCCCCTGCTATCTTCATGGATCTAATGAATAGAGTCTTTAGAGACTATCTTGATCAGTTTGTGGTAGTCTTTATAGAAGATATTCTTGTCTATTCAAAGAGCAAGGAAGAACATGAAGATCACTTGAGAATTATATTGAAGACCCTGAGAAAGGAGAAGCTTTATGCCAAATTTACCAAGTGTGAATTTTGGCTTCAAAAAGTTTCATTTTTGGGTCACATAATCTCAAAAGAGGGGATATCTATGGATCCAGCAAAAACAGAGGTTATCGAAATATGGTCGAGACCAACAACAGTAACTGAGATCTGAAGTTTTCTTGGTTTAGATGGATATTATCGACGTTTTGTGAAATATTTTTCACGATTATCTAATCTAATCACCAAGTTGACTCAGAAAGGAGTTAAGTTTGTTTGGATGGAGGAATGTGAAGAGAATTTCAACGAGTTGAAAAGAAGGTTATCCAGTGCACCTGTGCTCACACTGCCTTGTAGTGGAGAAAGGTTTGTGATCAACAGTGATGCATCCAAGAAGGGATTGGGGTGTGTTCTTATGCAAAATGATATGGTGATAGCTTATGCCTCATGATAGTTGAAAATACATGAGCAAAATTACCCAACTCATGATTTGGAGTTAGCTGCGGTAATCTTTGCATTAAAGATTTGGAGGCATTACCTTTATGGTGAAAGGTGTGATAATTATACTGATCATAAAAGTTTAAAGTATATTTTCACACAAAAGGAGCTGAATATGCGCCAAAGAAGATGGTTGGAGCTGATTAAGGATTACGACTACTCAATCCATTACCACCCTGGGAAAGAAAACAAGGTGGCAGATGCATTAAGTCGACAAGACCATGCCAGTTTTGTAACACCCCGAGATTTTATGAAAAATATTCTTTTAATTTCATTAATGTATTGTGTTGTATGCTACACCAAGATTACCTTGCGCTATAAGCAACACCGTATTAGCTTGCAGTATACGCAACACTATTCTTGGATCGTGTTACACACAATTTTGATAATAGTTATTCTACGCAACATTGAGTATATATATATATATATATATATATATTCAATGTATAAATGAAGTATGGTTGGATTCTGTTATACGAAACAATGAAAGATTCTTACACAACACGCAACCCTGACTTGGTTTGCATTACACGCAATCGCAACCTTCCTCGATAGCGTGTGTTGTACGCAATACCAGGTTTTACTAAAGAACGATATATTATTATAATATTATTATGAACTAGCCGTTATGAATAGTATTAACTAATTTTTTAATTTTATAACATTATTATTCATCTTACACATTTTCTAGAACATGTTATAAGAACAAAATAAATTTTCGGGTAAAATAAGAATTTTTCAAAAAATGTAGTTTTGCCACCTTTTGATGGCGCACCCACTTTAAATAAAGTTTTTGACATGTTTATAAGTTCAATTTGAAAAAATAAAATTATTCTTTGGAATCAAGAAATAAAAATTTACTTTGGATAAATTTTTCATATTATTTTGGTAACTTTCATATTTTGATGAATAGTAAAAACACGCTATATTTTAATGAAAAACAACTTTTTTCATTGTAATAATTTATACGGTTAAATTATAATATTGAATGGTTTTAAAGTATAAATAGAATATATTTTTACCATTTAATATAATTTATGTCATTAGCATTGATTTTACATTGAATTCATAGGTTAAATCAATTCAATCTTTTGCAATGTTTTAAACAAAAACCCGTTTTCATTCGACAACGGGATTAATTTTAATTTGATTTTTGCAACTTCTGTGTATTGAATTTGAAAAAATGGATACCATATTTGGAATAAGTGGGTCCAAATTATGTTAATATTCTACTTTTTATTTTTGGAAATTATGAATAGTAACTACGGTAAATTTTATTTACCATAGTTAAAGGTTAATCGGGTAATTAAGAGTAAATATAATATTATAAAATTACCCTAACACATGCCAAAATTCTATTGGATGACTAAAAGTAAACCCATATCAACTAAGGGTCGGATTAGATTCATTTTATGGACTTTTGACCATGAAAATAATTTAATTATTATTAAAACCAAAGAAAGTGACAACATGTCACTCTCTTAAATCTTATAAGTATAACAATTTTAATTTAGTGATAAACATCATAAAACTTAGAAAATGAATAGTCTCAAGAAAACTAAAAAAATTATCTACATCATGATAAATTATTTTGAATTTTTAGGGATTAAATAATTGTCATTAATGGTGATACATTAATGATACAAAAATTATTTATGAAGTGGAAAATAAGTAATATAGTTTTTATTGAAATAATAATACCCATTAAAAGGGCCACAAACCTGACCAAAACTTATTGGTAGTGTATATATACAACTTAATCATCCAATGACCTAATATATAACCGTTTGGATCCTTATAAAAGTGATTATGACACTTATATTATTTTATTTTAAATGATGCCAAAGTTGTCACCTTCATAATTTAATAAATATAACAATTTAAATATTGTGATTTTAAGATGATAAATTCGAGTAAAAGTATTATTGTGAAATGTAATAGATTTATCTTCATCATAGGATTTTATTTTAAATTTTTATGCAAAAAATCAGTATATTAAATAATTATACAAAATTTTTATAGTAATTATTTTATTAAGAGATAAACCAAATAAATGGTTTTAAAAATAATAAAATAAATATTATATTAAATATTTAATGTGATCCACTAATTTTATAGATACATATGACCTTTTATAAATCTATTAAATCTTTTAGTTCGAACATATCTTCTGTATATATTTTATTTAAATTCAAATAAATGAATAGTGTCAAAATTGACACTATTGTTATTTTATAAAAATAACATATTATAAAATTGTTTAAAAATCACAAAAATATTTAAAAATTATAAATTTAAATTTATATGGTCTATAATGTTATAAAGTAAACAATTATGGAAAATTCACAACAAATAAGTAATTATTTGTTATAATTTAAAATTTAGAATTTTATTACCACAAATAAACTTAAATAGATTAAATAAGGATAAATCAAAATGATAAGGTTTAAAATAAGATCCAAACATATATAAATTTGATTGGTTGATGATATTACAACCCTATCTCATCTAATCTTTTAATATGAGTCATTTTTGGAGGTTTTTAAGTGGGGTTAGATTTATTATAAATTAATATTTTTAAGAATTCCAAAGGTGCCCCTCTCCTCCCTTATAAAAGGGCACCTCCTCCCTCTTCTACTCACACCAATTTGAGCCTTCAAGCTTGTCCAACCCCTGCCAAATTATCTTCTCCACTTCCCTAGAAACATCCTAGAGGTTCTGGTCTACTTTAAAGACCAATCTTAGTGCCCTAAGAGGAGGTTTCAAAGAGGCATATCGAAGAAGAGGTAATTTCTTCTCCCGATTCTTTCAAGATTCTTTCTTCTTAAACTTCTTCTTCTTTAGTTGTTTCATTATAAAGTAATAACATAAGTATCACTAATATAATGATTTGTTATTATAAATATGAAACAACCCCATTTCACCTTCTATCCATCCTACGGAAAACAAAATCACTGCGCGTGCGTACGTACGGAATACCGTCTCCACACCGTGGTGTAATCTGTTTTTGCACCAACACCTTACATGGATGGGTATAATGGTGTAAAGAATAACTATACATAGTTATTATAACATCGTACTGATTCTGATATATTGTATCTTCCACTCCAATTCAATTCAATAATCATGGAAACGATATCATCGCTCGTGCGTACGTACGGACTACCGTCTCCACGACGCGATGAGATTCATTCTCCATGTTAACTATTTAAGAATGATTATAAAGTATATATAAGCAATAATAATGAAATATATGACATTATAAAGCTACTGGATTTATGTATATATGTATTTTATCTACTTAATTCCATTCAACTCAATAAGGAAACGAAAACAGCGTTCATGCGTACGTACGGCCTACCGTCTCCATGAACAGTGTATTTCTTTCCATTTATCGATATATTATATATATGTATATTCCGAATATATATTATATATAAATCATGTTTTACATTCTGGATATAAGTAATCATGATCCAAGTAATCATATTAATAATTACAAGTTAAAACACGAACGACAAATGAGACGATTTTACCCAAAACGCTACTTTAACATGAATTTACAAAAGAACGGGTAATATAAAGTCATAAGTGGACCATATATGATATAATAACAATGAATATGATTCTGTAATAAGTCAATAACATTATTTAAATCATTATATAGGGGTTTCAGATACGTATGAATCACATCGGACCTAAGGTAAGGGATAATTTTTCAAATCTCATTTTTATCCGAGATTGCTTATTCGTAATTATTTACTGGGTTTATTGTTATCATCCATGTCCATGTTTCCTAAAAATGGTTTCATGTATGTTTAATGTACTTTTTACCCACTTTTGACTTTTAATACATGGTATGTAAGTAATCTTTCTTTTGTTTACGTTACGAGGTACTTTTTTTGACTTTTCCGAAAAAAGTATGATAAGAATGTTTTTTTAATGTATACGGCATGAAATGATTTTTATGGTTTTATAAAGCCTTATTTTCATGAAGATTCCTTCAAAAGATTTCATGATTATTTTCAACAAAAACATTTTCTTCTAAAATTGCATGACATTTTGTGAAAAGAAAATGATTTTGAAGAAAAAAGGATATTTTCCTCAAGAATTCATTTAAAGTGTTTTATCAAAACCATTTTCATCTAAGATGACATTATTTCACATGTGTATGTTTCAAGTGTAATGTCTATATGATTTACATGGTTTCACTTTTTTTTATGAAATTATATCCATTTCTTTTATATGGATTATGTGATGATGGGATGATGTTTATGAAACCCATTTTATTTATTGGGTTATTATGAATGATGTATGTTTATTTTGTGGCACAAGTAAGAATGATTTCATTATGAGATGGGTGGGACCTATATCTCCCTCCAATGCATTGGTTAAAGATTTATATCTCATGAGATAGACATGGATGGAATGGTAAGTTAATCCGGTTCAGTGTTACAGGACTGAAACGAGGAGTGAACTCGATTCAGAAAGGGACTTTGTCCACCAAGATGGTCTTGGTAGAAATGCCTTGGCTACTATGGAAATCATGACATGTGCTGAATGGTTGCCACAATTACATGTTTTATTCCCATGCTATTTTATCATTCTTAATGTTTCTTTATGATCTATGCCTTATGTACTTCCATGTTTTATTTCATTTCTCAAGCTTTTGATGTTTAAACATTATGTTCATGTTTTTAAGTTCAAATGTATATGGTATGTTTTATTTTATCCATGCTTACCCTTACTGAGAATTTTAGCTCACCCTTTTTATGTTTTCTTTTCCCTAGGATATAAAGATACGTTTTAGGTAAGAAAAAAAGGGGGAATATCTTTATGGGAGATGTTGAAGATCTTTCACCATGATTAGAATATTACGTTCCAAGTTTCCAAAGACACTAAACTATTACGCTCCTTGTGTGTCTGTTTTTGTTATGTATTAAGTATTCTGTTAAAGTAATGTAATATCCATGTACGTTAATCTTAGGGTCTCTACAGTTGGTATCAGAGGAAAGGTTTAGTCAACCTTTAGAAACTAGGATGTAAGAACTTTAGTGAGATCCCTAGAGATATTTCTAAGGTATGTCTAGGGATTCCACTAAGGTTAAGTATAAGTATAAGTTATAGTACTAGAATTACGGTAACCCAAGATGTTAGATATTGAAGTTACTCCCCATTTACTATGTTGTTTTCCCTAGCATGATTTTTGCCTCTCACAATATTCTTTTTGGGTTTTAGAAAATGGCTGGAAACAAGAAGATTCATGATAATGGAGGATATGACGGATAATGGAATGATTTTCTTCATAAGAAACCAAATGAAACAGGATCTGTAAGTCCAAACATCGTTATTATTCCTAATCAGCAATCTCATAATATGATCAATAATCTCAACTTTGGTAAGTTTCCCAACTTAGATAATAAGATAAAGATGGAGTTTCATGATGATCATAGAGGAAAGAAAGTTCAATTTCCCTCAGGTAAATCATGTGGGAAGAGGCATCATGGAGATTGTTTCAAAGGAACTGGAAGATGCTTTGGGTGTGGAAAATAAGGACACAAAGCCAGTAAGTGAAAAGGAAAAGGTTCAGTTAACACCATGGACAAGGATAATGGTATTTCTATGACATCAATAATGATTATATGTTTTAAATGTGGAATGTACGGGCATTATGCAAACCAATGCCCTAATGGAAAATCTCATGAAGAGAATCAGTATGGTCGTATGGGTAGTATTTATGTTGATGATGATGAAGAGACTACAAATGATATGTGAGTTGAAATAATTGTTGAAGCTCGATCAATGGTTTAAGAAGGTAGTGGAATGATTACATGTTTATCAAGTGTAATGTTGTATAAGTAATCTCATGATACTATGGAATAAAGAGACATCTAAGGATTGTTACACTGTTGTCTTTCCTTGAGTTTTGAAAGCGTATGATTAATGGTACCGGTATCCATGAAAGGTTATTCAGATATTTTTGGAATGTATATGATATGCGAATAATGAAGGGATAAGGAGAAAATGAAATGTTTGACAGTATTCATGAGCTCATGATTGATATAAGGACTAAGTGACATCATGGTTTGAGTATATAGATTTTTTGGATTTTGGTATGTGGAAAGAGTTAACTTTTGATAGCATTCATGTTTTCACTAAGGTTTAATGGGTATTCATTTTTCAAGAGAATACATGATTAAGGTATTCACATGATTGTAGTGTGACCAACAAGATATATGGGGGATAAATGATGGTATTCACATGCTTGGTTGATGACATTTCAAGTAATCGTTTTCATTATACTATGATCTTGGACCGAAGTATTTCAGATAATCCTAAAGATTGGAATGGATTATGTTGGACATAAGTTATTATTGTTTAAGGATATAACTTTTTTTTGATATTATTGATGGGATGTTATAGTAATATAGTTTTAGAAACAGGACAACCTGCAGGACGGGTGACAGCCCATCGCGTCGGACAAGGCTGTGGGAATCGAACCCACAACCGAAGTGCGACTGGCCTTTATCGCCTACCACTGGCCTACAGGAAGTCCCTAGTTAGTAGAAACTAGTTTTATTTTATTAAGCGGTATGATATATGATGTATAAGTTCATTTTTGGAACCATATACGATTAATCTAACCATAAGATGGACTTATAACTTTTTCTAACCTTTTGTTTGAAAGAGATGGAATGACCCATCATTCTATCACATGATCTGATAACACATCACGAATAACAAATTCAACTTCATTTCTTTAAGGGATGAAGTGGAAATTGTTCAATTCACGAACAACAGTGAGATTGTACCAAAATCATGTAAGTATTTATTTTAATTCATCAACTTTAGGGAAATGATCTTGAAAACCAAAAATTTTGTCCTAGTTCCCTTATATCTGATGAATCAGATGGTACCTTAGATCATCACAAATCAATAGCTTTGTGATTGTTGGATTTTTCATAGCCATGTTCTCTACCACTCTCCATCAGAACTTGATGGTTAGATTTTTCTTTCATATCCATATTTTCACCTATGTTCTCCTACGTGGAAACCCAATGATGAGTTAATTTGGGTAACCGTTACATTTCATACTTTAGTTTTTAAATCCATGTTTTGGTATTCCTTTTTACGATGTGGGTTTCTATTAAACAAACTTTCGAGTAGTAAACCATTTATAACCCCGATGAATTTCGAGGGCGAAATTCATTTTAAGGGGGGTAAAATGTAACACCCCGAGATTTTATGAAAAATATTCTTTTAATTTCATTAATGTATTGTGTTGTATGCTACACCAAGATTACCTTGCGCTATAAGCAACATCGTATTAGCTTGCATTATACGCAACACTATTCTTGGATCGTGTTACACACAATTTTGATAATAGTTATTATACGCAACATTGAGTATATATATATATATATATTCAATGTATAAATGAAATATGGTTGGATTCTATTATATGAAACAATGAAGGATTCTTACACAACACGCAACCCTGACTTGGCTTGCATTACACGCAATCGCGACCTTCCTCGATAGCGTGTGTTGTACGCAATACCAGGTTTTACTAAAGAACGATATATTATTATAATATTATTATGAACTAGCCATTATGAATAGTATTAACTAAATTTTTAATTTTATAACATTATTATTCATCTTACACATTTTCTATAACATGTTATAAGAACAAAATAAATTTTCGGGTAAAATAAGAATTTTTCAAAAAATGTAGTTTTGCCGCCTTTTGATGGTGCACCCACTTTAAATCTAGTTTTGACATGTTTATACGTTAAATTTTACAAAATAAAATTCTTATTTGGAATCAAGAAATAAAAATTTACTTTGGATAAATTTTTCGTATTATTCTGGTAACTTTCATATTTTGATGAATAGTAAAAACACGCTATATTTTAATGAAAAACAACTTTTTTCATCATAATAATTTATATGGTTAAATTATAATATTTAATGGTTTTAAAGTATAAATAGAATATATTTTTACCATTTAATATAATTTATGTCATTAGCATTGATTTTACATTGAATTCATAGGTTAAATCAATTCAATCTTTTGCAATGTTTTAAACAAAAACCCGTTTTCATTCGACAACGGGAGTAATTTTAATTTAATTTCTGCAACTTATGTGTATTGAATTTGAAAAAATGGATACCATATTTGGAATCATTGGGTCCAAATTATGTTAATAGGCTACTTTTTATTTTTGGGAATTATGAATAGTAACTACGGTAAATTTTATTTACCATAGTTAAAGGTTAATCGGGTAATTAAGGGTAAATATAATATTATAAAATTACCCTAACACATGCCAAAATTCTATTGGATGGCTAAAAGTAAACCCATATCAACTAAGGGCCGGATTAGATTCATTTTATGGACTTTTGACCATGAAAATAATTTAATTATTATTAAAACCAAAGAAAGTGACAACATGTCACTCTCTTAAATCTTATAAGTATAATAATTTTAATTTAGTGATAAACATCATAAAACTTAGAAAATTAATAGTCTCCAGAAATCTAATAAAATTATCTACATCATGATAATCTATTTTGAATTTTTAGGGATTAAATAATTGTCATTAATGACGATACATTAATGATATAGAAATTATTTATTAAGTGGAAAATAAGTAATATAGTTTTTATTGAAATAATAATACCCATTAAAAGGCCCACAAACCTGACCAAAACTTATTGGTAGTGTATATATACACCTTAATCATCCAATGACCTAATATATAACCGTTTGGATCCTTATAATAGTGATTATGACACTTATATTATTTTATTTTAAATGATGCCAAAGTTGTCACCTTCATAATTTAATAAATATAACAATTTAAATATTGTGATTTTAGATGATAAATTCGAGTAAAAGTATTATTGTGAAAGGTAATAGATTTATATTTGTCATAGGATTTTATTTTAAATTTTTATGCAACAAATCAGTATATTAAATAATTATACAAAATTTTTGTAGTAATTATTTTATTAAGAGATAAACCAAATAAATGGTTTTAAAAATAATAAAATAAATATTATATTAAATATTTAATGTGATACACTAATTTTATAGATACATATGACCTTTTAGGAATCTATTAAAGCTTTTATTTAGAACATATATTTTGTATATATTTTATTTAAATTCAAATAAATGAATAGTGTCAAAATTGACACTATTGTTATTTTATAAAAATAACATATTATAAAATTGTTTAAAAATCACAAAAATATTTAAAAATTATAAATTTAAATTTATATGGTCTATAATGTTATAAAGTAAACAATTATGTAAAATTAACAACAAATAAGTAATTATTTGTTATAATTTAAAATTTAGAATTTTATTACCACAAATAAACTTAAATAGATTAAATAAGGATAAATCAAAATGATAAGGTTTAAAATAAGATCCAAACATGTATAAATTCGATTGGTTGATGAGATTACAACCCTATATAATCTAATATTCTAATGTGAGTCATTTTTGGAGGTTTTTAAGTGGGGTAAGATTTATTATAAATTAATATTTTTAAGAATTCCAAAGGTGCCCCTCTCCTCCCTTATAAAAGGGAACCTCCTCCCTCTCCTCCTCACACCAATTTGAGCCTTCAAGCTCGACCAACCCCTAAAAAATTATCTTCTCCACTTCCCTAGAAACATCCTAGAGGTTCTGGTCTACTTTAAAGACCAATCTTAGTGCCCTAAGAGGAGGTTTCAAAGAGGCGTATCGAAGAAGAGGTAATTTCTTCTCCCGATTCTTTCAAGCTTCTTTCTTCTTCAAATTCTTCTTATTTAGTTGTTTCATTATAAAGTAATAAAATCAGTATCACTAATATAATGATTTTTTATTATAAATATGAAACAACCCCATTTCACCTTCTATCCATCCTACGGAAAACAAAATCACTACGCGTGCGTACGTACGGAATACCGTCTCCACGCCGTGGTGTAATCTGTTTTTCCACCAACACCTTACATGGATGGGTATAATGGTGTAAAGAATAACTATACATAGTTATTATAACATTGTACTGATTCTGATATATTGTATCTTCCACTCCAATTCAATTCAATAATCACGGAAACGATATCATCGCTCGTGCGTACGTACGGACTACCGTCTCCACGACGCGATGAGATTCATTCTCCATGTTAACTATTTAAGAATGATTATAAAGTATATATAAGAAATAATAATGAAATATATGACATTATAAATCTACTAGATTTATGTATATATGTATTTCATCTACTTAATTCCATTCAACTCAATAAGGAAACGAAAACAGCGTTCATGCGTACGTACGGCCTACCGTCTCCATGAACGGTGTATTTCTTTCCATTTATCGATATATTATATATATTTATATTCTGAATATATATTATATATAAATCATGTTTTACATTCTGGATATAAGTAATCATGATCCAAGTAATCATATTAATAATTACAAGTTAAAACACGAACGACAAATGAGATGATTTTACCCAAAACGCTACATTAACATGAATTTACAAAAGAACGGGTAATATAAAGTCATAAGTGGACCTTATATGATATAATAACAATGAATATGATTATATAATAAGTTAATAACATTATTTAAATCATTATACAGGGGGTTCAGATACGTACGAAGCACATCGGACCTAAGGTAAGGGATAATTTTGCAAATCTCATTTTTATCCGAGATTGCTTATTCATAATTATTTACTAGGGTTATTGTTATCATCCATTTCCATGTTTCCTAAAAATGGTTTCATGTATGTTTAATGTAATTTTTACCCACTTTTGACTTTTACTACATGGTATGTAAGGAATCTTTCTTTTGTTTACGTTACGAGGTACTTTTTTTGACTTTTCCGAAAAAAGTACGATAAGAATGTTTTTTTAACGTATACGGCATGAAAGGATTTTTATGGTTTTATAAAGCCTTATTTTCATGAAGCTTACTTCAAAAGATTTCATGACTATTTTCAACAAAAACCTTTTCTTCTAAAATTGCATGACATTTTGTGAAAAGAAAATGATTTTGAAGAAAAAAGGATATTTTACTCAAGAATTAATTTAAAGTGTTTTATCAAAACCATTTTCATCTAAGATGACATTATTTCACATGTTTATGTTTCAAGTGTAATGTCTCTATGATTTACATGGTTTCACTTTTTTTTATGAAATGATATCCATTTCTTTTATATGGATTATGTGATGATGGGATGATGTTTATGAAACCCATTTTATTTATTGGGTTATTATGAATGATGTATGTTTATTTTGTGGCACAAGTAAGAATGATTTCATTATGATATGGGTGTGACCTATATCTCCCTCCAATGCATTGGGTAAAGATTTATATCTCATGAGATAGACATGGCTGGAATGGTAAGTTAATCCGGTTCAGTGTTACAGTACTGAAACGAGAAGTGAACTCAATTCAGAAAGGGACTTTGTCCACCAAGATGGTCTTGGCAGCAATGCCTTGGCAACTATGGAAATCATGACATGTGCTGAATGGTTTCCACAATTACATGTTTTATTCCCATGCTATTTTATCATTATTAATGTTTCTTTATGATCTATGCCTTACATACTTCCATGTTTTATGTCATTTCTCAAGCTTTTGATGTTTAAACATTATGTCCATGTTTTTAAGTTCAAATGTATATGGTATGTTTTATTTTATCCATGCTTACCCTTACTGAGCATTTTAGCTCACCCTTTTTATGTTTTCTTTTCCCCAGGATATAAAGAAAGGTTTTAGGTAAGAAAAAAAGGGGGAAGATCTTTATGGGAGATGTTGAAGATCTTTCACCACGATTATAAGATTACGTTCCAAGTTTCCAAAGACACTAAACTATTACGGTCCTTGTGTGTATGTTTTTGTTATGTATTAAGTATTCCGATAAAGTAATGTAATATCCATGTACGTTAAGCTTAGGGTATCTACAAGTTTATCCATGATGAGGCTCACAAAAGATCCAATATTTATGGATTTACAAAGGATGGATCTTGGAATTATAATGAAAGGGGAAAATCGTATCTTTCTCAAATGAATGTTCAACCATCTATACATTTAAAGATTAAAGAGCCACAAAAAGAAGATGTCGAGTTACAAAAGAAGGTGAGAAATGTTCCTGAATTCAACCTTGATTGTGATGGGATAATAAAGTTTAGGAATCGGGCTTGTGTTCCTCCCATCCCCGAATTAAAGAAGGATCTGCTGGATGGGGCTCATAGTTCGTCATTCTCCATTCATCCTGGAAGCCCGAAGATGTATAGGGACCTGAAAGAGTACTTATGGTGGGATGGCATGAAAAGAGATGTTGCTGAATATGTCTCTTAATGCTTGGTTTGTCAGCAAGTTAAAGCTGAGAGACAGAAGTCTAAGGGGATGTTACAACTATTACCCATACCTGAATGGAAATGGGAAAACATCACTATGGACTTTTTCACCGGACTTCCTAAAACATCCAAAGGCAATAATGCTATCTGGGTCATAGTTGATCGTCTTACAAAGTCTTCACACTTCATCGCTATTAGGGAGGATTTCTCTCTGGATCAGCTTGCCAGGATATATGTAAAGGAAGTGGTAAGATTGCATGGAGTACCACTTTCTATTATATCTGATCGGGATCCGAGATTTAACTCGAAGTTCTGGCAAAGTCTTTAGCATACTCTGGATACAAAGTTGAGTTTCAGCACTGCTTATCATCCTCAGATAGACGGTCAGTCTGAGAGAACAATTTAAACTCTAGAAGATATGTTGAGAGCTTGCTCTATGGATTTCAAAGGTGGTTGGGATCAACACCTACCTTTGGTGGAATTTTCTTATAATAATAGCTTTCACTCCAGTATTCAGATGGCTCATTATGAAGCTCTCTATGGAAAGAAATACAGGACTCCAACTTGCTGGGATGAAGTTGGGGAAAGAAAGATATTAGGACCCAATCTTGTTGATGAAATGGCAGAAAAGGTTAGATCTATTCAACAACACATAAGAATAGCTCAGAGTCGATAGAAAAGTTATGCCGAAAACCGAAGAAAAGACCTAGAGTTTGAAGTGGGTGATAAAGTGTTCTTACGAATATCTCCCTAGAAGAGGGTCATGAGATTTGGAAAGAAGGGGAAGTTGAGCCCTAGATATATCGGTCCTTTCGAAATACTGGATCGTGTTGGGAAGGTAGCTTACCGATTGACGCTTCCACCGAATCTCTCTCAAGTTCACGATGTGTTCCATGTATCTCTCCTGAGAAAGTACTTACCTGATCCTTCACATGTACTCAACTCAGAAGTTGTACCGCTGGAACATGATCTTTCTTATGAAGAACAGCCGATAGAGATTATGGATCGTAGCGAAAAAGTCCTACGAAACAAGACCACTCGATTGGTGAAAGTTTTATGGAGGAACCACCAATTAGAAGAAGCTACATGGGATATTGAGGATATAATGAGGGAGAGGTATCCTCATCTGTTTGTTACAAAGTGACGAATTTCGAGGGAGAAATTCATTTTAAGGGGGGTAGAATGTAACACCCGAGAATTTTATGTTATATAAATCATCAAAGGAATATTTTTCTACACACAACACTTTCTTGGCTTGCTTTACACGAAATCGCGACCTTCCTCGATAGCTTGCGTCGTACACAATACCGAGTTTCACTAAACAATGATATGCTAATAAAATATTATTAAAACTAGCCGTTATGAATAGTAATAACCACTTTTTAAAATTTTATAAATTTTATTTTTCAAAATGGACTTCATTTTTGGATTCGGAATATCGAAATTATCCTAGGGTAAAATTTTGGTATTTTTCTGAAAACTTTCAATTTTTGATGAATAGTGAAACCACTAAGTGGTAGTTAAAAAACTGAATTTTTCATAAAACTTAATTTTACTACTTCTGTGAGTGGAATTTAAAAAATCCGAGAGACACGGTTGATGTCAATAAGTAAAATGTGGTTCAATGAGATGAAAATAATTTTTGGTGAATAGTAACTTTTTACTTTTATTTACCACAGTTAAAAGTAAATAGGGTAATTAAGGGTAAAAATGATATTATTATTACCCTAAAACATGTCCTAATTATATTGGATAAGTTTAATTCGACCAAAAACAAACTTAGGAATAAAATATGACCATTTAGGCCCACTTGGATTAGATTAGGACATTTATTATTAATTTATTTAAAGAAGGGTTAAAATAGTTAAAATCAATGTTAAATAAGTAAATAATTTTTAATATAAGGTTATATATAAGATAAATTCGACTATAAATATTAATTAGAAATATAAAAATATTTCCTACATAATTGTATTTTATTTGTAATTTTTAGACATTAAATAAATTAATTTATGTATGACACAAAGATGATGCAGTAATTATCTTATTAACGAAATATTGACATAATTGATGTTATAAATACCCAAATAAATGTAATTTGAGACTTTTTATGAATTAAAATAATTTTATAGGTTAATATGACATGTTATTATTGATTTAATTAACTTTGTTCTAACTAATCATTCTGTTATGATTTTCACAAAAATCAATTACTAAATAGTGTCAAATTTGACATAAAATAGTTTTTAAAACAAATATTATATTATTAATTGTTATTTTATTCCTAAAAATCTAAGGTTTGGCCAAATGACTTAGATAAGGTTATATATATTAATAATAAACAACTTGGGGTTCGTTTGGCTGCTTATAGTAAGTTTATTAACCTTATAGTATAAGAACACAAGAAGACACGGTAAAAGTAAAATTATTTAACTTAATGTTAAATCTAAATGATAAGGTTAAAATAGGAACCTAAACTTGTCTAAATTCTATTGGATGAGAGGATTTCGACCCATACCCACCTTAGATTCAAAATAATCAATTTTGAGCTATTTGAAACCGAATTTGGCTTTATAATAAAATAACATTTTTGGTTATTCCAAAGGTTTCCCTCTCCTCCCTTATAAAAGGGCACCTCCTCCCCCTCTTCCTCACAACACTTTGAGCCTTCAAGATCGGCCAAACCCTGACAATTTCTCCTCTCCAATTCCCTAGAGACATCCTAGAGGTCCTGGTCTTCTTCAAATACCAATTTTAGTGCCCTAAAAGGAGGTCTCAAAGAAGCACTTCAAAGAAGAGGTAATGTCCGTTACCGATTCTTTCATCTTTATTTCTTCTTCCACTTATTCTTCTTTAGTTGTTTCATTATGAAGTAATACCATCAGTATCACTAATATACTGATATGTTATTATAAGTATGAAACAACCCTATTTCACCATCTATCCATCCTACGGAAAATGAAATCACCGCGCGTGCGTACGTACGGAATACCGTCTCCACACGGTGGTGTAATCTATTTTCCACCACCACCTTACTTGGATGGGTATAATGGTGTAAATAATGACTATATATGATTATTGTAAAGTGATATTGATTCTGAAATAGTATACATACACTCCAATACAATTCCATGATCATGGGAACGATATCATCGCTCGTGCGTACGTACGGAATACCGTCTCCACGATGTGATACGACTTGTTCTACATGATCTTCATTGCATAATGATTATATAAATGAATTTAATGAATGAATATGATATATATTACACTAATAACATTCTAGAAATGAGGTATCTATAACCTAAAGAGAAGAATAAGAATTTATTCGACAAAACACGCATAAGAACAAAAAGTAATAAACACCCGAATAACAAGTTGTAATGAAATATTACTAATAAGAAGCTAAGAATATGACCATATGTTATATAATAACAATGAGTATGATTCTGGAATAAGTCAATAACATTATTTAAATCATTATATAGGAGGTTCGGACACGTACAAAGCATATCGAACCTAAGGTAAGGGAAATATCACAATCTCATTTTTATCTGAGATTGTTTATACTTCGGTATTTACTGGGGTGTATTTTATCATCCACATCCATGTTTCCTCAATATGTAATATTATTTCCATCCACCTAAAATTTTTTAAATCCAATTTTACCCTTTGGTGAGTTTTTAGTAAAAGATATGAAAGGAATCTTTTGTCGTTTTTCGTACGAGGTACTTTTTTGACTTTTCCGACAAAAGTACGAGAAGAATGTTTTTTTAACTTATACAGCACGAATGGATTTTTAAAACATTATTTCCAAGAATCTTCCTTTACATGTTTTCATGTTTATTTTTAATCAAATTCTTTTAGTTTATAATTGTATGACATGTTAAGAAACGAAAAGTGTTTTTGAAGTAGAAAGGATATTTTCCTCAAGAATGGAGTTCAAGTGTTTTATCAGAATTATTTTCCATCTAAGATAATAAAGGGTTCTGTTTCTATCCCTATTATTACATGGATTTGATTATGTTGTGATGAAAATATTTTTATGAATTCCTTTATCTTATATGAATTGTTTTATGATGTCACGATGTTTAAGATTCCCATTTTTATTACATGGGTTATGCTATGATGTATGGTTTATGATTTTGTGGCACACATAAGAATGGTATCATTATGAGATGGGTGGGACCTATATCTCCCTCCAATGAATTGGGTAAAGATTTTATATCTCATGAGATAGACATGGCTGGAATGGCAGGTTAAACCGGTTCAGTGAAACAGGACTGAAACGAGGAGTGAACTCGGTTCAGAAATGGACTTTGTCCACTAAGATAGTCTTGGCAATGAGTCTTGACTAATAAGAAATGATTCTCTATGATTATGTGTGTATTCCACAAAGTTTCATGTTTTAAGTTATTATTATTGGGATTACATTTCACTACTATGATTTATCCCATGATATGAAATTATGATTTCTTTTGCAGGTTAAGATTTCCAAAAGTTATGTTCTTATGTATATGATGTGATTGATATTTCTTTTGTTTACCCTTACTGAGAATTTGAGCTCACCCTTTTGTATGTTTTCTTTCCCCAGGTCAGGAAGAAGGTTATTAAGTAAGATATGTCAAAAGGTACTATAGATATGATGAAATAAATGGGAGGCAAAGTAGATGATTTATGAACCAGTTGTTTATGCTTTCCAGTTTCTAAAGACACTATACCTATACGGTCCTTTCATGGTTTTGTTATATGTTGTAATAAGCGTGCTTCAATTTTGAAGTAATAACAATGTATGTAAAGTATGGGTCGCTACAGGGTATGGATATGAGGGATGATATTCATGGGAGTAGGGGGAGAAGGGGGGTGGTAGCGACAGATTGTGGGAGAAGGGAGCTGGTGGAAAGGGATATGTCTTGGGGGGATCAGGGGGAGAGGGTGTGGGGGAGTCAGGGGGTGGGGTTTAGGGGGATGTTAGGAAAGAAGTGTATTTTTTTTAAAATGTTAATGTTTTAGTGGTGGTTATTGAAAAACCATCACTAAATTTTGTCATTTTTTAGTGGCGGTTTCTTAAACCGCTGCTAAAAAATGTTGCTAATAACTAGTTTGGGGTATTATTACTTTATTCTTATAATTATGGAAGTCTTTTATCAATTTTTATCTTTATATTGAGGTGATTAACCTCACACTAAGTCTTCTAGTTATTAAAAATATGTTCGGAAACAATTTTTTGGAAGACTAGTTTAACCCCATGTTTGAATTGATCCTTATATTAATGAACTTCAATTTTGTATGGAACCTCACATTTGGAACCTCACTTTTGTGATGATCCTCACATTAAGGAAACCAAATTTTTAGATTAACCTCATGAAAGTAACCTCACATTAGAGATATACCTCACATTGAAAACTGGATGTTGCTATTGAAATTTACATTCTAGAACTCTACATTTGGAATCATCCATACACTGGCTATCATAATTTTAGAATTAACATTATGTAGAATGATCTACACATTCATCCATTCATCCATGAGATTTAAATTTTGAATTACTTTGAGATTTATGATAAATTTATTCTGGAGTAAATATATCAGTAAACCGCTTTAAATACTATTTCCAAATACCTATAATAATAGATTGATTCATTTTATTTTTTAAAGGAATTATGAGATTTCCATATATTTTAAATTTAAAATTTCAAATATGCTGAGTTGTTTGAAGTTGTGATTTATCTAATTTTTTTAGATTTTTTCATTCATATATATTTTAGGAAATTTATTTATTCTATTTTCAAATTTTCAAGTGTTTCATGCATCTATGAAAATTGATTCTATGAAGTTGTGAACATCAATATATGTTAAAAAAATGAGAGACAAGACTTTCTTGATTTAAAAATAAATGTTTTGCTGCTACTATTATTTTGTGATTCTCTTATTTATGAACTTCATATTCAATAATCTATATATCTAGGAGAATAACACTCAAGTTTATTGTTTTTATGAAAGGAACTGTCATGGGTGCTCTTAAATGATTTTTAGTTTGGGGTTATTTAGGTGCAACAGGGTGGTTGACCTTGGTCGTCTCTCAAAGTGGTAGTAATTAAAACAACTTAATAAAGGTACTTTGAAAATAAAGTAAAATAATATAAACAAACTACTTAAAAAGGATGGGGTGTTTTATTACCATTTATAAATATAGATGAAGTATATTGGAAGAAAATTTCATTTTTTTCTTTTTTTTGTTTTTGAAATGAAATTTGATTAACAAAGTACAAAGAGAATGTATTTTTTTAGAAAACAATTTTTAGAAAGTGTAATATATCTAACTATACTTATTAAATAATTTATTAATAATTATAATTTAAACCAATATCCACTTAATTATGATACCTTAATTTTTTAAACCCAAAACCCTATGAGAATTAACTTTACCACAAAGATTAAGTGAATTTAACTCTAGGCTAACTTCAGAACATGAAATTGCAGAACCCAGCTTTGATTGATGTTATAAGGTTGTATTATGGTAATTGGTAAATTAAGGCACATTTCCTCTCTATAAATTAGTATTAATTGAGTTTAGGGATAATATTTTAACACTAAAAATTGATCCCATGTGGTTTTTTATTACTGATTATGGTTGTGCTCTCACAATTCACACAATTCCCGACCTCGCATGTTTTGTGTTAATTGTTCAATTGCTTGTTTAGTTTCATTTAAATTAAAAAAATAAATTAATAGATCATATTATTTGAGTTATAATATCCCATTTATTCAAAATAAATTAATGAATAAGGATAGATGTCGATTGATTAATAAAAAGAACTACTCTTCCATGGGTGGTGTAGTCATTGTTGAAACGTTTTGCATGTGAAAAGGTTTAGAAAGGGTATAACCCAATCTCGTTTCAACTATTGATTCCATCCCAAATAGGATGATTAAAGAAGATGATAATTTAATATAATAAAATTTAATATAATAAATAAAATAGGAACTAATAAGTTTATTACGCAAATGAAAATATTACAACATGAAGAAGAAGAAGAAGGATTCGATGAGGGGATCCTTACTTCAAGAGCTACCCCTCTTACAATGGTTGGATAATTTGAGTGAAACAAATTATACTCCACCTTAAATATCCTAATTCACATCAAAAATCTTCCAAATAATAAAAATAAATATTTATAGAGTGGAGGAGAGGCTAGGTTATAAGTGGTTTCAAGTGTGAATGGGGAGATTCTGTCTAATATTTTAATCCCACTTGAACCACCTTATTGACCACAAAAATTCGTGAATTATCTATCCTTACAGAATAATGATTTGTGAGAAAATTTGGTTTTAGAGCTCCTCTCAAAATTTGGGCCCAATACAAGCACATATGAAGAAGATATGGCCCAAATATTACAGTGATGTCCAATCTGGCGGGTCCTGCCCATCTTTGACTTCATGGTCCATTTAGTCTAATCAAATGCACAATTTAGCTCCAATGTCTTGAAAAAAAGTTGTAGACTATTAAGTCAGTAACACCGTTACAAAATTTAAAGTTCATATAATAAATATAAAAATATTTATCTTGGCAATACTACAATGTACTATAAAGGGTAAAACTAGAAATTTCATCAAATTTCCAAATGAATGATCTAATCCAAAATATTTTATAAATAAACATATTTAACATAATGTGAGGAAATTTTATCATTTATTATCAATAAAATATTCAATAAAAATTCATTTTATCAACTCCCCCACACTTACCCTTTTGCACTCCTAGGTAAAGTATTATATCCTAATCAAGAATCATTCCAAAATCAAAGGTTTGAAAACATCCAAGATTATTCTGAAATGAAATTCATCATGTCTTATTTATGAAATAAACTTTCCTATAATTTTTACTCTCTCACATTTTAATTTTTTCATATTCATTTGTTCACCCATGTAACATGTCGCAACATACCTCACTTATAAATTTCCCCTCTTCACTTAAGGAACATGTGAAAGTAGAGTTATGATTTTTCTCAGAGTTCATGTGATATTACCATATACTTTCCTTGATTATAAGTTATCTACCAGCAGAAACTAGTGTGCTACTCAAGAGTACTTCCAACTGATTTTTCTAAGGTTCAAGGGTTGGTAGGATTTAATGTATAAAAATCTGAGGAAAAAGAGGAGTGTTTAATCTCTTATGTACAAAACATATCAAAATTCATCAAGTGTTTGCAATGAATGTACACACTCAACCCCTAAAAAAACTGCATCTCTTAAAATTCACTATCCCCATTGTTCATTTGTGTGGGTCATAACCGATCAATGGATAATAATGAATAAACCTCCTCTTTTTTTTTTTCCTCCTTTTTTTGTTGTTTTTTAATGCATAGAACTATTTTTTTGATAATTTTCATTGGAGATAAATAGGGAAACATATGTAAAACAATGATACAATATGGCTTGTAAACCTACTATCCAAGGAAAATGTAGGAACCCTTTCTATCAAACCATAATAATGATTGATTTTCAATAATTCCCATGGAAACACCCTCTCCCCCACACTTGCTAAAAGTAAAACAAGAATGTTCACAAGAGATGGGTAGGTATAGATAAATTATCTTGTAATATGGCTACCAAATAGGCATTTCATGGTCTCTAAGGCTTAAGAAGGGTAAAATGTCAAGGTGGACAAAAATAGGGGTTAATTTTAAAGAGGTATTTTCAATGAATGATGGAATCTATCATGAATGTAGAACACTTGAATCTTATAGATTCAAACAAAATCAAGGTAAGTTCTAGTTTCTCTATATGACTCGAGACTGTCCAAAAAGTGATTAAAAGAAAGAATATGCAGTAAAGGGCATAGAATGTATATCAGGAAAGGGAATAAAATATTGGTCAGTGCTAATGAGGCATGAGTTTCAGAAATCTACTGAACACCTAAGAATGATTTGAAAATAGAAATTCTAGAAAACAATTCCATATCAACATCCATGTGAAAAACACATTTCCAAAAACAATTAAATTTTCCCCACAATTTACTCAATCATGAAAAATTATTTGGATATTATTTTAAGAATAATATTTATCTAAAACCTCAAAATAAAAAAGAGAAATAAAAAAATGAAAACAAGTTTTTGTGTGGTTTTTTTAACTATTTTTTTTTGTTATTTAACTGAAAACCAAAAAGAAAATACACACAAAACACACAAATGAAAATCCTAAAAAGCTACCCCAAAATGTTGTCCCCTCCCATACACTTTAAATATTGATTTTTACTCAATGTGAACCTATGAGATGAATGTTCACATGAAATGTAGAATTTTAAATAGGACAAATAATATAAAAGTGAAAGGGTTAGGAATAGCCTGATATTCTCAAGTGATGATGGGGTCATGTAGTGTGATGAAATCCACAACATTAATAGAAAGTACCTCAATGTATTGCTTCAAACATTTCCCATTGACTATAAAGACCCTTCCAGTGTCCTCTTGTGTGATATCCACTACACCATAAGGAAAAACATTAGACAAAACATAAGGACCTAACCATATGGAATGTAACTTACCGGGAATTAGCTTTAATTGTGAACTATAGAGTAGAAATTTCTCTCCAACATGAAATTATATTTTCTAGATCATTTTATCATGATATGTTTTTGATTTTTTCTTATAGATCCTTGAGTTCTCATATTATGATAATCTAATCTCTTCAAGTTCTTGAATTTGCAGCTTCCTTTGAATTCCAACTTGGTCCAAATCTATGTTTATTTTATTTATAGCCCAATAAGATTGATGGACAAACTCCACGGGTAGATGACAGGATTTCCCAAAAACAATACTAAATGGGGACATACCAATGGGAGTCTTGTATATAGTACTATAATCCCAAAGTGCCTCATCCAAGAACTTGCTCCAATCTTTCCTATTCGGTTGCACGGTTTTCTCCAAAATTTGTTTCAACTCTCGATTTAAAAACTCATCCTGACCATTTGTTTAGGGGTGGTATGGTGTTTATGTTTTGTCTGAAACCCTATAATTATAAATAAGGGGAGCCAAATTATAATTGAAGAAGTGTTTAACTTAATCACTGATGATAGACTTTGGAACTCCAAACCTACATAAAATTTGAATCTTGACAAAGTCCACTACAACATAAGAATCATCAGTCCTGGTGGCCTTGGCCTCCACCCATTTTCTCACATAATCAATGGTAACCAAAATGTACAAGAAACCATATGAACTTGGATAAGGACCCATAAAATCAATTACCCAAACATCAAACATCTCAAAAAGTAATATGGATTGTTGGGGAATCTCGTGTTTCCTAAAAATGTTTCTAGTGTGTTGATAATGAGTGCATGACTTACAAAAAATATGGGCATCATGGAATAAGATAGTCCAATAAAATCCAGAGTCTAAGACTTTCCTAACTGTCTGTTGGGGTCCAAAGTGTCCTCCACATGAAATTGTATGGCAGAAATTCAGAACAGCTCAAACTCAGGATCAAGAACACACCTCCTAATAAATTGATCACTACATATGCACCAGAGGTAGGGGTCATCCCACACATAAAACCTAGACTCACTGTTTAATTTTTGGAATTTAAGTTTATTTAAATTTTTAGTAATTTCAGAGGCCACAAGTTAGTTTACTAAATCAGCATACCATAGATGTGCACCTGAGAGTGCATAAAGATGCTCATCATGAAAAGTGTCCCAAAGTGGTACCTGGTCCAAGGTATCAGCCTCATGTGTGTGAGTTATCCTACTCATGTGGTCCGCCACTAAGTTTTATGACCCCTTATTATCCTTTATCTCAATATTGAATTCTTTAAGAAGGAGAATCCATCGGTTGAGTCTGGGATTTGCGTTTGTCTTCTTCAAGAGGTACCTCAGAGCTGCATGGTCAAAAAAACAACTACTTTAGAGCCCAATAAATATGAATGAAATTTATCTAAAGAAAATATGATAGAAAGAAACTCCTTTTCCATGGTTGTTTAGTTTTATTTGGCTTAATCCAATGTCCTCTATTCATAGGAAATCACATGTGAACATCCCTACACCCTCTGTGATAAGACTGCTCCAACTACGTAGTTGGAAGCATCATATATAAGCTCAAATGGAATGTCCCACCATGGGAGCTGTATGATTAGTGGAGCGATCATATGATTCTTTAACTCATAAAAGGAATTCCTATAAGAATCATCAAACATAAAACTAGAATCCTTTTGAAGTAATCGTGACATAGGAAAATCAATCTTACTGAAATATTTGATGAAACATCGACAAAATCCTGAATTCCCTAGAAAAGATCTAACATCATGCAAAAATGAAGGATAGGGTAAGGATGAAATAATATCTACATTAGATTTATCAACCTCTATACCATGGTTTTACACTACATTCCCTAAGATGATGCCATGATCTACCATAAAATGACACTTTTAAAAGTTTAATACTAGATTATTCTTAATACAATGATTCAACACCTTTCCCAAACTAGATATACAATCATTAAATAAAGACCCATACACTATAAAATCATCTATAGATACCTCCATGTAGGTATTAATAAAATCATAAAAAATACTCACCATGCATCTCTGGAAGGTACCTGGGTCATTAAAAAGACCAAATGGCATCTTCTGGTAGGCAAGTGTACCAAATGGACAAGTGAATGTTGTCTTCTCCTGATACTTCAGAGCTATAATAACTTGAAAATATCCAAAAAATCTATCCAAGAAACAATAAATTGTCTTCCTGGCTAGTCTCTCAAGAATTTGGTTAATAAATGGGAGGGGTAAATGATCCTTTTGAGTGGATTTATTTAGTTTACTATAATCAATACACACACACCAACTATTTTGAACCCTCATTGTAATTAACTCATATTTCTCATTTCTAACAATAGTAACACCACTTCTCTTAGGCACAACCTAAATAGGACTTACCCACCAGGAATATGAAATGGGGTAGATTATACCTACCTTGAGAAAATTTCAATCTCTTTTTTAACATCCTCCAAAAGTGTTGGATTCAGTCTCCTTTGTGGATGCCTAACCAGTTTAGTCCCATCCTAAAAAAGATACTATGTATTTAAATATATGGGATAATACCTGATATGTTAGCCAAGGTCCACCTAATTTCCTTAATGTTCTCCCTCAAAGATTCAAAAGTTTTTCTTCGTGTTCAAAAGGAATATTATTAGCAATTATAATAGGTAATCTCTCGCCACTTAATAAGTATGAGTATTTGAGATTTTGTGGAAATAGATTGATCTCCAATAAGGGGGGGTGATTTATGGATATATACATTGAAGGAACTGAAATATGTGCACAAATAACATCAGTATCAAAATAAAAAACATCAAAAATCAAAGAAAAATTCATCAAATCCACCAGCATACTCAACAGCCATGTCATAATCAGAGTGAACATGATGAAAATAAAAATCTTAATCCATTTAAAAATCAAATCTAATAGAGTATTGTGTATTAGAAATAGGTGTGTAAGTGCTCTTATACATCAAACTGGAAACAATTCTCATAATCTACCTAAGTAAAGGACAATCAAAATACAAGGGGTTTTTACTTGGTGATTCAAAATGGGAGATAACAAAAGAAGAATGGTCCTATAAGGGGTACTTCATGGAGTCCATAACATTAAATATCACAACTTCATATATAAATCCATGGAAAGTTTACCATCATTAACATTTATGATTGTTTTTAAAGTTTTGAGAAAGGAACTACCTAAGATAATGGGATCACATGAACTTACTTGATCATCCTCTATGTTAAGCATGTATAAATCTGCTGGAAAGATCACATCTCTTACCCAAACAAGTATATCCTCAAGGAATCCCACTGGATACACTATAGCTCTATTCTCCAACTATACCACTACTCTCATCAGCTTCAAATCACCAACCTGTAAAGAAGATTATACAGAGTGAGGCATCACATTTATGGAAGCACCTAAATCACATAAAGCACCAGAAAAATGTAACTCCCCTATGGTGCATGGGATGGTGAATGTACCAGGATCCTTGCACTTTGTTGGAATTTCTTGAGTTGGAGTAATGAGTTCTGACACATTTCTTCCAATATGGATCCTCTAATTTCCCTTGACCCCTCTTCAATTAGTACAAATATATTTTATGAATTTGGAATACCTTGGGATTTTCTTAATGGCCTTGATAAGAGGGATGTTTATCTCTACACACTTTAATGTGTCCTAAACCTCCTTTTTCATCGCCTATTCATCTATCTTCTTGGTTTGAACAACCCTATTTGTAAAGGGAAGGGGTTTAGGAGGAACATCATCAATATTTTTCTTACTGTTGACTTTATCCTTGGGCTGCTCATCAGTTGATTTTGAATGGGACTTCTCTAGAGTTACGGTGAATCCTAGTGGAATGGTAGGTTAATAATTATCAGTCATTTGGTTCCCCCTTCTCAGTTTAATGGAACTAACATTTCACTTGGGATTTGGAATAGGTCGGGAAGGAATATTTTTGGAGTTCATACTTACCAGTTCATGGAGGGAAGTGGAAATCTAGCTCATTTGTGTTTTCAACTCCCTCAACTCTGAACCTTGACTCTTCAGCTCATTCTACTAATTAAGAATATTTTTTTTCAAAATATTATCAGTATTAGAATCTAACTTTGGTTTAGAATTACCTTGTTGTTGAATTTTTGATGATTGATCTTCAAATATTCTTTGGGGTTGTTGGAAACCCTATTGGTAAGGTAGATGCTGCTATAAATTTTGTTGAAAAGGGGGCCTTTGTTGTCGCCCAGAGACATAACTCATGTCTGATTGATCCTTCCAACATTGGTTGTTTATTGGTGCTAAGTAATCATAATTATTTTGTGAATGTGTTTGTTTTTTCTACTAATATGGTCTCCTAGGAAATACCACCGAAAAATCTTTTGTCTCTTGTAGTTGGGGGAAACAATCAGTTGGGCGGTTTGTTTCAGTGAAGATGTCACAAGGTCTTATAGGAGTGAGTTGGGATGTATTTTGAGCCAATGAAATCTACCGCACCATATTGGTAAAATACTCCAACTTAGTATCAATAAAATGATTTTCAAGAGAAGAAAGACTTACCTGATGTACTCCTCTAACATGTGGTGTACCTCAATGGCCAAATTTTTGGGAGTTTTGTGCCATCTTGTTGATCAATGCACATGCAGATACTGGTGTTTTGTAAACTAATGCCCCTATAGCCACAAAATCCACCATGATACTATCCATAGGTGTGAGTTCTTTATATAAGTATTGGATGAGGAGTTTCTCACTAATTTGGTGATGTGGGCAGCTTGCACATAGCTCCTTGAATCGCTCCCAACAATCTTAAATTGACTCCCCTTATGCTTTATTGATCCCAGAGAACTATTTTTGAATGGATGTGGTCCTTGATTCTGGAAAAAATATCTTCTATAAAATACATTTCAAATAATTCCAACAAGTTACATCTTCAGGTTGTAAATAATACACCTAATCTTTTGCATCTCCATCAAGTGAGAATGAGAATGCTCTTAGTTTGATTTGATCTTCAGATACATTTCTTGGTTTCAAGGTTAAAAAAACCACATTAAATTCTTTAAGGTGTTTGTTTGGTTCCTCACCAGATAAGCCATGAAACTTTGGAATAAGGTGAATTAACCCAGATTTCAGTTCAAAGTCTGATTCGAGATTTGGGTATGAAATACAATTTGGTTGATAATTAATGTATGGTGCAGACAATTATTGAATGGTTAAACTAAGTTAAATGTTATTGTTTTCATCCATTATTTCATTTTTTAAGATTTATTTACAAGTGTTTCCAACATCCATGTTCCCAGAATGAAGAAATTATCCAACTGGTTGAATGTCGAAACTTCCCGTAGACAGAGAATGTCTGATTCGAGCCATAAGGTTGCGTTTAATCTCAGGGTCATGATCTAAGAGACATTTAGGATTAGTTCATATCATAAATAAAATAAGAATTAAATGAATAAAAGTGGACCATAATAAAATAAAAATTAGAAGTTTGAGTTTATGGTCCAAGAAGAAGAAGAAGAAGAAAACAAACTAAGAAAAATTTAGATTGGGTAAAGAAGAAATAAAGAAGAGAAGAAGAGAATAAAATGAAAAATAAATGTAATACCTATAATTGGTTGAAATAATTATTTTCCTCCTTGTAAATGGTGAAAATTTTAAAGGTGATGTCATTGGTGCTCTCAAATGATGTTCAGTTTGGGGTTATTTAGGTGCAGCAGGGTGGCTGACCTAAACCATCTCTCAAAGAGGCAGTAATTAAAAAAACTTAATAAAAGTACTTTGAAAATAAATTAAAATAATATAAACACACCAATTAAAAATTATGGGGGGTTTTATCACCATTTATAAAGATATATGAAGTATGTTGGATGAAAATTGTATTTTTTTCTATTTTTAAAATGAAATTTGATTAACAAAGAACAACAGGAATGTATTTTTTTAGAAAAATATTTTTAGAAAGTCTAATGAATCTAACTATACCTATTTAATCAATTATTAATAATTATAATCTAAATTAATATCCACTTAATTATTATCCCTTAATTTTTTAAACCCCAAACCCTACGGGAATTAACTTCACCACAATGATTAAGTGAATTTAACTCTAGGATAACTTCGGAACATGCAATCACAACACCCAGATTTAATTGATGTTATAAGGCTAGATTATGGTTTGTGGTAAATTAAGGCACATTTTTTATTTATAAATTAGGATTAATTAAGTTTAGGGATTATATTTTAACACTAAAAATTGATCATGTGTGGTTTTGTATTACTGATTAAGGTTGCGCTCTCACAATTCACACAATTCCCGACCTCGCGTGTTTTGTGTTAATTGTTAAATTGCTTGATTAGTTTCATTTAAATTAAAAAATAAATTAATATATAATATTATGTGAATTAAAGTATCTAATTTATTCAAAAATAAATGAATGAAGAAGGATATAGTTTGATCGATTACTAAAAATAACTAATCTTCCATGGGTGGTGTAGTCATCATAGAAACGTTTTGCATGTGAAAAGGTTTAGAAAAGGTATAACCAAATATTGTTTCAAATATTGATTCCAGCCCAAATATGATGAGTAAAGAAGAATATAATTGAACAAAATAGAAGAAAATATAATAAATAATAGAGGAACTAAGAAGTTTATTATGCAAATGCAAACATTACAACATGAAGAAGAAGAAGAAGGCTTCGATGAGGGGATCCTTGATTAAATAGATACCCCTCTTACAATGTTTGAGGAATTTGAGTGAAAAAAATTATCTTATACCTTTAATCTCAAAATGCACGTCCCAACCCCTCAAAATGATAAAAATACATATTTAGAGAGTGGAGGGGAGGCTAGGTTATATGTGGTTTCAAGTGTGAATGGGGAGATTCTGTAAAATATTTTAATCCCACTTTCACCACCTTCTTTAAAACCAAAATGCATGAATTATCTATCCTAAAAGAATTATTATTCGTAAAAAATTGGGTTTTAGAGATCCTATAAAAAATTGGTCCCAATCAAAGCATAGATGAAAAAGATATGGACCAAACATTACAGTTATGTCAAATCTGGTAGGTCCAGCCCATCTTTGACTTAATGGTCCATTTAGTCCAATAAAATGCATGATTTAGCTTTAATGTCCTGAAAACAAGTTGTTTACTATTAAGTCAAAAACACAGTTACAAAATTTCAAGTTCAAATAATAAATATAAAAATATTTATCTCTGCAACACTACAATAAACTATAAAGGGTAAAACTAGAATTTTTATCAAATTTCGAAATAAATGATCTAATCCCAAATATTTTATAAATAAACATATTTAACACAATGTGAGGAAATTTTATTATTTATTATCAATAAAATATTCAATAAAATTTTATTTTATCATGTTCAATTTATTTTTTATATGCTATGGTTTTTTTGGAGTTTGTTGGATCGTAATAGTTTATGATAGATACAAGAAAGGGTGAATTATAGTTTACAAAATTACTCTATAAAAAACAAAAAAGCACTTTGTAAAAAGATTATACTCAAAGATAGTTTAATGATCAGAGTATATAAATCAGATCTAGTAAGCGCATGATATATTAGAGTAATTATCAGCATCACATACACATCAATAAAATAATTTATTAGAAATATAAGTAAATAAATAACCTTCTAATATTTATGCACAATATAAATTTTAACATGTAGAGAAAAGTAAAACCAAAGGATTATAATAGTAATAATTACTAACAAGATTAATAAAATAATTTTCTATTTAACCTTAAGAGTTAAGGAAGTTATAAATCCTGACTTAAGATATCCATATTTTTAATACCTACTGTAAAGGTCTATATTTCCTTACCAAGAAATCCTTTGACACAAGGATCGGTATAGCTCTGTCTTCTAATCTCCTGAAATCCCTTGATCCAGTGGATCAAATTAAGCTATATCATTCTTAAAAAAAATCCCTCAATAAAATGATCAATTTCGTTTTCTTCCTAGCCCCAGAAGCCCTCGATCTGATAGATTAGATTCACATATCTTCCTCTTCTAAGAATCTATCGATCTAACCATTATCAGAAATAAATAATACAAAAGAAAAAATTTTCTAAGAAATTTACAATCCTCACATGGATTCCTTAGAACTTCAAATATATAAGAAATTAAAAATCATTTAGAATGATATGTTCAAGAAGAGAAAAAAACAGGTGACTTGAGTTGCAAATGCCTCAGTTCCCAACTCTTTAAATGACCTCCTATTTATAGGAAATCCTCCAATGGTCACATTTCTATGTTGGTTGCAATGGCCTTAAATAAATTTAACTTTGACAAGTCATAATGACTTGGATCATGATTTTTGATAACTAAGTATGAAATGTACTTCAATGTTTGAATCCATTTATTTTTTCACTATATCAATGCTACTTTTGATTCCTTCTGATAGACATAATTCTAATCAATCTGATTATAAACTTTGTAAAATCTAATGAACTTCACTATTGATTTTCAATCTGATAAACTGAAAAATGTTTAATATGATGTATTAGTACTAATGTTAGTCCGATGGTCATGAATTTTTTTAGTATGATAGAAAGGAGATAAGTCTAACCATTGGTCATAAAAAACGTAGATCTGATGAATCAGACAGACCTTCTATCTGATGGATCATATTGAATAATAAATTTTTATAAATTTTTTTATATTAGAGCTATTTATATGTTTGGTCAAAAAGAACATTTTTCTAAAAAACATAGTAAAACACTTGTGTTATATGAAGTTATTAAAATATAGTTTTAAGAAAGTATTTGTGATTTACAAAACCAAGTAAAGGAAAAGTAAAAAGAAAAAATTTAAACTAAAAAATCTCCCCTTTCTGGAAAGCACAAAAAAAACACTTAAAATGAAAACTAATAAATTTTAAATAGTTATAACCATTTGTACCTTTAAGAACTTAAAATATATACTTCATATTTTTTTCATATTTTAACTCCCCCTGAATAAATTGCTTCCTTATAAAATTTCTACCCTTTTCGATAATATCTACTCGGGATTAATCCTTTTGTTTTTCAATAAACTCCCCCACTTAAATAAATTCTCCCTAAAAAATATTTAAACTTCTCAAAACTAATCACTAAAAGTTTCTCTCCTTAAAACTTCTCCCCATTTTTGATTTACAAAAAGGTATAAGGGAATAATTATAATATCCTAAAAAGTTAGTAAAATATAACACAAAAAATAATTATATTTGAATTAACTATTCATTCTAGATATAAATAAAGAAAATAAATCCCAAATAGAATTGTAATACATTCATACATAATGTATTTGGATAAAAAGGAATTAAAATCTAAAAATTCATTCAAAAAGTTTCAAGATACATCAAGAGTTCAGATAAAAGAGTTCATTATTTATTATAAAGTTTCTTGATGATTTATTTCAACTTATTTATGTCTTTATGGTCCTTATTAGTTGAAGCTACTGATAAATCAAGCTTCACAATTTTCCCCTCCATAACTGTTTGTTTATAAACTTCTATCTTCATCCTCTCAACTTCCTCACTAATATTATTATTATCTTCCTTTACAATGAATAACTCATCTTCACAAGATCATAGTCTATAATTTTCTAATTCTAAGTTGTGAAATATTTCTTTTAGAACTTTATATTCATCATTCCAATAATCCATAATTTAATTTAACTCTTTAAAAAACATTACTCTATTAAAAACATCTATTGAAAACTTGTCAATGGAATCAGTATACTCAATGGATATTTTCTTAACTTCAACTAACTGATCCTCATGATCCTTTAAGTCATTGTCAACCAGTCTTGACCAATTAACCATCATATTGAAACTTATTTTGTTTGACTTTGTTTTATTTTTGATGGTTTATAATTCTACCTGATTTAGGACAACAATATTGATTAACAACTTCAAAGTTTCTGATTTTTTGTTGAGATAGTTTTGAATTTGTTGAAAAGTTGTTTCAATGTTTGGAAAATATGGAACTGAATTAGAAAGAAAATTTAAATTCTTGAAAATGTAGTCAAAGCCTTTTTGAGATTCTGTAGCCTAAAATTCTGATGTTTTTGATTGAACTTTTGAAACATGTGGTTTTAAGGACCAACATATGACTTCTTTTCTTTTGAATAAACTCTCACATCTTCTGTAACTTTCACAATATCAAATTCCTTATCGGTTTCAACTTTGTCTGAAACTTTTTTTTGAGGAATTTTATCTTCTTAATCCACTTTTGATGATGATTTAGATTCTTATTTTTATGATGAATAAACTTCCATATAAACTTATTTCTTTTCATTCTTGTCTAACTTAGATGATAATTGGGTAAAATTTAAGGACGACTTCGATGAATTTTATTCCTTCTTTGATTCTTTTTTAGTCTCTATTTATTTTTCTTATTCTTCTTCTTAATCCCCATCCTCTTAATCTAATTCATTTTCCAAATACTGTACAGTTCTGAGAACACATTTTCTATATTTCTTTATATATATTTCTTATTATGAACTAATTTTTTACCTTGTACTAGGATTGATACTCAATGTTCTTTTAAAATCACTTTATCTTTTCCGTTTCCTCCAAATTTTGGGAAAAATGAATTAACTATTTAGTTTCAACAAAAATCAAAACTAGCATTATGGATTGTTTGAATGATGTAAGGAGTGGTTACAGACTCTTAAACCAGTTGCACAATTGAAAAGGGAGACACTGACATAGTTGGATTATATGATTCCTTTTCAACTCCATTTAGAAAACATTCCATTATCCTTACCTCTACCAGCCTTTCCTTTTTTTATTTCTCATTTCTAACTTATTTAATTAATCTTCAGTTTGTATTTTCAAATCCAAGGCCTCATCCTTATCAAGGACAAATTCAAGATCACTCAGTTTCTTTTGGATATTATGTGCTATGAGTTTCTTGAACTAATCATATGGAATTTTCTTTAGTTTCTCATAAACTTTGTAAGGTGAGGATTTAAATTTTCTCTTTTCCTTTCCAACTTCCTTCTCTTTTATAGGTCCATCATCAGACATGGTTATATCCACTCTATCCAATTTTTTTTTTGAATCTGAATAAAAAACATGATTCATCTTCTATATAGTATATTCTCCAAGCAAAAAAATATTTCCCTCATAGGATAAATTTTGATTATTGACTTGGAAAAAGTCATGTAATTAACTAATAACTTGTTAATGCAACATGTAAACATAAAAATATTCAATTTCATTGAAGCTGTCTTGATTGATTCCACTAAAATAAAAAAACCTTATAAGGTTGATCTGTCTTATATTCACTAGAAAATCTAGAACAAAAATATCAAGCACTTTTAGGGTATCCCTATCACCCTTTCACGAAATAAGATAACCCTGAATCCATAAGGTTACTACTTTAGCATCCAGTTTGAGGTGATAAACCTTTATTACTTTCTAAAATGAAGTGAACAAAGATGCCACAACTTTTTTACTTTAGAAAACTTCAAAGTTTTTCAGGTAATTTTTGTGATGGGAGATAGGCTTCACCCTCTAAGGGTACTTCTACCAACTCTATGATTTTTTGATATGGAAGTTTGTACTTTTCACCAAACAAAGTAAAATATATTTCTTCTCTATCATCTTCATAAATAAATTCAAATGAAACATAAAACTATCTTATAATTTAGGGTGATACAATTAAAAATAATCTTTCTAGATGTAAATATTTTCCTAATACTCAAACTTAATAATTATTTTAAATAAATAATCATATTTCTTATACCATTTTTTCTAGATGAGTCTCTCTCTGATAGATTCTATTAACTGTGGAATGTTTAAACAAAATATTGATTTCAAAAATTTTATAAATGTTTTGACTTAAAAATAGTTATTATAAAAAACAAGACTTTTTAGGAAACTAAAGTTTTTAAAAACTAAAAAAATGTACCGCTCCTTTGAGAAGGTGTTTATTAATGTAAAGAGATTGGTAAAAAATAAGTAGATATGAATAATAATTTGATATTGATCATTTCTAGCTTCCATTTAATGTATTCAAATCTATTAGAACTAAGGTGTTTTGTAAAAATATCAGTAAGTTTTTCTTGTGTTCTAATAAATTGTAAAATGATATCCCCTTTCTATGTGTGATCTTGAAGGAAATGGTGTCTTATATCTATGTGGTTAGAACAAGAGTGATGTACTGGGTTTTTAATTAAATCAATGGTACTTGTATTGTCACACAATTTTTGAGTTTTAGTAAAACTCATTCCATAATCAATGAGTGTGTGTTACATCCACAACACTAGAGCACAACAACTTCTATCTACAACATATTTATCTTTAGTAGTGGAAAGTGATACCGAGTGTTTTTTATTACATGACCAAGAAAATAAATATTCTTCTAAGAAATGACATTATAACGACTTGAACTTTTGAATAATATCTTGTTTTCAGAAAATGTATGTCTTAATATATTGCAATAAATAAAAAATATATAAGTATAAATGAAATGCGACCATCAGGTTTTGACCATTATATGACCATTGGTCAATATTACCGTCAGAAACAATAATAAATTTTAATGTTATAATTTTTGTTTAAAATAGAAATGACAATGGATAACTAATGAAGAAATAAGAGTCGATTTCCTCATCCAGTAGACTCGGGCCATACGAAGCCCATATTTCAGAGCTTTGAAAGGAGGTAGCATTACTAGTATTTTCTCTGGACCAATACCAAGCTGATCTTCAACATGTTAATCTTGAACAAAATCACTTACGAGCGAATTTCAAGTTGATAGAAATCACTACTCAGACAATGTTGTCCGAGCTGCCCTAACATTCTACCACCATTGGACACCTTCCTCTTAGGTCCAATGTAGGTGTTATAAGGGGCTATGTAATGATGCCTTAGTTACTTTGTGTAATCCTTTTGTTTAAATAAAATTGTTATTTCTTATTCTGGTAAAATAACCATCATTTTTGAATTTCTAATGTCAAAATAAATATAGGATGGTTTTTTAGTTTTTTTTCTAAGAAGTTACATATTATTGATGAATATTGAAAAAAAGTGTATTTTAAAATATTTTTTTATACTTTAAATAATTAATAATGTAAAATGATTTTCAAAAAATGGACATATACAGTTGTGATTAGTAAGAAATTTAGAGTCTGATAAGATCAACTTTATTTTTGGTTAATAGTAAATTATGAATAGTAATATTACCCTTATGAATAGTAATATGACCAATGGAATAGTAACCTCACTTAAGTAAGTATAAATATAATTTAGGTATCTTGAATGGTAATATGACATAATAACATAAGTAAATAACTGTTTCAGAAATTATTAGTTAAGTATTAGTATTTTTTTCGGTAAATAGTGATTTTACTTAAAAATTAAATATCTCATATTTATAAAATTATCTTCATAAAATGGAGTTAATTTTTGAATTCATAATATCGATATTAGGCTAGGGTGAATTTATGATATTTTTATAAAATGTTTTGTTTTTTGATGAATAGTAAAAAATACAATTTTTGAGTTTTCAGTGTGTTTTATGACATCATAATGATGTAATAAGTAATTTAAAATGATGGTCTACTCATTTAGATTAAAATATTATATGAGGTGTCTCAAGTGGCCAAAACACGGGAAAATACCATGGGTAAGCCCATGGTTTTGCAAATACCACCGATGAGGTGTCCTTGAAAATTAATAAAAAACTCCCTCTCATTTACTATATATACCAAGACATAACTTCATTTTACTTCATTCCAAAATCATCACCCTAAAAGATATTATAGTATTACCACCCAAGGAGTCCTCCAAAAGTATACTCAAGCCCTCAAGGTCCAGTTCCTAGAGTTTTAGAAGTTACTCTTCAAGGTAAGTGAACCTTTCACCGTCCTCTTTTAATCAATACTTCTTTTATGTTATGTATTTAAATTTCCATTTTATTATGTTGGGGTATGTTATTATGTATACTTATTATTGTAAATTTTATGTCCAAATTATGAGATACCTTTTTTTATCCCATAAACTTATTTTCTGAAATTTTAAGCGATGTCGTTAGGCTGCCTAATTTTCGTAAGGGAATTCGCAACATCTCTTTTTTTCTTTCAAGTTTTATTTTATGTTGTATGTCTTGAAAATTTACATACCATATTCTTATCTCCATGTTATTCTGTACTTATACTATATTATAAATTTCTTATGAATGGGTGAACTCTATCCCCTCTCTTTTTAATGTTTTTTAAAACCATGTTGCATAGCCGTTATGCTACAGAAATTTCATCTCAAAACCTCTCTCTTTTTATCAAGAAATTATTTTATTTTTTCATATATGAATAACCAAACATCATTCATTTATAGGGGTATTTATCATGAAATAAAAATTATTTATTTTATTATGGATTTTTCATACATAAATCCCTCATCCCTTTATGTGGGTTATAAATTCCATAATGATAATGTTTTAAGCACTTTTTAAAACGCCATGATTTGCATATAAAACCCATTTCTTTTATTCTATATGGGTTATTTATGAAATTTTTGATTATGATCTATATAGATAAAATTAATATAAATAAATATTAAGGGTCACCCTTTTATTTCTCTAATGTAATGGGTAAAGAAATTAGTCTCTAGAGATGAAAAGTTTTATGATACCTTGGTGAATAACCTTGGTAATTTTTATGACACATTGGAAATGGACCTTGGTGATATGATTATGAATGTATCAATTAAATGTTGTAGACAAAATTTTAAGATATTATTCAAGTTATTATTATTATTATATGTCACTTATCATTCCTTTATGATATTTTCTCATGTTCTTATTGTATTATCTCAAGTTCACATGCAAACTATTTTCCTTGTTTTCCCATACTGGGCCTTATGATCACCCTTTCCTTTGATGTAAGTTCACAGGTTATGAGATGAATTAATTTTTCTTAGGATGAAAATTTCAAGATTAATTTAAAGAGTATTAAAATAATGTTAATGTTTACATGTATTATGTACCTTTTTTCCAAGACACTATACTTTAAAGATCCTCCGTTTGTAAAATGAAATGAAATGTTATGTAATAAAAAGGCAGGATGACATAGTTGGTATCAAAGGATAATTTAGTTATTTGTGGGAATTTGGATATGAAAACCTCAGTAAGAAACCTAAATTAAAGTTTAAATACAGGAAAAATTCTTGGTATTTTGGTGAAATATTAAGTAAGTGGTTTCTGAGAAAATAGATCACTGTCTTGATACGAACAAGTGGATGTGGCTCTGGCATAAATGTATGTAGGGGTAAAACCCAAAAGAAACGCATTGAGATAGACTAGAATGGGAACTAGTGTACAAAAATGGTCCTTAATGTAATCCTGGTTTGACACTCTTGGGGGATATTTTTGGTTAATCACAAGATTTTTATGAATCATTATGAAATATTTATAGAGAAATATAATTGTTGTTAAATAATAATATATTTAAGCATGAATTTTTAAGACATAAAAATCCTTTACATATAAAAGATTCATAAATAGAATAAGTTTCTCACTAAGGTTTTATTCTTTTAGAAAATGGTGGGAAATAAGAGGAACTGTGAAAATGGTGACAATAATGGACCATACGCTGCAACCCTCCAATGGAAGTCAGAATGGAAAATTTCATGAGAATGATGAACCAACTAACTCAAGTTATGGGAAATAACTTGAATAAAGCTGAGAGAAGAGTTTCACCATGATGGGAAAAAATTTATATTGAGTCCTTTTATGTGTAAATGAACACAAAAATTTAATATATCTACTGACCCATTGATTGCTGAACAGTGGATCAGCTCTATCGAAAAGATCTTTTATGTGCTATACTATTCAGAACAAGAGAAGGTCACCCTGACTGTTTACCACTTAGAGGGAGAATATGATCAATGGTGGGAACTAATTAAAAACATGAGTCCAAGAGTGGAGGTTGAATCTATGGAGTGGGAAGAGTTTGGAGGTTTCTTATTCAATAAGTATTTCCCTCATTCGATGAGAAAAAAATGGGGAAGGAGTTTCTCGAGTTGAAGCAGAAGGAGAGTGAATATGTTGGAAGCTACGAGATGAAATTAAATTTTTTTCCCCATTACACCACAATATTTTTAATGTATCCTAATGGTAAGGTTGATATATTCTTTAATGGACTAATACCTCATCTATGGAAGAATCTAGCCAACCAAGACTATGATAGCTATGAGGAGATCGTTCCAAGTGCTATAAAAGTAGAACTAGAGTTCAGTGAGACACAATGGTATCATAAATCCAATGATAAGAAGAGATAAATGGATAAAGTATTAGGGAGGATATTTTATCATGGAAGAGGAGGCAAGCAAGTGAAATTTCCCACATGTAATAAGGGTAGGAAGAAGAATTAGGGGAACTAACTACTCAGGAGCGGGAAGTGATAGAAGTGTGGAAGAGATGACTATATCATGCAGAATTATCGTAGTGAGGTGAAGCCTAAAATTCACAACACTTATGACAAAGGGAATATGGTGTAGGCCCTACCTAAATTCCAATGATTTAAGTGTATACAACTTGGGAACTTTTCTAATAAATGTACAAATCTGAGGGAAGTGGAGGGGATTCACCATCTGCCTCAACAAAGGCAAAGGGAGCAAGTTCATCCTTTTTCTATCAAGACATCTGATGTTGAAGTTCCAAATGATGTGGTGGAAAGTACTCTTTTTGTTCTCTCAAATCTAGAAATTTCTTTGTTTGATTCTGGTTATAAACATTCCTTTATTTCCTCCATGTTTGTAAATAATTTATAATCAACCCCTAAATTGATAAAAGTAGAGTTATTAGTCAAGAATCTTGGTGGGATTATACAAGCATAATCATTGTTTAGAAACTCTAGTATTTACTTTAGTGAGTACAATCTTATCACAGATCTAGTAGTCATTCCCATGTTGCAATTTGACATTATACTAGGGATGTACTGACTCTTAAAGTATAATGCTAATATCAAATGCATAAGCAAGTAAATCTCAGTAGTCTTGAATGGGAAACCTATAGTTATCTTCCATGGAGAGATTTCTCGACCATAGATTTTTCTAGAAGCACATCCTATAGCCTTCTTTATATAGTTGATCGATGAAGAAAAAGGCAGAAATGAGGGTTTAATGATAGAAAATTTCCCCATAATCCAGGAATACATTGACATATTTTTTGAGGAGTTACTCGGACCTCCCCCAGAAAGAGTGGTAGAGTTATCCATTAAAATCATACTTGGATCTCTTTCTATATCAAAGACCCATTATAGGATGGAAAATGTAGAGCCAGAGGAATTAAATAATCAAATCCAAGATATTTTAGCGAAGGGGTTTATTTGACTGAGTGTGTCTCCTAGGGGATCACCTGTTCTCTTTGTGAAGAAGAAGGATGGATCAATGCAGATATGCATTGATTATAGAGAATTGAACAGGATCAAAGTGAAGAACAAATACCCTCTTCTAAGAATTGATGAATTATTTGAACAACTTCATGAGGCTCAATTATTCTCTAAGATTGATCCTCGATCTAGTTATCATCAATTGAGGGTGAAGAAAGAAGATATTCCAAGAACTTCCTTTCGATCAAGATATAGTCATTATGAGTTTGTTTTTATAACATTTGTCTTGACTAATGCTCCTACTATTTTTATGTATTTAATGAATAGAGTCTTTAAAGACTACCTTGATAACTTTTTGGTAGTTTTTATTGATCATATTATGATATATTCCAAAAGTTTTGCGGAGAGTGAGGATCATCTAAGTGTTATTTTTCAAACTCTACAGAAGGAGAGGATTTCTAGAAAGTTCAAAAAATGTGAATTTTGGTTACAAAAAGTTTCTTTCTTGGGGTACATTGTAACCAATAAAGGAATCACAGTTTACCCTACAAATACAAAGGTTTCAAAGTAGTTTCCTTATCATACAAAAATAAATAAGATTTATAGTTTTATTGGATTAGTGGGATATTATAGGATGTTTGTGAAAAAAATTTCACGACTTTCTAATCTATTAACCACATTAACTCGAAAAGGGTTCAAGTTCATCTGGAAAAAATAGTGTGAGGAAAGTTTCCAAGAGTTGAAGAATAGATTGGTTATTTCACCCGTGTTAACTCTTCCCTTAAGTGGATAAGGATTCATTATTTTTAGCGATGCATCTATGAAAGGTCTTGGGTGCGTCCTTATAAAAAATGACAAGGTGATTGCTTATGAATATCGATAGTTGAAGAATCATGAGAAGAACTATCCTACACATGATCTTGAGATGGATGTGGTTGTTTTTTCTATGAAGATATGGAGGCACTATATTTTTGGAGAGAAATGTGATATATACAAAGACCATCAAAGTTTGAAGTATATTTTCACACAAAAAGGAATCGAACATGAGATAGAGGATATGGTTGGAACTTATTAAAGACTATGATTGTTCAATTCATTATCATACCATAAGAGCAAACAAAGTCCCTGATGCATTAAGTAGGAAAGAAGTAGTTGTTCTATCCATGATGAGGATTTAAAGAGATCCCTTGATCTAAGACCTAGTGAAAATAGACATGGGAATTATAAGGTAAGGGGTATCATCAAACCTATCCTAAATAATTTCTATACCGTCATTACTAGAGAAGATCAAGAAAGTTAAGAAAGAATATCCTTTGTTACAAAAGAAGTTTGAGGTTGTGAAGGATGGGAATTTTCCTGAGTTAAATATTGATCAAGAAGGTGTACTGAAATTTTGTACAAGACTATATGTTCCATATATTCCGGAAATAAAGAAGGAGTTGATGGATGAAGCTCATAGCTCAACTTTCTCTATACTTCGTGGAAGTACGGAAATGTATAGGGACATTCATGATCATTATTGGTGGGATAATATGAAAATGAAGATTGCTGATTACACTACAAGGAGCCTGGTATGTCAGCAAGTGAAATATAAACAACTTTCTAAAGGGGTATTACAACCACTACCCATACCAGCATGGAAGTGGTACAATATCACTATGGAATTTTTCACTGGTCTCCTAAGAAATTCAAAAGGAAACAACGTGATATGGGTTATAGTGGACCATATCACCAAGACTACCCATTTATTCTCTATTTGGGAAGATTTATCTTTTGATCAACTTTCCAGGATTTATGTGAAGGAGGTGGTAAGGCTGCATGGAGTTCTAATTTCTATAATATTTGATCATGATCCAAGGTTCACATCAAAATTCTGGAGAATTATTCAACATGATCTATGTACCAAATTGAATTTCAGTATGGCCTATCATCGCCAAAATGATGGATAATTTTAAAGGACTATTCAAACACTTGAGGACATGCTGAGAACATGCTCAATTGAATTTAAAGGTGGATGAGATCAACATATCCCATTAGTTGAGTTCTCTTGCAACAATAGTGTACACTCGAGTATTCAAATGGAACCCAATGAAGATCGATATGAGAAGTGATGTAGAACTCCTACTTGTTGGGATGAAGCTAGTGAGAGAATGATTCTTGGGACTGATATTGTGTAAGAGATGACAAAAAAGGTTCATGCCATCTAGAAACACATTAAGGTTGCACAGAGTCGGCAAAAGTGATATGATGACAACCATTGAAGGGACTTCAAGTTTGATGTTGGTGACAAATTCTTTCTTCAAATTTCATCTTGGAAGAGATTCATGAGGTTTGGGAAGAAAGGGAAGCACATCCCTAGGTACATTGGCCCATATGAAATCCTTGATCGCGTAAGAGCAGAGTCTTATCGTCTTGAACTTCCTACAAATATAGCATAAGTTCATGATGTCTTCCATGTATCCCTCTTGAGAAAGTACATACCCGACCCTTCACATGTACCAAATCTAGAGGTGGTACAACTGGAGCATGAGCTCTATTATGAGGAGTAGCCGGTGGAGATCTTGGATTGTAGAGACAAGGTTCTATGCAACAAGACTAAAAACCTTGTTAAAGTGTTGTGGAGGAACCAAAAATATGAAGAATCCATGTGGGAACAGAAGGATTCTATGAGGTAGAAGTACCGATGCCTTTTCTCTTTTGAGGGTATCAATTGAAATTTTGGGGATAAAATTCATTAAGTGGGGAAGAATGTAACAACTTAAACTTTTGAATAATATTTTGTTTCCTGAAAATTAATGTCTTACTATGTTGTAATAAATAAAAAATATATATGTATAAATGAAATGCGACAACCAGGTTTTGACCATTATATGACCATTGGTAAATATGACCATTGGAATTTTTTTTAAAATTATAATTGTTGTTTAAAATATAAATAATAATGGATAAATAAAGCAGAAAGAAGAGTCGATGGCCTCATCCAGTAGACTCGGGTCATATGAAGCCCGTCAGTCAGAGCTTGGGAAGGAGGTAGCATCACTAGGATTTTCTTTGGACCAAGCCCAAGCTGAGCTTCAACATGTTAATCTTGAATGGAATCACCTACTGGAGAAGTTCAAGCTGATAGAAACCACCACTCATGCAATGTTGTCCATGACACTCCAAGATTCTATCACCACTACACACCTTACTCTTAGGTCCTATGCAGGTGTTATAAGGTGCTATGTAATGAGGCCTTAGTTACTTTGTGTAATCCTTTTGTATAAATAAAATTTTTATTTCTTATTATATTAAAAATACTATCATTTTTGAATTTCAAATGTCAAAATAAATATAGGATTAATTTTTAAGGTTTTTCTAAGAAGTTTCATATTATTTATGAATATTGAAAAAAGAGTATTTTAAAATATTTTTTATACTTTAAATAATTAATAATGTGAAATTATTTAAAAAAACATACATATATAGTCATGATCAGTAAGAAATTTAGAGTCTAATAAGATCAAATTGATTTTTGGTGAATACTAAATTATGAATTGTAATATTACCCTTATGAATAGTAATACGACTAATGGAATAATAAACTCCCTTAAGTATAAATATAATTTAGGCACCTTGAATGGTAATATGATATAATCGCATAAGTAAATAAGTGTTTCAAACATTATTAGTTAAGTATTAGTATTTTTTTGGGTAAATATTAATTTTACTTAAAAATTAAATAACACATATTTAGAAAGTTATTTTCTTAAAATGGAGTTTATTTTTTAATTCAAAATATCGATATTAGGTTAGGATGAATTTTTGATATTTTTATAAAATGTTTTGTTTTTCAGTGAATAGTAAAAATACATTTTTTGAGTTTTCGGTGTGTTTTATGACATCATAATGATGTGATATGTAATTTAAAATGATGGTCAACTCATTTGGATTAAAATATTATATGATGTGTCCCAAGTGGAAAAAACCATGGTCAAGCCCATGGTTTTGCAAATACCACCGATGAAGTGTCCTTGAAAATTAATAAAAAACTCCCTCTCATTTACTATAAATACCAAGCCATTCCTTCGTTTTATTTCATTAAAAAATCATCCCACTGAAAGCTCTAATATCACTAACACCCAAGGAGTCCTTTCAAAGTGTCCTCAATCCCTTAAGGTCCCGATCCAAGAGTTTAAGATTTTAATCTTTAAGGTAAGGGAACCTTTCACCATCCTCTTTTAGTCAAGACTTCTTTTATGTTATGTCTTTTAATTTACTTTTTATTATGTTTGGGTATATTATTAAATATCATTATTTCTATCCATTTTATTTAAAAATTATGAGAATCCATTTTCTCTCTCATCAATTGATTTTTTGAATTTTTAAACGACGCTGTTAGGCTGCCGAATTTTTGTAAGGGAATTCACAACTTCTCTTTTATGTGGCATGTCATGAAAATTTACGTACCATGTTATTATCTTCATTTTATTATGTAATTATACTATATTATGACTCTCTTTTGAATGGATGACCTCTGTCCCCTCTCTTTTTAATTTTTTCTATAACCATGTTGCATAACCGTTATGCTGTAGAAATTTCGTCTAAAAAATCTCTCTCTTTTTATCAAGAAATTATTTTATTTTCCTTATATGAATACAAAAAAATCTTTTATTTCTAGGGGAATTTATGATGAACTAAAAATAATTTATTTTATTATATAATTGGCATACATATTTCCATAATTCCCATTCTGTGGGTTATAAATGGCATAATGATCGTATTTTTAAGCACTTTTTAAAACGACATGATTTTGATATAAAAACCATTTATTTTATTCTATATGGGTTATTTATGAAATTTTTGATTATGATATATGTGGATCACATGAAAATAAATAAATATTAAGGGTGTTCCCTGATATTTCTCCAATGCATTGGTTAAAGAAATTAATCTCTAGAGATGACAAGTTTTATGATACCTTGGTGAATAACCTTGGTAATTTTTATGACACCTTAGGGATGAAACTTGGTGATATTATTATGAATGTCTAAATTAAATTTTGTAGATTTTTTAAAGATATTATTCAAGTTCTTATTATCATTATATATCTCTTATCATTCCTTTATGATATTTCCTCATGTTCTTGTTGTATTCTCTCAAGTTCACATGTAAACTGTTTTCCTTGTTTTCCCTTACTGAGACTTATGCTCACACTTTCCTTTTATGTATGTTCCCAAGTTATGAGATGTAGTAATTTTTATTAGGACGAACATTTCAAGAAGCCTTTAAAGAGGATTAAAATAATGTTATATGTTTTCATGTATTATGTACCTTTTTTCCAAGACACAACACTTTAAAGATCCTATGTTTGTAAAATGAAATGAAAAGTTATGTAATAAAAATAAGGGATGCCATAGGCATGTTCTGGATGTACTTTTTCTATCCATTCCACATATAACAAAGTCTACATCCAAATTTTTTTAAACTCAAAATAATTTCCAGAAGAGTAAAATAATTATAAATACATAGTTTTATTAAAGTAACAAAAAATTAATTTTACATCATTAATATGAGACTCTTTTGTATTGGATTGAATCTAGAACATAATCCTACTAAAAACACTAAATCCTAATGACTAGCTATTAAGTAAAGTAAACTTCCAATCATACCTCTAAAATTATTTTTATCAAATGCTTTCTCATATTCATCAATGTCTAAAGTATTCAAGGTTCTCATAGGAGTACTAATACTTTCAGTGTTGTCATATCCAAATTTATTAAGAAGATATTTTATATACTTATATTGAGATATAAAATCTCCTTCTTGTTTTTTTGAAAATTTTAAACTAAGAAAGTATCTTTACTCACCCATCATACTCATTTAAAACTCAGACATCATTAGATATGAAAAGTAATCTATTAAATACTTTTGAGTTGAACCAAATATAATGTTATCAACATATATTTGTATGATCATGATATTTTTATTAACTTATTTTATAAAAATAGTTGACTCATCAGCACCCTTAACAAAATTATTTTGTAATAAAAACCTAGTTAACCTATCATACCAAGATATAGGGGATTTTTAAAGTCTATATAGTGCCTTAATAAGTTTATTAACATGTTATGGATGTTTTTTTTTCAAAATGAGGTGTTTTTTATACATAAACTTCCTCCTAAACATATTCATTAAGGAAAGAAAACTTCAAAAACATTTGAAATAGTTTGAAATTTAATAATGCTATATAAGCTATAATTATATGAATAGATTCAAGTATAGCTACCAGATTATAGGTTTCTTCATAGTGTATGAATTCTTGATGATTATAACCCTTAGAAACAAGTCTATATTTATTTCTTAATATTATTCCATTTTCATCACATTTATTCTTAAAGACCCATTTTACTACAATTATAGAATTGTCTTTAAGATGTTCAACCAAATTAAAAAACTGGTTCCTTTCAAACTCATTGAGTTCATATCACATAGATCTTATCTAATCCTCATCACCTAAAGCCTCATTAGGATTAATAGGTTCAAATTATGATAAGAATGCTAGATGTTCAATTTCATTTCTCAAAGAACTTCTTTTTTTAACTGGTTAATCTACATCACCAATGATATTATCACTATGATGATCTCTAAGAAACAACTAATTTGGTGGATTTGTAAAAATATTTTCTTCAACAATAGGTTGAAAATATTCTTGAGGTAAAACTTACAGAAATATATTCTTGATTTTTTTCTCTCATAAGAAGAACCTTACAACATAGGTTGGAAATACATTTTATAAATAACATCCAAAGATGTAGGTTGGGATTGTTTGAAGAAAGAAAGATCAGTCTCATAAAACTTAACATGTAATTTTTCCTCAATAGTACTTGTATTTTTATTAAAAACTCTAAAAGACTTACCAGTTTTGGAATAAACTTAAAATATTCCTTGATCTAATTTTAGTGAAAACTTATGTAAGCTATTTTTACTATTCAAAATGAATACTTCTCAACCAAAAACTTTTAATTAAGAAAGTTTTGGATTTCTTCCTATCCACAACTCATAAGGATTTTTATTAATAAAAGGTCAAATTAAAACTTTATTTATAGTATAACAAGCATTACTAACATCTTAAACCCAAATTTTTTTTGCAACTGAGTATTCAATCAACATTTTTATAGTAACCTATTGAAGATACCTCTTTCTTCTTTAGAATACACCATTTTTTGTGGAGTTATAGGTGCTAAAAATTTATGTATAATACCTTTTCCACTACAAAAAATTTTAAAATAAGAATTTACAAATTCTACACTATGAACACTATGAATAGTTATCAAGGAGAGGTTATTATAATTTTTAAATCTATATAAAATAGTTTTAAAACAACTAAAGGATTCAAATTTCTTTTATATAAAATATACCCATGTATATATAGTGCATTCATAAATAAAAACATATACATTGTATTTTACACTAATACTTATAGTTTGTGTATGAACAAATAATTCTATTTACACTAACTGTAAAGCATCATAATTTGAGACTTCACTAATATATTTAAAACTTGACTTATGTTGCTTACCAAATTGAAAAGGATCATAGACTTTATAAGTATCAAACCTAAGTTCTGTTTAGTCCATCACAAGTCCTTCCTTAGATAACTTAGCTAAAGTTATAAGGTTACAATATTTTAATACGCTATTCCATAACTAAGATTTATTTTCCATTACACTAAGGAAAGGTAGATCTTGGTACCTAAGGTATTATATGTTTAAAGTGTAAACATTCTCATGCCAATTGGAAGAAATAATAAATTCATCTTTTAAACTTTGAACAATACATTTTTCCTTTCTCATGTTCAAAAGATAAACCTAATCACATAATTGAATTATGCTTATAAGGTTGTTCTTAAGTCCCACAAAAAATAAAACATTTGAAAGATAATATTTTCCAAGAAAAACAATATTACCTATACCTATAATCTCTCCTAGAGTATTATCTCAGAAAGAAACTTTTCCACCTTTAATATTTTTAATCTTCTTAAAGAAATATTTATTTCCAATCATATATATGTAACAAACAATATCCATGAACCAAATATTTTTGTTGTTGGTAATTTCTTTATTTTCCTAAAATAAAAGATATTAGTATTTTATAACCCAAACCTTCTTAGGTCTGACATTATCAGAAAATGAAATATTAGGTAACCAATTTTTTCTATTATTACTATATTTAGAAAATGTCATTTATTTTTAAAAATATTCTTTATGAAAACCCAAATACTAAAATTAATTTAATGAAAATTTGTTATTCCATTATCCACCAATTTTAGATTTTGTTCAAAATGGATCACTTTTTGGAACAAAGTAATAATTACTAAAAATAGGTTTTTTATTAGTAAAATCTATTACGAAAAAATCAGTATGAGGTATAATTTGTATATACAAATTACCAAAGTTTTCCTTCCCAGACGTAAACTTAGAAAAAGTTTTTTTAAATAATAAATTTTGTATTTGGTTTCAAAACTATGTTTTTATCCTCAGTAGTAGAAATTTTTGAAATAAGTTTTACAAAATCATTTTGTAAACTATTTCCCTCAAAAATAGATCCCTCATGATCATTAAAAATTATATATTTTTAAAAACTAATTTTATCAATATATTTAGAAAGATTTTATATTTTATTAATAAGAGTAATAATTCTTCAATTTTACTTCACAAGTTCTTCTTGGGAATTATCAGGTTTTTTTTCAAACATTACAAATTTAATTATCAAAAATTTTAGAAAACCTAGACACTTCTTCATAAATAAGAAAGTTATTATCTTCTTTAGTTAAGGAATATTCTTCATCTAAATATTTATAATTTTTTTCATCATTACTATTGGGGTAATTTTAATTTAATTTAAGGTTTGTAAGATATTAATAAGAATGTACCTTAGCCATCATACATTTATTCCCCTTCGGTAATTCTTCATATAAACCAATATTTCCCTATTCAGAACTTTCATTGTTTGAAAAATTATTAGAAAAATTATATCATATAATTTTACTCCAAGTATTATAAGATTTAAAATATTTATTTCTCTTATGATTATAATACTTATTAGAATTCTTAACTAAATTATTCTCTTTATTATCATTCCTTTTAAGTTTAGGACAATCTGGTCTGAGGTGTCCTACATTTTTTAATTAATAAAAAATTAATTCAGTAGAGTCTTTCTTATCACTCTTATCCTTATGACTTTTATTATATCTGTATTTAAAATATTTCTTACCAATAATCTTACTCATCTATCTAGAAATATTTTCTAATTCATTTATAGTTTATTCATATGAACTAGAATATCATTCAATAACAACTTTCTTCTTCTTAGAAAATTTAAAAAATTTATCAACTAATTGAGAATTGATAAGAAAATTAGATTTTTTTGTAAAATAAAATCCTCCATTTTTATTTTTCATATTTTCATAATCCCTTTACAATATTACTTAATATTTCATAAGGGTACCAATAAGATCATCATTGGTAAGTTTTTTAATCATCCTCATATCATCCAAAGGTATAATTTTGGATTCCTACTCATTTGGAATGATATCAATAATTTTTTAAACTAAAATTTCATTTGTTAAATATTTCTCTCCAAGAGAATGTAAAATATTAACAATAGTAATAAATATTTGATGCAACTTAGCTACTGAATCTCCAGGTAGAAAATAAAAGGCTTGATAATCAGATCTCATCATAGATATTCTAGTTTTAACAACTTTAGAAGTTCTAAAATGAGTAACCTATAACTTCTTCCAAATACTATTATCATCTTAACTTGAAGAAATATGGATATATATATTTTGAGTCATAGAACATATAAGAGTGTTACTAACTCTCTAATTCAATGGAAATTCTTGATTTTATTGATTTTTAAAGGTTGTAACATCCTTAGATATAATCCTATAATATCCAATAAGAATCATAAAATTATCTACACCTGTATTAATAATAAAGGTATGCATATGATCTCTCTAGTACTCATAATAAACACAATAAAAAATAGGAGGTCATCTCAGATTTAAATTTTCTAGGGTTATAACATTCATCCTTTCCATATTATCAAAAATAGAAACTATTTTCTACAAAAAAAAAATCTTAGTGTAATTAATATTTATAAAAAAGTAGTTTAGAACAAAAGACCAACAACTTTTCATCGATAACAAGAGAAAAAACAAAACAAGTATAATAGTAGAACCTAATATGATACCAATTATTAGATCATAAGAGTTTATAATGACTACAAGTGTGTGTGGGGGGGGGGGTGAATTAAAATTTAAAAAATTAAACTAAGACAAAGCAAAAAAACCTATTTGTAAAAATATTGGACTCAAATATCATTCGATGAACAGTGTATATAAATTGGAAATAGTAAGCATCTGATATATCAAAGTAATTATTGGTATCACATAAACACCGATAAAATAGTTTATTATAAAGATAAGTAAATAACTAACATTATAATATTTATGCACAACAAAAAATTTAACTTGTAGAAAAAAGTAAAATAGAAATATTATAATAGTAAGAATTAATTTCAAGATTAATAAAATAATTTACTCATTAACCTTAAGAGTTAAGGAAGTCAAAAATCCTGACTTAATCTATCAATAGTTTTAATACCTACTATAAAGGTATGTCTTTCCTTACCAGAAAATCCATCGATATGATGGCTGATATAGATATATATTCCAATCCCCTAGAATCCCTCAATCCAATAGATATTCAGCTATGTCTTTATTAAATATTAAATCCGTCAATACGATGATCGACATATTTTTCTTCTTATCTATATAAGCCCTGAATCTGATAGATCAGATTCACCTATCTTCATATCCCCAAAATCTATAGATCTATGTATGATCAAACTTAAAGAATACAAAATAAAATATGTTATAAGAAATTTACAATCCTCACATAGATTCCTTATAACTTCAACTCTCTAATAAATTACAAATCATTTAGAATGAGATATTAAAGCAGAGAAAAAACTTAGATAGATTGAGCTGAAAAATGCATCGGCTCCAAGATCTTCAAATGAACTTCTATTTATAGGCTATCCTCCAATGATCATATATCAGATTTGGTTGTGACAACCTTAGAAATATTACTCTTTTATAGCTCATAATGATCTGGATCTTGATTTGTGACAGATAAGTATGAACTATACTTCATTTTATGACATCATTTATTTTAGAAACATTAAAATGATACTATGGATTCTGTTCGATAAATATAATTATAATCACTTTGATTATAGTCTTTGTATAATCCAATGGACTTCACTATTGATTGTTAATCCGATAAACTGAACAAATTTTAATCCAATGCATCAGTACTAATATGAGTATGATGGTTATGAATTTTTTCATTCTGATAGATAAGACATAAGTCTAACCACTTCTCAAAAAAATAGTTGGTCTTATGAATCAGAAGAACCTTCATTCCGATGGATCAGATTGAATAATAAAATCTTAAATTTGTTTTATATTAGGATTATTTATGGATTTGGTAAAAAATAATTTTATTCTACAAAAATCACTCTAAAACACTTGGGATATATGAATTTAGTAAAATAGAGTTTCAAGAAAGTTTTTTTGATTTCCAAAATTAAGTAAAGGAAACGTAGAAATTTTTTTGACTCAATTGAGGTATCCGTATCTGAATGCTACATTAGAGAATTTATCCAACAAAAATTATTCTTTATTTTACTTTAAAAACTCTAGTTTTGAGTGTTTTGAAGATTGGTGTTTTTCTTGTACGAAGGACCTATAAAATACTTATTGTACCAAGTAGTATTTTATTGTACTCAATTTTATAAGTCACCATATAAAAGGACTTGGTTAGTGAAAATCACCAATATCAAAGAGAGAGTGTTGGTGAAGTGTACTAGGGGATTTTGGTGCCCCAAAACACTATACATCATCATGTAATGTTATTTGTTTTATTTATTTTATGCTAATTTAATATGATATTAAGATATAATTACATGACTGCTTTATTTCAAGAGGTAATATTTAAATTTATTAAGTTTTTAAAGGGAAAAAATTCACCCCCTTGTGTCTTCATCATCGTTCTAAGAAAATAATTGGTATTAGAGACCAATCTCCTTGAAATATATCTTTTGGATATAATAATACTGAGTTAAATATTCATACAATGAATTATTTCAATGGATTATATTAAATAAGGGGTGTCTATGATCAGATATCTGTATTTTAATGGTGAAAATTATATATGTCGGAAATCCTACACGATTATATTCCTGAATAACATTGTATTGAAAGTTTATCTGATAGCTATCAAGCCTTATGAAATCCCTAAAACTAAACCAAATACATGGGATTTCACTAAATAAAATGTGTATGATATGAAATCAAGAGCTATGAATGCAATAATTTATGGACTTGGTCCAGATTAATTCAATCACATCTCTCATTGCACTACTACTTCTGAAATGTAGAAAAAATTTATTTTACATATTAAGGAACTAACAATGTGAGATAATTAAGATACACTACAAATAATTTAAATTTTTATAATTTTTGAATTCATGAAGGTAAATGTATCACTCAAATTAATGGAGAACCGATAAAGATATTCAATGATTTTTTTGATCTTATAACACCTATACTTAAACCCGACAAGGATTTAAAAGTTATCAGAGTTTTTCCCTCTATATGGAATGAAATTTTAGCTGAAATTAGATAGTAAATGTTGATTAAAAATTTGAAAATTAAATATTTTATTGGTACTATAATTATGTATGAATTCAATATACAAGAAGAAGCTAGGGATCATAAAATGATCAATAAGGAAAATACTGCTCTCAAAGTCTCAATTTCTAAAGGAGAAAATAAGTAAAAGGAAGATGTCATATTTTATAATGAAAAGTCAAGTTTTTAAATATTGGGATAAGAGTTTTATTATTTGGATATAATATTAAATAAACTTTATAATATAAATAAATTTATTTATGATACCATTCAATGACTATAAGAAAAATAATTTTGGACTGAATGAAATTAGATGCTATGAATGAAAATTATTAGGAAAAATAAAACTCGATTGTATACTTCTCAATGAAAATACAAGTTTTTATTGAATATTTTTTTATTATATTTGATATATTTTCTCCACATTGATCCTTTTTTGAATATTTAAGGGAAATTTGTGCTTTGAGCTTGAAATTTAAAATGCTATGAAATTTCTGTTTTCCCCTTTTAATTTTACTATAGTAATTTTGTAATAATTTTTTTGTGTGAAAAATTTTGATTTAAAATTTTATGGTCATATTATCCACTAATTTTTCATTATTTTTCATTTAGAATATGAAAGTTTTATGACACATTTGGAGGTATGGTAATGGACATTAATGCATAGCTAGTCTGGATTTGATAGATTGGACCTTTCTTCACTATTTAGGCCATAATATTTTTATTCATACATGAAATGGGATAAAACTTTTACATATATTATAAGATTAAATTATGTAAATTTCATTCAAATAAAGTAAATAGTAGTTCATGTGTGAACTGAGTTGAAATCTTGGATAAAAATAAAGCATCTTTTTAAGGGAGAATAACATATGTACCCTTTTATACATTTAAAACCCCAACCATCCTACACAATATTTAAATGATATTTTTAATTTTTGGGAGGGTTGATTTAATCTTTGGTAAGGTTTTAAAGGAATTGTGATTCCTAGAAACATATCTAACCACTTGGATGAATTAATACTTTATACAAAGATATCTTCCAAGAAGGTGCTCCTCGCCTGACTCTACATTTTGTTTCTTTGCCTTTTTTTTCTTATAATATCTTTGAATATTTGATAAAAATTATTTATTATTATAATTTAATATTTTTATATTGATTCTTTGTGTTGTAATATATTATTGGGGATTATATTTGATTATAAAAATTTCAACCATTGCTTATGAAAATCATCTCCACAATGATAATTACACCCATGTGAGAGTATTTATTTTTGTGGTTAATCTTATTCTTTGAACCTTAATTAGTTGTATTTAACCAATTTATTCTATATAATTCATAAAATTATGGTTAATTAAATGAGTTTTTAATGTTATTATCACTTAAATGATTGACACACTAACTGTGAGGCAAGGATTGTGTGAATCGTTAGAGAAACACTTTAATCGTCAAATATAATAATTTTTGGATTGATTTGTAGGGTTCATATATAATCCCAAAAATCAAGAAATTATAATTTCTAGAGTGTAGGTTCTGTAATAATTTCACACTTATTATAAGCTAGATTTTGGACCACAATCAAAGTGAGGTTCCATGATTATAAGTCTCAAATTTATCTTAGGGTTTGTGGTCGTATTTTCTTATGTAGGGTTCGAGGTTAAAAAATTAGGGAACCATAATTGACTAAATTTTATCTTAAGAGATAATGATTAATGAAAAATTAAGGGGGTAGGTTAGATCAACCATAATCATTCATATTGGTGTTTTCAAAGTAAGTTTTTTTATATTTGTTTCATTTTTTTCAGAAATTACTCAGCCAAAACCTTACCTATTTTTTACTAATTTTTCATCTCTTTTCTTTGTTTACTTTTAACTTTTAGGGGTTGTTTAATTCACTTCATCTTCAAGAGAGATATCCTATATATGATCATGGTTTCTCAAATAGGTATGAATCATTTATAATTAGGTTTAAAACTATTGTTTTAATATAATAAATGAACCTAATATTTTTAAGAAGATTTTGGAAGAATATGGAGATTGTTTGGAGCCTGAAGATCCAGTTTTTGGAGAAAAAGGTAGAGGTGCACAATTAGAACATGATTATTATTTATCGTGCGACTCAACTGTATGGTCCTCTTAGAGGATTTTCATAGTTAAATAACTAAGTAGGATAAGTTATATGACTGAGGAAGGGTACTATAGAAAACTATAGAGGAGTTGCATGAGCTACTCATAATTTGATAAACTGTTTACCCCCCACCATTGGTGGTGGGGTGGTAAGGGTTTTGGTGGGGTGAAGAGAAGGTCTTGGGGTCAAGTCCCTAGGATTATGATTTACTACAGTTTTCTTTCTTGCGTTGTGTCCCATGGTGGATGATGTAATCAACCTAGTAATAAAAAAGTGTGGTAAAATGTTCACCCTTTAAAATTGGGTGAAATAATGATTTCTCCCTCACATTTTCAAATATTAACCCATATTTTCCTTTCCATTTCATGCATGAAACCACTCATCATTTTCTCAATATCCCTTCTCCTCATTCCATAGGATTTGACCTTCCTCCCTTATACAATTCTCAAATCACTATTCGTTCATCACATTGGATAGCCATTGGTAAGTGATTCATTCCACTTCCTTATTATCTTTATTTAACTTTCCATATTAACCCTAAACCCATGAAAGATACTATGCCCTATTTTTAGGTTATTCATCTATTTTTCTGATTTCTCCTATTCTATATTGAATACAAAGCTGATACTAGATGAGGATTTATCTACCAAGATAAGGTACACAGTCTAGTTCTTTTCCTTAAAAGTCTTGATGTTTATATTATGCGTTGTCATTCCATGCACTAGACTTCATGTGTGATGCCTCATAAATTTTAAATTAATTAAATAAATGGATATCACCTTGTTTAGGGTAGTCCTAGTAACCCGAATTCATCATCGGAGGATTCCTACCTCAATAAGATTCACCAATTTGTGTGCATCAGTTTTAAAATAAAATAATCCTTATGCCTTGAAATGTTTTTGAATCAAATTATGAGGTGTTTTCTTCACCCCTTTATTGGTGATTTTATAATTAAAAGAATAAAATGTAAATTAAATTAGATGAAATATTGAATGGAGAGTCCATGTACCAATTTCCTTGGCCTTTTTTCTTATTTCCTTATCCTTGGGTTACCCCTTAATTGAAATAGATAAATTAAAATAAGTAATTTTTTTAAATGGTATGGGTTGACTACTAAGACAAGAAAATTATAAATATATGATGAGGGTGATCAAAGGGTTTTGACTCAGAAAACCTTGGATGAGATTACTATTTTTTGTTAAATTAAAATGTACTATAAATGGAATTACATTATTGTATGGGAAACGCATGGATTCCTACATGGAATTCCTTCAACGAGCTTAACTAGAGTGGGGACTTATATTATTCCATGAAAGAAACTTGAGTTACCTTTATGGAATTCCAAGGATGGTCTCAGAGGGTAGTGTATTAATTTATTCCTTGAGTGAAACTTGTGTTCCCTATGTGTACTTCCAAGGATGGGCTTAGGAGTCCATGAAATTATACCATGATTCAATGATACCTGGGTTCTGATAAGGAATTACATGGATGGGATCATAGGGTGACGATTTTATTGTACACATTGAGTGATATCGATTCTCCCTCAGTGGAATTACTTTAATGGGACCATGATGAAAATTAAATTAATTTAACAACACATATTAAAAGTCAAAGAACATTCTTGGATTTAGTAAATGCATTACATACATGATGGCCACGTTTTTTTTCCTTTTTTTATTTTAAAATATCATGGGACTTATGTATCCATTATATGATTATGATAATCTAGGGAATATTTGGCTATGATCATGGGTCCTAAGCCTATAATATAATTGAATTATAATTTATAAATGTTTAGATACATTCCGACTTACAATGAAGTAGGTAGTACTAAACAGGTGTTCCATGAGAAACTCTAGATGACATGATTTATTTATTAATCACTTTATTTATTACCTACACACATCTCATTTTATATACAAAGACTAGATAACGTGAGTCATAATTGTTGGAAGCTTACTAAGATTATATCACACCCTATTCAATCCACTAATTGGTACCTAGGTAGACTTCATGGACACATGTAGAAATAAGTGGAAGGTTCTAACTTTGGATGATTGAGTTTCTGTATTAGGATGGATTATGGGGTCAAAGGACCGAGCTTATACTTGTGAAACTATTGGAGATAACTTATGGTATTTGTTCATTTTTATATATAATGTTTTATATGTTGGTTAATATTTTTCCTTGTATTACCATTTTTATAGCATACAAACATGGAATCATTTTTTGTATGATATTGGATATGGATATGTTATTGTTGATAATGGTTTTCCATTTCTTATTATTATTTTTGATGTTATTATTCTGTTGTTGCATATACTTATATTTCATTGTATTATCTATTATTATCATTGCATGTCACTCTGATCATGAGGGTATAGTATTCCCATTGTACCAGGATAGACCCTCACTATTATTCGGAAGCCTCTAGAATACAGGGAGGCATACTTGAGGCCATGTGGCCAACTGAGTTCGGTTGCTTTTGTATGAACTGTGTTTGGGACGTTACAAAGTGGTATCAGAGCCATTTTTCATTTTTTTCTTACTATTTGGGTAAGTAGATAGGAGACTTGGAATGTTATGGAATTTTGTAATGAGCCTATTCCCTATATAAGCTAACCCACATATAGGAAAAAATACAATTTCTTGGGATGGTACTTGTTGTTATGGATTATGGATATTACAGTTGTACTGATTTCACCATTGGGTGATGCACATGATTTTTGAAATTATTATCATTATCATTATGGTTTCTATTTTAACCTTGGCCTATTATTTCAAGGAGGTATTATTCTATGCATCATTATAGTTACCTAAGGAATTACATGTCATGCATATGACATGCCATGATTATATTACTTCATGCATTACTTGATGCATACTGTTGGTTCCTTGAATGTTATATTTGAAAATTTAATAAACTTTATTAAAAGGATAAAATAATTATATTAATTAATTTTTTTTCATTAACCTAATTGTATTTTCACATATTGCTTAATGGTGGTGCCTAAATTAACCAATTATAGAATGTTTGAGCCACAGACCATTGGTCACATGGGTTGAAACGTCAGTGTTTGAAATTAAATGGATGCCAGTTAAAATTTATAAATTTTATGAAATTATATAAATTGGGAATGGTGATCTATATAATTAAACCATTATAAAAGGTGGTTTGTAGTTACATGACGTTCTAATTACAACTTATAAAGCTTATGCCTTTATAAATTGGGAATGGTGACTCATCTAACTAGACTGTGATCTATATACATATAAATGAGTATGGATTTGATAAAATTAAACTCTTAAATAAACTCTTACCATTAAATTAGGATTCCAATTACAATCTAAAGGTTGTTTTCCTCTATACCTTATAATTGAAACTCCATATACTGGGACCCATGCTATTAGATATGGGACCTTGACCCTAACTTGATCGTATTGGTGGGCAGTAGGGAGTGTCTCTTGGGACTCTTATGATCTTATAAAACTACCTAGGCCAGGATTTAGCAGTTGGTAGATGGGTGTCGAATATTATATAGGAAGTATATATACCAAACCAATTTTTATAATTTTATCTTTATGTAATCAAATTCTATTTTGAGGTTTGTTTTTGGAAATTGTAGAAATATTCCACCATGATGGAATTGGGTCGAGCACCAGGAAGGTGGCTATGACCATACTTCAGTGGTGGTGGTACCTGAGCCACCGACATTACCTATTATAGTGCCTCCTATGGTACCTCATGATATTTATGATATGGGTGATGATTCTCAGTTTCAAGATGAATTTATATTGTTTATACAGTCTATGAATGGATCCCCATGACCTACCCCAACTTTGGTAGAGTTGACATGAGAATTGTAGTAGTAGAACCATCCTACATTTTCAAGGGATGGTATTCCTCAAGATGATGGGTCATGGATAAAGGCCATTTTATTTATTTTGGATCATTTAGAGACACATCCTAAGAGGATGGTGAAGTTAACCATGTATATGCTTCAATATTATACCAAGTGTTGGTGGGACATTATTACTCAGGTAGACTATCATCGAGATATGGTATGAATTGACTTCCAAATAGACTTATATGATTAATTATCTTTATAGATGCTCAGATATGACCACACTAGAGAGTTTATGCATCTATAATAGAGTTCAATTTCTATGATGGATTATTTGTATTTTTTTACTAAGATCCTATACTTCATAATGAATCTTTTTGGTTATGAATTTGAGATAATGAGATAGTTTAAGGATGGGCTCATTTATGTCATTTTATCCTAGGTGAATGTTTTACGGTTGTCTACCATTTATAAAATAGTGAACTAGGCCATCATCACTGAGCAAAACATAAGGAAAGCTAATGGTGTAGGCTATATAAGTTCAATACTGAGATAGGGAAGCAATTTATCTAGTGGTAGGAAATGCTACATCAATTCTTCTCATGGTAGTAGAGGCAGTCTAATGACATGTACTGATATCTACATGGTTTGTGTTTAGTGTAGTTGACTAGTCCATAAGAATCCCCAATGTACAAAGGACCCAATTGAGTGACAAACTTGTGAAAAATGTGTAATATCCAGTGTTTATAAAGAACTTTACCTCTAGTTCCTAGTGTGAAGATATATTCATTGACTCCACATTCAGGAGATAGATCAATAGTTTCTTTTCAATTATGAAGATGGACTAATACTAAGAGATTAGGCTGAGGAGGTGGATGTGGTTATGGAAACCATTCATATGTTACACAACGCCGGAAGACTCGACCTACTCAGGGTAGTCAAGCTATATATTAGGGTTATGAATCTATCCAAATACATGTACTACAACTTTTACCATAGGATAATAACACTAGGCATTGTATAGTTTGTGGTACAATTTTAGTATCCTCTACTCTTGTATCTACCTTATTTGATATGGTATATTTAAATTATTTTATATCTATGACTAATATGGAAATTATTAGTCTAAATATAGATTAATTATGTGGTTTCATGACCCAAGATACTCTACTGGGGGGGGGATCAAAAACTGTACACCAATGATGGGATTTCCCCCTGAGATAAGAGGCTATCAATTTGTATGGAACCACTTTGTCGTAAATATTTCATGTTTTGATATCATTCTTGGGAATGGACTAGTTGGTTCCTCACCATAATCATATTTATTTTTATCACTGAAGGGTTTTGTTTTCATCACCATAGGGTAGTAGTTATATTCATAAATGTGAGTGGTATTTTTGGGTAGCTCGAGAAGGACTAGAGCATCATGGGATGGGTGGAGTGATAAACTAGATTACTGGCCTCTTTTTTTATGATTAAGGAACATATCAGATAGACTTACCTCTAGTAGTGGATCATTTTAGGGATTTATTCACTAATTTTTTAGGGATACCACTTAAGAAAGAGGTATATTTTTTGGGTGAGATAGTTCCAATAGTGGTACCAGAGTCTATCCCTCCTTATAGTATGGCACCTACCAAGCTTCAAAATCTCAAGATACAGTTAAAGGACATTAAATCCAAATGTTTTATCTAGGTTAGTATGTAACTTTGGGTTTTACCTCTCTTTTTCTCTAAGAAGGTAGATGATACCCTCATACTTTGTATGGATTACTAGAAATTGAACCAACCTACAGTTAAGAACCGATATCCCTTGACTTGTATTAATTACCTCTTTGATCAGCTCAGAGGATCTCAAGTTTTTCTATAGATTTATTTGAGGTTGGGATATCATCAGGCATGAGTCATAACATCAAATATACCACATAAAAAATTACTTATTAGATATGGATTGTATGAGTATTTGGTCATGTTGTTTGGTATCATGAATGCGCCGATAGTTTTCATTACCCTGATGAATCGAGTTTTCAACTTGTATCTGAATTCTTTTGTGGTCATCTTCATGAATGAAATCTTGGTGTACTCATAAAATCACCAAAAACATGGAAAACATATTGATATCATTTTGAGTACCTTGAGAGAGAACCATATGTATTATATGCTTGCAAAATTCCATTTATTAATTGATAATGTTCAATTCCTAGGTCAAATCATCTGAGAGTATCTTTTGACCTAGACAAAGTGAGAGATGTGGTCTCCTGGTAGAATCCCAAGAATGTTCTTAACATACAAAGTTTATTAGGGATATTTGGATATTATAGGAACTTTATTCATGTATTTTCCTTCTTAGAAGCACCTCTTACAGTATTTACTAAATGGAGTGATACGTTTTTTTGGTATGAAGCACATGAGAAGGCCTTTCAGGAGTTGAAAGGAAGGCTAACCTCAGTGATGTTCTTGATTCTTCCAGAGTTGGGAAGAAGTTACATAGTTTATTATGATGATTCAATCATTGATATGGGAGTATTTATGATGAAAAATGAGTGATTCATGGTATAAAAGTCTCTTCAGTTGAGGTATTAGGAGTAGAATTGTTTGATGAATGATCTTGAGCTAGTAGTTATGGTTCATGCCTTATGTTGTTGGAGACTCTATTTTTTGGGAGAGTGGTTTGTGGTATATACAGTCCAAAAAAATCAAATAAAAATTTAACCAACATGAATTGAACCTTATATAGTGAATATGTGTTGAATACCTATTGTTCTTTGACTTTGATCTTGTTTATATGCCTAGAAATGGTAAGTTAGTGGAAGATTCCAAGTATGAAGTCTCATAAATAGGTGGTGTAGGAGTTTAGTAATGAATGGTAGTAGATGGAATTGTTTTCTAAGATGAATTTGTAGGTGCAGAACCATTATGGGTAGCATGTACTTGTATCATTTTTAGTGACATATTTACAGCTTGATGGAGTGAAGTTGATACAAATTTTTGATCCCAAGGGTTTATTCCTAAGGGAGAGTGTTTCAAGTGAGGACCCACCACCTGGTAGGGTTGTTTAAGAGGTTGAGATCTTTCACATTAATGGGTGTGTATGAGTTCCAATATACATATGATAAGATTTGATACAAGATTCACATGATCCTTATTTAGAAATACATCCCAATCATACAAATATATACTATGATTTGCACTTCCAGTATTGGTGGCCTATTATGAAAAGTGAGATCACCAGTTTTTTTACTCGGTGTTCCACTTATCAGTAGGTGAAGGTAGAACACAAGTTACCAATAATACTTTTACATCATATACCAATTCTTAAGTGAAACTGGGATGAAATCACTATATATTTTTGGAAAATATTACCTAGTTCCCTTCAAGATAGTGATCTAGTATGGGTGATTATAGACAGGTTCACCAAGGTCGCCCACTTCCTAACTATTAAAAAGGATTTTTCAGTGGAAGATCTTGGTAGGTTATATCAAGGATATTGATAAAAAAAATTTAATTAAAATTTAATTGATAATAATTGAAATAATTTCCTCACATTGTGTTAAATATGTTTATTTATAAAATATTTTGGATTAGATCATTAGTTTGAAAATTTGATGAAAATTATTGTTTTTTCTCTTTAAAGTGAACTATAGTAATTCAGACATAAATAATTTTTTTGTGTATTATTTGAGATTAAAATTTTGTAAAAATCTTACTAAATCATGGGATACAACTTAATTTAGGACATTTGAGCTAGATCATGCATTTTATTGGAGTAAATGGTCCATGAAGTCCAAGATGGACTGGACACGCTAGATTGGAAACTAATTTAGAAATTGGTCCATAACTTATTCATAATATCTTGGATTGGGACAAATTTTGGAGATAATATCTGGAACTAAATTTATAGTAAATAATAAGTATGGAAGGATAGCCATTTCACACGTTTTGGAGGTAAAACAGTCAGTGAAAATTGGATTAAAATATTTGGATGAATTCCCCATTCACACTTGAAAAGTATTGAAACCCTAGCCTCCCATACACTCTATAAATTTGTGTTTTTATAATTTAGAGTGGGTTAGGAATTCTTTAGAGGATCGAGAGTATAATATAATTTATTTTTTTATTTAAATACACCATTGGAGGAGGGAATATTTCAAGTTAGGATCTCCTCTAAAATGCTCTTATTTTCCTCTTCTTTGTTTTAATGTTATTGTTAATTTAATAAACTCTCTATTTATCTCCCATTTATTCTATTTTTTTTATTTTTATTCTTCTTTATTTTACTTATTTGGGTAGGAACTCAAGATTATAAAGGTTATTAGGGTATACCCTTTCTAAACCTTTGTGATTACAATTCGTTTCTACGATGACTACACCGCCCATGGAAGAGTATTTTTCTTAGTAATTGATCTACTTCTTACCTTATTAATTTAATTATTTTAAATAAATGAGATATTATAAGTCACAAAATATGATATTTTAATTGAGTTTTTAATTTAAAAGAAACTAATCAATAAATTGAACACTTTACACAAAACATTCGAGGTTGAGTATTATGTAAATTGTGAGAGCGCGATCTTAATCTTAAACAAAACAACATGGGACCCATTTTTAGAGTTCAAATTCAATCCCATAAATTAGTTAATACTAATTTATAGAATAGATAGATGACCTAATTTTCCACTAACTATATTCTACCCTTATAGAGACAATCAAAGTAGGGTGATATGATTGCATGTTTCGAAGCTAGTGTAGGGTTTAATTCTTTTCATCTTTGTGGTAGAGTAAAATCTCATAGGGTTTGGGGGTTAAACAATTAGGGGATAATAATTAATTATAAGTTAATTTAAGTTATAATGATTAATAAGTATGTAAATAGGTATACCTATATCTATTAATCCTTCTAAAATATTTTCTAAAATAAACAACTTATCGTTGCATTTTTTCAATTTCTATTTATTTTAAAAAAATATGATCGTATTCTTAAATACATATTCTTGTTTTATAAACCTAAAAAAAACCCCATAATTTTAAATAGTGATTTTATTTTGTTTTATTTTTTTCCAAAATGCCTTTAATATAATGTTTTAATTACTTTCTCCTTTGAGATATGACCTTGGTCAGCTACTCTGCTGCACCTAAATAACAAAAAAACACCATTTGAGAGAACCCATGACGAAACATTTCAAATTTGTACTGTTTTATAGGAGATAAGTACTTATTTAAAATAATTATAGGTATTTATTTTATTTTTTACTTTATCATCTTATTATATTCTTTCTTCCTTCATTCCCCTTTCTCAATTTTTCCTCTTTTTTTAATACGTTTTTTTGGACCATCAACTCAAAATTATTATCTTTTTTTATTATGGTAAAATTTTATTCATTTAATTTTTGTTTTATTTATGACATGAAATAATCCTTAGGATAGCTTAGATATTTACCCTGAGATTGGATGTATCCTTAGGGATTGAATCAGGCAGTCTCAGTCTATGTGAAGTTTCAACATTCATCCTTTTGGGAAATTCTTCCATTATGGGAACACAAAAAAATTGAAACACTTCTAAATAAAACCTAAAACAAGAACCAATGGTTTAAAACAATAAAAATAAACTTAAAAAAAACCATTTGAGAATTTCCTACACTAGATATTAACCATCAACCAAATTTTATTTCATACATAAATCTTGAATCAAACTTTGAACTGAAATTTGGGTTAATTCACCTTCTTCTAAAATTTTATGGATTGTCTGGTGAGGACCCAAATGAACACCATAAATAATTAAATGTGGTTTTCTCAACACTAAAACCAATAAATGTATCTAAATATCAAATAAAACTAAGATCATTACCACTCTCACTTGATATAACATCAAAGGATTGGATGCATTATTTACAACCTGAAGATGTAACATATTGGAACAATTTGAAACATCTTTTATTATAGATATTGTTTCCAGCATCAAGGACCACTACCATTTAAATATATTTCATAGAAATCAAGAAAGTACAAAGGGAGTCAATGTATAAGTACTGGGAGTGATTCAAGAAGTTATGTGTAAGCTACCCACATCATCAAATCAGTGAGAAACTACTCATTCAGTACTTCTACAAAGGCCTCATACCTATAGAGAGGAGTATGGTGGATGCCGTGGATGGAGGGTAATTGGTAAAAAAAACCAAAAACTTCACATGAATTGATAAAAAATATAGAACAAAACTCATAATAATTTGGTGATCGAGGTACACCACATGTTAGAGGAGTAAATCAGGGAAGTCCTTCTTCTCTTGAAAATCATTTAACTGATACTAAATTGAAAGAATTTACCACTATGGTGAGACATATTTTGTTGTCTCAAAATACATCCCAACCCTCTCCAACAAGGACTTGTGGAATTTTAACTGAAATAGACGACCCAACTGACTGTTTCCCCTAATTACACGAGACAGAAGAATGTTCAGCCGTATTTTCTAGGATACCATATCAACAAAAACATAAACTAAATGCTCAGAAGAAATATTATTCCTTTTATCTAAAATAAAAACAAGGTTGGAAGGATCAATTAGGCATAAGGTATGTCTCTATACAACAACAAAGGCTACCTTTTCAACAAAATTTCCAACAGCCTCCACCTTACCAATGAGGTTTCTAAAAAACCCAAAGGATATTTGAAGCTCAAGAATCAACAAATAAACAAAAAGGGAATTATAAACCAAATGTAGATTCTAATACTGATTACATTTTTAAAAAATTATTTTTTAATTAATATAATGAGTTGAAGATTCATGGTTTGGATTTGAGGGAGTTAATGATACAAATGAACCATATTTTTACCTCCCTCCATGAATTGGTATGTAAGAATTCTAGAAATATACCTTCCTAGACTACTCCAAATCCCAAGGGGAATTTTAGTGCCATCACATTGAAAAGTGGGAATCAAATGACCGATACAGTTTCACCTATCATTCCACCGAGATTCACCCCAACTCTAGAGAATCCCCATTCAAGACCAACTGATGAGAAGCCAAAGGAGAAAGATAAAGGTAATAAAAATATTGATGATGTTCCTATGAAACCACTTTAATTTCTAAATAGATATTTAGAAACCAAGAATATGGCTGAAGAGGAGATACAAAAAGAGGTTTTTGATACATTCAATCATGTTGAGATCAACATCTCTTTACTTGGAGAAGTTAATAAAATACCAAGGTATTCCAAATTATTAAAATAACTTTGTACCAATTGAATAGGCCTAAAGGGAAATGATCTGATCAATTTTGGAAGGATTGTGTTAGCAATCATTATAAAAAATCAAGAAATGATAACAAAATTCAAGGATATAGGGACATTCACCATCCCATGCACCATATGGGAGTTGAACTTTTCTGATTCTTTTTTGATTTGGGATCTTCCATAAATGTGATCACTCACTCTGTATTCTCTTCTTTACAAGTTGGTTAGTTCATTACGATGAGATTAGTGGTGTATTTTGAGAATAGAGATACAAAATATCCTTTGGGAGTCCTTGAGTATGTACTTGTTTGGGTAAGAGACATGATCTTTCTAGCATATTTCTACATGATTGACATGGATGAGGATAAGGTAAATTATCGTTTTACCATTATATTAGGTAGGACCTTCCTAAAAACTGAAAAAATGACAATAAATGTCCATGAGGGTACACTTTACATGGAGCTTATAGATGAAGTTGTGATATTTAATGTTATGGACTATATGAAGTACCCCTCAGAGGACAACTATGATTTTGTTATAACCCATTTTGAACCACCAAGTAAAAACCCCATGGATTTTGATTATCCTATTCTTAGAGAAGTTATGATCATTGGTTCTATTTTTATGTCTAATAAAACTTACATGACTATTTATAATTCAAAAACCTCTATTTGATTTTATTTTTATGTGGATTCATATTTTGATTTTGATCATGTTCACTCTGATTATGACATTGTAGTTGAGTATTTTGATGGATTTGATGCATTATTCTCTGATTTTGATTATGTATATTCTAATTTCGATTTTCTTTTTGAAAAAATTTAAGTTCCTTAAATGTATCCATCCATACATAACCCCCCTTCATTATAACTCAAGCCATTACCACCAAATCTAAAATACTCATACTTTTTGAGTGGTGAGAAATTACCTATTATCATTGCTAAAAACATCCTTTTGAACATGAAGAATTTTTTTTTGAATATTTTTAGGGAGAACATTAAAAAAATTGGGTGGACCTTAGATGACATATATGGTATTATCTCTTCAATTTTCAAGTATATAATTATTTTGGAGGTTGGGGATAAACCAGTTAGGTAGCCATAAAGGAGACTCAGTCTAACTCTTATGGAAGTTGTTAAAAAAGAAGTTGAAAATTTTCTTGAGGTAGGTATTAGTTACCCCATTTCATATTACAAGTGGGTGAGTCACATTAATTTTTTTTATAATAAAAGTAGTTTTATTGTCGTTATAAATGAGAGAGAGGTGTTAGTTCCAATGAGGGTACAAAATAGTTGGCATGTGTGTATTGATTATAGGAAACTAAATCAATACACTCACAAAGACCAAAACCCCTCCCATTTATTGATCAAATTCTTGAGAGACTAGCTAGGAAGTCACAATATTGTTTATTGGATGGATTTTATGGATATTTTAGGTTCCTATATTTCCAAAGTATTAGGAGAGGACAACATTCACTTGTCTATTCGGTATATTTTCCTACCAAAGGATGCCATTTAAAATTTGAAATTACCTAGGTAACTTCCAGAGATGCATGGTGATTATTTTTTCATATTTAATTAAGACCTTCATGGATTTATTTATGGATGATTTTACAGTTTATGGATATTCATTTTATGATTTCATCTTTATCTTTGAAAAGGTGTTGAATCGTTGTATTGAGAAGAATCTGGTTTTGAACTTTGAAAAATGTCATTTCATGGAAGAGAATGAAATTGCATTAGGGAACATAGTTTCAAAACATGAAATAGAGGTTGATATATCTAAGGTAGATATTATTTCATCCTTTCCATATCCTTCATGTGTGCGTGATGTTAGATAATTCCTAGGGAATTTAGGATTTTATCGATGCTTCATCAGGGATTTCTATAAGATTGCTTTACCCTTATCTCGATTGCTTCAAAAAGTCATTGAATTATTTTTTTATGATTCATGAAGGGTATTGTTTGATGATCTAAAGAAGAATATAACCACTAAAATGATCACATAACCCCAATATAGGGATCTTCCATTCTAGCTTATGTGTGATGCGTCCAACATCGCGGTTGGAGATATCTTATCACCGAGGGTGGAAGAGAAGTACCATGTGATTGATTATGCATCAAGTACTTTGTATTTAGCCTAATAAAATCACAAATCAATGGAAAAAGAGTTTCTTGATGTTATATTTTCTTTAGATAAATTCTATTCATGTTTACTGGGATCTAAAGTAGTTTTTTTTTCTGACCATACATTTCCGAGGTACCTCTTGAAGAAGCCAGATGCAAATCCCAAACTTATCCAATGGATGCTCCTTCTTCAAGAATTTAATATTGAGATAAAGGAAAATAAGGGGTCAGAAAATGTTGTGGAATACCACATGAGTTGGATTACTGACACATTAGAGGTAGACACCTTGGACTAGGCACCACTTCGGGACACTTTCCATGATGATCATCTTTATTCCTTCTTAGGTACGCATCCTTGGGTTGTAGATTTAGTGAACTAAATTATTTCCAATGAAATTCCTAAAAATTTAAAGAAAAATCAAGTAAAAAAAATTAAATATTGAGTCTAGGTTTTATTTTTGGGATTATCCCAACCTATGGTGCATATGTGGTGACCAAGTCATTAGGAGATGTGTTCCCGATCATGAGTTTGATTCTGTTTTTCATTTTTATCATACAATTTCTTATGGTGGAAAATTTGGACCCAACATATATATTAGAAAGTATTATACTTTGGATTATATTGGAATTCCTTGTTTCATGATTCCCATGTGTTTTTTAAATCATGATCTCTTTTCCAACACATTGGGAATATTACAAGGAGACATGTGATGCCACAACAACCCATATTATTCTGCGAGATTTTTGATTTTTGGGGAATTGATTTTATGGTTTATTTTCTAATTTCATTTGGTTTATTGTAAATTTTGGTCACTTTTGATTATGTTAGAAAATATATAGAGGATAAGGCCACTAGGACTAATAATTCTCGTGTTGTTGTCAATTTTGACAAGGAATAGATTTTTTGTGGGTTTGGAGTACCATAGGATATCATCAGTGATTAGGGAAAACAATTTTTCAATTGGAATTTGAATTCAGTAATTTAAAATTATGGGGTGACACAAATGTTTTTACTCCATACCACCCCTAAACAAATGACCAAGCCAAAGTTTCAAATCCAGAGTTGATTTTTTTGGAGAAAACCCTACAGCTAAATATGAAGGATTAAATTAAGTGCTTGGATGATGCACTTTCATCTTATAGGATAGCATAAAAAACTCCCATCAGTATGTTTCCCTACTAGATATTTTTTGGTAAAGCATGTCATATCCTCAAAAATTTTTATCATTGGGAATATTGGGCTATACAGAAATGCAACATGGATTTGGATCAAGATAGACTTCAAAAGAAGCAGAAAATTGAAGTGATTAAGAAGATTTAATTATATGAGAAATAAATGATTTATAAGGAAAGATAAAAAGAAGATCATGATAGAATGATCCAAAAAAGAGAGTTTTATATAGGGGATAAAGTCATACTCTATAGTTCATGATTGAAGATGATTCTAGGTAAGTTGTGTTTCAGATGGTTATATCCTTATATTATATCTAATGTTTTTTCATTATGGTGTAGTGGAGATCATAGAATAGTACAAAATAATGAGATCCACAGTCAATGGAAAATATTTGAATAAATACATTGAGGGATTTCCCCCCATGCATTTGATTTCATAATACTACATGAACCCATCATCACTTGAGAATATTATGGTATCCCTAACTCTTTCACTTTTAAATTATTTTTACTATTTTAAATTATTCTTTACATGTACACAAATCATCTAATAGGTTCATATTTAGGAAAATGTAATATTTTAACTATGGGGGAGGGCATGAACCAACATGGCATTCATTATTATAGGAATGATTCACGAATTTCCTAGATCTAGAAGATTTAGCACACTACATAAACCTGCAAAACATCACACAACCGCATAAACCCTCAGAATAATTATGACCACATAAAATTAAAATGGTCATGAAAGCTGAAAAATAGTTGAAAATGATTATATAATCAATCCACAAGACCTCGTGACACTTTCAAAGTCATCTGCACATACTTATGGATGAAGTACAAAAAATTAAAAAAAGTTAGTTTGGGGTTGACTCAAATAAGTTCCTAGGAAAAATAGATATTGAAAAGTGGTTCTCATGGGAAGGTCTCATAAATAGATCTCATGATCGGTTCATACATAAGGATCTTGAAAAAGGGTTACACGATGGAGGCGTAGAATAAGAGATTTAAGAAATGAAGTAGATAGTGAATGAACTACACTCAGTGTAACGACCCAAATTTTTTCAATGGAAATTACATTCTTATAATTATGTCATAAAATCACATGAAAACACAACATAATGAACTACTAAGTGCTAAGTGACCTCTAAACATAAGTTTGTCACTTATATGTTTTGAATTTCGAAAATTCGACATACATGGTTGTGTTCAAGATGATTTTTGGAGTCTAATAAAGCAAAAATAATTTTTGGTGAATAGTAATCTACCCTTATGAATAGAAACATACCCTTATGAATAGTAATATGACCCTTATGAATAGTAATATGACCCTTATGAATATTAAATAATCCAACATAAGAGTGACCTTACCCATGAATAATTAAATAAAATTTAGACATCTTAGAAAGTGACAATTTGACCTTAGTAAACGTTTTGGTATTTTGTAAGTCATAAATATATAATTATAATTAATTTAAAAGAAAATATATTTTTTTAAAATGTGTTAATTAATAATCAAATAAATGTATTATAGTTTTTATATAATTTTTTAATACCCCACGTAATTTTTGAAAGCACTATAAAATCAGTTTTAATTTAAAAAACAGTTTTTAAGTAAATTATAATTTTAATTAAATATTAAATTAATAATATTTATAAAATATTTTTTGAAATATGGACTTCATTTTTGGATTCTACACGTAGAAAAATGGTGGGGGTAATTTTTTGGGATTTCTCTAAAATACTTGAATTTTTATGAATAGTGAAATACCGCAATTTACAAAAATAAGCTAAATAAGCTAATTATAGAGTCATGTGTGATGTTCTGCTGATATAAGCCCACTTGGTTCAGGATCACATGATAAAATTACTATTCTTGGTCATTCAATACTCACAATTCCTTGTATTAGGGGAAATTAATAAACTAATGAATTTTATATTAAGGAAACCCCTCTCCCCTCCACTATAAAAGCCACCCTTCACACCCACATTTCATCACACCTCTCAAGATCCAAGCCTTCTCTAAACTCTGACCAAACATCTTCCCTAGCCCCTATCCCACGTTCATGAGCTGATGGTATCATCAAAAGACCAATCCTAGCTTCCTTAAGGAGGATCTCAAGAGGAAGACTTAAGAGGACATTAAAGAGAAGGAAGCATTTGCATACAAGGTAAGGGGAAATTCTCGAACCCAAATTTCGTCATTCGGGTTCTCCCCCTTTCACTCCATTTTTGATATGGTTACTCCTAGAAAATAATTTGTTCATCATTTTCTTTCCTTTTCTGGGATATACATGTTTACCACTATTGTTTATGTCAAACGAAATATTTTCCAAAATAACTCTTCTTTTAAGAACAAACATTTTACTTCTCATTCAAGATTTACAATTCTTGTATCAAGTATGTTATTCCCCCTTTATTTTGGGAACCCATAGTTTATTAATGTGTTCTTATGAGATGAAACCCATTCCTTTTCATGGGTTAGTTATGTTCATTTATGCTATATGTTCATTGTGGCATGCATGATAAATGACAATGTTATGATGTGACGGGTGCGCCCGGAATTATATAACGCAATATGAATGTTTAAATGTGATGGGTGTACCCAGAATTATACAGTGATCCAATGCATTGGGTAAAGTGATGAATCTTATGAGTAAATGTGAAATAATTTGTGAACAAGATTCTAGCTTGGTTCACAAGTATGTGTGGTAGTTAACCACTAAGACATGATGTGTCATTTTTATGCATTGCCACATTTCAAGTCTTGTATTTATGCTTCCTATCATATTCATGATCTTTTCCCCATGTCATGATTATTCTCACCCCATTCTATACTATTCTTATCTACCCTCTTACTGGGATTCTATCTCACCCCTTTTGATGTATATCCTCAGGTGGCTACATGTACTAAGGAGAGGACAAGTGCCAATAAGAAGCTAGAGAAGAAGAAATTAAATGAATGTTTATGCTTGATGTTGTAATTTCTATGTATGGTCCTAGTTTTCCCAATAAAATAAACACTTGGACCCTCTATGTGTAATACTATTATGTTTGTTATCATTAAAATGATGTAATAGTAATGTAATAAAATGTAGGGTCTCTATAGTTGGTATCAGAGGCAAGGTTTAGTTAATTTGGGAATTAGGATTAGTGAACCCTAGAGAAAACCTCTAACATGAGACTAAGTACAAAAATTCACATAAGAATATTTACATAGAGATCCCATATGTTATGTTTTTGGTATAAATTGTTTAAATTAATATGTTATTCATGAATTGTTTACTTATGTTTTGTTCTAACCTTTTCTATTTTAGAAAATGGTGGGAACCAGGAGAAATTAGTCCAACAACTCATGCGAGGGCCAATGCAATGATTGCCCGAACAAAATCCCCAATGATTTGGGAGGTGGAGTTCAAAACTTCATGGAAATGCTTACCCAATTATCTCAGGTTATGAACAATAACCATAATAATGGGGAACACCCTCCTTCACCAAAGAGGGAGCAACTGAATATCGAATGTTTTATGCAGCAACGACCACCGACATTTTTTGGATCTTCTGATCCACTAGTTTCGGAACAATGGGTCAACTCCATGGAGAATATCTTTTCTATGCTTCACTATTCTGAGACAGAGAAGGTGACCCTAGCCATTTATCGTTTAGATGGAGAATCTGATCAATGGTGGTCTTTGATTAAAAACACCAAGCCAAGGGAGGAAATTTAAGAGATGGAATGGGAAGACTTTAAGATAATGTTTCTTAATAAGTATTTCCCACAAAATCTTTGCACGAAGATAGAGAGAGAATTCATAGAGCTCAACCAAAAAGAAGAAGAATATATCACAACCTATGAATTGAATTTCACAAGTATTACAAGGTACGTTTCAGGATTTGTTATCAACAATGATAGAAAAATTGATAGATTCTTTAGTGGATTAAAACCACACCTTCGAAAGGCTCTTGAAATTCGAGACTTTGGGAGTTATGAAGAAGTTGTTCGATGTGCTCTCAAAGTGGAGATGGAGTTTGGAGAATGGTTCCATAGCCATGGGGATAAGAAACGAAATATGGAGTTTCAATCTGGAGGATCTAATGACAAAAGTGGGAAGAAAACTCAACGAACCACATGCCAAAAATGTGGGAAGTTGCACCATGGGAACTACCTCAAAGGGACGGGGAAATGCTTTAAGTGTGGGAAAGAGGGAAACCATGCTCAAGAGTGTCGAAAAGACACAAAAATAAAGAAGAATGTATCCAATGAAAGGAGAGAACCACTCATGGTTCAATGCTACAACTGTAGAGAGCTAAGGCACTATGAAAACTGATGCTCTAAACCTCGAGCTCTCAAGGGTAATTAGCATCAGCAACCACTGGAGCCAAAGGAACAAGGGAAGTCTTATTCCATCACCACTACAGAAGTGGAGCAAGATAATGAAGTCATACAAGGTACACTTCCTAATCACTCAAGAATGGAAAAAGTCTTATTTGATTCGAGTTTTATGCATTCCTTTATATCTTGCAAGTTTTCTATAACAATATAATAGAAGCCTCGAAACCTTGAAGTAGAGATATTTGTAAAAACACCAAGTGGTGCAATCATTGCAACCCAAGTGTTTGACTCTTCTCCTGTTGGCATATGTGAGAATATTCTTCCGAAAAATCTCCTAATACTTTCCTTGGTAGAATTTGACGCTATAATGGGAATGGATTGTCTCTTGTTATATAGATCACATATCAACTATCGGGAAAAGGAAATATATTTTCATATTCCAAACCATCCCATGCTCCTCTACAAATGCAAGGAATATCATTAATATCCTTTGAAAAATTCTTCAATGGTTTGGGTGTTGATTCCCTATGAAGAAGCATACCTTGACCAAATGGTTGAGTCGAAGGAAAGTTCCAACCTTGAGGAAATGCCCATCGTAAGGGAATACGACAATGTATTTCCTGAAGAGTTACCCGGAACTCCCCCGGATCGTGAGGTAGAGTTCTCAATTGAACTCTTACCTGGAGCTACTCCTATCTTGAAGTGTCCCTATAGGATGGATCCTATCGAATTGAAGGAGTTAAAGAAGCAGCTGCAAGAGCATCTGGACAAAGGGTTCATACGCCCTAGTGCATCACCTTGGGGTGCACCAGTGCTCTTTGTGAAGAAGAAGGATAGAACAATGTGGCTGTGTTTCGATTATCGGGAACTCAACAAGATCACCATAAAGAACAAGTATCCTCTCCCAAGGATTGATGACTTGTTTAATCAGTTAAGAGGAGCTAAATACTTCTCAAAGGTGGATCTTCATTCTGGATATCATCAGGTAAAGGTGAAGAAGGAAGATATTCAGAAGACTGCTTTCTGTACAAGGTATGGGCACTATGAGTTTTTGGTGATTCCCTTAGGACTTACTAATTCCCCTGTAATATTCATGGATTTGATGAATAGATTATTTATACATTACCTAGAAAAATTTGTGGTAGTGTTTATTGATGATATTCTCATCTACTCCAAGAGTAAGGAGGAACATGAAGAACATCTAAGACTTGTTTTGGTGAAATTAATAAAGGAGAAGTTGTACACAAAGTTTAGAAAGTGTGACTTTTGGATGAAGCAAGTCACATTCTTGGGACATGTGATCACAAGTGATAGAATTTCTGTGGATCCTTCAAAGAAAAAGGTGATTGAGGAATGACCTAGGCCCTCAAGTGTCATGGAAATCTGTAGTTTTCTTGGATTAGCTGGGTACTACCGACGTTTTTTGAGAGACTTCTCATGATTGAAAAGCCTTCTAACTAAGTTAAGAAGGAAAAAGGTAAAGTATGTCTGGACAGAAGAATGTGAGGGAAGATTCAAGGAGCTAAAGAGAAGGCTGATCACTGCACCTGTACTCACACTACCAAAAAGTGGATAAAGTTTTGTGATATAAAGTGATGCTTCAAATAAATTCTTGGGTTGTGTACTCATGAAAAATGAAAATGTGATTGCCTAAGGCTCACGACAGTTGAAGATCCATGAGCAGAACTACCCAACGCATGATCTTGAGCTGGAAGCCATGATTTTTGCCTTGAAAATCTGGAGACACTACCTTTACGGTGAGAAGTGTGACATATACACCGACCACAAGATCCTAAAGTATATATTCAAATAAAAGGAGCTCAAAATGCATCAAATGAGATGGTTAGAGATAATCAAGGATTACAATTGCTCTATTCACTATCATACTGGAAAGGCGAACAAGGTAGCTGATGCACTAAGCAGAAAATAACCTGCTACTCTATCCATGTTGCGGATTGAAAAAGACCCTATCTTCTTGGATATGAAAAGAATGGATTTGGAAATCATAAGGGTAGGGGATACATCCTACCTTTCCCAAATGATTGCGCAACCATCCATCCAAGAGAAGATTAAGGAAGCACAAAGGGATGATGTGGAGATACAAAAGAGGGTGAATGTAGTAAAGGAAGAGAAACTGCAAGAGTTCCATATCGACGATGATGGTGTGATTCGGTTTGGAACGTGGATTTGTGTGCCTTTATCACCCAGGATAAAGAAAGATCTATTGGAAAATGCACATAGCTCAACTTTATCTATCCATCCGGGGAGTACCAAGATGTACCGTGACCTCCGAGAACACTTCTGGTGGGATAACATGAAGAAGAATATTGCAGAATATATATCAAGGTGCTTAGTATGTCAGCAAGTTAAATCTGAGCGGCAAAAGTCCAAAGGTATGATGCAACCATTGCCTATACCCATGTAGAAATGGGAAAATGTTACTATAGACTTTTTCACAGGTCTCCCAAAGACGTCAAAGGGAAATAATGCGATGTGGGTTGTGGTTGACTGACTCACTAAGACTGCCCATTTTATCGCTATTCGGGAAGATCTCTCACTTGAACAACTTGAGAAGATATATGTGGAGGAAGTGGTGAGACTGCACGGTGTTCCACTCTCAATTTTCTCTGACTATGAAACAAGGTTCAAATCTAAATTTTAGAGGAGCCTTCAACATGATTTGAGTACTGAATTAAATTTCAGCACAACCTATCACCCCCAAACTGATGACCAGTTTGAAAGAACTATTCAGACGCTTAAAGATATGCTAAGATCCTGCTCTCTATAATTCAAACTTGGATGGGATGAGCATCTCCCGTTGGTTGATTTCTCATACAAAAATAGATTCCACTTGAGTATTCAGATGGATCCATATGAATCTCTATATGGAAAGCGATGTAGAACTCTAACCTGTTGGGATGAAGTTGGAGAAAGAAATCTACTTGGACCCGATCTCGTTCAAGAGATGATAGAGAAGGTTCAAGTCATTCAGAAACACTTCAAATCTACTCAAAGTCGGTAAAAGATCTATACTGACAACCGTTGAAGGGACTTGGAGTTTGACGTTGGAGATAAAGTCTTCCTTCGAATATCTCCATGGAAGAGAGTCATGCGATTCAGGAAGAAAGGGAAGCTAAGCCCAAGGTATTTTGGCCCCTTCAAGATCCTTGACCGCATAGGAGCCGCGATCTATCATCTTGCAGTTGCACAAAATATGGCTCAAATTCATGATGTGTTTCATGTATCACTACTGAGGACGTACATACCAGACCCCTCACATGTACTAAACTCAGAGGTGGTGCAGTTGGAAGATGATGTCTCCTATGAGGAGTAGCCAGTAAAGATTCTGGACCAGAGAGATAAGGTTCTACATAACAAGACAACCCATCTTGTTAAAGTGTTGTGGAGGAACCATAAGTTTGAGGAAGAAAATTGGGAACCAGAAGAGGCAATGAAGGAGAGTACCCTCACCTGTTTGTGTAAAGTGAAATTTCGGGGGTGAAATTTCTTAAGGGGGGAAGAATGTAACGACCCAATTTTTTTCAATGGAAATTACCTTCTTATAATTATGTCATAAAATCACATGAAAACACAACATAATGAATTTATAAGTGCTAAGTGACCTCTAAACATAAGTTTGTCACTTATATGTTTTGAATTTTGAAATCCGACATACATGGCTGTGTTCAAGATGATTTTTGGAGTCTAATAAAACAAAAATAATTTTTGGTGAATAATAACCTACCCTTATGAATAGTAACATACCCTTATGAATAGTAATATGACCCTTATGAATAGTAAATAATCCAACATAAGAGTGACCTTACCCATGAATAATTAAATAAAATTTAGACATCTTAGAAAGTGACAATTTGACCTTAGTAAACATTTTGGTATTTTGTAAGTCATAAATAATTAATTATAATTAATTAATTAATTAAAAATAAAATGTATTTTTTAAAATGTTTTCATTAATAATCAAATCAGTGTCTTATAGTTTTTATATATTTTTATAATACCCTACGTAATTTTTGAAAGCATTATAAAATCAGTTTTAATTTTAAAAACTGTTTTTTAAGTAAATTATGATTTTAATTAAATATTAAATTAATAATATTTATAAAATATTTTTTGAAATATGGACTTTATTTTTGGATTCTACACATCAAAAAATGGTAGGGGTAAATTTTTTGGGTTTCTCTAAAATACCTGAATTTTTTATGAATAGTGAAATACCACAATTTACAAAAATAAGCTAAATAAGTTAATTATAGAGTCATGTGTGATGTTCTGATGATTTAAACCCACTTGGTTCAGGATCACATGTTAAAATTACTATTCTTGGTCATTCAAGACTCACTATTCCTTGTCTTAGGGTAAATTAATAAACTAATAAATTTTATATTAAGGAAACCCCTCTCCCCTCCACTATAAAAGCCACCCTTCACACCCACATTTCCTCACACCTCTCAAGCTCCAAGCCTTCTCTAAAATCTGCCCAAAAATCTTCCCTAGCCCCTCTCACACGTTCATGAGCTACTGGTCTCATCAAAAGACCAATCCTAGCTTCCTTAAGGAGGATCTCAAGAGGAATACTTAAGAGGACATTAAAGAGAAGGAAGCATTCAGATACAAGGTAAGGGGAAATTCTCGAACCCAAATTTCTTCCTTCAGGTTCTCCCCCTTTCACTCCATTTTTGATATGGTTACTCCTTGAAAATAATTTGTTCATCATTTTATTTCCTTTTCTGGGATATACATGTTTACCACTATTGTTTATGTCAAACGAAATGTTTTCCAAAAGAACTCTTCTTTCAAGAACACACATTTTACTTCTCATTCAAGATTTACAGTTCTTGTATCAAGTATGTTATTCCCCCTTTATTTTGGGAACCCATAGTTTATTAATGTGTTATTATGAGATGAAACCCATTTATTTTCATGGGTTATTTATGTTCATTTATGCTATATGTTCATTGTGGCATGCATGATAAATGATAATGTTATGATGTGACGGGTGCACCTAGAATTATATAGCGCAATATGAATGTTTAAATGTGACAGGTGCGCCCAGAATTATACAACGCTCCAATGAATTGGGTAAAGTGATGAATCTCATGAGTAAATTTGAAATAATGTGTGAACAAGATGCTATCTTGGTTCACAAGTATGTGTGGTAGTTAACCACTAAGACATGATGTTTCATTTTTATGAATTGGCACATTTCAAGTCTTATATTTATGCTTCCTCTCATATTCATGATCTTTTTCCCATGTTATGATTATTCTCACCCCATGCTATACTATTCTTATCTATCCTATCATTGGGATTCTATCTAACCCCTTTTGATGTATATCTTCAGGTGGATACATGTACTAAGGAGAGGACAAGTGACAATAAGAAGTAGAGAAGAAGAAATTAAATGAATTTTTATGCTTGATGTTGTAATTACTATGTATGGTCCTAGTTTACCCAAGACACCAAACCGTTGGATCCTCTAATGTAATACTATTATGTTTTTTATCTTTAAAATGATGTAATAGTAATGTAATAAAAGGTTGGGTCTCTATACCCAGGTTCCCTATTTATAGGGAATTCCGTGGAATACCAAACATCACTTAAAATAAAAATCCATCTCTCAAGATATCAATTAGCAATAGCTCCAAATCATTAGGCGGTTATTTAATTTTCTTAGAAGTGATTCCTTTTCCCCATGAACAATGCTCCTGGGGGGGGGATGTGTTGACGCTCTCCAAATGAGTATTGGAAAATACACAAGGGAAGCATTACCTAAATAAGTGTATTATTTTCTCCTTAGACCAATGGAAGAAGAATGTGGAAAGGATCATGTGAATTGAATGAGACTCTAAGATATGCATGACCGTGAGACCTTCAAAGGTCACATGAAGGAGACACATATCACACAACCTATCGAAGATCCCACAAATCCCCTTGGATAATTAATTCTAATCTTTAGAAGGAATCCCATAAAATCATTGATCTTTCATTGGATTCTAGATGAGAACCCCAAGGTCACACAGATTATCAGGCATTAGGTTCTGTTCAACACATATAAAAATCATTGTAAAATAAAGAGGAAAATATCAAAAGAAAGTAGCCTCTTTTGGTCTTAAAACTCACACGATTCACCCATGTATATCAGAAGACACTATGGAATAGCTATTAACATGTCCGCCTAGTTTCACAAATGATCTATGAATTATCACCCCCATCACACAAAATGTATCAAACATATCTAGGTAGTCTCACGACCCCCCTTTGGCATGAAAAATAATTATAAGGGACTGTCTATGAAGTGATCCTAAATAATTGAAAGATATTTTTTTGGTCGCTCAGAACATAACCCATGGGAAATGTGATTTTCTTTGGCAACACTCATGCAAGGTCTTGAAATACCCAACCCTATATCAAATAAAAGAAGTAAATAAAATAGAAAAGGAAAGATCATATTATGGTTGTAAACTTCTTGTGATGCACTCATGCACTACATAGGACCTTGTAATATCCCTTTGACATGAAGTCTTGATTCTGCGAAGGCCCCATAGAAATCCATCCTTATCTCTTGAAAGGTCCCAGATAAGTCGCCTAAAATCATGCAAAGTCCTTTTAATAGGCGCCCTAATCTTGTGAAGGACTTGGAAATATCAACTTAACTATATGTGAGTCCCATGAAATTTATGAATGATTCAGCAATGGCAATTTAATTTTATATAATACAATAAATGGGTAATTGATGGGATTATCTCATGGTTACTGAAAATCATGCGATGCCCCTAGATTATCTACAATAAGACCTTACAGAAATAAATGAAATCAATGTCCTCCATCGACTCCAGCATGGATTTTCACAATATTCTCCATGAAAAGCAGTGAATAAATAAGGTAGAGAGGCCTATAAAATTTCCACCCTAGCATCAAAAAAGGAATTATCCTAAGAACCGTGCACTGGAACACCCAAGAGAGAATTTCTTAGAGAGTATGATCTAATAACCAGGATAGTTTTCTACTAGGTAAGATCCATAAAACAACTGTAGGGATCATGAAACATGCATAAGAACTTCATGTGATCACTTATAAATCACAAAAAGGACTTCTGGTCAGTCATGTGAAGAACATAATCTATACCTACTAGATCAAGTGAGACTTAAATCAAGATAAAAATGAAAAAAACTAAGGTATATGTAATAAAATTTTGGAAAGAAAACTAAAAATATGTGATTATTATTAAAAAAAATGCTGATACTAATACGCTTCATATGAACCAACCAGGTCATGAAACAACACCAGGATATGTCACCCAGATCATGTGAAACTCCATTAGTATACCATTTGTATCATGAAAAGTACCTAGGAGGTGCTATATAAATTCATATGGCACCCTCCTGGCATGCAACCCAAGTCTTAAAAAAACCTCTAGGATTTCTATCTAGACCTCACGATGACCTATAGAGATATCAAACAAATAATAAAGAGGAACCAATGTATTTCAGCTAAGTTCTTCAATGGAATCAAGCCATGTCAATTGGATCTCAAGACATTATTTATAAACACCGACTAGATCTCATGAAGCCCCTGGGTATGTCAGTTGGATCTTACGATGTTTCCCAGAAATCTCAGCTAGCTTTCACGATGAAATCTAGAAAATTAAACCAGGATATGCGGAACTATCTAGACATTTTACATTGACTATCATGGCACCCTAAAAGTATGTTAGAAAAATTTTGTGATAATATCATTGAAATTTAGATGGATTTTGTGAAACCCTCTATGCATGTCATTATAGATTATATGATGTATCAAAGGACAAAAAAGATGGGTCTTGCGATGTACCCTGGACAAGTCATCCTTGTTCATGTGATAGATTTTAGACACACCACAAAATTATGTGATTTCCCTTAGAAAATTCAACAAGATAATGCGAATTTACTTATACATGTTAGGAATTCATCCTTCGACATCTCAAGAATACCATCAAGGAATGTCAAGAAAAAAATCAATTCATGTTAGGAAGAAAAGTTGGCCAGGTCAATCAGGCATACCAGGACATGATAACCTTGTCCATCCTCTTTAAAGGGAAATGTCAATGTGTAAGACCCTAAAAATTATAATACAATGAATTTTATTATGGATTTTACCAGGATACATATGAATACTTCCTAAGGTTAAATTCCACAACAAACCTCCAAAGGGTTGTACCCATGAATAAGTCCCACATCCATAATAAATGAGACTGATTATTTTCCATACCTTGTTTCTCAAACTGAGCATAGATCATCTGGGCATAGGGATTTGCAATGATTTTATCATTAATGTATGAATCTTATATTAGGAGAACAAAAACCTCAGTGTGTAAGCCCCGATTAGTAGAGTAACATGATATGAAGCATATAAGGAAAATATCAGTGTGTAAGCCCAAAATCATTGAACTAAGAGAACTATAAATCCTTCCATAACCAGGATACATAGGACGCCTTACTAAGTCTTGAGAATAAAATTAAATGGGAATCAATTTTGTTTTAAATCCAACCATGTCTCCAACATTCCAACATTGAGAATAAATCTCTCCCATGGGATGACCATGTTTCCTCATCCACCAATGGATTGAGAAATCACAGGAATACAATGAATATGATTCTTGATATAACCGGGATACATATGATGCATTCCTATGGCTCGAGCTCCATATTAAACATACCAAGGTATATCCCACTACATAAGTACCACATCTATATAGTGAGATAGATTACTTGTTATCCCTTGTTTCTCACACTGAGAATAGCTCACATGGTCTTAGGGAGATGAAATGGTTATATTATTCACATCATGAATCTACACCAGCCAGGGAAACCTCAATGTGTAATCCATGATGAGTGGAATGATATGATTATATTCATATAAAGATATCTACCTTAGGGAATGTATCTTGTATATGACTGAACTATGGTAACTCTAATTCCTGTAATAACTAGGACATGTAGGATGCCTCATCAAGGTTTAAGATCAAATACTTAGTGCCAAGTTTCCACATATATGTCCTTTTTGTACAATATTAAACAACGCGGGTTTAACAAACTATGTGGGTTTTGATTCCTGTTATAAAACATGATATGTAGGACTCATCATAATGGATCAATCACATCCTTGAAATATTAATCACCGCCGTGAATAATAAAAAACTCCATAGATCCTAGTTATATGGCTTCAATACACAATTATCTACCCACTAAATGGAAATGGATGAAGAACCTCAGATACATACAAATAGATTCACCAAAAGACTCCAACTCTATTTTAATATAAATATAGTTAACCTATGATTGTTATGTTAGGGTAACTGGTCTTGTATAAGGATTAGGAAGAGATTCAAGAACATATCATACATCTATATTAGAGTTCCGAACTAGAAAAAAAATTCCACTCAAAATGGTTCGATGAGTTGGACCTCCCATACTCTTGACCAATGTGAGTTCCTAAGCATCATTGGGTCTAAAAACCAAACTGACCACCTATCTTTGGAATGGAGGTCTTTACCCAGTTATGAATGTGGGAACCATTGGGAGTTTCCATTAAGAATGACAATGGTGAACTGAATTAAATGATTATGAAAGAAATTGAACCCCTTACAATCAACCATCGGGCTAAACCAAATTCACCTCAGTCTTCACCTTTTATATCAAAACAATGGCCCTACTTCATATTCCACTGTTGTATACTAAATTTTATAAATACATAATGTCTCAAATCCTCTATAAACTTTCATAGACACATGATCACTCATAGATCTTGGGGATATGACCTACCACCCTTGTAAGAATCGGTATGAACCTACAAACCTTTACTGAGTGTAGATTTAGCCTTACCAACTTAGGGAATCCTTTCAAAAATCACCTTAGATGATCAAATTTTCCATAATTATGGAAAGATTTGGGAGCCTACATACAAATCATATTGGTATGACATGGCCTTCCACACTAAAAATAAAAAAACTACTATTTTCCTGATAAATACCCCAAAAATAGTCTTGAAGAAAATTGGTTATCTTTGTGATTCCTTTTCGGGCCATATGATACACCCTAGATAATGATGGTGCTAACTATAGCTCCACCCAAACATGTTTTCCTAGTTATGTCATAATATACCAAATATTACTTATCAACTACCTTAAAAATGGTCAAAAGGAACATGATAATTGGAATCAACTAAATATTATCCCCAACACCATCTCAATCCTACAAGACATTAGTTAATCATTGGTGAATAACTCTAGGGGAAATGAACCAAATCAAAAAAATGGGTAGAATAATATAGAATAGTATGCATCCATTTCTCTAAGATCATAAAATAGTTGGTATTTTCCCCTCATAATGTCTCAAGATAAAACTAATGGTTTAATATTTTCTTGATTAATTCCCAAGTGTCATCCTCATGAAATACATCTTACATAATAGAGTCCCACTATCTCCTTCTCGATTCATCAATCATATATGTAAAAAAACTAACCTTAGAGACCTCAAGAGTCTAAATAACATAGAAGTTCATATCAATCCACACAATACATTCATCATATTCTAGGATTCCTTATCACTATAGAAGACATTTGGATACTACTTACTAAATTCCAATTCATGATCCTCTACCTTTCCTAAGTTCCTACCACATGCTTGACCTAGAGTTTGAATGTTTTGGATTATATATTCCACTAAATATGGGTGCAATAGAGGATCTTTTTCCCCCATAAAATATCTCATAGTTTCCTCACTCAAATTTGGAAGATCTTTTCTACAACGAATTTCATAATTATCATAAGAAAAAAACAAGCAGTCATGAGTAGATTCCAAAATCATATTACCAATATCTATTATCCATATCCATTATAAAAAAATATATAGAAATTTAATACTATTTTTTATTTTATGATCAACAGAAAGGAACATGTCCATTTAAATAAACCCCATATCCAATTCATTTAAATAAACCACAAAAAATTCCATTTATTGAAAAAATCCCTTACCATACATGGTAAATTAATTTTAGTCATGGAAGTGAGATTCCTTGTCCCATTTTAAACTTATTATATACATATTCAGATGTTGATAATTCCATTCCACCATGACACCAAATCAAACCTAGTCAGGTTCATAATACTTTTGGCTGGGTAATGGCACGGATACCAATTTACAATGAACCACCCAAAGCATCTAGAAAATTAACCCTTTATAAGGTGCCACATGGTAAAATAAAAAAATAAAGTTAAAGAAAAATGTCTTATAAAAAGTCTAATAAAGTAAAACCACTAGGGCATAATGTGGAAGAAAGATAACATATCCATGGGAAACACAAATTAAATCTAAATATCCCATACCATAAAGATAATCATAATGAGTATAAGAATTATCTATTTGACCATCCATTAATAACAAACTATATCACTACATAGATTATGATGACAAGAGAAACTAGAATGCTTTACAATTCCCTTCCCATTACTCATGCCCCACAAAAAAAATCTACAAACACCCAAAGGAAAGAGTAGGTGTTGAGCACAAATCCCAATAGGATTGCACTAAATAATCTATACATGTTATAATAAGAAGAATGAATTAGTTAAAGATTTAAAAAAAATCCAACATATAATGATTTTTTGTAATGTAAACCAAATTTTAAGAAAAATATTCCTTTGGATTTCATGAAACATACTATATTCAACAAATCTAGGAATATGTCAACAAACTAGGTAAAAAAACCATTTATACACCATAATATCATATGAAAAAATAACCATGATAATACCAACATTTGATAAACCATAAATAAATGGAAATGCACATCATTTTGTCTCTAACCTATTGGTATAATTTCTAGATATGAAAGATAATCCCCAATAAATTCATAAGGTGGATCTAACCAATATATCCTACTGTTTAATTACAAAAATTAACGTGATATAAAATCTATTGCATAATTACACAAAAAAAAGAGCGACGAGTCTATTCCTGAACACACCCAATGTTATCCAATGTGCTAAGTCTATAAAAATCCATATCAAAACAAAAACCAACCTTTAAAACATTTAATAATATAATTACTGTGTGAAAAACCTTTTTAATGAAAACAACTTTAAAATGTGCTTATTTTCTGACATATCCATTCCTATGTAAAAAAATAAATTTCAATGAATAACCCAAAGGTATTCGAAAGAACATGATGAAATTCATTAATTAGTGCTACTTGTATAAATACACCAACTTAAATAATAAAAGGAAACCTAATCGTATTCAACAAAAAATATTAAAAAAGAATCACTTGGCCTATAAAAGACAAAAAATTATAGAAAAATGTAAATGATAAATCTTTATTACTTCTTGGTTATTAGACCTTAAAAAAACCACATCACACACATTGCTACAAAAATAATATCAATAAGGAAAATCAGGGGAATAGAGATTTCATGTACTTGAAGGTAGACAACAACCAAAACTGGTGATCAAAATCTCCAAGAAAATAAATCCAAAGGACGTAGAATGACCCAAATATACATGAGATAAACTATGGCTTGAGATATTGTACTACAAAAAGAAAATTGAAGTGAGTTACATGATAAGTGAATAACACCTGATGGCCATAATGGAATTAGGGTTTAAATATCAGTCTTATGCTATAAATTTTCCCTAACCCATTTATGCTAAAAAAATAGGTCAACTCATAGTATATTATACCAAAAGATGATTTTATATCATAATAATGGATTTACAACATAAAATTGTTTTACACCATAAAAGGTTTTATGTCCTAATGAATTTCTATATATTATGTGAAACGATGATAATACACTGTAAACTAGATATTTATGAAAAAACAATACCCTAAAGGTTGTACCAAATAAAGACCCATACCAAAACTCCCAACAACATAATGACCCCCTCTGGTGCCTTTAACACATTTATACCCAGATACCATTAATTCAAAAAAACATACATTCCCAAACATTTGTTTATTTTTATAGAAAAAACATCTCTATCCTTGTAGTTACCAAAATGCACCCAAATAAAAAAGGAGTAAATATCAGAGTCATGAATTACTTGAAGTAAATAAAGTAATGTTACACCCCACATAGGATATAGTGATCACATGATATTTCCTATTGTTTCTGGGATTAAGATTTTGTAGATGTTAATCATTATAATTATCCCTTGAGTACAAGAACTACTTAACATTACGTACATAATCCTTAAAATTATAGAATTTTAGTGTAGGTTGAGTATTATGTAGGGATTTATATACATTTTAATATTTATCTATCTTCTTCCCATTACACCAATATTCAATTTCCTGATTGGCCTCTTTTACACAGAAAAAATCTTTTACCTGTCATATTAAAATGATTATCTCTATGGTTCTTTCTGTAATTGTGGAATAAATTTAAAATCATTATTATTCCTCCATGGGTTTTTATTATAATTTATTTTTATTTTTATCATTATTTTCTTATCAAAATCATGTGATTAATGGGTGACACCAATCTTCATTTCCACCCTGATAGTACATAAAACAGTTTTCTCATTACTGTTGAAGTACATTATGGATAATTCACATTGTATAGATGGTTTTATTCCAATCAATCTTAAATTATTGTTTAAAAATAATACCATAAGTATACCACACATGTATTGTAAAATTTCTGACATATGAACATACCTATTTTGTATCCTTCTACTTAAGAATAAGAAATCTTATCTATATACATAAAAATAATACATGTAATGTTCATATTAAAAAATAAACTATTAAAAAATCACACTTAATGGATTTAATTTCTACCGATAGATTAAAATTCATTATTTCACTCCATAATTGATCTACATAACAATTCAAATGATAAAAATTTAAGATAAAAATTTCATTTCATAAACCCTATATATCATAAAATATATTTTTAGTGGTAATGATCCATTTATAATCAATTAGTGGATAGGTGTAACCACTAAAATAGGTGGATGTTTCCTTTATAAGGAATCAACACTACATTGTTCCTTAATTTTCCAATTTGGAAGATGAACATGATTAATATCTTACCTACACATAACAACATAATTTTAAATTCCATCTCCCATAATAATTGATTTTTGAAAGGATAAAAATTTCATTTTCCATTACATTCATCATTAACATGGTTATTTATGGTTCCTTCCATTTACTGGAACTAAAAATCATAGTATGGGAAACAATAATCATCGAGGGAAATCATATAATCAGGAAAACCATTTATATGATGTCATAATCATAACACCTTCTATTCATTATATAACCCCTTAGGATTAGCATATTCGTGGTCATTATCTATTCAAATGATTCATAATTTCTATTAAATAAATTATGAATTAACATAATCATATACCTTGGTATTTTCAAACTTGTTTTCCATTAAGGGACTATTAACCATGCACCACAATGATGCTTTATATATACTAAAATAACTCTTTTTAGGGTTATTACTACTAGATTTATCTATTCCAAAACCTCATATAGTTGTAGTATTCATATAGAGATATATTTTCTTAGGGGACCATAGATCATTTTTTACCATAACATAGGGTTTTCTCCTATACATATGGTTATCATATGATTTTTCAATAATGTTTCCACTTAAAAGTTTACAAAATTTACTAAACATTTCCTTTGATATAACCTATAAAAACACATACTTTTTATTACAAAATATTACACCATTTTTTATGAACATTCAATACATTCACAATAATACATGCCTGAGGACCATAGAGGGTTAGTGTCGTTAGAAACATGGATATATAAACAATTATTTCATAAAACATAAAAATTATTTCTAATTTAGTTATTTATAACTAGAACCCTTTTTTACATATACATACATAAAACCCTTATCCAAAACCTGCACATGGGAATCATAAGAATTTGTGATCTCAAAGGATCAGTATGGGAAAATATAATAGATGTCATCACATGATCATAATTTAGTATAATATAAACATAAGAGTAAGTGAACATGAGCTAAAAATTATAAAATCATACCCAAAAATTCATATATCATAATCATTAAACATGATAAAAAATTTATCAATAAAAGAAAATCATAAGAATAAGGAATCATTAATAATTAATCACAATCCATGAACTCATATCATAATCATAATGAAAAAGTCCATGGCATGTATATAATCAAAGAAAGTAATTTCCTTAGTGAAGTTTAATTGCTAATATTATCATAGTGGATTGGCCCTTATTTCACTATTTCCTTAATCAATGTTCACTCCTAAGATATTATAATTATACAATTCCTCTTACTTACCTGGATTCTCTCCCCATTTAGGTCCTTATTTTCTAATGAAATATCCTTTTGCACATAATTTATTAGAGTGATATATAATTCCAGGACCACACATCACATAATAAAAACCATATATATATGTGCAACAAGATTATAAAAAATCATCATATATGTTTTGATGAAAAAAAATAAATGTTCATGGTTTTGATGCTTGGTTGCAGGGGGTTAGATTCTATGAAACCAGCCACATCAGTTACAATATTTTCGAACAGTATCCAATAGGTTTCATTCATGTAGTTGGAAATTCCCAACCGCTCTCATACCCAAAAATAATCATGGACTTACTTTAGAACAGAATGTGTTCATTGGGTATCTTGTCCAATGAAACTTAATTACTCAAATTGGTCAAGAGAATGGGATAACGATCTCATCACACTCTTTTTGGGGGAAATATTTATAATTCCGAAACTATATTATAGATCTTAGATATGTTTGTGAACCATTTGTCATTACCAAGTGTGTATGATATGGATTACCCTAAGTTAAAGACCAATTAGGAATATGCATGGGTTTGAAATCATCTTTATTTATCTGATCTTCTCCATCAATGGATGCATCTATATGCATCTAAGGCTCTCCATCGATGGTATCCTTTAAAAAAAGTAAATATTCCTTTGGTCTTTTATTAGGAAGATGCTAGTTTTAAGGAATGTAGTGTGGTGATCCATATTTTTTTTTCATCCAGGGAGAAAGAATTTGTTCTGATGTCGGGATCGAACCAATGAGATGGGCTTCCTATATATCATCATGAGAGTAATTAAAACCCATGTAGTTCAGTCCCACTTTACAGAAAAAATAACCTTTTAAGGTCATGTGACAAGGAACGAACCATTCATTTTAATGTCATGAAACAAACAAGTATAAGAGAAAGATTTCTGGTCAATGATTGTGTGAGACTTATGTCAAGGAGGACTGAGGGACCTGGAAGATATATGGTCTCCTGGTTGGATATGAACCTACCCGGGTTGTGGGCCGAAGAACTATAGGGTGGATTTGGGTGTTGGGTTTGGACCTCATAGAGGATTCCCATATATCCTAGTTATTTGTGAATCAAATCCCATATAGTTTGATAAGCTGGGTCTTACACATTGATGCTTCCCATTCTAGGTGTTTCTTCATTGGGAATATGGCCCATTGAAGGTTGAGGCATGTCTTTGGGGATAATGCATGAAATCATCTCATATGAGGTGACATGATCGATGATTATGCATAGAAGAAGACCATTTGAATATGGTTGGGGCTTATACCATATAGGAGGCCCATGTGGGGTAAGTTTGGGACCATTTGGACTTCATGATCTCCACCAACCTCTAAGACCACGTGAGTCATTATCGGTGTGAGAAACAAGAGGAAACACTAGATATGAAGATCACAATACCCACTCTATCCATTAGTGGACGTGGTGCTAAATCCTAAAGGGAGAGGGAGTGGATGTTTAGTGTTTCTGTATACTCTTTAATTTTGGTAACTAAGATAGTCAAATCTGTTGACCCATCCGGCTACATCCCAATCTTAGGTGAAGAGGAAAAGTATCCTCTCCCGCAAGAAAGTCTAGGGGATTAATCTAGGAGGGATTCCCTGAATTAGGTTATAGGGGGGGGGGGGTATCATTCCCTATCAACGGGAAAGGAAAGAATGATCCCCTCTTTTCTGAACTAGAATGGGGAGGTTCATGTGAGCACCCCATGGTTGGAATGCATTCTGAGGGTCCTCCTTACTATAAAGGTTACACACACGCCTCTACTTACCATTGGTATGTAAAATTAAGAGGAAACACTTATGTTAACGATGATATTATCATATATGTGTGGTTAATTTTAGAAGGGGCCTTATATTGATGCTGTTAGAATGGTTTGTGGAGGAAAAAACATAAGGGGGTGATGACACAATAAAAGTGAGTGATGAGAAGTGGAGACTAGAAAAAACCAGAATTCCCGATTTTTCATAGATTTTTCTTTGGTGGTATGGGGTTCCCTTCGCATAGCATGTTACTATAAAGGTGAGGGAAATATTTACATAGCATTATGATATGAATAACTAGGTTCTTCTCGCCTAGCATGTTGTTGCATGGGGCCAGGTTTCGTTTGTGTTGAAGGTTGATAGGTGGGGTCGAGTTCCACACATTTATCATTTTTCTGTACGGGGTAGGGTTCCACCCACATAGTATTTTTCTATGCAGGATGCTTGTTCTCAAAGTGGACATCTATTTATGTTCCACAGAATGGTGTCTGCAATGGGTTATTGAGTTTTTTACTGATAGAATATTTATTATTTCCTCCTTACTAAAATGAGGCATATTTTTACATATTGGTAATCGATGGAGAGGATACAGTTTTTATGTTTCCCCATTTATCATCTCTATCAACTCTCTTTAGATCTTTCATGTGGTCCCTCTTCTTGGTCCCCCTCTATGAATTTTTATAGAAGATCAAAGGGATTAGATACCAGCATGGTTGGTCATTCCTGGTGGACCACAGGGATTCTATTCATTGAGATCATAGATGGTTACCTAGTTTGAGAAAGACTTAGTTAGTGGGGATCTATTTTTCATGTAGGGGGACCATCATTTTTGTTGGTGGAAATCACCACCGACCCCACAAACAAATTCTCTTCATTCACGGGTTCCGTCGATACCGCCACATCCCACAAAAAATTTAGTTCATACGGTATTGTTATTCAGGGTGGAGGAAATCACTGACCATACCTTAAAATGAATGTAGTTTCATTCGTGGGTGCTAACAATCTCTCTCATCCTATGAACGATTTAGTTTGTGGGGTGATTCATGAAGCAATGAAATTACATGAAGAGCAGAGACCCATGAAGCGATCTTTACTTCTCAGGATCAACCTATCCTTTGTGGTCTAACCCCTTTTATTATTTTTTTCTAATTATTCTTTAGGGTTTATTTTTACCCTTTTTCAAGTTTTATGGAATTCTATTCTTCTTCATTGAAGAATTTTTAGGACCCAAAAAATGCTTGAACTTACCAAGGTTTCTATCTTTCTTCTTTATAATGAATGAAATCCAAAAAAAACTTAAGTGTTTTAGACTTGTTATTTTTCCATATAACATTTTGTATAGATTCATATATAAATTTGGACTATAGAAAAAATGGTTCTAAATATACATAGAAGTGATCATGGATTTCCTCCAATAATAACAATAAAGAATATGTTCAAGTAACATGGTTCTCCCCATTTCCACCAGAATTCTATTCTTTCTTTCAGCAACCCCATTTTGTTGAGGTGTGTATGATGAAATGAACTCATAATGAATTTCATACTTCTCAAGATAAATTTCAAACTCTTCATTCTTATACTCTCTACCATTATTAGTTCTCAAATTCTTCACTAAATACTCACATTCCTTCTCTTATTTCCTCCTGAAACTCTTAAACATTTTTAGAGCATCTGACTTATGTATCATGTACATAACACAAGTAATGCGAGTAAAGTCATCAATGAAAGTAATGAAGTACTTATCTCTATTTTTTGATTTCTTGCTCATTGGTCTACATATATCAAAATGTATAAGTTCAAAGGGTCGTTTTGAATGAATGTAAACTCTCTTATGCAAAGAGTTTGTAATCTTCCCTTTCTCACAAATAGTGGAACACCAATATCTTCTTCTTGATAAAATAGGCATATCTCAGACACTATATCACATTTATAACTTTCACATGTTTCTATGACACATATGTCCCAAACTTTTATGCCATAACTGATTTTTATCCACCATACCCATGTTACAAGAGTTCTGTACTTCACCAACTTGGAACAAGTTCCCTTTTGTACGTTGGCCTCCTATAACTTCCTTTACATCATTTTAAGTTTTGAAGAAAAACCCATATTTTATGAAGATAACTTTATTTCCCTCATCACAAAGTTGTGAAACACTCAGAAGATTGTGTTTTAGCCCATTAATATATAATGTTTCCCTAGATTTCATTTTTTATTTCCCAATGATAGCTGATCCAACACCTTTGATCCTTATAGATTCATCATTTGCAAATTTTACTATTCCTTCTTTGAATTATTTCACATTATTTATAAACTTTAAGTCTCTTTTCATATGGTAAGAACACCCACTATTAATAATATATGGTATTTCTCATTTTTTAGCCTTAAAAGTGGTTTCAACAACAAGAGATTTTTGTTCTTCCTTTTTGATTATTCAACTCCATATTTTGAGATTTGTTAAGAACCTTTTTTTATGATGGAAACAAAAATAGAAATCCCTTAGCAAGATGTCCAAGCTATGCATATCTTTCATATATAGTTTCCAATGGTCAGAACCTATTTTCAACTTTCACACCAGCCTTATTAGATTTCTTCTAAACTTCCTTCTCAAACTTATTATTTTTAGAGGATTTACTCCCCCTCATACCTTTTCTTACATAACTTATAGAATAGTATTAATGCTTATGGTTGAACCAACACATATTTTCATGTCCAAATCCACCATAATACCAATAGTATCCATAGAATGAATATTTCCCCCTGAAACTTTCATACTGACATGAGTTGTGAACATGATTCTCAACATTCTTCTTAACAGAACTCTACTGACCATCAGCCTTCCTATTTTCAATCGTAACTTTCTTCTTCAGCTAATATTTTTGTTCAGACTTATCAGAACCATAAGTAGAAGAAATCTTTCTAGACTCAGTATTTTTAGGTACTTCTAATTTTTTAGCATTGCTAACTTTGGCCACATACATAGCCTTCCCACCTTTGTTCTTATCAAAACCAGTTCTATCTTTATTCTCAACCTTTGAAGGTAAATTTTGTTGATCCTTATTTGGTTAATTATTATTATAAATTTCACCAGCATTAGAGATAGAGTTTTTGAAAGATATATTCCTTTATTAATCTTTATAAAGTTTCAGTTGGACAAGTTCCAAATCTTATTCTTTTTCCTTAAACTTTACTTCCAGATGTTCATTACTACTCTTTTCACTCTCAATAGAATTATTCAGATCATCAATATATTTTACCAGCTTTAATTTCTCATTAGGAAATATTTCTTGATTTTTTATTAAATAATTTTCATTTATCAAGTTTCTGTTTTCCTCCAAAATCCTTCTGATATTTCTCAAACATTATTTTAACTCTTCTTTCAGATGATATTCAAGTTGAGTTTCTTCTTCTTCTTCTTCAAAACTGCTGATTCCTTAATCTTTGTTATTCACTGATGTAATAAAGGTATTCTCTATAAATTTCTCAGAAAATGTTTTTTCGGATTAAACTTCACTATCCTATTCTTCACTATCTTTAGTAAAAATGCTTATTCTTTTTGATTTAAAGAAATTTTTATCCTTCCCTCTGTAAGATTATTTATCTTTATCAGCCTATTTCTTCTATGAACATCTTGGACTTCATTCATCTTTATCACTATATTATTATTTCTTTATTTGAGGATAGTTAGCTGCAAAAAATGCCCAATGACTCCATATTCAAAACATTTCAAGGGGAGTCCCCCTTGTATTTCCACATTTTTAGAAAACAAGGAAAAAAATTCATCAAAATTTTGACATACCTAATCTTCAGAATCAGATTCACCAGTTTAATCTTCAATAAAAATTTTCTTCATCTTCTCTTTATTTGTATCCTTGAAAGACATTTCTCTGTTAGCTATTTTTTTTATCTTCATGGTCTTCTCCCTTATCATTTCATAAGTGATGAGAGTGATATGAAAATTATCCAGAGATAATGTTTCAGGGTCTCTGTCTTCAAATAACAAAACTTTAACCTCAAAATTATCAGAAAAAATTATCAAGATATTTTCAAAAACTATAGAATCTTACAATTTTTTACCAAGACATATGATTGTACTGACAATGTTGTTTACCCTGGTAAAGAAGCCCCTAATAGATTGAAGCTCTCCTATTTTAAAGTCTTCACACTTCAACCTCCAGATTTGAGGTTTTTCCTTCTTCACTTTTGTATTTTCTTTATAGATTTTCTTAATCTTATCCCATATTACTTTATCTATAGAAACACCTTTCACTCTTAAAAATTAACTCTCATAAAGATATGAGAGAAATTAATTGTTAACTCTTCCATAATTCTCAGGATTCTTCTTATCGGCATGTGTAAGAGGAACCTTGTCATCAGTAGCAGGAAATCCATCTGTTGTAGCTTCAAGAACTTTATACCTAAGATACATAAGATAAGGAATCATTATATCTTTCTTGATATGATAATTTTTCCCATCAAATATTGGAATCCCCTTACTGTTCACGAAATTCAGATTCTCCATCAAAACTTCTCTTCAAAGATTTAGCAAGGAACAAACAAAGGGAACCTCCATCTAATACCAATTGAAGTTTCCCAGTCAGGATCCAAGTATCCCTGATAGGAGGAGGGGTGAATCAGTGATATGTTTTTCTTTTATGATTCATTATTATTTAAAAAACCTTCACCTCCTATTAAAGAGTTCTTTACCTACTGAACATAATCAAAACACACATCCCCAGGAACACAAGATTTACAAGGTTCACTACTCAATAAGAGTAACTAAGTCCTTGATATGGTACATAAACAATAAAATACCACACAATCCAATAGAAAACAATCCTTTTATATGAAATAAAATGAGTAGGACATACCCTTACACTCATGTAGCACTTGTAAAACAATCCACAAGTGTGTGTGTACCCTTTAGCACAAATATAGAAATTCAACATTTCAATGCTTCTTGAAAAACATTTAAAAATATGATCTATTAAAAAAATTATTCTCTTTCCTACCCAAAATATGGTAGGAAATTTCTAAACTTTATAATGATACTTAGTCCTATACCCCGTTCATAGCTTAATGCACTTAGAAAGAACTTTTTAGTTAATTTGGGTACTCAAATATTCAACTCACAGATATCCTTCGCAGAGCTCCTTCGTAAAGCTCCCAACTTCTCATAGCACTCTAGTTAGTTGAAATCACTAGTTCATAGAGCTTAATAGTTTTCAGAGGTCACTATTTTATATATCTCAAGTTGTTCTTTAAAAATTTCACTTCTTTTGAAAAACTCAATAGCCTGCCGCGAAGCTCCTTACCTTCACAGAGCCCACAACCTTCACAAACCTTCTTCACAATTTGTGAGTTATAAAACTATCATTGAGTCTCTCTACACTTCTCAAGGGGGTCAAGGAAAATTTATAGTCATTTCCCATTGAATATAGAACCTTCCATCCACCTTAGCTCCACGTTATCACCAAATAATAGAGCTATGAAATTCCCATCAAAATTATCTCTATTTTGAAAAGATCCACATAACATTTTCCACATCAAAAAGCACATAGTATTCACAGAGTGTTCCATAAAATACTTTACACTACTATAATGATCCACTCACAATTCTCTTTTCCAGTATAATGTTTTCTTTCAAATATCTTCACTTATACCATTTGTGAAGCTCATCGTAGTCGCAGAGAACACCATCAACATTCTTCATGTCTTTTAGAAATCTACTTCATAAAGCCCATATTTTTAAAATTCATGCCTTTTCCATATTTTTATGATATCTTCAAGGAAATTTAATTTTCGCAATGATATCCCAACTCCAAATTTTGGACCCAAAAAATTTGGCAAACACTGGAAAACTGTTCCACCTTAGACACCTACATCGGCTAAACCAACCATACTGATTGAATGCAACTTTTCTCCCCCTTTACTTCTTAAAGATTTCATCACAAGTTATCCAAAATACTTATGATATTTGTGAAATACAGACCAACAAAGCATCGTCATATTTACCATAGAAAGTATTGTAACTTCCCAGTCTTCCATCAACCACTTATACAAAGTGAAGTGATTTTATTTCTTCTCAAACATCCTTTACCAAAAAAGACAATACCTGAAAATAGAACAATTATTTTTTTCCATCCAACTTGGTCCCAACAACTCCCCTATTAGAATTTTCTCTGATCGAGATAAAGATGAGGTGATTCTAATGAAGAAGTGGTCTTGATTTGAATGAAAGATCAGATAATTCTCTAATTTTCCCATTCCATGAGACTCAATGATTTTAGTTTTTCTATTGATATGGTTACATGGAAAACCCTAAAAACATTGTTAGTTTTCTATTACCATCCTAATGTTTTCCTATTTCTACTATACTGTAGGCTTAGAGGGCATAACTTGACTTTTTCTCAGGCCACCCAATGTGGGTTTTTGACCTAGCAAGTCTTATTCCCTTTTTCATTTTATTTTTATTGTTAATTTTTTCATGAACCATGATAATGATAGGTTTAGAGAGATAGGATTGAACTTTTGTCTAGGGTTATTATCATAGGTTTTCAACTAGGAGAGTACCATGTCTCTTTTCATGGGTAGTTTAGATTCTTGAAAACTGGACTAATGAAACTGATTCTCTAGGTCAAACAACTTTCATCATAAATTATGGGATGATGGCCATAGTAGGGCTTAGTGACTGAGAATTTACCAATATTTTCTATACATGAATGAAGGATTTTTTACCCTAGATTTTTCATTTATAAATATGATACATGATATGGGTAAAGTACGTGAAGAGTAACTATAAGAAAAGTTTCCAACATGATTTTACTGGGGAATATAAAGGTAGAAAAATACTCTCATGGGGATAGATTTTCCTATAGTTTACATAGTTTTTTTTGGAAAATTATGCATATCGAATAGGGAACAATTGAGATTAGTCAAATAAAGGTGTCCCCAAAACAGTAACCCTCCATTTCTGATGGCCATGTATTTTGTGAAATTTTGGATTTCTCAAGACCAAAAAGGGTGGATTATCAAGGGAATTATGTCTTAAAAATATGATGGAATCTATACCAACTTTGGAAATAAATTGTAATATAATCCTACACATATATGGTTTGTGTAAAGGAGGGAAGGATCATGGTAAAATTTAATGTCATGCAACTAGGACATGGACCTTGGAGTTTAATGTCTTACAGTGAGGATTTTTGTGGGCTATAGTATAGGTTAATTTCTCTATTATTGAGGGATAAATTATTTTCCTCTTTCACGATAATATATCCAATAATGTTCTATCATATCCAGGCATGAAGGGGGAATGTTGAAAGCTATAATCTTGGGGTCTTTGAATCTAAAGAGTGATGCAGGATATAAAATTCATTGGGACATAACCCTCTCCTGAATAATAATCTAACTATGTTTAACATGACTTTTTATTAGGAAACTTATGCAGATACAACTAGGGCATATTGTGCATAGTCAAACAAATGCGTCCTTAGGAAATAGACCCTACATTTCCGATGGTCGAGGAGGTTTATGGGAATTCATACCTTTCTAGACATAGAGTTTGGTTTATGAAAGGAGATTTCCTTAATATTAAAAGATCATTTTATATCAATATTTCCTGGGAATGGGTAAAAATGATTTACTTATACAAGTATGACCCATACTTGGGAAGGATTTTTTTTGATATGGTTGGGTTTGAGATATGAGGTCTGGACATCACTACGTATCACATTAGAATGAGAATAAATCCATACATAGTTCTGGAATAGAAACTTACAATGTAGGTCTGGACGATACAAATAATGAAAAGGGGTAGGCATTTGGCCTCATGAATGGACCTAGTATTGAGGATCCGGGAGTCCCTAATATCCTTTGATAAAAATAATCAAGCTAGAAATAGTTCTTGGAAGGTTTCCCCATGAATAAATTGAAACATTTCATTGGGAAAAGAGAATTTTCTTTTGAATATGAGCTCACATGAATGTGGGTAACGCTTGTATTGGACTCTATTATGTAGATCCAGCTCACGCATAAGAGATTTTTTTAATATTTTTATTATGCTGTGTCCATACTAGGATATGGGATCTGGATGTCACTACATATCCCATAAAGGAGATAATTAGGAAGTATATAGTTCTTATGGGATTACCCACGATGGTTTGACCACTGCATAGGGAAATGGAATTTTTGACTTTTGTTGTGGATGGTGCCATTATTGGATATTCATGTGTCACTATGCATACTGCGATGGAAGGAATAAAATCCAGACATAGTTATGGACATCATGTAGTTTAGTGCCATGCTACTAGGAAATCATTCATACAGTTTAACATAATGTGACCAGGATGACATGGGGTCATGTTGTTTTAGGTCTTATAGCCAGGACCATTTTTATGGAAATGATGAGTAATAGGAGGTTCCTCAAGCTAGGATATTCTAACATGCCTCAAATGTGAGGGGGAAAAATTTAAACCATGAGTCTATGGATTCCTGGACTAGGAGAAATGATATGGGGGATAAATTCCATTGGGGAATACAGGGATAATAATATCCTCTCATGAAAAAGAATTTTCCTTTTGTTGAAATTCCATTTTTGGGCACCTTATGCAGAGAAAACTTGGGAATATTGTACATAGAAAGAAAAATATTACTTAGGAAATTGGCCCTCCATTTCCGATGGTCAGGTATGATTATCCCATCCAAATTTAAAATTTTTATTATTACGCAATTTTTAGGAGAAATGGGGAAACCGAAGTTCACAACCAAGCACCACTACGTGCTAAAAGATCTCACAAAATTATTAAACACCAAAATAAAATTACTTGACTCAGCTATTCTAAAAAGTTCCCAGTGTAGCATACTAACCTGGGTATCTGGATCCTCTCTGATAAGCTCTTCAAAGTTAGTGATCATCCGTTCCATTTTGTGAATGAATTTCTCTGAGTTGATTTTACTCTGATTGAAGCCCCATGCCAGAATTCGATCTTGTTTATCTAACCAAACTTCTTTCTACTCATTGGAATCCACTAGCAGCCTTCATTCATAAATCCTTTTAAGCTCCTCCTCTGATACATTGGGTCATACCTCTTGTTCAAGCATTTCTTCCATGCAGTGCAGGATAAGTTTCAAACATTCCCCATCCTTTTCACACCCCCCCTTCTTTAGAGTTGTACTTTCCATATTTCTACCCTTCTTGGCCGACCTAGTCTCCATTGGTTTTGGCAAGTGGGAGTAATCTTTGTGTCCCTTTGGTTTTTTCCCCCGAACCACAATACATTCTCCTGGGTCTCTACTGCCTTTTTTCCTTTTTTCCTTCTAATGGTTTGAGGGCCTTTCCCTTGAAAGCGGTCTATGGAATCCAGTGAAAGTTGGATAAAGCTGTCATAGAGTATGAATAATTGAATAAATGTGTTCAGGTACATGAGAAACACTTCGACAATGATTATCCATGGAGTCTGAAATTCCCTACATAGATCTAACTCTTATATAAGGGGTTCATTTATATTTTCTTGATATATCCCTAATTGAAGAACCCAAACATGATATATCTTTCATTGGTCATTTCTTGTATTAATTAGATGGGTAAATTGTTTTTCCCATGGTTGAGACTAGGACAAAATGTCTAGGAGTCACTAAGTATCTTGTCAAAATGAGAATCAAGACACATGTAGTTTTAAGGTACCATTTAGTTTAAAGTCATCCAGTAAGGACATTCTCCATGAAATTTAATGTCTTGCGGTATAGATGAAGGTCAACCAACATGAATAAAGATGTATTTCATGGTTCTATGATGTTTTTTTTCATGCAGTATGGAAAATTTGTGTGCCTTTTATGGTCTCGATACCAGGACAACAGAAACCCAGGTATGGAACGATATTCCAAGATCATGTTGTGAATCCCCTATCTAAACTCCTAATCCAACATGAGCTATGATCAGTGTGAGAAAAAATGGGTGTCCATGGTTTATTCCACCACTTAGAGGTGACCTGATGAAGGATAGGGGTATTCTGTATTTGTTGTGGCCAGACTAGTATTAAAAATCTAAGTATTGCTACGTGTCTTGTCAAAAAAAGAATAAATCCAAACATTTTTCTCAGAAAACTCTCAGTTTATATTGGACCTTTACATAGGGAGGAGGGTATTTTACCCTTTTTTTTGTGTTTAGACCCATTATTATAGATTTGCGAATCACTATGTATCCTGTGTGGGAAAGAATCAAGCCACACATAGTTTTTTTACCCTAGTCTATTTTACATCATGTAGTGAGGATGAGAGTGACCCAATGTGAAAGAGGGGAAACCTTATGGGTGGACTCAAAATCATAGGTTTTGGAATCACTACATATCCTATGTAGGAAGGAATCAAGCCACACATAGTTTGAAGAATGCTCCCATGCACAGATCCGACTCATGCATAGGGAGGCGCTCTTTGATTGAATGGACCTATTAATAAGACCTAATTTGAAGTCCCCTACATCGATGTTGTTTGTATGTAGGGTAGGGTTATTTTATATATTTCACAGATGGTCCCAAGACATGAGATATGAGCATCACTATGTATACTATAGATGAAGAATAAAAACACACATAGTTATTGATGAACCTTGTAGTTTAACGTCTTGTGTTAAAGACATGGGTCACTCGTCATGAAAGAAGTTTCAATATGGCTAGGCCCATGAAAAATGATCTGGGTGTCACTACATATCCTATGATGACAAGAATCAATCCATATGTTGTTCTTGAATAATTATCCATGTTTAGGTCTGACCCGTGCATAGGGAGGTGAGATTTTTTTCTTTCAGGTGGCTAGACTAGGATAAAAAATCCGGGCATCGCTACATATCCTGTACGGAAAGGAATCAATATGTATATACTTATATAATTCATCACAATGAGATACCAACACTGTTAGGGGAAATCTTCTCTGGTGAGGGAATTGGGGCACCCCAAGAACATTGTGAGACATCTATGTTCAGAGCATGGGGTAAGTACTCCAAAAAGGGATGAGCATAATGTGGTGGAATAAAAAGACTATCACAAATGAGAAGCAAGGAGTAACACATACCTCATACACATTTCTAAGGAGATTTGTATACAATTTTAAGTCATGATTCTTAGACTTGGGTTTCCAGTATAAATTATGGAGTTAGTACCAAGTGAATGAGAATTCACAATACGGGTATTCATGGAATGACTGAGTAGAAAACCCAATATGAATGAGAGACCAAGGGGCCCGGTTCCACACCACACTTTCCTAGGAAGGATCTCACATTGTTTAATGTTGTGATACTTGGATATGATTTATAGTTTAAGGTCATGGAGTTAAAACACCTATGAATAGTTTAAATTCACATCATATGGACTAAACACTCAATTTAATGTCATGTTCCTAGGACATAAAAAAGTAGTTTAACATAGTATGGTAAGGATGATGACGGGTGAGTTTTTTAATATCATGAAACCCGGACTATTGTGTCTTGTAGTTATGGGAAGGATGATTTTGTAGACAAGAAATAAATCCAATCCCGATGTGAAAAGATTCCTTAAGTCTAAGGGATGTTAAAAGAATCACCTTATGAAAGGGGGAAATTTATATATGGGACTAACATGTGAGGTATATACATCACCAGATATCCTATGATGACATAAATAAAGACACATGTAGTTCTTGATGAGAATTACCACTGCACGGTAATAACCTAGACACTGAGGGGGGAATTTTCCCCTTTTTATCGACTGGGCCCAATACATTGGGTCTGAGCATCACTAAATATCATGTGTGTATAGAAATCAATACATACATAGTTATTGATAAATATAATCCTTATTTGGATATGAATCCCACATGAAAACATGGGAGTTTCATCTTTCTCTAGTACAGATCTAGTTTGTGTGTAGTGAATCATTGTTTGGAATGATTATTCTCATGCAGTTTAACGTCATGAAATGAGGAAATCGATATCCTACAATTTATTGTCTTTAGACATGGAAAACGATGTTTTTCCTTTTAAGGTTATGTGATGAGGGCTAACAATGATATTTAATTTCGTAAATTTGGGACTATTCATCATGCAGTTTAACATCATGCGATCAAGGCGATTCATCATTCAGTTTAACATCATGTGGACAGTAAGAGTTCCGTATAGTTTAATGTCATGTTGAAAGTATGAGTTCCATATAGTTTAGTTTCATGTGGACAGGACAAGTTCAATACAGTTTAACTCCATGTGGATATGATGAGTTCTGTATAGTTTAGCGTCATGTGGACAGAATGAGTTCCGTACATTTTAATGTCATGTGGACATGATGAGTTCTGTATAGTTTAACTTCACATGGAAAATACATGTTTTGTATAGTTTAATTTCATGTGGACATGATGAAGAATACACATTAATACAAAAAATACATCTTTAGGAACCTTGTGTTGGTGGGAGCCTGAGTAATTTGTCCATTCATTGATATTAGGGAATAAGCTTTATTAGAGTAGAAGTTATGTATGGAATAAGGTGACTCCAATTTTGGTTCCAACATTAGAGGATTATTTCTATGTATCATCAGAGTCCTAATAAACAATACTATCTCTCATTTGATGAAATATCAGGGGAAAACCTTTTTGTTAAAGGCTTGTGCGATTCAATTTTGGTGGATTTCCAAATAATTCAAGGTATGTAATCTCTTCTCATCCAATTGATCTAATTAATCTATACATTTTTGGGATTGATCATCTATAGATAACTTATATCATATGGAAACATAGATCTAGGGAAATTTAACCTTGATAGGTAGGACTGTCTCTATTCTATATACTAATTAGTATGGGGTTTCCCATGTGGCAGTGCGAGTTGTGGTCCAGTAAACCCACAATGAATGTAAAATCTTGTCCATCAAGGAATTTTTATCCATATCTACCATCTTATATATTATATTTGATAGAGTATTATTTAATGCATCTATATATATCTTAACCACTACATGGTAGTGGGATGAATAGTTGTACTTGATGTCATACTCCTGATATAAATTCTCCAATTTAGAAGAATAAAAATTGGAGTCATTTTCCATTATTAATGTAGGAGGGACATAAAATCTAGTGATGATGTTAGATTTCATGTAGCTGAAAATGTTACTTTTCTTTAATTATTTTAGGGGTATAACTTCATCCAACATAGAGAATAATTTTGTCATAGTATGAATGTTCTTAAACTTCTTGGCCATAGTAGGAGGATATGGTCCCATGACATCTATTCCCCATATTAAAAATGGGTAGGATAACCTTTCTATGTGAAGAAACTCTGGGGGTTGGTGAATGATATTAGCATAAACCAAGAAGGAATGAAAATTTTTAGTGACTTTAGTATAGTCCTATGTTGGAGTGGTATAGCAGTACCCAATCCTTTAGATTTGGTGGGAAAGTACGAGTCCAGACTAGTGAGTACCACAAGCCCCAGTGTGCACTTCCTTTATGAAAGTAGTGGCCCCTTCTCCATCAATTCACCTAATAATTATCCCATCATGGGTACATTTATATAGGGCATTTTCATGATTCATGTTGTCATATAGAAAAAAATCAATTTCACATATTCATATTTTCTATTTTTAGCTCTGTCCAGTCAGAGTTCTCCATTTTGAAGGAAGTACAGAATTGTTATTACCCAACTGGTGTTAGAATATTATGATTTTGGGATGAGGATAATATTATCAATCTCTTTCTTTTTGGTTTTAGTGAAAGGTGAGACCATGAAACAATGCATTATTCTGATGACCATTCCATCTCGGTCTAGATTGACTACAACTATGGACTCATTTTTCAGGGTTTCATCCTGGGAATTTTGTGACTATAGGATGTGATTAAATGTCGGTTCCAAAGGGAATTCATCCATTATTCCTTGGATTTATTTTAGTAGGGGGATTAAATCTTCATTTTTGATTGAATATTAACCTTTAACCTGGTTAGTGACCAATTCCAAATAGAATTTTATCTTCAAGTGATTGACTTATACCTAGAGTGACATATCTAGGCCTACAATGAGAGCTTCATATTCTATATCATTTTTCCTACACCCCTCCAATATAAGTAAGTATGAAGGTAGGAATACCTTTACTGGATATATGGGAATGACTCCTGGATCCTATTATTGAGCTTGAGGTATTCTATCATATTCCCCATAAGGGATTATGGATGCACTATCAAGATACATCTCCCATAACTTGGGTCCCTCTTTAACATAGAAAACATATTCATCGAGTAGTTCAATGTTTAATTGATTCATTTTAGATGAGGGGTGGTATTCTAGTAAATCTTCCATTTTCTAGGATTTCATTACTTTCTGAGGAATGAAATGAATTTCAAACTATTGCAGAATGACTACCCACCATGACAAATGTCTAGTCAACATCTGACAGAAGAGGATTTATTTGAGTAGGTTACTACGAGAGACCAAATAGACCTCATTATGATGCAGATATTGTGTTAGTTTTTTGGAATGAAAATATTATAACCGTATATCTCTTCTCAATATTCAAATAACAAGTCTCAACATTGATCATGGTTTGAATGATATAATAAAGGCTCTTTTCAATGCCGACCTCATTCTTTTGTGCAAGGAAGGCACCCAATGATCACTCTTAGTATGTCACATAAAATATAAGATTCCTTACATCGATAGGAGACATTAGAACTGGTGGGATTAATATATATCTCTTAAGGTTGTCGAATGATTTTGGACAATCATCAGTCCACTAGTATGTGATACCCTTTTCATCAACATGGTAAAAGTAAAACATTTTCCAGCAAGGCTGGCTATGAAGTGTTCGATGTAGGCTAATTTCCCTTGAAGTCCTATTAAATCTATAAGGATGAGAGGAGGTGACATGCCAAGGGTATCATTTTTCTTCTCATGGTCTAATTTAATTCCACAATGGCATACAATGAAGCCGAGAAAACTCTATGAGGTAACAACAAAAGAAAATTGTCGAGATTTAACCACTATGTCATCAACTTAACATTCAAAAAACATTTCCAGGAAGGGTTTGAAGATAAGATGCCTGGCATGTTGGTATGTAGAATCAACATTATTGAAGGAAAACAACACTACCCAATAGGAATATACTCCATATAGAGACTTGAAGGAGGAATCTTCTTCATCTTCCTAGTATATCCAGATTTGATTGAATCCTGAATAGCCATCCATGAAGTAAAGAGCCTGATATACAGCCATTGCATCGATCAACAATTCAGTGATCGGGACTGGGAAGTCATCCTTCAAAAAGTGCCAGTTGAGGTACCTAAAATTGATGTAGACTCTGATTTTCCCATTCTCCATCATGATGAGAACAATATTTTCCAACCATTTGGGATATTGTGCCTCTCAAATAAATTTTTATCTACTGATCTTGTCAACATCAGCCTGAATTTTGGTAGCATGTGTCAGGTTCATCCTTCTGGCTAGAAGTTTATAGTCCTAGTGGTCTTATAGAAGTCCAAGGTGATGAGTGGCCACCCGAGGGTCGATACCTGACATTTCTATGTAGTTATAAGAGAACATGTTCTGATTATTTTTGAGGAAGGAGGTATATACCTCTTTCTATTCAGAATTCATGGTCCAAAAAATCAAGGTGGGTTGTGGGTCTTCTTCTATACCCTGATTTATTTCTCTAAGTTCATTAATAGTGTTAGATATGCCCCACTCAAATGCTGTATGGGAATACCCAAGCTCCTCATCCTCTTATTCATCATCCTCTTCATATTATCTATCTTGTTCTATTGGGGGAGAAAGTCTCGGGATAAGTTCTATAGAGTTAGGATAGGAGTCAATATCTTGATATTCAAAATATGAAGCGACATCCTCTAACCCAGCTGAAAGCATAGTATTTCCTTGACGCTGTTGTGGGGATGGAGTGATGGATGGATAATGAGAATCTTCATCCTTTTTAGTGGAAACACAACCTATTCTACCTCGACATGGATTTTTTAGAGCTATGGGAATGAAATTAATGTACATTAATCTAAGATTTCACCACTATATGGGGAGTTATTAAAAGTTTCAACACTAATGGACTTGGTGGTCATGAATGGAATCTTGGATATCTATAAATACATACCTAACTTTGGGATCATATACCTAATCTGATTGATGTTTAACGTATATTCTCTACCAAGATTTTTAATGGGGCTGTATGGGTCATTTCAAGACTGTTTGGGGGCAGTGTCCCAATCAACACCATCAAATAGTGGTTTTTTCTATTTACCATGATAGAATAATGAATTAATATAATGAGACACTTAGGATTAGAATGAGGATTTATCAGCATGAAATGTATCTATTTTCCTATTAATGCAGTATTTGATTCATTGATGGTTTGATGAGGGGACTTTCACATATTGGTGAAACTAGGGCCTTCCTAGAAAGTAGTTGGAGGTTGTGTTCTTCCAAACCACAAAAAATTCTAATTCAACTATGAATTCTCCAAATTCAGCCTAGTTTTTGATTTGTCCCAATATATTATTCTCACTTTTATCATAGCACTGTAATGTTATAGTGGAAGGTTCTAGGTTATCCTCATCACAACCTGTCTAGAAAAGTGTTTGTAATGGAATGAGATTAACTATAAAGCCATTTCCAATGAAGACTTTTTAAACATCGACACCATTTATCTTTCCAAACACATACAAGGGTTTGATTTCCCTTTATAATGGCTTCCTCATCTTGATTTGTGAAGGCGATGACTGTATGACATTCCATATAATCTGTCTTTGTATGCTAGACCACGATAGAGGATACTTCATCTTTGAACTCCCGGGGAATTTGAAAAGCTTTTATTAGTTCTTCTATGAGGTCTTTTGAAAAAATCAGGGCCTCTAGGATCAATTTCTTGGATAGTACCAAGGATAAATGCTTTACTATATCATACATATAGTTTAGATAATTGTACTTCCCACTATGGGGATTCTTTTTCATAGGTGATTCAGGGGATCGATTATTTTATATAGATGGATCATCCATTCAGATGAGAGTTGAAGGTTCTCCCACCCTTAGTGGGTTGGGCTGTGTAATCCTCCCTCCACATCAAGGTTTATTGAACACCTATTTCAATTCTTATTTATATTATAGAGTGATGGGGTCAAAATGAATTCTAGTAGGTGCATTGGGATTTCCCCATTCCTGTTGGATTCACTAAAGGGATATTCCACAGGTTTCTACAACATCTACAATCAAACTAGAGGTGAATCTAGAATTATGGTTCTTTCCATGAACACATCTCCAAGGATAACTGCTTCAATATTTCATACATATTGTTTAAAGTATTTCACTTCCCACTATGGGGATTATTTTTCATAGGTGATTCAAGGGATCGATTATTTTATATAGATGGATCAGCCATTCAGATGGGAGTTGGAGGTTCTCCCACCCTTAGTGGGTTGGTCCGTGTAGGCCTTCCTCTATGACGAGGGTGATTGGAAACCCATTACAATTCTTATTTATATTACATAGTGATGGGGTCAGAATAGATTCTAGCAGGTGCATTGGGATTTCCTCATTTCCATTGGATTCACTGAAGGGATATTCCACGAGTTTCTAAAACATCTATAATCAAAACAGAGGTGCATCTAGAATTATGGTTCCTTCCATGACCACATCTCCCTGGTATCCTTAGAACCTACTACCTCTTTCTTCAGTCCCTCAATTGGGTGAGGGGAACTTGGGATCATAACCATAATCATAATTCAAGAATGGATCCATTAAGTGAATGAAATTAATGGAACCAAATATCAAGTCCTCATCTGATGTGGAATTTGTCTGGATGGATATTTCTGATGGTTATTTTTGGCAGGGCAGTTCCCATTATTGCAAGTCTGAGGAAATAAAATATTCAAGGGTCAAATCCAATTTATTCCTTGACGTGGGTTCATCCCCATGCACTTCCTCCTTGTATTTTTGGTTGGTACACTTTTTAAAAGGATGTCCTTTGTAGGTTGGTAGGGTTGATGATGTAAGATATGTTGCAGTGGAAGCGATTGGGGGCATAGATGGTTGTTTCAATTATTCTTTGAGAATACCATGAGATCAGTTGATTTTTTAAGTCATACAACCATAAAACTTCTATTCCAATCTGCTAACAACTTCTTTCTACTCACCTCCTTCCTTAAGGGCATTGGAGAAAACACACACAATTTGTGCTGATGGCCTTCATAACTTTACTTACCCATAATCTACCATTTGGTAATAGGAGGTATTTTATAATGAATCATTACCTAATTGTGTGTCCAAGTATATGATGAATGTGGAAATAATTTGGTTGATTTTTGATACTTAGTTTGTCAAGACTCTTGGGCTATGATAGGAGAAGCATCTCATTTTCCATAGAGTATATAAAATATCCATTGATTTGATCATCTTGTAATGATTAAAATCTATTTATTCACTCTTCAAATTGATTACGCATGGGTACCCTATACTTTTCTTGTCAAGGTGGGGGTTGTTGTTGACACACCCGGGGCACTGCACAATACGGTGTAGGCTTCAAAGTTAGAGAGGGCATGGAGTCTGGCTTAAGTATGATAGATACTGCCTCATCCTTTACTACTATTTTCCATGGGGATGGAGGAGCTATCCAAGACTTGAGATTAGTTTGTTGTATGGATTATTCCATTCTTTGGGAAATTGTGGATAAATACCAAAACACACTGGTATATATCCCTGGGATGAGCAGTGTTCACAGCTCTTCGCAAAGGTTATCAATGAAGAGATTGAGTATATCTTCATGGGTAAGCAGTCGATTCATGGAGTAGGTTAACCCTTTACATCTAGAAATGAAACCTAATACCCTCTCATTTTCTTTATGTTTTCAATTCGAGAGGTCACTGATTGTTTTCTTTTACTGAGTTGAGATGAACGAAAGAATAATTTTTGATGGAGATATTCCTATACCGTTATCAACCAAGATAGAAAGATGGTGTATAATATGAAGGATGGAACATGCAGGGTTTGTATGAAGAATATGAGTTTCACTACTTCTTGTTGCTTTAGAGTTCCCATTATGGTATCATAATGGGACACATGGTGAGTCAGATGTTGTTCTGGGTCAACTGAGTAATTGAATATCAGAAACATAGGAATCCTGAAATTTTTTAATGGTGGGGTTTCACTCACTTAGTTGGGGTATGGTTTCCACTTAGACTTTACTGGTTCACACCTCTTCTCCAAGGATTCCAATTGAGATACTAATGACTTGATGGTGTTGAAATTCCCTTCATAAGTGTTCTGTTGAACCTATGGTTCGATAGGTGTAGCAATGATACAGATCTAGAAAGCTAATTCTAGAACAATTTGGGGAAGATATCTAGTAGAGGACATCATTTGAGGATTTTCATGAACCCATTTTGGTTGTCTCCTTAGTGGAGGGAATTATTGATATCCATCCACGATCGAGGCTAGGTGAACTGACGGTCTAGGAATAGGGTTGGGTGGGTGTCATGGCCTTACATCAATTGTTAGGATAAAGCCTTATGGATAAGGTAAACCTATTGGAAATGTATGTTGAGGCTTTAACTATGGATCATATTTGATAAGGATTCTTCCTCAAAGCAACACGACATTGATTCACCTCAACTCTATCATTTCTTTCTTCAGCCGAGTGAATCATTTTTTGAGCATAAGGAGCTCATTCTTATCAAGAGGAGGTTAATTGTATACTATTGTACTTTTATTTTTCTATTTAGTAGATATTAATAGAGGAGGTAGTATGTGATTGATTATGGGAGAACCCAAATTTAGAGAGATTCTTTGGTTTCAGGTATGCACACCTTCATTATTAGTGTAGACCACATTATGAGTGGAACCATCCTATCCCTATTCTTCTTAATTCATATCATTTTTGGTGTCATATGTAGGATTTATTTCCACAATGTTTACTGATAAAGAATGCATTGTGGGCATTGTACCAACCACTGAATGGTATGAGGTTTTTTTATGTCCTTTTTTGGACCTCCCCTTTCTTTTTCGATATCCTCTCTGAGATTTATAGTGAAGGGTGACTTAGATGGAACCTTTGAGAGGCATGGTCATTTTCATAATTTCTAAGGGAATGAGATTGAAATAGGGGATAAAATGGGAGATCTCACCTCCTTACATATTTCTTAAATGGGATAAGGATGATTTTCATTGAGGGGGTGATAGAGGTAAAAATTTCACCACCCCTATGGGATGGGGTTTCTCCGGTTCTCTTATTGTTGTACCTAAGTCCACCTTTTTCAGTATTATGAGAGATTTTTTTGATAAAAATGCCCCCATCCATGTGGGATGGGGATGATACCATACGTTCTTGTTAGGTTCTTATGTCACATCTCTCTTGATATTGTGCATCCTTGTTTGATTGTGAGTCTTAGATGATACTAGGTCTGTACGTGAACTGTTTTCTTCTGGGGACATTTGAAGTGCTCGGTGATTTTCCTCCCTTAAGCAAGAAGCCTCCTAATTGTTATATGTTTCCTAGTTTAAGAGTTTTTTAAAGGATATCTACCATAGAAACTGACACTTTTGAGACATATTCAAGGATGATTCTTATGGAGCATTCCTTATTTCTATAATGATTGTTCTTCTTGATATCCACCTTAGAATAATGAAATTATAGGATGTCATTTATTTTGGGGTTTTTCTGAATGGGGCGTGAGATGAAATGTAAATATCTATGTTCCCCCCACCTTTGGATGTGAACACCAAGTGAGGCATTGGTAATTAGATGAAACAACTTATGCAACACATTTAGGCATGAAAATTGAAGATTTTTCCATAGCTTCTCTGATCATGGTTTTCATACAGATGGGAGGTCATCCAAGTTTATTTGATGAAGAAGATCCCCCAATATTTTGACATGGTCTATATACTCATTATAAGGAAAGAATGTTTCTTTTAGGTGGTGGAGATTTTCCCTAAGATTTAGATATATTTTTTTATGAATTATTCTTACAATTCCTATAGAATGTCAAACCGAGAAGTGGTTGAGGGCCAAAACATAATGGATATATCATACTTAGACAATTGTCTTATAATGAGAAACATATCTTCTTTCTCTTCTACTAGATAATTATATACTTGATCTTCCCAACATAGATGAATCCTGACTATTTTGTGGAAAGTCATGGAGTTTTAAGGTTATCATTGATATCGGAATAGTCCAGGGGTTTCTTCTAACATGGGAGTTATACAGGTCCATCTCTTGGTTGAGAAAACATGTCTCTTGTTATTGATAGGGTCTCTAACATGTCTGGACCCATATTTACAAGAACCTCAAAATATGAGGGATTTCTCATATTTGAATCACCAAGGGGAGGACCTTATTGTCAATATGAAATGTCACTATGGGGAGGACATTATTAGCACATGATATCATGGATAGAACTACCATCATATCTTGATATCCGACTATAGTTCGGATTTCTAAAGTGTATACCCTGGGGAGGACATTTAGGGAAGATGATATTAAGTGGAGGACCATCTTGCTGAAATAAGATGGCACTGTGGGGAGGAACTTCACAGCACATGAAATTATAGTGAGGAATACCATCCTATCATTATGTATGACTATAGAGAGAATTTATGAAATGTATATCCTAGGGAGGACCTTCCGGGTGGATAAAAGAAAGGGGATGACCTTCTTGTTGAAATGGGATGTCATTGTGGGTAGGAACTTCACAATACACTCCATCATGTCATGAAATACCATAATATCTAGATGCCTGATTGCAAGGAGAATTTATGCAGCGTATACCATGGAGAGGACCATCAGGATAGATGATTTCAAGGGGAGGACATTATTTCTCAAATAATATGTCACAGTAGGGTAGACCTTCGTAGAACATGTCATTATGGCATGGACTACCATCATAGATTGATTTCCAACTATAGGTAGAATTTATATAGCATATACCATGGGGAGGACCTTCAGGGTGGATGATATCAAGGGTAAAACCTTCTTATAGATTTATCTTCTACCCATGATAGGGGATAAATTGACTCTCATCAGGAGATAAGATCTCATGATTGATAAGTTTGTGTCCACAAAACAATCCTTCATGGTACATGATCTGGGGAGGACCTTCAAAGCCGCTAGTAACAATATTGTAGGGAGGACCTTCACAACTGATACTACCAACCTTATATTTAAGTAACAATTTAGTTGGATAATGGGCCACTAGGGAGAGGTTTCTCATAGAATATTGAACTCCAACTTCTAGTAGAGTAGGGTAATGAGTATGGTCTTTATTTTCTAGCTGCCTTTGGTGTGAATTATTTTTAGGTTATCTCTTGAAGGAAACTGAGGAAGATTGCTGTAGGTGATGACATTTATATACAAATGCCTATTCGAATGGATCTTACAGTTCTATCGAGATATTATGGTAAGATTCCAGAATATTCATAGGTATATATTCCTTCCCTAGAGTGGCCACCAAAGTGGACCTGTGTCCCCCAGTTGGAAAAGGTTTTTGTGGCCAATCCGATTTTCTGTTTACCATGGAATATTGCCAGCGAACCTCCTAGATGGGGGAATGGATGCATGTTTTTTATTAAGTGACCAAATTATTATATGGACGAGGCACCCCATTTGGGTAGGTAGGTTTGTGAGCCTAACACCTTACAATAGTTGTGTACGTGATTACATCTTGTCAAGTTTGTAGGATATGGTCATGAATTTTTGTCTGATCCTCCATCATTTATAAGATGTGTTGAGAGACTTCCTTCGTTAGAAAAATAATATAGTACTATTATTGTATTAGGTAAAGAATATATTCATGCTCCCATTATAACGACCCATACTTTACATACATTGTTATTACTTCAAAATTGAAGCACACTTATTACAACATATAACAAAACCATGAAAGGACCGTATAGGTATAGTGTCTTTAGAAACTGGAAAGCATAAACAACTGGTTCATAAAGCATCTACTTTGCCTCCCATTTATTTCATCATATCTAGAGTCCCTTTTTTGCATATTATACTTAATAACCTTCTTCCTGACGTGGGGAAATAAAACATACAAAAGGGTGAGCTCAAATGCTCATTAAGGGTAAACAAAAGAAATATCAATCACATCATATACATAAGTACATAAATTTTGGAAATCTTAACCTGCAAAAGAGATCATAATTTCACAACATGGGATAAATCATAGTAGTGAAATGTAATCCCAATAATCATAACTTAAAACATGAAACATTGTGGCATACACACATAATCATAGAGAATCATTTCTTATTAGTCAAGACTCATTTCCAAGACTATCTTAGTGGACAAAGTCCATTTCTGAACCGAGTTCACTCCTCGTTTCAGTCCTGTTTTAATGAACCGATTTAACCTTCCGTTCCAGCCATGTCTATCTCATGAGATATAAAATCCTTACCCAATGCATTGGAGGGATATATAGGTCCCACCCATCTCATAATGATACCATTCTTATGTGTGCCAAAAAATCATAAATCATAGCATAACCCATGTAATAAAAATGGGAATCTTAAACATCATGACATCATAAAAAAATTCATATAAGATAAAGGAATTCATAAAAATAATTCCATCACAACATAGTCAAATCAATGTAATAATAGGGATAGAACCAAAACCCTTTATTATCTTAGATGGAAAATAATTTTGATAAAACACTTGAACTCCATTCTTGAGGAAAATATCCTTTCTACTTCAAAAACACTTTTCCTTTCTTAACATGTCATACAATTATAAACTAAAAGAAGTTGATTAAAAATAAACTTTAAAACTTGTAAATTAATCTTCATGGAAATAATGTTTTAAAAATCAATTCATGCCGTATAAGTTAAAAAAACATTCTTCTCATACTTTTGTCAGAAAAGTCAAAAAGTACCTCGTAATAGTAACATTCCATAAATACCATGTAGTAAAAGTAAAAAATGGGTAAAAAGGACTTTAAACATACATGAAAACACTTTTATAAAACATGGACATGGATGATAGAAATAACCCCAGTAAATACTTACGAATAAGCAATCTCGGATAAAAATGAGATTTGTAACATTATCCCTTACCTTAGGTCTGATATGCTTTGTACGTATCCGAACCTCCTGTATAATGATTTAAATAATGTTATTGACTTATTCCATAATCATACTAATTGTTATGATATCACATATGGTCATATTCTTAGCTTCTTATTAGTAATATTTCATTACAACTTGTTATTCGGGTGTTTATTACTTTTTGTTTTTATGCGTGTTTTGTCGAATAAATTCTTATTCTTCTCTTTAGGTTATAGATAACTCATTTTCAGAATGTTATTAGTGTAATATATATCATATTCATTCATTCAATTCATTTATATAATCATTATGCAATGAAGATCATGTAGAACGAGTCGCATCACATCGTGGAGACGGTATTCCGTACGTACGCACGAGTGATGATATCGTTCCCATGATCATGGAATTATATTGGAGTGTATGTATACTATTTCAGAATCAATATCACTTTACAATAATCATATATAGTCATTATTTACACCATTATACCCATCCAAGTAAGGTGGTGGTGGAAAATAGATTACACCACGGTGTGGAGACGGTATTCCGTACGTACGCACGCGCAGTGATTTCATTTTCCGTAGGATGGATAGATGATGAAATAGGGTTGTTTCATACTTATAATAACATATCAGTATATTATTGATACTTATGTTATTACTTCATAATGAAACAACTAAAGAAGAAGAAGTTGAAGAAGAAATAAAGATGAAAGAATCGGTAACGGACATTACCTCTTCTTTGAAGTGCTTCTTTGAGACCTTCTTTTAGGGAACTAAAATTGGTCTTTGAAGAAGACCAGGACCTCTATGATGTCTCTAGGGAAGTGGATAGGAGAAATTATCAAGGGTTGGCCGAGCTTGAAGGCTCAAAGTGGTGTGAGGAAGAGAGGGAGGAGGTGCCCTTTTATAAGGGAGGAGAGGGGCACCTTTGGAATAACTAAATATATTATTTTATTATAAAGCCAAATTCGGTTTTAAATAGCTAAAAATTGATTTATTTCGAAGCTAAGTTGGGGATGGGTCTAAATCCTCTCATCCAATAGAATTTACACAAGTTTAGGTTCCTATTTTGACCTTATCATTGAGATTTAACATTAAGTTAAATAATTTTACTTTTACCGTGTCTTCTTCTGTTCTTACACTATAAGGTTAATAAACTTACTATAACAATCCAAACTAACCCCAAGTTGTTTAGTATTAATATATATAACCTTATCTAAGTACTTTTTCCGAACCTTAGATTTTTAGGAATAAAATAACAATTAATAATATAATATTTGTTTTAAAAACTATTTTATGTCAATTTTGACACTATTTAGTAATTGATTTTTGTGAAAATCATAACAGAATGATTTGTTCTAAAAAAGTTAATTAACTCAATAATAACATGTCATATTATCCTATAAAATTATTTTAATTCATAAAAAGTCTCAAATTATATTTATTTGTGTATTTATAACATCAATTATGTCAATATTTCATTAATAAGATAATTACTGCATCATCTTTGTGTCATAAATAAATTAAATTATTTAATGTCTAAAAATTACAAATAAAATACCATTATGTAGGAAATCCTTTTATATTTCTAATTAATATTTATAGTCGAATTTATCTTATATATAACCTTATATTAAATTTTTTTTACTTATTAAACTTTGATTTTAACTATTTTAACCATTCTTTAAATAAATTAAAAATAAATGTCCTAATCTAATCCAAGTGGGCCTAAATGGTCATATTTTATTTCTAAGTTTATTTTTGGTCGAATTACACTTATCCAATAGAATTAGGACATGTGTTAGGGTAATAATAATATCATTTTTACCCTTAATTACCCTATTTACTTTTAACTGTGGTAAATAAAAGTAAAAAGTTACTATTCACCAAAAATTATTTTCATCTCATTGAACCACATTTTACTTACTGACATCAACCATGTCTCTCGGATTTTTGAAATTCCACTCACAGAAGCGGTAAAATTAAGTTTTATGAAAAATTCAGTTTTTTAACTACCACTTAGTGGTTTCACTATTTATCAAAAATTGAAAGTTTTCAGAAAAATACCAAAATTTCACCCTAAGATAATTTCGATATTCTGAATCCAAAAATGAAGTCTATTTTGAAAAATAAAATTTATAAAATTTCAAAAAGTGGTTATTACTATTCATAACAGCTAGTTTTAGTAATATTTTATTAGCATATCATTGTTTAGTGAAACTCGGCATTGCGTATGATGAAAGCTATCGAAGAAGGTCACGATTTCGTGTAAAGAAAGCCAAACAAGTGTTGTGTGTAGAAAAAGATTCCTTTGATGATTTATATAACATAAAAGTCTCGTGTGTTACACCCATCCTCAAGTTCTCTTTAGTAGGTACTGACAGTTCACCTATGCTGGGGCAGAGATATGGGTATATCCCTGATTTACAACTAGGATATTCCATCTTCCATATCCAATTTCAACTATATTAACATGGAGGGATTGATATGAATAATTATTAATTTTTTATTCTCATTGTTTTCCATATTATGTGATTTATTATCTTGATATGAATCCATAGGGATTTGCCTTTGCTTGTGGTTTCCCTCCATATTTGGTTGGAAGGATTCGTATTTGTGAGAAAAGATTTGAGTCTACCCATCATTTGATACCATATTTTTCTAGAGGGATTGATGAAAATTAGCTAAAATTTTCATCTTCTCATAGTTAGTAGCCACCTTATTTGGATGATTGGCTTCATGCGCATTTGCAGTGATATGCATCTGCCTGTATTTTTCTACCCTACTTGCATGATGGTCTTGAAGATTAGTAGCTATATTTTGAAACAAATCATAATTTTTGTTATTATTTGATAGATGTGACTCATAATAGAGAGAATTAATTTGAATCTTCTCATTGGTTTCCATTGTATTTGGTTGATCGGATTGATATTCATCCACAAAATTTTCCTTTTCTTTTATGTTTCCACTATATTTGATGGGAAAAAATTATATTTGTGAGAAATAATTTTTTTTCTACTTGTGGTTTTCCCCTATATTTGGATAGCAAGCTTGATGTGAATAATCAAGAATTTTCATCTTCTCATATCAGTTTTCCAACCCATTTTCAAAGCTTCCTTGATGAGAAGTTATATGAATTTTTAGATTATCGTAATTTTGCATCGTATTTTGCTGACGGACTTCATACGAGAGAGAAGGAATATACATATTCCCATTATGTCTTGCCATATTTTTATGGAGGTATTATTCGACCGAACTGAGAATAGTGGCATGTTCATGATAGTATGATCATTTACATTTACAGACCTCCCTGGGGACTTAGGTTAGTTTTACTTGGGATAGATACTACAAGGATATATCCTTTTTATGATAAGGAAGCTAGGATACATGACATTGGAAATGACAATTTTCAGTAGGGTCCCAAGAGAAGGACCCCTATGATGATTGGATAATGTCATTAGTGACCACTTCATCAGCCTCCATAAGGTAAGATAGAAACCCATTATTACGTTTCACAGAATGGATCCCGAAACTGTTGGAAATGCTAGTGGATCCATCTTGTTCTGGACCTCCAACCATCACTAGGTGTACAACTAGTGGGGATTCAGGGAATGAAGTGAATCTCTAGTTACTTCCATGGATGGGAGAGTACCATTCATGTGGTACTCCTTAACAAGTGAATTTGAAACCCAGCATTGAAGAAACTTTGTGGGAGATGGAATCCACTGTTTGTTTGAGGACCCAACTAGTATAGTGGCTGATGTGTGTGTATTTGAAAACTGGTGAGTTTCCATTAAATTGAAGAGAGCTATAAATAGTGCTTGAAATATATTTAAAAAATACAGGATTTTTTTTGCAAAAGTACCATCTCATGAACACATTCATAATTGATGGATTCAGTAACCCCCCTTCAATTTTGGATTTAAAAGGGGTCTAATTCAGGATAACACCACCACATTGGTTAAGGATACACATCAGGTTCATCATTTTGTTTCTGATAGAAAAAAGAAACATTCATGGTCTAAACATTTTATTGAATGGGGTTGAATTATATGAAATAAATCTCATTAGGTACCTAATTTTCAAATGGTCTCTAATGAGTTTCATTCGTGGAGATAGAAACACCTAATGAGTCTTATATCCATGAATACTCATGGAACTACTTTCCAAAGGAACGTGTTTGTTGGGTATCTTGGACAATGACACTTAAGAACTCACATTAGTCGATAATATTAGAATTCAGGAACATCACACCCATTTGGGGGGGAACTATTTCTTATTATGGAACTCTCTTATATATTTAAGTTATGTTTTTGAATCCTTTTTTCATTCCCAAGTGAGTATAATATAGATTAACCTAAGTTAATGATCAATCATGAATACACATAGGTTTGGAATCAACTATATGTATCACATGTTCTACATGAATTAAGGTACCTTTATGCATATGAGGCTCTCCATTTATGATACCTTTTTATGGACAAAGAAGATATTTATTTAGTCATTTATTAGGATGATGTTAGTTTTAAGCCTCATAGTGAGGAGCTTTGGAGTTTTATATCATCCAGGGAGATAGAATTTGTTTTGATGTTGGGATTGAACCCACGATATGGGATTAATATGTATACTCATGATAGGAATTAGAACCTACATAGTTTGGTGCCACTTAACAGGTCAAATCACCTTTTAAGGTAATGTGACAATGACCCATCCATGCAGTTTAATTTCAGGAAATAAAGACAACCAGGAAAAATCTGCATGTTCAGGGATGGTTTGAGACTTATGTCAAGGTTGTTCGAGGGACCTAAAGGATATATGATATCCTGGGTGGATATTACCCTACCAAGGTTGTGGCCTGTAGAACTGTAGGGTAGATTTGGGTGCTTGGTTTGGACCTCAGGGAGGCTTTCTATGTATCCTAGTTAGCTGGGAATCAAATACCATATAATTTGATAAGTTGGGAATTACATATAGAAGATTATCATTCAAGGTGTTTCTTCATTGGGAATATTTTTCTTTAAATGTTGAGGCATGGATCCAGAACAAACACATGAAAGCTTCCCATTTGAGGGGACATGATTAGGGATTATGCATGAAAGCACCCATTTAAATATGGTATGGGATTATAATTTATTGGAGTCCCATGTGGGGTAGGTTTGGGATCATGTCGATTTCATGATCACTTCCAATCTATAAGCCCATGCGAGTCATGCTCGGTGTGAGAAACAAGAGGAATAAGTAGATATAAATATAAAACAACACACTATATATGTTGGTGGATGAGGTGCTAAATACAAAAGGTATAGGGGGAGGGTGTTGAGTGTGACTCTCTCCTCTTTCATTTTGGTAAATGAGATAGTCACATATAGTGACACATCTAGCTACATCTCGGGCTAACGTGAATAGGATAAAAAGTGTTTCCTCTTGCAAGAAAGACTAGGTTCATACTCTAGAAAGGATTTTTTGAAATTGTTTCTAGGGGGAGGATCAAATTCCATGTAAAATGGAAATGAAATCATGATCCCCTATAACCTTTAATGTAATGGGGAGGTTCACATGAGCACCCCAATGTCAGAATTAATTCTAAGGATCTACCTTACTATGGAGGTTACACATGTGAATCTGTTTACCATGGGTATGTAACCTCAAGAGGACACATTGATGTTCCCTGTGATCTTATCATACATGTTAGGTGGATTTGGAATATGGATTAGCATGATGTAATTAGAATGGTTCATAGAGGGACAAACATGGATACCAATGACACAATATAAGGAAGTGATGTGAAGTGGAGAGTATAACACCATAGTATTCCCCATTTTGTGTAGCAAGTTATTAGGCGGGATGCGGTTCCCTCCATGTAGCATGTTGTAATACGGTCTGGGGTTCTGCTTGCATAGCCTTTTTCTATGTGGTGCCAAGTTCTATCCATGTAGAGGTTTTTTATGCAGGGTTGAGTTCCTCCTATGTATCATTTTTTTGCATAGGGTAGGGTTCCACCTGTATAGTCTTTTGCTACGTGGGATGATTTTTCACAAAGGGGTCATCTGTTTAGGCCACATAGCATGGTGTCTGCAATTAGGTTTTCAGTTTTCTGATGAATGGATGATTTTTTATTTCCTCTTTACTACTATGTGGAATATTTTAACATGTTGGGAATCAACTAAGAGGCTCTTATTTTTGTGTTTTATCATTGCTCGTCTCTTACAACTCTTTTGGTTTGGTACTATGGTCCGAATCTAGTTTTTTTATAGAAGAGAGGATAAACTAGATATAATCATGGACGGTCATCCATGATGGGCCAAATTTATTAGTTTTTAGGATCCCATGGAGTGTTCCCCAACCCACGAATGACTTAGTCAGTGGGGAGTGGTCATTCGCATATGGGGTCCATCGTTTGAGTGGGCAGAAATCATCTCCTAACCATGAAAACAATATTTCATCATTCACGGACACCTTTGACACCACCTCATCCCAAGAATGATTTAGTTTATAGGGGATGGTCATTTTGGGGGGAAGAAATCACTTCCCAACCCTGCAAATGAATGTGGTTTCATTGATGGGAACCAACGATCCATCCCATGAACAATTTAGTTCATGGGGTGATTTTCATAGTGACAGAACGCCATGTCGAGCAGCAATACTTGAAGCAATATTTTCTTTACAGGGTTAACCTATCCTTCACAGTCTCTCTCTATCAAATATTTTCTTCGAATTTTTATTCAGGGTTTATTTTTATCCTTTTCTGAGTTTTATGTAATTATTTTCTTCTTTAATGTAGAATTTTCAACACCCAACATTATCAGAAAATCATTATTAATGAAAATTATTTAGTTTTCTTCAAAATTTCATCATCATAATTGTAAACCATCCATAAAAATAATAAATATGGAATCATTGGATCATATCCTTAGTAACTCATAATAAAAATCATAGGAATTTTCAATAGATAAAAATACCTCTAAAATATCACTAAAATATTTTTGATAAATTTTTTTTATTTGAAATCACATATCTAGAATAAAAAAATTTAAATATTTTAAGAAAAAATTGTCTTTTAAAATATAAAAGTAATATTATATAGTATTCCTTAAAGAAAATAGTATTTAGGATGGATGTGTAATTTGATCATGGTGTGTTTGATAAAACAAAAATTCCTTTCACATTTTTTGTAAAAACTCAATAGAACTATAATTGAAATATGATAGAAAGGTTCCGTTTAATAATTTTAAACGAAATTAAAATATAGTAAAACATTAATTTAAATAATAATTTTATAATAGTAAATACATTATTAATTTTTTTAATGGAAATGTGCATATGGAATAAAAGATTGTCGACCAAAGAGAAAATCTAGGTCACTTTTCCTTAAAAACTATATTTTAGTATATTTCATACATAATGAGAGGAAGAAGAAAAGAAAAAATAAATAAATATCTTGAAATAAAAATATAATAATTTAATACATATAATTTATTAGAGATATATCATACCATTTCATAATCGGGAAATATTTTCATAAATAATCCTGGTAAAAGTGAGATTTTAACATAAAACCCTTACCTCAAGTACATATAGATTAATAAACCAACTAAAAACTTATATAATAGATTAATTTTTTTATAATTATATTAAAAACCCACAATTTTACCAATAGTACCAAAAAATTTACTTATATATTATTATTACCCATTTATTAACAATATCTCATTATCATTATCATTTCTAGTGTTAACTGCTTCATTTTTCATACATGTTTTGGTTTGACAGTCCTGGTCCTTTCACTCTGATCTTGGTTCCCCCATCTCTAGAATTTTAATCATGATAAAATTATCATATATATTTATTATATACATATTTATAACCATTCATATAAATCATTTCCGAAAAATTAATTACATAACTACATAGAGATGGTAGTCTATACATACTCTCAAATGACAGTTCCATTTTTTTAGATAGGATTAAATAAAGATAAATAATAATTCATTTTTATGGAATATTTTTTATAAAATAAATATCAAATATAAAAATTAAATCTATAATAATTACCTAACATGAATGATTGTGGTTTAAAATGAGTTGTATCACTACACGGAGGAGATAATCTACACATATTGATGAGTGATACTTTCATCTAGCATCAGATTTGGAAGAGATTGTAAATATTTTTAGAAAATAATAATAACAAATCACTATATTTATAATATTTGATTTAACATTTTTTATGGATTAGTTCATAGGAAGTATAAGAAGAAATAAAATTGAAAGAGTTTGATAATATTTATACTTCTTCTTTGAAAGACATAATTTAGATTACTCCTCAATCGTTGAAGGACTGCACATAGGAGAAGAAAAAAAGATATAATATGAAGGTAAAAATTACAGAATGGTTTTCTATTAAGAAATTTCATGTATATGGGCACAAATGGTGTGATGAGTGCATGTTAATAGGTTCCCATTTATAGGATAGTGGAGGGAAAAATATGGATTTTCTTAAAATATTTTTAATGATTTAAGATCACTTTCATGGGATAGATCATCCAAATGGGTATGTATTAAATGTTAGGATATTAGGTTGAAATATATTAATTATATATGTATTTACTATGTTTTTATGGAAATCATATCCTTATCTAATGATTTATCCCTTGGTAAACCAGTTTTAACCTTAATTGTGGTAAAAAAATTTTACTATTTTTTCCTTTCCCTATGAACAAATTTTACGTTTAACCTATTAAATTATATTTAATATGATGATTAAAAATATGGAATATATTTCACTATTTTCTTTCAATAGTTGAATTAATTTAACTTTAATTAAATTTTCAAATCGAAACGATAACCAATTTTTGACAATTAAATTTTTATGCATGAAACTAAATTTATATCCATTAATTTCATTAAAAAACCTTAAAATTGTTATTAAAATATTTAATTGAATATAATATATATAGATTTAATTAAATTAATTAATAAATATAGATTAAATACATGTATTAAGATATAAATACACTTCATGTATAAAAATTATCTTTCAAAAAGAATTTTTTTCTTCACAAAAAATAACTTATAAAAAAATCATGAAAAATAATGATTAATATGTAATTATTTAGATTATTTTTAATCTATGTATTCTTATGTTACTTTTTGATAAAATAAATAACATAATGGAGAATTTAATTGATAATAAATTACATGTTTTTTTACAAAAAACGGTACTTTTCACTATTTGTTGAAAAATAAATAATTTTAGAAGAATCCTAAACATTAAACATAAGAAAATATTGATAGGATGTATTTAAAAAATATATTAATTTCCTAAAAAATTTCAAAAAATTTTATAGAATAATAATAATTAACATTTTCATAAATGTGATATTTTTTTGAATGAAACATATATTTGAAGATTAAATTGACATTACTAAAAATTGACTATTAATTTATTTCAAATTTATCAACAATTTTTTATTAAAATACTTTCAAAATTTCTTCATAAATTGTATTACTATTAATACCTATTAATTTAATGGATATTTAATAATGGTTAACTATATCACGATTCATATAGACTTGAGTGTGGATGTAATGAAGGATTTTGAATAATTCAAGTTTTATTTAAAAGAAACACATATAATATCTTAGTGAGTTTCAAAATTTAATTTATAAAAATTTATGTGGAAATAATATTTTATAAAATAATAGGTTAAATTAATTAAATAAACAATAACGGGGGTCAATAATATCATTATAACTCAATCAAATGAAATTGAGTTTATCAATCCCTTAAAATGTTGATATCTTTTAAATCGAAACGTCATGAAATATAGAATGAGAGTTGGATTTTTTAATCTAATAAATTGAATTAAAATTATGGAAAAATTAAATCCATGCCAAATATGTACACCCCAAAAGGAAACAAGAAGTGAATATGAATAATATCACAGTGATGAAAAATTTAGATTCCAAAACCCATGAAACCTTAGTATATTTTGAATGGAAGGAATTTTTTAAAAGAAACATGATATAGATCACAAAACCCCATGAATTTAATTGATATTATAAAATAAACCCATTATCCATTAATCACACCATATCAATGATATGGGGGTAAGTAATATGAAATATTTCTTTGGAAATTAAATACGAGGCAAAAAACCCCTTACCTTAATTCATGAATTCCACTAAAGAAAATTAATATCTTGTAAAAAATTAATATCACAGTAACCAACTATTAAAAATTATTCATATCTATAACCTTTTATAATATTCATATATATTTAATATCTATATTTATATTAGTTAGTCATTATAAATTTTCAATCTTGTGTGTGAGTAATCATGATCATTTTGCAGTATTTTAATAACAATGTTATTTTTCTTATTTATTATACAAAATTTCAACATTACCATATCATAAAATGAAATTTAATTTATTATTTATAATTATTCATTTTTTTAATTTCATTCTATTTTATTTTTTTATACTTAATGTTTAAATCAATGATGATCACATTTTAGTGATTTTTAATGAAAAAAAATTGATATAATAATTAATGAGTTTAATATTAATCTTACAATTAAAAAACCAAAATAAAATAATTATTTACTTATTTATATCAAATATTATAACTAATTAATTTCTAATATTTACCCATGAAATTATTTTATAGCATTATTCAAGAATGTGGTTAAACCGACCCAAACAGGAATATACGAAAACTAATGTATGAGTGTGGTTAATAAAGTTTTTATTTTGGATTAATATAATTATTATATAAATATAATGATTTTTTTATATATATAAGTTTTTAAATAATATTATAAGTTATTTTTATATATAATAATGAAAAATGATGAAAAATGGCATATGTACTTCATGGAGGAGGGTAGTCTACACAAACACATGAATTCCATTTTGGATTTTCTTAATGAAGAAAGGTTCATGTGGTTAATTATTATTCCCATAATATAAAAAAATTAAGTACACTATGAATAATAAATCTATCATATATTATTGGAAAAAATATATATTGAAGGAAATGATAGGAAATAAACAATGTGAGGGAAAATTTAGTACATTTTCATAGAATATTTGAGCAAACCTTGGAGGATTACTTGGAAAGTGATGTCATAGGCCATACTATTGTGTCCAAAAGATTAATTAGGGGAATTACAAGTTTTATATTTTCTTGAAAAACCCTAAATATATTTTTTTCCTAGAGGGTTGGTGGAAATATCCTTTTCAAATTGGTGAGAATGGAATTCATGCAAATATTCCATCTTAATATAAACAGAGCACATGTTTCACATGTCATGATGACTCAAAAATAGGAAATAATAGAGTAGGAAAATGTATCTATCAAACCACACCACAACCAATCATGTAAAAACATTATTAGTTACATGTTTGGAATTTTACCAATTTTTTACCCCATTTTATCCTTTTGGATTTTACCATAATAAGTAGTTTTTATATAAGTAATTAATTTTTTATTAAAACATATTAAATGTTACTTATTAATAAATTTTTACCTAGTGGTTCCATATATAAAATCAAATTTTTAGATAAATTTTCTATGTTTAGGAAAAAATAATGTTAACATTTTCACATATAACACCCAAAAATTTGTTTGCAGAAAAAGTGTACATTTAATCTTAAAATTTTTGTGTATGATACAATTAACAATTATTTTTATTTTATAAATATAAATTTATTTATTTTAAAACTAATAAAATTTATTTGTCTTTGAAATAATTTAAAAACATAATTTTGGAAAAATTATATTTAATTGAAATAAAATACCAAAAATAGTTTCTTTTATTATAAAATATTAATTATGTTAAAATTTTTATAGTAATAGTTTTTATAAATTTATAATGATATATAGAAATTTATAGTATTAATCCGCTCATATATATTTTATTATGAAAAATATTTTATAGTTTTATGTTAAACCTACTTCTTGATAGAATCATAAAAAATATGGTTTTAGTAAAAGCATTGTTTTTTCAATATTCACAAATATCAATTATTTAAATTTTTTTCCAAAAATTCATAAAAAAGATAATTTCAACATTATAAATTAAAAAATGATATAGGTTTTAAATAATTTAAATTCTAAAATTTGGAAAATTATTTTTTAAAATAAAAAAATCAAAATATAAAGAAATAATACATTTATTGAAAAATATAATTTTTGAATATTATGCGTTCTAGATCTTATTCCATTATAATTTATATTTTAAACACTATTAATATATTTGTTAATATAATTTAATATCCTATTATTATCATAACAATAATTTCAAATTGGTTGATTTAAATTAATAATATTATAAATAATTATTTAAAAATGAACAATACTTTTTAATGATAAATAATATTAAATATTTATCCTCAATATGTATTAAATTGAAATTTATTACTAACTTTTTATTAACTATATATATTATTGATCATATAATTTCTTAATAATGTCGATATAATATTTATTAGTTCGTTTTAGTAAAGTTTTTTGTGTAGAAAATTATATTATCAAAATATTTGATAAATTAAAATACATAGTTGAATTTAGGGTCATTACATTAACCCCCATAAATAAATTGTGTCCTAAAAAATTAATTATTCACAACTAGTGAAATATTTAAGGGTTTCTATAATATATACATAACTTTATATTTAAATTCTAACGAGGTTTAATCATCATTATATTTGGAATGACTAGTGAACTCATCTTTTCCCTCATTATATGAGTATAAATAATATTGGGTCTTCCTATTTTATGTTTTTTTAAATACCAAAATATAATGGGAGTAATTTTTTATTGGGAGTTTATAGTTAGAAATGTATAAAAAGGTTGTCATGGGGTGATTTTTATAGGCGATCTTTCACTTTTAGAAATTACAATGGCCTTTATGTTAATAGAGAAAATCCATGGATAATATCACACAAAATTTTATGAAAGAATAGATGATAGTATTTTATAAGAATAAAATTCCTATAATCATATTTTAGAGGGGAGTCATATAATTTGGATACATCAATCAGATATCATGAAAGTACACCAAACACAGTTCTTGAGTAGGTAATTAGTGATTCTCATTACATATCAATTTCAAAACACACTTCCATACTTGTTGATTAATTTGTTTCAATTTTTTTGGAAATAGTTGGTGACTATCATCATTATTATCCCATGTATTTGGGCATTGACTTGTATAATTTCTATGTTTTCAATATTTAATATAGTAAACTATTATTGGTATATTAGGAAGAACTCATTTTCCATTAATATTAATGTCTTAAATGTTTATATTTCATTACAATTAGTTGATATATTCCCTTTATTCCCACGTATAAAACATCTCCCAATCCCTTTAACGCATTTTCCATGGTGTTCTTTCCCTATTTTATGAATTGTATGAAATTTAACATTCGTTCCTTCATCATCATTGTCACCCAAAATTCTATAAGACTCCATAATTATATTATTTGGTGTGATTTTAAACTCAAATAGGTTCACATTGTTAGTGATAATTCATGATATCTGATTTATCATAATAAAAAAAAATCACTCCAGTACTTATCTTGTTAGGTCGTTCGTTAGGACAATCTCTGCGTTATCCATTGAATCCAATATTAACTTGATTCCTTCAATCATTTTACATTAATAAAACCAAAATGATCTAATCATTATAAATAAAAAACTAACATAATAAAAAAATTATTTAAGATAATTACAAGAAAAATGAAGCCCAAAATATTTGGAACTATCACATTAGATTTCAGTTCAACATAAATCATTCTTGGTTGAATTTATTTTTCATTAGGTATAGTTCTCTCATATTCAATAACATAATTACTAAAAAAATAATTCATAAAAACTTGTAAAGGGAATGGAAAAAATCATATTCTATATGAGTCACTATCTAGGAGTTTAGTTCTAGGTGCACTCTTCTTTCACCAGAGTAATTATTGAGTTGCTACTCAACCAACATTTTTAGGGTGATTTCCCCCGGGTGAATTTTTAACATAACTTCATCCAAATTCTTGTATCTATATAGGGCTATAATTTCAAAAAGAACTACACAATCACTAATTTACCAAAATTTGAGGATGTTATCTAATTCAAAGACACATCAATAGGGTTATCTCTAAAATTATGTCATACTATTATAGAAACAAAACACTTCATTAAATATTACCCCAATAAACCTAAAAGGTTATCCATAGCTATTAAATTATAATAATCCTTCAACACAGAACCCTTGATGGCATATAAACCACCTAGATTATCATAAATTTACATTTTAACCTCTATAATTGTCTAAAATATTCTCTAATTCGTGATACCTAATTAGGTTCACATTGTCAGTCATAATTCATGATACCTAAATTATCATAATAAAAAAATTATCACTTTAGTACTTATCTTGTTAGGTTGTTCATTTGGAAAATATCTGCATTATCCATTGAATCCAATAGCATCTTTGTTACTTCAGTCATTTTACATTAATAAAACAAAATTGATCTAATCATTATAGATTAAAAACTGAGATAATAAAAAAAATTATTCTAGTATAATTACAAGAATAATCAAGCCCAAAATATTTGGAACTATCACATTAGCTTTCAGTTCAACATAAATCATTCTTGGTTGAATTTATTTTTCTTTAGGTATGGTTACCTCACATTCTATAACATAATTACTAAACCAAATATATAATTCAAAATAACTTGTAAAGCGAATGGGAAAAAATAATATTCCATATCAGTCTCTATCTAGGGGTTTAGTTCTAGGTCCACTCTTATTTCACCAAAGTAATGATTGAGTTACTACTCAAACAATATTTTTAGGGTGATTTCGCCCAGGTGCATGTGTAATATAGATTCATCCAAATATTTGTATCCATACAAGGCTATAATTTTTAAAATAACCACACAATCACTAATTTACTGAAATTTGAGGATGTTATCTAATTCAAAGACTCATCAATAGCGTTTTCTCTAAAATTTTGTCATACTATTATAGAAACAACATATTTCATTAAATATTACCCTAATAAACCTAAAGGGATATCCATAGCTATTAAATTATAATCATACTTCAACATAGAACCCTTGATGGTATGTAATCCACCTAGATTATCTTCAATTGACATCCTAACCACTATAATTATCTAAAATCTGCTTTAATGCCAAATATAATAGCCCATAGACATGACTATCTAATAATTACATGATATAATGAAAATATTTCATTACATAAAATACCATAAACATTTTTGATTATTTAATTAAAGATTTATTATAAATAATTTAATAATAAAGCCCATTTATTTTTCAACTATTTGAAAAATTTACCACAATATTAGAAATTTCTTATCCAATATTAAGTCTTCAAAATCCCAACTAAATGATCTAAACATGCTATTTTTCTAGATATGTATTGTCAATCACTTTTCTTCATAACTTAGGAAAATGGGAAAAAATTAAAGGGTAAGATCAAGAACCCAGTAAGGAAATGAGTATACCATAATCAAGTATATAATAAAAAAGACATGAATAATATGGAATAAATTAAATGACAACAAAATAATTCCATATAAATGATCACATGATTTTGATTCAAATCCATGGTTAAAAATAAAAATAAACCAACAGACAATAATAATAGATTTTATGGTGATAAATTGCATAAATCTATAATTTCAAAGGAATTTTTCCAATAAATTACATACCATCAAGACATTGTGTGATAAAATATACATGCTATTAATACCACAACCATTACATCTAAATAAATGGTAAAACATACAACAAATACCCAAGATATTATGCCCCATGGGACCTACTGATGTATCGAGGAGATAATGCAGGCCCCACCCATGAATAATTAATTCTAATGGATTCATTATATGATGTACTTAATAAATAATAAAATAAATCACCAACTTTCATTAATATTTAATTAAAATATATATTGAAATGAAAATTATTAGTATTTTCAATATTTCTCTAATCTATTAATGGAATAATTATATATATATATATATATAAAAATCCCTAAAACCAAAACCATATAGTGAAATGAGTATGTTATTATATACATACATTAAAAATCAATAAACATAATTATATGATCATAATACATCCTAATAAATAAGGTGTATGTATAAAAAACACATATATTAATGTTCTCTATGTAACCTCATATATAATCATGGATAAGTATTCAGTAGATATACTTAAAGAAATAACTTATATATAAATTATAAATATTTAATTATTCAATGTAATAATGTGCATAAATAGGTGGATATCCAAAAATTTTAATATTTGAAATATAATGAGAATTATGATTATTAAAAGAATCATAATAGGGTACTAGTGATAAGTACATTCATGGAATAAGGATATCAATAAGAAATGATCAATCAAAAAACAAGTTAGTGAGGATGAAATTTATATCTAGAAAAATGGAACATTAAATAATTTTTTATAGAATAATAGGTTAAAATAAATCAATTTATAATAATTTTGATGAAGAATAATCATTAAATATTAGTGAATTAAAATGGAGTTAAAAAAACACTTACAACATTGGTATCTATTGAATTGAAATCCCATGAAAAATAAAATATGATATTTATTTTTCAATCCCCTAAATTTAATGAAAATTATAGAAAAATGAAACCTATATCCAATATATAAACCAAAATTTTAAATAAGTTTTGAATATGAATTATATCTCAATGAAGAAAAATTGAGTTAAAGAAAACACTTACAACCTTGGAGTCCATTGAAGTGAAGGAAGTTTAAATAAATAAAATGATATGGATCTTAAAACCACATGAATTTAATGAATATGTTATGATAAATACATTGGATGGTAATCAAACCATAACAAAGATATAATGATCCACAATATGAAATATGTCTCATGAAATTTTATTTCAGACAAAAAATACCTTACCTTAATTACTAACGTCCACTAAAGCACTCTAATATCCTGTATAGAAAAAAAACCTTATTAACATTTTTAATGACATTATATATATATTCTATATAAATAATTTTTAATTATTCTTAACATATTTATTATTTTGTTTCTATTAATTTTCAATACTATGTGTGAGTAATCTTATTTGTTTTGAACTTGTTTCATAATAGAATTATTATTCTTGGTTCATATCCAAAATATTATCATTAATAGATCATAAAAGTTACTATAATTTATTATTCATAATTATTTATAATTTTATAATTTAATTCTATGGGATATTATTATAACCCTTAAACATTAAATATATGATGATATTGTTTCAATAATTTTTAAAAAATAAGAATTCGTATCATAATTAATGAGTTTAATATTAATTTTACCATTTGAGGGAATAATTAATAAATTGTTTACTTGTCTATAAAATATATTATAAACAAAATCATTGAAGGATGTTTTCAGACTGACCCAAATATGAATATACAATAATTAATATATAAGTATGGTTATGGACATTGATTATTTTTTAATAATATCATTATATTTGAAACATAATGATAATATTAAAAAACAATTATGTGTTGATTATTATTTTTAGATAGTTAAATAAACATTAAATTCAGCATATGAGAAATTTTTTACATTACATCATATAGGAAGTAGTCCATGCAGACTTACAAATGATGTTTACTTTATACTTAACAGAAAAGGGGAAAGGGGGTTATTGACTGTTACCAAAAATATAAAAAAATTTATTATATAAAAAATGATTAATTAATATTATAAAACTGAATAAAATATATTTTAAAGAGAAATATAAAAATAGAAAAAATGTTAGGGTAATGTTATTACTTATGTTGAGAACTTTGAGTTTCTGTTAGATGAATAGATGAAAAGGGATGAATTGGGCCACTCTCTTGTGTCCCAAAGCTTATGGATGTAAAATGTGAATATATTGGAATAAAATGTAGAATTTTTTCTAGAGGAAAAAATTTATTAGTCTATAAGGGATGGTTGAATGGACCTTCTATAAGTGGTGAGATTGGTATTCTTATAAATCATTCATCTTAATAAAAAGAGAGCACATGATTCAAATTTCAATAAGACTCAAAACAAGACAATAATGGAGTGGATATATGTTTTAGTTGAGAAAAACCTTAAAAATATATTATAAACATGTTTTTAACATGTTAAAACTTTTTCCCTATTGATTATCCCATTTAAACCTTTTGGATTTTACCGTGCTAAATGGTTTTTACATATGAAAGTCATTTTTTATAACTAAAAATAAAATAGAACTTATTACATTATTTGTACCTAAAACATATTAATATAAAATTAATTTTACTAGATAAAATTTATATATGTAATAAAAATTAATTCTATCATTATAACATATAATTAGTAGATACCCTTTTTTAGAAATTTTTTAATATTATTCTTTAAATTTATGTATAGAATAAAATTATCAAATGCATTAATGATGATTATATAAATTGTCTTATTAGAAAATAAATAAAATTATATTCCTTTAAAAGAAATAAATATTTAATATTACCAAAGTAATATTTATTTAATATAAAATAACACAATCAGTTTCTTTTATTGGAATATATGGTCAAGTTTATAAAATATTACAACAGGTTTTCTTAAATTCATATTGGCATTTAAAAATTTAATGTTTTACTCCATAGATAAGTATTTGATATTTTATGATATTTTACAAGTTTTTATATCCTTCAAACTTTGTAATAGAGTCATAAAGTCTATCATTTTAGTATAGTTGTATTTTACACTATTCACTATAAATATGTTATTACAAAAAATTATATAAATTCATAATAAGATAAATTTTTCAATCCAAATTTAAAAGGATATTTTTTTTATTAATTGAAATTAAAAAATTTAGAAATTTATTTACTCATTTGAAAATAAATAATGCAATTAAGATATACTTTAATTGAAAAAACCCGTTTTTAAAATTATGTGTTCTTGATATTATTTTTTCCAATTTATAATTTAAAGAATTTTTATATGCTATTTTTTATATTTTAATATAATATATTTTAAATTTAATAATTTAAAAGTGGTTAATTTATTTTTTAATACATTAATCAATTATTTTATAAAGACCAATCCTTTTTAATAATAAATAATATTAATTTTATATCTTCTATATGTATGAAATTTAAATTCATTAATATATATTTTTTACTAGATTTTTTTAAAATTATAATTTTTAAAAATGATAATAATATATGTCACAACTCATTTTAGTATGGTTTTACATATAGAATATTTTTTTAATATAATATTATTTATGAAAAATATATAGGTAAGTTTCGAATGTTTCAACCATCTACTAAAAATTTCATACTGAATTTATCAAGGTGAATAAATTTATTATTTGAATTCTACAGATTTTTAGCTGAGGATTTAATTATAGTGAAAAAATATTAATATGATGAGAATCACATAAATCAAATAATCTATCAATCTCGTTTTTTTCATTATATATTTGATTATTAAAATATCATATTAAATGAATTTTTAAATGAAAAATTTCTTACCAATTGTTAATGGTGAACAAAATTGACAATCATAGATTCTTACAGAATTAAAGAAATAATAATACCATGAGGAATAAAATATTATTATAGGGTTCAAGTAAAGGATTGGTAACATGAATAAGGGAACATAAAATAATCAGATCAATATAATTACCTACTAATGTTTTTTCATATTAACATTATATAATCAATAAAACCGATAGAATTCATATCTAAAACAATGTAAAATAAAAAAATAGTATAATATGAGGATTATTCCTAGTTAGTGAAACATCCTAAACTATCTTTAGTCTCATCATGATCCTCATAGACTAATATCATATACCTTATCCTTCATGGAAAACATTATGTATAATGAATATCCCTTTTAAGAATTATCAAATTATTATTTTTAATGCATAAATGCACCTTCATGTGAGGACTAAAAAAATTTAAAATAATAGAAAAACCCCCAATCTCTATTCATTGGTCTCCAAATAACTATTTTTACTATTCATTATCTTCCTAATGTTAATAAAGAAAATCTTTAAAAAAATTCAAAATCCATGTTTGTTCTATACATCCTTTTGTGTTACACATCCAAACACAACTCTATCTCGATTCATTCTTCTCATATTCTATATTAATATTTGATATCTTCCCACAAACTCTTCTTTGATATTGACATCAATTAGTCTTTTATTTTTCTAAAATTTGACAATATATGGCTTCACAAATTTTAGTTAATATTTTTATACCTTTAAATATGTCTTTAAGGCATAAGATGTACCCTTAAATGTGTTATCAAAGAATGAATTTACCCTTATATGAGTTTAATAAATTTATGTTTCCTTCATTTAACCCTATAGAAGTGAATTTATCCTTATTTAGCACTATTGATGTGTTGGAAAAACATTATAAATTTTTTGATTCGGTATGGAAAACTTATGGAGATTTAACCAAAAATTATATACACTAATTTAGTGCTTCCTTGAGACCTTATTGTAGCCTTAATTAAAACTAATTGACCTTGAAATAGCCCAGATCCTTGGATTCACCCTAATAGGAGCTCCCAACTACCTGTTCACAAGTACTGAAACATGAATATAGACTTATACAATCTCAAATTACCATGATGTTGTTCTCCATATGGGTTACACTTACATGGGATGCACTAACATTATGTATACATCTGAATTAATATGATACTTTTAAGTATATTCCTTCACAATATAGTTATCTTTACAGAACATCAGAATAAAATCATAATTAAAATTCTCTTGAAAAAAATCAACTCAATATTATACATTATAAATTTAATTAGAGCAGTTTTAGGAAATTTATTCTATATTGGGTGTGAGGATAATAGTATCAGAATTCATGAGGTATATTTTTAATTTTTTACGCATATATTTAAAAATAATCCATTAGTAATTAAATGACTTTTGGTTTTGTAAATTGTCAATTAGGGTCAGTAGTTTATTTTTATTCTCATTTATCCTACTATGGGATTTATTAACATAATATAAAAATTAAAATCATTTTATATATCATACATATTTTAGAGAATTATAAGGATCAATTTTCATAAGTATTAATGCATGTATTGAATAATATTATAACTTATATTTTGAAATCTAGTATAACAGAAAATTGGACTCAATTTCAACCAGGCTGCCGCCAAAGATTTATCTCAATGTATTGATACCTATAACCTCATTGAAGTGTCAATTGTTGGTGAAGATTTTACCTGGGGAAGGTACACTCTCAATGGGAGGCAGACCAGTAAATTGGATAGATACCTCTTTCATGTTAATGACAGAAGTGATTCTCTTAGTGCCTCTGGTCTTCTGTTTCCCAAATTTCACTCTGACCACAATCCTTTGGTGGTGGATATTTCCACTGGTGGTCCTCGAACGGTCCCCATTAATTTCAAATTCAATAATGCCTGGGTCGTATCTAAAGGGTGCCGGAAGAATGTTATTGCTGCTTGGAGATCTAGGACCTTGGGATCTGCTTCTCATATTCTGTCCTCAAAGCTGAAAATTACTAAGGTAAAGTTGGGGGAATGGAGTAAGCTCTCTTTCTCTAAACTGGATAAAGAAATCAAGGTAGCTGGAAGTCATCTTGCTGGCTGCCAGAACTTAAATAAATTAAATTCAATGCCCTCATGTGATGAAATACAGGCTTTGTCAAAGCTGGATGAATTGCTCAATATTAAGGAAAATTTGGCCAGATCTGTCATGACCCGACCCTACCCGGGCTCGAGCCGCAACTACCCCAAGCCCGCCTCCATAGGCCAGGGGCGGGAAACCAGCGCCGAAGGCACAATAACTCGGGGAGGCCTTTTTCTAAGAACCTGTACACACACACGCAACAAACTCAATGCAAAAGTGCAGAGTAAAAGAAAGAACAAGCAGAGTAAAAAGAACAACTGCTATATGTATAAACCACATATGTGCATCGACCTCTAAACAGTACAAAGTACAAACTGAAAAGAAAAGGGAAAAAACACGCGCCTAACCAAAAAGTGCCACAACCCGGCAAAAGGTAAACAAAAAGAAACAGCTGACGGGTCTCCCGCCTGGAACCCGGCCATGACCACCGCACGCGGTCCAAGCTCCTGAGCTCCTACGCTCCACTGAAGTCACGACCAACCTGTCCGTTGTCTGTAAGGGCACACCAAGTGCGGGAAAATCCCAAGGATATGTGAGTATAAAAATACTCAGTAGGATACCCCGAAGTCTCGAGGGAGCAACAAAGGAGGTACCGAAGGGTGAGCAGTAGAGCGAACAGGGAAAGTAAAGGAGTCCAACTGAGGGTGCAGTAAAGAGTCCAGCTCAACCCAACAAGAGAAAGGAAGTAGACTCGTCCAGGAACAAGGAGCTATAAACGGTGAGAAGATGAGCTTCCCATAGAGTCTTCGCTACCTATAACAGGAGATTACACTCATACAACCACGAGAAGCTAGACACGGAAAGCACGTGGCATACCCTGCGCATCTTCACCTCTCCTGGAGGGGGAGTAACCAAGCCCAAGAAGTGGGTACTCGAACAAGGAATATACATATCCTTATGCTCAATCAAGAATCCCGAACAACGTCGTAAGGGGATCTCCGTCTCGTAGCTCAGCCCAAGAAAATGAGTAGCCAACAGTCCCAGGAGTAACACCATCAATGCCCATAATCCTGCACGTCTGCCCCGAATTGCAAGTCAAGGGGCTCAAACCACCGTACCTCGACACTATCCACTTTGGGTGGCACTGACTCACCCACACGGTTTTAGGTCGCGTCACAAGGATGCGTCTCGGTGGAGGAAAGCGCCCCTCGTAGTTGAGAGTTCCGGGTTAAGTCAAACCCCACCTCGTTAGTGCCCCATAGTCGAGAGGTCTCCTTAAAGTCAAAGCCGTCACAACACTGACCTGTATAACCAAGGGTCCCACTCCGGTAATCACGAAGCAAAGCCTCAGACTAGCCTAGTAGAAAGGACTGATCCTGGAATGCCAACCGGTGTCCCCACTACCCAGCCATGCTGGAGGGTAATTCGTAATATGATATCGGGTGACCCACTGCCCAGCCCTGCTAGAGGGTAAACCATAATATATCGTCAGGCGACCCACTGCCCAACCCCGCTGGAGGGTAAACCATAATAAGATATTGGTTGACCCACTACCCAGCCCTGCTGGAGGGTAAACCATAATACATCATTAGCTGACCCACTACCCAGCCCCGCTGGAGGGTAGACCTTAATACATCATCAGGCGACCCACTGCCCAGCCCTGCTGGAGGGTAGACCTGGAATAAGTCGATAGGCGACCCACTGCCCAACCTTGCTGGAGGGTAGACCTGGAATAAGTCGACATGTGACCCACTACCCATCCTTGCTGGAGGGTAGACCTGGAACTGGATGACGAGCGACCCACTACCCAGCCTTGCTGGAGGGTAGACCCTAAGAGGTCGTCGGGTGACCCACTGCCCAGTCTCTGCTAGAGGGTAGACCCTAGAAGTCAGCGAGCAACCCACTGCCTAGCCCTGCTGGAGGGTAAACCCGAAGAAGTCAATGAGTAACCCACTGCCCAGCCCCGCTGGAGGGTAAAACTCAGAACTGCTCTGGCCATCTCTACTAGAGGGTACAACACTGGCCAACCGAACACGGAGTGAGTATCGCGCGACCACCCAACTCTAGCACAACTCACCCAAAAGAGGTGCAGCGTCTGCTCCAGCACTGGGTGTCACTAGCACCGCTACCGGCCAATCCATCGAGAATGAAACTAGGGGGAGACCACTCAACCCTGCTGGTCAACCAACGAGCACACAGAGGGACCCTCTACGCCGTGAGAGGTCCAAGTACGCAAATCAGAACACGGCACGCACATGGGGTCCACACGACGTGTGGCCCCGCGCCAACCCCAACTGAGTGCACAAACGTCTCAGGTACAAACCATATGTACCTCCAAGCGCTCCCGTATACTCCCAGAGTATACCTCCTTCCAGCCCATAGGCTATCGTGCATACGACACCCGACGTCAATGTGAAGGCGTGACATAACAACTCCAACCTGCCACCTCATCGGCTGAGGCACAGCTAACCACATCTCATAAACCATTTATATCACTCTCCCAAGAATGCACGATCACACGCCAAGGGTCTGCTACAACCATGGTAGGACGAACCGCTACCGGAGCACCTCTCATGCTCCACATTCAATAAGATCACGCAAGAGGCTCCGCACAACCAAATGGATCACACCGTTGTAATCCTCATGAAAAAAACGCGAGATTGATTACTTACTCGCCTCCAACGGATATCCGACAGAAAAGTCACCAACACCGCCTCACGCCCGAACGACGTCCCGTGATCCCGAACCTCGGCCCCAAAAACAGTCGGGCGCGTCGTACCATTGCGATCCCATCGGGAAAACACGTCAAAAGCACTACTCACATGAGTGCAATAGATATCCGGAGAAAAAGATGCATTCCGGCGCACTGCACACGAGCGGTGCCACGGGAGACCCGCATCCCGGTCCTGAAACTCGACGAACGGATCGCACCATTGCGATCCTCTCGAAAAAGCACACAAGATGGACTATTCACTTGTCCAAAATGGTTGCCCGGTGATAAAGCTGGAAATCACCGTCAACTCCCGAAACGACCCTCGTGGGCCCCACACCATCGTGCAGAATTACAGCGGGCAGACTGCGCCAATGCGATGCCTTCGAAAAAACACCCAACATCGACTGCCCGTATGCCCCGAACGGACATCCGAGAAAAAAGTCGCTAAAACGCTGCACGCAGCTCAAAAGGCGGTCGTGGGCCCCACGCCTCAACCTCAGCCTCAACGCCCGGTACCACCCTGGAAACCTCCGCCTCGACGCCAGAGTTCCAACACCACTGACGGCGCTTAAAACGGACGTCAGACGCGTCCGCGCCGTCCGAAACAAAAATCTCGGGAAAAATGCTCGTCCACTTAAAGACGTGTCGCGCCTCCGAGGCCCCTCGTTTTGGGAATTAAAAATTTCCAAAACCATCTCAAAACATTCCCCTCGACGCAAGGTCCGCGCTGCCGCGGACGACGCACAAAACGAAAGCCCGTAGCGAAAGCTACGGGCGTCGGAAATTCCAAAGGGGAAACTCCCTTAGGCCAGACCGGCCCGGCCCGGTCCGGCCGGTCCGCCCACAGCCGGCCCGCAGCCCGGCCGCGGGTCCGGTTCGGTCCGCCGCGGCCAGCTGGCCGCAACCTATCGCCACCAACCGGCCTTAATGGTCGGTCCCTTCTTCCTCCGCAGCGACCCGCGTTACGCGGGTCGCGGTCGTCGCACGCGGGGTCGCGCACCCCGCGGCCCCTCCTCCCCTTCGCGCTACGCCGGCGCCGCCCGAGAGCCCGCCTGAAGCCGCCGTCCGCAGCCACCTCCGCCGCGCTGCCCCGCTGCCGAGACGCGCCCACCATTGCCACCTGGAGCCAGAGCTCGCTGCCGCCAGCCGCTTGAAGCCGGGACCACCACCGGGGTGCCGTGCCGCCGCGCTGGATCGCCGGACCGCCACGATCCCTCGCCGGAACTCCCAAAAACCACCGGAAAACAGCCTTAAACCCGCAATCTTCGGCAGATGATTGCGGGGTCCCCGAAACTCGGATTTACCAACCGAAACAAGCGATGGAAGGAGAAAAAACTCTACTATGCAATTATGTGGTTCGTTCGAAAATACAACAACAACTCGATGCTAACATTTGGATTCAAAGGAGGTTCGGGAATAAAAACGCAACAAAAGAAACCTCCTACCTCGCTGGGCTTCGCCCGGAGCTTCGCGTCGATCCGCCGGCACCACCGCACCTCGCCGGAGTCGCCTCGCCGGACCATCTCACCGAAGATGGAGGAGGAGAGGGGAGGGGTTTCTCCAGGGGGTTCAAGGGAGAAGGGGGAGGGGGAGGGTTTAAATAAATTAATTAATGTTTTAATTAATTTAAAACCCCCAAAAAGACCTGCATCCGAAACTCCCGACGGGGTCGAGGTTAAGCCTCCCCTAGGGTAAAAACCACCTCCCGAGTATAACAGAGGTCTCAGAATTTTAATCCGAGACCCCGTTCAAAAGTTATTAAACTCAACGCCCGAGGGCGCCAAATTACGAAAACGCCCCTGGGGCCATTTTTCACAGACGGGCCGCGCCCGCAAAACTTACACCCCTCCTAGGGTAAACGACATGCTCCAAACTCAACGGTGCCCTCGGTTTCACAATTCGAGCCACTGTTTAAGAGATACTAGCGTTTCGCCATTAAACGAATAAATTAATTTATTAATTTATCCGTTTAACCTTCCGAAAGCGAGCGAGGGGTCCAAAAATCCCGCGCCAACATGTTTTATGTCGTTACTAGGGTAAAAACCCCATTACGGACCCATCTGTACACTCAGATCTCTGATCCGGAACTCTGTTTAGGAGTTATCTCATTTATTTAGCATTTACAGTGTGAACGCTCTGAAAATTTAATTCCGGCCACTCCGGGGCTCGGAATCACACGCCGTCTGAAGGCGCTACCCTGGAATATTATCAAGAATATTCCAAAGTCATTAGTAGCAAAAAAAGGGTTCCTAAATCATTCCCTCCTTCAAGATTTTCATCCCCAAAAACCAAAACTAGGGAGCAATACAGGGTACAAAGCCCACACCTGGCTTTCCCATACCCAGAAGAACCCACGCACAGCTCCGCGTCACCGCACACGGACCAAAGGATTGATCCATTCATGCGAGGTTGGCCCATGCCGATGTCGTTCACCCACTCCAGAGTTTGGGGTTAGGGCAAGGCGGTAGGGTACCTCACCATCCCTTTGCACGGTCTCAAACAACCCGAAGGCCCTCGGGGGTAGCTCACCTCCCCGGTCAAACCTCTATGTCGCACGCCGCGACTGGAATCAACGCCCGCACCCAAAACAAGGACCGGTGATTCCCTCCTTCAGAATATCCATATGGTGAAACACCCAAGGATATCTGGTCATACAAGATTCCACATTCGATGCTCTCTTACACGCTCAAAAGGTGAAGGAGTCAACACCATCGACTAAAGGAAAAGGTCTCATGCCTTTTTCCTTACCAACACAGGGTTACACCCGACGCCCTGCGTCACCCTGGTAACACCTCAAACAAGGAGCAAGGAGAAACACCTTTCACACGCAGAGCCTAACAATTCTACTACAATAAGTAGAAGAGTCGCAAGGGGTACCTCTCACCATCCCGTGCTCTGCAGGATCGTAGACATCCAAAGCTTGCGGCTACCCGCGGTCCCAACCGTCAGCTCCCGGAGCCTGACGTGGACCGCCTAGTGGTGATGGGGAGATCTCGTAACGTCATCCCCACCCCCAGCTCCTACCGCTCCTCTACTAGTACCACCTCTCTGGCCACTACTCCGATCACGGCGCTGCCTCTGCCGTGGTGGTGTGCCTGCTGCCTGCCCGAAGCTCTCAGAAACTCGGGTCAGGCAGTCTCGTGCCAAGTGACCTCGCCCATCACAAGCATAACACCGGCGCTCTCTAGGCTGCCCTGGTGCCCTCCGGCGCCACTGTGGTGTACGACCACGGCCCGGGATCCACTCAAGGAAGGGCATCCTCGGCTGAGGCCCTGCGCCTTTTTGCCACAGTGGTATACGACCATGTCTCTGAAACCGGAAATGGAAAGGCCACCTGCGTTGAGGTCCTGTCCTCCGGTGCCTGCTAGCTACGAAAGATGTCCCGCTCCGTCACGCCCACTGCCACTACCAACCAAAAAACATGACAGGAATCTCTCTGTCACCAACGCCTACTCTGGCACCCCAGCATATGTGGAAATTCCCAAGGGTACTATGACAGAACGAATATCTCGGAGGAGACCCTGCTCAAACTTCCGCGCTCGGAGGTTGTCGTCATGGACCGAGTCCGGGTAAAAGCGTGCACAGTCTGCAAAACTAGTCGCATACTCAGCCACCATCATCCCTCCCTACTGAGACTGCAGGAGCTCCTGAATCCGAAAGGAGCACAAGCAGGAAGGAAAAAACTCCTCACGAAACAACAACTGAAAGTCGCCCCATGAAAGCGACGACTCGTCAAGAAGCAGAGTCACTAGACTCCACCAACGCCAAGCTACTCCACAAAAAAAGTCGGCTGCCAAAGCCACCCTCTAATCTGTCGGCGTCTGCACAAGCCAGAAAAGGCGAACCACTGCCTCGAGCCAAACCTCTGCTGCCTGAGGTTCTGGCTCACCACTGAACCTTAGCGGTCTCTGCCGCTAGAACTCACGGAGCGCGCTCAACCTGCACTCAAACTCAGCCTGCTCTGCTGAAACTGCCTACTGATCAACAGGTTAGGGTGCTGCTAGGGGCCCACCCGGAGAAAGGGGCTCGCATGATGGGTCCTGGACTATGGAATCGTTGCTCACAGGGTCGTCATCACGAACCAAAGCTGGCATCCTGGCTGGCTATCCTCGCGGAGACATCCTGAATATTATCAAGGAGTTCCGTGGTCAGATGAGCATATATGTATATACCACAACAACAACGATGGGGAGCTGACTCAAGAAATACAGTTAAGACTCATTCCTATGTGATGCACAAACAAATTTCCCTGCAACAAGTGTCTCAGCATGCCGAGTCGACAAGCGGGTTATCAAGGTCCTGGTGAATGGATACCTCGGCCGCCGCACCATCATTGGACTCCCTGGCCTGAGATCCGCTCTCAAGACACGTTAACACTGTTGCCCTAAATCCCAACCAATTCCTTTTATTTTAGGGACGTCCACACAACGTCCCAAGGAATGAACCACCTTTGATACCACTTTGTCACAACCCGAACCTACCTGGGCTCGAGCCGCAACTACCCCAAGCCCGCCTCCATAAGCCAGGGGCTGGAGACCAGCGCCAAAGGCACAATAACTCGGGGAGGCCTTTGCCTAAGCACCTGTACACACACACACATAAAACTCAATGCAAAAGTGCAGAGTAAAAGAAAGAACAAGCAGAGTAAAAAGAACAACTGCTATATATATAAACCACAGATGTGCATCGACCTCTAAACAGTACAAAGTACAAACTGAAAAGAAAAGGGAAAAAACACGCACCCAACCAAAAAGTGCCACAACCCGGCAACAGGTAAACAAAAAGAAACAGCTGACGGGTCTCCCGCCTGGAACCCGACCACGACCACCACACGCGGTCCAAGCTCCCGAGCTCCTACGCTCCACTGAAGTCACGACCAACCTGTCCGTCGTCTGCAAGGGCACACCAAGTGTGGGCAAAGCCAAAGTAGGTGTGAGTATAAAAATACTCAGTAGGATACCCCGAAGTCTCGAGGGAGCAACAAAGGAGGTACCGAAGGGTGAGCAGTAGAGCGAACAGGGAAAGTAAAGGAGTCCAACCGAGGGTGCAGTAAATAGTCCAGCTCAACCCAACAAGAGAAAGGAATTAGACTCGTCCAGGCACAAGGAGCTGTAAACGATGAGAAGATGAACTTCCCGTCGAGTCTTCGCTACCTATAGCAGGAGAGTACACTCATCCAACCACGAGAAGCTAGACACGGAATGTGTTGGAGTTGGTGGTCTAGAACCAACTACTTTGTAATTATTCATTAAATAAAAGCCTTATCACATCTTGATTGTTCTTCTGCGTTACATGTCATGTGATAATGTCCTAAGGACAGTTGTTGCATTAAAGGGTCGTAGCAGATCCCTGCTATGATTAGAACCCGGAAGTGCCATAACACTATTCTTGAATGTATGTTCTATAGCCGGATTATATTATTTGAGGGACACAAATAATATAGGTCATTAGGGGTGAGGACTCATAAAACTTTGAGGCACCTTCTCATGGTGTGCGCCCTTGGTAATATCCAGGAGGATATTATGAGAACGAGACCTGCCAGTAGGAAATCCACATTTAATAGTGTCATTGGATGTTCCTATCTATGGACGTGTGTATTGATCCTTAGACTTTAAGATTATTATTAATGGGTATTAAAACTCGCGCACTTAGATGTATTGACAAAAAATGTGATGAAACACTGTTCGCAGCGAGGTAGGATACGTTGGGTGCGTCACGAGTAATACTGCATTAATAGATAATGCGAGAAAGGATTTGTCCCTTCCGTTCCATAACGGAAGTAGATATCTCAAGCCCTTTGATGGAATTGATATAGCCTAAATAAATCCATAGCCATGGTAAGGTATGGGCAAGTTCAATTTCGGGAAGTCAAAGAAAGAATAATCAAGCACATGGGTTGATGGCACTAGCATGCAACCTGCTTGATTGGAGATATCGAGACAAAGGGATTATATTACACGGTAATCGTTTGTAGGAGGTAACACGTCATTTCGGCGTTAACTTCTTTCTCTATGGGTGCCTTGGCGTGTTGCTAGACGCTAACCTTGGACTTTAGGTAGGCTCAGCCTAATGCCACTAAGAAAGAGGCCTAGAGGGTCACACACTAAGTGTGTCCATGTATCTCAGTTAAATATTAATTTAACAAGTTAAATAAATATTATTCCTGATTGTGGTTTAATAATTATTTAAGGATGTCTGATCGCATTTATTTTGACACTAGTTATTCGAGAGAATATATTGTGGACAAAATAATATATTTATTAGCGAGTAATATAGTTAAATTTATTTAAGAAATAAATAGTCATTACTCAAGGTCTAATAAATGTGGTGGAGAAAAAAAATGGAAAATAAAAGTACACGCCGTGTATATTAAATATACACGCCGTGTAGTTTTATGGAAAACAAGTACACGCTGTGTATTAATTATTACACGCCGTGTAGTTTTTCCATTTGGGATTTTGAGGATTTAATATTATTTTATTAAATGATATTTATTATAATCAGTGTGGGCGCATGTCAAGGAATTAATAATTCGACATGGGGGGGGGGGTTTCAATAAGAGTTAATGAAATAAATAAAGCGCGTAATGAATTTATTTATTGTCATTACTCTATTAACCTCAAACATGATTATAAATATCCTCACAAACCCAACATTTTAAAGAGCCATTGTTGTGCACAACGGATTTGGAAAATACTCTCAAGCCAAGAGAGAATTCCCTTTCCACCAAGAACGCCCTCAAGTTACGAGAGCTGGATCCTCCACCGGATCAAGGCGGTCAAAGGCGGACATCGCAAGCGAAGGTTCTTCCGCTCTAGCACCCAGAGATCTCTTCGGCGAAGTCCGGAGATACGTGACACACGTGTGGATCACTGCTAGAGGAATCCTACACTTGGATTCTACGACGCAACGATGGATCACCGAATCGTGACCAGACACATCAACGAAGAAAGAATTCCAATGAGGTAATTCTTATGCATTAATTGAATTAATTATAATCAACATATGATGATCCTCCTCAAGGGTTCCAGGACTCTTCTTTTCTTTTCGTTCTTCGTTCTATTCCGAAGATTCGGCATTTTATATCGTGACGGATCTCGGATTGAACATTTTTTAACGAAAAATCAAGTTGGGCAAACCCACTAACGTGCTTCCGCTGCGCCCGGAACCTTCAAGTGGTATCAGAGGGGTCATATCGTTGGTTATAATTATTTAGTTTTTCGTTGGTGATTTACGCATTTAATAATTTAGTTATTTCAATTCATGTTTAATCGTTCTGGAAATATGAATCTCGAGATCTGTTCCTCCTCCCTCGTTTCTCGTTCAACTCACAGAAACGGTTTTTTTTCTTTCTTTTAATTTTGATTAAAATAAAATAGAGGAACTCATCCGGAGGAGCCAAACGTTTCTGGCCATATAACACCAGAATACACGGCGTGTATTCGGAAGTACATGCCATGTAGTCTAGGTTCAATGCATTGACTAATCCGCCAAATCAGGCCGTGTATTGGATTCTTTCTAAGAATTTAAGACACCATGTGTTGACCAGAAACAGGTGGCACACGGTTTCCGGAATACACACCGTGTGGTCCAATGAACACGGCGTGTAGTCCCTTTGGGTTAGGGTTGGGTCGTGTACTCCGTACACGGCCTGCCCAGCTGGAAACCATGTAACGCGGAAACTACATGGCGTGTGTCCCACTGTACATGCCGTGTACTCCGAAAATTTCCAAAGTACATTAACACGCCTTATCCTCGGGCGTGTACTTCGGATAGATGGTGAAGAAAAAGTACACGCCGTGTAGTCGGAACTACACGCCGTGTACTCACCCAAATTACACAGATTTATTAAAATTTATTATTATATTATACAAACCCTTGAGACATGTACCATGGTGCAGGAGTAAAGCTGAGGCACAACACGTGATAGGTGTTTTATATATATATGTTTAATTTAACATCTGTGTAATAAATGAGAATTCACCGGGTTGCCTCCAAGGTACAAGTTACGTACAAGGATAATTTTAAATGAATTTATTTGTTTAAAATTATGATGGATGAGAATCTCAAGGAAATTCAGAAAAAGGGATTTAAGATAAAAGGATTTATTAATTAAAGATAATTAATTGATTCGAGCGTGATTTATCTTAAACAAGAACGATTAAAGAATTTAATGCTAGTTTTATTTATGCGTAAATATCATTGCATGTATGGATGATCATGAGCTAGACCAAGACCTTTGTATGTGAATCGTTTCTTTTAATTTATTTATTTAAATTAAATTTGTTGGCCTGCGAGCCATCTCCTCATTAATATGTAGGGCCTGCGCGCTCAAGGATTCTTTTATGTAAAAACCCCTTTTTTCCCCTCACCTGCGTGTGAGATAAATGCATATGTAATTGATGGAGCTCCCAAGCTAGTGGAGGCGGCTCAAGTCAGGAGCCAAGGTGAAACCAATCCAAGGAGATACAAAGGTGGACAGGTGGAAAGCTGTAAACACAAACCCGAAAGGTTCAAGGTGTTTCTCCCCTAGGTCTTGGGTTAGTTTATCAACCGCTAGATAAACTAACCAATAGAAAAGCTCATGATCATACCATTTATTTTATTTTTGTCAGTTGCATGGTTTATTTATTATGGGTGTGTTGTCACGATCACACAATTAATGAATTAAACGAGCATGCAAGATGGAACTAAAATAAAATTGGCATATACGTAAATATTATCTTAGACATGGTTAATCACTTAAGTATATCCCACTTAATATTAAAAAGCATGTAATCAAAGATAATAAAATGGCAATTTACGTATAAGGATAAAATCCCTCAAAATAAATATTAAGTCAGCATAGCCTTCCATAATCTTGGTTAGAATCGAACCATAGTTCAAAGTGCTTGACTAACCCTAGTTGGGGTGCTTTCAATTATCGGGGAATTCTAATTCAAGGTTTTGGGTTGACTTGAATTGGTTCGCATCAAGGGTTGACTGCCACAGCAGGACTTGGTGTGACCAAGAGGCAAAGGTTGAGGAAATCCAAAAAGGATTTCAGGATTGGGGAGTCCACTCAGCGGATCAAGGAACTGCGAGTTAATGCAGTTGGCATTTGGAATGCCTACCTAAAACCCTTCAAGTTGCTTGACCAACCCTAGTTGGGGTAATGCGAAGGTCAATATGGATCCTTGCCACTATAATACTCATGCAATAGAATATTACGAAGTCAATGGTGAGGGCTACTGAATTTTGATAAAATAGTGGGAGACTAATAAGTATTAATTTATTTATTTGTCTCAATTTTTATAATAAAGTACTAAACCTTTTCTCATCTTAAATTGTAGAAACGACAAGAAAATGACTTCAAACATATCATTGTGCACCATACTCGAAAAAGAAAACCTTCTCACCGGCACCAATTTCCAAGAGTGGCAGAGGCGTTTATGCGTCGTCCTTCACCACGAAAGGAAATTATATGTGCTGGAAGATCCTATTCCAGTTTCACCTGGGAAAGAGGCTAGTGATGAGGAATTATCTCTCTACATGAAACACATGGATGATGCCACATATGTTTAGTGTTTCATGCTATCGGCCATGTCTAATGATCTCTTGAAGAAACATGAAAACATGGATGCGTATAGCATGATGTCTCACCTTAAATATCTCTACCAAGAGAAGGCGAGACAGGAGAGGTATGAGATCTCCAATGCTTTGTTTACCACGAAGCTTGGAGAGTCTGCGCCAGCTGGGCCTCATGTGGTCAAGCTTATTGGATACATTGAACGCTTGTACATCTTAGGGATTAAATTCCCAGATGAGTTGCGTACAGATCTCATCCTATCATCATTGCCCAAGACCTTCTCTAGCTTCATTGTCAACTATAACATGAGAGGCAATGAGAAGAGTCTATCGGAGCTTCTGACCTTGATTCGCCAGGTTGATAAGGACATGGGGCGTGACAAACCCGCGGTCCTTATGGTGAACAAGAAAAGGAAGGACAAGGAAAAGGGGCCAAAGACTTATAAACGGTCTGAAGCCCCCGAGCACCGTCCCTCCAAGAAGGGGAAGATCCAAAGGCAGGGAAAGGAACGGGAATCAGTGTGTTTTGCATGTGGAAAGCAGGGCCACTGGAAGAGGAACTGCACCCAGAAGCATGGGGACGCTAAAGGTGCATTCGTTATCGAGTGAAATATTTCTATTTCTACACATTGGGTATTAGATACAGCTTGTGGGGCTCACATTTGTATTCAAATGCAAGAACCAAGTAGATTTAGAAAGATCGCCAGAGGAGAGGTGGATCTTCGAGCTACCAATGGCGCAAGGCTGGCTGCATTGGCTATTGGCAACTATCACCTCTCATTTACAACTGGCATGATTTTGGTTTTACAAAACTGTTATTTTGTGCCTAGTGTTACCAAGAACATAATTTCTGTATCTTGTTTGGATATGGATGGATTTATTTTCAAGTTTGGAAATAAGGGTTGTATCTTTTATAAGAACAACGTATGTTATGGTATGGAACATTTGAATAATGGTTTGTATGTATTAAATTACGAAAACCAAGTGTTGGAAATCGATAACGAAACAAACTCACATGACTCATACATCACCCAGTTATGGCATCACCGCCTTGATCATGTGAACGAGAAGTGCTTGAAAAAGCTCTGCCAAGATGGCTATTTAGACTCTACTGAGCTAAAACCACTTGATAGATGTCACGCTTGTTTACAAGGAAAAATGACCAAGCCGCCTTTTGGTGGACAAGGTGAAAGGGCTACAGAGCTTCTAGGATTGGTACACACAGATGTGTGTGGACCATTTCCAGTAGAAGCTAGAGGTGGATATTCTTACTTTATTACTTTTACTGATGATTTGAGTAGATATGGCTATGTCTACTTAATGAGGTATAAGTTAGAGTCCTTAGAGAAATTTAAGGAATTCAAGAATGAAGTAGAGAATCAACTTGGTAAGAAGATAAAGAAGTTTCGATCGGATTGAGGTGGAGAATATCTGAACCAAGAGTTCATCGATCTTCTACGGGAGTCTGGGATTCTATCTCAGCTCACTCCTCCTTATACACCACAGTGGAATGGTGTTAGTGAAAGGAGGAACTGCACCTTGTTGGACATGGTGAGGTCGATGATGAGTCATGCGGATCTTCCATTATCCTTTTGGGGATTTTCATTACAAACTGCAACATACACATTAAACCGAGTACCAACTAAGGCGGAAAATGGAATTCTATCTGAGTTATGGAATGGAAGGAAACCCACTTTGTCGCACACACGTGTATGGGGATGCGAGGCGTTTGTTAAGGCCTTCTGAGGCAAAAAACTAGCACCCCGGGGCACGAAGTGTATCTTTATAGGATATCCCAAGGAAACGAAAGGATATTACCTATATAACCCCCAATACAAGAAAGTGACTGTCGCCAGAAAAGTCGTCTTTCTTGAGAGGGAGCACATCCTCAAGAAGGATAGTGGGAGCAAGATTGACTTCGACGAAGTTGTTGCTCAAGATACACATGAGTTGGTACAGGAACAAGTTCCACAGGTCCCTGTGGAAGAGGTTCCAGAAACACAAGTACTGCGTAGGAGCTCAAGAGAGGTAAGGGAACCAGATAGATTTGGTTTCCTAGTCACCGAGGATGGTGAATCATTATTGTTGGACAATGATGAACCTCTCTCCTACAAGGAAGCAGTAGAAATCTCAGAAGATGCAAGATGGCTAGAAGCTATGAATTCTGAGATGGATTCCATGTATCAGAACCAAGTTTGGGTTCTGGTCGATGAGCCAGTTGATGTAAAGCCTGTTGGATGCAAATGGGTATTCAAAAGAAATCTGGAAATGGAAGGACAAGTTAGCACCTATAAAGCAAGGCTAGTGGCTAAAGGATTCAGATAGCATCAAGGAATTGACTATGATTAAACCTTCTCGCCAGTTGCCATTTTTAAATCCATAAGAATCATACTTTCCATAGCATCTTACCATGACTACGAGATATGGCAGATGGATGTCAAAATAGCATTCCTTAACGGGAACCTTTAGGAAGATGTCTATATGACACAACCAGAAGGGTTTGTGACACCAGGTGAAGCCAAACGGGTTTTCAAGTTGCAGAAATCCATTTATGGATTGAAGCAAGCATCCAGGTCATGGAACATTCGATTTGATGAAGCCATAAAGTAATTTGGTTTCATTAAGAATGAATGTGAGCCATGTGTTTATAAGCGTTTTAATGGGAATGCGGTCGTCATCCTAGTGGTATATGTTGATGACATATTGCTTATTGGAAATGACGTACCAGCCTTATAGTCAGTTAAGGACTGGTTGAACAAGTGTTTCTCCATGAAGGACTTAGGAGAGGTAGCCTACATTCTAGGGATCAAGATCATTCGTGATAGATCCAAGAGGCTTCTTGGACTAAGTCAGGGTACATACATTGACCAGATACTAAAGAGATTTAGTATGGAAAAATCCAAGAGGGGATTGGTTCCAGTGTCACATGGCTTACATCTTTCTAAGAAAATGTGTCCCCAGACACAACAGGAGAAAGATAGGATGAGCAAGATCCCATACGCTTCGGCTATAGGATCCATCATGTATGCCATGTTATGTACCAGGCTTGATGTTGCCTATGCACTGAGCATGGTAGGTAGATATCAAGAAGATCCAGGAGAACAACATTGGACTGCTGTTAAGACTATCCTTAAGTATCTGAGAAGAACTAAGGATATGTTCCTGGTGTATGGAGGAGACGAGGAGCTTGTCATCAGAGGGTATGCTGATGCTGGTTTTCAAACAGACCAGAATGATCTGAAGTCACAATCTGGATATGTTTTCTGTCTCAATGGAGGATCTGTGAGCTGGAAGAGTTCAAAGCAGCCAGTTGTCACCGATTCTACAGCGGAGTCTGAGTATATAGCAGCTTCTGATGCAGCCAAAGAAGCTGTTTGGATTCGGAACTTTGTCCAGGAGCTTGATGTGGTGCCTAGAAGTAAAGATCCCATTACATTGTATTGTGATAATAATGCAGCGGTGGCTCTTGCAAAAGAACCAAGGTCACATCAACAGACAAAGAACATACTCCGGAAGTATCACCTCTTGAGGGATTTCTATCAAAGGGGTGAAGTTGCAGTGAGCAGAGTGTCCACGGAAGAGAATGTGGCAGACCCCATGACTAAAGGAATATCTCAACAGAAGCATGAATATCATGTGAGAGCTAGTGGGTTAAAGGTTGTTAGCAGTTGGCTCTAGTCCAAGTGGGAGTCTGTTGGAGTTGGTGGTCTAGAACCGACTACTTTGTACTTTATTCATTAAATAAAAGCCTTATCACATCTTGATTGTTCTTCTGCATGACATGTCATGTGATAATGTCCTAAGGACAGCTGTTGCATTAAAGGGTTGTTGCGGATCCCTGCTATGATGAGAACCCAGAAGTGCCAAAACACTGTTCTTGAATGTATGTTCTATGGCCAGATGATATTATTTGAGGGACACAAATAATACAGGTCATTAGGGGTGAGGACTCATAAAACTTTGAGGCACCTTCTCATGGTGTGCGCCCTTGGTAATATCCCGGAGGATATTATGAGAACGAGACCCGCCAGTAGGAAATCCACATTTCATAGTGTCATTGGATGTTCCTATGTACGGACGTGTGTATTGATCCTTAGACTTTAAGATTATTATTAATGGGTATTACAACTCACACACTTAGATATATTGACGAAAACTGTGACGACACCCTGTTCGTAGCGAGGTAGGATACGTTGGGTGTGTCACGAGTAATACCGCATTAATAGATAATGCGAGAAAGGATTTGTCCCTTCCGTTCCATAACATAAGTAGATATCTCAGGCCCTTTGATGGAATTGATATAGCCTAAATAAATCCATGGCCATGGTAAGGTATGGGCAAGTTCAATTTCGGGAAGTCAAAGAAAGAATAATCAAGCACATGGGTTGATGGCACTAGCATGCAACCTGCTTGATTGGAGATATCTAGACAAAAGGATTATATTACACGGTAAGTGTTTGTTGGAGGTAACACGTCATTGCGGCGTTAACTTCTTTCTCTATGGGTGCCTTGGCGTGTTGCTAGATTCTAACCTTGGACTTTAGGCAGACTCAGCCTAATGCCACTGAGAAAGAGGCCTAGAGGGTCACACACTAAGTGTGTCCATGTATCTCAGTTAAGTATTAATTTAACAAGTTAAATAAATATTATTCTTGACTGTGGTTTAACAATTATTTAAGGATGTCTGATCGCATTTATTTTGACACTAGTTATTCGAGAGAATATATTATGGACGAAATAATATATTTATTAGCGAGTAATGCAGTTAAATTTATTTAATAAATAAATAGTCATTACTCAAGGTCTAATAAATGCGGTGGAGAAAAAAAAAGGAAAATAAAAGTACACGCCGTGTATATTAAACATACACGCCGTGTAGTTTTATGGAAAACAAGTACACGCCGTGTATTAATTATTACACGCTGTGTAGTTTTTCCAGTTGGGATTTTGAGGATTTAATATTATTTTATTAAATGATATTTATTATAATCAGTGTGGGCGCATGTCAAGGAATTAATAATTCGACATGGGGGTGTTTTCAATAAGAGTTAATGAAATAAATAAAACGCGTAATGCATTTATTTATTGTCATAACTCTATTAACCTCAAACATGATTATAAATATCCTCACAACCCCAAAATTTTAAAGAGCCATTGTTGTGCACAACGGATTTGGAAAATACTCTCAAGCCAAGAGAGAATTCCCTTTTCACCAAGAACGCCCTCAAGTTATGAGAGCAAGATCCTCCACCGGATCAAGGCGGTCAAAGGCGGACATCGCAAGCGAAGGTTCTTCCGCGCTAGCACCCATAGATCTCTTCGGCGACGTCTGGAGATATGTGAAACATGTGTGGATCACCGCTAGAGGAATCCTACACTTGGATTCTGTGACGCAATGACGGATCACCGAATCGTGACCGGACACATCAACGAAGAAAGAATTCCAACGAGGTAATTATTATGCATTAATTAAATTAATTATAATCAACATATGATGATCCTCCTAAAGGGTTCCGGGACTCTTATTTTCTTTTCGTTCTTCGTTCTATTCCGAAGATTCGGCGTTTTATATCATGACGGATCTCAGATTGAACATTGTTTAACGAAAAATCAAGTTGGGCAAACCCACTAACACGCTTCTGCTGCGCCCGGAACCTTCAGAATGCACGTGGCATACCCCGCGCATCTTCACCTCTCCTGGAGGGGGAGTAACCAAGCCCAAGAAGTGGGTACTCGAACAAGGAATATACATATCCTTATGCTCAATCAAGAAGCCCGAACAACGTCGTAAGGGGATCTCCGTCCCATAGCTCAGCCCAAGAAAATGAGTAGCCAACAGTCCCAGGAGTAACACCATCGATGCCCAACATCCTGCATGTCTGCCTCGAATTGCAAGTCAAGGGGCTCAAACCACCGCACCTCGACACTATCCGCTTTGGGCGGCACTAACTCGCCCGCACGGTTTTAGGTCGCGTCACAAGGACGCGTCTAGGTGGGGGAAAGCGCCCCTCATACTTGAGAGTTCCAGGTTAAGTAAAACCCCGCCTCGTCACTGCCCCGTAGTAGAGAGGTCTCTTCAAAGTCAAAGCCGTCACAACACTGACCCGTATAACCAAGGGTCCCACTCCGGTAATCACGGAGGAAAGCCTCAGACTAGCCTAGTAGAAAGGAATGAGCCTGGAATGCCAACCGCTATCCCCACTGCCCAGCCATGCTGGAGGGTAATTCATAATATGATATCGGGTGACCCACTACCCAGCCCTGCTGGAGGGTAAACCATAATACATCATCAGGCGACCCACTGCCCAGCCCTGCTGGAGGGTAAACCATAATAAGATATTGGGTAACCCACTGCCCAGCCCTACTGGAGGGTAAACCATAATACATCATCAGGCGACCCACTGCCCAACCCCGCTGAAGGGTAGACCTTAATACATCATCAGGCGACCCACTGCCCAGCCCCGCTGGAGGGTAGACCTGGAATAAGTCGACATGCGACCCACTGCCCAGCCTTGCTGGAGGGTAGACCTGGAATAAGTTGACAGGCGACCCACTGCCCAGCCTTGCTGGAGGGTAGACCTGGAACTAGACGACGGGCGACCCACTACCCAGCCCTGCTGGAGGGTAGACCCTAAGAGGTCGTCGGGTGACCCACTGCCCAGTCTCTGCTAGAGGGTATACCCTAGAAGTCAGCGAGAAACCCACTGCCCAGCCCTGCTGGAGGGTAAACCCGAAGAAGTCGATGAGTAACCCACTGCCCAGCCCCGCTGGAGGGTAAAACTCAGAACTGCTCTGGCCATCTCTACTGGAGGGTACAACACTGGCCAACCAAACACGGAGTGGGTATCGCGCGACCACCCAACTCCAGCACAACTCACCCAAAAGAGGTGCAGCGTCTGCTCCAGCACTGGGTGTCACTAGCACTGCTACCGGCCAATCCATCGAGAATGAAACTAGGGGGAGACCACTCAACCCTGCTGGTCAACCAACGAGCACACAGAGGGACCCTCTACACCGCGAGAGGTCCAAGTACGCAAAGTAGAACACGGCACGCACATGGGTCCCACCCGACGTGTGGCCCCGCGTCAACCCCAACTGAGTGCACAAACGTCTCAGGTACAAACCATACGTACCTCCAAGCGCTCCCGTATACTCCCAGAGTATACCTCGTTCCAGCCCATAGGCTATCGTGCATACGGCACCCGACGTCAACTTGAAGGCGTGACGTAACAACTCTAACCTTCCACCTCATCGGCTGAGGCACAACCAACCACATCTCATAAACCATTTATATCACTCTCCCAAGAGTGTGCGATCACACGCCAAGGGTCCGCTAAAAACATGGTAGGACGAACCACCACCGGAGCACCTCTCATGCTCCACATTAAATAAGATCGCGCAAGAGGCTCTGCACAACCAAACGGATTGCACCATTGTAATCCTCGCGAAAAAACACATGAGATCAACTACTTACTCGCCTCCAACGGATATCGGACGGAAAAGTTACCAACACCGCCTTACGCCCGAACGACGTCCTGTGATCCCGAGCCTCGGCCCCGAAAACAGTCGGGCGCGTCGTACCATTGCGATACCCTCGGGAAAACACGTCAAAAGAACTACTCACTTGAGTGCAACAGATATCCAGAGAAAAAGATGCATTCTGGTGCACCGCACACGAGCGGTGCCACAGGGGACCTGAATCCCAGTCCTGAAACTCGACGAACGGTTCACACCGTTGCGATCCTCTCGAAAAAGCACACAAGATAGACTATTCACTTGTCCAAAATGGTTGCCCGGTGATAAAGCTGGAAATCACTGTCAACTCTCGAAATGGCCCTTATGGGCCCCGCACCATCGTGTGGAATTACAGCGGGCAGACTGTGCCAACGCGATGCCCTCGGAAAGACACCCAACATCGACTGCCCGCACGCCCCGAACGGACGTCCGAGGAAAAAGTCGCTAAAACGCTGCACGCAGCTCAAAAGACAGTCGTGGGCCCCACGCCTCAACCTCGGCCTCAACGCCCGGTACCACCCTGGAAACCTTCGACTCGACGCCAGAGTTCCAAAACTGCTGACGGTGCTTAAAACGGACGTCGGATGCGTCCGCCCCGTCCGAAATAAAAATCTCGGGAAAAACACTCGTCCACTTAAAGACGCGTCGCACCTCCGAGGCCCCTCGTTTCAGGAATTAAAAATTCTCGAAACCATCTCAAAACATTCCCCTCGACGCAAGGTCCGCGCTGCCGCTGACGGCGCGCAAAACGGATGCCTGTAGCGAAAGCTACGGGCGTCGGAAATTCCAAAGGGGAAACTCCCTTGGGCCGGACCGGCCCGGTCCGGCCGGTCCGCGGCCCGGCCGCGGGTCTGGTTCGGTCCACCGCGGCCAGCTGGCCACGGCCTATCGCCACCGACCGGACTTGACGGCCGATCCCTTATTCTTCCGCAGCGACCCGCGTTACGCGGGTCGCGGTCGCCGCACGTGGGGTCGCACACCCCGCGGCCCCTCCTCCCCTTTGCGCTACGCCGGCGCCGCCCGAGAGCCCGCCTGAAGCCGCCGTCCGCAGCCGCCGTCCGCAGCCGCCTCCATCGCGCTGCCCCGCTGCCGAGACGCGCCCACCATCGCCACCTGGAGCCAGAGCTCGCCGCCGCCAGCCGCTTGAAGCCGGGACCACCTCCGGGGTGCCGCGCCGGATCGCCGGACCGCCGCGATCCCTCGCCGGAACGCCCAAAAACCACCGGAAAACGACCTTAAACCCGCAATCTTCGGCGGATGATTGCGGGGTCCCCGAAACTCAGATTTACCAACCGAAACAAGCGATGGAAGGAGAAAAAACTATACTACGCAATTATGTGGTTCGTTCGAAAATCCAACAACAAGTCGACGCTAAAATTTGGATTCAAAGGAGGTTCGGGAATAAAAACGCAACAAAAGAAACCTCCTACCTCACTGGGCTTCACTCGGAGCTTCGCGTCGATCCGCCGGCACCACCACACCTCACCGGAGTCGCCTCGCCGGACCATCTCACCGGATATAGAGGAGGAGAGGGGAGGGGTTTCGCCAGGGGTTCAAGGGAGAAGGGGGAGGGGGAGGGTTTAAATAAATTAATTGATGTTTTAATTAATTTAAAACCCCCGAAAAGACCCGCATCTAAAAATCCCGACGGGGTCGAGATTAAGCCTCCCCTAGGGTAAACACCACCTCCCGAGCAAAACAGCGGTCTCGTAATTTTAATTCAAGACCCCGTTCAAAAGTTATTAAACTCAACGCCCGAGGGTGCCAAATTACGAAAACGCCCCTGGGGCCATTTTTCACAGACGGGCTGCGCCCGCAAAACTGACTCCCCTCCTAGGGTAAATGGCACGCTCCGAACTCAATGGTGCCCTCAGTTTCCCAATCCGAGCCACCGTTTAATAGATACTAGTGTTTCACCATTAAACGAATAAATTAATTTATTAATTTATCCGTTTAACCTTCCGAAAGCGAGCGAGGGGTCCAAACATCCCACACCGACATGTTTTATGTCATTACTATGGTAAATACCCCATTCCAGACCCATCCGTACACTCGGATCTCTAATCCAGAACTCCGTTTAGGAGTTATCTCATTTATTTAGCGTTTCCAGTGTGAACGCACTGAAAATTTAATTCCGGCCACTCCGGGGCTCGGAATCGCACGCCATCTGAAGACGCTGCCCTGGAATATTATCAAGAATATTCCAAAGTCTTTAGTAGCAGAAACCGGGTTCTTACAAGATCTGTTTACAATTTCTGGTGGCTAAGGGAAGGTGATAGGAAATCTAGTTTCTTCCATCTCCTTCACAAAGAAAGAAAGCTAAGATGGGGGGTTACTACCTTAAACATTAATGGGGTAACTCTCTCTTCAGAGGATGATATTGCAAATGCGGTTGTTAGTTATTTTTATGACCTCTATTCTGAAACTGGGATTGACAGATCAAATATGATTATGCAAAACATCATTCCAAGTATTGATAATCATGAAAATGACAAACTTGTGGTGGTACCTAGGGGGAAAGAGGTTCGGGAGGCCCTGTTCTCTCTGAACATTGATAGTGTTGCTGGGTCGGATGGTTTTACAAACAAGTTTTTTATGTTTAACTGGGAAATTGTTCATGATGAGGTTATCAATGCAGTCAAAGAATTCTTTGCTACTGCTTCCATGAGTTATGGTGATAACTCTAACTTCATTGCTCTGTTACCCAAGAAGGAAAATGCAATGGATATTAAAGATTTCAGACCAGTTTCTATTGGCAATACTATCCCTAAGATCATTAGCAAGATTCTTTCCATGAGAATGGGCAATGTGGTCAAGGGGCTCATCACCCCGAATCAATTTGGGTTTGTCCCAGGAAGGAGCATTCAAACATGAATCTTTACTGCCTCTGAATGCATCAATTCCCTAAAAAGGAAGGTGAAACAAGGTAGTTTTGCGGTGAAAATTGATATCTCTAAGGCCTTTGATACAATGAAATGGATATTTCTTCTATCTATTCTTAGGATGCATGGTTTTTCTACAAGGATGATCAATCTGATTCACTCCATTCATAAGAGTGTTAGGCTTTCTATTCTGGTTAATGGCTCGCCAAGAGGATTTTTTCGATGCTCTAGGGGTTTTCGACAAGGGGATACTCTCTTTGGGCTTCTGTTTTCCCTTGCTGAGGATTATCTGAGTTTATGCCTTAATAGCCTTCTGCAAGCTGGTCTGTAAAATCTGATTAAAGTTGGTAGGGATCTCTTTTCCCCCACTCACCAGCTCTATGCTGATGATAACCTTTTATTTGGTAATGATGTCACAAGGACAATGTCTTCAATCAAGAGCATCTTCAAGCGTTATTAGGATGTGGCTGGGAAGGCCATTAGTTTTCAGAAATCTTTTGTAGTTTTTGGGGAGGGAAACTCCATTAGAAGGCAACAAAAAATCACAAGATCCCTTGGGGTTAAAAAGGGATCATTTCCCTTTACTTATCTTGGTGTTCCTCTTTTCTGGGGACGTGTGAAAAGGTGCCATCTTGAGTCCACCTTTCCCGCATTATTGCTCAGATGGAAACTTGGAAAGGGAAATCTATGTCTCAAGATGGAAGAATTTTTCTTGTCAACTCGGTGACTACCACAATGTTTGTTTATGTGTTTTCCATTTACAGGTGGCCAAAGTGTCTTATCAAGGAACTCTAAAGGCTTATCAGAAACTTTATATGGACCGGTTCTATCTATGAAAGGAAGCTGGTTGTTGTGGCATGGAAAGACTGCATTAAATCAGTTGATATGGGGAGACTTGGCATTAAAGAATTGAGCCTTTTTAATGAATATTTACTCAGTAAATTCACCTGGAGTCTTATCACCTCCAAAGATAGTTCTATGGAATTCATTTCAGCCCAGATCACAACACGACTTTGGGATGGTTATTCCCATTACCTTGCTTCTTCTATATGGCCTGCATTGAGATCTTCTTTCAATGGGATTATTTCCTACTCAAAGTGGCTTGTTTTCAGGGAGTCTACTATGAATTCTTGGACAACTCCTTGGCTGTACAGACCGATTCAGGAGGATGCTGTTATTCCACAAGATTGGCTGCAGTGATCGATTGGTTCACTACAGGATGAAATTTCAGGCATATGTGAGTTCACCCCCTCTCAGATTTTAACAGAAATTCACAGGTACAATTTCATGGATAAGGATACTATTGTATGGACACCAAGTTCGGATGGTACTCTTACTGCTCGGGCAGCCTATCAGATGATGTGCAATGGGCAGTGTCCAACTCCTCAGTGGCTTGCTGCCTTCTTGATTTTCTTCATTTACCCTTCTTATTTCTTTCTTTTATGGAGGATATGGAAGAGAAGACTCCCAGTGCAATTCCTCCTTCAACGGACTGGAATCCAGCTTGCCTCGCCTGTCCAATCTGTCTTACTGATGTGGAATCCATTGATCATATTTTCCTGCATTGCACTCCCATTTGCGGACTCTGGAAATACATCTAGGACATGGTGGGGAGTCGATTGGAGAAGGACTTGGAGGGAATTTTCTCCTCTTCCATTTCCGTATGCTACAGCGAATAGGTCAAGAACATTCTCCTGGTTTCTGTTGCAGCAACCATCAGTTTCCTCTGGAGGGCTCGTAATGCCCAGGTCTTTGAGGGTAAAAATCCTGCCTTCTGGTCAGGAGTTAGGGAGATTAACAGGGTAGTTTGTATAGCCTCTAGGGTTCAGGTTGGTTGTATGAACAATGAATTCAACGATATTGTTATTTTGAGGAATTTTTGAGTTGCTGGCAGGACAAAAAAACCGTTGGTGATGAAATCAATAAGATGGATTCCTCCGATGCCTTCTTTGTTGAAGGTCAATGTTGATGGGGCGGCCTCAGGTGCACCTGGACTAGTTGGCTGTGGTGGTGTTTTCCATACCTATTGGGGCTTTGTTAAAGGGTGTTTTTATCACTACATTGGGTAGGGATATGCCATTGAGGCTAAGCTGTGGGCCATGATTAAATCTACCAGATATGCAGTTTTCCTTGGTTGGCATTTTTTGTGGATGGAGTCAGACTCAATGGTGGAAGTTGATATTCTTCAAAGGCGGTCACGGAATTTACCATGGAGGATGTTACCCTACTTGATTGGGTGTCTACGAATTCTTGATGATGTTATTCTCAATGTAATACATGCTTATAGGGAGTCTAATCAGGTTACTGATGCACTATCAAAGAAGGCTATTGTGGAGTCCAGCTCGGAATGGTCTTTTCTGTCTGTTGATTGTTGTGTGCCCTTTGTTGAGGCTGATGCATGCAAAAAGTCTTTGACTAGGCTTTGTAAACATCACTTTTGATGTTATGTCTTTTCATTTTCTTTTTAAATAAAATTTGGTAGGAGTGAGTCCGACTCTCTTCTGGGCCTTTTGAGTATTATGTAAATACTATAAAAACATTTCCTTAAATACTAGTACTGATTCATAAAGTTGTATTGGACATCATGCAATTTATATTTCTTAAACAACTATATAATTGTTTTTAAAAATAACACTACAATGGGGGAGATATTAATTTGGGGTTGTAAGTTTTCTTTACTAGTGGAATTATTCTTGTATTGAGGTTAGATGTAGTTTTTTCTTTTTTCACTTGAATGTGTATATGGTGTAATTAAAAATATAAATCATACTTTTTTTCAATGTGAAAGAATACATATCTAATGGTAATATTTGTAGTTGGGGTTTGGATTAGTGGTAAGCACCCCGTAATGCTACATGAAAAATGGGTATTCAAAACCCATGGGGCGCAGGTACTGTAGTAGTACTATAGTGTACTGTAGCAGTGGCGGTACTGTAGCAACGAAGGGAACTATAGCGGTGGCAGGTTACTGTAGTGGCGATAGGGTACTATAGCGGCGGCGGGTACTGTGCGGTACTGTAGCAGCGTGGGCACTGTAGTAGTACTATTCACCGAATGGGCTTTGGGCCATAAATTTGGGCCTACCGGTCATGTAATGGGATAAATGCCCATTGGGCCTTCGGGCTATGTATTGGGTCTCCCTCTACCCAATTAAAAGATGTATTTGCTTTGATTTAATAATAAATGAGGCTTCGTCCCTAACCTTTAAAAAAACCTAATGGTAATATTCTTATTTTTTCATGATCGAAATAATTAATGTTAATAATTTATTTTTTAGATTTTTTATATGATGAAACATGTTTTAATTAATGTTTTGAGCGATTTTAGTTTTTTATTAGTAAAATAATATTCTGATATAATTTCAAAATTATTTTATAGGAAATTTAATGGTTTTTTCATATGATATATTCTTCAATTAGATATAATAAACTCTTATGATTTTTTTAATAAAGTATTTTAACACTATTTTTTATTCTATAAATTTCAAGACAATTAATTTTTTTGTGATTATTTGTTCTCTTCAATATGATTTTTTATCATAATGATTAATTTGGTTAAAAAAATATATTTTTTATGGAATGCAATAATTTTGGTGACATACATTAATTTTTTGAAGAATCTACCACATTTGATGACAATTGTTTTGGGAGACCTTTATAAATTATTTTAAAAAATATTAATTACGAGTTTGAAGATTTTATGATTAGATCTATGGAAATGTGTTTAATTTGTTTCCAAAGTTCAATAAAAGTTATAATATTCTAATTATATAAAATATAATTTTAAAAAATATGCTTTTATAACGTTCTTATCAATTTATCAGTAAAATATTTTTTATTTTTTACTTATTTTCATCAAAAATAATTTATGAAATTATATTGAGAATCACTAAATTCATTAAATTTTTAACTATTTATTCCATAAAATTAAATGATCTATTTTTTATTAATGATTGATAATGGAATATATTTTTATTAAGAGTTAAACAATAATGGTTTTCAAATGGATAAATAAAATGTATTTGTAAATGTTTTAAACTATACAAAATTTATTTAGAAATAAAATTAAGAACAATGTTCTTTTTAGGATTTTTTTTAAAAAGTAGATGTTTTAATAATATATTTGAATGAATTTTAATTTATCATGATGTAAATTTATATTGAAACTAATATATATACACACACATATATGATTATATTCCATACATTTTAAACCTATTGATTTTGGTAGTTTAAGGAATTTTAGGTTTGAATAATGATTTTTATTGATGAATATTTTTATTGTTATGTATGATAAATATTTTCTAGTATTTTATAGTAATTTTATATTTTAAATTATATATATATATATATATATATATATATTTTCAAGTTAATTTGTTGATTCATGAATTATTTATCTATTTGAAGTGGCATTTGAGGTGGAATAATCATTTAATTATTAAAAATTGAATTACATATAGTATGTTATGATATTTTTTTAATATAAAAATTTTCATATAGTTTATATAATTCTTGACATAAATTGAAAATATAGATTTTTTTTGGAATTTTTGTATTTTAATATTTATTTGATTCAAAAAATAACTATATTGATCTAAGAAAAACAGGTTTTAATATAATTTATTTCTTTTTTTCAGTTTGAAATGTGTTTTCTTTTAAAAAGTATATTTTAATTTTTTATATTTTTTCATTTTTCTTGATTAGAATTTTTTTAATTGTCTTTAAGTTTCCTAATGATTTTTTTTAATTTTGTTTAATTTTTATTTGTTTTTATTATTTCATTCAAATTCAATGAATTTATTGAATTATATTGGTTTAGGTTGATCCAAAATGACTCAATTTAATCCTTTGTATTTAAATCAAAACACATATTATATAGAGTTAGATCTAACATTATGTTTTTTAATATATTTTCTATGTGAATATTATTTCATTTGATTATAAATGATCTGATAAATTGATGTTATTTGTATAAATACTATAACATAGAATGCTTTACTCAAAGGATACATTATATGTTAGAACCAACTCATCGAATGTTTTGATGGTATTTCAATGAATCCAAAATAACTAAAAATGTTAATATTGATTTACATTAAAATTATGTTCATAAATTGGATATTTTGAATGAGAAATAGAATAAACTAGAAATCATATGATTGTGTGATTATGAATGATATCATGTTTTTGAGTGATTGGGATATTTTTTTTCTATTGTAATTTTCCTAGAGATTATATTTTTAATTATTCATTGTAATATTCTCTTAGTTTTTCTTTCATAAATTTTCATCTTCTGCTCATTATGATAAATAAGATTCTGATTGTGGAATCTTTATATCCCAATCCATGGAGTTTGATTAAGTCTTGTGTTATAATAATTTCTTCTAATCGAAATGATCAAAGAGAATCTTGGGGATAGAGCTCCTGACATCGAAATTCTTATTGAGGAAGTCCTAGAGTAGACATGGATCTCTTGATTGAGGATATATCAATGAAGATAATTTTACATAATGTTGATACCTTAGTCTAGGTTATCAAAACACCTCTAAATTTAGGGGAAAAATTAAGACACACCTTGATAAGAGTTGTTTAGTAATATAATATTCTTTATAGAGTATTAGGATTGTTTCCAAATATTTTATGCTTTTTTACATTATTTTTTCTTATCAGATTGGATTTTATCATTTTTATAATTTGTTTATTTAATATATGATGGTTATTTTCCATTGAATGTATCTGTTTTTTATATTTTATGTATACATTGATACATAGATTTTATTTAAAATTGTAACCTATGATAAATTTTCACTTTTAAGGGAAATAATTATATGTTTTATTTTTTATTTCAATTCACCCCCTCTTTAAGATACCATGAATTTATGTTTGTAAGAAACACTTGGTATCATATCTCCCTATAAAATTTTTTTATCATTATTCTTCAGCAGAATATGGTGACTCTTCTATCCAAATATCTGATGATCCAACATTTTTATTGTGTTGTGTTTGTCATTAATAAATTATTTTGTAATAAATCATTTTATGTATATATGTATTAGCAAATAAAAATATATTAGACTTTTATTGGATATACCAAGAATATTTTTGGTGATAATATCCATCCATAAAAAGTTCAAGGTTCACATAGTATATTTTATACAAATTGAATTTAACAATGTTGATTATTGATCAATTCATTAATGTCAAAGACATGTGTTGATTATGATAATGAAGACCCATTTTCTAAAACATTGATAAAGGTGAATACCTTTAAAATAATCAATTCCATGAAGAGAAGTTGAAAAAATTTTATAGACCATTCAAAAAGAAATTAATTTCAAGAATAATATTTGATAAAGATGATGTTGATAAGTGAGTACATTTAATTTGTTTGGAATTTATGGTGAGAAGTGGACTTAAATTATTTTCCATATATATAATTAATATAATAATTTTTATGATGGGATTTATCTAAAAGAAAATCCATGCATAAGTCAAACAAGGATAACCTCAAACCACATGGGGCACACAGATGGTTAACCAAATAGGAAGTAGTTATTCTATCAGTCATAGGGATCCATGGGTGAATTCCTACCTAGTAAATAAGAATTTGGGTGATAATAGAACCCGTAGGGAGTGCATGGTGTATGCATTGAGTGTGCATGAAGGTTCCTGTGCCACCTATCAGAGGTATGGTATGAAGGAATGATAGCGAGAATGTGTGGTGGTGTTCCTATAATGGACCATGGGCTACTTACATATTCTGAATCAAATGAATGAGAAGTATTATATAGTAGTGCCTAGCTATGAGGAATATTGATGTGGGATATGACAAGAACACTTCATTTACTCAATAAAAAATATGGATTAAACCATTGTTTCCTGATCATATATGTATTCATGAAGAAATTAATAAATTTTATTTCCCTCAACATTTTTATTAGACTTACTCATAGTTTAGCTTACATGAATTGAAATCTACCTTTACATGAGCAATATTGAGATAACTGATGTATAATCAACTCTAATATTCATTGAATATCATCACATTAATCCTCTATGATAAAGATGATAGAATAATATTAGCTCGAATGAATTTAGGCCAATCATTCATGCCATTTTTTTACAATATAATACAAATGATGATGAAAACAATGTGGAAATGATTGTTCTATAAAGCCAACATATGAACATTGATGACCTGGGAGGTGATCTCATATCCATGTAGCATCACATGATGAAGTTCATAGCTTCCATCACATGATACCTCTATCATGGAAAGACTTGGTTGCATGATCATATGTCTTCTGATGTTTAATGTGATCAAACAAATCTAATCATAGAAACTCATACACACTCTATCATTATGTGATGAAGAGGAAGAAACCCACAAAAAACCATATTCATGTAATGTTTAGGTGTATCGTGTGCATTGTACATGTGAGGAAGTAGAATATATTACAAAACTCTTGGTTATTTAAAGAAGAAGTATGGGAATCCATGTCATTAATTTCCACAAAGTAGAATAACCCATAATCTATATATCTATAAAAAATAATCTAAGGCACACATACATAAATCGTGATGAGAAAGATCTTCTCAGTATCATGTTTGAGAGGATATAGTGAACATTTCATGTGAACAAATGATTGGATAAATCATGTTTACACATATATAACATGAAGGATGTGTGGATATCACATGTTCTATTACACAATATAGAATAAAAATGTTTTACATGTTGTATATTCAAGCCACTAATTCTATGTAATAAATAAATAGTTTGTAAGTAAAATCAAAGAAAATCATTGAGGATGATTGTGACATCAAGATATTAGACACAGTTTAATCAACACATGAAATAATAAGAATAACATACGATATGTGGTAGGGTTTACATGAAATTCCACGTGTGTCACATATAATAAGAATGTATGATGAAAATAATTGAGGAATTGATAAATCCATTCAAAAAAGAAAACTCTAATTATAACATCATTGTGGATTTTAAACTATAATTTGATATCTTATATTGATTATGATAAATTTTATGATGAAGAAATTTTTGTGACTAAGATTATATTTACGTATTATTATTTGTTAGTGAATTATGATATAATTAGTCCAAGACATGTTCACATCGTTGTTACTGAAGAATAAGAATAGTAGTCTAATTGATTTCTAAATATATGAGACAACCCCCTAATTTACATGTTAGAGGAAGCCATTTTATTTATATATCCATAGGATGTTGAATAGTGTAATTGCTTCCTATCAAAGAATACATGTTATAATTTACTGATCAATTCATGAGGAGGAAGCAAAGATCATGAATTTGTGTTTCAAAGTTGTATCTTGCATTCAAAATTATTGGTTCTAGGAAAAAAAGTTCCAGGAAATCTTCTTTCCCATTAATTTATTAATAATAAAATAGAAGATATGTGAATTTAAGATAATAAACACAACATATTAAGTATGTAATCATTCACACTAGAATAGAATCTTATAAAAATCATAGTGTTATTCATGATTTACTTTTTTATGTGCATTCTTGTGAGCTATAGATGAATACAATAAGAAATATATTCATTAAATATGTTAAATAGGTAAAATAATAGATAAATGTTTTATAGTGATAAAAAGTCATCCCACACTGATTCACCCCTCTCATTATTGTTATACCAAAGTGATTCTAATAATAACATCATCTGATGACCTGTTTGAATTATATATATTTGAATTTTATCATTTTTTTTTCAGAAAAGAAACTTACCTAGGTGGTGGTGGTCATGGAGTGGAAAAAATCTTAGAATCCATATCCTGTGGTGTTCTAACCACTTTAACTTTTTTTATAATGGTGGTGATGAATATAGGGAATATTTTTCAACAACATCTATGAAATTTCCTCTTCTATTCTTAGAAATATATTCTAAAATATATACATTCTTCCTTAAAATTTTCTAATACTCTTACATAAGACCTATAATGGTAATTATTGAAGAAATAAAATTCTATAGTGTTCCATTTGGATATAAAAATGATGAAAATTATCATTCTGATGAAGAAATCATGGATGAAGAGTTATGAAATATTAATTTGGTTTCAATATAATTTTCTTAGTATAAGGAATCATTGAATCCCCTAAAAATTATTATGAATTATATATTTATTTTATTCTTCTTGTTTAACTTCTCATTTTTCTTAAACATTCTTTCCACATCCCTCTCCTGATTAAACATGATGGATATTTTTATAAGTTTACGAGAAAAGGCTAATGTTTTTCCTTCCAGAATGTTTTTTCCACTTCTATAAAAATATTTTTGAAATATAACATACTAAACTTATAGAAATATGAATTTAATTTTCATCATTAAATCTAGCTCATTGAAAACTATAGTTCTATAAAACTTTCAGATAATGTGCAGTCAAAACAATTGATGTTCTACCTTAGGTAAGACAATTGAATTCCATACAAGAAACTAAATTAATTAATTAATCAGGGATATCATTATATGAAAATCTAAGGACTAATCACACTTATTATTAATCTCAGAAATTAAATATATCATTTTTGAATTGGTTCATAATCCTGATAATTCAATCAAGAAACTGGATTATGTGGTGATGAAATCAGTAGATGATAGAGGCCATAATAGAATTGATATTAAATATGGTGAAGAATTTTATTCTATTATTCCTATTGATGTTATGAATTATATACATGAAGAGTATACCCATCTAGAAGATCATATAGAAAATAATAATACTGATATTTTGTTAGAATGTATGGCACTAAAATTTAGTTCATGATTTGAGAGGATTGAAAATTGTTTTTCCATGATGTCAAACAAATTTATAGATTGAAAAGTTTTATTTAAATTATACTATAAATGGATACCAAGTTGGGTATTTTTCAGTAATAGAGTAATAATTAATAGACATCCTAGTCATAAAAGAAAATTATAAACTAGTATGTAGAGATGATGGTTTAGTTTCTCAATTTTAAAGAATATTATGAAAATAATTTTTAAAACATTGAGAGAATGGAGAGGTACATAAAGAGTCATAAAATCTATATTTTTTATTTTTTAGAGTAATATTTTTATTTTAAGATGTGATTAAATTATACCAACATCAATTTTATACAACAAGATCTGAATATTAATGAGAAGAATCAAAGGGTAGAGGATCCAAATAAGATGACATATGAGTCTAGTCAAAATATAGAACATAATCGAAGAAATAGTTTTGATAATTTAAAGATATTGATGAATCTTGAGAGAATGATTTCCAAATATCAAAATTTTAATTTAACATCATAATTTTTTTATTTTAGATATAAAGAGAAAATTTATTGAATCATTTTCATACTATTAACATTAGATATAATATAGATTGGTGTTTTCTATACATAAATTACATTTATCATTGTTTATGGGTGATTCATCAATATATATTCTTAGATATTTTATCACTTTTTTTTAACATTATTTTAAAATTGTAAAATTTTCATGTTGATTCTGAAAATACCACATGCAGGGGAAATTATTTTTCATTTCCCACTGATTTAGTATTAATGAATAATTTTTATTTTGAAAGTTAGTGAATAAAAAATTTATTGGGGGGAAAATTATAAGTTTTTCTTAGAAATTTAATGTGGTATTAGCTTCTACGAAATATATATAGAGTTATATACTAAACTCTGTTTTTATTTTTTGAAACTTCATGTTTTTCATTTTAGTTTTTATCGTGAAAATCACAAAGGGGGTAAAATTTTAGAATATTTAGTTTTCCTTTTATTAATGTAGACAATTTGTTTTTAATAATGTATTTCATAATTTTTTGGTAAGGGATTTTCATATGAGAGAATTATCATTAAAAATCCTCCAGATGTTAAACATATAGTTTGTTACATCAGATGATATTGGGAGATATTCAATTTAAATTTAAATTAATCTTATCTTATCTTATATGTCTTGTGATCCCCCAAAAGGTGTATATTATTTAGTCAAATGACTCCTTTTTATCTTTTATTTTGAATATCTGAATGCACTTCATAAACAGTTTGATCTAATAAAAAGATTTTTGTTTATGTTTTCTATATGCTAATTCTAATTTAGGATTATAAATGTTCTATCAAACTGAAGTAATTATAATTACCAAAAATTAGAGAATTTGTGTTAATCTATATTATTATAATTTATAGTCATTTAATTAAGAGATAAATAATGTTATTATGTTTTTGCAACAAAAAACAATCCTCTTTATTCTCAAACTCAATATTGTCAATATAGCTAATCTGAACCATGTTCACATTCAATCATAAGAACACAAATAACCCGTATCATTTTTATACTCAATCCAATGGATGTTGATAATCCACATCCCATTCATGCTCAAACTTCAAAATGTAGTTAATCCTCATCATTTTCATCATAAATCTTGTGAATGAAAATAATCTTAATTGTGACCACTCAATATTGTGGATTTACCTATTTTAAATAACGTTCATGATCAAAATCACACTACTAGAAAACTGGGTTATAGCTACATACCTATAGCCACAGTTTTGGAAAAATGTGGATATAAGTATTATAAGAAGTCTATATCCATGGTTTTATATAAAAACCTGGGTATAGGGTATATTTTTGAAGGATATATCCATGGTTCAATAAAACCGTGGCTATATAATTTTTTTTCAAGAGCTATAGACATGGTTTTTGTAAAACCATGTCTATAAAGTAATTTTCCCTTAGGATATAGCCACAGTTTGTTTAAAATAGTGGCTATAAAGTATTTTTCCAAGGACTACAGCCATAGTTTGTGTAAAACCATTTCTATAGTGTCTTTTTTTGAGATCTATAGAAATGGTTTGTGTAAAATATTGGATATAGAATAGGTCTATAGCCACAATTTTTTAAACTGTGGCTACAAAGTATTTTTTCCATTTTTTATAGCCATGATTTCTTAAAACCGTGGCTATATGTTTCCTACCCTTAGATAGAAAAAAATTAACCCACTAAAAAAGAGATATAAGGGTTATAACCATGGTTTAGATGCAATAACCATGATTTTTAATAATATATATAACAATAACAATATATATATATATATATATATATATATATATAATGTCATCTGTGGTGTTGTGGTTAGGCAGTTAGTGTGCATAGAAGAGGTACAAAGATCGAATCTAGTTGGAAATATATTGTTGTTGAGCTTTAGACATGGTTTATATGGGATATAGCCATGATTTTCCATCATGTAAATAGCTTTGTTTCCATGGTGAAAAATGTGGCTATAGCCCAACTACCATGGTGGAAAACTATGGGAGCTATTTACATGGTTTCATAAATCGTCACAATAGCTCTGTTTACTTGGTGGACAATCATGGAAATAACCAAGAGAACAATGGATATAACTTCTAGCTATAGCCACACTAATAAGTTCCACAGACAGCTAGAACTGTGGCTATAACTTATATCCATAGTTTTGATACATATAACCATGATTTGGGCCATGGATATAGCCAAAATTTGTAATTATGTCATAATCTCATATGGTATATAAAATTAACCAATGAATTGGAGGTTGATATTGGACCCCACCCATGAATCATCCATCCATAAGTGTTCCACCTGAAATCAATCATTCTTATTTAAAACATCACTTATTAATCTAGTGGAAAATAGATTGGTTTCATGAAGATATTCATTGAACATTTCTTAATCCATCCATAGAATGAAGGTGTATGGTATCATAAGAACATACCCCTAGTGTAACATAAGGAACATCAATGGATGTTGAAATAGATGTAAAAAAACTTATTAAAATTATTGATCACGATTAAAAACAATATAAGGCATCATTTTTTTAAAATTCATGAAAAATGATTAGAAATGCTGTCCTATACAAAAAATATATTGACATTGATAGAATATTTTTTTATTAAAACCAAAAAAGGTTTAAAAAAAGATAATTGAATTAATTTTTCAAAAAAATTATTTTCCATGAAATTAAAACCATAATGTTTTCATTTAAAACACAATCCTTTAAAATAACATTATAAAATAAAGAATTATCATTTTTAAATAAATCATTTCCTTTTGTAAAATATCCTTATATTTCTTTTATTATATTTTAAAAATATATTTATAGGAATCCAAACCATAAATAGAGTGATAAATCCTCCATTTGAAAATTACTAAATCAAAATATTAATATTAATAGAATCAATAAAATATATTTTTTTTCAAAATAAAAAATTAGGACATTGGAAAAAATAGTGAACATGGTTTTGTAAGAGAAAGAGATCATTTAGAGGAAATTATAATTCTTAGTAACATAATCCACTTTTATAAATAAAAAATCCATTAATGAAATTAACTATAAAATAAATAGGAAATTCATTATAATGTTAATGTAAACATAATATATGAAGGTAGTCTCATAAACATTTATCCAGAGAAGCATACTTATAACCCAAGAAAAGAAGTTGAGTGAACAAAATCCCTTACAGATCTTTTATAATTTGATAGAAAATTTATTGATAAAAAACACATTTATTGTAAATTTAAATAAAATTTGTATAGAAATAATAATGATATCTTATTTCAAATCGGCAACATATACACCATATATATAAAAATAGGTATATAATACAAAACATGTCTCAATAAATAGAAATTTAAGATGAAAACCTCACAATAATAATTGACTTCAATAAAAGTTATTTAATATTTTTTATAAAAATGTATAATCATATTAATAACCTATTTCATAACCTTATTCATTTCAATTATTCTTTTTTCACTTTGATTATAATCTTTTTTTTTAAATTCATTATTTACTTATCAAATTTTTTTATTGTCATATATTTTATTCCTATTTATTTAATGCATGTATTGTAATGTCACTGTTGATAAATATTTATTTTGAAAAATATTTATCATTTATTAGTCTATTTAGGAAAATGGAATATAAATTTTATAATGATTTTAATATTTTTATGTTTATCCTAGGATAGTTTTGGTTATGAAACAAAAAGATAAAATTTATAATAACCTGTGTCCGTAAATTTTAATAATAAAAGTGTGGTATATTAATAATGTTATGAAATATAATATAACCATTATAGAAGCTAAACCAAATATTATTTTCTAAATATTATATAATTAATATATAATAATGTGAGCATTTATGTTTCTATAGTAATCAATGATAGAAATTTATTGCATTGTACACGTAGGAGGTTAAACCCACCCAAACAATAATATGTTAGAATCAAGGAGAGAGTAAGGTTAAGAAAGTTATTTCCTTTCCAAAATATTATTATTAAATGATCATAATGATATAATTTATTAGTTTTTAATGTGTTTAATATAATTTTGTTATATTTGGATAAATATAATTATTCTAGATGAAAAAATGAAATGTGTTAATTCATGGAGGCGATAGTCTACAAATACACATGATAAATTTCCTTTCCCCCAAAAAATAATTAAGAAAGAAATTAATTTATATTTTTTAAATAATAATAATTTTTTATGTAGAATATTTTTTCATTTAGAAACTCCTTTAAACCTGTCATGTATGGTGGTTATGAGGAATGTATTATATTGCTTATGGAAGTAGCAATCCACATGTAACATATGAAACATTATTATTTTTTGAATGTTTGGGAGACTAATTGAAAATGGTTATCCACTAAACATAATAAAATATCAGTATAATTAGGATTGTTATTTATTTTTTTTCAATATGGGTTGATTAGATTCTAAAGATTAAGATGATGACTAAAATGAAAAGGAAATAAGAAGGGGTAATTGACAATGTCACTTCACTCATTGTAATAGATCCTTTGAAAATTTGATTAAGGATTTGATAGGTGGTATTTTTAGAAGACCAAAAAATATTGGAAATTTCTAGGGTTTTTTAATTATTTGGGAATAAATTTATCAAATACAAGAGGAATTATGTGTTAATAGAAGTGGGGTGGTGGTGGATCCTTTTATAAGGGTACAAAGTGACATTTTTTTAATAATATAAAAGGTAAAGTCCCCATTAAATGGTTTAGTGGATCCAATAAAAGACAATAACAGAGTGGCAGAAGGGGCGAGGTCAAGATATCCATAACCATACACTTGAATAAATATTTTTCTAAATTTTATGTCTTTTAGCCTTATATTTTTTAGTTTTTCCATTTTTTACCATGGTATGTAATATTTACCAATGTAATTTACTATTAATGCCTAAAAACAAAATGATCCTTATTAAATAATTTGGACATAATTATTCCAAAATAGAAAAAGATTTTAAAAAATAAATTTCATAATTTTTTTAATAATATCACACATAACGTGTAAAAATCATTTTCAAGAAAAGTATATTTTATTATTAATTTTTTTAATATGATAAAATTATCAATTATCTGTATTTAAATGAAAATAAATTTTTTATTGTTGACCAAATAAGAGTTTTTTGGCTTTCAAAAAAATCCAAAGCCATACTCACCTTGTGGATGCATCGTTAAAAGAAAAAAAATAGTTTTTTATCAAAGAAAAAGGTTTCTTTAGTTTAAAAATAGTAATCATGATTTATATTTTTTTATTTTTTATTTTTAAATAATTTATTTTAATAAATAAATATATATTTTTATATAAAACATGGGTCACAAACCTTTAGATAATTCATTTATTATGACAATTTAATAGAATTGGTAGTGCATAAAAAATAAATTTCTTTCAATATTAACCAAAGTTTCATCTTTTTTAGGAAAAAATCAAAAAATAAATGTAGGATAATTATTAAATTTATAGTTTATAAATGAAATCAACTTCACAAAACTAAAAGTCTAAAATTTACATTTTTTTAAAAGTGAATATAAATAATATAATGAAAAATATTTTTATTGAGAAATTATGTTTTAAAGCGTTTTTAATATTATTCCACATCAATTTATAGTTTAGATATTGTCAATATATTGTAATACCCTGGAATTATAAAATAAGAACATTGTATTTGATAGCATGTATGACACGTAATACCAAGCTTGCAAGGGAATATAATCTCGAGAATTTACAATATAATTAGTATTTAAATTAAATTAAATATATGATATAGCCTTCAATACATTCAACAATGAATTAGTTTTCATTGCACACAATAAAAACTTTATTTGATAGTTTGTGTTACACGCAAGACCAAGTATTATAAGCATAAATATATTATTAAAATATTATTATTTAATATAATATGATATAACCTAGATGTTAAATTAGAGGTTATAAATAGTATTAATAAACTTATAAAATATATTTTTTAAACAAATCTATGATAAATTCATTGTTTACAAATAAATTATAAATAAAAATATAAACCAATTGAATATAAATGATATATTTTTGTTTTTATGCTTCCAAAGGTGTTTTATCTTAATAAATGAAATTAATTACAATTATTTATTAATATATGGTATATATTTAATGAAATAATTTTTATATTCATCCAATATATTTTATAGTCATAATATAAGAACAAACCCAACATTACACACGAAAACCTATATTTTTATAAAGGCACTTTTATCACCTTTTAATGGAAAACCTATTTTAAATAATATTTTTGGAAATTTTATATATTTTATATGTAAAAATGAACTTAATTTTTGTAATATAAATATAAAAATTAGTCTATCTTGTTTTTTTTGCTATTTTTATGAAATATTTTATTTTTGATGAATAGTGAAAAATACTGAATTTTAATTCAAAAATGTTTTTTCATATTATTTATTTATAAGAATAAATTATATTTTTTATTGGTTTAAAATTTTAATTAGACCAAATTTATTTAAATTAGTACAATTTAGGTAATTTGAATCAATTTCAATTTGAAATTGGATATACAAACATAGTAAACCTTTGAACGTTTAACTTTAAAAACCCGCATTGTCGTCCCATCTGTGGGATTATATTGAAATTAATGTCTACTGCATATGTGATTGGAATTAGTAAAAATAGATTAAATATCTTTCATAATAATATTTTATAATTTATAATAATTTTAACTTAGTTTTGGACAAAAAAAAGATTAGTGAAAGTGATTAAAATTAGTTACAATGATTAAGAGAAAAATTAGCTTAAAAAGGGACAAAACATTAAACATATTGGCCAAAATAACCTATAAACTTTTCCAAAATACATTTTATGTTACTATTTAGACTATATAATCCCAATAATCGAATCAAGACTTTTATTGGAGGTACTTTCTAAAGGAGATACATGGGTATAATTACCTTTTTAAATATTTTCAAGAATGCCACATCTCCTCCACTCTAAAAAGGCACTCAACCATCCCACTTAATCACTCCCCTAAAACCACTTTGGATCAACCATGATATTCCCAAATAGATCCTAAAAATACCTATCCTAATCCGAGAAGCCTCACTTTAGGCAGAAATCCATCTATGGAATCCTTTTGGTATAAACTAAAAGGGGTTACCAAAAAAAGAGGTAACATCCTTCCTCATGCTCTTTTATTTTATTTTCATTATACACCCCCTAAACTCTTATTATTTAATTATTAAATAATAAAATCCTTATAATAAATATTATAATATGTTTTATTTTATGGTTTCTACCTACACTTACACACACTTCCATCAAATGAGTAATGAACTCACCATTCACATATAAAGAACTACCACCTCACGAAACGACGGTTGTTCATTTTTACCTTACCACATCTCATATTTTATAATTATGATGTATATAATGTTATATATGATATATAATATATTTAATAAATATTTATGATTATGTATTTTTTATATAACTATTCCATCTTCGAGGTGGCGATTTCAGGTGTTAAGGAAATGGTCCGATGAGAACTATCACCCGTCTCTTTTTCTAGAGATGGTATCTTTTCACATTCACCATTTAATTTATTTTGACCTATTCTATGTCATTATAATTTAAAGGAAGGTTGGATTAACCCTACTAGGACTGGTTAATTCACCCCTTTCATGTTTCGAACACTACGGGAAAAATGAGCAATTGCGACGGGTTATTTGCGACGGGATTTATTCCCGTCACAAATAGTCATGTTAAAAACTTATTTGCGACGGGGGTATTTCCCCGTCGCAAATAAGGAGGCTTTTGCGACGGGATTTCTTTCCCCGTCGCAAATAGTTTTCCCGCGATGCGCGCCAAATCGCGGGAAAACTATTTGCGACGGGATTGCTTTCCCCGTCGCAAATAACCGGCGGCGGTAAAAGGTATTTGCGACGGGAATATCCCCCCGTCGCAAATACTATGTCGGCAGGGGTTATTTGCGACGGGACCCGTCGCAAATAACTATTTACCGGTTGACCGTAATAAATGTTGGCTAAGGTATTTGCGACAGGTACCGTCGCAAATGGTCCCGTCGCAAATAATCTAACCTATAAATACCCCCATCCGTTTTTTTCATTTCATTCTCATTTCTTATCTTCTCCTTCTCTGAAAATTATATTTCTAGAGTTGAGTTTTTCTCCAGTTTAATTTGTTTCTCCGGAGCTGATATTAAAGTTTTCAAGAACGATCAGAACAGATCATTTTTCAAGGTATTTTTAATTTTTTATTTATTTTTAATTTTTTATTAGTTTCAATTATTATTAATTAGTTGTAATTTAATTATGTTTACATTGTTTTATATTTTAATAAATTTAAATTATTAGTATTGTTTGGTAATTAGGAATAATTAGTAATAATTTTTAATAATTAAGAATAAATATTAATAATTAGTTATAAATACCAATAATTAGGAATAAGAACATTATTACATTATTAGTTTATTTTATTATTAATATTAAAATAATATAATTTTTTATATATATACAATTCTTTTTTCATCTGTGTGTTTGCTGTTTTCAAATGTATTATTTGTATGTGGAGATAGAAAACGCACAGATGAAAGAAGAATTGTATATAAATTAGAAAATTATATCATTTTAATATTAATAATAAAATATATTAATAATGTTATTATTTATAATTATTGGTAATTATTTCTAATTATTGATAATTATTCATTTAATTACTAATAATTAGAAACAATTATCAACAATTATCAATAATTAAGAATAATTAGTAATAATTAGTAATAATTACCAATAATAAGTATTAATTACCTATAATTAGTATTAATTACCAATAATTAGTATTAATTACCAATAATTAGTATTAATTACCAATAATTAGTATTAATTACCAATAATTAGTATTAATTACCAATAATTTGTATTAATTACCTATAATTAGTATTAATTACCAATAATTAGTATTAATTACCAATAATTAGTATTAATTACCAATAATTAGTAATAATTAGGAATAATTAGGAATAATTAGTATTAATTAGGAATAATTAGTATTAATTACCAATAATTAGTATTAATTACCAATAATTAGTATTAATTAGGAATAATTAGTATTAATTAGGAATAATTAGTATTAATTACCAATAATTAGTATTAATTACCAATAATTAGTATTAATTACCAATAATTAGTATTAATTACCAATAATTAGTATTAATTACCAATAATTAGTATTAATTACCAATAATTAGTATTAATTACCAATAATTAGTATTAATTATTAATAATTACCAATAATTAGTATTAATTATTAATAATTACCAATAATTAGTATTAATTATTAATAATTACCAATAATTAGTATTAATTATTAATAATTACCAATAATTAGTATTAATTATTAATAATTACCAATAATTAGTATTAATTACCAATAATTTGCAATAATTACCAATAATTTGCAATAATTACCAATAATTTGCAATAATTAACAATAATTTGTAATAATTACCAATAATTTGTAATAATTACCAATAATTTGTAATAATTACCAATAATTTGTAATAATTAGTAATAATTAGTAATAATTACCAATAATTACCAATAATTGCCAATAATTAGTAATATTTCTCAATAATTGCAAATAATTAGGAATAATTGCAAATAATTAGGAATAATTGCAAATAATTAGGAATAATTGCAAATAATTAGGAATAATTAGTAATAATTAGTAATAATTAGTAATAATTAGGAATAATTAGGAGCAGATGGAGTATATGCGCCGACTCACTCATGCTTTAGGGATGGAGTTTCCTCCACCACCATCTGCAGATCCCCCACCTCCCCCCCCTCCTACAGATTAGAGTTTGTATTTCTGTTATAAAATTTGTGAAATCAAAATTTTTTTTTTTCTATTCGTAGTTTCTGTCTCATTATAAAATATTAATAATATTATATTTTTAAATAACAATATTAATATGAATAATAATAATATTTATATTTTATAATATTAAATTTTATATATATATTAAAATTTTATAATATTATAATTTAATTATTTTTTTGTAATACTTGAATTATTTTAATATTTGAATGTAAAATAATTCTATTATTTTTATATTAATTAAAATAACTTATTAATATTTTTTTTATTTATGAATTATAATTATAATATTATTATATTAATTAAATTATTTATTAATATTCTATTATTTTTATTTTTGAATTATAATTCTACTATTATTATAGTAATTAAAATAATTTATTATTTTCATTTGTAAATTATAATTCTATTATTATATTAATTAAAATAATTTATTAATAATTTATTTTTTTTATTTTTTTATAGTATTTGCGACGGGATACTATGCCCGTCGCAAATACTAGTATTATTAATAATTTTTTATTTTTTTTAAAAAGAGTATTTGCGACGGGTCCCGTCGCAATTACTATGAATAGTATTTGCGACGGGTCCCGGTTCCCGTCGCAAATACTTGTATTATTAATTTTTTTATTTTTTTAAAAAAACGTTATTGCGACGGGCCCGTCGCAAAAACTATTTGTGACGGGTCCCGTCGCAAAAGGTATTTGCGACGGGCCCGTCGCAATAACTGTTTAAAAAGTTTTTTACAAAAATACGGAATACTATTTGCGACGGGGAGAATGCCCGTCGCAAAAAAAGGCTTTAGCGACGGTCCCGTCGCAAATAAGTTTAGTTGCGACGGCGTTTTCCGCAACGGGCTATTTGCGACGGGACCCCGTCGCAAATAACCCGTCGCAAATACCCGTTTTTCCAGTAGTGGAAGGAGATGCCATATTAAGATGATCTCAGCGGGCGATTGCATGGGGTCAAGTACTTGTGCAATCGGTCCTCCTCAGATATAACTTACTCAGATGGTATCCAACGGGTTTATTTGTGGATCTAGAAACACCCAATGGACCTGGTATCCATGATTTATGGACCTTATTTCCAAAGTCATGCACTCTTTGGTTGATGATTCAGCCAACGACACTTAAAGAATCCATTAGTCGAGAGGATGCGAAGTCGGGATCACCGCACCCTTTTGGGGGAGGATTATTGCCTATTATGGTAATCTCTTATAGATTTATATCATGTTAATATGTTTGTGAATCCTTGGTTCATTCACGAAGAGTGTGTCCATGGGATACCCTTGGTTCGTAGGATCGTTATAAGCATATATGGACGTGATGTTACAGAGGTGATGCTGACTTGAGCCATTTAATAAGGCGCTCTGGAGTTTATCGTCATCCAAGGAGGATGAAAAGTGACATGATGTTGGTATTAGGCCCATAATATGGGATTCTTAAGTATCCTTGAGAGATAAATTAGAACCCACATAGTTCAGATTTTCTGGGGCTTACGCATGGACGCTGTCCATTTGAGGGGAACATGATTGGGTGGACCCTTTTAGAAGGGCACCCTTTTGAGATCGGGCCTTCAAGTAGACATCCTATGTATCTTGGTTTGATCAGGAATTAGAGTTTTCATAGTTTATAATTGTGGGGATGTTATAATTATCACAAAACACTAAGACCACATGAGTCATGCTTGGTGTGATAAATAATAGGATGCATGAGATCCAACCAACCACTTGCTTCCACTCCTGCTCTTGGGAGATGGAGAGCCTATGGAGGAAGAGGCTGGGGAGACCATGGGTGAGGGCGTGGAGAAACAAACCCTTTAGTGTGAGATGAAATTAAAGGTCACACGACTTGGCCTCGGGATATTGGGGACTTACCCTAGAGGGAGTGCCCCTAAATGCGTTTTGGAAAGGGGAGGAGTTCCATCCTCACAAAAAGGATAAGCAAACGTACATCCTTTGACTGATCACTATTCCACATTGAATGGAAAAGCAAGTGATCACCCTTAATCCCAAAAATGTGGATGTTCACGTTAGCATCCCAAAGTTGGACTCTGAGTTACCATGGGAATGTAGACCCACAAACATTCCCAAAGTATGAACCATTGTCAGGAGAGCCTTTATGACTCCACTTACCATGGGTATGTAGACTCAAAAGGGCACGCTGATGCACTTAATGGCCTGATCATACAGGTCTGGTGGCTTTGGAGGAGGCTTTGGCCTGATGTTAGAGGATCGGTTTGTGGAGGGATTATGAAGGACTAGACGATAATGGAGGGTCAATATTGGAATCAGAGTAAATAATACCAAAACACCCCATGCCACGTAATATTTTCTTATGCGGGATGGGGGAAGCTCTACATACAGTACTTGTATGTGGGCAGAGGGGTCATCCACATACCGAAGCGGTACATGGGCATGAGTATGGACTGCTGCGCACCATAGTGGTATGCGGTCCTGGATGTGGTATGTCACACCACTTTGGGTTCCACCTGTATACTAATGCAGTATGTGGCACACGGTTAAATCTGCATAGTGATACACTATGAGGAACACAATATTAAAGGAGGGTCCGGTGGATTTTCATTTAAGGGGAGTTCATCTACGATAATTATGTGGTTTGCGGTTTCACTATTTATCTTTGTGGTTCTCTTATTATTATTTAGTTCCCTCCTTTTATGGTTCACGGCTAGCTGCACTTACAGATAAAGTGGTTCGTGATTCAGGCTTTGGCGATGACTTAAGACTGAAGCTGGAATCTTCTCCAAGTTCTTTCTTACAACCTATGGGTTCCCTTCAAGCTTTCATCGTCCGTGCTCTTTCAATTCATTATGTGATCCCTTTTATAAAGCATTGGATAAATCGTATATATGGTTATGAAACACCCATTGTGGAGGCCCATAAAGAGATATCTTGACCCATGGAAGACTCAGTCAGCTGGGGTTTTTGGAGGTTATGGTTCACGATAATGGTTCATGGAACCCTACTGGTATGCTTTGTTTACGAGCCATTAAGTTTTCAAAATGGTACATGGATGTCCTTTGCGCATATGAGTCCTTTAGCGATGTGGTTTGCGGTCCATTGAGTTCACTGGCCATTGCTCCGTGAGCCAGTGCCATGAGAATCATTCCACGTACTAGTGGTTTGTGATCTAGGTGGTCTGCAAACCCTTCACGGTGATAGTACGGGTGCCATTCAAAATCCTTTGAAAACATTAATTCCTTCAAGTTTCTTCTGAAATCTGAAAATCAATTTAAGTCCATTCACCTTTCTAGACTTCTAGGAGTACTTGATTACTTCTACAAATTGATTGTGGGAGTATTTTATTCCCTTGGAGGAATTTTTAGGACCCTACAAATTCCCCTCATCAGAATGGGGTCCGTTCGGAATGAAAAGGTGACTATTATGATGTAGAAGTGGTCTTGAACTGAAATAGTTCATGGTAGAACAGATGGACCTGGTAGTAGGGGACTGTCATGACCCGTCCTCGGGGCCCATGCCATGACTACCCGAAGCCCGCCTTCCATAGGCTAGGGGCTGGCAACTAGCACCAAAGGCGTAAATCCCGATAAGAAGGGAAGGCATTGCCTTTACAAAGTAAACAAATACCATAGAGTAAGCAAGCTGAAGTAAACACTAAGTAATCTGGGTACAACTGTAAGTGATGGAAAGTAAATGGGCCAGAATATAAACCCAACTGAAAGTAAAGTACAATTGAAAAGAAAGTACAACAATGGAAAAAGTAAAACAGCAACGCCGAGCCATCCACTGGAAATCCCACCTAAAGGGTGGGTACAGATAGCCTCCTCAGCTCCTCGGGTCCAGCCGTCCACTCCGTGTACGTCCCGCCCAGTGGTCCACCTCCAGGTAATGACTTGCTCCACAATCCTCAACCACGATCAGCACTGTCCGTTGTCTACATCCAACACAATGTAGTGTGGGCATAGCCCGTGCAGGGGTGAGTATACGCTACTCAATAGGGACCCCGAGACCCCCGAAGGTCTCCCAGAATCCACGAAGGATAAACCACAAAGGAATGATACAACCACTAAGTGACAACCAACTCTACTTAGGTATATTCCCATACATATACCTAAGTCATCAATTCTAGTTCGTCTCCAACATCCAAGCCCAAGTTCGATCTAGTCCACACAGGATAGTACAACCAATCCACATAGGATATCACAACCCAATCCACTTAGGAAAGCAAGTCAATCATATCGAAGATAATGATTGAAAGGTCAAGACTCTGCTCACACAGGTATACTTCATCGTAAGATGATAGAGATGATCATATGTAGTAAATGATTCATATAAGCTGTTAGACCCACGTAGGATACAAGACCAGCTAGGCTGTCAGACCCACAAAGGATACAAGAGCAGCTACTCTGTCGGACCCACGTAGGATACAAGTACAGAGTCAAATATTGCTGGAACCATGTAGGATACAAGAACAGTAGTACTGCCAGACCCACATAGGTTACAAGAACAGTAGTCATCACCATCGAACCCACGAAGGATTTCAGTATGGTCGTCGTCGCAGCCGAACCCACGGAGGATCCCTGTACAGTCGTCATCGTCGTCACAGTCGCAGCCAGCTCTAGGGTTCCCGCACACAGCATGCTCGATTCCGGGATGGTCCGCTCCACAAGCTAAGGGGGGTCGATATATCAACTGACATGTAGTCCAGAGTTGATGTATCCCAAAGTTCCGTCTCGACAAAAGGAACTCAAAGCGATAGACGGTGCGTCAATCGGACGCCCGGTCTGAGAGTTATTGGCCTTTTCATCTGAGGTCCTGGTTGGTTTTTAAGTCAAAACCAACCCGACCATAATCCAACTACTTAAAAACCTTGAGCGGAGTAAGCCGAAAGAACCGTCTCACTAAGAGGAATCCAACAAAGTCGACGACACGTCAATCGGACATCCGGAGCTCAAGTTATAAGCGTTTCCGCTCCGAGGGCCCGATTGGTTTTGTGTTCGAACCAACCCGGCCGTACCCAAAGTTCTCCAAAACCTTGAGTGTAATATACCAAAACGACCGTCTCGATACAAGTATTTCATCGAAACTAACGGTGCGTCGATCAGAGGTATGTATCCCAAGTTAGAGGCATTTGAATGAATATGACTGATTTTAGGGGGGTTTGGGCCCGAACCGACCCGGCCCAGAACCCCCTGGGTCGGCCTGAACTGGATCGACCCGACCTGGGTCCGCGTCCGTCCCATTAGGGCACAGCCTAGCCTAGCTGGCACGGCCCGACCCGGTGTGGCCGGTCTGGCCTGGGCGGCTCCGCGCTGGCCGAGCGGGGCGGCTCGGCGCTGGCTGAGTGGACGCGGAAGGGGGGAGGGGGGGGGGGGGGGGGGGCGCTGCCCCCCTTGATTGAAGAAACGCCCCCCCCCCCCACATGGGGGGCCCACCATCCTGCCGCCAGGGGTTACGACCCCCGACCTCCTCTGAACGGCCGGCCGGTGCCACCGCCGCGGAACCCCATGGTCCCGCCCCTCCAAAGCGCCGACAGTCGGTGATTCCGACCGCCCTTCCCAGCACCGCCGTGGCCTTTGTCTGACCGGTGCGGCGCGACGACGCTGCACCCCTCCGCCGTGGCCCGCCCCAGCCACGACCCTCCATGGTTCTCCAACGCGGCGCAGTGGCGCCACACCCCTCCGCTGCGACCCCGCTCCGACCGCGACTTCTTTCGGCCTCAAAGGTGCGGCGCAATGGCGTCACGTTCCTTCGCCGCAGTGATATTCTTCATTCCCACGCGGTGTCGTTGCACCGCACCGCCTCCGTCCCAAACCGTAGTGGTGAACATCAACAAAGGGGGAAGAGGATCGGCTGTGTTCGTACAGTCCGACCTCCTCCCGTTAATTTGATAACAGGCGGCCCAAAATAAAACAACTTCAACAAGAAAGCACAAATTTAATCCATTAAATTTAAACTTAAAACCCCTACCTTGAAGTAGTTTTTGAAAGAATATTGACGCGGAAAACGGCTTCACGAGGCAAAGCTCCATACGTTCTTGACGGAGAACGTCCGAGGTGGAGTGGCATCTCACACCGGCTGCAGAGAGGAGAAGAAAGGCACGACGATCACTTCTTGTGGCGACGACGTTCTTCATCGGGGTCTTGACATTCTTCGCATTCTTCAACGTGGAAGACATAATTCTTCAAGACTAGAGACCTCCTCTCCAAAAATATCCACACAACGATTCAACAAAAAATAAAACAAGGCCTTGACTTATTTTATTTCTCATGCCAACCTTTTTCAAAATTCAAAATGAATTCACCAAATTAATTAACGTGCATTGTCCAATTAATTAGGTGTTTTATTGGCATGTATTTTATTGTGGTAGAGTTACAAAATTAATTGCTAGAGGGGGGTTTAATGGGGTGTTGGGGAAGTTGAAAGAGGTGGGGGCTCATGTGGGCCCCACCCCAATTTCCTCACATCTTCCTTTTCCACAACACTTTACCATCAGCAGCGTAATAAAAATATAAATGTTTAACAACTATATTTTTATACTTCACATTTTTATCAACTCCTCCCGAGCAAATGCACCTTCAGAAGGTGTTCCTAAGAAAATACCAGCACTGCAGTTTCATCGGTGCCCTCAGATTTCGATTCCGAGCACCGGTTCAAAAGTTAGGAAAACCCGTTCGTTCGTTCACTGAACGTACTCGAGCTAAACTTTGAAAATTGATTCCAGGCACACCGGGCCTCAGAATCAGGTGTTTTCAGAAACTGCGTACTCGTAAAATCCCAATGAAATTAAGAAAATATTTTCCTTGAAATTTACGGGTCTTTACATTACTCCCACCTCAAGGATTTACATCCCCGTAAAGATACATCACAAACTAGGGGAACAAATGTGGGTACTATGCATGCATCTGAGCCTCCCGCTCCCAAGTGCTTTCCTGGAGGTTCTCGTGCTGCCATCTGATGCACACTAGAGGAATCAACCACCCACGTAGGACACGCTCCTGTCGATCCTCTATCTCCACTAGGACCTCCGCTAAAGTCAACCCATCGTCAATGTCCAGCTCCCCATGGTTGATGATATGCATCAGGTCGTGCACGTATCTCGTCAGCTAAGATACGTGGAAGACGTCATGCACCCGGTGCAACTGAGGTGGTAGAGCCAGGTGATAAGCCACCTCACCTATCCTTATGAGAATCCGGAATGGTCCGATGAAGCACGAAGATAACTTACTGCCACGACCAAATCTCCGTAATCCACATCGAGGTGAGACTTGCAAGAAAATGTGGTCGCCATCCTCTAACATTAGTGGTCTCCACCTCCTGTCAGCATAAGACTTCTATCAGCTATGAGCTGTCCTCATCTTCTCCTGGATGACCTGGACCTTCTCTGTCATGTCCTGGACTATCTTTGGTCCCACAAGTTCTGACTCCCTAGGTTCTATCCAGAACAGAGGTGACCTGTAATGTCGGTTGTACAATGCCTCGTATGGTGCCATCCCAATGGTGGAGTGGTAGCTGTTGTTGTACGCAAACTCCACCAATGGTAGGTGATCGTCCTAGCTGTGACCAAAGTCAAGGACACATGCATGGAGCATTTCCTCGAGAGTCTGAATGGTCCTCTCCATCTGACCATCCGTCTGAGGGTGAAAGGCAGTGCTGAGACGTAGCTGCGTCCCGAATGCCTCCTAAAACCCCTTCCAAAGCCGAGAAGTAAATCGAGCATCTTGATCAGAGATGATAGATGATGGCACAACATGAATCCGTATGATCTCCTGAATGTAGAGGCGTCCCAAGCTCTCCACTGATCCCTGCTCTCCGATGGGTAGAAAGTGGGCCGACTTGGTGAGTCAGTCGACAATCACCCAAATGGAGTCGTGACCTCTGGAAGTACATGGAATTCCAGTCATGAAATCCATATATATCACGTCCCACTTCCACTCTGGGACCTCCAAGGGCTGTACTAAGCCTGCTGGTACTTGGTGCTCCGCCTTCACCTGCTGGCAGGTGAGGCATCGAGAAAAAAACTCTTCCACAACCTTATTCATCCCTGGCCACCAGTGCTGTCATCTGAGATCCTGGTACATCTTCGCCACTCTTGGATGTACCGCTAAAGGGGAAGTGTGAAACTCTCTCAGAACCTCCTCCTGTAAAGAAACTAGTACCATGGTACGTCCTCTAAAAAGGATGACGTGCTCTCCTCCCATAGAAAATCCATCAGGTGCCTGTCCTGAGGATATCTGTGCACACCGCGTCTCACAGTCAGCGTCCCCATGATGTGCCTCTCTGACCCACTGTAGTAGTAGAGGAGTGACTGTGAGTGACTGTAGAAAGACTGCTTCATCTCTATCCATGAAGGATATCTACAAAGTGGCTAGCTGCTCTGTCACCTCCGCAAGTAGTTGAATGCCCGTCCTCCTACTGAGAGAATCGTCTACCACGTTTACCTTTCCAGGATTATAGACTATCTCAACGTCATAGTCCTGGAGGAACTCGAGCCATCGCCACTATCTCAGGTTTAGGTACTTATGGGAGAAGATGTACCTAAGACTCTGGTGGTCAGAATAGACTGTAAAGCGCTCAACCATCAGATAGTGTCGCCACATCCTCAGAGAGAAGACCACTGCTGCTAAATCTAGGTCATGGGTAGCGTAGTTCTACTCATTCTACCTCAACTGTCATGATTCATAGGCGATCAATTCCTGATCCTACATCAAGACACATCTGAGTCCGGTCCCTGATGCATCGTAGTAGACTGCGTTCCCTACTCCCTCCTCCGGTAGCTTCAAGATGGGTGCGCTGGTCAATCTCTGTCTCAGCTCCTGGAAGCTCTACTGACATCTATCTGACCACATGAAGGGTTTCCCCTTCTTCATCAAAGATAAAATTGGTGATTCAAGTATGGAGAAGTTTGGCATGAATCTCCGGTAGTACCTAGCCAAACCTAGGAAACTCCGCACCTCCGTCATGCTCTTAGGTGGCTCCTAAGCTAGCACTGCCTCGACCTTCGCAGGATCCACCACAACTCCCACCTCAGAGATGATGTGTCCCAAGAAGTGGACCTCATGTATCTAGAACTGACACTTCGAGAGCTTACCATAAAGCTGGTGCTCTCGGAGTGTGTCTAGTACAACCCATAAGTGGTAGGCATGCTCCTCCTCAGTGGTCGTGTATATCAATATGTCATCGATGAAGACCACGAAAAATATATCGAGGTAAGGCTAGAAGATCCTGTTCATGAGACTCATGAACACTTCTAGAGCATTCGTTATGATGAAAGGAAAAACCAAGAACTCATAGTGGCTATACCGACATCTGAAGGCCTTCTTCTACACATCATCGTCCCGAACACTGAGCTGATGGTAGCCTGACCTGAGGTCTATCTTCGAGAACCACCATGCTCCCTTGAGCTGATCAAAGAGGTAGTCAATCCTCGGTAGTGGATAATTGTTCCTCACGGTCGCCTGGTTCAGGCGATGATAGTCGACACACAGTCGCAAGCTCTTGTTCGCCTTCTTGGAGAACAAAATATGGGAAACCTAGGGTGAAACACTGGGTCGGATGAATCCCTTGCCCTGCAAGTCCTCCAGCTGTACCCGTAGCTCTCGAAGCTCGGTAGGAGCCATCCGATATGCTGGAGTGGATATCTGGGCTGTCCCGGGGTACAGGTCAATATAAAAGTCTACCTCTCTGTGAGGAGGTAGTCCTAGAACGTCATTAGGAAAAACGTCCGCATACTGATCCACCACTACAGGAAAACTCGGACTCCGCACGTCCACTGTTCCTAGGATGAGGCTAGCCAACTGATGAGTGATCAGCTGTCCTCTCCTCTACGTGAGTCCATCCTGCGCTGCTAAGGCTCCCTTCTCACCGGTGAAGGTGAACCTGCTCCCATCGGTGCGAACACACCGCACCTTGTGCCTAATAAAGTCGATATGAGCATGGACTGTAGATAACCAATCCATGCCCAAGATGACGTCGTAAGGCCTTGACGCCGCTACAAGAAGATCCCAGCCAAAGATCTTGCCTCCTAAAGTAAGCTCACACTACTGGAACCAGTGCGTAATCGTCGAGTCTGCTCCCGTAGGAGTCTCTAGCCATAAGGATCGAGCCAACAGCTCCGTCAAAATCTCCGAGCTCCGAATAAGGGCAGCGGTAATGAATGAATGACTCGATCGTATGTATATAAGAACTGCAGCAAGGGTGGAGTAGACATAGATAGTACCTTGAATCATCTCTGGTGTGCCATGGTCGTAGGCCTCCGCTGCCTGAAGCTGAGCCTGCCTCTGCCTGCCAGCTCCCTGTGGTTGGGGTGGACCTCCTGGTGGTGGTGGTGGTAAAGCCTCAAAGCGTCGTCCACCACCTGATGCTCAGCCGGCTCCTTTGCCTTGTCTGCATGCTCCCTGCGGACCACCATGGTCGACCCTCTACCTCTTCCTGGGTGGTCCCTCAACCGTCTGCTGCTCTTCTACATGGCGGGTCAGGCAGTCACAAGCCACGTGTCCCTGCCCGCCGCATGCGTAGCACTGTCTGCTCCTCATAAGACTGGCTCTGCCCCATGTGCCCCGCACCTCTGAGCCAATGTCCTGAGGTCATCCACCTGATGGTCTAGTCCACCTGAACCCCTGTGACGTCTATCGACTTCTAGCTGTAGAAGACTCTTCTACGTGCCACCCTGCGGTAGGTCTCGCTGCTGGTGTAGGCTCAGCAAGAAAGCTCTCTACGAGAAGGGCTCGCTTGAGTACTCCTGACTATGTCAGAATGATGAGGGAGATCATCGATGCCTAGATCTCATGCCTCAGTCCCTACTCGAAGGTCCGTGCCCGAAAGAATGGGTCTCGTACCATGTCCGTGGAATAACGTGAGAGATCGGTAAATCTCACCGAGTACTGGGTTACCGTCATGCTGCCTTTCCGCAACTGTAGTAGCTCCTGAATGCGCACCACACGTAGGGTGGCTGGGACGAACTCTGAGCAGAAGAGGATCTCAAAGTCCGTCCAGAGGAGAGATTCCTCGTCGTGCACTTGGAGCATCAGGCTCCACCATCTGCCTACTGCCGCGTGCAGGAGACTTGCTGCAAGGATCACCATGAGGTCAGCTGGTGTCCCTACTAACCTGAAAACTCGTACAACAGCCTCCATCCAATCCTCAACTGCCTGAGGGTCCATCTCCCCGCGGAACCTGGGCGGTTTCTGAGGATGAAACTCATGCAGTGCACTAAGGCGACGTGTACTCTCAGCGGCTGGGGCTGGTGGCATCGGTGGCTCGGTGGGTAGAGGTACCGCCGGTGCCTCCGCTGAAAAAGGGACCTGCACCGAGGCCTTATTGCTCGGTGGGCTTTCGTCTCGCACAAAGCTCTGAAACCTAGCTAGCTGCCATCGTGGGGCCATCCTGAAAAGAGATAGGTGTGCCACGGTCAAAACAATATACCTGGTGAGCTGACACAAAGTAATCACAGAGAAAACTTTTGAAACACACATACAATTAATGTTTTCGTGCACTGAGTCGGAAATTAGAAGTCAGGGTCCTGGTGTATGGATACGTCGGCCGCTGCACCAACACTGGACTCCCTGGACTGATAACCACACTCAATACCTTTAACACTATTGCTTCACATAGAAGAAAGATCAGAGTCCTGATTTCTGCGGTAGAACCGAACTCCTTTGATACCAATTTTTCACGACCCGTCTTCGAGGCCCGTGTCGTGACTACCCCAAGCCCGCCTTCCATAGGCCAGGGGCTGGAGACTAGCACCAAAGGCATAAATCCCAATAAGAAGGGAAGACATTGCCTTCACAAAGTAAACAAACACCACAACGTAAGCAAGCTGAAGTAAACTGGTTACAACTGTAAGTGATGGAAAGTAAATGGGACAGAATACAAACCCAACTGAAAGTAAAGTACAACTGAAAAGAAATTACAACAACTGAAAAAGTAAAGCAGCAATACTGAGCCGTCCACTGGAAATCCCACCTGAAGGGTGGGTACAGATAGCCTCCTTAGCTCCTCGGGTCCAGCCGTCTGCTTCGTGTATGTCCTGCCTAGTGGTCCACCTCCAGGTACCGACTTGCTCCACAAGCCTCAACCATGATCAGCGTTGTCCTTCATCTATATCCAACACAACTTAGTGAAGGCATAGCTCATGTAGGGGTGAGTATACGCTACTCAGTAGGGACCCCGAGACCCCCGAAGGTCTCCCAGAATCCACGAAGGATAAACCACAAAGGAATGATACAATCATGAAGTGACAACCAACTCTACTTAGGTAAATGACCATACATATACCTAAGTCATCAATTCCAGTTCGGCTCCAACATCCAATCCCAAGTTCGATCTAGTCCACACAGGATAGCACAACCAATCCACACAGGATAACACAACCCAATCCACTTAGGAAAGCAAGTAAATCATATCGAAGATAATGATTGAAAGGTTAAGACTCAACTCACACAGGTATAATTCTTCGTAAGATGATAGATATGATTAGATATAGCCACTGATTCATCAAAGCTGTCGGACCCACGTAGGATACAAGACCAACTAAGCTGTCGGACCCACAACGGATACAAGACCAGCTACTCTGTCGGACCCACGTAGGATACAAGTACATAGTCAAATACTGTCGGACCCATGTAGGATACAAGAACAGTAGTACTGCCAGCCCCACATAGGATACAAGAACAGTAGTCATCGTTGTCGAACCCACAGAGGATTTCAGTACGGTTGTTATTGCTGCTGAACCCACGGAGGATCCCAGTACAGTCGTAATCGTCGTCGCAGTCGCAACCAGCTCTAGGGTTCCCGCACACAACACGCTCGATTCTGGGAGGGTCCGCTCCACGAGCCAAGGGGGGTCGATACATCAACTGACACGTAGTCCAGAGTTTATGTATCCCAAAGTTCCGTCTTGGCAAAAGGAACTCAACGCGACAGACGGCGCGTCAATCGGACGCCCAGTCTGAGAGTTATTGGCTTTTTTGTCCCAGGGGCCCGATTGGTTTTTAATTAAAAACCAACCTGACCATACACCAACTGCGTCCAAACCTCGAGTGGAGTAATCCAAAAGAACCTTCTCACTAATAGGAATCTAAAAAAGTCGACGGCACGTCAATCAGACGTCAGGAGATCAAGTTATATGCGTTTCTGCTCTGAGGGCCCAGTTGGTTTCGTGTTCGAACCAACCCAGACATACACAAAGTTCTCCGAAACCTTGATTGTAATATACCGAAACAACCGTCTCGATAAAAGGATTTCATCGCAATTGACGGTGCATCGATCGGAGGTCCTTAACAAAAGTTACAGGCGTTTGAACGAATCTGACCGATTTTAGGGGGGTTTTGGGCCCAGACCGACCCGGCCCAGAACCCCCTGGGTCGGCCCGAACCGGGTCGACCCGACCCGGGTCCGGGTCCGGCCCATTAGGGTGTGTCCCGGCCCGGTGTGGGCGGCTCGCCCCAGTGCGGCCGGTCCGGCCTGGGCGGCTCGGCGCTGGCCGAGCGAACACAGAAAGGGGGGGGGGGGGGCGCTGCCCTCCTTGATTGAAGAAACGCACCCCCACATGGGGGGTCCTCCATCCTGATGCTGGGAGTTATGACCCCAGGCCTCCTCCTAACGGCCGGCCGGTGCCGCCGCCGCGGAACCCCACGGTCCCGCCCCTCCGAAGTGCCGACAGCCGGTGATTCCGACCACCCTTCCCAGCACCACCGTGGCGCGATGGTGCCGCGCCCCTCCTCCGCGACCCTGCTCCAGCCGTGGCCTCTTTCCGCCTCAATGGCGTGGTGCGATAGCGCCGCACTCCTTCACCGCGGTGATATTCTTCGTTCCTGCGTGGTGTCGTTGCACCGAACCGCCTCCGTCCCAAACTGCAACGGTGAACATCAACAAAGGGGGAGGAGGATCGGCTGTGTTCGTGCGGTCTGACCTCCTCCCGTTAATTTGATAACAGACGGCCCAAAATAAAACAACATCGACAAGCAATCACAAATTTAATCCATTAAATTTGAAATTAAAACCCCTACCTTGAAGTAGTTTTCAAAAGAAGATTGTCTCGGAAAACAGCATCGCGAGGCAAAGCTCCGTACGTGCTTGACGGAGAACGTCTGAGGTGGAGCGACGTCTCACACTGGCTGCGAGAGGAGAAGAAAGGCACGACAATCACTTCTTGTGGTGATGACGTTCGGGGTCTTGACGTTCTTCGTGTTCTTCAACGTGGACGACATCGTTCTTCAAGACTAGAGCCCTCCTCTCCAAAAACTCTACACAACGATTCAAAAAAAAAAATTGAATAAGGCCTTGCCTTATTTTATTACTCATGCCAACCTTTTTCAAAATTCAAAATGAATTCACCAAATTAATTAACGTGCGTTGTCCAATTAATTAGGCATTTTATTGGCATGTATTTTAATGTGGTAGAGTTACAAAATTAATTTCTAGAGGGGGGTTTTAATGGGGTGTTGGGGATGTTGAAGGAGGTGGGGGCTCGTGTGGGCGCCACCCAAACTTCCTCACATTTTCCTTTTCCACAACACTTAACCATCAGCAGTGTAATAAAAATATAATTGTTTAACAACTATATTTTTATACTTCACATTTTTATCAACTCCTCCCGAGCAAATGCACCTTCAGAAAAGGTGTTCCTAAGCAAATACCGGCACTGCGATTTCATCGGTGCCCTTAGATTTCGATTCCGAGCACCAGTTAAAAAGTTAGGAAAACCCGCTCGTTCGTTCACTGAACGTACCTGAGCTAAACTTCGAAAATTGATTCCGGGCACACCGGGCCTCAGAATCATGTGCCGTCAGAAACCGCGTACTCGTAAAATCCGAAAGAAATTAAGAAAAAAATTTCCTTGAAATTTACGGGTCTTTACAGGGACCACACCTATATATAGGGGGCCATTTCATTTTTCTTTGATCAATTCTCATGGAGAAAAGTTCTCTCTACATCCTCATCTTCCTCTGCAGTTACGTAACGTGCTTCCTACGAAAATTCATTTCGCGAACTGATTTGTACGTACTGCAGACCAAACTTTCTGCCATTTATCTATCCATGAACCAAATTTGGGATTTCACTAAAGACATTGTGGAATATTAAAAATAAAATCCAGATTTATCATAGGAGAATACTACACTGCCTGTCTGTTCGCATACCGAGCATGAACCGACTAACCAAAATTTAAGAATTAATAATCCAAACTTAAAATTTTAATCCAAAATCTTTGAACATGAACTTAATTTAGGCCTAGGTTCACGGTATCCACCTTCCACAAACACTTATGTTTGCGGGTCAATGATCCATGGGCTAGAACCTCACGGATGCTTCACGTACCATGGGTGTATGTGGTGTAACGTTTCCACATACCATAACTGTATGTGTGTTTTCTTCCCACGTATTATGCGGTACGCGGGATAGGGCTATCACGTACAATTTTTGGTAACAATACGCAGATCCTTATGAAACTTATTTTAAAGTACTTTATCCATTACATTGTATCCTTTATCCAAAAAATTTTATTGGACTGAATTTTTATCGGCTTTTGGATCTTCCTGTCCAGGTTACAATGGCCGCTTCATAGGCTTCCGCTAACATCACTACTTCTTTTGAGGCTACTACTACTTCCCCCCTTTCTTCTACTGAAAAAAAGATTGACGATAATGGAGGCTTTAGTTGAAAACAAAATTTTGGTCATTCCATTTCACCAATATCTGGAGAATCGTCTTACGACGGGCCAACGGGAGTACCCGGATTCAGACAGGCTTCCATGTTACGGGTTTGGTCTATTGTTTGACACAGTGAACCCAATGCCAAATCTGACGAATCAAACTACTACCTAGATAATTAATACCTCTATTTCGATGGAATTTATTTCTTCCAAGGGGTGTTACCTTCATAGAGATACTACCTCTAGGTCCTTACTAAACTATACACCTCAAACTTTAGAGGGAGTACAATGAAAGCCCGACCAGACGACCCACTGTTAAAAGAGCATCATGTGGAAAGCTATAGAGAATGAGAAACACATTTGGTTATCCCGTTTGGATCTTTTCTTTGGAGGCTCATTCATCTTGGACTGGGGGTGGCCTTTTTGGGTTTGCCAGAGTTGTGAAGAATTCTGAACCGAGCTGCAGAATGTGGGGCTATACGAGGATTCTTGGGTTTCTCAGACATACAACCACCACCCAAATACCCTTATTTCATAGCTCCTGAGTAGGTGGAGTCCAAACACCAATACCTTCCATTTGACCCATGGGGAGGTCGACACCAGTCTTTGGAACATTCGGCTTATCTCAAAAGTCCCTATCATTGGTGACATGTATGATGAATTTCTTACTACCTATTTTTCTTAGGATGAAGAGGAAAGAACCCCTTATTTGGTCAAAAAACCGATCTTTCATGTGAGGAAACTTTTGAAGGAAAGCGATCTTTGTCCGAAGTAGGACGTTCCCTTTTATGATTGGTTTGGTGGTTTTGTTAAGCATACCGGTCTAGAGCCCGATCCACAGAGACCCATGGATTGTCCTACCAAAACCACTTGGAGGCTAGTGGGTACTTACTATCCCACCCTAGAAGAGGGGAATTAATAGACATGGGTATGGGGGCTCATCCCTGATGCCGATCGATTATTTGGACTACCAGCTTTCTTGGCCACGTTTCTAAGTGGATGGATCTTACCAGTGCGGGAATATGGAGGTGTAAGAGCCTCAAATTTTATCATGGACACTTATTTGTCCACTAGGAATTGTATTAATTTAGCTATCCTGATGTTGGCCAAGATTTACTGACTACTAGTTTGAATCAACAAAGGGGCCCACCTTAATAGATGACTGGGCCCTTCCAGATTCTTTGGGGATAGATGGGATCCCACATAGGAGGTTATTATTTCATTAATTCCTTACCAATTTTGTATTCCACCCTCTGACTGTATCTTTAGAGTACCATTGGGGTCATTTCAGTGGCTTGATGTTCATAGGATAAGCAAGAGGAGCAAACCAAAACGAATGAGCAAGACTTAATGGCTTACCTCAAAGTTTAAGAATGTTTATCTTATCGCCCTTATGATTCCCCGACTGGTACTATTAGAAATAATACATATAAGGACTTCATCAACCGAGGTTACTTCTTTTCTTTGAGACAAGGCATCTTGGTCACCCATATCGGAGGGGTTCTTATTTGGAAGGGATATGCACCCTGCCGATTTAGTAGTCAATTAAACTATGTGCAGAATTTGTGCCCTCCTGCTATCAATAGTTCTCTTCAGGAGAAGAATATAATGATATCCCATTAACTATGGATAATATTCACCAAGTAGGACACCTAATTCCAGGCTAGACTTCCGGATCCTAGGGATTCTGTGACCTTTCTCACTAAAAACTATGACCAGGGTAGAGTTAAATAATATCCCGATGCCAAATTAGATGACCTGGTTCCTATCATGAAAACTTCTAAGGCATATAGGGAAAAGGTAAAGGAGAAGAAAAAGGGGATTTTTGAACACCCTTGACTAGGAAAATTCCTACGAAAACCTCTTGGCTCCCCATTGAGAAAAGTTGTGAAAGATGGGGTAGTGACCTCACGGTCAGCCGGACAAGCTACTAAAGCTGCTACTGGGATTCCACCATCCATTCCTCCTAAGGCCGATTTTCTAGTGGCCTGGAGGCAATGGGACCTTTTGATAGGTCATCCATCAACTCGCGACCAGTCCCATCATGATTTATGGTGGCTCCTTCGAACCAGGGAAGTTGATCATACTGTCATTGGCTATATGTCAGCACCCACTGATGTTTCCTTTGATGAGGATCCAGAGAGGGTGGGTTGCTACCTTAAGGACCTAAAGAACCTCATCCATTCCTAAAGTGGTCGCCACAAATAATCACATCGAGTACTTTCCATGCTACAAACAGAGACCATTGATGAGGATAACAGCGTTGTTGGCTCACCTATTGCGGTTTCCATAAAAATGGCCTCTTACTCACTCCCGACGTCTCATAAGTGTTCATATTTTTGAGGTATTGAGTTTATTGAGACATCGGGGAAACATTTTTGGCTGTAGAAACTTTCTCTTCTCCCCTACACCACCCTTCTAGCACTAGCCATCCCAATTACGACTGCATTTCTGGATTCCCAGAGAGTCTGGGTTGAATTGAGGGTGAGAAACTCATATGAAGATATATGGAGGCTTCTTTAGGAGGGACATTATGAACTTATGGGTTTTTGGGGAGCTATTTCTCCTACTATAATTTTATCTAATTATGATCCTAAGGAGGTGGCTGCTTATTTGAATGAAATGGACAAGTGTCTCCACGATCTTGCAGATAGGCATTACTAGTCGGACCACGTGGAGTTTATGGTAGTACTCCAGCAATTGATGGGATAGGTTTTATCTAAAACCAATAAACTTAAATTCTTTTGATTTAGAGATACTAAAGGTCCCTGTCACCTTTTTTATTTTGCAGGGGCCTGCATGGTCTCAGAAAAAGGATTTCCTCCAATTTATTCTCCTAGAGGTACTATAGTTGGGGAGTGCACCCTATCAACAGTAGGGGGTACTACGGAAGGATCACCTGGATCCCAAGAACACATGGAAGTAGTCATTGAAGACCCTTCCAGGCCATCTTCCCCTCTAGATTTTCTTGGTGTTCTTATTCAGGAGCCATCCCCCCGACAATCAAGGAAACACAAGCAAGCCTCCCAGCTGTCAAACATATTCTAAGGGGGATCACAAGTAATTATTTGTTCACCTGGTGATTGAACCAAGTACCCTTATCTTTTCAAATCACTGGTACATATATGTACTTTGACTTCGGTCCTATCAGTAACTAGACGATGAACACTTAGTAATCTGTAACTCCTATCCCTTTTAAGGAAAAGGATGGGTCACCATATTTCATAGCTGACCGAAATAGAGAAATAGGGACATTTGAAGAAATTAGGGGTTCTATTAACCCATCAGGTGTGCCTTCACCCACTCAAACAATCTCTACCACAATAATAGAAGGGAATACAGAAGTTGAGGCCTCACTTGACCATGAAGAGCAGACACTCATGAATAGAAACAAGGTAGTCTTTATAGAAGGGTCTGAGTCCGGTATCGAGCCCCAAGATTTACTGGATTTTGGAGGGACTTAAAATATCTAGAAGAAAATAAATCTTGATCAAAAGTCCTTTTACCCTATAGAGGGAGTCAATCCATAGGTTTATATTATTCCTACTCATGGTGGATCTGGGGAATTCACAATTGGGGAGGCTAATGTTCTGACCCCTGAAAATTTGGAATGGGCCATCGTTCCCTTTTTTCCAGCTCTAAGAGGAGTTATGTTTTTTCACCTAGGATCTTGATACTAGTACCTTCATCTAGACTTACTATCCCTACAAGACTTATATTAGTCAGAAAAATTTTGAGGGCCACCTTGAGGGATACTGTTTTGGCTTAGCATGGCTCCAGGTCTTCAGTATTCCTGAGTAACCACAAAGAGAAACTGACGATTGAAGATGTCAAACCACCTGTTTTAGATAGTGGTACTACTGCGGGGGTGGGAGGTACTGAAGGCATCTCTTCCCTATCCCCAAAATCACAATCTAAAGCCTTAGTAATAGTAGCATATGTCCCTGCTCTATCCTCTATTGTAATTACCAGAAATGAAGCTGTTGTAGGGCCGAGATGTGCTGTAGCTGGTGAATCAAGACCTTATCTTGTAACATTCATTCTTGAATACATTTTTTCATCAAGGAGTGACTCCAAGACCAACCAGGAATGCCTGGTTGATCTTTGTACCATTCAGAAAAAGGCATGGAGGAACATTTGGAGATTAATTTCTCAGACTCTATTGACTGAGATGCAAGTGAAATTGAAAAAGTTACACTACAAGTCTGTGGTCTTGGGTTTCGATGGATTTGACTATCATGGTATTTATGATATAATAAGGTAGGTGTTCACTGCTTGAGAAACAACCAGTGTTCCTGAATCTAAACTTTCCATGGAAGAGTCGATGAATTATCTTGATGATACACAAAAAATTATTATTGACAAAGCTAATACTCATGCTGGAGAAGTTCCAAGGTTGAAAAATGAACTCATGAAGAAAGAGTCTTTTATAGAAAAACTCATCCAAGAATTGGAGAAACAAATCCAGAAACTGGAGTGGCTTAAGCAGGAACGGTCCTGGGCCACAGTCGCTATTGAAGAGAGGTGATGGAAAATGAAAGAAGGAGAAATGAAAAACCTTCAAGCCATGAGGGATTCAGGGGAACTATGAGCGTGCACGGAGGCCAAGACTATGAATTTATTAAAGCTTCACCAAGCCATTGAGGATTCACATCAATCATTGATGCAACTCTACGACTCTTCCGAATAGCTCTTATAAAGATCTTATCTTGCTTACAAGGAGAGGCTCCAGGCTTTGGATGGCCACCGTATATTTTTATGAAATATGATGGATCCAATTTTCCTTTGAATACTTCTTTATTTCATTTTCATGTCATATCAATTTTCAAAATCAATAATATAAACATCATTTCGATTAGGTATTAATTTTAAACAATGAATAATAAATTAAAATAACCGAATCAGGCTATAATATTTTGCTGTACCGCGGGACTCAACGAGAATAGTTCGACTATTGCTGAGGTTTTATGGAACACCTCATGAAATTTTGTGTCTTTTTAATTATTATATTAATTTTTTCCAAAACCTTCTTAACACAGGCTTAGCGGGCATAACTTGTCTTTTGTGTAGGCTACCCTTTGAGGGTTTTTAACCTAACAAGATTCATGTCTCTTTTGATGGCTGAATGTTTTTTTAAAGAACAGACACTTGACTTTTACCCAAAGGTGACTTATGCAGATTTTACCTGTAGATAGTATGGCATATTTTTCACTATAAGTTCACAGTACTGCCAATCAAACTCATTAATGATGTTTTAAGTTGAAAATATTTGACCAAACTTAAAGGGGTAGGGGCCCCAATTTGGGATTCGTCAGTCGGGAATGTTATAATATCCTTCAAACAAAGATTAGAGATTTTTCTTGACCCTGAATTTGTGAATTCTGGACATGCATAAGGCTCAAGAGCCGTTTTATGCGTACAAAGGTTAGAGAGGACTCTCCTGGGGATGAATTTTCCTTTGATTTATGACTATTCTATAGGCGACATATGTAGAACCACTAGGGAATGGTATGAATATCCAAACCAAGGTTTCTGTAGGACACTGGAATTCCATCTCTAATGGCTTGGTAGGGTTTTCAACACTTTGAATTTATTTTGATGTTTGGAGGCACAGTGGGTGGATGGTCTAAATCATGATGTCTGAAAATATTGGGGACATTCATATTAGCTTTGAGTGGGAAACTATTCCTACATGGTTCTTACTAATATAAGGAAGAGATAGTGAATGGATAGTTCAGTTATAAATCCCATTTATATCAGGGAAATTTGGAAAGAAGAAGGTACATAAGCCATTATCTAGAAGTTTTCCAAATATGGGGGTGTGAGAGGACATGAATGTCATTCAAGTGTGCGGAAACCGAAAAGGACTCTCCTGAGAATGAATTTTCCTTTGATTGAAATTTTTTTTAGGAAGTATATGCAGAGACACCAGGGATTGATGTGCATAGTAAAACAAAGGTTTCCACATGAAACTGGCCTTCCATCTCTGATGACTATGACGATTGGGAAATTTTTGAATACTATATGTGACCTTAGACAAGGGGTTCACCTGAACACAGAACGGGAAATTTTAGATGAACCTATATGGGAAACCCAGAAATGAGTGGGTGCATTTTTCTTTTGTATGTGGAACAACTTCATGCATATGGATGAGGTATCTTTAGAGACATCAAAAGATACCAGAGATGAATCAGGCCATCATGTTCTGATATATCTAGGATGTGTGTAGGGAAGAAAATGTAAACCATGTTGTTGAGGGCCCTTGAATCAGGAGGGATGAAACAAGGCTTCAAATCCATTGGGCGTACTGAGATAGGAGAGGAATCTCATGGGGTAGAATTTTCCTTTGATCGATGACCATTTTATAGACAACATATGTAGATCCACTGGGGCATGCTGTTCATAGTCAAAAAAAGGTGTCCACAAGACACTTTCCTTACATCTCTAATAGACTTGGAGGGTTATGAGGATTCAAGATCACTAATATCACGGAGTTTGGGGTATGCAGGGAGTGTATCCGGACATATTGGGGACATTTGGGATGCAATTTACTCATGGAATCAGGTATCCATTACATAGATCTATCTCACATGTAGGGTGAGGCATTCATCCCATATTTGGGGTACCCTGTCATTTAACATCACATGGCTAGGGCGTGGGGTTCTTCTTGGGGAAGGGAACTGTAACACGCCTTTTATGTCCATGCTGTTATGACCAAATTCCTGGATTTTTCCCCAAAATTTCTCAATTGATCTCTCTCTAAGATCACTAAGATCATGTGAGCTATGATCTATGTGGGAAATAAGGGATTAAAAGAATCCCAAATCACCACCTAATAATGACAAAATCAATGTTAGAGATCACTTTAGGCTTAAACCATTACTATGCAGTTTAACATCATATAACAAGAACAATTTTGGCCTTGTAGTTTAATGTTGTGTCATGTGGACATGATGTTGTGCAGTTTAGAGTCATGCAATGAGGATGATTACTCTATCGTAAAGATCATTAATAGCTTTTAGTTAATCGCAATCAGGACGTTCTGGCATTCCTTAGACGTGAGTGATGATAGAAGGTGTAAACCATAGTCCCGTGGGTAACTTGAATTAGGAGGGATGACATGGGGCTTGGAAGCCATTGGGAATATTGATATGGGAGAGGACTCTCATGGTAAAGAATTTTCCTTTGATTGATGGCCATTCTACAAGTGAAATATGCAGAGCCACTAGGGCATGATGTGCATAGCCAAAACAAAGGTGTCCACATGACACTGGCCATCCCTCTCAGATGGCCTTTAAGGATTATGGAGATTGAAGTTTTCTCATGGTATAGAGTTTGAAAAATAATAAAGATATGTATGGGAACATATAAAATATATATATCATGATTACCTATGAACTAATGAAGCTTCAACATCGATCTGACTCATATGTATAGGTTCAAGCAGGATATTTTGAATTTTCATGAGTGGGGGGTATGTGCGGGATCACGCAACACTAATGATTAGGCCACACATAACTGTTAAAGAATTTCGTAGTTTATTGTCATGCGGTTAGGACCTTCTATGGACTCCCTATACAAGTCTGACCTATGCATGGGGAAAGGGGAATTTTTGTGTGTGTTTGGGCGAAGACGCAATATCCGGGCATCACTATGTATCCTGCGAGGGAAGGAATCAAGACATACATAGTTTGGAATGTTCCCCATACCAATCTGGCTCGGTCCATGTATAAGGATATGTGAGGGAATTTTTTTATTCTCTATGGGTGATGGGTCTACCATACTAATCTATAACTTGTTTTCATAGAGAAATCCTTACCATTGATCCTCAGCTCACGTGATTTATACTCGATGTGAGAAACAAGGGGTGACAAGGGTTTCTTGCGCCAGTGTGGGGAAATAGAGGATATGATAGAGGAATTTTTTTTGGGGGGAGATGGGCGAAGATTGAGGATCGATGCATCAATACGTATCCCGTGAAGGAAAGAATCAAACCATACATAGTTTTGGAAGAGATCGTGTAGTTTATCTTCTTGTGACTAAGAAATCTTGTGCTATTAAGTTTAACATCATAAAACAAGGACATGAGTCACAATTTAATGTCTTGTTTTATGGATGAGTTCCTTACATTTTAACTTCAGGTGTAAAGGACTACAACTCATAGTTTAGGGTCAGAGAGTTTGGACCATGGATTCATGGTATTACTACTCATAGTTTAAGGTCTTAGAGTTTGGACCATATGGATAACACCATACATTTTAACATCATGTTGGTGAGGAAATCAACTCATAGTTTAGGGTCCGAGAGTTTGGACCATAGCTTCATGGTATTACTAATCATAGTTTAAGGTCTTAGAGTTTCGACCATAGGGATAATACCATTCATTTTAATGTCATGTTGGTTAGGACAACAACTCATAGTTTAGGGTCATAGAGTTTGGACCATGGATTCATGGTATTAATACTCATAGTTTAATGTCTTAGAGTTTAGATCATAGGGATAATACCATACATTTAAATGTCATTTTGGTTTGGACAACAACTCATAGTTTAGGGTCATAGTGTTTGGACCATGGCTTGATAGTGATACATTTACATGAAATACTTCTTCAAAAACTTTGCATTTGTGGGAGTCGTGACGAGCTGTCCATCCATTAATATCAGGGCCTACGCTCCATTGGAATATACCCTATGTATAAAATATGGTCCTTCCCACTTTGGTTCAAGCTTTGGGGGATTCTTCTCGAGTATCAATAGGGTTTTAAGGGCTAACACCATTTCTCCTTTGAGGAAGGATTGAAGGAAAACCTTTTTGTTAAAGGCTCGTGCGATCCGATTTTGGTAGATTTAAAAATGGTGTAAAGTGTGTAGCTTCTTTTCATCTAGATTATCCAACTCATCAAACTGTCTCTAGGATTTTTCATCCATGTAAAGTTGCATGAAAATGGCCACACAAATTGATGGAAATTAGATTTTGATAGGTAAAACCGCCTCTTCCCCATATACTAGTGAGTACGGGGTTTCCTGGGTGGCAGTACGGGTTAGGGTCTGGTAATCCCACAAAGCATGAAGGAGATTGTATGGCCATGATTTCTTATCCTTATCAACCATCTTTTGGATTATATAGGAAAAAGTCTTGTTAAAATCCTATATCTTCCCATTGCTCTCTTAATGGTACTGGGATGAATGGTTGGATTTGACTCCATACTTCTAGTATATCTTAGACAACTCAATAGAGTAGAAGTTGGTGCCGTTTTCCATCAGTATTGTATGAGGGACACCAAATATAGTAATGATGTTGGACTTCACAAAGCTTACAATGTTTTTCACCCTGACTTATTTAAGGGGTATGTATTTGTCCCATTTTGGAAAAGAAGTCTGTCGCTGTGAGTATGAACTCGAATTATCTGGCTATGGCGGGAAGATGTGGTCCCACAACATCCATCCCCCAGGAGGCAAATGACTAGGAGTACTTATCTCTATGAAGTAACTCTGGGGGTTGGTCTATAAAATTGCCATGAACTTGGCAGGAATGCAACTTTTTGGTAAATATGGTACAATCCTTTATCATAGTGGTCCAGCAGTACCCAAGCATTCGGATTTGGTGAAAGAGCTTGGTTGCTGATTAGTGCACTCCAGAAGCTCCGAAATGTACTTCCTTCATGATGGAAATAGTATCTTCTCCATCAACTCAACTGAGAAGGACTCCGTTGAGGCCTCATTTATAGAGAACTCTTTCTTGGTTTACTCCATTGTACAAGACAAAGTTGACTTCCCATATTCAGAATTGTTCCCTTCCAGCCCTATCTGGTGGGAGTTCCGCCTTCTGAAGGAAATTTGAAATGGGCGTTATCCAGCTAGTGGTGTGAACATATGGCTCATAAATAGGTTTAATTTGATCGATTTCCTCTATATTTCTCTGGATAAATGGCAAGACCATCCAGTAGTGGGCAATGATAATGACAATTTCATCCCGATCCAGATCAGTGAAGGCTGTGGCTACATTGGAGAAAGTATTGGCATGCGAATTTTTATACTGGGGGACATAAGTCAATGTTGGATATGATGGGAATTATGCCATAAATTCTCTAACATGGTTCATCAAGGGGGACAATACTTCTTTCTTAATGGCATAATCACCATTTACCTATTTAATGAATAGCTCTGAATCACCCTTTATTTTTAGGTGTTTGAATTGTACATGAAGTGCCAGTTCTAGACCCACAATGAGGGCATGATATTATACTTCATTATTTGTATACCCTTCTGAAAGTAGGAAAGAGTAAGGCAAGACTGTCTTTTCATGGGATACAAGTATAATTCCTAGACACACTTTTTTGAGCTTGGTATCCTCCATCCTTTTACCTGTTGGGCTTCTGGAAGCACCATCAAATTACATTACCCATGTCTGGGGGTCCTCCTAGATGGAGAACACTTCTTCATCTAAGAGTTCGGATTCTAATGAGGTTTTTTCTTTTGAGGGGTGCTCATCCAAGAAGTATGCTAACACCCAACCTTTGATGGTCTTCTAGGGCACATATTTTATGTCAAACTGTTGTAGTATGACCTCCCATCATGATAGGAATCCATTTAGCATGGGATGATTGAGGATATATTTGAGCGGGTTGCATCGGGAGGCCTGGTGGAACTCATGGTGCTGCATGTAATGCTTGAGTTTCTAAATTGTGAATATTAGTGCTAAGAATTTCTTTTTAATTTTTAATATCGAGTTTTAACATAAATCATCATTTGACTAAGGAAATAGAGGCTATTATTGCTGCCAACATTATTCTTCTACATGAGGAAGGTGCCTAATGATAGTTCTAGGGTGGTTACGTACAAAATGAGTGGTCTCCCCTCAACTGGTAGCATTATCACTAGTGGTCTCAGAAGATATCTCTTGAGATTTTATAATTCTTCTTGAAAATCATTATCTAACTCATATGTAACCCCTTTCTTCATTAGCCTGGTGAAAGATAAAAATTTACCTGCCAAGTTGGCTATGAAGTGATAAATGTTGGTGATGTGCCCCTGGATACCTCTCAACACAGTGAGGTTCCAAGGTGGGGACATTCCAAGGATGTCTTTTTTCTTCTCGGGGTCAACTTTGATGCTGTGATGATGTACAATAGGGGATTCTTCTTTAAACTATGATGCCAAAATTTTTTTAAGATAGTTTCAAGATCGGATAGGTGGTTCAAGTGCTTTATTGATTTAACCAATAGATCGCCGACATAACACTTGATGAATTTTCCCAAGAAGTGATTGAGGATACTGTGCATGGAATGATGATATGTGAATCTGAAATTCTTTATACCAAAGGGAATAACTTTATAATATAACACTCCCCGAGGGGCCCTAAAAGCAGTAGACTATTCATCTCCTAAGGCCATCCGGATATGGTTGTATCCAGAATAACCTTCCAAGAAAGAGAGAGCCTCATATCCAGCGGTTACATTGATCAAAAATTCTATGATCGGGATTGAGAAATCGTCTTTTAGGAAATTTCGATTAAGGTTCCTAAAGTCAATGAAGATTCTAATCTGTCCGTTCTTATTTTTGATAAGGACTATGTTTTCTAGCCAGATCAGGTACTGTACTTCACGTATGAAGTGGGATCTGATAATCTTTTCAACTTCAGCCTCTATTTTGGCATCATGCATCAGGTGGGTCCTTATGGATACCTGATTATAACCCCAGTGATCTTCTGGTAAGCCATGATGATGAGTGGAGACCTCAGAATAGAGTCCTGAAATTTCTGTGTAGTTCCAGGAAAACACATCTCGATTATTCTTTAGGAAGGAGGTATATTCCTTCTACTCCTCAACAAGCATGGCCACACTGATCAGAGTGGTCTGCGGGTCATCTTTGGTGCCCGGGTTTATCTCCTTACGTTCATCTATTGTGGTGAAGACACCTCCATCGAATGCAGGAGGAGAATATTTGACATATTCATCATCATCATCATCATCATCATCATCATCATCATCATCATCATCATCATCATCATCATCATCATCATCATCATCATCATCATCATCACCATCATCATCACCACCACCACCACCATCATCATCATCATCATCATCATCATCATCATCATCATCATGTTCTTCTTCCTCTTCTGATAGAGATCAGATTTTCAAAAAAAATCTCCAATATTGGCAGAGAAATCATCTTTTTCCTTAGTGAGTGAGGTGGGGGTAGTCTGAGGTTCTGAGGATGGGTCAGAAGCATCTTTGGTAGGGATTTTCCTATCATCATAGAAACCAACACTCTCTTACATGTCTTTGGACTTGGTGGCCATAGAAAAAACCATGCATATAATTAAGTCTACATTTGGACTTTCACTTATGCATTCAACTTGGTTGATGGGTAATACGTACTCTTCTCCAAGTTTCTAGAGGGGGTAAGTAGGATCCATTTCCAATTCCTTCGAGGAGGTAATCCAATCAATGTCGCTGGCCATATAATGTTTTTCTTCCAATTCATATAACCCTATGTCGATATAATGTGACTCACAGAACTCAAACGGGGATTTATTTGCGTGAAATGTTCCTATTTTCCCATTTTTTCAAAATTTTACACACTGATGGTATGATAATGGAATTATAGTGTGATGATGCAGCCAAGGCCTCTCTAACAAGACATTGAAGGCCATACTTTTCCACACTATCAAGAACTCAGAATCCAACCCAAGATCTCCAAGATGAGTTTTAAACTTGATTTGTCCCAATGGATTCTCCTCACTTTTTTCATATCATAGAAGAGTTGTAGTGCAGGGTGTCAAGATATTTTCATCATAGCTCAATCAGTGAAGCGTTCGTAGTGGGAGGTGGTTGACTCTAGAGCCATTGTCGATGAAAATCATCCACACATCGATTCCATTTATCTTGTCGGACACATATATGGGTTTGATGTGACCCTTCATGATGGAGTCTTCATCCCTATATTTGAAGGATATGATGGCATGAAATAATTCTTGATTAGTATATGTCTGATAGAATTTGGCTCCTGCTACTTCTATCTTGAACTCCCAGGGACTTAGTAAGTCTTCGATGAGTGCCTCCCTAAAATATGTGGACATGATTAATGCATCCAGGATTGATAGTTTTGAAGGTACTAAAGCAAGATGATTTAGAATATCATATTTCTTCTCTAAAGTTCAATGATTTCTAGCTTGGGGATGCTCCTTCCCAGACACTTTAGGGTCTTGGTCTTCGGATGTAGAGGGTTTGACCTCTGTGACAGAAGCTGTTGGTGCCGCGGTCCTTTCCAGGAATGGATGAGATTGTCTGCCCTATGCCTTGGGTGATTTGATATTTGTTATTTTTCTGAAGAATACAACAATATAAATAGTCTTGGATTTCTTACGATGGGATTGGAGGAGCTTTCTAGTTATTATTGTGTCCGCCATAGGTTCCTTCTGTGAGTTTCCACGATGTTAATGGTTTGAGTTATGGAATGGCCAGGAATTTGACTCTTCCCATGATCGTGCCTTCCAGGAAACCTCCAACCTCTATGGCCCATTCCTCCAGCTCTCTGGTTGGGTTCAGGAAAATTGGGTTCATGGCATAGTCTCCATCCGAGAAGGGGTCTATAAAGTAAATGACATTAATGGGGCCAAAGATCAGTTTTTGATCCGACACTATTTATGTCTGAATGTCTCCTTCTAATGGTGCCGTTTGGTAGGGTAGTGCCTATTTTACCATTTGGTGGGGTGATTCCTATTGTACCAAGTCCATTGGTATGAAATCCGTATGTTTCAACACTGACTTTGTCTTGGTGTCATCTAATCTTCTTGATCCTACTTTTTACCCTTTTGGCCTTTAGAGGACTGCAGGGCCTAGGAGGATGGATGTACTGTATTAAGATCTTTTGGGGGGTACAGTTGGTTATTTAAACTATGCCTAGAGGATTCCATTGACTCAGTTGAATTTCATCTGGTTCATCCAATTATCAAAATTTTGTTCCTTCTTACTAGTGACAGTTTTCAATTCCTCTTCCCCTCTTGAGTCTGAGGTATAAACATACCCCACTTATGTTAGTGGCAGGCCCAACTTGACTTGCCCGAAATCCACCATCTTTTATTGGATATCCTTGAAAACAATGCATTCCTAGATGGTGTGTCTCAATATTTGTTGTTAGGGATAATAATTTAGATGGTTGTCGAGACCCACTTCATTGGCTCACTTTGGCTCTGGCAGAAGAAGTAAATTGAAATTCATGGAGGCTATGAAATTACCGCAGAACTGATCATATCAGAATGAGTATACTTTGTTTTTTCATTCTTCAAACTAATTTATTTTAGAACCCCATTACTCCTCTTTTTTAGGTGGTAGTGTTTTTCAGCGTCCAGGGGGTCCTGCACGATTCGGTGGGGGCCTTTGAACTGGAGCTAGTGCCGGGGGTGTCTTAAGCGTGACATAAGCCTCTTTATATTTTCTTTTTCATTTTCCTGGGGCTAGTGGGGCCACTTGGGACTTGAGGTTGGCCTGTTTCAAGGAGTCTTATATTCTTTGGGTGATAGAAGAGAAGTATCTAAACCCACTTGTGTACTTCACCGGGATGAGTGGTGTTCATGATTCATCACGAATATTGTAGATGTACATAGTGAGCATTTCATCTTGGGGGAGAGACCAGTTCAGGAAAAAATTTAGGCCTTTCCCTCTGAAAATGAAGTCTGAGACTCTTTCGTTCTCTCAATTATTGTAGTTCATGAGGTCATTGAGCATTGTCTTAGGCATCATTGAACTGAACTGGAAGAGAAACTGTCATCGGAGGTCCTCTCAGCCTGTAATTGAATTGAATGGAAATCTAGTATACCCTACAAAAGATGATCCTTGTAGGGTTCATATGAAGAACCTAAGTTTTACATCTTCTTTCTACTCTGGAGTGCCCATAATCGGGTCTTAGTAAGAGGCATAATTCTTTAAATGTTGTTCAGGGTCCCACATGCCATTGAATACTGGGAATATGGGGTTTTCAAAATTTGGTGGTGGCGGAACGTTGCTCACCCAATCAAGGTAGGATTTGTGCTCTAGTTGTATCAGAGCGTGCCACCCCTCTATGGCTTCTTGTTGATCCGTTAGTTTCTCTATGGTGTTCAAGATCCCTTGATGCATATCCTGTCGAGATTGAGCTTGGGTTGGTGAGGCAGTGACCAAAACTGGACATGCTAGTGCTGCTAGAATTTTTGGTTTATACCCGGCCGAAGGTATCATTTGTGGGTTTACCTAAATTTATTATGGCTTCCTTCCCAGGAAGGAAAAGTCATGATGTACTTCTAGGGCCAGGTTTAAGTAGGTTGATGGTCCCGATGATAGATTGAATGGGCCTCTAAGCTTGGCTTTATTTTTCAGGATGAGTACCTATGTCATGAACACCTTTTATGGGAGTAGCTACCGACGTTGCTCAGGGGGAACAAATTTGGTGAGATAGATCCCTCAACATAGATCAACATTAATTCACCTAAGATTTTGCAACTTGGAGAACCTTTCCTTGAGATTGATGGATGAATTTCTAGGGGGAGGAGGAGGCAGGTCATAGATTAACTTGGATTTATTCTTCTCCTTGTTGGGATTTTTCATGGGAGGTATTGTCGGATTAACTAAGGGGGTGCCCAAATTTAGGACCACTCTTTGGTTTTAGGTATGTACACCATCAGGCTCGGTGTGGGATACATCTAGGAAGGAACCATCTTCCTTTATGTCCTCTTCCTCCATGTCATTTTTTATGAGATTCTTGGGGTTGACGTGTACCACGTTCACTGAGTCATACTACATTGGGGGTGGTGTACCGAGTGCCAAATGGTAGGAAGGCTTTCTGAATCCTTTTTTTTTGGAATTTCTCATTCCATTTTATGATATTCTTAATGTTTCTTGTTGAATATTAAACTAAAGGGAGCCCCGGTTTGACCTCGTAATGTGCCTTTATCTATGAGGGTGCGAGCCACGAGATGGGGTGGAACGAGTGAGTCTTCTATCCATCATTCTTCCAATATGGGAGAAGATTGATGTCTAATGTACAAGGACTTGAGGTAAAAATGACCCCATCCCTATGGGATGGGATTGTTTCCATTCTTCCACTGATGCGCTACAGCCTGGATTTGTTGGCCTTATGAGAGAAATTTGACTTCAAAATGCCCCCAGCCCTGTGGGATGGGGTTGTTCCCACATCGCAGTGGTAGCTGCTACTATTGCTACCTTTTCAATTTCACTCACTCTCCCACAGGTGCAAGACAAGTATGATATTGGTCCTACATAGAGTCTATGGCCTCTTGAAGACATGGGAACTACTTGCTGGTTGGATTCCCTTAGGAAGGAAGCCTGCTGAATGTTATTGGTTGCTTGACTCAAAAGTTTTTTGATAGCTTGATCTCTTCAGTCCTGGAACTTTTTATAATTACTATGGGATGGTTTTTGTTGAGTATCCCATATTTTCTGAGTATGTGTTTCATTTTATTACTACCTTTGGGTGATGACGTTTCAGGATGTCATCTCCAATGTGGTTTTCTAGACGGGACGTGGGGTGAAGTGCAGAGCTCCATGTTCTCCCCACCCCTCAATGCGAACTCAAGTACAAGCATCATCAATGAGGCGACAGAACTTGTGAAGTGCATGGAGTCATTCCAGTTGAATGTTTTTCTTTATACCTTCTAATTGTGGCTTCCGTACAGATGAAATGGCTTCCAAGTCGATTAGACAGCGAAGCTCCCTTAACGTTTTGACATGGTCCACATACCCTTCGTAGGGTAGGAATTTTTCTTTTAGATGACAAAGAGTTATCCATACATTGAGTCAAATTTCATGTATACATTACACAGAAAACTATCCTGGTATGTCGAAGTGAGAAGTGTCTATAGGACAATACATCACTGGTATATTATCCTTATCAAGTTGTCTTCTCACAAGAAACATATCCTGCTGTTGTTCTTCCGGGGGATCCTCCACTTGATATTCCCTGCTCGACTGCTTCTTAATAATTTAGTTCTAAGAAAATGGGATGGTGGGAGCCTTATTGATATACTAATGGCACATGGGTGGATTAGAAGATGAGCATGGACCTGATCCATCCTCCGTTCGAGAAAGAATATCACTCGTTATGGACAGAGTGCCCGATGTGTCTGACCCCATATTTCCAAGCACCTCATCATAGGAGGGATTTATTGAATTTTTTCCAAAAGGGGTGGAACTTATTACCATTATGAATTTTGGTTGTGAAGAGGACCTTCACAATTGGTGATGCAATGGCGAGGGATACTTTTTCAACTCAATGCCCAACCACATGAAATTTATTTATGACGTATACCCTAGGGAGGATCTTTAGGGTAGGATGTAGTGAGGGGAGGACCTTCTTGCTGCTTTATGTCACTAAGGGTAGGACCTTATTGATTACTGCTATGATGGAGAGGACTACTATCATGGATTGACACCTGGATGTAGGGAAAATTTATGAAGTGTATATCTTGGGGAGGGCATTCAGGATGTACTGCAATGAGGGGAGGACCTTCGCATTTCTTGACATTACTATGGGGAGGTTCTTCATAGAAACTTACATTATGGGGATGGACTTCTCAATGACTGTCATCATGGTGAGGACTACCATCCTGACTTGATGTCCCACTGTAGGGAGAAACATATCTGCAACATATACCCTGGGGAGGACAATCAGGGCAGACGAAGGAAAGGGTAGGACCTTCTTGCTATATTATCTTCAGGACAATGGGAGGGCTACCCTGATGTGCATTCTAAGATATTACCGCATGATCGATCATTCCTATCCCATTGAGTGAGCCCCTATGGGTGATCTATGGAGGACCTTCATAGCTACTGGTAGCAACATTGTGGGGAGGGCCTTCGCAACTGCTACTTCCACTTCCATAATTTGGTAATGGGATGATAAGGTCTTGAGTCATTATTGATATACGTTTGAGGGAATCAAGAACGCCATATTCCAATAGAGTAGGATAATGTATGTTCTCTTCATTTTCCATTTTCCTTTGGCACATTTTATCATTGAGCGCTCTCTTGTAGATAACCGAGGATATATTCTGTTGGTAATGTATTTCATATACGGGTCCCTATCTTTTTGGGTCCCATGATGCTGCTGGGATACACCGACAGACATCTTGAGTTTTGGTAGGAATATATGCCTTCCCTAGAGTGGCCACCACATTGGGTCAGAATCCCCTCGTTGGAGCATTTATTTGTTCCTGATTCAGTTTTCCGTGTATCACGAGATATTTCCTTCGACCCTCCTAGGCTGAAGCAAGAATGCATGACTGCTTCAGAGTGACTGACCCATTTTTCGAGTAATTCATTCCATTCAAGGAAACTAGGTCATGGGTTTAATTTATTTCCATTGCCGCTGGTGTAATATTGTCTTGGCACGTTTGGATGATATGGTCTGGGATTGACATATGATCTTCCATCATTTACAGGATGCGCTGAGATATATCTTTGGATGGAATGGGTATGAAGGCCCATTCTGATATTAGATCAGGAGTTTGTGCCTGCTCCGGTCCTCCATGAGTTTCCAGTAAATACTATCATTTCTCCTATGTCGGGAAAGATGAATGATTATACCACCAATTTTCTTCTTCGGTTGCCACTGTATTTGACTTGTGGTCTTTATATTCACGAGCATGGATTTTCATCTGCTCGCTTGCTGTTGTATTTGTCTCATGGTCTTTGTATGCATCTATAGGAATTTGACTCTGCTCATATTTTCTTACCGCTCTATTTGGATGGTAGGATTGATATGAATTAGTAAGTATTTATGCCTGCATATAGATGGTTTACATCCTATTTGGTTGATGTGATCATTGTGCATCGACAGATATCTACATTTGCCTACAGTCTGCCACTCTATCTGCATGGCGGGACCAACAAACACTAGCAGAAACAGTCATGTGTTCATATTTTGCCACTATATTTCTGTGGTGGGCTTGATTAGAGGGGGAATAGTCATATGTATGCCCATTGAATTCCACCGCATTAGTATTGAGGAGTTTCTACTTAGGAACAAGGGTGATATCCTGTTCTTGATTATATATTCTCCACCCTTACCGGGCAGCCCGAGGGGCCTGGGTCTCTTGGACTTTAGCAGGTGCCCTCAGCATAAGGTCATCTTCAACGTAAGAAGGCTTGGTCGTCCGGTGTTGGAGATGAAATTCTTTGGTGGGGCCCCATGATTTGGACCCCAGTGCAGTTGAGATGAATTTTTCAGCATTGACTCCATCTGCCTCTGTAAGGTAAGTGAGGTACTCATTGTCACGTTCTGGGGATAGGATCCCAAAATGGCTTGATAAAACCACCAGTGTTGCCTTGTGATGGGGTGCGGACCATGAATAAGGAGGTGGCTGGAGAACCTTGGAAGACTGGAGGGCTTGTTTTGTGACCTCCACCACGGGGAGAGTACCGTTTCAGTGTTACTCTTTGATCAGTATGTTAGATACCCAGCATTGAAGACTCTAGGTAAGCGAGGGGGTCCTGCTCTTCGCGGGGGCCCCATTAGCCTATGAGATCACTAATGCGCATGTATGCATCAGTCGTCAATATTTCATTTGGATCGAAGGTTTCTCTATGGAAACTTATAACATACATATATGACATAAAAACCACAATACCTCATCAAAGTAGCATTATTTTAAACATATACATATCTGAAAATTCATCCTGGCCTCACTTCCCCTCTCTTTTTTTATTGTGGGGTGAGGGGGATTGAGTGGGGTTAGACTACCAACTTGGTTAAGGATCCACATCAGGTTCACCATTTTTGTTCCACCTCCAAGGTGGTATGTTCATGCATACATGGAAGAACAAAATGGTCCAATGTTCAATATCATTTTGTGTCTATTATCATTAGGGTAGAACCACCACATTGGTTAAGGATTTATGTCAGGTTCATCATTTTTGTTCCTCCTTCGATGTGGCACGTTCGAGTGATGAGGAAATGGTACGATGAGAACTATCACCCGTCTCTTTTTCTAGAGATGGTCTCTTGTCAAATTCACCATTTATTTTGTTTTGAAATATTTTGCATCATTATCCATTAAAGGAAGGTTGGATTAACCCCATGGGGACTGGGTAATTTACCCCTTTCATATTGAGAAAGAGGTTCCACAGTTAGATGATCCCACAGGTGATTACATGGGGTCAAGTACATTTGAAATCAATCCTCCTTGGATATAACTTCCTCATATGGTCTTCAACGGGTTTATTTGTGGAGCTAGAAACACCCAAATGCCCTGGTATCAATGATTCATGGACTTGATTTCCAAATTTAGGTGCTCATGGTTGATGATTCAGCCAAAGACACTTAAGGACTCCATTGGTGGAGAGGATGGGAATTCGGGCTCACCACACCCTTTTGGGGGAGGATTATTTCCTATTCTAGTACTCTCTTATAGATTTAAGTCATGTTTGTAGAGACCCGTAGCCTGACGTACATGGACATTACATTACTTTTGCGGAATACTTAGTACATAACAAAAACACACACACAAGGATCGTAATAGTTTAGTGTCTTTGGAAACTCGGAACATAATCTTCTAATCGTGGTGAAAGTTCTTCAATATCTCCCATAAGGTCATCCCCTTTTTTTTACCTAAAACCTTTCTTTATATCCTGGGGAAAAGAAAACATAAAAGGGTGAGCTCAAATGCTCAGTAAGGGTAAACAAAAGAAATATCAATCACATCATATATATAAGAACATAGCTTTTGGAAATCTTAACCTGCAAAAAGGCTCATAACATCATAACATGGGATAAATCATAGTAGTGAAATGAAATCATAACATAAAACATTACTCATTGTGGCATACACACATAATCATAGAAAATCATTTCTTGTTAGTCAAGACTCATTGCCAAGACTATATTAGTGGACAAAGTCCCTTTCTGAATCGAGTAATCCTCGTTTCAGTCCTGTTTCACTGAACCGGTATAACCTACCATTCCAGCCATGTCTATCTCATGAGATATAAAATCATTACCCAATGCATTGGAGGGAGATATAGGTCCCACCCATCTTATAATGAATCCTTTCTTATGTGTGCCACATAATCATAAAACATACATCATCGCATAACACATGTAACAAAAATGGGATTCTTGAAACATCATGACATCATAAATCAATTCATATAAGATAAAGGAATTCATAAAAATAATTCCATCACAACATGATCAAATCAATGTAATAATAGGGATAAAAACAGAACCCTTTATTATCTTAGATGGAAAATAATTTTGAAAATCACTTGAACTCCATTCTTGAGGAAAATATCCTTTCTTCTTCAAAAACATTTTTCCTTTCATAACATGTCATACAATAAAAGAAGTTGATTAAAAATAAACTTGAAAACTTGTAAAGGAAGCTTCTTGGAAACAATGTTTTAAAAATCCATTCATGCCGTATAAGTTAAAAAAAACATTCTTCGTACTTTTGTCGGAAAAGTCAAAAAGTACCTCGTACGGAAAAACGACAAAAGATTCCTTTCATATTCTTTACTAAAAACTCACCGAAGGGTAAAATTGGATTTAAACTATTGCAAGTGGATGGAAACAATATTTCATATTGAGGGAACATGGATGTGGATGATAAAATACACCCCAGTAAATACTTACGAATAAACAATCTCGGATAAAAATGAGATTGTGATATTTCCCTTACCTTAGGTCCGATTTGCTTTGTTCGTGTCCGAAGCTCCTCTTCTTTGGAACGCCTTTTTGAATCCTCCACTTAAGGAACTAAGATTGGTCTTTGGAGAAGACCAGGACCTCTAGGATTATTCTAGGGAAGTGGAGAAGGGAAAATGGCAGGGGTTGGCCGAGCTTGAGTGCTCAAATTGGTGTGAGGAGGAGGGGGAGGAGGTGTCCTTTTATAGGGGAGGAGAGGGGCACCTTAGGAATATCTCAAAATATTATTTTATATTAAAGTCAAAATCGGTTTATAATGGTTCCAAAGGGTCTTATTTCGAAGCTAAAGTGGGGATGGGTCGAAATCCTATCAACCAATAGGATTTAGACAAGTTTAGGGTATTATTTTAACCTTATCAATTAGATTTAACTCTAAGTTAATTAATTTAACTTTTACCGTGTCTTTTTGTTTTCTTTCACTATATGGTTAATACACTTACTATAACATGCCAAACGAACCCCAAATTGTTTATTATTAATATATATATCCTTATCTAAGTCATTTGGCCGAACCTTAGATTTTTAGGAATAAAATAACAATTAATAATATAATATTTGATTTAAAAACTATTTTGTGTCAATTTTGACACTATTTGATATATGATTTTTGTGAAAGTCATAACAGAATTATATGTTCGAACCAAGTTGATTAAATCAATACTAATATATCATAGTAACCTAGAAAATTAGTGGAATTCATAAAAAGTCTCAAATTACATTTATTTTGGTATTTATATTATCAATTTTGTCAATATTTCATTAATAAGATAATTACTGCATCATCTTTGTGTCATAAATAAATTAACTTATTTGATGTCTAAAAATTACAAATAAAATATCATCATGTAGGAAATCGTTTTAGCTTTCTAAGGAATATTTAAAATCGAATTTATCTTATGTATAACCCTATATTAAAAATGATTTACTTATTAAACTTTGATTTTAACTATTTTAACCCTTCTTTAAATAAATTAATAATAAATGTCCTAATCTAATCCAAGTGGGCCTAAATGGTCATATTTTATTCCTAAGTTTGTTTTTGGTCGAATTACACTTGTCCAATAGAATTAGGACATGTGTTAGGGTAATATTAATATCATATTTACCCTTAGTTACCCTATTTACTATTAACCGCGGTAAAAAAAAGTAAAGAGTTACTATTCACCAAAAATTATTTTCATCTCATTGAACCACATTTTAGTCCTTGATATTAACCGTGTCTCTCGGATTTTCGAAATTCCATTCACAGAAGCGGTAAAATTAAGTTTTATGCAAAATTCAGTTTTTAACCTACCACTTAGTGGTTTCACTATTCATCAAAAATTGATGTTTTTCAGAACAATGCCAAAATTTCATCCCAAGCTATATTTCATATTCCGAATTCAAAAATGAAGTCTATTTTACCAAATTCATAACATAAAAGTTGCATTAATTAATTTTATAATTAAATCCCGCTGTTAAAACAAATAGCGTGTTTTTAAGAAACAATATCTATCAAAAGATTGACACTTGTTTATGTCTAGTTTAAATGTGAAATTACATCCAATGACCAACATTGTATTAAATTGTAAAAATATATTCTAAATATACTTTAAAACCACTCAAATTAATGATTTATCACTATTAATTATTTCGATTAAAAAAGTTGTTTTTAATTATAATTTAGTAATTTTCACTATTCATCAGAATATGAAAGTTATCCGAAAAGTACCAAAATTTCACCTTAGGCTAAATTCGATACTCCGAATCCAAAAATGAAGTTCATTTTAAAAAAATAAGATTTATAGAATTTTAAAAAGTGGTTATTACTATTCATAATGGCTAGTTTTAATAATATTTTAATAGCATATCGTTGTTTAATGAAACTCAGTATTGCGTATTACACACGCTATCGAGGAAGGTCGCGATTGCGTGTAATGCAAGGCAAGTCAAGGATGTGTGTTGTGCAAGCTCCTTTTGGTGTAGCGTACAACACAAGACATTAGTGAAATAAAAAAAAATATTTTTCATAAAATCTCGGGCTGTTACATTCTACCCCCCTTAAAATGAATTTCGCCCTCGAAATTCGTCGGGGTTATAAATGGTTTACTATTCGAAAGTTTCTTTAATAGAAACCCACATCGTAAAAGGGAATACCAAAACTTGGCTTTAAAAACTAAAGTATGAAATGTAACGATTACCCAAATAAACTAATCACTGGGTTTCCACATAGGTGAAAATATGGATATGGAAGAGAAATCTAACCATCATGTTCTGATGGAGAGTGGTAGAGAACATGGCTATGGAAAAACCAGTAATCACAAATCCATAAATTTGTGATGATCTAAGGTACCATCTGATTTATCAGGTATAAGAGAACTAGGACAACATTTTTGGTTTTCAAGATCATTTCCCTAAAGTTAATGAATTTGAATTAGAATAAATACTTACTTTATTTTGGTACAATCTCACTGTTTTTCGTGCATTGAACAATTTCAACTTCATTTCTTAAATAAATAAAGTTGAATTTGTTATTCGTGAAGTGTTAGCAGATCATGTGATAGAATGACTGTTCATTCCATCTGTCTCAAACAAAAGGTTAGCAAAATTATATACATAAGTCGATCTATAGTGAGATTAATCACATATGGTTTCTAAAATGGACTTATACTTCATATATCATACTGCTTAATATAATAAAACTAGTTTCTACTAAACAGGGACTTCCTGTAGGCTAGTGGTAGGCGATAAAGGCCAGTCGCACTTCGGTTGTGGGTTCGATTCCTACAGCCTTGTCCGAAGCGATGGGCTGTCGCCCGTCCTGTAGGTTGTCCCTTTTTCTACGTTACTATAACATCCCATCAATAATATCGAAAATATTCTATCCTTAAACAATACTAACTTATGTCGAACATAATCCAGTCTAATCTTTAGGCTTATACATAATACTGCAGTCCACTCTCATAATATAGTGACAACGATTACCAGAGATTTAATACTGTCGTTGATCCCCACATATCATAAGATATGTCTTGTTGGTCACATTCCAAACATTCAAAGTCCTTAATCGTGTATTCTCTTAAATACCTTAGTGAAAACATGAGTGCAGTTAAAAGTTAACACTTTCCACATACCAAAATCCTCAAAATTCTATATACTCAAACCATGATATCACTTAGTCCTTATATCAATCATGAGCTCATGAATACTGTCAAATATTTCATTTTCTCATTTTCCCTTCATTATGCGCATATCATCTTTTTTCCAAAAATACCTCAATCACTTCGAATACCACATTAGATCAATACATAAATATTCCAATACACCATAAAAGTACCTCAACAACATTATTCTTGAATACCAATACATAAACACTTCAGTCCATCCACTTCAATGACTGTCCTGGAATAAGTCCTTCCTTGATTTAGAAGTATCTTTTTAGGTCAGGGCATTGAGTTGGGTAATGCCCATGTTCTCCACAAATAAGACATTGAACTCCATAACAATCTGTCACTCTATGACCCTTTTCTCCACACAGATAACATCGGTCCCTCCATTTGAGGTATTCCTCAAGGTTCTTCTTCCCTTCTTTAGAAATCTCAATCTTCCTTTCTTTATGATCCTCAACATGCGAACATGCATAATAGTTTATCTTCCTCTTCTTTGATGAATTAGTCATACCACTAAATTTCACCTTGTTAATCATATATCGTGATGACTGATTCGGCATAATCACAATATCTTTATCTCTAGGCATCACACAATTTTGTTGCTCATAGTCACAAATTTGTCCATTGGATTCAATGTTAACCGAATTCCTTCTGGTTCCCTCCATTAACTAAAACACAAAAAGAATTTTGTGAGAGGTGAAATCATGCTAGGGAAGACAACATAGTAAAGGGGGATCACCCTCAATATCTAACATATTAGGTTAAATTCTAAGATCGTTACCGTAGTTCTAGGAATATATCCTATACGTATACTTATCCTTAGGGACATCCCTAGACATACCTTAGAAATATCTCTAGGGATCTCACTAACGTTTTCGCATCCTAGTTTCCAAAGGTTGACTAAACCTTTCCTCTGATACCAACTGTAGAGACCCGTAGCCTGACGTACATGGACATTACATTACTTTTGTGGAATACTTAGTACATAACAAAAACACACACACAAGGATCGTAATAGTTTAGTGTCTTTGGAAACTCGGAACATAATCTTCTAATCGTGGTGAAAGTTCTTCAATATCTCCCATAAGGTCATCCCCTTTTTTTTACCTAAAACCTTTCTTTATATCCTGGGGAAAAGAAAACATAAAAGGGTGAGCTCAAATGCTCAGTAAGGGTAAACAAAAGAAATATCAATCACATCATATATATAAGAACATAGCTTTTGGAAATCTTAACCTGCAAAAAGGCTCATAACATCATAACATGGGATAAATCATAGTAGTGAAATGAAATCATAACATAAAACATTACTCATTGTGGCATACACACATAATCATAGAAAATCATTTCTTGTTAGTCAAGACTCATTGCCAAGACTATCTTAGTGGACAAAGTCCCTTTCTGAATCGAGTAATCCTCGTTTCAGTCCTGTTTCACTGAACCGGTATAACCTACCATTCCAGCCATGTCTATCTCATGAGATATAAAATCATTACCCAATGCATTGGAGGGAGATATAGGTCCCACCCATCTTATAATGAATCCTTTCTTATGTGTGCCACATAATCATAAAACATACATCATCGCATAACACATGTAACAAAAATGGGATTCTTGAAACATCATGACATCATAAATCAATTCATATAAGATAAAGGAATTCATAAAAATAATTCCATCACAACATGATCAAATCAATGTAATAATAGGGATAAAAACAGAACCCTTTATTATCTTAGATGGAAAATAATTTTGAAAATCACTTGAACTCCATTCTTGAGGAAAATATCCTTTCTTCTTCAAAAACATTTTTCCTTTCATAACATGTCATACAATAAAAGAAGTTGATTAAAAATAAACTTGAAAACTTGTAAAGGAAGCTTCTTGGAAACAATGTTTTAAAAATCCATTCATTCCGTATAAGTTAAAAAAAACATTCTTCGTACTTTTGTCGGAAAAGTCAAAAAGTACCTCGTACGGAAAAACGACAAAAGATTCCTTTCATATTCTTTACTAAAAACTCACCGAAGGGTAAAATTGGATTTAAAATATTGCAAGTGGATGGAAACAATATTTCATATTGAGGGAACATGGATGTGGATGATAAAATACACCCCAGTAAATACTTACGAATAAACAATCTCGGATAAAAATGAGATTGTGATATTTCCCTTACCTTAGGTCCGATTTGCTTTGTTCGTGTCCGAAGCTCCTCTTCTTTGGAACGCCTTTTTGAATCCTCCACTTAAGGAACTAAGATTGGTCTTTGGAGAAGACCAGGACCTCTAGGATTATTCTAGGGAAGTGGAGAAGTGAAAATGGCAGGGGTTGGCCGAGCTTGAGTGCTCAAATTGGTGTGAGGAGGAGGGGGAGGAGGTGTCCTTTTATAGGGGAGGAGAGGGGCACCTTAGGAATATCTCAAAATATTATTTTATATTAAAGTCAAAATCGGTTTATAATGGTTCCAAAGGGTATTATTTCGAAGCTAAAGTGGGGATGGGTCGAAATCCTATCAACCAATAGGATTTAGACAAGTTTAGGGTATTATTTTAACCTTATCAATTAGATTTAACTCTAAGTTAATTAATTTAACTTTTACCGTGTCTTTTTGTTTTCTTTCACTATATGGTTAATACACTTACTATAACATGCCAAACGAACCCCAAATTGTTTATTATTAATATATATATCCTTATCTAAGTCATTTGGCCGAACCTTAGATTTTTAGGAATAAAATAACAATTAATAATATAATATTTGATTTAAAAACTATTTTGTGTCAATTTTGACACTATTTGATATATGATTTTTGTGAAAGTCATAACAGAATTATATGTTCGAACCAAGTTGATTAAATCAATACTAATATATCATAGTAACCTAGAAAATTAGTGGAATTCATAAAAAGTCTCAAATTACATTTATTTTGGTATTTATATTATCAATTTTGTCAATATTTCATTAATAAGATAATTACTGCATCATCTTTGTGTCATAAATAAATTAACTTATTTGATGTCTAAAAATTACAAATAAAATATCATCATGTAGGAAATCGTTTTAGCTTTCTAATGAATATTTAAAATCTAATTTATCTTATGTATAACCCTATATTAAAAATGATTTACTTATTAAACTTTGATTTTAACTATTTTAACCCTTCTTTAAATAAATTAATAATAAATGTCCTAATCTAATCCAAGTGGGCCTAAATGGTCATATTTTATTCCTAAGTTTGTTTTTGGTCGAATTACACTTGTCCAATAGAATTAGGACATGTGTTAGGGTAATATTAATATCATATTTACCCTTAGTTACCCTATTTACTATTAACCGCGGTAAAAAAAAGTAAAAAGTTACTATTCACCAAAAATTATTTTCATCTCATTGAACCACATTTTAGTCCTTGATATTAACCGTGTCTCTCGGATTTTTGAAATTCCATTCACAGAAGCGGTAAAATTACGTTTTATGCAAAATTCAGTTTTTAACCTACCACTTAGTGGTTTCACTATTCATCAAAAATTGATGTTTTTCAGAACAATGCCAAAATTTCATCCCAAGCTATATTTCATATTCCGAATTCAAAAATGAAGTCTATTTTACCAAATTCATAACATAAAAGTTGCATTAATTAATTTTATAATTAAATCCCGCTGTTAAAACAAATAGCGTGTTTTTAAGAAACAATATCTATCAAAAGATTGACACTTGTTTATGTCTAGTTTAAATGTGAAATTACATCCAATGAACAACATTGTATTAAATTGTAAAAATATATTCTAAATATACTTTAAAACCACTCAAATTAATGATTTATCACTATTAATTATTTCGATTAAAAAAGTTGTTTTTAATTATAATTTAGTAATTTTCACTATTCATCAGAATATGAAAGTTATCCGAAAAGTACCAAAATTTCACCTTAGGCTAAATTCGATACTCCGAATCCAAAAATGAAGTTCATTTTAAAAAAATAAGATTTATAGAATTTTAAAAAGTGGTTATTACTATTCATAACGGCTAGTTTTAATAATATTTTAATAGCATATCGTTGTTTAATGAAACTCAGTATTGCGTATTACACACGCTATCGAGGAAGGTCGCGATTGCGTGTAATGCAAGGCAAGTCAAGGATGTGTGTTGTGCAAGCTCCTTTTGGTGTAGCGTACAACACAAGACATTAGTGAAATAAAAAAAAAATATTTTTCATAAAATCTCGGGCTGTTACAATGTTCATATGTTCTTGAATCCTTGGTTCATTACCAAAGAGTGTTTCCACGGGCTACCCTTGGTTTTCAGGGTTGTCATAAGCATATATGGACTTGATGCTACATAGGTTATGTTGAATTGATCCATTCAATAAAGAGATCTAGAGTTTATCATCATCCATGGGGAAGGAAGGTGACTTGATTTTGGGTTCATACCCATAATACAGGTTTCCTATGTATCCTAGAGAGAGGAATTAGAACCCACATAGTTTGGATTTGTTGGGGCTTACACATGGATGTTGTCCCTTTGAGGGGAACCTGATTGGGTGGACCCTTTTGGAAGGGCACCCTTTTGAGCTTGGGCCTTCAAGTAGGTGTCCTACGTATCCTGGTTTGGTCAGGAATCATATTTCTCATAGTTCATAATTGTGAGTATGTTTTAATTATCAAAAACCTCTAAGTACACATGAGTCATGCTCAGTGTGAGGAAAAAGAGGATGTGAGATATCCAACCAACCACATGCTTCCTCTTCTACTTGTGGGAGAGGGAGATCCTACGGTGGAGGAGTCCGGGGTGACCGTGGGTGAGGGTGAAGAGCAATGAACCCTTTAATGTGAGATGAGGGCATAGGGCAACGAACAATTTAATGTGATATGGCATTAAATGTCACGTGACTAGGACTAAGGATATTGGGGACTCAACCTAGTGGGAGTGCCCCAAAACGCGTTCTGGGAAGGGGAGTAGTGTCATCCTTGTTAAAAGGAGAAGCAAATGTAACTCCTTTTACTGATCAATATTCCTCATTGAATGGAAAAGAAAGTGATCACCCTTAATCCCTAGAATGGGGAATTTCATGTTAGAAATCCAAGCTTTTACTCTAGGTTACCATGGAAATGTATACCCACAAACATTCCCAAAGTTTGAACCATTGTGGGGACAACCTTCATGACTCCGCTTACCATGGGTATGTAGACTCAAAAGGGAATGCTGATGCACCTGATGACCTGACCATATGGGTCCGGTAGCTTTGGAGGAGGATTTGGCCTGATTCCATAGGACCGGTTCATAGAGTGATTACGAAGGACTGGACGGTAATAGAGGGGAAATATTGGGACCAGAGGAAATAATACCCAAAAATAGCCCATGACGCATACTATTTTCTTAAAAGGGATGGGGGAAGATCCACATACCATAGTGGTATGTCAGCGGATGGGTCTTCCTTGTATCAAATCGGTATGTGGGAATGGGTATGGACCACCACACACCATAGTGGTATGTAGTCTTGGATGTGGTCTATCACACCGCTTTTCATTCCACCCACGTACTGATGTAGTATGCGGCACCGGGTTAAATCCGCGTAGTGATACACAATGAAGATAACCATTTTGATGGTGGGTATGGGGGATTATCATTCACAGGGAGTTCATCCATGATAATTATGTGGTTTATGGTTTCATAATTTAGGTTCGCGATTCTCTTATTATTATTAAGTTCCACTGTTTTATGGTTTGTGGTTGGCTGTACCTGTGGAGAATGTGGTTCGCGATTCAAGATTCACCGATGAATCAAGAATGAATCTAGAATCTTCCCTGAGTTATTTCTTTCAAATCATGGGTTCCCTTCAAGCTTTCTTTGTCCATCCTCTTTTAATTCCTTATGTGCTCCCTTTATAGAGCATTGGGGAAATCGTATCTATGGGAATGCAACACTATTTGTAGAGGCCCATCAAGAGATATATTGACCAGTGGAAGACTCGATAAACCAGGGTTTGTGGAGGTTGCAGTTTGCAATCTTGGTTCATGAAACCCTATCGATATGCTTTGTTCGTGAGCCATTAATTTCTCAAAACTGTACGCGGATGGCCATCTCATGCATGAGTCCTTCAGCGGCATGGTTCACGGTCTACCAAGTTCACTGGCCATCGCTCAGTGGGCTAGTACCTCTTGGATTATTCTGTGTACTAGTGGTTAGTGATCTAGGCAGTCCACAAACCCTTCTCGGTGATGGTACGTGGGCCATTCAAAATCCTTTGAAAACTTTAATTCCTTCAAGTTTCTTCTGAAATTTATAACTCAATTTAAGTCCATTCACCTTGGTAGACTTGTAGAAGTACTTGCTTCCTTATGAAAAGTAATTTTGGGAGCATTTTCTTCCCTTGTCGGAATGTTAAAGACCCTACAATAACACATACATTCATGATTTCTATTTTGTGGGAATAAGATAACACCATTTTTGGAAGTGTGGACTACCGCCACATCAAAGCGGTTCGATTCGTTCACACTATACATGGAATGTATAAAGGATGGTTTAAATAAAACTATGTGACATATATGAAATAAATATGATATTTTAATTATAATATATATATATATATATATCATTTAATTTTCATTCTTTTAAATATTACAATGAAATGAAAGTAGCGTTCATGCATACGTACAACCCACTGTCTCCATGAATGTTGCATTTCATTTCTTATCTCCAAATATTATAGTTTATTATAAATACATATATACTAGATATATATGCTATTTATATAATATCTTACATTACTGAGATGATGAAATAAAGATATAATTAACAATAACAACAAGTAACAAGTCAAAACATACTCGAAAAAGTAGGCAATGAACACTCGAAATAGTAAAAATAATGAATGGTTGTTAACAAAAGGTTAATAAGATATTATAAAATTTCATATATGATATTATAATCATTATTATGGTTATTTTATAAGTTATTTACATGTTTAAAACCCTTATATAGGAGATTAAATGACTTATACCATAATGTAAACACAATGTAAGGGATTTTTGTCTCACTTTTCTTTATGTGAGGCATATGACATTAAAACAACTTAATTATTTTATGTGATGTACTTACTTCCCATTTTGATATACTATATAATGAATTATTTTATCTTCATGGTATTTATATTCTTCATTTTATTATTATTTCTTTTTGTTCTTACAATTCATATATTACCATAGTGGTAGGGGACTTCATCTCAATTTCTAGTGTTTGAGGTATACTCTATTATTGTGCACATAATTTCTTATATATAGTGTAAATACTGCTACTTTGAAATGTAATATCATGATTCACTAATTATTCCTAATATTTTTAGTTTTAATTTTAATTATTTCATCTAATTAGATTTTAACTTAAAGTTACCAAGTTCTAATAAAATTTCATAACTCAATTCCTTATCATTGAGTTTTATTAATTCCTAATTGTCATTAATATTCTATGATTATGTGTATGTATAATCATGACTATATATTTATTTATTTCTACTAATATTATGTGTATTTACAATTGATACACATAATATATTCAATGATTTATTCTCACTTCAACATTATGGTTTTTTCAAGGGTTTACATAAAAAAAAATTTATTCAAAATTATTTACACTTTAATTTATATTAGAGAAAATTATTTTTTCATCATTGAATAAACCTTTTCATTTTATTATCATCTAGTTTTTCATTAACCTTTTCAAGTAATAGTATCATTTTCTTGCTCTTTGATACTCAAAATGTTGTAGAAAATGTTTTTAGGAAAATCAGACTTCATTTCTCTCTTTAGTCAGAGAACCTATTTTATTCTAAGTACCCTATTTTATAAAAAGGTTTTCAAATGTGTTTTAACATTTAAAAAATTATTTACTAAATACATTTTTACCCTTTTTTTCTTCTTTTAAATTGTTTTCTAATGAGTCTTATTATATCTTTCTAAATAAGGAATTTTTCTAACCTTTAACCATGAAAAAGGAATGTTCTTTTTTCCTTGTACTAAATTTATGGATTTAATCAAATTAATTTCATTGAAGATTCCATTATATGAATTAAATATTAATTTTTAAAGAATTTTTTTAAAGTTATTTTCAATGCAAAGGATTTTAAAAATGTTTTTTAAAATAAAAAGTATATTTTCCTCAAGGATATTTTTTAAAGATATTTTAATATTATTTATATTCATCAATGATAACAACCTTATAATTTTACACCAATTGGGATATGTTGTATTGATACCATACATATTCTTACAATGTTTTGTTTATAATTTATTTGGCCTCTAGATATTATTGAAATTAACATCTTTTATTCTTTTGTTAGTCCCCTTGAAATTTTCATTTTCCTACGATAATTGAACATTGAATTTACCCTAGTTATACATATAATTTATCATGGATATTATTATTACCAAAACCTAAATCATTTTTACATACGATGTATAGTTTTGAATATATGGGGGAAAAATTGATTAATCCATATTATTTATTCAATATGAATATTTTATAAGTAATATTATTTATTTTGATTAATTTATATAAGGAATGATTTGGAATAGAAATGATGGGTGGGCCCATAATTTATATTTCCCCTTGATACATCGATATGCTATCATAAGAAAAATTAGTTTCACAAACTAAACAAGTTTCTACAAATATTTTTAAACCATCTTGGTAAAGGTATTACTGGTATAGATTTTGATTTTCCTTAGACATGATGTCAAGTAATTAAGAAATGTATTCATTTTGATTCAGTATTTATTATCCATGATATTTTCACTATGAAAATGTCTATGGATGATTTTCATTCTATTTTTATTGATTAAATGGAATGTGTTTTCATTTTATTAAGTTTATATTTTTTATTATTTCTTATCCAGTTACTTAAATGGAACCTGTTTTCAATTATTACCTTTCCAATTTTTTACACACTTCCTTCTCAGTTTATTGATTACATGGCATGAGTGTTCAATTATTTAACTTTCCATATTGATTAAGATCTTTTATTAATTATTTATTCCACTTTAATTTACCATTAATGAAAATTTTACCTCACCCATATTTTATTTCTTTTCCCTAGTATTCCTTGAATTGTACAAAGAAATATATGCAACGATATGGTAGATGAAATAATGTTACTATCCTTTAAAATAAAAAAATGTGGTAATTTGGGTATTAATATATAATAAAATTCTCATGTATGTATATAGTTAACCAAGAATAAAAAACTTTTCATTCCTTTGGGATGTGATTTACTTTTATCTTATAACATTATAATGGTAGCATGATAACGACTCCTTGCTTGCTGGGGTCGGGTTTCTATAGTTGGTATTAAATCAATTTTAGTGGAAAACTTGGAATATATATTTAGGGAAACATGGATTATAGAACATAAAACCAAGGTATTATTTGTGGATAAGTATAGAAGAACATACCAAAGTTTCATTTAAATAGAGATTATGTGGTCTTTCTAACCAATACAACCTTTTTGGGATACTATAATTAGACATGTTCTGGCATATATGTACCTAGAGGTAACAACTCTAAAAATGTGTGTCAGGCTTGACTCAAGTGTAACATGGTACACAGTAATATAACTTTCTTCCCACATGGATTGACACTCCTATGGGATATATTTTTGGATAATTCACAATTTCTTTATAAACCACTATGAAGGAGTTGAATAGATAATGAAAATGAATAAACAAGACTAAAAATAAGGTGATATAAAATTAAAATAAGATAAATTAATTAAAAAACTTTTTTAGGTTCTATGTAATGAGAATCTACCATGATTAAATAAATTTTAGAGAACTGATGGAAAGTATAAGTTTTAGTGGAAAAATTTATTTGAGGAATAATTCCATTACATTTTATAGACAGTAGTTTAAATATATTGCTAAACTTTATGGTTAATATTATCAATAATTACATCATAATAATAGTCAAATAATAATATTACTATTTGTGAAAAAGGGAATAAATTGTATTGAAAACCTTTGTTAAAAGGCTATTTAGTGATTGTACTTATTTCAAGAATGTACATCATATTTATTTTAGAAATTATATTAATATGGTTTTATAAAATGACAAACTATATGATAGTTGAGAATCCATAATATCCAACAAGGATATGGGACTTGAACCCATGATTGAATGATGATAAGGGTTTCATACCTACCACATGCCTATATGATGTCCTAGTTAATTTTTCATTGTTTTTAGTCAAACAAAATGATGAATAAATATTAATGATGAAAATATAGTGTTGTTTTTTTAGGTTTAGAGATTAATTATATTACCATATTGGTTTTGGGAAATAATTAGAGGCACATAGTTAAACTTTATACTCTTTTATTGGCCTTAAGATTTGTTAAAATTATGTTCTAGTGATTTAGGCATCAAAGATAATTTTTGGATATCCATTTCATGGATTAAAGTATTTGATTGAAGCACAACAAAAATATGAAATTTTAATTATGAAATTGAAACATATCAAGTAAGTATACTTACTTATATTCTTGGTTAATAAAATAATTTCTCAACATTAGAAGAAGGACCATAATTTTTTTAATAATACATTAAATTTTATTGAATCGATGGTTTTAAAAATCATCAATGATTTATGGATTTGTGGCACTAATAATTCCATTGATCAGTAAAATTTTTGTGATTTATGACCTCAATCACCCCCATAAATATTTACTCTTTTCTCTATGCACATATATATTAATTCCACTAATTTTCTCCTACTTAGAGATCTAGTTATATGTTAGTCCACATGACCTTTGTACTTCCCATTATCTCTTTTATAAAGGATGTTTAAAAAACCATTCTCATGATGTGGGATTTAATTATAAGATATATTAAACAATTTATTATTTAGGTTGAGTTTAAAATTTGAGGATTCAATTTATTTAAGGTGGGGAGAATGTAACACCATAAAATTCTAAAGTAATAATATTGTATTTGATATCGTGTATAACATGGGACACCAAGTGGATAAGGGAATATAATATACTAAGATATTACACTATAATTATGATTTTAAATAAATTAAATCTAAAATATTTCTTAAAATACACTCAATATTGAGTTATATTGTGTTACAAACAAAAAAAACTTTCTCTGATATCTTACGTTACACGCAGGACTGAGTTTTACCAAGAAACAATATATTATTAAAATGTTACTATTTAATATAATATGATGTAACATAGCCATTAAATTAGTGGTTATAAATATTATTATCAAAATTATAAAATTATTAGTTTTATAAAAATCTTGGATGAATTCATTGGTTACGAATTAATTAGAAAATAAAATATAAACGAATTGAATAAAAAAGATATATTTTTATTTTTATACTCCCAAAGGTGTTTTTACATAATAAAATAAATTCATTATAATTAGTGAATTATATATATTATATATTAAATAATATATTTTTAATATTCATCCAATATATTTTTTTATTCATAAGATAAGAACAAACTCAATATTACGCATGAAAAACTATATTTTTATAAAGGCACTTTTAGAGCCTTTTAATAGAGAACATATTTTAAATATTTTTTTGGAAATTTTATATATTTTATATGAAAAAATAAAATGAATTTTTGAAATTGAAACATCAAAATAATTTTAGGGTGAATTTTTGTTATTTTTATGAAATATGTCATTTTTTGATGAATTGTGAAAAATACTCAATTTTAATTCAAAACTGATTTTCATCAAATTTATTTATAAAGATAAATTATTATTTTTGATTAGTTTTAAATTATAATTAGGTCACTTTTATATCAATTAATCAAATTTAAGTAATTTTAATTTATTTAACATTGAAATTGGATATAAAAACGTAACAAACCCAAGAATATTAATACATTAAAACCCCGCATTGTCGTCCCATCTATGAGATTATATTTATATTTATTTCTTGAAATTATATGATTTAAAATTAAAAAAATGGATTAAATATTTGGAATCATTATATTTTAAAATTTATAATAAGTTAACCTCAATTTTTGGAAAAACAAATTTGTGAAAGTGATTAAAATCAACTATAATGATTGAGAGGAAATTTTGCTTAATAAGGTACTAAACCTTGATCTTAAGGGCCAAAATGAAATAGAAAATTGTACAAAAACATTTTATATTAATAATTAGATCCTATAATCTCTTGGATAGATTTTTTAAAATTATTGGATCTAATTTTCACAGGAAAAACATTGGTTAAATTTCCTTTTAAAAAATTTACAAGAATGTCACTCCCCCACTATAAAAAAAACTCACCCATCCAACATCCTCTCACCCATAAATCCACTTTTTATCATCCAATATCTACAAAAATAGCTCCTAAAAATAACTCCCCTAATAATTGAATAATCCTATTTGGTAGAAATCCATCCAAGGAATCCCATTTGGGGAAACCAAAACGAGCTACCCAAAGAATAGGTAACATTCTTCCTCAAGCTCATCTATTTTGTTTTCATTATAGTCCCTCTAAACTTTTATTATTAAATTTTTGCATAATAATATAAGTATCATAAATATAATAAGATTTTTTATGATAAGTTTATGACCTAAACTTATTCAAACTTTTATATAATGTCAATGAACATACCATTCGTGTACGACAAACTACCACCTCATGAAATGATGATTGTTCGTTTTATCCTTTACCATCTCTCATGGTTGGTAATTATGATGTAAAAACTATTATATATGATATATAAAATATTTATTATGTATTTATTATTATTTAATTTTCATATGAAACATACCTTCATGCTTTCCATTTTTATGTAATACAATAACACTGTTTGTGGAAGTGTGGACTACTGCCTCCTCAAAGCGATGTGATTCATTTACATTATCAATGGAATGTATAAAGGATGGTTTTTATAAAACTATGTGACATATATGAAATAAATATGATAATTTAATTATAATATACATATACATATATGTATATATCATTTACTTTTTGTTTTTTAAATATGACAAAAATGAAAGTAGCGTTCATGCGTATGTATCGCGCACCGTCTCCATGAACTGTGTATTTAATTTATTATATAAAAATATTATGGATTATTATAAATAAATATATAATGAGGATATATGATATTTAAATAATTTTTTATATTATGGGGATGATTAAATCAAGATCTAATTTTTAGTAACAATAAGTAACAACTCAAAACACACTTGAAAAACTAGGCAATTAACACCCAAAATAGTGAAAGAAATGAACGATTGTTAACAAACAGGAATTAAGATACTATAAGAGGATAATATATGATATTATAAATATTATTATGGGTTTTATAATTTAGTTAAATGTTTAAAACACTTATATAATAGGTTAAAGTACATCAACCTGAAAGGAAACACATGGAAAGAGATTCTTGTCTCACTTTTCGTTCTGTGAGGCATATGCCACTAACAACACTTAATTATTTTGTGTGATTTACCAACATAATATTTTGATATACTATATCATGAATTATTTTATATTCATTATATTTAAATTTCTCATTTTAGGATTATTAATTTTGTGTCTTCCAATTCATATGTTACCATAGTGTTAAGGGACTTCGTCTCAATTTATATTCATTGAGGCATACTCAATTGTTCTACACCTAATTTATTATATATAAAATAACTAATGCTAATTTGAAATTTAATATCACGATTCATTCATTAATCATAATATTTTGAGTTTCAGTTTGAATTATTTTATATATGGGGATTTTAACTTAAAGTTTCCATGCGGTAAATAAATTTCATAACTCAATTCCTTTTCATTGAGTTATATTACTTCCTCTTTATCATTGATATTATATGATTATGTGTATAAATAATTCTAAATATATATTAATTTATTTTGATTTGTATTATGTGTATTTATATTTTATACACATAATATATTCATTTATTTATTCTCACATCAACATTATGGTCTTTTCAAGGGTTTACTTCACAATCTTATTTTATTTTGGATTTTATACACTTGAATTTACATTGGAAAAAATTATTTGATCATCATTTAATAAATCATTTAATTTTATTCCCCTTTAGTTGTTAATGACCTTATTCATTTAAGAATACCATTTTACACTCTTTATTACTCGAAAGGTTTTTATGAAAATCCAACTTCATTGATCTGTTTAATTGGGGAACCTATTTTCTTATAAAACACCTATTTACTATAATGGTTTTCAAAAAAGTTTTATTCTTTCCAAAATGATTTATTAAATAAAAGTTTACCCTTTTTTTTTATTTTTTCAAAATAATCTTCTTATATCTATTTTAACAAGTCATTTTTCTATCCTTTTACACTGAAAATGGAATGTTCTTTTATGTTTTACGACATATACAGATTTACCCGCCATAATTTCATTAAAGATTCATCTACATGTTTATAAGGTTAATTTTTAATTATTTCTTTAAAAGTAATTTTAAATGAAAAGTATTTTTTTTTCAAAATAAAAAAGATATTTTCCTCAAGAATAATTTTTAAATATATTTTTATAATATTTTTATTCATTAATGAGAAAACCCTTTATTTTTACTCTAATTGTGATATATTGTATTGATACCACCCTTATTACTCATTTGGATGGTTTATGGTTGATTTGTACAAGGATATTATTGAAATTCACTTCTGGGATTCCTTTTTTAATCCCCATAAAATGCTCAATTTCCTATGATCATTGAACATTTTTTCCCCAAGCTATCGATATCATTTATCATAGACATTATTATTACTTAAACCATATACCATTTTTAAATATGATGTTTATATCCAACGTTTTTGATTATTTGGGGAAATATTGACAAATAGCTTTTATTTATTAAAAACAAATATATAAAAAATCATTTTATTTATTTTTATTAATTTATATGAGGAATGATTTAGAGTAGAAATGACGGGTGGGGGCCTGAATTTATATAGCCCCTCTATGCATCAACATGTTTTCATGGGAAAAATTAGTTGTAAAAATTAAATAGGTTTCTGCCTGTAGTTTTAAACAATATTTCGAAAGGTGTTGAAGGTATAGGTTTTCATGTGCCTCAGATATGATGTCCAATAATTAATTATTGACTTTATTTTTATTTAGTATTTATTTTCCATTAGATTTTCACTACAACAATAGTTTATGGATGGATTTAAATCTTAGTTGACTAATTAAAGGAAATGTGTTTTCTGTTTCTTAACTTTCCATATTGATTATTCCTTATTGAGTTATTTAAATGGAATTTGTTTTTAGTTATTGCCTTACTATATTGTTTACACACTTCCTTATCAGTTTATTGATTGCATGGAATACATGTTCAGTTATTTACCTTTACATATTGATTATGATCATCGATTCATTATCACTTCCATTGTACTTCACCGTTACTGAGCATTTGAGCTCACCCTTATTTTATTTCCTCTCCTAAGGATTCCATTAAGTTTAATAAGAAATATATTTAATGATACGGTAGATGGAATAAAGTAATTATCCTCTAAAATAAAAAAAAATTATATTGAAATTTGGGTATTCATTTGTAATACAACACTCATGTATATATCTTGTTTACCAAAATATGATATAATTGGATCGATATATTACTCTATCCATTTAATCTTTTTATCCACATACATTTTCTTATTAGTTTTTCAAAAAAATAAGTTATTTCTAACATCTTGAAAATCCATTAAATTTATTCATAATGGTTTATGAAGGGAATATGATCAAAAAAATCATAACAATAATTACTGTCTATCTAGGTGTGTAGTCTTAAGATAACTCATTATGAATCGAGTGAATATTTTGTTAACACTCAACTAGACTTTTTAGGGATGACTAACCCTGGGTCTATATTTGACACAAATAAATCCAATTTCCATATCCATATAAGGATGGAATTTCTAAGAAAACAAAATAATCATAACATTACCAATATTACGGGTTTCTATCCTATAGATATACTTGTCCATAGGGCTTTCATTAAGGTTACCTATTCATAATCGAAAAAAGTAACTAAAATAATCCTAAAAAATAACATAAAGATTCATTAATTCAAACCAAGGCCCCAAAAACCCACACTCCTAGGTTTTTTTTTCTAAAAACACATACCTTACACATATGATTTTATATGATGAAGGATGACCAATGTTATATATATATATTTAAATATTTCTTTATGTCATATTTTACATCACCCAAATAATATGATAATCTAATTAATGAATGTTTTAGTGTCTTTCAGTACTAGCTATATAATATCTAATTTAAAAATAATTAGGAACATTTCTCTATAAAATAGGCACATTAGACACCCTTATAGACTTTTAAAATGTTACACTTTAGAAAATGGAAACATAAGAATTTGATGCACTCAAACCCTATGTTTGGGATAAATTATCCACAATTCATCAAGGGATAACTCATGATATTTTAATAAAATATGGTAAGGGGATAAATATCTTATTAAAAAGAAAATTGTAATGTCCATGACCTATACAACATTGAAAGGTGCCCCGAGCCCTGTGGGTTACATGGCCTTAAGAGAATATCCCCAAAAAACAGAGGCTATAGACTAGCAGCAAGGGCCTATGCGTGTCTCTGGGGAGACTATGCACTCATCAACAAAGTGTATCATAATAGAATAACTAAAACATACAAGTAGATGAAGTAGTATTATAACCATACAAGATGTAAACAATAAAAGACTAATAATAAAAAATATAAAGAATTCATTTCATATCCAAAATGATGATACATGTCATATGTCTCTAATAAATCATAAAAAACATGTATACAAGGTAGATATACAATACATGTAACAAAAATAAAAAAATCCCAAAAGTATCGCAACTAGAATTGTGAGCCTCACCTTGATACCATGCTCCTCCTCCCCAAGCAGCAATCAAGAATCTATATTAGGGCACTTTCCAATATAAAAAACTACAATCATATAGTTTGTTTGGGTACCCAAAGGTAGCTCAAATAGGGTGAATGATATAATCCCAGTAGGAAACCACCCAAGGTCTATTCCATTCAGTCAGTGAATATATAAACTATTGTGTTTGAAAGAAGTAAAAATAATAATTAATTGAAGTACTCAAAGGTAATCATTAAATAAAGTACATATTATCATTTATAATCAATTTATTTAACAAACACCATTTAACAAATCAATACCATTTAATTTATAAGTATCAAGACCTAGCTCAAACTCGAAATCCCTCATATAATCATAAGAACATCGGATTCATAAGAAGGCCATTTGAAAGTTATAAGTAAAATATCGAATCCATCCTTGTTCTTTTCCTTGGAAGACACATCATATGCAATTCATTTCATTTATTAATCAACTAAGAACGTGATTCCATTCTCAAAATTACTAATTAATAACCAAAGTGTCACTCCAAGTATAGAATAAAAAATAAACTATGATCCCATCCATGAAGATCCATATGAACCCATATCTCTCTCTAGGTGTGATATAAAGTCCCAGACACTCGTGTACGTCATTGGATATCTACTAAGGGGGACCAAGTATCACCCATTATATATATGTTATAATTCCCTTTGATTTAGTCAATTTTATTCTCATATGAATCTATGTATTATACAACATGTACTAGTCAAGCCCCTCATGAGTCCATCCTTGGCAGTCCATAACATGAGTCCAAGTATCACTCTAGCATAAGCATGGTAAATTCCAAATGAGTCTGTCCATGTAATTCATCATTTGAATCCTTCTATGAACCAATGAAATTATCATTGATTCAATTCAATTAATCAAATTAATTTAATTATATCAATGTGAAAACCAAGAATATTCAATTCAATATCACCTCCAAGGTGACTCAAGGCATTGGCCAAACTTGGATGGCTTGCCACTCAATTACTCACATGGGAAACATGCATTATAAAAAGTATTACATGATTACCAACTATTACATGGAATAGACTCTATTTAACTCATAATAGAATCCCAATAAAAAATCAATTCATACTTAATCATGCATTTACATATTATGGTCCAAGGGTCATGGTAATTCTATACTTTTCCATTAACCAATTCAATTTCAATTGATATCACAATTCAAATCAAATATCAATTCATTAATGGAAAATTAAATTACCATTATCAATTCAATATTCACATTCCATGTCAAAGGGGAAAAGGGAACACCCTAAGGTATTTAATTTCAATAACCATATTAATTTCCATTTAAATAAACAGTGCATCCAAAAGATTGGTTCCAGTTTCAAGGTACTCAACCTAAAAAAAACCAATAACAATCCTCTTTAATTACAGAGTCTATTCTTATTAATTAAAGTATTCATTTTTATTTCAAGGAGATTCCTAAAAATTGGGTACATGTCACAAGGAAATATATAAACACCTTGAATTTTGAAAAAAATATGAGACCACCTACCTTAAGCCTACAGTTGATAGCTCATTTAGTATCATCTATTGATTCTACTTAGATCAGGAGAAAATTGAAGAACTAATAAGGATCTTAATAATAGGGAACATTATCTTGAACCTAAATAGAACAACCATTATCCAGAAGAATGAATAATAGATAAAAAGGAATTGATAACTTTCTAGAGTGGATCTAATGAGATAGGTAGTCATCAAATCAGACCCTAGATGGAGGAGGAGGATAAAAATCCAAGAATAGGATCTCAAAGGATATTTCAAGGGATCATTGAAGGATACATATACCCATAAGTCAACCTCCTTGGGTGGAAAGACATGAGACAAGTCTGAATAGTAATGTCACAATAGAGAAACATGGAAGACATATTCATGGATTAATACCTCTTAAATAAGTGTAATCAATAGGCTACAGACCCAAATATCTCCATAATCTCAAATAGCTAGACATACCATGGTAAAATATTACCCTATATCCTAATTATCTTATGTCCCAACCTTGGTGAAACACATAAGAAAAATAGATCCCCAACCTCAAACTTCAGAGGTCGTCTAAGGTGATTATCATATGATTTCTGATGAGACTATACAGTAACCATCTACTTCCAAATCATCTTCACTTACTCAGTAGTCTTCTGGAAAATACAAGGTCCCATCATAGTTCCCTCTCTAGCCTTTAACCAATATAGGGGTGATAGGCATGGCCTACCGTACAAATCCTCGTAAGGAGCCATCTGAATAGTATCATGAAATCTATTTTTGTAGAATAATTTTTCTAGGGGTATACACATTTCCCAAGAGCCCCAAAAAACTAGTACACATGCCCAAATCATGTCCCTAAGAACCTGTATCATTCATTTTTACTGGACATCTATATAGTGGTGGTATATGTTTCTTAGAAGAACTTGTGTACCTAACACCCTCTGTATTCCTTGCCTGAACCATGAAGTAAACCATGAATCTCAATATGAAATAATAGAATGTGGGACCCCATGAAGACATACTATCTCATGGATATATAAATTCCAAATATCATCCACACATAAAGTTCTCCTTGATCTATAGGAAATATGAAACCTTTGTGAACCTGTCAATAATAACCCATACAATATCATTACCTTGAGGCAATATCGATATTCCAATCACAAAATCCATCGCAATATCAACCCATTTACACTTGGGAATAGGTAACAAATGTAAAATTTCTAGTGGTCACTGATGTTATAACTTCACCTACTGACAGATCGTACACCTCATAAAAAACCATCTACATCTCTTTTCATACCCATTCACCAGTACTGACGAGCCCATTTCACTAGAGATACGATCACATCATAGTCTCTTTAAACAACTATCTGATGACACTCCCCACCATGTATTTTATCACAAAATGGGGTCAATTATAAACCACAGTACTTCCACCATCATAATTTCCTTACAAATGATGCCATTAAGTGTTCTAAAAATGCTCCCATCACAAATTCTTTAACTCAGAGAACCCTAATAAATCCATGTTTATATCAGGGACCTCACCATTAAGGAACATTCGAATCCCAATGAACCAAATAGAAAATTTTCATGAAAAAATTTGTTAAATACACTGAGGTACTCTTTAACACACCTGACTTAATTTGGAAACATGTTTCAATTGGTTTCTTATGACTGTAAACACCAAACAAGAAAGAAAAATAGTCGAGCCAGCCCAGCCAAACATTCTTAAAATGCTCGTCTTAGATGGATGATGCATCACAAACTGAATCATAAAAATTTCTTCCAAGTAATGTTGAATTTACCAGGAACACATCCACCATAGTCCATAACTGTCTCTCAGTGACATTCCTTGGTCAAATCAGCACCCTATGATATAAAATTGTAATGCATCAACACAAATAAGGGGTAACCCAGATCTAGCCATTGTAATTTCACCCTTTTTAAACATCACATTCGAGTCCAACATGAGTTTAGGGTAACATAAGATTCATTTAATTGGATTCAAAGGTACCAACCCTAGGTAGTACATACTCCATGTTTATAAGTGATACATCATTACTAGTCCAAGACATCCACTACAAAACATTAACAGATCCCAGAGTGGTATCCTCCTAGAGGCCAAGTTAGATGAAAATGGCTATTTTCCGAGATTCCAACCAAGTAATTCCCATATGGGATCCCAAGTATCACTCGAAACTGACCATGACTGGATACGAACCATGCTTCAGTGTGAAATACTGATAAAGCTACCCAAAAAAGCCAAAAAACTTTTAAAAAATTATCATGGTGTAATAATGACACTAACTTAGTGCATCAAAAACAATGTCAAGATAGGGGAATAATCATCTATCAAAGAAGATTACACTAAGAGTATTTGAATGGTTTCCAACTGACCAAGAAAACCCCAAGAAGAACATCCAAACCACTACCAGTCGACTTATTAAAAGAATCTTGGCTTCACCTACCAATACATCACCATTAACTAAACCAAGATGCCTTCACCAACCAAGGCATCCCATGATTGCTCCCGATTCACCACCAAAGATCATCTAAGACCAATGTTGTTTCCCATAGGCAACATGCTCAACCAACCTCTAACAAGGTCTTGTTTCTTAGAAAACAATGACATGTACATGAGAACTGATGTGATACTCCCCACATTAGGAGTGTCCTAGTCATCAAAAGAAGAGATAGAACAACCTATCACAAGTTTACTTGGTAATATTAATCTCAAATGCACACATGATGTTCCTTTAAGAAATTCTCACATATTTTATAGCATTATAAAATAAATACAGAACAAACATGATAAGAATGTCAAAACGCCCTATCCTCTAGGATTTAATCCTTAGAATCAGGATGAATTTGATTCATATATCACCCCTATAAATCTAATCCAGTGATAAAATGATTAAATACTCAACATCACATGGCTCAATGATTCCACTGAATAAAACTAATTCATTAAAAACACTTAGTAGCTTAATGAGTACCACATGTATCAACACATACTGCCCCAAGGTTATAAAATTAAAACAACACATCCTTGATACTACCCATAGTATTTTCAACCTATGAATTCATGTCCTATGTAGTCCATACAAGATATTTAATTTATATTCATATTTCACCATATTACCATTAAATGGAATGACAATAGACCAAGCCATCAAGAAATGAGGAAGAAAAAAGTTTCACATGACCTACTATGCAGCTGACCATGCCCAAGGAATGTCTATTCTACTCAAATAGAGAATTATTAGATTATCATTCCCATAATAGGTGTCAAGGATACTATGACCATCCATCTGAACAAGGGTGACATTTAGAATCTAAGAGTCATACTAGAGAAAAAAACACCCGAACGATATCATAATACTAAAAGATCATGACATTTAACAGGGAATTTAATCTCCAAGGGTGATAACTACCACATGATAGACCCTTACAAGAGCATAAGTGTGGGCCCCTAACTCTAGGTCATGCAAAATAGAAATTTACTAGGCTCTACCCCTATCATTTAAGACATTAATAAAAATGATAAATCCTACGAAAAATGCTCATGTTTATATTCCAAGAAAACTCAAAGGAAACATTTTAAACTACTTTTACATGAGGGATTAAATAAGGGGCAAGACTTCAGGTTCCACTTAAAAGGAACTCATTTATTTAAGTTTAATATTTTAATATTTAAATGATTTAAAACTAACCATCAAAAACCAATTCAGAAGGAAAAATCAATTGATACCAAATTTAATTATTAATTCAAGGAGAAACTGTAAAGTCTTATAGAAATTCATTTTTAAACTTTAACCATATATTGAAGTCCCATCATAATTAGTAAATTCACATATAAATTACATTTAATAGATAAACATACCTATGAGGGTCATTTTAAACTAACCTCGGTTCATCCAAAATCAACCCAATAGTAGTTGTTTTATTATCAAGGTCATAAACACCCATAACAGGTTGTCTCAAAAGAAATATGTCCCAATTGACCTACTTGAACAAGTTGTTCATTTTTGATGATAATCACATGAATAAGTTTTAGAACATTATAAAATCTCACATATCAAATCATATATATAGAAATAGGGTTAGTACAATCCTACCTATATAATAACACACCCCTCTACCTGATCCTAGAGTCTGGTCTGGGCATAAAAAAAATCATGTAAAAGACAGAGATACTACCTACTAACCCATACTAATGTCAGGTCTTGGTAAATTTATCAGCTATAATAAACTTTAGTTTACATTTCATTCCCAATTTAATTAAAATATATTAATTTTACGTTCAATTAAAACTAATCTATCATTATATTACAGTTCAATTAAAAAAAATTAAACCAATGGTTCATCAAATTATCTTCGATGAGGGCCTAAGTCCCCTGTGACTAAATAATGGAATCCATATAATCCATACCATATCATTTTATATAATATCTATCACAACATAAGGTGTATCTATCACTAAACATATCACAACAACATGAAATAAGTAATTTATCCTAAATGGCATGGAAATATGCATGGAATATGATTTCTAGAAAGTGCCTAATATGATGCATGATAAGGAATAACCTCATATCATTGGGTTGAAACATAATATAACCCACAATCACATAAATAATAATAGCATAAATCATGTGCATCACCCAATGGTACAATCAAATTAACAATAATAGTCATAATGAAAAACGATTTAATTCGGGGAAATTTGGATTTTTCATGTACGTTGGTTTACTACACGTGGGAAAAACTCATTACCAAATTCCATTTCCTTAATATCCCTTTATATTATCTCCAAATAGTAATGAAAACCAGAAAAGAAGACTCTGATAAAACTTTGTAACATCTAAGAACATGATGCCACTGAATGGTGCCCTGATCCTAGTGGGTCACATGGACTCAAGCGCATCTCCCCAAATTCTAGAGGATTCCAACTAGCAGTGAGGACATAGGTGTGTATTTTCAATCACTATTACCTCATCACTAGAGTGTATCATGAACAAATAACAATGACACACAAGTAGGGGAAGCAATATAATAACCAGACAAGAATTAAATCACAAAAATTGATAATATAAACAAATTTAGAAGTAATTACATATCCAAAGTGATGCTACATATCATTTGTCTATAATAAAGAATCTAAAACATTTATAAAAGGAAGAAATAAAATACATGTAAAAAAATAAAAAATGACCAAAATTAACCCAACTAACATCTTTAGCTTCATCTCGGTCCCATGCTCCCCTGCTCTAAGAAGAAATCAAGATCCTATATTATGGAAGTTTCCCTTATCAATACCTATAATAAAATAGTCTGTTTGGGTACCCAAAGGTGTCCCAAATAGGGTTTGAGATATAATACCAATTGAAAAACCGCCCATGGTCTATACCATTTAGTCAGTGAATATATATAATAGTGTGTGTAAGCAGTAATAATAATCCATGTATGTACTCAAAGGTAAACATTCCATGAAGTGTACGTTCTCATTTATAATCAATTAATTTAATCAATTTCATTTAACAATTCAATCTAACTTAATTTGCAAGTCTTGGGACCTGGCGCAATCATGAAGTCCCCTATATAATCATAATCACATTAGATGCCTAATAAATCCATCTAAAAGGTATAAGTAAAATATTGAATCCAAGCGTGTTCTTTGGATTGGAAGACACATCATATATAATTCATTTCATTCATTAATATGTTTAGAACATGATTCCATCCTCAACATTCCTAAGTTGGAATCCAAGTTCCACTACATATATAAAATAACCAATAACTTATTATCACATACACATCTATTCTCAAGAACCCATGTATCACTCTAGGGGTGGTATAAAGTCCCATTCACTTGAGTTTATCCTTGGCGGTCCACTAATTAAGTCAAAATATCACCCATGGGATATATGCTCTAATTCCCTTTGAGTCCATCAATGGAATTATCATATGAGTCCATGTATCACTCGACATTTACTAGTCAATCCCCTAATGATTCCATAATTATCAGTCTATAACATGATTCCAAGTGTCACTTTGGCATAATAATGGTAAATTCCAAATGAGTCCATCCATGGAATTCTTCATTTGAATGCATGTTTCACCCAAGGAAATTAACATTCATTCAATTAAATAAATAAAATTCATTTAATCAATTCATGGTAAAAATCATGAATATTCAATTTAATCTCATCTATAGAGATAATCAAGGATTTTTTTAAAACTCGGATGGATTTCCACTCAATTACTCACATGGTAAAAAATCATTATAACAATCATTACATGATTAACAACTATAAAATGAAATATACTCTATTTAAATCACATGGGTATCCTAATAAAAAGATTAATTCATTCTTACTCATGAATTTACATAGTATTGCCCATGGGTCTTGGTCATTCTTTCCCATCCCATTAGCCAATTCAATTTCAATTCATATCACAATTCAACTCACATATCAATTCATCAATTGGAAATTCAATTACCATTATCAATTCAATATTCATATTTCATGATAAGGGGAAAAAGGTAACACCCTAAGGTATTCAATTTCAATAACCATGTAAATGTCCCTTTAAATAAACAATGCACCCAAAGATGTGGTTTCAGTTTCATGGACAACAACCTAAAAACAATCAATAAAAATCCTCTTCAATTACATAGGCCATGCTTAGAAATTCAGGTATTCAATTTCATTTCAATGAGACACCTAGAAATTGGACACATTTGATAAAGGGATATATAAATACCTTGATTATTAATTAAAGGCACAAGACTACGTACCTTTGTCTTGAAGTTTATATCTTATCCAGTATCAGCTCCTCATTCGACTCAGATCGGGAGAAAATTGAAGAAAAGATGAAGAACCTAATAATAGGGAAAATTATCTTGCACCTAAATAGCACAACTATTATCCAAAATAATGAATAATGAATAAAAATGAGTTTAGAACTTACCGGCATGTATCCAAAGAGACATACAGTTATCAAATCAGACACCAGATGGTGGAAGAGGAGGATCAAATCAAAAAATAGGCTCTCAAAGGAGATCTAAATGTCACATGGCTTTTGTGTGGGAGAAGAAATGAAAAATAATTATGTTTTAATAATTAATTAAGTCTGAAATTGTATTTTTACTAAAAGTATATAGGCCTCATGGTTTAGGTTCATAGTTTGATGAACCGTGAACAAACTATGCATGGTGTGATATAGTGAAGGGGGACCCGCATAATTTGTCTACATGATTTTATTACCCACGCATAAGCTGTGAAAAAATACTCTTTCAAAATTAAAGAGTTGGCCACATGGTAGTGCAACACATCTGACATGGTTTGGTCTAACTGAGTGGCCTCCTCCATCTCTCTTTCCAATCCTTAAATGATTTATCAAATTGTGTGGCCTTCCCCACATGGTTTGAACTAAATATGCACTATGCTCATTTCACCCCTAAACCATGGGATCCAGGATTCTAAAAAATCTTAGAAACCCCTGTTACCTTTATTAAATCCAAGGGAATTTACAAAAGGCTATAATTAAAAATTTAAATTTATAATTGATGGAAAATAATAGATCTATACCTCAAATAAGAACCATATTTTTACCAAAAATGGTATAAATAGAATTTCTCTTAAGTTAAGTCATTATGACATGTAATATCAAATGAAAAAACATGTATCATGACATAATAATATGATATAATAAACCATATCCATGGAGTATAACATAATCATATGATGTATAAATATGAAATATTAATAAACATAAGAATTCATAACAATGTATGCATTGCTAACTACATCGAGTTCACGATCAATATTGTGCATGTATGTAAGTAGAATCATGTTCATTATCAATACAGTGACCGAAAATGTTATGCATCATGCCCATGCTCAATATTTTAGACATACCAAATTTTTATCACATTCCCATGCATTCTTGTGAATACAGGTAATCCACATTATGATCGTACACAATATTGCGAACATAACTAGTTCTCAACATTTTCATGACTGATTTTATTAACATTTATAATCTGTGTCATTTTTATGATCAATATAGAAAATGTATCAAATAAATATAATTTTTATTGTCAATCTATTTAATATAGATAATTTACATATTTTTCACACTCAATTTTGTGAATATATCTTATTTGAATCGTATTAATGTTAAATCTTATGAACGTTGCTATTCCACATCATGAATACAATCAAAATCACTATCTCATGATATATAAAACATCAAACAATGAATTTAAGGTAAATATATGACCAAAAACATTAATAATACAAACATATGTGTGCCTAATGACATATATCATTTCAAATATAACATAATTAACCCATGGAAAAGAGATGGGATTTGTGAATAAATTCATAGAACATTTCAAAATTCATCCAGAAATTGAATATGATTAGTATCTTAAGAAAATATCCAAATTGTATCACAAGAAACATAAAAGGATATTGACATAGATGTAAAACATCATAGTAACAATATTCAATAAATCACTTCGAAAAATAAGAATAAATATCACTTTATAAAATTAATTAAAAATCATTTGATATGCTTTCATTAAATTGTAATAAATTAGCTTGTTTTAATAGAATAAAAATTATAATTTTAAAAAAATATTTTTTCAGAATAAAATTTATTAAAAAATGTTCTTTTTTTCAAAAAAATTCCCTGAGAATAAAAAACAAACATATAATACTTCTTTAAAAACATAATCCATAATATCACTTATTTTAAATATTAAAAACCAATAATAATTTTTGGTTCCATGTTTGGTGTTAAGGATTCATTTTTAACCCTATCATTTGGAACCCTTGTTTGTTGGATGTGGTGTTTCCATTGACATAGTGTGGAGGATTCACTATTCACTAGGCCATCAATTGTATGAGACAATGACGTTCCTATTACATGAAAATTGAAAAATAACATGAATTAATATGTGAGATCATATTTTTGATTATGATCATACTAAGAGATAGGTTTAATCATTCAATGAAATAGGGGAACCCATATAGGTTTTCATCATGCAAAGTTTGTAGAGAATTTCAAGGATTATGATGACCTTGATGTGTTGATGTTGAAATGGGTATTGAAATATTTGTGTGTGTGTTGTAAATTAGTCTAGGAAAATAGTGAAATGGAAGAATACTTGCACCAATAATAATTTCAAAGAACATGTTGACTACATTCCATCTAGATAAAGATTTCAAATAAAGGATTTTTTTGAAAGTGAAAAAGTTTTCTAAAAGAAAGATGAAGTTTCAGGATGCTTGATGAAATTGAGGTTTTGAGACTACCTCATAAAAATAAGGTAGAGGTATATAAATATATAAAGTTTTATTATTATGTAAATGATTAGTAAACCAATAATTTAAGATTTAGGAAGGTGATAAGTTTCATGTAGTATAAAATTTACGTGAAGAGGCTACGTTTTTTGGAAGCATATGTGAACGGAAATATGTTCAGATGTTTCTTGAAGAATGTGTGTTGCCTGAATATGGTGATGAGTTTAAAAATAGGTCGGTGGGGAGTGTATAAGTATCACAAAGGTGTCGAAATTCCTACAAATGGGTTTCTTCCTCATTTTAGTATCCCCAATCAATTAAATATATAAAGTATGTAAATTCATTATAGAATTGTGTGGAATTTTTCTTTCATGGGAAATCTATAAGAACATTAGTTCTATGAAGAAAATACTTGGGTTAGTCAGACCAATGGGGATTTATGAATTTTATTAATCATTGTGAAATTTTATATATTTTTTAAAAGATAAAAGGTTCACAATGGATTATAAAGTTATGAAAAAGTGAAATGTTTCAGGAAATATTGGATGGTTACATGAAGATGTGAATTAAATTTTTTTAATTATAACAATACATCAATTGGTTAGAACTCATTATAAACCATTCCAAAGGAATTCTATATTCCTTAAAGACTAGTTCAATAGGGAATGTAAATCTATTTTAATGTTTATGTTCAGATGAACTTTGTGAAATAGAAGTGTGAAGATTAATGTGATCTAATTAGTTAATTGACTACTATACATTGAAGATGATCATTATATTTGAGCCAAAAATAATTCCCACCAAAGGTAGTATGAAAATGGGGAGGATATAGGGAGTGGAATTTGGGTGGTATTTCACCAACACTAAATATTGTAAGGGTAGTGACCCCATCAAAATGAGTGACATAGACTAAATCCAACATTGAATTATTATTACTGGATTTTAGATTATCGAGAAACTGCCATTGTGTACTCCTTGGAAGAATCCTAGTTTGAGTGAATTATATAAAATTATTAAGTCTTGTGTGGTTACTTCTATTATATTCAAAAGGATTACAATCATTGCATGTGGATTGAGAAATCATATATCTTATCTGAATAAGGATATGTTAATTTCACCAGTTAATTATGTTAACACATGACTGGTGAAGACAAGAGTAACCATACTAATAAGTGAGATTAAATCAATTAGTACATTGACAGTTTCATGGCTAAACTGATAAATGAAAATAATTTTTGTACATTGATTCACCCCCATAGGGAATCTCTCATTAAAGTCCCTTATGGGCCCAAAAATTGGAATGAGAGAGAGATTTATCTTGTTAGAATTGCATTGATGTGAACTTATCTAATTGACCATTGATATTGAAATCTTTCCCCCCATAATACAAGGGAATGAAAACAAATATTTATAAGAATATTAACTATAAATGGTTTCAATGTAATGGAATCATTTTTGAAAAGGGTTTTATTGAGATAATAGATCATAGTATCTCATAAAATGAAGGTATGGATAAATATTATTGTGTATCTACAAGTTTAAAAAATGATTTTGGAGGACTATATATGGAGCCTGATATGCCAAGAATTTTTTTAACTATTGTTGATGATTATATATTTGGATATTAAAAGGAAAACTATGTCCACATATTAGAGAATATTGATTTGGAGTTGAAGGATGAAAAAATATATCCTTGAATAGTGAACTAATATCAAGGGATCTATGTTGAAATCATAAAAATTGATGTCAATAAACTGAAATAACACTATCATAGACTAATTAATATCACTATGAATCTAAGATATAAGATTGATTATTAAGACAATAAAATAGAGTAAATTTCTTCTAAAGTGCATGACTGTAATGCTAGTTCCAATGATAAGGGACATGACCTAAATGAGGATCAAAATATAAGTACCAAGATGGAGGAATTAGTTTAACATGTGGAAGAGTTGGTTGAGGAGAACCAAAATCTACAATATATAAAGGCGGACCATAGTACTGACATTGTGATGATGGGTGCACATATGAATATTCAAAGTAACATACAAGATAAAATTTCACATGTAGTTTAAAGTTAGTGGACATCATAAAGGATTTGAAATATATCATTATAACTATAAATAAATATCTATAAGAGTGGTTAATATCCTGAAAAGATCAAGATAAATTTTGATTGAGATGAGTTAGAAACTAATGTTGAAGGATGTGATGATCATGGAGCTCAATGGATGGTTTAAACCTAAAATGAGAAAAATAAGATCCATAAAATGAGAACATTAAAAGTGGATTATCCTAGTATTAAAATATTGAGTTAGTAAGTATGTATAATAATATTTCCAAATATGAAAGAGGCATCTCCATGGGTAATTTACCCACTATCTCATACAACTATTGAATCATGGTACATACAATGAATGAATTTATAGAAGACCAATAACTAAATGGAAAATGGAAATCAGATGAAATAACATATCAACTAAGTCATAACTATTTGAGTTATGGTTTTTATAGAAGATTATTTATTTATACTATCTAGGGTCATATATCATGGAATTATAGAAAAAATACAACTAAAAGTATCAAATGAAAATAATCTATTCAAAAAACTAACATGTAGAATCATTTCACCAAATGGAATTTTGTTAATTTAGAGAATACATTTATTACTCATGAGAAAAGGAATAGATCAGAAAAATGGTTCATGTCAAACTAATATCTGCATACTCACAATAGACATCCTAAAAAAATGAAAACAATTATAAAGGAAAAAAAGTATGTTTCTCCAGATTTGAGAATAGAGGTTGAGCATATAATGAAATATCCACAAAGGAATAAAACAACTGAGGTGGCTCTATTTCATATAAAAAATGGTTTAAATTATTTTTCCCAACATTGGATTCCCTAATATATCCTAAAAAAATAAAATAATATAAATTATTGAGTTCCTAATAAAAGGAAAAAAATATGTTGATGAAGTTATCCAAATATTATATTGAAGATAATGTTTTTTGGAACAACAAGAACAAGAAATGAAAAACTTCATGGGATCCAAAATCCACTCATATGAGATATAAATATCCCAAAATAGGATATGGGGTGTGAAATATGATAAACCATGGATGGATAAAGAGAGATGAATGAATACATAGATAACGATGATCTGATCAATGACATGTGAGGAAATACTGGTAGGTATGATAACCTAATGAATAAAATTTTGTGAGTTAGGAAATAATGAAAGTAAATTCCCAATAAATGATATATTATGTTTAAATAAAACATATAATTTTTTTTGTAAGTTAAATAACTCAAAGGATATCCACTTGAAGGGAACTGAAGAATCTAACCATTAATAATGATAAATTAGATTAAAAATAATAATTCAATTAGGTGATGGAATTCCATTCCTTGAATCTGAAATGGGGAAAATTAATGGGTGATATTGAAGGGGTTTTTTACCAAGAAAAACCTCATTAATCATCACAAGGAAGTTAAATGTCCCTTATCCCTATGTATTTAAATGATATTAACTACTATTGAACTGTAAATGGTTCTAATAGAGATAGAATACATTGGGTAGGTATATAAAATGATAATAAGTATTGTTGAAATGTTATTTAGAGTTATAACAGATTCAAATCTATACAGATCGAAAGATTATAGTATCTATAAACACAATGAATGAGAAGATGAGAAGATTTAGAGAAAAATCAGCTAGTCTCTACATTTGGTATTATAAGATAAATTTTTATATTTATTTTATTTTAATTTTTATCAATATCCATGAAGCATTAATTTTAAAAGAATCAGACCTCTCAAATGTCAGATCCTTAAATTAAAATAACGGGGGAGCATTAATAAAATGATATCTCATGTTTTATTTGGTTTTAATATAATATGTAATATCATCTAATATTTGTTATGATATCATAGGATGGTCTGGATTTGTAACTTTCATGTTGAATTTTAGTGCTATATTCTTTCAAAAATATGAAAATGTAAGGGTGAGTTTTGAAATTATAATATAACATTTGGTATCCAAAAAAATCAAGGAAAATCACCATATGTATGGGAGGTGAAATTCATTTACCAAGTATAATTTGGAAATTTATCTGAAAAGTTGAACAAATTTGTCATCATATAAATATTTGTTATTGATAAATATTTAACTAATGGTATCATTCATCATGTTTGTGTCATTGAAAGTTGGTATTAATTTCAAAAAAATTTATTTGTTTGTGTATAAATTTTAATAATAAATATCATATAATTCCATTAAATAAGATAATTTTTTAGTTAGTGTAATGGACATTGATTGTGTTATTATAATTATCTCTTGTTTTCTACATTGAATCATGACTTAGTATGAATAGATGTATTGGTGATGGATCCTTTCTAAGTGGTATATACACCCAATAAAAATATTTTCAAAGGAATCTATAGTAGAATTTTGTTTATGAGAAATAGATATTTCAAAAAGCTAAACTTACATGGGAAAAAATCATGTAGGATAAGAAGTAATTTTTTGGTTCTAACATTTTTTCTTAACGAAAGGCATAGTTTGATATCATAGGGGTGTAATTATATCTCATTATCAAATGAAATAAAAATTATGAAAGAGGGGGATAAACAAAAATACCTCAATGAATATCATTGATAATAGAGACTAAATTCAATGAAAAAATTCATTTAATCAATGGAATAAAAGATTTGAAGCTTATGTTTCCTAACATCAAGAAGACATGGAGAGAATAAAAATAATACTGAACATGACACCCCTATTTCTCGATGACCAGTTTTATATGTATTCTATATTTAGTAGATATTGTATTCGACATACTATGTTTTTTTACAACTGAGGGAGAAGGATCATGAATTATCCTAAAGAATAATGGATCATGAATCTATTTGTGTTCCTACATCTCCCTCCACAGGGGGAGTATGATGTGATGGAAATTAATCTAATGATTTAGAATATGTTTATTCAATGGATATAAATAACAAAAATGAGATTGGGATGACATCAGTTTACATGTGGGGTTTAACAAGTAGTCATCTTGGGTGTCTCATGTTGTTCAATTTTTGATATAAATTTCTAAAAAATATTAAAAAATATTTATTATAATTCATGCTTTTTTTAATAAATTTTAATCAGTTGGCATCAAGATAGAAGATTAGGGTCCATGAATATGTTAAAAAAAGATAAATAGGATATTTTTAGAAAATAATGAGATTTTTTATTACATATGTTGGGAGTTAGATTTATTATCAACCTTATCATTGTTAACCGTGGAGTGTTGGTTTACAGCATATGGAATTTATATTGACATGGGGTGGTGGGAATATTGGATTTTATTTTCTCCATGAAAATAGATTCTTGACACCATGGTGTTCATATTAATGGAATAGTGGTGGATTTTATTATGAAATTTGTGATCCCAGAAGGTAGATCATGATCATACTGAGAGATGGGATGAATATTTCAAAGAAATAAGAGCACCTAGAAATGGGATCCATCATGAAATGGTCATGGATATGTTCTAGGACAATGAACAAATTGATGTATTCATAATAAAATGGGTCTGGAATTGTATACTAGCATGCACAAATTTAGATCCAGAAAACAACACAAATGAATAAGAATCATTATAATCATATGTTACATGAACATAGAGATTAAAGGCCACATTGAGAAAAAGGAAATGGAAGTATTTTTTTCATAATTGAAATGTTTGTGCAAAATATAGAATGAGTTTAGAAAAGTTTCATGAAAATGATGATTCTAGATTGCCTTATCAAAATAAGTAAATTCCATTGGATATGAGAAAGATTTAATATTTAATAAATGGGTTTTTATTTTTGAAAGTATGTTCACAAAATTGAAATTTTTTGTGAAGGTGATAATTTATAAAAATATTTATTTTTTTTGGAATCATTCCTAATATATATATACACATAAATTGTTTTTTTGATGAAATAAAGTTATGAAAACTGAGTGAAAAGTTTCATAAAAGGTTAGTGGAGTGCATGAATGTTTAAAATGGGGTGACCACGTCTAAAAATAGGACACTAACCCATTCATTTTGGTAATATTTTATTATTGAAAATCCTATGGCTCAGAATTCACAATAGAATTTTGATGAAGTTATTCTTATGAAAATAATTCATACAATCAACTATTTTATAAAGAAAATACATGGGAAAGTGTATCAATGAGAGTTTCATAAATGTACAATAATATTCATGAAATGTTTTGAGTTTCATTAGAATTGAGAGTATCATGAAGTATTGGAATGTTTTGTGAATGTGCATATTTGGAATCCACATGAGGTCAAAGGTGAAATAATTGATTAAAACTCATTATAGATCTTGCGAAAGGATGCAATTATTTATTTAAGACTAGTTAAAAACTGAAAGTGAAGAAAATATAATTATGAATTTCATAGTGATCTTGTGAATAAGATGTGTGAAGATCAACATGGACCAATCAGTTTATCAACTATTAGAGAATGAAGTCATAAATTGTCCCTTTAATAAAAAATAATTCCCAAATATAAAAATGAGTAAAGGTATATGGAAAATAGAGTGGCTCTTTTGTGGAAGTGGGACATCCCTAAATATTTTATACAGAGTGGCCCTATGAAAATAAATGAACTAACCTACGTCCACTATTGAAATATTATTAGTGTGTTATGGCACATTGATAAAATGTATGAGTGTGATCATTTTAAAAATCCTGGTGCATGTGAACCAAGTAAAATTATCACGTATTGTGTGCTTTCTTGTATTATATTATGAAATAAGATAATCAGTAAATGTTCATCTAAAAATCTTTAATATTATCTAAATAGGGATAATATAAGAATATTAGTTAATCAAATCACCCCCTAATATGGTAACACAAGATAGACCATACAAACTAGTGATATCAATATCGATTAAAAATATGGGAGTTTCTTGCATATGTGGGGAAACACGAATGGATTCCATATCCTTATTTACCACTCCCTATCAAATAAACTCTAACTATTTTCCCCTATGGGTCCCATAAAAATCATGATGTTATTTTAAAAAATATTTATTTTTCTTTTTAAAAATATTGCAATATTTACTTCTTTTTATATTTCTCAAATACATTTATTATATCCCTAATCATTAAAAGAGTTATAAATATTCATCTTGAAATAATGTAATGAAATATTTTACTTTTAAAAGATATAAAAAATATTTAGATCACCAAATAAGAATGGAAAATATTCTATGAAAGAGTTAACATGGATATGGAAGATAAAGCACTTATTTAAAGAGAATTATTTAAAACATAGCTTACTATTATAATGAAAGAAAGAAATAAATTTAATTTCTCATAAAATGTGGAGGAAAAGAAATATAATATAATCATTGAATATAAGAAAAATATCTCATAAAATTATAGTCAAAGAGGATTTTTTTTACTCAATAAAGGATGTTGTGTTAACTAAAACCCTTAAGAAACTAAATTTTTTGGATAAAAATTCATTTTAAAGTGAAAAATTAAATGATACATTATATAACCTAAATAAATAACTAATAATAATATAAATTTTCAGATATATAGCAGATAAAACATAAAATAAAAATATTATTTTAATACAAGACAAGTCTCAATGAAGGAGAATTTTAGACGAATCCCTTACAATAATTATTGGATTCCCCAAATTAAATTTCACCTCAGGTATAATAAACATAACTATCATAAGAAAATATTATAGAAACATATTCATACTTATTACTATTTTTTCTTATTTTTTATAATCATTAGTTTTACATTCATTAGTTAGATATTTCTTATTTTGTTTACTATATATTGTATATTTTTTTTCACACATGACTCGTAATATAGATGTTTATAAATATTATTAGAATATAAATTTACCATTTTATTGAACATTCATGATAATTAAATATATTTTTCATAATTATTTATAAATTTTCATGTTCATCACATGGTAGTTTTATTTATGAAATGTAAAACTAAAATTTATAATAAACTTATTTTGGTGATTTATAATGAACAAAGGTGGTATATAAACAATTTGTTAATTATTAATAATAACTTTACAAATTAATAACCCTAATATAATTTTCTCAGTTATGTATAAAAATAATAATAGTTATTTCTCCATAGTCATCCATAACAATTTTTTTTGCAATATGCATGTAGGTGGTTAATCTAACCGAAACATGAACATGATACAATTGACAGTTGAGTATGGTTCAAAAAGTGATTCCTTTGAAATAGTTTAATTCATAATTAATTATGATGATATTCTTTATATATTTTCAATTTAGTGAATCATATATTATTAGAATTAAATAAATAATAAAATCCTAGATGAAAATATAGAATGAGTTTCTTGTTTGTGGTGACAATAAACACATACATATAAAAGTGATTATATTTTTTCATAGAATGGAATGAAGGTAGAAATATGATTTTATATTCAAAAACATAATAATTTTTTATGTATCATATTTATTGGAAAAATACTCCCTTATAACTAGTCATGTAATTTTTTGTTAAAAATAGATCACATCGATTATAATAGCTATAGTTTTCACATAATACAAGATTTTTTTTTGTTTTTTGAATGGTTGGGTGGATGATAGAAAATTTTTATCTTAGAAACAAAATAATATTTTATTATAATTATTATATAGTAGTAATTATTTCAACCCAAATAGATTAGAATTAGAGGAGGTTGAAGAAGAAATAATGGAAATGGATGAAAGGTGTATTTATGAAAATTATCTTAGTCATTGCATGAGATAATTTCAAAATTAGATGAAGGTTTTAAGAGGTTGTATTTTCAGAATAAAAGAAAATATAGAAAATAGATATGGGTTTTTGATAGTTATTTGGATAGTTTTTATTTCCATCCAATAGGTGTTTAGAGCAAAGAGATGTGCGGTGGTAATGGCTCCTTTTATAAGGGACATGATTGAAATTTTTGTAATAATGTTAAATGTAAAGTCACTATTAAAATTATATGTTGATACAATAATGGGTAATAATGGATTGGGAAAATTGGTAAGGTTGAAAAATACTTAAAAATACATTTTCAGACATGTTTTTAAGTGTTTTACTCATAGATTTTTCACTTTATCCATTTTTCACCTTATTAATAAATTTTCACCTTTTTTAATTTTATATTTTCACACATAAAAAATAAAATATATTTTTGTAAAAAATTTATTTTTATGATATAATATTTTTAATTAGATAAATGTATCAATATTTTCGATTTATATGACAACAAAATATTTATTACAATCTAGAAAAGACCTATTTTGATTTAGTATACAATAAATATCCATATTCCACCTTGAGGATACTAAGTTAAAAGAAATAGACCAATTTTTTTACTAGGGTATAACATTACTTAAGATTTTAAAATGTTATAAAATATTTTAATATATTAAAATTGTGTTATTAAAATCATTATTTTAATCCATAATTAAATTTATTTCATATATAAAAGGCATCATAAATATTAAAATGATTCTTGTTTTATAAAATTTTAATAAAAGTGATAATAAATGAAAAATCAGTATTTTTATTCGAAATGAATTCAATATTTTTAGAGAAATTTGAAAAACAATATACCTATATTAATTTTTTAATCTAAATTAGAAAATAATTTCATTATAAAAAATTTAAATTGAAAAATTGAAAAACTTATTTTTTAAATGAAAACAAAAAAGATAAAAAAGATATTTTTATTTTATAAATGATGTATTTAAGTGTTATTAATATTATTTAATATTTTTATATATCTGAATGAATGTTAATATATTATTTAATATATAATAATATTTTAAAATTGGTTAATTTAACTTATTTGGATAACATATTAAACAATTTATAAAAAAATTTATTTGTTAAAGTGTAATCCCTTTTAATCCTAAATTATATTAAATATCTATCATGTAGTTTTAAGAATATGTTAGTTCAATAATTTTTATAATTACTGAAGGTTTTATTATTCTTATGATTTTATTAATAAAATTCATCAAACATGTCTTAGATCATTGTAGTTTTCTGTTGAATGTGATGAATTATTTTGAACATAGTCTTAATTTATAGAAATATATATTACAAAATATCATAGTGTTACACTTATTATGCTTGAAGGAGGGAGAAACATATTTAATTTAAGGAATAAACACATAAATTAACAAAGAATAGATAATTTTTCAAAGATTAAGTATATAATAGATATTTCAAATTTTAAAAATTATTAGGAGAATGGTTCATAATGATTTCATGAGGGGGAATGAGTGAGAATCCACGATCAACTAAATAAGAGCAAGGAATAAATATAGAAAGTTTTAATTCATGCTAATCAATGAAAATTAACGACACATCTTAGATAAATGTCATTGAATGTATGATATGATTCATTCAGTGAGATGAATGGAAAATAAAAAAATTTATTGAATTTTTAATAGATAATTTCATTGAATACACTTCCTTTAAGGAGGGAAATTATTTGGAAAATCATAGAATTGAGCATGAATCATCCCCATTAGAACACAGTACAAAAATGGTGTCATGGATGGATGGAATTAGATGAGGAATGAAATTCTAAAGATACTAATCATAAAAATTTGAATTTCAAGGAACTATTGTAAAGATGTGAAATTATATTTATATACAAAAAGTGTTCTTTGTATAGTCTTAATTAAATAAGAACACCACAAAAGATTTTTCAAATAATGAATCTAACACTTAAACACTTTAGAGTATTAGTAAGTAAGTATTGTATTTTTAAAAAATAAATAATCCAAGTAAAATATGGTGATGTGGGTGTTGAAGGTATTTTATTTCTCTACTCTAGAAACATTAAAGAATTTTTTTTTGAAAATAAGATATAAAAAAATTATAGAGAGACATGAGGTTAATGTGATAGAATATAAGTTTCAATTTAAATCATGAGATTCTATTTTAGAAATAATTTTAGATGGGGATAAAAATATTCACTCAAATTCTAGAGGAATTATAATTAAAACCTAGGAATACGATTTCAATGTATAATTAAAGGAATAAGTGTTCACTAAACAGAGTCAACAAAAGACTCTAGGAATATGATGAAAAATAGAGATTGATGAGTGAAATATAATTATAGATATATAATCTCTAATAGAAAACCCAAAGTATGATGGATATAGAAAACTATACTCTATTATATTAAGTGGATCCATCATCATTTAAAAATGAATCAATGGATTAGTTATAGGTCATGGTCAATAATTAGTATTTGGAACAAATAGAGAAATATTAGACATTAGAGCTTGTGATATGATCAAATGTAAGATCCCAACCATTTCTAGAAATGTGTCAATCTCTTTGTCAGGTTATCATTTTCCTTATTTTTATTATATCTTATTTTGGTTTTATATTGTGGGGTATTTTGGTGAAATTGTAGAATTTTAAAAGGAATAGGGGTGGTGGATGGTTGGTGCATGGTTTTCCCAAACCGTGCACCCATGCTAGAAAACCATGTGAACCTAAACATAGGGGATTCACATGGCTGGCACATGGTTTGTTAAACTGTGCTCCCAATTTGTAGTAATCATGTAACCCCTATAGGAGAGGAGCACCATTTGGAAAATGGTTTGGGAAAACTGTGTTCCTTTTATAGGGAATCATTCATGTGGAAAATTAAACCCCTAAATTAGATTAAAAAATCCCGAACCCCCACACCTAACCCTAATTTGACCCAACTCGACCCTAAAAGTTTATTGTAATTTTTAGTGGATTTCATACGAGTTCTAGTGTATTCCAACCTCTGTTTTTGAAAAATTGAAGCCCTCATTGATGATCCGCACCTCCCCTGGTAAGAGAATCTCATCCTGATTAGTTCCCCCCCTCTTCCTTCTCTCATCGTTTGAAGGGTTGTTTTCCTCCATTGGAAATGGATCTATATATAGGATTTGATAAATCTAATTTGGCTGATCATGGGTCTAGGTTTTTTATCATGATATTTTTATTCTTTGTGATCTTGGTTGCTCCACTTCAAATTTTTGATTTTTTTTGGTGAGAATTCATTATCAATCTTGAGATAGGTGGTCAAAATCTTATTCCCATAGTCTTCAAATTCCAATTTCATGTATGTGCTATAAAATTTCAATTGTAATGTTTGGAAATTGAATATTTAATTGAATAAATTAACTAATTAATTAATTTATATAATTTTGGAATTGATTTATCAATTTTCTATAGGATTGAGAACTGATTTGAACATGAGAAAATTGAATTTGGTAATTCTTATTGTGATTTTTTTGAATAATGGTACATTAAATTTACTGATTAAACGGTTTTTATAATTGATCATTTAATGGGATTGTGGAATTTATTGATTAATTGAATTGTGAATTGGTTAATTAATGGTAATAAAAAGGGATGCCTTGATTAACCTTGAAGCATTAATGCATTATAATGTCTGATATTTTAATTGGTTTAATAATGATTTAATCATATTATTAATTTTGAGACATATAAAGAATTATTATTTTTATGATAAATTGAAAAGGTGCACTTAAATGATAATGTTTTATAAAAAGGTAAATGATTCATAACCTATATATATGTGAATTTTTATTTATTTGATATTGTGATATTTGTGATAATTGCTATATATATGATATTGAGGTGTGAGATAAGGAATGATTCACCAAATATCCACATAAGATAATGAGTGTCAGATAGGTAATGAGGCTCCAAATACACATTTTTGATGTTGAGGTGTGGTACATGGACTATGTATCCAAATATCCATGTTATAGGATGTGTGAGATATGGACCAATGTTCCAAATACCCACATAGTGTTAGACACTATGTACTTTGACCGTGATATTAGCATTAGACTATGGATCCAATTTCCCATGTGATATACCTTGGGTATAGTTCATACTCTATCACTAGTAGAAGAAGGTACTGATAATATAGGTGACATTGTGAACCATGGAAAATATGTAGTAAGTTAGTGAATAATAAAATGTAATAATTGTTTACATTATGTACTGTACTTAATTATTTATAAAGGTTCATACAATGTTATTGACTGAATATAATTTTATATTCTGTTAGTGGTGGACGAATAAGATGTACTCACACATTACTCAGGCTACCTAATCAGTACCGAAATAAACATCATGTTTTCTAGATGGGATAATAGAAAGAGCCATATGTTAGATGGATTAGTCGAGAAATATCATGGATTAGGGAACCATACATGGTGTTGGTCCTTGGTTTGGAGTGTTAGTGTATCTTTATTTTTGTTTTTCATTTGACACTTTTCATGTACTTTCCATGACAGATCTACTATCTTGGTTTGGATATTGTATTCTTATTTTAGTTATCATGTGATACTGGAATTATTCTACTTATAGTTATTTTCATTTGTCTATTGTTTATTTACTTCTGCAACTATAATACTTTGATAAAGAGGTTATAGTATCCTCTTGATCAATAATAGAACCTTACTACTAGTTGGTATCCTCTGGAGCATGATAAAGTGTGCCTGAGGTTATGTGACTGACAAACTTGGTGCACCGATATGTGGCACCTGGGTCGAGACATTATAAAGTGGTATTAGAGGATTTCTCTTTTATTTTTTTAACATACTATTTTGGAAAGTTATACAAAATAATATGATGATTCAGTCCTTGGTTAAGAGATCGTTCATAGGAATAGATTACCCATTTATGAGGGTAAATCCATGTACCCATCATGTGATTGTTGTTTTGGATGTGTTTTTTTATAGTTGGATTCTATTTCATCTCAAGTGATGCACTTGTTGTGTGATGTTATTATTATTTTTATGTTTTTACAAGATTTGATACATGAAATATTATGGAATGAGAGTTTATTATGTAAGAATCATTCTAGTAACTAAGGATTTATTATGACATGCATTATTTTAGGAACACATGGGAAAAGAAGGTTTTGGGTAAGCTAATAAATGAAAATTATTTTCTTTTACTGTGTGACTTAAATGAAAAGGTTACTAATATGAAATTGATAATTTTAATTGATGAAAGACATGAATAAATGGGTTTATAATGAAAAACTAAAATAACGAGAATGAGTTTACACTTTTTTAACCATGAATTAGATTTAACACGGTAAAGGGTAGTGAGAGTGCCTCGATTTTTAGCATGTGATGGGAAATGATGATGCCTTTTTATAGATTTATGTGAATCCAAATATATGTGTTAATGTTGCGTTATATGTTCTAAGACATGTGTTTATAATTGTAGATATATGCCTACACAATTATGTTTGTTGATAGGATTACAGAAGGATATGGCTAGAAATGATCCTTTAGTAGTGGAACCTTAATAGTGTTGGGAGATGGATCAAGATTGAATTTTCATGAGAAAATAGAAAACATCATGTAGTTTATTGAGAGATAACCAAAGTGGGTTATCAAGAGTATGTCCAACCTAATTTTGGAGTTCTAGTTAAAAAAACCATTTAATTTCATCGGAGTGGGTGGACCTGAGGTAGGTGGGTTCTGAATTGAGTCCATCCATACTATACATTACCATTTATCAAATCCTACTAAAAAGGGGGTCAATATGGAAGATTATGTTTTATGAGTATCATTGAAGAATAGGTGGGATGTTTAGGCTTTCACTGGGCATGAAGATGGTATGATATAAGACTTCAGACATATGTTCCTAGAGAAAGTTTATCCCGAGACACTGATATAAAAGAGGGAAACTGAATTATTATGGTTTAATCAAGGGAGTATCTCTATGATATACTATACTGATGTCTTTATGAATTATATTATATTACTCCAATTTTGGTAAGGGATGATACAACTATTGAAAGGTATTTCTAGGATGAGCTTAAACGTGATATTAATTCCATTTTAATTACTTTCAGCTGTAAATGTTTTCTAAAGAGGTGGATTAGGCTCTCATATTTTTGGGGAACCTAAGAGAACATTTTAGTGGAGGAAATATAGGTTCTATTGGATGATAATTTGGTATGAATTTTGAGAGTACGTAGCTTCTCTATGATAATGTTGACCAAAGTAGTGGAATGAAGTGTGGATAATGGGAGGATCAATTACTCAGGATCTTACATGAGTTCTCTGCCTCTAGTATGGTAGTGTGGGTAAAATTTGTTGGAATTGTCACCAAATACTAGTAGACTGCTAAGATTGCTATGGGATTGGACATCTAAAGAGGTTCTGCAGGAACCCACAAAATATGGGTATTGATAGAGAACCTTGGAAGAATCAGAGTGTGGGAAGGGGATCTTCTACGCTTTATCAGTTTGGAAGTTGGAGTTCTATTTGGCATGGTGGTCGAGGTAGTGGATGAGGTAATTCTAGGTAATAGAACCCATAATATAAGAGTGGTAAAACTCATGGGGATCAGAATATATCATATAGTAGAGGGTTAAGACAGTTTCATGTGGTTATCCTACACTAGTGGATTGCAAGGTTCGACCGTCGACAGTTTGTGGTATTATTCTTATAGACTCTACACTAGATAGTGCATTATTTGACATTGGTTCCTCTAATTATTTTATATCTACACAAATTGTGAATTTTATAATCCTGGTAGTTTAGTTTTTGAGGGGGGTTATGATGATAGATACACCATTGGGAGTTTGGTCTAGAGATATCTATTTGTTGAAGGGGTCCCCTCTCAATGTTGGTGAGTATCATTCTAGTCAGAATATTTAAATCCTTTACATGTTAGGCTTTTACTTAATTATGGGTATGGACTGGTTAGTTGTATACTGATCCAAACTTGATTTCTACTGAAGTATATTTACTTTTACATCTATTAAGGGTAACAATTATATTCATCATAGTGAGTGGTATATCCATGTTGTCCGTGCAAGGCGAATTCATCAGCAACCAGAGGAGCTAACCACTTAGGTTTCTATTCATTTGCTAGATGATGGGGGTGTAAAGATTTTTTTTTATTTCCACCAATATTGGATTTATTTTAGTATGTATTTTTTGAATAATATTCATTTATTCCACATGATAGGGATGTGGAATTTATAATTGATCTCATGTAGGGGGATAATCTAGTTTCTATTCCACCATACAGAATGGAACCAATAGAGCTTCAACATCTCAAGACTCACCTGAAAGAGTTGATGGATAATAGGGTCATCTATAAAGTACATCAACTTGCGGTTCTCTTATTGTTTAAAAAAAAAATAAGTATGACAAGACTTTGTTCTTGTGTGTTGACTACCATAAGTTGAACCAGATCGTAGTGAAGAACCAGTATTATCTTCTATGGATCGACCCCATTTTTGAATAGTTGAGGGGAGATTGTGTTTTCTATAATATTGTCTTAAGATCATGGTATCATCAATTTAGTGTACTACCTTATGATATACCTTGGATAGTTTTTAGTATAATGTATGGACTTTATGAGTTCATTGTGTTTCCATTCAGGCTAGCAAACACCCTAGAAGTGTTTGCGAACATGATGAATAGAATATTACATCCATACCTGGATCATTTTATGGTAGTGTTTGTATATAACATCTTGGTGTACTCCAAGACACATGAAGATCATGCCAAACATCTTGAAATCATCTTGAGTACACTGAGAGAGAATCAATTATACTCCATTATATCTAAGTGTCAATATTTGATTTATTAGGTAAATTTATTAGGTCATATCATAATAGATGAAGGTGTGTTAGTGGACCCAAATAAATTTCAGGTAGTGGTTTCTTAGAAGTATCCCATGAATGTTTTTGATATCCACAATTTTTTGGGTATAACAGTTTATTATTATATGTTTATCCAGAACTTTTCATGTTTGGAATCACTAATTTTTACCTTTACCATGAAGGTTATAATGTTTTAATGGTATATAGATTGTGAGAATTTTTTCCAGTTTTTGAATAATCACTTGACAACTACAACAATTTTTATCCTTCCTGAGCCAAGTGAAGAATATATAGTATTTTGTGACACTTTTGGGTAGGCCTTGGAGTAGTGTTAAATTAGGGATATCAAGTTATAGAGTATAATTATCAATAGTTGAGGCCACATGGAAGAAACTACCCTACACATGATCTTGAGCTAGTTGCTGTTTTTATGGTTAAAATTGTTGGAAGCATTATCTATTGTGAGGGAAGTTTCTTATATATATTTATCACAAGATTTTAAAGTATATATTTTCCAAAAAATATTTGAATCTATAGTATTGGAGGTTATTTGAGTATATATATAAGTTAAACTTTAATCTAGAATATATTCCTGAGAAGGGAAACAATGTTGCTAACTCTTTATGAAGGAAAACTCAGACTCGGGTTGTTTATGAGTCTAGTGATGAGGGGAAGGTGATGAATTTAATGGATGAGATGAATATTGTGGTTCATTAAATACAAGAGAAGATTAATCATGTATCAATTTTAATAGATTCTATAGGGGGAGGAAATATGAAGATTCAGAGTTTTTGTCCTTGAGGAAAATCCTTGAAGGTGCGGAGTCACCTTTCGATTGAGCTATAGTTGAGGACGAGATAATCTATGTCAAGAATTAGGTTATTGTGCCTATGAGTATGTGATATAAGCTAATTCATGAATTTCATGCCTTAAAGTGGAGGTTCATCTAGGTTAGAGAAAAATGTACCATGGACTACAATTACATTATTGGTAGTTGGGCATGAAAAGAAAGATTTTTAGGGTTCATGAAACAATGCTACACCCATCTATAGGTGAGGGATAATCATCAATGACCTTTTGGTTTAATAATTCCATTGCCCATTCTAAAATGTAAGTGGGGTGAAGTTACCATGGACTTATGATGGGTCTCCGGATGATGCCTCAGAATAATAATTCTTTTTGGGTGGTTATGGAATAGATGATGAAAGTACCACATTTCTTACCAATACAAGAGACTTTATTAGTAGAATTTTTGGAAGTCATGTACATATGGTAAATATTCTGTCTGTAATGGGTGGCACATATTATTGATCCATAATGTCACTCCCATTCTCATCACTCTTCTATAAGCTCTTGTAGAAGGATCTTAGTACACAGGTTCTACTTAATATGGGTTTTTACCCATAGAAAAATGGGCAGTCAGTGCATACTATACATGCGATTGAGGATATTATTTGGTTGTGTGTCTTAGACTTTAGAGGGGTTTGGTTGAAGCACCTATCATTGGGGTAGTTTTCCTATAACAATAGTAATTAGGAAACTATTCATACAGAACCATATGAATATATTTATGGTAGGCCATATAGACCAACTCTATGTTGGATGGAGGTAGGTGAGTCAGAGTTGTTGGGACTGAGTCTTGAGAGGAATATGTCCTAGTTGGTTTAACTAATATGGAAATGCATGAATATGTATTCGAGTAGACATAGGTCATATGATGATTGATATCGATGATACCTAGAGTTTACAAAGGGTGATAGTGTGTTCATTTAGGTGTCTCCTAGATTGGGTCACCGTTGGATTCAAAGTTTGGTCATGTGGGCACCAAGGTTTTTTAGGACATTTGAGGTTATGGAGAGAAATGGGCCAGTGGCATACTGATTATCTCTTATACATAGATATAATATTATTAATGAATTTCTTCACATGTCACAACTTTAATAGTATCACCCCAACCCTTCTCCTATGGTTGATGTGGATGATGTTGATCTTGAGGCCGATGCATCCTTTGAGAATAATCTGATACATGTGTTATATTATAATGAAAAATTATTTTGGGGAAAGGAAATGATGACAGTTCAAGTATTTTGGCATCATTGGTGTGTTCTGGAGGAAATAGGTGAGAGAGAAGCATATATGTGTTCTTAGTGGTTTGATAATTTTTACTTGTAATCTTAGAGATTATTGGGAGTATAGCTCGAGTATAAGAAATCATAAGGTGGGGGGGATTGTAAGATTCTGAACATTTATGGAAATGCATTGAGCTTGTTTTTAGGTATTATTTTATCTTTTTTAACTATATCTTGTTTGGGATTTACCTTGGGGATTTTTAGGTGAAATTAGGAAATTCTAAAAGGAAGAGGGGTAGTGTACGATTATCACATAGTTTTCCCAAACGGTGTGCCTAGTCTAGAAAACTCTATGAACCCAAACAAAGGGTATTACCATGGATGATGATTGGTTTTTAAAATAGTGATCCCTCTTATTAGTAACCATGAAACCCACTGAGGAGTGGTGCACGATTAGGGAAAACTATGAACCCCATATAAGAAATTGTGATGGTGGAAAATTAAAAACCCCAAAATTAGATTAAAAATTCTTGAACCCCCCAGACATCACCTTAAGTCAAAAAAACTTGAAACTAAATGTTTCCAATCATTTTTGGAGGCTTATAGACAAGCTTCATGGTATTATGACCTTATTTATTGATAAATAAAATCCTATATTGAAGATCTGAACCTCTACTGGTATGATAATATCTTCCCAATTAGTTTCCCCCTCTCTCCTTTAATTATATCACCTTTTAAAGGGATGTTTTCCTCTATTGGTGAAGAATCTTGTTCTATATTTTGATAGGTCTAATACATTTAATCATGGGACTGGGTTTTAGATCTAGATCTCATTCTTTGTTGCGGTTATGGTGTTTCTGATTTAAATTTTGGATTTTTGTTTGCAAGCATTCATCATTAATCTCGAGGTTGGTGGTAAAAATCCAATTCCCATCGTATTGAAATTAAAATTTAAATTAAAATTGAAAAATTTATAAATTAATCCTTGAATTAAATAAATTAATTGATTAATTAATTAATAGTATTATAGAATTGATAAATTGATTTTCCATGTGATTTCGAAATGAGTTAATCTTGGGAAAATTTCATTTTTGAATTTTGATTGTGCAATTAGTGAATAATGGAAAATTAAATTGATTGATTAACTATATTTTATAATTGATCAATTAATGAGACCAATGAATTGATTTAATAATGGAATGTTGAATTGGTTTATTAATGGGAATAAAAAAGGATGTCTGGGCTAACCTTGATGGGTTAATGAACTATATGATTAAATGTTGTTAATTAGTTTAATAGAGATTTAATAATAATATTTATTATGATAGAGATAAGAAATTATGATTTTTGTGATAAATTTAAAAGGTGTACTTAAAATATAATGTTTGATGAAATGTTTAATGATTCATAAACTACATTTATGTGAAATTTTTATATAGGTGATATTTTGATATTTGAGATATTTCTAATATATGTGATATTAATGTGTGGGAAAGAGACTAAGGATCCAAATAAAAATATGTGTTTATGAGTGTGGGACATTTATTGAGGCTTAAAATAACCATATGTGATGTTTAGTTGTGGGATAAGGAATGAGGCTCCAAATACCCATGTGAAAGGAGGTGTTGGATAGGGAACGATGCTCCAAATACACATGAGGTGTTATAAAAGATTTTATATGCACATAAAATTATCATTGGAATTTGGTTCCAATTTCCCATGTTATTATTTTAAATGATATGATAAATGATAAACATGGTATTGTGATATGTGACATCCCACAAGGATATATCAGACTCAGTACATGATGAAGTAGGTATGGATAATACAGGTGGCATCGTGAACAAGGGAAAATATTTATTTAGTTTAAGAATAATAAACTTTGATAAATGTGTACATTATGAATTGAAATTTATTCTCTATAGAACTTCATACACATTTATAGATTGAATATTGTTATAGAGGTTGTTGGTGTTGGCTTAATAAGTTGTACTCACACCTTATTTGGGCTTCCTGATCGGTACAAGAATATAATTCATGTTTTCATGACAGGATAAGGGTAAGTTCCCTTTTCTATATTGTTGAGTTAGGATGGATTATGGATGAGAGAACTAGCCATTATTTCTGGATCCACTTCATAGTTTCTGTGTGTCATTGTTTTGGGTTTTCATTTGACAATAAGCATGTACTTGGCATGGAACATCTACTATTTTGTTTGGATATTGTATCTTGGTTTTAGTTATCATATGATAATGGTATTATTCTGGTTATGGTCATTGTCATTTGAATATTTTTTATTTACTACCATTTTTTCTACTTCGATGAAGAGGGTATAGTTTCTACATGATTGATAAGATACCCTTGATGCTAGTTGAAATCCTCTAGAATATGGGGGGCTGCACCTAAGGTCATGTGACCAACTGATAAGGTCCACCAGTGTGTGGAACATTGGATGGGGTGTTATATTAGATAATCACAATTTAATTATAATAAATTTCCTATTTATGAAAAAATATGATAATCTAGGAAGGTTTATTTGTAAAAATTATTGTATGGATAGTACAAGATATACAATAATTAAAGTCTTAAATATTCATGAGAGATTTACACTCTTAGTTTTACATGAGTTAATATGAATCCCCTTGTCTGTTTCAATTCCAATAGGATTCAACGCGTATCATATAAATATAAAGAATACATTTTTGAATAGATTACTCAAGTATGAAGAGTATATTAAACATATAATTGGTTTTATAATATGAGGAGATAAATCCAAGGTGTTCATATTGAAGAAATTAGTATATGGATAATAGAATAAAACACAATCATGGTTTGATATATCTTATAAATTCATTTTTAATATAAAATTATGGACAACTAGTGTTGATCATGAACTCTATTTTATATCAATTATTGAAGAGTATTTCATCGTACAAATTTACAAAGATGGTATCATTTTTTTGATGAAATATAGAAGAAACTAATAAAATAATTAATCAAATTAATGAGTTTAAAATTTGATATTCCAATTATATATGAGTATAAAAAATTTGAAGAATTACATGTGGGTTAATAGGATGGATATAAATTTCACTCCTATAATAAATGTATAACCTTCCCTATCTTGAGGTATGAGTTTTCATATTTTTTTCTAGGCCATGGGTATTTAAATAATTTGTGGTTTTTGGATGATGGTGTACGTTGAAGGTCAAAATATAATAATATTGAATGGTTTTGGGATTAAATTATACTATATGATAAGGATAATCCTATTAAATAGGTAATTGTAGTATACTATGTTCTATGTGAAAATAATTTTTATAGAAGGGGTTCGGTCATGTAATAACATATGGAGGATTTTTGTGATTCTAAGAGATTATGAGGCCTATATTTATAATTTATAGGTTAATGATACCACATGACTATTGGAATAGGTGATAGTTATTTTCAGTTCCATCCATGATTAGTTAATTTGGTCAAAAAACTTTAGACTGAATGAAAATGCAATTTTTTTATTTATGAAAGATCACTTTTGGATAAGTGGGAACCAAAAAATCCAAATACGAACCAAAATAAAAATAAAAAAACGGGTTGGTCATGGATCCCAACCCATGACCTAACCCACCCAAAATCCAATGTTCCTTGCACATCCTTGCGGCTCCCTACACTACGCCCGCGACACCTATCAATCACTATGCCTCTTGACACTACACCTCAATCTCCGAAGCCTTTCTGGATGAAATCACGCCAGAGCCAGCGGCCATGTACCATCACCGTTGAGGCTTGTCGTGCCCTGAACATAGTACACCTTACTGATATCTTCGAACCACACACCAAACCCACACTATATAAGGAGATCACCTGAATCCACTGTCGAAAAACCAACAAAACACAACCAGAAAACAACCAAGAAAACTAAAACAGGCCAGGGACCACTACATGCCCCGATCATTCCTTAGGATGATCTCTGAAAGCTTCTAGTGACTCAGGAGGAAGGAGATGAACCTGGGGGCCAATGTAGAAGAAAGAAAACAAACATAGAATGTGTGGGAAGGATTGAGATAGGAATATGAAAAGGGATGCCGCTAAAACCGAGCATTCCTGAGATCACCATATGCAACAACGTAATGACCTCGGATGAGGCGACAGTCCTGTCGAGTTTCAACTCCAGTGAATTTAACACAATTTATACCCAAATTAAGGTGTTTTATATTGAGAGTATTGGGAAGCCATTGATTTAAGATGATTTGTCTTATGATTCTCAATAAGAAGATTCTTGGTGAATCATGGTAGTTGTTACCTAAAAATTCTATATGTATAATGATTTTGTTCATATTTTGTGAGGTATTACTATAAAAAAACCATGCACAAATGATCCTAAATTAATTTAAATTGTTTAATTTATCAAATTTGGGAGTTTTTATGTTTATTAATGCCATGTTTTGCCTCATATTTTATGATAAATAATTTCTTGGACAAGGAAGACAAGAGTTTTGTGTAATGTTTTGGGAATTGCAGTATTTGTAGAAAAAACTATACCATCTTAGTAAACTAAAATATAATGAAAAATTAATATCTTCACATATACATTATTAGGTTGGAAATTTGTGAGGTTTTGAGAGCTCAACATGAGTCATGAACTATATAAAATATTTAAACTCTCTTATATTCTATTGGCATATTTTCCGGGTGTCTGGAGTGAGTGTTCCCCCCCCTCATGATTGAATATATTTTGTTATATTATATCATGGTTTGTGATATGTCTATAAGTTATCCATGTGAGAACCTACATATCTCATATTTAATGTTTGTGGGGTGATATTTAAACATTATTTTTTATTACCTATTTTATGTTGATTACACAATTAATTTTTCCATAATCTAAATGTGCCTATATTAGGGGATGTGATGATAAATTGGGTTATTATTGTTAGTTGGTGGATGAGACTATACATTATTAACTTTTCACTATGATTTTAGGAAACATTCTAATTAAATATTATATTAGATATGGATTGGGATTGTTTTCAAATTTTTAGTGATGATTCATATAGTGTGGGACAATATACCCATTCTGTATTGATTCATATGGTATGGGAAATAATTTTAATTGACTCTATATTATGTTTATTTGTGATGTTATGCATACTTCTTATCCTTGATAGAGGGAAACACTTCAATTAAGATAATATTTCATGAAAATAGATGAGAGGTCCATATGTGCATCTTCATATGTAATTTAGGATGTGATTCCCATTTATAATTAAAGTCTCGTGTCTAGGGATGAATTTACCTACATAGATCATGCCTGTGTATATAGATTATTTCTTACTTATGATGTTGTTTCTAGGATTCTTTTCTCATTGGCGTATTGATGCTCTAGAATAGAAAAACCAATTATTGATTCTTTCTATTGTGATGTTATTCCAATTAATGTGACTAGGTTATCAAGACATACTACCGCTAGTTTTATAGTTATATTATGATTGGATGATAGAAATTATGATAGGACATGGAACATTATAAATATTTTTTATTTCATTTGATTTGATTAGACACCCCTATATTGGGATGACAAAATTATGGACACTCATGGGTGGATTGTTTCACATGTGTGACTATGAAATTTATTTTTGTAATTATTTTTTTATTTTTATAACATCATAGAATATTTAAAATAGTGATATATTGAAAAATTTATTGTATTTATGATACTTTTTGTTGAATTTAATATAATATTTATTTATTAATCGTGTGAAATTCTTGTAGTTCATTTTGATATGGAATGATATATGTTATATGAGTATTATTTTCTCTTAGTTGTAATTTACATATTAATTCATTATTGTAATGATGAATGAAATTATTATTTATTACATGGATATTTATAATAATATGTACTTGAGGTTATAGTATCACCAAAATCACTTATAGATCACCATTTCTAGTTGGTATCCTTGGGGATATTTGAAGGCATGTTTACAGTATATAGTACTCAAGTTCAGTTATAGTGGAGGTGAACATGATTGGAAAAGTTGTAAAGTTATATTGGAGCACTGTTTTGTTATCTTTTTTACATTAAATATGACACACCAGAGATAAGATGTGGTTAGAATTATAGAAGTACCATTTTATAGGGAGTAACTAATCCAATTATTAGTAATTTCCATGTTACTTTGGTTAGAATACTTTTTCATGGTTTTTAATATTCTGACATTATTTTTCCTGATAATATGATTCCAATTTATATTCTATTGATTAATCTCGTGGATGAGGCTAGATGGAGGTGTGTGTTCATGGGTAATGTTTTTCAAGTATGATTCACATGTAATTCATGTGCCTTCATGTTATCAAGAACCATGATTATGATATATGGTCATAATTTTTAATGTGTTAGCATAAATTTATATGGTATTCATCTATATAACATGATGATTAAATTCATCATAACAAATGATTTTTTTATTATGTTATTACTATTTAGAAATTATTGATGTTAATCTTATATGTATCTTGATTTTTACCATGTGATATTGGGTAGTCAAGGCTAAACAGGGTACTTGAATTATGTAAGAATATTTTATACTAGGTTTTGAATAACATCGAAAGATACTCTACATGTTACTGATTATCCTAATTATAATATTAAGGAGAATTATAAGAAATGTGTTTCTGATTCATTTGCTTAGAATTTCAGTGACATGAAACTGTGATGACTACTAGTTAATATCTAGGAGGGTAATGAAGAGAATTATCTACTAGTTACTGAGCCAAAGCCACTAGTTTTTCTTACATATCCCATTGATTATTAGCACTAAGAGACTATAATTTATGTCTCTCAGTAAATATTACTCAAATAACCCTACATGGTTCATTAAATATAATAATTTAGTTGGATGATTAAGTTATAATATCTACCTCTATTTTCTGTATCTGATTTGGATTATTCAGTTGCAATATCTACCTATAATTTCTAGAGAGGGTAAACCAGCAGTTGTCATGTATTAATAAAGAATATATTTAAACTATTTTTGAATATTCATAGATAACCCTTATGATGTGGGTGAATAAATAAATAAATAAATAAAAAAATAAATAAATAAATATATATATATTATCAGAATCAGTGACTCACTAGTGGGATATACAATTCTAAGAAAACCATCATGTGGGGCTACCATTGAAGGGATTTTACAGTCATTTATTCGAGTATTTATTCTATGAGGTATTGAGAGAAGATAAGGATAAATGGGTTATATATATTTATTATATAAACTATACCAACCCAAAAATTTATAATGTATTTCTTTTTAAATAAAATTTATCTCTTCGATATCTTGTGATGCACAGAACACCAGGTCTAAATGGAACATGATACTCATTTAAAGTATTATTATTTAAATGTGAAAATAATACCTAACCATTAAGTTGGATTGTATGAAAGGAATATATATATATTAATAAAAATATATGTCTTATACATGTTCATTGGTTACTGATTTATTATAAATAACAATAAGAATCATTTTAGATGAAAATATATATTTTTATGAAAATGTTATTTTCCAAAGGAAATAGGATCATCCTATTTTGGAAATTTCTCTTAAAATCGATTTATAAATATTTTATAAAATATATCTAAAGAAATTAACATAATTTCTAATATCTTAATATAAAAATTATTGTAGGTTTTTTTATAATAATTATTTTTTCGAAGAATAATGTAAAATAATGAGTTTTATAAAAATAAGCCTTTTTAAAACATCAAGGATTTCAATTCTTGTTTAAAAAGTACATAAAAATATAACTGAGTAAATATTTATAATAATTAATTGAAATATTTTTCATTGGAATCATTTTCATGTTCAATTTGGATATAAAAACATTATATACTTTTACAAACCTTTCCCCCAAAAAACTATTTTTTCATCGTGTCTGTGACTTTAATATTTAATTTAATTATTCCACTTAAGTGTATTGAATTTTATAAAATGAATTAATTATTTTGAATAATAATAATTAATTTTATCTAATAAGTTCATCTTAATTTTTGACCATAATCAATAGTGAGATAAAAAAATTTATTACCATAATTAAGTGAAAACGAGTTTACTTGGGGGATAATCCGAGAAGTAAATGGTTAAAAATGACCAATAAATTATCTGATTATTATGTTATAGACTTATTTAGACCTTATATGATCCATGTTTTTCTAAGGTACCTTTTTGAGCATTTTTTATTGTGTAAAGAGTGTCTGTAATTTATTTTTTTCAAAAATTCCAAGGGTGTTATCTCCCCTACTTATAAATGGTCACCCACTATTCTCCCATATTAACACATACAATGCCATATGGTAGATCCAATACCTAAAAAAATGATTCTTTAACTCACTCCTAGTATCCTAGTGGTCTTTGTTTTATCATAATTCAAAAATAGTACTTCATTTGGTGTAAACTTATAGAGGTCCTCCAATGAAGAGGTCATGTTTATAAACATAAATATATATTTTATTTATGATTCCACCTCATTAAAAAATTATTAAACTATGATAATATAATAACACATTTATATTATATATAATGAGATGTTAGTATTTCAATGAAATAACCTATATCCATCTTCTTTTCCATCAAATGGGAAATGAATTTTTCGATCAGATGAATGAAGGACTGCCACCTCAAGAACAGTTTTAACTCATTTTCTATGAAATATTCTCACCATTGTATATAGTGATAGAAATAATGTAAATATATAAAATATCTGTTGAGTTTATACTTATTTATTTATAATATCACATATAACTTCTTAAATTCCATTCTATCTAAAATATGATAATGTCGCTCGGCTGTACGACAGACTACCACCACATGAAGACATGTGATTAATTTATCAGATACTCAATAAATGGAAGTTAATAAGGATTAATTAAACAAATATATGTTATATATAAGACAATATTTATATTCTAGAAATTAATATATCACCTAATTCATTTCTATTTCAACAATTATGAAATCATATTGTTTCTCATGCATACATATAACTTACTATATACAAGAAGTGACATGATTCCTTTTCAATGTCCAATTTTCACAAATGGTACTAAAGAATTATGTAATAGGAAAAAATACTAATAAAATTAGTATCATTATGGATATGATGTAATTATATCCTATTTTCATGATCCAGAACATTTACGAAAAATCATGCATGATAAAACAAGAAAATTAAAACTCAAAACAATTGTTATAATGGAATATTGTTAACAAATGTGTAATAATATGTCATATAAGGATCATATATGATACTATAAATCATAATATGGTTCTATTATAAGTTAAAAACAAGTTTTAATCCACTATAATGGAGGTTAATGACTTCTAAACTAAATAGAAGCTTAAGGTAATGAATTTCCCCAAAATTTCCATTTCATTAGGACTTATTTGTTAATATACACATATTAAATTAAATATGGTTTATATAGATACCCTTTGTTGAATATAACATGAAAAAAATATTTATTCATGATGGTTAATTTTTCAGTTCATGATTATTGTTTCAAGGGGTTACAATTTATATATTACAATATAGGAAAGAATATATTTTATAATCTCACTTTTTTGGGATTGATTTTACTCTCATTTAGGTAATATTATAATTTATACTTAATAAGATAAAATCATTTTATAAAACATTTAATATTTAATTATATTCAATATTTTCTTCAATAATTGTTTTTATTTGGTTGTTTAATAAAATAATGAAATATCTGAATAAAAAATATATTTTAATTATCCTTAAATCAGATATATATTCCATCCATTTTCCATGTGTTTCAAAAATATTCTTTTAGAAATATTTTTATTTACTTGAATGTTTTTGTAATAAAATTATAATTTATCCTTGAATTTTAAAAATGGTATAAAAGGAATCATTCTACTATTTTTTGAAAGGGTTGTTTATAAAAAAAAGACAAAGGGTATGTTTTTAACATATATGGTTATAAAAGACTTCCCCATCATAGTTATCATTTTAAAAAAAATTTCCTTATCCTACAAATATTTAGTTATTTTTTAAAAAATATCTTTTTTGAATTCATATTTTAATATTTTTTTCCATTACCTTTATTCTTCCAAAGGACATGATTTTTGTAATGCCCCAACCCCAGAAGCCCAGAGTCGGTGCATTATTACGTATCATTGGCATGATCACAAAAGATCAAGTCTAGAAATATCGATTAGTTTAGTAGCCTTGGAAACACTAGATACATTCATAAGGTTTACATTACATCATAAAATTAAAAACTATAACAACATAGTCTTCATAGTCCAAACTCATATCCCCTCAGACTATACCTGCAGGTCAGTCATAAAATACTTCTTCACATCTTGGGAAAAATAAAACATGGAAAGGGGTGATCTCAGATGCTCAGTAAGGATAACAATATAGAAGAAACTTTCATAAATAAGCATAAAATTTTAAGGCAATGTATAACTAAAACAAAATCCTTTTAAACTTGAACTTCAGCATAATATTGCAAAAATAAAATGAAATAATTCCATTTACTTATTCACATGGATATTCTACTAGTTGAATAATCAAATGAAATATCAATAACCACTTTCACAATGATGGAATGCATAATTCTAGAATATCATAACCACATAGTCAAGGCCTTGTTCCAAGACTAAAAATAATATTTTTTAAAGGCCTTGTGGCAAGACACTAGTTTGTCTCATGAGACCTATCGATGCATCGAGGAGCTATAGAGGGCTCCACCCGTCACTTACTAAGTCTAATGCATTCCTCATATGAATAGGTTTAAACATAACATAAACATTCCTATTAAAACTAGCATAAAAAATTTCAATACTTTCTCCATAAACCATGAATGGTATAAAAATAACATATCCATAGTCAAACATATCACAAAAACTTCAATATAATATGGAAGTTTTTTATCATAACAAATCAACTTCAAATAAGCTTAAAACCCATCAAAGGATGTTGACATAGATGAAATAAAAATTAATTGAGAGAAATATCTCTTTTTTTAAATCATTTAAATGTCACATAATTATAAAGGAAAAATTTACTTTTAAAATATTCATATAAGCTTGTAAGGGAAGTTTTGATTATTTTATAACGATGGAAAATAGCCGCAGCCGCTGTATAAGTTAAAAAAGACATTCTTACCTTAATTTTGTCGAAAAGGTTAAAAAGGAACTTGTTTGGAAAACGACAGAAAGATTTCTTTCAAAACATTTTATAAAAAGTAAAACAAGGGTATAAATGAATATAACCCATAGTCTAGTAAATAGTAAAAATGTTTTGGAATACATTTTGAAGAAAAATGGATGTGGATGATAAAGAGGTCCCATTAGATAATTACGTATAAACAAACTCGGATAATGAAAAGATTGTGAAATTAACCCTTACCTTGAACTTTTCCTTGATTGAGGGTAGGTTAAAAACCTTTATAATAGTTAAATCATTGTTATTAAGTTATAAAATAATCATATACATTAATATGATATCATATATGATCTTTTAACATTTCATTGTTAATAATATTTTAGTATTATCATCGTTTCATGTGTTAACTTACTATATACTTCCAAGAGAACTCTGAGTTGTTCATTAATGATACAAATATCATTATATAAGTCCTCTGGCCGAACCTTAGATTTTTAGGAATAGAATATAAATTAATAATATAATATTTGTTTTAAAAACTCCTTTATGTCAATTTTGACACTACTTGGTATTTTGTTTCTGTAAAAATCATAACAGAATGATTAATTCAAAAAAAGTTCATATAATCAACCCTAATATGTCGTATTAACCTATAAAATTATTTTAATTCATAAAATGTCTCAAATTACATTTATTTGGATATTTATAATATCAATTATTTTAATTTTTCATTAATTAGATAATTAATGCATCACCATTGTGTCATAAATAAATTAAGTTATTTAATGTCTAAAAATTATAAATAAAATACCATTATGTAGGAAATATTTTTATATTTCTAATTAATATTTATAATCAAATTTATCTTATGTATAACCCTATATTAAAAATGTTTTAGTTATTAAACTTTGATTTTAACTCTTTTAACCCTTCTTTGAATTAAATAATAATAAATGTCCTAATCTAATCCATGTAGACCTAAAGGGTCATATTTTATTCCTAAGGTTTATTGTGGTCTAATTATACTTATCCAATAGAATTAGGACATGTGTTAGGGTAATAATAATATCATTTTTACCTTTAATTACCCTATTTATTTTTAACCGTTGTAAAAAAAAGTAAAAAGTTACTATTCACCAAATATTATTTTCATCTAATTGAACCAAATTTTACTTACTGATATCAACCGTGTCTCTAGGATTTTTGAAATTCAATTCAAAGAAGTGGAAAAATTATGTTTTATGTGAATTTGAAAATTCTCCTAGGAGGTGGGTAAAAGACGGTGAAAAGGTCAATAAAATTTTTATATATCTAAAATTATTTTAAATTGACTCCAATGAATTAAATTGAACTTATATAGGTATTATGTATCTATTATGACCTAATATAAATTTATATAGAATAAATAATTATTTAAATAAAAATCCGGTTTTAACTAACAACTCAGTGTTTTTCACTATTGATCAAAAATTGAAAGTTTTCAGAAAAATACCAAAAATTCACCCTAAGATAATTTTGATATTACGAATCCAAAAATGTAGTCCATTTTTAAAGATAAAATTTATAAAATTTCAAAAAGTGGGTATTACTATTCATAACGGCTAGTTTGATTGGTTGTGGTGTGTGTTAGAACTCAAAGTTGCGTAGAACACACGCTACTGTATTATTCAAAGGGAAATGTACCGTGAAAGCTTTGGGTGTTACATTATACCCCCCTTCAAATAATTTCATCCTCGAAATTTCTAGAATATTACTCCATAAAAGGACTCGGGTGGTTCTTCATCATAAGTTCATCGGGTTCCCACGTTGCCTCTTCCATCTTATGGTTTCTCTATAGAACTTTTACCAGATGAGTTGTCTGGTTTCTCAACACTTGTTCTCTAGTATCAAGAATCCTGACGGACTCTTTGCAATAAGATAGACCGGGTTCCAATTCTACTTCCTCATAGGTGAGTACATGCGTTTGTTCATGCATGTATTTTCTCAACAGTGACACGTGGAACACATCGTGAACATTGGAGAGACTTTACGGCATTGCCAAATGGTAAGCTACAACCCCAACTCGTTCTAGAATTTTGAAAGGTCCGATGTACCTGGGAATCAATTTACCCTTCTTTTCGAAATGTATAACTCCCTTCCATGGAGATACCTTCAAGAAAACATGATCTCCTACTTGAAATTCCAAATCCTTCCTTCGGTTATCGGCATAACTCCTCTACCCACTTTGCGCTTCTTTGATGTGGTTTTGGATTACCTTCACCTTTTCCATCATTTCCTATACTAGTTCTGGGCCTACGAGTTTTCTTTCACCAACATCATCCCAACAAGTTGGTGTGCGAAATCTCTTTCCATATAACACTTCATATGCTGCCATCCGAATACTTGAATGGAAGCTATTATTATAGGAAAATTCTACTAGAGGTAAATATTGATCCCACATACCCTGAAAGTAAAGTGAGAAAGATCTCAACATATCTTCTAAGGTTTGAATAGTTCGTTCTGATTGTCCATCAGTTTGGGGGTGGTAGGCAGTACTCAAATGAAGTTCAATATCCAGGGATTTCTGAAGACTTTTCCAGAATCCTGAAGTAAAATGGGGATCATGATCAGAAACAATCGATAGGGGTACTCCATGAAGTCTCACTACTTCATTAATATATAGTCTTGCTAGACATTCAAGTGGTAAATACTCCCTTATATCAAGAAAATGTGATGAATTGGTAAGACGATCAACAATGAACCATATTTCATCATTCCTTCTAGGTTTCTTTGGTAGTCCCATGAGAAAGTCCATAATAATATTATCCCATTTCCACTTTGGTATGGGAAGAGGTTGCATGACTCCTCCAGGTTGTTGCCTTCCATCTTTCACTTATTGACAAACCATACGTCTTGACACAAAATCAGCAATCTCCCTCTTCATGTTGTCCCACCAAAAATGTTCCTTCAAATATCTATACATTTTGGTGCTCCCAGGGTGTATAGAGAAATTGGAACTATGAGAATCATCCAACAATTCCCTTTTTAGATCAGGTATATCGAGAACACAAAGTCTCTTCCCAAATTTTAAAATTCCATCTTCATACACAGAGTCACTCAATCTCCCATCATTCACAGCTTTAATCTTATTTTGAAACTCTTCATAACCATTCTAAGAACTCTTTATCCTTTCTAGTCAATATGGTTTGGAAACCATTTGAAAAAGTACTGACGTTTCCCCTTCCATGGTGATTCCCATATCCATCTTTACTAGATCCATGTATATAGGATCCTTTTCAACTCTCATCTTGTTCAAAACTCCATGATCCTTTCTAATCAAAGCATCTTCCACCTTATTTTCCTTCCCAGGGTGGTAGTGTATAGTGTAATCATAATCCTTGAGTAATTCGATCCATCGCCTTTTCCACATGTTGAGTTCCTTTTGTGAGAAAACATACTTCAAACTCTTGTGATCAGTATAAATCTCACATTTTCACCATAGAGATAGTGTCTCCAAATATTCAAAGAAGATATTATAGCTCCTAACTCAAGATCATGAGTAGGATAGTTTTTCTAATGAATTTTATCTATCGTGATGCATATACAATGACCCTATCATTCTGAATAAGGAAACAACTAAGTCCTTTCTTTGAAGCATAACTATAAATAACAAACCCTTCATTCCCTGATGGTAGTGTCATGATAGGAGAACTAACTAATATTCCCTTTAGTTCCTCAAAACATTCATCAGAATATTTTGTATAGAAAACTTTAACCCATTTTCGTGTGAGCTTTGCTAATGGCTTAGCCAATCGGGAAAAATTCTGGACGAAATGTCGATAATAACCTGCTAAACCAATAAAACTGCGTACCTCAGTTATACTCGTTGGTGCTGGCCATTCTTGGACTGCTCTTGTCTTATAAGGATCAACAGACATTCCATCTGTAAAACCCGAGACTTTTATGTTATATAAATCATCAAAGGAATCTTTCACTTGCTTGGCTTTCTTTACACGAAATCGCGACATTCCTCAATAGCTTGCGTCGTACGCAATACCGAGTTTTACTAAACAACTATATGCTATTAAAATATTATTAAAACTAGCCGTTATGAATAGTAATAAATAGTTTTTGAAATTTTGTAAATTTTATTTTTCAAAATTGACTTCATTTTTGGATTCGGAATATCGAAATTAGCCTAGGGTGACATTTTGGTATTTTTCTGAAAACATTCAATTTTTGATGAATAGTGAAACCACTAAGTGGTAGTTAAAAAACTGAATTTTTCATAAAACTTAATTTTACCTCTTCTGTGAGTGGAATTAAAAAAATCCGAGAGACACAGTTGATGTCAGTAAGTAAAATGTGGTTCAATGAGATGAAAATAAGTTTTGGTGAATAGTAACTTTTTACTTTTATTTACCACGATTAAAAGTAAATAGGGTAATTAAGGGTAAACATGTTATTATTATTTCCCTAACACATGTCCTAATTCTATTGGATAAGTTAAATTCGACCAAAAACAACCTTAGGAATAAAATATGACCATTTAGGCCCACTTGGATTAGATTAAGACATTTATTATTAATTTATTTAAAGAAGGGTTAAAATAGTTAAAATCAAAGTTTAATAACTAAAATTTTTTTAATATAGGATTATACATAAGATAAATTAGACTATAAATAATCATTAAAAATATAAAAATATTTCCTACATAATGATATTTTATTTTTAATTTTTAGACTTTATATAATTTAATTTATTTATGACACAATGATGATGCACTAATTATCTTATTAATGAAATATTGACATAATTGATGTTATAAATACCCAAATAAATATAATTTGAGACTTTTTATGAATTAAACTAATTTTATTGGTTAATATGACATGTTATTATTGATTTAATTTTGTTTGAACTAATCATTCTGTTATGATTTTCACAAAAATCAATTACTAAATAGTGTCAAAATTGACATAAAATAGTTTCGAAAACAAATATTATTGTATTAATTGTTATTTTATTCCTAAAAATCTAAGGTTCGTCCAAATGACTTAGATAAGGTTATATATATTAATAATAAACAACTTGGGGTTCGTTTGGCTACTTATAGTAAGTTTATTAACCTTATAGTATAAGAACACAAGAAGACACGCTAAAAGTAAAATTATTTAACTTAATGTTAAATCTAAATTATAAGGTTAAAATAGGAACCTAAACTTATCTAAATTCTATTGGATGAGACGATTTCGACCCATCCATACCTTAGCTTAGAAATAAATCAATTTGGAGCTATTTAAAACCGAACTTGACTTTATAATAAAATAATATTTTTAATTTTTCCAAAGGAGCCCCTCTCCTCCCTTATAAAAGGGCACCTCCTCCCCCTCTTCCTCACACCACTTTGAGCCTTCAAGCTCGGCCAAACCCTGCCACGTTCTTCTATCCATTTCCCTAGATACATCCTAGAGGTCCTGGTCTTCTTCAATGACCAATTTTAGTGCCCTAAAAGGAGGTCTCAAAGAAGCACTTCAAAGAAGAGGTAATGTCCGTTACCGATTCTTTCATCTTTATTTCTTCTTCCACTTATTCTTCTTTAGTTGTTTCATTATGAAGTAATAAAATCAGTATCACTCATATACTGATATGTTATTATAAGTATGAAAAAACCCTATTTCACCATCTATCCATCCTATGGAAAATGAAATCACCGCGCGTGCGTACGTACGGAATACTGTCTCCACGCCGTGGTGTAATCTATTTTCCACCACCACCTTACTTGGATGGGTATAATGGTGTAAATAATGAATATATATGATTATTGTGATGTTATATTGATTCTTAAATAGTATAAATACACTCCAATACAATTCCACGATCATATGAACGATATCATCACCCGTGCGTACGTACGGAATACCGTCTCCACGATGTGATGCGACTCGTTCTACATGATCTTCATTGCATAATGATTATATAAATGAATTGAATGAATTAATATGATATATATTAAACTAATAACATTCTGGAAATGAGGTATCTATATCCTAAAAATAAGGATACGAATTTATTCGACAAAACACGCATAAGAACAAAAAGTAATAAACACCCAAATAAACAAGTAGTAATGAAATATTACTAATAAGAAGCTAAGAATATGACCATATATGATATCATAAAAATAATTATGATTCTGGAATAAGTCAATAACATTATTTAAATCATTATACAGGAGGTTTGGACACTTACGAAGCAAATCAGACCTAAGGTAAGGGAAAATCTCGCAATCTCAATTTTTATCCGAGATTGTTTATACTTCCGAATTTACTGGGGAATATTTATCATCCACATCCATGTTTCCTAAATATGTAATATTTATATCCTTATACAATATTTTATATCCAATTTTACCCTTCGGTGAGTTTTTAGTAAAAGATATGAAAGGAATCTTTTGTCGTTTTTCATACGAGGTACTTTTTGACTTTTCCGGCAAAAGTACGAGAAGCATGTTTTTTTTAACTTATACGGAATGAATGGATTTTTAAAACATTATTTCCAAGAAGCTTCCTTTACAAGTTTTCAATTTTATTTTTAATCAACTTCTTTTAGATTAGAATTGTATGACATGTTATGAAATGAAAAGTGTTTTTGAAGTAGAAAAGATATTTTCCTCAAGAATGGAGTTCAAGTGTTTTATCAAAATTATTTTCCATATAAGATAATATAGGGTTCTGTTTCTATCCCTATTATTAAATTGATTTGATTATGTTGTGATGGAAATATTTTTATGAATTCATTTATCTTATATGAATTGTTTTATGATGTCACGATGTTTAAGATTTCCATTTTTATTACATGAGTTATGCTATGATGTATGGTTTATGATTCTGTGGCACACATAAGAATGGTATCATTATGAGATGGGTGGGACCTATATCTCTCTCCAATGCATTGGGTAAATATTTTATATCTCATTAGATAGACCTGGCGGGAACGGAAGGTTAAACCGGTTCAGTGAAACAGGACTGAAACGAGGAGTGAACTCGGTTCAGAAATGGAATTTGTCCACTAAGATAGTCTTGGAAATGAGTCTTGACTAATAAGAAACGATTCTCTATGATTATGTGTATATTCCACAAAGTTCATGTTTTATGTTATGATTATTGGGATTACATTTCACTACTATGATTTATCCCATGTTATGAAATTATGATTTCTTTTGCAGGTTAAGATTTATAAAAGTTATGTTCTTATGTATATGATGTGATTGATATTTCTTTTGTTTACCCTTACTAAGCACTTGAGCTCACCCTTTTGTATGTTTCCTTTCCCCAGGTCAGGAAGAAGGTTATTAAGTAAGATATGTCAAAAGGTACTATAGATATGATGAAATAAATGGGAGACAATGTAGACGCTTTATGAACCAGTTGTTTATGTTTCCCAGTTTCTAAAGACACTATACCTATACAGTCCTTTCCTGGTTTTGTTATATGTTGTAATAAGTGTGCTTCAATTCTGAAGTAATAATAATGTATGTAAAGTATGGGTTGTTATAGTTGGTATCATAGGAAAGGTATAGTCCTTTCCACATTTTATTCTTGATTATGTGGTTTTCCTATTATAATTAGTGTTGCTCACACTATTCTTCTTGGTTTTAGTCAATGGCTGGAACCCAAAGGAACCATGTTAATACGGAATGCGACGGGCAATGCAATGATTGTCCCCCTAAGCAACCAAATGTTATGGGAGCTGGAATGAAAAATCTTGTAGCCATGCTCACACAAATTTCTCAAGCTATGAATCATGCAGGACTTCCAAATGAGCAAAGGAAGGAGCAAAATTCTGTTGAATCCTTAATGAGACAACGTCCACCTTCATTCAGCAGGTCTACTGATCCATTAGTTGCTGAACAATGGATTATTACTACTGAAAAGATATTTTCAGTTCTTCAATGTTCTGAACATGATAAAGTCATCTTAGTAGTGTATCTTTTGGAAGGTGATGCTGATCAATGGTGGAATCTTATCAAGAATACGAGGCAAAGAGATGAAATTGAGTCCATGGAATAGGATGAGTTCAAGAACTTATTTTTCAATAAGTACTTCCCTCGTATTATCCGAACAAAGATGGAGAAAGAGTTTCTTGAACTGAAGAAAAAGGATGATGAATCTGTTGGTACCTATGAAGCAAATTTTACAAGACTTTCAAGGTACACTTCTAGTATTATTATCCAACCTGAGAGTAAGATCGATCGATTCTTTAGTGGCTTAAAACCAAGTCTTCTAAGGGCATTAGCCATAAGGGACTTCAATATCTACGAGGAAATCGTTCGATGTGCTCTCAAAGTCAAGATGGAGATTGGAGTAACCCATCAGTCATATGGGTTTGATAAGAAGAGGAAAATGGAATTCAAAGGAAAATATAAAGAGCACACTGAAAAGAAGATGAGCTTTCCCTTATGCTCAAAGTGTGGAAAGAAACATGGAGGGAGTGGTCTTAAAGGGACAAGTAAATGATTCAAATGTGGAAAGGAAGGTCATAGGGCATTTGAATGCCACAATGATGGGAAGAAGATGTCTAATGATGAAAAAAAGGAAGGGATACACAGAATGAACCTACTACACTTCAATGTTTCAAGTGCAAGGAGATGGGGCATTATGCCAATCAATGCCCAAATCCAAGGGTTGATGATGATGGTCGACGTCAACAAACTCTTAAGGCTAAAGACAAAGGAAAGTCACATACAATTTCTATCAGCGATGTGGGGTGCGATAACGATGTGCTGAAAGGTACACTTAACATCCACTCTAAAGTAGAAAATGTTTTATTTGATTCTAGATCCACTCACTCTTTTATTTATGAAGAATTTTCTAAGGATATCACCATAGTACCCCAACAATTAGATGTTGAGTTAGCTATGACAACCCCTAATGGCACAATAGTCGCATCAAAAGTTTATAATTCTTCTCCGATTGAAGTTTGTGGGAAATTTCTTCCTGAAAATCTTGTGATCCTTTCTATAGTGGAATTTGATGTGATTCTTGGCATGGATTGGCTTTCTCTACATGGAGCTCATATCAATTTCCAAATAAGGGAAGTCACACTTCATATTCCAGATCAATCTATGATCGTCTATCGATGCAAGGATGAACATAGCCTTCCAGTGGAAATTTCTTCCATCATATGGGTCTTTATTCCACTAAATGAACGTTATTTATCTCAAATGGTTGGTGAGAAACTCACGATTAAGAATATGCCCATTGTACGAGAGTTTGACGATGTCTTTCCGGAGGAATTTCCAGGTCTTCCACCAAATCGTGAAGTTGAGTTTTCAATAGAACTCGTACTGGGTGCTTTGCCTATTTCAAAGACACCTTATATAATGGCCCCAATTGAGTTGTAGGAATTGAAGAAGAAACTCCAAGAGAATCCTGATAAGGGGTTCATATGCCCTAGTGCGTCACCTTGGGGAGCACCTGTTCTGTTTGTTAAGAAGAAAGATGGATCAATGAGACTCTGTATTGATTATCGAGAACTTAACAAGATCACTATCAAGAAAAAATATCCTCTCCCACGCATTGATGACCAATTTGATCAACTACGCGGATCTCAATACTTTTCCAAGATTGATCTTCGTTCAGGGTATCATCAATTAAGGGTCAAAAGGGAGGATATACCAAAGAAGGCTTTCCGTACAAGGTATGGACACTATGAATTTATAGTGATGCCATTTGGTCTTACTAATGCCCCTAGTATCTTCATGGATATGATGAATAGATTCTTTAGAGACTATCTTGATCAGTTTGTGGTAGTCTTTATAGAAGATATTCTTGTCTATTCAAAGAGCATGGAAGAACATGAAGATCACTTGAGAATTATATTGAAGACCCTGAGAAAGGAGAATCTTTATGCCAAATTTACCAAGTGTAAATTTTGGCTTTAAAAAGTTTCATTTTTTGGTCACATAATCTCAAAAGAGGGGATATCTGTGGATCCAGCAAAAACAGGGGTTATCGAAAGATGGTCGAGACAAAACACAGTAACTGAGATCCGAAGTTTTCTTGGTTTGGCTGGATATTATCGACGTTTTGTGAAATATTTTTTACGATTTTCTAATCCACTCACCAAGTTGACTCGGAAAGGAGTTAAGTTTGTCTGGACGGAGGAATGTGAAGATAATTTCAAGGATTTGAAAAGAATGTTATCCAGTGCACCTGTGGTCACACTGCCTTGTAGTGGAGAAAGGTTTGTGATCTATAGTGATGCATCCAAGAAGGGATTGGAGTGTGTTCTTATGCAAAATGATATGGTGATAGCTTATGCCTCGCGACAGTTGAAAATACATGAGCAAAATTACCCAACTCATGATTTGGAGTTAGCTGCGGTAATCTTTCCATTAAAGATTTGGAGGCATTATCTTTATGGAGAAAGGTGTGACATTTATACTGATCATAAAACTTTAAAGTATATTTTCACACAAAAGGAACTGAATATGCGCCAAAGAAGATGGTTGGAGCTGATTAAGGATTACGATTGCTCAATCCATTACCACCCTAGGAAAGCAAACAAGGTGGCAGATGCATTAAGTCGACAAGACCATGCCAATTTATCCATGATGAGGATCACAAAAGATCCAATATTTATGGATTTACAAAGGATGGACCTTGGAATTATAATGAAAGGGGAAAAATCGTATCTTTATCAAATGAATGTTCAACTATCTATACATGTGAAGATTAAAGAGGCACATAAAGAAGATGTTGATTTAAAAAAGAAGGTGAGAAATGTTCCTGAATTCAACCTTGATTATGATGGGATAATAAAGTTCAGGAATCGGGTTTGTGTTCCTCCCATCCCTGAATTAAAGGAGCTGTTGGATGAGGCTCATAGTTCTTCATTCTCTATTCATCCTGGAAGCACGAAGATGTATAGGGACCTGAAAGAGTACTTTTGGTGGGATGGCATGAAAAGAGATGTTGCTGAATATGTCTCTCGATGCTTGGTTTGTCAGCAAGTTAAAGCTGAGAGATAGAAGTCTAAGGGGATGTTAAAACCATTACCCATACCCGAATGGAAATGGGAAAACATCACTATGGACTTTGTCACCGGACTTCCAAAAACATCCAAAGGCAATAATGCTATCTGGGTCATAGTTGATCGTCTTACAAAGTCTGCACACTTCATCGCTATTAGAGAGGATTTCTCTCTGGATCAGCTTGCTAGGATATATGTGAAGGAAGTGGTAAGATTTCATGGAGTACCACTTTCTATTATATCTGATCGGGATTCGAGGTTTACCTCAAAGTCCTGGCGAAGTCTTCAGCATACTTTGGATACAGAGTTGAGTTTCAGCACTGCTTATCATCCTCAGACAGACAGTCAGTCTGAGAGAACAATTCAAACTCTAGAAGATTTGTTGAGAGCCTACTCTATGGATTTCAAAGGTGGTTGGGATCAACACCTACCTTTGGTGGAATTTTCTTATAATAATAGCTTTCACTCTAGTATTCATATGGCTCTTTATGAAGCTCTCTATGGAAAGAAATGCAGGACTCCAACTTACTGGGATGAAGTTGGGGAAAGAAAGCTATTAGGACCTGATCTTGTTGATGAGATTGCAGAAAAGGTCCGATCTATTCAACAACACATAAGAGCAGCTCAGAGTCGACAGAAAAGTTATGCCGACAACATAAGAAAAGACCTAGAGTTTGAAGTGGGTGATAAAGCATTCTTACGAGTATCTCCCTGGAAGAGGGTCATGAGATTTGGAAAGAAGGGGAAGTTTATCCCTAGATATATCGGTCCTTTCGAAATACTGGATCGTGTTGGGAAGGTAGCTTACCGATTGGCGCTTCCACCGAATCTCTCTCAAGTTCACGATGTGTACCATATCTCTCTCTTGAGAAAGTACATACCTGATCCTTCACATGTACTTAGCTCAGAAGTTGTACCGCTGGAGCAAGATCTTTCTTATGAAGAACAACCGATAGAGATTCTGGATCGTAGCGAAAAATTCCTACAAAACAAGACCACTCAATTGGTGAAAGTTTTATGGAGGAACCACCAATTAGGAGAAGCTACATGGGAGCTTGAGGATATAATGAGGGAGAGGTATCCTCATCTATTTGTTACAAAGTGACGAATTTCGAGGGCGAAATTCATTTTAAGGGGGGTAGAATGTAACACTCGAGACTTTTATGTTATATAAATCATCAAAGGAATCTTTCACTTGCTTGGATTTCTTTACACGAAATTGCAACCTTCCTCGATAGCTTGCGTTGTACGCATTACTGAGTTTCACTAAAAAATGATATGCTATTAAAATATTATTAAAACTAGCCGTTATGAATAGTAATAACCACTTTTTGAAATTTTTTAAATTTTATTTTTCAAAATTGAATTCATTTTTGGATTCAGAATATCGAAATTAGCCTAGGGTGAAATTTTGGTATTTTTCTAAAAACTTTAATTTTTTGATGAATAGTGAAACCACTAAGTGGTAGTTAAAAAACTGAATTTTTCATAAAACTTAATTTTACCACTTATGTGAGTGGAATTTTAAAAATCCAAGAGACACAGTTGATGTCAGTAAGTAAAATGTGGTTCAATGAGATGAAAATAATTTTTGGTGAATAGTAACTTTTTACTTTTATTTACCACGGTTAAAAGTAAATAGGGTAATTAAGGGTAAAAATGTTATTATTATTTCCCTAACACATGTCCTAATTCTATTGGATAAGTGAAATTCGACCAAAAACTACCTTAGGAATAAAATATGACCATTTAGGCCTACTTGGATTAGATTAGGACATTTATTATTAATTTATTTAAAGAAGGGTTAAAATAGTTAAAATCAAAGTTTAATAACTAAATCATTTTTAATATAGGATTATACATAAGATAAATTAGACTATAAATATTCATTAGAAAGATAAGATGATTTACTACATAATGATATTTTATTTTTAATTTTTAGACTTTAAATAATTTAATTTATTTATGACACAATGATGATGCAGTAATTATCTTATTAATAAAATATTGACATAATTGATGTTATAAATACCCAAATAAATATAATTTGAGACTTTTTATGAATTCCACTAATTTTATAGGTTAATAGGACATGTTGGTATTGATTTAATTAACTTTTTTCGAACTAATCATTCTGTTATGATTTTCACAAAAATCAATTACTAAATAGTGTCAAAATTGACATAAAATAGTTTTTAAAACAAATATTATATTATTAATTGTTATTTTATTTTTAAAAATCTAATGTTCGGCCAAATGACTTAGATAAGGTTATATATATTAATAATAAACAACTTGGGGTTCGTTTGACTGCTTATAGTAAGTTTATTAACCTTATAGTATAAGAACACAATAAGACACAGTAAAAGTAAAATTATTTAACTTAATGTTAAATCTAAATGATAAGGTTAAAATAGGAACCTAAACTTTTCTAAATTCTATTGGATGAGAGGATTTAGACCCATCCGAACCTTATCTTCAAAATAAATAAATTTGGATCCATTTAAAACCGAACTTGACTTTATAATAAAATAATATTTTTAATTTTTCCAAAGGAGCCCCTCTCCTCCCTTATAAAATGGCACCCCCTCACCCTCTTCCTCACACCACTTTGAGCCATCAATCTCGGCCAAACCCTGCCACTTTCTCCTATCCACTTCCCTAGAGACATCCTAGAGGTCCCGGTCTTCTTCAAAGACCAATTTTAGTGCCCTAAAATGAGGTCTCAAAGAAGCACTTCAAAGAAGCGGTAATGTCCGTTACCGATACTTTCATCTTTATTTCTTCTTCCACTTCTTCTTCTTTAGTTGTTTCATTATGAAGTAATAACATCCGTATCACTCATATACGGATATGTTATTATAAGTATGAAACAACCCTATTTCATCATTTATCCATCCTACAGAAAATGAAATCACCACACGTGCGTACGTATGGAATACCGTCTCCACATCGTGGTGTAATCTATTTTCCACCACCACATTACTTGGATGGGTATAATGGTGTAAATAATGAATATATATGATTATTGTGAAGTTATATTGATTCTGAAATATTATACATAAAATCCAATACAATTCCATGATCATAGGAACGATATCATCACTCGTGCGTACGTACGGAATACTGTCTCCACGATGTGATGCGACTCGTTCTACATGATCTTCATTGCATAATGATTATATAAATGAATTGAATGAATTAATATGATATATATTACACTAATACCATTCTGGAAATGAGGTATCTATAACCTAAAAATAAGGATAAGAATTTATTCGATAAAACACGCATAAGAACAAAAAGTAATAAACACCCGAATAAACAAGTAGTAATGAAATATTACTAATAAGAAGCTAAGAATATGACCATATATGATATCATAAAAATAAATATGATTCTGGAATAAGTCAATAAAATTATTTAAATCATTATACAGGAGGTTCAGACACTTACGAAGAAAATCGAACCTAAGGTAAGGGAAAATCTCGCAATCTCAATTTTTATCCGAGATTGTTTATACTTCAAAATTTACTAGGGAATATTTATCATCCACATTCATGTTTCCTCAATATGTAATATTTATATCCTTCTACAATAGTTTATATCCAATTTTACCCTTCGGTGAGTTTTTAGTAAAAGATATGAAAGGAATCTTTTGTCGTTTTTCGTATGAGGTACTTTTTGACTTTTCCTGCAAAAGTAAGAGAAGAATGTTTTTTTAACTTATACGGAATGAATAGATTTTTAAAACATTATTTCCAAGAAGATTCCTTCACAAGTTTTCAAGTTTATTTTTAATCAAGTTATTTTAGTTTAGAATTTTATGACATGTTAAGAAATGAAAAGTGTTTTTGAAGTAGAAAGGATATTTTCCTCAAGAATGGAGTTCAAGTGTTTTATCAAAATTATTTTCCATATAAGATAATATAGGGTTCTGTTTATATACCTATTATTAAATTTATTTGATTATGTTGTGATGGACATATTTTTATGAACTCCTTTATCTTATATGAATTGTTTTATGATGTCACGATGTTTAAGATTCCCATTTTTATTACATGGGTTATGCTATGATGTATGGTTTATGATTTTGTGGCACACATAAGAATGATATCATTATGAGATGGGTGGGACCTATATCTCCCTCCAATGCATTGGGTAAAGATTTTATATCTCATGATATAGACATGGATGGAATGGAAGGTTAAACTGGTTCAGTGAAACAGGACTGAAACGAGGAGTGATCTCGGTTCAGAAATGGACTTTGTCCACTAAGATAGTCTTGACAATGAGTCTTGAATAATAAAAAATGATTCTCTATGATTATGTGTGTATGCCACAAAGTTCATGTTTTATGTTATGATTATTGGTATTACATTTCACTACTATGATTTATCCCATGTTATGAAAGTATGATTTCTTTTGCCGTTTAAGATTTCCAAAAGTTATGTTCTTATGTATATGATGTGATTGATATTTCTTTTGGTTACCCTTACTGAGCATTTGAGCTCACCCTTTTGTATGTTTTCTTTCCACAGGTCAGGAAGAAGGTTATTAAGTAAGATATGTCAAAAGGTACTATATATATAATGAAATAAATGGGATACAATGTTGATGCTTTATGAACCAGTTGTTTATGTTTTCCAGTTTCTAAAGACACTATACCTATACAGTCCTTTCCTGGTTTTGTTATATGTTGTAATAAGTGTTCTTCAATTCTGAAGTAATAACAATGTATGTAAAGTATGGGTCGTTATACCATCCTCAGAGAAAATATGGCCATCAAAATAAATCTTCCGAATCCAAAATTCACACTTTCTAAACTTCCCATATAATTCATTTCTTCTCAGAGTCTTTAGGATAATGCACAAGTGATTTTCATGATCTTCGTAGATTTTGGAGTATACCAAGATATCATCAATAAATACCACTAAAAAGTCATCAAAATATTCCTTGAATTTTTTTTCAATAGATCCATGAAAACAGAGGGTGGATTAGTCAGCCCAAAAGGCATTACTATAAACTCGTAATGCCCGTACCTAGTTTGAAATGATGTATTCAGAATGTCTTCATTCTTCACACACAACTGATGATATCTAGATTGAAGTTCAATCTTTGAAAAATATTGACTTCCATGAAGTTGGTCGAATAAATCATCAATTCGAGGTAGGGGATACTTGTTCTTTATTGTTATAACATTGATCTCACTGTAATCAATTCACAACCTCATAGATCCATCTTTCTTCTTAACAAAAAGAACAGGGGCTCTCCATGGAGAAACACTAGGGAGAATAAATCCCTTATTACTCAATTACTCTAGTTGTTTCTTTAGTTACACTAATTCCACAATGGTCATTCTATAATGGGTCTTCGATACGAGCCTTGAACTAGGAATTAAATCAATAGAAAACTCAATTTATCATTCTAGAGGAAATCCAGGTAAATCATCCAGAAACACATCTACATATTCTTTCACAATAGGTACATCCCATATTTGAACATTCATTTCCTCACCCACAATTATTTCATTCTCTTCCTCCCAAATAATTGAATTTAGTTGAGCTAATGGGGGTGGATCTTGATAAGAATTAGGTGGTGATGATTCTGCTCTAAATATAAGGTGTTCCTTATCATCATCCTCAAAAATTGTAACCTCCTTCTTCTTACAATAAATATTCACCCCATGGTCCAGAATCCAATCCATACCGGGGATTATATCAAACTCAATGATAGGTATGACGATGAGATCAGTAGATAAAGAACATTTAGATGCTCTAATGGGAACTGATTCACAAAACTTTATAGCAATGATACTTCCCTTATGAGTTTTTACTGACAACTCCCTTGTTAAATCAAATTGGAAATATCTAATTTTCTTAACAAACTGGGAGGATATGAAACAATGCAATGATCTAGAATCAAATAAAGCATTTTCTAAACTTGAGGAAACCATTAAATTATCAGCCACCACATCTTTCAGAGCTTCTACCTCAGCAGTAGTGATAACATAAGCTTGGCCTCAATCCCTAGGGATTTTCCGAGGTATGTTCCCCTAACGCTTAGGACATTCATTTTCATAATGTCCTATCTCCCTGCAATTGTAGCATTAAACATCAGTAGCTTCTTTCTTCCATTTGCAATCACGAGTTTGGTGGCCTTTTCACCACACTTGTAATAAACTCCCATTCCCTTGAAGAAAGTATCGGGGTGTTTCTTCCCACATTTAATGTAGGATGGATATTCAACTTTTCCCTTATTCCCCTTATTTCCATTTCCAGAGTGATCAATAGATCTATTCTTATCTTTCTTTTCTTTAAGGTCATAAGACTTAAAGAATTCCTTTTTTATCTTGATAGCACATGAGACAATATCTTCATATGACGAGAAGGATTTTGAGACTAATGATCGATAGAGAAATGGTTTTAACACATAAAAGAAATGATCAATATTACTTCTTGGGTTACGTATATAATCTGCAGCATGCCTTGCTAACCTTGTAAAGTTAGCCTCATACTTTGCGACATTCTCATCCTCCTTTTTCTCAGACTTAGAAATTGCCTTTCCATATCTGCTCGATGGTCACGAGGAAGGTATTTTTCTAAGAAAATCTATTTAAACTCACTCCATTACATATTTGATACTTCATCATCTTTCTTTGTGTTTTGAATAAATGACCACCATTGGCCAACATCTCCAGTGAGGCGGTAAACTGCCATGATAAATTTTTCCCTTTCACTACTCCCCAAGGAATGGAATATTTTCTCTAAGGAATTTATCCATTGCTCAACTACTAATGGATTTGTACTCCCATTTAATGTTGGTGGTTGTTTCCTCATGAAGCGATCTAACATTGATCCTCCATGCTATGGATCAGGGTGATCTATAAAAGTAAAGTTATTATTCATAACCTGAGTGAGTTGTCCTAGTATGGTGATAAGATGATCAGCACCAATTGTATCAACATCTCCACTATAATTATCTTGAGTAGGAGGGAAATCCATACATGGAGTGCGTGCATTGATATGATTTCCATTCCTTCCACTAGGCACCATTTCTAAACAATGGCATAAACTAGATTAGTTTTTGAATCGAAATACATAAATTCAAACTTGTAAAACACAGAACATAAATTGAACAGTTTATGGATATAATCCATAATCATAAAAAAATTTCTTTGAGCAAGTATATACTCATAAACCCTTCATAATTGTTTGTAAAGAAAATGAGAATTATCCTAAGCATATCCCCCGAGAGTGTCGTAACCAAGAGTGTAGCAAGGCCCGTTGTCATGCACCAGTTCCCGTTCGAGTCCAACTCAAAGCGGTGTTTTTGGATTTTACCCCTAGGTACATCTATGCCAGAGCCGCCTCTACCTGCTCGTACCCAGACAGGAATGTATTGCTCGGAAAACTCACAAAATCTCTACAATACCAAAATTCTAGGAAGTTCTTTTATACTAATCCCAAAATTCTATCTTAGGGCTATGTCCTCTAATCAGAGTTTTTCTAAATCTAGCTTCCAAGGTTTGTTCTAAACCTCCCTCTAATACCAACTGTAATGCCCCGACCCCAGAAGCCCAGAGTTGGTGCATTATTACGTATCATTGGCATGATCACAAAAGATCAAGTCTCAAAATATCGATTAGTTTAGTAGCCTTGAAAACACTAGATGCATTCATAAGTTTTACATTATATCATAAAATGAAAAACTACAATAACATAGTATCCATAGTCCACAATCATATCCCCTCATACTATCCCTACAGGTCAGTCATAAAATACTTCTTTACATCCTAGGAAAAATAAAACATAGAAAGGGGTGAGCATAGATGCTCAGTAAGTATAACAATATAGTGGAAACTTTCATAAATAATCATAAACTTTTAAGGAAATTTATAACTAAAACAAAAGCCTTTTAAACTTGAAATTCATCATAATATGACAAAAATAAAATGAAATAATTCCATTTAATTATTAAAATGGATATTATACTAGTCGAATAATCACATGTAATATCAATAACCACTTTCATAATGATGGAATGCATAATGTCAGACTATAATAACCACATAGTCACAGACTTGTGCCAATACTAAAAATAATATTTTGTTAAGGCCTTGTGCCAAGACACTAGTTTGTCTCATGAGACCTACCGATGCATCGAGGAGCTATAGTGGGCTCTACCTGTCACTTACTAAGTCCAATGCTTTTCTCATATGAACAAGTTTAAACATAAAATAAACATTCGTAATAAAACTAGCATAAGAAATGTCAATAATTTCTCTATAAACCATGAATTGTATAAAAATAACACCTCCAAAGTCAAACATATCACAAAACCTTCAATACAATATGGAAGTTTTTTATTATATTAAATCAACTTCAAATAAGCTTAAAACCCATCAAAGGATGTTGACATAGATGAAATCAAAACTATTTGAGAGAAATATCGCTTTTTTGAAATCATTTAAAAGTCACATAATTATAAAGGGAAACATTTACTTTAAAACTATTCTTATAAAATTTTAAGGGAAGATTCTATGATTTTATAATGGTGGAAAATAGCCATAACTGCCATATAAGTTAAAAAATGCATTCTTACCTTAATTTTGTCGAAAAGGTTAAAAAGGACCTTGTTTGGAAAACGACAGAAAGATTCCTTTCAAACCATTTTATAAAAATTCAAAAAATGGTATAAATGAATTTAAACCATAGTATAGAAAATAGTAAAAATGTTTTGGAATACATTTTTAAGAAACATGGATGTGGATGATAAAGAGGTCCCAGTAGATAATTACGTATAAACAACCTCGGATAATGAAGAGATTGTGAATTTAACCCTTACCTTGAACTTTTCCTTGATAGAGGGTAGGTTAACCTCCTTTATAATAGTTAAGTCATCTTTGTTAAGTTATAAAAAAATCATAAACATTAATATGATATCATATATGATCTTTTAACATTGCTTTGTTAAAAATATTTTAGTATTATTGTCGTTTCAGGCATTAAATTACTCATTTTCTTTTATATGTTTTGTTACATAACATGTATTTTTTATGGATAATTTGTATAATATTCATATCCATAATTATATCAAGTCCTTAAACATTATTTTTAATCATCAAATGAAAATTAGTCTTGAATGGATACGATGGGGAATGAATCTCATCACATTCGTGGAGACGGTAGTCCGTACGTACGCACGATTGACAATATCATTCTTTTGATATTAAAATAATATATAATTGGATGTTATATAATATATATAGAATCATTATAATGTTATATTTATTATTTAATTCAATTAAACATCAATATCATACCCATCCAAATAATAATGTTTTGAATAACAACTACACCACGACGTGGAGACGGTAAGCCGTACGTATGCACGTATGGTGAGATGTCATTCAAAAGATGGATATAATACTGAATATGGTTGTATCATATTTATAATAACATCAAAGTATATATAATATACTGGAGTTATTGTTTTATAATGGAAATAACAAAGAAATAAGAAGTGGAAGAAGAAAGGAACTTGAAAGAGGGTGGTGAAATTATTACCTCTTCTTCGGGTTCTTCCTTTTGATTTGATCAAAAGGGCTCATTAAGTTGGATTTTTGACTAACTAAAGGCCTTTAAGATGAAGTTAGAGAAGTTTAGAGGATATTTGGGTAGGGGTTGGCCGATCCAAAAGGCTTTGAAGGTATGAATTTGAGAGAAGGGGGAGTTCCCTTTTATAAGAGGGGTGAGGGGAACCTTAAGAAAAACATAAAATATTATTTTATAATAAATTCATATTCGGTTTATAATGGCTCAAAAGTGAGTTATTTAAAGGATAAGGTGGGGATGGATCGAAAAAAACTCAACCAATAGGTTTTAGACAGGTTGGGGTCACTATTTTACACTTATCTTTTAGATTTAACTCTTAGTTAAATAGTTTGACATTTACCATATCTCTTTTTATTTTTATATTATATGGTTAATAAAATTACTATATACTTCCAAGATAACCCCAAGTGGTTAATTAATTATACAAATATCATTATATAAGTCCTTTGGCAGAACCTTATATTTTTAGGAGTAGAATATAAATTAATAATATAATATTTGTTTTAAAAACTCCTTTATGTCAATTTTGACACTATTTGGTATTTTGTTTTTGTAAAAATCAAAAAAGAATGATTACTTACAATAAGTTCATATAATCAACCCTAATATGTCATATTAACCTAGAAAAATACTGTAATTCATAAAAAGTTTAGAATTACATTTATTTTGATATTTATAATATCAATTATTTTAATATTTCATTAATTAGGTAATTACTGCATCACCATTGTGTCATAAATAAATTTAATTATTTAATGTTTAAAAATTATAAATAAAATACCATTATTTATGAAATCATTTTATATTTCTAATGAATATTTATAATTGAATTTATCTTATGTATAACCCTATATTAAAAATGTTTTAGTTATTAAACTTTGATTTTAACTCTTTTAACTCTTTTTTGAATTAAATAATAATAAATGTCCAAATACAATCCAAGTTGACCTAATGGATCATATTTTATTCCTAATGTTGTTTCTGGTTGAATTATATCTATTCAATAGAATTAGGACATGTTTTAGGGTAATAATAATATCATTTTACCTTTAATTACCCTATTTACTTTTAACCATGGTAAATAAAAGTAAAAAGTTACCATTCACCAAAAATTATTTTCATCTCATTGAACCACATTTTACTTAATGATATCAACCCTGTCTCTTGGATTTTTGAAATTCAATTCACAGAAGCGGTAAAATTATGTTTTATGTGAATTTTCAAATTCTCCTAGGAGGTGGGTAAAAGGCGGTGAAAAGTTCAATAAAATTTTTATATATCTAAAATTATAATAAATTCACTCCAATGAATTAATTTGAACTTATATAGGCATTATGTATCTATTTTGACCTAATATAAATTTAAATAGAATAAATAATTATTTAAATAAAAAGTTAGTTTTAACTAATAACTCAATGTTTTTTCACTATTCATCAAACATTGAAAGTTTTTAGAAAAATTCCAAAAATTTACCCTAAGCTAATTTCAATATTCTGAATCCAAAAATAAAGCCCATTTTGAAAGATAAAATTTATAAAATTTCAGAAAGTGGGTATTACTATTCATAACAGCTAGTTTGATTGGTTGTGGTGTGTATTAGACCTCGAAGTTGCGTACAACACACGCTACAGTATTATTCAAATGGAAACGTATCGTGGAAGCTTGGGGTGTTACAATTTTATTGCAATATTCCCCATAAACTGATGATCACTACCCATTTTGGTGCATGACATCTCTTTCTATACAATGCTTCATATGGGGCTATTTGAATGCTTGAATGGAAACTATTATTGTAGGAACACTCCACCAATGGTAAATTATGATCCCACATAGATTGAAAATAAAGTTAACTTTATCTCAACATGTATTATATGGTTTGGATCATCCTTTCAAATTTTCCATCAGTTTGAGGTTGATAAGAAGTACCCAAATAAAGCTCAGTACCCAAATCTTCCTAAAGAAATTTCCAAAATTTATATATAAATAGAGGATCACAGTTAGAAAAAATTTAGAGAGGTGCTCCATGAATTCTCATAACTTCATTTATATAGAGTCTTACAAGGTGCTCTAGTGAAAAATCCTCTCTTATAGTGAGGAAATGTGCATATTTCATAAGACGATCCAAAATTACCCATATTGCATAATTATTTATTGGAGTTTTGTGTAATATAGTGACAAAATCCAAGGTTATGTCATCCCATTTTTATGTAGGAATATGTAGAGGTTGAATGAGTCCTCTAGGATATTATTGTCCGACCTTCACTTATTGACTGACTAACATCTTGATACATAATCAGAAATTTCTCATTTTATATTATCCCACCAGAAATGTTTTTTCAAATATCTATACATTTTAGTGATACAAGAGTGTATATAGAAATTAGATCCATGGGAATCATCCAATAACTTCCTTTTCTACTTCGGTATAGATAGAACACATAACCTTTTCCCAAATTTCAGAATTCCATCTTCACATACGAATTCATCCAACTTCCCATCTTTCATAACATTAATTTCTCTTAAAGGTTCTCATCATCAGGATAAGAGCTTTTAATCCTTTATAATAAATATATTTGGGAAAACAATTTAAAAAGTAATGATGTTTCAGCTTATTTGATAATTCCCATGGTCATCCTTATTAGATCCAAGAATACAAGATCCCTTTCAATCCTCATTTTGTTAAAAACTCCATGATCCTTCCTTCTCAATGCATCAACTACCTTATTTTCCTTTCCTGGGTGGTAGTGTATGGAACAATCATAATCCTTGAGTATTTCGATCCATTTCCTTTTCCTCATGTTGATTTATTTCCATGAGAAGATATGCTTCAGACTCTTGTGATCCGTATATATCTCACATCTTTCACCATAGAGATAATGTCTCTATATTTTTAGAGTAAATATAACATCCACTAACTCAATATCATGATTTATATGGTTTTTTCATGAATTTTTAACTACCTTGATGTATAGGTAATAAATCTATCATTCTACACAAATAAACAACCAATTCCTCTCTTAGATGCATCACTATAGATTATAAATGCATCATTCCCCGATGGTTGATTTAGGATCAGAGAATTCACTAATCTCCTCTTAAATTATTTGAAACATTCCTCACATTCTTTTTTACATACAAACCTAAACCCTTTATGTGTAATATTGTCCATTGGGTTGACTAAATAGGTAAAGTTCAAAACGAAACGCCAATAATAACCTTTTAAACCAATAAAACTATATACCTCGGTTATGTTCGTTGAAGTAGACCATTATTTCCAAACCTTTGTATTTATAGGATCAATAGATATTACATCCTTATAGATAATGTGGCCAAGAAAGGAAAATGATTGATTCCAAAATTCAAACATGATTAACTTCCCATATAATTCATTTCTTCTAAGAGTCTTCAAAATAGTGCACAAGTTATTTTCATGATATTCGTATATTTTGGAGTATACCAAGATATCATCAATAAATACCACCACAAAGTCATCAAGATATTCCTTTAAAACTCTATTAATTATATCCATGAATATAGAGGGGGCATTATTCAGTACAAAAGGCATTACTGCAAACTCGTAATTCCCATACCTGATTTGAAATGCTATTTTTGGAATGTCTTCATTCCTCACAAGAAACTGATGATATTCAGATCGAAGTTCAACCTTATAAAAATAGTGATATCTATAAATTTTATCAAATAAATCATCAATTCAAGGTAAGGGATAGTTTTTATTTATTGTTATAGTATTTATATCCTTGTAATTAATGCACAACCTCATAGATCCATAATTCTTTTTAATGAAAGGAACAGGGTATCCCAATGGAGAAAAACTAGGGAAAATAAATCCTTTATCACTCAATTACTCAAGTTGTTTATTAAGTTCCACTAATTCCACAGTTTCCATTCTATAATGGGTCTTTGATATAGGACTTGAATGAAGAATTAAGTCATTGAAATACTCACCCATAGTTACTGTATTCCCTTCCTCCCCAATAATTGAATTAAGTAGATGAGAATCAGATGGCGATGTTTCAACCCTAAGGATAAGGGATTCCACATCATCCTCAAAAATTGTAACATCCTTCTTATTGCAATAAAGTTTCACATCATGGTTCAAAAGAAAATATATACCAAGGATTATATCAAAGTTAGTCATGGTTATGACAATAAAATAAGCAGATTAATCATGTTTATATGCCATAATGGGGACTTCCTGACACAACTTTCTTGCAATGATACTCCCCTTAAGAGTTTTGATTGAAAACTCCCTTATTAAATAAAATTTTAAATATCTAGTTTTCTTAGAAAAAATGGGAAGATATGAAAGAATGAGACGATATAGAATCAAATAAAGAATTTTCAAAGTTTTAGGAAACAATTAAAGCACCTTCCTCATAAATGGGGGTGGATCTAGATGAGAATCATATGGAGATGTTTCAACCCTAATGATAAGTGATTCCAGATCATCCTAAAAAATTATAACATCCTTCTTATTGCAATAAAGTTTCACATCATGGTTTGAAAGAAAATATATACCAAGGATTATATCAAAGTTAGTCATGATTATGATAATAAAATCAGAAGATAAATCATGTTTATATGCCATAATGGGGACTTCCTGACAAAACTTTGTTGCAATGATACTTCCCTAAAGAGTTTTGATTGAAAAATCCCTTATTAAATCAAATTGGAAATATATAATTTTCTTAGAAAACTGGGAAGATATGAAAGAACGATATGATCTAGAATCAAATAAAGAATTTTCAAAGTTGTAGCAAACAATTAAAGCACCTTCCACCACATAATTAAGAACTTCAATATTAGCAGTTGTGATCCCATAAGTTTATCCTCACTTCTTTGGCCATTTCCGAGTCATGTTTCCTTGACGCTTTGGAAAATCATTAGCATAGTGTCCCATCTCCCTATAATTATATCATCAAACATTAATAGCTTCATTCTTTCCCTTGAAAACACCAACATGATGGCCTTTATTTCAATAATTATTGAAAACCCCTTTTCTTTTTAAGTAGGCACCAGGGGGTTTCCTTCCACAATTAGCATAGGGTAGAAAGTTGACTATTCCCTTCTTCCCCATTTCATAATTTTATTTTCCAAAGTTTTAAACAACCCTATTCTTCTCTGGCTTTCCTTTAAATTCATAAGACTTAGAGAACTCCTTTTACATATTGATATCACATGAGACTATATCTTCGTATGATGATAAAGTTTGGAAGACTAGTGTTCACTGGAAGAATGGATTTAGGCCATCAAAGAATCAATCAATATTTCTCCTTGGATTACATATATAGTCCAAAATATTTCTTTCTAACCTTGTGAAGTTATCTTTATACTTTGCAACATTTTCATCTTCCTTTTTCCTCAAATTCAGAAACTACCTTTCCATATTTTCTTGTTGTTCACAAGGAAAGTATTTATCTAATAAAAGTTCTTTAAATTAACTCAATTCTCTGTTTTATATCTCTTAATCCTCCATTGTGTTTTGAATTAGTGACCACCATTTATCTTCATCTCCCGACAGGCGATAAACTACAATAACAACCTTCCCCCTTTCGTTACTTCCCATGGTAAGAAATATCTTCTATAAAGGAATTATACACTGCTTCACTACGAATGGTTTTGTAGTCCCATTAAACTATAGATGTTTTTGTTGCATGAAGAGATATTTCATAGTTCCTCCATGTCATGGATCTAGATTCTCTATACGGGTAAGGTTATTGTTCATAACTTGAGTAATTTGTCCTTGTATAGTTATATGTTCCTCTGCACCAGTCACAGCTCCTAAGCTAACATCATTATCTTGCATAGGAGGGAAAAATCTACATGGGATACATGCATTAATGCAGTTTCTATTCCTTCCACAAGGCACCATTTATAAATAATTTTATACACTAGATTAGGTTATAAATCATAATGTTTAATCTCAACTTAGAAAAATAATTATCATAAATTAAAATCCTATGCATGACTAATATCATAATAAAAAACATGGTTTCTTTGAGAAAAAATTTACATTTAAATCATGCATAATGTCTTGTAAAGAACATTTCAATTATCCTTAGCATATCCCTTGAGAGTTTCAAACAAGCTGTATAGTAAGGCCCGTTTTCGTGTACTAGGATACCCTAGGTCAAGCTCGAAACTCCTTGTCAGAGTTTTCACTCCTAGGTACATTTGTTCCAAAACCACGTCCACTTCTAGTTTCTGAACATAGATTTATTTTCTAGAAAGATCCACATAATCTATTCCTTACCAAGATTCCAGGATGTTCTTTTATGTTTATCCTCAAAGACTATCTTAGGGTTTTGTTCCCTAATCTACATTTTCCTAATCTAGTTTCCATGTTTTCTACTAAATTTTCTCTAATACTAACTATAAGAACCTGACCCCAGTTTCCTAGAGCCGGTGCGTTATTTTATTACATTAACACATAAATAAGGAATATACATCTTGAAGGAATGAGTAGTTTAGTATCTTTAAAAACAATTTACAAACATAAGTTTAACATTACAACTTGAAATGAAATAAAAAATATATGTTTTATTGGGACTATCCACAACTATAAGTTTATCCCCACATGTCATTCATAATAAACTTATTCATGTCCTGAGAAAATAAAACATAAGAAATGGGTGAGCTCAAATACTCAGTAAGAATAATAAATACAATGAAATATAACATAAACATTAGGCATGGTGAATAATTGAAAACAAATTCCTTTAAAATAAAAAATTAAATATAATATGGAAGGAATATGAGTTGAGTAAATATTTCCATAATAAAACATAATCTTGGGCATTATACTAGTTGGATAACCCCATGATATTTTAATTTATAGGTTAATAATGAAGGAAATTCATATGGAGGAAATTATGAAATATACCATCAATACCCCATCTAAGTCATCTAAAAACAATTAAGACCTCGACCAAAACCATGTCGAAAAATGGGAAAGGCCTCGGCCAAGTCCATATATATTTGTCTCATGATACCTACTGATGTATCGAGAGGCTATAGTGGGCACCAACTATTTCATAATAAGTCCAATTAATTAATCATATGAACGGGGATAAACATATTCAATATATACATTCATATTGAAACTAACATATGAAATGTTAAGAACATTCCCCAAACGTTAAAAATAAACACTAACCATTCAGAGTAAATTGGTGAATGGATTTAAGATATCACATACAAAATCAAACTAATTATAAACCATTAAATTAAATATGTTATATGATATCATAAAATATTTATCCCAATAATACATAATAATCAACAAGAGTGTTTAAAAAGATGAAGATACTCTTATAAAATCATCGAGTAATTCTTGAGATAATTACTCTTTTACTTTGAAAAGGAGAGTTGTTTTGGAAAAGTATTTGTATAAAACTAGAAGTTAATTAAAGTGTGTTTTTAATTGTAATATTATTTTTTTAAGAATATATTTTTTGATAAAAATATATTATAGAGTTCCATTGAAAATAAGTTGGAATTTGAGAAATTCCCTTAAATCCGGCTTGTATTTCGGGAAGAATTTTTAAAAGATTCTTTTAAAAGATATAAGTCCCCATAAATGAAAGTAGGATTATGGTTGATACATATATATTGAAAATTATCAAATAATATATTTGGAGTAAATATGCATAAATAATAATTTAATTGAGGTTATTGGATAATAAGAGTAATCTGAATGAAAATGGAGGTTCGGGTAGAAAACCATTACCTTAAATCTGAAGGTGTTCCTCACTTGATCTTAATGACCATAATAATCAAATTTATGTTCATAAATTAATTAATACATAACCTAATATATGTTTAATTGATTTATTATATCCTTATTAGGTTCATTCATGGACTTTTCATGGGTTAAGAGGCTCAATTTCATTGTTTGGGTGTGTTTTGTTCCTTGGTTTTCATGATCTGTTTACTTATATTCATGTACGAAAAAACATGTATAATGAGAATGGTTGTATAGAATAGAAGTTTTATGTTATTAGTAAAAAACCATAATATTACATGGTCATAAAATTCATTTGGTTATTTGGAGTGAAGATGAATCATTATATAAAATTTAAAGACAATTGTTTGGGTTAATTGGAGGTTTTTGTTCCCAACAAACTCATTTTGATTTATAAATTATTATCATGTGTTAAAAGAGATTCTATAACCTTAAATAAGTTATAATACATATATTATAGTCTAGTTCAATCATAAAAATGTTTTCATTACTGTAATGGAAGATGATAACATAAATTAAAAACCCATCGTCCTTGAATGTGATATATTAACACATCTGAGATGGTTTTTTCATTTCAAGTATAAAAGAAGGGGAAATGAGAGATAATGAAGAATTATTCATTTATCATAATAAAATTCTATAACATTTAAGGTATTCGATTTATCATAACATTTGGATTAAAGGAGGTGAGGAAATAAAAGAAAAGAAATGATCTTGAAATAAAAGAAATGAAAAGAAGAATTTACCTCTTCAAGTAATCTTCCTTGAGAGCCTCTTTAGGGGAGAGGTTTTAGTCTTTTTTTTTGTGAGGAAAAGGGATTATGTACGTGGCATAGAAGCTTGGTAGGATATTTGAGAAGAATTTAGGCAAGGAATAAGTCTTGAGTGGAGTGAAGAGAAGAGGAAGTGGAGGGGGGGGGGGGGTATAATGGAGGATATGACAGTTTTCCCATTATTTTACACATTATTTTATTATTTTTCCAAATAAAACCAATAGTATTGAATATTGTGACCGAGAATAGAAATATGTGCATGTGATTTCAAACCAAGGGGTCTTACATCAGCCTTACATCACATATGACTCAATAAATCATGTATTTAGTATTTATCATAAATTATAGTATTTTACTATTCAATTAAAATTAAAGTATTTTAGAAAAATACCAAAAATTCACCCCAACCATTTTTCAACGTGTAGAATTAAAAAATGAAATTAATTTTTTAAAAATAATCTTCTAAATATTTTTAATTTAATTTTTATATAAAACCATAATTTATTTGAAAAAAACAACATTAAAAGTATAACTCATTTTATAACACCTTGAAAAATTAATAGAGGCCCCATAAAATTATCTTCTAACCATAATAAAATGAAAAAAAATTATGATTACATTTTATTAAAATAAATTTCCATTATAAATTATTTAATTAATTATAAAATTGTAATTAAAATATTTATGACATACAAAATACCAATACTTTAACTATGATCGTTTCTTCACTTATAAGATGTATAAATTGTATTTATGCATTCATGGGTGAAGTTTCTATTTTTGTGTCTGATTTACTATTCATTAATATTCATTACTAGTCATTAATATTTATAAGGGTATGTTACTATTCCTAAGGGTATTCTACTATTCATAAAAAACTAAGTTGATTATATCAGACTCTAAATATATTACTGAATGCAACCGTGTATATTAGTTTTTCAAAATTAAAATCATAGAGATTAAAAAATTTTGTTTACTGGCTAGGTTATAACAAAGAGGTGTTTTTAGAGACTCAGTGTTTTATGCATTAATTTAATTTGAAAAATCTTGGGGTGTTACATTATCCCCTCTTTTAAAAAATATCATCCTCAAAATTACCATAATGTTACCTCATAAAAAGATTTGGGTTGTTCTTCATCAAAATATCCTCATAATCCCATGTTTCCTCTTCAATTTAATAATTTTTCTATAGTATATTTACCAGTCAATCCATCTCATTCCTCAACACTTGTTATTTAGTGTCTAGAATCTAGATAGGCTCTTCACAGTAAAATAATTCAGGTTTTAATTCTATTTCCTAAGAAGTGAGGATATGCATTGGGTCTAGCTTGTACATTCTCAGTAATGAGACATAAAACACATCGTGTACTTTAGACAGTCTAGGTTACATTGATAAATGATTTGAAATATATTTAATTATATCTAGAATTTCAAAAGGGCCTATGTACCTAGGGCTCAATTTCCATTTTTTCCCAAATATTATAAGACCCTTCCATTGAGAAACTATTAATAAAATATGATCTCCCACTTGAAATTACAAATACTTCCTTTTATTATCAGTATAGATCTTTTGTATGATTTGATCTTCTTTGATATGGGTTTGAATAGTCCTTACCTTCACTGTTGTTTCCTCCACAAACTCTGGACCCTTAAGCTTCCTTTCACCGACTTCATCCCAACATGTTGTTGTATGGCATCTCTTTCCATACAATGCTTCATACGGTGCAATTGGAATACTTTAATGGAAACTATTATTGTAGGAAAACTCCACCAATGGTAAATAATGATCCCACATACCTTTAAAATCAAGTTAACATGATCTTAACATGTTTTCTATGGTTTGGATTATCCTTTCTAATTTCCCATCAGTTTGAAGATGATAAGAAGAACTCAAACGAAGCTCAGTATCCAAATATATCTAAAGACTCTTCCAAAATTTCGATGTAAATCGAGGATCATGGTCAAACACAATTGAGATAGGTTCTCTATTAAGTTTCACAACTTCATTGATATAAATTCTTGCAAGGCTCTCTAGTGGAAAATCCACCCTTATAGTGAGGAAATGTGCAGATTTTGTAAGACGATCCATAATTACCCATATTGAATCTTTCATTCATGGAGTTTTGGGTAATCTAGTGACAAAATACATGGTTATGTCATCTAATTTCCATATATGAATAGGTATAGGATGCATGAATCCTTTAGTATATTATCATTCAGACCTCACTTATTGAAAAACTAAACATCTTAATACATAATCAACAATTTCCCATTTCATGTTTTCCCACCAAAAATGTTTCTTCAAATATCTATAAATTTTAGTGATATGAGGGTTTATAGAGAAATTAGAGCTATGTAAATTATCCAATAACTCCCTTTTCCACTTGGGTATAGAGGGAACACATCACCTCTTCCCAAATTTCAGAATTCCATCTTCACATATGAAGTTATCCAACTTCCCATCTTTTACAACATTAATTTTATTTTGAAGGTTATTATCATTAGACCGAGAGATTTTAATCCTTTCTAATAAATATGGTTTTGAAACCAATTTTAAAAGTAATGATGTTTCACCTTCTTTGATAATTCCCATATCCATACTTATTAGATCCATGAATATAGGATCCCTTTCAATACTCATTTCGTTTAAAATTCCATGATCATTCTAGATCAATGCATCAACTAACTTATTTTCCTTTTCTGGGTGATAGTGTATAGAAAAATCATAATCCTTGAGTAGTTTGATCCATCACATTTCCTTATGATGAGTTCTTTCTGTGAAAATATATACTTTAGACTTTTGTGATCCATATATATATCACATATTTCACCATAGATATAGTGTCTCCATATTTTTAGAGTAAAGATCACATAAGCTAACTCAATATCATGAGTAGGGTGTTTTTTCATGAATTTTTAACTACCTTGATTCATAGGTAATAAATCTATCATTCTACATAAAGACACAACCAATTCCTTTATTCGATGCATCACTATAGATCACAAACCCATCATTCCCCAATGGTAGAGTTTTGATCAGAGAATTCACTAATATCCTCTAAAATTATTTGAAATAGTCCTCAAATTATTTTTTCCATATTAACTTAACCCCTTTACATGTAAGATTGGTCATTAGGTTGGATAAAAAGGTGAAGTTCTAAATGAAACTCAAATAATAACCTGCTAACCCAATAAAACTACGTACCTCGGTTATGTTCATTGGAGTAGACCATTCTTGCACAACCTTTATATTCATATGATCAATAGATATTCCATCCTTAGAGACAATGTTTCCATGATAGGAAACTGGTTGAATCCAAAATTCACACTTTCTAAACTTCAAATATAATTCATTTTTCTAAGAGTCTTTAAAATAGTGCGTAAGTGATTTTCATGATATTCATAGTTTTTAGAGTATACCAAGATATCATTAATAAATACCACCATAAATTCATCATTATATTCTTTGAAAACTCTATTCATTATATCCCTTAAAATATAGGGTGAATTATTTAGTCCAAAAGGCATTACTGTAAACTCATAATGCCCATACCTAGTTTGAAATGCTATTTTTGGACTGTCTTCCTTCCTCACAAGAAAATGATGATATCCAGATTTAAGGTCAATCTTCTAAAAATATTGAGATCTATGAATTTGATCAAATAAATCATCATTACGAGGTAGGGGATATATTTTCTTTATTGTTATATAATTGTTCTTCTTATATTCAATGCACAACATCATAGATCCATCTTTCTTCTTAACAAAAAAAGTGGCTCCCCATGGAGAAACACTAGGGAAAATAAATCCTTTATCACTGAATTCCTATAGTTTCTTATTAAGTTCCACTAATTACACATTGGCCATTCTATAAGGGGTCTTTGATATGGGCCTTGAATTAGGAATTAAGTCAATGGAAAACTATATTTCTTTCTCTCGAGGATGTCCAGGTAAATCCTATGGAAAGTCATCAACATATTCTTTCACAATAGGTACGTCCTCTATTTGAACACTGTTACGTTCACCCATAGTTACTGCATTCCCTTCCTCCCAAATAATTAAATTCAGTAGAGATAATGGGGGTGTATCTAGATTAGATTTTGATGGTGATGTTTCTTCCCTAAAGATAAGGGGTTCCACATCATCCTCAAAAATTGCAACCTCCTTCTTCTTGAAATAAATTTTCACATCATGGTTTGGAATCCAATCCATACAAAGGATTATATCAAAGTCAATCATGGTTATGATAATAAAATAGCAAATAAATCTTGTTTATATGCCATAATGGGGACTTTATGACACAAATTTTTTATAATGATACTTACCTTAGGAGTTTTGACTAACAAATCCCTTATTAAATCAAATTGGAAATATATAATTTTCTTAGAAAATTGGGAAGAAATGAAAGAATGAGATGATATAGAATCAAATAAAACATTTTCTATATTTTAGGAAACAATCAAAGTACCTTCCACCACAACATTATGAACTTCAAAATCCGCAGTTGTGATCTCATAAGATTATCCTGGCTCCCTTGTCAATTTCTAAGGAATATTTCCTTGACACTTTGGAAAATCATTAGCATAGTGTCCAATCTCCCTACAATTATATCACTGAACATTATTAACTTCTTTCTTCCCCTTGAGAACACCATCATGATGACATTTTTATCCACACTTATAGCACACCCCTTTTACTTTTATGTAGGCACTAGGGTATTTCCTTCCATAATTATCTTTGGGTGGAAATTCAACTCTTTCCTTATTCATAATTTCCTTATTTCAATTTCTAGAGTTTTCAGCAACCCTCTTCTTCTCTTTATTTCCTTTAAATTCATAAGACTTAGAGAGATCCTTTTCCATCTTGATAGCATATGAGACTATATCTTCGTATGATGATAAAGTTTGGTATACCAACACTGCATGGAGGAATGGATTTAGGCCATCAAATAATCGATCAATATTTCTACTTGGATCACGTATATAGTCTATAACATTTCTTTCTAACCTTGTTAATTTAGCTTCATACTTTTCAATATTCTCTTCTTCCCTTTTCCTCAAATTCAGAAACTGCCTTTCCATATCTGATCACTGTTCACAAGGAAAGTATTTATCTAAGAAAAGCTCTTTAAATTCACTGCATTCCTTGTTTTATATATATTAAACCTCCTTTGTGTTTTGAATTTGTGACCACTATTGATCAAAATCTCCCAACATTCTAAAATATACCATCAAGGCCTCGTCCAAGTTATCTAAAAATGATTAAGACCTTGACCAAAACCATATTGAAAAATTTGAAAGGCCTCAGCAAAGTTCATATCTATTTGTCTCATGAGACTTGATGATGCATAGATGGGCTATAATGGGACCCAATTATCACATAATAAGTCCAATTACTTCCTTATATTAATGGTAATACACATAATCAATATATACGTTCATATTGAAACTAACATATAAAATGTCAATAACGTTCCCCAAACATTAAGTATAAACACTAACCATTCAAAGTAAATTGGTGAATGGTTTTAAGATAGAACATCCAAAATAAAACTAATAACAAACCATTAAATTAAATATGGTATATTATATCAAAAAATATTAATCCCAATAATATATAATAATAAACAAGAGTGTTGAAACATATGAAGATACTCATATAAAATCATCGAGTAATTCTTGAGATAATTACTCTTTTACTTTGAAAAGAATATTTATTTTGGAAAAGTCTTTGTATAAAACCAGAAGTGAAGTAAAGTAGTTTTTCCATAATAATATGATTGTTTTTAGGAAGATAATTTTTTCTAAAAATATATTATAGAGTTCTGTTGAAAATAAGTAAGAATTTGATAAATTCCCTTAAATTCGGCTTGTATTTCGGGAAGAATTTATAAAATATCCTTTTAAAAAATATAACTCCCCATAAATGAAAGTAGGATTATGGTTGGTACATATTTATTGAACAAAATAAAAAAATATACGAGGATTAAATATGAATAAATAATAATTTAATTAATGTTAGTAGACCATAAGAGTAACCTGAATGAAAATGAAGGTTCGAGTAGAAAACCCTTACCTTAAGTCCTAAGGTGTTCCTCACTTGATATTAATGACCTTAATAATCAAATTTAGGTTCATAAATTAATGATTACAGAACCTCATATATGTGTAATTGATTTATTATATCCCTATTAGGTTCATTCAGGGCCTTTTGATGGGCCAAAATATTCAATATCATTGTTTGGGAGTGTTTTGTTCTTTGGTTTTGCATGATTAGTTTACTTATATTCATGTACGAATAAACATGTAGAATGAGAATGGTTTGTCCAGAATAGAAGTTGTATGTTATCAGGAAAAAATAATAATATTACATGGTCATAAAATTCATTTTGTAATTTTAAGTGAAGATGAATCATTATATAAAATTTAATGACAATTGTTTGGGTTAATTGGCAGTTTTTGTTCACAGCGAACTCATTTTGATTTATAAATTATTATCATGTGTTAAAAATAATTCCAGAACATTAAATACGTTATAATACATATATTATAGTTTAGTTCAATAATCAAAATGGTCTCATGACCATAACTGAAGATGATAATAGAAATTGAAAACCCATCATCCTTGAATGTGATAAATTAACACATCTCAAATGGTGTTTTCATTTCAAGTATAAAAGAAGGGGAAATGAGAGATGAAGAAGAATTATTCCTTTATAATAATAAAATTAAATTAAATGTAAGGTATTAGAGTCATAACAACATTTATATGAAAGGAGGTGAGGAAAGAAAAAGAAAATAAAGGAACTTGAAATTAAAAAATTGAAAAGAAGAATTTACCTTTTGAAGTAATCTTCATTGAGAGCCTCTTTAAGGGGGAGGTTTTGGTCTTTTTATTAGTCCAAGAGATGATGGACTTAACAAAGGATCTTGTTAGGATATTTTAGAAGAATTTATACAAGGAACAAGTCTTGGAAGGAGTGAAGAGAATAGGGAGTGATGGGGGGGGGGTATAGTGGAGGAGAAGATGGTTTTCCCAGTATTTTACTCATTATTTTATTATTTTTCCAAAGAAAACCAATATTATTGATTATTGTGACAAATAATAGTAATATGTTCCTGTGAGTTTTAACCAAGGGGTCTTACATCATCCTTACAACACTTATGACTCAATAAATCATGTATTTAGTATTTATCATAAATTATTGTATTTTACTTTTCACCTAAAATTGAAGTATTTTAGAAAAATAACAAAAATTTACCCAATTTTTTTGACATTTATAATTCAAATATAAAATCCATTTTTGAAAATAATTTTCTAAATATTTTTAATTTAATTTTTAAATAAAATCATAATTTATTTGAAAAAACAACATTAAAAATATAACTCATTTTATAACACCGTGAAAAATTAATAAAGGTCCCATAAAATTATCTTCTAACCATAAGGAAATGAAATAAAAATTTATGATTACATTTTATTAAAATAAATTTCCATTTTAAATTATTAAATTATTCATAAAATAGTAATTGAAATATTTATGACATAAAAATACCAATACTTATACTATGACCGTTTCTTCACTTATAAGATGTCTAAATTGTATTTATACATTTGTGGGTGAAGTTTCTATTTATTTTCCAAATTACTATTAACTAATATTCATAAGGGCATGTTACTATTCATAAAAAAATATGTTGATTCTATCTAACTCTGAATACCTTACTGAATGTAACCGTATATGTCAGTTTTTTGAAATTAAAATCACAGAGGTTGAAAAATTATGTGTACCGGCTAGGTTATAACATAGTAGTGTTTATAGAGGATCAGTGTTTTATGCATTATATTTATTTGAAAAATACTAGGGTGTTATATCAGTCATGTTTATATTAACCCCTTATATCTCTTTTGAATAAGATTAATGTGTAATAAGAGAAAACAACATTTTTAGATATATAAAGTTATTCACAAATTTAGGATATACCTAGTGTATGGTAATACATTTATGTATTTGTTGAGAAATTACCTGTACATCCACAAGATACTGAATTTGATTTTTATGTTGATTTTATCCATGATTCATGACCAATATTAAAAACTTCTTATAGAATGAACATTATGGAATTTGTAGAGTAGAAGAAACCACAAGAGGATTTGTGTGATAAGGGATTAATTCACCCCTGTGTTTCACCATATAGTCCCTTATAATCTTTATTAATAATAAATATGGATTCATGAAGATATGTAGTGATTAAATGTAAATAAATTATAGTACATTAAATAAAATGTATCATATACATCCAATAATGAATTATTTGGGAAAATTCATGGATTTTAAAAAAATTCAAAGATTTAAATTCAATATAGGTATCATCAATTTCATATAAAGAAGGAAGGAATTCTAAAGATAGAATTATGAACGAGGTATGGAAATTAATTGTTTTATTTAATTTTATTTGGATTAACTAATGAAACCTATATTTTTATATACCTAATGAATAGAGTATTCAATTAATATCATGAATTTTGTTTGTGGTATTCAGTGATGATATCATGGTGTATTCTAAAATCAATGAGGACCATGAGAATCCCTTGTAGAACATTCTTGAGACTCTTAGATGGAATGGTGTATATTGAAAATTTAGTAAGTGTGATTTATATATTCAATAAGCTTAATTTACTGGCCATGCTATCTCTAGGGATGGAATCATAGTTGATCCCATGATTTTAAATCTTTTCAAAGAATGGCCTATCCTAATGAACATAATTGGTGTATTTAGATTCATTGGTTTAGAAGGTTACTAAAAAAATCATTTAGAATTTTCTCGATGAGATAAAAAATTACATAGAATACCCCAAGAATTTACAAATATATTTATTATAGAATTCATGGATCACTGAGTCTCTAAAAAAACATTTTTATAACCTAGCCATGTAAACATAAGTTTTTCACTTCTGTGATGTGAATTTTAGAAATCTGACATACACGGTTGTGATCAGTAAGTTATTTGGAGTCCGATAAGAAAAAATTAATTCTTGTTGAATAGTAACCTACCCTTATGAATAGTAACTTACCCTTATAGATAGTGATATAACCTAATGAATAGTAACCTTACCTAAGATAGTATATAAATAATATTCAAGTGGAAGTACAATATACCTATGTTTTGGAATAAGTAAATAAATGTTTTAAAATTGTTTTTTATAATAAATTATAATCATAATTAAATATTAAATTAATAATATTTAGAAAATTATTTTTGAAAAACGTAATTCATTTTTGGATTCTAAACATCGAAAAATGGTCAGGGTGATTTTTTGGTATTGTTCTGAAATAATCGATTTTTTGAGGAATATCGACATATGGTAAAATACTGTATATACAAATTGTCAGTTAAATATAGTATTTATGATATCATAAGTGATTTAAGACCACTTTTTTCGAAATAAAATTCATTTATTACTATTATTGGTCATGGAATCATCACTATTTCTGGTCTTGAGGGAAATTAATAATCTAATGATTAAAAAATTAGGAAAACCCTCCTCTCCTCCACTATAACCCCCCTCACTCCATCTTCTCTTCACTCCTATAAGTATTGACGGTCCTCAATGTTCTTCCCAAATACCCCTACATAGTCACTCCCCACGTCCAAGAAGCTCTTGGTCTTTCCAAAAGTCCAAAATCCCTTCCCTTAAGGAGGTTCTCAAAGAGGTTATTTCAAGAGGTAAAACACCTTTCTTTTTCATTTAGTTTCATTTCAATTTATCTTTGTTTGTTATCCTATCCTCACATCCTTTGTCCAAATGACCATGATAGATATAATATAATATATATACTAGAACTATATCATGTGAATTGAATACCCATCATCAATATCCTTACTCTCTCTTTTATTTTATAAAAGAAATCAACATGCATGAGGTTCCAATTTATAACCTTTGTGGACGAAAAAGTTTTGTTTTTCAATTTATCCTTCATTACGGATCATGAAACTATTTTTATGGTCTAAATAGACTATAATATTTCTATTATTACCTAATTAATATTTAGTAACCAGTATACATACATATTATTAAACTATATGATCAAACTAGATCCTAATAATCAAAATATAGCTAGAATAATCTAAGTGAATATCCTAAATATTTCATCTAATGATTCATACTCTTTCCATGTAACCAAATGATATAAATGACCATTAACACTTCTGTATGTTCATAAATAATATTTAATTTCAATTCTGAAGATTGACATCCATTCCACATGAACTTTATTACTTAAGAACAAGTGAACTGATTATGAAAATAAAGAAAATGAAAAATCCAGAATGACGAAATTCAATATAATAACTTATAAATAAGGGAATAAATGAACTAAAAAGAGTTATGATAAACTAAATACATGTATAATAGGTTATCAAATAATTTATTAATAATTCTAATTTCATATTCCAGAACCTTAAGTTCAATAGTAGAACACATTCATACTTAAGGTATAGGTTTCTTCATCTCACGTCTATTTTTGTGAGATTTTCCATATTCACTACTAATACTTGTGTGTGGTGTATGTGTACTTCCCATTGATATAACATATCATTAATATATTTATTTTCATGGTATTCAATTTATCATTTTAATATTATTAATTTTGGGGTATACAAATTGTTTGATTATAAAGTGGTAAGGGTTTTCTACCCGAACCTCCACTTTCATTCAGGTTAATTTTATTGTCTAATTACCTCAATGAAATTCTTATGTATTATTATGTACCCCTCATAAATTATCTATGAGTGTCTTATATATTTTTACAAACCAGAATAATTCCTTATTTTATGTGGACTTACATGTTTTAAAAGAAAATTATTTCGAAATACAAACCCGATTCAAGGGATCTTTTTGAATTCTTACCCATTTTCTAGTGTACACCAGAATCAATTTTAATCCACCATTATTTAAAAAAATAATAATTTTATCATTAAAAATTATCTTGGAAATTTTTTGGATTTAATCTAAGAAACATGTCTTTCCTCTTTAAAATTATCTTTAATACTTTCCTTAAAATGCTCTAAAACGATTTAGTTCTAAAGAATATTAAGAACTCTTTTTACCTGATTTCACTTTAGTGGGACATTATTTATCCATAAAATATAATTTTAATGTCCAAGTATTTTATTTTCTGTGATATTGATGTTTAAAAACTTATTTCTTGTCAAATAAAAAAGATTTTCCAAAATAACTCTTCTTTCCAGAGTAAATTTTTTTCTCATCTCACTTTATCTTTTATTATATATATTCCTTGTTCACCACTTACTTCGTACTTGTGGTGTATGTAATTACCTTTTGTATATAATATCAACAGTCTCATTATTCTCATGATATTATAAGTTATTATTATATGAATGTTTCAAGGTGGTATGAGACACTTTGGAATGTTTAAAAATTATTTCCTCAAGGATTTTTCAATGGTATCATTTAAAAGTATCTTCATCTATGTCAACGTCCTTTATTGAATCTTGTACTTCATTGAGGTTTATCTACTATGTTATCATACACCATGTTTTATTGAATGGTTTATGATTATTTTTACTGTGGAGGTTCTATCTTGAAACCATTCACCATATTACTCTGAATGGTTGTTTTTATGATTAATGATGGTGGAAAATTAGTTACATTTCATATAATAGTTTCAATTCTGAATGTATATGTTGTTTATGTTTATCCCCACCCATATGAGGAATGAATTGGACTTATTATGTGATGGGTGGGGCCCTTTATAGACCCTCTATGCATTGGTAGGTATCATTATACAAATACACATGGAATTGGCTGAGGCCTTTCCCAATTTGATAAATGGTTTTGGACGAGACCTTAATAATTTTTAGACATCTTGGATGAGGCCTTGAAAAAATATTTCATAATGTCCAAAATATTCAATTACCTCATTATGAAGCTAGTAATTAAAAGTTAATATGGTTATTAGACTAGTAGAATACCCATTATTATGTTTTATTAAGGAATATTTACTCAGCTAATATTCCTTCATTAATCTGTCCAAGTTTATTATTTGTAGAGGCATGTATTTTCAATTATTCACCATGCCTATTAATGATGTTTATGATATCTTACGATGTATTGATTACCATTACTGAGCATTTGAGCTCACCCCTTTCTTATGTTTCATTTTCTCAGTACATAAAGAAGTTTTTTTATGATTTACTTACAAGGATAATATTAGAGTGGTGGATGCTCCCAATAAAACTTATATGTTGTATTTCTTTTCAATCTGTAATGTTGAACTTATATATGTCTCTATATTTCAAAAACTACTAAACTAATCAGTACTTCGGGATTTGATTCCTTATAATTATTTCAATGTATGAAAATAATGCATTGGATCTAGGTTACTAGGGTTAGGGAGTTACATTAAATAAGATTACATGTAAATGGGTTTTGTTAACATAGGAAAAGGAATGTGATGAACATTTTTATGAATCAATGAGGAGATTGGAAAATGATTTTATTTTTTATTATCAATTAGGAAATGATTGGATTATAAAATATAGTTTTACTTTAAATAATGGATTGGGTTGAGTCTATATGAAAAAATAAAAATATATTTCATATACATCAACTCAATTGACAACTCATGAACAGAACTATCCAGCCCATGATCTTGAGTTAACAACTATATTCTTTTCATTGATTATTTGGAGACATTTTGTATCTATTGAAATATGTGATATAGACATATATTATAAGATCCTAAATTACATGTTTTCACAAAAAGAGCTCTATATGAGGAAAATGTGATGGATTAAGATACTCATGTATTATGATTTTTGAATAAACTACCACTCGGTGAAGGAAAACAAGGCAGTTATTGCTTTGTTGAGGAAGTATCATAGAGCTCTAAACCAAATATGGATTAATAGGGATCAAATGTTCATGGATCTAGTAGTTATGGATATGGGAATTATTAATTAGGGATATATGACATTCCTTTTTCAAATGACTAGAAATCCATATTTATTGAAAAAGATATGTTTTTCAATATAATGATGTGAATATTTATAAGAAAGTAACAGATTTTAATGTTGTTAAATAATCATAATTTGTTCATAAATATGGAATAATAAAATTTGAAAAGATATTATGTATTTAATTTATATATGAGCTAAAAATTGAATCATTGGATGATGCTCATAGTTTGAACTCATATATACACCATGGTAGCACCATGATGTATAATTATGAAATGGAAAATGTTTTATGGGATAAAAGGATGTTGTAAATTGCTTATTATGTGTCAAAATGATTGTATTTATAAAAAGTGAATAATCAGAGGAATAATCCTATAGGATTCATGAAACCTATTCATATTTTTATGTGTAAATGGGATTAAATTACTGTTGATTTTTTCATAGGACTAGTAAATATTCCTATAATTAATTATGAAATATGGGTTATTGTTGATAACCAAACTAAATATGTAAATTTCCATGCTATTAGAGAAGATTTAACTATTGAACATCCCACAAGGAACTATATTATTGAAGTTTCAAGACTTCACGGTGAACCTTTATAAATTCTATCTGATTGATATTCCTATTTTAAATCTAAATTATTAAAGATACTTCAAAATAGTTTTGATAATAAGCTTCATTTGAGTACAACCTACCATCCTCAAACTGATGGACGACCTGGAATAAATATCAAAACATTGGAAGTAATGTTTTGAATTATCTCAATTGAATTTAGAGGTATTATATATTAGTATTAACCATTGGTATAGATTTACTAAATCAAGATTTTATATACAAGTATTAAAATGGTGCTTAATGAAGTATTATATGGAATGATATGTCATACACCAATTTTTTGGGATGATTTTGTTGGAAGAAAACTTATAGGACCAAAAAATTTCGAAGAAACAAAAAAAATGGTAAATATTATATAGGTTCATATGAAATCATATAAACATAGGTAAATGATTTATATTGAAAATATGAGGAAGGATTTTCAATTTCAAGTGGTAGATGACATTTTTATGAAAGTGTCCCCATTGAAGGGTGTCAAAATTCTTAGTATAAAGTGAAAATAAATCTTCAAGTACCTCAAAAAAATGATATTATCTAAGAATTTTAGATGTTGAATTCTATTTTTTAATAACACCAAGACTCTCTAAATTACATTATGTATTCCTTATATTATTATTATGGAAGTTCATGGTAGACCCAATGCATGTGTTCACCTTTGAAAAAATATATTTTGACCATCATATATCTTACTGTGTAGAGGCCACCCCAGATATCAGTACTATAGAGTAAGTAATGATTATTTAGGCAAATCTATTGGTAATGACACTTTGGAGAAATAATAATATGGATGAAGAAATTTAGGAACTCGAGGATGTTATGAAGATAAATCAACCTCATTTTTTAGAAGGTAATATCCATTAAATTTCAAGTATAATTTTTTTAGGAGGGAAGAATGTAAAACCGTAACACATTACTATAAGTTTTATTTTAAATAAATTCAATCTCTTTTATAAATTTCTAGGAATTAAATTCCATTTTTATATGAAATATGATACTCCATTAAAATATTATTATTTAAATGTGGACGTTATAACCTATATGTTAAGTTGGAGGGTATAAATAGAAATAAATACAATATAAAAATATATGACTAAAACACATTCATTGGTTACCCATAAATTATAAATAAAAATAGAAATAATTTGAAATAAAAATATTTGTTTTTTGAAAAATGTTTTTTCTAAGAAAATGGTTTTCTCTAATTTTGAAGTTGTTTTGAAATTATTGTTTTTTTATTTTTGATTTTTTTTTGATAAAATTAATTTAATTTTTGGAATATTCATATCTAAATTAATATTGAGGAAGGTTTTTTATTTTTTTCATAAATGATTCATTTTTCGATGTGTAGTGAATAATATTGATTTTTATTAAAAACCAACTTTTCGTTTAAAGAATTCACAAGTACAATTTTTTTAATATTAATTAGAGAGAAAAATTATTTTATTTATATTATAATTAATATAATTAATGTATTTTTAATTAAATATATTTTCATTTTTTATATAAAATATTTTTATACTTTTCGAAACTATTCTATAGGAAACCGTTTTTTCATCATAACTGCAAGTTAAATTTTAAATTACATTCTACAATTCTATAATATTAATTTAATAAAATGGATTTAATTAATTGAATATGAATAATTAAAATTATAAAATAATTTTAACATATTTTTTGACAAAAAATAAATGTGATAAAAGAAAAAATTAATTACCATAATTAACATGAAAATGGGTTTATTTGTGGGTGAAACTAAGAAGATAAGGATTAGAAAAAGTAAATGTTTTCCAATTTTTATTTTACAGATATATTTTGATATTACCTCATATAGTTATTTTAAATTGAACATTTTGGATGCTTTTATGTTGTGAAAAAACATGGGGGAAATTTATTCTTATCAAAAATTTCAAAATGTGTCATCTCTGCCAATTATAAATTGCCACCCCTCTCCTCCCATATTCAAACGTCCAAATGAATTTGGATTAGAAAATATATTACCAAATAACTTCCTTATATCCCCACCAATATCATAGGGGAATTTTATTCATAAATATATCATAGGAAGGAATTTGGTGAAAACCTAAAGAGATCATCCGAAGATGAGGTAAAATTTCTAAATGGGAATTTTAATTTTAATTATTATTAAAAATTAATAAAATAATATTAAACAATTATAATATAATAATTAAACTACATATAATCTAATTATATTTTATTATATTAATATACTAACCTATATCCATTTCCTCTTCTATTAAATGGGAAATGAAGTCGTCATTCGTGTGTGTGGAAGGCTATTTCCCTGGGAACTGATGTAAATTTTTGCATAAAAAAATTATTTTGATTTGAAATCATGATGTATTTAATATATGTATAAAATATTTATGAAATAATTATAATTATTTAGTTATAATATCACATATATAATCTCACATTCTATTCCATTTAAGTTACAATAAGGTTTCTCGTGCATACATCAGACTACCTCCCCACAAAGTGATGTGATTCATTTTTCACTTATGCTTTATATGGAAGGTAATAAAGATAAATTTAATTTAATATTTTCTATTTATATAAAATGATATATATTCTTTAAAATTAATATATCACCCATTTTATTACCCTTTCACCCATTAAGAAATGATATCGTCCCTCGTGCGTACGTACGAGATGTCATCTCCATGAAGCGATGTGATTCATTATTGATGTACAAATATCAAGAATAGTACTAAAGATAAATATAATGAAGAAAATAATATATATAAAGTTAATAAAATTATGTTTATTATGTAATTATATCATATTTTCCTGATTTGTAACTTTCATTTAAAAACTTGCATGATAAAAAAAGAGAATTAACATCTGGAAGAAAAGTGATAATGAATGATTATTAACGAGTGAGTGATAATATGTCATAAAAGGATAATATATAATATTATAAGAATTAATATTTTCATATAATAATTTATTAACCTATTTTAGACCATTATACATGATTTTAATGAGTGATTAACTAAAGTTACATGTGATGTAATATATTTCATTTCAATTTCCATTTCATTGAGACATATTTGTTAATATGAACCTATTAAATTTTATATGGTGTATAAAATAACCATTGGTTTTATTTAACTTGAATAATTAATAATTAATGTTTTTTATTGTTTTAATTCATTTATACTTTTTCAAGGGGTTACTATTTAAAAGTTACCAAGGGGTTAAGAATTTATTTTACAGAATAACTTTCTAATAGGATTGCTTTTTCTCTTGTTGAATTAATCTTCTCATATAAACTTCATAGTATTCAATAAATTTCTTATCAACATGTTATTTAAAAAGATACCATATTTCTTAAAAAAATTTCTTCTCTTTGGTACATGAATTAGGTAAATGAACATTTGAATGAAAAACCTTTTTTATTTATCATTAAATCTGATATATTTTCATTCCATGTCCATGTTTTTCAAAATTATTTTAAAAATGACTTTATTTAATTAATTTTTTGTAATAAGGATAGTTTAGGTCAGACTTTTATTTTAAAATTTGTTTTAAAGTAGTATTTAAACTATTTTATTATAGGGGGTTTTTTAAAAAGAAAAAGGAATGTTTTTAATGTATATGATGATAATAAACTTCGCTATCATCATAAATGTTTTAAAAATTTTACGTTTTTACATGTTTTAAATGGTTTTACAATGAAAAATATTTTATGAAATGTTATTTTCATATTTAATTTCCATTCCCTTTCGAATCCCAATAGACATGATTTTATTAAAAAACCCAATATTCCCAATGAAATAATTGCCAGTTCTCATTTCATGATTAATTTTGGGATTTTTAACTTTCTATTGAGATAATAAATTTATTATGAAAATTTTTCATTAGAAATTACATTTATATTAAGTATATATATTATATTTTTCATGTATATGATAATTTCCTAAAAATTATACAATTGTTTCATACCATTTTTACATTTGATGTTTTTTATTAATTGGGAAAATGTTTCTAAATCTATGTTCTTTACTCAATACAAATATTTTTTGATAAGGAATAGTTTTCATTAATTAAATTGATCAATAAAAATATGATGAATTATTAGGACATGAATTGATGGGCGAGGTCTATAATTATATATACCCTAAGCACATTGACCGATATCATGAGACAAATGAGTTGGAATAATTAAATGATGTTTTAGCCAATGTTTTAAACTATCTTGTTAAAGGTCTTGATAGTGGAGGTATCATGATGCCTGATATAATGACATCCAATAATTAAGAATTTCATCCATTGAATATTTAGTTACTATTATGATCCATTATATTTTTCATTAATATTATTATTCTCAGTATGGGTGATCATTTCAGATCACCCTTACATTCATTATGAAATATTGATTATGGTGTATTGATTTGTTATTTACCCTTCTATATTTATTGTGATATATTTATTTTTTAACCTCTCTAGATAAACCTTATATTTACCCTACCAAATAGATTATGGATTATTCATTCATGATAGATTCTATAGTTAATAATCCTTACTAATAATTCCAGATCACCAATATTTTTTTTCTTACCTAAGGATATGAATAATTGTACTTATAATGTGTTAATGATGCCATATTTTTTCCATTACAATGTCTTATTTTATATTCCCAATGAAAAATGGGTATCATATATGTATCTGGTTCTCCCAAAATATTAAATTGTCTAATCCTTTAGGATTTGACACCTTTTATTAAAGGAATTAAAATAGAGTATATATAAGCTATGGGTTACTAGATTTGGGGTTATTATATAAAAATTATTGAAATTACATTTTATAAATGTACTTGTGTTTTATCACATGTAGGAAGGTGATGAGACCTACCAGGTTTCTCATTTTGAGGATGAACATCGACATTCAATTAAAAAAATTACATTTTCTACTTGTTTGGGATGGTTTTACAAGAAAAATATTATATGAAATATTATTTTATTATTTCATTTTTATTCCCTTTATTCACCCAACTAATATGTTTTACCTTTCCATATTGATAATTAAATATTGATTCATGATAGTTTCTACTCTGTATGTTTGATCTGAAATGCTCAGCATAGTTAATATAAGGGTGACCTAAAATTCAAAGTAAGGGTTACTCAGGGTAGCAGATGTATCATTTTATTGTCCCTTGCTATTATATTCTTTATTTTTATAGGTAAAAAAATTCATTTATATCTTCAATGTTTATTAAATATACAATTTATACGATAGAGTAACTATATGGTGTTATTTCTAATAATATTCTCTTAAGGGTGTGATATGAGGTTACCCATAAAGTCTAATTTGTTCTATTGTGATAAGTGGTTATAAGCTTCTTTGGGATCTTTTCACTATGAAGATGTGTAGTTTCAATGTAATTATTGATATGGATTGAATAATTTAGTTTCATGGACACTTTTATTGTTGTCTATAATCTGTATTTATTTATGTTATGTGTGAATTTAAATACCATTTTCAAAGAGTTGTATTTATAGACATTTTTTAGGAAAGTAATTTTGGTAGACAGGGACAATATTATCATAAATCTACTCACTCAAAAATTCACATTTTCATTTTGAAAATATTGGAAGGAAGAATCCCCAACCTATGGTGGAAGAAATTTATTATGTCCTCAAGGATCATCACCAACAATGAGAAATCAATAGTTTGGTATGGAACCTATAAAATAATAAATAATAAGAACTTTAATTAGGAACCCCTTTCCAGCCAAAGAGTTTTCTATGTAGTTACCTTCCCTCCAATGGTGTCCAATACTAATACTTGGAGTAATGAGTTTCTTGAAACTTCTCCCCAAATATCTCAAATACTAAGGAATCCATCCATGAAATGTAAAATCCCAATTGGTACACTAGAATGAAATTCCACTTCATCAATTTTGATGTTGTAAAACATGCAGATAGAAATATCGGTTTCTATTAATCTAACCTCCATACCAAATAAAGTACCTAATACATAGTATACTCTAAATACCAAAATCACTGATCCTTTATAAACTTGAAAAATACCAACCACCCCTCATGGACCAGAAATGGATGAGCTATTCACGTTCATATTTAGTTCTTTGAGAGGTGAGATCCATATAAACAATCTTTCCATTCTCCTTAGAACTCTTCCTATAAAATAACAAAAAGGACTACAAAACAATTCTCCTAAGCATGGATGAGGACACCCCAACCATTGATAAGGGGTCCAAGATTCACCAACCAAGAACTCAAAATATCATGAATGTATAGATACGAGAATCCCATACATTCCCTTTCCTTATTCCTTGCCTCTTGAAGAACCCATCATTATACAATAAACAATATGATACATACCTTTCTATCCACCCCTATTAATCTACCCCAGGAAACCATTTTGAAAATAAAATGTTAAGATCTTCATAGTCCTCTATAAATACCCTCCCCTAACTCATGTAATTATAGATTCCACAAGACCAGTCACATTTAAAGAAGATGTGCGATGTGGTGTCTCGTATTAGAGCTTCACAAAAAATCCATTATAAAGCATTGTCGATGCCCTTCCTATGGAAATTGTTATATGTGGTCATTGTCGGATTACTCAACTACCAGATCTAAATGTTCATCTTTATGGGACAAATAATTACAAAAAATAATTGCGGACCATTAATAACATCTATTACATGAACACAAAATACCAATATAGTCCCAAATGATGATATTACTAGAGGCTTATTTAGAAAAAAATGCATCTATCTAGATCATCAAGATGATGATATTGTTATGTAAGATCTTATGTTGATGATCCTGAATGGTACTGATAGAACCTATGAATCCACATTCCTCCCTAAATTAAACTGATATAAATAGAAACATTTTAATGTAAAAAGACTCACATACATAGTTCTTGTCCTAGTATCTAATGTATCCTCGAATCACCACCCATCAAACCTCCTCCTTTAGAAGCTACAAATTCTAGGTCATGGATTTGGTCAGACTGGAATTTATCCTAATTTAATTGGCCCAAATTTTCCTATTATATTCATACACATTTCCCATAATCTTTACCAACATTAACATCCATTTGATAATGTCCCATGCCAGCCTCATCTGCAAGGAATTTATGGACTCTGAGTGACTATTTATGTTTTCTCCCCTTTTAGAAAGGGGTCAAGCCATCCTTTTCTAATATTCCTAGTGAAACTTTAGGGACATGTTGAAATCCCATAAGAAGGTTATCAATATTTTTTTAATCCATTAAAAATTTTACATTGGGGATTTTATAATTGGAAACATGTTCATGTATATAGAATCTATAACATTATTGACAAAAGTAATCTACTCAAATAGTGAGATATTTTTTTACAATTGTAGATAATTCCCAAGATTTAGATAATGATTTATTTTAAATGTTCTTTCTTAATTCTCCCATAATAATGAGGAGCTCATAGATACAACATAGGGAGATATTTCCTCTGCATTCCTAATATTTCTTGCATTTTCTACTATATTTTCGGTGCACTTTCTAAAGAAAAACACATTTATTTTACGTGATTTAATTCTTTTTTCCTATCCATTTTCCATAATCCCCCATTATCTTAATGAACCCAATGAAATTTTTTTGACTACCATTAATGAATAAGGGAATATCATTAAAAACAAATGATGAGAAATCAAACTACTCCCAAACCTATTCATAAATGACATAATCGTCACCTCATCCAAATTATGATGAATGTTCCTTATAAGGGATTACTACGTGAAAAATGAAAATGTTGGGGGACATAAAATCCACTTTCCTTAATCCTATATTGATTTTGAGGAATCCAAATAAATTTTCCATTATAGAAATATAAATCCTTGGGGACACAAAGAATCTAATGAAATAGTCACAATCCCACTCCTTAAATAAAAACCTCCTCATGATTCTGAAAATGATTCTCTATTCAAGATGATCATATGACTTGTCTATATTCACTATAATCATGATGTTAAATCCAAGAGATTTCATGTTAATGTTTTCCACCATCTGTTGTTCTATTTATATCTTCTCATGAATGCTCCTTCCAAGAAAAAAGGTGTGATACTCCTCTAATAACAACCTAGGAATGAAACAAATGAGTCCCTTATTGATACAAAAAGAAAATATTTTCTATGAAACAATATATATTTAGATTGGCCTATAATGGTTGAGAGTGGTAAGATCCTTAATTTTTGGGATGAGCAACACCTTGGAAGCATATAAATCCTTATTGAGGCCTCCAAAACTTATGAAATCCAACACTTATTCACCTAAATTCTCCCTGATAATCTCCCATGAGTCCACATAAAATTATCCTAGAATTCCATCTGAGCATGGAACACCCTCTTATTTCAAGCTGCATAATTTTACCTTTATCTCACCCATATCAGGAATTAATACTCACATGGCAATATATGTGGTTTCCATGAGCCTCAAAATGTACCTCAAAAACTCATCTTCATTATCCTCCCCACATTAACCTCCAAAATTAGGCCTAATGTATCCAACCAATAGCTCTATGAAGTGATTAAGAAACATTTTACCATACACCATAACCTCCATTTTATAATATGTACCATCCAATTTTATGTTGATTTTCATGAAAAAATTCCTTTTTTCACACTATATGGTAGGATGACACATTCCTGTCACCCTCCTTGAGCCAATGGTTTTAGGATATCCCCTCCCCCACGCTCTTTCAATATATAGGATTATTTAAGATATAATGCATTGATTTTCCATAGGGTTTGCATACATGTCATCATCAAAACCTTCTTGAATCCTCTCTTATAGACTCTGTACATCTTTTTTGATACACACAAGATTGTTCTACCTACTGTCTCTCCCTACCATCCCTCCAAAAATTTATTTCATTAAATGTTGTAGATGATCTTTTAATCCCACCAAAAATAACTTAAAACTAGTTTATCCCATTACTCTTATAATGATTTATGTAATCCCTACATCCTCATACAATTACCTGAGTGGAAATAGTTCTTACTATTTAATTCACCCTTTTTCAGTTTCACTACTATAAGTGAGTTGTTTGAAAGAGCCCTTGTGAGGTGAATTATAAAATCTTGTTTATAGGTGTTGATGCCTTGAATGTTAGAGATTCATTGATCCAACCATATCCATATTATCATGTTACCTTTTATATTTTTTCACCAAGTAAATTTCCCCCCAATTATCCCCTGTCCATAAGACCCTTTAGAACTATGAATCCCTTGAAATATTTCATAGTGATGGGTGAGTAAGATGTATCACCATTATTTTATAATGACTCTTATATACTGTTGAAGTCCCCCTAAAAACATATTCATGTTCGCTAGTTCAAATAGTTTATGCTGGTTCAATAATTACAATATATCTTAAACATCACTTCTTGCATAAATAAATGAGAAGAGAACCTCTGATCTTTCTGAACTGATTTTGGTAGAAACATGCTATCGAGAAACCACTAAAAATTCCACAATAATGACTTTTTTATATAATATATAGATGTAAACATTGCATGTAAATTAATTCATGCATTCAGTGAAGCATAAAACCTTATTTAAAAATGGAAAGTGATCCATATATTGTTTGTGTTCTAAAGCAATAAAAATATAATCATGTATATGAGAATATTTTCAATAGATAAAATCACTATTCTCCCATGCTCCCATGCCATGAACATTCCTTTTAATGAATAATATCTTAAGAATATAGGTGAGGAGATAGAAACCTGATAAATTACCTATCTTATATGTTGAACTACTTGTGGTTAATTATCTTACTCTTGTATGGGTAATACACCAATTATGATTATATTAAGAAACATATTCCACAAATATCCCTCCTAGAAATTCTTGATATAAAAATAGTTTTTTTGTATTCATTGACTCCCATAGAACATTAAAACTAATAGGAGAGAATGAGAAATAAAAATTAAGCATCATAGACACCTCTACTGAGGGTTGGGTAGGACGAAACACCTTCTAAAGTGAGAACTTGTTCTCGAAATCATCACCCACTCCCCAAGGCATGGGGGGGGGGGTTGAGGGGAAAATAACCTAGGTCTGATCGCATGATACATGATCCATGATGAATGGAGATGAGATAAATTCTTCAAGAACCTGAATCATTGGAACCTATAGGACAACCATCGATGAAGCAGGAGGAGGGGCCTAAGGAGATGATGTACTAGATGGAAGAGTCTGTGATGGTGCTGCCAAAAGCACTGATTTCTTAGAGTGATCATGATATAGTCAAATTGGTATGAGAGAAGTTAGATTCCCCTTCAAAAAAATAATGGTCGATAACTCCCATAAAATGACAATTTCATGAAGGGAATTCTCCTGATTTAAAAATCACACCTCATCAGATGGAGAAAAAGAGGTTCCCAGTGGGGGGTGAGCTGATGTACGCATAAATTCAGGAAATTCTTACCCCATCTTTTGAGGAGTTTTTGGGAGACCATAATGAAAAAACTCTATCATGGAGTGAACATATGCTGCTATGGGTGAAAAAGAAACTAGTTCCATGCATCATTAAAGTGTTAAATAGTTAAATTGAATTAAGAAACCCAAGAAATACTTCAGGAGATCTTGATAAAAAATGGTTTTACACTAGAAAAAACCATTGTTTTCCCTGATATGGTATCTAGATTAAGTGACTTGTCCATGTATATATTTATAAAGATAAGAGCATGACACAACCTGGAAACACCTAGGGTCTTTCTCTGAAAAAAGAAAATGTCATAGTGAATTTCATACAGAATGAATAATCAATGGTTTACATAGGGGAAGTTGGATCCATGAGAGTCTTATCCAAAAGGCCATGGTTCCTGATTCCTTACCAAAATACACCTTATAAGACCACCTTGTCAAAGAGAACATCCAATTACTGTAGTGTCGATATTCCCTTGACCAAGTACTGATGAAGTACGCTCTAGAGAACAATTGAACACCAAAGGATATCTAAGAAAAAACTGAAACCATCACCAATGCTTATAAACCCAAAGAAGGAAAAAACAACCCAAATAATTCCAGTGATGGTTTTCATGCAACAAAATATCTATTTAGTTTTGTTGATGGTATGGGGATGCATTCCCTATCTAATTTACTGAAATTTACACCTCCAGAAACACTTAAAATCAATCCACACAACAAGGATCCAACATGAAATCTAGAATATAGGGATTAATGATCATGGGCACCAGGTCTAATGGAAAAAAAGTGACTACTTGATGGAATTCACCCCTAACAACCCAAATATTTTGGGAGTATCTTCTGGAGATGACCACTAAGAAAGTGGAGGACCTCTACCACCCCCTGAACCAAAGGAGGGTTCTATGACAAGGGATGAGGTGGATTAGGTGATGGTAGGGGAGGACTAAGAGGAGAACTGAGAGGAAGGATGGACAATATCTGAATGTTATTAGACTAAATTTATGTTATTTTTTTACATATGGAAATGAACCTATTAGTATTTCCTCTGACTATAAATATTTTATATGTTGTTTTTCTCATGTAATTATCATGTTTGAAACCCATGTGATATGGATATTTCATTAATGAATTGATTTATGTTATAGAGTCCATGCTAGCTACTATGAAAATGATGGATCCTAAAAATCATAATGATTTGGGGGATCTACTATAGTTCCTTGAGGAAATGATTTATTTCCCCAAACATGTACCCTTTATGTTCACAACTTTTTTTATAAATTAATTAGAATGGTTATTTATTAATATACATAAATTAGTGAAGGTTTAACCAGTTGGTGATCATATTAAGATATCATATTCCTCATATATATAAACTATTTTACTAAATGAGGTTATCCAAGTGGTTCTACAAGATTTAATTTAGTTTAGGATATCATCATGTATGTGTGAGGACATTTGATATTCTATCTACAATTTTTAAGATCAAATATAGACCGTGTGATTATTTTTTGATTATTTTTAGTTTTATGAATGTGTAAATAGTGTAAATGGCCCTAATGAATTTGGTTTCCCTTCCTTCTCTAAATTTCATTTTGGATAATTTAGTTTATGATATTCAACTATTCTCTTGATTATAGGAGGATCAGGTTTGGTGTTTGTTGATCATTTTGAGCACAAAAAGAGAGAATATGTTGTATGATAATAATTTTATGATTCAATTTCTTAATATATTGGTTCTATTTTTAGGGAGTATATTACCAGAGGCTGATATATTAGTGGAACCATGGATGGTAAAATTTATTATTTTTTGGTAGAAAGTAATATTTTTATTATCTGTAGCTTCTTATGATTGATAGGTTACTAGTATAGATTCATTCAAAAATTCTATAAACTAGATGAACAGATTGTGGCCCTACTAAAACATTATGTGATGTTTGGGTGGTCTGATTCTTATGATATATTATTACATGTGTTGAATTTTTAGTTGAATTTTATAATGATCATGAACATTACTGAGACAAATAAGAAGTACACTATGTTTTGTGATTTATCAAGGGTTGGATTTATATCTTTGTTCATACATGATGGGTGATTAGTCAATTAAAGATACAAGAAGTTTATATTGATTGAGTGAAATTATCAACCTCATGATTTGGATTTAGTAGTGATAGTTCACTTATGGAGATTTTAGAATCCTTACTTATTAGGTGAGAGGACTGTGGTCTATAGTAACTTGAGGTGACACTTGTATATCATTTCTCAATGCTGTCCTAAGTCTTTGTTAAGGAAGCTGGACTGAGTATATTTAGTTCTTAAACATCAATATGGAATATATCCCTATAAAAGTGAATGAAATTGATGACTCCCTAATTTTATAAATGACTCATGACTAGTTTTTCTGCAAGTTTACTAGTAATTTAATGTTAATTAACATCTTCTTTTAGAGGCATCTTGATATCTATGAGTATATTGGCAGTGTGATCTATATGTCTACACCTATTAGCTCTTCCCATCTCAAGTGGTTAAAATAGAGTTAATTACCCAATATAGACTGTACTATTTTGGGGGATAGTAAATATAGTGAGTAATTAACACCTAATTTATTCTAGTATAATAATGGGATCCTATATTTCATAGGTCATATGGTAGTTAGGAAATGAATGCAAGAGGGTTTGATGTGGATTCTCACACCACATGATGTGTTGTTGTCCTGGGTATTGACAGTATATATTATGATATCAATCAATAATATTAATTTCATTTAATAAATATGTATATAATATGGATTTTCAAATGATTATCCACAAATTATAAAGTATATGTTAATTATTAGAAAACATTTCCCCCCTTTATCAAATACTAATTCCTGATTGGTAATGGGATGACTTGACATATGATTTTGAGACTAGGATTCTAAGGTTACTTCATGGATGTGATGTGGGATATGTATTTTTTGACCTATTGATATAGGTTACCCATTTCTTATTGATCAAGGTTAACCATAAAATAAATGGTATGGGAATATTTTATGGTTGAGACATAATAATGATACACAATTAATATATTTCACATATCACTTGTGTTTGTATCCGAAAAAAGAGGATTATACTCAGGTGAATTAGATAAAAACATACCAAACTAATACCAATGGGTAGTTTGATAACAGTAAATAGAATTTGGAAGACATGTTTTGATGATGTGTCATGTATTATGGTAGTTTGTGTGAGGGTCATCTCCCTTTAGTTGTGTTCTCATATAACGATTGCAATCAGATTTTCATTACAATGGAAGCATATATGTACTTTTATTAAAGTATTTTTAAATCATCTCTATATAGATTATACTAAGAGGATTCATCTATTTTTTTAATTGACACTAATCCAAGAGACAATTGATCATAATAATTTGATCTAAATTTTTTAGTGAGGACAGAAAGCAACAAACAACCATATATAGGCCAAAGTATTTTCCTAGTTGTGTCTAAAATAAGTTAGTGGTTTTTTCTTGAGTGGGTCACAAAGCATTGGAAACCAATTTTTTTAGAGGTAGGAGAAATTAGTTCCCAATTATGTGTGTTCATTAGTGTTTACTTGATTGGTCGATATCATGTCTTATCAATGAGCACTTCCTCAATGATTTTAAACTATACATGATGATTTCATTGTATCTCATTAAAATGGATACTACTATAAACATTTTCATGTGGTCATCATAGGCAATGTTGATATATAAGATGAGGAATTGTTAAAAGAAAGACCAGTTCATATTGTAGACCAGTGTAAAAATATTCTACATGGGAAGATGTAACATTTGGTACATGTATAGTGGAAACATGGTATGTCTATAAGTAGACATGGTAAATGGAGGTTGATATGAAAGAAATGTTTCCAATGTTCAGATGTGAGACTTTATAAATTGGATTTTAAACACCCAATATACCCATAGTTATTAATTTTTTTAATTTTTTTTTTCTAAACCAAGTTTATTGTTTTGATTTTGGGTTGTTAGAGGAGTTTTTACAGTGTGAGTGTTGATATATAGGGGTGTTTCTCTATTCAAATCTAAAGTTCAAAAATATATTAAATGTTATGAAATATTTTAATCTATTTTTGAATGATGGAATTTGTGAATGATTAACATTTATTATTAGTGTATGATAATGAATTAATATATACAACCACCAATGTGAACCCATAAACATAGGGGGTATTGTGTTGTGTTGCAACGTTTATTCCATAGCATTACCCTAGGCCCAAGAGAATGTGTTTTGAACATGATGGTTTATGGTGTTTAGAAGAATCTATATGTTGTTTTGGATGACGTGAATAATTTTTTGAATTTTTTATTCAAAAAATAAAATCACCTGAAATTATAATTATTTTCATTATGGAAAACGAAAAAAGAATTTGAAAAATAAGAATATATATATATTTCTATAACAAGTACATTGAACGAAAAACTGTAGACCGAAATGTTTAGATATAGTTTTTTGATGTTTTTTGTGTTTAATTTTTTATCTTATATTTCATAGAAGTTTCATCGGACATATAATTCGATTAAAAAATAAAATGATTTTTTTATTTTATTTATGATTCAAAAATCATGAATTATGAATGCTCTCATTTACCAATCCTAGGTATAAAATGGGAGAAATTCATTTTAATATTCAATATTTATACTAATATGTTATGATGATGTTTTGTGGAGTTCACCAGATATAATAGTTTTTATAGTGGTTTGGTTGATTAAAGAATATATTGAAGTTTATGACATTTTTAGAAAAGAGGAATTCTATTGAAGTACAAAGGGTTGATGCCAAGAACCATGAGATGAATTATAAATAAGACAAAGTTCAAATTAGATGAATTCCTCTTGGATATATTCTATTGGAAAAACTAAATACCAAACTGAAGTGTCTCATTCATCATACATATGGTTTTCTTTTGAAGTTATCTGAAGAATGTTTTGTATGAATGCTACAAAAAAAGTGTTGTGATACATTTAACCAAACATAGGATGTGTCATGAGGATATTTTATCACATGGTACTATAAATATATGTATGAGAATAAAATTGAGTCTCAAAGGAAAAAATAATTGTAACAAAGTTTTACCTATTTAGTATTTTGTATAGAGTTTTATTCATTTGATGTTCATTATGATGTTTTTATAATGATTTTATGTATAATGGTGAAAATATGATCATTAAATGATACAGATTTCATTAAAGTATTATCTATGATTTTTTATAAGTCAAAAGGAAGTTTTTTTTGAAGGCATTGGATGTAATAATTATCAAGGATACTTTAGAATAATCTAGGATTAATTTTAATCATACAAAGAATTATTTTAAAAGGGATTTTAATGTTATTAGTTTTTTGATTGTGTGGGAATGTTTAATTTAATTCATAACTTTTATCCTAATCACACAACTATAAATAGTATCCAAATATAGTATATACTTTTTTATTGTTCATTTGTGTAAAATATAATGTTCTTAAAATTTACATTCTAGATGATATATGAGACAAAAATATGAAATCCAATGTTTGAGGATGAAATATTTCCAAACATAGTATATCATGGTTGAAGAATAAGTTTCTATTAATAAAATGATTAGATATCAGAGGATATGGTCTAAATAAAGTGTAAAATGATTAATAATAATAATAATAATAAATACTATGTGTATAGGTGAATAGATAGACATATCATAAGAAATTTGTATCAATTTTCAGAAGTTTCCAGATAATGTTTAGTGGACAGACGAATGGATGGAGAAATTTGATGAATAGAGAATGGATAGATGTTTTATACATATGTCCAAGAATAAATTTATTAATATATTATAGAAAATAATGTTATGAATATTTAATTTTAATAAGGTAAGGTATGATAAAGAACAAGAAACCTAGTGAGAACATATGAAATCATGTTGGTGAAGGTTTCTAACAGTTGTTTTCGAAATCATTGTTAGATCATTTATATTTGTAAGGGTTAGATATACTATTGTTTGATTATAGTTGAAAAATAGTTTGTATATGAAATATTTTTTATTACCACATAAAATTATTTTTTATATTGTATTTCGTAGAATGGGACTATTTCAAATCCGTTCCAAGTACTAGATACACTTGTTGAGTAATGAACCATATAAATTCTTATATTCATATGGAATTTTCGGGTGTAGAATTTCTCTACAAATATATACATATTTCATAGGAGGAAATGGGATTATCATAAGAAAGAAATTATTAATAGAATTATCAATGATTAATTGTTCCCCCAATTATTATTCACATAGATACTAATTGGTCATTTCAGAATTGGTATTCTTGTTCACACCTGAGAGGTTTGTTATATCATGACCCTTAGGTTAATTCAATAATTTATCATCCCTAATTTGAGTTACATTACAATTTATTTATTAATTTTTTTTATTTATAATTATTGGATTAAAAATTAGGAGGTTCATATGGGTTTTTCATGCTTTGGTGGAATTTTGAAAGGTATATGTTTTGGACACTGTAATTTCAAACTATGCACCCCATACAAGGAATAGTGTGGATAATGCTAGGTGGGAAAATATATCCACACATTTGGCACAAATTTTGGACAAACCATTTCAATTTCTAGGGGAAACTGTGCATTTCAAGATTTAGGGGAAAAAAGGTTGGTTCATAGATTTCCTAATTGTGCAAGCCAATCATGTAAGGGGTTGGATTAAGGCAGTAGCATTTAATAATTGGTGCAAAGTTTGAAAATTTGTGTGGCCTAACCATGGAAAATGTAGTTTTAGATCCAAATATTTGTGGATATAAATTGGATTAAGTCTTGAGACCCCATTTAGTTTCTTATTCATTCACAGTCCTAAACTACATTTCTACCCAAGGCCTCATAGGTGATTCCTTATGACCGAGGGCATGTTGAAATCGATTCAAGGCCTATTGAAGATCTAGATACAATGGTAGGTTTTTTATTGGTTGTTCTTAAAATATAACTTCTATTATTATTTTCTATAACATAATATCTAGTACACTATGGACTGATCCATGTTCCTTGATGGGAATTATGATGTTTTATGGTAAAATTTTATGAATGAAAGGAAATCCAAGATTAGATATAGAGGACTGTAGTTCCATTATTTATTTTCACCAGTGTTTATGAGAAATGTGGATTCTATCATGACTCAAGTTTATTTTTACATGAATTCATAGTTTGAAATAATTTTGTTTCAAGAAATTATTGTGAAATTATTGTGTGATTATTGGTAGAAACATTTTTTATGTTTTGTTTGATAAATTATATAAATTTGAAGGTTTTGTTAAAAATAATTTTCTATATAATTTTTAAAATTGATAATTTAAAATTATGGTTTTGAGTTAATACATTTACAATGGGGTTTTAAATGTTTTAAAGATAGAATAGTTTTCATGAAATGAATTAGAATGGATTTGGAATACACAATTTTCATGGGTTTATTTGCATTAGGCAGAACCCTAAAGAAGGTGAGCATGTCATTAGGGCACCTAGTTTTTTTACCTTATTATGTCTTGGTAGTTTAAAGAGAGACCTATAATGAGTATGGAAATATAACCCAGGAATTATTGTGTGGATCTATGGATATGTGAAATTATGTAATTGGTATGTCAAATGGAATTGATAATGATTTTAAAGGCTTGTTTTATTTCTTTCCATGGTAAAATATTTTGGATTTTATGTAAGTTGTTTTAACTATTTAATTGTTTTCCTAAAAAAAGTACTAACAAGTTCTGGTTCTAGTGGATTTATTTGGGAATTCGTTGGGGGAAATCCTACAGATTTCATACTCAACCCCTAATTTAGAACTATTCTATAATTATAGACATCATCAATCAAGACATAGGTAAAGGAAAGGTGGCTCAGTTATTTAGTGATTCTTCTTGATACCATGGGCTTGGAAAATAAATTTTGAGCTTGGGGTAGGATGAATGTTGTTTGTTGATGTCATCTTAGAGTTTTGTGATTTATGGTATTTTAGTTTTCATGAGTATGTCTCATGGTTTATGCTTATACATTGATATAGTTTGTTTGTTCGGTTATGTATTGAGTTGAATTTTGTACCCATACATCATAAAAAGGTTTATTTTTTATTGTTATTTTGGTTTAGATATTTTTATCTTCAAAGTAAAAATTCTAAAAGAAATTTTATTGAGTCCTAGGGAATTTATTTCAAAGATTTGGTGTCTTGGGTATTTCACCTAAGTTTAATAACACAAACATCTCTTTCAAAACCAATTGAAGAGAGGCAAGATGATATAAATGGAATCAGTTTGTTTGATCCTTGGGAATCAGTTGTATTTAGTCACGAAGTTTGAAATGTTATCATTGTTTATAAGTTCATATATTTATTATCATGGTATAGAGGATATATGATCATTGAAACTTGAAATTTAGAGTAAACAAAAGTGTATCTAAACTCTTTAAGCTGAATATGATGTTACTAGGATGTTTTTTTTTGTAATTTTTAAGACACATCTATGTGAGTTTCCTCTACATATTCATGTTTTTAGACGATGAGAGTTTCATGATTTAAATTGATAGTATGACAAACCACAAATAATTCATTCTTTATTATTGAGTTTATGATTTATGGATGTGTACAAAAATAATTATTTATAAAAATCATTGAAGATGTTTTCAAATGGATAGATTTTAAATAATACATGATTGTGTTTTATTGAAAATAGTTAAAATGGTTTATTTTGGATATACATTGTTGTGTAATTTTTTGAAATGGTTATTTTAAAAACTAATCCTTCAGTTTCAAGTGACTAATATTAAATGGATTTCATTTGGGTTATAACAAAATGGAATTAGGTAGGATCCGTAAGAACCAACTGGAAGAGGCTACTAAGAATGTTTTTTCACCTAAGACACAGGTGAATCAAAAGATGGTCTAATGCATTGTGTGAGATATTATATCTGTTGATATGGTTAATTAGAATATTGAACTGCAGGAACTGGACCATTCAGTTCATTTCCAAAACTAGAATCCAACCATATTTTGGGGGGTTTCTGAGCTAAATAAAGTAGAAGTATGGTTATATAAGAAGAATCAATTCTTCAATTTCATTGGGATCACATTCATCTAAAATCAGATGCTACGTTAATTCATGTGATAATACATATCATGGATAGGAAATAGAAAATAATGTATAGGGAAAGAATCATTATAGTTCAGGGTTTCTGGAATCATGGTTAGGTTCAATATGAAAAGAATGAGTGTGTAAACAACATGGTGGATAAATAGACCAAATATCTCAAAGAAAATGTTAGTTTTCTAAATTTTGGGGATTGAAGTACCAATTATTGGGAGATTATATCTCCCACATTTTGATGTAAATATCCATTTATTCATGTATTTTATATTTATATAACAACTAGGTTGTGTTTTAAGAGGAATATATGGGTTTTGGCTTGATTTGTTTTATTTCATGATGTTTCAAGATTTAATCATGGTTAGTACGAAACATACACCCCATCTAGGGAACTTTGTTACTAGTGGAAGGAGGGACAATAAATCTACATGGTTGGCATGTGGTTTTTCAAAACCATGCATATATCAAGAGTTAACCATGAATTTCTAGGTAGAGGGGAATATACTATTGGCACACAATTTTTCTAACTGTACATTCCAACCATGTGAGGAAATGGATTAAGGTAGTAGCACTGCTTGGTTGGCACAAAATTGGCCAAACTGTGTGGCCAAACCATGCACCATGAGTTATATATCCCAAGTCTATAAATCTAACTCAGATTAATTCATGGGACCCCATTTTATTTCCAAACCAATCATTATCTAGAAATTATTTTCCTCCTAAATATTTTTATATGATTCATTTTGATATAGGATCATGATTTAGGAGAATCAAATTGATATGGAGATCTATATTCATTAATAACTATCCATTATCGGTCATTCTTTATAAATATATTCTCATACACTTTCTTGGAATTTAATATATATTCTACCGTGGATAGGTCCATGTTCCATGATGGGAACTATGATGTTTTATGGTTGGATTTATTGAAGGAATAAAGATTCAAGACCATATCTAGAGTATCATAGTGCGATTATTCATTTTCTCCAATGTTCGTAAAGTAGGTGGATCCAATCTTAACTCAACATGATTAGAACATTAAGTCATTGGATGGAATAAGTGTTTTTCATGAAATGATTATGAGATTATTTTATTATTTTCATTAGAAACCTCTTAAGTGGTATTTTTGAGAAATTATGTAAATTTATGGTTTTATGGAAAATACTATCTGATGTAAATTTAAAAGTGGTGATTTTAAAATTATGGTTTTGATTTTATACATGTAATTTTAACTATTTTAAGTAAATAATGTATTTACATAGAATGTCTCAACATATATTTATAAGACATGGTTTTCATGAGTCCATTTTCATTATATGTGACCATGTGGAAGGGTAATGTTTCATTGTGAAAGTTAGTATTGGTTACATTGTAAATAATTGGAAGATATATGAGATACCAATCATTAGTATGGTAAAATCACCTTTGAATTCATGTGAGGATGTGTGGGTTTGAGGAATTATGTAATGGGTATACCAAATGGAATAGAGAAAGTTTTTAAAGGCTTATTTTATTTCATTCCTTGGATAAATATTTGGACTTTGATATATTTTTTTTAAATATTATCAATCATTTCCTATAAATTATGATAACAAGTTCATTTATTAGTGTCATGATTTTTGAGGTCATTAGTAAAAAATCATACTGGGTTTAGGTGCATCCCTTTCTTAGGAAATGTTCTACATTTGATGATTTCATATATAAAGACGAAGGAAAATGATGGTTTCCTAGTTCTTTAGTGCAGATTCTTGATGTTGTGGTCTTGGCATGTGGAGTTAGAGATTGGAGTGGGATGGGAATTTATGGTTGATGTCATCTTGTAATTTTGAGTTTTGTGGTCCTTTTTATTTCTTGATTATGCCTCTTAGATTCCTCTTGTGCTTTGAAATGGTTTATTGGTTTGGTTATGTTTTGAGTTTTATTTTGCAATCATGAATCATATAGAGTTTTATTTAGTTTTGGTTATTATGGTTTAGATGTTTTGTCTTTTAAATGGAAAATCATCCGCCAAATGCTACCAGGATAATTAGAATTTATTTCTATCCTTTGGTGTCTTATGGATTTAACTTAAGGCAAAAAATACCACCACATCTTCCCAAGCCAATGGGTGAGGGGTGGGATGTTAAAAACAATGTGACCCCAGGGTCTTATTATTAAATTACCAATGTTTTCACGTAAAAATTAAACTCTTATAAATTTTATAAAATATAAAAATAATTTTTTAACTATTATAATATAGATTAAGTTTCTTTATTTTACATAGAGGTAGCCTCACGATAGACCATCCTCACCTCCTCAGTTATTATACCTTATAATTGATTTCTATCATGTTTTGAACTTATAAAAGAACCATTTATCTAAGTGGATTGTTAGAGGTAATACTACAAGTCCTATCGAGTATATTTTCCATTTTTCTTTTTCCAATGTTAATTACTTTTATTCCATAATTTATGGATGTATTCAGAGTCCAAGTAAACCATTGACTAGAGCCAATTAATTTGACAATTTTTAATGGGTTTCCACCTAGTATATTGATGTAGTTGGCCTCTAAAATATCTATATTGGTTATGTTTGTTTAATTATTAAATTTTTTGAATTTTAATTATATGAGTTTTTTTGACACAAAATTAATTTAAATATATTTATTTTTCTAGTTTGAGGGAGATTATATTTATTGTTTTTCTCGTTAGAATCTCATATAAAGTGGATAAATGTTATGAACAATGATGTACACAAGTATTATTTAATGTAATGTGAAATATATTATTCAAAACTAATAAATATTTAACCTTAATATGATAAATCATAGTGTCCCTTGAATTGGTATCCATAAAATCCTTTTGGATTGGGATGCGTGTGGTAAGAAGTAATCATTATTCTCAATCATTATGGAAATTATGATATTATTTATATCCTATTGGGGTTTTTTACTGGTATTTGGTTTTAATGTCCCTCGAGAGTATCATTTTATGCATCCATGTATGTTATAACCTGTTCTGAGACATGTTTATAGGTTAGGTGTGTAAGGGATAACCATGATTAGATTAAAAGTTCATTGAACAATATACCAACCCTATATATGGATTAAATGTTAAATATGAATTAATTAGTTTATTATACCATGATGTGAATATAGATATGTTTTGTAACATTTTCCATATTTTATTATTATTATTATTATGAGGTAGAATAAAGGAAACATTCCCAATGTGTTTCTTGGGTTTGGGCTGACATACCCATTCACTTTGATATTGATTATGTCTTGGGATGTAATGGAAATTTTTATTGATAATCCCAATAGAATGGGTTGAAATACCCATATTGTGATGTTGTACGATGTACAAGACATAATTCACATTGACCCTATATTACATTAATGGGTGATAATATTCTAAATTTTTACCCATGGTAGAGGGGCATACATCTGATTATGGGATAATTCTATAGAAGGGTATGATATACCCATATGTTAATGGTTATTTAAGATATGGGAAATGATTTTCACTCATGTTTTGAGGACAATTTTTTGTGATTCCTTTCGCTATTATGATCATTCCCATGGAGATGTATGTTATACCATTTTATGATTATAATATTATAAGGACATATTCTCTAGTGTGTTGACACTCAAGGGTGATACACCTAATTACTGATTGTTATTACTAAGACTCAATACCAATGATATGAAATTTATATTGAGATATATTTTCCATATTTTTATTATCATATTATATTTAGATAATAGTTCCCACAAATATGACTTGGGATATGATTCTATTTAGTGAACATGATATGTTCAGAGACCCCCAATAGTGGACAAAAAGGATATAGTAACTTCATGGTGGCTTATGTAAAACTCATTATAGAGGGATTTATTAGTGCATATATGATTTTTTATTTATCTTATGAATATATTAAATTGTACATTCACTTATATATACTAGATTTTATTAGGTACATCATTAGTAGTAGAAATTGAGTTGTACACACAACATGCTCAGGTGCCTCAAAACCGAAGAATATTTTATGAAATTTGATCAATGTAAGGAAAAGGACTATATTAAATGTGATGTTTGAGATTAACATGAAGGGTTAAATCCAAGAGGTAGGAATATTTGATGACATAAGTGTAATTTTTTGTAATCCTATAATGTATTGATTATTTTTGGACAAAGTTGAAATGATTTTCCAATGGATGATCTTAATTATTATTTTTATAATACTGTGACATTAAATTAGATCATTTTGATGAATCATGATAAAAGTTTTAACACCCAATTATTTTGTGTGTTTTTTTGAAATTAATTTAATCTTTTTGATATTTTTCATTTCACGCAACACTTTATAATGTTTTTTATATTAAAAAACTGAGTATGGATTTCAAAACACTATGATAATTATGAACTACATGAAAAAATTATATTTTATTTTATTACATGAAAAATAATGTTTGTCTTATATTATACAGAATAATGAGACCCTTTGAAAGCTTGGGTTACATGCAAGGTCATGTTTTAACGAACTATAAGATACTATTAATAATATTATTAAAATATTATTATAGCGAACACCTATCTGTTCAAATGGAAATTACTGATAATATTAACTAAATTGTCGAACTATTATTTACAAAGGTATATAAAATGAATCTTTGGTTATCAATTTTTAGATGCGAGTATAAGAACTATTTGAAAATAGATAACCAAGAAAAGTATTTTCCTACATACAAACAAAATTTTATATCAATAATTTAAAAAATAATAATTAATATTTTAAATAAAATTTATATATTATATATTCAATAAATATTACTGACACATATCCTATATACTTGATAGGTATAATATAATAATAAATCCAATTTTATGAATAAAGAGATGTATTTTTTCAAAAGGTAATTTTGCCACATTTTAATAGAGAACACATTATAAATTTAATTTTTTAAAATTTTAAAATTTTATTTGAAAAAATAATAATTTTTTAAATAGGGTCAAAAAATTAGATTACGGTGATTTTTTTGTATTTTTTTGTGATGTTTCATTTTTTGGTGAATATTAAATAATACTGAATTTTAATTCAAAACATATTTTTTATATAATATATTTATAAGGTTAAATTATTTTTTGGATTGGTTTTAAAGTTCAAATAGATAAATTATACATAAATTAATCCAATTTAGCTCATTCAAATCAATTTTAATTTGAAATTCATTATAAACAATTACCAAACTTTTGAACATTTTTATATGAAAACCCGATGTGTCGTCCCGTCAGCTGGATTAAATTTAAAAACATTTCTGGAACTTCTGAGATTGGAATTTCGAAAAATGGATTCCATATTAGGGATTATAATAATTTATAGGGTCTAATGAGGCCAACTTATTTTTTGATAGAAAATATTACTAAAAGTGATTGAAATTAATTACTATGATTAAGAGAAACATTAGAATAACAAGGCACTAAACATTACACATAAGGTCCAAAATGACCTAGAAAAATTTAAAAAATCCATTGGATGAACATATTTATATCATATCCTCCATTTTATCTAATTGGGTTAATTATCAAAGCCACATGACATGGGAAAAATATAAGTCCCCGACCTTTAACATTACACAAACTTGAGTTAAGACAAGAATTTTACTTTAATTCACATCAAGGAACTTTTCAAGTTTATAGCTTTAGAGAATTTGGATATAACTCATGAATGAAAAATTAAATATTAAAAATTATCCAATTCTACTCACTATCCATTTTTTAATAAAGCAAAAACTTTTAAAAAGAAACATGGGTTCCTTTCATGTTTAAACATCATAATTTTTACTTCACCCCATCCTTGACACTATTATCCTTTAGATCTTATAAAAACATTTCAAAAAAATGGTATGGGCACACAAATATTATTAAGGGATAAAAAAAGAAAGAAAACTATTATCCTTGAGAAAACATGTAAACCATGAATACTTTGTCATAAAATAATACTTTTTACCTTTAAGATGTAGTAAATACTCATCACTGAATATAAGATCTTTACTTACACTTTTTGTAATAAAAATATTAATATAAAACCCATAGAAAACACATATAACATATAAATGTCGCTTTAGACATAATCATACTTAAATTAAATAACTATAGTTGACTTCCACACATATCACTATTACAAATGGAATAACCATATAACCAACTTCCATACCCAATGTATTAGAGGTTATAACATAACCACCCATCCCTAGTTTATCAGGAAAGCACCAATATTTGGTTTATCACGTAACCACCCATCATTGGTTTATCTTGAAACCACCCATATTTTGTTTTTCAGATAACTACCCATCAAATGTCCAGGTACTATAATATAATCATAACACATAAAAGATTGTAATTATCAATATTTCACTCATAATATTTCATTTGAAATCATAAGAAATAATTTCAAGATATTGAAATAGTAAAACCACTTTCAAAACCATTTTTAATACCAAACAACCAAAAAGGGAATAATGTATTTCTTTTCACTTGTCAAAACATTAAGTCTTATAGAGGAATCCAAATATCAAATAATAGTTATGGCTACGAAGAAGTCATTGTTACTACATACGTTATATAAAACATTCCTTTTATCATTTTGTAAAGAAATTAAGACACTTCATATAGAAAGATTCATTTTTAAAACCCTTGAATGAATTAAAACTCAAAGGTGTTTATTATACACCTTATAAAAGAAAGTATTATATATCATCAAAATATGCCTCAATGAAAGGAGATTGATATGAAGTCCCTTAACTTGAGTATGATTCATCATGTATATTCCTTGATCTTCCTGAATAATTAAATTAGGTTAATTTATACTTTATTCAGAACATTTTAATTTTTATCATTCCTTTTATGTCATTAATTACCATTTTATAACAATTAGTTAATTATTTGAGATCATGTCAGATATTTTTTCGGTATTCAGAACTTGAGTTGAAAATGAACTCGGTATGATGTCAATAGTACATGTGGTCATAAGTCCATAATATCAATAATAATATTAATGAAATAATAATAAATTATATATATAAATTATACTTTTAAATCCATTCATTAAACATGGATATGAAAAATTTAAAAACATCACAATCATGGAGACGGTAAGCCTTACATAGGTAGGAGTAACATTTTCCATGTTTCTTTGATCATTGTGGAAAGAAGGTAAGAATTATTTTATATTTAAATAACTATCATAACATAATTAATATAATATTAATAATATAAATATACTTATATATATTATCCATGTTATGTGGTGATTAAAAATGACAACATCGCTTCGTGGAGGTGATAGTTCACACGAACGCACAAACCACATTATCATTTTTGTGTGCATGTAAGGTAAGAAAGTAATTGATAAATTATTCGATTATAATGATAAATATTTAATGAATATCACATATGAACATCAATTCCATATTTATAAACATTATTGAGAGATGGTAATGAAAAATAAACTATATCGGTTCGTGAGGCGGTAGTCCTCCATGCACATGAACGAAAACTTTATTTTCCATTTGATGAAATTAGAGATGGATTTTGGTGATGATATTAACATAATGAAATATAAGTATATTGATGATAATGGATCATGGTTGGAGTATATTTTAAGGAATTGGAAAAAGAAATAAAATAAAAACACTTATATAAAAACATTACCTTTCCTTCGGATGATTACCTTTATTGACACATTAAAACATATAAGAAGGATATTATGCATAAAATAAGGCTTAATAAATGTGGTAAGATATTATAGTGAGGGTTTTGGGTATATATTTTCCAAACCAAATGGTTTTGGAAGTGTGATTAGTAGAGAGGAATGCGTGTCTTTTTATAGGAGAGGAGAGGGGCCCCCATAGAATTATTAAAAGTATTAAATTAATATAAATTCAATTTTAATTAAAAATGTGTAAAAACTAATTTAGTTCTAAGATAAAATAGTTATAGGTATAAATATAATAATAAAATTAAAATTAGATAAGTTTTATCATTTTCTAAATCCTTATCGTTTTTTGGTTTAACCTATTTTAACCCTTACCATTTTATCAAATAATTTATGCTTTGAGGGTTAAAATAATTACCAAATTATAGCCAAAAGATCAATTAATAAGTCTATAATGAATTTTTTATATTTTTCTAAACTTTTTGGTTTAATATTATATTTTTTAAAAATTTATATCATTTAATTAAATATTTTATATTTTAAAATTTGAATTATGTTAATTTTGACACTATTCATGACATGACTTTTTAAAAAACTCATTAAAGCTTTATTACTTAAAAAAACTTTATTAAATAAATACTAACATATCATATTCATCCATAAAATTCATGTATGGTATCAAATATTTAAAATTATATTTATTTTGATATTATCAATATCATTTATTTGATACTTTCTTTAATAAATCTATTACTACAACATCTTTGTTTCATAATTAAAAATAATTATTTAATTCATAAATATTGTAAATAAATTTTAATGATTTAGTTAATATTTTTATATTTATATATAGCATTCATAGTTGAATATATCATTTACATAACCCCACATTAAAATTATTTTAGTAAGAAGATACATTTTTATGAGATATTTTGTTTTAAATTAAATTAAATGTTATAAATTTCATAATCACACCCAAGTGGATTAAAAAGGTCAAAATTTAGGCCCAAGGATGGTTAGGGTAGATAATAACTCATCCAATAATATTATAACAAGTGTTAGGATAATTTTGTAATATTACAACATTAATTTTACTTTTAATTACCCTATTTACCTTTAACCATGACAAATAAAATACCAAAGTTACTATTAAACAAAAATTATTTTGATCCTATTAGACCAAATTTTTCATAGTTAGTAAAAACTATATATGTTCATTTTTGAAAATTAAATTCACAAAAGTGGTTAAATTAGGTTTAACACTATTCCTATTGACGGATCGAGAAAACAGGTTTTTAAGTAAAATGTTCAATAGTCTACATAGATTTTTTATTTAATTTTAATTTGAAAAATCATCCAATTAACTAAATTGGATTAATTGATAAAAAACTCCTATAATTATTACTTAAAACTATATAAAAGAATAATCTCACAATATAAATAAATTAGATGAAAAATTAGTTTTGACATAAAATGTAGTATTTTTCATTATTCATTAAATATGAATTTTATTAGAAAAACACCAAAAATTCAACAAAATTAAATTTTATTGTTACACTACCAAATAAGATGTTTATTTTTTCAAATATAACATATAAAAGTGGAAAAAAATATTTTAAAAGGGTTCTTTATCAGAAGGCAGTAAAACTACCTTTTAAAAAATATTAGAGTATTTCATGCTAAAAATTTGATTTTGTTCTCATTTTGAGCCTCTAAAATTTATTATAGGAAAGTAAAAATATTTAATAAACATGTGTAAACATAATATAGTTTGTTATTTTCATTACCTCCAATACAATTTCTAGGTGATAACTACCATTTAAATTAATAATATTACTATATATTATTTTTTTGGTATAAATCAACCATGTGTGCAACGTAAGATTTAGATAAACCCATGGTTTCATGTTGGGTATGCTATTGAACATAGTCCACTATAAGTTAAAATTACTTTTTAATTCATAATATTAAAAAATATGAAAAATTATTATTCTATAATTACCTGATATGTTACATCCTTCCCCCTTTTTGGAGATTATATCCTCACTATTTTAAATTTGGGCTTGGTAACTTCATTGAAATCCTATATCAGAAAAAGATTCAATAAATCCCCCTCTATAAAAGAAAGAAAGTGAATTATAATGGTTACATGAGATAAACTATACTAGGGTTCCATGTTTGAAAACATGGATATGAAATAGAAAACTAACTATCATGTTCTTATAGAGAGTGATAAAAAACATTTTCAGGAAAAAGTTAACAATTGAGAAGTAGAGCTTCGTACTTTTGTCAATTTCTACCATAAGCTCATCTTTTTCTCAAAATGATGAGTTTTAAGATGCTTTTTTTCACACATAAAGAACTAAAATCAACTTATATATAATCAAATAATCCATAAAATATTAACAAAATATTTTTCTTATCTTGAAAAATTGTCCAAAACCAATATGGTTAGAATAAAATAAAAAAATTCTCTAAAATGACTAAACCATTAGATGATGAAAAACTACTTTTAATATCCAAAATTCAACTATAATATCAAATTTTAAGCATATACCCTGAAACTAATAACATTCCTTAAAATTAATCAAATAATATAAATTAAGATCAAAACCCAAAATTCAGAAGGATTTGATCACATAGTCTTCTAGGAGAAGTTTTAATATTTATCTTCAAATAACATATATCACTATTAGTGTCTTATAACAAAAAATAATTTTATAATAACATATTCTCCATGATAGGTAAATCATTTACATAAATAACCTAATTCCCCATAAGTCCATAATTAAAAATCATAGATTCTTTCAAAATATAATTCTACCATTAGTCCTCAAATAATTTTTATAGTATTCTATTTACCCTAATTGTATAATTTTTCCCAAATAGTAAACATCTTCCAAAATAATATTTATCACTCAATACCCAAATCATTTTCCAATACCAAATATATACATTTGATAAAACATAAGTTACCAAAATCAACTTATTCTTATTTCATCAATTGTTTAACTAAAAATAAAAATTCTTACAAACTAGGGACTTTATGTAGGCAAGTGGTAGGTGATAAATCCTTATCTCCATTTGGTTGTGGTTTCAATTCCTATAGACTTGACTAATGTGATGGGTTTTCACTATCCCTTTAGGTTTTCCTTTTTATAAAATGATACAACTCTTATATCTCTTAAAACATTCCTAATATTAGATACAATCCTAAATAATAACCATAACATATTTTGACCTCAAAGGTTTTGTCAAACCTTTCATTTAGCATCACAAAATTTAATATATCATAATTACCTCAAAATAAAGAAAAATATAAACCCTAAAGGTTATTCATACCTTTATAATTATAATCACACAGGAAAAGATAATTCTTACTCAAATAACTTTTTCACATAACAAACTTCATGGTTACACATACTAGAAAAAGTCTTACAATGTAATCCCATTATCACAAGATCATTAATAATTTTAAAAATTTCATCATCCATATATCTAACCTAACTCTCGAATACATTATATGTAGAATTCTTAGTCATTTATAATTATTCATGTTCCCTTAACCATAATTTTATATCATATTCTTTAAAAATTATTTCCGAAAAATAAAAACATAAACCATGTCATAAGATTCAATAATGTAAAAACATGAGTAAATAAATAATCCTTATGTTATTTTCACTTTCCTCATATTCAATTGGAATGTAATTAGGCATTTATAAACATGTATTTGTAAGGTCACACTGATCCCATTACCAATCCTTCTTCATAGGAAATATATTTTTATAAGGAACATACTCTCCACATTTAAAACATTCAATTGATAACTTAGAAATAAATTCTTTCCCTTTGCTGGAGTATACTGAAAGCTTACATTTTTCCTTTATAGGTTATTTCTTTATGAACATAATTACCACATATATTATACCTTACTGTCCCTTTAATAAAATTTAATAGGTGTTTCATTCCACATATTTGACACATATGTTGAAGAATATTCTTACCTTTATTATCATTATTACCGAAACAACCACAAGGATTAGTTTCTATCATATATGATGCATCAAAAAAATCACCAAGGTTCAAGTGGTTAATCGTTACTCCTGATAGTTGGTCTAGAATAAATAAGATATTTCTCATTGTATATCCCATTTTATTTTTTTTCTTATTCATAGAACCACCACATCTCCTTCACATCCATTGTTACTTTGGTTGATTTTCGATCCAACCATTTAGTAGAACAAAAAAAAGTAAAGTTTGAGTATATCAATAAAATCATCATATAATATCTTATGAGAATGATAAAAACTGAGATATAATTATTTATGTTATCTTATACCCATTAAATTTATCTAAAATAAATATAAATATTTCTATTATAATAACCATCGTGGTTATATATATCTTGTAACTTATGCTTAAATATCACCCTAACCTCTACAGTTATCTAAAATGACCTCTGATACCAACTATAAGGCCTCAAACTTAAATAATACAGAATCTTGAGTTATTTAAATAATTTTATTTTATTTCACATCAAGTATATTTTCAGGTTTATATATTTAGATAATTAGGCCACAAATCATATATAACAATAGAAATATTACAAATTAGACACTTCTAATCACTATCCATTTTTTCATAAAACAAAATATTTTGAAAAGAAATATGGGTTCAATTCATTTTTAAACATCATAACTTTTACTTAATCCCATCATTGACTCTATTATACTTTAAATACTATGAAAAACATTTCAAAAACTTGGGATGAGAAAAAAAATCTCAGTAAGGGATACATAAAGAAGGAAAACTCTTATCCTTTAGAAAACATGTAAACCCTGAATACTTTATCATAAAGTAATACTTTTCACCTTTATGAAGTAGTAAATACTGATAACTAAATAGAATATATTTCCTTACCATTTTTGTAATCAAAATATTACCATAAAACCCATATAAATCAAATATATCATATAAAAGTAACTTCAGGCATAATCATACTTAAACGGAATAACCATACAGTCGACTTCCACACATATCAATCTTACAAATGGAATATCCTTATGACTGACTTCCATACCCAATGCATTGGAGGTTATAATGTGGCAAACTGTCCTTGGTTTATCATGGAACCACAAATATTTCGTTTATTACATATCCAACCATATTTATTTTTTCACATAACCACATGTCTTTGGTTTATCATGTCACCACCCGTCAAATGTACAGGTACTAATATATAATCATAACACATAAAAGATTTCTATTATCAACATTTCACACATAAAATTTTATTTTAAATCATAAGAAATAATTTCAAGATATTGAAATAGTCAATCCAATTTTAAATCCATTTTCAACACCAAACATCCAAAAATATGATAATGGATTTCTCTTCCCTTTTAATAACATTAAGTCTCATATAGGAATCCAAATATCAAATAATAGTTACATCGGCATAGGATTCATTTTCAATGCTTATGTTAAATAAAACATTCCATTTTTTTAGTAAAGAAAGTGGAAATATTCATGTAACAACATTAATTTTGAAAAAATTTGAATTAATTAAAATTAAAAGTGTTTTATTATACCCCTTATAAAAAAATAATTACATAACATCAAAATGTGCCTCAATAAAAGGATATTGAGACGAAGTCCCTTACATTGAGTCTAATTTGTAATGTATGTTATTTTTTATTAATAAATAATAAACATAGATTAATTTATACTTGATTAATAACCTTTTAATGTTTATTATTTCTTTTATATAATTAATTAACATGTTATAAAAATTATTTAATTAGTTGAGTTCATGTTAGGTGTTTTGTCTATATTCGGAACTTGAGTCAAAAATGAACTTGGTATGATGTCAATAGTCCATGTGGTCATAATCCCATCTTATACAGAATAATATCCATCAAATAATAAGAAATTTTAAATATCAATTATTCTTTTAAATCGATTCATTAAACATGGATATGAAAAATTGAACAATGTTACAATCATGGAGACGGTAAGCCGTACGTATGCATCGATAACGTTTTCCATTTTTCTTTGATCGTTATGGAAAGAAGGTACATATTATTTTATCTTTTAATAATTATCATAATATAATTAATATAATATTAATCATTTAAATATATCTATATAAATATTATCCAACTGATGTGGTGATTAAGAACAAATCACATCGCTTCACGGAGGTGGTAGTTTACACATACGTATGAACACGAACGACATTATCATTATTATGTGCATGGAAATTAATAATATAATTGATATATTATTCTATTATAATGAAAAATATTTCATTAATATCACATATTAACATTAATTCCATCTTTATAACTAGTCTTGAGAGACGGTAATGAAAATCAAACTATATTGGTTTGCCAGGTGGTAGTCTACTGTACACATGAATGAAACGTTTATCACCCATTTGAAGAAAATGGAGATGGATTTTATATTAAAATAATAAAATATAAGTATATTTAGTATATTTTATTTATTATCTAATCATGGTTGAAGGATATTTTAAGGAAGTGGAAGAATAAATTAAATAGAAATAGTTAAATAAAAACATTACCATTCCTTCAGATGATCACCTTTATAAACACTTTAAAATATTTAAGGAGGGTATTATGCCTAAAATAAGGGTTAAATAATGTGGTGAGGGATTATAGGTAGGAGTTTGGGTAGATATCGGCTGAACCAAAAGATTTTGTATGTGTGATTAATAGAGAGGAATGAGTTTCTTTTTATAGGGGAGGGGAGGGGCACCATTGGAATTATAAAAAATATGAAATTAATATAAATTCAATTTATATTAAAATTGGGTCCAAACTAATTTAGTTATAATATACGAAGAGTACGGGTCTAAATATAATCATCCAATTAAACGTATAGAAGTTTTAATATTTTTTTTAATCCTTATCCTTTTTCTTTCACCCCTTTTAACTCTTATCATTTTTTCAAGTAATTTTCACTTTGAGATTTAAAATAATTATGAAATCAATTAAAAAAACTAATTAATGAGTAATTAATGAAATTTTTAGAGTAATATAAACTTTTTGGACAAATATTATAATTTTAAAAATTTTATATCATTTAATTAAATATTTTATATTTTAAAACATGAATTATGCCAGTTTTGATACTGTTCATTACATGACTTTTTTTAAAAAGATAAAAAATTTATTACTTATAAAAAAATAAATTAAATAATCCTAAAATGTCATTTTAATCCACAAAATTCATGTTTTTAATCCAAAATTACAAATTATATATTTTTTTAATATTATTAATATCATTTATTTGATTCTTTCTTTAATAACTTTATTACTACATCAACGTTGTGTCATAATTAAATTTAATTATTTATTTTTGAAAAATTATAAATAAATTACCATGATTTAGGTAATCTTATTATATTTCTATTTAATATTCATAGTCTAAGATATCACTTACATAAACCCATATTAAAATTGTTTTCTTAAGATGAGATATTTTTATGACTTATTTGCCTTTACTTTAAATTAAATGTTATAAATGTCATAAGCTCACCCATGTGGCTTCAAAAGGTCAATATTTCGGCCCAAGTATGTTCAGGGTAGACAATAATTCATAAAATAATATTATGAAATGTTTTAGGGTAATTTTATAATATTATAATATTAATTTTACCTTTAATTACCCTATTTACCTTTAACCGAGGTAAATAAAACGCTAAAGTTATTATTCAGAGAAAATTAATTTTATCCTATTGAACCACATTTTTCATATTGATTAAAACCATGTATGCTTAAAAAAAAATTAAATTCATCAAAGTGGTCAAATTTGGTTTACCACTAATCCTGTTGACAAATTGAGAAAACTAGTTTTTAAGTAGAATGTTCAAAAGTTCACATAGTTTTTCTATTTAATTTTAATTTTAAAAACCATTAAATGAACTAAATTGGAATAAATGATAAAAAATTCATCTAATTATTCCTTAAAACCTTGTAAAAGTATAATCTTACAATATAAATAAATTTGGAGAAGATGGAGTATTTTCAATATTCATTAAAATATGAATTTTATCAGAAAAATACCAAAACTTCAACCAAAGTAAATTTTGATGTCCTGATTCCAAATAACGTGTTTATTTTTTCAAATAGAAAATTTAAGAGTTACAAAAACTAGATTTAAAAATGGATTTCCATCAAAAAGTAATAAAACCACATTTTAAAAATATTTGAGTATTTTATGCCTAAAATTTTATTTTATTCTCATTTTAAGCCTCTAAAATTTATTGTAATAAAGTAAGAATATTTAATAAATACTTGTAAACATAATAGATTTTTTTATGTTCATTCCCTCCAGTACGATGTCTCGGTGATAACTACCATTTAAAACAACAATATTACAATATATTATTTTTAGTATAACTCAGTCTTCTGTGCAACGTAAGATTTTGGAGAAACCCATTATTGAATGTCAGGTACACTATTGAACATATCCAATGTTAAGGTAAAATTACTAATTAATTCATAATATTAATAAATATGAAAAAAAGTAACTCTATAATTACCTCAGATGTTTCAAAAAACATGGGTGGATTTCTCTTTTCAAAAAACATACAAGAATGCCTCTCCTCCTCCACTATAAAAAGGAAGTTAACCCAAACACTTATTACCACATCTCAATCTATTTGGATCACCCAAAATAAAATAAAATATGATCCAAAAAATACCTACCCTCAACATATAATCCTCTCTTTGGTAAGAAAATCATCCAAGGAAGTTATCTAGTGCAAACCAAGGGGAGTTACCCAAATAATATGAAACATATTTTCTCAATATACTTTGTTTTATTTTCATTCTCCAGCCATAAATTTATCTTATTCCATGATTATATGATAATGTCAATATAATAAATATATTGAGATTTTTTATAGTTCTTTTGTATGATAAACTACCTCCTCAGGAGATAAAGTTGTTCGTTTTTCCTTTAACACCTCTCATGGTTGGTCATTATGATAAACACTATATTTTTATATGATATTTATGATTTCCTTAACTTTCCATAATTGTTATATAAAATATAACTTCATTCTTTCCATTTTTTTTTTGTAATTATGATAATTTCATGTGGGGATGTGTGGATTACCACATCCTCAAAGCAATGTGATTATTTAAAAATCTATATATAATGTATTAAGTATGAGTTCAATAAATGTATATGATATATATGAGATAATAATGATACTGTAAATATTTTATATATATACATACATTTCATTTAATTTCATTATTTCCATACAATAAATAAATGGAAACAATGTTCATGCGTATATATGACCTACCGTCTCCATGAACAGTGTATTCCATTTCATATTTATTTCATTCATAGATTATCATAAATTGATATACACTAAATATATATGTTAATTATAAGATTATTTATATTATGGAAATAATTAAATCATTATACAAGTAATATTATCTATAATAACAATCCAAAACATATATGTGATGTGTTTACTACCTATGGATGTACTATATGATTATTATTCTTAAATTTAACTATATTTAAATTTCCATGTGATGATATTTATTTAATGGGGTTTATGTTTCAAAAGTTACCAAATTAGTGAAGTAACGCTGTCTCAATTTGACTTCATTGAGACACATTCCATGTTATGCACCTATTTTCTTTTACATGGCGTAGATGATACCATGTGACATGTTATATAATGAACCTACCTATTTTAATGATATTTTATGCTTCAATTCATTTCATTTATTACATGGAGATTATAATTTTATGTTACCATGTTGTAAGAGTTTATTGAAACAATATAATTATTTATCAAGATTGTTTATGTTTATTCTTATATTGATGAAATATTGTGATGAATATTGTAACATCCCATTACCGATCTATCATGTATTTGATTAAACATTTTTTGGTTTTCCTTTTTTTGTTGTCTGGGTAGGGTCGAGAAGCTATTGGGAGGATACCTATAATGGAGAAATCAGAGATTTGTTGGATTCCTAGATTTAAGTGGTCATTTATAAACCATTCTAAATAATTACATTTTATGTAATGTAGTTACATTCCAAGTAAATCCTATAATCAAAATAATTCATTTTAGCATGAGGCGATAGTTTTTTCATAAGATGTGATAATTACCAATTACACAACATGTAATTAGGTTACATGGCATGTAAAACCTCGAGCCTTTTTTTTAAATAGGTAGTTTGTCTGAAATTTTAATTTTATCATCCTCTATAATTCGTTATTATTGATCTAGAGTATTCCACAAGCGATTTTGTGAGACTCCAACCTCTCTGGGCCTTATCATTCAGTGATTGATCATTGTTACGATTGCGGTGTAACTTGCCCAGTAAGAATTCTCTCCATACCTCTATCTATTTCTATTTTAAGCCATAGGGTTTTATAGATAATCTTGTAATTAATATATATAAACTCCATATTGTCAAATATTGTTTCTAGTTTGAGTTCCTGGATATTCTGCACGTTCATTTTTGTTGGTGGGTATATCGTTGGGTTTGTGTTTCCATGAGAAAGGTAGGTTGTTCAATCTTGATTCCCAATTTAAATTAACCTAATATTGATTCTTTAATTTCAAATTTTTTAGTTAAATGTAGTTGTTTTATTTTGTTTGACTTGAATTTCAATTTTTTTATTTGAGAAAAACCAATTCCTTTAGATTGGGGTTTTGAAATGGGTTTTGGCATGAAATTGGAAAACCTCCAATTCCATTTAATTTGTGTGTGGTTTTAGAAATTGGAAAAGAATTTAATTGTTTAATTAAAATTATGAAATTAATTTGCGGAAATATTGTGAAAACCCCAATTATAGTGATGTGGGGGTTTTTTATGAAATTGATGAATTTATTTGAAAATAAAATTGATGAATTTAATTTTGAGATTGTTTTGTGGAATTGCATGAATTGGTTTATAATTATAATTAATGAAAAATGTATTAAATTTTTATTATAGAAACCATAGTGTTTTATCCTTGTGAAAATGCATGTTTTTTATTAAAAACCCATTAAGGGGTTTAAAATGAAAATTTGGATACTTGAAAATGAAAATGTGATTAATTTTATTTTATGAAGTCTTGAAATAAATTACCCACTGTTGTTTTATACTTGAGAACCTACAAGAATTAGATAGTTAGTGAGTTATATAGATGGAAATTTATGGCTTTGATCTTAAAAAATATCATATCATCACATCACATCCCTTAGGGGATGGCGCTGAGTCCTCTTTGGAATGAGTTCAAAGGGGAATATGAACATATTTTCTATTCACTATGATTATGGGATCCATATAGCCTAGAAATTTCATACCTTATTTGGTGCATGACCATGTTTCCCTCTTGTTTGTATTTTCATTGTATATATTCCAATTTTGTAAATTGTTATATATGCCTTGATTTTATATATAGACCTTTTTATATAAAAGTGTTTATTTAAGACATTTTTGTGAAAATTTCCTTATGTGTAAATAACCATTTGGTTAAAGGAAAATTTCATATTTTTATATGTATTTCCATCATTTTAAATGTGAATCATGAGTTTATAAACTATTTCCACATTTAAAATCGTAATGCATGATTTTTTTAAATATTCTCATGATATGCCAAACCTGTTTGTTTTAAATGGAAATAAATTTACTTGGATAATTTTATATTAGCATTTGTTATGGAATCTTTGGGTGAAATGTTACTAGAATTTGGATCACAATATAAATGTGCCATAAGGTTTTTTTATATATTATCTCCTACCAAGATTGAGCAAGGGAAAAGGATTTCTTGAAGGTGGATCCAGCTGTTGAACCTTGGAATTGGTGAGTTATATCCTTTGGGATTTGGGTAGTTTTTCTTCCATTTATTTGTTGGTTTTCATGTATAAGGTTGTAGTACATGGGTGTTTTTATGTCTATTTGATATCTGTTAAATTAATCCCTATGCGTTTTCTTTTGATACGAATGTTGTCCTGTCTCTTTTAATTACACATTGTTAGTGGAAAAACCATTCCCACAATCATTTTGTCTGATATTATGTGGTAGTTTCCGATTAGTGTGAATCGGAAATTCCCTTTGAGATATGTCAATACTGTATCGATTATTGGGTTACCAAGGTACCCATGATGGTTCGTGAAAAGTGGTATTAGAGGGGGGTTCAGATTTTGTTTTGAAGTTAGTATGTATTGTCAAATCTTATAAGGATTTAGGAGTTTATTTTGATTAAGTTCCTATATTTCTCTCACCGCAATGAACATTAAATAACTAGGGGTGGTTAGGGAAAGATGACTTCCTTCTTAGTTCATGTCTTTTCCCTGTTTTGTTTTGGATGTGTTGAAATCCAAATCACAGTTGTTATACCTGTTGGGATAAAATATCCTTATTTCTATGTTTGAGTGTAGCCTGATGTATTTATTATTTCTTGGTGACGTTGTGTAGCATCATAACTCCAAGAATATGTGAAAATAAGATCAAAGAAGAAGATACTTCTGAACCTCAGCAAGTGAATCCTCTTATGAACCCAAATCTGGTAGAGATGATCATGCGCACTATCCAAATAATGGTACAAGAACCACCTTTAGTTACTATTTAGGATCAAGATGTGGTTCCTTAGATGGTCATTCTCAAGATTTATTTTCTCAAGAGTTCCTTCTACATAATCTAGAACCTTTCAAAGGCACAAATGATTCTCAATAGGCTTGGAGTGGTTGAGAAAAATGGAGTGTTTGTTTGGGTTTTTAGAAAATCCTAAAGATATCAATGTGAAGTGATCCACATTTTTGTTGGAAGGACCGAGTAGGAGATAGTGGGACATCATGTCAATGAAAATAAAAATGAGGTCTTATAGTTGAAATAAATCACGGTTCTTTTCACTAACCCGTTATATTCGGATTTGATGCTATTTTCTAAGTCCAACAAGTTATTCAGACTTACAAAGGCCTATATGACCGTGATAGAGTATGAAAACCATTTTTTCTAATCCTGTGAACTTCACACCTGATATAGTATATAATGAGTGGATTAAGGATCACTATTTGAGTTGGGACTTCATCAGGGTATTCGTTCTTATATTTTCCTACTGAAGCTACCTTGATATGATGATGTAATGGACAAAGCACTAATGGTCGAGATGAACATGGATAGAAAATTAGGGTTGTCAGTAGTTTGATTCTCTCCCAGTGTTAGTGTACATTCCTCTAAGGGAAGAGGAAGTTCTAGGAATCTCATGGTTGTTCTCTACATTTGGGATTTTCTCAACCTTCTACAGTACTGATGGAGGTCCTTTTGTTTGTTACTAGTGTGGTAAGATGGGAAATTAAAATAGTGTTTTCCCTGAGGAACTTAAGAAATGTTGGCCTTGAATAAAGTGTTTTTAAAACATGATAAGTATAATATGACTATGATAGAGTATGCAAACCATTTTTCAAAGCTCATAAATTTCTCTCCTGATATAGAATCAAATGAGAGGATGAAGGCCCAAAGGTTTGAGTTGGGAATTTTTCAAGATATTCATTATTAGGATTTATTATTAAGTCAAAATTATTATGATAAAAAACTAGATAGATAAATTATGTTTGAAATGGACCTGTCTAGAATGTTAGGGTTATCATGAGTTTATTTCTCTCCCAGTGGTAGTGTGAGTTACTTCAATATAAATAGGAAGCATGATGATTCTTGTGGAAGTTCTCTATGTAAGGGACATTCTATACCTACTGCAGTGCTTTACAAAGGTCCTTCAGTTTGTTACCAATGTGGAAATATGGGTCATTCAAAGAGGGATTTCAGTGAGGAACCCAAAAATTATGGCTTCTGTGGAAGTTTAGGGAAGTTATAGAGATTCTGTCATGTTTATTCCAATATTCATAGTGGAATAGGATCATCATCTCCTCCTAAAAATATGGGGAAATCATACGATTCATGTGAAAAATGTTTCCATCCATAGACATATGGAATGAAGCTACTTTAGATAGTCGAAGTGTCTCTAGAGGAATCCAATATGGGTCTAGTGAACATGATATGTTCTATTTCTACAGCTTCATCATTATTTACTACTCTATTTTATACTAGTGTATCTCATCCATTTATGTCAACATGTATTGTTAATCTCCAAAATCGTCAAATGAGTATTTTATCTCATGCAATTGATATTACTACACCCCTTGGTATGAAGAAAGAGAATGGTCTCTATAGTCCATGTTATGTTTTTTCTCTATCATATGTTGAGCTTCGTTGGAGTTTTCAGTTCATGATATTAAACTTCTTGACATAATATTCTAGATTGATTAGTCCATTTCCAATAAAACCTAGATTGATTATTATCTTTGACGAGTATCCTTTACTACACTTAGTGGTGTATTCCATGTCTTTCAAGGATAATGGAAAAAAAGGTTGATCAAAACCATAACTTCTTATCCGAAGTTGGGGAAAGAAACAACATTGTTTTCTTTTGATATGGAGTTATAATCTTTGTGTGGTGATTTACCTCTAGTTGTCACCGTGTTTCCTGACATTTTTTACTTCTAACTTCTTTGGTTAGCCACTGGTAAGGGAGGTTGATTTTTAAATTGACTTAATACATTGTACTCAAACAGTTTCTATTCCCTCTTACCACATGGATCTAGATGAAAGGAAAGAGATGAAGTCCCATTTGGATGATCTTTTAGAGAAAGTATTTATTTTACTGAGTGTTTTATATTAGGCGGTTCCAATTCTCTTTGATAATAATGTTGATGGTTCAATTCACCTATGTGTTGTTTACTGAAAGCTCATTCGAGTTATGGTAAAGAAAAAATATATGCTTCCATGGATTGATGATCTATTTGATCATTTGATCGGGGAAAAGTGGTTATTAAAGATTGATATTTTATTATATATAATCAATTGAGGATGAAATAATCTAACGTTCCAAAAACTACCTTTTAGATTAGTTATAGTCATTATGAGTACTTTTTCATGCCCTTTTTCCTAACAAATGCTCTTGCAGTTTTCATGGATTTAATGAATAGGTTTTTTCATGAGTATCTTGATACCTTCATGGTAGTATTTGTCAACGACTTCCTTGTTTCCTCAATGTTCGAGGAGGATCATGTTCATCATATGAGAACAGTTCTCATATTGTTGAGAAATGACCAAATTTATGCTAAACTTTCGAAATGTGATTTTTTGATCTGGGAAGTGAAATCATTAGTACACAAGGTGTCAAACAAGGAATACCAGTCAATCTTGAGAAGGTGAGGGATGTTATGACATGGGATTATCTATGAAATGTATTAGAGATATAGAGCTTCTTGGGATTAGCTAGATATTATTGTGGGTTTGTCAAATACTTCTTAAAGTTTGATTCTTCAATGACTTAACATAGTTGGAAGGGAGTGAAGTATTCTTTGGATGAAAAATTTCATAATTTTTTATTCAGCTGAAACTAATTTTGACTACTGCTCTGATATTAACTATTCCAGAGGCTTGGTAGGGCTATGTGGTCTTTTTTGATGTATTGGGTTCCGGCTTGGGCCACATTCCTATGAAAGGTTATCATGTCATTGCTTATAGATCTCATCATATTAGGACACATGAGAAGAATTTTCCAACCCATGAAATTGATCTAGCAGCTATGATGCCCAATTTTAAAAGTTGGTGGCATTAAATTTATAGAGAAAGTTTTATCCTGTATTCTGACCATAAGGGATTGAGTAATATATTCTCTCAGAAATATTTTAATCTCCACTATAGGCATTTAGTGGAATACCTATAGTCTTTAGAATTTGACATCACCTATACCCTGAGGAAAGGGAATGTCATTGTAAATGCTTTGAATAGGAAACTACCGAACTAGGCAGTGAAAGAATCATTAGAAGAGTGGAATTTGATGGCTCACTTGGTATAGTTTCATGCGGGAGTTCAAGAGAAAGAGGATGAGGTTTCCCTGGCTAGTGTTCATTTGAAACCCTATCTTCTTGAATTGATTCTTCATTATTAGAAGTTTAATGATGAGTTTTGTAGCATCAAAGACACTCTTTTGGTGGGGACGTAGTTGTGCATCGGTAATTCTTTAAAGGGGGAATTCTATGCTACCAAAAAACGTTTTGTGGTAACATATTCTGAGAGTAATAATGTGATGGTATATTTTTATAGTTCCTAATGGGTAGTTCACCCAAGATCCAAAAATATGTTATGTGAAATGTGGTGGTAGTCCTGCTGGATAGGTATGAAATAGGACATTGATGATTTTGTTTCTCATTGTTATACAACACAATAGGTTAATTCCAAGCACAAAAAACCTTTAGGTTTTCTTCATACACTTCTAATTCCTACTTGAAAGTGGGATTAGATATTAATGGACATTGTGGCTGAGTTTCTACATACCAAGATAAAGAATAATGTGATATGGATTGTGATCGATAGTCTGACCAAGTCAGATAACTCTATACCCTTTCGAGATAGAACCAATGTTGAGGAGTTGGTAAATATCTATGTGAAAGAGATTATTCAGTTGCATAGAGTTACATATTCTATAGTCTATGACAGGGATCCTCAGGTCAATTTTCATTTTTGGAGATGCCTCCAAAAGGCATTGGGATCTCACGTTCATTTGAGTATGAAATTCCATTCGCAGTCATATGTCCAAACAGAAAGAGCTATACAGATTCTTGATGATTTTATTCATTCTTCTGTTCTATAATTTAGTGAATAATGGTATGATCACTTGGGGTTGGTTGATATTTCATATAACAATAGTTACTAGTTTATGATCAGGATGGATCCTTTTGAGGCCTTGTATGGATGGCCTTGCAAATCTCTATTATGCTGGTCAGTGATTAATGAGAGTTTCTTAGTTCGACTGAGTTTGGTCCAAGAGATTAGAATAAATATTCATTTGTTTCATTCGACCATGTTTATAGCACATATCTGGTAAAATTATTATCTTTGTCATCATCATAGACCATTGTAATATTCCGTTGGTGACCTAGGTTCTTGAATGTTTCACACCCGTTGGGTCGTCGATGGCTTGGGAAGCAAGGGAAAAATTCTCCTCATTTTGTGGGACCTTAGGTATGAAAGGTTTCGTATCTTTTATCACTTCCACCATAGATGACTTCAATACATAACATGTTCCATATATCTCATACATGGAAGTATCTTTATGATCCATCTCATTTTTTGTATAGGAGTGATCTTGATATTGAAACAGATTTATCTTTGACTAATCGGATAGCCAGGATAGTTGATTCTAAAACCAAGGTACTTAATGGAAAATGATACATTTGGTTTGAGTGATATGGAATCACAGTTCATAATTTAAGGAGACTTGGGAACACAAAGAACTGGTGAGAGAGAAATGGCCTCATATTTTTTTCATGGAAGCTTATTCATTGGATTTTTGGGGATATAATGTTTTTATGGTAGGGTGGTTGTAATATCCTATTACCAATCTTTCAGGCATGACTTTAACCATGTTGCGGTTTTTCTTTTTTGGTTGTTTAGGTAGCGTCAATATGGTATTGGGAGGATACCTATAATGGTGAAGTTAGAGATTTGTTGGATTCTCAGCTTTAACCAAGAAACCTACTGAATAATTACACACCGTGTAATATGGTTACATGCCATGTAAATCCTAAAATGAAAATATTTCATTTTTATCAAGATGAGTCGAGTTTTTCAGAGAATATGAGAATTAAAAATTACACAGCGTGTAACTGGGTTACACGTCGTGTAAAACCTCGAGCCTTATTTTTAAATTGGAAGTAAGAATGAAATTTTTTTTTTCTCTTCCTCCAAAATAACTTTTTATTGACCTAAAGTCTTCCCCAAGTAATTTTTGGAGCCTCTCACACCTTCAGGCCTTTTCATTCAATGATTTATCATTGTTTTGATTTTATTGTGACTAACCGGCTAAGCATTCTCTCTATATCTCCATCTCTTTCTATTTTTCACATTCAGGTTTGATATATTATCTTGGAATTGATGGAATTAAAGCATGTATAATTAAATATTATTTCTAGGTTGAGTTCCTAGATATTATACAACTTTTTTGGTGGCGAGTATATCACAATATTTTTGTTTCCGTGATAAAGTTATGTGCTTCCATTATATTACCCAATTTATATTAACCTAAAATTCCTTATTTAATTTCAATTTTTTGAATAAAATTGAATTGTTTGATTTTTTAAAATGGATTTCAATTGGTTTTTTGGAGTGAAACCAATTCCTTTGGATTGGGGTTTTGAAATGATTTGTCATGAAATTAGAAAACCTACAATTATAGTGAATTGGGGTGTGGATATGGAAATTGGAATTTTTTTAAAAATTTTCAATTTAAATTGTGAAATGAATTTTATAGAAATTGTGAAAATCCCAATCCAAGTGATTTGAGTGTTTTGTATGAAACTGATGGATTTTTTTTGAAAAATAAATTGATGAATTAAATTATGAGATTTTAATGTGGAATTTCATGAATTGGTTTCAAATAATTATTTATAAAAAATGGATTAAAAATGTTTTTGTAGAAACCTTTGGATTTTATCTTAGTGAAAGTATATGTTTTTGATTAAAAAGTAATTTAGGTTTTTAAAGGAAAAAATTTCCTATTTGAAATAGAGAATGGGATTAATTGTATTTTAAGTAGTCCTAAAATAAATTTCCCATCATTGTTTTTTACTTGATAAAATTCAATTCTGAGGTAGTTAGTGAGTTATCTAGATAGAAATTTATGATTTCAAATGTTCTTATACATAATATAAGCACACCACATCCCTTAGATGATGGCGATGAGTCCTATTTGGCCTGAGTTCAAAGGGATATATGTACATATTTACGTTCACTATAAGTGTGGGATCCTTATATCCTAGAACATTCATACCTTATTAGGATCATGGAAATTTTGATTGGTTGTTTTCATTTAAAATTTATATATGCCGTTATTTTAAACTATTTTACATTCCTTGAGAATTTATATAAACTATTTTATATAAAAGTGTTTATTTAATCCATTTTTGTGAAAGGTTACTTTTGTGTAAAGTGCCCTTTGGGTAATGGAAAATTCCATCTTTGAAAGTGTATTTCCATTAGTTGAAATGTGAATCATGAGTTTCTAATGTATTTATAGCTTTTAAATCATATAAAATAGTTTTTTCAAATATTCTCTTAATATACCAAACCGGTTTGTTTTAAATTGGAAGCACTTTTCTTGGTTAATTTGATATTGACATCTATTACAGAGTCTTTGGGTAAAATCATTATAGGATTGGTATCACACCCTACTTATTCCTTCAGGTGATTTTAGATTATCTCATTATAATCTTGAAGAAGGGAAACTGATATATTGGAAGTAGATCCAGCTGTTTAACCTTGTACTTTGTGCGTTACATCCTTTGGGGCTTGGGTAGTTTGTCTTCCAGTTTTTTTTCCAATTTTCTGGTACTTAGTTGTAGTACCTAGGATTATTTATGCCTGTTTTAATTCAGGTAAATTACTCTCAGTGGAGTTTATTTTGATATTCATAATGTCTTTTATCTTTTACTTATGCATTTTTAGGGGAGAAATTATTCCCTCTTTCATTTTCTATGATGAAAGGTTCTAGTCACTGGTCTGTGGCGATTGGGAATTCCCTTCAGGCTATGTCATTGTCGGATCAGTTATCAGGTAACCTGGGTACTTGATATGTTTCATGACCCCTATCCTAATATCAATAATTAATTTTCATATCCGAGGTATATTAATGAAGGATTTATTTATCAGTACCATTTTCCCACTATTTGGTACTTAAGATAATTTAAAAAATACTTTTATAAAACCCAACTTTATTTGTCCTTTCTATCAAAAATATGTATTCTTTTAGAACTATTTTTTCTAAAAATGTTTTATAATTTTCCAATGATTTTTAAAGGACATTATTACAAATGAATTACATTTTTACGAAATGATATTAAAAAACAACCTTCTTTTAATTTTCCGATCAAGGTATTTTTCTAAACATTTAAGGTGAAAAATGAATTTTTGACCTGTACAAAATTAACCATTGTCATGAAATTCATTTGTATAAAGCTTTCATTGTATATTTATAGGGTTATTTTTTAAAAATTGTTTTCCCAATATTATATAAATTTAATTAATTTAATGTGGTTTTCAATAGAAAATGTTTTTCAATTTTTTTTATGTTTAAGAAGTTTTTTAAATGGGTTTCAAAGCTTACTTAATATTCTTTTAAAAGTATATTTTACAAGAAAATGATTCCAATTATTTCAATATTTCTTTATAATTTTTTCAAATCCATTTTATAGAAAAGGGTATTCAAATTATTTCAAGACATATTTTGAAGGATTTCTTTATATTTTAAAATAAAAAGTTTTTCAAAATGTTTAAATATTTATTTATGAGTTTTAAAGGTGTTTTAAAAGAAAAAGGTTTTAAAAATATTCTCAAGGTTACTTAATATGTTTTAAAATATATTCTAAAAGAAAAATGTTTTCAAAATGATTTATGTTTTAAAAATATTTTTTCATTGAGGAAATTTTTTTTACTAAAAAAATGTTTTAAATAAAATTTTAATGCTTTCCTTATAAGAAAAGGGTTTTGAAAAGGTTTTATAAAATGAATTTTGAATGAAGGGATACCTTATTTACAAAATTTTTTATGTGATCATTCAAAGTCCTTCTCTATCTAAGATGAAATAGTTTGTTGTAGTTTATGATTTACTGAGGATATGATCCAATAATACCATCCATATTATTTATTGAATGGTTTATGTTTTGATGGAATGATGTTTATGACAACCCTTCCACATCTATGAGTTATATACTTCTGATACCTGTTTCTTTTAATGAGTTATTATTTGATGATATGATTATGAAACCTATATATTTTTCATAGGTAATGTTATGATAATATTTTATGATACCTATTTATTTTCATGGATTATGATATGATGTTTATGAAACCCATCTCTTTTTATGGGACATGATATGATGCAAGTTTTCTATATTTTGTGGCACCTGTATGAATGATTTTATTAAGTGACAGGTGGGACCTATATATCCATTCAATTCAATTGGTATAGATTTATATCTTTTGATAAAAAATGGGATTCGTGTCGATGGGATCAATACACCATGGAAGATATTAAAACTCGATTTACCATGGGAAGATGGTGAAACCTGATCCACTATTGGAAGATGGGAAAACCTGATACACAATGGGAAGATGGGGAACCCGGTCTACTATGGGAATATGGGGAAACTTGATACTTTATAAGGAAATTTGTAACATCCAATTACCTTTCATATAGTTATGTTCTAAAACTTATCATGGTTTCACCTTTTCATTGTCTGGGTAGGTTGAAGGAGGAATTTGGAGGATACCTATAATGGTTAAGTCAAAGATTTGTTGGATTCTTATCTTTAAATAATCGTGTCTATAGCCCATTGATGAATTACACATTTTTTTATATAACCACATTCCATGTAAATATTCAAATTTAAATATTTAATTTTTATCAATAGGCGATGGGTTTTTCAGTGGATATGATAAATACCAATTACATAATGTGTAACTAGGTTACACGTTGTGTAAAACCCAGAGTCTTGTTTATTTAACAAGAATTCCAACAGAATTTTCATTTGTTCTTCATCCAAACTTTCTTTCTATTAACCTAGAGCCTTCCCCATGTGATTCTCGGAGTCTCCAACCCCTTTGGGCCATTTATTTCAATAATTGATCATTGTGGAGATCACAATGTGTCTTTCTGGGTAAGCGTTCTTCATGCCTCTCCATCTCTTTCTATTTTTGGTCCTTCAAGTTTGATGGATCTCCTTGAGTTTGGTGGATCTAAGACCCATGTTTTTAAACTAATTTCTTGGTTGAGTTCCTAGATCTTATGCACCTTTGTTTGTGTTGGTAGGTTTCATTACGAGCATCATGTTTCAATCAGGAAGGTAGATGGATCTGTCCCTAGTTGAAATTTTAATTAAACATTAATTGATTGATTTAAATTTAGTTTGATTTAAAATGGAATTACTTAAATCCAATAAATTTCTTTCAATAGTTTTATTAAAACCCTAAATCTAGTGAATTGGGTGTTTGGCTCTCTTTGGCATGAAATTGGGAAAACCCATAATTCCAATGAATTGGGGTGATTTTGAAATGGATGGAAACCGTATGAAAATTTAATTTTTTGAATTTAATTTTTAAATGGACTATGAAAGTGCATGAATTTGTTTCAAATTCATATTTATATGAAAATTTATTAAAATCAGTTTTTATAGAAACCCAGTGGTTTCATTTTAAAAATAAATGTTTTTGATTAAAAACCCATTATGGGTTTAAAAGAGAAAATTGGAATTTTTGAAAAGAGGGAAATGTGATGTAATTTCATTTTAAGTAGTCTTGAAATACTTGAAACCCCTATAAGAAATATGAAATCTTGGTGAAAAAATCCCACAATTTGACACACATAGAGAATATACAGGGTATAAACTGGGCAGATGTTGCTGAAAAAGAAGACAACTCCATTAAAGATCAAATCCTCTTATAAGAAATCAAAAATCTAGTTTTAGACAATATAAGGCTATCCAATGAGAAGGAAGAACCCGATACTTTTCAATCTGATTAGATTCCAAGATCTATTATCATCAAAGATGATGATCATACCTTGGGTAAGAGGGATAAACCTCATGAAAAAATGAAATGCAATGCATGCAACAAATGCACTGCAACCCTTCATAATTGTGATTTCCCTCGGGAAATTCTATAAAAAATGTGGATGAACACACCCCATATTTGGGAATTGAATAGATCCATAACCCCTATCTTTTAAATTCCACTGATATTGTTGGGATAAAGACTAAAACCAACAACAACAAAAAATGACTTAGATTCTCTTCCCCATTAAAAAATTATTTCTATTATTTGATCAAAATCTCTGGACTCCATTTTCTATAATATAAAATCTGTTAAACTTATGACTAACCTGATGATTGTTCAGAAAAAAGCACAGTCTATTATTACTAAGGTGACTGCAACTGTTCCCAATGAAGTAGAATATGTTAAACCATTGAAGGGAATTACACCCTCGGTATAAGATCCTATGCTGATGTAAGAAATCAATGGCTCCACTAAGCAGATAAAACCCAAAGAGAAATCTGGGGTGGAGAATAAAAATGACCCAGAACCAACCCTTAATAGTTCAATAATACATCCTTCTAAGAGAAATGTTAAGGTTAAGAACAAAAAACCTGTCTTATTTAATAATGATACTATTCTAGATATAAATAATGACACCAAAATGAAATATAATGAATTTTTCTCTACTCCCTCTAGTCAAATAATTACACTTAGTTGTACTACTAAATATTGAAAACTGAACAAAGTCCCTAAGGTAGTTCAGCCTGAGACCGAATATGTTAAATATGGTAGCACACCCTCGGTACATGACCCTAAGTTTATTCAGGTAATTAATGACTCCATGGATCAGATACAGTGTTATCTCTCGGATCTGGACATTCTCAAAAAGCCAAACATAACTACTTCAAAGGTTACAGGTACACCCAAATCTCTATCTATAGATAGTAATGAATTCTCTATGTAGTCTGAAGTTTTATTTCGAACCACAATACCAATTCATTGTTGCTATGTTCTAAGAGTTATATAGACTCAAATATGTGTGTTCCAATAAATGAACCTACAAAGAAGAACCATAACACATCTAACCATGAACTGTAACAAACCTCTAATAATAATTTTATAAGGTTTACTATAAATAAAGTTTATAGAAAAAAGAATAATGGGAGTTCTAACTCCAAACTTAGGTTTAAATAAAGATACTTTTTTGGAATTGTCAGGGTATTGCTAACTCTGACATGTTCATTGTTTTAAAGACAATGGTTAACACTCATAATCCTTTTTTATTTGCTATTACTAAGACAAAAAATTAATCTTTCCTTTAAATACTCTCATTTATCTCAACATAATTATGTGTTTACTGGTGCAACCAATAATAACCTCAATGCTGAATCATTGTGGATTTTTTTTTGAAAGATGAAACAAATATTTTCTACTCCTTTTTTATGCTAAGAAAATATACCAAGAAAGAAGAACTCTTTGGAATGATCTCTCATATCTTAAAACTAATATTAATGCACCCTGGTTTATTATTAGAGACATTAATTCTATTCCCAAATCAAGTGAGAAAATTGGACATTCTCATTCTTCGATTTCCACGAGAGAGGTTAAAACCTCAATAAATGACAAAAATATCATTGAAATTAATCTCACTGGTGCAAAATACACATGGTATAGAAGACAATATAACAAAGTAGTTGTCTCTATGTTGGATAGAGACTTTATGAATGTCCCTGCTTTAGATAAATGGGACACTATCTCCAGCACCACTCTTCACAGGTTGAAATCTTATCATCACCCCATCCTTGTCAATGTATTCACCAAAGATATAAAACCCCCTTTTTTCCTATAATATTTAACAATTTGTGGTTCTGTGATTACGAGTGCACTCATATCATCCAAAACTACTGGTCCTAAATGTCTCATAACGATGATGCCTTTTCTTGTAACCTCAAATTAAAACATATCAAATAGACTCTAAAAACATGGTGCAACTCTAAATCCAATAAAATTAACAATGAAATAAGGATTCTGGAGAAAGATATCAGTGATATTCAAAACAAAAACACCATATCTAACCTCAACAATAATCCTACTGAAGAACTAAATATTGATGTCAAACTCAACTCCTTGCCCACATTTAAAGAAAATATAAGAAAAAACTTGTTTAAAGTTAAATGGTCAATAGACAGTGACAAAAATACTAAATTCTATAACTCTCTTCAAAGAATCAGGAAGGCCTACAGGCCGTTATTCTTTCTAATGGATGAGGACAAGCTCCTTGAAAATGAATATGACATCTCTCATCATATAGTCTTCTACTATGAAACCATATTCAATGGTACATATATCAACAATGACATCCTCCCCGAGGTCATTAATTTAGTGATCATTGATGAGGAAAAATACTTCTTTCTCAACACACTTCTAGATCATGAAATTAAAGATATTTTCTTTTGTCTGAATCCATATAGTGCTCCAAGTCCTGATAGATTTAATAATGGTTTCTTCTAACATTATTGGGATGTGATTAATAACGATTCTTTTAAACTTGTAAAATCCTTTTTTCCAATGGGGTTCTCCCTCATGAACTTAATTACAAGTTTCTCACCTTGATACCAAAAGTGGATAATGCCTTTAAGATTCATCTGTTTAGACCCATTTCTCTTATCAATACTCTTTATAAAATCATCACCAAAATCATTTTAACATACTTTCCACTCTCTTGGGAAAAATTATCTCCTGGAGCCAATTTGGTTTTATAAAGGGTAGATCAATTCAATAATACCTCTGTCTATCCTTTGAGTATGTCAATAACTTGAATAAAACTATCACAAGTGGCAACATAGCTATTAAAATTGACATCAAAAAAGATTTTGACACCATGGACTAGAGATTTATCTTCAAATTCCTTCATGATTTTGGATTTAGTAGTTCTTTTATCACCGCAATTAAAACTCTCTTCAACTCGGTGTCTATCTCCATTTTGATCAATGGCTCTCCCCAAGGATATTCTAAATGCACCAAATGTGTCAGGCAAGGTGACCCCCTATCTTTCATTCTCTTCGCGATAATAGAAGACTACCTCAATCATCTGATCAACTGTTTGGTGGTCTAGAATAAGCTGAAGCCCATCCATGTATCTAGGAGTGTGAATGCTACTATTCATAATTTTTATGTTGATGACATCATCATTTTTCTTCAAGGTGATAAAAGAAATATTCTTAACCTCAAAAATGTGCTCTCACACTAGGAATATGTTTTTGGTTAACCCATTAGTTGGAACAAACCAGCATCTTCGTTGGGATGAACATTCTTCATAGTAGAAAATGTAACATTATCAGTGACCTAGGTCTGAAAGAATGTACAATCCCTTTCACCTATCTTGGTGTTCCCATATTTTTGGGCAGGCCCATGTATTGTCACATTGAAATTATTGTTGAACAAGTTCTAAATCAACAATATTCTTGGAAAGGTAAATCTCTTTATATGGTAGGTAGGACTTTCCTTGTTAAATCCACTATTGTCTATAAGATGGTTTACTGCATGATGGTCTATAAATGGAATATTGGTCTTATCAAAAAAAATGAACACTGCTATAAAAAATTTCATCTGGATTGGAAGTATTGTGGAAATAAAACTTGTGATTATTCCCTGATCAACTTATTGCAATCCCATTGAAAATGGTCGTATTGGTATAAAAAATATAAGTTACTTTAATGAATCCCTTCAGGAAATACTCACTTGGAACCTTTTTCATAATACTTCTGAAGATATTAACTTTCTTAATAATAGATTTCTTGAAAAAATTAAGATGGGAAATTAGAATTTTATTAATTCTTCCATATGGCCATCAATCAATAACTTATTCACTAATATTATGAATAATTCCAAATGGTTGGTCTGCAGAGACTCCTCCATGAAATTATGGTTAGATAACTGGACTAGAAAGCCTTTAATTTCTATGATATCTCTTGATAAAACTCCTAAAAACACCAATAGATCTATCAGAGATATTTTAAACTCTCAATAGGATCACCGCCTTGGTACCATTCTTAACATCATTGAAAACTACTCTTTTACTTACAATAATTCTTTCTTAATTTGGGAACCTACTCACAATGGTATGCTCAACTCAAAAAATTTCTACAATCATTATTTCTCAAAATCATAGAGAGATTATAGATGGATAAAAAATTTCAACAAACCTTGTATAAAACCGTAGAGATTAAAACTCATATGGATTCTTGCTCACAACATAGTTCCCACTAAAAGTTTCCTCCAGTATTTTGGAATCTAGCTCTGCTCTAGGTGTAAAATCTGTAATCAACACAAAGAAGATCCTAACCACATCTTCCTTTCTTATTATACTGCTTCTTCTCATTGGAACTATATTCTTGACATTTTTACTACAACTGGTTGATTCTTGATTCCATCAAAACTAAACTTAAGAAATATGCCAAAATGGAATGCTCTTAGAAAATTAGGAACCTCTTCATTACTGCAGTTTTTGAGCTTCGCCATGTGATCTGGTATGATCATAATGATATTATTTTAAAAATTACTCCCTCAATCAAAATAAATTCTAGATACGGATACTTATTTCCATACATGAATCTTCCTCGATGCAAACGGAAAATTTCCCCAACACCATGCGTGAATTTGGGTTCCTAAAGAATCAACAGATTAACGACAATATCTGTCAACCGCACTGCACTATAGAGGTTTTTTAGAGAGCACCTCTCCCTTGATGGATCAAAATCAATATTTATGTCACCTTCAAGGGAAATCTGGGACCTACAGGGTGTAGTGATATCTTTAAGAATCACCTTAGTCAGATACATGAATGTTTCATGGGTAAGTGTGGCATTTACACCTCCCTTGAAGATGAGATGCAGAGTTTGATTCATGCTATTTCCTTTTCCAATCTCTTTGGTTGGAATAACCTCTTGATTGAAAGTGACTCGACGACCATCATACAAGAGATTTGGAATGGAATAACACGTCTTTCTTGGCCAATCACTACCTGTTGGATGGAATTCACCCGTTCACTTTTCAATCTTTACTATATCATCACACATGTTTATCGAGAATCAAACACAGTTGTAGATGGCCTATCCAACATGGGAGTAAATAAAGAAATTACCTGGTTCTAAGACCTCCCCGGTACTCTTCTCTCCCTTCATGAAAAATATTTTAATATGATCCTATAATTTAGAATCTTGTAAACTTTTTTTTAATAATAATTTTTCTTTTGTCGTTTTTTTCCAAGGCATCAATTTTTTTTAAAAAAAAATACATAGGTTGTTAGTTTATATTTTGGACAACAAATTATGATTTAAATTCGTCTAAAATAGAATATCCATGCATCCCATTGCACAACCAATGGTGATGAGTCTCTTTTTCCAAAGGGCCAAAGGGGAGTATGTACATACTTTCCATTTCAGAATGTTGGGTCCCTATAGCATGTAACATCATTAGATATTTGGCAGATGACCATGTTTCTCTCTATTTTGTATTTCAAATGTATATGAAATTTTTATGAATTTATTTACATTCTTTGTAAATTTATATAAATTTTGTTATATAAAAGTTTCTATTTAATCCATTTTGGGAAATGTGAAATTTTTATAAATCACGCTATGTTTAAAGGAAAATTCCATAGTGTGAAATGTATTTCCATATATGAAATCTGAAGCATGAATTTCTAATGTATTTCCATATTTTAAATCATAAAGCATGATTTGTTTAAATATTATTTTGTGAATTCCAAATATATTTATTTGAAAATTGAGGGCACATTATCGTTTAACTTGATATTGGTAGATTTTTGTGGAATATTTGGTGAAATACTACTATTAATTGGATGACACCCATATTCTTCCTTTGGGTGTTTGTAGATTATCTCCTTCTAGGTTCAAGAAAGGGAAATGGGTCTCTTGGATGTGGATCTAGTTGTTGAACCATGGACTTGGTGAGTTTTGTCCTTTGAGACTTGGGTTGTTTTCCCTATTTTGGTTCTTTAGATATCAGAATTTGGGATTTTATTACCTTGTTGACATATGCTACATTAATCTAAGTTGAGTTTCTTTTGATATGCATATTGTCTTTTTTATTTTACTTCCCTAGTTGTTAGTAGAAAAATTATTCCCACTTTCAATTTTTAGGATTCTAGGTGCTAGTCGCTAACTCATGGGGATCAGTAATACCGTTCGGGATATGTTAGGGCCTGCTCGAGTATCAGGTTATCAGGGTAACCAATTTTGTTTGTGAAAAAGTGGTATCAAAGGATGGTTGATATGTTGTATTCAATTATATATTAATTTTTGAAATCTTTTCGAGACATAGGAGGTAGTTTTGGTTGAGTTCTTGACCATATCGCACTATGATTAACCTTAAGTAACTAGGGGTGGTTAGGGAAAGGTGTCTTGAGGATTAGTTATAGTATTTTCTATTTTTTTATTTGGATAGAGTGAGATACAAATATTTTTTATTATATTTGTTTTGATTAATTTCCATTTTTTCTCAATTTGAGTATTAATATAATGTCTTCTTTATTGACTGCTAATATTGTGTATCATCATACCTTCGAGAAGACATGTGAAATAGTTATAGGAGGATGTTGCTGATAAACATCAGTGAGAAAATCCTTTAGTGGACTCAAACCTGGTTGAAGTGATTGTGAGAACTATTGAAGATTTGGCACAGATTCCACCTTTAGTCCCCATTTATGATCAAGCCTTGGAACCTTAGAGGTATATTCTCAAGTTTTTTTGTAACGACCCAAAGTTTCATTAATGTAAATCCCTCTTGATCTACTTAAATGCCTCTTTATTTTTATATAAAATCTCAACTTCTTTGGTTTTATGTTAAGAATTTTGACCGTTGCTAATATAGCCGTTGAACAGTGATCACATGATTAGTATAAATATAGGGCTTTAACAAATCCAAATTTAATCAGACAAAGGAAGCGATGACCTCATCCAGTAGAACCGCCCCATACGAAGCCCATTTTTCAGAGCTCGAAAAAGAGGTGGCATCCTTGGGCTTCGCTCTTGACCAAGCCCAAACCGAGCTTCATCATGTCAAGCTCGAACGGAACCGTCTACGGGAAAAGTGGAAGTTGATAGAGATTACCACTCGAGAAATGTTATCCAAGCCACCCCAAGAGTCTGTCGCCATCGCACACCTTACCCTTAGGTCTTATGTGGCTGTTTTAAGGGGTTATGTAACAAATAAATAGTACTATGTTCATGTACATTATTTTTTATATAATAATGAATATACTTTCTTGTCATTATTGATACATTGTAAATAGTTTTTGAAGTACAAATAATGCTTTTAGTTATTATTTAGTTAAGAATTATATTTTATTAAATTAAGGTATTTTTTAATTAAATAATATTTTAATAAAATATTATTATTAAATTAATTTTTATTAAATATAAATGATCTTATAATTTTTTGAATGCAATTGTAATTTTTATTAAGGTTTGAAAGCCATTTTTGTCAAAACCCACGAATTTTTGATAAATGTCGGTTTTTATTTTAAAAGTGAAAATTAACATATTCAGAAAATTATTTAGATAAAATAAATGTTATTTATAGAATTAGGACGTTGAACTTATCCAACGGTGAATTTTTTATAATTTTCTGAGACAGTCAAATTTTTGGGTAAAAATTAAATACCGTTTAAATATATAATGTGTTTTATGACATCATAATGACCCAATAGTGATGTAATAAAATACTAAAATCTTTATGTTCGGACAATATATGTTTTACCATTAATATAATGTGATTTTGGGTTTGTTTGACTTACTTTGTAAAGCATTAATGGACCCCTCAAGACTTATTAAACACTATGTCTTTTTAAATTAATTTCTATGGGAGTATGACTCACCTCTACATAAGAAACCCTATTATTTTAAGAATTTCGGACTTTGGCCTTATAAAATATGTTTTTCCTCTTCCCTTTTCCAAAAAACATGGTAAAAAACCATGGGAAGGTTTGTGGTTTGGATTAATTTATTGTAAGGGTTTTTTCTTCCTTTCTCATTTTTGTCCAATTTTCTTTAAGTTGTTTTGCCCTTTTAATTTCAATTATGAATGTTGGGGTATGGTTTCGAACCTCCCTCATACTGCCCTTTTTATGTTTGAATGATGGGAGACCCATTTCTCTCTCATTAAATGCATCCCCTTTACACCCGTTACTATGCCAAAATTCCGAAAGGAACTTCTCTCTTCTCTTTTACATTCAAGGAATACTTTTGTATAATGAATGTAAATTCCATTAAAATTGATGGGACATGTTTCTATATGACCTAATTATTGTCCATTACATGTAAATAGGATGATTAACCCCTTTCTTTCTCATTAAATGCCTCCCATTTACACCCGTTACTATACCGAAATTTCAAAAGGAACTTCTCTCTCCTCTTTTACATTGAAGCAATACTTTTGTATCATGAATATAAATTCCATTACAATTGTTGGGACATGTATCTATATGAACTTATTACTGTCCATTACATGTAAAAATGATTAGGAACCCCTTTCTCTCTCATCAACCATTTTTATGAATTCTTATGTCACGCCGTTACGCTATCGAAATCGTGCTGATTTTCTAAGCCAATGTCATTGTTTAGGGAATACCATGCCCATTTATCCATCAAGGGTATTAAACTTTATGCACATTTACTTATTGATTATAAAGTTTCATGTATGAATTCCACATTCCTTTATCATGGAATAAATGATTATGTTTTATGAATCCACGTTTTATGATCTATGTGGCACACTTATGCATGAAATGAAATGTTTAAGAAGGGTGCACCCTTATAACGATCCAATGCACTGGGTAAAGTATAGTATCATGATACGTCATGTGCAATGAGGGTTGACTCATGCTAAATCAAGTGAAACTAGGGTTTACTCGTTCTTCATGTGCAATGAGGATTTACTCATGCTCTATGTGCAATGAGCCTTGGCTCATGCTAATTCCATGTTAAGTGTTGTTGCCACATTTCCATGTTATGATTATCTTTCTTTATCATGCCTTTATGTTCATGTTTCTCTTGTTCTCTATTGATATGCCTAATGTCTAACATGTATTTTACTCTTCATGTTATTCCATGTGTATTCCCTTACTGGGATTTATAGCTCACCCTTTTCTTATGCATGTCCCCAGGTTATCCCATGTAATGCTAAGTACGAGGGAATGTAGTGGTCATGTAAAGGAAGTTTTAAATAAAGGTGTTGTATTTCATGTTTCAAGTTTTTATGTATTGATCCTAATCCCCAAAAAAACTAAACATATCGATCTTCTTTGTTGTATCAGGGGAAGTTTTATGTTATAAATCATGTTTAAGTTTGTAATAAAAGCAGGGTTGTCATATGTGGTATCAAAGGATAGGTTTAGTTATTTTTAGTATTAGGATTAGAAAACCCTAGAAAAGCCATGGAGATAAGACTAAGTACAATATAAATGTCCATATGTTTTGGTGATTATTGAGTAAGTGGTTTATCAAGAAAATACATCCCTGTCTGGATACGAGTAGGTTGAGGCGGCTCTGGCATAGATGTATCCTAGGGGTAAAACCTGAAAACACCATTTTGAGCTAGACTCGAATTGGAACTGGTGAACGACAACGGTCCTTGATACACTCTTGGTTACGACACTCCCGAGGGATATGTTTTGCTAAATTCACAAGCTTAGTATGAACCCTTATTAAGAGAATTAAAAAAATTCCCCTAAGAATGTATGTTTGAAAGTAGATCATGAAAATCCTAGATTGAAACCTATAGACTCATGAGTTAAGGAAATAAAAGTTTATTTATAAGTCATCAAATTTTGTCTTTGGATTAACCTTTATGTGTTAACCCTAACTTTCCTTTTATTCCAGCCAATGGCTGGTAATAGGAGGACTCATGCTAACAACTGTTGTGAAGATCAGTGTGATGACTGTACTAATGAGATGCCCAATCCAATGGGAGCGGGAATCGCGAAATTTGTCACGCTTCTCTCTCATCTAACTCAAGTTTTGAATAGAACACGGGTCAAGAGGAATGTTCAACCCCCCGTAAGAAAGAACAAGTCGCTATCGGGAGCTTCATGAGACAAATGCCTCCTACTTTTAGTGGATCATCTGATCCCACGATCACTGAACAATGGATCAACTCTATTGAAAAGATCTTTTCCATACTTCAATGTTCTGAACAAGAGATGGTTCTCCTGGCGACTTACCATATGGAGGGTGAAGTTGATCAATGGTGGACGTTGATCAAAAATACGAAGCCTGAGGAGGAGATTGAGGCGTTGGAATGGAAGGATTTCTAGAAGATCTTTTTCAATAAATATTTTCCGCGCACCCTCCTACTTAAGATGGAAAGGGAATTCCTTTCCCTCAAGAAAAAAGGCGAAGAATCTGTTGGTGCGTATGAGGAAAACTTCACAAGGCTTGCACGATACGCTTCCAGATTTGTTGTTACCACAGAATGCAAAGTTGACCGCTTCTTTGGTGGGTTGAAGCCTAGCCTACGAAAAGCATTAGCAATTCGTGACTTCGACAACTATGAGGAAATTGTCTGATGTGCCCTCAAAGTCGAAATGGAGATCGGGGGATCACAGGGGTATCATGGGGACAAGAAGCATAAGGTGGACTTCAATGATGGTGGTCCGATGGATAAATCCAACGGTGTCAAGAAGATCCAGCACCCCACTTGCAAAAAGTGTGGAAAGAAGCACCTTGGAAATTGCCTTAAGGGGATGAAGTAATGCTTCAGGTGTGGAAGGGAAGGGCACTTAGCTATTAACTGTCGGCAAGAAGGACCCACGGCTGCGACAGAGGAGAGGAATTCTCCGTTCGAACCTCAACGCATTGTTCAATGCTAAAAATTCAAATAACCGGGTCATTTTGCAAATTAGTGACCTAATCTAATGGTTTTTGGAGGCAACCAACAACCACTAAGGTAGAAAGGAAGAGATTTTGCCATCACTTCTGCCGAAGTGAACCCTGACAACGAAGTGGTGACAGGTATGATTGTTATTCATTCAAGAATAGAGAACATACTTTTTGATTCAGGTTCTACACAATCTTTTATATCACGAAAGTTTAGTAGAACAATCCCGACACCACCACAAATCATGGAAGTGAAGAGTCGGTGAGTACGGAAAATGGGGAAATCATTGTATCCCATGAATATAAGTCCTCCACTGTTATAATATGTGGATTGAATTTCCCGACGACCCTCTTCATACTCCCTCTGGTGGAATTTGATGCAATTCTTGGCATGGATTGGCTTTCCTTATATAGAGCCAACATAAATTGTCAGGAGAGGGAAATCACACTCCATATGGATAATCGACCCCCAATTCCTTACAAGTGTAAGGAGGAAGATGAATCTCCTTTAGCTCCATCATATCAAGTGTGGATATTAATGCCCTAGGAGCACGCGTATCTATCTTAGATGATTGAGTCCAAGGAAGAAACCACCCTTGAGGAAATGCCTATTGTGAGGGAATTTGCTGAAGTGTTTCCTGAGAAACTGTCTGGTCTTCCTCCTTAAAGAGATGTTGAATTCTCAACTGAACTTATACCCGGCGCTTTACCAATATCCAAGACTCCATATAGAATGGATATTTTAGAGGTTGAAGAATTGAAGAAATAACTACAGGAGAATCTGGGTAAAGGGTTTATACACCCAAGTGCTTCACCATGGGGTGCACCAGTCCTCTTCGTCAAGAAGAAGGATGAGTCAATGCGCCTTTGCATCGATTATCATGAGCTCAACAAAATCATGATAAAGAACAAGTATACTCCCCCAAGAATTGATGAATTTTTTGATCAGCTGCATGGAACACAATACTTCTCCAAGGTGGAATTGCGGTCTGGATATTATCAAGTAAGGGTGAAGAAGGAAGATATCCCCAAGACTTCTTTTCGCACAAGATACGTGCACTATGAATTCATAGTAATGCCTTTCAGACTCACTAATGCTCCAGAAATCTTCATGGACTTAATGAATAGAGTCTTTAGATATTACCTAGAAAAATTTGTGGTAGTTTTTATAGATGATATTCTAATATACTCCAAAACCAAGGAGGATAATGAGGAGCATTTAAGAACTGTACTGGAGACTTTGCGCAAGGAGAAGCTCTATGAATAGTACAACAAGTGTGAGTTCTGGTTGAAGGAAGTCTCATTCTTGGTCCATATCATCACAAGCAATGGGATATCTGTGGATCCCTCCAAAACAGAAGCAATTGAGGAATGGATAAGGCCAACATTGGTAACAGATATCCATAGCTTCTTGGGGTTAGCTAGATATTATCGACGATTTGTGAGAAATTTCTCACAATTGTCCAACCCTCTTACCAAGATAACTCGAAAGGGAGTAAAGTTTTCTTAGAGTGATGAATGTAAAGAAATCTTCAAGGAGTTGAAAAAGAGGCTTATCACTGCGCCCGTGCTCACTTTACCCACAACTGGGGAAATATTTGTGGTATTCAGTGATGCTTCAGAGAAGGTCTTAGGCTATGTGCTGATGCAGAATGATAAATTGATATCCTATGCCTCAAGGCAATTGAAAATCCATGAGCAAAACTATCCAACGCATGATCTGGAGTTGGAGGCAGTGATCTTTGCCTTGAAAATATGGAGGCATTATCTATATGGGGGGAAATGTGAGATATATACTGACCACAAGAGTCTTAAATATATATTTACCTAGAAAGAGCTTAATATGCTCCAGAGAAGATGGATAGAGCTCATCAAGGATTATGACTGTTTAATCCATTACCACCCTGGTAAAGCGAACAAGGTGGCAGATGCCCTAAGTAGAAAGGATCCAACGATTCTATCAATGATGAGAATTGAGAAGGATCCAATCTTCTTAGACTTGATGAAGATGGACATGGGAATCATAGAGAAGGGAACATCATAAATCCTTTCACAAATGATTTCTCAACTATCTCTTTTGGAAAGGTTAAAGGATGCTCAAAAGGACGATGTGGGAATTCAAGAAAAAGTGGAAGCTATCGAAAAAGGGAAATCCTTAGAGTTTAATGTTAATGAAGAAGGAATTGTGTGGTTTGGGAAAAGACTATGTGTTCCATCAAGTTCGGAGCTGAAGAAGGAACTTTTGGATGATGCACATAGTTCAAATTTCTCTATTCACCCAGGGAGCACAAAGATGTATCGAGATCTCCAAGAGAAATTTTGGTGGGATAATATGAAAAAGGAGATCGCTGAATATACATCAAAGTGCCTGGTGTGCCAGCAAGTGAAGGAAGAGAGGCAGAAGTCTAAGGGAATGATGCAACCATTGCCCATACCAGAATGGAAATGGGAGAACATCACCTTGTACTTCGTCATCGGACTTCCGAAGACATCCAAAGGCAACAATGCAATCTGGGTTGTTGTGGATCGTCTTACAAAGATTGCACACTTCATTACTATTCAGGAGGATTTATCATTGGATCAATTAGAATAGATATATATCAGAGAAGTGGTAAGGTTTCATGGAGTACCACTATCTATTGTGTCTGACCGAGATCCAAGATTCACCTCTATGTTTTGGAAGAGTTTTCAACATGCTCTGAATATTGAAATGAACTTCATTATGACCTATCATCCTCAAACTGATGGTCAATCTGAGTGGACTATCCAAACACTTGAGGATATGTTGAGAGCATTCTCAATGGACTTTAAATGAGGATGGGATCAACATCTTCCTCTGGTTGAGTTCTCTTATAATAACAGTTTCCACTCGAGCATCCAAATGGCACCATATGAAGCCCTATATGGGAAAAGGTATAGAACACTGACATTATGGGATGAGGTCGGTGAACGTAAGCTGCTTGGACCAAAAATGGTCGAGGAAATGGTGGAGAAGGTGAAAACCATTTAGCAGCATATCAAGGTAGCCCCAAGTCGACAGAAGAGTTATGCAGATAATCATCGACGAGACCTTGAGTTTAAAGTTAGAGACATGGTTTTTCTACGCATATCTCCATGGAAGAAGGTCATGAGGTTTGGAAAGAAAGGGAAGTTAAGTCCAAGGTACATCCGTCCCTTCAAGATTATTGATCGTGTCAGGGATGTGGCCTATCGACTAGCACTTCCACCAACTATGGACAAAGTACATAATGTATTTCATGTATCACTATTAAGGAAGTACATACCGGACCCTTCACATGTACTCTCTTCTGAGGAGGTACAATTGGAAGATGATATTTCTTATAAGGAGCAACCAGTAAAGATCTTAGATCATAGAGAAAAATTTATATGAAATAAGACAATACCCCTTGTCAAGGTGTTGTGGAGAAACCACAAGTTTGAAAAAGCGACTTGGGAATTGGAGGAAATGATGAAGCAGAGTTACCCACATCTATTTTAGTGTGGGAAAAGGAAAATTTCGAGGGCGAAATTTCTTAAGGGGGTAATATTGTAACGACCCAAAGTTACATTAATGGAAATCCCTCTTGATCTAATTAAATGTCTCTTTATGTTTATATAAAATTTCAACTTCTTTGGTTTTATATTAAGAATTTTGACCGTTTCTAATATAGATATTGAACAATAATCACATGATTAGTATAAATATAGGGCTTTAACAAATCCAATTTACTCAGGAAAAGGAAGTGATGGCCTCATCCAGTAGAGTTGCCCCATACGAAGACCATTTTTTAGAGCTCAGAAAAGAGGTGGAATCCTTGGGCTTCGCTCTTGACCAAGCCCAACCTTAGCTTCATCATGTCAAGCTCGAATGATACTGTCTTTGGGAAAAGTAGAAGTTTATAGAGATTACCACTCGAGCAATGTTATCTGAGCCACCCCAAGAGTCTATCACCATCGCACACCTTACCCTTAGGTTTTATGCGGCTATTTTAAGGGGTTATGTAACAAATAAATAGTACTACATTCATGTACATTATTTTGTATCTAATAATGAATATACTTTCTTGTCAGTATTGATACATTGTAAATAGTTTTTAAAGTACAAATAATATTTTTAGTTATTATTTAATTAAGAATTCTATTTTATTAAATTAAGGGATTTTTGAATAAAATCATATTTTAATAAAATATTATTATTAAATTAATTTTTATTAAATATAAATGATCTTATAATTTTATGAATGCAATTTTAATTTTTATTAAGGTTTGAAAGCCATTTTTGTCAAAACCCACGAATTTTCGATAAATGTTAGTTATTATTTTAAATGTAAAAATTAACATATTTAGAAAATTATTTAGATAAAATAAATGTTATTTCTGGAATCAGGACATCGAAATTATCCAACGGTGAATTTTTCATCATTTTCTGAGATAGTCAAATTTTTGGGAAAAAATTAAATACTGTTTAAATATATAATGTGTTTTATGACATCATAATGACCCAATAATGATGTAATAAAATACTAAAATCTTTATGTTCGGCCAATATATGTTTTACCATTAAAATAATGTGATTTTGGGTTTGTTTAACTTACGTTTTAAAGCCTTAATGGACCCTTTAAGACTTATTAAACACCTTGTCTTTTTAAATTAATTTCCATGGTAGTATGACTCACCTCCACATAAGCAACCCTACTATTTTTAGAAGTTTGGAATTTGGACTTATAAAATATTTTTTTTCCTCTTCCCTTTTCCAAAAACCATGGGACATAACCATGGGATGGTTTGTGGTTTGCATTAATTTAATGTAAGGGTTTTTTCTTCCTTTCTCATTTTTGACCAATTTTCCTTAAGTTGTTTTTCCATTTTAATTTCAATTATGAATGTTGGGGTATGGTTTCGCACCTCCCTCATACTGCCCTTTTTATTTTTTAATGATGGGAGACCCCTTTCTCTTTCATTAAATTCCTCCCATGTACACCCGTTACTATGCCGAAATTCCGAAAGGAACTTCTCTCTCCTCTTTTACATTTAAGAAATACTTTTGTATCATGAATCTAAATTCCATTAAAATTGTTGGGAAATGTATTTATATGACCTCCTTACTGTCCATTACATGTAAATATGATGAGTAACTCCTTTCTCTCTCATTAAATTCCTCCCATGTACACCCGTCACTATGCCGAAATTTCGAAAGGAACATCTCTCTCCTCTTTTACATTCAAGAAATACTTTTGCATCATGAATCTAAATTCCATTACAATTGTTGGGACATCTATCTATATTACCTCTTACATTCCATTACATGTAAATATGATGTGGAACCCCTTTCTCTCTCATCAACCTTTTTTATGAATTCTTATGTCATGCCGTTACGCTGCCGAAATCGCACCGATTTTCTAAGCCAATGTCATTGTGTAGTGAATAACATGCTCATTTCTTCATAAAGGGTATTCATCTTTATGCACGTTTACTTATTGATTATAAGGATTCATGTATTAATTCCACATTCCTTTATCGTGGAATAAATGATTATGTTTAATGAATCCACGTTTTATGATCCATGTGTCACCTTATACAAGAAATGAAATGTTTAAGAAGGGTGTGCCCTTATAGCGCTCCAATGCATTGGGTAAAGTATAGTATCATGATACGTCATGTGAAATGAGTGTTTACTCATGCTAAATCAAGTGAAACAGGGGTTTACTTGTGCTTCATGTGCAATGAGGATTTACTCTTGCTCTATGTGCAATGAACCTTGGCTCATGCTAATTCCATGTTAAGTGTTGTTGCCACATTTCCAGGTAATGATTATCATTCTTTATCATGCCTTTATGTTCATGTTTCTATTGTGCTCTATTGATATGCCTAATGTCTAACATGTATTGTACTCTTCATGTTATTCCATTTGTATTCACTTACTGGGCTTTATAGCTCACCCTTTTCTTATGCATGTCCTCAGGTTATCCCATGCAATGATAAGTACGAGGGTATGTAGTGGTCATGTAAAGGAATTTTTCAATAAAGATGTTTTATTTCATGTTTCAAGTTTTTATGTAATGATCCTAAGCCCCAAAGACACTAAACCTCTCAATCTTCTTTGTTGTATCAAGTTAAGTTTCATGTAATAAATCATGTTTAAGTTTGTAATAAAAGCAGGGTTGTCATATTTGTTCTCAAGAGTTCCTTCTCTAGAATCCATAACTATTCCAAGACTAAAAAAATCCTCAAGAGGTTGATCAGTTCTTGTATAGGATGGAATGCTTGTTTGGGTTCATGGACACACCTGAATTAATCAAAGTGATGTGGGCCACCTTAGTTCTAGAAGAACCGAGTAGGAGATGGTGGGACACTATGGTAATGGTGAATAAGCATGATGGATTTGAGTAGAAAGACATAAATGTTATTTTCACTAAAAATTTCTATCTAGGATCAATGCTGTTGGCCATGTTTGCAGTGTTTTTCAAACATGAGTAGTCTGACGGGACTGTGATAGAGTATGAAAACCATTTTTTCGAGCTCATGCATTTTTCACCTGATATATCATCAAAATACATGATGAATGCTTAAAGGATTGAGTTGTGCCTTCTCCAAGATATTCATTATTAGGTTTTCTTACTAAATCAGACTTCTTTTGCTGACATACAAGATATAGAAGTTATGGTTGAAATAGACCTGGCCTGGAAGTCATGGTTATCAAGAGTTTATTTCTCTCCTAGTGGTAGAGTGAGTTCCTTCAAGGGAATGTAGAAGCATGATCATTCTCACAATAGTTCTCAATGGAATGGTAATTCAAGACATCCTTTAGTGTTGAGAAGAGTTCCTTTAATTTTTTATGAGTGTGGAAAGCTGAGTCATTCAATTAGGGTTTTCAATATGGCACCCAAAACTATGGATCCTATAGGCATTCAAGGAATTTATAGAGATTATGGAATATATATTCCAATACATATAGTGGAATGAGATCATCAGATCCTTCTAAAACTACAATTAAATCATACTATTCATGTGAAAAAGGGTTCCAACCATAAGCATCTGGAATGAAGCTTCATCACGCAGTGGAAGAGTCTCCAGAGGAAGCAGATAAGGGTCCAGCATATTTGAGAGGTACCATCACTATAGATTCATCATTAGTGACTTCTATATTTTATAATGGTTCATCTCATTCATTTATTTCAACTTTTATTGTTAGTATGCATAATATTCCTATATAGATTTTATCTTCTACAAGGGATATTTCTACACCCCTTGGTACGAATAGAGAGAAGGGTCTCGATAGTCTCTCCTGTACCTTTTCTCTATGATATGTTGAGATTTTATGGAGTTTTCTAGTTGTAAAAATGAAAACTATTGATGTTTTAGTTGGGATAGATTGGATTATTTCCCAAAATGATTAGATTAATTGTTATCTTCGATGTGTCTCATTCACTACACCTAATGGTGTGTGCCGTGTCTTTCAAGGAGAATGGGACCTAAGGTTGTCCAGCGCCAAACCTTTTTATCCAGAGTTGGGTAAAGTAATATCAATGTTTACCTTTTATCTGAATAAATAATCTTTAAGTATTGATCTACCTCTAGTTTTCATTGAGTTTTTAGACATGTTTCATTTTTTACTTCTATGATTTTCCATCAGTAAGGGAGGTTGAGTTTTATTTTGACTTAATACCTCATACTCAAATAGTTTCTATCCATTATTACTACATGAAACCAGATAATTTGAAAGAGATGAAGTCCCAATTAGATGATCTTCTTGAGAAATTCCTTATATGACCAATTGTGTCACCTTAGGTGGTGTCAGATCTATTTTACATGAAAGTAGATGGTTTACTTTTCTTATGTGTTGATTTATGAAAACTCAATAAGGATACTATGAATAACATGTATTTGTTTACACATATTGATGATATATTTGACCATTTTAAAGGGTAAAGTAGTTCTTGAAGATTGATCTTTATTATGGTAACCAGAAGTTATGAATAAAAGAGTCTGACATTTAAAAAATCTCATTTTAAATTAGGTACAACCATTATGAGTACCTTGTCATTCCCTTTGGTGCAAAACAAATTCTCCTTTAGTTTTTATGGATTCTCTTAACAAGATTTTCCATGAGTACCATGATACCCTCATGGTAGTCTTTCTGGATAATATCATTTCTTATACTAAGTCCAAGGAGGATCCTATGAATCATCAAAGAATAATTCTTAGTTTGTTGAGAAATCATGGACTTTATACCAAGCTTATGAAATTTTATTTTTGGATTCGAGTAGTGAAATTCTTGAGACATGTGGTGTTTGAAAATAGAATATGAGTTGATATTGAGAAGGTTAATTCTATTATAACATGGGAAAAACTATGATTTGTCTTTGAGAATTGGATCTTCCTAGGATTAGATAGATATTATTGATGGTTCGTGAAGGTTTCGTCAAATTTGGATTCTCCAATGACTTCACTAAATCAGTAGTGATTAAAGTTATCTTAGGAAAAGAAATGTGAGTTTTTTTGGTTTTTGAGCTCAAAAATCTTTTGAAAACTGTATTGGTGTTGACTCTTCCAGAGGCCGGGCATGGATATGTGGTATTTTTTATGCATCGATTTCAGGATTGGGTTGTGTTCTTATGTAGGGTAATCATATAGTTACTTATGGATCTCATTAGCCTAGTCCACACAAGATGAATTATCTAACAAATTTCCTTGAACTAGCAGCTGGTATGTTGGATAATAAACATTGGAAACACTACCTTTATGGAGAAAGGTTTACCATGTATTTTGACCACTAGTGCTTGATTTGTATATTCTCTAAAAAATATTTGAATCTCCACCAGAGGGGTTGAGTGGAATACTTTTAGTATTTAAATTAGGACATCACCAATAAAATGCGGAAATTGAATGTCATTACAGATGCCTTGATCAGGAAAATTCCATCCTAAGAAGTAAAAGATTCTTTGGAAGAGTGGAACTTGATGGATCTATTTTCACAGGTGCATATTGGAGTTCTGAAAAAAGAGGTTGTAGTTTATTTGGCTAGTGTTTAATTGATATATTCTCTTCTCAAATTGATTATTCATGATTAGAATTTTTATGATTAGTTTTGTATAATTATTTAATCTCTTTATGGTGGGAATATAGTTTCCTAGTGGTAATTCTCTAAAGGGAGAATTTTATGCTATCAGAATCTCTTTGTGGTACTGTCTTTGGTAAGGAAGGATATGATAGGGGATTGTCATAGTTCCCATTGGGAAGTGTAACCACGATCCAAAAAGATGTTCTATGATATAAGGTGGTATTTCTGGTGGTTAGGTACGTGGTAGGTAATTTTTGAGTTTGTTTCTCACTGTTATACATTCCAACAAGTTAAGGATGACACCAGAAACCTTTGGGTTTGCTTCAACCTCTCCATTTCTGACTTGGATGTAGGATGAGAATTATATGGAATCTATGGTTGTGTTTCCACACACATAGATAAGGAATAATGTGATATGTGTTGTGATCTATAGGTAGGTTAAATTGACTCACTTTATACCCATTTATGACATAGAAAAATTTGAGGAGTTGTGAATTCTCTATGTAAAATAGATTGTTCATTTTCAAGAAGTCCCATCTACTATAGTGTCTACTAGGGATCCTTAGTTCACTTCTTACTTTTGGAGAGGCCTTCAGGAGGCACTGGGATCTCATGTAATTGGAGTACAATGTATCATCAAACAGTAAGATGTCCTGACATAAAGAGCTATACAGATTATTGAGGATATTCTTTGTTCTTGTGTTCTTGACTTTAGTGGAGAATTGGCTGATCATTTTGGGGTTGTTCTAGTTTTTTATAACAATAATTACTAGTTCAAAATCATACTGGATTCTTTTGAGGCCTTATATGAATTTCCTTGTAAATCTACATTATGTTGGTCAAAGATCGAGGAAAGTTACTTTGTTTGACTGAGCCTAGTCCAAGATATGATAATAAATATTTAGTTTATTCTTCAAAGTTTTTTGACAACATTGAGTCGATGTAAGTCTTATGATGATCATCATTGTAAACCACTGACGTTCTCTATTAGTGACCAGGTGTTATTAAAAGTTTCACCCTGCTTGGGTTATTAATGTCTTGGGAGGCAAGAGAAGATTTCTCCCCATTTTTTAATCCTTTTTAGGTTATTGAGCAGGTTTGGATAATTTCAAACTACTTAGAACTAAAAAGGTAGTTTGAATCGATACATAAAGTGTTTCATATACCTTAGATCCAAAAGAATTTTTATGATCCATCTCATGCTTTTAACTGGAGTGATCTTGAGTTTAAATGTAATTTATCATTGACTGAACGGTCAGTCAGGGTACCTTTTTTGAAACAAAGGTGATTTATGGGAGGCAAATACCTTTGGTTTGAGTGCTACGGTGGAATAGTTAATATTTTCATGAGACATGGGAATGTGAGGCATTGTTGAGAGATCAATGGTCTCATCGTTTTGGCATGAAAGCTTCTTCATAGGATTTTTGGGGATATAAAGTTTCTATGGTGTGGTGGTTGTAACATACCATTAACATTCTAACAGGAATGTTCTAAACCTTGTCATGGTTTTCCACTTTTATTGTTAGGGAAGGATAGATGAGGATTCGGGAGGATACCTATAATGGTGAAGTCATATATTTATTGGATTCTCAGCTTTAACTGGGTTTTTTATATCCCATTGAATAATTAAACACTATATAATATGGTTACATTCCATGTAAAACCTAAAATGAAAATAGTTCATTTTTAGCAAGAGGTGATGAGTTTTTCAGAGGATATGAGAATTACCAATTACATGATGTGTAATTGGGTTACATGCCATGAAAAACCCAAAGTCTTGTTTTTAGTAGGAAGTACAATTGAATTTTCATTTTTTATTTTCCTAGTCATCCTTTCTTTCAACCTAGATCCTTACCCAGTCAATTTTGAGAGCCTCTAACCCCTCCAAACCCTTTTGTTTAGAGATTGGTCATCAGGATGATCACGTTGTATCTTTTCAGGTAAGCGTTCTTCATGCCTCTCCATCTCTTTCTCTTTTACTTCCACGAAGTTCAATGGATTATCTTTAGTTTGATGGGTCTACGACTCATGTTTCTGAATCTTTTTTTTCATGTTGAGTTTCAATATCTTTTTAGCCATTGTTTTTATTAGCGAGTTTCATTTTTGGCATTGTTATTCTATGAGGAAGGTAGGTGAGGTTTTCCTTTGCTACCAATTTAATTTACATTTAATTTATTGATTTAAATTAAGTTTTATTTAAAACTAAATTTATTAAATCGAATAAATTACTGTTGGTCATTTTATTAAAAACACAATTATAGTGAATTAGTGTTGGTTCTATTTAGCATGAAATTAGGAAAACCCCTAATTCCATTGAATTGGGGTGTGTGTGAAATGTATGGAAACTGTATGAAAATTAAATTATCGGATTTAACTGTGAAATGGATTGTGGAATTGCATGAATTGGTTTAAATTCACTATTTTTGTTAAAATGGATTAGAAATTGTTTTGATGGAAATCTAATGGTTTCATCATAAAAAGGAATTTCTTTGATTAAAAACCTGTAATGGGTTTTAAAGAGAAAATTGGAATATTTGAAATGGGGGGAATGAGATTTAATTGTATTATAATTAGTCTTGAAATACATTTCCCATAATTGTTTTTCTTTGAGAACATGCATGTCTTATGTAGTTAGTGTGTTATTTGGAAAACAAATTATGATTTACAACTTTCTAAAACATTATATCAACACATCCCATTCCTTAGGTGATGGTTATGAGTCCCTTTTTCCTTAGGATCGACATAGAATTTGTACATACTTTTCGTTTCATAGTTATGGGTCCCTATAGCCTAGAAATTCCATACCTATTTGGAACATGGCCATGTTTACCACTTTTTTTATTTCAAATGTATATGAAATTGTTATGAATTTATTTCAATGCCTTATAAATTTATAACTATTTTATATAAAATTGTTTATTTAAGACATTTTTTGAAAATATACATTTTTATAAAGAACCATTTGGTTAAAGGAAAATTAAATCATGTGAAATGAGTTTCCATCATCTAAAATGTGAAGCATGAATTGATAATTTATTTCTATATTTTAAATATTAATGCATGATTTGTTAAAATATGATTTTGTGAATTCCAAACCTGTTTATTTGAAAATTGAAAGCACTTTCTTAGTTAATTTGATATTGCAATATTGTCATTGAATCCTTAGTGAAATCATTCTAGGCTTTGGTTAACACTCTAGTTGTGCCTTCCGGTGTTCTTAGATTATCTCATTCTAAATTCGAGCAAGGTAAATGGGTCTCTTGAAGGTTGGTTTAGCTGTTGAAATTTATAATTGGTGAGTTTCATCCTTAGAGACATAGGATTTTTACGCTGTTTTGGTTAATTGATTGTAATAATTTGGGCTCTATATCCTTGTTGACTTATGGTACATTACTCCCAGTGGAGTTTATTTTGATATGCATATAGTATTGATTCTTTTACTTCCACAATTTTTAGTGGTAAAATCATTCCTACTTTCGGTTTTTAGGATTCCAGGTTTAGTCACCAACCTGTGGGGATCAGGAATGTCCTTTGGGCTATGTGAAGGTCGACTTAGTTATCAGGTTACTAGGGTACCTGGGTTAGTTTGTGACAAATGGCATGTAACTAGGAATGGTGGTGTACCCCATCTAGTAGGTGTAGTCCCCATGATGTGACCTGATTATTTATAATAGCTTGTACTGACTTTTAGGGAATGATATTACATGTTTATGTGTATACCAAAATTTCATTTCTTATTACCATGTTATTATTTCATAGATTACGATCTTGTTTCCCTTATGATTCATTCCTTATAAACTTCTAACCTTTATTCCTTGATTACGGTTTATTATCGTTGGTATTTAAGGTGTGATGTTCTAATGTTATATTCACATTCCCATATCCTAATGCTCATGTTTATTCTTATTTATCTCCCTTTGTTTACCATTGATGATCATATGAGATCACCAAATTTATTTTTTCCTTCCCTAGGTTATGAATATATATTTCATCTATGATATGTCTAAGAGGAGTACTCATCTTGGAAAACCTAATGAGTGATAATTTAGCTCACTCATGTAAAAACATTTATATTTAAATGTTTCCAAAGGCACTAAAATAATATCATCATTGAGCATATGTTGTATAATTTATTATGTATTATGAAAACAATATGTAATGTTTATATATGTTAGGATTGGGTAATTATAGTTTGTATCTGAGAGAAGGTTTAGTTAACATTTGGACACATGGATGAGAAAAATTTAGTGATACCCATAGGGATATTTATAAGGATATGTATAGGGGTGTCCCTAAGGATATGTATAAGTATAAGTTAATATTTACCAAAATATCCAAGAATTTTGGTAAAGGATGGAGTGAGTGGTTTTGTAGTATTATATACATGTATGGATAATAAAAGTGTATGTGTCTCTGGATCAGATGTACCTAGGGGTAACAACTTCAAAAAGGTGAATCAGGACTAACTCGAGTGTAACCTGGTATACAACAAACGACTTTACTACACATCTGGTTTGATAGTCCCGAGGAATATTCTTTAGAAATTAAATACTATTTACAAACCATAGTGAAGGATTTAAAAACAAGATGCCTATGAATAGACTATGATAAATCTCGGGTTTTATTTATGAATGAAGTAGGAGACATGATTTAGACATCCTATACGTTATTTTTTTCATAATTATGGGGTTTTTTCATTATGATAAATGTTTCTCAATTGGCGATTTATCATTTTAGTCAATGGAGGGAACCAGAAAAATGAAGTTTAACATTGAATTTACTAGACATTTTTATGAAGAACAAAAAAAATGTAAGGATAACTGAAGTGAAGGATATTATGATAATTCCTAATTAGTTTTCACTTAAAATTCTTAACAACATGTACCTTAACAAATTCTCGGAATCACCAAATATAATAGATAACGAGTTTGATGAGATTTTTGGTAGTGGAGACAACATAGTAATTATGATTTAGTTTCCATTATTTCAAGAATGTAGAATGAATCCTATAATATAATTTCTTATAGGAAAAATAATATGTTTTGACTATGGAAAAAAAGAACACAAATCAAGTAACTGCAAAGGAAAAATGAAGGGTTTAGTTAATGTAACAGGTTGAAATATTGGCATATATAATACATCATCTTTGTTTAAATTATTTAAGGGAAGAATAAATGTTTATTATGAAAATATATTTCCTAAATGGAAATCTTAATAAGAGAATCAGAAAGGTGGTATGAGTAATGAATATATTTCTGCAGATGATAAGACTGCATATTAAATGTGAACGGAAAAAAAAATTAAGTAATAGGACGGGGTATCCTTCTTATAGATCAAGGATTAAGTGGAATAATTTTTTAAGTATATTGATTCATGAATTAAGTTCAATAGATGGTTAAATATATAAGGATTATTCAGTTTTGTTTTTTTACAAATAATTTACAAGAATACTTTTAATGGTTCTGAAAAACTAGGAAAGTAAATTAATGGCAAGGTGATGTCCATGTAAAACTCATGATTAAAGGATAAATAACCCATAATATGTTCCTTATTTTAAGATACTATTGTTTGGATAAAGATATTTTTGATATTAATAAGTAAATTGGATTATACTAATTACCATGAAACTAATTAAGGAATTGTTGAAATGTGGTTTATGATATCATTTATGAAGTTTAGATGATTTTTGGATTTAAGAAATATATCCAATAAATACTAGAATATGTAGACATGTTTGTTTTCAATGATGATTTATGGTAATTCTAGTTATTACCAGGTTTCAAAAGAATTCATGATGAAGGTTTTCACATGATTGGTATGACACAACCAAGAGATACCTTATGATGTATGCAGTATCAATGTTAAGATGTTTTCATGACATTATATCCATTTTTTTTTATTTTTATCATTCGTAAGGGTTATAAGGTTATACATTTGTAGAAATTTTATGTTAATAATAGGATGAAGTTTGTGAGATTAAAGTATAATATCACCACATGAGGTTTTATTCATATTGGATATCATGATCTAACTACTTTTTGTTGATGGTAACTGATGAAAGATGTGATGGCTTACCATAGATCTCAAGATCTATTAGTGCTTTAAGAATGAAAAACTTACCTTCCTTTTTAGAGAAAGAGGTGAAGTCTAAATTTACGAAGGCACAAAAAAGGGTGATAATTTACTTAATCAAGTATGTATATATTCTCATGAAAATTATTCAAATCTAGGGAAAGGATCTTGAATCCAACTAGGTTATTCTAGTACATTATTTTTCGATGAATCAAATGGACCATTAGACCATCAAAAATTTATGGCAAATTATTTGTTAACTTTCTCAAAAACATGTTCTATATCACCCTCAATCAGTAAATGAGGGTTATATTTCTCATACAGGTTAATTTTTATACTTTCCAATAATGATTTTCCATGTGGAAGCCTTGTTAATGAGTAATTTTGAGAAACTGTCATGTTTCTAACATTCCTTTCATAAAGGATTATTTTTTATTCATTTTTATGATTATGGTTTCTATGAACAGAACACTAATGTATTAAACCTTGAAAATCCAAATACATTTTGAGGGATAAATTCATTTGAGTGGGGGGGGGGAGGTTAATGTAACACCAAGATATTTTATGAAATTTCTTTTTGAATAAATTTAATCTTTTTTATATTTTTAATTTCATGAAACACTAAATATATATATTTTATATTAAATCACTACAGTTTTCTTGTGAAACACCAAGTTAATCATGAACTACATGAAAAAATTATATTATCTTGGGGTACAAGAATTACTATGGTTGTCATGTATTATATACAATATCGGGTCCCTAGGATATATTAGGTTACATGCAAGGTCGTGTTTTACTAGACTACAAGATACTATTAATATTATTATTAAATTATTATTACTATAGTGAATACTCAGCCATTGGAATGGAGACTAAATATAAGATTAAATAAATTTTGAAAATATGATTTATACATGTATATAAAATGAATAATTTGGTTATAGATTTTTAGAATTTAATGTAAGACCTATTTGAAAATAAAAAATTAACTAAGAAAACTATTTGTTATGTACAAACACAATTTTATCTCAATAATTTAAACATACAACTTTTTAATAAATTTTTAAATAAAATATTTATATTATATACTCAAGAAATATTTTTTATACTTTTCCAATATATTTGATAAGTATAAGATAATAATAAATCCAATTTTATGAATAAAAAGATATACTTTTTTCTAAAAGGTAATTTTATATCCTTTTAAAAGATAAACCTTTTTAAATATGATTTTTGTAACATTTATAATTTTTATAGGACAAACTAAACATAATTTTTGAAATAGAAACATAAAAATTATATTAGGGGGGAATTTTAGGTATTTTTTATGTGAAATATCATTTTTTTGATAAATAGTTAATAATACTGAACATTAATTAAAAACTGTTTTTTATTGTAATTTATATATATGTATAAATTATTTTTTATTGGGTTTAAAGATAAATTAGATACATTATTCATAAATTAACCCAATTTAGGTAATTTTAATCAATTTAACTTTCAAATTTGATATAAAAACCTACCATACTATTGAAGATTTTTACTTTAAAAATCTGTTGTACCATCCCATCTGTAAGATTAAATTTAAATTAATTTCGGCCAATTTTGTGATTGGAATTTAGAAATATGGATTCCATATTTTGGATCAAAATAATATATAATTTATAATAAGGTATTCATATTGTTTTATAAAAAATATTAGTGTAATTGATTAAAATTAATTAAAGTGATTAAGAGACAAATTAGCTTAACAAGGGAGTAAACCTTACACTTAAGGGATAAAATGACTTAGAAACATGTGAAAAAGACATTTTATGGAAATATATTGACCATATACCTACTTTTAAATAATTTTTAACATTATTAGATCCAAAATACAAGGTAAAAACGTGGTCTAATTCCATTTTAGAAAATTTACAAGAATACCACTCCTGATCCACTATAAAATATCACCAACCCCTCCCACTTATTCACATCTCTCAAGCCATTTGTTTCACCCAAAATATTTACAAATAAGATTAAAAAATCCCTCACATAGTCCTATAATCATACCCTTTTCAATAAATCCATTAAATGGATCCATTTGGTGCAAACCAAGACGAGTTATCCAAAGAAAAAATAACATCTTTTCTCAAAATCATTTTTTTATTTTCATTATCCACCCCTAAAATATTCTTATTTAATGATTATATGATAAAATAAGTATCCTAAATATACTTTTATGTTTTTTATATGGTTTATACATAAAATTATACACACTTTTATCTAATGGGTAACAAACTTCCTATTCATGTATACGGTAAACTACCGCCTCAGCAGATGATGTTGCACATTTTTTCAATTACCACCTCTCATGGTTGGGTGTTATGATGAAAATTATATTTTTATATGACATATATGATGTATTTAATATTATTTAAGTATTATATAAAGCATACCTTCATGATTTACATTTTTTGTAAATACAATAATTTTGTTTGGGGGAGTATGGACTACCACCCCCTTAAAGTGATGTGATTCATTCACACTCTACAAGGAATTTATTAAGGATGGATAATTTAAAATTATATGATATATATGAAATAAAAATTATATATTAATTATATATAGATATCATTTAATTTCTTTATTTCAATACGATAATTAAACAGAAACCGTGTTCATGCGTACGTACGGTCTACTATCTCCAGGAACAGTGTATTCTATTTCATATTTCTATCCTACATAGATTATCATAAATAAATATAGAAAAAATTTATATGATACATATAAAATTATTTAAATAATTTAAATAATTAAATCATAATCTATGTAATAGGATCAATAATAACATGCCAAAATATATATGGAAAACAAAGAAGATATTACCCAAAACGTAATATTAAAATTGAGTTTTTAATAAAAAGGTAATACAAAATCATAAAAAAATAATATATGTTATTATATATAGTAATAAGGTTATGTGGTATATTTATAAAAAAATTATTTTTATTTTACATTAGTTTTGAACGTGTATAAATAAATTCAAGACTTAAGGTAGAGGTTTTATTATCTCACTTTTATTTTTCATGAGACACAATCCAGGTTCACTACCTATTTCTTATATGTGGGTTGTTTACTGAACATGAATGTATTATAGTATTATTATACTTAAAGTTATGTTTATTTAAATTTCCTTTTTATGATCTTCATTTCATGGGTTTTTTGTTTCAAAATTTAGAAAATCAGTAATATAACTTTTGTCTCAATTTGCCTTCTGTGAGACACATTCCATGTTATGAACCTATATTATTTTACAAGGTTTATATACTTCCATTTAAAATTTTATAATAGTAATGATATCCCTATGGGGAGTATTTAATTCCATATAGTACTACACCAAAACAAAGTTGAAAAAGCTAAAACTATGTTACTCAATTAATTAAAATGTAATAAAATAGCTGTTCAAGGTTGAAGCTATAGAGACAGTGAAATTAGTTTTATTAGAATTTCAAAAAAATTAATTCTATTATGTTTAGAAAAGGGTTTATAACATATTAGATTATTTTATTTTGAGAAAATGGAAGAAAAATTAAAACAAAATAGAAGATTGATTGGGCTGTGATCAAATTTGGAAAGTATGCTAGGGTTTTGTAATTTCAGGGTTCAGGTGCAATTAGAATTTAGAAAATAGGTTGGGTATTTTATTATTGGTGTTATAGTTGAGATGAGGAATAACCAATGGTCATTTTATCCCCTCTTTGAGACATAAATCCCCTATTTCCCATGGTCTAGTAATTTAGCGTGTTGCCGAATCAAGTTTGCCTCAATACCATTTTTAAACCTAATCTCCCCTAAATTCTTCAATAGTCATGACTTATTTAGGGCTGTTAGTTGCACAATATTAAAGATTCTTTTAGATTAAATCCTCAATGGTCATTTTAAAATAAAAATATAGGTATTTGATGTTTATTTTAAATTGCATCATACCAATCAAATTAATGATTAAAATAAATAAATCCAAAACACCTTCCCCCTTCGGTTACATCACCCCATCACATAGTAAAATTACCCCCTCTCACTAGTGATGATATGTCTAGTGAGAAGGTGTAATGAAAAGAAATTCATAATAAATAAATTACTTGTTTGTGGCGTAATATCTTTCTCCAAGATTTGGTCTCCTGCGGGATTCCTTTTTAGCGGTAGTATCTCCTCTATTTATAGGTTTTAGATGGGATATTTCCAAAAACATTCATGACGTGTAATGTGATTATGCATCATGTAATCCCAATTCAAGGTTTCCTATATGATTTTTGAATATGTGAGAATATCACATAAATCTCGTTCAATGATTTAGAAGTTTTACTCCTTTCACAACTAGTAATGGTGACTCATGATGTGTAACCTTTAAATCTTCACATCTGGCGAATCTCAGTGTATTTGTCCTAAAAAATAATAAAAAAAATTCACATTGTGTAATGTAGTTACCTGATGCATAATATTCTTTCACAGCTTGTATCAACTTCATGACTCTTATTGGAAGTGGCATTCCACTTCGATGAAGTCACGATGTGTAATGGGATTACACGATGTGTAATAATTCTACTCCTAGTTTTCCAGCTTCAAACTCCCTCAAAATCCGATGTTGTGCTACTATCTTCAATCATGGCGTAAAGTGTCTTTTTTCCCAAATTTATACCTCTTTTCATTTATTTTTCAAATATAATTTCTTTCATTCAAAAATCATAAAACAAAAAATGATCTATATTATTGAATATTATTTAATTAATCCCAAAATCAAAACCTTAAAATACCATAAAAATATATGCACGAAATACATTTATCAAATACGCCCATAGATGAATTCATACTTTTCCTCAAGGATGAAATCTCAATATACTTCAATAGACTTTCACCTTACCATAATTTAAATTAAATTTCAATATAAACAATTTATAAAATTGAAAATTAAATTTTTGAGCATAACATGTATAAAATTTATTAACTCATCATTTTTAAATGAATAAAAATCAACCTTGTATTTTATATTTCCTCTTTTGAAATATACAAGACTTTTTAATAATCCATTTTTATTTTTCAATTCATTATTAATATACATGGATCTTTCGATTTACCTCACATGTATTTTTTTCTCTCATCATCAGGGTACAAATGAATAGAGTAATGTACATACCTCAAGAACATATAACTTACCTTAAGTTTGGAAGTCATCTAACATCTCCACCATGTAAAGATAGAATGACCAGTAATCATGAGGGATTCATTGTTTAGGATGAATTTGTGGTTTAGGGAAGGTAGGTAAATGATTTACAAAGTATACCTCAAGAAGGAGGTTCAACTCTAAAGTACTTTTTATGATAATCAAAAATATCTCAACGGATGTCTCTTCTCCACCTAGTATTGTAAAGTGGGATCATGATACATATAAGCTCAAAATTTAATCAACCTCCCTTTTTATTTTTCTCTTTTATTTTTATATTTTTTGTATATTTTTTGAAATCCATGCTTAGGAAAAATATCACATCCACCACCTAACCACATATGATCAACATATCATGGTTATAAAAAATGGGGATTTTTGATCCTCCCAAAACACAACCATGTTTTTTTTTTGTTTTTTTTAATTATTTGAATTTTTTTTTTGAAAGAGGGTTGAATGAAAAAATAAAATTCAAGATGTCATGGCCTCTCCACATATCATAAAAAATATCCCTTCAAAATATCCACAATAATGTATATCCTTTTATTCGCAATAAAGTTCCTCCTTCATAATTATTATTTTAAATATCATGAGAAACATTTAGAGGAAGGTAGGAATGGATAAAAATAGTCTTGTAATATGGATCATATCCTAACAAGGAAATTCATGGATTTTATGGGCTTAAATAATATTAATGAAAGGTGGATATTAATATAAGTGATTAGAAAAAATATTTCCTCAATCATTTTAAAAGTGATTATGTTTAGTCACAAATTCAATAAGATGCAAAGAAAGTTCTAAAAGAAAACATTCCTGAGTTTCTCAAGAAATATACTATAGAATTAATGTAAAATATTAATCTTAGTGGATGTCTTAGGAACGATACGAATGGTTGTGATAATCTCTCATGGAAATACATATAAATAATTTAATCAATGAATTAAAATATCATAAATTAAAAACATGGAAAACTGTTATAAAAAATAAATTTAAAATGAACAACATGCTCTCCAAAATCATGATTTTTCGAATCTTAATCCAAATTCCTATCTCTACCAATTCATTTTCCCATTTTTCTCATTCATATTTATTGAAAAATTACTCTAAATACATGGTATGGTAATTATCTTAAGCAGTTTCATGTCTCCTAGTTCATTTGAGTAAATAAAGAATCATGTGCGGGCATGCAATTAGAAGTAAAAAAAATCAAATTAAATGTGGTAAATACAATATATGATTATAGATTTAAAATAGTTTCTCCCCTTGAAATTTTTGGTTCAATGTTGGGTTGTTCAGGTTCTGCTTGCTAAATATTCACGATGTGTAAATGCCCTTCATGACATGTACATTTTCTACATATTCTCTTGATTCCTACTGATTGCTTCTATCTTGGTTCTTGATGGTCCTGCAAATTAAAAATAAAATGTGAAATCCCAATACATTATCAATTTGTTTTTAAATATTTTGAGCAAGAGAAATTCATGCCTCTAAAAATAGAAAATAAATAAAGGAAAAAACATGAGTTGCCTCCCAGGAGTGCTTTTGTTTAATTTCATTGGCTCGATCTTACCCCATTCAGCTTCAACTATTGTGATTTATGATTGAAAATTTTGTACCTATATGGGGTCTATGAAGGGACTCAGTTGTTTTCTATCCACATAGGTTGGCCCCTATCCTTCTTCTCTAAATATGTTGATTCTTCCACATGGTATTACTTTCTTGTTCTCCATTGGACCGACCCATGATTTCTTCCTCAATCCAGATGAACTAAATAGATGTTTTTGTATCATCCATACTTGTTTTACTTTATCATATGCAGTGGATCCAGTCTCACCTATAGTGTCAATAGTTTTTGTCCTCAACTTATCTTTCTTCTTCAGTAGAACATACTCTTCCACAATAGTATCTAACTCATTCACCTATTCAATTTCAACAAAATCGTCATCCTTTGGTGTTTTTCCTTCTAAAAACTCATTTTCCTCTTGTACATCATAGTTCTTCATTACCCGATGAATGTTGAAACTTACTTGATCACTGCCAACTCTCAGACAAAGTTCTCCATTTTTAACATCGATCAATGCACATCCTGTAGCTAAAAATGGCCTTCCCAGAAAGAGTTGACTCCTCTTCTCTTTTATATCTAACACTAATAATTCCATAAGGAACAACAATTTTTCAACTCTAATCAAGATATCCATGATGACTCGTATTATGGATTTCACACTTGAGTCTGATAATTGAAGAAGTAATCCGGTAGGCTTCATTCCATCCAATCCCAAATGTGTGAATGTCATATACGACATGATATTTACACTCACACCTAAGTCACACAAAGCATTCCCACATTTGTTATCACCAATAAATATGGTAATTTAAAAGAAACCTAGATCTATTTCTTTCTTAGGTAGTTCTTTTGATACCACTACTAAACACTCCCATGAGAGTGGAATGGTTCCAATCTCTTACAACTTTATTTTGTTTCTTACAAACTCTTTCATGACTTTTACATATACTGGAATGTTTGTAAGTATCTTTGAAAAAGTTATATTAATAAGAAATTTTTTAAAGTATTCCTAAAATTATTTTTCAACTCATTGTTCTTAACTTGTTCCATTCTTTTTGGAAAATTCATTTTTTGCTCGTACTGAGGTAGTTTTCCTTATTCTTCTTCTTTAGATACTTGTACATTATTAGCCTCAACTTTCCCTTTTCTTTCTTCCACTGGTTGTCATACTATAAATTATATACCACTTCCTTTGATTTTTCTTCCCACTTCTGAGTTGTATAGCTTTAAAATCATCACATGGGTGTACTTCAGGGAATCCTAGTAGAGTTACTCTAGGTCTCTCTATAAGATGATCATCAATTTATCCAACTTAAAACTCTATATTTCTTAATTAGGAATTTTGATTTTATTATTATTCTTAGATTTTCTTGATTACTGCCTTATAAGTGGCCATGAATTTCTCCAGCTTCTCTTCCTTTGAATGGGAATGGATTTTCAGTGTAGACCCTTGGGGTTCTTGCTATTGAAACCCTTAAAATTGATTACCCTGATTGTAGTCAGCATAATTTTCATCTTCTATACACATACCTTGGGGGTTTTGTTGCTGGGCCATCATGATGTCCATATTCATGGTCAGAGACTCTATTTGTGATGATATCCTATCATTGTTGTTGATTTTATGAACTCCTTTCTGATGCGTTCCTTCTCATTGCCACTTGAAAATATTTCATGAAATTTCATCCAACAATTTCTAGTTGCTTCAGGCAATTTTTTCATTAATTATCCTCCAACTACAACATCAATAATTAACCTATTTTCCTATGAAAAACCCTTATAAAAAGTATGTATTAGCAGTGATAGCTCTATACCATGATGTGGTAATTTTCAGGTCAAATATTTAATGTTTTCCTAGGTAGAATAGAGATTCTCATTTTAAAATTGACAAAATTTGAGAATATTTTCTTATATATAAATTTATTTAGAAGGTAGAAGTAATTGGATGATGAAGTTTTAGGACAACTCACCCCATGTTGTGATGGAATTCACATGTAAGATTTGAATCTAATCTCATGCTCGATTGTGAAATGAAAATCAGAAAAGACAGAGTCTTACAACATTGACTGAAATGTTCAGGAGCTATAATGTATTGTAGATATTGGGGAAGTATCCCGAATGTCTTTTTCACAACCTGCCTTCACTAAAAGGCGAGAAGGGATAACAGATTGCCATACCCTTCCTTCTTTAAGTTGAAGGAGAGATAATGACCCCAAGACCTACCATCAATAGGCCCCGGGGTGGCGACTAGAACCAAGAGTATATAATCTCACACTAAATGGAAGGCATCACCCATTTTTTTATAGGATCGAGAGATAAGATAGAAATCCCAACAATACCAAAGAAGAAAGTAAAGGAAAATCCAAAAGTAACCCATTCCCATATCCATGTTCAACAGTAAATAATACAAGCCTAAAAAACTCCAAAGGTAAAGAACAAAAAAAAGGAAAACGACAATAGAAACTACCCCGAGGTCCGAGCTAGTACGGTTCCACACTATCCCTGAAGTCCTTCTGGAAACCTGAATGCAGTTTTATATACGTAGGGTGAGCATACAAGTACACTCAGTAGGGAAAACTAAAGACTCTCATGCACAAGTGGAGAGGCATTCTAATGCCCTGTGAGAAAAGAAAAACCAAAGCACCAAGAAAGGAAAACTATCCACCCAATCCTCACCAAGACACACTCCCCAAATAACGTAAGGCAAGTAAAGTATAGTAATATCACATCGATATTTGGGTACCCTTCACCACTTTCCCACTTGTTATTGAAGAAATATTATGCATCAAACCAATCCCACCATTCTCACTACAGTCCCACTACCAAACCCCACCGGCACACACCTGGGCCATAACAACCATCTCGCCTGCAGACACCTGGGCCACAACCACCATGTGTAACCACACCCACAAACACCTGGTTCAAAACAATTACTGTCATGCCCGAAGACACCTGGGCCTCATCCCAAAGACACTTGGGAAACAACCTGCCCGCAAACACCTGGGCCAACCACCAAAACTACCCTACCGAAAGATTCTTGGGCTAATAATGGACCTCAGGACAACATGACCTGCCTGAAGAATCTTGGGATATTCGGGAAAGGGAGCAGAAAAGGAGTTAATAACCAACCAATCATAGGAGTGTTGGAAAAAACACCCTCCCCATGAAATGGGGTGTTCGACACTAAGTGCTCAACTTGGGCGGGGCACGAGTAAGAAACATAATAAATACAGTATATGTATAGGTAACAGGCACTTATCCCAACCTAGGGTCTCCAGAACCTAAGCATAAACACCCTTGTTACTATTCATTCATAAAAGAAAGGTATAGTACTCACGGCCAAGTCACAACTCATTCCCAAAACCAATTCCCCACTTAACTCTTCTTGTTTTGATGTTCAAGTGATCCCATTTTAGTAAATTATTCACTAATGGGCAACAAACAGGAATAACGACAATCCAGAGAAAGAGAAACAACCAAACAACAATTTAAGCATTCACACCCGGTTCTCTTGTAGATTTGCATCAACAAAAAGGGGATAGTGAGATCCCTAAAAGTACTAGAACCAATGAAAACTTCACAAAAGGGATAAGTGAGATCCCTTGAAGTACTGGAAACAAAGAAAACCCTGAGACACAACCCCATGTCCCCAAAACCAATAACCAATGATTTCTTAACAATAGAGGATTCCACCCCAATTTATGATATAAGCAGAGCAACCACAACCCCAGATTCAAAACCAGCAACCATGCCACATCAGAGGATCCCATCCTCACCCACATCACCCATATGAAAACAAATAGAACAATTCACCTACAACCAAAATAGAGTAGAGAAACTTCCAGGTTCAAGCACATCATTTATCTATTTCCTCTTTCTGTTAGTTAACCGGGGTGACCGTACAAGGGTATATGTTTGCAGGGCATCCATTTAATCCACTGAGTTCACGTGATTAACAAACTTCTATGTTACAGCCATTTAATCATCACAGGAGACAAGAGTTTATCAGTGTACAGAGAAAGACCACCAATGGCCATGATTTTCAGTAGGCATAAATTCATATTGTTCACAACATATAGCAATTAAAAATAGTACAGGAAAACATCGATCACACCCCCCTTTATTCTTTGAAGGTCTGTTCATTATCTTTATGATGTTTGTTCTTATCAATTACCACAAAGACAAATCATACCCACCCTACAAGATACATATAAAGGAGTCGGGAAGGAAAAATCCCTACTTGATTGATCAATGATCGACGTTTTTCTCCGTACGCCAAGGACAGGGGATGCATGGCTTGTAGGGGAGGAGTTTCATGGACTCCAAGGAGTGAAGAAAGATCCATCCAAGGCGCACCACAGGCCACGGGAAGAAGGGACTCCAGGCGCACTAGGGGGAAGAACAATGCCGACCCAAGAAAGAAGAGGAAAAATAAATTCTCGTGCGATATATAGATAAGATCCCGTTGTTACGAGATATAGGAATTTTAAACGCCTAGAATGTCAGATCACGGTTTCCCACATGGTTCGGCAGTTACGCATGATGGCATTAAGTTGTTATTTAATATTCCCTATCGGGGAGGTTTCTCGGGATTTTTTAGGAATTAATTATGGGATTTAAATGGCCTTGAGAGGGTAAACGAATTAATTTATGTCAAAAAAAGACATTGAGGGAGAGGGACTGGAAAAAGAAACAGAGGGATGGGAGAGGACACAATGCCACCATCACAATGTCACCTTTACGGTGCCATCGTCATGGTGCCACTGTGACCGACGCCATCGTCACGGTGCCACTATGACCGACACCACCGTTACAGTGCCACCATGACCGATGCCCCCGTCACGGTTCCACCATGACTAGTTCCACTGTTATAGTTCCACTGTCTTGATGGAGCCTTATTTTTGGCAATGTAATGGGCAGGGGGGGTTCCGGGCCATTACATTAGATACCTCTCAAGCTATTATCTCCCTCGAGAATCAAAACAACACAGAAGAAAAGAAAGGGTCCCAAAAACCACCTCGAAAGACACCTCTCAGGGGTGAACCTCATCGTCATCTAGAAACACCTCTCCCTCAAGAAACCAGGCAACATACAAGGGTCAAACTGCCCAGTCATATGGGTTGGGGAGTCTCTTCCCCCATGTCAAGGTACTATCCGCTTTGGGCGACACTGACTCGCCCGCATGGGTTCAATTGCATCCACCTTAATGCGTCTTGATTAGGGATCAGGTCCCCCTCCCCATAACCAGGACTTTTCACACACATTCAGAGAATAAGGAAAACCACACATTTCATAGCCAACAAGGTAAATTGTTCCGTCACAAACAAGTACAAATAGAACATCACAAAACTCAAAACAACTCTGGGTACTGGGCGTGCATCTGTGCTTCTTGTTCCCAGGTACTCTCCTCGATCGCACCATGCCTCCACAACACACGAACCAGAGGAATGGTCTGTCCACAGAGTACCTTCTCTTCAAGACCCTCGACCCTCACTGGTCTTTCCAAAAAGGTCACGTCGTCCTCGATATCCAGCTCTCCCCATTCGAGGATGTGTGAATCTTCATGCAGATACTGACAGAGCTAGGACACATGGAAGACGTCATGTATCCTCAGTAGCGGCAGTGGTAATGCTAGATGATAAGACACTTCTACGACCTACCACAACACTTAGAAGGGTCCGATGAATCTAGGAGAGAGATTTCCCCTACCAAACCTCCATTTTCCACACCGAGGGGAGACCTTCAAGAACGCGTGGTCACCGACCCCTAAATCCAAGGGTCTTCTATTATCGTCATATGAATTCTGTCAGTCCTGTTCTGCCTTCATCCTTTCCCGTATAAGCTGAACCTTCTCTGTCGTGATCTGAACTTCTTCCGGGCCAAGAACACTCGCTTCCCCAACCTCAGTCTAGCACACGGGTGAGCGACATGTCCTCCCATACAAGGCCTTCTAATGGAGCCACACCAATGGTAGAGTGATAGCTATTATTGTAGGAGAACTCTACCAGAGGAAAGTTTTGCAACCATGATCCTTATGAGTCCAGAACACATGCCCGCAGCATATCCTCCAAGGTCTGGATGGTGAGCTCGGTCTATCCATCTGTTTGGGGATGGAAAGCAGTGCTAAGATGTAACTGGATGCCAAAATCATGCTGCAATCCTCCCCATATTTGTGAGTTAAACCACGCATCCCTATCCGAGACTATGGACCTCAGAACTCCATTCAACCGCACCACCTCTTCCACATATCTTTATGCTAAAGCATCCACTACACCCGACTCTTTGATTGCCAGAAAGTGAGCCGATTTCATCAACCGGTCCACCACTACCTAGATAGTTTCACAACCCCCTCGAACCCTAGGTAGTCCCGTGACAAAATCAATAGAGATGTCCTCCTATTTCCACTCGAGGACATATAGATACTGCAGCAGACCGCCTGGAACATGGTGTTCGACCTTCACCAGCTAACACATGAGGCACTATGCTATGAAATTTGCTACTGCCTGTTTCATCCCAGGCCACCAAAACTATCTCCTCAAACCCTGGTACATCTTGGAAACTCCCGGGTACACCGTTAGGGGTGATTCGTGGAACTCACTAAGAACTTTTCTGCGCATTGCCTCTAGAAAAAATAGCTTTCCTCGGAAAAGCATCCAGTTCTGACCATCCTCCGCCCATCCTTCCAGGGCATCACCTTGGGTAACCCGGTCACGTATCACTTCGCTTTCTGAGTCTCCCCATTGGGAATCCTCTACCTTCCGTAACAAAGAATATTGAACTGTAATCTGATACATGCAACCTCTACCACCTTCCATCCTAGAATCTAGGTGCAGGGCAGCCAACTCCTCCATCGCCTTCCAAGTATCTACCGACTCTCAGACTGAATCCTTCCACAACTTTCTTTTCCAGGAATCGGCCACCACATTCCCTTTTCCTGAGGTGTAGGAAATATCGAAGTCGTATTCCTGAAAGAACTCCATCCACCTTCACTGTCAAAAGTTCAGGTCCCGTTGGGAGAAGACATACTTCAATCTCTTTTGATCGGTGAAGACCATGAAGCGCTCCCCGATGAGGTAGTGCCGCCACAAATTTAGTGAAAACATGACCGCTGCAAGCTCAAGATCATGGGTTACATAATTACGCTCATAAGGGCATAACTGTCTAGAACAATAAAAGATAACCTCTTGCCTCTGCATCAAAACACATCCGAGGACTTTCCCTGAAGCATCACAGAACACCTCATATGCTGCCCCTTCTTCTGGAAACCTCAGCACTGGGGCACTAACCAACTTCTCATTCAGATAGCTAAAGGCTACCTCACACTGCTCGTCCCATATGAAAGATTGGTCCTTCTTGGTCAAGGCTGTCAAGGGTGCTACAAATCAGGAGAAGTTGGGAATGCACCTCCAGTAGTAACCTACCAGCCCAAGGAAACTACAAACCTCCGCCACGTTCTTGGGCACTGTGCAAGAAACAACCACCACAACCTTCGATGGGTCCACTGCTATACCCTAATCGGACACCATGTTCCCATGGAAATGCACTTCTTGCATCCAGAACTTGCACTTGGACAACTTCCCATAGAGTTGGTGCTGTTAGAGGACCTATAAATCTGTTATCAGATGCTCAGCGTGATCCTCCTTTGATCTTGAGTATATCAGGATGTCGTCAATAAACACGACCATAAACCAGTCCAGATATTCCCAGAATACGGAGTTCATGATTCCCATGAACACGGCCGTAGCATTAGTAATTTCAAATGACATGACCACGAACTCAAAGTGGCCATATCTGTACTTGAAGGTTGTCTTCGAGAGGTCACCCTCTTCACCCTCACATGGTGGTATCCAAACCGAAGATCGATCTTCAAGAACCAACCTCCTCCCCTCAGTTGGTCAAGTAGAACATATATCCACAAGAGAGGGTAGCGATTCTTGACTGTCACCTGATTCAGCCTCCTGTAGTCTATACACAGCCTTAGACCACCATATGACTTCTTCGCAAACAAGACTGGAGCACCCCACGGTGACACACTTGGCCGAAAAAACCCTTATTCATCAGATCGTCAATCTGGATCCGCTACTCCCGCAACTCAAAAGGTGAAATCCGATAGGGATCCATCGAAATAAGACAGGCACCAGGTTTCAAGTCTATCCCGAACTCAACATCACGTCGAGGGGGTAGAGTTTCCACCACTTTAGGGAAGACGTCCATAAACCCACTGATGATTCATGGGACTTCCACCATTTTTTCATCCACCAACTCCACTGATAACTTAGATTAGAAGGAGAGGAGGGATTTCCCTCACTTGCTGGTCCCCTGGAAACTCCGCTCGCCGATGAAAGTCACCCTTCAACCGCGCAAGTCTGAAAACAAAACCCTTCATCGGAAGAAGTCAATGATGGGACATAACGAGAACAGCCCGCCAATGCCTAGGATGACATTTTATGGCTATATCTACAACAATAGAAGATTCCTGACTGACTGATGTGGCCCTATCATTAGTCTCCATCCTCGAAAAACATAAAACAAGTCGGTCTGACCTCTGACTAGTGTGTTCAGCACCAGGGGAACTGGAAGTCTCCCAGCGTCTAAACCCAGAGCATGGGTTAGACTGGGTATAACAAAGGAGTGTGAAGCTCTTGTTCGTACCTCGAACGACCTCTGGTCTTACTGGAACTACTGCCTCTACGGCGTGCAACTGCCCATGCCCAACTCCTCTGCCTCTCGGCTGTCGGCCACCTCCCCGACCACACCTGGGTCGAGGTCCCTGAGGAGTGCCTTGAGGTCAGCCTCCTCCTACAATGTCGACCCTTGGCGGAGCGGGAGCCCCCTGCCCCTGCTGCTGCTACTGAAAGTGCCTAGCCGAGAAATGCTACTACTGAGGTGGGTGCTGGACCTACCCACCCCCATCGTACTGTACTCTATCCCGGAACTAGTTTCGAAGGTTCCCATGGCAGCCAAAGACGAAGCACCTCAGTCCCGAGCCCAAAGGGGAAGGGCGGGGACCGGGAAATAGAAACTGGAATTGCTGCGGCCTGCTCCCTGGTGGTCAGAACCTAGAGGGCCCTGATGCTGGAGGCCTGCTACTGACAACCTTACCCTTTGATGAGACAAACTGGATTCCCTCTTGTGACACACCTCCCAGCGTGTGCATCCTCTCCACCACTTCAGCCTTCTTCTGCACCTCTAAGTATGTCAGTAGGGTGAAGGGAGTAACATCGTACTGAAGAGAAGGTCGGAGTGCCTCCTCTAAAAGTATCATCTGTGATTCCTCATCCGGAACGAGATCCAGAGCGATGCGAAGGTGATCCTTTAACTTGATCCCCAAATCTATCACTGACATACTCCCTTGCTGGAGGGAGAGTAGCTCCTGCCTCTTCTCAACATTCATCGTGGAAGAGAGAAATTCTGCCCGGAACTCCTTCTCGAAGTTAGCACATGCAACCTCAGTCTCCCTATTCTCTCTAAGACAAAGCATCCACCACTGACGCACTGCTACCCACATCTGGCTAACGGCCAGAGGAACCTAGTACTCCGTCAGCGCCCGAATCAGGCCGAAAGTGATTACTAGTTCCTCAAGCCAGCTTTTCATCTCCATATTTGTGGTGCTTCCCTTGTACTTCCCAAGGGCCTGTCACTGAAAGGATCGAAGCATCTTTTTCCACTGATCATCATCCTCCTCTTGGTTGGTCCTCTGCTGATTGGCCAAGTCAACCTCCTGGGCCTCGATCGCCCGCACTACTCATGGTCGCCTCCCAGGTGCAATAGCTGCAAGGTAAACAAAGAATGCCTAAGCCCGAGTAGAGCAGAATATTGCTCTAAATTGTTTTGACTTATGATTCATTTCAAATCCCCAAAACACCCCAGAAAAACAAGAACACAAGTCATTATGATGTATGTACCTTTCCTAGGGTCTCTACCCTACAATCAGTGTAGCCTCACTTGGTAGTTTGGTAGGTCTAAAGTCATTGCATCAGATCACGAGGGGACCTAAAATCTCGTGTCCTAACTGGTCTTCCCTGGCCTAATTCACGCACCAAGGTTACCCGACAATGTTGCCCTACCACCCCATGCAATCCTCACTATGGCTAACTCTAGACTCCATCCTACCTCTCAACCTCCTGCATCTAATACCATTCTGTCACGACCCACCTTCACCAAAAAAAGTGAAGGGACAATAGATTGCTAGAACCTTCCTTATTTAAGTTGAAGGAGAGATAATGACCCCCGAGACCCGCCTTCAATAGGTCCCGGGGTGGCTACTAGCACCAAGGGTGTAGAATCTCACACAAAATGGAAGGCATCACCTTCTTTTTTTATAGGATCGAGAGATAAGATAGCAATCCCAACAATACCAAAGATGAAAGTAAAGGTAAAGACAAAAGTAACCCATTCCCACATGCATGTCCAATAGTAAATAATACAAGACTCAAAAAATCCAAAGGTAAAGTACCAAAAAAATGAAAATGATAACAACAACTGCCCCTAGGTCCAAGCTAGTACGGTTCCGCATGATCCCTAAAGTCCTCCTAGAATCCTGAAAGCAGTTTTATATACGTATGGTGAGCATAAAAGTACACTCAGTCAGGAAAAACAAAGACTCTCGTTCACAAGTGGAGAGACATTCTAATGCCCTGTGAGAAAAGAAAAACCAAAGAACCTAGCAAGGAAAACAATCCACCCAAGCCTCACCAAGGCACACTCCCCAAATAACGCAAGGGAAGTAAAGTATAGTAATAACATATCGATATTTGGGTACCCCGTGCCACTTTACCACTGGTTATTGAAGACATCATACACATCGAACCAATCCTCCCATTCTCACTGCAGTCCACTGCCAAACCTGACCCGCATAAACCTGGGTCATAACCTCACCGCAGTCCCACTACCAAACCCCGCCCGCACACACCAAGGCCATAACTGCCATCCCGCCCACAGACACCTGGGCCACAACCACCACATGTAACCACACCCGCAAACACCTGGGTCAGAAAAACTACTACCACGCCCGAAGACACCTGGGCCTCATCTCGAAGACACTTGGGAAACAACCTGCCCGCAAACACCTGGACCAACCACCACAACTACCATACCTGAAGATTCTTGGGATAATAACGGACCTCAGGACATCACAGCCTGCCCGAAGAGTCTTGGGCTATTTGGGAAATGGAGCAGAAAAGGATCTAATTACAATCCACTCATAGGAGTGTTGGGAAAAACACCCTCCCCATGAAATGGGGTGTTCGGCACTATGTACTCAACTTGGGTGGGGCGCTAATAAGAAACAAAAGAAATAAAGTATACGTATAGGTAACATGCACTCATCCCAACCTAGGGGCTCCAAAACCAAAGAACAAACACCATTTTTACTATTCATTCATAAAAGAAAGGTACAATACTCACGACCAAGTCACAAATCATTCCCAAAACCAATTCCCCACTTAAATCTTCTTGTTTTCCTGTTTAAGTGATCCCATTTAAGTAAATTCTGAACTACTGGGCAACTAACAGGCATAACCAAAATCCAGATAAAGAGAGACATCCAAATAGAAATTTAAGCATTCACACCTGGTTCTCTTGTAGAGTTGAATCAACAAAAAAGGGATTAGTGAGATCCCTCAAAGAACTGGAACCAAAGAAAACTTCACAAAATGGATAAGTGAGATCCCTCGAAGTACTAGAAACAAAGAAAACCCCAAGACATAGCCCCATGTCCCCAAAACCAGGAACCAACAACTTCTCAACAATAGACGATTCCACCCCAATTTGTGATATAAGTAGAGCAAACACAACCCGAGATTCACAACCAGCAATCGTTCCACATCAGAGGATCCCATCCTCACCCACATCACCCCATAAGAAAAAAAACAGAACAATTCAACTACTACCAAAACAGAGTAGAGAAACTTTCAGGTTTAAGCACATAATTTATCTATTTCCACTTTCTTTTAGTTAACCGGGGTGACCACACAAGGGTATATGTTTTCAGGGAAACTATTTAATCCACCGAGTTCACGTGATTAACAAATTTCTATGTTACAACCATTTAATCATCACAAGAGACAAGAGTTTATCAGTGCACAGAGAAAGACCACCAATGGCCATGATTTTAAGTAGGCATAAATTCATACAGTTCACAACATATAGAAATTAAAAAGAGTACAACAGAACATCGATCCCATCCCCCTTCATTCATTAAATGTCAGTTCATTATCTTCATTAAGTTTGGTTTCATCAATTCCCACAGAGACAAAGCATACCCACCTCGGATGATACACAAAAAGGAGAGGTGAAGGAAAATCCCTACTTGATTGATCAAGGATCTACATTTTTCTCCATGCGCCAAGTACATAGGATGCATGGCTTGTAAGGGAGGAGTTTTGTGGACTCCAAGGGGTGTAGAAATCTCCAGAAGAGGTGCACCACATGCCATGGGAAGAAGGGACTCCAGGCGGACCAGGGGGAAGAATGAATCTGGCCCAAGGAATAAGAGGAAAAATAACTTCCCATGTGATCTATAGATAAGATCCCGTTGTTATGGGATATGGGAATTTTGAATGCCTTGAACGTCGGATCACGGTTTCCCACGCGGTTCACCAGTTACGCACGATGGCATTAAGTTGTTATTTAATATCCCCCATCGGGGAGGTTTCTAGGGATTTTTAGGAATTAATTATGGGCTTTAAATGACCTTGAGAGGGTAAAAGAATTAATTTACATCAAATAAAGACGTTGCGGGAGCAGGACTGGAAAAAGAAACAGAGGGCTGGGTGAGGACACAGTGCCACCGTCACTGTGTCCCCTTGACGGTGCCTCCGTCATGGTGTCCCCGTCACGGTTCCACCATGACTGGTGCCACCGTCACGGTGCCACCATGACTGGTGCCACCATGACCAGCGCCACTATGACTGGCGCCACTGTGACCGACACCACCATGACCGGCGCCACCGCGACTGGCACCACCTTCATGGTTCCATCGTGACCGGAACCCCCGTCATGGTGCCACCATGACCGGCACCCCCGTCACGGTGCCACAGTGACCGACACCAACGTCACGGTTCCACCATGACCGACGCCACCTTCATGGTGCCATTGTGACCAGCGCCACCATCACTGTGCCCCTGTTACGGTGCCACTGTGACTGGTGCCACTGTCTTGGTGGAACATTATTTTTGGCAAAGTAATGGAGGGGAGGGGGGTTCTGGTCCATTAAAGTCTTTTTGGATATTTATGTTGAATTCGAGTGAATTTCACACTATTTGATATCATAGAGATGATTACAGGTTTAATCCCGAAGTGGTTTACTACAATTGGGGGTTCCAGGATGCTTGGTTTCAATCCTATGTTTGATAGTCACCCATAGTCTGAAAGCGTCCGTAGACCTAGATCTCATTGAATAATCCTATTAGGATGGTTTTTTTCTCCATCTATGGTTGTAGTTACATTGACTTCTAGGGTTGGATCAAATTTTTTGTTGAATTTATGATGCCTTTTATCTTTAACTGAGTGTTGTAGTTGTGCATTAAATATAAAAATATGAAATTCACAGCATGGACACACCCAACGTAAAATGTGGAATCAAAATAAAGAAATTAAATTGAAAATTTAAGAACTAAAAACTAACTTGTTACTATCCTCGACAACAACTATAGTTTGATATTCCCCTAGGGAATCATTAATTCCCTATGGTACAATGAATTTTCTTTGTAAAAACTCAAACTATTCAACTCAATTAATTAAAATGTAGTAAACGGCATTTTAAGGTTGAACCCCTAGATATGGTGTAATTAGTTTAATTATAATTTCAAAAAAATTTATTATATAAAGTTAAATAAAGAGGTGAGAACATATTAGTTTATTTGATTTTGATAAAACAGATTTAGAATGAAAAAAAGAAGAAAATTGATTGGGGTGTCATCAAATTTGGAATGTCTTACATGGTTTTTTATTTTCAGGGTTTAAGTGCAATTTTAATTTATAAAATTGGATGGTTATTTCCTGATTTGTTTCAGAGTTGAGACAATGAAGACCTAATGGTCATGGTATCCCCTCCCTGACATGATAATCCCCTATTTCCCTTGTTCTGGAAATTTAGGGTGTTAATGAATCAAGTTTTTCTTGATACCAGGTTTAAAACTGATTTCCCATAATGTCAAAAATGGTTATTCGTTATTTAGGGTTTTCAGTTGCACATTATTAAAGCTTTGTTTAGATTGAATTATCAATGGCCACAATAAAAGAAAAAGAAATGGATTGGAATTTGAATTTAAATTGTAGTAAACAAAATACATGAATAATTAAAATAAATAAATCCAATTAACCTTCAACATTTAGTTACATCACCCTATAATATGGTAGAATTAACCCCTCATCCTAGAAATGATAGGTTTATAGGGAAGGAGGAAAGAAAAGAAATTATTAATAAAGAAAGAACATGGTGAGGGAATAATTTATTTCTTCAATATTTGGTATCCAGCAAAATGACTTTTCAATAGCTGAAAATCCTCTATTTATAGGTTTCAGATGGGCTCTATCCAACCAATTTCAGGACGTGTAGTGTGACTAAACATCGTGTAATCCGTATTATAGGTTAACTCTATGATTTTTGAATTTCTTCGGATATCACATGGATCTCGCACGAATCTTGTTCTAATATTTAGAACTTTTTCTCCTTTCATGATATATAATGGGGACTCATGATGTGTAACCATTAAATATTAAGATCTCATGAATCTCGACATATTTCTTCTCTAAAAAAATGCCAAATAATTTTAAATTGTGTAATGTAGTTAAACGACGTGTAATGTTCATTAACAGGATGTATTAACTTCATGACTTGTCCTACCAGTGAACTTCCTATTCGATGAATTCATGATGGGTAATGGGATTACACTATGTGTAATAATTTTTCTCATTGTTTACCAGCTTCAAACTCTTTAAAAAATCCAGTTTCACACCTCTATTTTTTCTCATGTCATGAAGTTAATTTTTTTCCAATTTCCAACTATTTTAATTCCATTTTAAAATATCATTTCTTTCTTGTAAAAAATCATCAAACAACTCAAAAACTACAAATACGAAAAGATTATTCATTTAATAAAAAAACAAGAACATTAAAATACTATAAAACATATGCATGAAATACCCTTATCAATGGACCAACTTCTGTTCATTGTATTTTAAACTTTACGTAATTTGAATTTCTTATATTGGGATTATAATTAAATGTCGCCAAGTGGTAAGAGATTATTGAAATAATATCATTGGTTAACATGATTATTTATGATTATACTTCCATTGATGAAATATTATGATCAATGTCCCAAGAGAATTCATGAATTTTATTCCCCTATGTATATTCATAATGGATTAATGCATTTTTACCATTTTTACATTATTTGGTACTAATGATAACTAATTTTTTTATATAAAAACATGACCTTATTTCTATTTTAAGTCAGAAATATGTGATCTTTTAATACTGTGTTTTCTAAAAATAGTTTCAAAAATGTTTTACCATTATCCTATGATGGTTAAATGAAACTTTTACCCACATTTTACCTTTTTTAAAAATAGGTTTAAAAAATAATATTATTGTCATTTTACGATAAAGGAAACTTTTCTAAACTTTTAAGGTGAAAAATTAATGTTCATCATGTGTTTAATTACCCACCATCATGAACATAATTTCTTTGAAGATTTATTTTTATGATTAAAAGGTTATTTTCAAAGAATGTTTTCCCTAATATTATGGTTTTTTTGAATTTAAAGAGGTTTTCAATGAAGAAGGTTTTTCAAAAAACTATTTTATGTTTAATAATTGTTTTAAATTATTTTCAACGATTCCTTTATATGTTTTCAAAAGGTTATTTTCCAAGAAAAATATTTAAATGATTTTTATAATTCTTGTCATGTTTTTAAATCCATTTTCTAGAAAAGTGATTTCAAATTATTTCAATAAAAAATTTTAGTTTTTAAATTATTTTCCAAGAATAGGGTTTTAAAAATGTTTTCATGCATTCATTATGAGTTCTCAAGGTATTTTCAAGGGTAAAGGATTTCAAAATATATCCACCCTTTATAAGTTTTCAATGATATTTTAAATGAAAAATGATTTTCAAAATTTTTATGTTTTGAAAAGAATTTTTCATAGTAGAAAAGATATTTTCCTCAATAAATATTTTAAATAAAAGTTTCCAGCATTATTTATAAGGAAAGTATTTTATAATGTTTTTGTAAAAAGGATTTTTAAATAAAGGATACCTTCCTTAAGAATTTTTGCTATTGATATTTAAAAATCCTTCTCCATCTAAGATGACATAATTTGTTATAATTTATGATTTATTGAGTATATTATCCAAGAATACAATTCATTTTATTTCTTTAATGGTTTATGTTTTTATGAAGTGATATTTATGACACCCATTCCTCTTCCATGGGTTTTTTTCTTTTGAATCCCCATTATTTTCACGGGTTATTCTTTGATGAAATTATTATGAAGCCTATCTCATTTCTAAAGGTAATGATATGATAAAATATTATTATACCCATTTTTTTTCATGGGTAATGATATGTTGTTTATAAAACCTATATCTTTTATAGTTTATGATATAATTAATGTTTTATTATCTCATGGAACTTGTATGTATGATTTTATTATGTGATGGGTGGGACCTATATCTCTATTTAATACATTGGGTAAAGATTTATATTTCATGTGATAATGATGAGATTCAATTATATGGGATTAATTTACTATGGATGATTGAGAAACCGGTTCCACTATGGGAAAATGGGGAAACCTAATCCATTATCGAAAGATGGAGAAACTCAGTCCACTATGGAAATATAGGGAACCCCGATACACTATGGGAATATGGAAAAACCTAATCACTGAAAAGGAGAGGAGTTGGACTGGGGATGGTGGTGTGTCCCACCCAGTAGGTGTAGTCCCCATGAAGTGCCATGATTTTTTATTATAAAAATTCATATTTAATTATAGGGAATGATATTACATGTTTACATGCATTCAAAAGTTACATGTCTTATTCCTATATTATGAATTCCAGGATTATTCTCTTGTTTCTCTTATTATTCATGTATTATTGACTACAAATATTTATGTAATGATTCATTTTTATGATATTTGACTTGTGGGTTATGAGATTCTAATGTTATGATCATGTTATCATACCCTTGTGATGATGTTTATGATTACATATATAACTTTTTTTTCCTTACTGAGAATCTGAGCTCACACATTTTATTGTTTTATTTTCCAGGTTATGAAGATATATTTCATGTATGATAAATCTAAGAGGGTATATATTCTTAGAGAAACTATTGGGATATAATGTAGCTTCATATTATACTAGTATTTACGTTTCCATGTTTCCTATGGAAGTAAACTAATATGGTCATGGGGTCTCTGTTGTGTAATGTATTCTGTATTCTGGAAAAGTGATGTAATGTCTATATATGTTAATCTTGCGTCTCTATAGAAGTAATCTATTATGTTTATCCTTTTACTATAATTTTTATAATTTTTATATATTATTACATTGAATGTTATTATTTTTAAATCCTCAATTATTTATTATTGTATGTAGTTGAGGGTATTCTCTCCTGTTATCATGTATTGAACCTCTTCACTAGGGGTGAAATTGAGTTCAATAGTGATCTTGTTCTGTCATGATGTAGGTAAACACATCATATGAAATTTCACTGAATATGTTAAGTGTAATGTAAGGATGTTTCATAATTATAATCTAAAAATGGATTTAATAACAATTTATATTTGAACCATGATTAGAAGGCATATAAATGAAGGGAATTTTGACTCTACCCTATGATGAAGAATTAGATGGATTTTAAATTACTTAATAGAAACAAGGAATTTTGTTTATTTGAAAACTTTTTTGGAAGATAAATTTCAATGTACTCAAAATGAAGAAAATTTTACTGCTATAAAAAATAATCATAATGTATATTCAAGGTACTCTAAATTTGGTTTGATGTTTTATGTATGGAAGGAATTGAATTGACTATAAATTCAGATGTAGATTGATATTGAGAAATTCTAGATACAAAATATTCCAATAAATGATATTTTATTATTTGGAATTAGTATATTGGGTGGTTGGCCAAGAAAAAATAGTGAAATTATCTTATCATAGCTTATATGGATTATATTTTAGCTATAAATATGTGTACTCAACTATTATAGACAATAAATAGTGGTATCATTGTGACTATAATGGTACCTAAGATCCATTATAATGACACATGTTTTAATGGTTTAAAAAATAATATTTTATAACACTCACATAAAAAAATAATGAAATTTAGTTCCATTTCATTAATTGATAAATGGAGTTAGTGATAACCAATATAGAGTATTTTGGAATGAATTAGTTTTTTTAAATATTATGAAAATCCCTCTAGAAAACCCAAATTTTGGAAGATAAATTCCTTTATTTGGATTAGATTTAATCCTCTATGAATTTCCTCTATAATTATTATAGGTTCAAATCAAGGGACAATATAAGTGTAGATAATCACTTATCTTAGAGTCTTGAAATTAATATAGTTCAAATTTCATTAGGAAAGAACAAAATTTTCACTCATTTAAATTAGGATGAAAAACAGTTCCAATTTGGGTTTCTAATAGTCCTAGGAATCTAGAATATATAATGTGAAAGAAAAAATTAATATATAATGAAACCATGTGTAGGTGGTGGGATGCCCAAAGTAGTGGAATACTGGTGAACAAGTGACCCCTATCGTGGATAACGGCGTGAATGATAAGGTAGAACCCACTAGTCATATTATTTTATATTATGTATTGGTTCATTATCCAGATTAAACTAATGTATTACTAAAGTTAAATCTTATAGAGTTATTTATTCATTACTATTAGTATCGCATAGAGATCCTCTCTCAAGTATGAGTACTAATATTATTTCAAATATGGTAGTTCACTAAGTAGTTTTGGATCATGTGTAGTTGTAGTTCTCTATAGATCACAACATGATTCTACTTTTAGACTCATTGAACCCCCGAAAGGGGAAATCCCCTGCTACCAAATGTTTATTGGGATAGAAGAATGAGGGGGTTGTGAAACCCCCCATTTTTAAAATATGGATACCCATGGTATTTAATTGCAAAATTAGTTTCACCATTTGGATAATAGTACAATGAAAAAATAAATATATGATATCTGAAAAACGATATACTCAATGATGAATAAGAAATAAGAAATGGTTTATTGTCCAAAAAATAATCAACTATAATCTTCAAGAAAAATAATATACATTTCAATTTATTTATTTCAAAGAAATAGAGGATCTATTGGTTGGGGAATTTGAGTGAAACTCTAATTCTAATAAGGAGGCATTGGACTACTCTAGGTATTTGATAAAGAATGTGTATAGTCATTTAGATAAATATTTTTTTTCTTGTGAATGATAAATGATAAAATGGATTAATTTTATATTAGGGTTCCTCCACTGACTCTTTGGATGAATACATCACGTATTAATGATTATTAATCTTTCCCAAGAGTATGAGGACTAGTTCATTGAGGAAATTCGTTGAGGACATGGAGTCTATTTAGAAAAATAAATATGATCTCACTAATCATAATGATTTTTAATAAACTATGGGAATTATTTTATAATCTCATGTTCTATGGGCCCTAATTTAAATCTCTAACATATCATAAGTGATGAAATTCATATCTGACATAATTGGAAAGTAATATAGTGATTACTTAAAAAGATAAAATTCAATTGATATGAAATTTTCCATAGAGAATCATTATGACATGGAATGATATAAATTTCTCTCAATTATCAATGTAAAAAAATGAATTTGATTTAATTGAATATTAATTATACATTTTACGAACTTAAATATGACTCGTTCTCCACTGATGATTACCAAATAGTCTTAAAATTCACATCCCATTAGATTGAAGTCAAACATTGAGTAAATCTAAAACATAAAATAATTGAGTAATCATGAAAATAAACCTATAATTATCCTTTCAAGGGTTTATGTACAAGTTGAAGAAGGATTTCATTTTTCACAGATGTTCTCTATGATTTTTAATAAGGGTTCCCAATTAACCCTAATAAGAGGAATTTTATAAATTTAACAAAACAGATTATGGGAGGAGAGTTTAAAAAGTGTATCTAAATAGAAATTATCATATCAATTAGGATTATACCATTTATAGGGAGAATGTTACACATGATAAAGGATATTAAATCATAATACATAAGTAAAATTATCTAAGGGGGAAGCCCTAATGAATGATTCACATCTAGGAGTGGCCAAATATATAGGTATTTATAAGAATATTAGTTTTTATCAAGTAGTTATTTAGGAATGAAGGTTAATTATATTAATTAGGGTATTTATATATTTAATGATATATAATTTTCTCAATCAATCACTACTCAAATAGAAATAGAGTGGTAGTAGTGTTGATAAATTTATTTTTTTCTTGTAATTCAATTTAAATAAAGTATTTAGAGAATCATTGGATATATAACAATCACCATGGGATATAATATGGAAATAAGTGTTTAGGAAATTGAAACATGATAAAATATTAACCATAAATGGACAAGAATATTGGAACTTATGGTGTTAGGAAATAGAAAGTGTGGTTATTTTTTTCAATCCATGAATATAAGGTTAGTTAATTTCCATTGTATGAACATGAAAGGGATTCTAGTGAATTTTAGTAGAGCATATTTTCAAGGTAAAAAAATTAATGGTTCAATAAAATTATCCATTATATAAAACGTATTATATATGAATAATCTAATGTTACCGTTAGTCAGTAAATTTTCAAGGATGATATAATGTCTTAATCAAATTAGGTATATCAAGATGAAGTCCATATAAAAAATTCTTGAAGTGTTTATTATGTTGAATGAATGGTTCAGACCTCAATGGATTTTAGTTTTATCAAGATAAACTTTATATTATAACCCAATTAATGGACATAAAATATTTTATATATTTGGTTGGATATGGAAAAGGGGTGAAAAAATCTTTATTCCAAAATGGATTTGAGATAAATAATGATTTCCAGAATCTTCAGTAGGTTTTCAAGTAGGTGAAAATTTTATTTTATCTAGATTTTTTGGATTTTCTGTTGATATGGGATAAATCTATACGAAGGTATGTTGTGTCATAATTATGTATCCATATAATGAATTTATATAGTGACATGGGGAATCAAATCATCATTTTTTAATTATAAACTTCATTTCAAAATTTGACTATTTTTTAAAATGAGATAAATTAAATTTATTATAATAGTTTTATTAAATTAGTAATGGATGATTTTGGTCACTAACAATAAAAAGACACATGAAATATTCAATTTGATGAAATTAAATGATAATTATTATATGGGTGATCATTTTTGTGATAAATATATTTAATATAGAAAATATTAAAAAAATATAAATTTGAGAGTTAAAGAACTTCTTATATGGGAAAATTTCGCTAATTATTCGAAGTTCAAAAGAGGACATTGATTCATAATGGGAACATAATAAATGTTTGGTGTTATTATTTGTAATTTAATACATGATAATGAAATACATATTAACATATTCATATGATCCTTTTTTTATAGTAGTTATTTGGTGGATAAGATGAGGGAGTTACCCTAGTATTGATAGTGGTCACTAATAAAACCATGTAATCATGAAAGTAGATAGGGATTTTAGTACCATTTCATATCATTAATGTATTATATATTTATGTATACCTTAATTATAATTTTTTTTTATTGTATGTTTTTTCACATTTACATTAATTAAATAGATATTTTTGTTTTATCCAAAAGTTTTAAAGGTTTGTAGTCTTCATGAAAAAATTAATATAATAACCTCTTTAATATTAATAAGGGATACTCAAAAACATTTACCTCCTTTTAGGGTGTTTTTGGGATTTTAATGTTATAAAAGATTCATGTCGAAATTTCATGTGGCTAAATTTGGTATTTTTGAGTATTATACAGAAATATTTTATTAAAAATGTGTAACACACATTATTATTTATATAATATTTATTCATTAACATGATTAAAAAATGTAAATTTGGTGAGAAACATGATATTAATAATTTAAATTATTTTAATTAGGAACATATTTAGTGATTTTAAAGAATTCAAATAGAGAATAGTGAGATATTTAAAACCTATGAAAATTATAACACGTTATAACACTTTGAATGAGAAAACTCATAATTTATAGATCAACTAAATTAGCATATCCTACTAAAGAGGACACCCAATGTATTATATTTTGTATTTTGTACAATATTTTTGTGGTCATAAAAGATAAGTGAAAATATCATATTGGGATATTTTAGTTACATATGGTTTGGTAATACTAATGGTTAGGTTCGTAATGTAAGTGAGTTTAGATATTTGAATATCTATTCTATTTTCTTAACTACCATTAGTTTTGTAATAAAACAATAACATGATTTTAAAAGTTATTATATATTACATGACAAAATAAAAATAAAAATAAATAAATGAACATAAACATATATATATCATACCACTAATGAGTATAATATAAAAGGGTCATTATTTTAGTTGGAGAATATAAAGTAAAATTCCTTATCATGTACTTATATGAAACATGATAATAACAAAAATAATAAACTTTATTGGTAATAAGGATAAAAATGAACATCAACAACAATTTTTTTTGAGTTATATCATAGTTATATTTTTTGATATCCTTGATTAGTGTTGTATCATGAAATGTGTTATGAGTTACAAATGGAATAATAATAATAAAAAAATTATATTTTATAGAAATAAATTTTAAAAATTATTACTTTTTATGATTTAAATACTAATTATGCCTAAAAAATTTGAGTGGATATATATATATATATATATATTTTCCCACCCCATTCCAACACCAATATATTTCGGTGCCCATAATTATGATAATGTAATGGGACCATGGATGTTTTAGTGGGTGTATTTAAATATTATGAATATGGGTGGTTTAATCATGTTATGATGGTTCATATAATATTTTAAAATAATATCTTATATATTTATGTTATATTTATGAAATCATTAGATTTTTTATTTCAATTTCTACCATATCATGGAGAACACCTAGAATTTATGGGATCGAATGATACAAATTCATTAAGGTAAATGCATATATTGTTAATAAATCTCATGGTTAAGGAACAAAGAGTCATGAGACTATCATATTATGATGAAATTTATGTAATAATTTAAAGGCATTTAATAAATAACTTTAGTGTTCAACACTATCCAGGAATTCATGAAATGTTACACCCTATATTGAAAACTGATTGATGGGAATAAAAGGTTGTGACATATTTTAATGATAGATATTAAGGTATGAGTTATTTATACTAGATTTTAATTTCAACTATAATAATATAAAGGGTTTTGTAGTTTTATAACCTATAAAATAGTGAATAAATTATTTTGGAGTTTCTTAAAATTTAGGAAGAAAGATATTTGATAGTATCATTTACTATTATCGAATAAGGTAAAAGGATTATTCTATATATTTGTATAATACATGAAGATAAATAATTTACATATGAGTTTTATGCTATCCATAAACATAAATGGTTGGGAAATAATTTAAAAACTTTATGATGTTAGGAATGAGTTAGTATAGATCTTTTTATATATCCCCAATTAGGGGAATCAACACTGATGTAGTTTTGAGAAATAATTTAAAACCATATAATAGATAATTGTACTCATCCATGGAAAACAATTATTTAAATTTTAGGTTAATAAATTAGAAACAAAAAACAAGATATAGGTTATTCCAACTATGTAATAATTCATCCTAACTTTTCACCCTCCATCCACAGTTGATAGAATCCAAAATGGTACTATGATTTAGGAGTGTACCTATAATCTCCTAATGATGGAAATAAAAACTAATGGTTTAGATAATATAATTATGGGAAGTTTTACCCAAATATTAAATGAACATCTCATGATAATGGGTTTTCAATAATATGGAATGTGGTATCTACATACCAGACTCCCTAAATCAATAAGAAAAAATGAAAATATAATAGAATATATAAAAAGGATTATTGAAGGGGATGTCTGGAAAATAAGGGTAGAGAGATGGGAGGCCATCGCTCTCTAAAATACCGAACGGTTAGGGTTTCTTTGGTTTGATTATGCAAAGTCTCTCTAATGGTGACCACATTCCTCATGCCTGGAAGTTTTGCTTCTAATCACTTTGAGACTCTTAAGGCTAAAAAACCTCACTATGCGAATGATTCTGTTGTGGATGATCAAAGAGACAAATCTCCTGAGGAAATGTTTCCATCACGCTCGCTCGTGGGTAGATCCCAAAGAATCTCATTTCTGGATGCCCTAAAAGGTACCGATCCAAGAAAAGATTACATAGAGAAACTACCTAACTTCAAAAGACTCAATTATGGTAGCTTCTTATTTGAAGCGGACCCAAATGCGCTACAAAAATGCTCAAAATTGTGAAAATACTCTATCATGGGATGCATCTCTTACCTTAAAGGTGATCATCATTGGCCTTTTCTTGACTTACAATCGTGAATTACACATTGCTGGAATATCTTTAACTGGAAATTGATTCCAATAGGAAAAGGTTACTATCACATACTTTTAAAATCAGAGGATGATCATGATAAAGTTTGGAGGAATGGAAACATTAACCTAAATCCATGATTTCTTAGATTATCAGATTGGTACTATGCATTTAACCCACATACGTATAGGAATACCATGGAACAAGTTTGGGATGAACTTCACAGGTTGAATTGGTATATTTGGAATCTTATAATACTGAACAATATTGTTTCTTGTATTGGAACTCCTATCAAAGTAGATCATAGAACATTAAATGATTATTTAGGTCTCTTTGAGATTGTGATGGTGGAAATTAATTTAGATTCAAAACTTCCCAATGTTATTAGTTTTTCTGCAAACGATTATAGAACTGAAATCAGAATAGAATATGAGAGAAAACCACCTTTTTATGATCTTTATATGATCATTGGACACATAATCTCTAATTTTAGGGTGGACAGAAAAAAATTAAATCAACCAAATGAAAATGAATGGAATTAAATAAGGAAAACCAATAAATTCAAGGCCCCTATTTTGGACATACCTGAAATATCTAAAAAGATAAATGAAATATGGGTGAAAATTTTTGACACACATAGGGGACAAACTGGGTACATCCTGGGCATATGTAGATGAAGAGGAGGACACCTCCACTAAGGAGAAATGCCTCTTATATGAAATAGTGACTTTGGGTTTAGATACCATTTAAATTTCCACCCATGAAGTAGAGATGATAGAAACTATCACTTGTCAATCTGAACATATTTCATACTCTAATTACATCAATGGAACTGAATCTGGCTCCATGACCATAGGATATGTGTGCCCAAATAATAAACATACAGAGGTTACTACTTCTTTGGATTTGGACATTATCCAGTAGCAAATAACCACACCTGTTACTTTGGGTAAGCTGGAAACGCTTTCCCAACACAAGTATATCCACTACAATACTCACATCACATGCACTGCACACACTCATGCAATTAATTCACCTGGGTTAAATAAAAATAATGGTTTGAAAAAAATATATTTTGAATATGGACACTAGAAAAATCCAGGGAACTCTCCATGATAATGTTACAATAGAGTTAAAGTAAGAAATTTTTAATAAGGAAACCAACCTAAGTTTGTGTCCCTCTATATAGAAGCACATTGTTAATATCACTAAAAATTTAAACACCACTAATTGCACCGTTAATCCTGAAAATATTCCTAATAGACATAAGGCAGCTAATACTAAGGTAGTGTCCAAAAATAATCCTAATGAATATGAAGGAAAACATATGAAAATTTTAAAATCCACATTTCCACTTGTAGAGGAAACTTTTCCCTCAATAAAGGGCCCCTCCGAATTTCAGGAACAAATCTAAGCTACTGTCCTAATCTTAAAGGATACTATATATCATACTGAACAAATGCAGTTCTATACACCTACTATAGATGATGTACAACCCCAGTCTTCCTTGATTGACACTAAGGAACCGGGGTTTCAAAGGAAAAAAATGAGATATCTTGTGCTGCTCCATAAAAGGACAAAAATTCCCTAGGTCTAGGTACACCTACATCTCTTTCTACAAGCATTTATATTAATGGCTCTCATTTTATTAATAGAATTCTTAGTACTGAGAATACTTGAAATCGATCTGCTAATCAAAATGTTAACTCTGTGGTTCTATGCAATAAAAATGCCACAGATTCTACTAATTTTACAAAGAGAGGGGTTAAGGATTAAAACAACCCTCCTTACATATCTAAAAAGATACAAAAACATATCACTAATGGTGTAAATTACCAAATGGTAAGAAGGTCTTCCAAAAATAATAATTCAAGGAAAAAGAATAAAGGGAGATCGAACTCCAAACACAGTTTTAAATGAAGATTCTTATCTAGAATTTTCAGGGTATATCTAACCCTAACACGTCCACTATTCTAAAAAGAATAGTGAACACTCACCATCCTTTGTTATTTGCTATTGTTGAACAAAAAACAAATTTTTTTGGAAAACATTATCACTTGTGCCAACATAACTACTCCTTTATTGGTGCAATAAAAAATACTAACAATGTTGAAACTCTATGGATTTTTTCACACTTTTCCTTACAAAATGTTAATATCTTCAATGTTTTTGACCAAGTGTTCACCTATAATGTTAACACTGATAATTCTTAATTATTCTGGTACTTTGTTTATGCTAATAATAGATATTAAGAATGGAGACCTCTATAGAATGACCAATCATATCTAGGCACCAATATTAATAACCATTGGTTTATTGTTGGAGACTTCAATGCCATTCTCAACTCAAGTGAAAAAATTGGTCCCTCCCCTACTACTATTTCTTCGAGAGAATTTAAAGCTTCAAATAAAGACACAAATCTAATTGAAATTAATATCACTAGTTCGAAATTTACTTGGTATAGAATAAATTACAATAAAGTGGTTTCCTCTAAGCTAGATATAGATTTAACAAATGTTCATGCCTTAGATAAATGTGACACTATCTCTAGCACCACTCTTCATAAGCTGAACTATGACCATTATCCCATCCTAGTCAATGTCTACACCAAAAGAATGAGACCTCCATTTACTTTACAACTTAACAATGCATGGTTCTCTTATGATGATTTCACTAATACAATAAAAAACCATTGGTCCTCAGTGTCGCATAATAATGATGCCTTCGCCTTTTCTGTTAAATCAAATCACCTCAAACAGACTCTCAAAAGTTTGTGTAACTCCAAATCCAAACAAATTAAAAAAGAAATACTTCTTCTTGAGAAAGATCTAAGTGAATTACAAAACAATAACACTAGTTCTGATTTCAATATTTAACCGACTCAAGAAATAAACATTGAAATTAAGCTTAACCCTTTACTAAATTTTAATGAAACCATTTGGAAACAGTTATTTAAAGATAAATGGCTGTCAGATGGTGAAATACATACTAAATTATATAATTCTATTAAAAGAATCAAGAAGGCTTACAGACAGATAACCTTTTTAAAATATAGGGACCAACTTCTTGACAATGAAGATGACATTGCTCATAACATTGATTTTACTATGAATCCATCTTCAATGGTCCTATATCAACAAAGACCTCATTACCGAGTTCATTCTAATTGTGGTCACTGATGTGGAAAACCCCTTCCTCCTCAATGCTCTAATAGATCATGAAATCAAATACACTATCTTTAGTTTGAATTCCGATAGTGCTCTGGGTCCTGATGGATTCAATAATGGGGTTTTCCAATAATATTGGGATGTGATTCACGTCACTGTTAGAAACCTTGTCAAATCCTTTTTTTCCAATGGTGTACTTCCTCGTGATCTTAATGCTCAATTCTTTTCCTTGATCCCAAAATTGGAAAATTCCTTTGAGATTTATTTGTTTATACCCTTTTCCATTATCAATTCCCTCTATAAAATAATCACTAAAATCATTATCAATAGAATCTCAACTATCATAGATAAAACTGTCTACTAGAACCAATTTGGTTTTATTAAGGGTAGATCTATGCAAGACTGTATATTTATTTCCTATGAATTTGTCAATAACTTGAATAAAACTAAAATAAGAGGTAACATTGCTATTAAAGTGGAAATTAAAAAATCTTTTGACACCATGTAATGGAGCTTTATCTTCAATGTTCTTCAAGGTTTTGGCTTTAGTGTTTTATTCATTATTGAAACCAAATATTTGTTCAACTCAGAGTCTATCTCCATTTTAATCAATGGTTCCCCTAAGGGCTATTTAAAATGAACTAAAGGTGTCATGAAAGGTGATACTCTCTCTGCTATTCTCTTCTTGATAGCAGAATACTATCTTAGCCGCCTTCTGAATCTCCTAGTAGACCAAAATAAATTGAAAGCCATCCATGTCACTAGGAACACAAATGAAACCACTCACCTATTTTATGTTGACAACATCATCCTTTTCCTTCAAAGTGATAAAAGAAACATTATAAACCTTAAAAAAACTCTCTCTCTCACTATGAAGATGTTTCTAGACAAACCATTAGTTGGAATAAATCCGGAATCTTCTTTGGGAAGAACTTTCCCCATAATAGAAAATCTTTCATTATTAGTGAATTAGGTCTAAAGGAAGGTCTTGTATCCTTTAATTATCTTGTTGTTCCCATTTTTTTGGGGTAGACCCAAATCTTTCCACCTTACTAAAATAGTTGACTATGTCCTAACCCAACTATCTTCTTGGCAAGATAAATCTCTCTCTATAGTGGGCAATATATTCCATGTCAAATCCAACATTATTTCTAAGTTGGTATAATCCATGATGGTATATAAATGGCCGGTTGGTCTTATAAAAAAAATGAACATTGCTATAAAAAATTTTATTTGTACTGGGAGCACTCTTGAAATAAATCTTGTGACTATTCCCTGGTCAAGTTGTTGCAATAGTATTGAAAAAGGTTGTATCGACATAAAAAATATAAAGTAATTTAATGAATCTATTCAAGACAAACTCACTTGGAACATTTTACATAATAATTCCGAATATATTAATTTCCTCAAAAATAGATTTCTTGAAAAAAATATGGCATGAAACTCAAATTTCATTAATTCATCTATCTGGCCATCCATCAGACATTCTTACTCCAATATTATAAATAATTATAGATGGATGGTCTCTAAGGACTCCTCCATGAAATTTTTGTTAGATAACTGGACTAACACGAACTTAATTACTATGATTTATCCTGATCAAACCCCTGACAGTACTAATTGATCTATTAGATATATTCTAAACTCTGTATATGATCATATCCCAAAAAATATTATGAATTTCATTGGAAAATACCCTTTTTCAAATACTAATGATTTCTTAATTTTGGAACCTTACATTAATGGAATTCTTAACTCTAATTTTTTTATAATCATTACTTTTGTAAATAAGATAGTGACTTCTGTTGGATAAAACATTTTAACAAGCCTTGGATAAAGCCTTCAAGATCCAGTCTCATCTAGAGGCCTTCTCACAATAGAGTTCCCATAGAGAGTTGTCTTTAATCTTTTGGAATCCAGCTCTGTTTGAAATGAAAACACTGTAATCAACATCGAGAATAGACTAATCATATATTTCATTCTTTTTATACTACTTATTCTCTTTGGAACTATATTATTGAAATTTTTGGTTGTAGATGGTTGGTTCTTAACTCCATTAAGACACAAATAAAAAAATATTCAAAAATGGATGGCTCTCAATAAATCAAGAACCTCTTCATAGCTGTAGTTTCCAAGCTACATCATGTTATCAGGTATGATTGGAATGCTATTTTTCATAAAAACTACTTACTCAATCAAAATGCAGGTCGGTTGTGGATCCTCATTTCCATACGGGAAACCACTTTGTTGAAAATGGAAATTTCCACAACATTGTGCATGACTTTGAAATCTTGTGGTGTCTTCAGATTAATGGAAATTATTATAAACCTCATCACACTCAGGAATTGTTTTCTAAATATTCTCTCTCTATATGGATTAATGTTAATATTTATGGTGCCTCCAAAGGAAATCTGGGCTCTACAAGTTATGGTGTTGTCTTCAAGAATCATCTTTGTCAGATCCTTGGATTCCTCAGGGGTAGCTGCAACATCTCCACCTCTCTTGATGCCGAGATGATGAGTTTAATTCATGCTATTTCCTTCACAAAACTCATTGGTTGGAACAATATCTAGATTGAAAGTGATTAGACTACCATTGTACAAGTGATTTGGAATGGCACAGTACATATTTCATGGATTATTACTACCTGTTGGATAGACTGCACCCATTCACTTATCGATTTAAACTATATCATCACACATGTTTATCGAGAAGTAAACATAGTGGTAGATGTCCTAGAAAACATGGGTTTAAATTAATACATTACCTGGTTTGAAGACCTCCCATGTTGTTTTACTTTCTTTGCATGAAAGTGATTATAATATGATCCCTTATTTCAGACTTTTATATACTCTTTTTATAATAATTGTGCCTTTTTCATTTTGTTTCAAGGTATCATCTTTTAAAAAAAAGATCATATAATATAGATTAAAAAAAATATATCTGGAAATAATTGATAAAGTTTTATAAAATCCTTATAATGAATATTTTTGAAAACCTAAAATTTATTCCTATATGGGTATAATAATAATTACACAAAATAAAATTCCAAAAACAGATCTACACAACCAAAAAATCCATGATTAATCCCATTTAATAGAGAATTTATTCCTCTTTAGATCACCCAAAGTTGTTATAGTCCAACACCCATGTACTTTGGTACTTTTCTCTTTAATTTTGTATTCTACAAAATAATTTTTCTTCTAAAAGAGTTGGTAAATTTGGGGTGAGTAGTAGGCTTAGTAGTATTTCCCCGATACTTCCCATTCACCCAGTATGTGTCAAAAAACATCAAGAATTAATGATTTTTATAAAACTATTTAACCACAAGATATATTATAATATAACCAATGTAATATAAATATCAAAATTTAATAATATTTTGAGATTCCCACAACTATCACAAGGAAATACTAAAATTTTAAAGATCCATTCCATACACTCATCGAAAACCAAAAAATGAGGGATTCTAATAAACATTACTTAAGAATAATTTTGTTATCACTTACCCTAAAGAGGACTAACTAATCCCATTCCTCACCTTGTTATTTTGTATAAGGTTTCATACCCATATTTTAATTGCTATCACCTAACCTTATTATTATTTAAATGGTTCCCTCTCCCATGTGGTATTTAATCATAAATTTGGTATAATACCAACTAAAAACATGAAAACCCCTTAGATATAATTCCATCTAAGAAATATCATATCATATCCACAATCAAGACAATATAATAGTGAATAAAAAAATAATTTAACTCCATGATCCATTATTTTTGTAATATAATATCACACAATAGAAAATTTATTTCCAATTACCTTAAAATAACCAAGACCAAAACTTTTGGTTTTCATAACTAAAATCATTTCTATCATTAAATAGTATTCATAACACTAAATAACAAAACAAATAATCACACAAAATACATATTAATTTTCAAAAACATACAAAACACGGGATACACCAAACCATAAACAGGGGATTGGGTAAAATTTTATCACCAAACACGAGATGCACATTCTCTTCTCCTTATATAACTATATTGAACCAAAATACATAAACTACATCAAGAATTAACACAAAAAATCTCCCCAACCATAAATGATTAGGGTTTTAATGAATGTTCTAGTAAACCATAATACAATTTGATAGTTTAGGCCTCCTAATGTTACTTCCAAACTCTAATTACAATATGATCCAATAATAATGATTTCATGAGGGAGGGAATATCCCTAGTATGATATGCCTAAGTTATAGGGAGATAATGAGACTAAAATAAAAAATATTATGGTTAAAATATGGGTTAAAGAGGGGTATTAAGGTATTTACTAGTCTAAATGTAAAATCTGAGAGATTTTGTATATAGATATCCTCACATTTCATACATTTATAATACATCAATTTTGTATAACACTTAAAACATTACACAAATGCACACCCTAAGACTGTATTATTCTAGTACCTTTAGAAAAATGGAATCATAATTGTGCTACATTATCTCCCACTAAGTTCTTTTTTGTCTAGAATAATTATTAGACACATCAAACATAATACATATCATTATAACCTTGAATAAAGGAAACATTAAAAGGGATGATCTAAGATTCTCGGCTAGGGAATTCCAGAGAGATGTAAAAAAATCATGATAATATGGGTATGAGAACATGATACTGATAATATAATATCATACCATGCATATCAAAGATTATAAATTGGAATCATGAGATAAATATTGGAAGTTCATACGATATGAATCAAAATCAAATAAATAACATAATCCATGAAATCATAACATAAGAATAATACATGGAATTTATAGCATACACATAATCATATAATAATGATTTCCATAGTAGTTAAGTATTTGTGACCAAGACCATGTTAGTTGTATAGGTTCACCTCTCGTACCATCTGGGTAATCACAGTTCACTCTGATGGCCATCAAAGTAGTGTGATTTTACCCCCCATACCATCTTGGATGTCATGGTTCACTCACATGGCAATATTAGTAGTCAAGTCTCACTCCTAATGCTATCTTAGTCTATCTCAAGAGATAAAAATAATTGCCTAATGCATTGAAGAGAGATATAGGTGGCACCCATATTATAATTAAATGTTACATATATGTTCCAAAAGATCATAAAAACATATCATAACCAATGAAATGGAAATGGAATCATAAACATGTAATCATATCAGAAACTCTAGAAAAGATACAGGTAACATAATAATTTCAAAAAAATCATAACTCATGAAAATATGCTGGTTTCATAAACATCATTCCTTAAAAACATAAACTATTCAGATAAATAATATTAACGTTATTCTTGAACTATTAAAAAGTATATTATATTATATGTGGATGGATTTTTAATGACACTTCAAACATGAAATTACCTTAAAAATAACTTTTTAAAACGTGAAACATTTTCAAAAACCTTTTCATTGAGACAACATTGAAAACATATCATAAAAAAATCATTTAAAACATTTCCTAGGGAAAATATTCTTTCTTATTTGAAAAATTATTTTTAAAAAATAAAACTGTTTGAAAACTGTTTTCATAAACATTAAAACTTATAATGTTATATTGAAAATATTTTGGAATCATTTCTCTTTGAGAACATATCAGGGATTATTTAAAAATATTTTTAAATCCTTTTTCCTAGAACATAGATTTAAAAAATTATAATGGAATACTTTAAAAAAACTTTAAAATATAAAAAATTTCTTTGAAATAAGTTTCCTTTAACATGGGCCTATGATATATTTTAAAAACATTTCTTGAGTAAAATAATATTTAAACATTTCAAAGTGTCCCATACCACTTTTAAACATTTGAATCATAATCCCCATGAAAAAAATATCATCACATGAATGTTAAAATATCATGGAAGGAAGAATATTATTGATATAATATGTCAAATGGTAGTACATTTACCTAAAAAAAGAACATAGGTTCATAGCAGAACATATCTCTCAAAGAATGAAAATTGAAACAAAACACCCTTACTCATTTTTTTATCTTTTGAATCATAAAACCCCATGAAATTTATATCATCCAATGGATATGTACATAATCATAAATTAATGTATAAAAATCATAAAATAAATTAATGGGTAGTATTTAAACCATAAATAATAATTGAGTTGTGAATAAAGCATGTGTCTCACAAAATTAAAAGCAAGACATAGATCCCTTACCTTAGGTTCGATATCCACCGTACATATCCGAAACTCCTATTTTTGAGAAATCTCCTTTGATTAACACCTTAAACCCTAAAAGGAGGGATTTATGACTCATCTAAATCCTAATGAATTTGGGAAGGTATTTTAGTAATGTTTTTGGGTAGATCTTGGCCAAAAAAATGGTTTTTAAGTGTATGAAATAGAGATGAATGGGTGCCCTTTTATAGGAGAGGGGATGGACACTACTGGAATTATAAAAGGTATAAAATTAATATGAATTCATCTTTTATTCCACATTTATCCAAACTAAATTATTTCTAAGATAACATTATTTTGGGTTGAAATCCATTTATCCAATTAAAATTCGACATGTTTGGATTATTTTTTTAATCCATATCTTTTTCTTTTAACCCTTTTAACTATTACTCTATTATCATGTAATTTACATATTTAGGGTTAATATAATTACCATAACATTGAAATATACCAATAAATGAGTCATTAATTCCATGATAACACTTATTCCAAATATTTGACCAAATCTTAGATTTTTTATAAATTTTATATCATTTAATTTAATATTTTATATTTTAAGATATGAATTACATCTATTTGGACACTATTCATTACATGACTTTTTAAAAAAATCATGAAAACATTATTCTTTAAAAAATATAAATTAAGTCATTCTTAACATGTCAAATTAATATATAAAATTCATGTATGGCATCAAATATTTCAAATTATAATTATTTTAATACTATTGATATCATTTATTTGATTCTTGCTTTAATAAATCAATTATTGCATCATAATTTTTGTCACGTTTAAATTTAATTATTTTCCTCTATAAATAATAAATAAATTATCATGATGTATACAATCATTTTATCATTCCAATTACTATTTATAGTCAAATTTATCATCTATATTACCCTATAATAAAAATGATTTACTTATTATAAATATGAGAATTCCAATTTTAACTTATATTTAAATAAAATGTTAAATATGAAATATTCTTACAAAAGTGGATTACAAGGGTTGTAATTTAGTCCTTAGGTTTATTATGGTCGAATAAGACCCATAAAATGAAATTAGGTAAAGTGTTATGGTAATTTTATAATGTTATTTTTACCCTTGATTACCTGATTTAGCCTTAACCGTGATAAATAAAATAATAATGTTACTATTCAGAAAACATTATTTTCGTCCTATTAAACCAAAATTTTCATACTGATTACAGAAATTTATTTAAATTTTTTAATGCTTAGTTCAATGAAGTTACAAAAGTAAGTTTAGCGCTAATCCCATAGACGTAGCGAGAAGCCGGGAAAAAGAACATTTAATAGTTGAATAAATTTTTATATATAATTTTAATATAAAATGATTATAATGTGAATTTTTTTATTATGTTTGTATAATTTATTTATTATGATTTTATAATAAATTTAAAAGAAGATAATTATTCAAAATAAAAACACAATTTTTAAGTATAATGTAGTATTTTTTACTTTTCATCAAAAAATGAAACTGCTTAGAAAAATACTAAAAACTCACCATAAGTTAATTTTGAAATTGAAAATTCAAAAATTATGTTTATTTTATAAAATAAAATCTATAATAGTGTCTATAATTAATTTTATTGTGTTTCGTAGAAGTACATGAAAAGCAGTTAATTTAAGAAAATAATAGTTTTAAACATATAATGAGTTTTCCAAAAATTATATTTTTTATTGTCAAAACCATTGGAACAAATTACTGAAAAGTAGTTATCACTATTTATATTTCTAGTTTAATTGATAGGTTATAACTATTCCATTTCACTAATTATAATAGTAAAGTGTTGTTTTGTAGAAAGTCAATGTTCCGTGTAACGCAAACCATGTCATGGTTGCGTGTAGTGAAAGATTACCTTGGTGTTGCATATAGTATATTCCAAACACAATGATTTTATATAAAAAAAACCATATTTAATATTTCCTGATGTGAAAATATCAAAATTAATAAATTAATTAAAATACAAAAAATCAAAAAATCTCGAGGTGTTACATTCTACCCCCTTAAAATGATTTTTCCCTAAAAATTTGTCTGGGTTATGAAAGGTTTAATACATGAAATTTATTTTCATAGAATCCCAAATAATGAAAAATACTAAAAAATTCTTATAGAAAGTAATGTTATAATCATAATAGTTACCGAAATTAAATTTTAAATAGATTTCCATATAGGAGAACATAGGTGAAGATTTGGGCTTGGAGGAAAAGAGTAAATAATCATAGATATTGACAAAGATCAATTATAATAAGAAAGTGGGTGATCCCAAGAAAGTTAAAAATCACAAAATCATAAACCAAGGAAATGTAAAATAGGTAATTGATATCATCAATAATGATGATAGTAGGAAAACCTTTTACATCATGATTCTTTTCCTAATGTTTAATAATTTTGAAGAGAAGATATAATTACTAGATTTCGGTATAACGTCACCCTTTTTTGTTCTTAGATAAATTTCCACCTTGTATCATATTCTATAAAATAAAGTTTAATTTTTGATTCCTGAAACATTAGAAGATCATTAGAAGAATGATAAGTAATTATATCAATATTCAAGAAAATGGTTTATGGAAGTTATAAAATATTTTTAAATCCACCTATGATGAGATAATAATATAATCTAAAAAACATATAATTTTTTTAATATAATGGATAAGCCTATAATATTTAAAAAATATGAAAATGAGAAAAATTTTAAAGAGGTGCAATAAATCAGATTAACATTTATCTCCCATATATCACAAGTTAGTTATTGGTTATGACATTCCAAACATGTGAATACCTTAATCAGGTATTCTATTGAAACATGTAAATAAACTGAATTACCATAATTCCTTATGGAAAACAATCATTTTTACTTATTCTAATGTTTTTTTGATATATTACTTATGTCATAAATGTTGTCAACTTCATCCATGAGATCATAAACCACTTGTCAATAAATTCTTAATGAATTCCAAGGAAATCATTACAATCCAACTTACTTCTTCAAATCCAACTTATCATTATCCAAATATCATTATATCATCATCATTCACATATTAAGGGTTATCACTCCCTTAATCATGTTTTTCTAAAAATATCACCTTATTACCTCAATCTCTTTTCATCGTTACCAATACCATTCCCCACATGATCTTAAATCATTAAGGAAAAACTAAAGTGGACTAATAATTATATGTCCCCTTAATCCATAATACTGTAAGTGAAATTATACAATATTATTATTGAATACCATTAGATAAACACTTTATTCATCCGTATTTATTTTTAAACCAATACTCATGGTTCATTATGTTAACCATTCCTCAAATATGAAATACAAATCATGTCTTAGGGTTTTTGAACCTCAATCTTATTATTCTTATTATGTTTAATATATATAATATAGTAATAAAATACCAAACCTTCCACATGTTAATTGAGATATATTTATCCTTAGTATTGTAACTAATACTTATACCACATTCTTGATTTTCTTCAAGGATTTCCATTTTGGGAATTTATTTTCATAATGACCATACTTTCCAAATCTATAACACTTAATGTTAACTGTGTTCCTTCTAGTTCCCTCTATTTACTAAGACCATAAATCATAGTGTGAGTGATAATTATCATAGTATAAAAACACATTATCTTGAATAACTATTTATAGGATACCAAAATCATGACACCTAATTTTATATCTTTGACGCCATAGGCTTATCCTTTGAGACATCCCTATAAATATCCTTGGAAATATCACTAGGGATGTCACTTGATTTTTTAATCATATTTTATAATGGGTAACTAAAATTTTTCTCTAATAGAAAGTATAGAAACCCTCTACTTTCATATATGGATAATATATAACTTTTTTGGAATAAAAAAATACCTGAAACAAATTCACACCCAAAGACCGTATTCGTCTAGTGCCTTTGGAAACCTGGAATCATAATCGTGATAAATTATCTTGGACTAGGTTATTCATGAATATAAACCTTATTAGTCACATCAAAAATGATACGTATCTTCATAACTGGGGTGAATAGAAGCATAAAAAGTGATGGGATGAGATGGTCGGTAAAGGTATACCAGAGAGATATGTAAACAAATTTATAAGCATAGGGGTATAAGAACATGATCATGAAAATAGAAGATAACTCCCTTAATATGAAAGATCATAAAAATGAATCATTTCATAAATATTATAAGTTTATAAGACATGAATAAAAATGAAATAAATAACATAATACATGAAATCATAACATAATAATAACACATGGAACTTATGGAAAACACATAAGAATATAAAAATTATTTCCATAGTAGTAATGGTATCATTTCAATTACAATATTAATAGTATATGTTCACTTCTCATAACATAATGGTAGTAATGGTTCACTCCCATGACCATATTAGTAGTATGATTTTATTACCCATACCATCTTGGAAGTCACATTTCACTCCAATTTCCATCTTAGTAGTCATGGTTCACTCTCAAGACCATCTTAGTCTATTTCTGGAGATATAAATCTTTACCTAATACACTAGAGGTAGATATAGGTCCCAACCATATCATAACGAAATCATACATAAGTGAACCACAAGATCATAAAAAATCATAAACAATGAAATGGGAAGGGCATCATAAACATGTAATCATATCATAACCCATGTAAAAGATACATGTTTCAAAATCATTTCATCAAAATCAGAACCCGTGAAAAGAAGCGGGTTTCTTAACATCATGCCATCAAAAAATAAACCATTAGGAGAAATAATATCAATGATATTATTGACCTATAATAAATTACGTCGTCTTATATGGGGAAGGATGTTTAATGATCACTTGAATCCTACATTTTCCTAAAAAATACTTTTTAAAACATGAAACATTTTTAAAACCCTTTTCTTTAAAACCACATTAAAACATATCATGAAAACAAAATTTAAAACATTTATTTAGGAAAATATAATTTCTTCATTGAAAAATTATTTTTCAAAATTAAAACCTTTCAAAAAATATTTTCATAAATATTAAAATTTGTAAAATTATCTTAAAAATATTTTGTGAACATTTTTCCTTGAAATATATTAAGGAAGCTTTAAAAATATTTTTAAATAATTTTTTATTGAAATTAACTTTATAAACATATAAATGAATCCTTGAAACCAAATTTAAAAGATAAAACATTTCATTAAAAACATTTTACTTGAAAAAGAGCTTAAGAGATATTTTAAAAACATTTCTTAAAGAAAATAATCTTTAACCATTTCAATGTGTCTCATACCACATTGAAACATTTGAATCAAAACCCCTATGAAATAATAACATCATAAAAGGCACATAAAATCCTGAAAAGTTATATATTCATGATCTAAAATGTAAAATCATAGTATATATACCTCTTAAAAGAAAATAGGTGCTTAAAATAACATATGTATCAAAGAAGTCAAATTTAGGCAAAACTACCTTACTCATTTGTTAAATTTTCAATCACAAAAACCCATAAAATAGAGACCATAAAATGTATATGTAAATACCCATAAATTAATGTATAAAAATCATAGAATACAATCATGGGAATTATATACACGACACAAAACAAACTAGTTCTGAATAAGTCATGTGTTATATAGAAGTAAAAGTGAGAAATAAATCCCATACCTTAGGCCTGATTCCCTCCGTAATGTCTAAAACTCTGCTCAGAAAATCTCCTTTGGTTAACACCTTAACACCTAAAAATTGTTTTTATACCATAATTATAGGCTCAATAATGCTGGGAGGTATTCTAGGAATGGGTTTGGGTATATCTTGGCCAAACCAATTGGTTTTTGATGTGTAAGGAATAGATATGTATGGGTGCCCTTTTATAGGAGAGGGGAGGGACACTCTTGGAATTATAAAAAGTATTAAAATAATACAAATTAATTTTCTATTCAAAATGTATACATTCTATATTATGTATAATATATGATGATTTTGGGTCAAGATACATTCATCCAAATAAAATTATACTTGTTTTGATTATTTTTTTAATCTTTATAGATTTATTTTAACCATTTAACTCTTACCGTGTTATCAAGTAATTTTCACTTTGAGGGTTAATGAAATAAGAATAACAAGGAAAAAACCAATAAATGAGTAATTTAATACATTATAAGGGTTATAAAAACTTTTTTCACTAATCTTATAAATTTATAAATTTCATTTCAATTAATTTCAAAATTTATATTTTAAGATATGAATTATGTTAATTTTTAAAGTAGTCAATAAATGATTTTTTAAGAAAACATGAAAACATGATTAATTAAAATAAAATACATTAAATAATTCCTAAATTTTCAATTTCATCCATAAAATTTGTGGATGTCATCAAATATTTAAAATTATATTTATTTCAGTATTATTAATATCATTTATTTTTATTATTCCTTTAATAAATCAAATACTACATCATCATTGTGTCATAGTTAAATTTAATTATATGTTTTCTTAAAATTATAAATAAATTATCATGATGTATATAAAAATTTTATTCTTCATGTTATTATTTATATTTTAATTTATCTTCTATATAACCATATATTAAAAATGATTTACTTATTTGGAATTTGAGTATGACATTTATAACGTTTCTTTAAATATAATATAAAAATTTCGTATTATTACCCATGTGGCTTAAAAGGGTTATAATTTATCCCTAAAGTTGAATATAGTCAAAAAAACACCCACTCAATGAAATTAGGACAAGTTTTAGGCTAATTTTATAATATTAAAATATTATTTGAACCCTTCATTAGCGGATTTACCCTTAACCATGGTACATAAAATACAAAAAATACTATTCACCAAAAAACAAGTTGATCCTATTATACAAGTATTAAAAAAATATTACAACCATTTTTTTTTTCATTTTTTCAAAATTAAATTCATAGAAGTAAAAGAATTAAGTTTATCGTCTATCCTACAAAGGTAGTGAGAAGGCGCTAAAAAATAGTTCAAAAGTTCTATACATTTTAATAACTAATCTTAATATAATGTGATTAAAATTGAAAAACTTGGATTAATATATGTATAATTGATATTTTGTGACTTTAAAATAAATTTAAAATATTATAATTATTCAAACAATAAACACAATATTTAACTACAATGTAGTATTTTTCACTATTCATCAAAGAAAGAAAACATCACAATTTTTTTAAAAATTCACCCTATGTTAATTTTGACATTCCAAATTAAATAAATAATTTTATTTTATAAAATTAAATTTATAACTGTCAATTTTTTTCCATATAAGGACATGAAAAGAAGTTCATTTGAGAAAATAGTAGTTTTAAAAATATTAAGACTTTTCCAAAAATTATATTAATCATTATCAAAACCATTATATCAAATTATTAAAAAGTAGTTATTACAATTCATATTAAAAATTAAATTATTGGGCTATAACTATCTCATTTAAATAATTATAAAAGCAATGTGTTGTTTCACAGAATCTTAGTGTTACTTATAAAAAAATCCAAGTCGTGGTTTCCTGTAGTGAAATCTTCCCTGGGTGTTGAATATTACATAATCCAAACATTGTTATTTTATATAATAACCAAAATCAATATTTAGTGTTTCCTGAAGTAAAAATATCTGAAAGATTAAATTAATTGAAAAAAAATCACAAAATCTCAGTGTGTTACAATGTTGAAACCACATACAAAATATTATATCTCAGACATTGGGTCTAAATGACCCTACCACACAGTTCTTGATGTCCATAAATTAACCATGTAACCGTCATTTTAGCCTCCTTTAGATCATGTGCAACTGGACTGTATAGTCTCAGGTGACTGTTCATCAACCATCAATCCATATTTATTATCCTCTTTTAGAGAATTTTTGGCCCAACAACATGGTTCCAACTGATTATCCACCCACCATATATCCCAGTTGACTCCCACATATCACCTTATCGATTTTACCCAACAATTATAAAGTGTGCATGAGAAAATGAATCAATGGTGAAAGAACTAAAAAACTTCCAAAAAATATCAATCACATACCACCTAATGACTATTATATATTCATAATAGAATTTCAATACATCAAATAGGGACTAAAAATACTCAATACTACTAGAATTTTAACATATGGATGGTAGATCAGGTTATTTCTTAAAACAAATAAATCCATTACTGAATCATTAAGTATTATCTCCCCCATGTTTTATTATGTAGGCAACAATGTTTTGAATGTGTAACATCCAACAAAATAATTAGAAACATCATCACCCTATCTTATTGATCCCAAAATGAATAGAATCCTAAAAAAATATTCATCTAAGACAAACTCATATGATCCAAAATATTAATGTGTGAAGTGTAATTAATTTATTTATGTTACTAAGATATGTAAAATACATAATTTATTTTACTATATCATGTATTAAAATTATTTTGAAACAAACTTTATAAAATCTGTTAATATAGAAACCAAAACCCTGTACACATATTATTACATGATTTTATGAATAATTATCCATAAATATTAACCAAGAGTTGAAAATATTACTCCATTTGGATGACTAGGAACATAAATATATAACATGAAACTATAAATAAACATATTTTTGTTAATATCTAATATGAACTCATAATAACCTTTTAGATCCTATATCTTCATAGGATAAACTAGGTAATACATGCATAAAAGGGGTTGATCTAAAAGTCCTAGTAAGTGAATAATTAAGGGAATCATGTGTAGCACACAATTTAGAATGAATACCATGATAAAATAAATGTAATTTATCATAAATAATCATATGGATTAGAAAAATATAGAATAAAAATTCATTTGATAATAGATATATAAAAAATTATAGAAATAAATAACAAGACATAAACAAGAGTCATGGATTACTTCAAAGAAAATATCACAGGGTGAAATAGCTTCGTAATGGACCAGGTTTGCTGCCTAATCCCATACATAAAGTCCCTTGAGACAAAATGAAATTAAGGATTTATATAAATTCTAATGGTTCCAAAACGCATTTTTTTGATATAGAGATAATTCATTTTGTAAAAATGTTAACATTATTTGGTTTGTTCATTTTGGAAATTTTACTGACCATCAAGAAATAGTTTTCTTTTTTTATAATTTTATTTCAATATATTAGTTTTATAATGTGGTAAAATATATACTTTAAATATTTATGTCATTCTAAACAATTATAATTGAATTTAAACAAGAAATTAAAGAGGTAGTGGGAAACGAAAACTCGTCAGCCATGATGGTGGTGAACAACCATATCATATATAATGTTTTCTTATTTAGAATAAACGAAGAATAGAATTGATTTTATGATTGATAATACATTAACAAAATAAAATTAATGTATATATATGATACTAGAGTTATCATGCCTTATTTTATAGGGTTAAAGATAAGTTAGATGAATGAAATTTTTTTGAAAGAGGATGATAGGGGATTTTACATCTTCAATGTTATCTCCATGAGGACCTTCTTATGGAACCTATAATTATTCTTTTGTTAAAAATAGAAATAGTATGAAATGTTCAAGATTCTTTTTAATGGAATTGGATTTATAATTGGTAATGTCTAAGACTTATATGGTTTTAAAATAATTGGCGGTGAGAGGTGGTGTTTATAAGTGGAGGTGAAAAGTGTTTTAGAATATTATATTCGTTATTTTATTATTTTGGATCAAGAATAGAAATAGTATTTATTATAATAAATATATATAGTAAATATTTTATGTGAGTTTTAACTAATAGGTTCTTACATCATCCATTACTCAAAAATTCATGTATTTCGATTATAAATCTAAATATTGTAAATTATTATATTTCACTATTCACCATAAATTCAAATATTTTTGAAAAAATACCAAATATTCAACCTAATTTTTTATTAATGTGTAGATTTAAAAAAATTAGTTTATTTTGGGAAATAATTTTTTAAATTTTTTAAATTAAATTATTAAATAAAATCACCATTTACTAAAAAAATAATAAATTTAATACTATAATCAATTTTATTACACATTGAGAAATTATATATGGTCTCAAAATGTTATCATATTATTGTAATAAAAAAATATTAATTTGTTAGACTATTTTATGGAAATAGTTTTCAAATCATTATATTCGTTATAAAAGTTAAATTAAACATTTTAGTTTTACAAAAATACCAACACTTAATTTATCTTTCTTAAAAAAATTAGTTTAATATTAAATTACATAAATATGCAATTTATTCATTTTATAAGATTCCTAAATATTATTTTACACTTCCATAGGTGGGGTAACAATTTAATGGTCATATTACTATTCCTAACTGTCAGATAACTATTATAGTGGTTATATTACTATTATAAGGGTTATATTCATAAAGTGTCTTATGGGTTCACTATTTCCTATAAATACTTTTAATTACTTTCAAACTTCATTCCTTTATATATTCTATAAAGTATATATATACTTTCATCTTCAAAATTAATATTGTGTTATCATCATTATTTTTAATTTCTACATCTTTATTCACGAGTGTAGTCATTCTCATGGATCGAGCATAAGTAAATTATAATATTCCTATTCTATTATTTTTTATTTGTTTACATTATGTAATATTTTGAATTATTGTTGGTTTAGTTGATGAATAATGTATCACCCATCATTATTATCCTTATATAATGTATAATGTTTTGTAGTTTCTTTATATGATAGATTTTATTTATACTACATGAAACAATTATAAGAAGGGAAAATTCATTGATAAAATTTTGGGTCATTAAATTCTTCTCCTCTTATGAAATTCCACACTCAAAATTTCATTTTACATAATAATCTAAAAAAGTGATGGTACAAAATCTAGATGGTTACATGGAGTATTTCTTTTACTCGAGACATGGTTGGTGGAAGTGCCAGTCGATAGACCACATCTTTAATATGAACAAGAATCATAAAGGAGTCAATGTAAATGGGAATTAGCTTTCCCTTATTCCCTAACCCCACGAATCTCTCTTATATATATATATAGATGAATACAATATCTCCAACATCAAACACTATGATTGGCCTAAAAAAATTTATAGCTTGTCTGTTGACTTCAGGATACATTGATGTGTTTTTGAATAGTCTTAAACTTTTCAACAATTTCATCTACCATTTCATGTCCTAGCAACTTTCGTTCATTGAATTCATCCCATCATGCAGTTGTTATAAATATCTTCCAATAAATGAAACCATATGGAGTTATTTGGATTCCTGATCATAAGCTAATGTTGTATGATAACATTACAAGTTGAAGATGATGATCCCATCCTCCTTCAAATATCATTGAATATGATCTCATCATATATTATAATATCAGAATGGTTCGCTCAATCTACCCTTTATTCTATAGGTGATAAGCTGTATTAAAGTTCATCAATGTGTTTAGAGCATGCTTGATAATTTTCCAAAATATATAGGTAAATATCAGGTATCTTTCAGAAATAATAAACAATGATTTACCTTGCAGACCGACAACTTATTTGATGTATGTCTATGCATGTTGATCAAGTGATAAGTCCTCTCTAGTTATAATAATCTGGGAAGTCTTTGTATGAAGATCAATGAGGAGACATATTAAATTATTTCCTTTGGATGTATTTGTATTTATATTGAAAAATTCCATGCTGTTATTTTCTTATTTTTATATAGGTTTGTTTAATGATTGTATCATCCCCTTAGACATTTTCAATTTAGTCGTCACTAACTGACATATTAGGAACTTTGATTTATATTTAGTGATCTCGTTCATCATGTTTTCCAAAAATAATGCTCTTTGAGATCTCAAAACATCATTGTGATCCCAATGTGGATATATAAGGTCATGCTATGTGCATAATTAAAAATATACCCCCTTCTCTCAAATATTTTATGGTGCACATGGTCATGACCCAAATCATACGAATCCTTCATAATAAATTTTTAACTCTAAGAATTTCCTATTTCTGATCACTTCTAACTCCTTCCAAATTTATACATCACCTCTTTGATTATGAGTTAAATTATATAAAAGGGATGGTTGGGAAACCATTTTTGAAAGGTATAATTATGTTCCTTCTTTATCGATTGACATTTCAATCCTTTAAAAGTCTATTAAAATCCAATACTTCACAATTATTATCCTTGATAATTTTGCAGGATCCTTTCTACTTAGAGTTTATTCCACCTTATTTTCTATACTAGGATGGGAGTGGATGAAAAATTTACAATCCTTTATGATCTATAAATATTTTTTATAGCATATATTAATCTAATTCTAAGTGAAAATATATTTGAGGCTCTTATGATCATTATATATCTCACACTTCTCCCTGTAGATAAATTCCTCCAAATATTCAATGTGAAGATCATAGCTACAAACACCAAATCATGTGAGGGATCTTTTTTTATTTAAAATTTATCTTCTTTGATGTATACGATATTACTTTATCATTTTTCCTTAGTACACTATATAATATCTTCTTAATGCATCACTGTATACCATATAGAGTTCTTCACTTGTGGGTAGTGTATGTACTAGTGTAGGGATATGCCTTCTTTTCAAATATTTGATGATGTATTTTCATTAATTATTCTATAAAAACATTCCCCCCTTGAAAGTAATCTTAGTTAGTGGGTTTGAAAATCATGATAGTTTCTTCAGAAATCACTAATAATTCCAAATTAGACCATGGAAACTATAAATCTCTATTACGAGATTTGGTCTAGCCCACTCCTCAATTTTATTTTACATAGAAGGTTATAATGAAATCCATTAATTGATGATTATATTACCCAATAATATTACATCTATCTTGTAGAATAGAAATTTACTATACATTGGATATAGATTTTCATTTCAAAAATTATTTATCACATTATTCAAATTCTCCTCATGCCCCTCCTTAATTGTGGAGTATATTAGAGTATCATATATAAAGTCTACCGCAAATATTTCAAAGCAATATCTAAATACTCAATTCATTATGTCCTTGAAAATTTATAGATTATTAGTGATTCACAAGGGAAACACTATGAACCTATATTTTCTATACTTTATATGAAAGGTAGTTTTGGGAATATCTCCCTTATTCACTTTTAATAGGTGATATACCGACTGAAGGTCCACCTAAAGAAAATATTTTTCCCCATGTATCTAATCAAACAGTTCACCCCTCTATTGAATGTGGTATGTTTTATTTACCATGATTTGGTTAATCTATCAATAATCAATGCATATGTCTATTGATCCATCCTTACTCGTGATTAAGAGGATCATTACACCCCATGGTGAAGAACTCAATCATATGAAATCCTTTTCTAGATTTTCTTCTAACTACATTAGTAATTCATCCAAGTAAAAGGTATAAATCCTCTAAGGAGTCTTTGATATGGGGAATGGTCTGAGTATAAGATCAATTGAGAACTAAACCTCTTTGTTAAGAGAAACATTGATAAATTCTTCAAGGAACACATCATCATTTTCCCTCATTATGGGAATGTCATAATCTTTGATCCCCTAATTTATCTCAATCATTTTATTAAGGTATGCTTTCTCATAATGAAATATTATCCATACATGAGTTTATTATTCCGAATTAGATTCCCTCCTTATAGATTTACTTAATTGTAGGATTCCTCAAGATGATAAAAGTGACCTCCCACTCATAAGAGTTGATGTTGACTTTATATAAATATACCAAACCCATTCCCAAAATAGCATCAAACTCCCCTAAAGGAAATAAGGTGATATTTTTTTTGCAGGACTAGTCCACAAAAAGTTATTAGTGCCGAGTTATATGACATGGATGTAATAATTTTCCCATTCATTGTTACCATGGGTAAATAAATCTCCCTATTTGTAGTTGGTGTTTGAATAGTTCTACTAAAATAGTTGGATATGAAAGAATGCGTAGTAAAAGAATAAAAAATGAGGTTTTATATTACTAAATTAATATCCATATTTCTTTTCACCACATCATTTTTAGAGTACACCTCAATAATTGTGATAATATATTATCTTTTTAACTTACCTTGAGGTTATTACCCTTGATTTTATATGACTATCCATGGCCTATGTCATGGGATACAATAATTCCCTCATTACTTGTAGTTGAAAAATTAAACCATATGTTATATGTTGTCCATAAATTTTCCTTATTATTCTAAATTAGTGGGGTTCACCATGTCCATTCAAAATTAATTAGAAAGATTCCCCTATTATCCATATTTGATGCATCTACTGATTCCCTATCGATAGTCACCCTGATGGTTCTTCCCACAATTTTACCTTGTGGGATGTTGAGATTTCATTGCTCCATGGGATTTATCTATTGATCCACCAATAATAAACATTATGTTCCTATTTTTATATCTGATCCCATGAGACAACTGAGAGTATTAAATATCCATCTCAACCTTAATGGTACAATGGGAAATATAATAATAACTATAAATGTATTAAATTTCCATTTTTTTTCATAGACTTGGGTTTAATACACTGAAGATGTGATCTACCTTTATTTTAGTGTTCAAGAAAATGCCATAGGAATATAGTGAAAGAAATGTAATATTTTCCTCACATTCACTAATAAAATATTGTACCTTTTTTGTTTAGTCTGAGTAACTGCATCTTTATTTTAATATAGGGAATTCAGGGAAAATATATATTGAAAAATATTTTCTTGAATATTTACCATAGCATAGAATAAATTTCCCCTTTAGACTTTATTTTTTTCATAAGTGTCCACCACATATCAGCTTCCCCATCAAAATTATTTACCACCAACATGAATTTATATTCTTCTAACCACCTTAGGTTAGGGAATGTCATCACAATGTAGTTAATCCATTGTTCCATGATGAGGGGATCAGATGGTCCGCTAAATATTTGAGGCCATTTTCGTATCAATGATTTGACTAGAACATTTTCATTCTTATGAGAGGGAATACATTCCATAATATTCATGTTATTATTCATATTTTGATCCTTTTTTTCTAGTACTATTAGGAATTTATAAGATCCTATTCCCATTTGCTTTAGAATCTCATTAGAGACATCATCACATCTTATATTATATTAGCTGTTATCAAAATTTCCCATATATATATCCATTAACTAAATGAAGAATAAAAAAATTATGCATGTTTAATACATATATAATAAGAATATAAAAAGAACGTGATGAATGTAGAAGTATAAAATTATAATTGAAATGTATATTCTATCTTATGATTCCCTGTGTTAAAATATTAGTTATCAATGGTGATATAATTATACATAGGGATCTTACTGACAAGTTTTAGTCTTAGTCACCATAAATAAAAAGACTATTCTCTAGTACAAAATATAGTGACCGTAACATTTTACACATATTATTAAATGATTTAATGTATAATTATCCGTTAAATAAAAATCAAGAATTGAAATGAATAGTGTATTTGGAAGACTAGGTACATAAATATAAAACATGAAACTAGAAATAAATATATTTTTATTATTCTCCATAATGAGATATTGACTCAATTTGAGATAATATATCTATATAGGATAACTTGGAGAAAATATGGAAAAAATTATTATAAAATATAAATCATAGTAATGTAGTAAACATATGAATCAAATAACAAAACATATGTTAGAAGGAATAACAGGATAAAATTTAAGGCATGACTAATGAATGATCATATAGGTAAATAACATATAGAAAAAGGAATAATATGATCATGGATACATTTTTATGTGGAAGAAACATATAGCATGAATTAAACATGAGTCATGCAGAACTTGCAGTAATATATGACATTGTGGTCATAGCCCCATAATGGATTTAGTTTACTCCCTAATCCCATAAATAACATCTAATTAGGAAAAAATATATGCAATTAATAAGAGTTAAATCCAGGATCACCCATAATAACATGTATATACATATGTGTTTCACATAATGAAATCAAATTTAAGGAATAAATATAACGGTTACCCATGGAAGGAATTATGTTTCAAAATCATCTCACATGGAAAAACCAATGGCCCCATCATAATTGTGTCCATGAAATAAGGGAATAAATAATTCATGGACATTTATAAAGTGAAAAATAAGCATAGATCACTAAGAATGATGTAAAATGGATGTGAATCCATGAAAAAGTGTTGTTGGGTAACATTGAAACTGTGACACTTAAGTGGGGTTTTAGAGAAATGAGAAAAGAATAATTGTAACACCCCGAGATTTTATGAGAAAAATTATTTTTAATTTCTTTGATGTCTTGTGTTGTATGCTACAACAATATTAGCTTGTGCTATACGCAATACTATATTATCTTGTAGTATACACAACACTATTCTTGGTTTGTGTTGCACGCAATAGTGACCTTCCTCAATAGCGTGTGTTGTACATAATACTAAGTTTCACTAAACAACGATATATTTTTATAATAATATTATGAACTAGCCATTATGAATAGTATTAACTTCAAGTTAATTTTTATAACATTATAATTCATTTTAATAATTTTATAGAACAAGTTATGAGAACAAAATCAATTTTTCATATAAAGGAAATATTTTTCCAAAAATACAATTTTACTAACTTTTGATGGTGCACCCACTTTAAATATAGTTTTTGACACGTTTAGAAGTTCAATTTGACAAAATAATCTAATTCATTTCAATAATGATATAAAAATTAACTTTGGATAATTTTTTAATATTTTTATGTTAACTTTTATATTTTGATGAATTGTAAAAATACGCTAAATTTTAATTAAAAACAAATTTTTTCATCAAGATAATTTATATGGTTAAATTATAAAATTAAATTGTTTTAAAGTATAAATAGAATATATTTTTACCATTCAATATAAAGTATGTCATTACCATTAATTTTACATTGAATTCATAGGTAAAAACATTTCAATATTTCGTAATGTTTAACTTTTAAAATCCATTTTCTTAACAAAAAGATTATTTTTAAACTAATTACTGCAACTTGTGTGTTTTGAATTTTGAAAAATGGACTTCATATTTGGATTCATTGGGTCCAAATTATGTTAATAGGTTACTTTTATTTGTTTATATTATGAATAGTAACTACGGTAAATTTTATTTACTACATTTAAAGGTAAATCAGGTAATTAAGGGTAAAAATAAGATTCGAAAATCAAAATAACACCTTCAAAAATTCTATTTTATGAATAAAAGTAGATCCATATAACTTAAGGGTGGGAATATATTCCATTCATGGAATTTTGACCATGAAATCAATGTAATTTTTATTAAAACCAAAGAAAGTTACAACATGTCACTCTCTTATATCTTATAAGTTTAATAATTTTAATTTAGTGATAAAATTCATAAAACTTCGAAACAAATAGTCACAAGAAATATAATAAAATTATCTACATCATGTGAATTTATTTAGAATTTTTAGGGATTAAATAATTATCATTAATGGTGACACAATAGTGATGTACAAATTATTTTATTGATTAAAGTATAAAATAGATGGTTTTAAAAATATTAAAATAAATATTATATGAACTAATTAATGTGATCCACTAATTTTATAGATACATAAGACGTGTTAATAATCTATTAAATATTTTGGTTTGAACATATCTTCTGTGTGGAGTTTATTTAATTTCAAATAAATGAATAGTGCCAAAATTGACACTATTGATATCTTATAAAAATAACATATTATTAAATTGATTAAAATTCCCAAAAACATTTAAACATTACACATTGAAAATTATATGGTCGAATAATTTATAATTTATATCATTATTTATAATTCACAACACATAAGTAAGTATTTATAACAATTTAAAATTTAGAAAATTATTACCACAAATAAAATTAAATAGATTAAATAAGGATAAATCAAGTTGATGAGGTTTAAAATAAATTTCCAACATGTCTAAATTTTATTGGATGATGATATTAAAACCCTATCTCATATGATCTTGCAATTTTATTCATTTTGGAGGTTTTTAGTTGGGGTTTGAGTTTATTATAAATTAATATTTTAGTGGTTTCCAAAAGTGCCCCTCTCCTCTCTTATAAAAGGGAACCTCCTCCCTCTCCTCCAAAAACCATTTTGAGCCTTCATCCTCGGCCAAAACCTGTCCATTTATCTTCTCCACTTCCTTAAAGACAAACTATAGGTCCTGGTATTCTTTAAAGTCCATATTTAGTGCACTAAGAGGAGGTTTAGAAGAGGTGCGTTGAAGAAGAGGTAATATCCTTTACCGATTCTTTCAAATTAATTTCTTCTTCTACTTACTCTTATTTTGTTGTTTCATAATAAAATAATAACATCAGTATGAATCATATTCTGATATGTTATTATAAATATGAAACAACCCTATTTTACCTTATATCCATCCTATGGAAAACGAAATCACCGCGCGTGCGTACGTACGGAATACCATCTCCATGCCGTGGTGTATTCTGTTTTCCACCACCACCTGACTTGGATGGGTATAATGGTGTGAATAATAACTATATATGATTATTATAACATGATAATAATTCTGATATATGATATCATCCACTCAAATACGATTCAATAATTATAGGAATGATATCATCGCTCATGTGTACGTACGAATTACCATCTCCACGACACAATGAGATTAATTCTCCCGTTCAATGATTAAATATTGATTATAAAGTAGATATATAATAAATAATCATGAAATATATGATATAATAATGCTACAATATATATATATATATATGTCATCTACTTACTTCCATTCAATTCAATAAGGAAATGAAAACAACGTTCATGCGTACGTACGGTTTACCGCCTCCATGAATGGTGTATTTCATTTCATTTATCTATATATTATATATATATACTAAATATATATGACATATAAATCATTTTTTACATTCTTGAAGTAATTAAACCATTATATAAGTAATAATAATATCAAGAACAACAAGTCCAAACACGTACGATAAGTGAAATGATTTTTCCCAAAACACTGCTTTAACATGGAAATGACAAAAGAACAGGTAATATAAAGTCATAATTGAATCATATATGATATCATAAATATTATTATGGTTCTTTTAAAAGTTAATAATTTATTTAAACCCACTATATAGGATTCTCTGACACATACAAAAGAAATTGGACATAAGGTAAGGGATAATCATTCCAATCTCATTCTTATCCGAGATTGTTTATACGTAAGTATTTACTGAGGTTATATTTATCATACATGTCATTGTTTTATAAAAATGTTTTCATAAAGTGTCTACTATTATTCCATGTATGATTAAATTCATGTTTACCCCATTTTGACTTTTACTATATAGTATGGAAGGAATATTTCTTTTGTTTACCATATGGGGTATTTTTTAACTTTTCGAAAAAGTACAAGGGGAATGTTTTTTTAACTTATACTGTATGAGCATATTTTTATAGTTTCATAATGCATTATTTCTATGAAGCTTCCTCTACAATATTTCATGATTATTTTCAATGAATTTATTTTATTTTAAAATTGCACAATATTTAGAGAAAAGAAGATGACTTTGAAGAAGAAAAGATATTTTCCTCAAGAATTCATTTCAAATGTTTTATCAAAACTATATTCCATCTAAGATGACATTTTTTAATATGGGTATGTTTCAAGTATAATTTCAGTATTATTTACATGTTATTATGTTGTTTATTAGTAAATGATATCCATTTATATGGTTTATGTTATGATGGGATGATGTTTATGAAACCCATTTTATTCATTGGGTTATGATGAATGATTTTTGTTTATTTTTTGGCGCATGAAAGAATGATTTCATTATGAGATGGGTGGGAACTATATCTCCCTCCAATGCATTGGGTATAGATTTATACCTCATGAGATAAACATGGATGGAATGGAAAGTAAATCCAAATCAGTAATATAGGGCTGGAACGACAAGTAAACCCTGTTCAATAATGGAATTTGTCCTCTATGATGGTCTTGGAAGCAATAACTTGGATAATATGGAAATAATATCATATTATTAATGGTTTTCCACAATTACATGTTTTATTCCCATGCTATTTTATCATTATTTATGTCCCTTTATGATCTATTCTTTACGTACTACTAAGATTTATTTCACACCTCAAGATTTTGATATTTAAACTTTATGTTAATGTTTTTAAAGTTCAAGTGTATATGGTTTGTTTTATTTTCCCATGCATACCCTTATTTATCATTTGAGAACACCATTTATATGTTTTCTTTTCATCAGGATATAAATAAAGGTTTTAGGTAAGAAAACAAAAGGGAAATATCATTATGGGAGATGTTGAAGATCTTTCACCATGATTAGAAGATTATGTTCTGAGTTTTCAATGAAAATAAAATATTATAGTACTTGGGTGTCGTTTTTGTTATGTATTAAGTATTCTGAAAAAGTAATGTAATGTCCATGTATGTCATGCTTTGGATCTCTACAGTTGGTATCATAGGAAAGGTTTAGTTAACCTTTGGAAACTAGGATGTGAAATCTTTTGTGAGATCCCTAGGGATATTTCTAAGGCATGTCTAGGGATATCCCTAAGGTTAAGTATAAGTATAGGTTATAGTCCAAGAATTATGATATCGATCATGAATAACCATGTATTAAACCTAAGATGTTAGAGATTGAAATTACTACGCTTGATTATGTTATTTTTCTTAGTATGATTTTTTCCTCTCACACAGTTCTCTTTGGGTTTTAGATGATGGATGGAACCTGAAGGAACCGTGTTGATCAATGTAATGGAAAATGCAATGATTTTCCTCCTAAACAAACCAATTTTATGGGATATGGAGTGAAAAATCTTATTTCTATACTTACACAAGCTATGAATCATTCTGGACTTCCAAATGATCAGAGAAGGGAACGATATTCTATTGAGTCCTTCGTGAGGCAACATCCACCTTATTTTAGTGGGTCTTCTGATCCACTGATTGCTGAAAAATAGATCAGTACCATTGAAAATATATTTTCCATACTTCTCCCTTCAAAACATGAAAAATTAATTTTGGATGTTTACTGTTTAGAAGGTGAAGTAGAGCAATGGTGGACTCTAATTAAGAATACAAGGCCCCAAGATGAAATTGAATCCATGTAATGGGACGAGTTCAAGAACTTGTATTTTAATAAGTACTTACCTCGTATTCTTTGAATAAATATGGAAAATGAGTTCTTTGAGCTTAATAAAAATGATGATGGAGCTGTAGGTATATACGAGGATAATTTTACAAGGATTGAAAGGTATGCATCTGGATTTATCATACAACCTGAAAGTAAAGTTGATAGATTCTTTAGTGGCTTAAAACCAAGTATTTGAAGGGCGTTATCTATAAGAGACTTTAGTATCTATGAAGAAATTGTGCATTGTGATATCAAGGTAGAACTGGAAGTTGTTGTTACATATCCATCTCATGGTTTTGACAAGAATCAAAAGATGGAGTTCAAGGAAAAATCTAAAAACAATGGTGAAAAGAAGATGAATGTTTCTTTATGCTCAAAGCGTTGAAAGTATCATGGTGGAGATTGTATTAAAGAGACGAGAAAATATTTTAAGTGTGGAAAATAAGGTCATCGAGTAGCTGAGTGCCGAAGTAATGGGAAAAAGGTAGCTAATGATGTGAATAGAGAAAAGACTATACAGAACGCACACCAACACTTCAATGATACAAGTGCAAGGAAATGGGGCATTATGCTAACCAATGAACTAATCCAAGGGTTAATGATGATTGAAATCAATTACCTCTTAAGGAAAAGGAAAAATGGAATTCACATGTGATCACTATTGGAGATGTTGAATATGACAACGAAGTGGTGGAATGATTAAGTGTTTTTGTAACAGGATTCCAAAATAGTGTTGTGGAATCTCATTTATAGTATCATGGAATATTGAATATCTATGTATTGGTTTATTGAGGTTTTCAATAATTATATGGCACTGTTAACCATGAAAAGTGATTGGAATATTTTTGAAAAGAAGATGATATGTGCATAATGAAGTGATAAGAAGAAAATAATACGTTTGATAGTATTAATGATCTCATTACTGATATAAGGAAAAAGTGATATCATGGTTTGAGTATATAGAAATTTTGGGATTTTGGAATGTGGAAAGAGTTAACTTTTGACAGCATTCATGTTTTCACTACGGTTATATGGTAATTCATGTTTCAAGAGAATACATGATTAAGGTATTCACATGATTGGAATGTGACCAAAAAAATATATCTTATGATATATGGGGGATAAATTATGGTATTTACATGCTTGGTAGATAACCACTCTAGTAATCTTTTTCTTTATAATGTGGGTTTGGACATAAGTATTTTGGATAAGCCTGAAGGTTGGAATGGATTAAGTTAGACATCATATAGTATTGCTTAAGGCTATAAATTTTTTTCAATATTATTTCTAGAATGTTATATGGTGTAGTTTTAGAAAAAGAACAACCCGTAGGTCGAGCGGAAACCTGTCACATCGAACAAGGCTGTGGGAATCGAACCCACAACCGAAGTGCGACATGCCTTTATCGCCTGCCACTAACCTACAGGAAGTCCCTAGTTTGTAGAAATTCGTATTATTTTATTATGTGGTGTGATATATGATGTATAAAACCATTTTTAGAGCCATATACGATTAATATCACCATATATGGACTTATGTATATTTAATAACTTTTGTTAACCATTTTTTTGAGACAGATGGAATGACCCATCATTTTATCAAATGATATGCTAACACTTCATGAATGAAAAATTCAACTTCGTTTCTTTAAGATATGAAGCTGAATTTGTTCAAGGAACGACCAATGGTGAGATTTTACAAAAATCAAGTAAGTATTTCTTCTAAATTCCAAATTTTCAACTTTAGCAAAATGATCGTGAAAACCAAAAGCGTTGTCCTAGTACCCTTATATTAAATGAATTAGATGGTACCTTAGATAATAACAAATCTATGACTTTCTGATTGTGGATTTTTCATTTCCATGTTCTCTACCACTCTCAATCAGAACTCGATAGTTAGATTTCTCTTCCACATCCATATTTTCACCTATGTTCTTCTATGTGGAAACCCAGTGATGAGTTAATTTGGGTAACCGTTACATTTCATAATTTAATTTTTAAAACTAAGTTTTAGTATTCCTTTTTACAATTTTGGTTTCTATGAATGAAACTTTCAAGTAGTAAACCATTTATAACCACGGTGAAATTCGAGGGAGAAATTTATTTTAAAGGGGGTAGAATGTAACACCCCGAGATTTTATAAGAAATATTAATTTTTATTTCTTTGATGACTTTAATTGTATGCGACACCAAGATTAGCTTGCACTATACACAAAACTGTATTAGCTTTTAGTATACACAACACTATTCTTTTCTTGTGTTGCATACAGGAGTGACCTTCCTTAATAGCGTGTGTTGTACGTAATATCGAGTTTCACTAAAGAACGATATATTGTTATAATAAAATTACAAACTAGACATTATGAAAAGTATTAACCTCATTTTTAATTTTATAACATTATAATTCATCTTAATCATTTTATAGAACAAGTTATGAGAACAAAATCAATTTTTCGTATAAAGGAAATATTTTTCCAAAAATATAGTTTTGCCGCCATTTGATGGCGCACCCTATTTAAATCTAGTTTTTGAAATGTTTAGAAATTTAATTTGACAAAATAAACTTATTCATTTCAATAAGTATATAAAAATTAACTTTGGATAATTTTTTAATATTTTTCTATTAACTTTCATGTTTTGATGAATAGTAAAAATACGCTAAATTTTAATTAAAAACATCTTTTTTCATCAAGATAATTAATATTGTAAAATTATAATATTGAATGGTTTTAAAGTATAAATAGAATAAAATTTTACCATTCAATATAATATATGTCATTACAATTAATTTTACATTGAATTAATATGTAAAAATATTTTAATCTTGGACAATGTTTTAACTTTTAAAACCCATTTTCATTACAACAGGATTAATTTTAAATTAATTACTGAAACTTCTATGTTTTAAAGTTTGAAAAATGGATTTCATATGTGGATTCATTGGGTGAAAATTATGTCAATAAGTTACTTTTATTTATTTTATATTATGAATAGTAACTACGGTAAATTTTATTTAATACATTAAAAGGTAAATCGAGTAATTAAGGGTAAAAATAAGATTATAAAATTACACTAAAACCATAAAAAAATCTATTGGATGAATAAAAGTCAAACCATATCACTTAAGGGTTGGAATAGATTCATTTCATGGACTTTTGACCCTGAAAATGGTGTAATTATTATTAAAACCAAAGAAAGTGACAACATTTCACTCTCTTATATCTTATAAGTGTAATAATTTTAATTTAGTGATAAACTTCATAAAACATAAGAAATAAATAGTTTATAGAAATATAAAAAAATAATAAACATAATAAAAATTTATTTTTAATTTTTAGGGATTAAATAATTATTATTAATTGTGACACAATAGTGATGTGGAAATCATTTTATTGATTGATATATCAATTAAATGGTTTTAAAAATATTAAAATAAATATGATATGAACTAATTAATGTTCTCAACCAATATTATAGATAAATATGACGTGTTAGGAATCTATTAAATATTTTGTTTCGAACATATCTTCGGTGTGGAGTTTATTTAATTTCAAATAAATGAATAGTGTCAAAATTGACACTATTGATATCTTATAAAAATAACATATTATTAAATAGTTTAAAAATCAAAAAAATATTTATAATTACAAATTGAAAATTATATGGTCGAAAAACTCATAATTTATCTAATTATGTATAATTTACAAGACATAAGTAAGTATTTAAAACAATTTAAAATTTAGAATATTATTACCACAAATAAAATTAAATAGATTAAATAAGGATAAATTAAGTTGATAAGGTTTAAAATAAATTACCAACATGTATAAATTTTATTGTATTATGAGATTAAAACCCTATCTCATCTCATATTATAATTTGAGTCATTTTTGAGGTTTTTAGATGGGGTTTGAGTTTATTATAAATTAATATTTTAGAGGTTTCCAAAAGTGCCCCTCTCCTCTCTTATAAAAGGGCACCTCCTCCCTCTCCTCCTCACACCATTTTGAGACTTAAATCTCGGTAAAACCCTATCAATTTCTCTTCTACACTTCCCTAGAATCATACTAGAGGTACTGGTATTCTTTAAAGACCAACTTTAGTGCCCTCAGAGAAGGTTTAGAAGAGGCGCGTCGAAGAAGAGGTAATATCCTTTACCAATTCTTTGAAATTCATTTTTTCTTTTACTTACTCTACTTTTGTTGTTTCCAAATAAAGTAATAACATCAGTATACCTCATATACTGATATGTTATTATAAATATTAAACAACCTTATTTCGCCTTCTATCCATCCTACGGAAAATGAAATCATCGCGCGTGCGTACGTACGGAATGCCATCTCCACGCCGTGGTGTAATCTGTTTTACACCACCACCTTACTTGGATGTGTATAATGGTGTAAAAAATAACTATATATTATTATTGTAACATGATACAAATTATGAGATATTCTATAATCTACTCCAATACCATTTAATAATTATTGGAATGATATCGTCGCTTGTGCGTACGTGCGGATTACCGTCTCCATGACGCGATGAGATTCATTCTCCATGTTAACCATTCAAGAATGATTATAAAGTATATATATAATAAATAATCGTGAAATATATGAACTAATAATTCTACTGGATTTATTTATTTATATATATATGTTTCATCTACTTACTTCCATTCAATTCAATAAGAAAATGAAAACAACATTCATGCGTACGTATAGTCTACCGTCTCTATGAATGTTGTATTTCATTTAATTTATCTATCTATATATATATATACTGAATATATATGATATATAAATCATTTTTTACATTTTTGAAGTAATTAAATCATGATATAAGTAATAATAATATCAAGAACAACAAGTCCAAACACATACGATAAGTGAAACGATTTTACCCAAAACGCTGCTTTAACATGGAATTGACAAAAGAACGGGTAATATAAAGTCATAAGTGAATCATATATGATATCATAAATATTATTATGGTTTTTTACAAGTTAATAATTTGTTTAAACCCACTATACAGGATTCTTGGACACATATGGAAGAAATTGGACATAAGGTAATGGATAATTATTCCAATCTCGTTCTTATCCACGATTGTTTATACATAAGTATTTACTGGGGTTATATTTATCATACATGTATGTGTTTTATAAAAATGTTTTCATAAAGTGTATACTATTCTTACATGTATTATTAAATTCATGTTTACCCTGTCTTGACTTTTACTATGTAGTATAGAAGGAATCTTTCTTTTGTTTATGATACGAGGTACTTTTTGAGTTTCCAGCAAAAGTACAAGGGGAATGTTTTTTTAACTTATAGAACATGAACAGATTTCTATAGTTTCATAATGCCTTACTTCCATGAAGCTTCCTCTATAAGATTTTATGGTTATTTTCAATGAAATTATGTTATTTTAAAATTTCACGATATTTTGAGAAAAGAATATTATTTTGGAGAAGAAAAGATATTTTCCTCAAGAATTCATTTCAAGTGTTTTATCAAAACTATTTTCCATATAAGATAACATTCTTTAATATGGGTATGTTTCAAGTATAATTTCCATATTATTTACATGTTTTGATTTTGTTTATAATGAAATTATAACCATTGATATGGATTATGTTATGATGAGATGATGTTTATAAAACCCATTTTATTTGTTGGGTTATGATGAATGATTTATGTTTATTTCGTGGCACATGAATGAATGATTTCATTATGAGATGGGTGGGACCTATATCTCCATACAATGCATTGGGTAAATATTTATATCTCATGAGATAAACATGGCTAGAACATTAAGTTAATCCAGTTCAGTAATAGAGGTATGAAACGACAAGTAAACCCGGTTCAGTAATGGAATTTTTCCACTATAAAGGTCTTGGCAGCAATTCCATGACTACTATCATATCTTGTGCTTAATGGTTTTCCACAATTAAATGTTTTATTCACATGTTATTTTATCATGATTGATGTTCTTTTATGATCTATGCCTTACATACTGCCAAGATTTATTTCACAACTCAAGATTTTGATGTTTAAACTTTATGTTCATGTTTTTTTGAAGTTCAAATGTATATGGTTTGTTTTAGTTTATCCATTAATACCCTTACTGAGAATTTGAGCTCACCATTTATATGTTTTATTTTCCCCAGGATATAAAGAAATATTTTAGGTAAGAAAAAAAGGGAAAATATCTTTATGGGAGATGTTGAAGATCATTCACCATGATTAGAAGATTATGTTCCAAGATTACAAAGACACTAATCTATGACGGTCCTTGGGTGTCTGATTTTGTTATGTATTAATTATTCTGGAAAAGTAATTTAACTTCCATGTACTTCAAGCTTTGGGTCTCTATAATAATTATATAATTTAAGGTAATAATAATTTATAAAAATCTAGAGGTGGGATAAAATTGTATTCCACGAAAGAATGAGTGTTTTTAAAAACCATATAAAATTTTAAACATTTTATTTAGTTTTACTTTACAAGAGGAAATAAAAATAGGAGTTCTCTTTAATCAAATTTTCAATAGAAATTGTGAAGGGACCATTAAAACATTTATATCCGCATCAAATAAAGATAAAATGATATATATATATATATATATGGATCATATGTATTGAATAAAGGAAAATATATATAATAATAATGAATAGATAAATTGAAGTATATAGAGATATATCATTACCCAAAGGAAATATGGATGTTTGAAGAGATCCCTTATCTTATGTCCGAATGTGTTCATCAATTTACCTTAATGTCCAAGATAATGAAATTAGTTTCATTAATTCTATAATTCAGAAATTTTTCATTACTTATTTTACTTATTATAATTTTATTAAGTTTATTTATGGCCATTTCGATGAGTTACAAATTTCAATTTCATCATTCTGAGAGGATTTGTTTCATATTTTGAGGGTCAATTCACATATGTCTAATTATTATTGTTATTTTAAAATATAAATAAAACTATATAAGTTAAATGAAATGGTATTAATGAATTTAAAAAAACTTTAATGATCCCAAATAATATTTTTGGTCTAATTTAGGGATGATTCATTTAGTAAAAACATTAATGTTACTTGGTTCGTTCATTTATGAGGTTTTAATGTCCATCATGAATTAGTTTAGTTTTATATAATTTAATAGACACATATTAATTCTAGAATGAGAGACCATATATAGTATAAATATTTAGTCATTTAAAAAAAATATATGTGAATTTAAACTTGTGGTGAATGTGGTAGTGGGAAATTAAAACTCATCATCCACAACAGGTGAAATTACTATTCCAAAATTCCAAGTTACTATTCCAACAGTCAGATTTATAGCAGTTATATGGGTTCCCTACTTCATATAAATACATATTATGGAAATTAATTATTCATTCACTCCTAATTTTTCTAAAGATTATATATACATTCATTTTCAAAATGAATGTTTTATTATTAACATGATCTTTTAATTATATATATTTTTTTTGTGATTCCAGTCGTTTTGGTGGATCGAAAAGATCCAAATTATCCTATTCTGGTTATCATATTTTTTATTGATCTTATATAATATTTATAATTATTATTGGTTTACTTGATTAATATTTTATAATTATTTCTTTCTTATAATATATTTTTTGACCCTTTATATGATGTACATGCTTAATACTATAAGACATAATTATAATTAGGGAAATTCCATTGATAAACTTTTGTTTTTTTATAGTGGTCTAGAAAAATACTATGATTCTTGGATCCAAATAATCATGCTTCCTAGGAATCATTTGGCTCAATCATGGCGACACCTTTATAAATACCTGATAGATTAATACTGACTCGAAAGGTCACTGATAAAGATCATCATATGAAATTTGATATCTTTGAGACCAAATGTGTGGTTAGTTTCTAAAAATTTATCTTCATCCATAATATCTATATTTTTATTTAACAATTTGACTATTTATCAAAACCACGTTAGGAATAATAATTATTTCTAAATAAGAAGGTATTTTTTGATTATATATTTATATAAATAGATTACTGGATATCATCAAGCTATTATTTAAACATTATTATGGCCCATTAGTATAAATAACATCTTCGGTAGACTATATATCAAAATCATTTCATTTTAAAAAATGTGAGGAATTATCATGAAAATTTTATAGATTTTAGGATCTCATGTCCATTTTATGAAATTTCAATTTTGAGGATATTATTATCATCCACCACTAATATAAATCTAATATAACATTCTCATTTTATTGTTTTTCAGTATCATTCTCAAATGCTTCACACATATTCTGTTTCTCTTCCAATAAATATTCATGCTTCGTTATTTTTGTGTCTTTGATATCTAATTTATCATTCTGGATATCAATGGTTTCTTTTTTATTTTTCTATAATATATATGACTTATATTGATGAATTCTGATGGAATCACCCTTTTTCATCAAGTATTAAAACAAATCCTTTCAATCATTTTATTCTCTTCCTTAAATATCCACTGTATAAAATCTCTTTTCTTTGAATTTTTGGGCAATATATATGCTCATCATTACATATTGTTCCAATGATTTCCCTCTCTTATCTATCAATTCATTATGAGTAGTGACCTTCTTCTAAAATTCAGGGAATGTTACATAAAATTAAAATGAATTATCATTATTAAAATATTGCAAGGGATTAAAAAAAGATTATAAATAAACATTAATGTTGAATGATCTTCCCCCACTTTAACGTTATTTTTCATTAGGATAGTTTTTACAAGATATTTCAGTTTCAACTATATCATGCAGTGATTGTGAAAACCATGAGATATATATGTTGTATACATCCTTGGTATTTGTTTCAACCACAAAATTTCTTTTTCTTAATTTTTGGTCTGACTTCTTAAAAATAATTTCATGGGTAAACTAAAATGTCATACTATTTACATAAGAGTGATTCCTGCATTCTATTAATTTTCCTCTATTACCTCATTTTTTTCCATCAAATTATTTAATGAAATACCATTTTTATCAGCAATGAATAATTTTTATCATAAACTATAATCATTCAGAAATTTATAAAGGGAAGCATAAATCATTAAACCTTAAAATTTAGAATTTTGATAATATAATTAGAATTTTAACCGCAAGGTCATATACATTAGATGGGTTATGTAAAACAATTGGGGGGGGAATGAATCAATTTTGGAACCTTTTTAATGATTTATAAACTTTAACCTTTATTACATGTATAATTATATTGTAAATGGATTACTCACCTATACTTTTTCATTAGAGGAATTTAATTATTTAATGTAACAAATCACAACAAGAAGCAACATGATTAGTTAATGAGGTTCTACTCTACTATTGTTAATTATGTCTCTACAAATTTTTGTTTTTTTATCATATGTACCAATAATTATTATTTATTATCAATAAATATCATGGAAAATGTTATATTCATGGACTAATATCCCTTAAAGAAACATGGTAAAAAAAAGAACAATGTTTCTTATTTTCAAGATCTAGAACTAACCATGCCTTTCTTTAAAAATTATGTGATTCAAATTATACCACTAGAAGAATGATCTCTAATGTATCATGGGTCACCATAGTAATCATCAATTTATTTTAAATCCTCACACAATTTATAGTTGTGGAAATAGATTCCTCAAAATACCTTTATCTTTACAATATAATAATATTATAAAGTTGGTATTATTAAATTTTAGAAATGTTGATAATTACCAAATATGTTAATATCAGTATGGGTGTTATTTTATATATTTTTATCAACAAGTATGATTATCTTTTACAATAGAATTAGATCTCTCTATTCTATATAATTGATAGCAATTACTTTTTTTTATTGTAGTGTTGGTTCTAATTCTTTGTTTGATACAATAAATAATATCAACAAATAAAGTATCATGTTCTTCTTCATCACATTATTTTATTCCCTTAATATATAGATTCATAGATATTTTATGAATATAATCTATCAGATATATGAGATTTAAATTAATATTAGTTTTTTATTAATTTATAACATAATAAATATTTAATCAACAATTCCATTCATATTTCTCTCTATTGTTTGTCATTTTCTCTAAAAATATCTTCTTTTTAAAATATTTTCCATTCCATAAAAATTACATAATAACTATTTAAAATTTGATTCATTAAATTTTAACAAAACCAATGATATTTTAAATTCATCTCCCCACAGTAACATATATAGCATCAATATAATGGTGTGGAATTATCAATTTTGGAGTAAAACTCTCATGGAACAATTATATCATCAAAAATTGCGGTGTGGTCCTATCATCACATATCAAATTTATCTCAAATATAAAATGAATAATTCATATTTTTTTTCAAAATATTTTTGAAACATGTTCTCATTATTTCTAGTGTGAATCTCTTCTCAGAGTCATCATTTTTATCAATTCACATATAAAAAATCATCATCAAGAATTAGGGACTTACTGTAGAAATCCTGAAATTTAAAAAATTAATAATATCATAACATCATCATGATTATTTCTTCCTTAAATTCATTATCATTGAGATATCCAAGTTCTCACATTTTGGAATGTTTTGAGAACCTTATTAACATACCACAAGTCTTAAAAAATCATTCAAAACTCTTGGATTTTTCCAAACGTATTTTGATATTGTCACAAGTCATATGAAATGTTCACATAGCCTAAAAAATCACCCCATGTCTCATGGAACTTACTATGTCTTGCAGAGACTCCTTAAGATATATGGTGTATTCATTACACATACATTTTTCATATCCATAAAAAAGTTTCTATATTTATTCAATAATGGATCGATATTCTTAATATCACCTCTAGCTATATCTATCCACTACAAATGAAGTATAAGAAAATTCTCAAAACCTTATAAAAATGTATTAGAAACAAATAAAACATTAACCTAATTTTTTTTAAAAAACTACACAATTCGTTTTTTTCAATGCCATTACCAAATTTTTTTGTTTTTATATCTAATAGCATTACATATTAATATTTATCCACAAAAATAAAATAACTCTAAACTCATGCCATTTGGAACAAATTCATTTCAAAAAACATCAAATATCTTAGAATACCAGCAAATAAACTTCATTCACCAAGAAAAAACATCAAATATTTATGAAATATGTAAATAATTGATATTTTATTTCAATGGTATATCATTACCTCTTTAATTCAATATTTTACATATGAATCAGCCATGTATATTTTGATATCACATAAAACAGATTCAAAAATGATAAATTAAATGATAGAACTTTATAAATATGCTTCAAACCAACATCACACACACACATAGATAAATATGTATATCTACATTCTTCAAACTCTATGGAGATTATTTTAGTGCATAATAAACTTTAAATATACTTAAAATTATTATACACATGATATTAAAAACAACCATTCCAACCAATATATGAAATTTTTTCTCTATCGAATTGTGGTAGAAACACAAAATCATTCCCATATAAAATATGGATTCACACTCTACACTTTATTATGATCTTGATTAAAAATATTTTCTATAAAAAATAATATATAATAGAGCTTTTATCATGTTTCTTACATCTAAAAAAATCTTTCAAAAGATAGAACATACTTTGTTAGATTAATAATATTAATATCTCACTCGCTTCTTCAAACATCTAAGATACAATATACTATCCAAACATCTCAACAATGCGCATGTAGACAAACTAGTATTGGAACTTCATATCATATTATCAATAAGATTCTTAGTAACCTCTATATTAATTCTAAATTATTTTTTTTATCACACCTTATTAAAATAATTCATACTCGATTTATAGTTATTGATAATAAATATAATACAAAAAAATAGATCAAATAATACTGTGAGTGATGTAATGTCTCACATGCATATGATATATTAATAACAATATTTATAATCCTATTATATCAATATTGGAAGAATAATATTTGAATTATAAAGGATACTATAATGCAAATGAAAATAATCATTGAAAAGAGTGAAAACTTTATCCCTTCCCACCATCAATTCTTTAGCATAGTGCTAATCTATAATACTATAGATGTATTTCAATATTGAATAGTTATTTATGGGAAAGAGTTTATAATAGGTCTATTAAAATAGAACCTAATGTTTTATGTATGAGAAATGGGATGATGGGGTTGGTATATATAGGTGTGGTGAGTCTAAAATCAGGAAAGAAATTTTTGAATATTTTATCCTTCTATTACCACAAGTTATTCACTACTCCCCATAATACTATATTACACCCCTTAGTGCTCCACTATAATGCTTAGAGCCAAAATTGGTAAAATAGTTACACCATGGATTATTTTAGTCATTATTACACACATATTATTTCATATTTATTGTATTTAACTATGTTTCAAAAATATATATCATATTTTACTATTTGTACAAAAAAACCAAAAATTTATACCCTTAAATAATTCATATGTCATGATCCCAAAATTTTAATCAATTTTAATAGAATTATTTTCTAATTATTTATATTTTTTATTAAAATATATTTTATACATATGTTGTATCATAGTAAATTACATTTCATTTATAAAATAATTTATATTTAAATAATGCTTAACTCTTAAATACATAACCCCTTATCACTCTAGCATAGTCCCTATGAGAAAGGTGGGAAGTATTTTTTTTATTCATATGTTGGTTTGAACGACATTTATATTGTAGTGATTTCTAGTAACATAATCTAATGCAATAGATGATTTTATTAAAACATAAATTTTGATTTTCTCTCTCAGATTTGTCAATTGAGAACCCAGTGATATGGCCACATTTCCAATATATGAAATATGATCATCACAAAAAATATTCCTACTAGATGAACCCATGGGTTATTCCTTGGACTATAATTACCACTCATCAAAACACTTAATATAAACTAATTCTACAATTAACATTATAAAAGATACATTTCAAATTTTAATAATACCCAAAATTCAGTTAATGGTTATATTTAATTCTTAAAATGTCATTCAATCCAATATAGTAAATAATAATTTTCATTATTAGTTATTTCATTATGTTAATTTTGTTGCTTATATTCATCATATTTTATATATTTCTTTTTATATAATTGATTTTTATTGGAAAATATGAGTAATGAGATATTTGAATTCCACTATAATTATTTATTTTTATCTATTATCCATTATTATTTTAAATAGTTTTAGTTAATTTAAATAATTGGTTATTTTATATTATTCAAAATAAGTTTTTATTATTTATTACTATAATATCATGTGTATTAAATTATCATCCCTTTATAATAATTATATCCATGAAATTATAATTCAATTAATAAAAAAATGAATATATTATAGTATCCTAAAATCCTCACGCTCTTATGATTTATACATTACCTAGTGATTCATCCAATGAATAATCACCATTTGAGTTATCTTATTTCATAGAATTATCTTCCCTATATCATGAATCTAAATTTGCTCTTCTTTATATGATAGTATGATCCCCAACTAATCTAGATCAATCATAATAACATTTGATGGGTTAGGCATATACATCCTTAAAAGTGACACGTGGATGATGTCACTCACTTGAGACAGACTTGATGGAATGGCTAAATGAAATACCATATCTTCTATATAATGTAAGTTTTAAAATATCCCAATGTATCATGGACTCAAATTATATTTATTTCTAAATCACATGATCACTTTACATTCATATATATTTAGTATTATGTGGTCCCCTACTTGGACTTCAAAAATATCAATTCAATTGTTATTATAACTTTTATTTTTTCACATAGGCTATCATGATATACTTATAGATAAATATTACCTTTTGTGATGACTCGTGCATAAGTTATTGTCATAATAAATTCTTTCTACTAACAATATCCCACCGTGTCCGAGTTCAAAACATCATTCTATAAAAGGCTTTATATTGTTTAATTTTTAAACTAAAGTGAAAAATGTTACTATATAAAAACTAAAAAATAGTTAAATATTAATCACAAATTCATTGGAAGTAAAGAGACTATGACCTTAAGATGTCTTCAAATGTTTGGATAGTCCTTACGATCTACCCATCATGTTATGGGTGATATGTTGTGATAATATTAAGTGATGTATTTAATACATTTCAGAGACTCAATAATTATGATGGGAAACATGGATCATGATTAGAAAATGTTGATATTAGTGTATTGTGGATTCTAGAACTATTAATTATATTTTACCTAACATGATTCGACCAAGGGAAATATTATAAAATTGGAATAAAATAGTGTAAATTTAGAATATTTTCTATAAAGATGGATATTGAACTATCCCCCACAGATGTCTTTGGTTACAAATTTAGTAATTCCATAATAATATTGCCATATTTCCACTTTGTTGTTGGTAAAATATTCCAAAATCCTTCTAGATTTTATCTTTGAACACTAAAATATTGGAATACTATTTATCTTTTAGTATAATCCATAATCCATCACATTAGATTTTCCCACTAAAAATACATGTGGATATCTATATAGATCTTTATAATACTAGTATGTATAGAGACGTTTGATCAATGATCTTTATCCAATAAATATATATTCACCTTCGGTATTTATGGAACACACAAAATATTAAAAAATCATCGAACTCTATAATCACTAATGTCAATCTCTAGTAGTTTCCCATTCATCACATATCCAATAATCTTTTTAGGGAACCATCATCATGATGGGATTTATTAAACCTATATAATAATGAATGTTGAGTAATTACATAGAATAAAAATGTTCTTCTCCATCCATTATCACACCCATGTCCATTATTACTAAATAATTATGATGGGACCATTCTTCTCCCTCATCATGAATATGTTACCATTCTATTCTATACTCAATGCATTTGTATCGATTTTTTTACTTTCTCCAAATGATGGTGACATCAAAATCATAATCATTCATTAGTTATAAATATATAATTTATATATTATTAATTTTTTTATAGTAAATATATATTTGAAACTCTTGAAGTCAAATGTAAGCCCTGAGAGCACCTTGAGAGGGGAGGGGTGAATCAGGGCGTCAATTGTTTTCTTTTAATGAGACAGATCCTATACCCATGTTGGTAGGAACCTGTTAGACATGTATGATGGAATCATGTAATTATTAAAAACCAATATGTACAAAACATTATAGTTTTACATGGTCCACCACTAAGGGATAGTGAAATGAGAACATTCATATAGTTCATCAATCATAGCTAAATACAATAATATTCACTAGGTATTGTGGATTACGATTGTGTATGAATGTTCAAAACTTAGTAGGCACATATCCTTTTCAAGGATTTTAGGGACATACAAATTTATTCACTAGATCACTTAGTCTAACTACCCCATTATCACTGTGTTAAGTGATGTCTGATTTATATTTTCAATATGAAGGTCACATAAAATATATTGGGTATATATTTCATTTTATCAGATTAACATGAGACTCTAATTGTATGAAATTCAAGAACATATAAAATTTAATGAACCATTCACTCAAAGGATATGTTAAAAACATATTTTCACATATGTTCTTTGAAAAAGTACCCTCTTCAATAATTTTTTTTATTTAAAATATCTATTAAATTTCATGAAACCACATAATTTCGTAAAGGTTGTAGCCTTCATGAAACAATTGTATTGTGTGGAATATGAAACTATCACAAAACTATCATTCTTTCTGAAAATGAATATTTTTAATTCCTTATTGTTAATTAGTTTTTAACCATTTTTTCATGAATCATGATTTCATAGAGAGGTCATAATTTAAAAAATAATTACCTTTATGTAATACCTTTGTGAAATCAGAGAGATTATTACTTTAGAAAAAACTCTCAATTTCTTAAATTGATGAGAATCTACCTATTTATAGACATTCCCTCTTTCAAGAATATTTCATTATGATCATGGAATTTTCATAAACCACTTCATTCATATTTAAGAAGATAATTTTCTACATGAAGAATTGTTGGAAATTTTCCATTTCTGAATCTTCTTTTAATTATATAGATTACCGTATTTTCGTCAAGAATATTATTTTGTTCATGAATCCTCACTCACAAAACATAAAACATTCGCAACAAAAGATCAAGTTATTTTAAAAAACCTTGGTCAGCATAACTTGCATTGACAATAAAAATAAAATAACAATCCATTTCCAGCTATGAAAAACCATGGTTTCCAAAATTTACCCTTTTGGTTTTGTTGGAAATATATAATTTTTTTTAATAAAGTACTAAACTCAAGTAGAAACATGATAAGAATGAAATAAATCATCCATCACTATATGTGTAGGGGATAAAATCTCAGTCTATAAAATACTGATATAAGATAATTTCATGCCTCCGTAGATCATTAACCTATCCTGCAAGACTTACACTCCATTGAAATTCATTCTCCCAATTTAGAAACAAAATCAAAGAAACTATATTGGTACCTTAGTATAGAAAATAAACAACCCTCTATCGTATCTCCCCCATAGAACTAAATCACATCAAGAAAAAAATTAAAACAACTAAAAAAATAGGGATATGGTATATACCATAACCTCCTCATCCAATTGGAGGTGGTTGGACACTAATATTTAATGATTTTTTTCTATAACATTGGTGATTCCAAAGGATTAATCATAATCTTATTCACATTATCATTATCTCCAATATGGTCTGTTTTAGTCCCACATTGTTCAGATCTCTCTTTGATTAAGTGATACATGATCTCAATATATTGGGTATGAGAGTGTTGAATGAGATATCTGATGAGATTTATTAGAAACTTCTTGTCACATTATATTACCCACAACTATTTTACTTCATTACCAAAATTAGTAAGTTTTCTATTTATCCAAAATTGCTGAGTGATATCCATTGTTACAAAGATATAATCTACTTTAGATGTACTAGTAGAAGTTATTTATTCCTTCTTAATCAAGAAGCCCATAATTTTATTTCCAATGAAGAATATACCCCCACTTTTGGATATTTGATCTATGACATCCCCAACCTAACTATCATTATAAAATTCTGATAATTTATTATCTCTTACAACTATAATGTCCCATCCATAGTTTAGAGTAAATTAAATATATCTCATTATTCTTTTAACACCTAAAAACTGATAATTCTTTGGATTAAATTTGAATCTATCCACTATTTTTTTTAAATATGGTATATAGTAGTGTTATGGTCAAATATAATAACTTTCCAATGGTCCTTATATAAAATATGGGATCTTTAGGTTTCACAACTAAATTCTTCCAATTTTTTCCCAATCGCAAAATGAGTTGACATTGGATTAGAGTCATGAATGATGAATTTATTCTGAATATCTCTTACATACATTTCTTGATAAATGATAGTTTAGTCCTTAATTTCAATCACCAAATGAACAAAATGTATGTGGGTTTATATGAAATTTTAAGTTTTGATTTCATATGATTCTAAAATTATTCAACAAATATATTCATGCTTCTACCAAATATAATATCATCCATATAAACAATCAAGATAAAATGATCTCCTTGTAAATTATTTACATAGATATTATTATCAACACCTCCTATTTTTAATTGTATATTATTTAGATAATAGCCTAGTCAATATTACCATGATCATGGGGACAATATTAGACTATAAATAGACTCCATTATACTAACACCTTTTTTTGTCATTTATAATAAAAAATAAAAATGGTTGTTCAATGACGACATCTTTTTCAAGAACACCATTAAATAATTCCAGTTTTTCCACCATATCATAATATTTGAACACCATTTTGGATCAAAATTCTAAGGAATATCCTAATAGTCTCTAGTCGAGACTTTAGACCAAATAGTTCGACATCATAATTTAGTTATAACTTTTAGTAGACTTCACAAACCATGCATTCCTTATATATGATCACATTTCCTCACTCATTGAATTGTTTATTGAAGATCCACTTTATTCGAAATACATTGTGATTTTCTGGATTCTTAACAACTTCTAATGTCCAGTTTTTCTAATATGATCTAGTTCTTCTATCATAACCTTGATGAATGAATTGTCCTCCAGTGTCTCATCAAGTTAAGATGATTATAAAATTGATATAAGAGAGTTATGTTATCTATTCCTCCTTATTCTTGTATATGTAAGTGCCTACCAATCCCCAATAACGATGTATTGATCAACATCATCTATTTTATTTATCTTGTGAGATTTCAATAGATTTTATTTATTAGGGGTATCATATTAAAATTCTACTTTTGGATAATCTTTATTTTAAGATCCCTAAATTATGGGTAGAAGTTCAATAATTTAAATATTTAAATATTGTCCTTTTCTAGTATATTCATAATCTTCAATCACATCAGTATATAATCTCCATGAGATGTTGAAAGTTTTATTCTAAAAGATATTTACATAATTGGTCTCTTAAATCATTCTAAAATTATTATAAATGAATTTATAAGCTTTAATCATCATTGAGTATCCAAGGAATATTTCCTCATATGATGAATCACCATACAATCATTGATTGACTTATTTGTTTCAAATGAAACATTTACATTCAAAAACAAAAAATAAATTAGTTATTGATTACTTACATACCATAATTTATAAGGCTTTCAGTCCGCTTTAGAAATAACCAAGTTTAATTTTGAGTGTACACTAAATTTTTAATAGACATTTTCTAGTAATGATAAGAAAAAGAACTCCCAATTAGAATAGATTTGGGAATATTATTCATATTTCTCTTTATATGTTCAATGAACCCTATTTTGAGGTGTTCTCATTTAAGATACATCATGATGGATCCCATGTATTATAAGGTAATTTTCAAAATCAGTGCATATATAATCTGTTCCATTTAAAGATCTTAATATCTTGGTTGTGCAACGAGTTTCTTTCTAAACATTATAGATATATTTCTAAATACAATCAAATAAATATCATTTAAAGTACATAAAACTTTCACATCCCATTATACTATATTCATAAATAAAAATAATTACGTACCAACCTCTATATGTTCAAACTACATTCATTGGACCACACAAATCTTTGTGGAAAGGATCATGTAGATTTGATGCCATTTTTTTCATAGGCTAATTAGAATTATAGAACATATTTTATTGAATGCAATAAATAAATTTATTTTCATGGCCATGATTAATATTTAAAATCCATACCATATCATTTATCATGTATAATATTTATTATTTTCTATTGATTAATGTGACACAACCTCAAATTCTGTTAGTGGTTTTACTCTTGAATTATTATGAAAGAATTGTTTTCAATACTATCTTCTTGATATAAATTTTCATTTTTCCTCCAACCTTTCATGATAGAATAATTTTATAAACATTGATTGTGAAACCTTTATAATTATATTTCACTAATAGTATTAAGTCATAGAGTTCACTCAAACACATGAGATTGTGAAACAATATTTACACCTAGAGAACTTTTGTTTTCTTTATCTCATCATCTACTAATTATTTATTTCTATTACCCTTGATCATAAATAAATTATCATCTAATAATATTACTATTCTGTCAACTTATTCCATAACATTTTCAATTAATTTTAATTTACATCCATTTGGGATGAAAATATGTTGTCATGAATCTAGGTTCTATTGTTCTATTTTAGCTTTGAGAGATATTTATGAAAGATTGTATTTGTCAAAATTCTTCTTTTCCATCAATGAGAAACCTAATTTAGTGGAGGAAAAATATAAAATCTTGAATAAATTTTCAACAATAATGGTTTAATTATAACCATATTATTTATCGATAGGAGATTACATATTTTTATAGGGAAATTATACATTGTTGACTAGTATTGACTTGTGTTGGAGTTATGTGTTAATGTTCCAAACTTTAATTTTCCTACAATGAATAAATTTATGGAAAATTTTAGAAAATTAAAAGAAATATTCCTATAAATGTTTTCTTATATATGATGAAGGATATGGTCTCGTTCTCTATTTTTTATTTCCAGGTGATTCCCCACCTAGATTTATCCTTGGCTCTATATAGTAAGACAAGGTATGGGTTAGAAAGACAATGAATTGAAATTTCATAAAGGAAATATCTTCTCACTTCCATTTATCCATATTTACCATTATTTTGTATATGTATTTGACCAATGATACTATCTAGATAATTGAGGGTTATTTTTATTTATCTTCTCTATTTGGTTCGAATCTATATTTGTTAGGACATCAAGAACCATTGTGATATGCCCAAATTTCTTCTAACTTTGTGCATTCCCACCTCATTTAATCCATTATTGTCTCTACATCACATCAAATTCCACTTTTTCCAATAAATATAGGTTTTTTATTATTCAATGATTTCTATACTCCTTAGAAAGTAAATTTTACTCTTACCAAAATCCCTATATATAAAATAATTATAAACTATAATTTCTTATTTATTTAAATTGATTTAGATTTAGTTTCAAATTTACCCATTAATGAAATAAATTATTCTTAAAGGAACTCAACTATGTTATACATTTCATCCTTTCTCGACTTATGGCCATTGATGAATTTTACCTACTATTAAAACATGATTTTAAACTGCACAACCTTTTCTGATCATTCAAGAATTGTCAAACATTCTTTTTTCCTATCATTATAGTTGGTCAATATTTTGGTTAGGCTACTACACATACTCTGGTTACTCATTCTTCAATTGAACCATATTTATTTAAATTTCATGGTCATCAATAAAACCATAAATATCCACCTTGATATAAATAACAACAATAGAAAAATTTATCCTTCATATTTATTAATTTTTTTTACCAAATGCATCACGGAATATTAAGTATCATATTTAATATCAGTTTATATATCCTCTTAAAAAGCCTTTATTATCGGGTTCTTTTTTACAAAAGTGTCTTCCTTTGTGACTTATTTCCAAATTTGAAGCCTACTTTTTACAGGAACCTCCATTAAGGCCTTTTAATGTTTTTTATTTACTCTCTACATCATAAAATGTCCTTTAGTGCAAAGAAGAAATGTTCCATACTTTACCACACCCAAAACAAGCTGAAGGAATATTTCCTTCAAATATCCCTTTTCATATCTTGAGTTTTCTTTGGAAAAAAGTTAAAGAAGTTCATCATCAATATCATCTCCATCGTCACTAACATCGAAAATGTCAGGTTGTTCGATTTATTTAAATGGTATTTCCTTACTAAATATTTTTTTTTTCATATTTAGGTGAGAAAATAATTTCATAAACCACGAAACAACTTAGCAGATGACCAAGAAAAAGGTTCAACACATATATTTCATCAAGGGATGACACGTTTTGATTTTAAATATGTGGGGTACTTCTCAAGATTTTCTTCATAATTTTAAATCTATAATTTCCACCCGAAGTCCTAGAATTTCTCTAACAACTTAAGTAATTAGATTAATGAAACTATCTTTAATTTTATCTGGATTCATTTTTAGGTCATTAAACTGATTGTGAAAAACTTGAAGGCTGGAATACTTTATATTGTTATAAACATTGTATATATTTTATTTTTTCTTCCATATAGACACATATATATTCAATATCATCAGCTTTAAATTGATTTAACCAGATAATGTTAATGTTAGACCATTTTTATCATTGGAATCTAAATAAAAAAGTTTCCAATATGTCTGAGTCATAGGGAGACCTATCATATCACTAGCCTAAATCCCTTGAAAAGTGGAATAAATAACTACAATACCAAGTTATCTAAAATGATATTTAAATATATTATTCTATATTTGGACGTTTATTCTATAAAAAACTAGCCACTCCTCTGACATTCACTGAATTATCCATATAAAAAATGGGTGAAATATTTAGCACATATAACAAGAACCCTATTATACCATTTTTAAGACCCTAGAACACCCTTATAGGAGAGGTTATGTATCGTGGTTTCAACCTTTTAATTCTATGAGATGGATCTTCTTCCCATGCTGAAATGAATGTATTAATCATCAATGATAGAATTGTGGAATTATTGAACACCGATGTGTAGAAATAGAGATACAATATAGTATTTTGAATTGGATGACCACTAAGTGATAGTAAAAGGAGGATTAAATAATAGTGCATTTATTGTAATTGAATCCACTAAGATTCACTATGAAATGTGGATTTCCATTGACCTGGTCACTCCAATCTTGGAACATTGTCTTTATAAGAGTTTTAAGGATAACACATTATCTTCATTATGAAAGATCTATCGACTCCCCCTTGCTCACTACCATGGGTGAAGTCTGATCTAGTTTATCAACATGATGTTAACATCAATATTTTGGGTTATAAGTCTTATTCCTTTATTTTCATGGGTCTCTTCTTATATTGTTTTCCAAAATTGATGCACTTGAAGACACCTTTCACTCAAACCATATGTTTAAATTTTTTTGGACATTTATATATCTTTACAAAATATCCCTCCTTTATGTTTTTTTTAATTTCAATGAACATTCATATTTATTAAAATCAAATACTTTAGTGAATTTCCTATCCTTCACTAATATCCAGGATTTTACAGAATTAAAAAACACCATTAAACCTGTAGTTTTTTTGAAACTCACTTTTCTGAAATTCCTTTGAGTCTATTAGTTCTTAACCATTATTTTTGAGAACATTGTGTTCATGAAGAGATTGTGGTTTGAGAAGAATCTACCTCTCATAATACCTTCAAAACGTCAAGTCAATTCTCCCTTTTTCCAAAAAAACTCAATTCCCTTAAACGATGAGAAGATTCCTATTTATAGAAATTACCTCATTCAAGACGATTTCATGCTCCTAACATCCTTTTTTGTGAACCTATTAATTAATTTTTGTGAATATCATTTTATTCATGATGCATTATTGAAATTTTTCCTAGTCATGAATCTTCATGAAACCATTTTTCTTAAAACCCTTACATCATGCCTCGACCATTATTTATGAAACCTATTTCATTAATCTTCAAAAAAATTCAACACCAAATGCATTCAAAAATTTCTAAAACCTCTTTAAACTCCATACTTTATGAAATCCATTAATTTTACATATTTTAATGAGCTCATCCTAGAAATAAATTTTTTTGTGTAACATTTTCATTCCATCATATATTGAGAACAATAAAATTCAAAACCATTGGGAAATGATGAAAAATTAAAAATTGAATCAACAGACACCGTATGCTCACTTATCTTTCACACTACTTGATAAACCTTGTATGGATTGAAAACGAAGAAAAAAAATCAGTTTCCTATTGTGGAAAACCATGATTCCAATATCAGTGTATTTATCATATATACCACCATAAAAATATTTTTTCTATAAATTTATTAAACAAATCATAGTTGAAAAATATAATTCATGTGTTGGATAATTAATCACATTTATTTCCATATATAAAGGTTCATAATCCACCACTATATCAGTTTTAATTAGGCAACATCCATGACCTTTCAATGATTCCTAACTATAAATATAAAACCCTTTTTTCTAGATATAATTTCTAATAATGGTGAATTTACCAAACTTATTTTCAATTTATAAAATCTATAATGAAATTCCATTGTACTTTTGAGTTTTGACTTTTTATATATTAACCTGGTTATTGGATTATCTTGTAAAAAAACGTTTAAAAAACATCACTAATAATATCAAACTTATCAAAAGAAATTAGGTATTTCAATTATGCAAGTGGGTGTTTTCCATTACTTGACAAATATTTCACTAAAAGGGGTTTTAAATATACAATTTATGGAAACACAAAGAAAGGGGAAGAGGATTATTTTTGTAAAAACTCTCATTTTTAAAATTTTTTAAATGCATGTGTTTTCTTTAGAAAAAAAATAATTATTTTAAAATGATTTTAATTATCCTCATAAATCATATATTATATAAATATATCATCAATAAATAACTTCATAAACATATAAATAATATCCTTGGATACTCTATTAATAAATTAAATCAAAATAGATGTCCATTTTCAACCAAAATATCATTTCTATGAAATCATAATTTCATGATACCATAAATATTTATATATTTAGGTATCATCCCACACAAAATTTAATTAATGATAACTCGAACAAAAATAAATATTTTATAATTATTAATCAACTTTAAAAAGATAAATTATTTTATGAATACAAGGAAATACCCACTTATTAATTATAGTAATTCAATTTATTTATATAAAACACTCATTGATACATCAATCTTCTTAAAAAGTAAAAAATGTTCTATCCATGATGAATTTAATTATATTAATAAAACCTTTATGAGATATGTATTAAAATTACTTATTTATCTCATAAAACTCCACTAGAGATATTCTACAGGGAATTTAATATTTTTTTAATTAGTGATATGATAAATAGAGATTTAATCTTATAAATATGGAGAATAAATTGATAATTCATTATTAAATACATCAATATTTTCATTCCTAATGGGTATACGTTATATTATCCAAACAAAATTTCCCCTTAGTGATTTAATTATATCTATTTCATTCCCATGATTTTCATTCAGTAGGGAGTCTAGTGGTTGTTCTAAACAAGAACCAACTAATAAATTTCCCCTTAAAAAGTTATTTATATAATTTCCTCACCAATCATATTTTCATTATCTATTTGGAAAATTATTTCGCTATAATTTTTGATTCAATCCATCCCCAAGATTACATGAAAAACCATATTAGGTATTCTTATTAAAATTTCAGGTAGAAAAATAACCATGCATTCTAATTTGATCTAACTGTAATATCACTATTGATATAAATGTAATAATTAGATTGATAATAGATAAATCATTCTTCAATTAATAACATGGTGATTATATATTCATTAAAAACAATAATGAAATAATTTTTTTAGATCCTGCAATACATCAGAAAACATTTATTAGATAATAAAAGAACCTACAATACTATCCTTTATATAATCCAATTTTTTTTGTTATTACAAAATCTCGACCTTGAACCATATGCCTCTTCTTGGGTAGATAATATTCATGATAGGACCACTGATTAGATTAATATCACATCTCTACGTGGTTGAAAATTAAACATAATTTTTTTTAACACATTTCCTTTCATTCATTAGTATGTTAAAATTTCTTTCCAAATTTAAAGACACTCGCTCTAATTATGGAATCATATGGGTGTTTATTCCCACAGTTGTTCTATATATGAAACAAAAATATTGCCTTTAATTCATTTATTTTAGTTTTTTATACATGTTGACCATCCATCCTCATATTAATAGATCACCCATTTAAAATGAATTTTATTTTAAAGCACATTATCAGTTTTGATTGCACCCATCAGAATCTATTCATATATTTAAACATTTTAAAATGTTTGTGTGAGTAAAGATATTTAAAGATATAACATCAAATCATTAGTTATTTGATCCATCGTGTTTTCTAGTTTTTATAGATAATATAAATTATACTATTATCATATATTTAATGCATCCTCACACCTATGAATAAAATCTTTCTTCATTTTTTTAAATTTATGAATTTTTGTTCTATATCAATTTTTTCTTCTCAGGAAAACAATTTTCTAGAAAAATAAAAATAAATGAATTCCAATCCATGTCTTACATCAATTTTTTTGGTTATTTTTAATTAGTGACCACTACAGGTCTACACTTCCCTTTAAATGATATAGAATATTGAAAACTTTTCCCTTCTCATTACAACATAATTCTAAAATTATCTTCTCTAAAGGAATTATCCATAACTCAAGTACTATAATATTTGTTTAAAAATTGAATGATTACCCTAAAAAATCTATTAAGGTTGATAATTATTTAGGTGAAAATGATTTTCCATATAGGGATGGTTATTTTTGATAAAATAGTTTAATATCCATAGAATAAAAATAATGTTTTATATACTAACATCAATTCCATTATCATTAATATCTTGAAAATCCACATATTTTCCTTAATTATTGTCTTGGTTTCTATTACTTATAATAAGAAACAATATATTATATTTGGAATTACATAAATAGTAACACTACATGAAAAAATGTATAAAAAATGACTTATATATGTCATGTTTTCCAAAAATATGGTCACGTGAACATGAAAACTATTGCATAAATTTGAGAATATTCCATAGAAATTTATAAATTTAAAATAATTGTCATATAACTATATCTATATAAATCTAGTACTTATGGTATGTACAAAACCATTATTTTATACCTACTGTAACAACCCCAACCTTTGTCACCTAGATTTGATGGTATATTTACTATATGGAAATATGATTACATTAGATTACATTTCAATGATAATGGTTCATTGGTTCTTAAGATAATATATACTGAAATATTACCTTAAAACATGACATATTACCTATTTGGAATATAAGTTATCATATTATAATTTTATCAATATATATAATCAGTAATAATATTCAAATTCATTATTATAATCCAAATAGCATGAATATAAAAAAATGATTCCATAGTAATATATAAAACAAATAACATAATAAATTAAAAAAATGGACATAAATATACACATTGATATAATTAATTTATCACATAATGATGTAAATTAATAGAATTCATAATATTATATATAAAAAACAAATCACTGATGCCTTATTCCAAGACATCATATCTATAGAGTATGAGTGCTCCATTTACCCTATCACGATTTCCTCATGGGATATGCTTGTGCATTAAGGTTATATATATGTTTAAGTCCACATTATTTACATAATAGTCTAACTAATTAAATTATTTATAAAAACTCATAGTAAATACATGGAATATTTTTCAAATGCATCATTTTATTTCTCAATGAATATTTTCTTATGTGATTATCCCACACGTAAAAAAGTTTATACAATCTTGTAAATTACATTAAACAGTAAATGATTGAATAAATATGATTTTTTAATTAAAATGAATCTTATTTATGATAATTATAGATTAATAATTTTAAAATATGTTCGTTTATCATGAGAGGAATATGGTATTTTAGTTTTCTAGTAATTAAAAATATTAAACATATAAATGTATTATAACAAAAAAAATACATGTATTTTAAATGGTAGGTGTAACATCCCAAGAAAATAAAGAATAATACATTTGAATGTTAATTAATATTTTTAAATTAAATATTAATTTTACTTTAAAGGTGATTCTATGTTCGATACCATACCCAATACACAACATCAGGTTTCTTTGAAATCTTACGCTGCAAACTAATAATATAATATTATTATTTTAAATGGTAGTTAACGCCTAGCCATTGTATTGGATGGAATGAATAGAACTAACTAAAATATTATTATACATGTTTTTTAAATGTTTTAACATTTATCCAATAAATTTTAGAGTCTTAAAATGTGAATGAATCTAAGTTTAAGAATAATTTTCTTTAAAAGGTTGATTTACCGCCTTTTAATGGTGAACCCTATTTAAATCTAGTTTTTGTCATTATTATATGTTATATTTGACAAAATAAAATTATTCTCTAGAATCAAGACATCAAAATTTACTTTGGAATTTTTTTTGGTATTTTTCTGATAAAATTCATTTTTTTATGAATAATGAAAAATACTGCATTTTAGTTAAAAAGTGAATTTTTATCTAATTTATTTATATGGTAAGATTATATTTTTAATTGGTTTTAAAGTTTAATTAGAATATATTTTTACCATTTAATATAATTTTGTCCATTTTAAGTAATTTCATTTTGAAATAGGACATAAACAAGTGTCAATCTTTTGATAGTTATTATTTCTTAAAAACACGCAATTTGTTTTAACAGTGGGAATTAATTTTAAATTAATTTCTGCCACTTATGTGTTTTGAATTTGGAAGAATGTATTCTATATTTGGAATCATTAGGTCCAAATTTTGTAAATACGTAACTTTTATATTTATACATTTTAAATATTTACTTTAGTAAATATTTTATTTACCATGATTAAAGGGTAAATATAGTAAATAAGGGTAAAATATAATATTATAATATTATTATATTACCATAACATATGTCCTAATCCTATTTTTTATATATATATCTGACCATGGGCATCCTTGGGTCAAATTTGGGACCTCATGGAGCCACATGGGAGTAATAATGACACTTTATATTAATTAATTTAAAGTAAAGACAAAAATGACATAAACAAATACCTTTTAGTGAATCAATTTTTACATAGGGTTATAAAAGTTATATTTTAGACTAAAAATATTCATTGGAAATATAATAATATTTCCTACATCATGTATGTTTTTTTATAATTTTTGGACATCAAATTAATTAAATTATTTATGACACAATAATAATGTAATATTTAACTAATTAATAAATGATTTAAATAAATAAGATTATAAATATAAAAAAAATATCAAAAGCCTATCCATTTATTATTGGATTATTATATTTCGACCATGAGTCATCTTAAATTAGTTTTTAATGATTATTTCACCTTTTGAAACTTAAGATGAGTTTATAATAAAATAATTGTTTCAAATAATCTTAAAGAGCCCCTCCTCTCCCTTATATAAAGCCCTCACTTATAACTCATTCCTCACACTTATCAAGCCTTTGGATCATATAGAATATTATCTAATAAGCTCCCAATATCCCTCTATACATCATAGAAGCCTTATCTTAGGCATAAATTAACTCCAGAAACCCATTTGGTTCAAACCAAGGGGAGTTACTCAATTTAAAGGTAATGTCTCCTCTTAAGTTATTTTGTTTTCTTTTACTCCTCCAACCCCATAAAAAATTTTTATTAATTTATTTTGTAACAAAAACAGTATACTCTATATACTAGTATTTTTTATGAGAAGGATTCGAACTACACTTACACACACATCCATCTAATGGGTAAAGGACATACTGTTTCTGTGGATGGAAAACTAACGCCTCACGAAATGACGATTGTTAAATTATCTCTTGCCACATCTCATGGTGAAAATTAAGATGGAAATATGTTTATATATGATATATATCATGTTTATGTTTCCTTTATTCTCCTCTACTTCCCATTTATAACATACCGTTATGGTTTCCATTATGGGTAAACGTGATAATTTCATTTGAGGAAGTGCGGACTACCGCCCTCTCAAAGTGATATGACTCATTCATACCATACATGGTACATATAATGGATAGATTTAATGATATTATATATGATACTATACTAGAATTCTATTATAACTATGTATCATAATGTTTTAATTCAATTAAAATATAAAATATAAATGAAAATAGCATTCATGCGTACGTACGACTTATCGTCTCCATGAAATGTGCATTACATTTCTTACCTCCAAATGTTACATACTATTATAAATACATGTATATATAGGATATATATGATATATATGATATATAAATCATGAATGTCATTCTGGATATAATGAACTTTTGACCACTTGAACAACATGTAATTATAAGAAGTCTATTTTTGACTCAAGTACCAAATATTGACAGAATGACCGTTATTAACTTAAATGATTACATAATGTTTATAACATGGTAATAAGTGATATAAAGGGAATAATTAATAGGAAAATGTTTTTTAATAAATTATAATTTAACTTTAGTTTATTATTCAAGAAATTAAATAAGGAACGAGTAAAGTCAGACACAATATAAGGGAACTTCTTAACCCAATTCCCATTATTTGGGTTGATCATATATTTATTATTTATGTCGTTCTTTAATTTATACATGAAATAATTTTATATGGTGTAGAAAAAACTTTTTAATTTTATTCAAAAGGATAATTTTCTCTACGAAGCATTTTACTAAACAACAAAAAATATGTTTCTTTTTAACGTACGCGATGACAACGACAATTTCGCCGCTGCGAGTATTATTTTATCTTTGGATTCCCTAACAAGACATAATTTTTTTAAAAGGTAAATAAATACAAAATAAAAATTTATATATTTTGGTATTGAAAATGGTTTTTGAAATGGATTGATTATTTCAATGTCTTGAAATGATTTCTTATGATTGCTAATGAAATGTTATTAGTGAAATGTTTGTATTTGCAATAACTAATGTGTTATGATTTTATTTGACAGGTGGTTATGTGATAAACCAAATTATGGGTGGTGCTGTGATTAACCAGGTAGGTGGTAATGTTATAACCTCCAATTCATTGGGTATGGAAGTTGGCCGTATGGCTATCCTATTTAGTGATATGTTAGGAAGTTGACCGTATGATTATTCCATTTAAGTATGTTTATGTCCCAAGTTACCTTTATATGTTATGTGTTATTTGTATGGTTTTTATGGTAATATTTTGGTTACAGAAGGGTAAGAAATGATCTTTTATTCATTTAAGGGTATTTACTACTTCATAAAGGTGAAAAGTATTACTTATGATATAGTTTTCATGGTTTACTTGTTGTTTTGAAAACTAACAGGTTTCCTTGGTTGTGTATCCCTTAATAAGATTTTTGTTCTCATCCAGTATTTTTAAAATGTTTTTCACAGGACATAAAGTGGAATAGGGTCAAGGATGAGATCATGGAGAATTCATGCTGTCTGAAACATGGAACTAGACATGACTCTTTTTTTCAAAGGGTTTATATTTTGTGGGAAAAAATGGAAACTGAGTAGAAGTGTCTACTTTCTCATTTTTAAGATGTAACAGTTATGTCCTAATTCTCTAAATCACTAAACCTGAGAAGATACTCAATGTAAATTATTCATTTAATTATATATTATGTAATTTTTTAAGGCCGAGTCCTTATAGTTGGTATCCGAGGTCGGTTTAGATAACTTTAGGATTTAGGGTATTGTTAAACTACTATCCATAAAATAATTTATGTTAATATTGAAATGATATAGCATCTAAAGATTACCATGTTGCTTTTCCTAAGATATTTCTATGTTCAGAATGGTTTTCCGCAGAGGAAACAAGGAAACTATGTTGGGATGACAGCAGGAGCAAGACAAACTTCCAAATCAGCAACCTAAGATGGTTGAGATCGAAACTGAATAGTTTGTTGAAGTGATAATACAGTTGAATCCAGCTATAAATGGTGGTGGTGTCCATGCATGAGATCATCTAGATCAACCACATGGGAACATATCAGTAGTAAAGTATTTCATGAGGCAACATCCCCCATCATTCAGAGGATCATCTGACCCTGTGCTAGCAGAAGGGTGGATTAAAGCACTGGAGAAAATATTTGATGTCATGGGGTGTTCAGAACACCAAAAGGTTAGTCTTGCTGTTTACCATTTTGAAGGTGAAGCTGATCAGTGGTGATCGATGGTGAAAAATATCAGGGATAGTGAGGAGATTTATGCTCTTGATTGGGATGAATTCAAAGGTATGTTCCTTGAGAAATAATTTCCTAAGGTGGTTCGACTTAGGATGGAAAACAAATTCCTAGAATTGAGGTAGGAGGATGACTCAAGGGATACTTATGAAGAAAAGTTCACTCGACGGGAAAGGTCTACACCAAATTTCATCTTAGATATTGATAGTAAGATAAATCAATTTTAATCAGGACTAAAGCCATGATTTCAAAGAGCATTAGCCTCTCGTGAGTTCAAAATTTATGAAAAACTTGTTCGATGTACGGAGAAGTTGGAAATGGTGTTTGTCGATGATCAGGTGTTTATTGAAAAACAACATAATAAGAGGTCCAGTTGGAAGGTAAAGGGGAAGAATACATCAAATATTCCTGGAGGCAAGAAAAATAAATATCCATCTTATGAGAATTGTGGTAAAAAGCATCCTGGATAATGTTTATCAAAGTCTAGAAAGTTTTTTCGGTGTGGTAAGTCTGGTCATATTGCTCATAACTATAAGGATGATGATCAAGAAGTAAAAGAAAAGCCATCAGTAAGATGTTTAAAGTTTAATGAAATGGGTCATTATGTAAATGAGTGTCCAGTGAAGAACTAAACTGAGGAAAAGATGTCGGACTACAAGTAGAAAGTGGTGGTGAAATCATTTGCAACTACTTCAGTAGATGTTGGGCCATTAAATGAAGTAGTATCAGGTACACTGTTTGTTTGTTCAGATTATGGAAAGGTGTTGTTTAATTCCGGGTCTACACATTTGTTCATTTCTAAGAAGTTTTCTAGTAAATTGGGGATTCCATCTCAAGATATGAATCCTAATCTTATGGTAAAAACATATGGGGGAAATGTTGAGACAAAAAAAAATTATAAGAACCTTCTTGTCCTTGTGTGTGGAAAGGATCTACCTTCAAACCTTATTGTTTTCCCTCTAGTAGAGTTTGGTGTTATTTTCGGCATGGATTGACTATTTGTTTGTCATGCTAAGATTGGCTGTAGAGTTAAAGAGGGTTCTTTTCAGAAATATTTTCAGATTGTATACAATAATGAACCCTTACTGTTGATAACATATTAGGAATCTAAGAAACTAGTAAAAGATGGAAATGAATGTTACCTTGCAGATATTGTTGAAAATAAATAAATTTTTGAGATTGATGATGTGCCAATGGTAAATGAGTACCTTGATGTTTTTACTGATGAGTTTCCTGGTATTATACATGACCGGGAAGTTGAATTTACTATTGACTTAGTTCCTGATGCTAAACCAATTTCAAAACCCCCTTATTGAATAGATCAAATCGAACATTTAGAGTTAAAGAAGAAATTGTAAGAATTATTAGATAAAGGTTTCATTCGCCCTAGCACATCACCATGGGGTTCTCCTGTAATATTTAAAAAAAAAAGATGGTTCAATGAGACTTTCCATCGATTATAGAGCATTGAATAACATCACTGTTATGAACATGTATCCTTTTCCTCATATCGATGATTTGTTTGATCAGCTCCAGCGAGTTCAGAATTTTTCGAAGATTGATCTGAGGTTGGGGTACCATCAATTGAAATTAAAGGAAGCAGACATTCCAAAGACCACATTTCATACTAGATATAGCCATTATGAATTTGTTTTTATACCTTTTTGGTTCACCAATTCACTTGTTGTACTCAAGGATCTTAGGAATAGAATTTTCCGTGAGTTCATGGATAAGTTTGTGGTTGTGTTCATTGATGATATTTTTGTTTTTTTCTAAAATTAAAGATGAGAATGAATGTTATTTAAGGGTTGTCTTGCAAACCATAAAAGAAAAGAAACTATATGGGAAATTCAGCAAGTGTGAGTTTTGGTTACAAAAAATTTCATTCCTGGGTTACGTTGTTTCAAAAAATTGAATAACTATTAATATTGCTAAAACAATAGTTGTTGAAGAATGTCCAAGACCCACAAATATAACTTAGATCCATATTTTTCTTGTTTTGGTAGGTTATTACCAGAGGTTTGTTAATAATTTTTCATGGTTATCTAGTCCAATGACTAAATTAACTCGAAAGGGTGTTAAGTTCATCTGGACAAAAGAATGTGATGATTGTTTTCAATAATTGAAAAGAAGATTAGTGAATGATCTAGTTTTGGAAATACCTTACATAAATGGTGAGTTTGTTATCTACAACGATGCTTCGTTGAAAGGGCTTGGTTGTTTCCTTATGCACAATGATCAGGTAATTTCATATGCTTCATGACAGTCGAAACCTGATGAGTTAAATTACCCTAAACATGATTTGGAATTAGATGCTGTTGTTTTTTCTTTAAAAATTTGGAGGCATCAATTGTATGGAGTAAAGTATGAAATATATACTTATAAAAAAAATTTAAGTATATATTCACTCAAAAATAATTGATCATGTGACAGAGGAGATGGATGAAATTAATCATGGATTATGATTGAATGATTAATTACCATCCGTGGAAAGAAAATAAAGTGGATGATTCTTTGAGTCAAAAAAATAATGCTATATTAACCATGATACATTTTGAATGAGATCATTTGTTTTTTTATTTTATGAACTTTGGCATATAAGTTTTCGGTGCCTGAAATTCTTCTGTTTTGTTTCAGGTTTCAGTGGAATCATCTTTGTCAGACATAATTAAGCAAGCGCAAAAGGAAGACAGTGAGTTGCAGAAAAATGTAGAGTTGGTATAGAAGGGTAAGTTTTATTTAATTTAGCATTGATAATGATTGTGTTTTGAGGTATCAGAAAATATTTTGTGATTCATAGTTGAAGTATGAGTTGTTATGTGAAGCTCATAGTTCCCCATTCTCAGTTCATCCTGGAAGTACTAAGTTGTATAGAGATCTTCAGGAGTATTACTTGTGGGATGGAATGAAAAGAGATATTGTTGATTTTACTGTGAAGTGTTTGACTTGTCAGTAGGTTAATTTATAGTGGAAGTTACCGAAAGGGATGCTTTAGTCTTTACTGGTGAGGGAGTGGAAACGGGAAAATATACTCATGGACTTCGTTGTGGGATTACCAAAGACATTTGAGGTAACAATGCAATCTGGGTTATTGTTAATCGATTTACTAAATCTGATCATTTCCTTTATATTTGAGATACTTTGTCTCTAGATCAACTTTCTCAGTAGTATGTTAAAGTGATATTCAGGTTTCATGGTGTTCCCCTCTTCATTGTATCTGATCGTGATCCCAGGTTTACTTATAACTTTTAGAAAGGCCTTCATAAGTCATTGGGTACTGAATTTAATTTTAATACAGCTTTTCATCCTTAATCATATAGGTAGTTAGAACGAATGATTGCGACCTTGGAGGATCTACTATGAGCTTATTCACTAGATTACCAGGTAAGTTTGGACAAACATATTTTTTTGGTTGAATTTTCATATAATAACAGTTTTCATTCTAGTATACAGATGGCTCTATATGAGGCATTATATGGAAAGTGTTGTCGAACTACAAATTTTTGGGATAAAGTATGTGAAAGAAAGCTGATGGGACCAGAATTGGTAAAAGAGATGGCATAAAATGTTTAGTTGATTCAAAAGAACATGATAACATCATAGAGCAGGTAGAAAAGTTATGCGGATAATCGGAGTAAGGATCTATCTTTCAAGGTAGGTGATCATGTCTTTATCAAAGTTTCTCTATGGAAAAGTGTGATGAATTTTGGTAAGAAGGGAAAGTTGATTCTGAGGTTCATTGGACCTTATAAAATACAGGAGAAAGTTGGAGCAGTTGCGTACAAAGTGGATTTACCCCCAAGTTTATATCAGGTACACAATTTTTTTCATGTTTCAATGTTGAGAAAGTATATTCCAGATCCATCTCATGTTTTGAGCCCAGAGATAGTTTTGTTGGATGAGAATCTCTCTTATGAGGAACAACCAGTCCATATTATTGAACGTAGAGAGAAAGTGTTACGAAATAAGGTAAATTTTCAGGTAAAGGTTATGTGAAAAAACCATATGGGTGAAGAGGCAACGTGGGAATCTGAAAATGTTATGAGGGATAAATACCCCCACTTATTTGATAAGTGAATAAAAATTGTGAGAATGCAATTTACAAAAGGGGGGAAGGATGTAACATCCCAAGTAAATAAAGAATAATACATTTTAATTTTAATTAATATTTTTAAATTAAATATTTATTTTACATTAAAGGGGATCCTATGTTCGATAACGTACCTAATACGCAACATCAGGTTTCTTTGAAATCTTACATTGCACACTAATAATATAATATTATTATTTTAAATATTAGTTAACGCATATCCATTGTATCAATAGGAATGAATAGAACTAACTAAAATATGATTATACATGTTTTTTAAATGTTTTTACATTTATCCACTAAGTGTTATAGGCTTAAAATGGGAATGAATCTAATTTTAAGCATAATTTTCTTTAAAAGATAGATTTACCACATTTTAATGGTGAACCCTCTTTAAATCAAGTTTTTGTCACTCTTATATTTTTTATTTGAAAAAATATAAATCTTCTTTAGAATTGGGACACAAAAATTTACTTTGGATAAAATTTTGGTATTTTTCTGATAAAATTCATTTTTTATGAATAATGAAACATACTGTATTTTAATTCAAAAGTGAATTTTTATATAATTTATTTATGTTGTTAGATTCTTTTTTTAATTGGTTTTAATGTGAAATTATAATATATTTTTACCATTTAATCTAATTTTGTTCATTTAAAGTAATTTCATAATGAAATTGGACATAAACAAGTGTCAATTTTTGATAGTTATTATTTCTTAAAAACACGATATTTGTTTTAACATAGGGAATTAATTTCAAAATAATTTCTGCAACTTATGTGTTTTGAATTTGGAAAAATGGATTCTATATTTGGAATCATTAGTTCCAAATTTTAGACATTTTAAATATTTACTTCAGTAAATATTTTTTTCCTATGATTAAAGGGTAAATATAATAAATAAGGGTACAATATAATGTTATAATAATATTAAATTACCATAAAATATGTCCCAATCCTATTTTCTAAAAAATATCTGACCATGGGCATCCTTGGGTCGAATTTGGGACCCTATGGAGCCAAATGGAAGTAATAATGACACTTTATATTAATTAATTTAAAGTGAAGAAAAAATGACATAAACAAAAATAATTTAGGGAATAAATTTTTACATGAGGCTATACAAGTTATCTTTTTGACTATAAATACTAATTGGAAAGATAAAAATATTTCCTGCATCATGGTAGTTTTTTTATATTTTTTGGAAATCAAATAAATTAAATTATTTATGACACAATAATAATGAAATATTTGCCTCATTAATAAATGATTTAAATAAATAAGATTATAAATATTAAAACAATATCCAAAACCTGTCAAATTCTTATTGGATTATTTTATTTAGACTATTAGTAATATTAAATTCGTTTTTAACAATTATTTGACATTTTCAAACTGAATATGAGTTTATAATAAAATAATTGTTTCAAACATTCCTAAAGAGCCCCTCATATCCCTTATAAAACTCCCTCACTTCTAACTCATTCCTCACACTTATAAAGCCTTTGGATCAACCAGACTCTACACTAATAATATCCTAAGATCTCTCTATTCATCCTAGAAGCCTTACCTTAGACATAAACTACCTCATGAAACCCATTTGGTTCAAACCAAAGGGAGTTACTCAATTTAAAGGTAACGTCTCCTCTTAAGTTATTTAGTATCATTTTACTTCTCCAACCTAATAAAATCTTTTTATTCCTTTATTTTGTGACAAAAATAGTATCCTAAATATACTAGTATATTTTTATGAGAATTATTCTAACTACACTTACACACACCTCCTTCTAATAGGTAAAGAACATACTATTTATGTGGATGGAAAACTAACGCCTCATGAAACGATGATTGTTCCATTATCTCCTACCGCCTCTCATAGTGGCCATTAAGATGGAACTGTGTTTATCTATGATATATATTATGTTTATGTTTCCTTTATGCTCCTGTATTTTCCATTTATATCATACCTCTATGGTTTCCATTATGGGTAAATGTGATAATTTCATTTGAGGAAGTGCCGACTACAGCCCCCTCAAAGTGATATGACTCGTTCATATCATATGTGGTACGTATAAAGGATAGAGTTAATGATATTTTATATAATACTATACTGGAATTATAATATAACTATGTATCATTATGTTTTAATTCCATTAAAATATGAAATATAAATGAAAATAGCGTTCATGCGTACGTACGACTTACCATCTCCATGAACGGTGCATTTCATTTCTTACCTCCAAATGCTACGTACTATAATAAATACATGTATATATTAGATATATAGGATATATAGGATATCTAAATCCTGAATATCATTCTGGATATAATGTAATTTTCACCACATGAACAACATGTAATTATAAGAAGTCTATTTTTTACTCAAGTACCAAATATTGACAGAATGACCGTTATTAACTTAAATGAATACATAATGTTCATAACATGGTAATAAGTGATATGAAAGGAATAATTAACTTGAGTAAGGTTCTTAAGAAATTAGAAATTAAATTTATTTTATTATTTATGTAATTAAAGAATGAACGCGTCAAGTCGGACACAAGGTAAGGAAACTTCTAAACCCAATTCCCATTCATTGGGTTTATCTTATCTTTCTAATTTATTTTGTTCTTTAATTTATACATGACATTATTTTATACGGTTTATAAAACCATTTTGACTTTTACTCAAAATAAATCTTTTCTCTATTAACCATTTTACTAAACGACAAAAAATATGTTTCTTTTTAACGTACGCAATGACAAAGACCTTTCCGCTGCCGTGAGTATTATTTTATCATTGGAATCCTTAACAAGATGTAATGTTTTTAAAAGTTAAATAAATAAAAAAAATACTATTTTACATATTTTGTTATTGAATTTTTTTTTGAAATGGATTTATTATTTCAATGTCTTGAATTGATTTCTTGTGATTTCAAATGAAATGTTATTAGTGAAATGTTTGTATTTGCAATACTTTATGTGTTATGATTTTATTTGACGGGTGGTTATGTGATAAACCACATGATGGGTGGTGATGTGATAAACCAGGACAGGTGGTTACGTTATAACCTCTAATGCATTGGGTATGGAAGTCGGCCGTATGGCTATCCCATTTAGTGATATGTGTGGAAGTTGACCGTATGGTTATTCCATTTAAGTATGTTTATGTCCCAAGTTACCTTTATATGTTATGTGTTCTTTGTATGGGTTTTATGGTAATATTTTGGTTACAAAAGCATAAGAAATGATCTTTTATTCATTGAAGAGTATTTACTACTTAATAAAGGTGAAAAGTATTACTTATGATAAAGTATTCATGGTTTACTTGTTGTTTTAAGAAACTAAATGTTTTCCTTATTTGGGTATCCCTTAATAAACTTGTTGTGCTCATACCAAGTTTTTGAAATGTTTTTCATAGGACATAAAGTAGAATTTTGTCAAGTATGGGATCATGGAAAAGTAATGCTGTCTGAAACATGGAACTAGACATGAATCTGTTTTTCAAAGAGTTTATATTTTGTGGAAAAAATGGAAACTGAGTATAAGTGTCTACTTTTTCATCTTTTGAGATGTAACAGTTATGTTCTAATTATCTAAAACATTAAACCTGAAAAGATCCTCAATGTGAATTATTCATTTAATTCAATAGTATGTAATATTTTAAGGTTGGGTCCTTATTGTAGGTGACTAATGAAAATGAGGATAAATACCTTTAAAAAATAGAATTATGTGATTAAACATATTTTATATTCATTAAGGCTACAAAATTTATTTAAATAAAATCACTAGGTCAATATATTTTGATGAACAAATGTTTAATGAAGAAACAATTGATCTTAATCAACTTATGAATTGATAAATGCTTCCCCCGTCATATACCATTCATCCTTATGTATGGAAATACTAATATTAGAAATATTTAATTTATAATATTTGAAATACATGATATATATATAAATTTTTTTATGATTGAAGAATATATAATTTCATACCACTAAGGAATATTTCATAACTTCAATAGCTTATAAATAAGGTATAATGTTAGTGGAGGAAGGTATCACATGAAAAGGATGTCATAATAAAAATACTTACAAAAATATCATAACAATATTGGAAAATTAATTTGAAAATGGGGAAGATTACAAAAAAGTTTAAGATATGGTCGAAGCATATCTAAAGAATAAATTATATAAAAACAGGATAAGAAATGTCAAGGGTTACAAAGGGTTATTAAAAAAAGTCAATACACCACACCACACATATCTACATCCACCATTGGAGAAAACAATTTGGGGATCCTAAAATACCACATCATATCCATTTCTATGACCACTTTATTTGACAACACATAATCCACTTGGTATTCCTCCCTGTATGCATGTGACATTACCAAATTGAGTTGAGAGACATTGTTGAGGTACTCAACCAAAAGAGTTCTGATTCTCCAAGGTACATTACATGTTCTTGTTTTCAAGGATTTAACAGTAAAATCATAATCAGATTAAATCCATAATTATTCATAACTATATTGGATATCATATCTAATTTCATAAAAAATATCCAATAATTCAGCTTCATATGCCTCCTTAATTCCAGTGTAACGATAGAATAATCCTTTGAAAAATCCATGGTATGTGAAGAGGAAACCTCCACCTCTTAAGGGTACATGAATGCTAGAGGATAGCCCATAAACATTATCCTTAATCCATGGGTAAATTTGAGGAATACATAAAATGAATTTGATAATTATGGGATTATTTTGTCAACCTATTACACCCAATAATATGAGAATATTCAGATCATGCAATGTGTTATTAATACCTTTTATTTGAATATAGGATGTTTTATAGACCTCCTTGTGCAGTTCCAACATTCCCATATGTACGGATGTAAGTTTCCCATCAAAGAGATTCACATTTCGAGCACTATGTACAAGTGAAATAATAGACCCTACAGGTTCCAATAACAGGTTCAGAATCTTTTCACTACAATCAAATGTTTATAGTTTCCCCATGATCCCATTACAATGCATGTGTCTATCAATTTTTAGGCCAAACCAAAAACCTATGTACTCCAATTATGCGTGGTAAAATTCACATGCCAAGAATAAATGGTTTATGTATACCTCTACTTGATAACATATGATAAAATAAAAGAAAGTTGATATCTGGACTTTTTGATTTGGTTATTTGTGGGTAGTACATGTTTCCAGATCCTTCATAATAGGAGAAATATAGATGGATGAATAAAGGAGGATTTGAACTTCAAAACCCATTTTGGTGGATGGTTAGAACCATGAAATTATATTCTATAAAATTCATTGGAATTGAAGTCCCAATGCTAGGTGTGTTTTTATATGAGAATGACACAATCCATGAAGTTGTACGACTGGATTTCCTGATTCATTTGAGTAGGAATAAGGATGTCAAAATTGGAAATTTGCGACAAGAAATCAGAAATGGGAATGTGTGTAGACTAAAGAGGTATGATGATAATATCCTTTAGTGTACTTTCAATCCAAGTAGTAGTCCAACAGTTAGTATTGGATCCCCTTATCACTATCCATTTTGTATCATGAATGATTTTGTTGAATTAGTTTTTCGTCGATTCCAAAATATAGGATGCAAGGTAATAATTACGTCTATTTAATAGTCTCCCTTGGATCCTTTGTGATAAAAAATAAGAAGAATAATCAAAAGAGGCTAGGAACCATTAAAATTATCCAATTATGATATCATTTAAATTATGATATCCTTAATTCTAAGACCTCCCAATTCGATGGGTTTAATAAACTCCTTCCATGAAACAGTGACCAACTTCTTTTCATAAACTAAACCCATCCATATGAAGTTCCTAATCAACTTTTTTAGACCCTTTAGGCTATATGTAAAGTGTTAAGGGATAAAAATATTGGATGTGATCATAGAGTTAACAAGGCACACCCTTGCATCCTGAGACAATAATTTTACTTTCCACTAAGGAATTTGATTTACAATTCATGAGCGCATGTCTTTCAGATAGTACCTTTTCAGTATGACCCAAAATAAAGGGAAACCCAGATAATTAATTGGAAGGAATACTATAATGGAAATGTATATAGAAATTATAAATATATAGATAAAGGACCATCATATCTATTGAATTTATTAGTATAGATAATACTTAAAACCAATGAAAATTGTCAATATTGAAGAGATATTTTTGGGAGAAAATCCATTTGAGAAATATGAAATGAGAATAATTAATTTTGTGTTTTATAAGTGGTAATAAGGTTGGGAAAAGATAGATTTTGACTGTGAAAAATAATTGAATACATTATTAAATATTCCGTCATTCTATTTTACTAAGTTCTATGCTACACGACATGGTGCCTCATTACCTTTCATAACGATACACTAGAATGTTTATTTCCAAAATTGGACTAATATCACTACCTAGGATTATTTGATTCATTATTACACATATATGATTTAATAGTTACTATATCTCAAATATTTTAACATTTATAAGACATTTTAGTATTTTTATAAGAAAATAAAACATTCAAGACTTATACAATTTTTGATATCTTAATATGAAATGTTCAATAAATTTTATGAAATTCAACATCAAATTATTTTAATTTTAAATTCTAAATAAAGGTGTTATATTTGTTAAAAAAGTGGTATTGGAGAAAAATCTATGTCATTTATAAAATAATTATCACATTAATACTATATAGACTGGAGAAAAATGACCTGTAATAAAAAATAATAATAATAAAAGGTAATGTGTGAAATAGTGGCACATTTATTTGGTGGATTTTATCACTTTTATTCTATATCAACTTCCACTATCTTGAAATTCACCCACAAAAAATCCGTTCAAACCATAATTGATAAAATTTTGCTTTGGTATTGTCAAGGTAGAACCCAAATGATGTTATCTCATTCCCAAGAAAAATAAATGAGATTCATAATGGCTTTTATTACTAGTTATTCCATTGTCTCTCTCTTCACTATAACATCATGATATTTCTGCATATAATTTTTGTGCATTAAATACCATATAGAATTACTTGTTTCACATGACACACCAAACTGAAAAAGGATAATACTTATTATTGAGATAAAATATGACAATAAAATATAAACATTAACACATAATGAGAATTAAATATGAAACAAAAAGACACAATTTAATTAAAAATATTTTATTATAAACATTTATATGTATTTTTGTGTTACATAATATTATTATGTATACAACTTCTTTAAGGAATGATTTTATTCAAAAAAATATTTTAATTCATATATTTTGATAAAAAAACTATCTAATTTTTATTTAATATGTAAAACTTCATATATAATTAGGAATAAAATCTTTTATTTATAAAAATATATATTCTTAAAAAATGTCTATTTTTCTATATATTATTTATTTTTATATCAATTGATTAGTATTGTATATTGAAGAATTTATTAACAAAATATAAAAAATAATAATTTATTTTTGATAACCATATTTTCACGTGGAATTTAATTTTATTAAATACATTTTATGCTAACACTTTGTTATTTTAAAACATTTTTATGTGTTATCCATGAAAATATTAATATTTTTTTATCTCAATAAATTGAGTCCATGAAAATGGTTTTTTTATTTTCTAATCATAATATCAAAAAAAATTAATAGGAAAATTTTAATTTTGAAATAAAAGTTACGTTTCAAAATTAACTAATAGCTACCATAGATATATTGAACACTATATAACTTTTATTTTCTATATTGACATATTATGGTGAATTGATAACAAAAAACACCCCAAAAAATCAAGGGTGATAGTTTAAGAATGATTCAATATTCAATTGGATACCAAATTCAAAATAAAAAAAATCATAGCATTTAGCACATCCAAAACAAGGAAAATTGTGAGAAATTGATCCTTGAATCATAAATTAAATCCCAGGTGACATTTTATTCCATAATTATCACAATATCACTACTATCCTCCTCATCATCCAATAGTAAACACAATAAAATAATAATTTTTCAAATAATTTTTTATATAATTGTCATGTATTTTTTTTCTAAATTAGCTGAATATATATATTTTAAATGATGACTAATTTTTTTTTAATATAAAATAAAATATTAAAACTCATCTAATTAATAATATATTGTAAATAATAAAAAAACAATTAAAATATAAACATCCATTTTTGTCTATAAGAAATTTTTTTTCTATATATTGTATGTTTTGTAATGTAAATTTTCTAATATTTATATTTTTAATAAGATTAAATGAAGTAAAAATTTGGATATAAAATGTTTAAATTTGATAATAGAGGACATATTATAATTCTATAAAAAAATATCATGGTTAATTTTCCATCAAGGTTAATAAAGAAAAAATGACTAACTAAAAGAGGAAAGAATTTCATTAAATTAAATTCACAAAAAATCTTCTGAAAGAAAATTTTAGGATATAAATAAAAAAATGTCTCATTAACAATTACTCAACTAACTCAGCTAAATTTCATGTTACTTCATCTTTACCCCCACCTACCATTCAATTTCAAATAAATTTTCCAAATTGTCACCTATCAAAGGAACTCATTCGACCCACTTAAAGACACATAATTCCCTAAAAGTATTTATTGGCCGTATATATTTTACCTAATTCATATTAATTTTAATTTTTTGTAAGACCTTGGATAAAAAAATATTCCTTGTCCTCTAATTTGAGTAAGATTTTCAAGAAAATACTGAAATTCTCAAAGTGAGTATTTTTCACCCTTAGTACTTTCTTAATTATAAATTTCATCTATCCTAATAAAATAATATTTCAAACATATTAATTAATTATATAATTTTATTTTATACTAAAATTTTATTATTCTCATGATATAACAATTATAAATTCTCCTCTCATCAATTTGAAAAGTTAAAATTTCACTCGTGTGAACATGCAATCTACCGTCTCCATGAATGTCTTGTTTAATTTTTCATCACCGTAATAAATGTATGGTTATAAAAATATATTTAATGAATAAATTATATATATATATATTTAAAATTTATAATTTTATAAATATAAATAATTTTAAAACTTCTTTTCTTTCATCTAGTTGAAAAATAATATTTTTAGCCATTTGTACATGCTGACTAACACATCCATGGGTGTTATACTTCATTTGTCACCCATGACATACATGGATGGTTCTAGAAATATATTTTAAGAATATATATTATAAAAAGGATTTATATATTTAATTTATACTATTATTAAAGTAATAATGAAAAATCAATGATCATTATAATAGAATCCACTAGTGTTAATAAATTACTAAAACAAATTTGTTACTGATTCCATTCATATGAATCATGACTAACAGTCTCATATAATGAAATTATAAATTTATAAGATATTACATATAATATATTTCAATTACATGTACAATATATGAATGATTAACTCAGTATTAATGAATGATTATCGACTTTGACATTTCAAATAATGTGGGAAAGAATGAAATTCACCAATAAATCGATGATGAAAATTAACTAAAATAAAATAATAAATATATAATAAATTATTATATTGAAGATTATATGGTGTAATATATATGAATAATATTTGAAAATAAGATATCAATATGTATTTGTTTTTATGTTGGAAGATATATCACATTTAGAGAAGTCGATAACAATAGTAAGGGGTTTTGTATATATCTTCATTTATTGAGCCTTGTTTTCGTATTGAAAACATATTAATATCTTATAGTGTACTTAATTCAAAAAGTATTATCATAAAATAATTATAGATTAGTTATTTTATTTTTCAATTTTCTTTATGATACATCATTTATGCTCTTCAATTTACTTATTACTAAAGTAGAAGGGTCTTTTCATGTTAAAAGTTTCCTCCCCTAAGACATATGACATATTAACCACTTAATTTTTATGGTGAATATTCTAAAAATTTATATAATTTATATCATAAACCTCATAAAAATTTAAGTGATCCTAATATCCACCTAACTTTTTCTCATTCAAAGGATTTTTATTTGGATGTTATTAAATAGATTAGGGTTTTTCTTAACCCCAATCCCTTTCGATGAGTTATAAGAATTAATATAGAATATATATTATTATGTTTACTATACTCTAGAAAATGCTTTATTATATGATTCATAATATTTATATACTGGGGAAATTTTATTTTTAGTTTAATTTTTATTCTTGATTTTTTTTCCACATGAATGTATGATTTAGTGAACAATAAATCTCATCAACTTTAATGAATATTTTCCTCAATGTATACATTCAATGTTCAAAAAAGGTTTTCCTTTATTATTTGGAAATAAAAATATGTATTATCAATTCTATTATTCATAATTATCTTAACAAATATTCAAAATAAATGCTTACTATAATTTTTAAATATGTGTGCCTCAATAAATTTAATTTTATATATCCAATGGTTTTTCTAATCATTTTCAGATAGACTATCTTTAACTATAAATTTTTATATGAAACTTATATTATATTAATGTTTCGATATTAATTTTTTTTTCAATGTATTATTTATCAATGTTTTCATGTGACATTTAAAAAAAATTAATGCAGATTATAACTTTAAATTTTGTAAAACAATTTCATTAATTTGATTTCAAACAGTTCTTTCTCGTGGGTTTCATCCACATCATGTATATCATAAAGAGATCTATTTCCTTTGAAGTGTTTTTATGAATCACCCCCAATGACCATATGTGATATTATTTTTTGTTGATTTAATTTTAGTGTCAACTAATGTAATTTTTAAATCCATTTTATATCATACTATTTTAATGATAAAAAACACATTCTCATTCCATGAGTTTATTATAATATGATGAATACCTAACTTCATGTGGGATACTTATGTATGGATGAATATTATATCATGGATGGGGTCATATATCTCCATATAATTCAGTGGTAAATGTTTTATATCACTTGATATTATGTTATAATTTCTAGAGATCATGGGTTTGTTCCTAATAAAATGCATTGGAATTATATGTTTTCCCACAATGGACAGAGTGTACATCATGGGGTTTTTACATCTTTAATGCATGGACATCATGGTTTTTTTCACAACATAATGCATTGGAACAATTTTTTTTCATAAAAATTAAAGCTTGGGTATAAAATGTTTACTCAAAACTAAAATTGTGGATGTCAGAGAGTTTTTAACAAACTCAAATAATGCACGTCATAGGTTTGTTCACAATAAAAATAATGAGAATCATGGTTTTTATCACAAAATATTGTTTGATAATATTGGGTTTTATCACATTATAATTATTTCTTATTCATAGGTTTGTGACATACATTACACTCTTATTCAAAATTTCCATGACCATTCATATTTCAATGTTATGTTTCTATTGATTATGATTTTACTCAAATGTTTCCTTGTCATGATATGTGTCTAGGATTCCATGATGGTTGTTTTACGATTGTATGATCTCATTCCTTGACATATTATGTTCAATAATTTATTAATACTACCTATTATAATTATATTTTCCTTTAATCAGGTCTTTATACCATGTACATGTTTTTACATATTCTTATGATGTAACCCTTTTGAGAATCATTGTTATGTTTCCCCTTAAAGGGTGTTTCATCTCACAAATTTATATGTTTTTTATTCCACATAATATAATTAAGAGTATAATATATGATTTTTTAGTGTAATATATAGTATTCTTTGATTATGAACAAAGTTTTAGAGGAATGTCTTCATGTAACCACTCCCAAAAGTCAATAATGATGTGGATTTTGGGATTGTGTTAATATTTATAGGATTTAATAAAAAAATCACCGAATTAATGTGATATATATAATTTTATCTTGGGATGTATCAATTGGTATCATAGACAGTTATATTGTATTTTTTTGAGAACCAAATTTGGGTACTTAGGTTCTATCCAACTCATTGGTATCAATGAAGAGATTATTTATTTTTAGGGATTATTACTAGAGAACATTAGTAAAAGAATTATTTATAATCCTAAATATTGTAATTTTTTAAAATATTTTGGGGAATAAAATTCATTGGAATGAAATTCCTAACTAGATACAAAAATATTAATACATTCTATAGAGTGGATGCACCTAGTGGTAATTACCCTAAAATATTTGGTTGATTATTTACTCTATTTTCACTCAGTACATGGTAAATATTCTTAACAACACAATAGTGTGACACTCCCAGGGGATACATATTGGTTTGAGTCATATTATTCTTATGAAATATTTAGAAGGATTTAATTGGATGTCAATAATTTTATATACAACTAGTCATTTTAGGGAACCTAATTAGAAAATGAGCATGGAAAATTTTGGTTAAATTGAAAGAGGTATGAATTGATTTAATTATATAGTAGTTGAATCAAGATTTATCAAAGAATGAGATTTATTTTTAATAAGGGAAGTCATCATTTAATTTATTTATCAAATTAATATGATCAATTACTATAATTTTATTTAATATTATCGTAAAAATTTCAGTTATAGATTTTTTTTAAAAACAGATACTGAAATTGAAGCTAAGAATGGTATGTATTTGGAAATTCATAAGAATTATAGATATATATGTTTCTATAAATTGACAAATTTGTTAAAAATATAAATATATAATTATTATAAAGTAATAATTTTTTTTTTGTTATCTTAACCATGATAGTGATTTGAAAATTATATCTTGATTTATAGAAGTATTTATTTTTCTTTAGTGAGTGATAATTAAAATTTAGGGGATTCAATTTATTTATGGGGGTGGGGTGAAACACTCCATGATTTTAGTATAAATGTTCCATTAATAAAATTTTATATTTAATAGATTATTCCCCACAACACACCAATGTAAAACAAGTCAAGGCCCATTATATTGAGATAAAATATTACAATACTTGATAAACATAGATTCATTATTAAATTGAAATATGAAACAAAAAATAAATATTTAATTAAATATTTTCCTATAAAAATTATTATTATTATTGTTTTATAAATTAATTATTATAATTAAAGAATTATATTGATTCAAATGTGTTCAAAAAATGAATTTAATGTTTATTTATAAAACAAGTAATCATAATGAATTAAGAATAAAATCATTTGGTGATATGAAGTCCTTTTTACAATGAATTATACTTTACCAATATATTGTGTTTTTAAACAATTTTATTTATTATAAATAATTTTGAATTTATAAAAATAATATATAAAGTAAAATTAAAATTTCATTAATATATTTGATTATTTAATGGAATATTAATAAAAAAAATTGTAATAAAAATACATTTTTCTAAAACATTGTTAATCTATTATGTCTTCTTATTTTAAAATAATTTTTTCTTGAACATATAAATTGACTATACTAAACTGGATTTATTATTATAAAAAATTATATAAACATTTGTTTATAAGCTAATTTTATTTATAAGATATTAATAATTTGTGAAGAAAATTAATAGTTACCATGGACAATTTTTTTATCGAATACATTTTAGAAATGTTGGGTAATTATAATCGAAAAACATTAAATTGATATATTTTTAATTATCAATACAATATTATTTTTAATGACATAAGAAGAATATTAATAGATGTTTAATTATTAATTGATAAGAAATAATATTTATATCACATAATGTATAATAATATATATATTTTTCAAAGATTTAGTTTTTCATATATTTTATGTTTTATTTTAAATATAAATCTTCAAATATACTGACATAAATTTATATTAAATGGATTAAAAATTAATATTCATCATCATGATATTTGGTGAAAGTGTCATTCTTATATTTTTATTTAAAAAATAATTACCATGATTGGTTTTTAGTTAATATTAGTAAGGGAAAAATCATTAACGTATTATTGATCAAATTTTACCAAGTTAACCTAAAGAAAATGAATTATTTTATAAATTCATAAAAATAGGTGTCATTAATCATTCCACATATTACACACCAAACATGTAACACCCTGTGATTTTATGAGATAGATTCTTTTTAATTTCTTTGACATCTTTTGTTGTACGCTACACCAAGATTAGCTTGCGTTATAGGCAACACCGTATAAGCTTGAAGTATATGCAACACTATTCTTGTCTTGTGTTACACACAATTTCATGTTCTTTTGATAGAATTAATTTCATGCAAGACCGAGTATAAGTGAACATCTAAATATTATAACCTAGTCATTATAATGGCAGGTATGAATAATATCAACTTCCTTCTAAAATAACTATATAAATTAAAATAAGTGAGTATATAAAATAATAAAATTACTATTTATAGATTTAATATAATGTTTACAATTCATCTTATATGTTTTCTATAAATGATGTTAGAAAAAATTCAATTTTTTATATAAAAGAAGATTTTTTTTAAATGCAGTATTACATCCTTTCGATGGCTCAACCATATTAAATATAGTTTTTGATAATTTTACATATTTTATTTTAAAAAAATTATTAATTGGAATAAGTATATAATATTTTTTATTTGGATTAATTTTTGATATTTTTCTGATAAGTTTTAAATTTTGATGAATAATAAAATTATACAAAATTTGTATTGAATTTTTTTTTTCAAAGAAATAATTCATGTAATTAAATTATATTATAGAATGTTTTTAAATTATAAATATAATATATTTTTTTTAATTCAATTTAATTTATTTCAATATTATTAATTTTACATTGAATTCATATATAAAAACATTTCAATATTTTGTAATGGTTTAACTTTTAAAAAACATGTTCTCTCTTTTCAACAATGGGAATACATTTAAATTAGTTACTGAAAATTATATGTTTAGAATTTTAAAAAATGGATTCCATATTTTTAATTAGCAGGCCCAAATTATGTAAATATATTTATTTAATTTTTGTTCATTATGAATTGCCACTTCGGTAATTTTTCTTAATACGCTAAAAGGGTAAAACCAGTAATTATGGTTAAGAATTATATTATAAATTTACACTAAAACTTGTATTAATATAATTTGTTCAGTGTGTTTTGACCTAAATCATCCTTGTGTAGAAATTGTGTCCTTTGGTAGCCACTTGGATTATATTAGGACATTTAATTTATTTTATTTAATGAAAAGTTAACAATAACTCACTCAAATTTTAATAAAGAAACCATTTTTTATATAAGGTTACATAGAATATATATTATATTTTAAACACTTATTAGAAATATAAAATGTTTTTATTTATCATGGTAATTTATTTTAATTTTTAAGAAATATATAATTACCTTAAAGTCTTATACTTTGATGGTGTAAAAATTAATTTATTGATGAGAAATCAATAATACAATTATTATTAAAATGATAATAACCATAAAAAAAACATGACCTATTTTTATTTTTCAAGTATATATTGGAAATAATCATCCATGTTTTGAGTTATTGACCATTTGTATCCATATTTAAGAGATTGTTACACTTATATTATTTTATTTAAAGTGATGTTAAAGTTGTCACATTCACAATTTAATTAGTATAGAATTTTTAATGTTGAATTTTACAGTAGATAAATTATACTAAAATTATTTTTATGAAATATATTATATATATATATTCATCATAGTATTTTATTTTTAATTTTTACACAACAAAAAAGTATATTAAATAATTACACAATATTGATGCGGTAAATATTTTATTAATGGAAATATCAAATTAATGTTATTAAAATATTAAAATAAATGTAATTTTAGGTAATTAATATGTATAATTATATTTATAGATGAATTATAACCCATAGTGATATAATAAATTAATGTTTTATATGATAACATCTTATCTTTATATTTTTAAAAATACATTAATTGAATAGTTTCAAAATTGAAACTATTTTCGTTTTGTCAAAATGATGTTTTAGTAAATTATTTTAAAATAATAAGACAATTTAAAAATATATATAATAATTATGATATGGTATAAAATTCTATAAGGTACTTATTAATGGTCTAATTTACTTAAAATAAATAAAAAATGAACCCTTTTAATATTGAAATTGTTTTTATCTTAATTAAAATTAACTAGAATAACTAAGTGTTAATAAAAATGATAATGTTTAAATTTAAATAAACACTTGTCTAAAATTTTTTGTTTTATGAGTTGAAAATAATATCTTATCTAAACATATATATTAGTACATTTTGGAGGTTTTTGAGTGGGGTTTGATTTTATTATAAATTAATATTTTTGAGGTTTCCCAAAGCGCCCCTCATCTCAATTATAAAAGGGGACCTCCTCCCTCACTTATTAACCACAAATTGAGCCTTAAAGCTCAGTCATACCCTGATATGTTCCCTTATAAACTTCCCTAATAATAGTCCATAGGTTATGGGATTCTTCAAAAACCAACTCTAGTGCTCTAAGATGAGATTTAGAGGAAGCACGTCGAAGAAGTCGTAACCACCTCTACTAATTATTTGAATGTTCTTTCTTCTTCCACTTCCTATTAATAAGGTTTTTTATTATAAAGTAATAAATACAATATCAATTATATACATAGATGTTATTATAAATATTAAATTACTATATTCCATCTTTTATCCATCCTATGAAAAAAACCACATTACGTGCGTACGTACGACTTATCGTCTCTACATTGTGGTGTAATATGTTTTTGACCACCACATGACATGGATGGGTATAATGATAGAAATAATAACTATATATGATTATTAGAAAAATAACTTCATTTTTTAACAATATATATACCATTAACTTTGATACCATTTCATAATTAAAGGAATGATATCATCACTGATGCGTATGTACGACGTACGGTGTCCCTGACGCATGCGAATCATTCTACCTGATCATTATTAAAACATTATTATATAAATGAATGGAATGAATAAATATGATATATATTATAATAATATCATTCTGTAAATTATATAACTATATCCTATGATGTGGAACTTGAACTTGTCCGAAAAAACATGCATAAGAATAAAAGGAGTTAATACTCTAATAATGAGTAATAATGAAATATTATTATCAGAAGGATGGTAATATGATTATATATGTTATCATAAAAATGTATAAGATTATATAATAAGTCAACATAATTATTTCAATAATTATATTGGAGGTTCAGATACATACAACAGATATTGTACCTAAGGTTAGAGATAATTTCACAATCTCATTATTATCTCTGATTGTTTATATGTAAGTATTTACTGGGTTATATTTATTACCCAAGTCCATGTTTCTTGAGTATATAATATTATTTATATTATTATAATATTGTTTAAAGTCAATTTTAACCATTGTTTAATTTTTATTAAAAAGTATGAAAGTAATCTTTCTTTCATTTTCCATACGAGGCACTTTTTGACTTTTCAAGGAAGAGTACGAGAAGAATGTTTTTTAACATATATGAAATGAATATATTGCTACATCTTCATAATTAATTATTGAAGTGAATATTATTCTACAAAATTTCAAGTTTATTTTCAACTAAATTCTTTTATTTTAAAATTGGTCTGCATTTTGTGAAAACGAAACATTTTGGAAGAAGAAAGAATATTTTCATCAAGAATTGCATTCAAGTGTTTTATCAAAATTATTATACTTCTAAGATGATGTTATTTAAATAGTCTTATGTTTATATCCCTATTATTATTATGATTTTATTTTGTTAATGATGGAATGATATTTTATATGCATTATGTTATGATGTAATGATATTTAAGAAACCCAATTTATTTCTTGGGTTATGCTATGATGAATGATTTATGTTTTTGTGGAAGATGTAAGATTTATTTCATTATTTGATCGGTGGGACATATATATACCACCAATTAATTGGGTAAATATTTATATCCATTGAGATAGACATGGATGAAATAAAATGTAAATTCATTTCAGTAATACAATGCTGAAATGAGGAGTGAACTCTGTTCAGTAATGGACTTTGTCCACTATGATGGTCTTAGCTATGTGCCTTGGAAAATATAGAAATGATCATATATGATTATGTGTTTTCCAAAAGTTCATGTTTTATACCAATACAATGTTATCATGGTTAATGATAATTTATGATTTATTCCTTATGTACTAACAAGATTTATTTTATGACTCATGATTTTGACATTCAAAATATATGTTCATGTTTTAACACACTTATGTTTTTTTATATGTTTTACCTTACTGAGCATTTGAGCTCACCATTTTTCTATTTTTATTTCCTCCATGATATAAATAAATTTTTTAGGTAAGAAAACTAAAGTAGAATATATTTATGGGATATTTTGAATATCTTTCACCAAGATAAAGAATATGTTCCAAGTTTCCAAAGTCACTAACCTAATACAGTCCTTGGGGATATATTTGTGTAATTCATTAATTATTCTGTAAAACAAATGAAATTTCCATGTACATCATTCCTGGTTCATCAAAGTTGGTATCAGAGTAAAGGTTTAGTTAACATTTGGAAAATAGGATGTGAAAACCTTTGTGATATCCTTAGAGATATTTATAAGGATACATCTTGGGATGTCCCTAAGGAAAAGTACAACTATTGGTTACTATCCTATAATTATGGTAACGATAAAGAATAACCTAGGAATAAACCTAATAAGTAAGATATTAAAAGTAATCCTCCTTGATTATGTTGGTTTCCTAGTACAATTGATTTTCTCTCACACTAATCTTTTTGGGTTTTAGAAAATGGTTGAAAACAAGAGGATTTATGTTAATGGAAAATATTATGGACAATGGAATGATATTATTCATGAGAAACCAAATTAAATAGGAGTTGGAATGTGAAACATCGTTATTTCAACTAATCAAAAATATCATAATATGATCAATAATATCATCTTTGGTGAGTTTCATAACCCACCTAATAAGAGAATTTTGGATTTTCATGGTGGTCATAGAGGAAAGAAATTTCAATTTTCCTCATGTAAATAATGTGGGAAGAGACATCAAGGAGGATGTTTCAAAGTAACTAGAAGATTATTTTGGTGAGGAAAAGAAAGAAACAAAGCTAGTCTTTGTAATGGAAAAGGTTTAGTTAACAAAATGGAAAATGATAATGTAATTGATAAGAAATCAAGGATGGTTAAATGTTTTAAATGTGTAATGTACGAGATTTATGAAAATAGATACCCTAAGGGAAAATCTCATGATGAGAATAAGGATGTTTGTATGGGTAGTAACTATATTGCTAATGATGAAGAGACTATAAATGATATATAAGTTGAAATAAGTGTTATGGAATAAAATAATAAAGACCAGTTAATGGTTTAATAAGATAGTGGAATGATTGCATGTTTATCAAGAATAATGTTGTATAAGTAATTTTATGGTACTATGGAATAAAGAAATATCTCAATATTGTTACACTATTGTTTTTCCTTGAGGATTTGAAAGGTTATGTTGAGTGGTACAGGTAACCATGAAAAGTTATTAATATATTTTTGGAAAACACATGATATGTGCATGATGATGGGTTAAGGAGATAATGAGATCTTTTATAGTATTAATGAACTTATGACTGATATAAGGACAGAGTGATATCATGGTTTGAGTATGTAGAATTTTTGGGATATTTCGTAAGAGTAAATTTTTGACAGCATGCATGTTTTCAATAAGGTTCTATGGAAATTCATGTTATTACCATTATTCAAGAGAATACGTGATTAAGGTATTCACATGTTTGGAATGTATAAACCAAGAACATCCCTATGAGATATGGTAGATAAAAACTAATCTTATTTATTTTACCTCTTTCTAATGTTTTAGATTTTTAGTTTTTGAATGCATTGTAATGTTATCCAATTATTGATCATATAGGTTATACTCCATTTTATGTTTGTTAGATTAATGTGTTATCTCGCTATAGGTGGAATTATAAATATTAGATCATGTGTGCTATCATTTTGGTTGAGATAGATGGAATGAACTATCATTCTATTTATGGATCGCATGATCTTCCAATACATCAAGAATAATGAATTCAAATTCATTTCTTTGAATAAGAGATGAAGTGGAAATTTTTCATGACACAAAAATGGTGATATTGTACTGAAATCAAGTATGTATTTATTCTCATGAAAAAGTATTCAACTTTTGTAAAAGGATTCTAAAACCAAAAAATGTTATCCTAGCACTATTTAATCTGATGAATCAGATGGTCCCCTAAATAATCACAAATTTACAAATTTCTGGTTGTTAACTTTATCTAAATTTTTTTATCTATCTCTCCCCATTATAAATTAATTATTATATTTTCATTTCATTTCCATGTTTTCACTTCCCACCTATGTTCTTATATGTCGAAACCCAGTGATGAGTTACTTTGGGTAACTCTTATATTTCTAACATTCTTTTTTAAAAAGTAGTTTTAGTATTTATTTTTACTATGTGGGTTTATATGGAAGAAAATTTCAGGTAGTAAACCTTTTATAAAACTAACAAATTTCAAGGAAGAAATTCATTTTAAGGGGTGAAGAATGTAACACCCCGAGATTTTATGGGAAGGGTTATTTTTAATTTCTTTGATGTCTTCTGTTGTATGCTACAATAAGATTTAATTGTTCTCTACGAAACTATGTACTATATTTTAGTATATGAAAAACTATGCTTTTCTTGTGTTATACAGAATTTCAAGTTCTTTTGATATAATTAATTTCACATAAGACTGAGTATAAGAAAACAACTAAATATTATAACCCAATCATTATAATGACGGGTATGAATAGTATTAACTTCCATCTAAAAAAATTATGTAAATGAAAATAATAAAGTATATAAAATAATAAAATTACTCTTTTTTGGATTCAATATAACATTTAAAATTAATCTTATATGTTTTATCGAAATGATATAAGAAAAAATTCTATTTTTCGGATCAAAGAAGTATTTGTCAAAAAATGCAGTATTTCCATCTTTTGATGCCGCACCAGTTTTAAATCTTGTTATGACATGTTTATATGTTAAAATTAACAAAAAAACATCTTATTTGGAAGAGATATGTAAAAATTTTATTTGGATGAATTTTTTATATTTTTCTGATAATTTTTAAATTTTTATGAATAGTAAACTTACACTAATTTTTAATTTAAAACAAAAATTTTCATCAAAATAATTTTTTAATTAAATTATATTATTGTATGGTTTTTAATTATAAATAGATTATATTTTTTTCCATTAAATATAATTTATGTCAATAGTATTAATTTTAAATTGAATTTAGATGTAAACAAATTTCAATCTTTTACAATTTTTTTACTTTTAAAAATCTCGTTCTCTCTTTCCAAAAATAGGAATAATTTTTAATTAATTTATAAAACATATATGTTTTCAATTTTATAAAATGTATTCCATATTTTTAATTAGTATTATAATATTATTTAAATAGTTATATTTTATTTTTAGGCATTATGAATAGTAACTTCCGTAATTTTTATTAATACAGTAAAGGGTAAAATGAGTAATTAAGGGTAAGAATAATATTATAAAATTACCCTCACACTTATATTAATATCATTTGATTAGTTTTTTTCAACATAAATCATCCTTGGGTCAAACTTATATTCTTTGTAATCCACTTGGATGATATTATGACATTTAATTTATTTTATTTAAAGAAAAGTTAAACATATCTCACTCAAATTTTAATAACCAAACCATTTTTTATATAAGTATATATCGAAGATAAATTCAATTATAAATACTTATTTGAAATCTAAAATGTTTTTTATTTATCATTGTAATTTATTTTTATTTTTTTGTAAATATATAATTACCTTAAAGAACTATACTTTGATGGTGTACAAATTAATTAACTGATGAGAAATCAATAAAACAATTATTATTAAAATGATAATAACCATTAAAATACCAAAAAGCTTGAACAATTATTATTGTTTGAGTATATATAGACCATAATAATTCAAAGGTCGAGTTATTGACCATTTGGATCCATATGGAAGAGATTTTGACACTTATATTATTTTATTTAAAGTATTGTTAAAGTTTTCACATTCATAATTTAATAAGTATTGAATTTTTAATGTTGAATTTTATAGAAGATAAATTAGAATAAAAGTAAAATTATGAAATATAGTATTTTTAGATTCATAATATTATTTTATTTTTAATTTTTACCAAAAAATAATTATATTAAATAATTACACGATCCTGATATAGTAATTATTTTATTAATGGAAATATCAAATTAATGTATTTAAAAATATAAAATAAATATAATTTGAGATAATTAATATAACCAATGATTTTTATAGATTACCTATCCCCATAAAGATATAATAACAAAATTTTTTGATGATAACATCTTATCTTGATATTTTTAAAAATCCATGAATTGAATATTTTTCAAATTTACACTATTGTTGTTTTATCAAAACACTATTTTATTAAATTATTTAAAAATAATATTTTTTAAAAAATATATAATAATTATGATATGGTCTAAAATTCCCTAAGTTACATTTTATGGTCAAATTTAAATCAAATAAATAAATATTTTACCCTTTTAATATTGAAATATTTGTTATCTTAATTAAAATTAAATAGAACAACTATGTGTTAACAAAACATATAATTTTTAAATAGACATAAAAAATTATCCAAAATTTATTGGTTGATGATATTACAACACTATCTCATAGAAACTTATAAATTGGAACATTTTGGAGGTTTTTAGTGGGGTTTTGTTTTATTATAAATTAAAATTTTTGAGGATTCCAAAAGTGCCCCTCACATCAATTATAAAAGAGAACATCCTCCCTCACTTTTTTCACATCAGTTTGAGACATAAAGCTCATATATACCCTAACATTTTCCCTTATAAACTTTCCTATTTAAAATATTGAGGGTCTTGTCTTCTTAAATGACCAACTCTAGTGCACTATGAAGAGATTAAGAGGAAGCATTTCGAAGAATAGGTAACCTCCTCTATAGATTCTTTCAATATTGTTTATTCTTATACTTACTCTTCCTAATATGATTCATTATAAAGTAATAAATATAGTATCACTTATATACTGATATTTTATTATAATTATGAAACAAAAATATTCCACCTTCTAACAATCCTACAAAAAAATGAAATCATTATGTGTACGTACGTGTGACTTATCGTCTCTACACTGTGGTGTAATATGTTTTTCACCACCACATGACATGGATGGGTATAATAGTAGAAATAATATATATATATTATTATTATATAAATTTATTTCTTCTGGAACAAAATATATACCATTCACTTTGATACCATTTCATAATTAAAGGAATAATATTATCGCTCATGCGTACATACGACCTACCGTCTCCATAATGCGATGTGGTTCATTATACATGATATTCATTAAAAAATAATTATATGAATAAATGTAATGAATAAATATGATATATATTATAATAATATAATTATTTAAATGATATAACTATAACCTAAGAAGTGGAACAAGAACTTGTCCGACAAAACATGATAAGAACATAAAAGAGTTAATACCCAAATAACGAGTAATAATGAAATATTATTACCAAATGAATGATAATATGATATCATAAATATTGATATAATTATGAAATAATTCAATGAAATTATTTAAATAATTATATAGTATGTTCATATACATACAACAGATAGTGGACCTAAGGTAAGGGATAATTTCACAGTCTCATCATTATCCGAGATTGTTTATACGTAAGTATTTTCTAGGGTAAATTTATTATCCAAGACCTTTTTTCCAAAATTTATAATATTATTTATATAATTATTCTATTTTTTAAATTCAATTTTACACATTTGAAATTTTTTATTAAATGGTATGAATGGAATCTTTCTTCCGTTTTCTATACAATGTACTTTTTGACTTTTCCGAAAAGAGTAAGAGATGAATGTTTTTTATATTATATAGAATGAATGGATTTTTACATCTTTATAACACCTTAATTCCATGAATAATACTATAAAATATTTCATGTTTATTTTTAAATAAATTATTCTCTTTTAAAATATCATGAAATTGTGAGAAAAGAAACTTTTTTTGAAGAATAATGGATATTTTCCTCAAGAATTAAGTTTAAGTGTTTTATCAAAATTATTTTCCATCTAAGATGCCTATATTTAAATAGAGTATTGTTTATATCCCTATTATTAATATGATTTTATAATTTAAATGATGGAACGATATTTTTTAGGAATTATATTATGATGGAATGATGTTTAAAAAACCCATTTTATTTCTTGGGTTATACTATGATGAATGATATATGTTTTTTTTGGAACATGTAAGATTGATTTAATTTTGAGATGGATGGGACCTATATCACCCTCCAATGTATTGGTTAAAGATTTATATCTCATGATATAGACAAAGCTGAAACTGAAAGTAAATCTGGTTCCGTAATATAGGTTTGGAACGAGGAGTGAAATCGGTTCAGTAATGGACGTTGTCTGTTATGATGGTCTTGGCTATGATCCTTGGATAATATTAAAATGATTTTATATGTTTATGTGTTTTAAAAAAGTTTCTATTTTATTCAAATTCTATGTTATCATGGTTAATGTTCCTCTATGATTTTTTCCTTAGGTACAACCAATATTTATTTTGTGAATCAATATTTTGATATTCAAAATATATGTTCATGTTTTTACATTCTTATGTTCATGTTTTCCATATTTTACCTTAATTATAATTTGATCTAACAATTTTTATGTTTTTATTTCCCCTAGGATAAAAATAAAGGTTCTAGTTAGAAAAAGTATTGGGGAAGTGATTTATGGGGCATGCTAGAGAACTTTTACCAAGCTAGAAGAATGTGTTCCGAGTTTCTAGAGACACTAAAATAATATGGTATTTTGGCACATATTTTTGTAATGTATGAAGTATTACACAAGATAAAAGTAATTTCGAGGAAAATAAAGATTGGGTTGTTAGAAAACAAATTTTTTTTTCATTTTAAATCACATACAATTCAATTCCATGGGAAATTCTATATTTTTCAATAATAAAAATAGCTAACTCTAAGAAATTCTAGGCATATATAACTGTCGAGTGCCTCATTAAAAACAATTAATTTTACCTCTCATAGAATCCCATCACATTTTTTCCATCCCTTAGTTACATGAAATTTTTCCCATACCTCTTATTCTAAGAATTCATTCCATAGAAGACTCTAATACTTAATGTGAGTATTATCCATCTGATAGTTATCTATTTTTCAACATTCCTCATACATCATCCTCCAACCGCTACCAAAAGATATTAATAAAATTATTTTGATATCAGTTTTATTATTAAATTTCATTTTATTCATGATATAACAATTATAAATCCCACTATCATCTGTTATAAAAATAAAAATGATGTCATTGTTTACATTTGGACTACCACGTACATAGACGATATGTTTCATTTTTATCACTATAATTTATAAATAATACTATGAATTAATTTAATTACTAAATATTACATCTATTAAATAATTATGTTTATTTCATGATAAATATTTATTGACCTTATTTTGATTGTCACTATTGAAAAATGAAATAGTCACCCATGCGTAGGTGCAAAAACCCCCTATAAGGATATCCTATTTCATTTTTCACCACTTCCTTAAATGGATGGTTATAAAAATGATATATATATATATATATTATTTTTTAATAATATATTTCATTAATATTATTTTTAAAGGTTTAATCAAAAAATAAATGATCATTATAATGTAATATGTTGATGTTGGTAAATTGTAAACAACAATATTTAAATATTCATTCTTCATGAATCCTACCTACAATATTAAAGTATTTTAATTAGAAAATTATAAGAAAAATTCAGTAATATATTCCAGAAACATATACAATCTTGGAATTATGGACTTAATATCAAAAAATAGGAATCAACATCGACATTTTGATTCATGAGTGAAAAAATTTTAATCGTTAACATTATGATGAGGAAAAGAAATAATAAATAACTAATAAATGTTTAAAAAATGATTTAATGTGAAACTAATATTGGGTAATAATGACATCCTATACCTAAAAACTTATATTTATATGTATTAATTAAAATATTACATTATAATAGATCGAAAATACCATTTAGGTTTTTATTTTTTGGGATTTATGGATAACATTATCTAAAAAATGCATTTACTTTTTATCCAATGGAAAATTTTACCACTATGAGAGAAATTTCATTACCTATACCAAATCTTCAAAATCTCCCACAAATTATTCCCATAGAAAACCCTTATTTATATAAAATACTATTTTATCATTATAACCTAGTGACTAGAAAGAAAATAAATGGGTGCGATCAGATACATAGTAATAGGCAACAAAATCACATGAAATAAAAAATCATAAGTAATCATAAGGCAGGAATATGGGAAAAATTAAGAAGGTTATAACTAAAAAACCATATATCATAAATCATGGAAATATTCATGGAATGATGTAATATGTGTGAAAACGTGTGTGGAAACATGATTTAGTAAACATAATATTGTAAAGAATAAGAAAGTCTCAAGAATAAGAGTACACCTATATAATCATTTAAATATTGAAAAAAACATAGGAATATAAATTATTTTGAGTGAATATTACAAAATAAGGTTCGCAAAAAGACATATAAACAAATCTTCCTATATCTTGTTAACGTTTTTTATTTTTAATGAATGTTTAGACATCTCAGTGACATGAAAAACTTATAAAAAATTATCCCCTCATCTAATTTGGTAAACGAATGACAATTTATTTCCCATATCTCAATCATACATCTTTTTTGTGAATAAATCCTCTAGTGTGTCATTAAAGAAATATTTAATGATCTCATTGGATATGAAATCTTAACCAATCCATTAGATAGTGATATATAACCCCACCCATCTTCATCTATACAATTGAGAACAATATAAAATGAAACATAGATCATATCATAAATAACCCACAGAAATAATAATAATTTTATTAAATTATAAATCCTTAATTTTTCAAAAGGAATCCATGAAAATAAAATTTATTGTATAAATCATCCTAATGGTATAAAATAACATCATAAATTAAGTAAATTTATAATAAAAATAGGATCAACCAAAATAATAAAATAATAAAAGAAAATATTTGGAAAAACATAAAAAACACCATTTAGATATATCATTTGAACATTATGAAAGAAAAATCACATTATTATATTTTTGAAAATATTTTCTATTCATCACTTTAAATGTAAATGTTATGAGTTTTTTTGTCACAATGTGTCCACAATTTTAAAAAAATGTAAAAATATATTTTTCATTAAAATTGATTAAGTTAAAGAACTATTTACCTAGATATAATGATATAACATCATTAAAAATGTTAATTTGTGGAATATAATGTTAAAAATTCTATAAGTCGATAAAAAAGAGACTGTGTTACTATGTCTTTAACAAACCATGTAGGATTTAAACAAAACCTCTTGAATTTGGAATAGATATAAGCTGAAATTAAATTTCCATGTATAAAGCATATTGGATTATATAACATATCAATTTTTTAACATATACACCACCCAAATGAATTTAAGTGAATAATATAAAATACATCTCAGTGAGTTGAATTTGGAAAAAAAATCATGTCTATAGGTTTCCACGAACATGGAATTAATATAACCCCTTATATAATGAACAAAAAAAATACATTTATTACTTATTTAATAATATTATTCAAATTTATTGTCCATTATATTCTTTATTTATAATATTTTTATAAAAACATTTTTCTAAGTTATAGTTATTTTCAGTATTATTTGTTAGAATAATCTTTATTTTCCTCATTCATATATAATAGTAAACAATTCATGTTATTTACTTATAGATTTAATTATATCATTCCTTAATTTTTCAATTAACAATTATAATTTGTTTCAAATTATTTATTATGTATTACTTTAATTAATAATAATAAATAAATATGGTATGTGAAAATGGGAAATAGAACAAACAAGTTTTGGGTACGCTTAATGGTTGAAGGAAGTATATGAATAAATATATTCAATATATACAAAAAATACCATAATTATTATGAAATCATAAATTCAAATTTATTTTATAATACTATAATTATATGACAACTCATAATCATTTATGTCCGGAAAATTATAACATCATTTATATAGGTGTCATAAATGGCTAAAAGAGTTGTGCATTGAAATTCTTTCATAAGTAAGTTAATGTTATTTGGTAATGATAATATGATATATTAAAAATATTAAAATTTTATTATCATAAAATACCATCATTGAATCAACTATTTCAACCACACACTATGTGTAGTGATGAAAAATGAAATTTATTGTTTGTGGATGTGGTATTTTTCGATTTCTACCATTAGCTATCCCATTTTATAATGAATGGATGAAATTATGGTATATTAAAAATTATAAAAAAAATTATTTGTGATTCGTAAAAAATATTTATTGATAAATTACATCTTTATTACTTGAAATGAGAGGTGGTGATGTGAAAAAACAATATTTCTCTATGGAGACAATAATCAAAATGTATTCAAGATTAATGTTATTTTATTTTTAGTATATTATAATGATTTTTTTTTGGAAAATTAATATAAATAATTTTTAGTATACTAATATAACCTATTTAATTATAATAATAAGTTTATACCACATTGTGATATTAAAAATTTATAAGGAATCACTAAGAAGAAATGGTTACTTACATTCGGGACATGAATGTTTTCATGAAAATATCCATTGATATCAATTTGTTATTCAAAATAGTAGTGACCAATTTATTTTGGAATTGTAATAGGATTCTAGAAGGATATATGTAGTAGTGTTTCAAGTTCAAATTCTATGGGATGTTGAGGGTTCAAGTGGTACTTGTTTTTGCTTTTAATAAGTGAAGAGATGGGTAGTTTTCGATATATCACTTACATTTTCAATAATGTAATGTTACTTTTAATGGTTTATTTGAAAATATAGGGAAAAGTGGAGATATGTTTTTTGAATGTTGATATTAATTCATCAAAAACAAAATTGTAGATAACCAATATTTTTATGGGTTTTCTTTTAATTTTTTTATCTTTTACTCTAATTTACATATATCTTGAAAATTAATTTTAATTATTTGTAATTAATATCAATGATAAAGATAAATATTAGAATATTTAAGTAATTTGAACCATCAAATTTATAATTAAGATATAATTTTACCCAATAAAATATTTATAGTTGTGAAATGTTAATTTCAAAATTAAAAAACATCATGCCAAAAAATATTATTTTTTGGAAAACTGTTTTTTTAAGATTAAATATTTTTTCATGATATGATTATCATATATAATAGATGGTATTAAGGAATTTTTTTGTTATAAAAAAACATAAGTGGCTTTAAAAGTATACAGATACATAATTTTCTAATAAAAACACTTAATTAGAAGAAAACACTAAGAATGGTTTTTATTAATTTAAAAACATCATTTAGTTTAAAATATATTGAAAATAAAATTCACAATTTCATAGAATATATTAAAGAAAATAATTTTATTCCTAAGAAAATTTATTAGTTAATTATTTTTATTCTTATAGTATATTCTTACATAATTATAACTTCACATAATTGATTTTTCAGAAACCTTATTTTTAGACTAAAAATCACCATTTTTATAAAAAACCCAAAATTTCATATCAAGTAAATGTAGAACCAAGGAATTAAAGAATAAATTTTATTTTAAAATATTTAAAATATATAATTTTTAAATATATTTTTTAAATGACAATACAAAATAAAACGAAAAAGGGTTTTTTCTAAATGTTATCCATTTCAATATAGCTCAAAGAAATTTAATTTATTAAAATGAAATAACATTTAATGGTTTATAATATTAGTGTTTATTATGTATATGTTAATAATTCTCTTATAATATTTTTTTACATTGGGTGTAACATGTAACACAATTTATCAAAAACAACTTCAGTGTTTACATGTTATAGTAGTTAGAGTCATAATATTCTTACCTACAGAAATATATATTTTCATTACCACTAAAATTATTAATTACTAATGGATATAATTAGAGAAATTATTATTCTAGGTTTAACTTCTAATGATATATATATATATATATATATATATATATATCTTACTATATTATGTTATTTGAAGATAAATTTATTTTCTACAAGACACATTATATTTTCATATTCCTAGGTATATACATGTACTAATCATATTTTATAAGGAAAATTATATTAATAAATGAACCTACATCTCCAAGGAATAAAAATATAGGATAATCACTTAATCCATCAAAAATTAAATTTAATATTCAATCATTAAATTTCACTATCCACTAGTTTATAAAATAACATAGTTACAATATATTCGATAATATCAGAATCATATTTACTAAATAAAATATTGTGAATAAACAATAAATCCTATAGTTATAGATATTATATAACTTATTCCAAAATCACCCAACACATTATACATAAATATCAATCACATATCAAACCTAATGGTTATAAATCCTAAACCATGTGTTTTTTTAACAATTTTCTCCAAAAATATGACCTTGATACAAAATGAATATTTAGTGTACCGATAAAAATTAACAAAATTTTAAAAAAAAATTATGGTAAAACTACTAAATAATAATCATTATTTGATTCAAATAATCCTCAACACATTTCTAAGTACACCAAAATATCACCCATTAATTATAATTTCTAAAATCATTAAAATTTAATTTTTATTAACATATCACCCTCACTACTATAGATAAGATTATGTAACTCAAATTTTCCATCATTTTTGGAATATACTTATATTCTCAAACATTTATGTTTACTCCGTTATTTAGTTATAAAATATTATGGTTTTGGATACATACAATTATCAACATCATCCTCATTATCCAATAAAAATATACTGAAATAAAAATAACTATGATAATATAAAGAATAATTAGAATATATAAATATAGAAGATTAATCCTAGTATACCTATTATATTAAAACATTCATTTCAATACATGATATATTCTTTTCAACTATGTCATTTAAGGTTAATCTAATAACTCTTGTTGTTCTACCAAGGTTAATTTATGTTGTGTTCTTTCATACATATTATCCCAGCCTATTAATGTAACTAAGAAATTATTCATTCATTGTGATTAATAAAGAATATATAATTATCCATATAGAATCCCATAGGCATGTCGTTCTAGGTTTCCAATTAGGTATATTTGTTGTGCACTTGGTCATAGATGAGTTAGAAAACTATATAACCTCACAAGAGTTATTTTCCATTGGTCAAACTATTCAAGATCTACCAACATCATTTGAGTATCTATTTAGGTGTTTATTTTTTAGGGGAAAATACATTATTGACATTACCATTATTTCAGAATGATATCTTATACTCCAAATTATCACATAAACCCATCCTTTGAATTTTCACTAATATTCTCATGTCCTAGTCCTAATAATAATAAATCAAGTAAAATATATGGTTATATATGACACTAATATTGTTATCAAATGTAACTTATCATCCTTTTATGTCATTTATAACTCTTAGTTTATCCTCTACCAAATATTATCCTGATCTCCAATGTTTTCAAAATTCTATTAAAATAAAAAAAATAATAGCCATAAACATTATATATAGTAATTAAATTACATTAAATAAAATATTTCATTAGAATACATTTTCAAGACCATTTCTATAGAAAATTTTATAAAATTAGTAAAAAAACCTATAACACTCTTTCTATTTTTGGAAATATAATTTTTTTCACTATGATAGAAACAAATTAATCCATATGTTGTACTAAATATCTAATAAAAATTACCCATATATGATACCCTAAAATATATTAAAAAACGTTCATATCATTATATACTTTGGAATAAAAACATAATAAAGGGGAGATATTAGACTCATAGTAAGGGTTTACAAGATAAAGGGAAATTAATTTTAATAAGTGAGAATAAGATGAGAATATGTCTCTAATCAACAATGTTAGACCTAAAAACCATTTACCATAAATCATAGGAAAAGTATTGACATAACATAATACATGAATAGAACAATTGTGGAATCATGATTCGATAAACATAATCTAGGATATTTTGAAATAGTCATAATAGTAATAATAAAACTAGAGAATCATTCAAATATAGATAAACTTCAAAAAGCGAATAAAACAACATATATATCATTAAAAAAATAACTTGGGTACAAATAATCTCATACCATGTTCTTAAAAAAAGTAACTAAAGATTTCCATAACTCATTAACAAAAACAACTTGTGTCAAAACAAACCATATCTCACCCAGAAAATAATCTTGGGAATAAATATTCTCACATCCCTGTCACTCAACTTGTGAAAAAATATTCCAACATCTTATTCATAGAACATTTCATCATCTCATGTGATATGAAATTGTATCCAATTTATTACAGGGAGATATAAGACCCCACAAATCCATTTCAATCTATATGGGTTACACATAAAATCATAAAAATGAATTGACAATGAAACCATGGAAAAATATATGTTTTCTTAAACAACCAAATAGAAATAGTTTATTTTTCATGAAAACCCCATGAAAATAAAAAAGGATTCATTAATCATCCAAATGGTATAAAATTACTTTATGAATTAAATCCTGGTATATTAAAAACATGATCACAAAAAATAATCACATTATTAAAAACAATTGGGTGAAACATAAAACATAACACCATTATTGATATATCATTTGATAATAATGAAATCCAAATCATGAAATGAGGTTTCTTAAAAGACTTTATATTCATCATTTTAAATGTCATAGTTATATTTATTTAACAATTCTCATTGAAAAAAAAGTAATAAAAAATATTTTAGGGAAATGGATTTAAAAAAAATCCTCATATATAAAGTGAAAAAATAATTTAATAGGGATTATCTTGGAGTATGTTGTTTAAAATTTTATATCTTTAAGAAAGGATACTGAGTTGAAAAGTCCATAACAAAATAAGGATAATTAAAATAAAATTCTATTAAAAAGGAGGGATAATTGAATTAAACTTCTATAAAAATGATTAAGGGAATTTAATGAAATAAAATATCAATTTGGAAGCACACATGACATTAAAAATAAAACTGGTTCTTAAAGAAAACCATTTCTCAAAAAGAGAAATTTGAGATGGAAAACCCTTATCTTATGTTTCAAAAAAATAATACTTGATCTAACCTACATTATAATGAACATAACTAATGTATTTATATCTTTTGTTTAATAATGAAAAATTATTACTCTGGATAAGAATTATTTATATTATATAGTTAAAAATATATGATTTAGATATAGTTATTTTCACAAACATAAGATAGAACATTTCATTGTTTTTCTTTTTCAAATATCACAATAATACGTTGGAATATTAAAATATAGTCTCAAGTACATCATTTGTAAGAACCCGATTCTTGTTCTTGAGGTATGGGTTTATTCTTTTTCTTTTTTCCTTGAGTATTTTTGATAAAATAAGAAAAACGGGGAAAATCTAAAACTTTGTGGGTATACGCCATGTACTTAGGCTGTGTGGGATGAGTACACAAGGCGTGTAGCCCTGCCAATGACGAAAGGTGTAAAAACCAACTACATGTCGTGTAGTGGGTATTTACACACCGTGTAGTTAGTCGGCAGGAAAATAGTAAGTTGGTGGCCAGCTGAGCGATAGTACACGCCCTATACCCAAGTATTACATGTCGTGTAATCATCTCGACAGATGAACAGTGTCGCACTGGTGAGAGGCCACCTGCAAAACAGTTAGAAAATAAAAGGTACACATCATGTACCTAATAGTACATGCTGTGTAGTCTTTTTTCGCTTAAAATGGACAATAGCCTCCTCTATTCACAGAGGAAGCTTAGAACCAGATGAGAGCTTGGGAGAGACGGTCAGAGCTCAGAGGACATCCCAACCGCACACTGGGAACCCGTTTTCTGCATCGTCGATCTCCTTGGGACCGCAAGGGTGAGTTCTTCCTTCTTCTGGCATAGATCTTGGAAATTCTTCCTCTAAGGTAGTTATTTGAGTTTGAACGAGGTTATGTCCACCTCAGATCTATGTCGTTCTCAGGCATTTCGAGGAGCGTCGTTCACATATATTGATCAGGGGCGATCGAGGTAGGTGGTCTGGTGTTTAAATTCTAAGTACTGTGTGTTTTTGTGTACCACTGTACTAAGAACCCACGTTGGGGTGTCGTATGGCTGAGGCCTTGGCTGTTTACATACCTACAATTGCATAGGAAATTTAATGTAAGTAAAAAAAATGATGTTTGGGATCACATCTTGGATCCAGGACCACCTAGGGGTGCGTTCCTCTGTTTCGCCGTTTGGCCTGGATACCCAAGGGTTTTCCATGTTTATATTGAGCGTTACTTTTGCCTTGAAATAAATTGTATATATAAATACTTGGTATTCTTTGGGCTTGGCCCGGTTACTTGCGCCTGAGGGAAGTGTTGTACTTTAGCCTGAGGGCGTTGTTTTTTTAGCATGAGGGCAGTAGTTGTATAGTGTGAGGGAAACGTATCTTCTGCCTGAGGGTAGTAGCTTCCATGCCAAATGGAAATATTTGGTATGCCTGAGAGCGAGATTCCATATGCTTGAGAGCACCATTCGTTATACATGGGGTAAGCCTGAGGGTGTGGATATATTAGCATGAGCGCGTGGTTATATTAGCCTAAGGTCAAGGTTCTGATTAGCATGTGGGATTAGTTCTGAGTAACATTGAATTTAAATAAATTAAACATGAATGTTATTAAATTGAACTGCTAAATAAACATTTAAATGGCAATGAAACAGGTAATGATAGTTACTTCTGAGTGCTTACTAGTTTACTACATTTATTGCACACTGTTGTTACACATTTCTTACTGACAGTTGGGCACATGCCTTTGGTGGCTACCTACTAGGATTTATTTCCCACTCATTGTTTGGGTCATGTCTTCAGCCCAAAAAGACTATATTGCTGCAGGTGTGGATAAGGGAAGGGGTCCCTATACAGGTACTTGAGTGTTGCTGAGGTGTAGGGGAGCATGGAACCGAGCTCAGGCTCGTGATGCTGCCGGCTGTTCTGTTTGTTCTGATGTACCTGTACTTTCCATTGTATTGCATTGTACTATTGTGTAACATGTTCTGGCTATTTTATTAGGACTATATACATGTTTCATCATTTTCTATATTGAAGTTGGTTATCTTTTACTACATTTGTTCATATCAGTTGTGTATGGTTTATTGCTTTCATTGTTTCTGTATGTAATTTATTTTCTACGCTACGCTACACTTTGAAAAATGAGGGCATAGTTTCCCCACTATTAGACCTAGGCCCTTTCTACTAGTCGGTAGCCTCGGGCATTTAAGGAAATGTGCTTGAGGTCATGTGACCAACCGAGTTCGGGGAACCCATCAAGTGGCACCCGGATCCGGGACGTTACAAAGTGGTATCCGATAGAGTTCTTTTCTTTGACTTACTATTTTGAGCCTTAGTTTTGGATAGGATGGAAATAGTAGTTGGTAATAAGCTGTGACTGAGAGCAGCTAACCCATGTATAGGGAAAATCCAATTTACCTCGTGTTGCAAATTTTCTGTTTTTTCAATTTACGATTGATCTGATTTTCACCATTGGGTGACGAACTTGTAATTGTGATGTTTATCTGATATACATGGGTTCTATTTTTGTTGCAACTCTATGAGATGAGGGTATTCCATATCATTCTTCATGTAGTTACATGCTAGAAATCACATGCTATGCATAGTTCCATTCCATGTAGGTGCGTTAGGAATTTCATGTTGTTGTGATAGTTGTTGTGTTAGAAAAGCATGCTGATGTGATAGTTGCTTTCCTAAATACCTGTATTTGAGAAGGTATTGTTGTGTATGATTGATGATATAATGGACACCAAACTTGGAGTATGGTCCCTCAATAACTGGATGTTGGTATACCATTAACATTTTTTCCTTGTTATAACATGTATAAGATGCCAAGCTTTGACTCGCGGGGCGTATCGGCCCTCAAGTATCAGAATTTGGCACTTAAGTGTTGGTTTCTATTTTTTCTGGGATCCGGAGTAGTTTCTGAGGAATACTGTCTGGAAAACCCTGGATACACGCCGTGTAGTTCTATGGAAACACTCTGTGTGTTCTTCTATTTTGGAAGAAATAAAAAAAATTTAAGTACACGCCGTGTACCCTCAGTACACGTCGTGCAGTCTCTTCCCGTGTCATAGGCCATGCGGGCGGGGACATGGGGTGGGGAATGACTTGGGGAAAACACGCCAGGTACTGGTTGTACACTCCGTGTAGTTTAGACCAGGCGTCCACCCGTGTAACAAACAACACGAACGGAAAAAACTTAAGACATACACGTCGTGTTTACTTTGAAAATTCCATGTAGTCTGACCCCAGTAACCGGCCATGTAACTAACAACACGGGTCGTTGTTATCTTTCCTAGTATACGCCGTGTGTTCCTGGAACATGCCATGTTGTGTTAGTTGTGTAGTCGGCCGTGTAATGAGTAACACAGGCCAGAGAAGGATTTTCGAGTGCACGCCAAGTGCCTGTGGGACACGCCGTGTAGTATTGACCAGCGAGTGACCGTGTGGACTCAGTCGAGTGGCTGGGAAAATGGGGTGGTTTACACGTTGTGTACGGGTATAACACTCTGTGTAGTATCGACTGAGAAGCCATCGGTTTCACTAACGACACAGGCATTTGGAAAATTAAACCATGCATGTCGTATAGAGGTTATACACGTCGTGAAGTCTTGTTCAAGTGAGCAATGTGGATAAGCCGTGTAGAAGGACTCGGGCAGGGAAGAAGGATTTGAGAACATGCCATGTAGTATTTACACACACCGTGTAGTCATGTATTGTAAATCTTGAAGACTTTCTTTCTCCTTTCCCCTTTTTCGGTTTTTAATAATCTTAAAATAAGGCGTATTTTTGAACTTGTAGAGTCATGCCGCCGATAAGACCACAAGTTGTTCTCCAAGAGAACGACACATATTATACTCTATAGATGGTAGGCCATGGTAGAGCAGTTGAGCCTCTAGTAGTGACAGATGAGGTGCCAGCCGTTATACCTGACGCAGGCGCGGAGGCGCAGTTCCATGAAGGCTTCATGCGGTTTATGCAGACCTTCCAGGGAGCACCGCATGCCACCACATATATGGAAGAGCTGACATGTATCTTCTAGCAGTAGCATCCGCCTACATTTTCAAGGGATGGTGACCCACCGGCTATGGAGTCTAGTCTGGGTTCTATGCAAAGTATGTTCAATCATCTTGAGATGCCTCATGGGCGGAGGGCCAAGCTCACAAATTATGTTGTGTGATTCCACCAAGAGGTGGTGGGATGTTACCACCTAGTCTGAGCATCACCACGACATGGCATGGGATGATTTTCAGGCATCTTTCTATGACTTCTTCTTCCCAGAGACGCTGAGGGCAGGTCGAGCTTGAGAGTTCATGAATCTACAGTAGGGCTCTATGTCAGTGACAGACTATTCTGCTCACTTTTCTGAGATTCAGCGTTTTTCATACGTTCTGGTGGGTGATGAGACGTTGAGGGCCAGTCACATTGAGGATGGTCTTTGATATGACATCCGAGCACTGGTGAATGTTTTCAGGTTTCCTACTGTACATGCTATTGTGAACTAGGCACTGATTACTGAGAGGAACTTGCGGGAAGCTAGTCATGTGGGCCAGGGCGGTTCGACACCAGTTACTGGTACAATTTCTACCGGTAAGAGGAAGAGACAGATGTAGTCCTCTCACGATGGCAGTACCATCCAGGGAAATGCTTCGGGTGGCCCGATCATTTCCGACCAGTGTGGTAGAGAGGGGCACAAGAGATCGTAGTGTCCACATGACCTAGTGGAGTGATGAACTTGCAACAAGATAGTTCATCTACAACATTATTGCAGGGCGTTTCCGATGGTGTCTAGTGAGAGGGGTTCTGTACAGACTCCATGTGCGGGAGCAGGACCAAAAGCTTCATACCATTTGGGAAACTGGAATATGTCAGGGCATGTAGGCCGAGATGGTGGTCGTAGTCGTGGTAGCTAGACACCAGGATCTCAGAGGTAGTAGAGCGGGACAACTCAGGGTAGCTATTCTATGTCGTAGGGTCGCGGCACTGGGTAGGCATATGCAGTGCAATAGACCCAACAAGAGCAGGATCCTGGACCTTCTACTGTCAGAGGTACTATTCTAGTAGCTTCTGTTTTATCTTCAGTACTTTTCAATATGGGGGCTATACATAGCTTTATATCTGTGCCCGTTGTGGAGAGCATTGTGCTCTGTGTTTCTTCATCTTCTGATGTTATGACACTAGACACTCCTTTGGGGACTAGAACGACTGGTGTGCGTCAGTGTAAGGAGTTCCCCCTTGAGGTTGGTGGATGTCAATTTCTTTGGGACCTCTATGTCTTGAGAATGATGAGAAATGATGTCATTCTTGGGATGGACTGGTTCGTACCCTTCCAAGCCTTTATATACTGCTATCGTCGCAGGGTATGTTTCACGTCACTAGAGGGCGGAGAGTTTCTATACAAGGGTGAATGGGATGTCCGGGCCAGCCGAGCTGGACCTGAGTATCATGGGTGAGGTGGTGTGACAGTCCAGATTGTGAGTTTATATCTGGATGATCATGGGATTTGTCAGAAGGATTTCCCTCCAGTGGTTGATCATTTTAAGGATGTTTTTCTAGAAGAATTTTCGGGTCTACCTCCAAATAGAGTGGTGGATTTCTCTATAGAGCTTATGCCAGGAGTAGCTCCAATGTCCATTCCTCCTTATAGGATGGCTACACTAGAGTTGTAGGAGCTCAAGAGACAGTTAGAGGAGTTTCAGTCAAAAGGTATCATCCAACCCAACACTTCTTCTTGGGGTTCTCAGGTCCTTTTTACAAAGAAGGGAGATGGTACCCTCAGACTCTATGTGGATTATCGAAAGCCAATCCAGCTGACGGTTAAGAACCAATATTCCTTGCCAAAGACTGATGATAATTTTGATCAAATTTGAGGAGCACGAGTGTTATCGAATATTTATTTGACATTTTTATATCATCAGTTATGCGTTAGACCATCTGATATACCTCTCACAGCCTTTAGGAGCAGATATGGTCTATACGAGTACTTGGTTATGCTGTTTGGACTCACGAACGTGCCAGCAGTTTTCATGGCTCTGATGAATCATGTGTTACATCCGTATCTGTATTCTTTTGAGGTAGTCTTCATGGATGATATCTTGGTGTACTCTCACACTCGACACGACCATGCCACCCATCTTGAGATCGTATTTAGTACACTGAGAGAGCATAAGCTATATGCTAAGCTCTCAAAGTGCCACTTTTGGATGGACCAGATACACTTCCTGGGTCATATTATCTCAGAGGTAGGAGTTGTAGTAGACCTAGAGAAGGTGAGAGCAGTAGTTTCCTAGGAGAAGCATAAGAAAGTGTTTGAGATACATAGTTTCTTGGGGATAGTTGGTTACTACAGGCACTTCATCCATGACTTCTCCATCTTAGCAGTGTCGTTGATAGGTTTGACTAAGAAGGGTGTGATGTTCGTTCGGTCAGAATCTTGCGAGATAGCCTTTCATGAGCTGAAGGGAAAGTTGACATCCACACCAATCATGATACTCCTAGAAAAGGGTAAGAGCTATACAGTTTACTGTGATGCATCAGGTATTGGGTCGGGAGCTTTGTTGATGCAGGGCGATCGATTTGTTGTGTACGAGTCTTGGCAGTTGAGGCCACATGAGAGGAATTACTCGACGCATGAACTCGAGTTGGCTGTAGTTGTTCATGCATTACGCTATTGGATACATTATCTCTTGGGATATAATTTTGTGGTTTTCACTGACCACAAAAGTCTTAAATATATATTTACTCAGTGTGACTATAATCTGAGGCAGTGGAGGTGGGTTGAGTACCTATAGTCCTTCAATTTTGAACTTTTCTATATACCTGGTAAGGGTAATGCAGTTGTTGAAGCACTGAGTAGGAAAACTCAGATACAGGAAGTGTAAGAGGCCAGTGGAGAGTGGTAACTTGTGGAGTTGTTCTCGGAGATACATTTGGAGATGAATGACAGTCAGGGGTAGACCTATATTTCTTCCTTAGCTGTGACTTCTACTATCTTGGATAGAGTGAGGAAGAGACAACTATGTAATTCAGAAGGCCTAGTTCTTCGGGAGTCGGTGGCAAGTGAGGACCCTCGTCCTGGTTGGGCGATAGACGATGATGAGGTACTACATTTCTATGGACGAGTATGGGTTCCGGGGGAAATATGTGTGGAGTTGATGCAGGGGTTTCATGCTTCAGCTTGGGCAACACATCCCAGAGTTACCAATATGTATCGTGACATGAGATGTCAGTACTGGTGGCCGGGTATGAAGAATGAAGTGGCTGGTTCTGTTATGAGATGTTCCACCTGTCAGTAGGTGACGACAGAGCATTAGAGGCCAGTCAGACTGTTACAGTAGTTACCCATCCCAGAATGGAAATGAGATGATGTCGTGATGGATTTTGTGACGGGGTTTCCAAGGTCACCTCGAGGCAATGATGTCGTGTGGGTCGTTGTGGATAGACTTACGAAGGTAGCTCACTTTTTCCGATCATGGAGACCATCGGTGTTGATGAGATCAGGAAGATGTATCTCCGAGAGGTCGTACGTCTTCATGGGGTCCCTCGTTCTATCATTTTGGATAGGGATGCCCATTTCACGTCTTGTTTTTGGAAGATTTTACATAGGGCACTGGGTACACAGGTGCTTCTGAGCGCAGCTTACCACCCTCATACCGATGGCCAGTCAGAGCGGACGATACAGGTGCTTGAGGACATGTTGTGTACATGCATACTAGAGTTTGGGGGATCTTGGGAGAAGCATATACCCCTGGTTGATTTTTCATATAATAACAGTATTCAGGAAACTATTGAGATGGAACCATACGATCTTTTATATGGTACGGCATGCCGATCACCATTATGCTATTTGGAGATAGGTGAGGTAGCTTTACTGGGACTATGTTTTGTGCAAGAGACATCAGAGTAGGTCAAGTTGATACAAAAGTGGATGGATACTCCGCAGTCTCGTTAGAAATCTTATGTTTATCGCTGGATACGACCCTTGGAGTTCATGGTCGAGGATCGTGTGTTTTTTCATGTTTCACTGAGGTTGGGACATAAGAGAATTAGGAGACAGGGTAAACTTTCACTGAGGTATGTGGGGCTGTTTTAGATTCTGGAGAGAGTCATGTCAGTTGCCCATCAATTTCAATTACCACAGAGGTACCGGGCCATGCACGACGTCTTCCATGTATCTCAGTTGCGCCGTTATCATTCAGACCCATCTCATGTCTTTCAGGCTGAAGAGGTTTAGCATCATGTCGATGCATCCTCTGAGGAGCATCTGATTCATATTGTTGATAGGAGCACGAATGTTCTCCAAGGCTGGTCAGTTCCACTCGTACGGGTGCTATGGAAGCATGGCCGAGTGCAGGACAAAACCCGGGAGCAGAAGACCGATGTACATGCTCAGTGGCCAGAGTTGTTATGATATTTATCTTTACCACCATTAGAATGGAAATTCGGAGAAGAATTGCTTTAAGGGGGGATGTTTGTAAGAACTCGGTTCTTGTTCTTGAGGTATGAGTTTCTTCTTTTCATTTTTCCTTGAGTATTTTTGAGGAAATAAGGAAAATGGGGAAAATATCAAACTTAGTGGGTACACACCCTGTACTTGTCCACACACTGTGTACTTTGTCCATGTGGGATGAGTACACAAGGAGTGTAGCCCTACCGGTGATGAAAGGTGTAAAAACTGACTACACGCCGTGTAGTGGGTATTTACACACCGTGTAGTCAGTCGGCAGGAAAATAGTAAGGCAGTGTCCAGCTAAGCGATAGTACACGCCATGTACTTAGGTATTACACGTCATGTACTCATGTCGATAGATGAAAAGTGTCGCGCTGGTGAGAAGCCGCTAGAAGAACAGTTAAAAAATTAATAGTACACGTTGTGTACCCAATAGTACATGCAATGTAGTCTGTTTGTTTCGCTTAAAATGGGCAGTGTCCTCCTCTATTCACATAGGAAACTTAGAACTGGAGAAGAGCTTTGGAGAGACGGCCGGATCTTGGAGGACCTCCCGATCGCACATCGGGAACCCGTTTTATGCACCGTCGATCTCCTTGGGACCACACCGGTGAGATATTACTTCTCCTTGCATAGCTCTTGCCAATTATTCCTCTAAGGGAAGTTATTTGAGTTTGAATGAGGTTATTTCCATCTCAGATCTACGTCGTTCTCGGGCGTTTCGAGGAGTGTCGTTCACGTATATCGATCAGGGGCGATCGAGGTAGGTGGTCTAGTGTTTAAATTCCAACTGCTATGTGTTTTTGTCTACCATTGTGCTACAAACCCCCGTTGGGGTGTCGTATGGCTGAGAAATTGGATGTTTACATACCTATTATTGCATAGGTAATTTAATGTAACTGAAAAACTACGGTTTGGGATCACTGCTTGGATCTACGACTACCTAGTGGTGCATTCCTTTATTTAGCCTTTTGGCCCGGGTACCTGAGGGTATGTCATGTTTATATTGAGAATTACTTTTTCCTTGAAGGAAAATGTATATATAACTGTTTGTTATGCTTTGGTCTTGGCCCGGTTACTTGCGCCTGATGGCAGTGTTTTACTTTAGCTTGAGGGCATTGTTTTTTTAGCCTGAGGCTAGTAGTTGTATAGCCTGAGGGAAACGTATCTTATGCCTGAGGGTAGTAGCTTCCATGCCTGAGGGAAATATTAGGTATGCCTGAGGGAGAGATTCTATACTCCCAAGGGCACCATTCGTTATACCTGAGGGTACGCCTGAGGGCGTGGATATATTATCCCGAGGGCATGGTTATATTAGCCCGAGGGCAAGGTTCTGATTAGCCCAAGGGATTAGTCCCGAGGAACATTGAATGTTACTAAATTGAACTTGAATGTTATTAAATTAAACTGCTAAATGAATATCTAAATGTAAATGAAACTAGTAATGATAGTTACTTCTGAGTGCTTACTAGTTTACGACATTTATTTCATACTATTGTTGAAAATTTCTCACTGACAGTTGGGCACGGGCCTTTGGTGGGTGCCTAATGGGATTTATTTCTCACACCATGTTTGGGCCATGTCTTCGTCCCAAACAAACTCTATTGCTACAGGTGTGGATAAGGGAAAGGGTCCCTATACAGGTACTTGAGTGTTGCGGAGGTCTAGGGGAGCATGGGACCGAGCTCAGGGTCATGATGCTGTCAGCTGTTCTATTTGTTCTGCTATACCTGTACTTTCCATTATATCACATTGTACTGTTGTGTAACATGTTTTGGATGTTTTCCTAGGACTAGAGACATGTTTCATCATTTTCTATACAGCAGTTGGTTATCTTTTACTACTGTTGTTCATATGAGTTGTGTATGGTTTATTGCTTCCATTGTTGCTGTATGTTATTTATTTTCTCTACTGCAATACACTTTGACAAATGAGGGAAGAGTTTTCCCACTATCATACCTGGGCCCTCGCTACTAGTCGGAAGCCTCTTGCATTTGGGGAAATGCGCTTTAGGTTATGTGACCAACTGGGTTCGGGGAACCCGTCGAGTGGCACCCGGATCTGGGACGGTACATCATTACCTAATTATTTAATATAGAAAAACCAGTATTTTACTATTATTACTTACCTTATATGTTTATTTTTTAAAATAAAAGAATATATTATAGGGTTCTTAGAGGATAAATGTGGATAAATTTAAAGAAAAAATTAAAATAGAGAGTGAGTGTTGAAGTGGTGCAAGTGTTATATTTTTATATGTGATGATAAGGGTAATCAGGGAAGTAAAACTTATATTTAAAATTATGTAATGTTACTATTCAAGGTTCAATGGACACACAATTGACCAATGTGGAGGGAAGTGTGTGTCTATGTTGTTTGATATTATTATAATACAATAGTTTAGGAGGAGACCTAGAGTTTTTTAGGCCACTTATTTTATATTTTGATCTTTTAATCTAATTTATTTTTACCTTAGTAATTAATTTCTAAGCATAGTAATTGATCTTAATGGTGAATATTTCAATTCAAATGTAAATATAATCTGATTCTTGGGATTTCAAATTATCAAATAATTATACAATAAACAAATTTTCTAAGTTTGAAATTATATTTTTAATATAATCACACAAAACACATCGGTACAAGTTTTATATATTTTGTTTTATGTTTTTATAAATGATATGATTGTCACAGATATAGATTTTTATGAAATTAATTCTTTTTTATAAAAATAAAATAAAATGTATAATATTATTAGTCTTTAATTTATCTTTAAAACATCATTGTAATTATTTTATTTTTTATAATAATGATTAAATTTAAAATTATCAATAGTATTGACCCTTACATTGATATTATGGTTTCATTTATCAGTAAAAATTTTTTTTTTAGACCTTGTGTAACAATATATGTGTTTCTTCTTAAGTTGTGTAAAGCTAAATGTAGTTTTAACTTAGTTACACATGTATAAGGGCATTATCCAAGAATTGGGTGTGGGAAAATATGGCATGTGTTTGCATATATTCATATAACTAAATGATAAGTAAATTTAAATCAATACGCACTGTGTAAGGGTTTATACCTCTACATAATTGTATGTATGAATTGCATATGACAACTATGGGATGTATAAATGGGTAAAACATGATTTAAAATTCATTTACAATGGTAAACTAGGGTGTATTTAAAGATAGTCAGCCATATAAGGGTAATTTATATTAGGGTAATTTCAGTCGTGAAAGTGTGTTAAACATTGTGTAAATGTATGGTGGAGTTGTGTAAGGGTACCACTACTTTTCCAAAGACCGTGTATGGGTACCTCACATATGGGTGGATCTTTATGAGGATATAACCATGTTACCCTCACACAGTAGTATTTTTTACTAAAGGTGTTTCTATTTAACTTTTATGTGTTTCATCCTATATCACCCTCTAACTCCTTTTTAATGATATTATATTAAAAAAATCAATTAACTAATTCATTACACTCGTTTAAATATGATTCTCAAATTTTTGTATGAAATTAATCACTCCATAGTTAATAATCATTTAAAATTAAATTAAATAATTATATGTAATTTTTTGTTTTAATATTGTGAACCTATTTTTGGTTTTATTTATTAATGGAATTCAAAATCTTTCCTATATCATTATTCTTTATATTTTTTCCAGCTTTGGAAGTACATAATTTTCTTTTAAATGAAATATTTATTGTCTGATACATCCAAAAAAATTCTTCACCTAGTTTCTAGGCATGAAAAAATCTTACCTCTATCCTATATTCTCTGTTTTTTTCAATAGATAACAACCTATGAAAACAATTTTTTAATTCTTAAATAATTAGTTTTTGAAACTATTCAAACAATTATTTCTTAAAAATTATGAAAAAATCATAAATTTATAAAAAACCAATAATGATATAAATGAATAATAAGAATTATTCTAATATAACATGGATTATTATAGAGAGAGAAAATATTATCACCTCAGTATTTGACATTATTTCACAATGAATTTTTTTTGGAATAATATATAAGGTTAATAAAATTTATTCATATTTATTATGTATTTTATTAGACTAAGAAATAGATACCACATGTGATATTCTATTTAATTCAGAGTTAAAATATTTGGTTATGATTCTAGGAATCCCGAAAACACCATGATTTTTTATGCGTCGATAACTAAAATTATATGTCCCGTGAGGATGTGTTCATAGTTATAGGGGTTTCTACTCTAGATTTCTATCCACATAAGGTGGTTTATACTTACTTTTTGCATTGAATAATTTGAGTTACGAGGTTCCTTACGTTTGAGGACTCTTATTTACACTTGTTATAATGATATAAAATTTGTGTTGGAATATCTGATAATCGTCTTTGATTATGATCTCTGGAGGGAGTGTGAATATCCCTTGATAAACTTATGTGATTCTTAATTCCATGATTATGTTTATATCTTGTTATACATGATTAATATTGATTTCATGAATTTTATGTTTTTTATTGAAAAATATTTTTTTACATGGCTTTTATGTGTATTCTACGATGTTATGTTTTCTATTAGATGTATTTTTCTTGGATCCTAATATAGGTTGATCATTATGATATTTTTATCCATTAGAAGGGAGTGTGCTCAAATTATGATAATGATGATAATGGACCTAATCATGAGGTCTGGATATGATGTGGCCTCATGGATGATGTATCAAACAATTGATACCTAGTACATGACAAGGAACACATAACTTGATGCTAAGTGGATGGAGAGTGGCCTCACTAATCAATGTCTAGTGGATGATGAGAAAATGGCTCACATTATTTCTAAGGGATTCCAAGTATTACATTAAAATGATGATGAGAATCATGATTATTAGCCTCATGGGTATTTTTATTACTCACAATACCATATCATTCATACTATTATGGAGCTTATATATCTTTGGTCAGGGATGATAGAGGTGTGGGTACCACATTGGTTCTCAGTTTTGGATTGTTTTTTTCTTATAAATTTATGTTTTATTTATTTCATGATACTGTTAACATGAGAACACTTTTTAATGACTCATTTTTGGTTTCCCACTAAGTCATGTACTCACACCAAAATATTTCCATTCAGTGTGCTCGATGATTTTATAAATAGGTATCAGTGGAAGATAATGATTCTTATAGAGTATGGATGATTAGAAGAGCATGTATCAAGTATCAAGCCAGGAATTAATATGGAGAACCCCACTATTTTAATTATTTGTTTATCTATATTCTATACCATGGATTTCCATGCCATGTTAGGTCCTATTTCATTACTAATATGACACGTATACCTTTTTATTATTTAGTTTTTACATGATTCTATAATAATTATATTATTTATTTGTCTATTTATTCTTCTGTGTAATGACATTTTATTGATGGTATAATATCCCCACTGATGGAATTATTTCCTTGTAGCTTGTCAATAACCTCTACTATATGGGTAGGAATGCATGAGGTCATGTGACCCTCCTTAGAATATGTGTGTAACCCCATGATATTTTAAAATTTTAAAATTATGTTTGATATCATAAATGACATGAATCACCGAGTTGATCTTCTATTACAAACAACAACAAGTCTCTTTAATATCCTATTTTCCACACAAGACAGAGTTTTAATAAACAAAAATATACAATTAATATTATTATTTAATATAAAAGTTTTTACCTAAATATTTTAAGTGTGGGTATTAATTAAATTAACTCATATATGGAAATATATCTTTTATAAATTTTATTAGTTATTATTATATTATAGATAACAAATAATTCTTTAAAATAAAATGAAATTGTTTCAAAAAAATTATATTTTTTTGAAAGATAGTTTTGTCGTTATATACACACATAATATAAAATTAATTTTAGAAGTTTTTATATTTTATATTAAAAAATAAATATATATTTTGAAATCAAGAAAATTAAAATTTTAAAATTTTTATTTTTTTGTAATAATTCTAAAAAGTATAATTTTTTTATAAATAGTGATAATACTCCATTTTAATTTAAAACTTCATTTTCTCATTAATATTTTTAATGTTAAATTATAATTTGAATTGGTTTTAAATTAAAATTAGTTAAAATTTATAACAATCCATCCAATTAATCTAATTTTAATCTTTTTTATAATGAATATATATATAAACATTTTAAAACATTGAAGCTTTTCTATTTAAAATCTTTTTTTCTTGTCATGTTTATAGGATTATTTTTTAAATAAAAAATTTCCACTTCTGTGAATTAAATTTTAAAAAATAATTCTATATTTTTAATAAAAATATTTTATAACATCTAATATGTTCAACTAAAATTATTTAATATAATGACTTGTAAAAATAGTTAAAATTAACTACCATGATTGCGATAAGGAGTTCACTGGGGGATAAAGATGATTTTTAAGAGGTCAAATGAAATACCAAATTTTCCAACCCCATTTTCTAGAAATAGTTATACCACCATAACTTTAAAGAGGATTTTATGAGTTTTTTAGACACCTATCAATAAATGTGATCTATATAATAAGTTGAGTAATGAAAAATAAAACAAAATACCTTTCTTAATTTTAAATTCTATTATGAAATGAGATATTTTAAAAATACAACATAAGATTGATTAAAAATATTATTTTTAAATAAAAATTAAATATTTTAATGACTTAATTTATTTTTGAAATTCAGAAATTAAAAACTATCTTTAATTTCTTAAGAATCACCAACCCCATAATTATTTAGTTAATGAAAAAAATAAAATAAATGATACTAAAAATATTAAAAATAAATCAAATTTAATGATTTATTATGATCTATAACTTTTTTATAATAATATATAATCTTTTATAGGATTTAACATCATATATTTTATTTCTCTCATTGTCTTAATTTTTTCTTTAAATTCAATTTAAATGATAATTTCAAAATTTACATTTATTCAAATTTATGATAAATTTTTTTAAATGATTTAAAATTAAAAAATTAATATTCTATGATGAATAATTTTAAAATATTAATAAATATAAAATAATATATATTAATAGACCAATTGTTTTTAATAATTTTTAAATTGATGATAAATTCGTAAAATAATTCTGTTAGCGCAGTTAGAGTAAATGTAGTGTTTTTTATGTTACATGTGCTTCTATTAAAAATAATTTTCAAAAATAATAATATTTTAATTAAATAAATTTTGTATTTTATTTAAAATATTTTGGTTCAAATTATCTAATAAGTTTTACATTAATTTAGTCTCAAAGGATAAATCACCTAGGTTAGAAAAACAAGTTACTATGGAAAAAAGGATAATATTTAGTAAACATAAAGACTAAAAATTACATGATAAAAATAAATTTAATTGTTTGTTTTGGAAGATTAAATCATCCATAACCACATTTATTAATCACTTTGGAAGAACATGGGGGTAAGATATGCCCCTGAATAGTGAATACTTTTGGTTATTTATAAGAATTCCACTCCAGTTCTACTATAAGATGGCACTCACTCCCCTTACTTATTTACAACTCTAGTGGGATTTGGATCATAAAAAACCTTACAAAATAACATAACATATTTTTTAATCTCTACCTAGAATATTTTTTTGGAGGAAAACTATCATATGATGTCTTCGGTGAAAACCATAGGATGATACATGAATAAGCGGTAACATTCTTCAACGAGTGTTTCTTTTTTCATTCTTTATCCACCTTTTTAAATTGTAATTAACTCATGATCATTTAAAAAACAAAATATAATACATATAAACATATCTATTAATATTAATGTAATTATATAACTCAATATCTTCTTCCATCAAATGGGTTAAAAAATCATCATTCATGTGTACGATAGACTGCGACCTCAGGAATCGATGTCATTCGTTTTCCATTACAACCTATCACAATTTGATATGATGATAGATCTAAAATTTATATTAAATTTGTGTTAAATAATTATAAATATGAAGTCATTATGTCATATATAAAAATTTTTACTTTCCATTTAGTTGGGGATACGATAACATCATTCATGTGTATAGTGGACTACTGCCTCACAAAGTGATGTGATTCATTTTTTACAAAAACATTACATGGAAGGTAATAAGGGTAGTGATAATGAATATATGTGATATAACTGAAATAATTTTTATATTATAGACATATTTAACTTTTATTAAATATAATAAATCATTTTAGTTCTTTTATATTCACAAACTGAAAAAATTATAACATCAATTATGTATATGCGGGTATCATCTCCTCGAAGTGATGTGAAACCGTTTTTCATCACAAAATGAAAATAATGATATATATATATAAGTATATAAAATTAAATAATATCATATTTATATTTTTATTATATTTTTGTAATGATAAAATTTACTTACCTTTTTTCCATAATGATCATTGAAAAATGGAAATATTACTTATGCGTACATATGACCAATCGTCTTCATGATAGCAACGTTAGTTTATTTTTCATAAACATAATTCAAGATTAGTTTTGAAATTATAATTTATATATATATAATTATTTTTTAATGATTATTATTCTGGATATGTTTATATAATAAACTATTTGATCATAGTCATCCTATCAAACTCATTTTTCACGCATAGGGCAAATATGGTAAAAATGTATGATGTAAACCTAATTGATAAAGTAATAATATATAACATGGTAATAATTGAAATTAAATTATTATTAAACATGGAAAATATTTATAATAAATCATACATTTAACATAAGTTTATTCTTATGGAATATAAAGATCAATAATTATGAATTAATCTCAAGGTAGGTGTTTTCTTGTCTCACTATTATTTCTATAAGATATATTCCATATTCACTAATTATTTTTGTTGTGTTGTGTATATACTAATTTTTAGTTTATTTTATGATTCATTTTTTGAATATTATTTTTATTTTAAATCCATAGAGGGTTGTTTCTAACATGTGTTCTTGATTGAGAGATTACAAATTACATATGTGATTTCATATCAATTTCATTTCATTGATTTATATTGCAATGTTATGAATCTATTTTCATTATATGGGTAACATAATGCCCCTATAACAGGTAATATCATGATTCTATTATATGTCATGTCATTTTTATGTTTTAATTAGAAGTATCTCATCGATGGGAATTCGATATTAGATATACCAATAGTAAATGAATTTCCAAACTCAAATTCATTTAATAGGGTTATATTACCCCTTATTTATCATTGATATTCTAGAATTATGTGTGTAATGAATGTTTCCAATATATTTTTATATTTAAAGTTGTTTCATGTGAATTTAATTTTTTCAGACAAGATTTATTTATTTTTATATTCTCACATCAATGTTATAATATTTTCAATGGTTTTTAAAGAGTTCATTTTAATTAGGATTGTTTATATTTAAATTTAAATTAATGGATATTATGTTATCATTGTTCAATAAACCCTGTAATTTTATTCTACTCTCATTATTTACTATATTTTCAAGTAATTGTATAATTTTTCAATGTTTTGTACTTAAATTTTTTTTTAAAATGTTTTTATTAAAATAAAAAATTATTTATCTCTACAGTAGGAAATTTGTTTCCTTTCAAAAACATCATTTCTAATTTTTTTTCAAGAATTTTTCTAACCATTTTAAAAATTAGTAATTAAAGGAAAATTTATCAATTTTTCCATTATAAAAAATTTCAAATGAATATTCTTGTCTCTTGAAGAATAAGGGACTTTATTAACTTTTTTACCATGCAAATGGAATGTTCATTATTGCATGTTGGGAATTACCTAAAGATACAACTATCATTTCTTAAAAGTTTTCTTTTTATTTTTACAAGGTTTTTATGAAAGAAAGTTTTTCCTAAAATTGTAGAAATTGTTAGTTTTTAAATGTTATTTTCAAATAAATTATTTTCAAAATGATATATGTATGAAACAATATTTTTCAAGTAGAAATGGTGTTTTCATTAATATATGTTTTTATAATATCTTAATGTAGTTTGAATTCTTCTTGGTTTAAAATCATCTTAGTTACATATTCTTCATTTAGGATATTTTTTAATGATTCCATAATTTTTTTCTCAGAATGGATTAAGATATTTTTGAAGATATTGTTATAAAACCCATTTATTTTCCTTAGGATAATCATGTTTCAAAATTATTTTCATGGAAACCATTTCATTTTTATATGATATTCATTTTTTAAAGATATTTTCATGGAAAAAAATTATTTTCCATGGGTTAATAATGTTTCAATGATATTTTCATAGAACCTATTTTCTTTCCATGTGTTAACAATGTTATGACCAGAATAATGAATGTTTTTATCTATTTTAAGATTATATTCATGCTATTTATACATTATTCATGTTGTGGTTTTTGGATATTACTTATATTATGGGGTGGGATAGATAGTCTATGGTGATCCCATTATAGATCATATGATGGGGTGGTCTAGATTGTGTCAGGTGAGTCAGTTACATATTATATAGAGAGGTGTCCAAAATAGTGTCATGTGGGCCCATTAAATCTTAAATGATGGGTTTTACAAGATAGTACTCAAATGAATTGAGTAATGATTATGTTTCCTAATATTTATATTGGTTATCTATTTTATTGTAATTATAATTTTAAGGGTTCTATAAGAGACATATGAGATTATTTCATAAGACATGAATATGGTTTATCAATGATATCTATGGGTTTATGATGTTTTTGATCAAAATTGATATCTCATAGATCATGCTTATTTATTCTTGTTAATGTTTACTTTGTCAAAGCCTTACAAAATGTTTTCATGTTTGAAAATATAGATATTGGTAGGTATGGATATTATTATATTATTCTAATGAACTTTTATTAAGTCATGATAATCTTATACTCTTCTTAGGATCTCTAATGTCATTTATTTGTAAATGCTTCCATTTTCCTTTATTGAATATTTTAAATTAACCTTCATTGGTTTTAGTTTCCCCAGTTAATAAAGAATAAGATTTAATGAATCATGTCTGTAAAGGATTTTATATGGATGATGACGATGACTGAATGTAAAAAAAGAAAATATATGTTAAATTATAGAAATGAACATTTAATTTCATGGGAATTATTTATTTAGGAGTTTTTATTTATTTTATAATACTCCAATCCTAAAAGTTCCTTAAGTATTTAAATGATCCAAGTTTTCATTCTGATATTTATTGGTATATATAAAAAAATAATCACGTCAAAATTATTAACATCAAATATAGAATTGTAATGTTTATGAATTTAGAATAGGATATGGGAGTTCAGGTTCTGTGTTGTTATAGTTGGTATGAAAGGAATTTTTTAGATAAATTTGGTGATTTAGATGTTTTAATGAATGTTTATATTAATAAATATGGACACCATTATTAGACTACAAGATAAATGCTGACCACAAGGTCAAATTCTTAGACACCACATTTGAAGATTTTAAATAGTAAAACTTTTGAGGTTATTAATGATACTTTAAGAGATTTTTTAGGTTGGGGTATTTGTAACTATTAGGATAAACATGATGTGTGATTTAGAGTGGATGTTTTTACATATTTAAATAAAAAAAGACACCGTGATGTTCATGTGACAACTTATCTTATCTTGAAAGGTTGCGAGTCTTAAACCCACAATCGAAGACAGGTAATGGTGTTACACCTAAATCTGACCTATTTGATGTCCAAGTTAGTATGAAATTTTTAGTGGAAAATATTTTTTTTATTTTAAAAAAATATTGGATTTATTAGGAATAAATATTTATTTATCTTGGGAGAATATATGATCAAAATCTTCCAATAATAATGTTTAGATCTTAGTCTCTTAATTTTTGAATAATATTAAGGATCCTTATATATGGAACGATATGTCATGGAATTTGGGTTATATTATTTAAATTTTTATATTAATGTATAAAGGTTTTTTTTACTATGTGCTAACCATTTTGGTTATGGTTAATGTCTAAATATATAAGGAATATCTTATTTGTGATTTTGGGGAATATAAAATATTTAAAATTTGATTTACTTTGATTAAGAAATGAAACATTTCATCATGAATAATCATATTTTTGAAAAAAAGAAGATATTTTAGTGGAAATTGGTTGACTAATGAATATCTACATTATAAGAAGTTATATTTCACTATTTTCAAATTCTATATCATGAAAGAATTCATGAAATCTAGGGAAAGGATCTAAAAAATATTATTATCATAGTACCTTCAATTTTGTTGAAACAATGGCCATTTATATCATAACAAGTTTATGGTTTTGAGTCCCTTAACTCTCCATTGTTAACTCATTTTCTTTTGATCGATAACTTCAATCAACCTTATAATTATTAACGCCTTTTCTCCATTCTGACCTATGTTATCCAATTCAAATATATAGTTATGTGTTATTCCATATGAAAATTTTACTTAACTTTTATTATTGTTTATATGATTTTTTATTTACCCATTTTAGAATATTTATTTTAGAACAAAAGTATTTTCAAATATCCAACTTCTATTACAGAGAAAAAGTTCAAATTGTGAGGACAAAATTTACTTAATTGGGAGGATATAACACACTATAATCCCAAAAGAAGAAAATTATGTTTGATAGTATAAATGAAATGTATAATTGAGTTTATTTTTCATTACACTCAACAACATGAATCTTTGATAACTTGTGTCTCACTCAAGAAAATGTTTTACCAAATAACATTATAATATTAACATTATTATCTAATATGAATGTTATCACATAGAAATTGTAATAGAGGGTATGAAATGAGTTAACGAAATTAATGTAATATATATTTTACACAATTTATTAATTAATATCTATTATGAGTAAAATAAAAATATTTTAAAACAAAACAGAATGTTTTATAAAAGAAATATTTTTTTATAAAATATTTTTTGTCGTTGTCTATGCAAAGAATTTAAAATTATTTTTTCTAATTTTCTAAATTATAATTGTAAAAATAACTATATTTTTTTTTAAATTATAATACCAAAATTATCTAAATGTTTATTTTTGGTATTTTTCAGAAAATATTCATTTATTATGAATAATGATAAATACTAAATTTTAATTGAAAATATGCCTTATGGTTTAAATTATTTATAATATTAATTTATTGTTACATTTAATTTAATGTAAAATTATATAAAATATATATAAATTAATAAAATTTAGGTAATTAAAATATTTTTCATATTGAATTTATATATAATAGATTTTTAATGTTTTGAGAATTTTCTCTTCAAAGCTCTACTTTCTGGTATAGTTCGTAGTATTATTTTTAAAATAAAATTTGGAAAATTATATGAATTTAATTTTATAAAATAGATTATATAATTAGAATTATAATAATTTATAATTAATAATAATATACACTTAATTATTTGATAATTATGATTTTTGAAAGCAGTTAAAATTAATTAGAGTGATTAAAGAAAAAAAGAGTTTCTTGGGGGATAAACATAATTTTAAGGGGGTAAAAAGACTTAAAAAATAGTTCAAAACAAATTTTATTGAATTATATAGAATTCCATTACATTAGTTTATACTTTAATGAGTTCTTGGGAGATTTTTCCTTGAAAGTGTCATATATATTATGCTAAGTAAGGAAAAACATATAAAGATACATTTCTTAACATTATAATCTATAAAGCCTTTGGATATGAACAAAAAATAACATAGGTTCCATTATAAATTTTATTTTTAAATATAATATCTCTAATTGTGTTAATATATATATAATTTTTATATATTAAATAATTACTTTAGTTTCTTAAGATAAGCCAACACACTAATTATTTAGTAAATGAAAAAAATAAAATAAACGATTTTAAGAATATTAAAAGTGAATTAAATTGAATGAATGATCACTTTCAATAATATTTATATAAAAATATATAATTTTACATAGGTTTTAACCTATTATATTTTATTTCCATGACTGTATTCTTATTTTTGTAAATTCAATTTAATAGAATAACATCAAAATTGGCATTAATGATATTTTATGATATTTTTTTTAAAATGATTTTAAAAAATAAAAATATAATAATTTTTTAAGTGGATTTTAGATTATAATAAATATAAACTATTATCCATTAATGGACCAATTTTTTTTTTCTTATAATGATTATATTTTCCCATAAATAGTAAAAAAATTCAGTTGTCTCTATTAAAGTTAAATAAGTGTTTTTGCATCTAATAAGTGTTTTTTCCAAATCTAATTTTAATCATGTAGATGAATCTAATTTTATAAATTTTATTTCTTATTTTTAATTAATGGTTATAATTTATCTATTTAGGATCAATTTAATTTATTCTCAAAAGATAAATTACTTAGGTTCGAAAAATGTGTCATTATAATAGAAACAAAAAGGGTAATATTGTGTAATCATAAATACTATGGAATAAAATGAAAAATTGATTTTATTATGGTGGTTGTTTTTATATACCAAATAAAATATACCCTCCTTTATTAATTAGTTTATTGGAACATGTGGCATGGGATACCTCTAATAGTGAATACTTTTGGGTTTTTACAAGAATACGACCCCTTCTAAACTATAAAATGTCACTCACTCCCCTCACTTATTCACAACTAGAAATACATTTTTATCATATAAACACTGCCAAAATAACTTCCTAAAATCCCAAATCACATTCTTTAACCCTTATTTTCGTTATAAATTCAACCTATAAAGGCATTGGTGAAATTAATAATATGAAACCTGAAGAAGAGGTACCGTTTTCAATGAGCATTTATTTTTTATTCCAATCCACGCTTCATTAAATTATTTAGAAAAAATTATCATATAATAAAATCAGCATATAATATATAATAAAATTTTATACTTCCAATTGAATGACCTAAATAGTTATCCTCTTCTATAAAGTTTGTTATGAAATCATCATTCATGTGTACAGTGGACTAACACCTTACAAATCGACATCAATCATTTTTACTTTACCACCCATCATAGTTGGGTATAATGATAGATATAATATATATATATATATAATAATAATAATTTATAACATAATTATACCTCTATGGTCATTATATCCTATATACATTTTCTACTTTTCATTTTGTAGGGATATGAAAATGTCGCTTGTGTGTACGACGTACTACCTATTAACCAAGAGATGCAATTCATTATTCACTAACATAATACATTGAAGGAAATAAGGGTATTGATAAAGAAAAAATATCACATACATGAAATATTTATGATTTTCATGTCATATTTATCAATATTTTAAATATAATATATCATTATCTTTATTATCTTTTCACTCACTAAAAAATCGATAACCTCATTCGTGGATGTGTGGACTACCGCATCTTTGATGTGATGTGATTATTTTTTTCATCACCAAATAATATGGATTATATATATTAATATATTAATATATATATATAATATGATATTTATGATATTATTATCATTATATAAAGATAAATTTTACCTACATTCTTTCCATAATGATCATTGAATAAAGGAAACGTTACTCACACGTACATATGAACTACCCTCCTCTTGATCCTAACGTTAGTTAATTTTTCATAACCATAATACATCAATGGTATTAAAATTATAATTTATGTGTAAAAACTATAATTATTTCATTATTATTATGGATATATTTATATAATGACCTCTTTGACCATAGACAACTAACCAAAGGAATTGCTAACACATAAGCCAAATATAGTCAAAACATCCAACAAAAACCAAATTGATTAAGTATTAATCAATAACATGGTAATAAATGAAATAAAATGAATATTATAATTGAAAAAGGTTCTTAAAAATTTATATAATTAACATATATTTATTATTAATGAATATAAATAACAACTATAATGACCCGAACTATTATAAATACAATTCCCCTTATGATTTAATTAAATACATTAGTATTTATTATGATTATATAAAACACATGTAGTTATTTGGTTTTATTATTACTTATCTAATTTAAATCATAGTTAATCATCATTACCATCGAGTTTATAGCCATTTAACTTTGACCACATGATTAATATAGATATAGGGTTTTAACAAATCAAATTGACATAGATAGAGGAAGTGAAGGATTAAACTATTAGGATCATAACCAATGAATCCCATTTATAAGAGATTTAATGGGAGATAGAATCACATGTATTTTACCATGACCAATCAGAAATCTGTTATCCAACAACTTAAGGATGATCAAAATCATTCAAAGGAGAAGTTAAATCTCATTAAGATCACGTCCAAAACCATGTATGTTGAACCACCTCAAGAAAGTATCACCATCTTTCTCCATAATATCAGGGTGTTATATGGTGTATTAGGGATATATTTATCATTAACCTAGTAATATTATTGTTTAAATAATTTTTCATATTCTAATGAATATATTTAAATCTTATTATTGTTATTAATAAATGTTTTTTTTATTTTTATACAATAAAACACAAATAATATTTTTGGATAATATTAAAATTCAATTAAGGAATTTATTTTAATTTATTTATTTATTTGTGAGTTAAATAGTATTTTAATAAAATATTATTATTAAATAATTCTTATCAGATGTAAATTATCATAAAATATTTATTAATTCAAATTAAATTTTTAAAAGGGTTTGAAAACTGTTATTATCAAAAAGCCATAATTTATCAATAAATATCAAATATTAAATTAATAGGGTAAATGAACATATTTAGAAAGATATATAGATTAAATGAAAATTATTTATTTAATCATAACTTGAAAATTATCCAATGATGAATTTTTCATAGATTTCTCAGAGAGTCAAATTTTCAAGTGAATATTTAATATCATACCAATATACTATGTGTATTATGGCATTATAATGGCCCAAAAATGATGTAGTAAACAAAATAATGGGTGTCCAAGAAAAATTATATGCTCTAACTTTAAAATAATGTAATTTTATGATTATTTTGTGAATTTTATGAATACTTTATGAATCCCCCAAAACCAAAATAATATTTTATGGTTTTAAAATTATTTATTTAAAAGTTTGATTCACTTACACACAATAAAGGGTATTATTTTATAATTTTTGTCCCTTTTCCATATAATAGAATTTAAAAAATCCCATTTTACATAAGACATGGGAAAAAAACATGTAATGGATTTTGTGTAATTTTATTTTATCATATATAGTCTAAAATATTTGTTTTAGATATGATAAAGAATTCCTATCTCTTTTCCTATATGAACCCTCCCAATATCCAATTTCTATTTACCAAAAATACATGGATCATACCCTTACTATTAGATACCATCCCTAGAGGCCTCCCAAGGTGACCCAAATCTCTCAAAAAGCTCCTCCCAAGGATTTTGAGACACACACTCAAGCAAGAGATCCTCACATTCTCTTATTTATTAATGTTTATTTATTATCTTATACCTTATATTTCCAAACCTAATGTTGGTATATGTATTTATAAGCCCCTATTACTACCCATTTTGTTTTAAAATTACAAGATACCCATTTTTCTATCATCAAGACATATTATTAATTATTAAGTGATGTTGTTATGTTGCCAAAATTTCACTGTGATTTTCTATGATAAACCAATTATGTAGTGAATAACATAACTATTTCTTATAAAGGATGTTCACTGTTATAAAAATATAATTATATGAATTAGTTATTAAATTTATTTATTCCACACTCCCTGATCATTGAATAAATATGATGATGAATTAATCCATGTTTTATCATATATGTGTCACACTTAGGAATGATAATGAAATGGAAGTGATTGGTGCACCCATAATTATGTAGTGATACACTGTATTGGTTACCATTTAGTCTCATGAGATGTCATGTTGAGACCTGGAGAAAACACAATTCCTTTATGGGAATTTTTTCATTGTGATTTATTGGTATTTATCCTTGACCAATTTTTGTAATATAGTGTTTTAGTTGTTTCTAAATTTCCCATGTAGCCTTTATGTTATCATGCTATATCATGCACTATTATTCATTTTTATGATTCTCACTCATTTTATTACACACCAATATGCCTATTTTAAATCATGAGTTTTATTATTCATGTTATTCCATATTTATTTATTTATTGGTCTTTATATCTTACCACTTTCTTTTGTATGTCCCATAGTTATCCAATGTAATTTTAAGCACGATCTTGTTAAGAATATTTTCAATATAGATGATGTATTTAATTTTTTATATTCTTATTTAATGTACATAATTCCAAAAAGAACATCACTTATAAATATTTTGGTTTGCATTATGTGTTATTTGATGTAATAAATCATCCATTAATTTTTAAAAAGGAGCATGGTTGATAAGTATGGTATTAAAGGAAAGAATTATTTATTTTTGTTATTAGGATTAGAAAACAATAGTGAAAGCCTTATGGATAATACTAAATATAAGAAAACATCTCTAAATTTCAATAAGTATATATTAAGTTGTTTATAAAAAAATATATCCATGTCGGGACACTGTATGTGGATGTGGCTGTGGCATAGATGTATATAGGGGTAAAACCCGAAAACAACATGTTGAGATAGACTCGACCAGAAACTGGTGAAAAAATGGGTCTTTCTACACAGTAGGTTTGGAAATATTAGGGGATTTGCTTTAGTAAACTCATAATATCATTATGAACCAATATTATAGAAACCAAAAATACCCATAAGAATATATGTTAGTAAATAGATCATGGATAAGATTAATTGAAGCCTAGAAATTCATAAGTTAAGCACATACATGTAATTTAAAATTTTTCACTTTATAGTTTTTGTATTCCATTCAATGAAGTTAATAGTATAGATATACTCATCCCCACTTATCCCTTTTATTCTATCTAATGAAAGAAATAGGAGTAATCAAGTAAAAATTTTATGCGACCATAAAAGTGATGACTTACTCCACGAGACTCCCAACATGTTGGGAACTAGAATTACAGACATTATGATGAAAATATCTTAGATGACTTAGGTTATTTGTAGAACCATTAATTTAACATAATAATCCAAATCCACATAATAATGAATAAGATTTAATTGATAGCTTTTTGAGAAAAAGTCCTATGACTTTCAATGGAGCATAAGATCCCTTAATAATAGAACAACTAATCAAATCCATTGATAATATCTTCTCCAAAATTCAATATTCCAAAAAACAGGAGGTTCTATTTGATTTTTATTCATATAGAGGGATAATATTATCAGTGGTGTTCATTCATCATGAATACATAGCCTGAGTAAGAGATCGAAGTAATGGTGATGAAGGAATTCTAAAAAAAATTGATAATTTTTTCCTTGCACTCTCCGATATAAAATGGAATGGGATTTATTTTACCTCATTAAAAAATATTATGAATCCATAGGGCTGTATAAGGAAAAACTTAAAATAATTTCACAATATGACCCCAGCTTTATCATTACCCATGAATTCATGGTTGATCGCTTTTTTGGTGGGATAAAACATAGTCTTTGAAAAGATCAGGCAATCTGAGACTTTAATAAATATGATAATTTTTTTGATTTTACCTCAAAGTCATTACACAGATTAGTGAATCTCAAGGGTATCACATGGATAATAATTAAAAATTTAAGTTTAATTCTGAATGTCTTATGGATAAATCTAATGGTTCAATGAAATTTTAGTAACCCACTTATCAAAGGTAAAGAAAGAAGTACCCAAGAAATTTCCTACAGGGAATATAGAAATTATTTATGTGAGAGAAATAAGGAAACCTATATAAAGATTTTTGATAAGATAAACCGAATAATTATTTGGAATAGAGGAATTCTCTAGTTAACTCTCATTTCATTGTTCATTACTTTAACTACAAGGTACACAGGCAGTTTCCAAATCAATGAACTAACCCAAAGGTTTTTTGAGGCAACAAAAAAAACTAAGGAAGGATGAGATTTTTATAACACAATAATTTAGGTGGATCCTAAAAATGAATTTCTTATAGGTATACTATTTATCCATTAAATAATAGTAAATTAAAATTTTCATTCTTGTTCTACACATTCCTTCATATCATGAAATATTAGTAGAACTGTTTAAATACCACCACAAATAATAAAAGTAGAGTTGTTAGAGAAAATGGTAAATAGGGATATTATTTCATCATAAGAATATAACTCCTACCATATCAAAAATTTATGTTACAAACTTCCCATTGAACCTTATCAGACTCCATTTTGTAGAATTTGAATTAATTATGGGTATGGATTGGATTTCATGATATAGATCCAACAAAAATTTTCACAAGAAAGAAATCAATCTCCATATCTCAGATTGAACTATAATTTTTACAAGTTCATAGAGGGTGTTGAATCTTATTTAGCATGAACATCTCAAGAAAATATATTATTTCATTATGAGAAAGAGTATCTTCCTCAAATTATTGATTCAATAGAAAGAATAATCAGTGAAAAAATTCTCATTGTGATGGAATAAACTAATGTGTTTTCTGATGAATTTCATGGTCTTCCACCTAAGTGAGAGGTTAAATTTCCAATCGATATTATACATATGGTTTTTTACATTATTGGAGACTACATATAGAATGTCTATTGTGGAACTTAAGGAGATGAAGGAAAAACTACTGGATAATATAGATAAATGGTTTATATTCCCAAGTGCTTACCCATTAGGTGCACTAGTCCTCTTCATCAAGACGATGGATGGTTCAATTCACCTTTGAATTGATTATCATGAGATCAACAAGGTCATAATAAAAAAAGTATCATATTACTCAGATTGAATAATTCTTCGATCAACTACATGGAGCACAATACTTATCTAAGGGGGATCTACAACCAGGATATTACCAAGTTAGTGCGAGGAAGGACGATATCCCCAAGACTGTTTATTGTATAAGATATGACCACTATGAGTTTAGAGTAATTATTTTTGGACCAATTAATTCATTATAAATATTTATAGAAATTATTAATATATTCATTTGATATTACCATGGAAAATTTGGGGTGGTCTTTATAGATGATATTGTAATATTGTCCAAAACTATGGAGGAGCATGAGGACCATCAGAGCACTGTGCTAAAAACCTTGAGAGAGATAAATCTTTATACAACGTATATAAAATGTGATTTCTAGTTGAATAAGTTATCTTTCTTGGGGAATATAATCATACGAAATTGGATATCTATGGACCCATGAAAGATAGAACCAATTGAATTATGGATTAGTCATACATCTTTGATAGATATCCATAGTTCACTTGGATAAGCTTTGAATTATCATCGATTTTGAGAAATTTCTTAGTATTCTCAAACCCTATAAACAATATAACATGGAAGGGACTAAATATAGTTTGGAATGATGAATGTGGAGATACCATGAATGAGTTGAAATTGAGGCTTATCACTACACATGTTCTTATGATACTCACAAGGGGAGAACTTTTTGTAGTATTTTGCGATGCTCCAAAGAAGGGATTTGGATGTCTGTTAATGAATAATGGAAATGTGATAGCCTATGCTTCAAGGAAGTTGAAATTTAATGAATACAACTACTCAATGCATGATCTGGGGTTGACCGTAGTGATATTCACTTAGAAAATATAGTGACATTATCTCTTTGGGAGAAGTGTGAACTATATAGAGATCACAAAATACTAAAGTAATTTTCACATTGAAAGAGCATAATATGAGCTAATGAATATAGTTAGAGATGATCTAGGATAGTGAATACCCAATCCACTACCATCATGTAAAATAAAATAAGGTAGTATAATCTTTATGTTGAAAAATCGAAGTAATTTTATCATTGATATGAATTGAGAAGGATGTGATCTTCATATATTTGAAAATGATGGACTTGGGAGTCATCAACGATAGAAAATTATCAATCCTTTCAAAAAGGATTTCTCAACCATCCCTTCAAGAAAGGTTAGAGGACACTGAAAGGGATGACGTAGGAATTTAGAATAAAGTAGGAACTATAATAAAAGGTAAATACTCATAGTTCAATATTAATAAAGATGGAGTTTTGAGATTTGGTTCAAGACTATGTGTACCATAAAATTATGAGTAAAAGAAATACCTATTGGATGATTCACATAGATTAAGATTATCCATCCACCTGATAAAAAAAGATGTATCAATATCCAAAATAGAACTATTGGTGGGAAAATATGAAGAAGAATATCATGGTATATACAAAAAGATTTATTGTATGTCAACAAGTGAATGTAGAATGATTCCATATATTTATTTTGGAGGTAGAATTATGCTGATAAACCACATTCTCACTTCTCTCTACATGCACGTGCTTTCCTCTATTAAGGCGCCACAATATATAATTTCCCACCAAGAAATCATTATGTCCACATTCTTATAGGATTATCATGTTGAGGTTAAACATAATTGGGTTTTATGGTTAAGTCTGGCCAAACCCTTGAAAGTGAGCGGCATAAAAATGGTTGATTTCACTAGCATAGTGAAGTCCATGCATGTCAAGCACACCTAGGAATTTATTGAACGTCGCTCGATTTGGGGTAAGCTCTCCAGTTCCAACTATGAGCTTGATTCAGATAATAAATAGGGGAGAACTTCTTTATGGAAGGATATTATTAAATTAATTATGGTCTTAGATCACCAGATGATTTGGATTATGGGACGCTATGAGATTTAATATTGGCATGACAACTGGGAAGGTTCTAAAATTGGGTTTCCGGGATGTTTGATTACTAATTTATCATTTAAGATACTATGTATTTTTCTTAACTTCATCCAAGATACTCTCAACTCACATTAGAGTTCCATTTTCAATCTCATTGATCTATCATCAAAACCTGATAAATAAATTTTTTTCGGATCATCATCTATAAATTTATCAGTTAATGATGTACGAAATATATTTTAGTATTAAGAGGAAACAAATATCTGGGGGGGAACTACTATTGAATAAGAGGATCCTGATGAAGTTTAACTTCTTCATCTGGTGAGTCAGGAACAACGCGGTTCCCACTGATGATCATATTAATCACCTGGGGATTCAGATGACGTTTATATGTTGTTGTTGATATATTCCTTGCATGGAGTCGTGACATTTTTTCATTGTGATCCAACAGGACTAATAGGCGCGAATTTAGTTTTTTTGGCTTTACTAGATTCTAAGAGTATGACTAAAATGAAAATATTTTCATAGATAAGTGGTTTCATAGGTTAGGAGATTATAACATCAAAAAAATATCAAGTTCATGTCTTGACTGTTGGATACTGGTGCATTTGGAAGGCTATAAATAGAGCCTACTTTAATGGTTCTATATATTCCCCCATGGCCATTATTTACAGAAATAAATGTACTCTCTTGGAGTTGGTGGGATGGCTTAACCTGTGATAAGAATATTTATCACTCAAATTCATCTCCTCAATAAGAAATTAATCTTTCTCCTCTCATGTTCAACCTCTTTGCTGCTTGATTTATCAGTCTCCTTCCACCTAAGAGTTAAAACTGAACATTAATGGTTCTTGCAGCATGGGAATGGTGAGGGGAGGCAGTCTTGTTTGTGATCACATTGGGTCTTCCATTTTTTCATTCTCATTTCCATATGGGATGAGAGATTATTTACAAGTTGATGCATTTTCAATGCTCACTAGGCTAATGTTATGTATATAAAAACACATTTCTATTGCTATTATTGAAACTAATTCTCTAATTCTCTCTAAGGAGATTTCTGGTAGAATCTCTTCTCCTTGGAGTATATCATACTATGTTTGTATGTGCAGAGGAATGATCCACATAAGGTGGATAGTATCTCACACCTTCCATGAGGGGAATAGAGTAACATATTTATTTTCTCTTAGAGTTTCCCAGATTGACTATATCATCTATTTCTCTATCACATGCTCTATCCACAAAGAGGGTATAAATATTATTATTTTCTATGTTCTTGGTTTGCATTTTTTCAGAACCCATTATACTTGTTTTCTCTTTCCTATACTCTATATTTCTTATTTTTGTGAAATAAAATTTATTTTTTTGGTGAAGGGAAAAATTCAAGGGGATGATTACACAATTACCCATACGTATATGGAATTAGGAATGCATCACCATGGAAATTTTCACTCATCATCTGAAGACATAAAGTTAATGTAATGTTATATGTGGTGTGGTTGTAAGTACATAGACCTCAGTTTCTAAGATTAGGTGCCTTATATTAATAAATTAGCATTATTACAATAATGTTGTATCCTTGAGGAATGAATAGTTTAGTTTTTTTAGTAAACAAGATACAAACATAAGTTTAACATTACAAATTTGTTATAAAATACATAATAACAATTCCATTGAAAATATATGTGAATCCTAGATTATCCCTAAAAGTCATTGATAATATTCATCTTCACAACCTAGGTAAAATAAGACAAAAGAAATCTTTGATCTTATATTCACAGTAAGGTTATGTAATACAACATAATTTTTCATAAAATTAAACACTAAGCATATTGAATAACTAAAAATATATGCCTTTAAAAATATACTTGAGTATAATATGGAAGGAATGAAAGATGATTTAATAAGACAATATAAATGATCATAAAAGAATGAAACATAACCATTTATATGATACTAGTTAAACAATCACATGGTTTATCCATTAATAATACCATAATGACATAATGCATAATTCTGGACATCTGAAACATATTTTCAAGTCCTCAGCCTATATGTTTTAAAATAATAGGGTAAGGTCATAGACAAAACCCAATTCTTTTTTGTCTCATGAGACCTATTGATGCATAAATGGGATATATAGGGACCCACCCGTCCATTTTTCAGTCCAATGTATTATTCATATGAAAGGATATAAAAATAAAAAATATGAACATATGAAATAACTTTCCCTAATTTGTACACATAAACTCTAACCATTCCGAGTAGTACGGTGAATGGTGTCATGATAGCACATCCATAGTCAAACTGATCATAAACCATTTAATATAATATGTTAGATGATAAACATATGATATTAACATAAATAAGACATAAAATTCAATATATCTGTTTATATAGACAAAAATACTTGCATAGAATCACTGAGGATTGTTTGAGAGAAATGCACATTTACTTTTAAAAGAAGAGTTCTTTTAGAAAAATATTTCCATAAAAAAATTAACTAAGGATGTTTTACATGATTAAATGAGTAGTTTTATAAAACTAATTGTGTCATAAAATATATTATATAGTGAAATTGAAAATATGTAATAATTTGAGAAGTTCCCTTGAATCAGGCTTGTTTATCGGGAAGAATTGAGAAAGATCATTATAAAAAATTTAAATCCTCATAAAATAAAGAAGGATTTGGATTTTTAAACATATATAGAAAATTGAAACATAATTTATGAGGACTAAATAATAATAATTGATAATTTAATTTGGATTAAGAGAGACAAATATTAACTCGAAATAAAAAGGAGGTTCAGGTAGAAAACCCTAACCTTATGTCCAAATGAGTTTTGCACTTAACCTTTCCATCATGTATAATCAATTTAAATCTACTAATTAATTAATTAATAGCCTTATATTCAAGTATACTATTTTTATTATTTTATTATGGTCATATATAGAATTTTATATGAGTTACAAGATACAATTTTATCACTCAGAAGTGTTCGATTCCGTGGTTTTCATGATCGATATACTTGTATATGAATATAGTAGTTCATGTGGAATTGGTATAATTATCCAAAATTGAATTTATATGATAGTAAAGAACATAAATAATATTAAATGGTGACATAATTCATTTGTTTATATGGTATGAGGAAGAGTTATTAGATAGAACATTAGTGATAATCATTTAGGTTATTTTGGCGATATTTGGATTATTACGAACTAGTTTTGTTTTATTAATTATTATTATATATATATATATATATACTAGTTTTATAACATTAAATAGAAAATAATACTTACTTTATAATCCGGTTCGATCATAAATTTTTTTTCATGACCAGACTTGAAGGAGAAATTAAAGAATGAATGTTCATCGTCCACGAAGGTCGTAAATCAGCACCCCTCGGATGATGATTTTGTTTAAAAAAAAAGAGATAGTAGATTGATAAAGTATATTCCATTAACATGATATAATTCAATTAAATATATTATACTGTATTTTTAATGATCATTTTTTTAGAGGAGGTGAGGATATGATATGAAAATAAAATAAATTGGAACTGAAATTAAAAGAAAAAGAAGAGGGATTACCTCTTAAAATATCCTCCTTGTGAACCACTTTAAAGGAAGGGGTTTTGGTATTTTGGAAAGCCCAAGAGATATTGGATGTGTGGAGATAATAGGGAAGACGATTTTGGTATATCCATGATAATATTCATGGATTAAAGGAGTGAAAAGAAGAGGGGGTGAGGGGTAGGTTTTATATTAGAGGAGAGGGGTAAGTTTTGAATATCTTATTCATTATTTTATAATTTTTCTCAAGAGAAGAAATAGTGTTGATTCTTGTGACCAAAAACAGTAATAAGTGTATGTTAATTAAAACCAATTGTGGTTACATCATCTATGACTCAATGAATAAAGTATTTAGCTTCTATTTTATTTATACAGTAAATTACCGTATTTTACTATTCACTGAAAATTCAAGTATTTTTGAAAATTCATAAAAATTCAGCATAACCAATTTATTATATCTATAATTAAAAAATAGACTATATTTTATAAAAATAAATTTCAAAATATGTAAAATTTAATTTTTAAATAAAATCATTATTTACCTGAAAAAGATAGATTTTTGTTTTAAAATTGATATTATAACTCTTTCATAAATTAACAAAGGTCTCAAAAAATTATCCTAAAATAATAGAACGGAAAAATATTTATTTAGAAATAAATTTTAATAAATTTTATTTTTTTTAAATCAATTTATTAATTTATAATTTTAATTAAATATTTATTACTTAGAAAAATACATTTAATTAATTATTGATTTATAAAATATTCACTCTCATTAATAATTTGCCTAAATTTTAATTATACTTACATGGGTGAAATTACTATTCATAAGTGTATATTACAATTTATAAGATTCATGTTACAATTCACTAAAAATGTAAGTCAATCCCATTAGACACTAAATATCTTTTTTGATCAGAATCGTGTATGTCTATTTTTCAAAATTCAAAATACCGAGGTAGAAAAGTTATTATTAATGGATAGGTTATAATAGAAAAATGTTGTTTCACAGAGACTCAATTTTATATGAAATACATTATATAATATATATTTTAAAACCTTTGAGTGTTACATTATTCCCCCATTATAAAAATTTTATCCTCAAAATTTCCAAAATGTTTCCGCATAAAACGATTTGGGAAGGTATTCATCATAAGTTCCCCAGGCTCCCACTTTTCCTCTTAAATTTTATGATTTTTTTAAAGTAACTATACCAACTGAGTCATTTTATTGTTCAATACCTTTTCTTTAGTGTCCAGAATCTGGATAGGCTCTTCATAATAAGATAAGTCAGGTTCCAATTAGATACCATTAGAAGTGAGTAAATGTGTTGGGTCTAGCTTTTACCTCCTTAATAAAGAGACATGGAACACATTATGTACCTTAAGGAGGATAGTCTATATTTACAACAAATAATCCACAACTCTTATTCTCTCTATAATTTCAAAAGTACCAATAAACAAAGGACCCAGTTTTCCTTTCTTACCAAATCTTATAACACCATTCTATGGAGATACTTTTAAGAAGACATGATCTCCCAATTGAAATTAAAAATCCTACCTTCAATTATCAACATAGGACATTCACCTAATTTATGCTTCTTTGATATGTGTTTAAATATTCTTTACCTTTGCTTTGGTTTCCTCCACAAGCTTTAGGCCTATAAGCTTCCTTTTACCAAATTCATCCCAACAAGTTGGTGTACGACATCTCTATCCATACAATTATTCATAAGGTGACATTTAAATACTCAAATGGAAAATATTATATTATAATATACCTACCAATGGTAAATACGAATTCCAAAAACCATAAAATTATAGTGAGCATGATCTCAAAATGTATTCTAATGTTTTGATCATCCTTTCGGAATGCTAATCAGTTTGAGGATGATAAGAAGTACTCTAATGAAGCTTTATATCCAAAGACTTATGAAACATTTATATAATTGTTATGTCAAATTTAGATCATGATTTGAAAAAATTGAGATAAGTTCTCCATGAATTCTTAAAAATTCATTTACATAGATCTATGCAAGGAACTTCGGTGTAAAATCCTACCATATTGCGAGAAAATGTGAAGATTGGATAATTCAATAAACAATAACCCATATTGCATCATTTCTTCTTTGAGTTTTTGGTAAGATAGTGACAAAATCCATGGTGATTTCATCCCATTTCCATGTAATAATTGGCAGAGATTGCATTACTCCTCTAGGATGTTGCCTTTCTGCCTTCACCTATTGAAAAACTAAAAACATCTTGATATATAATCATCAATTTCACACTTCTTGTTGTCCTACCAAAAAATTTATTTCAAATATCTATTTATATTAGTACTACTAGGGTGTATAGAGAAATTATAATTATGGGAATCATCCACTAACTCCTTTTTAGCTCAGGTATTGAGGGATCACAAATCCTCCTACCAAATATTTGAATTCCATCCTCACACATGATGTCTAAAAAATTCCCATCATTCATAATATTAATTTTCTTTTGAATATACTCATCATAAAACTAATAAATTTTAATTCCTTCTAATAAATATACTTGGGAAACTTGTTGAAAAATTAATGTTGTTTCACCATCATTGATAATTTCCATATCCATATTTTCTAGATCTATCTTCACATGATGCATTTTAATTCTCATTTTGGTTAGAAATTCATGATCCCTCCAGCTCAATGAATTAACTACCTTATTTTCCTTCTATAGATGATAGTATATAGAAACATCATAATCATTGAGTAGATCGACCAATCGTCTTTACCTCATGTGGAGTTCTTTCTATGAGAAGATATATTTCAAGCTCTTATGATTAATATATATCTCACATATTACACCATAGAGATAATGTATCCATATCTTCAGATAAAATATTACAACAGATAAGTCAATATCATGAGTTGGATTGTTCTGTTTATAAATTTTAACTACCTTTATGATTATGTAATAACTCTATCATTATGCATCAATACACAACCGAGTCTTTTCTTTGATGCATCATTATAAATAAAAAATCCACCATTTCTCGATGGTAGAGTCAAGATTTGATAATTCACTAAACTCTTGTTCAATTCTTAAAAACATTCTTCACATTATTTTTTCCACATGAACTAAACCCATTTATGAGTATTCTTGGAAAATAGGTTAGCTAATGAGTTAAATTTATGAACTAAATGTTGATAATAACCAAGTAAACCAAAAAAATCATACCTCAGTTATGTTCATCAGCTTAGGCTTTTCCTGAACTGCCTTTGTATATTCTATATCATATAAGATTCCATTCTTAGAGACAATATAGAAAAGTAAATAATCATTTTGAAGATAGAATTCACACAAGGTAAACTTCCCATATAACTCGTCTCTTCGAACATTATTCAGAATAATGTGCAAGTTATTCTCATTATATTTTTATCTTTTGAAGTATATTAAGATATCATCAATAAAGACCACAAAAAATTCATCAAGATATTCCATGAGAACACTATTCATTAGATCCATGAAAATAGAGGGTACATTGGTCTGTCCAAAAGACATTAATGTAAACTCGTAATACCCATACCTAGTTTGAAATTCTATCTTTAGAATATCTTTATTTATCACATGAAACTATTGACATCTAGATCGATGGTCAGTCTTAAGAAAACATTGGGCTACATGAATTTGATAAATCAATCCGAGTTAGGGGATACTTGTTTTGTATTGTAATATCATTGATTCCCCTATTGTCAATGCACAGCCTCATGGGTATATATTTCTTCTTGAAAATGAGAATAAGAGATCCCTATAGAGAAACACTAGGGTAGATAAATCCTTTATCACTTAATTCCTCCAGTTGTTTTTTTATTTCTAATAATTACACTAAATCCACTCTATAAGGAGTGTTTAATATATTCCTTTGACTGGGAATTAAATCAAAAGAAAACTCAATTACATACTCTAGAGGATGTCTAGGTAAACCCTCTAGAAATACATCAATTTATTATTTGACAATAGGTAAATCCTCAGTTGGAATATTTCATTCCTCAACCATAGGTATTATTTTATCTTCCACCAAAATAATTTCATTCAGTAGGGCTACTAGGAATGGATCTAGATAAGAATCAAATGACGGGGTTTCTACTCTTAAAATACGGGATTCTATATCATTCTAAAAAATTGTTGCTTCCTTCTTCTTGCAATATATTTCTACATCATAACAGGAAATACAATCCATACCAAGAATTATATCAAAGTAAATCATGGGTATGATGATAAGTTAAACAACTAAATCACATTTATGTGTCTTATGGGGGAGTGATCAACACATATTTATTGTAATGACACCCCCATAAGAGTTTTTAATCACAACTCCTTCATTAATTATTATTTAAAATGTATACTTTTCTTGTAAAACTAGGTAGATACAAAAGATTTAAATGATCAAGAATCAAAAAATCATTATCTATGTTTGAGGAAAGAATTAAAGTACCTACCACCACATCATTAGGAACTTCAACCATAGAAACTGTGATTACTTAAACTTAGACTTTCTCCCATGGCATTTTATGGGTAATTTTTCCTTCATTCTTAAGATAATAATTGTAAAAATGTACCATCTATTTTCAATTTTCCATTAAACATTGCTAGAGTCTTTATTTCTCATGGAATCATGATATTGGTGGCCTATATCTCAACATTTTTAGTAGATTCCTTTTCATTTTATATAGGCTCTATGGTGTTTCTTTCCACAAGTATCACATGTTGGAAAAGATTTCTTTTTATTATTCTCTTTATATATTCTTCACTCAACCCTTTTCTTCTATTTCTTTCCCTAATGTCATAATAATTATAGAATTATTTCTCTATCTTGATTAAACATGAGACTATATATTTGTGTGATTAGAAATTCTGGGAAACCATTTCCCTTAGGAGGAATGGTTTAAACCAATAAAGAATCAATCAATTTTACTCCTTAGATTATGTATGTATTCCACGACATGCCTTTATAGTCTTGTTAAATTGGATTCATAATTACCAATATTTTCATCTTCTTTTTTTTCTCCATACTCAAAAATTTCTTCTCCATATCTTCTCACTCTTCTTGAGGAAAATAGTTTTCTAATAATATTTCCATAAATCCCATCCATTAAATTTATTCTATTTATTCCTCCTCCTTCAAGTTTTTAATTAATAACTACCATTGATCCAAATCTTCTAATAGATAATAAAATGCCATGATAACCTTCTCCCTTTCATTACATCCCAAAGCATGAAATATCTACTCTATGGAACTTATCCATTGTTCCGCTATGAATGGGTTTGTAGTACCATTGAATGATGGAGGCTGTTGTCATTTAAAGTGGTATAAAATTCCACCTTAAAATTGTTGATAAGGATTCTCCATTTGGGTAAGGATATTGTTTATAACCTAATTCATTTTTTCCCAGTATAGATATAAGTTTCTCAGCAACAATCAGATATTCATAACCAACATCATTATTTTGAATAGGAGGGAAATCCCTATATGAGATAAGGGTGTTCATGCAGTTTCTATTCCTTCCACTAGGCATCATTTCTAAATAATGGCGTACACTAAATTAGGTTATGAATCATAATGTATAATGTAGAAGTTGAAAAACACATAACATAAATTGAAAATTTAAGAATATCTAATTTCATAATCATAAGAATGGTTTCTTTAAGGAAAAATTTACACTTAAATATTTTAAAATGGTTTGTAAAAAAATTGTATTATCTTAAGAATATCCCTTATGAGTGTCAAACCTGATGCACATTAAGGCCTGTTTTCATGTACCAGGTTACCCAGAGTCAGGCCCAAAACACCTTGTAAGATTTGTTACTCCTAGGTACATCTATGTGAGAACAATGTCCGCATATAATATCTATATAAGGAATTATTTTCTAGGAATATCCACATAATCAATACCTTACAAAAAATCTAGGATGTTTTTGTATGATTATCCTTAAATTCTATCTTAGGGGTTTGTTCCCTAATCTATTTTTTCTAAATCACTAAGGTATGAGGTTCATAGGGTCTCACTTGAGCTAGTTATCTATAGGGATTTTCCCATGGTTCTCTCTTGTGAGATGATGCATCTGTGAAGTGGTTCTTGCCATCAACATATAGTATACCCTATATACATTTTATACACGACCTAATTTTTTTATTATATATTTATTAATACATTTTATCATCTAATATGATATATTCCATCAATATTTTTGGTATATATATTATTCCCCATATCATAAGCCTTTTGATCTCATTATGTCTCCAATTTCTTTCCCATAGTCTAAATTCAAGTTTATGAGTTTTGAATGTTTCTTTTTCTATGTGTAAATCATATGCATAAAAGATTATGGTGTTGTGTGGGACTATATTTATATATCCAATATTGGATTAGGTATTTTTTTATATATTTTTAGATAAATATACATGGGATTTATTTGGTTATCTTTTTCCATAATTTTATGTATGGGTATGTTATTGTCAACTTTCCATATTATGTTTTGATGTATTGGGAAAGAGCCATAAAATCTGTTTAGAACTAAATTAATTACATTTTTAAATTTTTTGTAATTATTATAATTACAATAATATTAATATATTTATCTACATACTCTCTGTTTCCATTAAATAATCTATGATCCTTTTATTTTATGAATCTGTGATATGATTATTAACTTATTTGACATGTCAACCCATATTTATATTGTTCCCTTACATGTTTCCCATGTTCACCCATTCTTTTATATATGTCCCTAGGATTTCATATACATTGATAAGGATATGATGGGATCTTAGAGAATGTTATGAATATGGAATAATTTTTTAAAGAAAACTAAATATCATGTATCTAATCTCCCAAAGTCATTGTACCACTATATCTCTAAATTTAATTTGTGGATATTAAATTTTTAATTGATTTAATATTACATAAATGGTATATGTGTTCTTATAAAAAATAATTTTCATACCAGAATCTCACAAATGAGAGGCTAGAAAAAAATTGAGTAATTTATCTCCATTCCACATATCTACTAGTATTAAACATATTTTATATTAGAAAATATAAAGGGTCATAAATTATATAAAAAGTTGTATATCTCAAAAAAAAAATTGGGCCATGATCACAGGGTCTACAAATCAAGAAAAAGATTAAATCCACTTTGATATACGTATTTAGGGCCTTAGTCTCTCCCTTTTTTGGTAGATTAATTTCAACAAACATATAATGTATATATCTCTCTAATAGGAGTATCCTTAATGTGAGTCATATTATGGTCATGACGAGAGGTAATCTTTCCCATGCTATATCTGGGACAGCCAATATCACTAAGGTCTTTTCGTATTCATGATTTTGATTATATAGTTTTTAGAATCATGAAGAGGGTTCTTAACTGGAAGAGTTGTTACTTGTCCTTTGGAGGTAGGATCGCCTTGGTGAACAATGTTCTTATGGATACCCTGATTCACGTCCTCTCTTCTATTAAGGTCCCTAAGTGGGTTATTCATAGTATGGAAAAGATATTAGCTGGTTTCATCTAGGACCCCATGAACAAGGGAAAAAGGCACTGGGTTTTCTGCTGTAAGATGGCAAGGACCATCAATGTAGGTGGTATCAACATCCACAATCTTAGTGATTCCATTACCTGAATGCATGTGAAAATGGTCTGGGAAGTGCTGGAGAAGCGGAAATTATATGGAATGACCATGAATTCATGTTACATTGAAAATGGGGGTGTCAGGGACATGCAAGCTCCCCCCTTTCATGTGATATTAGTCCTATAGTGAACTCGATCCGGACACATGCTTGTTGGATCATCAGAATTGGGGACACCCATTTTTGGCATGATAACTGGTGTGGGGAGTCTATTGGTTACCTGAGTTACCATATCACCAATATTTAATTCATGGAGGCCAAAAATCATCCAACGTTCATCAAATATGTTCTTAACATGAACCAGAAGGATATGTTCCACATCATCGAGCTGACTATGGCTTCCTATCGGTGCGTGTTCACCCGTCTTCTTTAATATTCTTCAAGTCCAATGATTACCATCATGTGTCCGTCATGCAAGCAGTTGTGGACATATGGAGTGATGTTCTATGGGATAGGTCCATCCCCAAAAATTTCAACTTCCTCACCTATAGAATCTTTCATAGAGGAGTTCCTAAAAATGATAATATAAAGTGGTGCGGTGTGAGCATGGAATCCAAATGCGTTTGTTGTAATAGAAACAAGGAGAAAATCGTAGATCATATGTTCTTCAAGAGTGATTGGGAGAAAGAGGTTTGGATGTTTATAGTGATTTCACTGGTTTTTCTATTCCATCCATGGCAGGCCAATCCTTCCATGTCTGTCGGTTCCATGGATCAGGTACTGAGGGCCTGGAGAGAAGAGTTCTCTCTCTAATGTTGCATGTAGGGTGATGGTGCATGTGATGGGCACAAAATGAGTATCTATATGAAGGGGTGGCCTCATTTGTACGAGTGATCATTTTTCAAACTAAAAGTCTACTAGTTGATATGGTTCGAGTTCTCAGTGCCTGTAGGGAGGCTCCTACCCTTTAGAAACATCTTCCTACCGTGCACAATCCCCCTCTTATCCATAGTTATTCCATTAGTGATTAGGTTCGATGGAACCACCCCTATCGTGGTTTTAATCTCAACACTGAAGACTCTTATGTTGCAGGCACCATGTGAGTTTGGGGGCTAATTCAATATTGAAACGACTCGATCATTCTGGTATTTTTTATCCGGTTGTGTCACAATACATCACTTCTCACAGATTCGAAGACCATGCTAGCTAGTCTCCATGTGTGCATCCAAAGTGGAGTGGAACCTATGGAGTTTGAAACCGATTCCACACTCGTTTCTAATGCTCTTCAGGGCATCATTAGTGATCCTTGGTCTATCAAGTATATCATTTGAATGTGTTTTGGTATCCTTTTTATCAACACCAAAGTGTCCCATACCTGGATAGAGGGAAATAAAGCTACATATTACCTAACCTCTCTTGATAGTTCTGGACTGAGGTTCTTAACTTTCACACCCCTCAATGTATGAATCAAATGGGGATCAATATTCTTAGAAGGGATGCCCTCAGTCTCCACCATTTTAGACCCCCTTAGTCATGTTTCCATTTTTCTGCTTTTTTGGACCCTTGTGTGTTCCATTTATTCCCTTTGAATAAAAATTTGCATGGTGATGATGATGACAAAACCCATAGAGTAGGGAAGCACTATTTCATTATAATTAGATTAGAGTTAGGTGTGTTGTGGGGAAACACTATAAGAATTGTATATTAATTTATTTTTGGACACAGAAATGATATAAGAGTACATTCATTGGTTTAAACATTGTAACCTAAGAAGACTATATTATTCCATCATTACCAAAATCCACCATGTTACAATGATTATTTTATGGAATGAATTTCAATGTTATGAAGATAATAACGTGATGACATATTCACTTATGCATGAAACTAATATTATTAGCTTTACTAGAAAAAATACCAAAATATTATACCACTTCTCGAACACACATTATTTCAAAAAATATAAGAAAAGTGGACTAAAAATTTGAATCATAATTAACATTTGATAGAATAGAATATAATTTAATTAGTAAAATATCCATTACAATATCTATTTCATGATTACCAATCTATTTGATAATAATTATTGTAAAATATACACAATAAAATTTATTTGAAATTAATGGCCACAAGTAATAATAAAAAACAAAAAATCATTATCTAGAACCATAATATTGATTATTGAAGGATCGTACACTTTAAAAATGATAAATATATTTTATATTTTATATATATAAATAAAAAAATAATATATATAATAAAAATTTATATGAAATTAGAGAAGGATATGAATGATTTTAGATTTTAGAATATAGGTTGTATATAATGTCTTATATTACCATAAAAATCACACCATTAGCAATTAGATTGTTCAAATAATAAATTCACAACATTAATATTGTCATATTAATGAAAATTGTATACATAAATTCTTCCAATAAAATAAAAAATAATAATTTGGTAATAATTATATAATTAATATTCATTAAAAATGTAAAATTATTACTGAAAATTATTTTAATTGCATACATATTCGATAAAAAAAGATTATAATTTTATTGAAACCTAATGCATGTCAAGAATACACACTATGAGTTTTATTAAATTGTTTAATTTCTAATTCCTAAAATAATTTATTATAAGGAAACCAAATTTATAATCAAAATTTTGAAATTATCCAATGATGATTTTTTGAGAATTATATTCTATTGTTGAATTATGGGTTAATAGTGAGAATACAATATTTGTATACATAATAACAATGAGCTCATTATTATGTAAATAGAGGTAAATATAAAATATTAATTCATTATCAAAAACTATTTATATTAATTAAAATAATATACTATAAAATAATAAAACTACATTATTATACCCTTAAATAGGCTTCCAAATCCCAAAATTTGGTTTTTTGTTTTATAAAATATTTTTAGTGAATGATAGGGTTTTTAATTTAATAAATAATATAATTTAATATATTTACATTATTTAATATTTAATATTAAAAACCTAGGATCTAAATGATAAATACAATGGTTTAAAACCATGGGAATGTAGATGATATATATTTTGGAACAAGCCAAAGCATATAGAATCTATTTAAAAATCAATAAACAACCCCTTATATTTTATATAAATAAAAACTCATACTAAAATTTTACTCAGGTAAAAAATAATTGACCATGATTTTTCTATCATTTGACCTCTTAATAATAATTGGGTAGATAGTTAGATTGAAATGGAATTAAAAATCTATCTCTATACCACTCTATAAATTCAATCGTAATATTTGTTTTCAGGAGAATCAGTGAGTTAAGGATTTCCAAAACAATATCTACATTTATATTTGAGATCCCTTAATCTTAAGGTTATTTGATGATTATTTTCTTGATTTAGGAATGATCATAGTAAGGTAATATTTTACGCAAAATTTTCTTCATATCTAATTAAAATTTCATTTGATATCATTTACATTTCCATATGTAATGATGTTACACAACATTATTAAAAATACTTGATTTTTTATGTGTGAAATTTATATTTTAACTAGATATAACACCTCATAAATAGTAGAATACAAATTATTTTCTATATCATTATCTTAATATTTTTTTTGGAGGGGATTAATCTATAAATTATTTTCTCTATGATAATTGTTTAATATCACTACATAATGATTTTATCCCACCATACTACCCCATTATCAAGGATACATTACATGAAATTTTGAGTATCCTATACATCAAACTAGAATGATATATTTTCAAAAATATATCCATATAATTCAATTGACTGGGGAAACATTTATAATCTATATACCTATTCCATCTATACTTATAAGTATTTAATACTATGATCATGGAATTTAAATGGTCCCTTTATAAAATATGTCATATATTTGTATCCAAAATCATATATACAATTGATTTATTAGAAATATTAGGTAATAGGTGTGTCCTTAAGTTATGAAACTGCTCGATTCATTGGTTATCCTAATGAGAAATACTAGTTTTGGGTGTCTTATGTAGTAATTTCTATATTTTGTAAGTTGTTTCAACACGAGGCCTTGAACACGTGGTTATGAATTTTTAGTTGATGCCTTGTTGGTTTAGTTGAGAAAGTTGGAATTATAAATATCATCACTATGAATTTATTTGTTTTTATTATTTCAATTATTTTTTATTTTATTGTACCATTTTTCTCATTTAGCATTCAATTTTTTATTTATTCCCACCATATTATTTATTTCTCGATTATACTATTTTGTCTTTAATTGTACACTACCCCTTATTAATAAACTGGTATAATCTATTTATATTATTTCAAATTCCCATATGAAACTATGAATGATATCGAAAATGATATGATGATATTATTAAAGGAATTATATAGTTTCATTGAACTTTTTATACTTTAATTCACATGTTTATATGTAAAGTATAAGAAAATTACATATATAGTATCATATGACTACTAATGTTTTTGATCCTGTGGGATCTGATGTCATGTATTCTATACCAATGTATCAATATAACTTTTATTATTTGGTTGCTGATGTTTTGGTATCCTAGTTTATATCAATGATTTTAGTAGAAATATAACGAAATATATTTAGAATAAAATAGTTAGACATTAAAAATTTAATATAATCTATTTGTAATATACTGTATACAATAGTATATATTTATATAAATCAAATAATATTATTTTTTATTCATAGTTTTATTCATGAACTAATAAATTTTATCCTACTATTTCGAAATGACATTGAATTGAGGGAATGTAAATTGTTCCAACAACAATTATCTATGTAGGTATTTCTATACTAATAAATAAATTTAATACTTAATGGATCTTAGAAAATTACTACTATATTAGGGTTGTTGACTTTTTTTATGACTAATAAACTTGATCATATGGATAAATCAATTAACCCTAAACAAGGTTTAATAATGTTTGACCTCTTTATAATATAATACCTCTATAATTTATTGGAATCCCCAATCCATTAGTTGTTTAACAATTTATCTAGTTATTATAGAATATATTCCACATATTTGGATCTAGATAAAGGTAGAAGTTTATCATTGTAGAATATAATCCTCTGGGGGATTCTAATCAATGGTTGTGATTGATTCAAAACACCAAGTAGATATAAGACAAATGGATTATGAGATAGAACTTTTTAAGGAAATAATGTTAAAAAATTTCACTCATAATGATAAAAGAGAAGATATAGAAATATAAATTGAAAAATATAAGAAAATGTTTAGAACATAATGTATATAAAAAAACTTTTATAATCCAAGAAGATTATTTGAATGCATCTTTTATGGGTACACATAATCATTTAAAGGTAAATTCCATCTAAAAAATTTCCTAAATGTGGTGATATCGTGTCATGTTCTATGATAATTGTGAATGAGTTATCTAGTTATATCAATTTAAATTGAGAGAACGATAAAAAGAAAATTGTTGAGTTATATATAGGGGTAACATGATTTGGGAAATAGTGGATGGTTGGTATTCCTAACATGAAATTTATATAGCAATAAACAGTCTCACATGGTCTTGAAGTGTTTTAGAGTCTAAAATATGTGTATAGATAATAACCACAACGATTATGAAACACATTTAAATAGATAATATACTGATGTATAATGATTTAAAATTAAGATAATAGTGGAACTATTATAATCAATGCCCTATAAATAGAAGTAATATACAATAAATCATACCAAGGGAGAGGGGTTACAATTATAAAATTACTATGACAAGATAAAAAGGCAAAAAATGTGTGAAGATGGATTTATTGATCATAAAAATAATTTTATCTAATACATTATTTGATTTGGTTTTATTAACTATATTATAACATTCATGAAATCTAAAAAAATTCAAAAATCCAACAAAACCTTAATAAAGGATTTTTCAATAAAAAACAATGTCGTAACATAATCGAAATGAGGATATATTTGGTATCATCTATTATGATTCAAATAGATTATTTATTACAGAATTAATTATTATAAATATGATTTAATTTTTCAAAATCTACCAATTTTAGATTCTTTTCATGTATATTTCATGAATTTATTATTGATATAAATAAATTAAAAATATTTAGGGAGGAATAAAATACCATTATTTTCTAGGAGAGAATTGATTATATAACACTTATCTAAAACTGCCCCAATTTATCAACCTAATGAAATTTTTAGAGAATATGAAGAGGAACCCAATTCTATAAATAGAATAGATATACAATGAATGATGGATGTACCTACTGTAAAATAATACATTGATGTATTTTTGAATAAATTACCCAAACATCTACTTAAATGTGAAGTTGAATTTTTAATTGATAGCATCCCTAATTAAAAAACATATCTTAGCCTCTATAAATAATTTCCCTAGAATAATTATTTAAGTTAAAGATGCAACTATAACAGTTTTATCTAGGGGATCATACACTATAGTTATTACTATCATGGTCGCATATTATATTTTTGAAAAAGTAAAACTGGATTATGATTTTTTTCAAGGATTAATGAAAAAATAATCCATTACAATAACGAACATGTATTTTCTACAATATATTACTGATTTATTTGATAAATTTAATTATCCTTAATACATATAAAACATAGAACTTTATTATTTTTATAATAAATTATTAGTTAAGAGGTATTTTAGGAAAGATATGACAATTCATATGATGTAATGAAATTTAGAGTTTTCAATAAATCCATTTGGATTATCTAATGCACCCTTAGTGTTTATGGATATGATAAAGATATTTTTTAAGTATAATACTTATGATTTTCAGTGGTATTTATTTATGATAGCATAATATTCTCAAAAATCTATGATAATCAAGAGAACCATTTGATAATTGTTCCTAAGACATATATAGAAAACAAAATGTTGGTAATTTTTATAAAAGGTATTTTTAGGATTCAATATGTTATTATATCGGATCAATTATAAATAATATATTTGGTGGCTCTATAATCTTTTTTTCTAGAAAAGTCCATGAAATTTCGAAATAATTTTCTTTTTATCATTCAAATAAATGAATCCAGATTGAACAATAGCTAACTCAACATGCATGATTGAATTAAAATGAATAATACAACATTTTGTTAAAATTAGTATAAATTTCACAATCATATTTAAATAAATATGATGAAAAAATAGGGGGAACAAAATTTTGAAATTGATTTAGAAATAAAGATTATGGTAAATCTTTGAGAAATTCAATTGGTATAGCTAGATATCTAATTTACCATTTTTTATCAATATTATTTTATATAAAATGTTTATTTTGTTGTAGAATTATTATATAGGTATTTAAATGAAATATGTTCATAATATATATAATAAAACAAGTTAATAAAAATAATATAGGCATTATAGTGAATGTAACTAATTTATATAAATCTTATAAGATACAATTTTTTTAAAAAGCATTTTGCATGAGTATAATAAAAATAATATTTATCACAGTTAGAAATGTAATCAAATAAAATTATTTTCAATTATTAAATCTATCTCTTGAAAATAATATAATAATAGAAATTTCATTTTTGTTAATTTTTTTGTTACCCATGTTAATGGAAAAATATAATGGTAAAATAATCATTTTTCATAATATTATTTTTATAAACATTGTATAATTTTTATCCGAAGAAATTAAAATGATCTATTTTAAACTCTAAATTTAATATGATGTTTAAATAGAAATTCAAAGAAATTAATACTCATATGAAAATAAATTATTGTAAATATTTCTAGTGACACATAATGAATAAATATTCATTAATATTCAAAAAAACTTTTTCTTATATATTAAATGATTTAATTTAAATTTTTATATCCCCTGTTTATATATTAAATTATATTTAACGGGTCTCCAAAATGGATTTAGAATGTTAAAATTTGGTAAGTGGTGTTTTATTATATTTTAATGGATAATATAATTACTATTATTTATAGTTGATCAAGATTATTAAGTGTTAACAGGGGTAATCAAATGTGATGAGATATTTACTAAACCAATTTGACAATTAGACATTTTAGAATAACTTTTTACATTGGAAATTATTATATAAACCCACCACCATCCTTTACCAACATAACTAACACATCTAATATAACTCACATAATACCTCTGTGATTCTGTCCTAACTCCTTAACTAAAATTATTTTCCCTGAAACACCCCTCTTTTCACTTATATATGAGCTCACATTCCATTGTCTTATCTATCTCTACCCAAAATGAATTGATCATAAATGTCCCTTTTATTGGCATATCTTAATGTCTCCCAAGGAGTTCGTATGGTTCTAAGGATTCCTCTAATTATTTCATAATCAATATAGCAAGGATTAGGTTCACCTCCTCCTCCTTTTGAATTATGTACATATTTTGGGATAAACACCATTTTTCCATTTTATTATGATTCTATTGTTCATTTTAATCCTTTACTATAAAAATGATTTACTATTGATGATAAGATAACCATATTTCACATTAATCATATTTCATAGTTCATTTTTTATATTTTTCATACTACCTAAATCACACCATAGTTCTCTTACTACTCATTTCAATTGAAAATATTCATTATGTGTTTTCATTTTTTATTTAATTTTATTATTCTCCCTTATATTCTTAATAAATCTCATTATAATAAAAACATTTATATATCAATGAAATAATATATTTTCCTCTAATTTACCCAATTCAATATTCCATTGGGAATACCTTCCATACCACCGAAGTCATTTTATAATGTTACCATTTTATATTTTTATATTATAAAAAAACTATAAAATATTTTAATGGAACCATATAGATTCTCTTTGTCTTTGTGATTGGGAAAATCCAAGTTCGAAACCAATATTCCCTACCAGAGATCTAAAATGATATTTTATTATGATATTTTATTGATGTTACACACATAAAGATATAAATTTCATGCGTTCACCTTTCTATCTCTCTAAGGAATTGGGTAATGAATTAATCTCTAGTGATATGTAGTTTATGATACTTTGGAAACATTTCTTAGAATAGTTTTTGGATACCATACTTATTAACCTTATAAATATGAAATATTTACCCTAAATGTTCACTAATGAATTGTATAAATAACTAATCTCTATATATGGATTTTTCATGATACCTTGGAAGCATTCCTCCGAAATGTTTAATATTGAAATATTTAATTACCATGGTAATATTATTTTTTAAATCCATATTGATAAAAATTGGTGATATGATCATGAATGACTTATGATTATTTTTCGTTGACATTTCAATGTTATAACTCATGTACTCAAGATAAGGTTTCACCTCATGTGCAAAAAATCATGTTATAAAAACTGTATATAAACTTTTATAATGACTCATATAATTATAATCACATTATGAATAATGTTCTTATGATAATTTTATTCCTATTTTCCTTATGTTAATGCTTATATATTATCACTTGTGTTTTACCCAGGATGTTTATTTTTTATTTTTATTCATTATTTATCCCTTACTGGCCTTTATGATCACCATTTGCATCAGAAAACTGTCCCTTGGAAATCATATAAAGAGAGGTGATCTAGGAACATATAATAAAAAATTATATCAAGAGACTTAATATATGTTTAAGTTCTCGTATGTGATACATTTATACCTTGTATTATGTTCCATATTTCGATAAAGGTAATCCATAATAAGAAATGATGAAATCATTAGTGTAATAATTTTATTATGGAATTAGGATTAAAACCATGCAAGAAATTTTTGGTCATTACAGTTTTTATCAGATCATGGTTTATCCATTTGTTGAAATCACAACTATAAATCTGTAATGAAACTCCAAGGAATAATCCTAAATGAAAAATTCTAAATATATTATACATCCCTAAATTTGGGTTTATGTATAGATTATGTGTCACCTAGAAAATACAACCTTTTTTATTACTATAAAGTGGACTAGGTTGTGGTAGATATTCACCAAGAGTTATTCACCCTAGAAAAGGTAGTTTCGAACTGGCTCAATCTTCACATTATTTCAACATGAGTGGGGAAAAGGCTTCACACCTATATAGAAACACTCGGGGGAGATTTTGCGGTTACAATTTTATTTTTATGATCCATTACAAACAAAGTATTACTAATTTGATTATTTATTTTAATATAAAATATTACATTACATGATCTTAGAGGTTTAATGTTATATATTCTTAATTATTAAACTCACCTTTAGATTTTTTGTTATAATCTTCTCATTTATGAGTTTTGTATTTAATAAAATAGGGTGAAATTGAAGGGCTCATGTAAAAAATTAATGCACTAGACAATGAAGCAATGAACATCAAAATATTATTGAAGATAGAGTTGAAATAAAAATTATGATGTTAAATTACATATCTCATGTTATGAACAATAAAATTAACCACATAGAGTTTCTTGATTAACCAAGGGGGAATAATTATTTATAGATTCCTTCATCATCTAATGATCACAAACTATTTTAAGACCTTATAATGTAATTATTGTAGAAAAATGGATCAATTTTATGTAAAAAATATATTACATGATTTATTATTCTAAAAAACATAAGATTTATTTATCAATATATCACTTATAGGGAATTCCAATAACTGGAGTGAGTTTTTTAGGAACATAATGCCATGGAATGATGTCAAATATATGGAGTGGAAAGAGTTAAAGAATATATTTTAGAGAAAATATTTTCCTTAAAACCAAAAGAAAATGTAATGGGTGAACCTAGACCATTTAAAAAGGATAATGAATTGGTGGGATAATGTAGATATTTATATATTGGAATTACATAACCATAGATTGATATAATTATACATGGATTTATTGGTATAATATCTATATCAACTCCCTTTTCACATGATGTCTAGGTGATCGGGATTACAGACCCATGGATTGGTTATCATTGTTGATGTTATTTCATTCACCTTACACGTGTATATTCATATTTATTTGTAGATTTATATGTATGTGAATATACATATATATATATATATGTTTATAGATATAAATATAAATGATGTTACATTTCCCAGTTGATTGGGATCACAGTCCTTGGCATCAACTGTGGTTTTACATCCTTTATATGCAATATCATTTTAGTTGTGTCTTCACTAGACTGGTCATATTGCAGAAAATGAGGTTAATGTACATGGGTTAGAAATAATTCCATTATTCTACCCCCAATGATGAACTTATAAATGTTTTTTCATAAGTGTATGATCATGTAATATTCATAGCCTATAAGTGACCCAACTAGAAAGATAAATCAAAATAAATAACATGAAACTATAGTTGATCCCTGGGTCTGTGATCCCAGTTAGCCAGGAAATGTGGAATCATGTATATTTGTTTATATATATATATATATATATATATTTACATATATATACATATATACAAAAATATTAAAATATATGATTAAGGTGATTGAAATACAAAAAACAATGATAGTCGACCCATGGGTCTGTAACATCGATTTCTTGGACATATAATGAAAAGGGAAAGGAAATTGATGTCATAAAATTCAATCAATGAATAATTAAGTCTATCTATGTGTCCATAATCCTAATCGACAAATACAAGCTTCAGTTAGCACCATAATGTTTTTGAGCAAGCTATTTCACCACATAGGGATACTCTTCTAACTATGGGTTCACCCGTACTTGCTTCCAATCACTGTAAGGAATTATTCTAGGGAATTATGTTTGGAAATAATCGGATTTTACATTTAGATAGACTCCATTCCTCTTATGACATGTAAATCAAATCCAATTTTAGAGACCTAGGTCCCAGTTTATAGGTAATCTTGACAGTACGAGTTGGATGATCTCTAAGGGTTTGACCCTTAGGAAAAATATACGGAGATATCAATAGTGAGATGACATTACCACCACTTTTCATCTCAAATAATAGATATTGTAATTATACCTATCAATCATTAGAGAATAATTATCCATGATTATCCAATGATGTGGAAATCCATGTCCAACACCTCATTCTAGTAATCGATTAGAGAGAGAATAGTATTCTTTATCACTTAGGGGATCACAATAATCCATGAGTAAAATTAGATCAAGGGTAGCTTAATAATAATAATCATAAGTTATTAAAGGAGATGAAAATCATTATTATCACTTGAGAGATCATATTCATAGATGATTATCATTACTATAGATTACATTCCCATAAACCTTGATCATAGGAACATGGCCCATATCCTATGAAGCATATATGGGAATCCCAATAATATAATAATCAAGCATTGATTTTCAATATAGAGATCCCATATAGTAGTTAGGGGTATTAGAGTATATATAAGAAATAATATCTCTCAAAAGTCTGATCCCAGTAAATCCAATCAGGGAATCCCAGTAAAAAAATATGATGGATCCCAAGAATAATTTCCATACATTAAATAGATAAATATAACCACACCACATTAGGCTCATCAACCACCATCTATGAAGAACCTTTAGTAATTATATATACATCAATATTAAATAAGTGAATACATAAATAAAAGAGTGAGGGTGGCCAAATGCCTAAACCCACAAGTACTATCATAACATCAAGGTATTAGATGTTTTTAATAGGTTATATGGTGACACCCACAACCATATCTTCCCAAACTATAGCATCTTGCCTTTTTATAACTTAACATTTCAGTATATAGTACAAAACATAATATCTTTTCATGTTTATTTTCTTGAAAAAATGGTACATAATACATGAAAACCTAAGAAATTATTCAAAATACACTTTAAGAAACCTTCATATTTTCACCTTAAGTTATATTTATTGCATCTCATAGCTTGGGGAAACACATTTAATGAAAGGGGTGATCAGGTTGGATAGAAAGGGAATAAGCATTGAAGACATCTATAATGTTATCTTGAGACATATCCAAAAGAACATGAGGCTTAATGATAATACATGATCAAGAGGAAAATATTAATAATAAAGACATGAATCATATCATGTAAAAGTTGATGAAACATTTAAATGATATATTAATAACCACATCTCTGAGGTTTGTCACCAAGGTTTCATAAATAAAAATTAACAAGGATATTCCCCACAAAATCACAAAACATGTCATATTTTGAGACTAAATTATTTACCTAGTGCATTATAGCACTATCAGGGTGCACCCATCATGTGTAATGATTTTAAATGATCCAGATAGATCATAATAAAAAATTTCATTAATAACCTATGGATAATAAATAAATGAGTTTCTTATAAAAAACATGGAATACAAAAGAGCTTAAAGACGTGATCATTAAGTTAATTCTAATGCTTTTAAAGGGAATGCATGTTTCTTCAATGTTAATCCCCAAATAAAATAAATACTTTTTTACATATAAGTGAATAAACCTATAAATTAATATGGTTTTGTCATTCAAAAAAAGAAAATAATATAGAATTCCTTAACGAGAATAATGATATTTTGAGAAGTAAATTTGGGTGAATGAAGGGCATAAAAAGTTGTTTGGGAAAAGAGTAAAATGAGAGGCAGAAATGGCATCCCATTAATAATTTTTTATTATTATTGAAAAGGTATAATATAAAGTAGTGCACGTAACTTGGTTTGGAAATAAGAAGACATTACACATAAAAATTCCATTGAATGTAAATGAGAAGTAATGATTCCCTTACCTTGAAGAGTTGTTCCTAAAACTTAAGGATGGAACCTTGGGGGATTGAGGACACCATAGAGGAACTTAATTGGGGGATAATAGAAAATAGTAGTGTATCAATTTTGAGTGAAGATGAATTTTCAAATGGGGGGTATTTATAGAAAAAGTGGAGGAATTATTTAATAATTTCGGAATTTAGTCCATAGAAATATATTTTGTGGATAATTGAAAACCATTGCAATACCCATGGGTTTAATCCCAAGATGTACATTTTTTACACATTTTATGATACTTTAATCCTCTATAACCTTACACCATTACTTATGTTGTGGAAAAATAACTCAAGGTGTCATTGCAACATTTTTGAGTTTTTTTTGTTTGTTGAAAAAGCAGGTTTTAATGGTGAATTTTAAAGTTCCATAGATATTTTTTACAACCCATGTCTACAGAGAACCATGAAAAAACATTGGAATATTAAGAGATGGTACAAAAAGAAAAGATACAAGGTGGGTTATTTTATAGTGTTTGCCAATTTTTGGGGTCCAAAATTTGGAGATTGGTGAGCATTAAGAAATATGGATTTACTTGAAGACCATTTAAAAATATGGGAAACGAATGAATTTCATAATAATTAGATTCTTGAAGTGGATTCTGCAAATACAAGTAGAATTTTGATGGTGAGCTTTGCGATTACAACGATCTTCACAAATCGAAGAGGTGAAGGGAATTCCAAGGGAGCTTTATAGTGGTGACAAAATGGAATTGATGGAATTATATGAAATTACAAAAAGATCTATAATCAAAATATTTACATGGTGCTTCATAAAGTAGAGAGAGTTTCATCTGAAATTTCAGAGCTCGACGATTTGGTCTTACTAGGTGCTGACGTAGCATGGAAGGTTCTAGAGTCATTGGGAAGTGCCTATAAATAGGCCTCTGCCCCTGAGAGAAGAGTAGAGAGAATCACAGAAAAACATAAGGCTCTCACATCGTGAAGGAGGTTATCAGAGGAAGTGATCTCAATGAATGTAAGGGAATTTGTAGAGGATGGTTGAGCTCGGTGAAAGAAAGGCACACCACACAGGTTAGTTCATTTTTACAGAATAAGTGTGCTTAATAAAGGCTTGTTTGAGATTTACAAAATAAAAATGGATAGTGTGAGATATGTAACTAGTTAGATCTATGAACTAGTGATATTTTTAAACTTGTGAGCCTTGCGAAGAGGTAGGGACTTTGCAAAGGCCAGTATGAGCTTTGTGAAATTGGGAGCTTTGTGATGTTAGGGTGCTTTGAAAAAAAGATTTAAAAGGCATTGCATAGTGTTCAGTGGAAAAGTGGTATTCATTAGTGGATGAAAGTGAAACTTCAATAGGTAATCTACATACAGTAGAGGATACACTCATTATTTATAATGAAGCAACCAACAGGTCTACAAACGGTGAGTGGATCTTTTAAAGAAGCAGTGAGCACACTTCAGTTGAGAGAGTAGTGAGCTTTCAAATTGTGATTGGTTTTAAACTAAGACGGAAGGTGAGTCCAATCCAAATATTGTAAAAAATAGTGTTCTTTTAGTGGATTTTTTACACCGAGAAATTTTCATTGTATGCTCCTTGGACATATCCCAATGAGGGCGAACCAAGTAAAAATTGTTTTGTCTCGTGCATGCTTTAATTTCTATTCATATTCTCTACAAGAAAAAGAGAGAAGAGAGTTTTGTTTGAATATGAAACAAGATCAAAAGGAGTTGTTGATTTAATCGATCGTACCCCGATTCACCCCCATCTTAGTGTATTTGACCTAGTGAACCAAACAACTTAACACTTCTTTTGGCATGTAAAATTAATGATTTTATAAAGTAATGTTTAAAAAAAATCAAATTTTCCTTTTTAGGCTATGGATAGTAACTTATAGATTTTTAAATGATTGAAATATATTAAAATACAAAACATTAAAAAATTGACGTATTTTAGGCCATGTATTATTACATCACTATGACATAAATATAATGTCATAAAATATATTGAAACCCTATTAATGTATTTTTTACTATTCATGAAAAAAAATCAATTATTTAATAAAATTCTCATAAAATATCCGTAACCTAATTTCAACATGCTTATTTTAAATTTTTTCTATTGAATAATTACATCTTGATAAATATAAGGATTTTAAATTTTAAATATTAAAATCTTTATTTATTTAAAAATAGCAGTTTTTAAGGTATAGTCAAATTTTTGACACTTATAGAACGTTTCATAGTGCATTATAAAATTATTTAATAATTAATTATTTAAATAAAATTATTTTCAAAGGAAATTTAATTTTAAAAAATACTAATTATAATTTTTTTTTATTATACAACTTTAATATATTTTCTAGAAAAAAAATTATGTTTTATTTTCATCCAAAAAATAAAATTATCAAATTTAACTTAATTAAAAATATATTTTATTAAGAAAAACTATTGATAAAATGAAAAAGGTGGATAGAAATTTTATTAATGCAAAGGTATTTATACTTTATATAATTAGGGATGAGAAACATAACCACTTATTACACCTGCATATGGACTTATGGTAAGGTGTTGGATAGTGGTAGTTTTATGTGATGCCACAAGTGACATTGATTGAAAGGTAATATTCACTAACATGAACATCTATCATGGTAAATTTAATTCATGCTTAACTTGTTGAAGCTCATCGTGGGCTTGGTTAAGGATAAACCCCAGTGATGAAAACACCCTCTGATGTCCTGACAAATGGGTTTCAAAGAACATGACTCTACTATTTTAGGCCATCAATTCTTCATTATGTATTAGTAATTCTATGACATTACTACTTATAAACATTAATTATAATAGTTAAATTATAACCCAATTGTATAGTTTCCAATGGTGATATTTACAAATTTTAATATTGATAAATATTCATATAACGGTCGAATCTCAATAGTCACATTTCCCTTTATACCTAATAAATACTATGTCATTCTTTCACTCAAAAATCACTAAATTGTTTATTAAGGTGATATTTTTAATTTCATAATATTTTATTAGTTTTATAATATCTTTTTCATGTCTCATATTATAAGTAACACACATTTCTTAAATAAACAAATATCATTTAAAATGTTTGGGTCATACATTATTTCCCCCTTAATAAATGTCATCAACAAACTTTCAAGTCATTTTCTCTATTGTTAAAAGTTGAGGGTTCTTTTGCATCATTGTCACCTATGGTTCCAACATGTATTCATCATATTTATGTTTTCTCTGCAATAATTTTATGAGGTGGGTAGTCTTCTTTCATAATACATTGTCTCTATGATCCAAGATCTCTACTAGATTCTCCTCCTAAAAGAGGTCGTGTTCAAGTTGTACCATCTATGGATTCAATACTTATGACGGATTAGGAATGTACTTCCTCATGATAGATACATGAAATACATTAGAAACTAATGAATTATTTAGTGGATGTGATAACCAAAATTCCAATTCTCCTATGTGATCCATGATTTCATAGGGGGGAAATGTACTTATAGATACACTTCTATTTCTTCCCAAACTGGATGACTCTCTTCCATAGTGATATCCAAAGGAAATATTTGTCCCCAACATTAAAAATCAATGTACATCCTACAATTTTCAACATAGATCTTATGAAGACTTTGAGTAGATTTTATATGTTTTTTGATTTCATGAACCTTTTCTGTCATATCTTTCACAAGATGAGGCCAAAAAAATTTCCTCTTACATACTTAATCACAACAATTAGGAGTTTTACATCAATTTCCATATAAATATTCATTTGGTTACATTTTAATGATTTACTATAATATATTATTGTATGAAATTCAACTAATGGGAGGGTTTGATCGCATCCACTTTTAAATTCCATTTATAATATTGTCATCATGTCCTCAAGTGTGTGAATAGTCCTTTCAGATTGGTCATCAGTTTATGGGTGATAGGCTGCTTTGAAACTCAATTAAGTATTAAGAAAATGTTTAATATTTCTTGAGAATTTATATGTGAACCTTGAATCATGATCATAAATTATAGAAAGTGGAACCCCATTAAACCTCACTACATCCTTTATGTATATATTGGAACGTTTCACAGGAGATAAATCATCCCCAATAGAGATGAAAATGGTAGTTCTGGTGAGACGATTCACTATAACCCATATCAAATTTTTTTATTGGATTTTCCTAGGAGACTAGTGATGATGTACATAGTGATATTGTCCCACATAGCTGTTGGTGTGGACAGTGGTTGCAATACCCACATAGAATGTTGTTGCTCTGCCTTCAATTTCGAAAATACTAAGCACATTCTTGTTTAGCCGACAATCTATATTTTCATATTATCCCACAAATAATGATCTTGATGGTCCCTATACATTTTAGTGCATCCAATATGTAAATATAATATAGATATTTGAGATTCATCCATCATATCTTTTTTTATCTCCTAAATAGATATTTCACATAGCCTTTTTCAACCTTTCTATACACCTTCATGATCAATATTGAACTCTTGAATCTCCTCATTCATCATATCCTCTATCTTCCTTTGTAAAAAATGATCTTATCTTTGACTTTTCTTGATATTCTTTAGTAATTATGGTCATGAAATAATTTGGGATAGGTTTTTTTTATGCCCCTTCCCTTATAATTCCCATGTTATGTTTTACTAGGTCCATGATAAAAGGATCTCATTGAATCCTCATTATTTCTAGAAAACCATGGTATTTCCAACATAATGTATCATAGAATTTGGTTACTCTTCTAAGGTGATCATGAATTGAATAGTCACAGTCTTTAAGAAGTTCCAACCATATTCTTTGTCTCACGTTCAATTCCTTTTTCATGAAAATATACATAAAACATTGGTGGTATGTGTATATATCATATTTATCACAATAAATATAGTTCAATAATATTTTCAAAGAAAAAATAACTACATCTAGCTCCAAGTCATGCATAGATTAATTATTCTAATGTTGTTTAAACCATCTAGATTCATAATAAATTATCCTTTAATTATTCGTGTGGACTCTCCCAACCTCCTTTATAGATGAATCACTATAAATAATGAATCCTTTTTTGATGGAGGGAAGAGTTAACCCATGTTTATTATTTAGTCTCTTATTCACTTACTGTAAAATTTATTCACAATCCTTTTTTAGATTAACTACGCTACTTTTTGAGTTATCTTTGTTAGTGGATTATAAATTTGCATTTTTTTTCAAAAATTACCTATAATATAATGTTACACCAAGGAATCTACGATTCTTAATAATTTTTGTAGGATGAAACCGCTCCTCTATAGACGTTTTTCATAGGGTCAATTGATATTTATTCATTAGTTACAATGTGCCCCAATAATGCAACATCTTGTAACTAGAATTTACATTTTTTGAATTTTCCATAAAAACACGCCTTCCTCAGAGTTCCCAAGATAACCCATAGGTGATCCTCGTGCTCCACATGACTCTTTGAGTATATCATAATTTCATAAATAAAAAATACCACCAATTTATCAAGGTAGTTGTTAAAGAGTCTATTCATGAAAAAAATATATGGATACTTAGTCAGAATGAAGGGAATAAAAAATTCATAATTCCCATATCTTTTTTATAAGGAAATCTTTGGAATATCTTCTTTCTTCACCCTCAATTAATGAAACCCATATCCGAAGGGAATCATAGAGATTATTTGATCCCCACACATATGGTCAAATAAAACACCAATCCTTGGGAGGGGGTACATGTTATTCATTATAATACCGCTAAGTTCCCTATAATCAATTAATTAAATCAATGATCCATCCTTGTTCTTCAAAAATAGAATATGTTCTCAACAAGGAGACACAATTGGTTGGATAAATCCTTTATCCACATTATCTTCTAATTGTTTCTTTAATTCATATAACTTCAAATTATTCTTTATATATGGGGTATTCGATATCTTCTTGGATCTGGGTATGTGTTCAATGTAGAAATCAACCTTTTTTTCTAGGGCAGATCTAGGTAACTCTTTAGAAAATACATAAATGTATTTCTAAATGATAGGAACATTATCTATATTTATAAATTATTTTACTTCTCTCTATTCACTAATAATCTCCATATAGAAGGATATAGGAGGTTTGTAAAGACAAATCTTAGTCTGGGATAAATATCCTTTTAAAATGACTATAGTTCTCAATTCAATATTACTAAAATTTCATTTCTTATATAGTTGATCATAACATTGTACTTTGATAGCCTGTCCATCGTTTGAATGGTGTCCAATTAAAACATGGGAATGTCTATTCTCTTTGTGATCAGTTTGTAGTAGAAAAATATAATACTAGAGTTTCTATAAAATTTCGATGCTAGGATAATTCCTCAAAGAGTATTGAATAATAAATCTAATTATAGAAGTTCATGTATAGAATCTATATTCATTAAAAACTTGGATGAAATAAAGAAATCACTAGAACCTAAATCCAAATAATTAATTTCTATATTTGAGACCACTATTAGTGTACCTTCCACGACATCATTCAGATCCTCAATATCATCCATTATGATAGAAAAACCTCGACCATCGTCTATTGGCCTATATTGATTTTGACAGTGGTTCCCCTCCTTTATTTTCATGTGATTTGGACATTGATTGTAAATTTTACCAAGAAATCAATACTAGAATCATTGATCTTATGGCTGGTACTTCACCTTCTTAACCTTGTCGTTAGTGTTTTGAAGATAGGGATTCACCTCAACATGATAGTACAGAGCTATATTGTCCCCTCTTTCAAACATGTAGCACGTTACACTCCCAAGTAATCAGTTCCTAGAATGATTATTCCCACATTTGTCTCATGTTTCAAGTTGAAATTTCATTCCTCCTCTTTAATGATCAAAGTCCCCCTAATTTTAGATCCATTGTTATATTCCTTTCATTAAAATTATGTGACCACTAAATTTTTCCAAACTCCAATTAAACCTCCATATAACTCCATACTATCACATTATATCTATCATAGTCATGATTTTCTATAGTCTTATGTATATGGGGTCTCAATACATCAAAGAATATATCAGGATTTACCATAGGATTCATAATGAAGGTGGAGGTTTATAGAGAATGTATTATAATGGTAATTTCATTGACTCTTACTGATTCATTTTCCTTCTGATTTTGTTCTATGAGTTACTTATCTATTTTCGTTCACATCCAATGGGGTAAATATTTATTGAAAAATATTCCCCTTAAATATTCCGAATCAATTATATTGATCTACCTTATTTTATTCATGTTTTTGATCAGTGTCCACCACTAATAAATTTCTAATTCTAGGTGGTATAATCACAAAGATTCTTTCTCTTCTTCTAGACAATAGTTTATAGAAAAGATATTTTCTATAGAGATAATCTATTTTTCAACAATAAATGGGTCAATAGATCCACTAAAATAAGGTTTTCATTGATGCATAAAGGACTCAATAGAAATTGTTTCCCTTTAAGGAGAATCTGGTGTCACAGCTTGATTCAATTTATTATTCATAACTTGAGTTAGTTTATTCATTATCATCAAATTTCTTTTCATTCTAGATTCCATCGTAACATTTTCAGTTCATTTTTTATTACACATGTTATTTATGTGGTTCTTCTTATATTTAGAAATTTTTATATAATAAGAAATCCTTATTTTGAAACATGTTACTTTTACATACCATATAATTCAAAATGGATTTTATGACTTAAAACATCATGCATAAATATGTTATTAATCTATTCTATTAATAATTAAATTTTCTATATATACTTCATAATGGTTCATAAAAATATTGTGATTAACCGAACATATCCCCTGATAGTGTCAAAGAAGGAGTGAAGCAAAGACCTTTTTCATGCACTAATTCCTACTTGACTCTAGCTCAATGAGGTTATTTCATGTGTTACCCATAGAAAAATTTATTCTAGATCCACATCCAATTGTTCGTATCTAGAGAGTAATTTCATTACTCAGAATACTCTTAAATAATATTTAACTAAAAAAATTGGTTGTTTTACTATATTTATACATGTCACTAGTGGTTTTACAAGTGCTTTCAATTCATAATTTTCAAAAATAACTAAATAGTACTTTGATACCAACTACAGAATCTATCGTTTTTATTACATAAAATTTCATCACATAGTTCAAAACATAGGCTCTTTTCAAGATAGTTTCTTGGAAAAAGGTTATATAGAACATGAAAACTGAAAAAAAAAATTCAAATCACAATTTATGTCACCATCATGGGTTCATCATAAGTTATACTTTCTCCATCTCATAACCTATGGACATACATCAAATGAAAGGAGTGGGAATGAGACCAAGTAAGTGAAAATAAATAGATACATATAAAAAGTGATCCTAATATATATCAACAAGAAAATGAGGCATAACAAAAATACATGTGAAATATGTGCATAATAATAATAATTAATTGAATCATAAAATTAAAATGTGGCTGAAATAATTAAATGATACATTCACAATCATATCACTGAGATTTATCACCAAGGTGTTGTAAATAAAATTTACCAATGTTATTAACCAAGATATCATAAAATATGTCATATTTAGAGATCAAATTACTAACCCAATTAATCTGGAGGATATTAGGGTGGACCCTTAATATGTATTAATTTCATTGGAACAAAATAGATCATAATAATTTTTTTAATAACCAATGGAGAAAAAATAATAGGTTTGTTTTCAAAAAGAATACCTTATAACACGAAAATGGAATTTGGGTCTCATGTGTGTTAATACAAAACTAAAATAAATAATTTGTACATATAATTGAATACTCCTAGAAAATAAATAGGTTTTGGTATTCTGAAAAGGAAATAAAAATAATTTCATAAGGATAAATAATAAATACTCAGAAGTAAATTTTGAAGCATCAGGGGTATAAAATGTGGTATTATAAGAGGATAAAATGAGTGAGGAAAATGGTCTCTTATTCATAAAATATTCTTATTAGAGTAAATGTATAATAGAACTTTTAAAAAAAATATTTTTTCAATAAAAAGATATAATACACAAAAATACTCTTGAATGGAAAAGAGAAGTGAAGATTTCCCTTACGTTGAAGAGTTGTTCCTAAATCATTAGGATGGAACCTTGGGGGATTGATAAAATATTTGGTAGAATATATAAGAGAAAATAAAACCATATATTTATGGAAGATATATTTTTATTGAAAGGTAACGGTGAAATGGGTGGGAATTTATAGCAATATTAGAGGAATTGTTTAATAAATTTCAAATATAGGCCTTGGAAATCCAGGTTGTGGAAAATTAAAAACCAACAAAATACCCATGGCTTTTTTCATTATTTTGTAAATTTGGTAAAACATTTATGATAATTTAATCCCCCATAACCTTAAATTATTATTTAAGACCTCATTTTCCATATAAATGCAATGATTCCACAAAGTAATGTTTTCAAAAAAAATCATTTTTAGACATTGGAAAGTAACTTATAAACTTAAAAATTGACTAAAATATATGAAAATATTTTATATTAATAAAGTAACATATTTTAGATCTTGTAATATTATATCATTATGAAATAAATAAGTTTCCATAAAATATACTGAAACCCTAAAATTGTATTTGTTTACTATTAAAAAAAATAAAGTATTTTTGAAAATTCTCATAAATTCACCCTAACACAATTTCGATGTACCTGTTTTATAAATGATGTTAATTTTATCATAAAAATTCTCTAAATATAAAACTTTTGAATTATAAATATTAAAATATTTATTTATTTAAAAATAGTTATTTTAAGGCATAATCAAATTTGTGACACTTATAAAAAATTTATTAGGAAATTATAAAATTATATTATAAATTATTATTTATATAAAAGTGTTTTGAAAGACTATTTAATTAATAAAAATACTATTCAAAATACATTTATTAAATTATAGAAACTATATATATTTTTTAGAAAAATACAATTACGTTTTATTTGTGTTGAAAAAAATAAAAATATAAAATTTTATCAATTAAATGTGTTTATTATAAAGAAAAACTATTATTAAGAGAAAATGATAGAAAAAACATTTTATTTTTATAAAGGGATTTAAAATTTAAATTAGTAGGGTTTGGTCATGTAATCCCTTATTACACCCATTTATTCCCTAAGGGTAAGGTGTGAGCTGGTGGAAGTTTCATAGGGTTCCTCGACTAACATCCACCGAGTTGTAATCTACACTTACCTGAACTTATCCTGTAGAAAATTTCATTAATGATTCAATTATTGATGATGGGTATTGTATTGGTAATTTTAAAAACCTACTAATGAAATCTCCCTCCCATGTTTTGATTAAGGGGCTTCAAACAACACGAATCTACTGGTTGAGTCATTCGATTCTACTTTATATTTTAGTGGATCTATGTAATTACTAAATATAGACACAAATAATAATAGTAAAATTATCAACCAAGGGAATAGTTTCTAATGGTTCAATTTACCAACAGTCATATTGTACAATAGTCATATAACAGTCAAATACCAATGGTCACATTTCCCCTTATACCCTATAAATACTACTTCATTATTTCACTCCAAATTCACCACTATTTTTAAATATATTTTTTCATTTTCATATGATTTTGATTAGTTTATAAATATTTTTTTCATCGATGATAATATATGTAACAAATATTTATTCATGAAACAAATATAATTTATAAAGTCTGGGTCGTTACACAAACCCCAACACACTAGTTTGGGGTCTATCAACCATTGAGAACCAAATGTGACCCTCAAATAATAAAATAAGATAAAAACCATACTCAAGATCCTAATTAGGAAATGTAAATGGATAAATCCTATATTATATTCTTGATGGTAATTAAACAGATTCATCCTACTCGAGATCCTCAGAACATTAATTTTGAAAAATTCATCCTCTATGAGACCCTCAAAAGTACCGTAAAATGCAATGGAATCCTATATGGGATCCTTATAATGGATAACATTTAATGAATATTACATTGGATATCCTAGTTCATCATGTAAACAAATTTATCCCATACAGTACACTCAAAAACTAGATGAATATTGAGTCTTACTAAACTGGACCATGTAGGTTGAAACATATGTAGATGAATTACATAAGGGATCCTCAGAAGAAGATAACCTCAAATACTATTAGGCCAAATGAGAAGATATCACAAGGGAAATTTAATAAAGGGGAATATCGATAAGGTAATAATCAAGAAAGATAGTTTATGACCTAATGCATCTCAAGGCATTTCTCTCAAGAGACAACTAGATTTTATTACCTGAGGAATAACCTATCCATTTTAATACAATCTCCATAACACTAAATAGGATTCCTCAAACCAATACACAGGTTTCTCCATCACGATATATGTATATAAATACTTAAAATGGAATTATCATATGTATAATTTTTATTTTAGGGTGAAAAATAGGAAAAACCACGACTGGGGTAATAAGAGAAGAGTACCCAACATGTGTACCCAGGTACACCATGTGTTCCCTTGAAGATCAAACTGGGTGTGTACTCTAATCAGGCATGGAATTTAAAAACCCATGTACATTAATTGTATGACATGTACATAGTGTAGACCCTACATGGGGTACCTACCTATGTATATTACATGGCTGAGATGTGTGACTCTACATGGTGTGCGACTCACATGGGGTCTGGTCATGTACTATACATCGTTATGTGTCATTGCATGAGTTGTACGACTAGGTACTCAGTTGCATAATATAGTCCTAGTGCATATATTTTATATACCATAATGTATTCCACTTCTTAAATTTTCTCTCCCCCAAAGAAGAACAGATTGTTTGAGTTCTCTAAACTACATGTCATGTTATCTAGATTCCAAAACAGAAAATCCCTAAATATGAAAAAACCCCTTATTTCCCCCAAATAACAATAGAATTATCCATAAGGGGTACTAATAAAAAATAATTGAGTATTAAAAAATTAAAAAGAAAAATATAATGGGATATATGGAAAAAAATGTAAATATATCCAACGTTTGGGTAGAATCTATAATATATTCACCTGTTTCCATGCGCCAAAGCTACTACATGATGATGTGGCTCATCCCATGCTCCCCAGTAGTACATACGTTTTCCTCCTTCTAGTTATATATATCACTTCCTATTATATTTTCTCTATCACTCTCATTATGGGGTAATCCCATAGGGAATTATCGAGAAGCCAGGGGAGAAGGAAGAAAATAAAAGAGGAAAGGAAAGTAAAATTAAATGAAAAGGGGGTCATCCCAGCCCCATGAACTACATGATTTTATGAACCACCTTAGAAAAAATCCCCATTATAGTCTTGAGGGTGGATAAAAAATATAAATACAATGCTTGGTTCATTTTATATGGTCAAATTAACTAACATGATTAAATTAATTTTGAATTTATTAACTATAAAATATTAATTATTCTTCTGAAATTAAAGCTTCTCTTAATTCTACCAAATTTGTATCCTTGTGTAAATACCCCATTTTAGGTCCAACTATGTGGTTAAATGAATTATCTAAGAACATATTCTAGAGGAATATTTACATTTTACCCAAAAATAACCCAAAATCTATTAATAAAAGTTATTCTCAAAATACAAGTATGAAATAAAAATGATTCCTAACAGAAAGGATGGCCACATTGCTCAAAATTTTCATAGAGATGAAAATCAAAATAATCCTATTGAAAATTATAATGTAATTATAGTGCATGTATAGACTATAGTGAAATTATTCATGTGAGGAATTCTGGGACACTCATTCATTGAGATACTGAATTCAAGAAAGATAGAAGGAATCCCAAATCAACCACATTGTCATTCTTTTGGTATCATAGAGATTGAGAATGGATAACCAAATGAAATGGGGAATTTTTCACTTTTTTCCCTCATAGAATTCTGGTACACTATTTTATTCTAGTTATATGAAATAAATTATTTCATTCATGCTTGAAAGGAATATAAAAATAATCCCTGATATTTTGGATGTAGAGTTATTAATTAAAAATCATAGTGGGTATACTAATCCATCAAGGGTATATATAGATTGTCCAATTAATTTTGGTCATTATATTCTTATCATAAATATTTATGTCATTTAAATGTTATAATTTAAAACAATACTATAGATATATTTTCTCTCAAATAATTATTCTGACATAAATTGTAGAAGAAAAGAAATATAACTGTTCTTAGAGGAAATACTTAAAATTATTTTCTTGGGGGATATATATCAACCCATTATTTTCAAGAAATACCACATATATCATTTTTTTAAAATTATTGCTAAATAATGGAATGGAATTAAAATTAATAAATATAGAATGATGAATAATTATCCATGATTACATTCATTAACATCATAAATAATTATCCTTACCTACCCTAGAAAGAGAAAAATAAATACCAATTGAACTATACATGTATCTAAACAAATATCAAAGACCCCATATAAATGTTGTTCATGGATTTAGAGGAATTGAGGGATAAATTGTAATATTTTTTTTAAAATAGATTCATTCATCCATTTATTTCTAATTAAGGATCATAAATTCATTTTATAATGAAAAAGGATGGATCAATGATTCGATTCATCAATTATAGAGAATGAAATTGGAACCCTATAATAAATTGATATGATTTACCATGAATTGATTTTTTATATAAATAAATTGATGGATCCAAATTGTTTTCTATGATTAACCATATACCAGGAATCATCCATAAGAGTTAGGAAAGTGGATATTCAAAAGTAAATGTTCTAATCAAGGTATAGAAATTACATATTTTTTATTAATCACTTCGGTTTGACAAATGATCCAAATTTATTTATAGACACAATTAGTATAACCAATATGGAATACCTCAATAAATTTTTTGTTGTCTTTATTAACGATATTATGAAATATTACAAAAGTAATGAGGAGCATGAGGAGCACCTATGTGTTATATTACACTTTCTAAGGAAAGAGATATTTTTTATAAAGTCTTTTAATGTGGGTTCTTGTTGCAATATGTAGAAATCATTATACGTGTTGTACCTCATGTAAAATTATATATATATATATATATCCTTAAAAACTTGTTAAGTAATGTAAATGTATTTTATGACTACCTTAAGGAGATTCATAGTTTCTATATTCTAGAGAGATGTTATTAAAGGATTGTTAAAGTAATTGCTCAGTATTATAATCTACTAACTGTGTGGAATTTCAAGTAATTATTTTCAATAGGATGAATATTTTTGAGTAAAAAATTAGATAACTAAATAATGGAATATTAATCAAAACTATCATTACATTACACTATTATGGACAAGGATTTTTCAATTGTTGAAATTCATAATTGAATGGACCAATATGTGTACTCTTGATGAATGAAAATGATATTTCTTATACATGTAAGAAACTAAATCCCCACAAGAATAATTATCCTACCCCAGATATTGATTTATCCGGTGATGATTTATTTAAATATATGAATAAACAATATCTATTGGAAGAATTTTAATATATATATCTAACACCAATGTATGAAATATATATTACCATCGATAGAACAAAACATGAGAGAAAGGATATCGTAGGATATTATGAAGGAATATTATTTTTCAATTCATTATCACCTAGTTAAAGAAATATAGGTTGGTGATTTACTGAATAATAAAGACCCCCAGATATCTTTCAATAATAAAAATGTAAAGAGGTCTAATGTTCAAGGACCTTGTAATGATTAAAATAGATGTTTTAAGGGAATTAAAATCATCAATCATATCCAAAATTATTTCCCAACCATCATTATAGGATATTCTCAAGAAATAAAAATGAGATGATCATATGATAGGAAGTAATTCAAAATAAAAGAAAAATTAGGAATTTCCATAACACTACTAGGATCAAGAAAGATTATAATAGTTTATAACAAGGATATGTATCATGTCAATTCCACAATTAAATAAAAAACTATTGGATAAGGCTCACAAATAAATGTTATATATATATATATATATTTATAAAATAAAATTAAGTATAGAAACAAATGGGACACCTATTATTGGGATAACATGAAAAGGGTTTTTTATTATATGAAAATAATTTTGGTATTTCAATATGTGAATTTATAGAGTTAACTTCTTATTGGATTGTTCCAACAAATACTAAAACCTATAAATATGTGAAACAAACATCATTATGGAATTTGTTATAGGCCATAAAATGATAGAAAATGGTGAAAATATAATGTGATTAATCATTCATATATTAAGAATGTCTGTAAAATTAATAATCATACTAGATGATTTCAGCCTTGAGTGATTTATTTGTCTATATATTCATGATGTGGTGAAACTTAATGGAGTATTCTTGTCAATTGTCTCTAATTGTTACCCAAAATTTACTTCTATGATCTGGAGGATGTTCAAAATGGATATGAATATAAATGTTAATGTAATCACATTCAATCATCCTCAAACTGATCATCAGTTTGAGAGTATTATTCAAAAAATGGTTTAAATTTGATGGGGTAGAACATAATATTTCCATGGGATTTGAGACCAAAATATATTACTTGTTGAATTTTCCTAAATAATGGTTTCCACTCATGTACTAAAATGAATCCATATGAATCTGTTATGTGAATTTTTTTAGAACTATGAATTATTAAGATGACATAGAAGAGGGAATTTTTTTGGGAATATACATTTTAAATGGATCCACATAGAAAATAATATATAGGCATATGAAGGTTTATCAAAGTCATAAAAATTGATATACAAACAAATTATTAAAGAATAAATAATTTTGTATTGTTGATCATATATTAATTAATGTAAGGTAAATTAGTACATCTCAAAGTATGACCTATGTTGGAGAAGTTTCGTAGTAGATATCATTACCCATAAATCATTCAAATTTCCACATCGTCTCCAATATATACTTTTTAAGGAACTATATTTCAAACCCTATGCATACTATTGACATTAATATTGAAGAATTTAAACATAAAATTTCTTAAGAAGGAGAATCAATATATATTCTCAATGAAAGGGAATAAATCTTCAGGAACATAACATCCTCAGATGTGAAAATCTTATGTAGAAATCAGAAGTTTGGGGAGAAAAATAATGAGACTGAGGAAGAAATGATTGAAATATTTTTCATTAATTTTTAGGTTTGATTCAAATTTTATGGGTAATATTTTTAGAGGTGTAGAATTTAATTCACTCTGATTTTCTACTTATCATTAATTTAAATTAATTTAATTTTTCTATTACTTTCTATAAATGCATCATTGAACAAAAAAAATCGTAATTTGTTTCATTATAAATATTATCTATATCATAAAGGTTGATTTAAAATAGGCCTGTATAAATAAGGGTAACATAATTGTGAAATATATATTGAAAAATACTATTAATTCATTTATAAAATTCAATTATTATATCGGGATAATTAATAGATTATTTTAATTAAAAAATTCTACTTGATATGTTATTTATTGAATTACAATTATATTAAATAAGGATTTTAATGAAATGTGTTCATAATATATAAATTAAAATAATTGAATAACCATATTTTAGTATTATTTATAAATATATTAACATTAGTTATACTTAAAAGATTATAATTTTTCTAATACTCTTTTTTGTACGCATATATTATAAATAATATATATCAATTTTATAAATTAAATCAAATAAAGAAATTTTCATTTTTTTATATTTATTTATAAAATTTTATACTAATTGAAATTTTATTTTTGGATAAAATATAATTTTTTCTAGGATAAAGAGAAATTATCAGGTAAAAAAATTATCTTTCAATAAATTTATTTTATTTACATTTTATATTATATTTTTATAAATATTTAATTGATATCTTTTAAACCATGACCCACATATTATTATTTGAAATAATATAAAATAAATTAACACTAATTTAATTGTAATAAAATTTTAATACATTTAGGAACACATTATGATTGAAATTGTTTTGTAGAAAAACGGGGTTTATAAACATTTTATCTATTAATTAAACTATTAATTTACACAAATTTATAAGTTCAATAAGGTTAAATGGATCTCAACTTTATATTATAAAAATTTGGTAAGGGGATCATGTTATACTTTTAGTTATAATATAATTACCAAGATTAATATGTAATCATGGTTAATATTTTTTTAAAAGTAGGATTATAATGTTACTTGATTTGTACTTAATTAATTTCACACTGATACCAAATAGATTAACTTGTTTAGGTTGGAAACTTATTTATATATATATCACCAACATTTACCTACCAAACACACTTAATTCACCAATACTATATAACAAACTTGTTATTCCACTATTACACCTTATTTAATAATTTTTTTACAAAAAATACCCTTGTTTTAACCTATAAAATTAGAACAGTCTAAACTATTATCTATTCCCTGTCCAACCCAAAGAAGCTTATCCTGAATTTACCTTCAATATAACTCTATATAACCAAACCTAGATTTTTCTTTGGTTATAATGAGTACTCTAAAGATTTAACGAGATACATAGTACGGGATGTTTTCTCATCCTCCTCATTTGGATTCAATTACTTATTTTGTGATAATCCATTTGGATTTCCATATGATTTTTCTTCCACTTGTTTATATTAAATCATTCACTATCCAAATAATGAAATGTTGATGATATAATTTTCTTCTATCTCTCTCTCTCTCCTCAAACCCATTTTAGTGTCTCTTTTTTATAGCTTCCACACTACTGAAATCACATGATGATTTTGTCCCTACTCTCTCCAACTCAAGATCTTCCTTTATTGAAATCCATTTTAATTATAGGTGATTATTCTCCATTTTTTCATAATCAAACCATTTATTGACTAAATTATTCCTTATTGATGAGACACAATAGTTATTTTTAAATATTAAATTCTATAAAAACATATTTATATAATTCATATAACCCAATTCATTACATGGTTTTACCATGTGATATTTTTTGAATACACAGCCCTAATAGATATATGAAGGGTTCACACTGATAGAGATCCAATGAACTAGGTGAAGTATTAACCTCTAGAGATTAAATTCTTATGATACTTTGGAATCATAATTTCTTAAATTTTTACGATACCATGGTGGAATTACTTGTCAATAAAATATTTTTCTCTAAGAATAACTATAATTATTTGGCTATTGAATTATTATATTGATATTACACATCCACAAATCCTTGCTAGCATACCACCGTAATGTTTTATGATACCACAATGAATAACATTTTGAAATATTTATTTATGAAATATTACTAATTTTTATTTTTTAAAATGTTTATCCTAATTATGTTATTCCCAAATTTATAGGTTATGACTCATGTAATCATGATCATCATATTCCTTATTTAATAATGATCATATTATTCCTTATGTATATACAATCATGTTATTCCTTGCGTACTTATGATCATGTTACGCCTCCTTTTCTTGTGTTCATGTTATACTTCTTATACACATTTTTAGTTTCCTATATTATTCATCCTGTTTTAATTGTGATGTTTATTAATTATATACATTCATCATTTATCCATTACTATGCGTTATGATCTCCCATTTATTTTGAAATATATTCCCAGGGATTCTTATGTAGTGATGCGATCTATGATTATATATTAATGATGTAATTTTGGATAGTTAAAATTTGTTTATTTTTTCAAATGTAATACATGAATTCCATGTACTATGATTATAGTTTCCAAGATAGTAACCCTCAAAATATCCCATGGAAATGATATATTAAATATTATTTATATGTATTTAGGTTTAAAATCGTATATTAATATATTAGACTTTATAGACAACATATCTTCTAGATGGAATTATTATAGATTTTTGATAGAGGGTCTATATTGAAGACATGGATAGTATAACCCAAAAGTCTTGAAATGAACCAATCAAAAGAAAAGGAGTATGTTTAAAGTAGTAGTTGGTATATGGAAAACTAAATCTAGAATTTTTAGTGTGGAATGATCTTGGAACCAAGTATAACTAAATATGATGGCTACATAAGGACATCATGTTGGTTTGTAAAGTAAATATAAAAATCATTAAAATGGATATACAAGGAACTATTACTTTATTCATTAGGATCTTAATGTAGATTTGGTGTATTGATTAGTGGCCCTCACCAATGACAAGTATTTTATCATAGATTTGGTGGATAAAAAGATTGGAGGTATAGACCATATAGAAGTGGAATTGTATCTACTGGACATGATATTTTATAATTAACAATTGGGGGATAAATTTTTAGTATCATAATATTGTAATCATTCTATTTCCATATAAATATATTTTGGAGGAGTTTTCCCTATGGTATATGATTATTTTCCAAACAATTAAAATCCCTTTTTTGTTTCATAGTTTATTTCTTTTATTCTTCAATGTGTGATTTTTTCAAAAAATTAATAATATATAATGGTGATTTAATATGAGATATTATATTTTCACTACCTTACATAGAAATTCTAGTTAGGTTCTATCGAACTATATTAATTCCACCATTTTTCACATATTAGGATCAAGAATGGATTCTAAAATTTAGATTCTCAACATAATAATTTGTATCCGATCTAGGAAAAAAACTATTAATTTTTTTCATTTCATTTTATTGTATTAATTAGGATATATTGTTTCTTTAGAAATGTTTTCAGAATATAGAAATATCATGATTAAGATGTTCTAGTTTCTATAAATCAGATTATAAAGAATAAAAAATGAATATTATTAGAACCAAGAGCATTATCTCCATTTTTAAATGTGTTAAAATAAAAAAGAATAGTCAAAGTAAAATGGAAAGGGATTTGTTGGAAAAAATATTTTGTAGTGTAGATGAGGTTGTAATAGACCATAGCCTTAAATATCTTGGTGGTGAAGTTGAGTACTGACATAACAGTGAATCATGAAAATATGTATGAAAAGTATTCCTCCATTGAAAAAATATTTCATGATGTGGATATATTCTGGAAATATTTTATTAAGAGGAACTAAAATGGGTAATCATATAAGTGATTTTAATAAGATTTTATGTTACATGGAGTCCATTAATCAAAAATTCACTTATTTAATGTGGGCCTTATTTCATATTTTATCAATTATTGAATCCAATGATGTTATGGATACTTTAATTAATAAATCTAGTGGAAAAAATGCCATGGTGTTGAAGTAAATATAAATAAATATTTATAATGAAGAGATATTAATGAAGAATGTCTATTGAGCTACCTGAAAAAAATTCAATGAAAAAGCTAGATGATGTTTCAATTTATGTGAAATCCAAAGTCAAAATCAGGGGAGTGAATAGTGGGATATTAATAAAGGGAAATAAAATTATCCAAGACCCACATGTTGGAATTTTTGGATTATATTTTACATGTAGGAAAAATATAAAGGAAAATAATACCATTGCAGAATTTTTATTTTTTGAAGATCTTCTATAAACACTATGGGTGATAAAGAGATCAATTTATTTTTATCTGTCACATGTTTTTCGTATTAATGTATCATTGAATCTAGGTATTTTTTTCAATGAATACATAATTGAGGATAATTAAATATTATGATTTAGAAAGATTGAATAAGGTATATCATTTACATGATTGAACTATTGGGATTGTTATGAAAGGATATGTGAACATATTAACTAGGAAGATATACTTTCTTTTCCTTATAAGCGGTGAAACATATAATCATATAGTGGATAAATTTTGATATCCATTTTTCAATATAAATATGTATCTTATTTATGAGTTTTATTCATGAATCAGGCATTTTATGACATAATTCTATAGAATTGGCCTAACTAGTGATGGAAAAGATGTTTTATCTTACTTGTAGTTTGAATGACAAAAAATCTACATGAATTATAACTTTAATAATGTATTTTTTTCTTATTAACTAGGAAAATTATGTGATAATAAAATGAAGTTAGTTATTATAAATGGAATTATAAAACATGATTATTTATATTATTGACCATATATAGAAATAATAATTATGATCCAGTGGAATATATGTTTCAATAAAAATAATAATGCAAAATAATAAAATTTTAGAGCTTGTAAACATAGTTTATGTGTGTTAATTATAATATAATATCACATATGGTAAATGTATATTATTCTTTTATCAATAAAGTGACATAAATATTTTGAGTGTTATTTATTAAGTATAGGTTTGAAGTATTAATAAATTTTATTTTATGTTGAGATGAGATGTAAAGAGAAGTAGGTTTAATTCTTGAGGTTATGTGGTATAATTATTGTTAGAGTATAGAATTAGAGGGTTCTAGTGTATTTACATGAAAATAATATTTAATTTGAGAAGATGGATGTATAAATATTAGAACCTAATAGAGTAGAATAGAATACAAAATATACAATATATGAGTAATCGATAGTATTTGAATTCATTCCAATATCCCATAGAGTTTTGGGAGGAAGTAGTTAATTATTTATAAAACCTTAGAAATAGAAGTTCTTCCACACCAGTAGGGTTATAAATTCAGGCAGAGTTAAAAAAATTAAAATTTGATGTTTCCCATATCAATGTAATTAGTTGTATTATATATGACCATATTAACTCCACGCACATATATATAAAATAGAACAATTTTACAAATAATTATTATTTATATGTAATATAACTGAAAATGTTGGATTTTTAGAATGAAATAATGATCTCTATAAGGTCATAAAAATTGAAATTATCACATAACTAATGTAATACTTTGAGGAATAAAATCTAAAATTATGAGGTGGATATGAAAAAAGAATAATATAATTCATAGGTTTAATTGATTTAATGTATATAAGTATCAATTCATTCTTCATACACTCAGGCTCTGGAAGATCCTGATAGGTTGAATGGTGATTTTTTTAATGGAGTTTATATTCCATATATTTATCCAGGGAATGATATACAAAAAGTACAAGGTACAACATAAGATCAACAATTCATTTCCAATGATATAAAATTAGATATAGAAGATCCTAAAAATATGACAAAATCTTTAAGATTCAGAAGACCATTTCAAAACCATATATCTAAATTGAATTTAATAATTATTAAATATTTTAGAGAACCTGAATTTCCATAGGAGGTGGTAATTCATTATGATATAATGAAGTGGTAATTTGTGATGAAGGGGCACATGTAGTCCTTGTATTATTCCTGAGCATTGGTGATTTTTGAACATAAATTGGTAAATAAGGAATTCATTAATAAGTGAGACCTTTATGGATGAAATAAGAATATGGTGGTATGTTTTATAAGGATATGTTTGTTGTGAAAGTCCATCAATTGATGAAATCAGTTTGCGTTAGTAATATTTTTTCTTTTATTGTGAAACATAAAACAACCCCAATATTTCATTGATATTTTTGGAATAAATCATCCATATTTAATAAATATATGTTAATATAACTTTTCAACATGGATACCTAGATATATAAATATACATTGATAAATTATAAGGATTATTTTAGTCTAGAAGTTTCTTAGTATTAAAACATAATGAGTCATTACATGTTGATAGAACCTAGTCCATGGAACTATAAGTTCGATGGAGTCATGATAAAATAAAATTTCATCTAATGGAATGTAGATCATAATAGTTATATAAAGGTTTTTGATGATGGGAGTTTCATCATAGCTATATTTTATATTGATGGAATGAACAAGGAAGGTTCATATAAGAAATGGATTGAAGATATAAAGGATAAATTATTTTAAAGGTTATTGATGGGGGATCATAAGGTGGTTAAATAGATATCAGGGATGATATTATAAAGTGGGTGAAGCTTAAAACTATTATGTTATATTTGTTTGAGTACACCTAGAATATATTGAAATGGTTCATAATGATTAGATCCAAATTAAGACAAATAAGATAGTCCTGTATTTAAAATTATCCAAAGATAAGGAACCATGAACAAAATAAGAGGATAAATACATAGAAAAATATCATCTTTTATAAATTATTTTATGTTTTATTTTCATGATTTTTAGATAGAAATTTATTCCTCATGTATTTGGATCAGTTAATATCATCATATAAAATCAAGTAATAGAGCCACGTGATGTGGTAATATGCATTGTATGGTATGTAAAATGTTCAGAATCATTATACATAAATTTCTTAATATATGATACATTATAATGGTATATTAACACATACATTAAATGAGATATTAGAATATAGATAAGTACCATGGGATTGTCTTTATATATAGAGGAACTACCATATTTGTTTTGGTTATGACTGAAATTTTTAGTGTAACTATCATCTATGGGTGTAGAGTATGATTCCTAATGGATGTAGGGAAGGAGATGATATAGTTAAGGTGTTTACTATAGGGTCTCAAATGTATTAAAATGAATCGAAGTGTTATATTTTGGTATTCATATTTTAAATTAACTTCAAAACAATCCATTGTTTACCCATGAAAATTCAAAATAATAGAAAACATCAATTCATCCATAGGATTTTACTAGGAGAAGTGTTTGAGATATATAAGTAAAAAGGGAGGAAAATTCTACTGACATTATAATATAGGTCATAGTCCTTCAATTCCAATAGTAGTTTTTATCCTTAGTGAGAATTGGGTTTCATGATGTAAAATATTAAGGCTCACTAACTGTTTCTTTAGCAGGATAAGATACATAAGTCGTTTAATGCGAATATTACATAGAACCACATAAAATAAAATCAAATAAATTTCAATGAATATTAAGTATAATTTCCAAATACACACCTGATTACAATAGAGTGTTACCGTATTTAGAGAATAGATTCAAAATATTATCATTTCATGAAATATCTTTATCAACTCAAACAATGGTATTCAAAAATAGTACCCCTCTTATAAAACCCATACTTAAATTATTTATTCATAACCCATGGAAAGGAATCATATGAAATAGTGATCTCATATGGTCGATAAGGGTAATAAATGGTGATATCAATGATTAAATAAATATGACATGAGAATAAGGGTTTGATAATATGATTTTAACATTTGAAAATACACACCCAGAATATCATTGATCATAATAATGCATCCTATTACAATTTTTTGTATTTCATAAGACATGAATCATAGAGAAATAAAATAAAATTATCCATTATATCAAAAAATTATCATAATACATAAGTTTTTAGAACACTAATATGCATGGAAAATTATTTCCTTATCTAAGGTGAATTTTTATCAATACTATATTACATTATGTTGAATCCTAGTTCTATAATTTCCTTAGTCATGGTTTAGTCCTAAGTTTATCAGAGTGGATATAGTCACTTACTTAACTTAGTTTGCTCCCCATTCCAGTCCATATTATCTCATTAATTATCCATATTTACCTAATGAACTAGAGGGATATATAAACATGGTCACACTAATGAAATAATCATAAATAAAATACAATTAATTCAACATGATAATAAAAAAATTCATCATAGCATAACTCATTGAACGGAAATAGGTTTTATAGACAATGTATCATTAATGGGACCACAAAACAATGGGTTTATAAAAATCATTACATTATAATCATGAACCCTCCATATAAATAATTTTTTTGGGTATTATTGGATTATTTTAACCTTACATAATAAAAAATATAAATGTACATTTTCAAAAATTAGAAACTCCTTAAAAATATTATTGAAATGTTTTAGAAGAAAAGTTAAAGTTTTTATTAAACAATATTGTTATTGAAATCAAAATATTTACAAAATATTATAGAAAATATTTTCTTTGAATATGTTAAATGAAAATATAAATTAAATCTCAAATCATTTATTAGCAATGATGATGGGAAATTCTTCTCATGCTAAGTGTGTCAAAAAAAATTACTCCTTTTATATTTTCTAAAAATGATAAAAATAACTCATTTATAGAAAGAAAGAAAGATTTCATTGAAACTTGTTTACAGTAATAAAATCATGATTAAAAATTACATTAAATTACCATAGGGCAATAGAAAAATCATTCTTTAAAACATTTAAAAAACACAGACATGAATGATATAGATTCTTAAGAAAAGATAAATTAAATATATTTTTTTTGATAAACTATTTTTCCCAAAAATATTATGAAAGATTAGAATAAGGTTACATTACTTTAAAAGAAAATTAATTACCAGAGGAGGATAAAATTAAAGAATTTTATTAGATAAGGATCATATAATTTCCCTCAACTGACATACAAGCATAAGAAATCACAATTAAATGGATATTGAAACACAAATCCATTACCTAATTTGAATATTTTTAAACATAATCCACATGAAATGAAATATTTAAATGAGACATTAACTATCATGAAAATAAATAAATTCCTGGAATGACCTATAAAATGGTATTATGTACACAACATAAAATAAGATAGGTTCATAACATAACATTTGTATCAAATATGACAACTTTGGATGATAATAACTTACCAATTTAAATAAAAAAATCATGATTGATAGATCCTTATATAAATCTATAATTACAATTTATATTAAATAATCTAATCAAAATTTCAATCATGTTATATACATAAATCACACAAGGTAAACACATGGTGAATATGGAATGTCTCTTCTCAAAATAAATGTAATATGATATTCTCATAACTTGAGTTCAACTTACTTTAAAAGAATACTGACCTCATTTGTTATAAAATAAATTGATTATAATTATTTAAAATAATAATTTATATAGATAAAATATCATTTATGTTTTACTTATAAAATTTTAGTTCACATTTATCAGTAAAGCCTTAATAAAATTGCCTTTTATAGGTGTTAAAGTTTTTGTTTTCTATGAGACTTTCTGTTTGGAAATTCTGGTCGTTGAAATTTAATCATGGATCCATAATCTTAATAATGTTAATTATGTTATAAATATATTATATTTTCACTATATATATATAGATAAATCAATAAAAGGTATAGATTTGAAAACTATTTACACCTTTTATAGAAATAACTGGTCATACATATGAATGAACATTGGCTTCATTTAGTAAACAATATAAGGAAATAATGATTGATATTATTAAATAATTATAGGAAACTAATATATCCTAGAAAAACACATACAAATATATATATATTTATACATGTCAAATATATCTTTATTTCAATCCATATGAAGAGAAAATAAAAAATGAATCACATCGCTTCATGGAGGTGGTAGTCCACAGGTATGCACAAGAGATGATAACATTTTCCAATGAATGGGAAGGTAATAAGGTATATATAATATTAAAAAATAAAAACCATATTTTATTTATAAATATCATAAATAAAAATTAAATCCATCATAATAACCAATCATTAAATATTTTGATCGATAGTGAATTGTATCACAATATGGAGGAAGTAATCCACACATACGCACATGTGATACTTTCACCTCCCATTGGATTGAAAATAGGGTGAATAATGTTGGTTCCATAATCAAAATAACAATGTTCTACATTAATTATATTAAATATCATATTTTATGATAAGTACAGTAGTATTATAAGGGGTAGAATAATAAATAATTTGAAAGAGGTAGGGTAAGATGAATGCCTATAATTAAGTTGGCATCCCTTAAATCCTTTATTCAGTACCCTTTGAATGGAAATTTAAGAAGACCAAAACCACTAATTCATGTATCAGGGAGATTAAAATATAATTGTTTAGGGTTTTCGAGTTACATTTCTTATATTGATGTATATAAGTGAACAGAGTGTTTTCCTTTTATAATGGAGGGAAATGACACACATGGAATTAATATAATGATTTAAATATAATAAATTAATTTTATTATGATAGATGAACCATTTAGAATTAAATTAAATTATAAGACATTATATGGCTGAAATACATTTATTTAATAAATATTTTATTAATTTATGTGGTATTTTAAAACATAGTATTTATTTTAATCCCTTTGTTAAATATATTTAACCTTAAATTCAAAAAAATGGATCATTATTGGTTTTAATTTTACCTATATGATAAAAAATTTCCTTTATGTGAACCCATAAATCAGGTAATTGAATGACTTTATATGTTTTATTAAAAAATTAATTTATTTGTCTACTACTTCCAACATCACTATGTCAGCATTTTGTAAAAAGTTGAGGTAATTATATCATTACTGAAAATTAAAAATATATTAAAAAAGTAAAATTAAATTAATAACATTCATAATAATCATTAATATTCTTCAAAAGGTTCTTATTATCTCAATGTCAATATATAAAATATATTAAAATCCAGATCGTGTAATTTTTGGATTTTATTTAATTAAAAGAATATAAATTTAAATATCAAGGGAAAATGGTAACAAACTATAAAATATTACAATTTTGTGTCTATATGATCTAATTTATAACATTAAATTAAATAATAGAATGTTTTGTGTTTATTTTGAGACATTTTCTCATTGTTTTTCCCAATTTTCACATTTTACATTTAATATGGTGAAAAATATTTATTAATATTACTATTAATTGTGAAAAAATTAAAATGGGATTATTTTAACAAATTTAACCAAATTATTAAAAATATGTTATCCATTTTAAGGTTCAATATCTATGTGTATATTAAATAAATTTTAATATAAATCAAAAAATTCCAAGAAAATCAATTTTTTTGAAAAAGGTGTTTTTATGGATAATAAATTATTTATATAAAAATCATGAATATTGAATTCCCAAATAGAATTAATTATATTTTTATAAATCCAATGAATCCTATATAATTTTACCAACAAAGTATAAATATAATGGTTCTTTTAAATTACATGAATTTATGAAATTAAATGAAATTATTTGAAAAATCATTATTTTTTATTATTAATTGAAAAATCAATCAATTAATTAAAAAAATAATATTTCCAAAAAACATATTTTAACATTATGAAATAAAAAATTATGTTTATTTTATAAAATAAAAATTTTAAGTTGTAAAAAAATAATTTTTATTTACTTGAAAAAAATACTATAATAATCATTTCTAAAGAAATTATTTTTTAAAGTATAAAATGAATTCAATATAAATTGAGTGAATATTTCAAATAAATTCATTAAATCTTGATTGGTATGTGGTATAATAAATTTATTTCTTAATATGGTTACTCATATTCATACTCCCCTTTTCAATTTCATGTTTATAGTGATAATTTTTATAATATATCAAAATTCTCAAGAAGATATATGTTGTGTATAATGAAATATTAATATCAACTCACTTATTTAAACTAAATTAGTTTGGTTTTAAAAAAATTAAATGGTAGTTATTACAAGAACATAATTCTCATGTGGGATAATATAAGTTTATTGTGCAAAAATTAGCTGATAAAAAATATGAAAGGATATTATTGTGAAATTATACCCGTAGAATTGGATGGAAGAATTGAGAATAAAATTCATGAAGTAAAAAAAGTGGAACAAACTAATGTAAAATATAATGATAGAGGTGGTATAAGTAGAATTAGTAACTTTATCTTTCTTATGTACTCAGGATGGATCTCTGAATGATTTAGTATTAACTATGAAAACCAAAAATGGATATCATGGCGATATACAATGTCTATATAAGACTAATTATCGAGATACATATAATAAATGATAAAATTATTCTATTTGTTGGGATAGTTGAGATGGGTTGTAAATATGTATCCTTGGATAGATGAAGGGATACTCATATAGAATATAATGTCATAGATATTGGCCTTATAGGTCGGATGGTAATTACCCCATGTGTGCCAAATGGTCTTGTCTATAAATTTGATTTTATGGATCACATGTTCTATTTCAAAATCTTATAATAATTTTCTTCCAATTAAAGTAATGTTTAGTAGTTTTTTTTTCAATTTAATATAATTAATTTCTTAATCGGGAAAATACCTTTATTTTGATATATACTTCATGTTTGATATATTTTTTTCTTCCACTTCTTTGTGTTTTTCAATTTCTATTTAATATCAATATAAATCAACATGAGATGTTGAAGCTTTGTTATCTCATATCAATTTTTTAGCTAAGTTCCACAAATCATAGAAACATAGATCCCTTTTCTGCAAATGAGTTTCAAAAATGGGCTATGGAATTTGGGTGTATAAAATAATATATGATAGAATAAATTTAGACTCTTTAAAAATATAAGTTATCTATGAATTAGTAACTCAATGTGTATTTCTCCTTATTTTAATTCCTAGATTGGTAGTGTATTAGGTTGTTAGAATCCTTATGTTTTTAAATCCATCTTTTCCATCTCATGATGAGTTACTTTTATGTGAATATAAACATTAAATAAATTTCATCCTTGTAAATTTCATATCTTTAAATATGTGTGAGGTGTCTTTATATATTCAAGGATATAAAGACATAGTCCAACTTAATATCTTGGGTTGCAGGATTTGTTTATGGGATTCTATTTTTTTATTAATAGGAGACAAAAATATCATTTTTAAAAAGGGAACACCCATTCCTTTCATCAATGCATCATAATATATCATGAATCATTCCGTTAAAAATTATAAAGTAAAAAATTATTTCTTTTTAAAGGATTTATAAAAAATATATATCCATGAATGATAAGAAATTTTATTTTTCAAATATAAATATATTGTGTGGATTTTTTTAAAATACTACGTATTCCATAAGAATAAAAGGTAAATAATGAATTTATAGATGAATTTCATATCTCCAATTCCTATATAAATTCTTATATCATAGATAAGTATAATTATTTAACAAAATAATTTTTTTGTGGGAAAACATTAACGGTTCATTGCAATGTGTTCAAATAATTTGTGTAAAAATAAGTAGTTATTGAGAGTAAATTACTAAAGGGGTTATGAAACCTCTCCCTATAAAAATTTCATTGTGGTAAAATATTATAATACACATTGATTCTAGACATCCTAAGATATCTATCAAGAATGATTAAATATTGGTTATTTTGGAGCACCTTAAAATATTTTTATATTTCCTTTCTTTAAATAAGGAGCTATGCCTTTAGTGTATTTTTGGAATAAATACTAACAAAGTTGTGATACATCATGGTGAAACACTATCATTTTTATATAATCATAAACCATTTCTCATCGAAATTCTAGAGGTTTCTTGCGAAGGCTCTAAAAACTAAAATACATTGGATCACCACTTATCCTCCTCAAACTAATGGGTAGTATGTGAAGGAACTATAAGTATATTTGAAGAATGAAAAATTATAATATGAAATTTTGTGTTCAAACGCATTTTAATAAATGATAAATACAAATATTATGATTTTTTTAAATTAAAATAAATTTATTTTAATAATTTAATTTTTAATCCTTCCTGTGAATTTAATATTATTTTATACTTTAGAAATACATAATAATTTAATTACTCTAAGAAAATAGAGATAATATATATAAATATTTCCATTAAAATATGGCCTCCAATGATGAAAACTAATCATAGAAAACTTACAAGGGTTGAAACTGAATATATTAGGTGAAATAAGGGTTCTTAAGCTAGAAAATAGAGGTTTATTTATTAATTCATTTTTTAGACATGAAACATTCAAAAGGAATTGTGTGAAAACCTGACATTATGTTAAGAAAAAATTTGGTTGATTCTTTCATGGTGTGAAATCCACTTTCATGACGTGAAAGGGGGAAAAGACCTATTTTTGAATATAAACGCCCTTATTTAGATGGAAGGAAAGAAATATTGACCCAATCTTTCATTGAACATACGGTGAGACCCAAGAATCATTATAGAACCTATAAATTGATATTTAAAATTATCTCTAAACCCATAGTGGTATTGAAATAGAGATTTATTTTATTTATACTATAGACCCATTTAGTTGGAGACCATAGCATGGGATGAGAAGCTGTTTTATATTGGATCCTCTAATATTTAATCATCTATGGTGTCATTTAACTATTTATTATTATTTTCTCCTTCTCCATACATCTCCATAACAATCATCGGGATGAGTATGTAACTAAAACTACGTTTTAGGGTTTTGTAGATAATTTGGTAAGGTTCTATTGGATTAATATTTCTTTATTTTATTCATGTTCGATTTCATATATTAATTGAATATAATCACAAATCCCTTTTTTTAATATTTTTCTCAGGGCCATTCTGAAAAACATCTATAATTATTTCTTTTTCAAGATTTGAAAATTTTTACCCTAAATTAATGATGACCATTTTATATGTTTTTTTAATAAATCTTGAAAATGGAAAAAAATACATTAAAAATACTATAAATTACCCGACCAATGAAAAACTGGTATGGTCACATTGAGGAGAGGATACCATGAAAATTTAGTATACCTAGTCTTGACTCCACTTACACTTATGAATTATTAATTTAACTTATTTATAAAATTAAACATTTCCTGTAAAATGTATAAAACTCTAGAATAAATTTCTCAATTGATTTTAAAAAATCCAATCAGCCTTCATTTCTTGATTTATTCAAACTACTTCCAAAACAAATTCTTATTCATTACCCTTTATTCAAATCAATAAAAAAATTATTTTAAAAAAACTAAAATATTAGTTTACCTTCTATATGGGTTCAAAATCAACATAATTTGTTCTATATTTTAATTAGATAGCAATAAATGTATAGTTTTCCAATTTTTTTATTTTCTTTAGGATTATTGTTAATTAAAAACCCTCCACATATAATCAAAATTTATCTCATTTTAGGGGATGGTTGTAATGAATATTTAAGATTTAATATTTTAATTTAAATATATTTTATTTTATAATAATTTATCTATTTACAATGGGTGTTTCATGTCACATTTTTTAGAATATTAATAAGCAATTCATGACCACTGAATATGAACAAAAGGTAAAAAAATATTTTATTTCAATCCTAGACCTAAGATAATTCTATATAAGAATCATTAAACTATGAATATTGATAGTGTTGAGAAAAATAAACATCTATAAACTAGAGGTGCTAAACAAATGGATCCTATACTATGAGCACTAGAAGAATACGTTGTGCCTCTCAAAAGTTTCACTATGGAAATAATTTTCATGTTTTTAGTTGGTTCTATATGCTTCAAGATAATTTATACCATCATTAAAATGATAAAAAAACATGGTAAACTTTTCTATCCTACCTAATGAAGATGTAAACATGAATGTGGAATGTTTCTTTGACATCTATAAAAGATTTTAGATATCAAATGTCTCTGGTATTGTAGTAAGGCATCACCATTTTATATTTTATTTAGAAAGGATATCTCAAGAATGGATTCAATGTTTTTATTCTTGTTCCACCACTTCATGGGATGAGATAAAGAGGCATTTTGTCACCCCTTTATTTCCAACATCTAAATAAATATATATTCTGGTTTATATTCTAAACATTAATCTATTTTTTGATGAATTCTAATACAATACATGGGATAATTTTAATGATATATTTATAAAATTACCACACCATAAAAAATAGTCATTGACAGTAATATAGAGAATTTATAAAGGGACCAAGTAGGAAAACAAGTCAATTTTAGATGATACAACATTTTTTCATTAATGGAGAAATCTCCTTAGGTGGGACACATCCCATTGAATAAAATATTACGCAAAAAATTCAAATTAAAAAATGAAGGGACACAATAAAAAGGAACATACATTTTCAATATTAATAACTGTATTGAGAAAAAATAAAATCCATTACATGGAATATGGATGCAATTATGGACCTCTATAATCCCCACGTTACATATAAAGAAGATGAAAATTTCATTCAATATAATAGAATAATTTCATTTTAGGGTTACAGGTCACAATAAACACATGGGTACGGGGTACTAAAAACATCCCTAAGGGTGTCAGTAACAATCACCCCATGGTCCGTCACTCACAACATATGTCTATTCATTAAATGAGATAATGTACAAATTCTTGTCCAAGAATAGGGTGATAATGAAAGATATAAATGACAATAACAAGATTTAGAATCATATATTATGATATCTAGATGTTCAAGTTGTATAATTCACTATGAATTTTAGGGAGTGACAAAGAACTGTAATATAAATATCTATTTATGATCACCCATAGGAAGAGTTGAGAGTATTTTCTTTGAGATAAGAAAATTCCATCAAAGCATATTGTAAATAATGTAATATATAATAAGAAAAATATGATGAAATAATATATAATGAATGGAAATTAATAGAAGATGAATATTAGGATTAACCACTGTCTTTAAGAGCATGAGTCTGGTAGGACTGAATCCCACAAGAGTTTTACTTCAATTATTAGATTCAATGTTAAAATTAGAAATAATAATGATCGAAGGAATTCAAATCGATGTCTACAAATTATACATCACATTCGACTTCATAATTATAAATATGGAATAGGGGAAGGAATATGTTTTTTGGAAGACCATTCATGGACACTGAGCACTAATAATCGTACAATGTGTTATTCTATGTATGAGAGTTGGTTTTCAATGTGTGAGTCTCAATATTTTCAAGTCAATGAAGAACTATGATGTGAAATAGAAATATGTGATATAAGAAGTTAGAAGCCTCAAAATGAAGAGTATTTTTAATATTGATAAAGTATATGAATTAGTGGAGTTTGTATGAGAGGATATTAAAGATAAGTGAACTAAAAAGAAAAAATATAAGGTATGGACTAAGATAAGAGATACTGGAGCTGAATTCAATTCAACTAATATTGAAAATATTAATCATGTATGGTTGGTTCATGAGCATACATTATGTTCTTATGGATTTAGAAATAAATAGTGCATTATACTAATGGAGTTTGAGAAAATTATAATAATATAAAGGGTAAAGGTATTTAAGGGAGAACAACATAGACCAACATATATGATTGGGTCAAAAAAATTACCAATTATAGCCCTCTGACTATGTAAAATATTTCCAATCTTCCATTATGTGAACTGAGGCTGAATGTGGTATTACCAAACCAAAAACATTAAACAAAATCACATCAAAGTGGAAACCAATGTCTTTTTGATTTTTTTATTTATTTTCTATTTTTATATGCATTAATTCATTGACCCCAATATATTTCAAATTTTATTTAAAATGAAATGTACTTTAACATAATTATTTATTTTATGTTGGACCATCAAGACCCTAGTAAGAAACATAAAATAAAGATATTTGAAAAAATATTTTCATAAACCTCAAGCATGTCATGAAATTCAAAAAATAAACATTGTTAGAAAGATTCATGTTGTGAATCTAGTACAGGGAAAACCTACATATCGAACTCTAAATCACTATTCAAAGTGGAATACTAATTTAATTTCTAAATTTTATACATTATTACAATCATTTTATTATTTCAAAGCATTAAACTACCAATTTTAGGCCTACTATTTTTCTTATATTACACAAAAAAACTAGTATAAGTAAAACATTTATGATTTTTCCATGAAACGATTATAAACTTTTTGATAAAAAAACTGAATATGAAAAAGGAGTAAAATTATTAGGTATAGTCATATGGATTATGATTTAACAAACCATGATTTATACAGACTGAATAATTTTTTTAATTCAAACATTTTGTAAAATTATCCTTCCATGAATTTCAAATATTTTTATAAAATGATTTAATTATTTATATTTATTTCATCAATAGTTATCTAAAACATTAATCTCATTCCCCTGACATTTTTATACAATATTTCACACTGACATTGTTGAGTATATTTCTAATAGACTCATCCATGTTCAATTATAGAATATTATTGGCTTCTTATTGAAGCTATTATTGAATAAAATAACATTTAACATGATTGAAGAATGTTGTTTTGGAAATCATCCTTACAAACATTAAATTAACCTATTTTAAGATAATAAAATCTAATAATGGTCATGATAGAGAAGGATCCTTACTACAAACATATTTAATCCATTCTAGACTTAATCAGAGTGTGTTACATGATATTTAAAATAATATATGTGGGGGTGTGTATATATATGGTTCTTGAGGATATGATTTATTGAGAAGTCATTATTCAAGGTATCATGTGTTATGATGATAATTCATGATATTATTAAATATACATTACTATTCATTTATATTACTAAAAGGGTTATGTTTTATGAGGAAAAACACATCACTAACAAACTGATATATACTTTATTATATGTTGTTAGGTGTTGGCTGCAACATTTTTCTTCAGTGTAACATTTTAAATAAAAGGAAATGACATGAAATAATAAATAGAGGTTGATTCATTCATTGTGTTTTCTTTTTTCAAGTGATAACTTTAATATTTTTTTGGGAGGTGAGATATATAAAATCTGTAAAATGATATTTCTAGTAATCATAGATTGTAATAACATGAATTGTTATTTTGATTTAGACCTCCAATTTGGAATTTATTTTATTCATTACAATTACCTACCATCTATAAAACCTTAGATTAATTTGAGATTGATAATGAATCTAACATTTTTTTATTCTATTATTTCATGGTGGAGATATTATATGCCTTATAGTCCTATGGTTAATGAAATGTTCTTTATGTGTTTGTTTATCTGTATATATGTTTTTTTACCTCAATTATGAATAGAAAAATTCATTTGAGGTAAAATAAAAATTGTTTGTATATTTAAAATTAATTTTAAAATAAAACGTGATGAATAAAAATAATGGATATTTTAAAAGAATAAAATTAAAATAATTTTTTTTATTTTTTCCCTTAAAAAGTGAGGTGTTGATGAATTTTTATTTGGAATGATAAAAAATCTATTTTCCCATTTAATAAATTCATTTTAGTGACACATAATATGAAGCGTGGTAGGGTTTAAATACTTTGTAGTATGTCCAGGTTTCATTATTGTGGACAAACTGAAATTCCGGTTTAGGAAATTTTTTATTTACATTTATAGACAAAAAAAATTTATACTAACATTCATTAATATTGATAATTTAATTTTTAATCATTCTTTCCTGTAAAATATTTTCTCATATTTGGAATGAAACCATGATTTATATATTATGAGTAAAAATGAGAAACATTTAATCAATATTTCCATGAAAATATGGCCTCCCATGACAATGAATGATTATATAATGCTTATAAGAGTTAAAAGAGAAGAACTGAGGAGAAATAGAAGTTATAGACCTTGAAACAGGAGGTTAAAATAATCAATCATGTTTTGGATGTGAACCATTTATAATGTGTGAGGTGGTGAAAATATGTAATGTTATGGGAACACAAGAAAATGGGGGTCGAAAAATTCATAGTGTGACAACCACACAGGAATCCATTTAACACAGAAGAAGACACAAGACTCATTGTGGTCCATTTTTTGGTGATTTGAATTCATCATGATCCTCATCAAGGTATTTAAATTGATATGTTTTTTTATTCTTACAGATATCCATCAATGCAATGTCCAATTTTTAAGAAAAAAGTTTCCTTATATAGGATCCTCCGACATTATTAAAATCCTATTTTCATTCATGATATATATTTTTCTACTTTTATCCTATACTCCCTCGTCACTAAGTTGATGGGTAACACATTCTAGATCCTTAGGTGATGTGGCTAAAGGGGGGATATAATATTTTATTTATATTTAATTATTTTATTCACATTAAATTACGATAATTAATTGAACATCATATCAAATATCATTTTTTTATTTTTCTCATGACTAGTGAGATAAATCTATAGAATTATTCCTTATTAAAATTTTGCAATTTTTTATCCTAAATTAAGGTTGAAAAATTTCATGGATTGTGAAGTCTGGTTTAAAAAGTGTATGGAGAAAAACTTGATTTGGAAATACCCTAAATTACTCGACGATGGGATGGGGATGACCACATAGAGGAGGGATACAACAAAAATTGGGTCTACCACATATTTTCTTTGATTCCATACATGAATTATCAATTTAATTGATAAATTCAATTTTATATAAACACTGAAAGCAAAAATTCTCTAGGGTTATTTTTTTAGTTGATATTCAAACATCCAATATAATTACATTACTTTCTCTCTTCAAAGTGATATTCAAAAAAGAATATAATTCATTAACCTTTCATCAAATGTATCAAAAAAATTCTTTTAAAAAATATGTAATTAAAATACAGTATATTTGTAGCTTCTAAATCTTCTTACCGAGTAGTATATTATAATTAAATAAAAGATATAATTATATTTTATTATTATTTTGGATTTCCCTGTATATATTTAGTTATTTCCCACAAGTGATTAAAAACACTAAATACACAATACCACTTTCCCAAAAGTCCCTAGGGATCACATCCAGTTCAATATAAGTGTGATGAATAATAAAAAATGAAACTATCAATTGTACCAAATATACTTTTAATTAATCATTTGATTCACTCATCATCGACATGATGTCTCTCAATAATACCCAACAATAGATTCTTTATATTGTGCACAGATGCATCACATAACCTATATCATCGATATATAATTCTTGAATTGATGTGCGGGAAATCAAATATATTTATAAGATCTCTTTACTTCCATATGGAACAAAAACCCAATCAAGAATGTGGGATCAATATATCATTTTTGATCCTTTAGATTATAACACTCAATGATTTATAGGAGAGGTGAGGAGATATCCTCTCTCAAAAATTAGTGCAGATGATGGAAATAAATAATAATGAGGATAAAATGAGTGGTTTTACATAGAATATACATTACAAAATTTCACTTTTTTTTATCTAAAATGCAATTATTATAAATTTAGAACATTTTTCCTAGATATAATATAATTAATCTGATCAAAAATGATACGAATATTTTACTATTAACATTTAAATAATTAAAATTTTACATGTTAAAATTTTAATCCTTAACTCACCTAGTATACTGTATTAATAATTTCATAAAATAAAAACATGTTTAGTTAATTTGAAAAATTATTTAATCTCAAATTAAAAATGGTTATTAAATAAACTATGAATACCTTAATACATTAATGAAATCTTTATTATTATAACATGAAAATTTTAATTTAATTAGTTCAATTTTGATCATTCTCACTTGGACGTTCACTAGCCCCAAAATGTAGGGCCCACTATATCCTAAAAACATTTTCATCCAAAAAAACATTAATATTGAATACACTAATTTTTTGACCCTCTAGTTCTTTATCTCATTAGTAGTTCTTCTTAATTAATGAATAATAATGGAGTCTAGAAACCCATTATGGTCTATTTGAAGATAAGTAATTTCTACCCCTTATAGATATGCTCGGTGTAAAATATTTTTTTTATCTCATGATACATCATAAAGTAGTATTTAAACTCTTTTTTAGTGTACATTATTTATCTTTCTAGTCATTTACTATAATATACAGGCTCACCTTTAATCACTATTGTCATGGAATTAATAAAATTACAACCCTATTATTAAAATGGTCCCATGATATATATTCCTCAACTCATATAAAAAAATCATTTTTTGATTATTAAACCATGTTCATATAACAAATTATAAATCATATACAAGCTATCACATTGAAACATTAATGTCATGCCTTTTTATTTACATCAGCTAACTTGAAAAAATTATACATAATGATAAAAGAAACATGTTGAGATACTAATACACATGATCATATTTTGGAAAAAATAATGATAGATAAAAAATATGGTCTTCATATTGGTAGGTCTATCCTCAATACCTCATATTCTTATAGAACCCATGTATAATGTTTTTGGGAAGAAATCGAAAATCTTACAAGCCCAAAAAACATGCTAGTTAGTAATAATATATATCTCATTAGTATGATATATCTACAAAATATAAAATAAATTTATGATTACAATCATAATATATCAAGTTTCAATGTGTTTTTTTTGAACCATTATAACCTTTGAATGCAACATGTAATCTAAGTTAATTACCATGTTAATAGTTGAAATAGAATTATCAACACTATTATGGCAATAAATGTCACAAGTAATTATAAAACTATGTATATTTAATGGTAATCAATGAATATAAATTAGTTGAATATAGTAAAATGACTCACAACACTAGTGAATTGTACTTGAGTGGACTAATAAGAACATTCAACTTGTTATCACTTACATGATTATCATGCTTCTATTAAGATTTTAAATTTTTATGGGTTCTTGCTTGTTATCCTCTTTGGATAATCTACTAACTATGTATTCACCTATATAAATAAAATACCTCAAGAGATAAAACATACTATTTATATAATATATCCTCTAGTGTGACATGTTCTCTTAGGAGTGTACGACTTCTATAGTTTTATTAACTTATAGAGTAACATTTCCTACACTATCATGTTTAATTTAGGGCTCCAAAATAATGTTTTTCATCCAAAATACCTAGATATCTTCATTGACATCCACTATATACATATATTATAATGTATAATTGGATACCAAAAATTGTTTTGAGCTTCTCTAGCTCACATTTCAAACATTTAAGGAAAATATATAGCCTAAATGAAATTTTATATCAAAATTATTTGTCTAGAAACTTTCGTCAGTATATTTCATAAGGAGAATCTCCTCATATTCTTCATACATAATGAACATTAACTTTATAAATCTCATGTAATTTAGGATAGTTCTTGTTGTTTCACAATATATCTCTCCAGTAACCCACATGATTTTAAAAATATAATTATATGTTTGATAACATATTTTACACACTACACCGAGCAGAAATGAACCTTGAAATATTATTATTTAAATATTCCCATTATACCATTGTCATTTAATTAGATTTTATGAATATGATTAATAAAATTATTATATTTATATATATTAAAGTATTATATTTTTTGGTTGAAGCATAATAAAGATGGACTATATATATTGTGATGTCAATTTATAGTTCAAAAAAGCATTTATTTTACAATTTATTGTTTTTAATTTTTTCTATACGTGTATAATAATTAAATTATTCAAATTATATAAATATTATTTAATGAAATAAAAATAATTCTAAAATCATCATATAAATATTATCTAAGGGTGACCTTTTGGTATTTTCTTAAAAAGATTTATTTTCTAGAAATTTGTGAGAAATAATGATTTTTTGAATATGATAATTTATTTTCATTAAAAAATTTAATTTAAATGTCACATTATATTTTTATATTTTATAAAAAAGTGACATATGAGCCATTTTATTAATCAAAATATAATTAATTTCAGTTTAATTATAATTTTTAATATTTTGGTATAATTTGTTTTCTCAGAAATGTAATTTTTTTTCAAAAATATTTTAATGTGACAAAATAATATCCATGTTAATTAATTAAAATTACCACTAATTACGAATGATATAAATAAAATACATATTATTAATATATTTATCTAAATTTAAATTCATATAATTATGAATACAATTGATATTTTTTATAAAAGATTACCTATTTCTGGAAAAATACATTTTATTTGGAAAACAATTTCTCCTTAAGATTTATAGAATGATTATAAAATGGATTTCTACCACTTATAGAGATTGATTTTTTATTAATTTTTATTTCCTATTTTGAATAATAAAAATAATTTTTTAATTTGTTAATCTTAATTATTCTTTTTAATGAATTATAAAAACAAAAAAAATATGCCCCATAGTAAAAAAGAAAATCATGCTAACACAGGTTAAAAATAAGCGAAAAGACAAATATTATCATCTTTAATGTTTTTGGATGAATGTCTTTCTAACTTTATCCCCATAAGAAAAATATATATTTGTTTATGGGACAAATTTCAATGAATGTGACCATAATAATTATTTATTCAAAGAAAAAGACAAAATGTTAGTCTCTTAATTTTTAAAATATCTCAAGTGCTCACATACAGAAAAAAATATAGTTACGAATTAATCATATTTGTTCTGTTTTTCATAATGTAATTATTTACATGTGTTTTAATTTTTCATATTTTTTTGTATTATATTATTACCTTAAATTATTCTGCAACACTAACAATGTATTTATTAAAATAATCAAATTAGAAAATAATTTTTTTAATATTATATGTAATATAAATTGAATGAATTATTGTATTATATGAATATTATAGATAAATATATAATTTTTTAAAAAATTAAATGTAATAGATTCTAATTTATTTTTTTATGTTGTTTTCATATTCATTTAAAATCAATAGTTCCAAGAATTTAAATTAATTTTATTTTATAATAAATAATATATTATAAAATGATTTAAAAATCCTATAAATATAATATTTTTTCATATGTATGTTATATATTTTAAAATATCTTATATTTTTAATTAGTTGACTAATTTTCCTTCTATAGTAACTATATTGACCACTAATGAGTAAACCTTCATTACAATAGTAATTGTCAAAAAGTTGTAACACTTGTTAAAAAAAGATAATAGAGAAAACATAAGCTAAACATGTAAAAATTTATTGGATGAGAGAATTTAGAATAATAATAGTATTATATTATAATAATTACATTTGGGATCCATTTAGATATGAAAAATAATTTATATTATTTTATTACATTTTGAAATTCAACATTTTCCCCTACCCTCTCTTATAAAAGGGAACCTCTTATCCTATTTCCATCATACTCTTATGTATTTTTTTCTCATGAAAATTCCTAGATAATTACCTTCATTAAATTCATCCACTATTCCAATATTTTTTTCCTAATCATAAAACCATCCTAGTAATTATTTTAGTACGAACTGTAAGAGGATTTCCAAAGAAGAGTTATAATATAAAATAATGAATTTTCTATTTATTTATTCTTACTCCTCTTTCCAACCATTTTAAAACATTATTAAATGATAAAGAAATATATTTTATATATCTATATATTATTATGATTATTTTATTACCAATATCAGTCTTCTTTTCGATCAAATAAGAAACAAAACTATTGTTTGTGTATATGACGAACTACCGTCTCATGAACCGATGTAATTTGATTTCCCTATCCACCTCTAATTAGCTTATTATAATGGTGAAAATAATGTGTGTATATATATATATTATTAACTAAATATTTATCATTTTTTATATTTAATATAACATCTATTTTTTAATATTTTAACTCAATTAAATTTGATAACGACCTTCGCGTGTACATGTGGATTTCCACCTCCATTAAACGATGTTATTCGATTTTCATCACCACATCACATATAAGATATATATAGGTGTATTTAAATAAATATTATGTTATTTTTGGTATGATTATAATTATATAAATATTGAATAATAATTACTATATTTCCAAAATGATCATTGAAAAATGGGAACGTTACTGAAGCGTGTGTACAATCTACTGTCACCATGATTGTAAAAAAGTCCATATTTCATAAACATATATCATTATTGATTTTAGAATATTAATTTTTCAATAAAACATAAAATTATAACTTGAATAATATTTCATATATTATTAAATAATTTTCTCTTGGAAAATATTCAACCTACAGAAGTCATTTTTGATATATGAGTTGAATATCATCAAAACCTCCTACGTGAATTTAGTTATTTTGGTAATTGCATATACAATTTTAATAATGAAAATGAATGGAATGATAAAATAAAATTATATTTTTATTATTGTAAATAAATTAAATATGTTTATTATTTAGAAATATAGTGAATGTTCATGAGGGGTTTGACATATGTTTAGGGACTTGCATTTAAATCATACTATATTAACGTATCACTAAAAAAACATTTTCTCACAAGTCTATGTTCATGTAAATGATTCAATAAAATTATTATTTATTATTCAATGCATATTAAAAGTTATTTATTTACATATTTAACTTTATTGAAATTTCATTAATAAATAATATATTTAAGGTTTTACGTAATAAACACATTACTTTGAGAACCTCGTTTTAATTATTTTAAAGATTTATTTTCTGAATCACTGTCTTTCAATTATATATTCTTAAAATTATTTTATTAATATTTTAATATGGGAATAAATTAATTATAAATTAAAATTTGGTTCTTTTTTTATATTCATTCAATGCTATTAAAAATTAAGCTTTTTTACATATCTTATATGAAACATTTGGACTTTATTTTAAAAACACAAAAGGATTTTTCTATTTTAATGTATACAACATCAATGTACATTCACCCTACCATAAATTTAACATGTTTTTTGGATAATTTATATGATTCCATGTTTTTATAAATGGAATGAAACACTCTTCCCCTTTTTATATGTTTTTTTCCAAAAAACAATTTTAGAAATAATATATATTTTGATATATAGAAATGTTTTACTTATTGATGTAAGAGATATCTCTAAATGAACTATTTCTATTGGTTATGAACATTTTATCTCTAAATAACATTATATTTTTTTTATTAAAAATAAATCCTTTTAAATTATGTAAATGTATCTTTACATATATATACCTATATTATTCTATATTAATTCGATAGGGAAATAAAAAAGCCATAATTTTCTTTCCTAATTACATCCCATTTAAATCTATGGGTAAATTTTTTGTTTATATAATGATATTTATTTTATTAATATTGAACACATTAGCATATACATATCATGATGGGTTCACTTAGACAATTGTAAAATGAATAGGGTAAATCATTTTTCTTTTTAGACATTATGTATGGGATTAGTGAGTAAACCTAATCTGCTATCGGCCTCTATAGACCATGCGATGTTGTCTTGGAAGTAATCCTTAACTTATTCTAATGTAGTGTTTTTTTATTATTGAAACATTTTCAATGTTCCTAAGATAATATGATTCCACATTCCTTATGTTAATATCTCATGTGATTAATCATGAGACAACGTTTAATGGAATGTGTGTTATACTTAATAATGTTGAAATGTATAACATTTTTCAAAATGATTTAAAATGTTATCTATGATTATAAAGTTACATTTTCTAATTTTAATTTTCCATAAATATTTATTATGAAATTTTTTATGAAATTATTTTGGGTGAATAGATGATTTCATTGGTAACACAATGATTATTTTTATCCTAAATATTAATTTTGAGAAATTCATACTTATGATGTAACATATTTTATCCATTCATTTTATATGTTCCTTATTGAAATTTAACATCTAATTACACAATTTAAACTATTTTTCATAGGGGTTTAAGTATTACTAGAGAAAGGATAAGGTCAAGATGAATATTTTGATGATATTTTATGAAATAAAAACACGTTACATCCTAAAATAATAGTTTTTTTTGAAAAAAATTGATACACAATGGATGTGTAAAATTTTTGATGAAATATTTATTTACGAAATCATTATAGAAAAATTATCTTATACTCTAAACCATAAATAACCTCAAAAGTATGAAAATAAATTATTTAAATAAAAATCATTATTTTTTTAAAGGTTATGGTTGGTCCTTAATAGTTTTTATAAAAGGAATGGTTTACATAAATTTAGAGATTAATATGTTTTTAAGAGATTTTATCTTAATATTCATAAATACCATCACTATTTTTTGATTTTAAGATTGGTTAAAATTACATTATATTATAAATCCATTTTTATGTTTTATGTGATTGTGTTTTAATGTGATTAATGACATTTTGGGAGATATTTTCTAGGGTTTAGGTATATATAACCCATAAATTTATCATGAAGTATTATTTGAGGAATAATTCCATTATATTTTTATAACATATGTATATTTGTATTGATTTGATTTAGGGTTTATATGGTTGTTGATATTATGGTAATTATAGGATGTTAGAATTTTGGAACATATGTTTTATTATATAGATAACCATGGGATGGAAAAGTGTTTGGGTCACAATGTGATTAATTGTATTTTGGAATAAGATTGCTATAATTCAAGGAAACATTGTAGGATATTATGAATTTTTATTTGGGGAATAATGGTTGAATTATATTTTTGATGAATATATGATTTCTATTTGTATTTATGGTGACATAGTTTTTTTATCAAAATGAAAAGAATATTTAGAAGATTATAAGATTATAACATAATAATTTATGGGATTATCTTTAAGAATTTTGATGATAATTATTTCTCAAATGATGAAATTTGAATTTGTTCATTTGAATATTAATGCTCTATTTTTCATATGAAGTTATATTCTTTTGGGGAATAATCTTATCCCATGAAAACCATATTGGTTTTGGTTAATTTTTAAGTATAATATTAAATGAATGTTATAATTTTTCAGATTATGAGACCTATTATGTGTTTATTTTTGCACTTCAGTCCCGAATATTTAATTTATAATACTCATCATTTTGAGGAAAAATGATAGTATATTGGAAATGGATTAAATTGTGAAATTATAGTTGTCATGTTCGTATATTTATTTAATTTATAATTATATGTGTTGAAATAAGTACTCAAAAATAGGAAAAGTATTTGAAGGAAAACTACCCTATTACATTCTTTTATAATTAATCTGTTGTCTATTTCACATTGACTTGGTTTATGATTTTATGTTCATTAAATTTTTATTAATAATAAAAATTCTTGTGATTAATGAAATCTAGCACTGTCCATAATTGTTTTGACAATATTTTTTATTTATGTCTCTATTTTCATATCCTAATAATTTTCTCTTTTTTGGAAATAATTTTATGTGGTGTCATTTGTATTTCTTTTTCCCTATTATTAAGAGGAAGTTTTATTAGCAATTTTTAAAAAGGGCATTTCAACAAAGGTATTTTAAAATTTCAATGCATTAATTACAATGATCATGTTCAAAGTGTGAGGAAGAAATTTATTAATGGAGAAAAACACTGACACCCCAATATTTTTTCATAATATAAATAATAATTTTTGTTATAGAATATATGGCCCACAACATGAATCCTAAATGAAAAATGAAGTACTTATATTTAAATATGACCATTTTAAATAAGCAATTTAATTGGAATGTATGAATAGGATTAACCACATTACGATATATATATATAAATATATATATATATATGTTTTTCTTAATTCAAATTTTTTAGTTAATTCATAATATATAAATACTCAATATTTATTTAAGTAATTTTATATATCAATATTTCATTTTCATAAAAAAGAAATTTTATTAAATTTTGTGCCTTGAAATTATATATAATTTAAAAAAAATTATAAAATTTAATTTATTAAAAATTCACCATTTTTAAAATAACTATATAAATATTTTATTAGGGTGAAATTTTGGGATTTTTTTGAATTGTTTTAAATTGCAGTATATAGTGAAAAATATTGACTTTTCAAATTGTGTCATTTCTTTAAATAAAATCTTGAATTCTAAGAGTACCATTATATTTTTTTATCAAGAAGTAAATTATAAAACATAAAATTTATAATAATATAATTAATTTTATTTTTCCAATAAATTATCTTGATTTATGAGTAAGTTTATTTTTATGCAAAAAACACATTTTACTGAATTTTTCTCTAAAGAGAATAAAGTTTTTACTTTTTAGTTATTTATAATAACCCCTTAAAAGGATTGATTTAAATTAGATATATAAATATAAATATATTTATATTTATATTAATTAAACTTCTAAAAAATGATGATAACTATTCATAGAGATAATATAAGATCATATATTTCTTAAAAATTTCATTTTTTTTGGAAAATCATTTTTCGTCAATATTTGAGGGATTATTATAATATGAATTCCTAACAATAATTTATATTTTATTTTTTAATATAAAATAAATATTTGTATTTATAAAAATTATTATTATTTGATAAGTTTAAATTTATTTTTTCCAATAATTTATATTAAAAATAAGAATAATTCATCACCATGGTATAAGAGAAAATCTGTAAATACAGGCTAAAAAAAGTTATTAGGAAACCATTTTTCATGTAAAATATTATTTAATGATATTATTTCAAAACTTATAACCTTTTTCATGCTATTTATTTGTTTATGGGACATGTTTTCATTGAAGTGACCAATATTTTAATTTATGGAATATAAAACACAAAATCACCCTCATATACTTTTAAAAACATGTTATGCATTCTCATAGGAAAAAAGAATGTTGTGAATGAATATAAATAGTTATTTTGAGAATAATGAGATTATTTTATTTATAGTAATATATTTATAATTTTTGACAACTATATAATGGTTTTAAATTCATTTGGAACACAAACACAATATTTATTCAATTAATAAGAAAATAAAATAAATAATTTTAAAAACATTAAAACATATATAAGTTAATTTAATTATATTATTAAATGATATTTTTATACAAATAAAGAGTTTTATATAGTTATAAATGGAATATATTTTAATTTCTATTCTATAATATTTCATTCAATTTCAATTTAAATGAATAGTTTCAAAAATGATATTAATGTCATTTTATTTTAAATAATATATTAATAAATGATTTGAAATTAAAAAGTATATTATATTTTTCAAAGTGATTGGTATAAGTTTAAAAATATAATCTATGGTCCACTCATGGAAATTTTTTCCTTTTATTGTAACTATATTAATGAATATAGGGAAAAATATTTCTTTACATAGTAATTGTTGAAAAGGGTTAATATGGGTTAAAACATAATGATATGGGTGAAAACATCACCTTAACATATCCAATTATTATTTTATGAGAAGATATAAAATTATCATCACATTATATTATAATAATATCGTTTAAGAGCTATATTCATATGAAAATTAATTTTTATAAACTAATTATTTTAATAAATTCCATGAGTGACCCTCCCCTAACTTATAAAATGGGACATTCTATCAACTTTTGATCCCACATAAAAGGTATTATTTTCGGCCAATACCTACCCCAATACAATAGATAAATCCAAAACCATGACCTAATAGAAATTATTGATCTAAACACCATCCTTGGAATGATTTTCATGTAAACCATAAGTGGTTTTACAAAGAAGAGGTATAATACTAAATGAATCATTTTTAATATATTTATTAATCAACCACATTCAATCCTTCATTTTAAATATTGGAATAATTAAAAAATTAGTTAACTATAAAATGGTGTCATTATTTTTATTACATCACCTATATCCATATCATCATCCTCCAAATAGTAAATGCATCAATAGTTCATTTGTGTGGCAGACAACCTCCTCACAAACCGATATAATTCAGTTTTTTCCTCACATTGAGAGATATAATGCTGATTTTTTTTGTATATATATGATAATAATGACATATTTATTATTATTTAGTATTAATATATCATATTTTCTTACCTTTTCTTTCACATAAAATATGATGATGTCGTTTTTACACACATGTGGATGACTACATCTGTGAAGCAATGTGATTTGTTTTTCATCACCACTTCACACGAATGATATATATAATTATATTTAAAGAAGTATTATTATTTTTATAATATTATTATAAATTTATAATGATAAAATAATATTTACCTACTCTCCATATTGATTGTTAGAAAATAGAAATGATACTAATGCATACATATTTCCTACCATCTCCAAGATTGTAATTTAGTTCAATTTTCATAATAGTCTCTCATGATTTTTATTAATAGTATATATGGTGTATAAAAATTAAAATTATCTCATGATTATTATTCAAGTTTTGATTTTATAAATACCCATTTGACTATATACATCAAACAAAAAAATTATGGCATGTGAGAAAAATATCATCAAAATATCTCTCATGAACTTATCTGGTCGTATATTAGTATATCACATGGTAATAAGTGGGAAATGGAATGATAAAGTGGAAAATTTTTCTTTACCCTATAAATAATTATAATAATTTTATTATCCATGATCATAATAAATGTATGTGATGAGTTATACAAGTGGTAATGGACATTATTTTTCAAAGTTTCATTTTTGGATTCCCAACCAAATTTTTTCCTTACATATCAATGTTATTAAAAATGAATAAAGGATTTTATTTATTCATAAATAAATTTTAATGTAAAATTTTGATCATAATTTACTTTCTAATTTATTTAAAAAAAATAAACCATTTATTATTTATTTAGGGGATAATTTAATTGAATAACCCCATTTAATTTTGTATGATTAATTATTTTCTAAATATTTCTATTACATGTACATAATCTTAAACATATTTTAGTTTTATCTCTATACAGCGATAAATTAATTATAAATGATGTTTTATTTTTATTATTATTTTTATTAAAAAAAAATGGAATCATTATATTTATTTTATAAGAAAGGTTTCAGTTTCTTTATAAAGGTTAAAAACAATATTTTATAACTAAATTATATTATTTCTAAAATGAAGTAGTGTTATTATAAAATATATATATATATATATATATATATCTCACATATATACCTATCTTATTTTCCCTTCCTTTATTGGGGTATTACTTCTATATTTTATAATTTCAATTGCAACCCATATGTTTCCTAGGGTATTTTTTGTATTTTCTAAAATTTATTTCATTTATTTCTACATATAATCTTCTCCTTCAAATTATGGGTCTTCCAAAAACTATATTGATAAAATTTATTTTATTTTTTCTCAAGTGACATTTTGTATTGGATAATGGTGTAAACCTAATCCAATATAGGTCTCTGTTGAACCTCGGATGTTTTCTTGGAAGTTATCCATAACTTATTCGTATGTCATGTTTTTTGTTTCTATAAAATTTACTATATTTCAATGATTTTATGATACTATTTTACTTATGTTATTATCCAATGGGATTAATCATATCCTTTTTTTAAATGAATAGATGTTATACTTATTAGAGTGAAAACTATATCTTTTTTTTGAAACTTATTTCCATATATTTTTGGATTACATAATGAACATGATGAGTTTTTTTACCATTATCATTTTATATAAACTTTCTCATGAAAATACTGAAGAAGAATTTATGATTTATTACGTAATAAAATTTATATTTTAAGACAAATGTTTAATTTTGAAAAAAGAAAATCTTGTATAATAATATATGAACTAATAGGTTTCATTATTTTTTTATATGTCCCATATATAGATTTTTTTCCCATAAAACATTTTAAAATATTTTTCATAGTTTTTTTAGGATGATTTGTGACATGGATGAAGTCATCATGTAAATTGTGAAGATATTTGATGAAAATAAAACTTATTATAACAAATATATTTCGTTTTTTGGGAAATAAAGATACAAAGTGGAACTGTCCACTTTGCTATGTATTATTTATTTATGTATCAGTGATTCCATGATTCTATAAAACCCTAAAATGTAAATATCCTCAAAGGTAAGATAAAATATATTTTCATAAAACTCATAATTATGGGATGACTAAGGGTTGGATGTTATATATCATGGGTTGTTATGATATATAAATTTTATGATTATTTCAAAGGAAACCAAAAACCTATTATATAATATAAAACAAATAATATATTCCCATAAAAACCCTAAGATATTGAACTCATTATTTAATTATATTCTATTTTTTGGGGAATATGTTCATTGAGATACTAATTCCATGTGAAATTAAAAAAAATCATCTATTAAACTATTTAATGTTATAAATTTTTATAACTTGTATGTATAGGTACTTTGAATTAGTCCAAGAAATATATTGGATTTATCTTGGGAGATATTTCTCCCTTTAATATAGATAGAATCACCTAATTATTTTATAGAGATTCATCAATTTAACTATTTCTACACTGACCATATTAACTGAAAATCATTTACTATATTCAATATATAAAAAACGTATAATACTAGGAAGGTGATGGTATTACCATTATCATTATTATATAGATATATTTTACTTTCATTCTTAATGAAAAAAAATCTTTTCTCCTCATCAAAATGAATCTTAAATGTTCATGTTACCTACATTAATCCCAAAATGGTTCATTGGAGCATGCACTAATTGTTTGAACTATTTGATATAATAAATCATTAAGTGATTTTATATGTATATCTTTTAAAAAATTACAATTTTGGAAACTAGTCATGGAATACTTTATCAAAAGATCATAATATTGGAAGATTGTTACTGATTGTAATATTCATATTTATTTTAGTATTTCAATAGTTGAGAATGATTCATAATATTATATTCTATGATTTTTCTTGAAACCCTTAACAAATAAACCAGATTTTAGTTGGGATGAAAAGATCTTGAATGTACTTCTCTTTCTTGAATACCCATTTTCATCCAATTTGTTTTATATATTTTAGAGAATCCATAACATCTTAAACCTGATTTTGGTACATGGACTCCTTCTTATTATTAATAGTGTATTTTAGTTTTTATAATTATATCCAACTAATTATTCCTTACAAATAATAGAACAATTATACTCAAGGGGTAATGTGTCTCTTAGGTTGGTGAAAATAAAATCACATCTCCATAGTTTTCTAACCAATCTAGTCTATATACACAATACTTATTCTTTAGGATTATCTTTATCTCCCACTTACTCTTGTTATGATTGTTCTGGTATGAAATATTGTGCATCTAGAGTATCAATATATTTTATATTATAATTTTTCAAACTCGTTCCATTTAAAATGTCTTCCATTTTAGAAAATAAACCATGTCATTCGACAATAACTATTGTATTAGAAGGGTCTTATAGGAAATATACATTCATTTCCATGGGATTACCAATAAAAAAATATTCTTCTTAATGATACTAGTTTATTTCAAGGTACCTTCATTAAAAAATCCTCATATCCACATACACATATTTCATATAGAAAATTCTTATTTCAATTCCAAAAATCTTATTAAAACCCATCTTCTTCTTCAGTTGATACATAATTTAGTTTATGTGATATTATTCTAATGAATATCATAAAAAATATAATGATTTAGTTTCATGGATCATCGGTATTCTATCACTAAAATACTGAGTATGATTCCTACTTTCACTAAAACTATTTTATTGGGTAGTATAAGTAGTATGGATTTGTGATACCATTCAAATATACTTTTAGTGATCGATAACTACTTGGTTTTGATATTTCCCATAATAGTATAATCTTAGATTCTTAATATCTTTATGAATATGATTATATACTACATTATGAATTTAAATTGAAATTTGAAATGAATCTGTCACAAGTAATGTTAAATGAAATTAAGTAGTCATAGATAGATTTATGAAACTTTATAGGACATTGTTTTTGTGAAATTCAATATAATCTGTTGTAGGGTATAAGAATCCATAGAACATATTAATTATTTACGAGTTAATTTGATTGGATATTGAAAATAATTCATTACACTCTAGTAATGGAAATTTCATTTATATAGATATTAATATGTTTAATGATCCTTGAAACTAGAAAACATATTCAACTGAGTATTCTGTATCTATTAGTTGTGGGATAACAGGATTTGATAACATAGTGAGACATGTTTGAAAATAATTATTTTAAAATTTTTGTTGGAAAAAAATAGTTTTTTATTTTACATTATTTCCCTTTTAAATCAAATGTGAAAATTTTATATTTTAAAATAGAAAACATTTACTACACACGTTCATTTTATCTATGTCTAATGGATTATCATTTTATATGATCCCCGTAATAGATACACATATGTAAAAAAATATGAAAAGGATAATGTAAATAAATTATGTAATGAAATGATTCATTAAAAAATTATTTATCTTTTTATTGAATAAGTTATTAACCAATACCCTATGGTAATTCCTTATGTTAATTCCTGACACATTTTGTAGGATCTATGACTCTTTTTATTTTCATTAGTTTGGTTTCATACCAGCTCTTAAATCAAACCAAATATTCATGAAATCTTCTAAATATTACATTTTATACTCACACACAGGTAAAGGGAACTCATAGTCTGAAATTATAACTAAGGGAATCTATAAATTACTAATATGACATATAATCTATGGAACCAACAATATTAGTAGTGTATGTAGAAGTAAAAAAATATTATAGTATGAAAAAACACAAGTATATATAAATTTTTATAGATGAAATTGAAATCAAAGTGAATAAAGGAATTGGGTCTTGGTATTATACTCAAAATTTATAAAAGGACTATCTACAAACTAGAGGACAAGTGGATTTCACGGTGACATGACTTCTTGGGAGTATAAGACCAGTATCTACTTTAGTGAAAATTTCACAAAATAATAAATTCTATTCGAAGATTAAAATTTTATCATATAATAACATTCTTGGATAATTCTGGTTAATATAGGATATTTTTATCCTCGAATAATTATGGAGACATAAAAGAACATTTGATTAATTTAAAATCATCAAAATATATCTCAATGTACATAGAAAGGACATTATTATATTTAGATGTTGGAAATATAATTTTAGGTAGTTTTTAATATCATCATGAATGTATCTCCATGAATGGGAGTTGAATAATTTGTTAACAAGGGAATGTTAGGTACATGATACATTGATAATATCATTATTTTTGAATGAATTATAGTTATACGTAAATTATTATCTATTACAAACATCATCTCTAAATAACATGACATCATTCATGTATATCAGTTATGGAAGTACATGATTGACCTGGTATGTGAGATTATATCTAAATACATAGAGTTATATCCTAATATGTCTTATTATAAAGAATCCATTGAAATATAATATATAATATATAATGTGTTAATGAGTATGGAAAATTAAATGGAGAAAGTGAATTGGTGGAATTATATGTTTGAGAGTGCAACATAGTAGCCCAAGGAAATAATGATGAATAATTTCCAACATTCATTTTTTTGAAATAAACTATACACTAAAATTATATGAAAGAAATATTTCATTTGTGAGGACTTAAATACATGAGAATCCACTATAGTAAATAATAAATTTATGAAAATTTTTTTAAGAAAATTAAAATTATTTTATTTTTTTCAATATACTAAAATACACACTATTAAATTACATTCAAAATATTCATCACAAATATCACTACAATGTCGACAAAAATATACAGTAACAACATAATAATGAACTATATAGGATAATACTCTAAGAAGAATGAAAAATGTATAATATGGGTTTCTATTATGAGGAAAATAGTATTAAATGGAATATTTTTATTTTTGAACTACAAGAAGGATATAAATGTTTGAATAAGATTGAATGGAGTGTATATATAATGGGTAATATGACCATTGGGAATCAAACCATTAGATTAATAACATCTCATTATGACTATTATAGTAGTAACTTAACTATTATATTTATAAGTATCCAATAAAATATATATAATAAGTTGATAATAAAAATATAGATATTAATTATCAATAATTTATATTAGTTAATAAATAATAATGTATCTATATAACATTCCATAAAAATAAGATATTACATTTTTTGGCACCAAATGTATGATTTTTGAAGTCTAAAATTTTATACAATAATTCAATATATATTATATATAAATTTATTTTTGTTAATTTTATTTTAAAATTTAGATTCATAATATAGAAATTATCCAATGGTAAGTTATCTGAAGTTTTATGGAATAGTCCGAATTTCTATGATTAGTTCAAATATAATAGGTGTATATGGCAAGAATTATTACTTCAATATTATTTAAAAATGGTTTAATAAATAATATATATTCTTTCTTGACCTCAAATATGTGTATTAATTAAATTAATGTAATTAAAAATAATATTGATAGTTTTACAAATCATTAAATATTTTCATGAAGCCTATAATTTGTTGTAATAATTTAAAAAGTATTATTTTGGAAGAAAATAAATTCCATTATAAAAATAATAAAATTTAAATAATATAAATGCTTAAAATCATAAAATAATACACCAGGACCTAAATGAAAAATACCATTTTTAAAACCTTTTTAACATAAATGGTCTTATTATTTCCAAAAAAAATCCAAGGACCATATTTATAAATTAATGAACTATTCCCTATATTTTTCTATAAATATCCACTCATCATCCCATTTGTCACTACTCAAAAACCAATGATCATGGGTTTTCTTTCATTTTCCCTCTCAATGAGATTTTAGAAGAGACTCAGTTTGATAGTGATTTCAAAATATATATCTATTTCTCAGATGAAATCTAGTCCAATGATTTTTTCTCAAGATACCTAGTTAGGTATGTTTTCCAAAAACCTTTTATATGTTTCCCTATAAAGAGTTTTGAATCATAAGGATTTAATTAGATCATTCTCAAATATTTTTAATGGATATAGTAATGTAATGGTTTCCATGCCATTATCTTCATATATCTTTCAAAAATATTATCAATTCATTTAAACATACATATTTATTAATGTTATGTTTTCTTATTACAATTTTCTGATTGTATTTTGGATACAAAATTACCATAACTCTTAATATATAAAATTACATAATCTTTTATTATTCAGGAATCATTATATATCATCAATTTTATTTTGCTATTAGGGTTAGGTTCTTTCATTATATTATAATATTACCACTAAATTTAGTTCCCCAATATGATGAAGGTATCCCATAAACTATAACAATCTCATGGATTCCTTATATCAAATTTTAAATATCACATTATTCAAAAAACAACTGATGGATATTAACATGGATAAATGTTTCAATTGTTTTGTTAGGAAAACCCTAAAAATATTTATACAAATTTCATTTATATTAAGTTTTTTAAATACTAATACATGTCTATATGAATTTTAAATTAAAAAATTATAACATATACTTTTCAATAATATCTTTCACATGAATGATGAAATTAAATTTTTACACAATAGGCAGGGCCTTGAAATATATTTAACCACTATGAATTATTTAGTATCATGAGACAAGATAGTTTGAAGATTTTTTATATACATTCTGTATTATGTAAGATATTTTAGAATAATCCCTTAGTGGTACAATGATGATGTCATAAATATGACCTTGACACATTGACTCAAATGTTTTTCATTATGAATTTTGTCCCGGTGAATTCATTTATTACTAATAAATCAAATAATTATGTATTATATATATATATATATTACATATTAAATATATTTTATTTTTTTCTTCATCCAAATAATTTATTACATAATTATTCCCTACCAACATCCATTATACACTACTCTATACGGAATGGATAATCCCCCCCCCCACACTTATTTTTTTGTCCTTTCCCTCAGAAACCAAGAATATTACTATGAATGATCTATGGATACTACTAATGAAATAATAATGTTTCTTTAAATTTTTATTTTATATTTTATTTGTTTCAATGTAATATAAGGATTATGTATGTTTATAGAATTCTAAGAAAACAAAAATCTAATATCAGGTTTGATTTGAACTCTTTTATTATGTACCAAGTTAATAAATTAATATGAAGATCTATGTTACAATAGTTACTGTTTTACAAACAATATTATGGGGCTATAATTTAATTTTGACAAATAAACTGTTTAAAGATAAGAGATATATCCTCCACGCTATAAAAACTTTCTTAAAACGTCATAGATTTACTAAAATAGATTATTTCAGAATCATTATATTAGATATGTGTTATCATACCATAATGGTAGTGTTGCATCGAGATAAAGTCTAGTTTTAAAAATATACCATGATTTTTAAATAAACAAAGAATTAATGAATTTTATCCATTTTTCATAGAATCATTAGTCCTTTCTGGTTCCTTCAGGGACTCTTAAATTATCAGAAAAAAATATTATCATTAACATCAATAATTTATGTAAGTTCAATCTTCTTCATGGAATATTTTTAATTATATTATTATCCATTACATTTAATTTGTTTTTCATAATTCGACTCATTCAAAAAAATAAAAATATTTCTATAGATCAAAATTGGATAACCATTAAATGGGTCAAAAGAAGAGAGTAGAAGGATAGATTTTAAATTTATCTATAAATTGTACTCATGAATTATTGTTTTAATTGAGATTAAATTTGAGGGAATATTCTCTTTAACATTCCTTAAAATGTCATTGAAAAATTCATATTAATTGATAACCTCTAACTTGGTTGATAAAACTATGCTACTGATAGTGTATTATATTTTTCATTGACTATTATTATTTTACGTAAATTTATTATGTTAATTTACCTCTTTTTTTATGTGATTTGGGATGATTTAGGCTTAATCGATATATTATACTATATAGATGTTGGTATCTATATAAGAATAATGTAACTAATTAATTCATCCAAATCATAAATAAAACTGGTCGTTATGTTTTTTTGGAATCATACATTTAAGTTTATTCACACCTATATTATTAATTGATTGTTTTCCACCCACATATTCAACATTTAACTTATTTGCATCCATTTTTGATTTAAAACCTATGGTATAACCATATCATGAAAAATATCTTTTACGTTCAAACGTTTTCATCCTAGGATTGAACTAAAACATGTCCTTTTATATAACATATTTATTAGTAAATTATATAGCAAAAAACATTACACAATTTTTACGCTGTCATACTTATTTTTTCCTCGTGGGAAGTCTTGATTTTAGTATTGTTTTCTGATAAAATGATAAACATAATATTTGATCATGATTTTTTTATCAAATAGACTATTTTATCATCATTTTTATATTTTTTATTTCCATTTCATTCTTTCAAAATGTATGTGTTATGATTTTATAGTATAATAGGAGATTAGATACATGGGAATGAAGGTAACCACAAGGTTAAGAATTTTTAAATCATGATAGACCTTGTAATTCATTCATGAGAATAATAGGTTTCTTTTATCAGTATAATGATCAACTATGGTAGAAAAAATCCACCCCAAAACAACTCATGGAATTAGTGATCAATTCACCAATTATTAATATGATATAACAGAATAAAATTCCTAAGATAGGACGATCATTATTATGCAATACCATCCACTGATAGAGATGACATGAATATTTTTTTAGGTCTAGTTTAGTTTTAAAATTTCAAAACTGTCTTGATCAGGCTCTACATGATCAAAATTAGGGTAAAATATAGTAATATGATACAAAATGTTTCATAATGAATATTTTTCCTCATCTTAGTGATATTTGATACATTTAAGAGTTTTGATTCCTTCTAGTTGAATATTAGAAAAAATCTATTTAGTAAAATTACAAAAATGAAAGTTCATATTCTTTTATAAAGGAAAAGAATAGTGATAATAAACACATGAGGGTCTTGTGGACAAGTTATGTGAGCGTTTAACCCTTAAAGGGACATGACATCACATAACAACACTTTGATTCCTGAGGTTCATAAAAAATAATAGAATATGTTGTACATGATAGGGTTTACATGCAATATCATGACCCAGGTCTTCTCATGCATGTCCTAGAGATATGAAGTAAAAAATCACAAAGGATCTCAGTTTCTAATCATTTACATGGTCATACCATCATGTGGTATCTGGTTTTTATTTGGTTTATGTGTGGTCATGTGATCGCCTGATGAAAAGATGCACATGTGAGTCAACCTAGAAAAGATGTTTGAGAATGGGGGATCAAGTGGTAAATTTTATTTACATGACATCCCTTAGGGTGAGTAGATGACCCCACGATAGTTATATTATTTTAAAAACTCTATGTACAGTATTTCTGTTATGAAACCTTCCTGCAATGGATTTTTGTCTTAGTATGCGTTGGAGAGATTCCACTAATGATTTGTGATGTGGTTACATGAGAAGTATGAGATTATTATGATTCATCCTAATAGGTACCCAAGTAACATATTATTGGGTATGTAGCATGAAAAAATGTTAAAAAATGAATATATAATGTAGGTTTAATTCTAATAAACCCTTCTAACACACAAAAAAGGTAGAAAATGGTAGAGGGAGAGGATAATAGAAATTATTTTTCTAGAGAATATGAATCATATGATCTCATGGTCTTCCACTAAATAATAAATTTATGAATAAATTTGAAAATTTGAAGAATATTGAGTGATATTTAAAAAAATTAATTCTTTTATTGACCCAAAATAATTTGATAACATGTTTACATCCTGGTTTTGGGATCACAAGAAGGCCATAAAATCACAAGATTTACTCTTGGTCATAAATTTGTAACATGAGATCACCAAAACCATTATAAGACATGTTATATTGTGTCCATAATTCTCTTCCATGATCATGTTAATATTCTACATTTACCAGGACCATGAGGATCTATATAAATTACTTAAAGCACTTTACTTCTCTTTATTCAAGTGGAGCACATAAACCTAGGACATACATGAGATCACCTAAACCTAGTAATTATTATCCCATAAGTATATATCACATAATATCACCCAACATCCCCTTAATCAAGGTGATATAATAATTATGAGAATATTCCATCCCCCACCCCATGTTAATGTTAACAGTCTAAGGACCATATGAACTATGAGGGCTCAAATTCTTGTCATAATCCAGATATGTAGGACACATATCATTTGATCAAGGTGCATACCATAACACCTTAATAAATTATTATGCCACTCATCATATTTTCATGTCCTACATGAGTCCTATATTCATATAGGGAGGCATTTTTGTGTAATCCCCAAACCCAAATAAAATGTATTTTATCTCCTATTATATCTTGTTTCTCACAATGATCATGAATTTCATGGGCTTCAAGACTGAAAATGATGATCTCTTCAGCACATTAAAAAATTATTCACTATGGGAATTGAAGAACCTTTGTGGTGTTTTTTTAACAATGTTTTTTATTTGTTGGAAACTAATATTTTTGTTGAAGAATGTTTTTGAGTTACATAAAGTTGAAGTTGCTGGTTGCTAAAGATATCCTTAAAAAATATTATGTTGAAGAATAAGAAGTTAGAAGTTAAGAAAGTGTCTCAAACTTTCTAAACATAATCAGACGATTCTGTGCTAATCTTAACATTCTCACAAATAATGAAAGGTTTCATGAAAAAAGATGTTGAATAAATAGTAAAGAGGATTGATGTTTTTCACGAAGAAAAATTATGAGAAAATTCAGAACCAGTTTTCCTGAACTTGTTTTGTTGAACCTATTTTCCTGAACCAGTTTTCCTGAACCTGTTTTGATGAACCTATTTTCCTGAACCAGTTTTCAGAGTATACTTCCTAAACCAGAAATTTGGAGTCTACTTCCTGAGCCAAAAATTCAGAGTCTACTTCCTGAACCTGAAGTTTGTAGTCTACTTCCTAAGCTAGAAATTCTGAGTCTACTTACGGAACCTGATGTTCAGAGTCTACTTCTTGAGCCAGAAATTTAGAGTCTACTTCCTGAACCAGAAATTTAGAGTCTACCTCATGAGCCAGAAATTCAGAGTCTACTTCCTGAGCTAGAAATTTAGAGTCTACTTCCTAAACCTAAAGTTCAGATTCTACTTCCTGATCCAGAAATTCAGAGTCTACTTCTTGATCCAGAAATTCGGAGTCTACTTCCTGATCCTAATGTTCGGAGTCTACTTCCTGAGCTAGAAATTCGAAGTCTACTTCCTGAACCAGAAATTCTGAGTCTACTTTCTGAGCTAGAGATTCAGAGTCCACTTCCTGAGCTAGAAATTCAGAGTTTAATCCCTGAGCAAGAAATTCGGAGTCTACTTCCTGAGCCAGAAATTCGGAGTCTACATCCTGAACCTGATATTCAGAGTCTGTTTCCTGAACATAAAATTTGGAACCAGTTTTCCTGAACCAGTTTTTTAGAACTGGTTTTCCTGTACCTGTTTTCTTGAACCTCTTTTCTGAACCTAAAATTATAACCAAGATCCAGCCTTATCATTATAAGGAAGATATGAAGAGTTCATGAAACCCCTAATTTCAACTTCGCATAAATCTCAGGGAAATTTAAGGAGATTTGAAGAAGTCAAAGATTGATGATTAAATGTGAGGGATTTGTAGAGTTTTTGATATTTGAGAAAGTGGGAAAGATTTTTAAGATTCCCGCCTTTATTTTCTGAGATTCCTATAAATATGTTCTCAGATCATTCGCTCATTTCCAACTTTTACACATGTGAAAAAGGCGGAGCACTAGATAATTATTAGTGAAAAATTCCTACTATCTTGAAGAAGTTTCCTTGAGTGTTTGAGAAGAATAGAATCTGAATTATCTTATCTTTCCGAGAAGATCGGTTTCAGAAAATCAGATTCAAGAAATTGGATTAAAGATTCGGAGTGAGAACATGTGCGGAATCATCTTATCTTACTGAGAAGACCGATTTCAGAAAAATCGGATTCAAGAAATCGGATTAAAGATTTGGAGTGAGCTTTTGTGGAGCAGCTTAACAAAGTTATTATTATTTTGTTTGGATCACTTTTTCTTTAAGGAAACATTGTAAACTGATGGGAGTCAATATCATCCTTCTTATCGGTAGATAGAAGGTGTCTAACGAGAGTTGACACGTGTTGTATTCACTTCTTCATTATAGTGGATTTCCATAGACCCATGGGAGTGGCTATAGCAAGGATGTTGGTTCTCTTATTGAGGCCGAACCATGTAAATCTTGTGTGCCTTTCTAGATTTACCTTACTTTCATGCTTGACTTTCTTGCTAAAGTTTGATAAGGAAATAAATCTTAATAGGTTACAAGGGTTATGTTTCTTGATTTTTTGAAACTTATAAAAAGTTAAACAACTGATTCAACCCAACTTCTTAGTTTTTATTCGATCCTTGGAACTTCAAGTGGTATTAGAGGGAGGTTCCCTTATTTAATCCTTATCATGGAGAACATTAATTATGTCAACAGTAGAGGAATTCCTATGTTTGATGGAAAGAATTATTACGGATGGAAAAATAGGATGATTCTTTATCTACTATCTCTTGGCCTTGAAGTTGTTGATGCTGCTACAATTGGCTTTCTACCTATTGATAAAAATTCTCCTATAACGTTTGCTGATAAGAGAAACATAGAAGTTGATGGAAAGGCTAGAAATGCTATTATTATGTTCTTATCAGAAAATTTTTATCAGAATGTGATGGGTCTCACAACATCAAAAAGAATGTGGGATAAGCTGGAAAGTGTATTCGAAGGAAATACAAAAGTCAAGGAGGTTAAGCTACAAATCTAGCGTAGTAAGTTTGAAGACATAAGGATGAGAGATGATGAAAAAATTGATGAAAACTTCACCAGAGTTAATGAAATTGTGTGCAACATTAGAGGATTCATAGAAGACTTGATAGATTCTAAAATTGTGAATAAACTTATCAGAAACTTTCCAGACAGGTTTGATTCTAAAATTTCAGCTTTAGAAGATAAGGATGATTTATCTTTTGATGAACAGCATAACTTTCTTGTTTATTGTGAAATGAGGAAAGCTCTATTCTTTAAGAAGAAGATAAAACATGAAAAGGATTTTGAAGCTATGATAAAGATGAACATCCAAGATGATGTTAAAGTTGATCCATGTGAGTCTGATGATAAGGAATATGATGAGTTGAATGAAAAAATCATGTCTCTAATATCCAAGAACTATCAAGGAGGAAGAGGAAATTATGGAGGGAAAATTCCTCTCAAATGTTTTGAGTGTGGAGGAATCGTACACTTTGCTATGAATTTCCCTAAGAAGAAAGTTGAAGAATATCAAGATGTTTCTGATGATAATCCTCGATGGAAGAAGTATAAAAAGAATGAAAAAGAAGAGAAGACTTCTAAAAAATTCAAGAAGAAGTTTTCCAGAAAGAAAAGAAATATGTTGAGGAAGAAGGTTGAATCTGAATCATCTGACAATGATTCCTTGGAAGATGAAAGTAAGGAAATATTTAGAGCCTTCATTGAAAAAGTTGAGAAAACAAATGTTTCCTCAGAGAGTGAAGAAGGTGGTGAAGAATATTATAGAGAATATTAGCTAAGATCCGACTTCTTTCATGTCTTTATCAAAACAAATATCTTAAGAAAGAAATTCATGTGATGAATAAGAATTATGAAGAAGTTCAGGATATAAGTAAAGATGTCACCAAGAAGTAAGATGAATACAATCAAGAAATTTTATGTTACAAACTTAGAATTGTTGAACAGGGGAAGATGCTTGAAGATCTTAGCAAGAAGTTGGAATCTAATGAAGAAGAAGTAAACAAGGTTCAATAAAAACTCCTTGGGTCCGAAAATACCTTGAGAAAGATGAATGAAAACTTTAACAAAGCTACAGAATTAAAATCCAAGACCTCTAAAAATGCTATGAAGACTCATTATGAGAATCAAGTGAAATATTATCTTACCAAAAATAATGTTGTACCTGATTCTTCTAACATTTCAGTTTATAGAAAAATTATTAGTAAAGCTTGGGTGGAGAAAGGATGTGATAAACCTATCAATCCTACAAAAATAGAAAACTCACTCAAAAGAAGAGATGGCCTACATCCAGAGTTTTCTAGAGCTGAAAGAAGTTATCAACCTCAAAAATGTTTTTATTGAGAAAGATCATTCTTGAATAGAAAACCAAGATTTGAGGGCTATTTCTAGTGCTGCAGAATATATGGGCATATAGATTATAATCTTTGGCAAAATTTATCTCTACCTAGAAGAAGTTTTGAGCAATGTGGAAGAATGAGTAACTTTCCGTACTCACAGAAAGTTGAAAAGGTGATTTATCAAGATGTTAGAAACATTCCAACAATGAATAAATTTGAATGTTTTGAAGAAGTTTCTGGAATATGTGATCAGTCTGGTCGTCATGCCGAACGATGTATGACACTTCTTCTAGAATAAGTTTCTTATGAAAATAAAGAAAAGAAAGCTGAAAATAAGGAGGTTGATGAAAGAGCTTTTATTGTTCAGACAGCTCTGAAAGAAAGTAATAGTAACAAACCATGGATACCTGATAGTGGTTGTTCTTCACACATGACAAGTGTTATAAAAATCACGGAACATGTTTAAAGTCGTGATGGAGGAGCCGTTACTTTTGGCAACAATAGTTCCTTAAAAATTAAGGGAATCAGAACAGCAGAGATTGAAGCAGAGAAACTGAAGTCTAAGGAAGTTTTTCTTATTGATGGACTAAACCATAACATACTTAGTGTAATTCAACTTTGTGATTATGGAAAAGAAGTTATCTTTAGAAATAATTCTTGTATCATCAAAAGTGTGAAAAATGGAAAAGTGATTACAAAATCAGAAAGAACCAGTGGGAATCTCTTTAAAATCGGAGAATCCAACAACTCTTGCTATTTGAGTGCTGAAGATGAAATCAAATTGTGGCACTAAAGACTTTTCCACCTTGGGCAGAAGAACATGAGTAAGCTTTCTAATGTTTATGTTGTTCATGATTTTCCAGAACTAAAAATAAGAGATCAAGATGTTTGTATTACTTTCTAGAAAGGAAAGATGACTAACAAATGTCATTAAAGAGTTGAGATTCAATCTAACAAACCAATTGAGATTATTCATTCTGATATGTGTGGTCCGATGAGACATCAATCAAAAAAAGAATATTTTTACTTTATCACTATTATTAATGATTTCAATAGGATGAAAAACATCATGTTCATGAAGCATAAGTCAGAGGATATTGAAATGTTTAAATTCTTCAGAAGAGATGTTGAGAAAGAATTGGGAGCTTCCATAAAAAAGTTGATATTGACAATGGTACCAAATTCACAAGTAATGCATTTGAAACGTATCTAAGGAAGCATGGTATCAAAAATAATTATAGTGCTCCTTATACTCCACAAAAAAATGGAGTAGTAAAAATAAAAAATATAATCTTGGTGGAAATGGGAAGAAGTATGTTATCATAATACAAACTTTCAAAATTCTTTTAGAGAGAAGCTTTTAGCACTACTGTGCATGTCCAAAATATATGCTTGTTAAGACCGGAAACCAACATGACTTTTTATGAGATGTGGTATAACAAAAAACCTTCTTTTATTTACTTCAATGTTTTTGGAAGTCCATGCTTGCTCAAAATCAAAAATCTGGACTTAGGAAAGTTTGAATAGAAATCTGACGATGGAATATTTATGGTTTATTCATCCAATGGAAGAAGTTACAAATTCTGGAACAAACGATTACAGAAGTTGGTGGACTCATATGATGTAAAGGTAATTGAAAATACAAGTTCCTTCACAACATCTGTTAAGAATACTGAGGAAGATAAATCAGAGAATTCCCATAATAGTGAAAGTGACTCAGACAAGTCACATGGGGAAGAAAGTGATGCTGGGAAAGGAAATGTGAGTTTTCCTAACCTACAAAAACATATTGAATTTGAAAATATTATTGGGGATCAGAAGGCTCCAGTTCAGACAAGAAGGAAGTTAATATTAGAAAATCAAACTTCCCTTATCTCAAATGTTGAACTAGAATCAGTTTCAAAATCTATTCAGCATAAATAATGGGTGGATGCTATGAATGAAGAACTGGATCATATTGAAAAGAATTAAACATGGGAACTTGTTCCGAGGACAGAAAATAAGAATGTTATCGGAACCAAGTGGTTTTACAGAAATAAATTGAATGAGCATGGAGAATTTACAATAAACAAAGCAAGGCTTGTGTGTAAAGGATATGCACAAGTATAAGGTGTGGATTTTGATGAAACTTTTTCCCCTGTTGCAAGGTTTGAAACTATTTGAATGTTTCTTGCAGTGGCTACTCATCGGAATAACAAGGTTTATCAGATGGATTTAAAGTCATCTTTCTTAAATGGTGAGATTGAGGAATAAGTTTACATTGAACAACCTTGTGGGTTTTCAATTGATGACGATGAAAACTAAGTTTTCAAATTAAATAAAGCCTTGTATGGGATGAAACATGATCCATGAGCATGGTATTCAAAGCATGACAATTCTTTGAGAAAGATGAACTTTTCGAAAGGAAAGGTTGATAGAAACTTGTATCTTAATGATGTTGATTCCAGAACATTAATTGTAATCATTTATGTGGATGATATAATTTTTGCTGGAGATGAAGAAAAAGTGTGTGAAGAGTTTGCTGAAGAGATGAAGAAAATTTTTGAAATGTCAATGTTGGAGGAATTAACTTTCTTCCTTGCCTTACAAGTTCAACAATAAGAAAAATACATTTTCATATCCCAACAAAAGTATGCCATGGAACTATTAAAGAAGTTTGGGATGGAAGAATCAAAATAAGTTCCAACCCCTATCTCAATGAGCACAAAGATGAACAAAGATGAGTCAGGGAACAGTGTGAATTAGAAATAATTTCGAAAGTTAATAGGAAGTCTTCTTTATCATACAGCCTCAAGGCCTGATATTGCTTATGTTGTGACTCTCTGTTCTCGATATCAATGTAATCCAAAATAATCACATATGTTGGCAGTTAAGAGGATTCTGAGATATGTTAAAGGAACAACTTCACAAGGTTTGTTATACAGGAGGAACAATGAGATGAAGTTTCATGGTTATACTGATGCTGATTGGGCTGGTGATTGTAATGATAGAAAATCAACATCAAGAGGAACATTTTTCTTAGGGGAATATTGTGTGAGTTGGAACAGTAAGAAAAAAAGTTCAGTAACTTTAAGTATAGCTGAATCCAAATATGTTGCAACTACTCAAGCTTGTACTCAAATGATGTGGATGAATGTTCAACTTGAATATTTGAATGTGAAAGTTTCTAAACCTTTGAAAATACTCTGTGATAATCAATGTTCCATTGATCTTTCCAAGAATCTTGTTCAACATTCAAGATCAAATCATATTGATATAAAGTATCATTTTTTAAAAGAGAAAGATGCTACTAGAGAAGTCTTGATGGAATATATTTCAACAAAGTATCAGATTGTCGATATTTTCATAAACGCAATGTCAAAGGAAAGGTTTGTTAAACTGAGGCTACAACTCCATGTTCATCCTCCTCCCAAGACATCCTAAAACTCATAAGGAAGCAACCCCCCCCCCCCCACCGTGCTTTGGATTATGTTTCAAACAGGGGAGTGTATGTTTTATTTTATGAATGTAAAGTTGTGGATATCATATAATGGGGGAGAGATAAAGAAAAATGATAGAGGAAAAGAAAAGTGAGAAAGAGAAAGATTAAAGTTGAGGGGGAGTTTGAGTAAGGTGAAGTTTATCTTTACATGGCCCAAAAATTTTCTAGTCACCAAGGGATATAAATCCTTAAAAAATATTACTTTATCCAGTAGTGTGGTGTCAAGACACTCTTTTTAAGAAAGGATATGTTTTGGTAAAATTCAAGAACTTGAGATGTATTTTTTGAGAGGTGAAAACTTATTAACAAGGGTTTCCAACAAATCCAAAGGGGGATATTGAGGAACCATTGTGGTGTTTTGTTTAACAATGTTTTGTATTTGATAGAAACTAATAATTTTATTGAAGAATGTTTCTGAGTTACATAAAGTTGAAGTTGCGGGTTGCTGAAGATTTCCTTAAAGAAGATTATGTTAAAGAATAAGAAGTTAGAAGTTAATAAAGTGTCTCAAACATTCTAAACATAATCAGATGATGCTTTACTGATCTTAAAGTTCACACAAATAATGAAAAGTATCATGTTAAAAGCTATTTAAGAAATGGTGAAGAGGATTGATGTTTTTCCCAAAGAAAAATTCTGAGAAAATTTGGAACCAGTTTTGCGGAACCTATTTTCCTGAACTAGTTTTCCTGAACTAGTTTTATGGAACCTGTTTTACTGAGCCGGTTTTCATGAACCAGTTTTCGAAGTCTACTTCCTGATACAGAAATTCAGAGTCTACTTCCTGAGCCATAAATTTGGAGTCTACTTCCAGAACCTGACATTCGGAGTCTACTTCCTGAGCCAAAAATTTGGAGTCTACTTCTTGAACCTGATGTTCGGAGTCTACTTCCAAAGCCAGAAATTCGGAGTCTACTTCCTAAACTAAAAATCCAGAGTCTACATCCTGAGCCAGAAATTCAGAGTTAACTTCCTGAGCCAGAAATTCAAAGTCTACTTCCTGAACCTGATGCTCAGAGTCTACTTCATGTGCCAGAAATTTGGAGTCTACTTCCTGAGCCAGAAATTCAGAGTCTACTTCTTGAACCTGAAGTTCGGTGTCTACTTCCTGAGCTAGAAATTCAGAGTCTACTTCCTGAACTAGAAATTCAGAGTCTAGTTTTTGATCCAGAAAATTGGACTCTACTTCCTGAGCCAGGAATTTGGATTCTACTTCTTAAGCCAAAAATTCAGAGTCTACTTCCTGAATTAGAAATTCAAAGTCTACTTCCTGAACCTAAAATTCGGAGTCTATTTCCTAAACCTAAAATTCAGAACCAGTTTTCCTGACCAGTTTTCTTCAACCAGCTTTCCATAACCTGTTTCCTGAACCTAAAGTCAGTACCAAGATCTAGCCATATCATTTTGAGGAAGATATGAAGAGTTCAAGAAAACCGGAACTTCAAATTTGCATAAATCTCGGAGAAATTTAATGATATTTTAAAAAGTCAATGATTGAAGATTAAATGTGAAAGATTTGAGGATTTTTTGAGATTTGAGGAATCTGGAAAGATTTTAGAATTTCTCGTCTCTGTTTTCTAAGCTTCCTATAAATATGTGCTCAGATCATTCGCTCATTTGCAACTTTTACACATGTGGAAAAGGAGGAGCACTGGAGAATTCTTAGTGAAACAATCCTATCATCTTGAAGAAGTTTCCTTGAGTGTTTGAGAAGAATAGAATATGAATTATCTTATCTTTCTGAGAATATTGGTTTCAGAAAATCAGATTCAAGAAATCTTATTGAAGATTCAGAGTGAGCACTTGTGTGGAATCATCTTATCTTACTCAGAAGACCGATTTTAGAAAAATCAGATTCAAGAAATCGGATTGAAGATTCAGAGTGAGCTTTTGTGGAGCAGCTTAACAAAGTTATTATTCTTTTGTTTGGATCATTTGTTCTTTGAGGAAACATTATAAACCGACGAGAGTTAGTATAATCATTCCAGACAGGAGATAGAAGGTGTCCAACGGGATTTGACACAAGTTGTATTCACTTCTTCATTATAGTGGATTTCCATAGACCCACGGGAGTGGCTATGGCAAGGATGTAGGTTCTATTATTGAGGCTGAACCTTGTAAATCTTGTGTTCCTTTCTTGATTTACCTTACTTGCATGATTGAGTTTCTTGCTAAAGGTTGATAAGGAAATAAATATTAATAGGTTTCAAGGGTTAAGTTTTTTAAAGTTTTGAAACTAATAAAAGTTAAACAACTGATTCAACCCCCCTTATCAGTTGTTATTCAATCCTTGGAACTTCAGGAATCCTAATTAGGTTAATTACCAATCCTTACCTACTTTCTATTAGAGGGTCATACCCCAGATGAAGCATCTCAATAAATCCTTATATGTATAAGTCCCAGTCAAACCATTATTTTCACACCTCTCACAAAAAAAAATTGATTCTTTATGAACTATAAAGAGTATGAGTCCTATAATAATCAGGATATATTGGATTAATTTTTATGGCTCGATCTCTACCTCATAATACTCCCATGTATATATCAGTATATAAACAATTCTCAGCGTGTAATCCCCAATACCTACTGCATAGTAATACCCATTTAGTGTATTCTATGAAATTATCATTCATTTCATTAAAATTATATTTTTCTAATGGAGCATATCATGATATCCTCAGTCTGTAAGCCATGTGATGATTCACCATGAACTCTCAAGTAATGAATTTAAAATTTTTATGTCATTTTTTCTCACATTAATCATAACTCACATGTTCATAGATAACATAATTTATCTTTCCATTAGCGTGATTAAAATACCCCCATTATAGGACTTCTTATTAGGTTAAATCTCTGACACTATCCTCCAAACATTGAATGGTCTATATTCTTCATGAATCAATGAGACTATACATAAACTACTTCCAACCCTTAAGGGATATATAGTATGACTCTGCAAGGTTTAAGACCAAATATATTATATTGAGTTTCTCCCCAAAATTTTCATTTTTTATATGGTATTAAATTATATTTTATGATATTTTATTATAACTATAGACTATTTCACTTGAACTGCATGAGTTCTGATTCTTTTTTCAAGGAAAAATAGGAAGCCTCAATACATTCCCCATCCTGACAACAAAAACACAGATGACCCTTCTAGGAGATGATAATATATATAGTGACAAGAAATATGGATTCGATGAATAAAAATACTTGAACAAGAGTTGTTAAGTTATAATTGGTAAAATGATCAAGAACCTATGATACACACAGATAGTTATGTCAACAAGATACCACTCAGATACCCAGATGATCACATTATTGGTCAAGAAAATGTTCTAGAATATTAGGGTAACTAGACACATTAGATGATATTGTAATGATTCATGGAAACATCATAAATATATGTGAGAGTCATATAATATTAAATAATTTCTTCAAATGGTATTCGATGAGCCTGACCTCCCATCCACTTGACCAATGTGAGATCCTTGGTATTGTTTGAAAACCCCCCAATGAAAACCATCATTTTGAATGTGAGTTCATAATACGTATTGGATGTAGGATCTATTGGTTCATTATTTATTTATTAACAATCCATGTTTGAATTAATATAAAATAATAATGGTGAACCCATGTAAAACTATGTGATTACTAATTAATGGAGTTACCATAGGCGTCCAACATTTTGTTTCCAATTTTCAAATGATACACCATTTTTTATCAAAACAAAAATGGTTTTCCCAACATGATTCACCTAATAATTATACTTAATAGGAGTTCAAATGTGTCCAACCATTTGATTTTGTTCTTTAGGTTCAAAAAAAATTGTGGAAATGACAAAATAAATAACTATGTTACCCCAAAAATAACTAATATAAATGTTTAATTATTTTTGACGACTCACTGATTTTGGGTAATATATCATGTAGTTTTTTACCATGATGTTCATTCTAAAAAACATCACCTTGAACTATGGAAATTTCATCATTAAGAGGGAGTATTTGTAATATAGCTGCAACAACTACCTCCATGGACTGTAAAACAACGTCTCCTCCTTGACACCTCTATCATCTGGTGGAAAATGTGATTGGCATGAAGTTCCAAAAAAATAATATAATCCTGAAACTCTAAGATTAAAGTGAGGGTTATAATGTGATAAATATCACATTACCACCACATCCAATGAATGATGTTATAAAGTCGGGGACACCAGTAGACACATCATACTGTATCAGGAGTCAATAAATGAAGCTAGAAAATCAACACCTTCCTGAACATATGTATGTGGATAAATGTTTTGACCACAGTCTCATCCTTTTTTAAGGGTGTCCCTATAGGTATTTTATTAAAAATTATTGTTATCATGATACAACTGTACTTAAATCACTATTTGTTTGTGATACTTAGAAAAAAAAACCCATGAATACTAATATCTAGTCACTATAGAGCTCTAATTTTTTGAAATAGTCTATAGATCGCTGGGAGTATTCATAAATTCATGAAACTATAAATGAGGCACGGCATTTTATTATGATTGATAATATCGAGTAGTATAATATCCCTACTCCCCAACATAATATTCACTAACACACTGCCATTGAACCCACTAAGAAGTCTAACACTTATATTCGTGCATATAATCTCTAATTGTATAATCCCATATTAAATAAAGAGTTTTTTTAAATTTCTATCCCCCACATAAGATTCCAATCTGTGGGTTATGATGGAAAATATAGGACAAGAGAGAGAATCCATTACCACATAAATTGAATATTTCTACCAGTATGTATTAGAAAATGGAAATGTGGAGCCTATATTCCTACACATAACCTTATGAATATAAACTATATTCTTCCAAAAATATAGTATATCTATAGAAACCAATAATTTTCATTCACAAATATCACATTTCATTTAATTAATATTCAATACAATATATAAAACTCCACTCTATATTTATATAGTTTTAGTATCATTCAAACCATAAATTCATATACAACATATTCCTAAGTTATATACATTGTCTCTCAACATGTTATACATAACTAGAACCATTAATATAAATATCATATTAAAACCATTTATTCATTAACTAGGGAATTTAACCCTAATAATTTGTGATATCAGATTCTCAGGAATGATCTATAAGGGATATATCAATATAACACAAGTATAAGGGAATGAGAACGTAAGCATAAGGGAATTATAACATGGTCATAAAATTTAAATACCATACCTTTCATATCTTACATCTGAATCCATATTTATAGAATAAATATCAATACTTCAAAAAACAATAATCATAATGAAAGAAATGAACATGTTCCATGCGAGCATAGAAAATGGCATAAGAATATTTTCGGCATGCACATAAGCATGAAAAATAATTTCCATAGTCAAGAATAATTTCTAATACTATCATAGTGGATTAGGTTTACTCCCTATTCCGTTGAATATCAGGCCATGTTTCTCTCTTGAAACTATCATACTAAACCAAGTAGTTTTATAAATTTGGTGCACTCCCCTCTCTAGTATTTATTATCTGATGGTATATCCATCTTTACCCAATGAATTTAAGATATATATATATATATATATATATATCTAGACCCACCCATCACATGTTGATATTTATACATACATGTAAAAAAATAAAATAAAAAATTCATCAAAAAATATCTCATGGAATAGAAATAGGTTTCATAAATATTTTTCATTTCATCATCGCATTACCTATGGAAAATAAATTGGTTTCATAGAGGAGTTTTCATATCATAACTATCAAGTGGGGAAGGAATTCACCTCATACATTCATACTTAAATATTTAACATCATAATATATCTAAAAACGTAATGTGGATGATATTATTATATAACAATCATAGTAAATAATAATAAACATAAATGGATGTTATATTAGTTCAAAAAATACATTTAAAATATCAGTAGAACATTACCTGAAGATAATTCAATTTTAATCTTGAAATTACATATTTAAAATATAAAAATATCAACAATAATAATGATAAAACTTTATTAGAAAATATATTTAAAAATTGTAAATAAGCCTCAAATAATTGATCTGTCCTTATAGTGACATATTTATTTCATGCCATATGTCTTAAAATAAGGATTCTATCAACAATTTTATGTAAAAGTAAAAAGGACCTCAATAAAAATGGAAAGAATATTGATTTTAAACCATTTGGTAAAAATTAAAACCTGGGTAAAAATTTTATTTCTAAATCAAAATATATCACTAAAAACTTTATTGGTAATTTTTTTGAAACCATGAAAATTAAAGGATGATGAATTTCGACTTAATAGAGAAATAAATACATTTTCCTTATCAAAATTATTTTTATATATTGACTCATTATAGAGAGGAAAATGAAATGAAAAAAGTATTCATAACAAATAACCAATATATAAGAATATTTAAGATATTCTTGAGAGGTAGATAACTAAATTAAATACTCATAAATAGAATCATAAAACCCCTATAGACAATAATATTGTAACATAAAACCCTTACCGCTTTGGTAAATTTTGAATAATAAGAAAATATAAAAGAAATAACAATAGAATAAGAAGTAAATACAATAATATTTAGTATAATTTTATTAATATACAATCATGTATAGTATATATGACACATAAAATACAAAAGTGATGAATATGGAATCTGTGTGACAGAAATAAAAGTGACAAAAAAATAATTTACCACAAGTTTGATTTTTTTCGAAGAAATAATAACCTACTATATAATAGATATGTGTTCATTATAAATATATAATATATTAATTTATGCTGTTTTAATATTATATATGATCCTCTTATAACATTTTAACACCAATTTATTAGCAACTCCTTTTTAAAATTTTCATTTCCAAGAGTTAACTATTTTATTTTTTAGGAGAATTTTTTATCAGCAGTTCTGATCATTGAAATTTAATCATGTTTAGATCACATTAAAAAAATTAATAATGATATAAATATCTTATAATATAAATATATATATAGTTTCATCCCTAATATATATATATATATATATATATATATATATATATTTATGAATTACACTATCCAATGAGATGGTAGTCCGTACATATGCGTAAACACTATTTTCACATTTGAATAGATGGAATGAAAGAATGGTAAATATTAATTAACATTTAAAGAATAATTATAATTATAATATATATATCATATATTTCGTAAATCTATCCTTACTACAATCTATGAAATGTGGGAAAATAAAATGATAACAATGCATTGTGGAGGTGGTAGTCGACAGAAACACATTGGTGACTTTTTCACATTCTGATGAATGAAAATGTAAGAATGTGGATATGATATTATAATTAAATAAGAATAATTATTTAATAAATATATTATATAAACATTAAGAACATGATAATTACTATTTTTGAAGGATGGTAATGGATAATGTATTGTATTTCTACGTGGAAGCGGTAGTCCACACATATGCAAGTTTGATAAATTGACATCTATTTTGAAGGAATATAGGGGTGATATTGGTGGTTACAAAATCATAATAAAATATTACTATATTTAATTAATTGAATTACTTTTTGATGATTAATACCACAAATTTTAGTATGTTGTAGGAAGAAATTAATTGATAGTTGTTGGGTAAGATGATCACCTCTTCAATAGTAGACCTCTTTTATATCTTTTTTTAAAGACACTTAAAATTGTCTTTCAAGAACACCATAATATCTATTTAATATATTGGGATGTTTAGAAGATATTTTGATAGCGTTTGGTTGATATTGAAGTCCCAATGATGTTTAATGAATAGAATGTAGGGGTGTCCATATATAAAGGATGGAATGTAAACATGTGTAATTAGAAAATAGATTAAAATATAATTACATCATTCTCATGAAATTTCAATCAAATTTGATATAGATTAAAATAAATTGTGGATAATGTAGAAATATCCTCTTCCAATGAAACTTTCAATGGTGTTGGTGTCATTTTAAATTGTATATTTTTTATTACTACCTTCATTACGATTTTTTAACAGAACCAATGGTAATAGCTACTTCAATCATAAAAGGATATAATATTAAATATAATCCAACAATTGCACCATTAATGGATAATAGATATATATTTTTACCATATATTCTCCAACATGTAATCCCATAGGATTTTATGTTTTTAAAATAGTTAAATAATATATTAGTTTCATAAAATATCAATAATATCATTTTTATACTATTTGTTTAATTTGAAATTAAAGAAGCAAATGAAATATAGAATTAAAATACATTCCTTTCACACATCCCTTATAAATAATTACTACATAAATAAATCGTGAAGCTCAATAATTTATCCAAATTGATTTAGTTTTTATATTTTTAAAATATTTTATTTGATTTTACTTTTAATTGAATAAATATTATGTTCACGTTGTGTGTGAAGATAAGATTATTATTTTTTAAATAAAAATAAAAAAACAATTTCCATGATAAAATAATAAATCATGTATGAAATAATCATTTATAGTAAAAAAATATAATCGTTTCCTCCTTGTGTAAAAAAATATAAATATTAAATTTAAGAGAGTTACATTTTGAAATTATCTATAAATAATATAATATAAATTTCACTATTAAGGGGAAATGGAAATAAAATGGAATATATTCAATTTTTGGATGACCATGGTGTAATGTTTCCCAAAAAATTAAATGATTTTATTTTTAGGTTGATTTTGAGACATTATCTCAGGCTTTAACCCTAATAAAACACTTGTACCTTTATCATGGTAAAACATTTACCGTGGTTACCATTCACAATGAACCAGAATAAATGAAATTTTTTAACAAATTTATACCTACTGATTAAAAATATGGAATCCATTTTTCTATATTAAATTTTAATATGTGTTCAAAATTCATGATAGAAACATAAAATGAAACTAAATAATTTTTCTCACAAAAATTTACTTATAATGTATGAAAATTATTATATAATAATTTCAAAAATAAAATTAATTCAAATCAAATCAATCAAATTATTCAGAATATAGGTGAAACAATTTTACATTAAATAAATTTAAAAACCTAAAATATTTTAATTATTTAAATTAAAATAATGTGCTCATTAAAATATTAATTTTTTAACTATTCAAAGATAACCCATTATTTTTTTTTTGAAAAATATGAAAATTTCACATGAAATTAATTTTGATATTTTTTATTAAAAATTGATAGTAGTTTTTTTAATAAGTTTTCCAAAATTGAAAAAAAAACTATATTATTTATTCACAAAAAAAATAATTTCCATTTTTTGAAAAATAATTTTTTTTTGAAGAGATAAATTAATTTACTGAATATTGAGTTTTTATTTCCATGTAATTAATTAATAAATTTTTAGTAAGAGGTAATTTAATATTAAAATTTTATAATATGGTTAATCCTATTCATACCCTCCAATATAATCTATAATGTTATAAAAATCATAAAAAAATAATGTATGGTTATTTTAATCTTATTGTTACTTGTAGTATACACTATCAATAATAATGTTATTTTAAAATATTGGAGTGTTACATTATCCCCCGATAATTAATTATATCCTCTATATTTAAACTTTTTATCATTAATTAATGAATTAGAATTTAAAAATTTATTTATAGAAAAGTCGTATAATAAAAAAAATATAACAAAAAATCCTCTTGAATAGAGGGAAAGGTAAATAATAAGTTAATTTGGAATCAAACATAACAATGTTTCCGAATATGAGAAATAATTGTGATGTGAAAATATAGATATGGAGGAAAAAGAAATTTACAAATATTGATAATTCCAAATAGATAAAAATGGTCATAATAAATTAAATGGTCATGAAAAATTTTACAACAATAAAACCATAAAACAATGAAGTGTGAACAAAAATCTATTTACTATAAATGATCATAATAGGATTAAATTTCTTGGATACATATCCTTTTATAATATTTAAGTATTTATGTTATAATCTAGACTATGAAAACAAGGGAATATACATACTTGACTATTATAATTTAATCATTTAATAAATTTCCACCACAATATAATTTATTCCTCCAAACGCTAAATATTCAAGATGAATTTGTAATACATGAATAACTAATATCAACTTTATAATCCAAAAAATGATATCATTATTTTCGTTTAATATATAAATATTAACCAAAACTAAATATTTAACATAAGGTAAGATAGTATCCAAAATGTATAAACCATAATATAGAAAAATAAAACATATTAGTTAAAACTATTGACTTTAACACCAATGGTTCAACATATATTATTGGAAATGTTAAAAAATATAATTCCAAATTAACCTAAATACTGATATCATACCTTTCATATTATATACCAATAAATTTATTTAATTTCTTTAAAAATACATGTTCATGTTAAACCATATTTTTATCCAAATAGAAACATATACCTCAACCCCAAGAAGAATATCTAAAAATATCATTAATCACCTTGATAAATTACTCTAAAATCATATAATGTTTTGAAATTAACCTTAATATAATAAATTAAATTTATAAACTGACCTAAAAGTTATTAAATATATTCAAAATAAATATCTATTAAAATATATCCCTATCAATGAATCACTTCTCAATGATCCATATTATCTAAATAACACTATCTAATATACCATAATTAAAGTTACATGGAAATCAAATACTAACCAAAAGTGATCTTTAAATATCGATTGAGTAGCCTTCCTAAAACCTTATAAATTTTTCAAGTTACCTAAACAAACAACCACTTTAAACCTTAAACAATGTATCTATATGTTTGAACTTAAGATAAACCAAAAAATATATCACTTGATGGTATATATAACTCTTAATTTTAACCAAAATGATAACATAAATGCTTCCAAAAATTTACCAAATAATTATTCATTGGATAAAATCATATTTTATTTCAAAAAATCCAAAAATGAAATAACTTCATCAATTATGTCCCACACCAATGTTTCATCAAATCACTAACCAATTTCAGAGTCACCAATATTATCTTACTAACTTCAACAATTTAGATCACCTCTTTACCCAACATAACATTATCATTATACCACTACATCACTTTTCATGGTTATACAATTCAACATATATTTTTTATTCCTAAAAAAACTACTATGAAAAAACAATATATGTTTCTTGATTCTAGTATCATGAATATAATTGATATAAATCATTTATAGCATAATAGAACTATCATAATAAATAAACACATTAATCCGTACACTTTAATGATTAGAATAGAGTATTCCCTTCATTGGTCTAGTATTTAACTTCGTAATTTTGGGAATTTAATTGGATAATGCCAATATTCACCCAAACATAGCACATTTTACTATAAATGGTATATTAAGTCAAACTTCACATCCCCCATCAAAAATTTCATTTTTCCTCATTAGGTAAATTATTTATGACCTTCATTTCTATACTAAAAACATATTCCTATTCCTTTGAGAAATTCCTTTGAATTCATATTTCAAAATTCTTAACATGTATGCGGTTGAATCTTCTTTCTATCATTCTCTTTCTAAAACACCATTTTTTATGAATGATAGGAATTTCACCCATTGTGAGATTGTAAATCATGTAACGATATAGTGGACAGGGAATAATGAAATGATTTCTCATTCAATCTCCTATTTCATTTTTCTTCCTCTGAGGATAGTCATTCCAGTTGATGAAACATTCTACATCAACATGAATCCTCCTAGATATTTTAATTTAAAAAACAGTATGTTAAAATAAACAATATTCATAGTGTGATCTATATAATCATGAAAAATGATTAATAGTACATTTAAGACATGAAACCTTATTTTTAATCTATTATACCATTGGATTAACCCAGGATATTCATGGTCATGATCTATTAAAATTATTTATAATAGGGAATTATGAAAATTTGAATTATCTCGTGCATATCCTCATATTGTGTAAAAATGGGTTTTTAGTAAGGGCACACTCACTATGAATCCAAATATTGATCGGGATATACTTGACCAACTATATTTGGTTTATTACCCCTTGATTAATCTATTCCAAAAGCATGTCTACTTGTAGTATCCATATAGTGATATTGTTTAAGGAAAATCACACCCCTTTTATTACCATAACTTTGTACATTATCATATTCATATGACTATCCAAACGGTTCTAATTTTTTTTCTCATCCTATTATCTAATGGTAACTTATCCTTTCTATGATACACATAATAAAGAAATATATATTTCATAAATAAATATCACTTGTAATTATATTAATATTTAATTCAAAAAATTATGATCCATTTCGAAATAATATTGGTATAGTGTTTTTGGAAACATGGATTCATAAACAATGTATTCATAATAGATCTACATCATCTCCCAGTATTTTCATCATCACTATCACCCTTGATAGACATATCGAACATAAAAACATTTGTGAAAACATGCTTAGGGAAATAATATGTATGGATGGTCTTAGATGTTCTCTATGAGTAATACAAAAAGGTATAAATATAACATTATCATAAGGTATTTATTACATTACCATAACATTTGAAATAAAAAACCTACATATTATAGATCATAAAATTTACCACTAAAATAAATATTTTCATTTCATAAGACATGAATCATAAAGTAATAAACAATTATGATCTATGAGAGTATTATAGAGCATAGTGTTTCATTTTTTTCGATAAGGTGTCAATATGTTTATGGAAAGGTAGTGATGGAAGCTGTGATAATGATTGAAGTGGTGATGATTAAAGTAATGTTACTAACTCAGTGAAGAACCCACTTTGATTATGAAGATGTTCCCCAACCAATGGAAGATGGAGAATTACTATTTAACATTGGATGAAATGTTTGGGAATTCTCCATAATAATTCAGAAGATTGTAGGACTAATCATAAGTTCCAAATAATGTGTCAAAGAATGACACATTATTACAACATTTTAAGAACCCCATGAAATAATCTATTTCATGATGAAAGTGGAAGATCCATCCAATAGATTCTAATTGGATTAATGTTATCAATTAAATCAAACTATTTTTTGTGAAGATCCTCAATGAAAATGATATTTTTTTTAAATGAAAACACACCACTCACAATAATTATTCCATGCATTATGCTTTAATTTATGTGGTGAAGAAGAGTTTCATGCTTCATATATTATTGAATCAAAAGAGTAATATTGAAGATCTTTGATTTTTTATTACAAAAAAGAAATGATGGATGATTTTTGAAGATAAAGAACAATAAAGGAACCATGAATTGGATTTTAATGAAGAAGGTGGCCATGTACCACTCTTGTACTCGACACTTGGTTTTTGACCATGTTTTTTTATATTGGACATATATTAAAAATTAGTCCAACCATACAGGCCAGCTGAATCCCTCACCCAAGGAATATGTGGGACCTGAGAGTCTACCATGCCTAAAGGGAAGGCCTCAAAGCCAACCCGCATGAGGCACATTGGGCCATGTATAAGCCCTGAGGGATGAATAGTTGGTGCTTGAAGCACTCTAGAAGAAGCAACAGTGGGCGCATAAGCGCGCCTATAGAAAACCGGTGCAGGGTAGCACTGGGAGAGAGGGGAAGAGAATTATGACCCAAGGTTGTCATGACTTATAGTATAAAGGAGTTTTTTCCCATGTGTTGGTTTCAATGAGGGACAACATTTTAACAGGTGGAATTAATCCCCAACATCCATATGATCTCACGTGAGGTCTCTTCTGCACATATCAATCCATATCTGAGCTTCTAATCTCCACTTCTCATCTGATCCCACGTCTCGCCATTTTAAACTTAGACCATATAATGTCCTTCATCATGTCGTCATCGACCTGAGGCTACCCGACACGAATGAGTATGTCTTCACCACTGTCAGGCCTCCTTGATTGAACTTAGACCACCATTGAAGCTCAAACCTCCATACATAATGATCATTTGAGAAACATGATACCATGCATGAAACTATGTTTTCATACATGCAATAAATGAAGAAGATCATGCATTGCCAAGGCAACCGAATGAGCGAGTCCACATAATGGACCTCAGGCATTCATGATTTAGGGATGCATGTGTTTTTAAATGCATGTATGTTATGTTCACCCTAAGAATTAAGGATCCTTATTGAATGGAAGTAAAATAAAAGAATCGGTATATCTTGACCCGTGCTTTGAATGTTTTAAATGGAGGATATCTCGGGCTTTCAAATCCTTTAACCCCATGGATATAAATCTGCATCCATCCCTATAAAATGAGAGGCACCGTGTTGAAACATGTTGCTACCATTCTTAGAAAAAGGTGCTCATGTTTCTCTAAAGAAACATAGCCGATGTGCACCCCTCTAGTTCCCGAAAGGAAGAGATTTCACGTAGCCTTACTGCATGATGAAAAGGTTCTGTGAATCTATTGCACGAAGGATAACTGATAACTACCTTCATTCTCTAAATAATTCACACCCTCTATGTGAAGGAAAAAATCCATGAGCATGCAATAGGTTCTCTAGAACCCTCGCATATCTTCATGAGAAACATATTATTGGTACAAAATAGGTGCAATCACACCCATATTGTACTCTATGAAGACATGAACCAAGAATCTTCTTTGTTATGTGAATACGAACCATGTATACTCCTTGTGCGAAGAATAAGACCCCGTGTTCCCTATGGTTTTCACGAAGATGAAGAACTCGTGGACCCTTGGTTTCACAAAGTGAAGAAAATGAGAGTTCATAAAGGGATAGTGTATACATACACTACCATTGGAGAAGAATAGAAACCCTCCCGATAAGAAAAACCCACACATACACCACCCACATACCCATTTGTGTTGTGTATGCTTTAATTGAATAAGAAAAAAATCATATGCACACCATCCATATACGCATTCGGGTTGGGTGTGAAAGAAGAGAGAAGAAGAAGGGTGCATGAATGGTGGAGTTCAAGGGCATGCAAATAAAACATAATAAAAAAGTATGTGTGCACATGTGAAGAAGGAATAATAATGAATAATATCACACACTATGAAATTACCCATTTTGGTGTGAAGAAACACACACTTATATTGAACCTAAACTAAATAATAAGTGTGTGTGTGTGTGTGAAAAGAACCAAATACAATAAAGTGTCTGTGATATTAAGTGAGGAAAAGAAATAGAATGTGTGTTATCATAAGTTTATACCCTATAGGGTTTTCAAAAAATAAAGAGAGAGAAAAGAGATTGTGCATGCATGCATGTATGCACATGCACATGTGAAGACACTTAAAAGGAAGAATCATGATTGTGAATGCACATGTGTAAATAAGAAGAATCAATGACATGAAAATCATGTATGAGGCATAATTAATTGATATATCCAAAAATAAGATGTTTGGATCCCATGAAATCCATGCATGAAGTAGATGATAATTGAGACTGAAGTAAGATATAATTAAAGAAGATCTTATATCTGAGTTGATAGTCTTTGAGAATCCAAGAGGTCATATAGTTCTGATATTATTCAATATCACTCATGCATATTAATATTCTTAAAGAATTTTTGTGAACCACTTTCATACATCTTAGTGAGGATAAGTATTCCTTAAAAGAAGAAATAATTTCATGAGAATTGTTGCACTGAGGACTGATCCCAACGGAGATCATAAATATTGATCAAGGACAATATACCTTACCAAAGGCTATTGAATATTATTGAAGAGATACACAGTAAAGTGTGATTCAACAAGACTGTGTGGGAATAGTAGAAGATCATATACAGTGAATAAAGAAATAACTCAAATAATGAAGCTACTCACGTGACTCAAGATCTAGAAGAACACTATGTGATTTAGGGAGGAGAAGAAGACTTCAGTGAGACTCTAGATCAGGCCAGTGGGAATCTGATAACACTGTGGGAAGTAGTATAAAGAACCTCTAATGGGACTTAGAAGAGTTATAGTAGGACTATGTGTTGACCATTTTTATTGATAATAATATTATAGTGAATAATCTGTGGTAGTGAGAATAAACAACACAACATGTAGTATGTTTTTCATCCAACCCTCATAAAACCTTGTGTTCGGTGCCTTTACATTTACAACATCATTCGAGGAAAGGCTGAGAGACCCAAGAAGAGTGGTTTGAGGCTTTAACCATCCATATAGGTTTAATTGAAGAGAATCAATTATTAAAAATATTCAAAGGGATCACTGATTAAACCATCCCCCTCTCAGTGATTCACACTGATATGGGAACTTCAATTGGTATCAGATCCATGATCCCTCTATAAGATCCAGGGGAGTCTTTAGGAAGTAAATATTTCATGAAATGAGTGAGAAAACTCAAATGGAGATATCTGACCAGACTTTAAAAAATATAAAGAAGATATAGGCATGGAATGTGAATAAGAATCATATTATTGATAGGGAGACACCTTATACTGAAGGTAATATGAAATGTACAACACATGATAATTATTTTTATTATTACGACTCTTCTGATAAATCCTTCTCAAGATGTAATGATGATAGATCAATTTGTGATCTTTAATATGCACATAAAGATCATTTGAATCAAATCCCTAGAGAAGTGGCATGATATACTTCCGCAAGCATTGGTGCTCGTCAAGATGGAAAATTACAGTTGGAAGAAGAAGTCAATGCCATGGAAGAATCATTGGATAAAAGGGTTGGAATATCCAACACTCTCACAAAAATAGTGAAGGAAAATGAAGAATCAATTTCTATTTGAAATTAAATACATTCTCAAGTTACTAAAGAATTTAAAGGAATAGTTTGTGAGAAATAATTCTTTGAGACTGTACTTGTAGAAAATTTCCATGAACATGAAAAGTTTCACAAAGTATCTATGTTTGTCAAAGCTTCTCAACTAGAAGACAAATCTGATAAGGTAATAGAGCTTGACATATTTTTGCAAAAATTAAGGAATGTGCATGAAGAAACATTGACAAATCGGAAGGAGAATTGGGAATGAAAGATGAGATGAATTGAGGATGAAAATAACTCCCTCAAAATGAATGGTTTAGAGATGGAGGTGAAATTGAAGAATCAACAATCACACCAAGATGGAACATCCCAAATAGTTAAAGGAAGATATGCTTCCACTAAATTTTCCATTGAGAAATATAATTCTAAGAGAAATATAAAATAATCCTATAATATAATGGAAACATCCTCCAAGAATATGGTATCCCAAAACCCAGTTATTTATGTTTCTACTAATATAGTTTCATATGCAAGTATATGTTCAATGCTAAAATATGGGAAGATTTGGATTGACAAAAATATTGATACATCCAAAAAAATTCAAGGATGGATGTTGGGATGATTAAAAAGAACAAGTCCCAAATGGATGGTCCAATGAAAAAAAGAAAATTCCAGAAACAACAAAGCACTGTATTTATCCATACTTATACTATAACAAAAAGAAGGATATTTATTGGATACTGTTGGTGTTGCTAGATGTTTGGGAATCAGGCCAAAGATTGCTGGAATAACATGTCAGCATATGTACATTATGAAATTACTACATTCAAGTAAAGTAGATATGAAGAAAAGAATCAACCTGCAAAGAAAAAGTTTAATTCATAGTGGAAGAATAATATGTCTATCAAGGATAGATTTTAATAACCTGAAGACTCCGGTGATAATTTCAAAAAAGTGTTCTTAGTTATGATGAGTGTTGTTTTAGTCCTACCATGCCTCATCCATATGTTGATAAGAAGTATATACCACAACAAAGATAAAAGAAATAAAAACGAGTTGAAAAGTATTCCATTGGGAATACGCAAAATAATTAAGTCAATAAAATAGTGAAATAAATTATTCTTAAGAAGAAGTTCAAGAAGAATTCCAAGAATTTCCTATCACCAAATAAAATATGCTCCTATTGTGGAAATAAAGGTCATACTAGGTATCACTTCAAATAATCCATAGAAATTAATGAAAGATTTGTGAAACTAAAATTAGAATCAATCCAAAAGAATATGATATTTACTAAATACATTCATAAAGATTATCTTAATTTGATTCATAAGAAAGGTAACTTGAAGACAATGAATAATACATGTGGACGCCGCAAATAAGAAAATGTTAAGAAGTATTGTTTAGTTATCTAGACTAATCAATTGAAAATTACTATATAACTGCAAAGATCTTATGATGAAGTACTAGAAGAAGAAAAGGAAAAGGGAAAACATGTCATTACACATGATGGAAAATTCAAATGTCATAAGAGGTTATCAGAAAATTACAACCCTAATGTCTCACAACTAGTGAGTGGAATGTGAGATAAGGTTGGACATCATCGGAAAAAATTAATAACTATTTTACCAGGTCAATTGGATATTTTGAAAATTGAAAAACATGCACTAGTGGAATCTATATAACTACTGGTAGAAGTAAGGACAAACAATCCATACAAGTTGAAGGTGAATGGAAGTAATGGTTCTATGCTGAAAATGAAAGATTAAAATGGAAAATAGAGAGAAGACACCAACATGAAGAGTACTAGACACATTAGAGCTACATGGAAAGGAGTTCTTGGGTTGAGAGAAAATTCTTAGCCCTGTTGAACCTATTAATAATCTCACATGTATTCCATCTTATTCCATTATTTTTTGTATATGTGTGCTTAAATTGTGGGGAATTGAAGGTAAAGGTCATTCTCAATATGAGAATTGGAATATCAAAGTGCACAACTACAAGTTGTACAAATTATTCATGAATTGATTATTAAATTAAGTGTTCCACAGTGGAATATTATCAACATGAAAATCATGAATATTTTCTAATGATATTTTTCACCATGATGAATCAAAGGGATTGCACCCCTAGAGGGGGATAAAATATGAAGGGAATGATATCAAGGATTATGTCATAAAAATATTGAAATTCATATCATCTCAATAAGTTGAAACTTGATGCATTTAAATCACACTTTAATACCTTATCCTTAATTGTATGTATAATTTCAATTAAGTGGGAGTGCTTGATTAATGACAAGATGGGATGAAATGGGGAGATTTACCATCACACTTGAAATTTTTAATATGTTTGGTGAAGTATGTGAAGGATTTAGAATTCCATTGATAAATCTAACTGTCTCCAACCCATTGGTTAATATTTGATACATTCTGAACATTATTTCACATGTATGGTTGTTTATAGACAACATTGAAAACCTTGGTCATATCTCTCTTATTTTCTACAATGTGTTATCCCAAGTAAACATAAGGTTGATTAACTAAAGGATCTTTAATAAGTTAACCACGTGACATTATCCCTCTCTCATGAATATTAAAGAAGATATTTTTTGGGGAGGATAACATGATTTTGAAAAGACCGCATAAAACCAATGAATTTAGTTTCCAATAATGGGGAGATTGTATTGGAATACATATTGAACCATACAAATTGTGCTCAAGTTATGATGAAAAAAATAAAAATGGGGATATTGTAGTGCATAATGTTGCATTTGTTGTCAATAAGGTGTAAATATGTGTATAGAAAGGTAGTGATAGAAGCTATGATGAGGATTGAAGTGGTGATTCTTAATGTAATGTCACTGATGCAGTGAAGAACCCAATTTGATTATGAATATGTGCCACATCAAATGGAACTTGGTGAATTACTATTTAACATTGGATAACATGTTTGTACATTCTCTATAATAATGCATACAATTGTAGAAGTGATCTTATGTTTGAAATCATGTTTTGAAGAATGACACATTGTTACATCAGTTGACAAACCCTCATGAAATACTCTATTGCATGATGAAAGTGTATGGTCTATCCGATGGAATCTAATTGGACGAAGGTTGTGAATCAAATAAGATGATTGTTTATGTTGATCCTCAAAGAAGAATACATGTTCTTAAAATAAAACAAATCACTCACAAAAATTATTCCATGCATTGTGATTTAATTAATATGGTGAGGAAGTGTTAAATGCATCATCTATTATTGAATAAAATGATGATTTTTGAAGATATTGGTTTTTTTATCCCAAAAAGAAAAGAAGGATGATGTTTGAAGATGAAGAATGTGAAAGGAGCCATGAATGGGATTTGAATGAATAAGGTGGACATGTAATACTCTTGTATTGGACACATTGTTTTTAACCAAGTGTATTTTATACTGGCCTTATATTAAAAATTAGGCCAACCATGTAGGCCAGCTAAAGCCCTCACCCAAGGCATATGCGTGAAAAGAGAGTCTACCATGCCTAAAGGGAAGGACTCGAATATGTCTTGCAACACGCGCATGGGGCCATTTACAAGCCATAAGGGATGTATAGTTGGTTCTTGAAGTGCATATGAAAGAGAAAAGGTGGGCACATAAGTGTGCCCATAGAACACTGGTGTGGGGCAGCACCAGGATAGGGGGAAGATAATTCAGAGCCAAGGTTTCTATGGATTGTATTATGAAGGAACCATATCCAATGGGTTGGTTTTGATGTGGGACAACATTTAAACCCTGGAATAAATCTATAACGCCCAGACCCTAGTTACCAAGAGTCGGTGCATTATTACATAACATTGGCATGTTCACAAGAAAGATCAAATCTCAAAAGACCGATTGGTTTAGTAGCCTTGGAAGCACTAGATATATTCATAAAGTCTTACATTACATCATAAAAATGAAAACTACAACAACATATTTTCTTCATATTCCACACTCATATCCCCACATACTATCCCTGTAGTTCATTCATTGATTACTTCTTTACATCCTGGAAAAAATAAAACATAGAAAAGGGGTGAGCTCAAATGCCCACTAAGGATAAAAATATAGCGGAAACATTCATAATTAAGAATAAACATTTCAGGCAATGTATAACTAAAACAAAAGCCTTTTAAACATGAACTTCAACATAGCATGGAAAAAATAAAATGAATTAATGCCATTTACTTATTCACATGGATATTCTACTAATCGAATAATCACATGAAATATCAATAACCACTTTCATAATGATGGAATGCATAATGTCAGACTATCATAACCACATAGCCAAGGCCTCGTGCCAAGACTACAAATAATATTTTTCTAAGGCCTTGTGCCAAGACACTAGTTTTTCTCATGAGACCTACCGATGCATCGATGAGCTATAGAGGGCTCCACCCATCACTTACTAAGTCCAATGCATTCCCTTATAAAAAGGTTTAAACATAACATAAACATTCGTATTAAAACTAGCATACGAAATGTCAACACTTTCTCCATAAACCATGAATGGTATAAAAATAACACATCCACAGTAAAACATATCAAAAAACCTTCAATACAATACAAAAGTTTTGTATCATAATAAATAAACTTCAAATAATCTTAAAATCCATCAAAGGATGTTGACATAGATGAAATAAAAACTATTTGAGAGAAATATCTCTTTTCTCGAAATCATTGAAAAGTCACACATTTATAAAGGAAGTAATTTAAAAGTGATTTTTGAATCAAAGTGTCCCATACCACTTTGAAACTTTTGAAAATAAATATCATTTCAAAACATTCATGTCCATATAAATAAATCCTTAAAATCATTTTGAAAACATGGACATTAATTAAAAGATTTAAAAAGATAAATCTTTAAAACATTTAAAATTATGATCTTGATAAAGAGTACCTTTCAAAAATTATTAAAATATTAATTTTGAAATAATTTAAAAGTCACATAATTATAAAATAAAACATTTACTTTGAAAATATTCTTATAAGCTTGTAAGGGAATCTTTGGTGATTTTATAACGACGGTAAATAGTCGCACCCGCCATATAAGTTAAAAAAAACATTCTTACCTTAAATTTGTCGAATGGTTAAAAGTACCTTGTTTGGAAAACGACAGAAAGATTCCTTTAAAACACATAAGGGTATAAATGAATTTAACCCATTTTATTTTTTAAATATTAAAAATGTTTTGAAATACATTTCAAAGAAACATTGATGTGGATGATAAAGAAATTCCAGTAGATTATTACGTATAAACAACCTCGGATAATGAAGAGATTGGGAAACAAACCCTTACCTTGTACTTTTCCTTGGTTGGGGTAGGTTAACCTCCTGTATAATGGTGAAATAATTATTATAAAATTATTAAATGATCATATACATTAATATTATATCATATATGATCTTTTAACATTGCTTTGTTAAAAATATCTTAAAATTATCGTCGTTTCGGGTGTTAACTTACTCATTTTCTTTTATATGTTTTGTTACAAAATCCATGTTTCTAATGGATAGGTTGTATATTAATCATATCTAGAATGATATCAAGTCCTTAGATACTATTATTAATCATCAAATGAGAATTATACTTGAATGGATACGATGGAGAATGAATCTCATCGCGTTCGTGGAGACGGTAGTCTGTACGTACGCACGAGCGATAATATCATTATTTTTTTAAAATAAAATATAATTGGATGGTATATCATATATACAGAATCATTATCATGTTATATTTATTATTTACATGAGTTACACATCATTATTATACCTATCCAAATAATAATTTATTGAATAACAATTACACCACGACGTGGAGACGGTAAGCCGTACGTACGCACGTATGGTGACATGTTATTCAAAGGATTGATAGAATACTGAATATGGTTGTACCATATTTATAATAACATCATAGTATATATATGATACTGGAGTTTTTATTTTAGAATTGTAACAACAAAGGAAGAAGTGGAAGAAGAAAAGAACTTGAAAAAGGGTGGTGAAATCGTTACCTCTTCTTTGGGTTCTTCCTTTTGATTTGATCAAAAGGGATCCTTAGGACAGCTTTCTAATCAAACTAAGGCATCTAGGTTGTAGTTATGGAAGTTGGGAGAGTATTTGGGCAGAGTTTGGCCGAACCAAAAGGCTTTTAAGGTGTGAATAAATGAGAAGGAAGAGTGCCCCTTTATAAGATGGGTGAGGGGAACCTTTGGAAAAGCTAGAAATATTAGTTTATAATAAATTATTATTAGGTTTCTAATGGATCCAAAGTTGATTATTTAAAGGTTAAGGTGGGTATGGGTCTAAAACCACTCAAACAATTGAATTTAGACTGGTTTGGGTACTTTTATTAACCTTATCTTTAAGTATTAACTCTAAGTTAATTTGTTTCACTTTTACAATGTCTCTTTGTATTTTTATATTATATGGTTAATAAACTTAATATATACATCCAAGATACCCCCAAGTGGTCCATTAATGATATAAATATCATGATATAAGTCTTTTGGCCGAAACCTAGTTTTTTAGGAATTTAATATCAATTAATAATATAATATTTGTTTTAAAAACTCTTTTATGTCAATTTTGAAACTATTCAATAGTTGATTTTTTTGAAACTTATAACAGAATGATTACTTCTAATAAAGTCAATTAAATAACTTCTAATATGTCATAATATCCTAGAAAATTAGTTTAATGCAGTAAAAGTCTCAAATTATATTTATTTGGGTATTTATAATATCAATTATTTTAATTTTTCACTATTATGGTAATTACTTCATCATTATTGTGTCATAAATAAATTAAATTATTTAATCTCTAAAAATTATAAATAAACTATAATTATGTAGGAAATCTTTTTATCTTTCTAATTAATATTTATAGTCGAAAATCCAACATATATAACTCTATGTACAAATTGTTTTTCTAAAAGATATATGCTTGTGTCATTTTTGTATTCATTTTAACTTAATTAAAATAAAGTGTCCCTATCACCTACAAGTGGCTCCATGGGGTCCCAAAATCGACCCAAAGATGCCCATGGTCGGTCATGTATCAACCAATAAGTTTAGGACACGTTTTTGGGTAATTTTGTATTATTATAATATTATGTTTTAACCCTTATTTACCGGATTTACCTTTTAACCATGGTAAATAAAATATTTACCGAAATAATTATTCAAAATGTCTAAAAATAGAAGTAACCTATTTACACAATTTGAACATCCTGATTCCAAATATGGAATCCATTTTTCCAAATTCAAAACAAATAAGTGGAAGAAATTAATTTAAAATTAATTCCCGTTGTTAAAACAAAAAGCGTGTTTTTAAGAGATAATAACTATCAAAAGATTGGCACTTGTTTATGTCTGGATTAATTGTGAAATTATTTCCAATGACAAACATTTATTTAAATTGTAAAAATATATTCTAAATATAATTTAAAACCACTCAAATTCATAATTTATCAATATTAATTATTTTGATTTAAAAAGTTGTTTTTAATTAAAATTTAGTAATTTTCATTATTCATCAAAATATTAAAGTTATCTGAAAAGTTCCAAAATTTCACCCTAGTTTAAATTCAATATTCCGAATCCAAAAATGAAGTCTATTTTGAAATATAAAATATATATAATTTCAAAAATTGGGTATTACTATTCATAACGGCTAGTTTGATTGGTTGTGGTGTGTGTTAGAACTCGAAGTTGCATACAACACACGCTACTATATTATTCAAAGGAAAGCGTACTGTGGAAGCTTGGGATGTTTCATTTTAAATTTTTGATGTCCCCATTTAGTCAAAAAGTTTAAAATATTGTATTTAAAAAGGGTTCACTATTAAAAGTTGATAAAAGTGCAATACTGAAAATGAATTTGTTCTTACATTATGTCTAAGAAACTCATAATATGGATTCTAAAATTATAAGGATTATATAATGTTTAAAATTTAGTTAATAATATTCATAACCTCTTTTGAACGGCTTGTTTGGTAAGTCATGGTGCGATTGAACTCGGTGTTGCATGTAGTGCAATTTATTGAATTATTTTGATGAAATAACACACTATAAAATCTTGGGGTGTTACAAAATCCCCACCGCCCATCTGATATTGCATGAGATCTCATCTACACATCTCAATCCAGATCTGAGCTTCTAATCACCACTACTCATCTGACCCCACATATCACCACTTTAAACTGGGACTGTCTGATCTCCTTCATTATGTCGTCATCAACCTCCAGCCACCTCACACGAACCAGTACGCTGCCACCACTGTTAGGCCTCCTTGATCAAACTACAACCACCATTAAAGCTCAAAACTCCATGAATAATTATCACCTGAGCAACACGATACAATACATGAATCTATGTTTGAATTCATTCAATGAATGAAGAATATTTCACGTGGCCGAAGAAACTGAATTTGTGAGGCCACATCATGGACCTCCGGTGTTCTAGATTGAGGGTTGAATGCATTTTAAATGCATATATTTGATGTTCTCACTAATAAATAAGGAGCCTCATTTAATGGAAACAAACTGAATGAATCTTCATGTCTTGACCCATGGTTTGAATGTTTTAAATGGAGTATATCTTGGGCTTTCAAATCCTTGAACCCTACAGATATGAACGTGAATCCTCACCTATAAAATGAGAGGCACCGAGTCAAAACATGTTGTTACCATTATTAGAAATAGGTGATCAGATTTCTCTGAAGAAATAGAGCCAACATGAACACCTCTAGATTGTGAATGGTAGGGGTTTCATGCAGCCATTCTAGGTGAAGAAAATATTTCATGAATCCCTTTCCCAATGGAGAACTGCAAACCACATTGGTTCTTGAAAGAATCTGCACCCTCTATACGAAGGAAGAAACCCACGATCACGCGACAGGTTCTTTAGAACCTTGTTTTTCTTCATGATAAGAATCCCTATAATACCCAATAGGTTAAATCACTCCCTTTTTGTACACCCTAAAGATAAAAACAAAGCATTTTCTTGGTTCTATGAAGATGAACTACACGCACTGCTTTTCTGAATAATAAGACCTTGTATGCCATGCGGTTTGCACGAAGAAGACGAACTTTTGAACTCTTGTTTTTAGGAAGAGAAGAAAAAGAGAGTTCATAAATGGACAGTGTACACATACACTACCCTTAGAGAAGAAGAGTAACCCTAAAGATAATAAAAATCCATACATACCCCACCCTCATACCCATTCTAGTTTTGTATTCTTTACATGAAGATGAAGGAAAACTCACACTCAGTCCGTCCATGTACCCATTTGGGTTGTATGTGAAATATGAGAGAAGAAGGAGGGTGCATTCATGGTGGAGTTCCTGGGCATGAAAAGAAAACATAAGAAAAAATCATGTGTACACATGTGAAAAAGGAAGAAGAAATAATAACATCGCACACTAATAACTTACCCATTCTGGTGTGAAGAAACATACACTTATATTGAATCTAAACCAAATAATAAGTCTATGTGTGCAAAGAACCAATGACAAGAAAGTGTGTGTGCTCAAAGGTTTATACCCAGGGGGTTTTTTCACACAAGAAATAGAGAAGAATGAGATTGTTCATGCATGCATGTATGCACATCCACACATGAAGACACACAAAAGGAATAATATGGATTGTGAGTGTACGTGTGTAAACAAGAAGAATAAATGACATTCAACTCATGAATTAATAATAATTAATTGAGATATAAAAGAACACGAAGTTCAGATGCCATGAAATCCATGCATGAAATAGATGAGAGTTGAGACTAAATACAAACACAATTAAAGAAGATCTTATATCTGACTTGACAGTGTTTAAGAATCCACAAAGTCAGACAGTGATGATATTGTGCCCGATCACTCTTTTATATTAATATTCTTGAATAAGTTCTATGCACCACCTTCACATATCTTAGTGTGTCCAAGTCTTCATCATAAGAACAAATAATTTCTTGATCATTGTTGCGATGAGGATTGATCACAACGGAGATTAAAAATATTGAGCAAGGCCAACAAACCCTACCAAAGTTTTCTTAAGATTTATGAAGAGATACATATACAAGTGTGATTCAGAAATCATGTGTGGGAAGATTAGAACATCATCTACTGTGAATCAATAAATAACTCAAAGAAGGAATATTATCATGTGAATCTAGAGCTATAAGAACCATATGAGATTCAGGGAGGAGAAGAAGAATTTAGTGAGACTCTGGAGCAGGCTAGTGGGAATATGGTATCATTATGGGAAGAAGTATAAAAAACCTCATGTGGGACTCAGTAGAGATACAATGGGACTCTGTATCGACCATTGTAATGGATAATAATATTATTATGGAGAATCAGTGTTGGGGAGAATAACCAACACAATAAAGAGTAGGTCTTTGAACCAAAACATTAAATCCTTGGGTTATGTTGCTTTAGACTTACAGAATCATTCGAGGTGAGGCTGAGAGACATAAGAAGGGTGGATTGTGGATTTAAAGAGCCATAGAAGTTTAATAGAAAAGAATAAATTAGTAAAAATATTCAAATGGATCACTAATTCAATCCCTCCCCCTCTCAATGATTCACACCGATCTAGGTACTTCAATTATAACATTGGAAAATGAAAAAAATGTATACAAGTTTAAATGGAAAATAATTTCCGTAGAGATAGAACACAACCCTGACTATCATTATAGATTTGGTTCAATCCCTAGTTCATTGTATCTATAGTCTAGTTTCAGTCCAAAGACTATCATAATGTACATTGCCCAATAATGAAATGGGTTCAATTACCATTATATTTTTTATTATCTCATGAGATATACATATCTTGTCTCGCATTGGATTGATATATAATTATTGGATATCTCCTCACATAATTAAAATCCTAAAAAATCGACAAGATTAGAAAACATTCAATATAATATAACCCTTGTAAGGGATACAATTTTCTGAAACATTTCATCATTTTATCTTAGAATAACCCATTAGAAGGAAATGGGTTTCATAATGTTTTCATCATAAAATTATTAAACTTGGGGAAATGAATGATTTTCATAGAATTATCCATTAATCCTCATCATTATAATCCATAAAAATAATTAAAATGGATGGTATTAATGTATTATAACACCTGTAATTCATAAATAACTTCCTTGGATTATATTATAGATGAAAAATAACATTAAAAGATAATTGAAACATTTAATGAGGAAAACACCCCATTCAATTTGAAATTACTTATTTAAAATATATAAAATTCCCAAATAGTTATGATTTTTTATTGAGTTGATACATCAAAACATTTAAGGTAAATAATAATTAATTGAGTTTTCATGATGGTGTAATATTATAATTATGTTGTTTTCATTAAAACATTGACTATTTTCACATATTTGGTAAACAGTCAAAATAATCTTATTCATTGAATGATAAGAATATTCATTTTAAACCATTTTTTAAACATTGAAACATGGGTTAAAATGAATATAATTAGTGATAGGATAATTATAAATTCATTAGTGATGTAATTTTCGAAAACATTGATATAAATGAAAAATAATTTTCAAAAATAGAGAGAAATAAATTTTATTTTCCATAAATATAGTCTTTATATATCACAAGTTCATAGACATAGGAAAATGAAATTAAAACATGAGTTATGAAAAAATGAAAGTAGGATAATAAATGATATGAGATTCTTGATAGGTAGATCATGAAATTACAACATCATAAACTTAATCATAAACAATCCTGGTATGAAATGAGGTTGTATCATAAAATGCTTAACACTTTAGAAATAATTGAATAATAAATCCCTTGAATTAATGAAACATATATTGTTGTGTATTTCATATAATTTTCATGATAATAATTAAAAAACAAATTCATGTCTCATATGTTCACTACATAAAATAAACTTTTGGTTAATATGGAAACATTCTCATAAAAATAAATGTAAGAAAAAAATCCCATTCCTCAAGTTCAGATTACTAAAATAGTGATTTGACCTATTGTATAATAAATTTTAATTTTATATAATTCTATACTATAGTAATATATATTCATATAATATCATCTATGATCAACTTATAGTATTTTATCACTAATAAATTAATAATTCCTTATTTAAATCATCATTTGAAGGTGTTAATGATTTAATTTTACATGATAATTTTGGGTCGTATGTTCTATTTTCAGTATATTGATCATGGTTCCATATTCTAAATAATTTTAATAAAATATATAAATATAATAAATACTCATTACATAAAAATTTATTGTAGCGACCTGACCTTAGAAATCCCACAACATTTGTCATGCTTCCATTACATTGGTATAATATATAATTAAATCACATCCCAACCGGAGAAATTGTTTAGTTGTCTTGGTAAACCAGATAGATCCATGAGTCATGTATAATAAATTAATACACTAATTAAAACATAAATTATTTTTCTTTTTGGACAAAATTTTATTCCATCTAGAGTATCATTGGATATCTTTCTTAGTAAACCTTAGAAAATCCTGGGGAAAGGAAATAAAATAAAGGGGATCTCAAATTATTAGTAAGGGTAACATATAGTGGAATCAGAAACTAATAACTGAGAATAGTCAATATGGAAAGGTAATTATTGAACACAAATTACATATAATCAATAAACTGAATTGATACCAAATTTTAAAGTTTATAACTGAAAAAAATATCCAAATAAATTGATAATCCATAATCAATATGGAATGATAAGAAACTAAAAAAACATCCAATCTAATAAATAAAAGGATAATGAAATGAATCCATAGATATGCCAATTAAAATTCTCTTGGATAAATAATAAATGACTATTAATTAGGTAAATAATTAATTTATTAATATAAGTTTTCTTAGGTATGTGGATTCATTTCCGTCAGGACCTTTCACAAGATAGTTTAGAATATCGAGTAAAACATCATCTATGTATAGCCAACTAACTCATCCCATGAGACTAATGATGCATTAATGGGAAATCTATATATGAGACCATTAGTGTTGTACTTTTCCATAGAATTCTTCATATATCAAATTATTAATTTAAAAGTCCACATTATCAAATATTTGTATGGATTAGAAGATACAGATTATCAGAATTTCGTAAAATAAAAAAAATCATAGTAAGAAATTATACGAATATATTTATATAGTTTATATAACGAACATATCTATAACAAATGATATGGATAATTTTCGGAATTTCAATGTTCAAGTATCATAATAAATTAAATATGTTAAGGGGTCTAGAAAAGGAAAAAAGGATGTGAATACCAATAATATCCTTCATAAAAGAAATCATAAACCATCCAGAGGAAAAATAAGGATGGTATCAATTCAAAATATCTAAAGTGAAGTAATTGTAGAGGGGTTTTTATAGTTGATGAAAATAAGTACTATAAAACTATCTTTTTAAACCATTCTTATGGAAAGTATCCTTTTGATTTTGAAAAACATTGGAAAATTTTTTATTTTAAAATATTTCCTTTTTGTAAAATAATTCATTAAAAATAAACCTTCTAAACTTATAAATGATGTTTTAAATAAATTATAGTGGGTAAATCTATATATGATGTACAATGTAAACAGAACATTCATTTTTCACAATAAATGGATAGAAAAATTATTTTTTCATAAAGTGAGAAGAATATTCCTTTAAAAATATTTTTTAAATAAAAAATAGTACAAATTTCTTTAATAAATCATTTTGGAAAGGGTAAAAAAAATTATTAAAAACCATTTAAGAAATGGGTTTTTAGAAGATAACATGTTCTCCGATCAAATAGGGAAATGATGTCGAGTTTTATGGAAAACATTTTCCAAAAAAAATTGAGAACCAAAATATAGTAAAATGGAACTATTACTTGATAAATTTCATTAATAACCAAAGTGAAAGAAAATTAAAGGGTTTAATAGACAATTATCAAGTAATTTCTTCTTATGGAAATTCAAGTGTAAAAAATACTGAAAAAATTTAGATTTTAAATTAAACACTTGAGAATATTTTAACATTAAAATGAGATACAATCAATGATTAGAATATCTGTATCAAATATAAATACACATAAAGAATTTAAAATATATAAATAGATATTCAAATTCATTAAAAACATAATCAAAGAATGTTAACGATAACGGGGAAGTCTTATAACCCAATGAAAAGGTGTCGGGTTATAAAATTTATTTTACACCTGGTAATGCTTAAATAAAATCACCATAGATGAAATAATTAAAATTAAAAATCAAAATATAATTAATAATTTATTATTAATGATATTATATATCAAAATGGGTAGCAAATAATCCATGAAAAAAATTTAAGTGGTGAATATGACATTTATATCAAAGATGTAAAAAGTGAGATGAAAATATCTTACCTTGCATTTCCTTTTCAGATGAACATCCATTAACCTCATGTATAGGTGTTTTAAACATGTCACTAACTAATAAAATAAATATAATAAAATTTATAATTTAATATATTAACTTCTTATAATATCGTATTTCCCTTTTATTAATAATCTTTCATTATTTTCACTATTTTGGGTGTTAATTAGCTAGTTTGTCTAGTATGTTTTAACTTGTTACTTGTTGTTATTCCTATATAGATATTTATTTAATCATATCCCAGATGTAAATTATGATGTATTTATCATATATATTCAGTATATATGTATTTAGAATAATCTATTATATTTTGATATAAGAAATGAAATGCATCGTTTATGGAAATGGTAGGTTGTGCATACGCATGAATGCTAATTTCAATTACCTGTCATATTAAAATAATGAAAATAAAATTATATATATATATATATTTTATAAATAAATAATAATTTTTAGGTCATATATGTTACATATTTTTATTAAAACCATCCTTTATACATTTCATTTGTAGTGTGAACGAATCACATAGCTTTGGGGAGGTGGTAGTCCACACTTCCACAAACGATATTATCTTATTCTCATAAATGGAAAGAATAATGTTATGTACTATATAAGAATTATAGAATCATGAATAAATTATAATTATTATTTATATCATATATAAATACAATTTCAATCATAATTCTCAACCATGAATGGTTGTAAAGGAAAAAAACATCATTTCGTGAGGCGGTAGTTAGCCGTACACAAATGGTATGTTTGTTACCCATTAGATGTATACGTGTGAAAGTTTATGTGACAATAATAAAATAAAAACATATAAATATATATAGGATAATTTTTATTATTTATTCATTTAATAAGAATAATTAAATGATTTGATAAATAAATAAAAAATAGCATGAGGAAGGTTATTACCTCCTAATCAGGTAACTCATTTTGGTTTCCACAAAAGGGATTAATTGGATGGATTTATGCCCATGGTTAGGATTATATCATTAGTGGAGGAATTTTAATATTCTATGATTCTAGATCATGGATGAGCCAATGTGTTTGGAGAGGTTTGAGGAAGTGAGAGGGTTTAGTGGCCTTTTAAGTGGTAGAGAAGTGGCACTCTTGTAAATTTTTCAAAAGTGAATCCCACCCAAGTTTTTTACATTAAAATTGGATCCAATAATTGAAAACTATTTATCCATGTTTTTATATGGTATAAATATTATAATACAATGAATTTTTTAAATGTTTCAAGGTTATTTTGGCCCTTAATTTTATGGTTTTGTCCCTTGTTAAGTTATTTTTTCTCTTAATAATTGTAATTAATTTTAATCCCTTTCACTAATCATGTCGGTCAAAAAATTAGACGGTCATATTAGACATTATACATTATTATGATTCTAAATGTGAAATCCATTTCTTCAAATTCCATTCACAGAAGTGGAATTAATTAATATAAATTTAATCCAATATACGGGATGACAAAGAGGGTTTTTAAAGAAAAATGTTCAAAAGTTGGATAAGTTTCTATTTCCAATTTCAAAGTTATATTGTTACAATGACCTAAATTGGACTAATTATATTCAGTTTATTTAATTAATATTTTGAAAAATAAAAAATATAATTTAATCTTATAAATAAATTTTATGAATTATCTATTTTGAATTAGAATTATGTATTTTTCACCATTCATTAAAAAATGCAACTACTGGAAAAAAAATACCAAAAATTCACCCCTAAACTAAATTTTAGGTTCATATTTCAAAGATAAATTATATTATAAAATATAAAATATATAAAACTTCTAAAACATGTTTTTAAAATAGGTTTTCCATTAAAATAGAAAAATATCCCTTATTAAAATATATCTTTTTATTCATAATAGTGGGTTTGTTCTTATATTTTTTCTTTAAAGTCTAGTGTATGTATATATAATATATTTTATTTAGTATATAATAAGTACATTACACTAATATCACCTAATAATTTTATTTAATTTAATTTATTACAATAAAACAACATTATGAGCATAAAAACAATTTCATTAAAAATAGTCACTTTATATTAAATTAGTTATTATATTATTTTATAATTAATATGTAACAAATGAGTTGATTTTATATTTGTGTAAACCATATATTTTAATATGTTAGTGAATAATACTCATAGCCTCTAATTTAACAACTAGTTTGTATCTTATTATATTAAATAATACTATTTTATTATTATATTGTTGTTTTGTAAAACATTGTCTTGTTTATAATGAAAGTGAATGATGAAATTTTTTTTTGTGTGTGATGCACGCTAACTCTATGTCACATGAATTTCAAGCTATATTTTTTTAATATAGTAAATATATTGTAAATTATCATGATATTATTTTTCCTTATGCACTTGGTGTTGCGTATTATGCACACTATTGAATATAATATTACTACTTTTGAATTTCAGGGTGTTACATTCTTCCCAAAATAATTTAATTGCATCTTTGTAGTTTAAACTCAATTATAATAATATATTATTTCATATTTACTATTTTTGAAATCCCACATTGTGAGAATGGTTCATAAGAAATAAAATAGAAAAAGAATTGGGAGTAGAAAGTTCACATGGAATAACATATCACTAGGTCTCTGAATATAAGATCATTAGTGTGAAATAGATATATGTGTTGAGGAAGTGTTATTTTTAAATGATACATAATATTTCTATTTAAAAAAATGGGAGATCATTGAGAAAAATACTCTATCTCTATGATGATTTTGATGCCCACAAATACCCTTAATTGTTAACTAATGATTTTATTTTAAGTATATTTTAGGAATTTGTTATTAATTATATTTTTATTTCTAGAAGAAATATTTAAGTTTTTGAACAACAAGATTTAATTCGCATTACCGTGTTCTGGAAACACTGTTCATGCTTTACATGTTCCGGAATTGCTTAAGCCTGTTCTAGAATCACTGTTCATATCCTATGTGGAGAAACATAGTGTAAGGATGAAATGCGGTGTATATTTTTTGAGTTACCAGAAAAGTATGGTTAATCAGCCATACGTTATCAGAAAAGTATAGAAGAGGACCCTACGTTAGGAAGGAACCCTGCATTTAGGATATTGAAAAGTATGGTTCATCAATCTTACTTTTGTAAACAAACTTACGTTTCATCAAAAGTAAGAATCATGTACCTTATGTTTAAAAGCTTTTAAAAGTATGGATCATTTATCATACATTTGATTATTGAAAAGAAAAGTATGGTTCACCAACCCTACATTTGTAATCAACCTTACGTTTGAAAGATGCGACATCAACCAAACATTTGTAATCAACCTTGCAATTGAAGGATGCAACATCAATGCTACATTTGTGTTCACCCTTATGTTTGAAAGATGCATGCTATATAGTTCAACCTTATGTTTGGCGTCAGATAATTAAAGATGATATTATTATGCAACGGTCTGCAAGAGGATTATTAGGCTGATTTCAAGCCGAATTAAAAGTTGATTTTTAAAGCATGTTTTTGACTAAGTCAAATCCATTTTATCTATGATTTAAAGGATGAATTTAAAAGGATATTTTTATGCCAAATCTTCAGGGAAGTTACCACTGATCTATTATTTTGCATTTTTTATTATTATGATTATGTTCTGGATCGGTTCGAAATTCCCAACGGTTCCGTATCGGATGATGTGTTGACCTACTTTCCAATGGTATGTGTTCACCGGGCGGTTTGGCCAGCGACGCTTAAGAACTCACATTGGTCGAGAGGATGGGAATGCTGGCTCATCTCACACTTGTGGGGGGAATTATTTCCTATTCCAGGACTCTCTTATAGATTTAAGACGTATTCATATGTTATCGAATCTTTGGTTTATACCCAATCATAGTATCCACATATTACTCCTGGTTGGAAATGGTCAGCTGAACGCAGGGGTTTGGAGTCATTTAGGACCGAGGTTTACCATCCCTAATTGGATTAATGACTCTAAGGAGTTTGGACTCATTGAGATGGAACCAGTTTAAAGCCTTATAACTAGGCACTCTGGAGTTTATTGTCATCCAGGGGGGATAGAAAACGACTTGAGCATTTGATCGAACCCATGAAACGTGGTTCCTACGTATCCTCATGAGAGGAATCATAATTTATGTAGTTCGGTGGTACAGTTTAATGTCATGCAGGACGAAGGATGAACCGACGTGAAGGGGGTCAGAATGGCTAATTGTTGGGCTTGAACCTTGCGGAGGCTTCCTACATACCATGCCTTCGCATGGATCAATGTCCTTGTAGTTCGCATGGGGGTGGTGTCGGAGAACTGAGGTGAAGATGGACTGCGGGTCGAATGGGTAAAGGGCTTGAACCTCTTAGAGGCTTCCTACGTACCATGCCTTAACATGTATCAAAGTCCTCGTAGTTTGCAAGGGGTTGGTGTCATAGAACTGACGTGAAGATGGATCGTGGGTCTGATGGGTAATGGGCTTGAACCTTGTGGAAGATTCCTATGTACCATTCCTTAACATGGATCAAACTCTTCGTAGTTCACATGGGGTGGTGTCAGGGTTGGTGCTTACTCTAATCCCATGTGATTCATGGTCGGTGTGAGAAACAAGAGGCAGTAGAGACCTGATGATCACGTCGCGAAAGGTGCATCTGTGAGAAGCGAAGTGGGGCTTACGCATGGAGTAGCCCGAGAAGTGGAGATTGTGACTTACTCTAAGATGGAGGACCGGTGGAGACAAAGCACAGTCGGAGAGGTAAATGATACCCCTGTGTCCATTTCCCCTCTTGGTCCATGGCACCGGGGAAGTATGGAGGTGCATGGGTTCCACCTTCTGCAAGAAAGGCTAGGGGATAACACCAAGAAGGTTTCCCATGGTGATGAAGCCCAAAGAGAGAGGGACTTGACACTGAAGAAGAGGAGAAGCACCCTTCCCCATCCTTCCCTTCCTTGCCCATGGATGCGGGGAAGTACGGAGGTGCATGGGTGCTTCCTTCTGATAGGTAGTCCACCACTTCTAGGGGAGGGGAAAAGTGCCCCAATCCTAACAAGTGGAGGGGCAGAAAGGGGACCCCCAGGCTTGGACTCTACACAACCGTGGGTATGTGGACCTAGGAGTGACTCAGAAATCCTCTCAAGGGTTGGGTCAACCCCTTAGCCTTTGCCTACCGTGGGTATGTGAACTCAAAATGGCGCGCTGATGCGCCTGAAGGTTGCATTATACAGGTCTGATGGCTCTGGTGGATGCCTTGGCTCGGGGCCGATGAATGGGCCAATGAGGGTGGTGCGAAGGATCAGGCCAGATCAGAAGGATTTTATCTGGCTCGAAGAATGGTAACTCCGAAGTATTTTGTGGGCCACATGGGTGTATGAGTGGTGGTGTCCTTCGTATAGGGAGGTGCTACGCGGCTGGAGAGGCCATCCACGAACCCGGGTGGTCCACGGATTGATGGACATCCCGTGAACCAGGGCGGTTCGTGGCTTTGGGTTCAGTCCGCGTACCAGGTTGGTATGTAGAGGGGTCCACGTGAGTAGCGGCGACCGAGGGTGACACTGGTCGGAGGTTCATCGGTTGGGGCTTCGCTCGCGTAGGAGGGTGCTACGAGGTACATCGGGTTAAAAAAAGGGCATAAATTCTCTGGTCCGCATGGAGCACATCCGCGGAGGGGCCATGGTTCGCGGTCTCCTTTTTTATGTTCTCGGTCCACCAATTTATTATGTGTTTTTGGTTCCTTGTTAATTCTTTCCTAGTTTCATACCTATTACAGTTCGCGAATTAGAACTTCACTGTTTGCGAAATCCTAAGATCCTTCCTCTGAAATCCTTCCACCTGTCTCTGATCGATCTCCCCTTTTCTCCCCGTCGATGTCCTTTTATAGAGGCGAGGAAAAGGGTTCAATTCTGGCCATGTGGAAACATTTGCGGAGGCCCATGACCGGAAACCTAGTTTTCGGATGACTTGGTCAATCCGCAACTCATGGGGAATGCACCTCACCCGCGAACCAAATCGGTTCGAGGGGTACTTCGCAGCCACGCAGGGTTCCGCCACTATTCCGCGAACGACAGCGCATGTGGCATTGGCCGACTGGCACGGTCTACGGTTGTGGTGGCTTGTGTCGGTGGACCGTCCTGGTTCCCATCTTGCTTCGTGGTCGCAAAGGATCCCTGCCTCTTTTTCGCGAATGACAGCGGTCCGTGGAGGGGGCGCTTCATGGAACCGACTGCGTACCATTATCATTGGACCGGTCTACGGACCAGTTTGTCTTGTTCCATCCTTTGAGTATTCTCCACACTTGTCCCCAATTATTTGGAGGGAAATTGGGTAGAATATCCCTTGGATTAAAGGGGATTCTCATTCTCCTTTGTAGATTTTTCAGGACCCTATAAATGCCACCCATCGGAATGGGGTCTGATCGGAACGAAGAGAAGACTATTCTGATGTAGAGTGGTCCTGAAATGTGGATGGTTTGCGGTAGAGGGGTGGACCCAGTAGGGGACCACACCGATAAATATGGAGGGACCTTCTTCTTTTTCCTTTACTAAATTCTTCGTGAAACCAGAGCTCTCTTTCTTTTTGTCTCTGCATTCTTGCTCCTTCGCAAAATTCCTCATCTGCGAACCATTCTTCATTTCCGCGAACCATTCTTCATTTCCACGAACCATTCTTCATTCGTGTCAGCCTTCATTTGCGGACCAACCTCCCAACCGCGAACTAACACTTTTAATTAATTAAAAAGTAGGTTACAATGGGTCACTTAGGAACTCGCTACGCGGTTTTAGTGGTCCGTGAACTGAAAATCTTCTAGACATTGAAAATTTCTTAAGTCCTCCAAACTTAAACATTTAAATCTAGGATTGAAATTCTACGGAGCAGCCTGGTCTGTGGTTTTCTATCCAATGCTTTGTAGGCTAGAATATCGTGGACTTCTTCCATGTAGGGTTGGTTCACGGGACACAACCGTCGTGAACCACCTTTTGAGGCTAGCTTGCGGAACTCGTTGTGATTGCCTCATCACAGAATCCTTTGCAGAATACTTGGTATTTTTGTCCAAATTTTTATTATTTTGGACTAACCATCTGTCTAGGTTTCATAATACAGGGAGAAAAATACGGTTCCTCCTTGCCCTGCACCCAGGCCTGCTATCGAGCCTCTTCCAATTAGTCCAGAAAGATGTCTTATTATGGTTTGTAGGGATGAGAGCATCAAAGGGGACCCCATGATAAAACACTATTTTATTGAATATTTTATTGATAATAAATGATATAATTTCCTCACATTGTGTTAAATATGTTTATTTATAAAATATTTGGGATTTGATCATTCATTTGAAAATTTGGTGAAAATTCCAGTTTTACCCTTAATAGTGCACTGTAGTATTATGAATATAAATATTTTTATGTTTATTATTTGAATTTTAAAGTTTTTAAAAGTGTTCCTAACTTATGTATCTACAAATATTATTCAGGACACTAGATCAAAATAATGCATTTTAATGGAGTAATTGGGCCATAAAGTCAAAGATGGGCTGGACTCTCCAGAATGGATAAGCTTATGTATTTCGGCCATAACTCCTACATATGGGATTTTATTGAACCCATATTTGGAGAGGAGATAAAGGACCCATATCCTCACATTTGAGTTTTCTGGAAGGCCGTCCAATTCACGCGTTTTGGTGGTCAAATGGGTGGTTCAATTTGCATTAAAATATTTGGCCGAATTTCCACATTCACACTTGAAACCACTTGTAACCTCTCCTCCCCTACCCTCTATAAATTGGAGTTTTTCTCTTTTGGAGGGGTTGGGACGTGAATTGGGATGTTGAGGGAAGAGGAGAAGTGGATCCACTCCAATTATTCAACCATTTTAATAAGGGTAGCTCTTGAAGCATGGATCCCTTCGACGAAGCCTTCTTCTTCTCCTTCATGTTGTAATGATTTTGTTTATGTAATAAACTTCTTTGTTCTTCTTTTATTTCTTCTCTTTTCTTATGTTTTGTTTAAATTTCTTCTTCTCTTAATCTTCCTAATTGGGCTGGAATTATTGAGTAGAAGCATTATTGGGTTATACCCATTTTAAACCTTTGCACATACAAAACGCTTCTACGATGATTACGCCACCCATGGAAGAGTAGTTCTTTTTAGTAATCGATCTATCTTATACCTTTTTCATTTAATTATTTTGAATCAATGAGCTACTTTAATTCACATAATATGACCCATGAATTGTGTTTTTAAATTACAAGAAACTAAGCAAGCAATTGAACAATTAACACAAAAACACGCGAGGTCGGGATTTTGTGTAAATTATGAGAGCGCGATCTTAATCGGTAATACAAGACCACACGGGATAAATTTGTAGAGTTCAAATATAATCCCTAAACACAATTCATCCTCATTTCTATAATGGATATGTGCCTTAATTTACCACTGACCATAAGCTAATCTTAGAACATTAATCAAAGCAGGGTGTTGCGATTGCATGTTCCGAAGTTAGCCTAAGGTTAAATTCACATCATCTTCGTGGTAAAGTTAATTCTCGTAGGGTTCGGGATTTAATAAATTAGGGGATCATAATTAAGTGGATATTGATTTAAATGATAATTATTAATAAGTGAATGAAGAGGTAGAGTTAGATCGATTACGCCTTTTAAATAGATTTCTAAAAAAACATCTTCTTGTTGTGTCATTTTAATCGAAATTCATTTCAAAACTAAAAACAAAAAAAATTATACAATCTTCTTCCAGCAAACTTCTTCTATATTAATAAACAACAACAAACCCCAATCCTTTAAAGTAGTGTTTTTATTCTATTCTATTTTATTTTATTTTTTAGAATACCTCTAATAAGTTGTTAAATTCCCTTCCTCCTTTGAGAGACGACCTTGGTCAGCCACTCTGCTGCACCTATGTACCCCAAATTACAATAATCATTTGAGGGCGCCCACGACAGCGCTCTTTCAAATTGGCGTCGTTGCCGGGGAGGCAAGTAATTATTTCAACCAATTAGAGGTATTTATTTTATTTTACATTTTATTCTCTTCCTCTCTTCTTTCTTCCTTCTTTACCCAATCTGATTTTTCTTCTTCTTCTTTTATTTTCTTCTACTTCTTTTTGGACCATCAACTAAAACTTCTCATTTTTATTTTACTATGGTCCACTTTCTTTCTTTTCATTTTTATTTAATCTATGACACGAACTAATCCTGAAGATCTCTTAGATCTTGACCCTGAGATTGAACGTAGCCTTAGGGCATGAATCAGACATTCTCAATCTACGAGAAGTTTCAATATTCAACCAGTTGGTGAATTCCTCTCTTCTGGAAACATTGAAATTGGAAGAAATTCAAATTCAAACATAAAAGAGGAACTAATGGCTGGAAATAATGGAAATGAACTTAATAGAACCATTCGAGAATTGGCTGCACCTGATAATAACTATCAACCAAATTGTATTGCATACCCAAATCTCGAATCGGACTTTGAATTGAAATCTGTATTAATTCACCTTCCTCCAAAGTTTCATGGCTTATCTGGTGAGGATCCCAGCAAACACCTTAAGGAATTTAATGTGGTTTGCTCAACTTTAAAACCAAGAAATGTTTCTGAAGATCAAATTAAATTAAGAGAATTCCCATTCTCACTTGATGGAGCTTCAAAAGATTGGATGTATTATTTGAAACCTGAATATGTAACATGTTCGAATGATTTGAAACGTCTTTTCTTGCAAAGATTTTTTCCAGCATCAAGGACAACATCCATTCAAAAGGAGATATAGGGGATCAAGCAAGCCCAAGGGGAGTCAATGTATGAGTACTGGGAGTGATTCAAGAAGTTGTGTGCAAGCTTCCCACATCACCAAATTAGTGAGAAATTACTCATCCAATAATTATATGAAGGACTCACACCTATGGAGAGAAGCATGGTAGATGCTGCAGTTGGAGGAGCATTGGTGGAAAAAACACCAGTAGTTGCACGTGCGTTGATCGACAAGATGGCCCAAAACTCCCAACAATTTGGTGATAGAGGTACACCACATGTCAGGGGAGTACATCAGGTAAGTCCTTCTTCTACTGAAAGTCATTTGATTGATACTAAGTTGGAAGAATTGACAACTATGGTGAGGCAGATTTCAATGGCTCAAAAGACATCCCAACCCCCTCCTTCAAGGCCATGTGGCATTTGCGCTGAGACAAGCCACCCAACTGACTTTGGCCCACAACTACAAGAGACAGAGGATTGCGCAGCAGTATTCCCAGGGAGACCATTTCAGCAGCAACAACAACTATATCCCCAAAAGAAGTTTGATTCATTTTCTCCAACATACAAACAAGGGTGGAAAGATCAACCGGACATGAGGTATGGCTCTGGACAACAACAAAGGCCCCCTTTTCAACCAAACTTCCAGCAGCCTCCACCTTACCAATAGGGTTTCCAACAACCCCAAAGGAGATTCGAAGCTCAAACATCAACGAGTCAGTAACAAGGGAATATCCAACACAAGGTAGACTCTAACACTGATGATCTTTTGAAACAAATTGTTCTTAATCAACAGAATGAGCTGAAGAGTCAAGGTTCGGAGCTGAGGGAGTTGAAGACTCAAATGAGCCAGATTGCCACCGCCCTCCATGAACTTGTGAGTAAGAATTCTGGAAATCTACCTTCCCAACCCACTCCAAATCCAAAGGGGAATGTTAGTGCCATCACATTGAGAAGTGGGAAGCAAATGAATGATACATCTGGACCTACCATTCCACCGGGATTCACCTCTACTCTAGAGAATCCACATTCCATACCAACTGATGAACAATCCAAGGAGAAAGATAAAGGTAAGAAAAAGATTGATGATGTACCTCCTAAACCCCTTCCTTTTCCAAACAGGGTAGTTCAAACCAAGAAGATGGCTGAAGAAGCAATGCAAAAGGAGGTTTTGGACACATTCAAGCGTGTGGAGATCAACATTCCTCTACTTGAAGCCATTAAGCAAATTCCACGGTATGCGAAATTCTTAAAAGAACTTTGTACCAATCGAAGAGGGCTCAAGGGAAATGAGAGGATCAACCTTGGAAGGAATTTCTCAGTACTCATTTCACCAACTCTAGCAATTCCAACAAAGTGCAAGAATCCAGGGACATTCACCATCCCATGCACCATAGGGGAGTTTCACTTTTCTGATGCACTTTGTGATTTAGATGCTTCCATAAATGTGATGCCTCACTCTGTATTCTCTTCCTTGCAGGTTGGTGAGTTGAAGCCGACAAGAGTAGTTGTGCAGTTGGCAAATAGAGCTACGGCATATCCAGCGGGAGTTCTTGAGGATGTACTTGTTCGGGTAAGAGACATGATCTTTCTAGCAGACTTCTATGTGCTTAACATGGAGGATGATCAGGTAGGTTCTCATGCCCCCATTATCTTAGGTAGGACCTTCCTCAAGACTGCAAAAACTATCATAAATGTCAATGAGTGTACACTTTCCATGGAGTTTGGAGATGAAGTTGTGATATTTAATGTTATGGATTCCATGAAGTACCCCTCAGAGGACCATTCTACTTTTGTTATCTCCCATTTTGAACCACCAAATAAAAACTCCATAGAATTTGATTGTCCTATGCTTAGGGAGATTATGAGTATTGGTTCGAGTTTTATGTCTAAGAGCACTTCCGCACATGTTGCTGATACACAATCCTATCTTGGATTTGATTTTGATGTGGATTCATATTCTGATTTTGATCATGTTCACTCTGATTATGAAATGGTTGTTGAGTATGCTGATGGATTTGATGCTTTATTCTATGATTTTGATGATGACTATTCTGATACTGATGCTCTTTGTGCACATATATCTGTTCCTTCAATGTCTCCATCCATACTACACCCTCCTTCATTAGAACTCAAGCCATTTCCACCAAATCTGAAATACTCATACTTGTTGAATGGTGAGAGATTACCTGTTATCAATGCTAACAATATCCATTTTGAACATGAAGAAAATCTTTTGAATATTTTGAGGGAGAACATCAGGGTGATTGGGTGGACCTTGGCTGACATATCAGGTATTAGCCCCTCCATTTGCATGCATAGGATTCTCTTGGAGGATGGGGATAAACCGGTGAGACAACCACAAAGGAGACTCAATCCCACCCTCCTGGAAGTTGTTAAAAAGGAAGTTGAGAAATTGCTCGAGGCAGGTATAATATTTCCCATTTTAGATTCTTAGTGGGTAAGTCCTATTCAGGTTGTGCCTAAGAAAAGTGGTGTTACTGTTGTTAAAAATGAGAAAGATGAGTTACTTCCAATGAGGGTGAAAAATAGTTGTCGTGTGTGTATTGATTATAGGAAACTAAATCAGTCCACTCGCAAGGACCATTTCCCCCTCCCATTTATTGATCAGATGCTTGAGAGACTAGCTGGGAAGACACACTATTGTTTCTTGGATGGATTTTCTGGATATTTTCAGGTTCCTATAGCTCCGGAGGACCAGGAGAAGACGGCATTCACCTGCCCATTCGGTACCTTTGCCTACCGAAGGATGCCATTTGGACTTTGCAATGCCCCAGGTACCTTCCAGAGATGAATGGTGAGTATTTTTTCTGATTTTATTGAGACCTTCATGGAGGTATTTATGGATGATTTTACAGTGTATGGATCCTCATTTGATGAATGTCTAAAGAGTTTGGGAAAGGTGTTGAATCGTTGTATTGAGAAGAATCTGGTCCTGAACTTTGAAAAGTGTCATTTCATGGTAGAGCATGGAATTGTCTTAGGGAATGTAGTGTCAAAACATGGGATAGAGGTTGATAGATCTAAGATAGACATTATTTCATCCTTACCATATCTTTCATGTGTGTGTGATGTTAGATCTTTCCTAGGGCATACAGGATTTTATCGGCGCTTCATCAAAGATTTTAGTAAGATTGCTCTTCCTATGTCAAGATTACTTCAAAAGGATTCTGATTTTGTGTTTGATGTTTCTTGCAGGAATTCATTTGATGAGCTAAAACAACGCCTTACCACTCCACCTATCATACAGCCCCCATGGTGGGACCTTCCATTTGAGCTTATGTGTGACGCCTCTAACTTCGCGGTTGGATATGTCTTATCTCAGAGGGTGGAAGGACGTTCACATGTGATCACCTATGCATCGAGGACACTCGATTCAGCCCAATCAAACTACACTACCACAGAAAAGGAGTTTCTTGCTGTCATATTTGCTTTAGATAAATTCCATTCATATTTATTGGGCTCTAAAGTAGTTGTTTTTTCTGACCATGCAGCTTTGAGGTACCTCCTAAAGAAGCCAGATGCAAAGACACGACTTATCCATTGGATGCTCCTTCTTCAAGAGTTTTACCTTGAGATAAAGGACAAGAAGGGGTCAGAGAATTTGGTGGCAGACCACATGGGTAGGCTTACTCACACACTAGAGGGTGACACCTTGGACCAGGTACCACTTCGGGACACTTTCCCCGATGAGCATCTCTATACCATCTCAGGTAAGCATCCTTGGTATGCTGATTTAGTTAATTACATTGTTGCCTATGAAATCCCAGTAAATTTTAAGAAGCATCAATTCCAAAAATTCAAAAGTGATTCTAGGTATTATGTGTGGTATGATCCTTACCTCTGGCGCATGTGTAGTGACCAAGTCATTAGGAGGTGTGTTCCCGATCATGAGATTGAGTCTGTTTTTCATTTCTGTCATACACTTGCTTGTGGTGGACACTTTGGACCCCAACGGACAGCTAGGAAGGTTTTGGACTCTGGATTATATTGTCCTAGCTTGTTCCATGATGCCCATTTGTTTTGTAAGTCATGCTCTCATTGCCAGCACACTGGGAACATTTCTAGGAGACATGAGATGCCCCAACAAACCATACTATTTTGTGAGATTTTTGATGTATGGGGCATCGACTTTATGGGTCCTTTTCCTAGTTCATTTGGATTTTTGTATATTTTGGTTTTTGTTGATTATGTGAGTAAATGGGTGGAGGCCAAGGCCACCAGGACTGACGATTCTCATGTTGTTGTGGACTTTGTCAAAGCAGAGATTTTTTTGCAGGTTTGGAGTACCAAAGGCCATCATCAGTGACCAAGGGACACACTTTTGCAATAGGAATTTTGCTTCCCTCCTTCGAAAGTATGGGGTGACACACAAAACATCAACACCATACCACCCCCAAACAAATGGTCAGGCTGAGGTTTCAAATCGTGAGTTGAAACAAATCTTGGAGAAAACTGTGTAGCCAAATAGGAAGGATTGGAGCAAGCGCTTGGATGATGCATTGTGGGCTTATAGAACAGCATACAAGACCCCCATTGGTATGTCCCCATTTCGGATTGTTTTTGGGAAAGCATGTCATCTCCCAGTGGAAGTCGAGCATTGGGAATATTGGGCAATAAAGAAATGCAACATGGATTTGGCCCAAGATTAAATTCAATGGAAGTTTAAAATTCAAGAGCTTGAGGAGATTCGACTGTCATCATATGAGAACTCAAGGCTCTACATGGAAAGATCAAAAGCAGCTCATGACAAAATGATCCAACAAAGGGAGTTTCATGTTGGAGAGAAAGTCCTTCTCTATAGTTCACGACTGAAGTTGATGCCTGGTAAGTTGCGTTCCAGATGGTTAGGTCCTTATATTGTGTCTAATGTTTTTCCTTATGGTGCAGTGGAGATCACACAAGAGGACACTGGAAGGAGCTTTACAGTCAATGGGCAATGTTTGAAGAGATACATTGAGGGACATTCTACTGATGCAGTGGATTTTATCACACTGCATGACCCCATCCTCACTTGATCACACCAGGCTGTTCCTAACCCTTTCACTTTTATATTATTTTTCCTATTTAAAAATTCTGCATTTCATGTGCATATATCATCTCACGGGTTCCCATTGAGGACAATGCAATATTTTAAGTGTGGGGGAGGGAACCTTTTAGTTTAGTAATTTCAATTGTTTTCCTGTTCAAAAAAAACCAAAAAAAAATTGCGTGTTTTTCAAAAAAATTGTGTGTTTTTCAAATTTTCTGTGTTTATTTTACAATTTTTTGTGTTTTTTGAAACATTTTGAGCTAAAATGATTCTCATCACCATTTTTAAATCCATATCAATAAGTGAAACAATTTACCCCTTGAAACTAAGCTTAAATGAATGCTGAAATGACTTTGTTTCAAGTTCAAATATTTAGTAATTTCATGAAAAGTACACTGAATTTTGAATCCCATTCCAATCTCACTGTCTTTATATTTGAAACCACTTTCCTATGAGGCTTCTAAAACATTATTTTCATATTATTTACATTCACCTCACTTCTTGAGAGAACCAAACCATACTTGATTTAACTAGAATTTGATCTATTCCTGTCAAAACTTGAGGGTTTGAGGTACTTATTTTTAAATGATTGAGGCATTTGTTTGGTATTAAAGCCCCTATTTCAAAGAATCCTTTTTTATAATGGCCTACCTTGAATATTTAATCCTTTTAGCCCTTAGAATCCATGCAAAGCCTGTTAGGTTAGCCACATTACAAGCCAATTTTCCCTATCCAACCAACTCTTGAAGTGAAATTGCATAATCTAGTTGAGCTTAAGTGTGGGGGAAGTTGTATTGGGTTTTGCCACCACATTCTATGATACTTTGGGTGGAAAATTAAATTCTGAATATATGTGTTTGCTGCTAAAGGAAGTCATTATATTGAAAGCTATGCATTTTCTGGAGCTTTCATGACAAGTGAAGTTGTGCCCATCTGGAGCTTTCAAGAAAATCATGTTTGAGAAGATTGACATTTTTTATGCTGAAATGATGAATGGTGTAAACCTTTCATGACTTTTCATGATGATGGAGCTGAATTTATACTATGGGGATTGAAGAGAAGACCATATTTAAGTGAAAATTAGATTAATGCAATTTTTCTTCAAAAGAGTCAAGCCCTCCTCATTCAGCCTCAGAGTTTTTCACATCTTAATCCAACCAACCGAAAGCCACAGAACAACCATGAAAAGTCCTCATGATAAACATATGTTCTTTACTCACATCGGGTAGCGATGTAGGAATCTATCAAGCCTATGGTGACCCTTTTATGAGTTTGGATGAGAAAGACATTGCAAAAAAATTGATATTTGAGTGATGAGAGAAAATTCAAGCGAGGTAAGTGTTTTGTGCATGGCCGGATAAATGAAGTTGAAATATATTGAATGATATAAATGGAGAACTTTAAATAAGGTTTTTTATGAGGCATGATATCTTTTGATTCTTGGTGAGAAATTGATTGATCTTAAGGATATGTGTTTTAAAATTGGTTTTGATTTGATATTGATGTTTACTTGATATGAGGTTTTGCCCAGGTGTGCAAAAGGGTAAATGTGGGGGAGTTGATAAAACACTATTTTATTGAATATTTTATTGATAATAAATGATATAATTTCCTCACATTGTGTTAAATATGTTTATTTATAAAATATTTGGGATTTGATCATTCATTTGAAAATTTGGTGAAACTTCCAGTTTTACCCTTAATAGTGCACTGTAGTATTTCGAATATAAATATTTTTATATTTATTATTTGAATTTGAAAGTTTTTAAAGGTTTTCCTAACGTAATTATCTACAACTTTTATTCAGGACACTAGATCAAAATAATGCATTTTAATGGAGTAATTGGGACATACTGTCAAAGCTGGGCTGCACTCGCCAGAATGGATAAGCTTCTGTATTTTGGCCATAACTCCTACATATGGACTTTTATTGAGCCCAACTTTTGAGAGGAGATATAGGACCCATATCCGCACATTTTATCCTTCTGTAAGGCCGGCCAATTCACGCGTTTTGTTGGTCAAATGGTCGGTTCAATGTGAATTAAAATATTTGGCCGAATTTCCACATTCACACTTGAAACCACTTGTAACCTCTCCTCTCCTACCCTCTATAAATTAGAGTTTTTCTCATTTGGAGGGATTGAGACGTGAATTGGGAAGTTTAGGGAAGAGGAGAAGTGGATCCACTCCAATTATCCAACCATTTCAATAAGGGTAGCTCTTGAAGCAAGGATCCCTTCGACGAAGCCTTCTTCTTCTCCTTCATGTTGTAATGATTTTGTTTATGTAATAAACTTCTTTGTTCTTCTTTTATATCTTCTCTTTTCTGCTTTTTTGTTTAAATTTATTCTTCTCTAAATCTTCCTAATTGGTCTGGAATTATTTAGTAGAAGCGTTATTGGGTTATACCCATTTTAAACCTTTGCACATGCAAAACGCTTCTACGATGATTACGCCACCCATGGAAGAGTAGTTCTTTTTAGTAATCGATCTATCTTCTACCTTCTTCATTTAATTATTTTGAATCAATGAGATACTTTAATTCACATAATATGATCCATGAATTGTGTTTTTAAATTACAAGAAACTAAGCAAGCAATTGAACAATTTACACAAAAACACGTGAGGTCGGGATTTTGTGTAAATTGTGAGAGCGTGATCTTAATCGGTAATACAAGACCACATGGGATAAATTTGTAGAGTTTAAATATATTCCCTAAACACAATTCATCCTCATTTCCAGAATGGATATGTTCCTTAATTTACCACTGACCATAAGCTAATCTTAGAACATCAATCAAAGCATGGTGATGCGATTGCATGTTCCGAAGTTAGCCTAGGGTTAAATTCACATCATCTTCGTGGTAAAGTTAATTCTCGTAGGGTTCGGGATTTAACAAATTAGGGGATCATAATTGAGTGGATATTGATTTAAATGATAATGATTAATAACTGAATGAAGAGGTATAGTTAGATCGATTACGCCTTTTAAATATAGTTCTAAAAAAACATCTTCTTGTTGTGTCATTTTAATCGAAATTCATTTCAAAACTAAAAACAAAAAAAAATTATACAATATTGTTCCAGAAAACTTCTTCTAGATTAATAAACTACAACAAACCCCAATCCATTAAAGTAGTGTTTTTATTCTATTCTATTTTATTTTATTTTTTAGAATACCACTAATAAGTTGTTAAATTCACTTCCTCCTTTGAGAGATGACCTTGGTCAGCCACTCTGCTGCACCTAAGTACCCCAAATTACACTAATCATTTGAGGGCACCCACGACAGCGCTCTTTCACCCCACCCATCCAATCATTCCCAATAATGGTGTTTTTAAGTACTTACTCTCCTTAGACATCTGTGCTATCCTCTATCTAATCTTCTTCCACTTTATGGTTTCGGCCTTCAAGACGACGTCCCTATCCCCCCTGTCTTCTCAGGTCTTCCGTCCCCTTGCTTGGAAGTGTTTCCAAAGTGCACTCAAGCGAACCTAACCCAATCGGGAGAGATGATCTCTGATTCTGACCTGAAAGACACTTTCATTTTGAGAGGCTTTGTTTGGACCCAAAGTGATCTGTATAATCAATCTTCTCCCTAGAGGTCATCCTATTGAATTACCCCTCCATAAACAACCTTTCTCGAGTGGATCCTGATATAGGATGGATTCCCATGTGGGATCATCGGTCTGGTGGACTTTTCTCAAATGAATGGGTCTAGTCTTTCTAGGTCCATTATCATTTTCGATAATTTCCCGAGTCACCGGAAGTGGTCAATCTGTACTCCACAGTGTGGGCTTCCCAGTTTCATGTTTACCCACCATCTTTGATCCTTCCGGACTTGCTCAGTCGCTGGTGTTCAAGCACTAATACTTTCCACCTTGCCCATAGTGAAGTTGGTATTATCTTATGGGACATCTATCAACTAGGGGGGCTTCTGATCATCGGCATGATGTATGATGAATTTTTTCCCACCCCTGATGCATGGTAAAATTCTGAACAGGTGCCTTCATTGGCGAGGTATCTGCTGGTTATGGTAGAGCGGGCGCTAGGTCACCCCTTGCGGGACCGCTCTTTTATTTCCTAAAGCACCTAGATATAGTTATTTATGAAAACCACTGGTCTTGTGCTGAAGATCAAGTTCCCCAGGATTCATCCTTCTCAACAATCACAAACTATCCCAGGTTCCTACTAGGCAGTTCTAGAGGGGGCGACTACCTTTCATGGGGTTACGAGGTGCGTCCTGGTGTGTCGCCTATGCTCAGGATCGTAGGACTTCTTGACATGTTTTTGAGCGGGTGGCTATTCTCATCTCAGTATATCAACCCATGTTTCAGAGCTTTTACCCTGATGATGGAAGCTGAGCTGGCGGGAGGCCGCTTGGTGAATCTCGTCGTACCCACATTGGCTCGCCTTTACGAATTACTAAGCCACATACAGGAGGGCGGGACACCATATCGTCTAAGTGGAACATTTCAATTATTATATCGTTCAGTAGCGAATCATTGCCGCTATTATGAGTATCGTCATAACACAGGCATCCCACTTACTTCTTTTCAGCCTACCCTGCTTGATGTAGCTGGATTCGCTTGAATTCCCTCAACTCTGATGAAGTTTTCAAGCTTCTGAGTGACTTTTCCTAGTTCACTTTCACTTCCTACCCCACCCCTTCTGGCATCGTGGTAGAAAACCACAGGGGGATCCTGGAGGAACGTTCTTACATGATTTCACTGTGGGACGTATTTTTGTCTACTCGGATTGATGGGGTTTCTCTATGCGAGGTGTACACCCCACATCGTCTTTCTCGATAGTTCGGATGCATGCAACTCCAGGTTTCCCTCCCCCATCCTTGGGCCTGAGGATTACACTTGTACACTCTCCGTCAATGGTGGTTTATGTTGATACGAGAGGGATCTGACACAAGCATTCCCTTGACTGGCATAGGGGCGGATTCCAGCCTATTCTTGGAGCAAGCAAGAATGTGGAAAAAGAATTATCCCGATGGGATCCTGGGAAAGGTTGTCTAGAAATTTCCCAAATTGGGGGTTACTGAGGCTGATGCGCTTACCACACCTTCCTCATCGGCTTTGAGGGAGGATCAACTGGTGGACCACAGGTCGAGGCGGCCTAGGGGATCTTCCTCTTCTAACCCCTCTGTGGCCGAAGTTCAGATGGACCCAACCTTCTTGGATGTGGATGAGGAAGAACATGTGGCTTCGGGTCCCAGTGAGACAACTCCTGAAGCATTGGCAGCTGATAACGGACTTAGCAACCTAATTCCTAAGCCTGAACCATGGTTAGAAGCTCCAGACCTTCCAACTTCAGAACCATCCTCTAGCGTGCACATGTGTGTGCTGATCGCAATACCAGACTTTATTCTTTTTCTATCTAGTGAGGATAGCAAATATCCTCGTGTCATAGTGGACCAATGAGAATTACGAAGGTGGTAATGGCCCTAGATATATAAGATTATTGCCAAAACTCCTCTAACTGAGATAACTACCAAAATTGAATCCCTTCGGCAACTCTTCCTAGGTTTGGGGTCAGGTGGGTTTGACTATCAACAACTTCATTTTCTCACCTGCCAGGTCGTCTTTACCCACGAGGAGGCCGTTGCTAGTGAACACAAACTTTCACACCTCACCACCTCTCATTACGGGACCCAGGCCTTTGAGGAGGCTATGGTGAAGCTCCATCGGCTGATAGCATTAGAGATGATCTCTCAAGATCAGGTGACCGCCCTATCTACCGATCTTCACAAATGCGAATCTCGAGTGGCGATGTTGAGGGATCGGTTTTCATCTCTGACCGGTAACCTTGAAGCTACCAGGAAAGATATTAATGATCCCCAAACGATGGTGAGGTATACTCATTCGATGGCAGAATTTGAGGCTAGGGAGAATTCCATGCTATAGAAAATATGCAATAACCTTCGCCGCATGGTTTACGATCTGATGGAGAGAGCGATCCAGGCTCCTTTGTGATTGTCAGATCCATTTTTCTATTATGTTTTACCTTTTTTTTGTTGTGGAAAAAGAGAGACTCCAGCTTGTGGACATCCTCCCCCCTTTTTTAAGTGGAATAAAATCTGCAGTCGATCTCCCCTTTTTGTAAAACATGGTGGTTATCGGAACAACTGTTGCATAAATAATAACTCACTAAATTAGAATTAATCATAATTCAGGAAAATGATAAGAATAGAAACGATCTCTAATTTTTTCCTGGATCATGGGATCCAGTGAGCATAGTTTGACTATTGTTGGGGTTTTGTAGGAAAACCCCACAAATTTCTTTTCTTATTTCTTTTTGTTAATACACTAATTTTTCCTGGGCCCATTCGGTGTGAACCCAGCAGGTATGGATCGGCTTTTCCTTAGGTATACCTTTACGAGTTTTCGGCCTAACGGGATTTGAGCCTCTTTTTTTGTGAGCATTTTAAAGTCTCGCTAACTAGACTATCATTACTGATGTTTTAGGTCGAACAGTTTTGACTAGATATGGTGGGGTGAGGGCCCCGATGAGGTTTGGTTGATTAAAAGATGTCTTAATACCCTTCAGACGCACGTGGGGGGAACATGTTTATATTTGAATGACCTATAGGGCATTTCTCAAGGCATGGGATCCGTATCAGCGTACATAAGTATGGATGCATTACCTAAGGCAGACTTTCCTTTGGTAGACAGGCTAGAGCCGATCAATATGCAGAGATGCTGAGGGCATGGTATGCATAGTAATGAAAAGGTGTCCTTAAGTTAATGATTATCCATCTCCTGTGGCTTGAGGACTTCATGGATGTCCGGATTATGGAAACCACCATGGGTGGCTTGGAGAATTATAAAAACCACCTGGGGTGGTTCTAGGAGTGTGTGTGTGACATCCGAAAGCATTTGGGAACATTTTTACTAATCAGGAGTGTGGTCAGGAGGCCACTTTCCTACGCATTTAGTTAGCATGAAGGATGGTTAGAGCTTGACATAATTTAAATTCATGCAGCTGGGATATTCTTCAAAATGGAATGGATTCTCCTGGTTCTTGGTAATCTCGTCAGAGACGTTCCACCAAATTCAGGTAGGGTTTTGAAAGAGGTTAGTAAACAACTGATCAGAAGGTTTCTGAATCCCAGGATGGATATGGGGGCTCGGAGGCCAAGAGGCGTATGGAGTGAATAATTTCCTAAGGAAATTTTTCCTTTGTTAGACGGGACATGGGCTCTCAATATACAGAGCCGTTGGGGGCATGGTATGCATAGTCATGCAATGGTGTCCTTAAACTAATGATTGTATTCTCCTGATAGCCGAGAAACATTAGGGAAGTTGAAATTCGGGACCACCAGGGGTGGATTACGAGAGTTTGGATTTTTCTAAGTTCAGAGTATGGTTTATGAAGAGAGGGTGCCTGGATATAGGAGAAACATATGGGGTAAATTTCTCGAGAATGGGTGAAGTCATACCTTATCATGCTAGTTTGAGAAGGTGGTTTGTGCAGGTCTAGCCCATGCACTAAGGGACAAAGGAAAGCCTCCACTCTTGACTAAACACAAGATAGGTTCGACCGTGCAGTTTAACATCTTGCGGTGAGGAAGTGGGGAATTTTTAAATTCTGTGCAATTTAACGTCATGCGGAAAGGAAAGGGAGAATTTTTTAAATATAATGTTCATTTTAACGTCGTGCAATGAGGACGGGGGTAATTTTTAAATCCGTGAAAATGCTTTTGAGGGAGGAATTTCTCTGGATGTGTAATGCTCGGCCGTTGCAGTTTCTTGCCAAGTGGAAAAGACATGCTCCGTGCAGTTTTAATCATCATGCGGAAAGGACATAGTTACAAAGGTCGATCTTGATCAGAATGGTACTGGGCTTCAATATCTCTTCATGTCCAAGACGTGGAGAGGGGTTGATGGTGTAAATCATGGTTTTGGGTCTTCTTGGATCGGGATAGATTATGTGGGGGCTCTGAGGCCTGTAAGAATATGGGGATAGGAAGAGTGTTACCTGAGGAAATCTTGCCTTTGGTAGACAGGCCAGGGGCTATCAATATGCTGAGCCGCTAAGGGAATTTTATGCATAATCATGAAAAGGTGTCCATGGGTCGATAACTTTCCGCTTACGATGGCCATGAATGATTATGAGGATCCGCGATTGACCGGGCCACGAAGTTTGTCATTGGGTAAGGAAATATCTAGACATGTCGGGGATGTTCGCCCCTGGTTGCTGTTAAATCTTGAAGAGTTTACCATGCTAATTTATCTTGTGCATGGGTTATACCTTTACTCCATGCAGTTTGACGTCGTGTGGTAAGGACTAAGTACTCTTAGTTTAGCGGTGGTAGAGTTCAGACCATTGGGTGACTATCTCTACAATTACCCAGAAGGAAACTGAGTTAGGAGGCTCTGGTATACTTTGAACAAGTGTGAGTGAATGAGGGTGTAAATTGTAACTATCGGGTTTCTCAGATCAGGAGGTATGGCATGGGGGATTTGAGGCCGGTAAGCGTACAGAGCTAGGAAGAGTACAACCTGAGAAAATCATGCCTTTGGTAGAAGGGCCAGGGGATATCAATATACAGAGCCACTGATGGCATGTTATGCATAGTCATGAAAAGGTGTCCACGGGTCAATAAATTTCAACTTCCGATGTCCATGGAAGATTATGAAAATCAGATATTGCTCATAGTGCAGAGTTTGGCATATGGGATAATGGTGTCCAAGCATACAAGAAACATCTTCTCCTCAATTGTCTGTCGAGTCAATGTATCCCAGCCCTGGATTGATGTTCATAAATGCAAATCATCATGTGAACCACAGGCGTGTACATGGGCTAACCAGGTAGGGATACCCTGGAAACATTTGGATGTGATAGGGGAATGATCTTGTAAACCACTACACCATGAATTTTTGGATCAGGAGATATGATATGGGGCTTTGAGGCCAGTAAGCATACAGAGTTAGGAAGAGTACTACCCGAGGAAATCTTGCCTTTGGTAGACGAGCTAGGGGCTATCAATATGAAGAGCCGCTGAGGGAATGGTATGCATAGTCATGAAAAGGTTTCCACGGGTCGATAACTTTCCACTTTTGATGGCCATGAATGGTTATAAAGATCCGAAATTGATCGAGTCGTGGATTCTGATGTATGGAAAGGATGCATCCAAATGTGCAAAGAGTATTCCCATATCATTTCTCTTTATATCTTGGTTGGGTAACGATGAAGTCCATGCAGTTTAACATCGTGCGGTGAGGATGAAGTCCGTGCAGTTTAACGTCGTGCGGTGAGGATGAAGAATACACCCCGTGTAGGGTTGGCCTGTACACAGGGGAAAAGGCATTTTTAACTTTATTTGGGGGTGCCAGGGCCAGGATGGGAAATCCTGGTGTCGCTATGTATCCTGTAGGGGAAGGAATCAAGTCGTATGTAGTTCTATAAAAGGGTACACCCCGTGTAGGGTCGGTCCGTACATGGGGGAGAGGGAATTTTCTTTCCTTATCCATACAGCTTAACGTCATGCGGTGAGAACGATGAATACACCCCGTGCAGGTCTGGTCCGTACATGGGGTAAAAGTGGTTTTTTTTTCTTTATTCGTGGGTGGCTGGGCTAGGATGGGGAATCCTGGCATCAATACGTATCCTGCAAGGGTAAGAATCAAGCCGGACGTAGTTCTCGGAAAGGGTAATACACCCCGTGCAGGTCTGGTCCGTACACGGGGGAAGAGGGAATTTTTTTACTTATCCATGCAGTTTAACATCGTGCGGTGAGGATGAGGAATACACCTCGTGCAGGTCTGGTCTGTACATGGGGGAAAAGGGATTTTTTTTCTTTATTCGGGGGTGGCTAGGACAGGATGGGGAATCATGGCATCACTACATACCTCTCAAGGGAAGGAATAAATCCGAACGTAGTTCTATGAAAGGGTAATACACCATCTGCAGGTCTGGTCCGTACACGGGGGAAGAGGGTATTTTTCAATATTTCTTATCCGTGCAGTTTAACGTCGTGCGGTAAGGATGAGGAATACACCTCGTGCAGTTCTGGTCCATACACGGGGGAAAGGGAATTTTTTCGATATTTCTTATCCGTGCAGTTTAATGCCGTGCGGTAAGGAAGACGAATACACCTTATGCAGGTCTGGTCCATCCACGGGGGAAAGGTAATTTTTTAAATTTATTTGAGGACGGATGGGCCAGTATGGGGGTCTTGGCATCGCAACGTATCCTGCAAAGGCAGGAATCAAGCCGTACGTAGTTCTCTTAAAAATAAGTGCAGTTTAACGTCGTTTGGTAAGGATGAGGAATACACCTTGTCCAGGTCTGGTCCTTACATGGGGGAAGAGAGCACTTTTAACCCCCTTCTCTTTTTTTGGGTGGGTGATGGTTGGGCCAGGATGGGGGGGTCCTGGTGTCGCTAAGTATCCTGCAAGGGAAAGAATCAAGCTGTATGTAGTTCTCTGAAAAATCCATGAAGTTTAAAGTCGTGTGGTAAGGATGGAGTACTCTTAGTTTAGGTTCATAGAGTTTGGACCGTTGAGGCTTGGAAGTTTAAAATCTTGCACCTCAGACGAAAACTACTTTTGATTATGCAAAATACTTCTTCAAAAATCTCGCATTTGTAGGAGTGGTAGTGAACTGCCCGTCCATGGAGATCAGAGCATATTCCCCATTGGAGTAAACCTCGTGTATAACATATGGTCCCTCCCACTTGGGTTCCAGCTTTGGAGGCTTCTTTCCGGGTATCATTGGGGTCCGGAGGACCAACACCAATTCTCTTTCCAAGAAAGACTGAAGACAAACCTTTTTATTGAAGGCTCACGTGATCCGGTTTGGATATACTTTCAGATGGTCCAAAGTGTGAAACCACTTCTCTCTAGCTGTTCCAATTCACCTAACCGTTTTCCTATTTCTCATCGTTGGATAAATGATTAAAAATGGAAACACAGAGCGAGGGAAATTGGAGCTCAATGGGCAGGACTGCTTCTGTTCCATATACTAATGAGTACGGAGTATCCCGAGTAGCGGTGTGGATTGTGGTTTGATAAGCCCAAAATTCATGAAGAAGTTTATCTGGTCATGATTTCTTGTCTTTGTCCACCATTTTCTAGAGAATGTTGGACAAGGTCTTGTTGAAAGCCTCTATTTGTCCGTTGGCTGCTGCATTGTAGCGGGATGAGTGGTTAGCCTTGATACCATATTCTTGGAATAGTTTCTCCAATTCAGCAGAGCGGAAATTGGTGTCGTTATATGTCAGTATGGTATGTGGGATGCCAAATCTGGTGATGATATTGGCTTTTACAAAGATGACAGTGTTCCTTGCCTCGACATCCTTATGGGGTACCGCTTCTGCCCATTTGGATAAGAAGTCAGTTGTCGTGAGGATATACTTGAGTTGTTTGGCCGTGGCGGGAGGATATGGTCCCATGACCTCAATTCCCCAAATGGAAAATGGCCAGGAGTACTTATCTTGATTAAGTAACTCTCGGGGTTGGTGTATGAAGTTGGCATGAAATTGTGATGAGTGGCATTTTGCGATAAAGTGCTCACAATATATTTCCATGATGGACCAATAGTACCTGAGCCTTCGAACCTGATGGGAAAGCTTAGACCCTAACTGATGTGCTCCACATATTCTGGCATGCAATTTAGTCAAGACGGCAGCAATTTCTTCTCTATCAATGCATCTGAGGAGGTCTCTGTCGAGGCCTCGTTTGTAGACGACCTCTTGCTGACATGTTCCACCATATAGGGAAAAGTTGATTTCCCTTCTCTGCACTTGCTCTCATTCAGCCCTGTCTTATGGGAGTTCTCCCCTTTGAAGATAGTTTGTAATGGGGTTCATCCAGCCGGTGGAAGGATCATATGGCTCAGTGAAAGAACTATCTTCATTGATTTCTTCCATATTGACCTAAACAAACAACAGGACCATTCAACGATGAGAAATACTGATATTTGCTTCATCCCAATCTGGGTCAGCTAGGGTTGTGGCCGCATTAGCTAATGCATCAGCCTGGGCATTTTGAGACTGAGTAATATAGGTCAATGTTGGTTCTATGGAGAATTATTCCATTAACCCTTGGACATGGTCAAATAGGGGAATCAGCTCCTCCTTTTTGATAGCATAGTCACCGTTAACTTGCTTAATGACCAATTCTGAGTCACCTTTTACCTTAAGGTGTCGTAATTGTGCCTGGAGTACGAGCTCCAGGCCCACAATGAGGGCTTGATACTCTGCCTCATTGTTCTTACATCCTTCTGACATGAGGAAGGAATATGGAAAGACTGCCTTTTCTAGGGACATGAGTATTATCCCCAAATGAACCTTGTTAAATTTTGTATCTTTCATCATTTTCCCCATTGGGCTTCGAGATGCGATGTCTAAGTACATATCCCATTTTGGGAGCTCCTCGGAAACTGAGAATATGTCTTTATTAGGTAGCTCGATGTCTGGTATGGTGGTCCCTACCGAGGGTTGCTCTGCCAGAAAATCTACTAACTCCTGGCCTTTGATGGATTTCTGAGGCACAAACTAGATATCAAACTGTTGTAGGATGACTGCCCATCAGGATAGGCGCCTGGTCACCATTGGGCGGCTGAGGATGTAGTCGAGTGGGTTACTACGCAAGACCAAATGAACTTCATGATGTTGTAGATAATGTCATAGTTTTTGAACTGCGAATACCAAGGCTAAACAGCTCTTCTCAATGTTTGAGTATCGAGTTTCAGCATCGATCATGGTTCGACTAAGGTAATAGAGACTGTTTTCACTGCTGGCATCATTTTTCTGCGTGAGGAAAGCTCCAAGTGACCATTCTAGGGCCATCACGTATAGGATGAGAGGTCTTCCTTCAACTAGGGGCATGAGAACTGGTGGGCATAAAAGGTACTTCTTTAGGCTATCGAACGCCTCCTGGAAGTCATCTTTCAATTGGTAGGTAACCCCCTTTTTCATTAACCTAGTGAAGGGAAAACATTTCCCCCCCGGGTTGGCTATGAACCGGCTGATGTAGGCCGGGTTACCTTGGAATCCCCTCAACTCAGTGAGATTTTAGGGAGGTGGGAGGCCAAGGATATCTTTTGTCTTTTCGTGTTCGACTTCGATGTCTCTATGGCGTACGGCGAAGCCTAGGAATTTCCCTGAGGTAACCCGGAAGATGCACTTCACGGGGTTCATCTTTAGGCTATGTTGTCGAAGTCTTTTGAAGACAGTTTCAAGGTCTGACAGGTGATCTGAGCATTGTCTTGATTTGACCACCAATTCATCCACATAGATTTCGACGAATCTCCCCAGGAATGGTTTAAAGAAATGATGCATGGCGTGTTGATATGTGGTACCAGCATTCTTGAGACCATATGGCATGACCCTGTTACAGAATATTCCTTGAGTTGCCCAGAAGGCAGTGGCTTATTCATCTTCTCAGGCCATCCGAATCTGATTATACACAGAATAACCATCCATGAAGGATAGAGCCACATACCTGTCCATTGCATCGATTAATATTTCGGTAATCGGGATTGGGAAATCATCTTTCAGGAAGGGCCAATTAAGATCTCTGAAATCAATGCTGGTGCAGATTTTTCCATTCTTTTTCTTAACGGGGACAATGTTGGCCAGCCAGATGGGGTACCGGACCTCATGAATGAATCCTAATTTAATAAGTTTATCGAATTCAGCCTCTATTTTGGAAGCATGTGCGGGGTGCGTTCTTCTTGAGGCTTGTTTATATCCACGGTGGTCTTCTGGCAGACCTAAGTGGTGGGTAGCCACTTTGGGATCGAGTCCTGGAATTTCCGTGTAATTCCAGGAAAACAAATCCATGTGTTGCTTCAAGAAAGATGTATATACCTCATTCCCCTCGGGAGACATGGCTGCACTAATGAGAGTGGGCCTCGGGTCTTCCTCGGTACCAAGGTCTATTTCCCTGATCTCGTCCACAATGGTGGAGATGCCTTCCTCCAATGTGGGAGGTGCATCCCTAAGATCTTCCTCCTCTTCATCTTCCAAACCCTCATCCTCTTGACCCGATGGGGGGAGAGTTCTCAGCACGGGCTCTTGGGAGTCTGGAGGCGAGCCATTGTGGGCATCCTCGCACAAGTATTTTCCCCCAATTTTAGGGTTAGCGGTCGTTTCCGAATTGCTATGCTTGGGCGTCATGGCTGAAGTCATGAGGATAGTTGAGTGTGTGTCTAGGCTTGGATCCCTGCTCTTGACATGGTTGATGGTAAGTACGTACTTTCTGCCAATCTTCCTGATGGGGTCATCAGGAACCATTTCCAAACCATTTGGAGCGGGGATCCAGTCAATACCATCAAGCGAAGGCTTCTTCTTCTTTTGATCATAAAACTCGACGTCAATGTAGTGTTACTCGGAGTTCTCAAAAGGTGTCTTTTCAGTGTTCAATGTCGCACTTTTTCCATTGACTCAATATTTGATACACTGGTGATAGGATGAAGGAACAACCATGTGCTTATGGAGACATGACCTTCCAAGCAGGGCATTGAATGTTATGTTCTGTCGGACCACCAGGAATTCTGAGTAGGCCACAAGGTCACCAAAATGGGTTTTCATCTTGATTTGTCTCATTGGCTTCTGTTCACTCTTGTCATAACTCAATAGGGTTGTGGCTGAGGGGATTAGGTCATCCTCACTATATCCCAACTTGCTGAGTGTTCATAGGGGATAGAGTTTAACTCTGAAGCCGTTGTCAATAGATACATAGTGGTTTGATATATCCTGACATCATTTAGTTTGTTGGACACATATAGTGGTTTGATATATCCTTTCATAATGGCATCTTCATCCTGATCGATGAAGGAAATCACCACATTTCATTCAGTCGGGCCAGTCTCCATCTGATAAATATCCGAAGCAGCTACCTCGGCTTGGAAATCCTGGGGGCTGAGCAAGGCTTCAATAAGCGCCTCCCTGAGATCTGCTGACAAACTCAGGGCATCCAGGATTGAAATCTTAGCTGGTACTAACTCCAGCTTCTTAAGGATATCGTATTTTTTCTCCAATAGACGATGCTTCTCTATTGTTGGGAGAGTTCTAGAAGGCACTGTAGGAGTTGGAGCACATGATGATGAAGGATTGGCTGCAGGGTTAGATGATGACGGTGTTCCCATGTTCTGGGGACTTAGCCTAGTCGGTCTGTTTGTGCGCACTAGGTGGCTAGACAATTGTTCCTCCTATGATGGGTACCGTAGAATGACGAGGGCAGAGTGGTCGCTTATGGAGGTGGAGGGATATTATTTCCCCTATTGAGTCCGTTGAAGGGCTCTCCCACGGGTTTCAGCAATATTAACGGTTTGGGCTGGGGTAAAACCATAGGGTTGGTTTCGGTCGTGACTGTGCCTCCCCCGGTATCCCCTACCTCGGAAATTCCTCCTCCCAGCCCCTTGCATCGGCAACTCAAGTTCATAACCATACCCTTCGTCAGGGAATGATTCCATTAGATGTATGAAATTGATGGAACCAAAGATTATCTCCTCATCCTGTGACAGGTCAACCTGGTCAGTTGTCCCTGATGGTGCCGTTTGGTGGGTCAGTGCCCATGCCGCCAATCTTGAGGTCATAAAATCCAATAGTTTCGGGGATAACTTTGGCCTCGTTTTTGACTATTCTTCTTGCGCTTGTCTCCCCCATTTTTTATTATGCATGGATGACCTGGTCGTGGAGGGTTGCACGACCAATATTGTCGGTTGCACGGAATTAGGGGTTGTTGGAGGCAACACCGGCTGTTGTAATTGAGCTTGGAGTACACCCTGAGCTCAGTTGATAGTCTTTTGAGTTATCCAGGTATCAAATTTATTCCCCTTCTTGCTATTGAATTCCTTCCACCCCTCCCCTTTATCGAAGTCTGTGGTAGAAATATATGTCACATATGTTGGGGGTGGTCCCAGTTCGACCTACCCAGAGTCTACCATCCTTTGTAGGAGGTCATTAAAGATGAAGAATTCCGGGATACTGTGCCCTAACATTCAATGGTAGGGATAGTAGTATGCCCTGTCATCACGGCCGACTTCTTCGGGCTTCCTTGGCTCTGGGAGGCGGAGCAAGTTGCGTATCATGGCGGTGATGAAATAGCCACGAACTTGGTCCTCTTAGAACGAGTATAATTTTTGTCTTCTTTCCTCAAACTGGTTCTGCTTCCATCCTCTCTGATCATCCATTTTTGCCGGAGGCAGCCGCTGATTTACAGGGGGCCCTTGACGATTTAGTGGAGGCCTAGGCAGTGGAGTAGGCGTAGGGGCTGGTTTGAGCATGACAGAGGACGCTTCAGCTCTAACTACTCACTTTACAGGAGCCTTTGAGGCTATTTGGGACTTCATATTGGTCCGCTGCAGGGAGTCTTCAATTCTATGGGTGATGGCTGAGAGATGGTGGAAACCAGTGGTGCACTCCACTGGTATGAGTGGTGTTTTCAGCTCGTCTCAAAGGTTAACGATGCATATGGTAAGCATCTCATCTTGAGGAATTGGCCTATTCAGATAGTAGGTAAGACCTTTCCATCTGGCGATAAAATCTGTGACCCTATCGTTCTCCCTCTGTTTGCAATTCATGAGGTTGTTGACCATTGTTTTAGGCAACGTCGAGCTGAAGTGGAACAGGAACTGCTCCCGAAGGTCTTCCCAACTCTTTATTGATTGAGAAGGCAGACTCGTATACCAGACGAAGGAAGATCCTTGCAAGGTCTGTTCGAATCATCTGAGTTTCACTGCTTCTTGTTGTTCTAAAGTTCCCATCATAGGGTTGCAATAAGACGCGTAGTGCATCAAGTGTTGTTCCGGATCTCCTGAACCATTTAAAATAGGGAATACAGTGCTCCAAATGTTGGGTGGAGGAGTCTTGTTGCTCACCCAATCTATTTAGGGCTTCCGCTCCGGTTGTATCGGAGCATGTCAACCTTCAATTTCTTCCAATCGAGCTGTCAGTACTTCGATGGTGCTAGAGAGTTCCTGGTTTACATCCTGTTGGGCCCAGTCTTGGGTGAGTGTAGCCTGAGGCATTGCTTGAGGGTCTGGCTCAGCCGGCACCAAGGTTGCATATGTCGTTTGGGACACCTTTTGAGGGTTCAGATGTACTCGCTTTGGTTTCTTCCTAAGTGGAGGGAAGTCTTGGTATTCACCTGAATCCATGTTCAGGTAGTTGGATTGACCGGTCATCTCATTGGGTGGGGGCCCTGACCATGCTTCATCTGTCAGGGAAAACCTTGGTCCTTGAGATGAACTTGTTGGGAGTGCAATTTGTGGCTCTTCTTGGGAAGCTCTTTCAATAAGATGGTTCCTCCGGAGTAGCTTGGTGTTAATCTGTCTCAATTATTTCATTTCCTCCTCCTATCGAGTGAATCTCTCTTCGAGCGTAAGTGGCTCGTTTTTATCGAGAGAATGAGGAGGTTTAAGAGTAACTGATCCTTTATTCTTATCCTTGTTGGGAACTCATAGGGTAAGCTGAGGAGGGTTAGCTGGAAGGGAGGCCATATTTTGGGTGTCCCTCTGGTTCTGGGTGTGCACACCTAGCAGCTCATTGTGAGTCACAGCTTGACCAAAATCATCGTCTCCCGATCCATCCGGATTTGCATCGTCTCTGGTGTCACCCATGGGGTTATAGAGTTGATGGATGCATATCACGGGATAGAGGATACGTCATCTTCCAAATAGTAAGAGGATCTCCCGCGCCGTTTTTTGGTCCTCCCCCTCCTATCATGGGATTTCTTTTAGACTCCTTGATGAAGGGTGACGCGGAGAGTTCTTTGATGCGACCTTACGGTATGCCTCCCTCTGGATGGGGATGATGATTCAAAGGATGGGATAGGGCATGAACCTCCTCCCCCGACGGTCCTCCCTAGGCCAGAGAATACTCATTCTTGTGGGGGAGGTTGTTGTTGAGGTGGTAAAAATGCCCCCAGCTCTGAGGGATGGGGTTGCCTTTGTTCCCTGGATGCTGAGTCTCTTCCCGTTTTTATTGGTCTTATGGTGTAATTTGTTGTTTAAAATTCCCCCAGCCCTGCAGGCTGGGTTTGGCCCTGGATTGCGGTAGCGGCTGCTGCTATCGCTACTTACCTGATCTTGTGTGCCCCCATTCAGGGGTGAATTTGATCTGAGGCCGAGTCCACCTGTGAATCAATCCCCTATGAGGAGGAGATAAATGACTGCTGATTGGCCTCTCTTAGACGAGAGGCTTGTTGTATGCTTTCAGTGGTATGATTTAAGAGTTCGTGAATGGCTTGTTCCCTCCAGGCCTGACGCTTCTAGGACTTACTCAAGGCATGTCTTTGATGGGTGTGTTGCCTTTCCAAAATAGGGAGACCACTCGATCAATGTCTTTCCATGATGGTGTTGCAAGACACTACGCCAAACAGGTTCTTATGGGCGGGGAACAGAGTGAAATTCAAAGCTCCATGTTCTCCCCATCCTCTGATATGGACTCCCGTCGGAGTGTTTCCAATGAGGCGGCGTAGCTGGTGCAGTGTATGTAGGCAAGCTAACTCCATGTTTCCTTTACGCCTCTCAGGTCGTGGTTGTCGCGCCGAAGGAAGAGCTTCCAGGTCGATGTGTTGCTGGAGGTCTTCTATAGTCTTGATGTGATATACATACCCATCGTAGGGCAGGAAGCTTGATTTCATCCAGCAGAGGGTTTCCCACATATTGGAGCAGATGTTGTGCGCACATTCCTCTGAAAACATCCTGGGTATGTCATATTGAGAGGTGGTCGTGGGACAAAACATAACTGGGATATCATCTCTAGCATGTTGTTTCCTCAGGTGCAACATGTCGGCATACTCCTCCGCTAGTGATTCGTCTACCTGGTCGGCCCAACTGAGGTGCTTACCGATAGTGTGGACGGTGGTAGTGGGGCTAGTAGTTGTTGAATTATCATATGGGCGATTTCGAGGTGGTTCAGAAGAATAACGTGGCCCCGGAACATCTCCTGATCGAAGAAGGGTGTCGTTGGTGACTAACTGGGATTCTAACATGCTATATCCTGTCCTTCTGAGTGCCTTGGAAAATGAGGGCTTTTCTGTGCTTGATTCGGCAGGGGAAGTAACTTCCTGTCGATATGACATGTCACTGTGGGGAGGACCTTCACAATGGCAGCCACAATGGCGAGGACTACAATCAAATTTTCCACAGGGAGATAACCTGCGGGGTACACCCTAGGTAGGGCCTTCAGAATATACCACAATGAGGGGAGGTCCTTCTCGTTAAACAACATCTAGGCGGGGAGGGCCTCCGCTATCTGTGTCGTAACGGTGAGGGATACCATTACGACTTGATGCCCCACTGCATAGAGGACTTTTGTAGTGCACGCCCTAGGGAGGACCTCCATGGTGTATCGTAGCAAGGGGAGGACCTTCTGGCTACGTAGCATTGTTACGGGGAGGGCATTCGCAAAAACTGCAATCATGGTGAAGATGACCATCATGGTTGGACGTTCGATGTGTATCCTAGGGAGGACCTTCAGGATACACTGTGACAAGGGGAGGACCTTCTTCTTTCTTGGGGCCATCCTGGGGAGGACCTTCACAATGGAGGTCGTGGTGGCTAGGACTACCATCATTTCTACCACAGGGAGAATGTCTACGGGGTACACCCTAGGGAGGGACTTTAGAATGTACAACAACAAGGGGAGGGACTTCTCGTTGCTTGACATGTCTACGGAGAGGACCTCCACTATCAGAGTGGTGAGGACTACCACCGTTATCTAATTCCTGGCTGTGTGGAGTGTCGTTGCAACGTAACCCCTAGAGAGGACCTTCAGGGCAATCCATGTCAAGGGGAGGACCCTTTTTTCGTAATGCGACGTCCCTCGATGGAGGGCATTCGCAATTTCGACTATGATAGAGAGGAATAATATCATAATCCCTGGTCCCATTGCACGGAGAGTGTTTGCAGTGTATACCCCGGGGAGGACCTTCAGGGTGGACCTCAACAAGTGGAGGGCCTTCTTGATGCTCGATCTTCTGGTCACGCGAAGGGTTTCTATGACTCGTATCAAAAGAGAAGTTCTTTTGATCAATCGTTAAATGCCTGTGGGTATTCCCCCGAAAGTTCTCTGGGGAGGACCTTCAGAGCTTCTGGTAACGACATTATGGGGAGGACCATCGCAACTGCTACTGCCACTCCCATAACATGGTAATGGGAAGGCAGGGTTTCGAGCCTTTGATATGCACTTAGTAGCATTGGGAACCCCAGCTTCCAACAGAGCGGAGTCATGAACCCGCTCTTTATTTTCCGGCTGCCTTCAGCGTGTTCGAGGCACTTTCCTACAGGCAACGGGGACCGTCTACTATTGATAACGGCCTTCACCTTTGGGTCCCTTTCTAATTGGGTCCCTTGATGCTGCTGGGATATTCCAACGAACATCTTGACTTTCAGCAGGGATATATGCCTACTCTAGAGAATCCACTGTGATGGACGGGTGTCCCCTAGTTGGAATGAGTGAAGCTTCTCGATCTGGTTGCCCTTGCATCGCGGAATATGGACGATGAATCTTCTGGGTAGAAGCAGGGATGCAGATCTGCTTCAAGGCAGCTATCTCATCTCTTAGATGAGTCGCCTCAACTGGGGATACAGGCTCATGGGCCCGAGTCCTTGCTGTTGCTGCTGATGCAATTACATTCTAGAAATTTTGCAATATATGATCTGGGATCGATTCCTGCTCCTCCATCATTCCCAGGATATGCAGAGAGACATCTTTGGCTAGAAAGGGTATGAAGGCCCATTCTGGTATCAGAGTTGGAATATCCTGCTCCAGTCCTCTGGTGGTCAGTGGGTACTTATAATTCTCCTGTGTCGGGGCAGGTGAACGAATCTGCCCCTGTGCCAGGATATGCCGGTTTATCTCTCCATTTTCCACCACATCGTAATGGTGGAATTTACTTGCATCCATAAGGAGATGGCCCTGCATATATTGGTTTCCCAACGTATTGAGTCGGTGACCTTTGTTGGAAGGGATATGTGCCCACCTATTAATTGCCGCCACATCTAGATGGTGGGTTATGTTGATCTTCACCATATCGGGATGGTAGGCGTCAGGGGAATCTGCTAAGAGCTGGTCCTGCAAGTGCTAGGTTGCTACCATGTTTGGTTGGTGGACTTCATGACCCTAGGCAGGGAGAGGTGCCTGCCAGGTAGGTGTCGTCCTGTGGGAGTGACAGGCTTGATAGAGCATGGCGGGGATGCAAGCATGCTCGTATGATGATACCATGTCTGGATGGCGGAATTTGGAGGGGCGGACAGGTGTATGTTCCTACTCATGATACGTCTCCATGACTGGCTAGAAAATTTCCTCCTCAGGGACAAGGGTGATGACCAGTCCCTGGTTGTATGTTTTTCTCCCTCGTTGGGCGGTCCAAAGGGCCAGATCTCGATGAGTGTGGGCCTGGATCCTCAGGGTGACATCCTCCTTAGCGTGAGGATATTGAGTCACAGCATAACCGCGATGACGCTTTCTGGCGGGGGCCTTAAAGAGGAACCCCCATTCAACAGGGATGAAGTCCTCCGTGTTGACCTCATCCGCCTCCCTAAGATAAGGGAGGTACGCATTGTCTCATTCCAGGGATAAACTCCCAAAACATTTTGAGATGGAAACAGGAGACATTTGGGTCTTAATTCGTGGTCGCTACTAGGCAAGATACCGGAGAGCCTTAGCAGATTGGAGGGCATGCATGGCTGCCTCCATTGTTGGGATAGTGCCATTTAGATGGTACTCTCGGATCAACACATCTGAAACCCAATGTTAAAGACGCTGGGTAGGTGACGGGGTTCTTTATTGATGAGGAAGTCTGGTCACTGCGTAGTTTAAAGTGTGCACCAGTGAGTTCCTCCTGGATTCCATTGGATCGAAGGGAGTTCTGATTGGTACCTGTCAAATATTTTAACAAAAACAAACAGTAAACCCATCAAAGCTTCATCTCATGATCCCATGCGTAATTAGTGACCTTTCCTGGACCTCCATGTGAGTATAAGGGAACACAGAGTGAGATTAGGTTAAATCTGTCATGCTTGGTTAAATATTCATGTCGGATTCACCATTTTTGTTCTGGGTCGGTTCAAAACGGCCAACAGTTCCGTATCCGATGATGCGTGGACCTGCTATCCAAAGGCAGGCGTTCACTGGGCGGTTTGGCCAGTGATGCTTAAGAACTCACATTGGTCGAGAGGATGGGAAGTCAGGATCATCTCACCCTTTTGAGGGGGAATTATTGCCTGTTCTGGGACTCTCTTATATATTTAAGATGTATTCATATGTTCACAAATCTTTTATTTATACCCAAGCATAGTATCCATGGATTACTCCTGGTTGGCAATGGTCAGCTGAACGCAGGGGTTCAGAATCATTTTGGCCTGAGGTTTACCATACCTTATTTGATTAATGACTCCGAGGAGTTTGGAATCATTGATATGGCGCTGGTTTAATGCCTTATAACTGGGTGCTCTGGAGTTTATTGTCATCCAGGTGGGACAGATAATGACTTGAGCATTTGGATCGAACCCATTATACGGTCTTCCTACATATCCTCATGAGAGGAATCAGAATCCACATAGTTTGGTGGTACAGTTTAACGTCATGCAGGACGAAGGATGAACCAACGTGATGGGGGTTGTAACGGCTGATTGTTGGGCTTGAACCTCGCAGAGGCTTCCTACGTACCGTGCCTTGGCATGGATCAATGTCCTCGTAGTTCGCATAAGGGTGGTGTCGGAGAACCGATGTGAAGATGGATCGGGGTCTGATGGGTAATGGACTTGAACCTCGTGGAGGCTTCCAACGTACCATGCCATAACATTAATCAAAGTCCTTGTAGTTTATATGGGGTGGTGTTGAAGAACCAACGTGAAGATGGACCGGGGTTCCGATGGGTAATGTGCCTGTACCATGTAGAGGCTTCCTACGTACCATGAATTAACATGGATCAAAGTCCTCATAGTTCACATGGGGTGGTGTCTGGGTCGGTGCTTACTCTAAGCCCACGTGAGTCATGCTCGGTGTGAGAAACAAGAGGTAGCAGAGACCTGACGACCACGTCGCGAAAGGTACATCCATGAGAAGTAGATTGGGGCTTACGCATGGAGTAGGCCGAGAAGTGGAGATTGGGTCTTACTCTAGGATGCAGTCCCGATGGCGACAAAGAACAGCAAGATAGGGAAAAGATACTCATGTTTCCATTTCCCCTCTTGGTCCATGGCACCGGGGAAGTATGGAGGTTCATGGGTGCCACATCCCGCAAGAAAGGATAGGGGATTATACTAAGGAGTATGCCTGTGGTGATGAAGCCCAAAGGGAGAGGGACTTGACACATAAGAAGAGGAGAAGCACCCTTCTCCATCCTTTCCTTCCTTGGCCATGGCCATGGGGAAGTACAGAGGTGCTTGGGTGCTTCCTTCTGATGGGTTTTCTACCACTCCCAGGGGAGGGGAGAAGTTCTCCAATCCTAACAAGTGGAGGGGAAAAAGGGGGACCCTCGGGCTTGGAATCTGCACTACCGTGGGTATGTGGACCCAGGAGTGACTCGGGAATCCGCTCAAGGGTTGGGGAAACCCCTTCGCCTTTGCCTACCGTGGGTATGTGAACTCAAAATGGCACACTGATTCGCCTGAAGGTTGCATCATACGGGTATGGTGGCTCTGGTGGAGGCCTCGGCTCTGGGCCGATGAATGGGCCAAATAGGGGGGTGAGAAGGATCAGGCCAGATCTGAAGGATTTTTTCTGGATCCAGGAATGGGAACTCAAAAGGATTTGGCGGGCCACACAAGTGTATGAGGGGTGGCTCCCTTCACGTAGGGAGGTGCTACGCAGCCAGAGAGGCTGTTCGTGATCCAGGGTTGTCCGCGGACTGATGGGCATCCCACGAACCAGGGTGGTTCACGGCTTCGGGTTCGGCCCGCATACCATGTTGGTACACGGAGGGGTCAACGCGAGAAGCGGCGGCCGAGGGAGATGTCGGTTGGAGGATCATCGTTTGGGGCTTTTCCCGCGTAGGAGGGTGCTACGCAGTACATCAGATCGAAAAAAGGTCATAAATTCCATGGTCCGCGGGGAGCACATTCACAGAGGGGTCATGGTTCACAGTCTCCTTTTTTAAGTTCACAGTTCACCAATTTATTATGCGTTTTCGGTTCCTTGTTAATTCGTTCCCAGTTTCATACCTGTTCTAGTTCATGAATTAGAACTTCGCTATTGGTGAAATCCTAAGCTCCTTCCTCCAAAATCCTTCCACTCGTCTCTGATCGATCTCCCCTTTTCTCCCCTTAGATGTCCTTTTATATAGGGGAGGAAAAGGGGTCAATTGTGGCCATGCGACACCTTTTTCGTAGGCCCATGACCGAAAACCTAGTTTTGGATGACTTGGTCAATCCGCAACTCATGGGGGATGCACCTCACCCACGAACCAAGTCGGTTTGAGGGGTGCTTCGCCATCGTGCAGGGTTCTGCCTCTATTCCTTGAACAACAGCGCATGCGGCATGGGCCGGCTGGTGCGGTCTGCAGTTGGGGTGGCTTGTGTCGGTGGACCGGCCTTGTGCCCATCTTGCTTCACGGTCACAGAGGATCCCCACCTCTATTCTGTGAATGACAGCGGTCTGTGAAGGGGGCGCTTCGCGGAACCGACCGCGAACCATTATCATTGGACCGATCTACAGACCGATTTGTCTTGGGCCATCCTTTGAGTATTCTCCACACTTTTCCCCAATTCCTTAGAGGGAAATTGGGTTGAATCTCCCTTGGATTAAAGGGGATTCTCATTCTCCTTTACAGATTTTTTAGGACCCTAGAGAGTCAGAAGGCAACTTTTGTGGATCAATATTTGTAGGATAATTGCTCGTCATTATTATATAGATATGAGATTTACATAGATAAAATATACAAGTTTTTCTGAACAGCAACGTCGAATATTTATAAAAAGAAGAGAAATAGAGACTATAAAGAACACATATATAATGATTTAAAAGTGCGACAAATATATGTTTATTGAAGAAGAATAATCATGATAGAAGATTCAATCATTCTACATCGATGATCTACTGTGAATCTACTACTTCTGAAGTTGTGAATTATATTTTTATATCTACTGAAACCAGATCGACTTAGAACTACTTTTCTTGGAAGATCATTATTTCTGAAGGCGACGAACCATCAACTATCAATTGAATTCTATTGCAATTTTTAAGAACAATGGGAATGTAATTTCATAGAACAAATACATTTCTTTTCTATTCTTGAGTGATCGAATTGTCGTACTAAGCTGTGTAGGTTCTGTGATTCAACCAAAAGGCATTGTTCTGCCTTAGATTTTTAAGGTGTCAACTACCTATATTCAGTTGTGGAATGGTTTGTTGACAAGAGGACTAGATAGTGAAAATCACCAAGCTTGTGGAGTAGAGTGTTGGTGGAGTGGACTAGGGGTCTTCTATTCCCCGAACCACTATACACTATGTGTCCCTTCTATTTAAATTTCCACTGTATTAATTCATCTAATTAAAGTCAAAGGGCAGAATACAATTTTGTAAAAAATTAGTAAAAGACACAATTAACCCCCCTCTTGTGTATATTTTGTATATCCCGATCCAACAATTGGTATAAGAGGTGGATCTTTCTGATAAAGCCTTAACAAGATGAAAGTGATTATGGATTATACACAGAGTAAGATGATTGATAAAATAGAAGAAATGTCTATGGTCAATGCACCATACATTAATGGAGAAAATTATGGAAGCTGGAAATCAAGAATAGTATTATATCTGAAAAACCTTGGATACAGAGTATATTCTAAGATTCTGACTCCTTATGAAATACCTAAAAAACATGAGACATGGAGTACTGCCACAGAAGCAGAATATGATATGAACTCAAAGGAAATGAATGCAATTATTTGTGGTCTATGACCTGATGAATTCAAAAGAGTATCTCAATGCCCTACAGGATATTAGATGTAGCAAACTATTACTATTACTTATGAAGGAACTGAAAATGTAAGGAAAATGAGATATGCTACTGCTAAGCTTAAATTAGACACATTCATAATGTTTGAAGGTGAAATAATTACTCAAATAAATGTAATATTGAAAGATATTGTCAATAATATAACAGCTTTGAGAGACCTAATCAAACAAGTTGATCATGTTTTAAAAGTACTGAGAGTACTGCCTACTAAATGGAATGGAATCTCTGCTGCAATCAGACAGTCAACGCCTGTCAAAGATTTAACCATGAGAGAATTGATTGAAACAATTATGATGTATGAAACCGAGATGCAATATGAAGAAAATGAGTATAACGTTCTGATCAAGAGACAAGACACTACCTTAAAAGTGTCATCTCAAGGTAAAAGAAAAAAGCTAAAGAAAAAAGAAGTAAAGGTGAAATCAGAAAGTTTTGATTCATCAAGTCTGGATTCATCAAGTTCTGATATAGAACTGGCTCAAATAGCCATAAAGTTTAGAAAATTCTATATAAAGAATAAAGGCTCCAGAAAAACCTAGAAAAAATGAAAAGGAAGTCAGATGTTATGAGTGCAAGAAGATGAGTCATATCAGACCTGACTATCCTCAGTTGAAAGAAGACAAGAAAAAGAAGTTCTTCAAAAGAAATGATTATGAGAAAAAAAAGATAAGAAATCAATGAAAGAAACATGGAGTGTGTCTTAAGACTCTAGTAGTCCTTCATAATCAGACTTAGAGAAGGAAGAAGTAAATCTGAAAGCCAACATGTGCTTTATGGTAGAAACAAATGAGGTACAATCATATTATTCTTCTGATTCTAATGCAGACCCTAATTCTGAAACAAGTTATTCTACTAAAAAACATGCATCCTAGTGCAACATTCTTGAGGAAAATTATGATTCACTTTTTAAGAATCATAATTCATTAAAGAACATTCACAAGGCCATTTCAGATGAAGGAGATACAATACTAAATCAATTTAAGGAGTTAACTGCTAATTATAATTCAATTAACATTGACTATACAGATCATGAATCTAAAATAAAAACACTAAAAACTGAAGTAGAAACATATAAAAGTGAAGCCCTCAGTTTTACTAAAGGAAAAATCTCCTTGAATGAAATTCTTGGGAACACTACCATTAAGAAAGAAAGATTTGTAATTGGCAGTAAAGGTGAAAAACCTAAGCTATACAAGAATTATTTTGTTCCAAGATCAAAAAGATTAAATTTTAATTACTGTGGAACAAGGGGACATATTTCTAAAAACTATTTCTTAAGACAACCTCAAATAAGTGGTATTAAGAAAGATTTTATTTCAAATAATTTATTTGATTCTGTTGATTTTAGAAAAACAAAGGAAGTCTTGATTCCCAGATCTTTACTAGCTAACACAACTGGACCCAATAGAATATGGGTACCAAAGCAACTGATTTAAATTCCATTGCAGGAAGCAGGTCACAGAAGAAAAAAGAACATATGGTATATGAAAAGTGGTTGCTCAAGGCATATGATTGGAAGCAGATCGAATTTCTCTACACTCACTCAAAAAGATGGTGGACGTGTCACTTTTGGTGATAATGCCAAAGGTAAAATCATTGGTATTAGAATAGTTGGAGACCCAGAATATGTCTCAATCAACAAATTAATTTATGTACAAGGATTGAAACACAATCTTATAAGTATCTCTCAACTATGTGATGATGGTTATGCTGTTGATTTTTCTAACAATTGCTATTCTGTTTTCAGAAATAAACTGCTTAAATTTAGAGCACCTAGAACTGACAATATTTATACCCTAGATTTAAATTCTTTGTTTAAACAACAAGTAAAATGCTTAACTACTAAGATAAATGAATCATGGATCTTGCATAGAAGACATGGACATTGTAATATATATGTTTTACATAAATTATCCAAGAAGCAACTAGTTTCTGATTTACCTAGTCTCAAGTCTGATAGTGATTGATTTTGTGATCCATGTCAACTTGGCAAAAAGCACAAATCATCGTTCAAATCTGTTAACTAAATTACTACATCTAAACCTCTAGAACTCATCTATATGGATTATTTTGTACCTTAAAGAGTAGAAATCTTGGTTGGTAAACTATATGTATATGTTTTATTTGATGACTATTCCAGCTTTACATGGATTTTCTTTTTAAAATTTAAAAATGAAGCTTTTACTTTAGTTGAAAGTTTTTGAAAAGCTGTTCAAAATGAAAAAGTTTTTAAAATAATTTCATTAAGAAGTGATCATGGTGGGTAATTTGAGAATATGGAATTCAATTCCTTTTTCTTAAATATGGGTATTAAACACACCTTTTCTGCACCAAGAACACCTCAAAAAATGGAATTGTTGAAAGAAGAAAAAGGATTATTCAAGAAATGGATAGGACTATTCTAAATGTATACAGTATTCCTACCTATTTTTGGGTAGAAGCTATAAGCACAACCTGCTATATAATGAATAGAGGTTTAATTAGACCAATTTTAAAAAGGACACCCTATGAAATTTGGAATAATAGGAAATATAAAGTAAATTACTTTAAAGTTTTTGAATGCAAGGTTTATAACATAAACACCAAATATAATCTTGGTAGGTTTGATCCAAAATCTGATGAAGGAATTTTCGGAGGATATTATTCTACTTCCAAAGATTATAGAGTTTTTAATAAAAATTCAAGGATTGTTGAAGAATAAGTTCATGTGAAATTTGATGAAACTGATCCCTTTGAGAAAAGGATAGGTCAAATAGATGAGTTTTATTCTAATGATAACATGAGACTTAAGAACCTGAAAGGTGATTTTGAAAAAGATATAAATGAAATTCAGTCCAGTCAAGAAGAACTTGACACTGAAGAATCTATAATTGTACTACCAAGACAGTCAAGGACCATAAAGAATCACCCTTTAGAAAATGTGATAGGTGACTTAGAAACAGGAATAAAAACTAGAAGGAACATAGGAAATCTTGTTGAGTGTTCGGCCTTTCTATCCCAATTAGAACCCCCAAGTATAGATAAAAATCTTTAGATAGTGAAATTTGGATGATAGAAATTCAAGAAGAATTAAACCAATTAAATAGAAATGAATTTTGGAAATTATTTGAAAGACCACAAAATTATCCAGTTATTGGAACCAAATGGGTTTTTAGAAATAAACAAGATGTTCATGTAATAATAACTAGAAAAAAAGCAAGACTAGTAGCTAAAGGATATAATCAAGAAGAATGAATAGATTATGATGATACCTTTTCACCTGTAGCTTGATTAGAATCCATTAGATTACTCTTAGCATATGCATATCATATGAATTTTAAATTATTTCAGATGGATGTTAAGTCTTCCTTTTTAAATGGTTATTTAATGGTGGACATTCATGTTTAGAAACCTCCTGGTTTTGAAAATTCTTAAAAACTAGATTCTGTTTCTAAAATTACTAAAGCTCTTTCTAGCCTTAAACAAGCACCTAGAGCTTGGTATGAAAGAATAAGATTTTTTCTTTTGAAAAATGATTTTACTGTTGAATTGGCAGATCCAACGCTATTTATGAAAACTATAAATTCTAACATTTAATTGGTTCAAATTTATGTTGATTTTGTAATTTTGGGATCAAATAATAAATCTATTTGTCATGAGTTTTCAAATATAATGAAAAAAGAATTTGGAATGAGTTTGATGGGAGAATTAAATTTCTTCTTAGATCATCAAATTTATCAAAACGTTTTTGGAAATGTTTTAAATCAAAACATGTACAGTACTAATTTACTAAAGAAATTTGGACATGAAAACAACAAGACATATACAACTCCTATGTGTACTAATATAAAACTTGATTTGGATGAAACTGAAAAATTAGTTAACAACAATTTATATAGAGGTATGATTGGAATTTTATTATATCTTACTGCTAGTATGCCAGATATAATGTATTCAGTATGTATTTGTGCAAGATTTCAATCAAATCCTAAAGAATCCCATTTAACTACTATTAAAAGAATATTTAGATATTTAAAAGAAACTGTTTTTCAATCTCTTCTTTATCCTAAAATGTCTGATTTTAATTGAATTATATATTCAAATGCAGACTTTGGAAGTTTTAGATTAGATAGGAAAAGCACTTGAGGTACTTGTCACCTTTTAGGAAAATCCGTAGTGTCATGGTCAAGTAAGAAACAACACTCAATTGCCCTATCAACTACCAAGGAAGAATATATATCTTCTGGTAGTTACTGTGCACAAGCATTTTGGATGAAAAAAACTCTTACGGATTTTGGACTATGTTTTAATAGTACACCTATTTTATGTGATAATACTAGTGCTATAAACATTTCAAAAAATGCTACTAATCATTATAAGACTAAACATATTGATATCAGACATCATTTTCTAAGAGACCATGTTCTTAAAAATGGATATATTCTTTGAATTTGTAAGTAATGAAATTCAATTAGCTGATATTTTTACCAAACCACTTCCCACTGCAGGTTTATTTAAATTTAAATAATGTTTTATTTTATTATGTTATTTCATTATTTTAATACTGTTTAAAATAAATTTGTTTTTTGTTTTTTGAACAGAATAAGTTTTTTTCGTTTCATCGCACGATCAATTTTATTAATTATTTTTAAAATCTATGTAATAATTATTGATGACATGGGAATCAACGCTATCAGAAACCTTTCCAATTCTGAATCGTTTCATTTCTATAAAACCCCCATTCGAACCCGCGACACTTTACCTGTCTTTGGCTATTCAAACATGAACCTTAGAAACCCTATTCCTCTTCTGAACCTATAGATATTTTTTGATAGAAATGGCCATGACCAAGAGAACTGATGAGGCTGAGACCAGTACTACCAAGAGATAGTGCTCCGAAGGAAGGAAACTTTTGCAAGGAAATTTCATAGATCTGGAATGGTTATATCAGACAAACCTGTTGGTGAAGTAAGATCTTGCATTTCAAAACCTTTAACAAAAATTTAATGAAGATTTTACAGAATTTCTATATGAGGTAGAACATCATTATTTCTTTAAATCTGTTCAGTTTAGTCTGGGGGAATATGAGGATACTATGGTATCTATGATTGAAGATCGAGATATTCCGATATCCTCTACGGAGATTGGTCAGATTCTGAACTACCCTCATGAGGGAGTATTTCATTTTGACTTGAAGAATATATGAGATTTAGTACATAAGTCTTAAAATATTATGCCTTTTATTTTTGGTTCTACATATATAAGAAAGATGTTCATAAAGGACATGGAGTTGTACCAGAAAATCCTAGTGAAGTTTGTAAAAACAGGGATTGCACCGAGGATTATCTGAGCTGGAGAAAATCTTGCATCCAAACATGTATATAATGTATCAATTTCTGAGTGATTTAGTACTTAATTTTTCTTGGTACACGGTATGGTACCTTCATTATTGTTTTCAAATAGAATCTCGCATGAATTTTTATCCATTTGGTAGATTCATCTAAAAAATTTTGTTCAAAAGGGATATGGTAAGGTAGGTGGAATCCAGAGTTAGATGCCATCATAGTAAAACATTTGGTGCTAGAACCCTAAGAAAGATTGGTTACTTCTGGAGCACATTGAATGGAAAACTTTTACCAGTAGGAGATGAAGAAGAGGAAGAGAGTGGTCATGCTCAATCTACTATATCCAAGGAGGGATAGGCTGAATCAATAGTGAGCACTACTATAAGAAGAATAATATTTTAAAATGAAGAATGTCTAGAAGAAAGTAGCCAGGAAAGACTACAGATTCAAAGGAAAAGACCTTCTACTTCTCATGAGGAACTTGGTTCACATGTTTTATCATCCAGATATTTACTCACTTATAATTTTGTCATAGAAGCAACTATTGAGAAGCCACAAGAAGAGTATACGACTCAAATTAAAGTGACTCCTCAACTATAAACTGAAATTCAAGAAGAAGCTGAAACTGAGACTTGGGAATAGGCGGTGGTTGTAACTGAAATTTAACCTCTAATTGTAGATGATGCTATAGTTACAAATGAAAAGGAAAAGGAGGCAGAGCCTGATAAAGAAGTGTCCAGACCTCAGGAAAATCAAGAAGATATCATTTTAGAAAAATCAGTAGAATAAATGATTACTTATGTTCATAATAAGAATGTTTCTGAAGTTCATAATGAGGTAATTAATGAGGATTTTTCTATAGAAGAGTCTGGAAAATACACTGAGGAAATGTTTGTGGACCAGCTAGCTCTGACGGAAGAAAAAGATAAATTTGATGCAAACTCATTTCCATTAGTACTGATGCATCAATTATAAGCTGAAAATGAGAATCAAGCATAGGGTTCCTCTGATTCAGTGAATAAGGAAGTAGAAGAGCTGTACAAAAGTTGTCTAATTTTGAATATGAAAATTTAGGTCTTAGGATATCCCTAGAAAAAGAACACTTAAAATTTCATAGACTTAAATAAAGTACATTTTCAAGGAATGAATTTGAAACTTTTAAGAAAACGATGGTGACAGAAGTATTCAAGTTGAAGTTAGAAATGGTGATGAAGTCAGATCTTTTAGAGCTTAAAGACTATATGTAGAGAGAGTTTGTATTTTTCAGGACTGGTGAAGCTAGTGGATTAGGTACTTCACCTAAATTAATCATAATATTTTAGGCTATCACAACAGCACTGAGCAATATGAATGATAGATTGCATGATTTGCAATGCAATAATGCTCCACTATTAGTTTTATTAGATAATCATAGATTTTTGGTTGACCAGTTGACCTCGAGTGAACCACATATTAGACCTATGATGACATAGTTCACAGAGAAGTTAACTCTATTTATGGAGAAGGAAGAGAGAATTCATGAGTTTTTCATAGTAAATAAGATAGATGATATTCATATGACTCAGGAGAATATAGATCTTATTATTAAGCTGGGAGATGGAATGATGAGAAGACTAAGGGGGAACTTGACAGAAATAAAGGCCATTGTTCAGAGGAGATAGACCCTATCTCATACCCTTACCACACCTTGATTCCAGAGTTTATCATAATATTACCTATTACATTTTATTTTAATAAAATGTTATTCCATATTCTATATTTGCATGTTTTTATTTGTTTTATTGTCGATGTTCAAATATGCCAATAATCAATGTTCAATTATTGACAAACGGTTAATAATAGAATTTAATTAAGTTCACTGCTATATTAAATTGTGTTCTATTCCATATTCTATCTTTCTCATTGATTTAACAAAAAGGGGGTGGAATTTGGATAAACAGAACATTTTATTTTAACTATTTCAAATATTAAGCATTATCTTAATCCTTTATAGGGGAGAAATTAAGTTAAATCTAATATTGTATTCATCTTTTAAAAATTCCAAACTGTGTGTAATTAATATTGTAAGGTAATTTCATTGGTTATTTTATGGGTTTTATGATCATCAAAAAGGGGGAGATTGTTGAGAAAGTTTTGTTTTTCAACAATACATAATATTATTATTTAAAAAGGGGGAGATCGTTGAGAACAATACTCTATCTCTATGATAATTTTTATGCTCACAAATATCCTTAATTGTTTTCTAGTGATTTTATTTTAAGTATATTTGAGGAATTTATTATTCATTATATTTTTATTTCTGGAAGAAATATTTACGTTCTTGAACAATGAGATTTAATTCGCATTAGCATGTTCTGGAAGCAATATCCATGCTTTACATGTTCGGTAATTTCTTAAGCGTGTTCTGGAATCATTGTTCATACCCTACGTGGAGAAATGTAGAATAAGGATGAAATGCAGTGTATACTTTTTGAGTTATCAAAAAAGCATGGTTAATAAACCATACGTTATCAGAAAAGTATGGAAGAGGAACCCTATGTCAGGAAGGAACCCTACGTTTGGGATATTAAAAAGTATGGTTCATCAACCTTACTTTTGTAAACAACCTTATGTTTCATCAAAAGTATGGATCATGTACCTTATGTTTAGAAGCTTTTAAAAGTATGGATCATTTATCATACGTTTGATTATTAAAAAAAATTATGGTTCATCAACCCTACATTTGTAATCAACCTTATGTTTGAAGGATGTGACATCAACTCTACGTTTCTAATCAACCTTACGTTTCAAGGATACGATATCAACCCTACATTTGTGTTCAAAATTATGTTTGAAAGATGAATGTTATACAGTTCAAACTTACGTTTGGAATTGGATAATTGAAGACGATATTATTATGCAATGGTCTGAAAGTAGATTATTAGGCTGATTTCAAGCCGGATTAAAAGTTTATTTTTAAAGTACGTTTTTGACTGAGTCAAATCCGTTTAATCTATAACTTAAAGGATCAATTTAAAAGGATATTTTTATGCCGAGTCTTCAGGGAAGTAACAACTGGTCTGTTATTTTTAATTTTTGATTATTGAGAGTCAGAAGGTGACTTTTTTGGATCAAAATTTGTAGGAGAATTTCTCGTCGTTATTATATAGATGTGATATTTACTCAGAGAAAATATACAAGTTTTTCCGAACAACAACGTCAAATATTTATAAAAAGAAGAAAAATAAAGACTATCAAAAACAGTGATCTGCTGATTTAAAAGTGCGACAAAGTTCTGTTTATTAAAGAATAATCACGATAGAAGATTCACTCATTCTATATCTAAGATCTATAGTGAATATACTACTGCTGATGTTGTGAATTATATTTTTATATCTACTGCAACCGGATCGACTCAGAACTACTCTTCTTAGAAGATCATTATTTCTGAAGGTGATGAACTATCTACTATCAATTTCATTCTGTTGAAATTATATAGAACAGTGAGAAAGTATTTTATAATAACAAATACCTTTCTTTTCTATTCCTGAGTGATCAGCTTCTCGTACTAAGCTGTGTAGGTTCTGTGATTGAACCAGAAGGCTTTGTTCTTCCTTAGATTGTAAAGGTGTCAACTGACTATACTCATTTGTGTAATGGTCTGTTGATAAGAGGACCAGATAGTGAAAATCACCAAGATCGTGTAGTAGAGTATTGGTGGAGTAGACTAGGGGACTTCTGTTCCCTAAACCACTATACATTTTGTGTCCCTTCTATTTAAATTTCCACTGCATTAATTCATCTAATTAAAGTCAAAGGGATGAACATGATTTTGTAAAGAATTTGTAAAAGACACAATTCACCCCCCCCCATCTTTTGTATATTTGGTATATCCCGATCCAAAAATATGTACATGAAGGAAAACATAAATATTTATATGGGTTGATTTAGGTCTTAAATAAAAAACAAGTGAATTATAAATGTAATGTTTAGGTCCTCTAATCCCTAAATAAGTGATGATTTAAAAACCCATCAGTTTAACAAAAATTAAAGTAATATGGATTATTTTTATGTTAGTATAATTTTATGATTGTTGAGGAATCCTTTTATTGAAGATTAATTTACTTGCTCAATATGATTAAATTTCAAATGAACAATTTCTATAGAATCCAACCTTTTTAATACATAACATTTCATTACATTTTACAAACAGAGGATCTTTAAAGTCTAGTGTCTTTGAAATCAGGAATAAAAACATGAAAACTTAAACACTTATTTAAATCCCCTTGAAAATATTCTTGAAAAGTTCATCCTATGTACAATTTCTTCATTTCATAACCTGGAGACATACAATCAAAGGAAAGGGTGAGTGGAAGGCCTAGTAAGAAAAGAAAGGGAATTAGTTTACTTGTAATATCAATAAGAACTTGATGAAAACATAAAGACATGAGCAATGGTGAAAGAGACATATAATAATAAAAAGAACATGAATCGTAACTTGTATATGTGGCTATAAAATATCATTTATACATTCATGAACATATCACCAAGGTCCATCCCCAAGGTGTCATAAAAATTTACCAAGGTTATTCACCAAGGTATCGTGAAACTTGTCTTATTTATAGATTAATTATTTACCCAATGTATTGGAGAACAATCAGGGTACACCCATTATATGTCTTTACATTCATGTGATCCACATTGATCATAATCAAACATTTAATAAATAACCCATATATAATAAAAGAAATGGTTTCATTTCAAAATCTTGAAATTTTAAAAGTTCTTAAAAATAAGATCACTATGTCATTTATAACACATGGAAAGGGAGTGAGGGTTACATGTATGTCAGTTCCAGAATCAAATATATCATATTTATATATTTATGAACACCCATAGAAATGAAATAGGTTTGGGTATTCAAATAAATAAAATAAGATAATTTTTGGAGTGAAAGAGATAGAAATTTTGAGGCGAAATTTCTACAGCATAACGGTTATATAACATGGTTTTAGAAAAAATTGAAAAGAGAGGGGAAAAGGGTAACACACTCATAAATAATTAATAATATAGTATGGTTACATAATAAAATCATGATAAAGAGATTTTAATGACATACCATATGAAAATAAAACACGAAAGAAAAGAGAAGATGTGATTTCTTTTACAAGAAATTCGGCAGCCTAACGGCGTCACTTATAAATTCAGAATACAAATTGATGAGAGTGGAAAGGGTATATCATCATTTGAAAATGAAATGTAAATTAGTAAAGATACATAAGAACAATCCCCCTCATAATAAAATGGAATAATAAGACATAACATAAAGGAATTCATGACTTAAAAGAGGAGGGTGAAAGGATCCCTTACCATGAAAAGTAACTTTGAAAGCTTGATGTTCGGGGCCTTGGGAGGCTTGAGGGAAACTTCGGAGGATTACTTGGGAGGAAAGGATACCAGAACATTATTTAAGAGGATTTTGGAATGAAATGGATGAGGGAATGGCTTCATATTTATAGGGGAAGTGAGGGAACAAATCATTAATTGCCAAGGGACAACTCATCAGTGGTATTGGCAAAACCGTGAGTTTTCCCATGGTATTTGCCCATGGTATTGCACACTTGGGAAAACTCATAGAATATATTACTATTCATAATTCTATTAGAATTATTACATAATTATTACATCCTTAATGATGTCATTAAACACTTGAAAATCAAAACTATAATTTCCCTATTCACCAAAAATTCAACTTTTTCAGAAAAATCCCCAAAAATCATCTTAACCGAATATTGATGCTCTAAATTCAAAAATGAACTCCATTTTATAAACATAATTTTATAAATATTTTTAATTTAATTGTTAAATAAAAAACACTATTCACCCAAAAAAAACTAATACTTGAATAATAATTTCTAAAACAGTTATTTATATATTTTATTGAATCACATTACTTAATCAAGGTGCATAAATTATATTAATACTTTCTTAAGTGAGGTTAATCCATTTGGTCAACTAATATTCATAGGCATAAAATCACTATTCATAATTTACTATTCACAAAAAAATTGTGTTGATCTTATTAGACTCTAAATTTCTTAACAAACAAAATTGTAGAATACCATTTTTTGGAAATCATTACACATTATTAATTATTTAATGTTTACATAAATATTTTAAAATATAAGTTTTTTAGAATTCATTAATAATATACATCCTATATTTATCCATACATTTGAGAATTCACAAACTTCACCATAAGAAGAAATCACAATTTTATTTATCTCAAAGGGTTACACAAAGAAGTTACGGTCTCATTACATAGCCCCTTATAACTCCAGTATATGAACTAAGTGTAAGGTGTGATAAGGTGATAGAATCTTGGGGCAGCTCAGCAAACATTTCCTGAGTGGTGATTTCTATCAGCTTGAACTTCTCCTGAAGGTGATTCTGTTTCAGCTTCACAGGATGAAGTATGGCTTGGGTTTGGTCTAGAGCAAATCCCAGTGGTGCTGCCTCCTTCCCATGTTCCGTCATATGGGCTTCGATAGGCCCGAGAATACTGGATGAGGCCATTGAATCTTCTTTCTGTATTAATTAACCAAGATCACTTTTATTTATAGACATTTAATCGCAACATTAAGAGTTTAGTTTCCAACGGTCATATTGACCAATAGTCATATAATAGTTGAAACCCAATTGCCTCATTTTAATTATACTCAATTCCACAAATCTATTTTTTTATTGAAGAATTCACTTTAAGGGTAAGTGGGAACAAAATAATTATACTCATTTCATTAAATGAAATAGTTTTGTTGAGTATAAAATAAATTAACACACAAAAATAGGAAACAAAAGTTATTAAATGGTTCGGGTCGTTACAATTTCATATTTAGGTTGTGCTTAGATAAAATTTTAATTCATCCCTTACTTCATGAAATATATATACAAAAATTATATTTGATTCCCAATGAACTAAAAAACATTTTTAATGGATCTTAAGGGCCATAAAAGAGTGGCAAGTCAAACTATTTTTATCTAACTACTCACCAAGGATAATATGGTTAATAAGTTATTATCTAAACCAATAAAGTGATACTAATAGTTCATCATTAATATTAATTCATCAAATTTTTAAACTAAAACAGTGACATATTAAACATGGAACTGCATATGATAGTGGTTTCATCGAAACCCACATCATTATTTGGTCAAGGGTTGGAGTCGCTTGACATTTTTGGATTTGATGGGCTGTCACTTGACATACATGATATCCTTTTCTAAAACCATATTTACATAATTTACAATATAAATATGATAAAAATCCATGAAATGGTGTTAATCCCAAAATAGCCTTTTAACTATGGTTTTCAATACAACCTTAATTCATAAATACTTAATCAATTTTAATTAAACATAGTTCCTTCCTTGGTATAAGGTTTATCATAAGTCATTAATTGTCATTATCTATTCAAATCCATCCTAATGGTTTGTTAAGAAAATGTAAATTTCCCTCAAGATATCTCACGGTAGTGTCAAACAAGGTGCGTAGTGAGGCTCATTGTCATGTACCAGGTTACCTAGAGCAAGACCCAACACAACTTGTCGAAGTTTTTATCTCTAAGTACATCTATTCCCAATCCAAATCCACTTGTAATATACAAACTTTGATTTATTTCTAGGAGGGCCCACATAATCTATAAATTAACAAAATTATAGGATTTTCTTATATACTTATATTTAAAGTCTACCTAAGGTTTATGTTCTATAATCTATTTTTCCTAAATCTAGTTCCCATGGTTGGTACTAAACTTGCTTCGATACCAATGGTAGTGACCCAACCCCAGAATGCCTGGAGCCAGCGGCATGATACCAATTAATTGGCATAAGATATAAGAAAATTATTTCCTAAAGGACTGAATAGTTTAGTAGTCTTGGAAAACAAGATACAAACATGAGTATTGTTCTAAAAATTAATACATTAATTAGAAAATAAGTTTTTTTCTCTAGGGATAATAACATTATTCCAACTAGATTATCCTTAAATATCATTCTTAGTACACTAAGTGAATCTTGGGGAAAGTAAATAAAATAAGGGTCAGGTCAAATGATTAGTAGGGGTAAAGTACATTTTTAGAAATAATAAATCAATGAGAATAGTCAATATGGAAAGGTAATAAGAAAACACATATTTCATATGATCAATAAACTAAATGTATAAACAACATGTAAAGGTAATAAATGATAACACATGACATTAAATTAAATAGATAAGGAATAATCAATATTGAAAGGTAAGAAGCTGAAATAAAATTCTATTTAATCAAAAAACAACGAATGAAATGAATCCATAAATATTTCGACAAACAAACTCATGGATAAATAGTAAATGAATCCAAATTAAGGAAATGATTAATTATTGGACACCATGTTTCCTAGTTACATATAAGCATTATCGTCAAGACTTTTCCAAATATGGTTTAGAATATCGGGTAAAAACCAATCTAAGGCAAACCAGCAAACTCATCCCAAGAGACTACAGATGCAACGAGGGCCTATCTATAACTGTGCCCCACCCATGTCATGCCTATCCAAATTATTCCCCATATATCAAATAATCAATTTAACAATGTTTCTTAACAAATATTCATATGGATTAGAAGATAAAAATATATCAATATTTCCTCACATAATAAAATAATATTCAAATTAAACAATGTATGAAAATGGTATATGGCTTTGGTAAAAATAAAATCCATGACAAATGATATAGACAATTTGGGGAAATCAAATGTTCAATGATCAGATGAAATTTTATATTTAAAGGGGAGTAACAATGGAATCAAGGAAGTGAAATTAAATAATATACTTAGTTAAAGAAATCATAAACCATATATATGAATAATAAGGGTGGTATCAATAAAAAATATACAAATCAGTGTAAAGATAAAAGGTTGTTTGTCATTGATGAATAAAAATAATATAAAAATATCTCTTAAAAATATTTTAAGGAAAATATACTTTTCAATTTTATTTTTATTTTGAAAATAATTTTCCTTTAAAATAAATTTTTTGAAAAAAAATCCTTAAAGAAAATATTTTTAAAATTTCAATATATGCTTCTAATAAGTGATGGAGGGTAAATCCACACATGTTATATAAGGTTAATAAAAGATTACTTGTGCACTGTAAAAGGATATAAAAATTCTATGTTTGAAAATAGATAGGAATATTCCATTGAAAACATTTTTCAATTAAAGAAAGGGTAAAAATTTATTAGATAAATAAATTTGTAAAGGTTTAAATAAATTGAAAACATTTTTAGTAAATTGTGTTTATTAAATAAAATAGGCTCTCCAACCAAAGAGGGAAATGAAGTTTGGTTTTCCTAAAAACATTTTCTAAACAATTTAAGTACGAAACAATGGGAAATGGTACTATTAAACTATACTAGTGATGAATAACTAGAGGAGAATAAAATTAAAGGGTTTAATAGACAATGATCAAATAATTTTCTCTTTTGGGAATTCAAGTGTACGCAATCCCGAACAGAATGTGATTGTAAAGTTAATCGTTGAAAAGATTATAACGTTGAAGTGAGAATCAATAAATGATTATATTTTGTGTATCGAGTTAAAAAAAAATTAAATGTGTGTAAATAAATCAATATATGTTCAAATTCATTATTCACATAATCGTAGAATATTAATGACAATGAACAATTAGTAAAACCAAATGAAAGGGAGTCAGATGATAAAATTTCTTTTCCACTTGATAAGAATTAAATAAATTTTCCTTAGTTGAAATAATTCAAATTAAACTCCCAATTTCATGAAAAATAAATGAGTCATGATATTTTATGTCAAAATGGGAAGTCTATACACCACACAAATGAAGTGAATGGATAATATGACATTTATCTCCTAGGTGTAAAAAGTGAGATGATAATCAATTACCATGTGTTTCCTTTTTGGGTGAACATCCATTATCCTTATGTATAAGGGTTTTAAAAATGTCACTGATTTGTACCAGAACTATGATAATATTTATAATATCATATAAAAACTTATTTGAATATTTTATTACCCATATCTTAATAATCATTTATTATTTTCACAATTTCGAGTGTTAATTTCATAGTATGTCGAGAATGTTTTTACTTGGTACTTATTGTTCATCTTACATATATTATTATTTAATCATCTAAAATATGTAAAACATGATTTAATTACATTATATATTCAGTATATATGTATTTATAATAATCTATAATATTTGGATATAAGAAATTAAATGCACTGTTCATAAAGATGGTAGGTCATACGCATGCAGGAAGACTACATTCATTTTTTTCATATTAAAAGAATGAAAAGAAAATGATATATATATATATATATATATATATATATTTGTAAATTATAATTCCAGTATCATATATATTTTATATATTTTACATAGGTTTATTAATATCATTATTTATAAATTCCATGTATAGTGTGAACAAATCACATCTCTTTGGGGGGAAATTGTCCACACTTCTACAAAAAAATGACGTTATCATATTCCAATAAAGTGGAAATCATAACAGTCTATTTTATATTAGAATTAAATAATAATAAAATAATAATATATATTATATATATAATAAATAATCATAGTGTCGGTCTAAATTCTTAACCTTGAATGGTGTCTTTAAAAAATCATATAATCGTCTTTTCGTGAGGTAGTAGTTCGCCGTACACAAAAAGTAATTGTGTTACCGATTAGATTGAAGTGAATTTAAATGTAGGTAAAACCATTGACATAAAACATCTCATAATATTTAGTATAATTTTATTATTATATATTCAAGAAATTATAATAATTTTAATATTGTAGAAATAAATAAAACTAAATATCTTGAGGAAGGATATTACCTATTAATCGGGTACCTCAGTTTGGTTTCCCAAAAAAGGATTCCTCGGAAGGCTTTATGAAAATGGAGAGTCATCTAGGATTATAGTAGGTATGTGTAGGAGATATTTTTTCAGATATTGGTTGATTCAATTTAGCTTGAGAGGAGTGAGGAAGTTAGAGGGTTGAGTGCCTTTTTATAGTTGTGGAGGAGTGTAACTCTTGTAAAGTTTTGGAATAGGAATTCCACCCATGTTTTCCAACTGAAAGTGACTCCAATAATGTAAAACATTCAATAAAAGTTATTATATGGTCCAAATAAAAATATCTAATGGATTTTGGACAATTTTCTTGGTCATTTTGGCCCATAAGTTTATGCTTCAGTCCCTTGTTAATCTACCTTTTCTCTTTATAGTTGTATTTAATTTTAATCTCTTTAAATAATATTTTTGGTGAAAAACAAATGTAAAATTATAAAAAATTAAAAATTATTATATATAAAAATAATAAATCAATCTTACAAATTCTAATCACATATATGGTAGAAATTAATTTAAATTTATTCCCACAGATGATATGACAAAGTAGGTTTTCTTGTTAATTTTTTTAAAAAATAAATAATATAATTTATCTTGATAAACAAATTATATCAAAAAGATGATTTGAATTAAAATTCAGTATTTTTCACTATTTATCAAAAAATGAAACTTTATAGAGAAATACCAAATAATCATCCTAACTTAAATTTTATTTTTATTTCTCAAATATTATGTTTATTTTTACATATAAAATCTATAAAATTACCAAAACAAGTATTTAAAATAGGTTATCCATTAAAAAGTTGTGAAATTTCTTTTATAAAAATATAGTTTTCATATGTAATATTGGGATTGTCCTTATATTATGCCTATTAAATTTATTGGATGTATATGAAAAATATTTTATTGAATAATATATATATATATATATATTAAAATAATATCACTAAGTAATTTTAATTAATTTAATTTATTCGGATAGAACATTTTGTGAGCATAAAACTTGTTTCCTATAAAAATATTCTCATTATATTCAACTGGTACATGTATATTTATAATTAATTTTTAACCAATGAATTAATTTTATATTTTTTAAACCATATATTTTCATAAGTTTACAAATACTATTCATGATCACTAATTTAATAACTAGGTTATATATAATTATATTAAATAAAAATGTTTTAATAATATATTGTTGTTTGGTAAAACATGGTATTGTGTGCAATGAAATCTATTAAAGAAATTCAATGTTTTTTTCAATTCACACTAACTCAGTATCATGTTCTTTGGAAGATATTTAATGTATTGATTTTATTTAAAATAGTAAATATATTGTAAAGTCTCGATATATTATATTGCCTTTCACACTAGGTGTTGTGTGTTATACATGATATAGAATACAATATTGTTACATTATAATTTTGGGGAACTGTATTTAGATTCTTCAATATAATGTAATGATAAAAATATTAAATGCATCGTTCATAGAGATGATAGGACATATATGTACCTGAATGCAATTTTCACTATTTTGAAAATAAAATGATAGAATTGTAACAAATAATTCACCTTTTTAGAAAAATTATAATATCATATATATCTTATATATCCATTAAAATATAATTTCACCAATCCAGGAGAATTGGAAATGAAAAAACAGGCATATCGCTTTGAGAAAGTGGTTGTCCACACATACTCTAGAGCCGCATAATAGTCTACCCACATATTTAAAGGTAATAATTTAGATATGATATTATATTTATGAATCATAATTATTTAATAAATTTAATAAATAAACACTAAAACTATCATAATAACCATACATTAAATATTGAAATCAAAAATGAATTTGATCCCTATATAGAGGTGGAAATCTACACGTACGCACAAGCGATACATTCACTTACCATTTGATGGAATATACGATGGATATTTGTGGTTCCATAATCATAATAAAAATTCAGTATAATAGGGATATATTGTTTATTATTTTATTATGGACAAAATATATTTTAAGAAGTTTTGAGAATAAATAAATTTATATTGGTCAGGTAAAACAACTACCTCTTCTTCGGTAGGTGTAACAGCCCGAGATTTTATGAAAAATATTCTTTTTAATTTTATTAATGTCTTGTGTTATACGCTACACCAAAAGGAGCTTTCACAATACACATCTCTGACCTGGCTTGAATTATACGCAATCACGACCTTCCACGATAGCGTGTGTTGTACGCAACACCGAGTTTTGCTAAACAACGATATGCTATTAAAATATTATTAAAACTAGTCGTTATGAATAGTAATAACCACTTTTTAAATTTTAGAAATTTTATCTCTCAAAATGGACTTCATTTTTGGATTAGTATTATAGAATTTATCCTAAGTTGAAATTTTGGTACTTTTCGGATAACTTTCATATTCTGATGAATAGTGAAAATTACTGAATTATAATTAAAAACAACTTTTTTAATCGAAATAATTAATAGTGATAAATTATTAATTTGAGTGGTTTTAAAGTATATTTAGAATATATTTTTACAATTTAATACAATTTTGGTCATTGGATGTAATTTCACATTTAAACCAGACATAATCAAATGTCAATCTTTTGATAGATATTGTTTCTTAAAAACACGTTATTTGTTTTAACAGCGGGATTTAATTATAAAATTAATTAATGCAATTTCTATGTTATTAATTTGGTAAAATAGACTTTATTTTTGAATTCGTAATATGAAATATATCTTAGGATGAAATTTTGGCATTTTTCTGAAAACTTTCAATTTTTGATGAATAGTGAAACCACTAAGTGGTAGGTTAAAAACTGAATTTTGCATAAAACTTAATTTTACCGCTTCTGTGAATGGAATTTCAAAAATTCGACAGACACGGTTAATATCAAGGACTAAAATGTGGTTCAATGAGATGAAAATAATTTTTGGTGAATAGTAACTTTTTACTTTTTTTTACCACAGTTAATAGTAAATAGGGTAACTAAGGGTAAATATGATATTACTATTACCCTAACACATGTCCTAATTCTATTGGATAAGTTTAATTCGACCAAAAACAACCTTATGAATATAATATGACCATTTAGGTCCACTTGTATTAGATTATGACATTTAATATTATTTTATTTAATGAATAGTTAAAATAGTTAAAATCAAAGTTTAATAACTAAAACATTTTTAATATTGGGTCATACATAAGATAAATTCTACTATAAATATTCATTAGAAAGATAAAAAGATTTCCTACATAATGATATTTTATTTATAATTTTTAGACTTTAAATAATTTAATTTATTTATGACACAACGATGATGCAGTAATTACCCTTTTAAGGAAATATTAACATAATTGATGTTATAAATGCTCAAATGAATGTAATTTGAGACTTTTTATGAATTCCACTAATTTTATAAGTTACTATGATATATTAGTGTTGATTTAATCAACTTGGTTCGAACATATAATTCTGTTATGACTTTCAGAAAAATCATATATCAAATAGTGTCAAAATTGACACAAAATAGTTTTAATATCAAATATTATATTATTAATTGTTATTTTATTCCTAAAAATCTAAGGTTCGGCCAAATGACGTAGATAAGGATATATATATTAATAATAAACAATTTGGGGTTCGTTTGGCATGTTATAGTAAGTGTATTAACCATATAGTTAAAGAAAACAAAAAGACACGGTAAAAGTTAAATTATTTAACTTAGAGTTAAATCTAATTGATAAGGTTAAAATAATACCCTAAACTTATCTAAATCCTATTGGATGATAGGATTTAGACCCATCCCCACTTTATCTTTGAAATAAGACCCTTTGGAACCATTATAAACCGATTTTGACTTTAATATAAAATAATATTTTGAGATATTCCTAAGGTGCCCCTCTCCTCCATTATAAAAGGGTACCTCCTCCCCCTCCTCCTCACACAAATTTGAGCACTAAAGCTCGTCCAACCCCTGCCAAAATCCCTTCTCCACTTCCCTAGAATAATCCTAGAGGTCCTGGTCTTCTTCAAAGACCAATCTTAGTTCCCTAAGTGGAGGATTCAAAGAGGCGTTTCAAAGAAGAGGTAATATCCATTACCGATCTTTTCAATTTTTTTTTCTTCTTCAACTTCTTCTTCTTTAGTTGTTTCATGATAAAGTAATAACATCAGTATTACTTACATACTGATATTTCATTATAAATATGAAACAACTCTAATTAACCTTCTATCCATCCTACGGAAAAAGGAAATCACCGCGCGTGCGTACGTACGGAATATCGTCTCCACGTCGTGGTGTAATCTATTTTCCGCCACCACCTTAATTGGATGGTCATAATTGTTTAATGAGTAACAATATATGATTATTATAAAGTGATATTTATACTTAAATAGTATACATACACTTCAACACAATTCCACGACCATGGGAATGATATCATCGCTCGTGCGTACGTACGGACTACCGTCTCCACGACGCGATGAGATTCATTCTCAATGATTAACCATTCATGAATGATTATAAAGTATATAAAATAATTACTAATGAAATATATGACATAATAATGATACTGGAATTATTTATATGTATGTCATCTACTTAATTCCATTCAATTCAACAAGGAAATGAAAAGAGCGTTCATGCGTACGTACGGACTACCGTCTCCATGAACTGTGTATTTCTTTCCATTTACTGATTTATTGTATATGTATATTATGAATATATATATATAAATCATGTTTTATATTCTGGAATTAAGTAATAATGATCTAAGTAATCATATGAATAATTACAAGTTAAAAACACGAACGACAAATGAGACGATTTTACCCAAAACGCTACTTTAACATGAATTTACAAAAGAACGGGTAATATAAAGTCATAAGTGGATCATATATGATATAATAACAATTAATATGATTCTGTAATAAGTCAATAACATGATTTATATCATTATACAGGAGGTTTGGACACTTACAAAGCAAGTCGGACCTAAGGTAAGGGAAATATCACAATCTCATTTTTATCCGAGATTGTTTATTCGTAAGTATTTACTGGGGTGTATTTTATCATCCAAATCCATGTTCCCTCAATATGTAATATTTTTTCCATCCACTTACAATAGTTTAAATCCAATTTTACCCTTCGGTGAGTTTTTAGTAAAGAATATGAAAGGAATCTTTTGTCGTTTTTTCATACGAGGTACTTTTTGACTTTTCCGACAAAAGTACGAAGAATGTTTTTTTTAACTTATACGGCATGAATGGATTTTTAAAAAATTTATTTCCAAGAAGATTCCTTTACATGTTTTCAAGTTTATTTTTAATCAACTTCTTTTAGTTTAAAATTTTATGACATGTTAAGAAAGGAAAGTGTTTTCGAAGTAGAAAGGATATTTTCCTCAAGAATAGAGTTCAAGTGTTTTATAAAAATTATTTTACATCTAAGATAATAAAAGGGTTCTGTTTTTATCCCTATTATTACATTGGTTTGGTTATGTTGTGATGGAAATATTTTTGTGAATTCCTTTATCTTATATGAATTGTTTTATGATGTCATGTTGTTTAAGAATCCCATTTTTATTACATGGGTTATGCTATGATGTATGGTTTATGATTATGTGGCACACATAAGAAATGATTCATTATAAGATGGGTGGGACCTATATCTCCCTCCAATGCATTGGGTAAAGATTTTATATCTCATGAGATAGACAGGGCTGGAACGGTAGGTTATACCGGTTCAGTGAAACCGGACTGAAACGAGGGTTACTCGATTCAAAAAGGGACTTTGTCCACTAAGATAGTCTTGGCAATGAGTCTTGACTAACAAGAAATGATTCTCTATGATTATGTGTGAATTCCACAAAGTTTCATGTTTTAAGTTATGATTATTGTGATTACATTTCACTTCCATGATTTATCCCATGTTATGAAATTATGCTCTCTTTTGCAGGTTTAGATTTCCAAAATGTTATGTTCTTATGATTACGATGTGATTGATATTTCTTTTGTTTACCCTTACTGAGCATTTGAGCTCACCCTTTTATGTTTTTTTCCCCAGGATATAAAGAAAGGTTTTAGGTAAAAAAAAGGGAAGATCTTTATAGAAGATGTTGAAGATCTTTCACCACGATTAGAAGATTACGTTCCGGGTTTCCAAAGACACTAAACTATTACGATCCTTGTGTGTATGTACTAAGTATTCCGCAAATGTAATGTATTGTCAATGTACGTCAAGCTTCGGGTCTCTACAGTTGGTATCAGAGGAAAGGTTTAGTCAACCTTTGGAAACTAGGATGCGAAAACGTTAGTGAGATCCCTAGAGATATTTCTACGGTATGTCTAGGGATGTCCCTAAGGTTAAGTATACGTATAGGTTATAGTACTAGAACTACGCTAACGATCATAGAATTAAACCTAAGATGTTAGATATTGAAGGTACTCCCCCTTTATTATGTTGTTTTCCCTAGCATGATTTTTGCCTCTCACACTATTCTTTTTGGGTTTTAGACGATGGATGGAACCCGAAAGAACCGTGTTGATCAATGCAATGGACAATGCAATGATTGTCCTCTTGAACAAACAAATGTTATGGGAGATGGAGTGCGAAATCGTATTGCTATACTTACACAAGCTATGAATCATTCTGGACTTCCAAATGAGCAGAGAAGGGAACAATATTCTATTGAGTCCTTCATGAGGCAACGTCCACCTTCTTTCAGTGGGTCTTCTGATCCACTTGTTGCTGAACAATGGATCAGTACTACTGAAAAGATATTTTCAGTTCTTCAATGTTCTGAACATGATAAAGTCATCTTAGCAGTATATCGTTTGGAAGGTGAAGCTGATCAATGGTGGAATCTTATCAAGAATACAAGGCAAAGAGATGAAATTGAGTCCATGGAATGGGACGAGTTCAAGAACTTATTTTTCAATAAGTACTTCCCTCGTATTCTTCGAACAAAGATGGAGAAAGAGTTTCTTGAACTAAAGCAAAATGATGATGAATCTGTTGGTATATACGAAGCGAATTTTACAAGACTTGCAAGGTATGCATCTGGAATTATCATCCAACCTGATAGTAAAGTTGATCGATTTTTCAGTGGCTTAAAACCAATTTTCTGAAGGGCATTAGCTATAAGAGACTTCAGTAGCTATGAAGAAATTGTGCTTTGTGCTATCAAGGTATAAATGGAAGTTGGTGTTACATATCCATCTCATGGTTTTGACAAGAAACGAAAGATGGAGTTCAAGGAGAAATCTCAGAATAATGGTGAAAAGAAGATGAATGTTTCCTTATGCACAAAGTGTGGAAAGAAGCATGGTGGAGAATGTCTTAAAGGGACTAGAAAATGTTTTAAGTGTGGAAAAGAAGGTCATCGAGCAGCTGAGTGTCGAAGTAATGGAAAAAGGGTTTCTAATGATGTGAATAAATCAAACACTGCATAGAACGCACCACCAACACTTCAATGCTTCAAGTGCAAGGAAATGGGGCATTATGCTAATAAATGCCCTAATCCAAGGGTTAGTGACGATCAACATGAGCAACCACTGAAGGAAAAGGACAAAGGGAAGTCACATGCGATCACTATTGGCAATGTTGAATATGACAACGATTTGGTGGAATGATTAAGTGTTTATGTAATGGGATTCCAAAATAATGTTGTATCATTGAGTATTGCAATATTTATTGATGTGGTATTCAAAGTGATTGAGATATTTTTTTGGAAATAAGATGATATGCGCATAATGAAGGGAAAACGAGAAAATGAAATGTTTAATAGTATTCATGAGCTCATGATTGATATAAGGACTAAGTGATATCATTGTTTGAGTATATAGAATTTTGAGGATTTTGGTATATGGAAGGTGTTATGTTTTAACTGCATTCATGTTTTCACTAAGGTATTCAAGAGAATACATGATTAAGGACTTTGAATGTTTGTAATGTGACCAACAAAACATATCTTATGATATATGGGGATCGATGATGGTGTTAAATCTCTGGTAATCGTTTTCACTATGTTATGAGAGTGGACTGTAGTATTATGGATAAGCCTAAAGATTGGAATGGATTATGTTGGGCATAAGTTAGTATTGTTTAAGGATAGAAGTTTTTTCGATATTATTGATGGGATGTTATAGTAATATAGTTTTAGAAAAAGGACAACCTGCAGGACGGGCGACAGCCCATCGCGTCGGACAAGGCTGTGGGAATCGAACCCACAACCGAAGTGCGACTGGCCTTTATCGCCTACCACTGGCCTACAGGAAGTCCCTGTTTATTAGAAACTAGTTTTTTTATATTAAGCAGTATGATATGTGAAGTATAAGTTCATTTTAGGAACCATATATGATTAATATCACTATAGATGGACTTATGTATTTTTTGATAACTGTTCTAACCTTTTGTTTGAGACAGATGGAATGACCCATCATTCTATCACATGATCTGCTAACACATCACGAATGACAAATTCAACTTCATTTCTTTAAGAGATGAAGTGGAAATTGTCCAAAGAACGAAAAACGGTGAGACTATACCAAAATCACGAAAGTATTTCTTGTAATTCCAATTTCATCAACATTAGGGAAATGATCTTGAAAACCAAAAATGTTTTCCTAGTGCTCTTATATCTGATTAATCAGATGGTACCTTAGATTGTCACAAATTTATGGATTTGTGATTGCTAGCTTTTCCATAGCCATGTTCTCTACCACTCTCCATCAGAACATGATGGTTAGATTTCTCTTCCATATCCATATTTTCACATATGTGGAAACCCAGTGATTAGTTTATTTGGGTAACCGTTACGTTTCATACTTTTTTTTTAAAAGATAAGTTTTGGTATTCCTTTTTACGATGTGGGTTTCTATTAAAGAAACTTTTGAATAGTAAACCATTTATAACCCCGACGAATTTCGAGGGCGAAATTCATTTTAAGGGGGGTAGAATGTAACTGCCTGAGATTTTATGAAAAATATTCTTTTTAATTTTATTAATGTCTTGTGTTATATGCTACACCAAAAGGATCTTTCACAATACACATCTCTGACCTGGCTTGAATTATACGCAATCGCGACCTTCCACGATAGCGTGTGTTGTACGCAACACCGAGTTTCGCTAAACAACGATATGCTATTAAAATATTATTAAAACTAGTCGTTATGAATAGTAATAACCACTTTTTAAATTTTAGAAATTTTATCTCTCAAAATGGACTTCATTTTTGGATTCGGATTATAGAATTTAGCCTAAGGTGAAATTTTGGTACTTTTCGGATAACTTTCATATTCTGATGAATAGTGAAAATTACTGAATTATAATTAAAAACAACTTTTTTAATCGAAATAATTAATAGTGATAATTATTAATTTTAGTGGTTTTAAAGTATATTTAGAATATATTTTTACAATTTAATACAATGTTGGTCATTGGATGTAATTTCACATTTAAACCAGACATAATCAAGTGTCAATCTTTTGATAGATATTGTTTCTTAAAAACACGCTATTTGTTTTAACAGCGGGATTTAATTATAAAATTAATTAATTCAATTTCTATGTTATTAATTTGGTAAAATAGACTTCATTTTTGAATTCGGAATATGAAATATATCTTAGGATGAAATTTTGGCATTTTTCTGAAAACTTTCAATTTTTGATGAATAGTGAAACCACTAAGTGGTAGGTTAAAAACTGAATTTTGCATAAAACATAATTTTACCGCTTCTGTGAATGGAATTTCGAAAATTCGACAGACACGGTTAATATCAAGGACTAAAATGTGGTTCAATGAGATGAAAATAATTTTTGGTGAATAGTAACTTTTTACTTTTTTTTACCACGGTTAATAGTAAATAGGGTAACTAAGGGTAAATATGATATTACTATTACCCTAACACATGTCCTAATTCTATTGGATAAGTGTAATTCGACCAAAAACAACCTTATGAATATAATATGACCATTTAGGTCCACTTGGATTAGATTATGACATTTAATATTATTTTATTTAATGAATAGTTAAAATAGTTAAAATCAAAGTTTAATAACTAAAACATTTTTAATATTGGGTTATACATAAGATAAATTCGACTATAAATATTCATTAGAAATATAAAAAGATTTCCTACATAATGATATTTTATTTATAATTTTTAGACTTTAAATAATGTAATTTATTTATGACACAACGATGATGCAGTAATTACCCTTTTAAAGAAATATTAACATAATTGATGTTATAAATGCTCAAATGAATGTAATTTGAGACTTTTTATGAATTCCACTAATTTTATAAGTTACTATGATATATTAGTGTTGCTTTAAGCAACTTGGTGCGAACATATAATTTTGTTATGACTTTCAAAAAAATCATATATCAAATAGTGTCAAAATTGACACAAAATAGTTTTTAAATCAAATATTATATTATTAATTGTTATTTTATTCCTAAAAATCTAAGGTTCGGCCAAATGACTTAGATAAGGATATATATATTAATAATAAACAATTTGGGGTTCGTTTGGCATGTTATAATCAGTGTATTAACCATATAGTGAAAGAAAACAAAAAGACACGGTAAAAGTTAAATTATTTAACTTAGAGTTAAATCTCATTGATAAGGTTAAAATAATACCCTAAACTTGTCTAAATCCTATTGGATGATAGTATTTCGACCCATCCCCACTTTAGATTTGAAATAAGACCCTTTGTAACCATTATAAACCGATTTTGACTTTAATATAAAATAATATTTTGAGATATTCCTAAGGTGCCCCTCTCCTCCATTATAAAAGGGTACCTCCTCCCCCTCCTCCTCACACCAATTTGAGCACTCAAGCTCGGCCAAACCCTGCCAAAATCCCTTCTCCACTTCCCTAGAATAATCCTAGAGGTCCTGGTCTTCTTCAAAGACCAATCTTAGTTCCCTAAGTGGAGGATTCAAAGAGGCCTTTCAAAGAAGAGGTAATATCCATTACCGATCTTTTCAAAAAAAAAATCTTCTTCAACTTCTTCATCTTTAGTTGTTTCATGATAATGTAATAACATCAGTATTAATTACATACTGATATGTCATTATAAATATGAAACAACTCTAATTAACCTTCTATCCATCCTACGGAAAAAGGAAATCACCGCGCGTGCGTACGTACAGAATACCGTCTCCACGTCGTGGTGTAATCTATTTTACGCCACCACCTTAATTGGATGGGTATAATAGTTTAATGAGTAACAATATATGATTATTATAAAGTGATATTGATACTTAAATAGTATACATACACTTCAACACAATTCCACGACCATGGGAATGATATCATCGCTCGTGCGTACGTACGGACTACCGTCTCCACGACGCGATGAGATTCATTCTCAATGATTAACCATTCATGAATTATTATAAAGTATATATAATATGTACTAATGAAATATATGACATAATAATGATACTGGAATTATTTATATGTATTACATATACTTAATTCCATTCAATTCAATAAGGAAAGGAAAACAGCGTTCATGAGTACGTACGGACTACCGTCTCCATGAACGGTGTATTTCTTTCCATTTACTGATTTATTGTATATGTATATTCTGAATATATATATATAAATCATGTTTTATATTGTGGAATTAAGTAATCATGATCTAAGTAATCATATGAATAATTACAAGTTAAAAACACTAACGACAAATGAGACGATTTTACCCAAAACGCTACTTTAACGTGAATTTACAAAAGAACGGGTAATATAAAGTCATAAGTGGATCATATATGATATAATAACAATGAATGTGATTCTGGAATAAGTCAATAACATGATTTAAATCATTATACAGGAGGTTTGGACACTTACAAAGCAAGTCGGACCTAAGGTAAGGGTAATATCACAATCTCATTTTTATCCGAGATTGTTTATTCGTAAGTATTTACTGGGGTGTATTTTATCATCCACATCCATGTTCCCTCAATATGTAATATTTTTTCCATCCACTTACAATAGTTTAAATCCAATTTTACCCTTCGGTGAGTTTTTAGTAAAGAATATGAAAGGAATCTTTTGTCGTTTTTTCGTACGAGGTACTTTTTGACTTTTCCGACAAAAGTACGAAGAATGTTTTTTTAACTTATACGGCATGAATGGATTTTTTAAAAAAATATTTCCAAGAAGATTCCTTTACATGTTTTCAAGTTTATTTTTAACCAACTTCTTTTAGTTTAAAATTTTATGACATGTTAAGAAAGGAAAGTGTTTTTGAAGTAGAAAGGATATTTTCTTCAAGAATAGAGTTCAAGTGTTTTATCAAAATTATTTTCCATCTAAGATAATAAAAGGGTTCTGTTTTTATCCCTATTATTACATTGGTTTGATTATGTTGTGATGGAAATATTTTTGTGAATTCCTTTATCTTATATGAATTGTTTTATGATGTCATGTTGTTTAAGAATCCCATTTTTATTACATGGGTTACGCTATGATGTATAGTTTATGATTATGTGGCACACATAAGAAAGGATTCATTATAAGTTGGGTGGGACCTATATCTCCCTCCAATGCATTGGGTAAATATTTTATATCTCATGAGATAGACAGGGCTGGAATGGTAGGTTATACCGGTTCAGTGAAACAGGACTGAAACGAGGGTTACTCGATTCAGAAAGGGACTTTGCCCACTAAGATAGTCTTGGCAATGAGTCTTGACTAACAAGAAATGATTCTCTATGATTATGTGTGAATGCCAAAAAGTTTCATGTTTTAAGTTATGATTATTGTGATTACATTTCACTTCCATGATTTATCCCATGTTGTGAAATTATGCTCTCTTTTGCAGGTTAAGATTTCCAAAATGTTATGTTCTTATGATTACTATGTGATTGATATTTCTTTTGTTTACCCTTACTGAGCATTTGAGCTCACCCTTTTATGTTCTGTTTTACCCAGGATATAAAGAAAGGTTTTAGGTAAAAAAAGGGAAGATCTTTATAGAAGATGTTGAAGATCTTTCACCACGATTAGAAGATTACGTTCCGAGTTTCCAAAGACACTAAACTATTACGATCCTTCTGTGTATGTACTAAGTATTCCGCAAATGTAATGTAATGTCAATGTACGTCAAGATTCGGGTCTCTACAGTAGGCCTCTATTAGATCTATTATTAAGGCTCCTATGAGTCAAACATTATGATTAATAGAACCACTATTTCATAAATAGAGAATGTTAGAAGTGATTTTGAAATATTATTGTCGACAAAGACAGATCATTGTGTTGTAAGGAAAAAAATGAGGGGTGTCCTTTTTAAGGTATGGAAAAGACATAATTTGTTTTACAAAAAATATAAAATTATAATTATTCATTATAAAAAAATAATACTTCCAAAAGGTTATGGAGTCAAATAAAAGGAGTCTAGTTTTAAAATACACTTATCTAAATATTTCTATACTAGTTATGGTTTCATTTTAAAAATTATAATTTTTATTAATCCCACCATTATATATTTTGAATAGTAACCAGAGTAATAATTATTTCATCCCTAAAGGGTTGTAATAATACATATTGGGTAATAATTATCTCATTAATAGCAATGTTATGAAAATATAAACCACATTATATCCACTATATCATCGTTCAATATTATTATTACCTTTTAATAATTTTATAAAATATTAATTACGTAAAATGTCACTATTATCATTTTTTACATAATTCATTTAATTTGAAATTGATTATTGTAAGAGAAATATAGAATAAAAATATATTCCAATAAAATATACAAAATATTTTATATTTATTTAAAAAATTATTTAAACTCAATAAAACATTTAAATTGCATTACTTTTTTATAAATAATTTAGACTATTTTTCTATAAATTAAAAAAATAGACCTTTTTGTTGCAAAAGCATATAAGGTAATTATTTTTTCCCCAATAATTAAGATGATGTAACCTGAAAAATAAATCTAATTATATTAAAAATAAAAATTTATAACTAGATTGATCATCTTTTTATTCTTAAGTAATAATTTTAGATATATTATTGTCAATAGAGCGACACTTTGGAATTCTATTTACTTATAATTATATAAATATCCCCTTCACAGAAATATGGCACTGAAATTCTATTTATTCAAATATGGTATGGATATTAGGGAAAATATCCCATTTAATTAAATAAAGGAATGTGTTGGGTTGAATTTGAAACCTTATCTCATGGTTTTAACACTAATTAACCATTTTACCATTACTGTGTTAAAATCATTACTATGGTTACTATTCATAATGACTAAAAATAAAAGGGATATATTAAAAAACACTGGAAGCCCTGATTCAAAATATGGAATCCATTTTTCATTATTTAATTTCTAGAAGTGGCCAAAATTAATTTAATATAGAAACAGAAAATGCAGTGAATAATAGTTTTCCTGAAATATACTCTTTTATGGTTAAAAATGGAATTATATAAAATTAGAACATAACATTAATTCTAGTGAATATAATTGGATTAATAATATTATTATATAACTCTATCTACATGATTTTTTTTAAAAACAAACAACGTAAATTTTTTATAAAAAATTATATAAAAAACAGTAATGTTTTAACCAATCATAGAAAAATCATTCATTTCATAAAATTATAAAATATTCACTATATGTTAATTTTGAAATTTTTCTTTTCAAAATAAATTAAATATTCTCAAGATAATTTATTAAAATTTGAAAAAAAATAATTTTATTATTTTTTAAAAAATGAAATAATACGGATTTTTGAATAATTTTTTTTCATAATAATATGAAATTACTAAAAATGGCATCCTTATTTACTAAAAATTAGTTAATAAATTTTTATAGAGTTATTAATATATATATATATATACTAATAAACATTATCCAATTCATTCCTTCTAATTCAATCAACTATATTATAACTGGTGTAAATTAATAATATTTCATGGTTTGTTTAAGTTCGTTGTTGTGATACCAAACATACTAAACTTTTAAAAAAATGCAGTGTTAAAATATTCACTAAAATTTTATGAAGATGATACATTGACATGAAAATAATCATTTTACAACCACCAAAGCAGCGTTGTTGAATGTCGAACATAACTAGGTGGCTACTCCAGAGAATGCTCATATTTATACCACCATATGAAAGGATTATTGGAATATAGTGATAAATAATAAGGCATAAGACATGGATAATATCCCCATTATGACTAGGGTGAATCAACCATGTTTAAAAATAATCTTAGGATAAGAATTTATTCTAATGCATGTGATAGATGGAATATTCTAGAGGCCAACAATGATTAGGCCCATATTCCAATTCCATTATAGGTTCATTTGAATATTCTAGTAGTCACCATAATAAAGGGTCATATCCCTATAAAAAACACATCATATTCCAATATATTACCAGATCCTGGAACATGTTCTAAATCTCATCAAAGAAAGACTTCATTGGCATCCTTTGGAGGGTATATAGTATGAATCCTTACATCTTTATCCCATTCAAAAGAATTTTCTATAGATTTTGGTTGGGTATCAACATATGAATCAAGATTATACTCAAGATTGATTATGGTTTAATTGGAATATTCTAGAAACCATGCAATGTATGTTTTATATTCCTTCCCACAACATAGAATCTCACCAAATTACTCTATATTCTTCTGAGTAGGGGGCCCATACTGTAATATAAGATAATAATCATTGGCATAATCTAGTGACCACCACAAGGTAGGATTTGATTCATTCTCGATCCCAAATATTAGGTTGGTATATTTTGACCATAATGCAAGAAGTTGATACTGATACCCCTCACAATATCAACAAACATGAGATGAAAAAACACATATCTACACTATCATAATTATTTTTCAATCTTTATTTGGTGTAGAATCCCATACCTAGCACGACAGTCCACCCCAAGAGATAATTAAAGTTGTTTTTGTGGATCATACCCCTGACATCTCTCATAAAAAACCTCCTTATAGTAATATCTCACATAACAAAGATAATTATTCCATTATTAGAGTACCTACACGTTAATAGGTTCTTTAAATACTATGATTATCCTTATATAGTGCCTCATCAACCACAAGAAACATCCTACCTCAGTCATAAAGAGACCTATAGAGACTTCTAGTATTCATGCCATCTATAAGATGTGCGTCATATATAGAGAAAAAACTTATTTTGGTTTGACTAGTAGAATAATATTCCATCAATGAGGAAGAAAACTAGATGATCATATAGAAAGAGTTGATCAAGAATAACCTCCTAACTATTTTCTGACCCATTTATAGCTTCTGACATTGTTTCCCACAAGACCAAAAATAAGAATTCATAAATTAAATACACTGAAATCTATGAGTTTTCTATGAATGTATGAAGGCTATGAACCATCATAATCAGGGGTAAAAACTTCATCTAAATTTCATTTAACACACTCTGATTCCAGATAAACATCACTTCCTTCTCTATGGCTCAACATCTACGGTCATAAAATTACTATGAGAGCCTATTCCATGACATATTCCATATAATATCTATCATTAATCATGTAATCATTAAATCCCCAAAAGACATTTATATTTTAAGATAGTGAGAGTATGATGAATTTTACCTTTCCCATTACATAGAACAATATTTCCCTCAAGACATAGAGTACTGCAGTTTCATAGCAATAGGAGAGACCATTATTCTAATCAATGCATGATCCAGTTGGACAATTGAGTAAAATTCGTTCATTTTTAATATTGAAATGAACTATGGTTAGAGGGATGGTTTCAATAATATGATCCTAAATTATACCCATAAAAGTACAAGATCATGCCTCAAATGAGAATGCTAAAATATTAGGCTGCTGAATAACTCCCTGTGGAAAGAAGATTCTAGAATGAGCAGGTTTTGTAGCCATCCAATGTGAGAGTTAATAGTTTCAAAATATGGAAAATCACAGTTGTTGGATCCATGGGAGAAATATAAGAGAAACATTATCCTATAAGTATGGGGAAATTTTTATATCATTTTCTACTATATAAATCATCAAATCCTAAAAATTATATGAATGTATTGCTGGTATAATGAAATAAACCCTCTACCCGGGGGGTGCGGATAATTATTTCAATCCCATATAAAGAGATTGGAATTCTCTAGACTAGGCAGTGGCTACGAATAGATTCAACACCATATATTTCTCCCACTACCTGTCATAAACCCATCATTCAGATCTTGCACTACATACACAATTGAGGGGCCCTGAATGAAAATATTCATAGAAAAAAACATAGATATAATCTAAAAAAGGAAAAAACATCCTATTAGGGTCTCCATCTAAAGTGGATCAGCATGATAAAGTGTCAAAGTAATGATATATATGTAACTCGTGAAGGGGGAGTGGGTGGTGCAGAACAAAAAAAAATTATTAAAGAATGAAATGATAATTCCTTCCAAAAAAATATTCCATAATGAATATCATCATCATCAATATATTACATAATAATTTTTATGGTATGAATACCTAGGGATGAAATATGGATGTTGTACCTCAAGGGGGTGGTTTCTCAGATGAAAAAATAGAAGATGAAATCTCCAAAAATTAAAGGTGGGGTGAAAACATTGTGCATGAAAATTATGATATTCCACCCCATGATGTTATTCCACTATACATAAACTTAAAAGGTGTGGCTATATCCCACTAACTAGTAATGTATGTTGGAATCCACTCTATAGAAGATATGTTATACAACCATAGATGAGTTGTTGATTAATTTCCAATGGGAAATATGTTCACTTGGTATAACCTCACAGTTGAAAAATATTCCAATCATCCAACCCCTAAAGGGAATATAGAGCTATATCCATGGATGAAATATTATCATTAAGATGGGTTTGGATACACAAAACAAGTCTATATAATCAATGTAATTATGTAAGTCCAATAATTTCCTATTTATGAAGTAAACCTCCCATACATCAAGATAATCACCTAGTCTCAGCAAATAATTATAATCCATATACAAAATATTAAGGGTGATCGTGATAGAAATCACCCACTACATGAAGTCATGATGTTGTTTAAACTACAGTATCCCAAAAATTATTCATTAATTTATATTCTATTTCTACTCGAATGGAATACATGGAAGGTCAACATGGAACAATGTATCCTGAAAGGAAAAAACATCAAAAATAGTTATATGATTCCCTCAATCCATAATGTTTTTGAAAACTATATTTTACAACCCTTGATTCCATATGATGTATAGAGAAGTATATATAACATGTTGTATCCCAATGTGACACCAAAATTGGAGCACGAGATTATTATGTGTTAGTAAACATGAAGTGTTTTTTGTAGAGTCTTGTAGGTCCAACTTCAATTTCATACCATAGTCTCCTAGTATGGTATATGATGGGATAGAAAGGTCTTCTTCGTCAATTCCTATATCAATTCAGTTTTACATAAAGAATAAAAATTCATTTTAACCTAAAACATTTAAATAGAGTGACAATAATTGGGTCATGGACTATGTCACTATATTGAATATCATCACACATTATTTCACTATACCACTCTCATAGGATTAGTAAATGGTGTTATCTATGGAAAAAGGAAATGATGAAACAAAAAAACCTCTAATACCACTAAAATATCTATATTGGAAACATCTGAAGGATGAAATTCGGAAAAAGGAGTCCAAATCCCAGACCGTGCATACGACAAAAGGGAAAATGACAATCAATGATGAAACATCTGTGCTTATGATAAAACTAGTGCTACATCCTACTATAGAATCCATGTAGTCCTTGCATCAGCTGATGCCTCCCACTGTGTATAAACTATATAAAAATATCCTATATACATGGGAAAAAAGATATGAGGTCCACCTGTGATTTGAGGAATGCATGAAAAAAGTATTTTCCTAAAAAATTAATAGGTACCTTTTCATTTCATTGTGTCCATGTAAAAATATCTCTTCACGATAGTAATGAATAGGAAATCAGGTTAGGTCACACTCAATGATTTTATGACTATTTACCTTTTCATAGGAGGCTAGATCACACCATATAAGACTTTTAAGGTCATCCTCAAGGAACTAGTTGATTCTAGAAAGTAGAAACTGGGTAAATCTATAGTGAAGGTGGCTCATGTGTCCACCACCAAATAAGAAAAAGAATTCATCTAAAATGAACAACTATATATGTGTAAAGATTTTTTAATAACATGATGACATAAAAAATAGTTGATCAACATCACATCATCCTTTGATTGTATTTTTTTCAAACCAGCCATCAGTTTAACACCTCCTAATTAACTTAGGGGAAAACATCATACTTTTATTCTAGAGGTAGATGTTGTCTTAGAAGCAGGATAGGAAACTATATGACGAGTCTCATTTAGCTCCCATAAGTACCTGACTCATAATTATCTCTTTCCCTTATCATTTGAATAATGGGTTTGTAACCACCTAATTGAACCCTCGATAAATGAAGTTATTATTTGTAGCCCTATATGAATCTTTCACATAATATACCCCTTCTTCATTGAAAAATATATATAAATATACATGTTCCCCATACCTAGCTGGGTAGATAGAGGAAGTAGCTACAAATGATGGGGGAAAATGGGGATATGCATTCTTGGTTTAGACTAATATCCAAGCCACATCCTAGTTAAATACATATGTGTGACAAAACCTTTGGTTACACACTTCTGCAAGCCTAGTGAGAGAATGGAGACACCATAAACCTCTCTAAGAGTCATTCTAATCCAAATATTTTGAATGATCGGATTGTGGGCATGCAACTATTTCATCATCTAAGATTATTGGTTAAACAATCTCAACAAATACCTTATCAATAGAAATTCCCTCAACATCTATCCAATTTCTAGATTTTTCCACAGTAAAAATGGAGACAACTAGGAAACATACATTTGAGAAAACCCATGTTACGAATCTTAGGCCTCTTTTGTGGGAGTGAAATAGCTTAAAACAACTAGAAACCATCCTAACCAAGATCTAAATCCATTATATTCTCCACCTCTCAAAAGAGATGACATAGCTAATTTTTGTGGCCCTCCAGAGCCCCTAGGATTTTGATATAGATATTACTGTAGACAAGTTTTATTGAGAAGAAACATCTCCCCTATAATTTCATGATTCCATCTCATTCATATAGAAATATCATGATAATGATTTTTGGGGACATATCAATCCATTTTATATAAGAAGAAAGCTTGAAACATTAATATTTTATGGGATATTATTGAAAATGTCTCTATTATTAATCTCATTATTATTTGGATCCTATGAAATTTGTGATAAATTGAGTATTGTTTATCTCTAACATGGAATTTCACTGAAATATGTGTTAGGAGAAAGAAAAATCATCTTCAAATTATCAATCTTGAAGCCCAATTTGAGGATATATTATCAATGTGATGTTCATGGTTATCCAACAAGATACAGAAAATAATTCCCCACTGTAGAGACCAAATATTAAGAGCCATGTAGCAATCCCAACAATTTTACATTAATGATTGTAGTATCCTACAAATGTAAAATCGATATGTTGTGTGATGATAACTACACTTTTGAATATTTTTAATCCAATCACACTAAGCAGGTTTCTCCAAGAGGTAAGGGAATAAAAGATAATAGAGTGAGACATGAATCTCACTGATCCTAATGTATGGTATACTATCCTTCTAAGACCCTATATCATACTTAGTATTGACTATGTGTTTCCTATAAAACTCATTCAAGGGGAAGACCTAAATTTGGAAGGCCACCAATGTTAATGGTCCATGTCTATATGATAATGGCCAGGAGAACTATATTGGTTCTATTAGATGAATTTTAAACCAATACATCATCTATGAAAATAAATTTCCCAACTATATAAATAAATATTTAGGCATTCCTAAATACATTTCAGACAGCTCATGATGTCCATAAATATCCATAAAAATAATTATATAAAAAATTAATAATCCAAAAAATTCCTCTACAATGACCTTCGAAGTTTTGTATGTCAATGTTTCTTTTAGTTTCTAGACATTCATTTTCAGGTATAGTGATTCCCCAGTGATGTATACCATAATTGAGGATAATCCCATCCAATACAAAATAGAATAGGAAGAGGATAACCTTGAGGAAACCACTTCATCATTTAATAAAGGATTCTCCACCACTATATATGAACTAAAGAGTGTATGTCTAAGAAAGGAAGGGGACCCACAAACTACCTTTATCAATAATTCCATTAACATTGAGGGGATAGAAAAATATATCCCATTCATTATGTCTAACCATGAAGAGTTCTATTAGAATTATATAGACATTCCAATTCTAGATCATGATGTGAAAAATCATCACCTAGGACTGCTAGATTAAAATCAGGGTTTCAAAAATAAATATAGGAGATGAAACCCCTCACATGGTTAAATGGTGGAGTCTAATGTCGATAAACTTATCAAATCCATCTTTATCTAGGAGGTGAGATAATATAAATTTCTTAAGAACATAATTCACTTCAAGAACATAAAAAAGGAAAATCATGTTCTACATCGATTTTAGGAATCAAATGTGGTATTTTCAAAGGAATATTTCTGAGTTATAATCTCATAACGTCAAATGAATTCAACTAAAATATTCCCTGATGTTTATTATATGAAAACGTATTCATAGTATATCCCAAATAGGATAGTCTATGAAGAAGATGATGCCACCACCTTTACAATAAATCAAGGGATATTATGCTAATAAATTATGCCATTTTTCATGAATAATGGTGGAACCCCTAATCATAGTGTTATACATCACATCATCAAACAATTATTAAGAAAACTTGAGGAATTATATGTCTTTTAATTGGTGGTTATGTCTCAACAACAATGTGACAGACTTGATGATCTTCAAAAAAATATTTTACAAGTTAGAATAACATTTTTTAAAGATGAAAATTAATAATGGGAACATTTGGAGATAAATTAGGTAAATTCTTTATTTTTATGGAATGCCACCACATCATAAAAGTTGATTAATAGATAACACATGTGATTCTTCTGACAATTCCACCTTAAATTATCAATGTTTTAGGAATCCTCCAATGATTCGTTGATTATATCATCCATTTCATAGCCAACCTAGCTAGTAAATTTCACCCATTAATCATGTTAACGATGAAGGGGGTCACCTATCTATAGGAAAAAGCTTTCCATGAATCTATTGATAAGATTAACCAATATCGGTTTCATCCACTAGTCATTATGAAACAATCATACTAAAATTTCTTCATCATACATGTGGTCAACATTGAGATACAAAAAATTTACATTATCATATATAATAATGATGTAGTAAAATATAAAATTTCTAATATCCAATCCCAATGATGTTACATACTAAGACCTGATATTCCAATATTGAGAATAATTTTATTTCAGTCATCTTTATGTTCAAAAATCTGAGTCACTACCTGAAACACCACAAAGTAAAATTATTCTCTCATAATTCTAGTTGAACATTTTTCCTAATATGTGATCATCCTATAAAATATGACATTCAATCCATGTCATTGATGGAAATAATAGGAAAGGGTGAGAACATTTCTTCACAGGACACCCTACCTCAAAGAACATTCTACTAAACTCTGAGATCCTATAAAAAGAGGTTTTCTATTCTCATAACACTCCTAAAGAATATGACATGTATTTTAATATATCAACTAAATGTATAAGTATGATGATATTGGAAACCCTAAGATTAACCTAATTGTCATTGGGATTTAATTTGATTCCCTAACAAATATAATTTTTTAATACTCATTATTTATATCTAAATCCTAGATCAATGATGAGGTAGAATACCGAGATCTTATTTTATGATTGGATATATATCTATAGATAATTTTAACCTATATGAATTAAAAAAAATAATATCTTGTGATCAAACTGAATAATGGATAGTACATAATAAACAATGAATAATTGACCCCCCTCCCTTATGAGTTATGTGAAGGTTGTAAGATCCCAACATTTTTCTAGAGATGCATCAAGGTGATTTAAAAGTACTATTTTCCCTTTTGTTGAGTTATTTTAATTTGGGTTTTTTCATGGCGTGTGTTTGGATTAACTAGATAAATCCTGAAGGAATGAGGGGTTGTGTATGATTGGCACATGGTTAGAGAAAACCGTGCATGCTAGCCCTGCAACCCATGTAAGACTGGGAAATGGGGAATTTCTTGGTTAGTGCACAGTTTGTCAAAAAAAATTCCCTCATAGAAGTTACCATTCATCTTTAAACTGAAAGGTTCACTATATAGGAACACAGTTAGGGATAATTGTGGGCCTATTCCTATCAAACCATACATGGGAATTAAGTTCACCTAAAAACTAGTTTTTTAATTTCCAAAATCCCATAATTAACCCCCAATCGACCCCCATTTGACCATGGCTCATCTTCTACTACTTTGGAGCTATTTGTAAAAATTATAATCATTATAGACCTCAGTTCTTCATGATTCGAATCCTGGATCGAATATCTTTAGCCATATCGATAAGTGTATCTTATCCCGTTACATTCTTGTTCATCCTCCTTTCTTCTCTCCTTTTGGTGGGATATTGTCCTCTATTTTTCTAGATCTAGATCTAGATTTGATTAATCCAGATCATGCATTTTGGAATTATATTTAGATATAAGATATCATGATTTTTTAACCTTTATTTAGGATTTAATGTTTCAGATCTCGTTCTACGTCATTGTGTTGCTAAATTTTTGGGGATTTTTGTTAGGTAATAATTATTTAAAAAATTGAGGTTGGTGGTCTGATATTGAATTCACATAGTCATGATTTTGATTTTTTTATGAAAATTTTATAATTACTAGAGTTATTTAGTAATTTGAATTCCAAAATTGGATTAATTGATTTGGAAAACTAATGAATTGAAGTATTGTTGACATATATTATTAATCGAGGAATTAATATTAATATTTAGGGGATGTCCATTTAGATAATCAATTGAGTAATTAATTAGGATATTTCTTGATTTTGGATTAATATAACTAATTTGTGGATTAATTATGTGATATTGATATTATGGATTAGGATAATTAAGTGTGTAATTGATTATGAATAATTAAGATTGAGAATGAGATAATTAATTTGGGAATTAATTGTGGGTTTTGATTTGTGAGTATTGATTAAATAATTTTAAAATTAATCAATGTGCTTGAGAAACATAATTTATTGGGAAATTTATTATGGAAAATTAAATGAAAAAACAAATAATGAATTCGTAATGAAGTTGGAGTTATTAATTATTTTTTTAATTTATTAATATTATTTATAGGATTATTTAATTGTTAGATTAACTATGGGAATTTTTGAGTTTAACTAATTTTTTAATTAGTAATTGGATTTATGTGGAAAATTAATTATTGAATAAATTTTATGTTGAAAAATGGTAACATGGTCATTAAAATGTGAATTAAATAATAGGAACATGGTCATTCTAATGTATTATGTGTTAATGGGAACATAATCATTTCTGTATGAATTAAATAATAGAAACATAATCATTCTAATGTGTGATGTGTTAATGGGAACATGGTTAATAATGTATGAATTAAAGAAAGGTAACATGGTCATTATATTGTGGGTAGTATGAATGGAAATATGGAATTCAAGTATGAATTAAAGATTGGTAACAAAGGTACTATGAGATATGACCTCACTTGGAAATACTTTGGGTTCCACCATGATCCGAAGCATTTTTTGAGATATGATATCACCATTGAATACTATTGGATCTAACATGACCTAGGATATGTAATATGATATGATTTTACTAAGAAACACTTCGGGCTCCTATATGATCGAAATCAGGCATTGTGGTACGAGTTTCATTTGGAACATAAGAGTAAATGTATTCAAGTAAAGAATAATTGAAAATGTGATAAATCTTTAATTATTCATTGTAAATATTTATTTATACAAATGCTTACACAATTATCTTATGGGATATAAATTTAGACACCATTGATTTTGGCAAACTAAGTTGTACTTACACCCGACTCGGGCTGCTTATTTGGTACCCAAATAGATATTATTATTGCAGGACAGGTTAAGGGAAAAGGACTTGGGTTAGACTGCTAATTTGGTGATGGATATTTGATGAGAAAACATGAGGTGGTTTAGGACCCATTTTGGATTCATCACTATATTTATTTTCATTTTTTGTTTTAAACACTTGGCACTTACATTAGCATGGCATGTTTTCTGATTTAGTTGGATATTTTATTTCTTCATTCAATTATCTTGAGATATTGGTATTTTTAGGGTTATATATTCTTCTTCTAATGTTTATTTATTTCCATAGGTGTATTAATATGATATAAGAGGTTATAGTCTCCCAATGATCATTTTATCACACTCATTCTACAAGTCAACTGCCTCTGGCGTATGAGGATGCATTTTGAGGGCATGTGAATGACCAGATCTGGGAACCAGTGCATGGATCCTAGGACGGGACATTACAAAACGGCATTAGAGACCTAATTTATTCTCTCTGTTTTTCTATATTATTACTATTTGGGAAAAGTAAACATGAATCTAGGAAGAGTCGATCCTTGGTATTAATGTCATGTATGGGAGGTTCAAACCCATGTATTAGAGAAACCCATAGTACCCAAGTTATGATTTTTGTTATTTTTGTTTTCTATTATAGTTGAATATTTTTTCACCTTGGGTGATGCACTTCTCATGTGATGTGAAATTTGTTTTCTTATATTTCTTATGAATTAACTCATAGAATGAATGACATGATAGTTGAGTATGCATGAATCATTCAAGGTGCCCAAGATTATATTGTGACATGCATTATTTTTGGAACACATGAGAAAATGTTTCTTTGGTATGTTTTTTATCATAAACTCTTTTTTCTTTCATGTAAAATTTAATTCAAAATGGTGGATAATATAAAATTTTTAATTTAAAAATAATGAAAATTATAAATAAATGGTTTTCTAAATGAGAAACTTTTTATGAGAATGATAACACATTTTTTTTAACCAATACCAAGTTGTAGGGTGGTTAAGAGTAGTGATAGAACCTCGGTTTAACAACATGGAGAGGTTTGAGGAAAATTATTTATATGGATTTTTGTTACTTTTATCTTACATAAATTTGATATAATTGTTTCATGATTCCTACTACCTGTGTTTGGAATTGCAGTGTTATGCCTCCATGGTGATTCTTGTTGAGAGGATGACCTAAGGACATGGCTAGTAATTCCATACTAGTAGTGGAACCTAGGGCACTGTTCATGATGGGTGTGAAAGTAGGGGAGATGTTCAATAGAAAATTCCTCACTCTATTTAGTTTATGGGAAGAGTCCAATTGAGGGTTATGAAGAGTATGTATGATATGAATAGAGTTTTTCAGTTTTAGCACCCTCTAACCTTTACTAGAGAGGGTGGCCCTGAGGGAGATGAGTTCTAGGTTGAGTCCATTGAGATGATACTTGATTATCTTGAAACTTCTATTGAGAGGAGGGTCAATTTTGCTTCTTATATTGTTCAAGAATTAGAAAATTACTACTGGTAAATTCATGCATGGGCTTAATAGACTGATGTTATGTAATGGAATGAATTTTTGGAGAGGTTATCAGATAAATTCTAACTAGAGATGTGGAATTATGAAAAATTAGCAGAGTTTATGTGACCTACTCAGGGGAGAATATCTGTGATTGACTATGTTGGACAATTTAAAAACCTAAAATTATATTCTCCAATATTGGTATAAGATAATACATTTATGGAGAGGCATTTTTATGATGAACTTAAGTGTGTGATGAAGTCAAATTTTAACCCATTTAGGTTAAATAAGTTAACCAATCAGGTGGATTAGGCTCTCATAGATAAGGGGAACCTAAAAGAGGCTTCCAGTATTGAGAATATTTTTGATATTACATGATCATGTAGTGTGAATTTTGAGAGTATGAATCATTGTTATTAGAACATTATCTAGTGTAGGGGGAAGAAGACTGGTCATATAGGAGTGCCAGTTCCACAAGACCATACATGAGTGATCTGTCATCAGTGCGGTGTGTTATGAAATTATTTTAGGAACTATCCCTGACAAATAGTAGAGTTCCAATCTTGAGGTACGATGGGACATCTACAGATGTTCTATAATACACAGTGATAAAAAATATTGAGGGTGCAACTGGACCAAGTTAGAGTGTGGGAATAGAATCTTCTACACCCTATCAGATGTGAATCTAGAGTTCTACTGTCCAAGGTGGTAGTGGTAGTGGAAAAGATTCTTTTGGGAAAGACCACCCATATTAGCATAGTTTTGCAACATAGGGGATTCAAGAAAAAATCATAGGGAAGTGGGGTCATACAACTATATGTAGTGCAACCTACACTTTTTGATAGAATGTCTAGACATAGACAATGAAATATATTGTTATTGTAACTTCTACATTATCTAGTTACTTATTTGTTAATGGTGCCTTTAATTTATTTATATTTTCAAAAAAAAATAATGGTTTGAGCCTAGTGGTGAAGTTTTTAAGAGTGACAATGACGATAGATACACTATTTGGGAGAATGGTATAGAGACATATTTTATGTGAATAAGATGTTCTCTCAATATCGGGGAGTATTGTTTTATGGGGGATCTTTGTATCTATGATATATCCAGATTCATCCTAGTTATGTGTATGGATTGGCTAGCCCCATACCAGTCTCAAATTGATTACAACCATCTGATAGTGACCTTTAAATCAAAATATTGTGACAAATATATTCACAATGGAGAGTGGGATATCTAGGATGGATGACATGGGACGAATACTCAGAAACTAGAAGATCTTATATCCAATATTTCAATATTATTATAGGATGATGGAGGAGTGATGAATGGAATCCTTCCACCCATAGTGGGTAGCATTTCAGATGTTTTTCCTGAAAAATTCTCAAGGTTTCCACTAGAAAGAGATGAGGTGTTCACTATTGAGATCATTCAAGGGGATGATACTATTTTTATTCCACCATTGAGAATGGCACTGATAGAGATTAAAGATCTTAAGAATCAGTTGGAGGAGTTACAGGATATGTGATTGATTTCTCCAAGTATATATCCTTGGTGTTCTTAAGTGTTGTTTATTAATAAGGATGATAAGAATCTAAATTTTTTCATTGATTAATAAAATTTCATCTGGATAACTATGAAGAGCTATTATCCTCTTCCATGTATTGATGATTTATTTGACCAGTTGATAGGAGCTTGTGTGTTCTCAAAATTAACTTCAGATTAGGGTATCATCATCTGACAGTTCGGATTTCTGATATACTGAGGAATTATTTTCAAAGAAGGTATGGTCAATATGAGTTCATTGTAATTCTATTTGGGTAGATTAAAAAACTAGCAGTGTTTATGGACTTGATGAAAAGAATCTTACATTAGAACCTGGCTCAGTTTTTTGTAGTATTTTCGGACAACATCTTGTTGTAATAAAAGACTCATGATGACAAATCCCAACATCTTGGATTTGTCTTGAGTACACTGAAAGAGCATCAGTTATATGTCAAGCTATCTATGTGCCAATTTTGGATTGATTAGGTACTCTTATTGGGTCGCATCATCTTAGATAAAGGTGTGTTTACAAACCCAAAAAATTTTCAGGAACTGGATTCTTGGGAGAATCCCAATAACATTTTTTATATCTAAATCTTTCTGGGGTTTGCTGGATATTATCTAAAATTCATCTAGGAAATTTTCCATATTCATCACTAGTTTTGGGATTCACTAGAAAGAGGATTAAGTTTTATTGGTCCAAATCATGTGATAATTACTTCTAAGATATGAAGGAGTGGTTGAAATGAGCCCTGATCTTAATCCTACCCAAGTTGGGTGAGGAGTACATGGTGTATTGTGATGCTTATGGGATCATACTCGATGTAGTGTTGATGTAGGAAGAAACAGTTGTAGCTTATGGTTCTCGGTAGTTGAGGAGACATGAATGGAACTACCCTATGCCTAAAATTGAGTTGGATGGGGTTTTTTATGACTTAATGTGTTGGAAACATTACCTTTTTGGTCAAAATTTGATGTGTTTACCGATCACAAGAGCTTAAGGTATATCATTTCATAGTGAGATTTTTTTCTAGTGTTTTAATATTGATTTCTTCTTCATGGTTTCAATTTATATTGCTACATTTTGATTTTCCCTATGTGTTCTATGGTTCATGGAATTATATAACCAGATGTCAACAAGAGGCTGCTTCAAAAGAGGTTTAAAGCATGAGTTTTCACTATACCATTTCTTTTCAGAATTGAATGTTTGATAGGGTATGGATTTTTCTATAAGTACAAGGAATGCACACCATTTCATGAGACAACTAGCCGAGTAACAATGGATAGTGGAGGATATAAATAATGTTTTTTAATCTGGGAGGGGATTTTTGCTTTTATTATAGGTTATTTAAGGTCTCTAGTTGTTAGACCATTGGGCCTTGGTTTGTTAACTCTTTGATGTCATGGAGGTTTCCCCTTATTACCTTAAAAGGAGGCTTATCTTAATAAAAAAATTCAGTAAAAAAACTCAAAATCAGACTATTTAGGAGTCTAGTAATGAGTGGAATATGATGGATTTACTAGATGAGATGCATGTTGTAGTTCAGTAGAGTTAGGATCAAATGAATCTTGTTTCAGTTTCAGTGGAGTCTACACTTTTGAGTTATATTAGAGTGGCAGTATGAGGATCCAAAGTTTTTTTCTTTTACAAAAATCCTTGAATGTGGGGATTCACATTCTAATTGGAGAATATATGAGGATGATATCATCTATGTAAATAATCAAGTAGATGTTCCTATAATCATTCTTGTAGAGATTATGTAGGAATTTCATTCATCAATGTGTGTGGTACATCCAAGTGTGACCAAAATATACCATGACCTATGAAAATCTTTTTGTTGTACAGACATGAAAAATGAGATAGAAGGGTTTGTGAAATGATGCTACACCTATAAGAAGGTGAAAGTAGAGCATCAATGACCTATAGATTTGTTGTAGCCATTACTGATTTTGGAATGGAAGTGGGATGATGTGACCATGGACTTCATGGTAGGTCTTCTGAAGATGCCTAGAAATAATGACTCTATTCGTTATTATGGATCAACTAAATAAATTATTGAATTTCATGCATATATGTGAAACCTTATTAGTATAGCAGCTAGGATAACTACATGTTTGAGATATAGTCTATCTTCTTGAGGATCCATAAACTATAGTTTCAAACCATTACTCATGATTTAATTCAAATTTCTGGTAGGGCTTGCAGAAGTTAGTTGGTACACATGTATTATTGTGAACATCATTCCACCCACAGACAGATGTGATGTCAGATTGTACTATACAGGTGATTGAGGATATGTTTGTGGAATCTATTTATGATTTTTGTGGATATTTATATAATCACCTAGCTTTAGTTAAGGATTCAATAAAATTAGTTATGATGAAACTATATAGATGGGACCTTATGGGGGTCTTTATGGTATGCAATATAGATTACCTTTAAATTGGATGGATGTATGTGATTCATAATTATTTGGTGTGGGAATCAAACAACAGATGTCAGAGAAGAATCTGTTGATTTGAAAAATTATAACAATAAATTATGGTTGATACATGTAATATGATGATATATAAAGATAAAAATAGTGTTTATAGAGGGTTATCATGTATTCCTTAAGTTTTCTCCTAGATTGGTTCACCATAAGATATAAGGACATGGAACATTAGCACCTAGGTTTTTTGGACCATTTTAGGTTGTGGAATGAATCGGGTGAGTGGAATACTGAATAGATCTTCCATATAAATATGGTGATATTCATGATGTTTTAAATTTGTAGAAACTATGATGGTATCACCCCAAACCATCTCATGTGATCAGGGAGGATGATGTTGTTCTTGAGATAGATTCTCCCTTTTAGAAGTATCTGATATGTGAGTTGGATCTTAGTGATATATTATTACAAGGAATGACCATGAAAATTATTCATTTATTTTGATAACATGGTAATGTGAAGGATGAATCATGGGAAATGGAATTATATTTGAGAGCTCAATGGAACAATATTTATTGACTCAAAATCTTATAAGATCTTAGGAGTGCAACTCAAGGATGAGCTATTATAAGCTAGGGAGATTATAAGATCCCAACACTTTCTGGAGATGTATCAGGATTTTTTTAATGTAATATTTTTTCCTTAAGTTTTCCACTTTTCATTTGGGTTTTACCTAGTAGTGTGTTTGGGTGAACATGAGAAAAATTGAAGGAAAGATATGTTGTGCACAGTTGGTGCACAGTTGGGGTAAACTATGTGTCCCATCACAACAAACTATACAAACATTGACAATAGATATTTTCACTATTGTCTCACCCTTTTTGAAATTTTTAACCCTCGTACAAGTAATCATGAACCCCTAAAATAATAGGTGCACGGTTTAGGCACACAATTAATAAAAATTGTTCTCCTTTACCCAGAAAACCATGAATGAGAATTAATTTCACCATAGAATTACTTTTTTATTACCTGGACCCCCTATTTTACCCCAAGTCAACCCCATTAGACCCTAGGTCTTCGTTCATGATTTTGGGGATCAACAAATGATTTACATGCCTTACTGACCTCTGTTATTCGATATTCAAATCCCAGATCAATAATTTTTATAACTCCCGGTAAATGGATCTTATCCCATTTATTTCACATTCATCCTCCTTTCGATTATCCTTCATTTGGGGAACTTTTTTCACTATTTTTCTATATGTAGATATTGATTTTTTAAATATATATCTAGGCTTCTGGATATACATCTATATCTAAGATATCTTGAATAGTTTAATGTTGATTTAGGGTTTTATGATTTAGATATCATTTCACATTATTGTGCTTCTCACTTTTTCTGTATTTTAATTGAGTGATCTCTCAAAAAATATTTTCGGTAGGTGTTATAATATACAATTCCCAAATAAATGTTTTCATCCATGTATAAAAATTTTATAATTTCTAGAATTATTTAGAAATTCCAATCATAAATTGTGTTTACTGACATGTCCAATTGATGAATTGAAGTATTATTGAAATAGATGATAAATTTAGGAATTAATACTAAGATTAAGGGTGTCCAATTAGATAATTATATGGGGAGTAAATACTGAGAATTAGGGATTTTAGATTAATATAATTAATTAGGGGATTAATTATTTGATATTGTTATTATAGCTTCGGGTTATTAATTAAGGAATTAATTTTGAATAATTGAGATAGAGAATGGGATAATTAATTGTTGAATTAGTTATGGGGTTTGAGTATTGAGTATTGATTAATTAATTGTGAAATTAATAAATTAGTTTGAAACACTTAATTAAATTTTAAATTAACTTGGGGAAATAAAGAGATAAACTAATTGATGAATTAGTAAGGAAATTAGATGTATTATTTAATTTTTGAATTTATTAATATTATATATGTGATCTGATAAATTTTAGATTAACTAATTGAATTATTGAGTTTAAATAATTTTTTAATTAATAATGTAAATTATGTGGATAATTATTTTTTGAATTGATTATGGGTTGATAAATAGTAACTTGGTCATTCGAATGTGAATTTAATAATGGGAACATGTCCATTCTGATGTGTGATGTGTTAATGGGATTATTGTCATTTAAGAATGAATTAAAGAATCAGAACATGGTCATTCAAGTATTAATTAATGAATGAGAACATGGTAATTATATCTTATATGGTATGAATGGTAACATGGAATTAAAGTCTGAGTTAACGAATTATAACAAAGGTACTCTGAGATATGACATCACTTTGAAATAATTCAAGCTTCAGCATGATCCAACAATGGTATTGAGATTTCATATCACATTTTAATTCTTTGGGCTCGGTCATGAGATGTAATATGTGTTATGATGTGATATTACCTAGAAACACTTTGTGCTCCAGTATGAGTTGAATCTAGAATTGAGGTACAGGTGTCCAAAGGAACCCATGAGTTAATGTAGTTATGTAAGGAATAAATGATAATATGGTAACTGTTTACCTATTAATTGCACTTATTTCATTATATATCTGTATACAATATCATTTTATTAGATATTATTTTAGACATTAATGGTGGTGGCTTACTAAGTTGTACTCATACCCTACTAGGGATGCATTATCAGTACCCGAATAAACATTATTGTTACATGAAAGATTAAGGAAAAATGACTTGTATTAGATTTTTCATTTGGGAATGAATCTTGGATTAGGGAATAGACATTGTTCGGGACCCTCCTGGTTGTCATTGGTGTCATTATTTTCAATTTTCATTTTATACACTTAACACTTACATTAGCATGGATTGTTTTGTTATTTAGTTGGATATTTCATTTCCTAATTTGATTGTCTTGAGATATCATTATGTATGTGGTTATATATGCTTCTAATATTTTTTATTTAGTTCCACTAGTGTATTACATTGTTAAAATATTGTATAGTATTCCCATGATCACCTTGTCAGACCCTTGATGCTAGTCGAGAGACACTTGTATATGGGGATGCACGCTTGAGGTCATGTGATTGACTATCTTGGGGAACCAGTGCAAGGTAGTTGATCAGGTATATTAAAAGGATAATGATATTATAATTCCCTTTTTACCCAATTTTCTATCACATGTATTGATACTAGAATGATAGACCTTTTTCACTAGTAAAAAAAATCCATTATTCTTTCCAATCTTAAAAAGGTTGATGAAATTATTCACATAACACATTGAAGGGTAGTCTCCCTAGTCATTATATGTGACATGGGTGAAATCAATCAGATTAGTGGTACCACATGACCTGATGTTCCAACACATGTTAGTATATGGATATTACTCATAATTGAATTCCTCAAAAATGGGACCCTTCCATTTCACCGAGCTGGAAAGGAATATATATGATCTAGGGTATTATTATTCAACCTCGAGTATGGGGCACATTAATACAATGTACTCTATAAATTTGTAATTTAAATAATCTATCTTAGATGAATCACAGATTGGTGGGGGGGGGAGGGACAATTTCCATTACGCTAGAGGACCACATGGGCTCCTTTGGTTTTCATTAGTTAGGAACCCAAATCTCTACCAAAATTAGGAGGTTTGGTCTTTTTTACATATGATGATTCTTGATAGTGTCGATTTCACATTGATGTGTCTTTCATTTCAAATACATGGAAACATATTCAATCTTATATATAAGGTTTGTACACTACAAATTAATCATGTACATTTTTAGTATAGCGAATGAATATACCGAGAAAATATCCATCATCATTGAAAAATAAGATCAAGTAAAATATTTATATTACATTATTATTTGTCAAATGGTATTTACTCATATCCATTGAGTATAATTGGATAAAGATAATCAAAAACTTCATGATGTGTAAAACATTAATAGATTTGGCTTCCTTCTTTAAATAATGAAGAAAAATGGATTTTATTTCTATAATTTTGTTTTGTGTAACTTATAATCAGAGTATAACATCATGTCTAACCATTCATCTTGATATCATGTATCTTAAAATGGGTAGAATTTTTTTTTGAATAATATTGTGTCATATATACTCAATGAAATGGTGGAAACAAAATAAATATTGTCTAGAAAAACACTGTCATTCCTTGTAGGCCAATCTCACCACAAGACACAATATAAAATATATTAATTGATATATTTAATGGGGAAATTTATACCAAAAAAATAAAATTTTCTATACTTTGGATCTCTATATGTGTTCAAATCCCAATGTGTGACCAATCAATAAAGAAACTTATTAATTTATAATGAGATGATGAGAAGGGGATGCATCCATTTCATAACTTTGAGGTCATTTCAAATCCGATTGCAGGAGTCTTCTACAAGATGTGTTTCATATAATCATTTATGTAAGGAGAATTGGTATGAGTTTCTACAACTCCTAGGGTACTAGAGAAGATTCCTCTTCAGTTGGAACCTAAGTGGGAATTATTATACATCTTACATATTGTGTTTTAGAATGGATCATAAACATTATCTATGAATGGTGGGGAACATGTCACTCCCTCCTCCTCTAATATTGTATTTTCCATGAAATACATTTCATAATTACCTCCATGGACCAAATTAATGGAAGTAGGACTATAAACTACAAAACATCAAAGGTCCTTGCCTTCTAAACATATATTGTAGGATACCTAACTCCTTTTCGCATGATGTTAAACTACACAACAACATCATTGTTACATGATATTACACTATGTCACATTTGGTCCAACCTAAATGATTGTAACAGTGGTATCATTTAATCCTAACCGGAGATTCAATGCTAAGAAGGTAATAGTGTAAGAGTTTGTGGAAATTTGGGAGAAAGTGGTCTATCAGATTGAAGATATTATCATATTCAACCTCGATAAAAAGGTAACAAAACATTCCTAGAAATTATATAAGGAGGACACATATAATAGGTTTATGTTGGATTTTAACAAATATGTCATCATCTATAGTTTCTCACACACTTGTTTGAACATAATGGTTTCACAATTTTTTCCATAAAAGTGTTTTTTAATAAAAATTTAACTTTCATTCAGTATGGGGTTTCTTCCCCCACTCCAAAAACCAAAAATAGGGTTTAATTTTCCATACTCATTATATTATAAAACAAGTAAATTATTATCCCATGTACAATAGTTCTATTTGTAAAGAAGACCCATAAAACACTATTAATGTCCTGGTTCGCATGAAAACAATTGCCCCCCTACATATCAGATGTAACTATACATGGGACTTATAATAGAACTATATGAAATCAACATTTTTATTCTTATGGGATATATAGTGACACCTATATCCTTACCTTATGCCTAGTTGCACCTCCCTTCCAAAAATAATTCCCCAAATTTGAACATGATCATTGTAGAGATGGAATTATAACAAAAAACTATGAATGTATTGAATCCAATTTTTTTTGGGAAACAAATTGATTAAAAGATACTTTACTATGGTCTGCAAAAAAAATAATAACATTATAGGTTTCTCAATTATTATAATACAATTTAAAAATAATGTTACCTTATCTTGGGGTTTGTCCCTACACTCATTGTTTGAAGTTCTTTATTTTACCAGGATCAAAAAATGTTCTTACACTTCACAAATAGATCATACCCTTACAAAAATATTAAAAATATCCCACCACATGACATCAAAATACAATACATGGGAGTGTCAAAACAACAAGACTCTAAAAATCTTAGAGAGACATATTTTTCCTAATCTCATGCTTCCCTACATGAGAATTGGATTGATATTGATGCCTTTACATATGGATATTCTATACCATATAGAATTTACTTTCACTATTCCATGCATATGAGAATGATATATACAAGGAATAATCCTTTAATATAAAAAAATTATTTATTTTTTCCAATCATAAGAGATATAGTTATTTTTGTATACTCTACCATAGAACAAGCCATTTTTATTGTAGTTAGAATTAGAACATCCCCCCCTCTGATATAATAGTCTAATCTTCATGTGAGATTTAACATGAGTTCACATATATGGGGACCTATGTTTCAAACAATACCCCTTTCTGTGCATATGATTCAAATATGTATATGGAATTATATTCCCATTAACTATGTGTATATTTATTCCTATCCACATAGGATACATAGTGACTCCCTAATGAAACATCTTCGTCCCAACCATAATGTTTGAGTCATTAGTTCCCCTTTTTTATGTTTTCCTATATATGATCCTCATCAGTGTCAGTGACATTTTTAATTTGATAATTATGTGTTTCTGGATTTCTATACATTAATTGGTTTACAATGATTCCCAAATAGTTTGTCATGTCCCCTCCTACAACATAAATATATGTATATTTATAATGTCTTATTATTTCTTACAAGCCTGTTTTTTGTAGGGAAGGACATGGCCAACCATTTTTATACACAGATATCACATCTTCCAAGCTGAATATTTAGGAAATAACAAAATGATAAATTGGAAAATTTTATAGGTTTATTGACTTTGGAATTAGAGAGACATAGAAAACTGGTACATTGGTGAACCAAATTATCTACCATTATATTCATCATAAATTTATCTATGCATAGACTTATCATACGTAGTATCTCAATTCATAACCTATGAAAAGTAAATATAAGATAGGGTAACCTCATATGCTCATTATGGTTAATAAAGTGAGATATAAATGGTAATATATGAATATGGGAATGATTACATTAGTGTGTTATTTAAATACCAATACCTGCATATCAAATCAAAAAATTTGGAGTCATAAAATAAATATTGGTAGTTCATAAAAAATGAAATATAAAAGAATCAATGAAGATAATCCATGTGATAAGAAATTGTTTATAAGACATGCGATTGTAGTATAGGAATAATAATTATTGATCTAATGTGATGGATACCCTAGAAGACATTCATAAGATGATAAGCATGGGCTAACCACATGTATAACAAATTTTGGATTTGGATTACCTCCCATGTAAAATATATTTGTCTTTTTATTACCAACCATTTAATATCTTTTAGGCTTAGAATAACCTCCAATTTACCATCTGGTTCTGGGATTGGGTAAACCTACCCTGAACACCTCTCCCTCATTTGAACTTTAATTATTACCAAATACTTTGGAGGGGGATATAGGTTCTAAAAATCAGATAAACCATACATTTTTCTTCCAAAAAGTCATATAACATTCACCATATTATATCCCATGAAATAAAAATAGGTTTCGTAAACATTTCATTATAGTAAAACATGTGACAAAGAAATGGGTTTCATAATCATCTCTCAATTATAATAATAACCACAAACCATTCAATGAAAATATAATAACGGTATCATTTGATTAAATCTCTAGTAAAACATAAAAAACAATAAACAAATCATTAATGAATAAAAATTCAATAAAAATATCCTTAAAACATTATTGATGGAAATTACCTTTCAATTTTGAAATAAATTCTTCAAAATATAAAATCATTCAATATAATAAGGAAAACAATTCATTGAAAATAAACATTAATTTTTTTAAGTTCTACTTAAAATATTTTATTATTAAATATAGTGTAAAAAGCAATTTATTCCATACATGATAAAATAATGAGTTCTTTCATATTTTTGGTGAAAAATCAAATTTATCTTATTTAGAAAATGACAAGAATATTTCTTTTATGAATTATTATAAAAATTAAAATATGTAAAATTTTAAAATATTAATTGATAAATAAATAAATCTTACATTAAAATGATTTTATAAAATAAAGATATGGATGGAAAATTATTTTTGATTGATGAGTTAAATACAAAATTTTTTCTAAGAAAAATTATTTTTGAGACATTAGTTCATAAAGAAAAGAAATTGAGTAGAAAAAATTTATTTTCTAGAAATAAATAGAGGATAAGAGAAAAATTATATTCTTGAGTGAGTTTTTCATTCAATCTCATAATTATAAACCATATCATAGTAAAACAAGATAAATAATGAAATTATAACATTAAACCATTACCACTTTGGAAACTATTATATTTTAAGCCTTGTGAAAGAAAAAACCATTGTTTTATATTTATATCCAATAATTTTAATTAAAAGGGTCATAAAATATATTCATGTGTAACATATATAAACTAAAAAAAATAAACAATTGGTGAATATGGCATGTTCCCCACAAACATAAAAGTGAGATGAAAATCACTTACATCAATCCTCAACAATATTCATTTAATTAAAAACCACCTATATAATAAATATAGATGTATTATGAATATATTTCATAAGAATAATAATATATATCATAACATATATTTTGTAATTATTACCTTTTATTACCCATTTATTAATAATTTCCTTATTAAATTTACATTTCATAGAATAACTACATCATTTTCCATATAAGTTTTTGTTTGGTATTTTTGATCATTTACACTGATCATTGTTCCATTATCTCAAAAATGAAACCCATGATATAAATATCATATATATTTTGTATATATTTATCTATAATAATATATAAATTTTATTAATTCAAAATATATTTCACCATTCATGGAAATAGTAGGCCATACGTATGCATGATCGTTGTTTCCATTTTCTTGAAAGGAAAAATGAAATAAAGGTAAATAATATATAACTATAAATATATAAATTTTATGTCATAGATATCACATGTATTAATTAAATATATCATTATTACACACCATGTTAAAATGAAATGTAAAACATATCACATTGCATTATTAATGTGGTAGTCCACACGTACTAATGAGAGATATTATCATTATCCAAATGATTTAAAGGTAAGAAATATGATGTGTTATTGTAATTATAGGTTCATAAGTATTTCATATGCATATAATTTTTATCAAATATAAAATTAAAATGCATATGTTGATTCCCACCAAATCAGCATCGTAAAATATATTTGGGAAGAAATACTTGAGGTATGGATATTATTTTATCTCCAAAAAAGGTTAGGAAGGTGGAAACAATCATGTGAATCACATAATAATTATAAGGATTCATGGGTGTGTAACCCTCATAAGGTCATCTGAATGAATCAAGTACAACACATGATCTAATTCTGATCACATAGACCTCCTTTGAAAAGATTCACTATTCTTGTGATGGAACTGAGACAATCACTGATGATCGTGCAAAGGCTTCCAGTTAGGAACTTCCGATCATGAGAGTTTTCAACTAGTGGAAACATGAAAATTTTTAAAACTTGTTATTATATAAAGGATTAAAATATTCAAAATGTGGAGATATTATGCATTTTTTGATTTTCATGTGTTGTTCTCATGTTATTTGAATTGCACCATAATTCCCCTGGTGACATGTTTGTCTTGTCAAGGGAAAGAAAATTTAAATATCACCTTCATCGTACAAAGGGCCTCAAAAATTACCATATGATAATGTGTTTCACCTATAAATCTATATAAAAGAATATTAGTTTCTCGTTATAATGCTTGTGAATCACATCAATACCAATTATTAGTCGTGCAACACATCACAAACAATGAATGTTATTTTATTTGAAAACACACTCACATCTATATAGAATATAATGTACAAGTAAAAAAGGAAATAAAAAGGGGAATGGAGGAATATTCATACAGTGTAAGGATAAACAATCTTTTAGTAGAAAGGGATCATGTGACCTGGGTGATCAGCATTGATCATGTGATGCCCCGTCAATAATGAATCATGACCTCACAAAAGCCTATAGACATGTTGGTTTAACCTCATGAAGGACCCCTTAACAATATACTTTAGTCTCATGAAGGAGACCAGGTGAGTTGTATTGGATCAAATGATTTTTGATAGACTCCCTACATGTATCTTGGTCTCATGGAGACCACTAAATATGTCGTCCTGAGCTTGTGTAATCACCACTACATGTAATCAAAGTTTGGATAAATCCATTTGATCTGATAGGGTCCAATAAACATAATAGTGGTGGTCGATTCTCATAGTCTCAAGACATCAATTAACTCCATGGATGACCCACGATAAGATCATATAAATTGTATGATACTAGAATCCCTCCACAGAATTCATATCAAGTACTCAAGATACATTATGTGAATTTGGGAACATAACCATGGTCATAAGGCATATAAATCCATCTCTATATGTATAAAAATGAATCCATTAACAATTAATGGAGGGAGAATACTACATAGGATCATTCATTCATGTGATCAAAAAAGTGTTCCACTAGGTAAAATATGGGGATAGGACTAAGGGATCATGTGACATGCATATATTCTTCACATAATCATTCTATAGGTCACACGAATGAATAAAATGGTGCATATGTATCATAAAAAGATGGTACCACATGTATTCATGGTCATGCATAACCTAAAATAAGATAACAACAGAAACAACCTAAGGCACATATAAAATAAAAGACTGGAATAAATACTAAAAATGACTGGAGACTTATACAAGGAAGGATAATATGATCTTAAAAAACATCTAATCACATATGAAGATAGTATGAAAAAATAAGAAATCTCTCCCAGTCATGAGACACTAATTTAATATGCCATATAGATCATGATATGTCCCTTGAACATGTCATGAAATTCATATAATTCTTTCCAAGAATTCCATACAAGTCTTGTGTATCCCTCTAAGCCTTTTATACAAATATTTTTATGGCCACCAAACATGTTTTCCAAGTTATATGGCATCATCAGGACGTGTCATCTAGGTATTATGATGTTACCAAGACATGTCAAGCAGTTATCACGTTTCAACCAGGACATGTCAACGAGTTCGCACGTTGTCCTCCAAAAGAGTATTATAGGTCATGATGCACCCTTATGAAAAGTTATCCATGATCTCATGATGTCCTCCAGATAATTCATCGTGGTCATGTGACACCATCCAAACATGTCGTCCTTAATGATTTGATTCCCTCCATCAATGCCATAAAAATTATGTGATTTTCTTTAGACTAGTAAATTAGATCATTCAGCATGTTCTTTAGGTATAAAGGACATGTAGATACTTCCTCATAAATGTATTATAAAATATATATAAATATGTCAATAATAAAATAAGGCATTTCAGGTATAAAATTACGAAATATAAGTTAGACCATCAACCATTGTCAAGAAAATGTCCCAGGGAATGATAACATTGCCTAGTGGATATATTTGGGAAACCAAAAATATTAATCCCCAATAAAACTATATAATAATAAATATGAATCATTTTATATATAGGATACATGGGATTCCATCATAAGGACCATGATCAAATGGTAATCCACTCCGGTGTGAGTCCCCCGATATCTCTGACATTCCAACCATCAAGACCTATTCTCTCCCATAGGCTGATCATTATTCCTCATCCACCAACATATTGATAAGGAAATTGATATATGATGTATCTGATTCCTTCTATAACTAGGATACATTGGATAAAATCCTATGACCCAATCTCCCGATCAAACATCTGAGGGGATTCTCTAGTCCACAAGGCCAGCATCCAAATATAGTGAGATTTATTACATGTATCCCTTATTTCTCACTCCCATCATAGATAATGTGGTATTGGGGACTTGAAATGATATTATCTCTCACATAATGAATCTCTACCCACTAGAAAATCCTTATTATATATGTTCTTATTATTGTAATGCTACAAATGTTCCCATAAAATGGCATCCACCTCAGTGCAAGTCTTGATGGCATGACCAAACCATGATAACTCTAATTCCAGTCAAATAAAGAATATGTAGTATGCCTCTCTAAGGATAAATATAAATACCTAATATTCAATTTCCCCCATATATTAAATTTCTTTATGATGTTAAACTTTATAGTTTTCATGAACTTCATGGGTTTTGATTTTTTTATGAGAAAGATACATTAGATGCCTTGTAAAGGATTAATACAATCCACATAATATTAGTCAACTCCCAGGATGGTATTAATATTAGGAGTCCTAGTCTATATGGCTTCAAAATATAATCATCTACCCATTAATGGGAAACATATGAGGAACCTTTGGTATATACATATGGCCCCGTTAATATAACCCCCTTTTTACTTGGACGGATTTTACACTTGATCATTTTTGGAGGGTAACTGGTCTAGTATCAGGATTAGGAAGATATAGTTGAATATATATTAAATCTATAAGGGACTCCCATAATAGTCAACCATTCCCCCCAAAAGGAAATGATGAGCCCAACCTCACACACTCTCGAAAAATGTGTGTTCCAAATTGTGGTTGGGTTTGAAACCTCAATTGAACAACTAACTTTGGAATGGCAGTTCGTTCTCAGTTATGGATATGGTAACTATTGGGAGTTTCTATAGACGATTAAAAAAAAGTTGAACCATACATGAATGATTTTAAAAGATACTTAACCCCCATAATAAACCATCATATTAATCCATCCATATCATTCTCATCAAGTAGAAATAGTTAACATGACATGAATATATCAAATGTAAAAAACAATCAGTTGATCCCATGTAATTAGGGTTCTCATGAAATAATTCTATCCCCACTATGACAGTCCATGCGAGTAGAATGGTTGAAAAAGAATAAGATATAAAAATTTCATTACCTATGAATATCTGACTGAGGATGTAGAATTCCGGAAGTAATGCACTAATGGGTGACATTTTTCCATGTGGTCATTATAATTATAGATACTACTCTAACAAAAAATACACTTACCCAAGATCATGACATCACACAATGATTATTCAGGAAAATTATCTATGAATAAAACCCTTGTGATTCATAGAACAACCTTACCTACCTGATACCTTCAGTTACGGGTGGAGAATAAGATGATTTTTGAATACTATCAACATCCTATGATCCTGAAACTTGAGGACATTAATGACCCAAACTATTAGAAATAAAATCACCCAATATTTTTTATCAAATGTCTTATTATATTATATGGTTATAAAAAAACATGTACTTATTATTTCTTATTATACCTATTGGATTTAAATGACCATTATGTATCTTCACAGTATATAATATAGTCACTTAACAGTGATCACATGATTATTATAAATATTGGGTTTTAAAAATCCAATTATCACAGACAAATGAACCAATAGACTCAACCAGTAATATTTTACCCTATGAATCACATTTATCAGAGCTTCCAAGGGAAATATCATTTCTAGGATTTTATCATTACCAAGACCAAAATGATATCCAAAAACTTAATCATGAGTGAAACCATTTATTAGAGAATTTCATGCTCATCAAGATCACATCCCAAACCATGTTCTCCGAACCGACGCATGAATGAACCACCATCATGCACCATACCCTTAGGGAATTTTATACTATATTAAAGGGATATGTAATAAGACCCTAGAAATATGAGTATGTATATTATTTTTTATATAATAATGAATTTATTTCCATCCTAGTATTTTAACTTTATAATTTTTTTTTACCTAATAAAACTCAAATAGTATTTTTTTTAATATTCCAATTCAATTAAAAAATATTTTTTGATAAATTAATTTATTTTTTAATTAATAAATTATTTAATAAAATATTATTTTCAAAGAGTTTATATTAAATATAAATGATGACATAATTTGTATGATGTGAAATTTGATTTTTATAAGTTCTGAAAAATTATTATTATAAAAAACAAGTCATTTTCAATATTTGTCGAGTTTTAATTTAAATATAAAAATTCACATATTTTGATAACTATTATATAAAATTATTCTTTTTTTTAATCATAACATCGAGATTATCCAATGGTAAATTTTTCACAATTTATCGAGATAATCGAATTTTTGGGTAAATATTAAATATTTTATAAATATACTTTGTGTTTTATGACATCACAATGACCCATAATGTGAAGTAATATATAATATAAATAGGATACAGGGCTAGATATATCTTTTACCTTTAAAATAATGTGATTTTAAGTTTATTTTATTTATTTTGTAAAGCCATTATGAATCTTCCAAGACTTATAATATATTTCAAAATTTTACAATTATTTCCATAAGAGTGTGACTCACCTCCACAACACAAAGGGTAATTTTTTATAAAATTCATCACTTTTAATTATAAAATAATGTAAAAAACTCGAATATTTCAGAATTAATGGGAAAAACCATGTAATGTTTTGTGGTTTTGGTTATTTTATTATGTAGAGTTTAAAACAAAAATAACGAAGAAATATATCTCTTTTCATATATAAACCCACCCAGGATCCCACTTATCTTCCCTAAAACTCATTAGAGCATGACAAAAATCTTCCCTCCACTACCTAGAGTCCTCCTAAGGAACCCCCAATATTTCAAGATTTCCCTCACAAGTGTTTCGAGTCACACACTCAACTAAGTGATCCTCACTTTCCTCTCCCCCTTTCTACTCATGCACCTTATTTGGAATTTTTATTCTTCATTTGAATTTTTTATACTTTAATTTAATTTATAAACATTCAATTAATATAAAGCACTCATTTTACCTACTAAATATTCATTGACTGTTAGGCACAGATCTTCGGGTGGTTTCCTACTTGGATTTTTATCTCACACCCTATTTGGGTCATGCTTTTGGGCCCAAACAGATTATATTGTTGTAGGTATAGATAAGGGAAAGCACCCTTAGACTTCTAGTACTAGATTTTCTATGGAGCTGGAGAGCATGAGACCAATCTATGGAATGCGATGCTGAGGAGTTTATCAGTTTTCCTTTTGTACTTTGGTTTAGTAATGTTTTCAGCATTGTGACTTGTTTGGATGCTTTTCTAGACATATATGTATCATGCATCATTTATATATATTTAAACTCTATTTGTTTCTTTATCAGTCTTCTGTTGTTTACTACTGTTGGATATTTACTGCTTCCTCTATTTCTTTTGTTTATCTTCTACTATATACTCTGCCAATGAGGGCATAGTTTCCCCACTATCACACCCAAGGCCCTCGCTGCTAGTCAGCAGCCTCTGGCGTTTGGGGAAATGTGCTTGAGGCCATGTGACCAATTGGGTACGGGGCGCCTCTGGGTGGATTCTGGAACCGGGTCATTAGAAATTAATTTTTACATGAAATATCCTATGTCCTTGCCTCATGATGATAAACTACATGGTTTCTCATGATCTACATGAGGCATGATTCATGTCATCACAGAACACATAGTGATTCCTAGATCTCCAATCCTTGTCCCATCTACAACAATCTATGAGAAAAATTCCCCCTCTATGTATTAGTCAGACCTTTGTTTATATTTTCATGTTCATTTACTATATAGTGATTGATTATTTTTATCATAGTATATATATCAACTCCCACAACAATAGGTTCACCCACACCATATAAAAGTTAAAAATGCACCCTAACTGTATATGGGTTGGACCTATGAAATTAATTTTCTAGCCACATGACATTAAATAGTACAAAAAAGAAACACATACCTTTTTAAAAAGTGAACTGATTCATGAAAGAAGATTTTTCTTATGGATGAGTTAGATCTACATAAAACATCCTTACATGTATGATAAAATCAAGTAGTGCTCCGATATATGGCTTCCCACCAATAATCCATTGAATGGATAAAATATTCTATATGAACCTAAACAGGCAGAATAGTCTGAAATATCACCATGTATATATTGAATAATTTTCATGATGGATCCTACATCCTTACAACATGACATTGAACTACATGGAATGGAAAACCAATTCTGCATATGATATTAAACTGAAAAGTGAATGACTTAGTCGCATGACATTAAAATTTATCAACCAAGAAATCCCTTATAAAAGATGTTAAAATTTGCATACCATCACATATCATCATTATTTATCAATGGTACACAATATCCTAACCCCGGTTGATCAGAATTTGAGGTGCTTCCATCATATTTTAGGCCCTTCATCCCACAAATCAAAGTTCATGTATTTTGGGCCTCAGGTTGATGTAATCCTTTCGTGTACCTTAGATGTTTGACCATTCAGTTGATTCATAAGGTATTTGAACTAACAATAAGAGACATAGAGGCCTTAAATGAAGGGATTTCATATCCTTGTGAGCTTGAAATCACTGTGGAAGGACTCAAGAGTTGAGGGTGTCCTGGGACATCCCCTCCTTGATTTTACCATATCATTACTCACATCTTGTGAACATCGATCTCATAATTACAACATTTTAATCTTCCACTTATAAGGATGTTAGAGTACTCTAGACCCTATGTAACATAAATAGGATCTTCTGTAACATTCCCCTCATAACAGGTCCTTGTGCTTCATGAACAAAAACTGCATTCACATTTTTAAATGTTGTACAACCCTAAACATTAGAATCTGATGGTCCAAATCAAAAACCCTAAAATTATAGTTAAAGAGACATAAAAGATGTTAGGTTGAAAACCCAAAATGGTAGGGTTGAGAAAAATATAATTCTTCACTCACTAAACTCTTTATATCCATATTTTAGAAAAATGATAGATCATAAATGAATGTGTCATAAAATTTATTGTTCCCATTTTCATAACATTGTAAAATCTTAGAAATTATCGCTAGACCCCATGTCCAATAAAGAATTTAGATTATTAGTTTATCAAATATCACCACCTTGATAATGTACAAAAAATAGGGATACATTTATCCTCAAAGTTCCTTTAATGTAGGGAGTTGAAAGTTGAAACTATGGACTACTTTTTTTAATAGTGACTAGGAAAAGGATATTTGGAGTTATTTTGGACAACTTATATGTTGGTCTGATCATATTTTTCTACTAAATCATTCCTACATAATTGGTTCTAGGTGGAAAATAGACCAAGCCCAAAGTGCAAGGCCAGAGAATTGGTTTTCATTATTATATGTTGGGTCCTCTTGTCATCTTGTAATGAGATGTAGAATCAGCTCATCATGACTTCCATATTGGATATTTTCTTCAAAATAAGGAATATATTTATGGATTTATAAAGGATATAAAAATACATGGTGATAATTCCTCCCATTATTCATTTTCTCCCTCTTTAAGGACCCGTTAATTACAGTGTTGTAGTTTAGGGTAATTGGGTAATTTGGAAACCACCTGTTTTGGGGAACAAACTTAATACTGACGGATCATGCTCCTAGGGTTCCATACAGAGTGGGTGGAGTTATCAAGGATTCAATGGAGTCAGTAATTGATTCCTTCTCAGTATTCTTCGGAAGTGGTGATTCCCTTAAAGCAGAAGCTCATGTTGTGTGGTCAGGACTCCAGTTATGCATTCATAGGAATATCCCTATTCAAGATATTGAGACTGATTGAACAAATATCTATAATTATATCTCAATTAAATTTCATATTCTATGGTTCATTGAATATTTAATCAATAATTTCAAAGGTATTATTAATGAACATATATTCATTCATCATACCTATAGATAGGGGAAAGTTGTGGCAAATTATCTTTCTTTTTAAAAATCTCAGAATGACTTATTCATTTTTTCTCTATTGTTGGTTATCTACCCTCATAGGCTGAAAACATAGTTTGAGTCGATGCTCTTGGGATTCAATAAATTAGGCCCCCATAATTTTTCTTATATAGTCTTATTTTCCCCTTGATAGAATAAAACTATTTTGGTAAAAAAAGAACATAACATTTTAAAATCTTATCCTGCATATGGAAGATCACGATATCATACCATGCGATAAGTCGTGAAAGTTCATAAGAATCAATGAATATAATCACAAAACTCATAATATAAGATATGATTTTTTGTGTCATACACATAAGAATATAAAATCCTTTCATATTATTCAAGGATCATTTCCAAGACCATCATATCAGACATATTCCATTACTGAACCAAGTTCACTCTTTGTTCTGTCCCTGAATTACTGAACCGGGGTCATTTCACATTCCACCATGACTATATAATGAGATATATATCATTACCCAATTAATTTGATTGAGATATAGGTCTGGACCATCTCCTAATGAAATCATTCTTATGTGTTCCCCAAAAACATAAATCATTCATCATTACCCAATGAATAAAATGGGATTCCATAAACATCATGTCACCATAACATAATCCTTATAAAACAAATGGATTTCATAAATAGCATTCCATAATTAACAAAATAAAATAATAGGAAAACTAAGGAAATTATAATTGAAACATAACCCTCTTAAATAATTATATCTTAGATGGAAAATAAATTTGATATAACACTTGATATTAATTATTGAGGAAAATATCCTTTCTTCTTTAAAAACCATTTCATTTTTCAAATTTCCATGCTATTAAATTTTTTTGGAAAATAATCTTGAAATTTGGTATAGGAAGATTCATGGAAATAATGAGTTATGAAAACATAAAAAAAAAATTCATGTCGTATAATTTAAAAAAAACATTTTATCATAATTTAGTCAAAAAAGTCAAAAAGTGCCTCGTATCAAATAATGACAAAATATTCCTCTCATACCATTTAATAAAAATTAACTAATGGGTAAAATTGACATTAATTTTTTTTTTTAGAAAAATTGAAATAATATTACATATTTTGGTAACATGTACGTAGATAATAAATATACCCTTGTAAATACTTAAGTATAAATAATATTGAATAATAATGAGATTGTAAAATTATCCATGACCATATCTCTGATTGCCTTTATATGTATCCGAACAACCTATATAATTATTTAGATAATTACATTGACATTTTTCAGAATCATAGTAATTTTTATGATATCATATATGATCATATTATCATCTGTTTGTTAATAACATTTCAATATTAGATGTTATTCATGTATTAACTGCTTCATTTGCTTATGGATGTTTTGTAGAATAATTTTTTCTCCTTCATTGGTCATATTTATATCATTATGAAATTATATTAACATTATATATATATATATATATATATCATATTTATTCATTATATACATTTATATAATTATTAATTAATGAAGATCGCGTAGATGGAATCGAATCACATCTTGGAGACGGTAGGTTGTACGTATGCACGAGCGACGATATTATTTCCATAAATTTGGAATGGTATTGAAGTGAATGGTGTATATTATTTAAAAATAAATATAATGTTATAATAATCATATATATTTTCTATTTTTAATCATTATACCCATCTAAATTAAGTTTTTGGTGAAATACATATTACACTATGACGTGGACATAGTAAGTCGTATGTATGCACACGTGGTGATTTCATTTTTCATAGGATTAAAAAGTGGAATATTGTTTTTACATAATCATAATGACATATCATTATACTAGTGTAATAGATTTATCACTTTATAATGCAATAATGCATGAAGAGTAAGTATGAGAGGAAAAAAGATTGAAAGAATCGATAGATGAGATTACCTCTTCTTCAGTGTGATTCCTCTAAATATCATATTAGAGCAATAGATATGGTCTTTAAAGAAGACCAAAACCTACGTAATGTAACTAAGGAATCTCATAAGTGAAAGGGTAATGGGATAGCTGATATCAAGTGATCAAAGTGAAGTTAATAGGTGAGAGAGGAGGAGCCCTTTTCCAATTGAGGTGAGGGGGAATTTTGGGATCTTCAAAAATATTAATTTATAATAAAATAAAACCCCATCCAAAAGCCGTCAGAATGTCCCAATTGTAAAGATGATATAAGATATGGTTGAAATATCAAAAACCAATATATTTTAGAAAAAATTTTCAATCAAATTTAATCATTATCATTTCAATTGACACTAAGTTATCTAATTTAATTTTTAACTCAGGCAACAAATATTTCAATATTAACATGGTTCCATATTTACATATTTAATGTCAAATATATAGTAAATAAATACCTTAGAACATTTTAGATAGTATAATAGTTATAATATATTTTTAAAAATTATTTTTAACTTTTAAAAAATTTAATATAAAATTATTTTGATAAACAATTAGTAGTGTCAATCTTGAAAAAATTTAATTAATTTATTTTTAAAACTATTAAGGTAAAAAGTCATCCTCAAACCGACTATTTTATTATATTACTAAGAGGTCATGGTCATATTTAAAATTAATTTTATACATTAATTATCCCAAATTATATTTATTTTAATATTTTTAATAACATTTATTTGTTATCTCTATTAAAAAAATAATTACTACATCAATTTTGTATAATTATTTATTATACTTATCTATTAAATAAAATTTAAAAATAAAATTCAATGATGAATATAAATATAATTTATTTAAGGGGAATATTTTTAGTCCAATTTATCTTCTAGAAAATCCAACATTTATGATTTTAAACATATTAAATTACGAATGTGAAAGCATTAACCTCGCATTAAATAATCTAAGTGTCACAGTCACTTTTATAAGACTCACAATGGTCACTAACTAGATTCAGGGATTTTTATGGTAGATATATACTTTTCCAATATTATTTTGTCATTTTTTAGGAATTTTTATGGGTATTATCAATTTAATAAAAAAAACTATTGATGTCTCATAAATTAATTATTTTCAATATCATCAATGTATAAGTCTTTAAGTTAATTTTTTATTTCTTAAAAATTATAAGTAAATTACCTTGATAAATATAATCATTTTATCTTTCAAATGAGTATTTATAATCCAATTTATCTTATTTATAACCTTATATAAACAATTAATTAGTTATTAAAATTTCAGTGAGACATATTTAACGTTTCATTAAATAAAAATAATTTAAATATCTTATTCTCATCCATGTGGCTTACAATAGAAACCATTTTTACCAAATGATAATTTATGTGGAAACAAAATTATCCAATTTATTTAATATAAGTGTTTGGAAAATTTTATAATAGTATTCTTACCCTTAATTACCTGATTTACCCTTTTACTGTATTAATAAAAATTATCCAAGTTACTATTCATAATACCAAAAAATAAAATAATTCAATTTATATGAATTGAAATTAATGATTACAAATATGGAATAAATTTTTAAAAACTAAAAATACATATGTTTTAGTAATTAATTTAAAATTAATCCCATTTTTTGGAAAGAGAGAACGAGTTTTAAAAGTTAAAACATTGAAAAAGACTAAAATGCTTTTACATCATAATTAAATGTAAAATTAATACTGATGACATAAATTTTATTGAATGAAAAAAAATATTCTATTTATACTTTAAAACAATTAAATATTATAATTTCACCATATAAATTATTTCTTTAAATAAATATTTTTTCAATTAAAATTTATTTTATTTTTACTATTCATCAAAATGTGAAAGTTATTAGGAAAATATTAAAATTTTATCCAAATTCAATTTTATATACCTATTCCAAATAATTTTTTTATATTTTCATATAAAAATTATTAATGTGTCAGAATCTTAATTCTAAAGGGGTTCTCCCTTAAAAGGAGAAAAATTACCCTTTGGAAAAATATAAGTTTTTAAATATAAAATATGGTTTATTCATACCCTAAGAAAAAAATATCAATGCAATGAACATAAAAAATATTTTATTAAGTATATAACATATATCTTTCATTACATGTATTTACTAATTTCATTTCACTCAATTTATTAAAACAAAAATATAGTTGTATAATTGATTTATACTTTTCAAGAATAAGTGGTAGCAAATGACTTCACCATACATTTTCTTAAGTTAGTTTTATGTATTTTTTATAACCTAACATATAGGTTAAAATAGTAATTTTATACTAATAAAATATCTTGGTTCGTCTAAACTCATGATTGCGTGCAATGTAAGCTATTAAAGAATTAAAATTATTTTTGGAAAATATTTTATAAAAACATTTTGGTGTTATATTCCAACCCCCTTAAACTAAATTTCTCCCTCTAGATCCCTCACTTGTGTAAGAACACGAATCTTCTTTTCAGGTACATTTTCCTTTTTCTAGAGTTTTTTTTAGAAAAATTAATTTCTTGGAAATTTCAGAAGTACACGCTGTGTACTTTATGAGTACACGCCGTGTACTCTTCCACAGCTCGAAGCCGTATGCTGGCTGTGTCCGGGCCACACACACGGTGTGTAAGGCTGAGGTGGAGGCTGGTTATTTCGGAGTATGGAAAATTCGAAGTACACACCGTGTACTCAAAAAGTTCACATCGTGTACTTTATTTTTTTCATTAAACGGACCGGGGTCACGCCTATCCCCCAAATACATCTTCTTCTTTAGTTTTCGACCGTCCAAAAGAGACCGTACAGCCGGATCTTTGACGGGATCCCGCCTCGCCGTCCGTTCTCCGATTCAAGCATGGTCAATTGCGTTGGAAGCGCAGTGGAGAGTTCTTCCTTTTGCTTGAGCCTTGTTGCTTGATTCCTCCTTGTTTTCAAGTTATCGTGGGATGAAAGTTTTGTGCGTTTTCTCAGATCTACGTCGTTCTAAGGGAAATCTGTCATTAAGGTTCACGTATATCGATCTCCCAGGATCGAGGTAGGTGGTTTGTGCCTTTCCGTAGAAAGTTGATGGATATTTTGTGAAATTTCCTCCAATACCCTTGAACGGGGGATTGCGTGTTTCATTTTTTTCCCTTGTTACTTTCCTACTTTGCTTGATTGATTTAGTAGAGGTTATTGCTTGTGATTAGAGTATATTTTTTATGCTCAGTTTGCTTGCCATGCTTGTTCTGCCTGTTTGGCGTTTTGCCAGTTGCCATGCCTAGTTGTAGGATTGTGGACTATTGCCTTGTTTTTTTGTTGATCCTTAGTTGATATCCAAGTAGTTATTGAGGTTTACTTGGATGATATATATACACGTGCTGAGCATGTTTAGTTATACTCAGGACTGTGAGAACCTAGACTTGTAGACCAATAGGAGAATTGACGGAAGGGCTTCTCTAGAGTGTCTTTCAATTACGATGTGAGATCAAGGGGAGAATTGACGGAAGGGATTCTCCAGAGTGTCTTTTAACTACGACATAGGTCACAGGGGGAATTGACGTTGAGTGCTTCCCCAGAGAGACTTTAGCATGATACGAGACTATAGGGGGAATTGACGGTGAGTGCTTCCCTAGAGAGTCTGCTTAATTACGTAGTTGAACCATAGGGGTGAGACTGTGTGTGCCTCCCAGAGGGTTGCTAGTACTTAGAGGTTGAACCGTAGGGGCTAGAATGTGAGAGCTACCCAGAGGGTCACCTGTTTTCTCTTTTGTTGTTGGCTGCTTACTTCTGTGCTATACTTGTTAGAACTGTGGATTGTAGCTGTTTGTGCTTTTCTATTTACTACTTCTTGTTTTAGTACTGCCATGTATTCATTGACTATTAGGCACAAATATTTGGGTGATTTCCTACTGGGATTGTATCTCACACCCTGTTTGGGCCATGCTTTTGGGCCCAAGCAGACTATGTTGCTGCATGTATAGATATGGGAAAGCGCCCTTCTACTTCAAGATCTTGATTGCACCCGGAGCTGTGGAGAATGAGACCGAGCTGTGGCTCACGATGCTGAGGAGATTATTTTGTTTTTCTTTTGCACTTGGTTTCAGTTGTATTCTATCACGTTGTTTTGTTTACTGCTTTCCATGGATACTTGTACCTGTTGCATTATTATCATCATTGTTATATATCTGCATTACTTCTGCTATTTGGTTTCTGTTGTTATGCATTTTGGTTGCTGCTTCCGTTGTTTATTGTAGTTTTCTTACCTTGTATACCTTACCGAATGAGGGCATAGTTTCCCCACCAACTCACCAAGGCCCTCGCTGCTAGTCGGCAGCCTCTGGCGTTCGGGGAAACGTGTTTGAGGTCATGTGGCGAACCGGGTACGGGGCACCAGTGGTGGGGCTCTGAACTTGGGACGTTACAAAGTGGTATCAGAGGGGTTCTCTTCTCTTTCTTTACAATTTGGAGACCTTAGCCAGGGATAGGATGGATTCAGTACTTGGCATTAAGCTGTGCTCGGGAGTAGCTAACCCGTGTACAGGGAAAATCCATACTACCTCATTAATTGCAGTTTTCTGGTTTTGAGATTTTATGGTTGGTATGTTTTCACCTAGAGTGATTCGTATGACTTGTGCGATTATTGTTTTGATATCTTGGTTCTATTTCTGTCGCAACCTGATGATATGAGGGTATTCCATCTCATGAATCATATAGTCACTTGTAGAAATCACATGTCATGCATTCTTGCCATGCCATCTAGGGTGCATTAGCGATTGCATGTTGTTGTGATAGGCTCTGTGTAACTTATGCATACTGTTGTGATATATTCTTGATAGATTCTCTGCTGTTATATTAGAAAACTGTTTTTTTTGTTCCTTACTTAGAAAATAAACTCCTAATTTTGGTTCTTGAGGTGTTATGGCCCCTCACGGATCAGAATTTGGCACCTTTTCCCTTGTTTTAGTGTTTCTGGAATTCTGTGTAGTTTCTGAGCTACTGCCCAGAAAAACCCAAAATACACGGCGTGTACTTTTTAGATAAACGTCTTGTTGTTTTTAGGTCGTTTCACTGACCGTGTGGGAAGAACATGGTGTTGTGGGAGTAACTTTGGGAACCCGTCGTGTACCAATGGTACACGCCGTGTGAGTTCGGGGCCGTGTACCTGGTCGTGTCACTAACAACATGGGTCGGGGAAGCTCGGGTAGAACACGTCGTGTCCATAGGGAACACACCATGTAGTCTTGTCCAGGTACCCGACCGTGTCACGAACAACACGGGTCGGTGTTACCTTCCTTTCCACACGTCGTGTTTGTTCAGAACACGTCGTGTAGTATTTCCGAGGTACACGGCTGTGTCACGAACAACACGGGACGGTGTCGCCTTCGCCTATGCACGTTGTGCTTGTTCGGAGCATGCCGTGTAAGTTCCATCCATGTAGATGGCCGTGTACTCAACAACACTGACCGCCAAAGCCTTGTCTAGTGCACGCCGTGTTGTTTTGAACACGCCGTGTAGTCTCGGGATCAGTCGGACCATGGGGAGGGGAATAATTACAAGTACACGCCGTGTGTTCGGGTCAACATGCCGTGTATTTTGAAGTGTACAAGACTTGTAGAGTAGGAGTACACGCCCATGTCAGTGGCTTAAGAAGACACACTGTGTAGTTTTTATACACGCCGTGTAGTCGTGTTTTGAAATCTTTTATGTTTTTCTTCCCCTGTTCCTGTTTTGTACCCTTGTATTCTCTGTCCTTATTTTCCTGATCTAAGGTGTGTTTTTTATCTTTCATAGCTATGCCTCCGAGACGTCCTCCGGTCATACGTCTATCGTCAGGCAGTGATCAGACGCCAGACATGGCTGATCAGGGACTTCTTGTCGATCCCCCAGCCGAGCCAGCCTTGGCACCGGTTGTTGTATCAGTTGCGGGCGCCGATGCGCAGTTTAGGGAGGGTTTCATGAGGATGATGCAGGCCTTCCAGGGAGTACCGCCACTTGCCTCTTCAATGGCATACTTGACACGAGTCTTTCAGCAGCAGCATCCTTCAATTTTCTTGGGGGAGGGAGGACCTCAGGCTACAGAGTCATGGATGGAAGCCATGCTGACTATATTCGAGCATCTGGAGATGCCTCTAGAGAGGCGGGTCAAGCTCGCCACCTACATGCTCTGAGACTCTTCCAAGAGGTGGTGGGACGTGATCTCACAGGCGGGACAGTAGCAGGCTATGGCTTGGGAGGAGTTCCAGCGGGTGTTCTACGACTACTTTTACCCAAAGACCCTGAGGGCCGATCGAGCCCGAGAGTTCATGAGCTTAGAGCAGGTTACTCTTTCTGTCATTCAGTATTCCTCTCGTTTCACTGAGCTGTAGTGTTTTACACCCCTTTGGGATGGAAGTGGGGTGTTTTTGGTGAGGATGTTTGAGGATGGACTTAGGCGGGAGATTCGCTCACAGGTGAACATCTTCCAGCTGACTTCCATTACTTCTATTGTCAACCAGGAACTGATTGCGGAGCGCAATCTGAGAGACTCTAGAGCTGCGAGTCAGGGCGGTTCTGCTTCCAGAGAAAGCTTCCCTTCAGATGACAGCAAGAAGCGCCATATGGAGCCTACGCGTGGTGATTCAAGGAAGCGAGATGCATCATCAGGCAGCCAGGTGACATGCTACCAGTGTGGCCGGACAGGGCACATGAGGCCGCAGTGCCAAAGAGGCCCCGTAGAGTGTCGATCTTGCGGCAAGATGGGTCACCTTCAGCATTTCTGCCAGGCTTTCTCACCAGAAGTAGGTGACCGGGGTTCTTCCATGACTCCTCGTTCAGGAGTAGCCCCACCAGTCTCTCACCAGTCTGGGAACTGGAGTTCTTCCGGCCGTTCGGGCCGAGGTGGAGGTCGAGGCCATGGCGGTCAGCCACCAGTCCCTCAGCACCAGTAGGGAGGTTCATCTCAGAGTGATAAGTCAGGGGCACAGGGCCACGGTGCAGGTCAGTCTTTCCCCGTGGAGTAGACTTATCATGAGCAGGATCGTGGACCTTCTATATTTCGAGGTACGATTTTATTAGCCTCAGTTTTATCTTCAGCCCTTTTCGATACTGGTTCTACGCATAGCTTTATCTCTTCTGCTGTCGTGGAGAGCCTTGGGCACTGCATTTTCTCTTCTGCCGACTCATTGACACTAGACACACCTTTGGGAATGAGGACATCTAGTGTACGCCAGTGTAGAGAGTGCCCTCTCAAGGTTGCAGGGTATCACTTCTTATGGGATCTCTATGTCCTATAGATGATAGTCGATGATGTCATTCTCGGCATGGACTGGTTGATTCCCTTCTAGGCAGTCGTTGACTGTTATCACCGCAGAATTAGTTTCATTTCACCAGAAGGTGAATCTTTCCTTCATAGAGGTGAATGGGACGTTCGGGCGAGTCGGGCAGGACTCAAACATCTTGGCCTAGGAGGGGTAATAGCCCCGATTGCTAGTCTTTATCTGGATGATCAAGGGACTCCACAGTTGGACTTTCTTCCAGTGGTGGATCGCTTCAGGGATGTCTTTCTAGAAGGCTTTTTAGGGTTGCCTCCGGAGCTTGAGGTAGACTTCTCTATTGAGCTCGTGCCAGGAGCAGCACCAGTTTCCATTCCTCCCTATAGGATGGCCACACCTGAGTTACAGGAGCTCAAGAAGCAGTTGGAGGAGCTACAGGATAAGGGTTTCATCTGACCTAGTACTTCTCATTGGGGTTCACCTGTTCTGTTTTTGAAGAAGGCAGACGGTACCCTTCGGCTTTGTGTGGATTATCGAAAGCTGAACCAGTTGACGGTCAAGAACCGATATCCTTTTCCGAGGATTGATGAACTTTTCGATCATCTTAGAGGAGCTTGGGTATTCTAGAAGATCGACTTAAGGCCTGGTTATCACGAGTTGTGCGTTAGACCATCAGATATACCTCTAACAGCCTTCAGGAGCAGGTATGTTGTATACGAGTATACAGTCATGTCGTTCGGTCTCACGAACGCACCTATAGTTTTCATGGAGCTGATGAGCCGAGTGTTCCATCCTTACATGGACTCTTTCGCCGTGGTCTTCGTGGATGATATCGTGGTGTACTCTCACACTCGACACAACCATGCCACACATCTTGAGATCGTTTTGAGTACACTGATAGAGCATCGGCTTTATGCCAAACTCTCGAAGTGCCACTTATGGATGGATCAAATTCACTTCTTGGGCCACGTCATCTCAGAGGCAAGAGTATCTGTGGACCTAGAGAAGTGAGAGCTGTAGTTTCTTGGGAGTAGCCAAAGAATGTTTTTGAGGTACATAGATTCCTAGGGCGGGCTGGATACTACAGACGCTTCATTCAGGACTTTTCCATCTAACAGCACCTTTGACAGGTCTAACCAAGAAGGGGGAAAAGTTCTTATGGGTAGCTTCTTGTGAGTCAGCCTTTCAGGAGCTGAAAGGGTGGTTGACGTCAGCACCGATACAAGTCTTTCCAGAGCCAGGCAAGAGCTACACTGTTTACTATGATGCTTCAGGTGTCGGGCTGGGAGTTGTGCTTATGCAGGGAGATGGAGTCATTGCATATGGGTCTCGGCAGCTGAGGCCACATGAGAGGAACTACCCTACGCATGATCTGGAGTTGACAGCTGTTGTTCATGCCTTGCGCTGTTAGAGAAACTATCTTCTGGGAGAGAACTTTGTGGTCTTCACTGACCACAAGAGCCTCAAGTATATCTTTACTCAGCGTGATTTGAATCTGAGGTAGCGCAGTTGGGTTGAGTATCTACAGTCTTTTGACTTCGAGCTTTCCTATACGCCGGGAAAGGGAAACGCCGTGGTAGATGAGTTGAGCAGGAGAACTCAGATTCATGCAGTTTAGGAGGCTAGTAGTGAGTGGGAATTGATGGCTCTGTTCTCTAAGATGCATCTGGAGGTGCACGACAGACGGGGACAGACCTTTCTATCTTCTATAGCTGTTACTTCCACGCTACCTGATCAGGTATGGATAAGGAAGCTATCAGACTCGGAAGGCTTAGTCCTATGGGAGAGTGTGTCAGGAGAGGACCCTCTTCCTGGATGGACAGTTGGAGAGGATTATATCTTGTGTTTCCAAGGACGCGTATGGGTGCCAGCAGACATACGTGAGGAGCTGATGCGGGATTTCCATTCCTCAGTTTGGGTAGTTCATCCTGGTGTCACCATGATGTATCAGGATCTTCATCGCCTGTACTGGTGGCCAGGTATGAAGAAGGACGTTGCTGGTTTTGTAATGAGATGTTCTACTTTTCAGCAGGTGAAATCAGAGCATCAGCAACCAGTAGGCCTTTTACAGCAGTTACCCATTCCGATGTGGAAGTGGAACGATGTCGTGATGGACTTCGTGACTGGGTTTCCGAGATCACCTCGAGGGAACAATGTTGTTTAGGTTTTCGTCGATAGACTTACGAAGGTTTCTCACTTTTTGTCGATCAAGGAGTCCTTCAGTGTTGGTGATCTGGGACGACTTTACATCATGGAGATCTTTCGTCTACATGGAATTCTGTTCTCTATTGTTTTAGTCAGAGATGCACGCTTTACCTCTCGGTTCTGGCAAGGTCTTCAGAAGGCCTTGGGTACACAGGTACTTTTGAGTACAGCATACCATCCCCAGACTGATGGCCAGTCTGAGCGCAAGATCCGGGTGCTTGAGGATATGCTCCGAGCTTGTATCCTTGACTTTGGTGGTTCTTGGGAGAATCATATTCCTCTGGTGCAGTTCGCCTACTACAACAGTTTTCAGGCGACCATTCAGATGGCACCATACGAGGCTTTGTACAGTAGGCTATGCCGATCACCCTTATGCTGGTTGGAGGCAAGAGAGGCAGCTTTGCTGGGACCTCGTCTTGTTCAGGGGACTTCAGAGCAGATAGAGCTGATTCGGAATAGGATGGCTACAGCGCAGTCTCGACAGAAGTCTTATGCTGATCAGTAGAGACGACCTCTAGAGTTTGAGGTCGATGATCAGTTTTTCCTACGTGTTGCACCGAGGTTGGGACACAAAAGGATTCAAAGACAGGGTAAGATTTCACCGCGGTACGTCGGGCTGTTTGAGGTCTTGGAGAGAGTGGGTCCGGTCGCCTATCGGTTGCAGCTACCTCAGAGGTATCGGGCCATGCACGACGTCTTCTACGTCTCTCAACTCCGATGTTACTTTTCAGACCCCTATCAAGTCTTTCAGCCCGAGGAAGTCGAGCTTGAAGCAGATGCGTCGTTCGAGGAGCATCCTATCCAGATTGTCGATCATAGTACAAAGGTTCTCGGCGGGCGGTTTGTTCCTTTGGTACGAGTGCTATGGCAGCACGGGTGAGTACAGGATGAGACCAGGGAGAGGGAGGCCGATGTACGATCACAGTGGCCAGAGCTGTTCGGGGTTTCTTCTTCTCTGACTCATTAGGGAAATTCAGGGACGAATTTCTTTAAGGAGGGAAGTTTGTAAGAACTCGGATCTTCTTTTCAGGTACATTTTCCTTTTTCTGGAGTTTTTTTGATAAAAATGAATTTTCTAGAAATTTCAGAAGTACACGCTGTGTACTCTTCCCCGGCTCAAAGCTGTGTGATGGCCGTGTCCAGGCCACACACACGGTTTGTAAGGCTTATGTGGAGGTCCGTTATTTCGGATTACGGAAAATTCAAATTACACGTCGTGCACTCAAAAATTACACACTGTGTACTTTATTTTTGTTTCATTAAACGGATCGGGGTCATGCCTAACCCCCAAATACGTCTTCTTCTTCAGTTTTCGACCGTCCGAAAGCGACCGTACGGCCGGATCTTCGACGGGCTCCCACCTTGCCGTCTATTCTCCGATTCGAGCACGGTCGATTGAGTTGGAAGCGCAGCGGTGAGTTCTTCCTTCTACTTGAGCCTTGTTTCTTGATTCCCCCTTGTTTTCATGTTATCATGGGATGAAACTTTTTTGTGTTTTCTCATATCTATGTCATTATAAGGGGATTCTATTGTCGAGGTTCACATATATCGATCTCCTAGGATCGAGGTAGGTGGTTTGTGCCTTTCCATAGAATGTTGATGGATATTTTGTGCAATTTCTACCAATAACCTTGAACGGGGTATTGCATGTTTCCTATTTTTCCCTTTTTACTTTCCTTCTTTGCTTGATTTCTTTAGTAGAGGTTATTGCTTGTGATTAGATTATTTTGTCTGTGCTCAATTTGCTTTCCATGCTTGTTCTCCCTGTTTGGCGTTTTGCCAGTTGTCATGCCTAGTTGTGGGATTGTGGACTCTTGCCTTGTCTTGTTGATGAGCCTTAGTTGATAGCCAAGTAGTTCTTGAGGTTTACTTGGACAATATATATACATTCTTTGAGCATGTTTAGTTATACTCAGAACTGTGAGAACCTAGAGTTGTAGACCAAAGGGAGAATTGACAGAAGGGATTCTCCAGAGTGTATTTTAATTACGATGTGAGACCAAGGGAAGAATTGATGGAAGGGCTTCTCCAGAGTTTCTTTTGACTACGACGCGGGCCATAGGGGGAATTGATGTTGAGTGCTCCTCCAGAGAGCCTTTAGTACGATACGAGACTATAGGGGGAATTGACGGTGAGTTATTCCCTAGAGAGTCTGCTTAATTACATAGCTGAACCAGAGGGGTGAGACTATGTGTGCCTCCTAGAGGGTTGCTAGTACATAGAGGTTGAACCATAGGGGCTAGACTATTAGAGCTACCCAGAGGGTTACCTATTTTCACTTTTGTTGTTGGCTACTTACTTGTGTGCTATACTTGTAAGAACTGTGGATTGTAGCTATTTGTGCTTTTCTGTTTACTGCTTCTTGTTTTAGTACTGTCATGTATTCATTGACTGTTAGGAAAAAATCTTTGGGTGATTGCCTACTGGGATTGTATCTCACACCCAGTTTAGGCCATGATTTTGGGCCCAATCAGACTATGTTGCTGCAGGAATAGATAAGGGAAAGCGCCCTTCTACTTCAGGATCTTGATTGCACCAGGAGCTAGGAGCATAGGACCGAGCCATGGATCACGATGTTGAGGAGATTATTTTGTATTTCATTTTCACTTGGTTTCAGCTGTATTCCAGCACGTTGTTGTGTTTGCTGCTTTCCATGGATACTTGTACCTTCTGCATTATTATCATCATTGTTATATATCTCCATTGCTTCTGCTGTTTGGTTTCTGTTGTTATGCATGTTGGTTGCTGCTTCCACTATTTATTGTAGTTTTCTTACCTTGTATACCTTACCGAATGACGGCATAGTTTCCCCACCGACTCACCAAGGCCCTCGCTACTAGTCGGCAGCCTCTGGCGTGCAGGGAAACGCGCTTGAGGTCATGTGGCGAACTGGGTACGGGGCACCACTGGAGGGGCTCCGGAATCGGGACGTTACTGCATGGATACAAATAGATGTGGATATATCTCCATCATCATATCCTCATGTTCCCATGTATCTTACTCAAATAGGTGGTTCCACCACAACAATTTAACAAAGTGAGTTGTCTTGTTTCACAGAACTTTTCCACTATGATCCAGAATCTCTGCCGATTGTTCTCTGTATGAAATATCTTGTTGTAGTGATATGAATTATGTGTTTATTACATGTGAAGGATCAGTTATGTATATTATCCAGAGAGATACATGGAACACATCGTGAACCTGAGAGAGATTCGGCAGAAGTTCCAATCGATAATCTACCTTCCCAACAAGATACAAAATATTAAAATGACTGATATAAATAGGGGTCACCTTTCCCTTCTTTTTAAGTCTCATTACTCTCTTCTAGGGAGATATTCATAGAAACACCTTGTCACTCACTTCAACATAACCTTTTTATCGACTTTGAGGTTCTCTTATGTGTTGTTTAATATATCTATAATTTTCTGCCATATCATAATCAAGATAAAACCCTTATATCATTCTTTCTCTAACTTAATCTCATAATGTTGGAGTTCAAAATTTATTTTCATTGAGAGCTTCGTAAGGATCCATTTGAAAACTGGATTGAAATCTATTGTTGTAAGAAAATCCACCAAAGGTATATGTTGATCCCAAAAACCTTTGAAATCCATAGATGAATCTATCAACAAGTCTTATAGAGTTTTAATTTTTGTCTCAAAAAGAAAATCTCTCTGAGGATGATAAGTGATCACATTGTTGATCATGTTTAATTAAATGTATATTTTTAAAGAGAATTTCTACAGTATAGTAGCAACCCTAGGTCGTCTCTCAACATAGCCTTATATCATTAATTTTAAAATATATTTTGATTAATAAAATATAAGGAGAATGAGAATTTTTAAAACTTGGGGGGGTTATTTTAAACCCGAAATTGAAACATTATTACTATGTGAGAGAAAAATGATGGAGAAATTATGATCAACCCTGGTAAGTGTCCCTTGATGCTCAATTTATCATCACTCTCAAGGGAATGGGTAGGAAAATTGATTCCTTGATTTCATAAATAATAAAATAGGTATGGTATGTGAGTTATTACTATGTAATAACCAAGTATTTTTATTGATCAATGATATTTATTATCAGTGACCGCTCAAAATCCACAAAATCTTGTCAATGTAAAAATCGAACTCAATCATGGAATCAAATCAACAACGTGATGTGATGACTAGATTTGTGTCAATGATAATATTTTCAAAAGAGAAGAACATTAATATTAATGGGTTCAATATTCTTGATGTTATCAAATGATATAATATGTTCTCACACTCGTGAAAGGAAGAGTTTATAATAGAGGCAACCACACTCAAATCATCATAAGATCTAATCTATGAATAGAAGCATATGGATTTTTGTTCGATTTATTTTTATTTGATCATACCATAAAAAAAATTAAAAAGGTAAAAATTATTATCAATAGACAAAAAAACCTATAAATTCAATTCCCTTATGAATATTATAACCATGGAGCTTGAGATTACAACAAAGGACACCACACAAAGTGAACTCTAAGATGTTTAGAAGTATATGAGGGAGAATAAAACTAAAATGGGTGAAGATACTTCTCATGTTAAAATAAACCATCCCCTAGTAAAGAAAAAAATGATTAAATGTAGGTGAGTGGTGATTTTATGGACAAATACATCACACTTTCCACAAAAGAATTCATGTGCCTAAGGGACTATGTGACTATTCATTGCAAACTTATTCCACCTTCTTTATCCATCTTTTAATCTAACCAAAATCGTTTTAAATGACTTTAAATTTTTTGAATAGGTGGTTCCTCAATTTATATGTTCAATTGAGGTATAATCATCCCATGTTGAGTTCTGAGGCCCGAGTTATGTTCCTAATACTGAATGGTGTACCGATTTGGTCTTCCTAGCATTTCTTCATAATGTGGACCTCTTTTGGGCCTCCAAATGGGAGAATTGGGATCCATTGTCTTATTAATAAATTTATACCACATGATTTTTCACATTTAAACATATTCAAGGACTAATTGGATCCACATATTATCCATATTAAAAATTTATCTCCATAAATGTGCTCAGGCTCTTGCGTAGTTTGGTCTATTTTGCTTTTAATTTTATCCCAGGCTCTCCAAATCATCTCCTCCAACATTGAAAACACAGAAAAAGTAAAATTTCCCTATTTAACAGTGATAAAAATTAAATCATTGAATCTAACATGAATCTAAATTTTTTTATATTTGTAAATTTCAACACAAAACCAATTTAAAATAGTGGTGTAATGGGGAAAATGAATAGTGAATCACTATGTGATCACACCCCCACACCTAATCATTTTCACTCTTGGGAAAATCCACATTTCTAAAAAATTATTAATCTAGTTATCCCAAATCCATGAAGATTTATAATTCAAGTATATTTAATTAAATATAGAAATTTTATCAAAGGAGAAACCACACCCATGAGTTATTCTAAGTTAAAATGGAAAAAGATGTCTCATAAATTATATCACAATGAAATTCAAAGAGATTCATGACACTGACCCGAGAAAAAAATTAAAATGTAAAACATGCCACTAACTCTCCATGTGCGTGTGTGTGGAAACTATTCCATGATATTCTTTCCACTTTATATGTAGTAAATATAGGTTATTTTAACATTTTTTACCTAAATTATTTTCTCAACCAAACCTTCCCTATATTCATTGAAATAATATTTCGAGACCCACTCACTTAAGAATTAACAAAATTCAAACCTTAAGATCCTAACCTAGATATCCCCAGATGTTTCACATTTCACCATTCCCCTCATTTATTTTTGAGTGCGTACAAGAGTCGGATATCATGTACACATGCATAAGTCAATCTGGTATAGTAATGAAATAGATAGGATAAGGAATAGAAATATAGAAAAATAATTTTAGAAAGCTAATAAATATTAACCCAATATATATTTACTTTATATTAAGTAAGAAATATTCAAAAAAATTGTTTTGGGAAATATGTGTGGAGATATTAATGACATAGTTTTCCCATAAACTACTCATACAAGGGGTTTCAATCATCTCAAAGGATTCATCAAGATACTGCCATTAATATCATTGACAGAAAACCAATTTAATAAAAATCACTCCCTGATGTTAAATTCATACAAATATTAATTCCACAACAGATACAAGTTTTCATAAAATGTTAAAATAATATGGAATCAAAAATTTCAACATGAATTTATAGTAAGTTCAATGATTTGGTGACCATAAGGGCAGGGGAAGTAAAAATACAACAAATATAGAGAAAACGGTAATAAATAATAAAAATGATGAAAATAATAATTTATTCAATTATATTCAAAAAGTAAAAATACCATAAAGAAGTTAAAAATAGATGAAAGAAGAAAGATGATGAAAATCCAAATGAACCTAGGAATGTATCAACCCACACACCTAGAATATGAAGTGCCCTCATTATAATAAATGAGAATGTGAGAAGGAAGGATAAAACCTGATGTGTATCACTGGTTTTTTTTCTTCTAGAAGGTGAATTTACTCCACTAGATTCATTAGAAAATCCTCATAGAAGTGTTTAAGTCACTTCCCAATTGTGTTTATACTTCATCAACTCTGCTCATGTAAAACTTGTATTTCACTAAAAGGGTAAACATTAGTAACAATATAAGGACCAAGCCATTGATAACAAATCTTACCTAGGTGTATCTTTATCCTAGAATTGTACATGATAACCTTCTCACCAATATGGAACTTCTTGTGATGAATCATGCTATCATGGATAGCTTTTGTATTCTCTTTATAAATATGTGAGTTCTCATATTAATCACGTCGAATTTCTTCTATCTCTTAAATATGTGCTTCCAATTCTCACCTACTTCTGAAAGATTCATATTATATTGTTTAAAAACTAAATTTTCATGGTGTTTTACCTCTAATTGGAGGTGACATGCCTTTAAAATCAAAATACGTTATGGTGAAATTATGATTGGGGTTTTAAAAGCTATAAAACATGCCCAAAGTGAATCATCCAAGCACAGACTACAATCTTTCCTATTGGGTTGTACCATTTTTTCAAATATTCTCTTAACATCCCAATTTGATATTTATACTTTTACATTTGTTTTAGGGTGATATAAAGTGGATATTTTATTACCAACCCCATACTTATAAAGAAAAGTTTTCATGTTGCGATTTGAAAAGTTTGAATCCTGGTCACTAATGATGAATCTCGACAAACCAAACCTACTAAAAATTTAAGACCACAAAAAATCAATAATAACTTGAGATTAATCTATCTGAGTAGCCTTTTCTTCTATTCATTTAGACACATAGTCAACATCTAATAATATGTACATTAATACAAATGAATTTTTAAAATTCTCTAGGAAGTCAATTCCCCATGCATCAAAGATTTCACAAAATAACATGGGTTGTTGCGGAATTTCGTTGCTCTTGGAGATATTCCCTATGAATTGACAATAACTACATGACTTGAAATATATATGGGCATCCCTATACAATTTTGGACAATAGAGACCTAATTCGAGGACCTTTTGAGTAGTTGTTTGAGTTCCAAAGTTTCCCCCACAAGAAAAAGTGTGGAAGAAGGGAAAAACAATGGTGAAATCAGGGCCAGGGACACACCGACAAACCACTTGGTCACTAGAAATTCTACAAAAATTTGGGAACTCCCCAATTATACCACTTAGAATAATGCATGTCTTTGGGATTTTGAATTTATGAAATCAATTCAGACCCTAGATGTTTCTAGATATTTCCCAATGTCCTTATTCCATGGGTAAGGTCCACAACATCACAGAGGTTCTCATGAGGGAATAATTATCCAATGGGGAGTGATGAGTTAAAATGGTGGTACAGTGGTGTATGAACCCTAATAATGTGGTAAGATAAAACATTTTTCAGTCACCTCTTATCTCTAATATCATTATCAAACTCCTATAGGAGGATCATCCACCATGTGAGGCGGGGCTTAGCATCATGTTTCTTTGGGAGAAAACGAAGGGCATCATGATCAAAAAAGAAAATGAATCTTTATCCAACAATATATGACTAAAATTTTTCTAAGGATAACACAATAGGAAGGATTTATTTTGAATTGGTTGTGTAGTTTACATGGGAATCATCAAGGGTACATGAGGTATACACAATGACATTAGAAGCATTCTCAACCCTTTGTGATAAAAATTTCCCACCTACAAAGTCTGAGGCATAAAAAATAAATTTGAAGTGGAAATACCACCATGGTGGTTAGATTATGGGAGGTGATGTAATAATCCGTTTTATGTAATTGTATGAATCCCCAAAAATTTTATCAAACAAAAACTCAAAATCTTTTTTTAATAATTGGGACAATTGAAGTGAGATCTTACTAATGTCTTTAATGAATCGACAGTAAAAACCTCAGATGACCCCAGAAATATCCCTCTTCATGCACACATTTTGGACATGTAAGAGTTTTAATTAATTCAATTTTTGATTTATCCACATTAATTCCAAAATATGAAATAACATTCCCATGAACTTTCCCCTACTCAACCATGAAATGACATTTCTCATAATTTAAGACAATTCATTTTTCAATACAGTGGTGTAGGAAAGAACTTAGGTGTGCCAAACAGTCATCAAAATAAGATCCATATACCATGAAATCATCCATAAATACTTCCATTAAATTCTCAAGGTACTCAGAAAAAATTATCAACATACATCTCTAAAAAGTATGAGGAGAGTTACATAGACGAAAAGGAATTATTTTGAATGAATATGTGTCGAACGGACAAGTAAAGTTTTTCTTTTATTGATCCTGAGGGGTGATATGGATTTTTAAATAACCAAAATATCAATAATGAAATAAACAATGTGACTTACTAGCCAATCATTCTAACATTAGGTCAATGAAAGGTAAAGGAAATTGGTCCTCCCACATGGCTTGATTCAGTTTATAGAAGTAAAAATAAACTCTCCAACTATTTTGCACACATGTTGGGACCAATTGATCTTGTTCAATTGAAAAACCCATTATTCAAGTTTTTAGGAATAATTTTCACTAGGCTAACCCATTAACTATCAGTTATATGATAAATGATCTCAGAAAAAATTAATTTACTGACTTCCAATTTTACCACTTCAAGGATAGTGGGATTCAACCGGCATTGATATTTTCTTATAGGATTAGACTCATCATCTAAAAGTATATAGTGCATAAAAATAGATGGGATAATACCAGTAATATCAATGAATGTCCATCATATATCATTTTTACACAATCTCAAAAGGTCGAATAGTTTTTATTCCTACTGTAGAGAGAGGTTATAGGAAATTATGACTTTCAATTAGTAAATACCCTCAAGATAGGCCTATTTTAAATTAGAAGGAAGTGTTTTTAGTTCTGACATTGATGGTTTTTTGGATTGAGGGAGGGGATTTAGGGGGAGTTAGGTCTATGAAAGTATAAATCTGCTCATTAATTTTCAATAAATATGCATAATCTATTAAAATGATATTTTCAGAATAATCTATGGTCATAGGTACCTCAGAATGGAAACACTCAATAATTAAAGCACAATATTTATATTTTTCAAACCCACATAACACTTAAAACATGAATAATCCTCAAATCATTTTATGATGAAGAATAGGAAGATGAGTCCAAGTATGGGCTGAGGAGAGAATTTTGTGTGTGTTTTCCATTAGAGAGAACTTCCATTGAATATATAGGAAGAGTATAGTGCTCTTAAATGGGGGTGTTTCATTGCATCAAGGCGGTTAAAGCTTACATTTTCACCACCAAACTCCATGGACAACGAACCATTTTGAACATTGATGATTGTATTTACTGCTTTAAGGAATAGCCTCCCATGTATAAGAGGAGCATGTCCTTGGGTTCTTGTATCTTCCATATCAATAATGTATAAATTGGTAGAGAATATGAGATTATTCACTATTACAAGGATGGCCTCAATCACTCTTATTAGATGATTAGTTATCCACTTGGAAAGTATTTTGACAACTCCTGCCGGTTGAAGCTCTGCAGCCTATAGAGAGGTATACACAGAGTGAGGCATTACATTAATGGAATCACCTAAATCAAACATAAAATCTACAAATAATGTCTCCCCTATGGTTCAAGGTATGGTAAAAGTTCTCAGATCATTTAATTTGGTTGGAATTTCTTGTTTTATCGTGGTTGATACATTCCTTTCGATGTTGAATCTCTCATTACCCTTCACCTTCATTCTAAGGGTGCAAATTTCTTTAAGAAATTTGGCATAACAAGGAATTTGTTTAACTACATCCAATAAAGTAATGTTAACTTGAACATTTTTAAATGTATCAATTATTTCTTTATCAATATCATTATCAAAAATTTTCTTATATTCAGAGCGTCTCTAAGGGAAAGGAAGAGGAATGGATTGTTCATTTGAATCCGCAATGATAATTTTATTACCTGTTTTTTCTTTTTTCTTTAACTGAATCATTTTTATGGTTGAGAAAGAGTGTTTTCTAGAGGGGGGCATACATGTTGCATTGAATTATTGGAAGAAGAAACTTATTTACCACAACAGAGTGTGATTTCACAATCATTACCTAATTCTTTTGGATTAGAAATAGGTTGGGATGGTAGTTTTCTAAAAAAATCATCTTAATTCCACTGATTGTGTTTCCTAATTGTACCACTTGAATTCATAGGTCATGAATAGCTGATTTTGTGGTATGTTGGAACTAGAGGTTTTTGGTTGCAATTTTATTCACCATATCCTTCAGGTTTAGTTCAGATTTGGGAGGAGAATGGGGAGGATGATTGTTTTGAGAAGGTGAAGGATAAGATGGTTTCATACCTTGGTGTTTTTTATACCAATTCTGGTTGGGGTATCTTTAGTTTCCTATTTTATGGAAATTTGGATAGGATTCCCACCCAGGGTTAGGATTTTGAATTAATGATACTTTCTTTTATTGATGTTCATGTTGGAAGGGATGCCCTAGTAATACTGTTGTACCAGACTCAAGGGAATCCTGAATTTGTGGGCACTCATCAGAAAAATGATTATTTTAAGAACTAATACCACAATGTAATAGTACCAAAGAAGAGTGTGAGTTACCATGTTCTTGATATAATTTCCTTAAAAGGCTATGAATCTGTTCAATTTTATTACCTACCTTTTTTAGGGATGAATAACATACCTCATGAACTCCTCGGGTTGGTGTAGTAGCTCATGTACCATTTTTTGGGCATTTTGGGCCATGTTGGATATTAAGTCACGAGTGGTAGAAGGATTTTTATCAATTAGGTAACCACCAGATATAGAATCAATCATTACATGATCCATGGGGATATTTACCTCTTATAATTATTGGATTAATAGTTTCTTACTCATCTGGTGGTGGGGTAGCTTGAGAAATGTCTTATGAAGCTGTCCTATTATTCATAAAGGGTCTCTCCTTGTGATTTCATAATGCCAATAATTTCATTCCTAATTGTTTCAATTTGAGCGGTAGGGAATAACTTATCTAAAATTAGTCATTTCATGTCATTATGGCTCCTAATTTTGGTAGGAAGATAATATGGCTAGTCTATGGCTGCACCATTAGGGGAGAAAGGAAAATCCAAATACTTAATTAGGTCCTCGGACACATTTTGGGGTTTTATAGTGGAGAAAACAATTTTAAACTCCTCAAGATGTTTTTGAGGGTACTCTCCATGAAGGCCAAGGAACTTAGGAAGGAGGTTGATGAGGCTTGATCTCAAATCAAATTTGGAATCTCCCTCAGGATATTGGATGTACGCAAATTGGTACTCCATATCCAGGGTGGTCAGTTCCTTTAAGGTCTGGTTATCTGCAGCTATGTTTTCTTAGGTTTGATTTGGGTCAATTTTCGATTAGTTTGGGACCAATTTAGGTTCAACAATTGTTTCCAATATTTTTCTTTATTTTCCAAATTTATGTGACCAAATTTGTGAGTGAAGTGTCTTTTGAATTTCAGGGTCTATTTCAAATAGTTTTTCTTTTTCTGATCAGGTCATGGAAATAAAATGTAAAGTTAATTTGTTTTGTTTTTGGTTTTTTAATAATGGATAAAGGATAAAATAAAAATACTTAATTAATAATTAATTAATGAAATAAAATATATTTCTATAATATAGATTTATAGATAGAGGAAGAAGAGAGAGAGAATAAAAAATCAAAAAAATCAAATAAAAAAACAAAAAAGGGAAGGAGTATATTTAAAGGACTAAAAAAGATTAAAATAGAAAAAATGATCTTTGATCCCCATAAATAGTGCCAAAATTTGATTGTATTGTCGAGTGCATCAAATTAGATGTTTATTTTTAAAAATAATTTCTATAGTATAACAACAATCCAAGGTCGTCTCTTGATGGATACATACATAATTAATTTAAAAAGATGGTTTTGATTAAAAAATAAAAGGGGAATGGGAATTTAAAAATCCTAGGGTTTGTTTATTTCAAAATAGAAATTCAAAGTACAAAACTAAGGGAGAGAAACAGGAAGTATAAATCATGATCAACCAGGGTCAGTTTACCTTCATGCTCCCTCCGTCATCACTCTCAAGGGAATGGGAAGGATCATCAGTTACATGATTCTATAAATAATAAAACCAGTATGTTATGTGATTTCTTATTAGGTTACCCCCTATGATTTTATCGATCAATAATATTTATTATCAGCTACCACTCAAAATCTAAAAAAATTGTATCAATGTAAAAACCGAACTCAATCAATCCAACATATCAATAACATGACGAGAAGACTAGATTTGTATAAATGATAATAATTCCATAATATAAGAACATTAATATTTAGGGGTTCAAGCTTCGGGATATTATCAACTGACATAATCAATTTTCACACTCACGAAAGGAAAAGGTCAGAAAATAGGAAACCACACTCAAATCATTACAAGATCCAATTTATGCATAGAAGCATGATGATTCTCGTTCCTTTTATTTGTATTTGAACATAAAAGAATAAAATAATTCAAAAGTTATAAATTATATACAATGTAAAAAAACTTGAAAATTCAATTACCTTATGAAGATTAAAATCATGGAGCTCAAGATTAAAACAAAGGAGAACCCCCCCCCCCAAATTGATCACTAAGATGTTTAGTAGTACATGGGGGATAAGAAAACTAAAATGGGTGAATATAGCTCTCATGATCAACTCACCCTTCCCCCTAGTCATGAAAAATATGATAGAATGAGGGTGAAGGCTTATTTTATGGACAAATATATCACCCCTTCCACAAAATAAGTCAAGTGCCTAAGGGATTAGGTGACATTAATGCAATACTTATTCCTCTTTATTTAGATTGTTGACTGATAAAAAAGATTGTAAAATACATAAAAATATATGGAGAGGTGGACCGTCTAGGTATCTATCCAATGGTGGTAGAATCATCCCAATTGGAGTTCTTAGACCAATTTTATGGCCCAAATAATAAAGGGTGGTCAAAACTGGCCTGCCCAGAATTTATTCACAATGTGGACCTATTTTAAGCCTCCAATTGGATGAATTTGGATCCATGGAATTCTTGAGAAATGTATCCCACATGGTCTTTCACTTGAAGAACAATTCCATGTCCAATTTTATGCATGTATTATCTATAGTATAAATTTAACTCCACAAGTGTGCTCAGGCTCCTGTGCAGTTTTTCCCATTATTCTTGATTTTTATCCTAGGCTCCCCAAATCACCTCCTCCTACAATGTAAACACTAAAAAAGTAAAAAATTTCAATTTAATATTGAAAAAATTAAATCATTGAATCTAAAATGAGTTTCAATTTGTTATTATATTTGAAAATTTAAATAAAAAACTAGTTTAAAATAGTGGTGTAATGGTGTAAATGAATATTGAATCATTATGTGATCAATAAAAAGTGTTGAAACATAAATCTATATCCATAGCCTTGTGAAGAATTCTCCAGAACATCAATATAAACCTCAGATCTCGATTTGATATAATGTAAATTGGTACTCCATGAAATCTTACTAGTTCTTTTACATATATCATCGCAAGATGATCAAGAGATAAATCCTCTATAATAGAAATGAAGTGTGCTGAATTTTTAAGGCAATCAACTATAACCTATATAGCATTGTGGCCTTTATATTTTTTGGGAAGTACGACCACAAATTCCATAATGATGTTTTCTCATTTACATTCTGGTATGTGTGAAGGTTAAAACATCCCATTAGACTTATGTCTCTCTGCCATAAATTATTGACAAACCAAGCACTGAGAGATATATTCAACTAATTCTCTTTACATTCCATCCCACCAGAAATAATTTTTCAGGTCCTTGTATATCTTTTTTCTTCTAGGTTGAATAGAGAATGAATAAATATGACCCTCATCCAATATATCATTATTTAATTATATTATGGGAGGAATACAAACTCAGTTCTTGAACATTATTATTTCATCACAATAAAGGTTGAATTCAGGAACATTTCTCACCATCTTTTTAGCACTACATGTTCCTTCTACGCCTCCTTAATCTTTACTTTTATATATGGTTGAACATTCATTTGAGAAATATATGATTTCTCCCATTACTTAAAATTTTCAATATCCATCGTTTTAAAATCAAAAAATAATAGATCATTTATGAACCTTATCATGGATAGGCTAGCATGGTCCTTTCGACTCAAAGAATCTTCCACCTTGTTCAATTTCCTATGGTGGTAATGTATTGGGAAGTCGTAATATTTAATCAAATCCAACTATCTTATTTGGTGCATATTCAACTACTTTTTTTGAAAATATACTTTAGCCTTTTATGATCAGTATAAATATCATACCTTTCACCATAATGATAATTCCTCTATATCATTAGTGAAAAGATTACCACAACTCACTCTAAATCATGTGTTGGGTATTTTTTTGATTGATTTTTAATTGTCACAAGGTATAAGTTATCACTGTATCATTTTTCATGAGAACACATCTCATACCCCTTTTGGATGCATAACTGTTGATCACAAACCATTCTCTATTATAAGTCAGTGTGATTATAGGTGCACTGGATAACCTTATTCTGAGCTCTTTGAAATTCTCTTCACATTCCTCCATCCATAAAAACATAAATATTTTTTTTGCCAACATGGTGATTGGATTTGATAACCATGAAAACTCTTCCAAAAACCACCAATAATATACAAAAAAACCAAGAAAACATTGGATCTCAGTTTCTATGTTCGGTTTCAGCCAACATTCAATAACTTTTTTTCTAGATCCATAGGTGTCCCCTCTCTAGAGATTATATGACCCAGGAATGAATCTTTCTAAATCCAAAACTCACACTTGGTAAATTGTTTCATAAATATTCTCCTTTCATATGTTCTTAAGTCAAATTCTCAAGTGATCTTCATATTATTCATTTATTTTTGAATAGACATGAATATCATCTATAATTACAACCACAAACTAATACAGATAGTCTCTAAAGACTATATTCATTAGATACATGAAGATAATAAGGGCATTAGTAAGACCAAAAGGCATCACTATAAATTCATAGTGTCCATACCATGAAAGGAATGTTTTATTTGGTATATCACCCTTCTTGAGCCTTAATTTATGATATCTTGAATGAACATAAATATATGAAAATTATTGATATTAGTGTAGTTGGTCGAATAAGTAATCAATCCGCGGAAGATGATATTTTTTTTTGATAGTGATCTTGTTAAGTTCTTGATAATAAATAAAGAGTCTCATTGATCCACATTTATTATTAAAAAATATAATAGTTTCTCCCCAAGGTGACACACTATAGAATATGAATCCCTTTTCAAGATTATCTTGGATTTTCTTCTTCAATTTCTGCAACTCAATTGGGGCGATTCTATATACCATATTTGAAATAGTAATAACACCTAGTTTGTGTTCTACTGAAAACACAACATCACGATTTGGTGTAAGAATTGGTAATTCTGCCATAAATGCATCATCAAACATCCATAAAATTGATGTATTATTAATTATGAGTTTCTCCCCAACTATTTGAGATAGATTACCTTCATTTATAGGGATGAAGACACATAATATGGATGAAATTTCTATTGGAAGGTTATATTCATTCTTTCATCAATAGATGATCATTGATTGATCTAGAATATGAAATGTGACTTCCCTTCCTTTGAAATTGTTATTGGATCCATATAGATAAATCAAATCCATGACAAGAACCACATCAAATTCCACTATAGAAAGGATCACAATATTTGTAGGAAGAACTTTCCCACAAACATCAATTAGAGAAGTATTATAAACATTATATAAGACTTTTGTGCCATTTGGAGTTGTCACAGCTAACTCAACATCTAATTGTTGAGGTACTATAGAGATACCTATAGAAAATTTGTTTAGAAATAATAACATGTGTGGATATAGAATCAAATAAAACATTTTCTACTTTAGAGTTGATGGTATGTGTACCTATAACCACTTCATTATCATACTCTAGATCTCCGATAGTGATCTCATGTGACTTTCCATTGTCTTTGGCCTTAATATTTTTCTCGCATCGATCATCATCAATAATCCTTGTATTAGGACCTTTATTTTCATTATGATTCATTTCCTTACACTAGTAACATTGAAGTGCAGGAGATTCATTATGTGTATCATTTCTTCTATTCACATCATTAGAAATATTTTTCCGATCACTTCAGCATTCATCTACCGGATGACCTTAATTACCACACTTAAAACATTTAACTGCACCTTTAAGATAGTTTCTTGCATGTTTCCTTCCACACTTTGAGCATAAGTGAAAACACATCTTCTTTTCAGGTTGGTTTTTAGATTGTCCATTTAATTCCATTTTTAACTTCTTATCTATCCTAGTGGATTGATGGGTTACTCCAATATGTATATCAACCATGAGATCACATAGAAAAATTTCTTCATATCTATTGATGTTCGTTATGGATAATTCCCTTCAGAAACATGGTTTTATGCCACTAAATAATCAATTAATTTTACTCTCAGGTTGGGTAATAATTCAAGAAGTGTACCTTGAAAGTCTTGTCAAATTTGCTTCAACAGATTAATCATCCTTTTTATTAAGTTATAGGAACTCCTTCTAAGTCATTGTTTGAATATTATGAGGAAATTAGTTATTTAAAAATGTGTTCTTGAACTCAACCCATTACATGGATTCAATTTCAACTCTTTACCTCGTATTCTTGATAAGGTTCCATCATTGATCAGCATAACCTTCCAAATTATACACTTACAAGATGAATTTATCATGTTTTGAACAATGGTGAATTGAAAATATCTTTATAGTGGTATAGATCCATTTTTCAGCAACTAATAGATCAGAAGACCCACAAGAAGAATGTGGGTGTCACCTCATGAAGGACTCAACAGAATGATGTTCCATCTTTTCCTCATTTGGAAGACCTTCATGATTTATATCTTGAGAAATTTGTGTGATATTGTGTACATGATTTTGAATTCCCACTCCCATAACTTTTTCTTAATTAGGAGGAAAATCATCTCACTTCCAGTCACATTCAACATTAACACGGTTTCATTGAGTTTCAACCACTGACTAAAACCAAGAAGCATAGTGTGATAAACACTAATCATAATGGGAAAACCACATGATCAAGAATAAAATTTCTATTTATGAAACTTTAGGTTTTATCTTAGGCTATTCATTATCATTTATAAAATACTAGGATTGTACCCTATACTTCGACATATCCGTTGGGTTTTTACTAAGGTTTTCTCATCCTATTTTCTAAATGTTAACTATACCATTCCTATAATACCAAATATAATGAACCATACATTACATACATATATATTAACTCAAAATTGAATAATATTAACTAAAAAATATAACAAATCCATTATAAGAACATATAGGTATAGTTTCTTTAGAAACCAAGAAACATAAACCATAGGTTCATAACACATTTTCGTTGTCTCCCACTTATTTCATCATAACTAGACCCCTTTTTGACATATCTTACTTAATAACCTTCTTCATGACATTAGGGAAAGAAACATATGAAAGTATGATATCAAATTCTTATTAAAGTAAAAAAAGGGAGATATAAATCATATCATAATCATAAGACATAAGAATATAACATTTGAAAATTGTGTCCTACCTAAGAAGGATCGTCATATTATGCCATGGGATAAATCATGAAAGTTCATAAGAATCCATGAATGTAATACTAAAACTCATGAAAATTTAATCATATAAAATCAATTTATATTAGTTAAGGCACATTTCCAATACCATTATAGCATACAAATTCTATTATTGAATTGAGTTCCCTCCTCATTCCAATATTGTATTACTGAAAAGAGATCATTTATCATTCCAGCCATGTCTATCTCAATGAGATATAAATCATTACCCAATTAATTGGAGGGAGATATAGTTTCCCACAATATCATAATGAAATAATTCTTACATGTTCCATAAAACATAAATCATTCATCGTTACCAAACAAATAAAATGGGTTTCTTTAAACATCATTCCACCATAACATAATCCATGAAAACAATAGATTTCATATATAACATTCCATCATAAAAATGAAAAAACTTATTGGAAAAATAAGGATATTATAATTTAAACATAACCCTATTAAATAATTCATTCTTAGATGGAAAATAATTTTTATATAACAATTGATTTTAATTCTAAAGGAAAATATCCTTTCAACTTCTAAAATGTTTTCTTTTCTCAAAATGCCGCACAATTAAAAAAAATTCTTTAAAAATTGACATTAAATTTTTGAGAGGAATATTAATGGAAATGAGGAATTTTGAAAATATAAAAATATATTCATTCCATATAAGTTAAAAAATATTCTCCTCGTACTTTCTCCAGAAAATTCAAAAAGTACCTCTTATCGAATAACAAAAAAAGACACATTTCATTCTCTTTAATAAAAATTCACCAATCGGTAAAATTGAATTTAAACAATTATATAAGAATAAATATAATACTAAATATTTAGAAAACATGTACATGTATGATAAATATACCCTAGTGAATACTTATGTATAAACAATATCGAATAATAATGAGATTGTGAAATTATCCCTTACCTTAGGTCTTATTTCCTTTGTTTGTATCTAAACCTTCTGTATAATTATTTAAATAATATCGTTGAATTATTTAAGAATCATATAAATTTTTATGATATCATATATGATTTTTTTATAATTTTTTTGTTAATAACATTTCATTATTACTTGTTATTCAGTTATTAACTATTTCATTTTCTTATGCTTGTTATGTTGAATAAGTGTTGGTTCTCCTTCAAAGATCATATTTATATCATCAAGAAATGATATTAACATTATATATATATATATATATATATTATTTATTAATTCTATACATTTATATAATTGTGATTTAATTAATATCATGTCGAATGAACCATATCGCATCGTGGAGACGGTAGCTCGTATGTACGTACGAGCGACAATATCATTTTCATAATTGTGGAATGGGATTCAATAGAATAGTGTATAATATTTTAGAATCAATATCATGTTATAATAATCATATATATAGTTATTATTTACATCATTATACACATCCAATTTAGGTGGTGGTGAAAAATATATTACACCACGGTGTGGAGAAGGTAAGTCGTACGTACGCACACATAGTGATTCCATTTTTCATAGGATAGATAGAAAGTGGAATATGGTTGTTTCCTAATCATAATGACATATTAATATAGTAGGTAAAAATAATTTATTACTTTTTAATGAAACAACTCATTAATAAGAAGTACTAGAAGAAAAAAAGTTTGAAATAATAGGTAGGGGAGATTACCTCTTCTTCGATGTGCTTCCTCTAAATCTCCTCTTAGAGCACTAGAGATGGTATTTGAAGAAGAGAAAACCCTGTAGAATGTAAATAGGGTAGTTGATAAATTAAAAGTTAAGGTTATATCAGATATTTAAGTCTCAATGTGATGTTAATAGGTAAGGGGGAGGTTTCCTTCTGTAATTGAGGTGAGGGACACATTTGGGATCTCCAAAAATAATACTTTATAATAAAATAAAACCCCATTAAAAAACCACCAATATGTCCCAATTGTGAAGATTATATGAGATAGGGTTTCAATATCATCAACAAATATATTTTATAAATGTTTTTATATAAATTTAAACTTTATCATTTTAATTAATACTTAGTTATCTTATTTAATGTTTAACTAGGGTAAAAAATAATTAAATTTTAAAATGGTTAAATATTTACTTGTTGAATGTCGAATATAACATAAATAATTATCTTAGAAAATTTTAGATCATATAATAATTAATATTTTTTTAAATTGTTTTATGATTTTTCATAATTTAATATAACATTAATTTGATAAACAATCAATAGTTTCGATTTTGACACTATTTAATTACATTATTTTTAAAAATATTAAGATAACAATTTATCTTCAACCAATCTATTTTATTATATTTCTAAGAGGTCAAGGTCATATATAAAATTAATTATACATAATTATTATCCCAATTTTTTTATTTTAATATTTTTAATAACATTTATTCGTTTATCTCTATTAATAAAATAATTATTATATCAATTTTGTGTAATTATTTAATATACTTATTTTCTAACTAAATATTAAAAATAAAATACTATGAATAATATAAATATAATATCTTTTGGAATAATATTTTTATTCTAATTAATCTTCTTTAAAATCCAACATTTAAAATGTTAAACTTATTAAATTATGAATGTGACAACTTTAACATCACTTTAAATAATATAAGTGTCACAATCTCATTTAGAAGGCTCAAAATAGTTACTAACTTAGCCCTTGTATGGTTATGGTCAAGATATACTTTAAAAATAATATTTTTTCAAGTGTTTGGGTCTTTTTATGGTTATTATCATTTCTATAAAAAAGGTTTTATTGATTTCTCGTCAATTAATTAATTTTTACATCATCAATATATAAGTATTTAATGTAATTATATATTTCCTAAAAATTAAAAATAAATTACCATGATAAAGAAAAAAAATTTATCTTTAAAATTTGTTTTTATAATCAAATTTATCTTCAGTATAACCTTTTATAAAAAAGGAATTAGTTATTAAAATATGATTGAGACATATTTAACATTTCTTTAAATTAAAATAAATTAAATGTACTAATCACATCCAAGTGGCTTCTAATGGACACCATTTCAACACAAGGATGATTTAGGCCGAAAAAAACTCATAAAATTTTATTAAGAAAAGTTTTATAGAAATATTATTATAGTATTCTTACCATTAATTACTCTATTAACCCATTTACCATATTAATAAAAATTACCGAAGATACTATTTATAATTCCCAAAAATAAAATAAATCTATTTACATAATTTGGAGCTACTAATTCTAAATATGGAATAAATTTTTCAAATTTAAAATCATATATTTTTCACAAATTAATTTTAAATTTATCCCATTTTCGGAGAAAGAACGATCTTTAAAAGATAAAACATTGAAAAATATTTAAATGTTTTTACATATGAATTCAATGTAAAATTAATGCTAATGACATACATTATATTGGATGATAAAAATATATTATATTTATATATTAATACCATTTAATACTATAATTTAACCATATAAATTTTTTCCTTGAAAATTTCTGTTTTCAATTAAAATATTGTATATTTTTAATATTCATCAAAATTTGAACGTTATGAAAAAAATATTAAAATCTCTTCAAAATTAAATTTTTTATATCCATATTCCAAATAAAATGTTTATTTTGTCATATAAAAACTATCAATGTTTCAAAATAATAATTTAAAATGGATTCTCTATTAAAAGGTGGAAAATTACCCTTTTAGAAAATATTGGTTTTTATACATCAAATAGGGTTTATTCATACCCTATGACAAAATATTTGTTGGATGAATATAATTTTTTATTAAGTACATAACCTATATATTTCATTAATTTCATTTAATAATAGTAATTCACTCTATTTATTAATACAAAAAATAAAAATATTTAATTAATTAATATTTTTCATAAATAATTGGTAGTGAATGAATTCACCATACATTTTCATAAGTTAATTATATATATTCCTTCTAACCAAACTATTTGGTTAAAATAATCATTTTATACTTATTTAATATCATGGTTTTTTTAAACTCATGACTGCATTAAATGAAATCTATTGATGAGTTAAAATTAATTATAGAAAATATTTCCTAAAAACATCAAGGTGTTAAAAACATCACTATATAATAACTAAACACCTTAGAGTGTTCTAGGACATTCCTAGAATGATTATCCCATTTCATTACTCACAAACCAATCACATTGGACATATATTTACAATCCATTTAAAAACTATTCAAGAAGATTCAACATCCTTGATGCTTTGTCATGGTTTTTTGTACACTTTCTCAAAGTATGCATGTAAAACTCTATTCCAGAAACTTTTGATGGACCACACCAAGTAATTTGATACCACATGGTGTAGGACCCGAGACTCCCCATAAAAATATATTCTACCATAGGTTACTATAAAACTATGAATTTTCTTTTTCTCCATATACCCCTTCACTTAATAGAATTTTGAGTGTTAAAAGTCTTTCATGTCCCTCGTAAAAGGGTACAGATCAACTCCACTAAACCATGAACATAATACCTATGGACACTTGTATAATGTATTTTACCCACCAATTTGAGTCATATATTTCATATAAGAATAGAGCACCAATCATCATAAACCTCGAAGACACTTGGGTGGAACTTAGCACCTTAAGGGGTTTTGGGTCATCCCTAGAATATATTCCCCATACCATTATTAATCGATTAAAGAACATAGAAACAAGATTTAAACAACCCATTTTCTAAATATCCTGATGTATTTAGCTTCTATAAAAATTTAAATGACTACTAATACTGCCTCTAAAATCTTCCCTGACCCTTCAAAAGGTTTCGGGAATCCTTTATTAGACCATTTTGGAAGTGAATATGGGATTTGAACAACCAAATAGAAGTATCTCTTCCTCAAAGGATAATAAATCCAATCCTCATGAACCCTGGAAAGACTATGGAAGTACTCAAAACCATAGGTTGTTTTGGGTTATCACTAATACATCTCTTCCATATTCCATATTCTTATATAAAGCCATGGTAGTAAGACTTTAAACTACATGACATGTCAAGGTCCGTTCTAGATTTCCATAGACCACAACAGTATAATATCAAAGAAATAACACAATATAGTAATAGAAGTCCTGATCTAGTTGACCATAAACTAAAACAATAGAAGTTTCAATTCAGAAGACCTTTTTGTACAATAATAGAAGGTCTGAGCTAGAAGACCCTAAACTATAGATGTAGAAGGTAGAAGATAATATACCATAAAACATAGTAATATAAGGTATGATATATAATTTCATAAACTATAGCACAATAATGGTTTAGTTTTAAAGAACGGAAGTGATATAATACTCACCTAGTTGAAAACTCGATAAGGGAACCCAATCCAGAAGTCAAATATTTGATCAGTAGACATATGCTTTGTATATTTTGGGAAATATCAGGCACTCATTTAATGAAAAATGCTCAAAACATATTCAGTCGAAAACCAGCAAGAGGGATCCTGAAGACAAAATTAGAAAATTCTCTTCATGTTATTACTTATCTTATATGAAATGACGAAAAATAGGGAAATAAATGTAAATAGATACAAAGATAGTGGGGCCACCATATGGAATTAGAAAAAATCAATCTATTCTACCTACATCTATTGTATGCATCTAATGTTATTTTATTCTCTATTATATACATGTAATTTACCCAAATTATCTTTTTGAGAATTAGTTAGTCACAATATAACAGGAGAAGATACGTCAATGAGGAATCTCATGATAGTGTGAATTCAAGAGAATTTCTAAAGAAAAATGTATTATAATTAAAACATTATAATATAGTATTTTAGGATTACTTGATATTATCCGATGGATGGGTATCATTGAAGAATCAAGATATATAAGATCAATGAAATTTCATGAACATCATGTATGAAGGGAAACTCGACTATGAAATATAATTTCCATATAATTCATTCATTTGTGAGATGAAAAAAAAGGAGGAATATTCACAATATGGATCCCATAAAAATATTTTCTCAAATTAAAATCATTGGTGATAATAATTCCATAATTGTTGATCAGTTGCATCTTCCATGTTAGTGAGAGTTTGAGGAGAAGTTTTGATTGAGCATCGAAGTGAAACCCAACCTGATTTTTACTATATTTCCCTATGGATAATGTTTATAATGAGATAATAATATGGTTAAATATTTTTTTAAGTTGTTATTAATGTGGATGATGATTATGAGTGATCAGAAATACATTAGGCTATGATATCCTTAGGTACTAATATCTTGGTGGTCATGGAATCCATTTGGGTACACAACTTTGATATTATCTAATGACTTTTAAATTCCTCTAAAGAATCACTCATTATTTCAATCTATATCATTCTATCATTAGTATCATACAATTAACACTTTCTATAAGACAAATTTTCTTAAGTTTTGAAAATATTTCAGATGATATTATATAAGGCTGGTGACAAAATCTTCAAACCAAAAATCTTAAAAGAGCTGGAGCAGAAATTATTATTTTTCACAAAATGTTTCCAATGGAGTCCTAGTGATCATGGTGTGAATTTTATTCCAGATTAGTATGTCACTATCTGATCCTCAACACTTACTAGAGTGGATACATTATAAGGGGGATAAATATGATGAGTAGGTAAATAAGAAAGAGAGTAATCTCCATATACTCTTCCCTCAAAAGATGCATCATCTATTACCCATATAAAATGGTTAGATTTATCAAATTATGACCAAATAATAGGATGATCATAGCTAGGGTTATGATTCTTCCTCAAATACTGACTTAATACTTGAATCAAATACATAATTTCTAGAGTTTGGTGGGTTGGTTAAGAACATGGTTCTTCCAATAGACACACTGCCTTTCAAGAACACACCTGGGTTGGCTTCCACCCAATCCTAGGCATAATTATATGATAAATGATATGGGAGATAACAGGTGGAAGGATAATATCATCATTGGTAACCTCAAGTGATAATATATACTAAAATTGGTTGATAACCCCAGGGTGTCATTCTCCCCACAAGTTTGCCCAAGGGAGTGGAGAATCACTTTAGATGCAGATGAATTTGAAAGAGAATTGTTACGTGGAATATGACTCAAAAATAATAAACTCGCCCTTTATGGACATGAGAACCCCATCCTAAAAGGAGAAATTGTGTGACCATTCGTCAAGAGAGTCTCTTCCATTATAAATAATTGGACTAGTCGGTGAGGGATAAGGTATGAAATTGAAATCATTAGACCATTGAAAAATGTCTATGACCTCATCAGAGCATAAATACATTAATTCAATCTCAGATATGTTCAACAGCCTAGGGAGGGATGATTCACTAGGGATATCTTTAATGTTTTTGAGATTATAGAAATGGAAATTCTCACCAATCTAGCTGAAGAAAAACTATAATGTACCACAAATCCCATTGGGTTAATTACTATGTGGGAAATTGACTAGGATATGGTTGATCCATGGATGATTTACCATTTCTAAGAATCCCTTCCTCTACAAATTGAACTTCCATAAATAAAGTTCCAACTTGTATTATAGAGAGAACATCCCCATTCAAGAATATCCACCCATTTAATAACATGGAAATGAAACTTAACAAACTATGGTTCTGGGATATCTATGGTCTCACCATATTTCCCCATGTTGTTTTTTCCACAAATTCTAGGATTTCCTAATATGAAATGGCATTGACATGAACTTAATGGTAAGGGAATCAATTAGGGTATATAGAAGTTGTCCAAACTCATCTATGACATAGATTAATGTTGATATAATCTTTAAAAGAGATGATTTATCACATATTCATCTCATATCTTAACCATTATTTCATAGTGTTGAGAATGTACATTTCCAGTATAGGAGTTTATGGGGGTATTCATCCTTAAATTCCACAATATGAAGGATCATTCCTTACATCTTTCTATGTGGGGAGATCACACCCAGTTAGTAGGTATCACAGAGGTGGATTCTTTCCTCACCATGAGATATATGGAATGAATTGGTACCCTAGAACCAATAGATTTTCAATTTTCTAAGAATATGTGACTAACTGTAGATGTTGAATTGATAACCCCATTCAGTCTCATAAAGATGGATAGCATGTTTTATGTCGGAAAATTTGGAAAATATCTATCTAACCACGAATGGTCACTACCACTCTTTGGAAAAATTTAGGCCTAGTCTTCATTCCATTTCGAGATCTGTCCTTTTCCCGTATTTCATAAATATGAAATGAATATTCTCTAATAACTTTAATGAATGGTCTGGTTTAAAAAATAACATTAGTCTATAACTTGAGAAGAGTTTTACAACATATAGTTCAAACCCTTTGATAATACCATGACCAATTATCTAACATTATAAATTGTTGGTTGAATATTATCTATTGAAGATAATAATTATCATGATGACAGATTATAGTCGAGTGATTTAATGAAAAAATAATCTAGTAGGAAAATCCATATAGGGGAACTTGATGTGATAAGGGATAAATCTGATGTTTGGATGGGATATGACTCTTCATAACATCATTTTCAGAACACACAAGGTGTCGTGGATTAATATTATATTTCAAAGTAGTCATGGCACTCTGGTTAGTCATAGCCAAATATCATCAATGAGAGCATTAATCCATTTGTATAAAAGTAGGATATATATATATATATATTAGATAAGTGAAAATCCTATCGAAAGAGAAGCATATCCATATAAGCATCATTTTAATTGCATAAACCATGATAATATTCATGACTATATGAAATAATATAGGTCTTTCAAGTAGTATGATCTATGTATATCACATAGACTATATGACCCGTGGGATATCTCACAATCACGCAACCAGTTATAAGGCTCACGATTGCATAAACCTCTCGTGGTCACCTGAGCCACATGATAGTCAAGTGATCATGCGATTTAACTAGCAGATCATGTAAAGCTAGAAATATATACATGTTGTTAAGGACTTGGGTTGAGTTTCAAGCAGTTACTAAGAGTGGATTCTTGATGGATTTGAACAACTACTGAGGCAAAGAGAGTCTCATAGTCAAAAATCAGTAAATAATTTTTGAATAGTATTGTGAATTTTTCTTGCAATCAGTTCTTATTGAGGGATCATGTAAATAAGATCTTGGAGTGAGGTATTGTGAAGGGATCAGGAAACTAAAGAAAATAAAAACAAATCTAGAAAGGTAAATTCATCGATTAATGAGCTGCTCCCTCAGCCCTCATTATATAGAACTATTTGGAAAACTAATGTTCACATGGAAGACCATACCTCCCTGAGGAAACTAATTAGAATAATCCAAAATAGATCAGGCTGGTATTTACATTCCTCATAACATATCCCATTTCCTTACAGTATTCACTCTAGAGGGAAGGGGTATTTTTTGATGCCTGCAAATTGAGAAAAAAAATAAACAAATAAATAAATACCCAGAGTATGGGTGTTATCCTCTCTACAAAATAGTGGAAGATAAGGTGTCCAAACTTAAAAGTATTGTGTATTGTTTTTAATGGAACACGATCATATGACCCTTAGAATGCTTTGTGAACAAATCAAGTGAAACACATGATATACTTCCAATCACGTAGATCCCCTTTAACAACCCTCAGTATGATTATGAAGGCACCCATAAAATGGATGATGTTCATGTATTGGATGCAGGTCAAGATCATATAGTCACATGATATGGAAACCAATGGGATACTAAAAAATCATTAAAACTCTATATAAAATTAAATAATAAAATATTTAAATTGAAAAGACCTTATGAGGTCATTGATTTTAATGAGACACGCTAATAAAATTCAGAATAACCTGAAAAACCATGGAGACAAGACCATCTTGTCATGAAAAATAATATTTACATGTCACCTTTATAATACTAAGGGTCTTTGAAATTTTCATTTTATTATGCACTCCAAATCCTACTCGATAGAATAAAATAAGGATTGTCTATGATAATGGTCACCTGATACTGTGAGACACATTATCAGGCACATCATGCATCACATACCAAGATAGATATTTTCATTGAAAATACTTTCATGACTATATCACATCTTATATCCGAGTAAAATAAATATAGAAATAAAAAATGGAATGAAATAAGCTTCATGTGAAGTGATGATTTACTAGGCTTCATCAAAAGGGGTCATGTTCCTCAGGAGATCACCATTGATCATGAGATTCCCCCCTCAAAAACCCAACAATATTTCATAATGTCCTTTAGTATTTTTGGATGGATATCATAGATCTCCCCTTGACAGTCCTCTTTTGTCTTGTGAAAGACCCCATAAAATTTAACTTCTATCTTGGGAAATCCTCCCCATAGGCATCCTAGTCTCACTAAAACCACTGAACCTACCATTCTAGACTTATGAATTATTTTTGATATGTTAACAAGGATATGAAAAATACATTTTACTATCCATGGTTCAATAAACATGGAGATGATAGAACATTCATGTGGTCGTTTAATGTCACTTGACGCCATGGATAACCCATGGAATGACCACTCAAGGCGTGTGATACAAGAATACCTCCATTGGTTGTATATAAAGTCTGTTAGATAAACACTACATAATGTGGTATATAACTGGGGTGGTGAAGCCTATAAATTCTTCCCCACTTAGCGTAAAATTTCATCCATCACCTATGGAAAAATATCAACTTCTACACGGTAGTGCACAAGCAGACTTCTCGGAGCACTAGTCACACGATCACAGATGTCTTCAACTAGGTATAATCTAGGGAGAGTTCCAACAGATCATGTGAAATTTATAGGTTCTTCATGTTATCACTCTACATGTCACAATAATTAATTGTAGTGTGTCAGTTAGATCATGAAAATAATGTCCTGTATGATGACTGGGACATACAAAACATAAAACAATCTAAAACTGGACATAACCTAAGGAAAATATGCAATTAAATAAAGAAATAAATACTTAAGAAAGAAAATATATTTTGGTTGGATGAATATTCTAATATTCATGTGCTTCTCATGACCTATCAATATCTTGTGATAGCAGCAGGACATGTAACCCAAGTCATGTGACATTACCTTAACATGCTATTTTTATGTAGAGATAACCCCTAGAAATTTTCATAAATTCATGTCACAACCCATGTGCATGCCACCCAAGTATTTTGAAGTACTTTGAGCTAGATAGAAAAATCTTTTTATGGCCTCTATACATGTCTTCTAAGTTATAAGGAAACACCATACCATGATTAGTAGTTATCATGATGTCATCGGGACATGCCAACCAGTTCTCATGATGTCACCATAACATGTGAACCGATTCATGCAATGTCTTCTAGCCAAGATATCTATGTCATGTGACACCCTCCAGACATGTCATCCGTGATCTTTTGATTTACTATATACAAGTAATCCATGACACGTTACACCCTCTAGACTTTTCAACCTTTATCATGTGATTACGTCCATACATGCCATTCAGATTATGCGACATACTTCAGAAAAGTTACCTGGATCATGTGAGGGTTTTTTAAAATGTCCTCTAGGTGTCTAGAAAATGTGAAAACATCTACATTTATGTGATAAAAAATAAAAAAATATGTTAGGAAGATAATCGTACATGTCAGGAAGAAAATCGTTACATTTCAGGTAGACCTTTTGACCATGTCAAGAAGACATCCCTGTGCATGATAACCTTATATAGTGGATATATAAGGGTAAAATATGTGTGTAATCCCCCATAAAATTTAATGATTATAACTCCAATACTTACTATATCCATTATGCATCATAAAAATTCAATGTTCCTATCTCCAATGGGAATCCACATCAGTGTGGGTCCCCCCATATCTCCAGCATTCCAACCATCATGGCCCAATCTCTACCATGGGATAATAGTTTTTCCTCATCCACCAGTGGATTGAGATAGAAAATAAACTAAAATGACTATAATTCCTTCTATAAACATGATACATAGGATTCCATCATATATCCCAATCTCCAAGTCAAACATCTAATGGGTTGTCCTAGTTTATATGTCATGCATCCATATGTAGTATGATTGATTAATTGGTATCCCTTATTTCTCCCAAAAATAATGGATCATATGAGATTAAGGATATTCAATTAGAATATCATTTTATTTATCCATATACACAAACACAGGGAAACCATAGTATATAATCCATAGTCAGTGGCATGATATGACTACCCCCATACATGTGCATCCACCTCAGGGCATATCCCATGGGAGTGATAGGACTACAATGACTCTGATTATTGACACAACCAGGATATAGAGGATAAATCCTAGAGGAAGGAGTTCATAATCTAGTGACTAAGATCCCCATATATGATTGTTAGTTCCAAATGTGTGCATAGGAAAAATAAATAGAGAGCATACCAATGCAAAAGGGGCAACTTCGCGAAGCACCTTATAAGAGACCTTCAACACCACATCTAGCAAAAAGCAATTCAACACTGCATCTATTAAAAGACCTTCAGTACTGTGGCCGACACCAGAGCATCCCCCCCCCCACGATGATCGCCACAGAAGAAAGAGGGTGAGGACTCTGCAGTTATGATGCAACTGAAAGAAATTTTCTCACCGCAAAGGGAACAATATCGCCTCAATGATCCCTTGGAAATTAAAGGAAGCCTATACAAGTGCCACAGAGTGAATGAAGGAGATCTATGCTCTCTATAGGGAAAGATGATTTACTCTATAGTTATGAAAAACATGACAAAATCTTCTTTTGATAGAAAAGTTCAAGTGGCTTTTAAATTCACTGTCAGGGCTTCCTACCACCACTCGCCAATAAATACCAGGCTTACCTTGAACCCAAAAGATGAATAGAACAACCTTTCTCCTTATCAGTTCTCAAATCATGAAGTACCCTCTAATCTGTGAATCATTTAAAAAATGAGCTCTTTAAAGTATTTGAGCATTGCTAAATACCTTTCCCTTAGCTCAAATACAAACCCTCGTCAAGCAGGGATTCCTTTCGGGAAGCCCACAGGCCATCTCAAAGTAAGGATCTCCTTGAGGGAACTCGTGTCTTCACAAAGGACTTGTGTTTCATAAAGTACATTCCATGCACATGTGGACCCCATTCTAAGGCAAGATCATTATTCTTCGCAAAGTACATCTCTTCATAGTGTTGTGCTTTTCAAGGAACCCTTGCTCTGCAAAGTCTTACTCTATGAAAGCACTTTCACTTTGTGAAGCACCTTTCATACGCATGTATACCCAATTCCTAGGATAGTCTTCTCCACATCGCGATGCATACCCCTTCGCGAAGTCTCTCCACCATGTGGAGCACCATAGCTTTGAAAGGTCCCTTCCTGTGTACCCTTTTTCTTCACAAACCCTTCTTCCATACGACACTCCTGGTTTTTATGAAGTGATTTCAAGGTCCCTTGGGAAATGATTCATATTTAGTTGATTTGAATCATGATTGTTTGCATTGGTATGCTAATGGATATTGATTTTATACATAACCATGATAATGTGATCCCCTCAATGGATCACTCGAAATCCCCATCCTGACACAGCTTTTCCAGTGCCTCCCCTTCACCAAGGCTTATAGTGTGATTGTTATGTAAGTCCTAGGGGTGAGGAGTGAATTCCCATTGTCCAAGTTTCATTACATTAAAATTCCAAGCACCATCATCCCCATCACAAGAAATTAAACTGTGGCCTCACCCCTTGTAATATACATGGGTTACCCCACCACAGATATTTTCCATACCCAATGGTATCTACAAGGGAGAGATCTTCCTTACATGGAGTGAGATCCTCCTTTCATGAAACGACATATGTCCGCAGGGGAGGGAAACCATATTGTTGTAATCCCATAGTATTTCTTGCAGTAGGTATCATCCTTGCTCCACCTCTCTTCTTCCATGCTCAAATTCCAGAGGAGAGATGGGAATAGTGACCTTCGATTCCCCATCCCTCTCCTGTTGGACTATATCTCTATTAGGCCTCCATCCTGGTTTAAGTCCCAAACTCTATCTCCCTGGGCTGCTAACCACATGTAAGCCCCACTCTATTCTTCATGGGCGCACCTTTTGCGATGTGATTTTCAGGTATTTTTTGCCTCTTGTTTTTTACACCGAGTATGACTCTGGTGGTAATAGAGTAAGCATCGACTATGGAATACTCTATGGGATGCCATAGGGTGTAACCCCCACCTCTCACTATTGAACTATGTGGACTTTTATTTTTTTCCCTTCTATTTATGGTATGTGGGAAGCCTCCCTGAGGTTAAAACCCATTATCCATCAGTCCCAAACACTTTACATTGATTCACCCTCATCCTTCTTGATGTTAAACTATATAAACCTTTTAGTCCCACATGATGTTAAACTATATGATTTTAAACTATGTGGGTTTTCATCCTTGTCTCCTAGATAGTTTACATAGGAAGCCTCCATGAGGTTCAACCCCAAAAAATTCTAAACCAATTTGAACTACATGGGTTTTGATCCATATATCCTAGGAAGGGTACATAGGAAGCCTCCCTATGGTTCAACCCAAAATAATGGTAAAACTATTTGAACTATGTGGGTTTTGATCCCTGCCTCCTAGGCAGGGTACGTGGGAGGCCTCTCGGAGGTTCAACCCCAAACAATGGTAAACTTATTTGAACTATGTGGGTTTTGATTCATGTCTCCTAGGAAGGTTATGTAGGAAGACTCCCTGAGGTTCTACCCCAAACACTAGTAAACTTCACTGTCCCCTTGTTTTTACCCACATACATGGTCCGTACCTTAGTGGAGTCAGACTAAATGTTGAGATCCTAACAACACATAAGCCACATCATATCATTGGGTCATTGTCCCTTGTGTACACAATGATTCCATGTCCCATCCTAAACAATATGGAAATTTATCCCCTACCATGGGGATAATTATGAAGCCTCCCTAAGGTTCAATCCCATCACTCATGTCCCATCCTGGTCTCTCCCTTGAGCCTCTGTATTTCTGGAAGTTCAGGCCCCAACCTGGAGGTTCTACTTCCTTTGAGTCCCATCCATGTGTTCATATTCATGGGATACCTCCATAAATGGCTCATTGAACCAAGAAACTATGTGTACTTTGATTCACTACCATGGGGATATGTAAGAAGCCTCTTAGAGGTTCAACCCCAACATCACTGGAATCGTCATGTAAGTTCCATCTCATTCACCATCCATTTCATTAAACCCATCCATATTCATCCCTATTCATACCTCAGCCACCACATCCCGGTGAAATCACGCAATCCACCTAGGTAGCTAACCATGAATAAGCCTCAAATAATCAATAACCATCAAACCAAGAGTATCCCTCTTGTATGGGCCTCTATCCATGCATAATCCCCAGTATGTCTCTAGGTCATTATCTTTTGTGTACACCATGATTACATGTCTCTCCATTAAAAACAAATGGTTTTTGATCCCTATTGTATACACATGGTATATAGGAAACCTTCTTGAGGTTCAATCCCAGCCAACGGTAAACCTTGGTGTCCCCCATTCTGGGGTCCACTTCCCCTGATTCTCCCTTAGTGGTGTCCTGATAAATTTTCATTGTGTGACATCTTACCTCCATGAGACACATCATCTCATATCCATCCTCATTTGGAATTCAGATCCACCATCCGATAAAACTTCTAGATTTCCCCCTTCTGGGCATGTACCCATCAGATCCACTTCTATCAGTGTTCTGATCAGTCTGATCCATCTCTTCTAGATGTTAAACCCACGATATACCTTGTGTTACCATGGGAAGATAAGGAAAACCTCAAGGATATTCCTAAGGAATACAATTATATTCCTTAGATGAGGGATTCCTTGGGCTTACACACCCTCAAGAATCCCTGTCACAAGGGGAAGAATCCCAGACACATCTGTGTTTCAACGTCCAGACACACCAGCGATGTCCAACATGACTGCTGCCTCAATTGAAGGTTGCTGCCCTGACTTGACCCCTTGGAATGTTCTAACAGAAGAAGTGTAATTAACTATCATCCATGAAGATATGGAACCCAGGAATAGTTCCATGAACAACATCTTAATCTTTAATGGAGATCAGAACTAGGTCAATAATTCTGAGGAGGAATCCACATAAGGTGGAACCGACATCCCATCATCCCGTTTCAATCAAGGAGTAAACGTCCCTGAATAAGTGATGGATGCTACCTGCCATTGGACAGTGGGAATGCAGGGAAATAGTCATCCCATCCCCATAGAAGGATGTGAATCCCAAAGAAAGCATTGGAAAAAAATAGTGTACCCTAAGTGAAGTTATTTTCCTCAATGTGGCGATTATCAGCGTTCATGAAATCAGTGGATAAGTGTGTCACCAGATCCCGCTATCCAACACTAAGTCCCACCAATAAAAGAGTTGGCCTAGCATGAAACTCACCAGATATTGGGGAATTTAAAAGTTGTATATCCTGGTATGTGTCGTTGTTAGCGTGGATCCTTATTACCAATCATGGGAGACAGAATGTTGCTGGGGCAATGGACATTGCTTTCCTCCTTTTAGCACTAATGGTTGAATCTCCTTACTTTTTAGAACCCAAGCATCTATGTTAGAAAACTCATCACCACAAACCCACCGACATAGAATCCAGGGAGACACCAATGCAGAAATCCCATGTGGATCCATCACTCATACGATGGCCTCCACATCCATGACTATGGGCTCCCATCCCCCATATCCGCATCTGAACTCTTTCCGAGGAGGGTGATCAAAGACCTTGTTCGATGGTATGAGGAAAAAGGGATTATCCAAACTTAGGATATGGCCGAATATAACCTAGAGGATTCTAAACCTCTCCGTCTTTGCCTCCCCCAAGGTCCACGTAGGGAGCCACTACTCTCCACTCCAACCTACAACCATTTCGGGAGACTCTCCCTTGAATGATTTTATAAATTTCTCCCTTACACCAATGAGGTAATGGAAGTTTGTGCTAGCCTAGCTATGATCCCATCCTGGGGGCCGCCAAGGATGGATACCACTAGGCAGCATCAACACCACCACCTGATCCCACAGGTTGAGTATCATGTGAGTTACACACCTGCACCACTGTCCCCAGTACGGTTAACCTGACGCCAACGTCGGGTGCAGGTTGAGGAGGGTGCCTACCATGGAGTGTCATTATCAACGGCAAAAGTGGATCATTCTATAACTGATGAATATTATCAATGAACCTTTTATACTGAACAAGAAAACTTATATTCCCGACTCAGATCAAGGCCCAAACCACCCCATGGGTATGTTGGGATGACTCTCTTGGTCGCCGACATAGGTAGCACTCATCGTGGGATGACCAACAGTGTTGACATCCAGCACGAAGGTCCTCCTCGGGCCACCACTAATGAGAGATTAGGCAATACACACTCCCAAACATGATGTAGCGGCCCCCCATGCCACCATTAGTTTGAGATAAATCCCTACCCACCACATTTACATCCAGTATGAATGTTTCCTTCACACCTCTGATCCCAAGTATGGAGTTGTTCCTCCTGTCCCAGATCGCTGATGTGAAGATCCTCATTGCCCATTCAACCATTATTGTGGGGGTATTCCCCATGTTCTTACCATAACTGATGAAGTTCCTCCTCATCCCAACAATCATAGAAGTGGAGGTCTACCTCACTTCATGGGAATCCAATGTGGAGGCTTCCCTGTGTTCAGTTCGACCGATATGAAGGCTCATCTCGTACCATCACCGCTAAGGGAAACAAACATGGAAGTACTTCCCATGCTCCCAGCAACTCCAGTGGTGGCCCTGTCCTCTCTAACACTTCTCGTGGAGCCCCCTTCACCAGCCATTAGACATGAAGTCCCTCCTCGTGTTCCTTTTGACATTTTTCTTGGTACTCCTCACACCATTGATCACCCAGGCAGGCATCCTCTCTATCACAGCACCACTTCAGCTGAAAGTCCTCCTCTTGTCAAAAACATACCCTTTCTTGAAAAACCATGTCAGGGCTTTGAGGGAAGGTCACGACAACCAAATTAAGAATACTGAGAAGCTTCAAACCGTGTTTAAACCCATCCGCTTTTCAGACTCTGAGGAAGAGTGCGATTTGATAATGGAACTCTTGCCTTGATCCTCTGTGTCGTGGGATGCGGCAGGAATAAGGCATATAAGCCTCATACTTCCTCAAATATAGGTCCATCAGATCCCTACCTCCCTTTAAAGATACATCCTTGAGGAGGAATATTTTGACTTATTCTAGGTCATGTTCGTGCAATATTCCCTATCGACAACAGGGTCATTCTATACCTTAACCAGAGATCACATAGATTTTTTATAAGGACCAATAAAGGACAGGAAATGGAATGACCCACCATCAGTAAACACTACCCCTACATGGGAATAGTTGGTCTCTAATCCATCTTATCGATATGTGGTGACGTAGTCGTTGAATTCTTCCAAAAATAGTACAAGATGTGGTGGATTGTTAGCTCGCTCTCTATATTCTACACCGGCTAGTCTACCGTCTCAATGGTCTGCTTCAGTGTTATTAATGGTCTTTCATCCACTACCAGTCGACGAATGGGGAATCCAGGGGTTGGATCCTGAGTTTGAGTTGAGGATCTTGTGGGACATCCTCACAATGGACCATTTCCCAAAGATGTTCTGGCTAGTTGAAACCAACGAATTCGGTACACCAGAATCATTTTCCAAGGAAGAGGTCGCATGCTTTCGCCGAACCCTATGGGCGACACACATCCATATCCATTATTAGTGGGTGTATTACCCCAAGATCTAGGAACACTTTTATGATATTAGTCAGAAATGCCTCTTGGTTGGCTTGGTTGCGTTCTCTATGGCCCAACACCCTGAGTTTCCCAATCACCATCGAGCCCTCCAACAATGATGTGTCCCGAGCTTTAAAGTGATCTAAAAAATTATTAAGGAGTCTTACTCTCACGTTCAAATCCATGGTTGGGGGTAGTATGATTCTCTTCATTTCAGTTCAATCTAGCACCAACCCAACTTTCCCTATGATATTGAGGATATTCCCTCAGGTACAGATACAATTAACATGGACAACCTATTAGAGGAAGAGAAAAAGGTAGATATCCTTGAATAGAACATAACCCTAGGGGGGTTCACACCTATTGGATCCATTTGGAAGGGTTACTCTCCAGTAGAGAAAATTACTAGGCCTTCCTCCACCTTCTGAGTCATTATCCCTCAGTCGGAATCCAAATAATATAAAATAGCATCTTGGAGTTGTTAAACCCTATGAACCATCTATATTGGTACAAAATACATAAGGTTTCACTAAAAATTATGTGTTGCATCAACAAATCACAGAGCATAAAAATATGGTTGATGACCATCTCGCTGAATGTGTCATGGAATGACGACTAGACTATGATAATCCTTTACTGGGGAATTAGGGTAGGTACAGGCTCTCCCCTGGTGAGTTGTATTTGGGTGACCTTGACTTTCCTACCCACATAGACTGGGTAGATTACATATTTTATGGAAATAGGGTGTGTTATGAATCACCAAATCCACCTAAGTTATGCAATAACCCCCGAGACCTAGCTCAGGTTCCCCCAGCCGCTCCACATGTCATCCCCCCTGATATTCCAGAAAGTCATCCCACCAGCTACTCCACAATCACCTAGGATTACATAACATGTTGAAGAACCTAGAAACTCACTGGTGGTTAGGTATCCTCTTCAAGTTAATAATCCCCACCCAGATGATCCAATGGAAGTGCTCATTTCCCACCTCAAGCCTTTAGAAACTCAATAGTTGGCAATTCTACCAGATGGAAATCCATATCTGTCATGGGTGAATGATATGCCAACACCCTTTGTTTTAGAAATCCTAACTTTTGCCTCTTTAATTGGACGGGTGATCTGTTGCAACATCTAGTCCACTTCATCTCATGGTGTGGACCCATTTTGGGAACTCGAACACAGCAGGAGGCTGCTAAAAATCCATTTTTCATACATATAATGGATGGGAATGTGTTTGTCTAGTACACCCAGCTTCCCATTGGGTTAGTATCCAACTGGGAGGATCTTTGTAGATAAGTTATTTACCAGTTCAACTCCACCACCTGGAATACGCGTATTGAATATCTCTTCAAGTGCAAGCGGAGGCCTAAAGAGCAAGTTGTGGACTTTGTCGCCAGGTGGAAAGCCCTCATGTATTTTCTGGGTATGATGCTGAATCAGGAGCAGATGCTAGCAATGTGTGTGGGGAATTTCAAAACTGAATAAGTCCCCTCTCTCATCACTTAGAATTACCAAAGGATATTTTATGATTCCTCTAACAAAGACTAGTGTCTAGAGGAAGCCTTATAACATGCCAAGTAGGCATGTATTTTGCCTCATATAGTTCCCACGAGAACAGCCACTAAGGTCAAGCCTACCGCAGTAGAAAAAATAGAGGCCTCCAAGAAGCTGGAGTTATTTCCAGTGGATCCACCTCCATAACATCACGGATTCCCACCACCTTAGGTACAGCCTCCGGCCCAACATCTCCCAACACTGAATCGGAATGTGCCCATGCGTAACACTATGCCACCACCTAGGTGAGATAATTAGGTTCTGCCTCCTGGAGAGGATCCCCCCCCCCCACCTCGTTCGGGCCAGGCTCCTAGTTCCCCCTTTACAGATAGAAGGAACTAGACCTACTCATTTAATGAGGCTCTGGTCCCCAATTATTTTTAAAGTTCCTTGGAACAATGAGTTCTATAGTTTTCGTAATTCATGAGGCCCGAAGAGTTGGATCTCACTGATCGCCCCAATTATTTCCCCTATCACCGGATCATGGGGAACTCCCTCAAGTAGTTCTATGTTTTTAAAGACTTTATCCAAGACAAGGTTAATAAACACATAGTCAGGTTAGGCCTGGCCTCGAATAATTTGGCATGTGTGTTTGTAAATCCTGACAATGACAGTAATAGTGAAGGTGAGTAGTTGTAGGTTTCAAATAGTGGGTCTCAAAAATACAATGACCAGATGGGTTTCAACGTAGTCTCCCATACCCATGGTATTGTCTGTGCATGTTTGAATTGACCAGAACCATCAGGAATCTCCACGTTACCTACAAACAATACTTCTACGTTTACATCTCATCCTTCCTCTTTCCAAAAGGGAAAGTATTAGAATTGAAATGGAAAACAGAGCCCCCCTCCTATGACATTGTCATCCTGTACTCTTGGAAATTTCATGCCCCTTGAGTTGGAGAATTCCCCCAGAATATATACAGTGATTGATGATTCTTTAAGTGACAACCAAGGGAACACTTTTTTTTAATCCCTTTGTGATGGTAAACCTGTACATGGTTACTGATGACGAAGAGCGTCAGATAGGTCCTCCTAACATCCATATCTAATGCCATCATTGATAGAGCCATGATTATATGATTCATCAGTATGCATTGGTTAGTGATTCCAGCCAATATGTGCATGCCACAAAAACTGTAAAATAGAACAGTGAAGAGATCAACATGAACAGTCTTCTCATATTATTTCACTAGACCCGCCTCCACAACTTTTTGTGCTACTTGATCAGGCAGAGCCACCAATATCGTGAAAAGATCAACCACATTTTTTTTACAAGTCAACCTCATCCATATATACCTCGTTAGGTAGTCACTCCACAAAGTTATAATAGTAAGAATCAGGACATTCAAAGGACCCTTCGGTTACCAGTTTAGCTAGAAAGTCCCATCATATATGTTGTCACAGAATGAACTTCTATCAGCAGAAGTTAATTCTTGGCACGAAAGTATGATATTATTAAGAATCATGCCAGAATTCCGATGAATATCTCTATCCTCGAGGATATTCGCCTGTCAGCAGACATGTGTGAAACCCTTACCGAGGCTTTAATAATCCCCATTCAGTTTGAGATGGAGGTAGCAACCGCATAAGCCTTCCTTGCTAATGCAGGCGAGCATGAATAATTTCAGGACATTATCTCTTTCTCTAGAGAATATGATAGTTCTCTCATACATGGGAACATCCACCCACTTTACATCATTGTACATTTAAATAGTGTGGAGGTTTGACGTTGAATTGTCAGCATAGGCTTAGGGATCAACCTTATCTTGACCCATACACTCAGAATGAAGTGGATTTCAAAAGCTGATATGAGTCCCTATGACTTGAAAATTCAAGGTTATGACAGGACAGAGCAGACACCAGTTGGAAAGATCTACCAAAATACCAAGTTCGGTGGCCTATTTATCAACACTAAGTTCATGGTTGTCTTACAAGATAGTTTTTACAACACGTAGATGGGTATTCCATGGCTCCACCTTCATGAAAAGGTCCCTTCTTCATATCACCAATTCTTTATATACTCCCTTATTGGCCAAGTAGGCGTACTATAATGAAATTTGTCTCACTTTGCCTCTTGTGAAGCCATCTACCTAGAAGACTAGGTACAATCAAATTCTGGCTAACAAGATTGAACATGTTACGACTACGAGCGATCCATGGGCAGACCTAGATGATGCCTAAATTTTCTTGATCTACTGATTGGAGGACACAAGTCTGGATTTGGGGCAATGATTTTTTGTCTCTAGAACAAGGGTGAATCACATTCCCAAGTACATGGGATGTCATAAGATCACCTCGTATTCATATACAAATTAGGCTTAGGTTATCCTAGAGCACCCTGATCCCATAAAGTATCAGGATGTCTGCCCCATGGTAATGACAATACATAATACTTTCTTGTTACTTTGGGATGGGATAAAATGGATCAAGATGACACACCACTATTTCTTTGATATCATCAAATGTGTCCACTCGATTCGAAGTCCAGATTAGACCAGGTCGAAAGATTTCATCACAATTGTTTCAGCAGCAAAGGAGCCCCCCAATGTGGTTTCCACATCTTCTCAGGCTGGCACCAATGTCCCGTCAATATCTCTCAACTTAAAAGAACCATCTCCTATAGATGACTCTCCTCCATAAATAAATAAGAGTATTTTGAGGATTATCCTCATGATTTCCAAGAGGGTGTCTCCACCACATTCGATGAATCGGTATAGATGAAACTCGGTAACGAGATTGATCTGAAACCCACATTGATCAGCACCGCTATGCTGGTCAAAGAGCAACAATGAAACATGGATTTCTTGAAGAAATATCATGATGTATTTTCTTGGAGTTATAATGAGATTCCAGGACAAGATCCACATGTCTCCTTCCACCTCCTCGGTCTACCATCAAATCATCACGGTTTCAAAGAACCTCCCATAAAGATGCACCCTTCTCATGGTTCCATGGTTGAGGCTAAGGTTGATAATCTCATCAGATACAACTTCATTAAGGATTTATAGTACCATGGATGTTTATCCAACATTTTTTCATTCAATAAGAAAAATGGACATATCAGAGTCTGCATCGACTTCTTGGATCTTTACCGTCACTATCCGAAAGATGATTTTCACCTTCATGTGACAGAACTGTTGATTGATGAAACCCTGGGGTTCCAAGATCTCTCCTTCATGGATGGGTATTCTGGGTACAACCAAATTTGAATAGCCTCCTGGGATGAAGATTCTACAGCCTTCAGGGCACCACAAGGTAATTTATGATACCATGTAATGCCTTTCGGTCTAAATAATGCAAGTACCACCTATCAATATTCCATGCATTGCATATTTAAGCCAGTCCTTGGGACATTGGTGGAATTCTATGTGGATGATCTGGTGGTCAAATATTTCTAGCACCAGGACTATCTCAAATATCTCAAGAAAGTATATTTCTAGCTCTGATCCCACCATCTGAAGATGAACCCCTTGAAGTGTGCCTTCATGGTCACCTTTGGACAGTTTCTCGTCTTAGTTTTCAGATACATAGGCATAAAGATTTATCTAGATAAGATTGGGGCCATCAGTTCTATGTCTCCTCTAAGAAACATTCAGGAGATCTGAGGATTTCAAGTCCACATTGCCTATGTTCACCGATTCATCTCAAATATGGATAGAAAGTGTAATCTTCTTTCCCTGATCATTAAGAAATGTTCCTATTATTAGTGGGATGAGAAGTGTCAGAATTATTTTGAGGAAATCACTAAGTACCTATTATAGCCTCTAGTCCAGATTCCACCCTTTTTAGAAAAAATGATGTTCTTTTATGTAACTGCTCTGAAGCAATCTCTCGGAACCCTTCTCGCCTAGAAGAATGATGAGGGAACTGAGAATAGTTTATACTATCTCAAATACATGCTCCTTGATAAAGAGACTAGATATTCCTCTATAGAGAAAAACTTCCTTGCAATGGTATTCATAGTGAAGAAAATGTTACATTATATGCATCACCATGAGATACAGCTAGTGTTCTGAGTGGATCCATTGAAGTATATTCTAAACCACACCACGCTAACAAGTCATCTAGCTCGGTGGAAAGTGATCCTTCAATAGTTTGATATCACGTTTTTTCCCTAGAAGGCCATCAAGGGATAAGAATTGGTAAACTTTTTTGTCGCACATAAATCCCACATGAACTAGTTTTTGGATATTGATTTTTCTAGATGAGGCAATCATCTTGGTAGATCATTCCCTTCTATGTTGGAAAATTCATTTTGATGGAACTTCCTGAAGCCCTACTGGAAGAAGACTCAATTATCTCAGACTCAATAGATTGGTTTGGGGTATCTTCTTCATCACGCAAGAACAAGTTGTTCTACAATATTCATTTTTGTTGTTAGAAGGATATATTAACAATGAGGTAGAGTACCATGATCTTATCACTAGTCTTGATCTGGCCCTCAACTTTAATGTTCCCCAGTTGCATGTGAATGGGGATTTTGAACTAGTCATCAAATAGATCAATGGTGACTAATTTGTTAGGAATTCAGAGCTTGTACCATTGTTATAACATACCCACCAACTGAGGGCACACTTCCTATCTCATCCTGAAGTTAATCATGTCCCTCAGTCTCATAACGGTCGAGCCTATTCCTTGGTCATCTTGTCCATATCTCTTTCATGTCCTGGTCAGCATGATTTGATTATCCATGTGGTGCATCAGAGAGTCATTTCTCCCATTTATCTGGATGATGATGATAGCATGTAGGTAAGCCACCTTACCACCAGTGGATCCATGTCAGGACCCAAGATCCCCTACCACAGTGTTGGAAGTTACTCTTGAATAGAGGACCCACATTATCGATTATCTCCATCATAGTAATCTCCCATCAGATCAAGCTGAGCGTGAGCGAATCTGATGGTCTACATTGCATTTCACCCTCCAGAGTGGTCCCGGACTTGAGTAGATCCTATACAGGTGCAGGTTTTATGGGATTATCCTCCATTTCATTTAAGGAGGTTATATTTCTCAGTTCATGCAGTCGTTTCATGTCAGTTATTGTAGGGCTCATCAGACAGGGTCAAAACTCTCTCATCAGATCCCGAGATTGGGATATTTTTGGACCTCCAGGATTTGTGATTGTATCATGTTTTCTAATAGGTTCTATTCATGTAAAATCCATTTTAATTTTATGCATTATCCACCATAACCTCTCCACACTACCAAGAAATCATGGCCCTTTTCAGTCTAGGGACTCGATGTTGTTGGATTATATCCACCAGATATGGCTCGCCAATACAGGTTCATCCTGACCACTATGGATTTCTTTTCCAAGTGGGAAAGGGATGTTATGTTCAAGGAATTCAAGGTCCGTTCGATCATTGAGTTTGTGAGCTCTAATATCATATATCAATTCTAAGTCCCCCACACCATCCTCACAAATAATAGAACCAACTTCTGGGAAGCTGAACTAAAGAAGTCGTATTCCAAGTATAACATTCGTTCTAATCATACCTCTCACTATCATGAACAAGATAATGGGAAGATCGAGGCATTAAAAAAACACTCTCTAACAATTTTCAGGATGTGGTTGTTTAGAACAAGAAGATTTTTCCAGACAGACTCTCCAATGCTCTCTAGGCTTATCAGATAATGACTCGTAATTTCACTCAGGTGAACCCATACTCCCTGGTGTACGGAACGGTGGAAGTCCTACCCATCAAGATTCAGTTGCCTTAATTTCTCATGGATCTCTACAATAATAATAACCCCAAAAAGTATCCAAAATCTATTTGGATGATCTGAAAAAGCTTGAAGAGAACAAGCTTCGTGCCCTGCACAATTTTGAGAGGCATCAAAACAAGATAGACAAAGCATTCAACAAGAAAGTTTTCCTCTGCTCTTTCTTACAAGGTGACATTGTATTGACCCTAAGAACTCCAATGATACCCAGAAGGAATCCACCCAAGCTAGATCCAATATTGGAGGGATCTTATATCATTCACAAGGTTTACCAAAATAGTGAATACTCCCTGATCACCATGGATGGTGAGCGCATTACTCCTCCCACCATTGATAAATTCCTCAAGTAGTAGTTTTCTTGAATAGTCCCACGTGATTTTAAACTACCCTGCACTCATCGCATGATGTTAAACTACATGTTCTGTCTGAGTTGAAGGAAGTAAAACTACTCAACACTCATCCTACATGATGATAGACTACAAACTGGCTGGGGCCTTTCATTTGTGTCCTAGCCTCAGGTCCCTCTACCTTTTCGGAATCCTGGCCCAATTTCTCACTTAGGATTGGGTAGTGCAGTATAAACTCTTTTTCCCCATTCACGTCAGGCTATTTTTTCTTGTTCTGCACACATCCCCTTGAGACACCCCTTATTCATACAACATCCTTACCACAAGACGTTAGGCTAATTGGGTTCCACCATGCTTCACTTATCCCACAACTTGGGTTTTTATCACCTTTCTCATCCAAAAGGACACCCTATAATGGTCGGATTCCATCCCACATTGGCTCACCTACTGTTTGGGGCCAATATTTCAAAGGATTCTGAATGACAATTTGATGCATGTACCACATAGAGAATATAGTTAGAGGTCGATGCTCAATTGTTTTTTCCTTTTCTTGGTCACATGAGATGGATACTATGTTACGAACTTGGTCAGCAATTATCCCTAATATTTATGGCCACCCCATGGTCTCCCAAATGGAAGGTTTGTCGATTTACCTCTCCTTCCCCTCATTACCATGCTCGTGACATTGAATTGGGAATCTTTAGGTCTGAGACCTATGAACATAAACTAATATCTACTGCATCCCTATCGCATGATGTTAAACTTCACAACATCTCAAGAACTATGTATGTATTGATTCCCATCCTCAAGGGATATGTAGGAATTCCCGAACTTTTTTTTTCAGGTCCAGCCTCAGTCCATCTATTATTTCCCCCATCCACTTTGATTGAGTTATTTCTAGGAATTGTGACTGGTGTGTCTATACGGGCTTACCCCCTCATTCACGTAGGGTTATTCACCACGCCATACACATTCCTCTTCAAGATCCTCCTCTTATCTCTATCCTTATCGCATGACGTTAAACTGCATAGCTCTTCAGAACTATGTATGTCTTGATTTACATCCTCATGGTATATATACAAATGCCCAAACATTTTGTATTCAGGTCCATCCATGTTTCTTAGAAACCATATCTTCCTTCCAGCCACCTGGCCTAAGTCCTCTGAGGGGGGTATGTGCTGTGGTGTGGCCTTATGTCCTCATTCATGGCCGGTCTTCAACAACCACACCATGTACCTCTCTCTTGAGAGCTCTCTACCCCCCTTTCCTCTACTCATCTTCTCCAACCGTCTACTCTCAGATTGGGCTCCTCGACCCTCTTTTGAAATTCAACAACGTTCTTAGGAGCACTCTAGTTTAGGACCTAGAGTGTTGGATTCTACATTGACATGTTTTCATCCATTTCCATGCTTTATGTATCCACTTAATTTGGCCTCTCATCATATTAGACATTCAAAAAGACCCCAAACGGCATGGATTCTAGGACTTAGTGCTCTTCTGCCATCTTGGTCCAACATCACTGAGGATTTAGAACAACAATTTGACATATGTCCCATGTTGAGAGTTTGTTTAGTGGACGATATTCAAAAAACATTCCCATTTCATGTTGCATGATATTGATGTCTTGTATCGAACACGGTAAATAGTTATCCTCTATCGTTACCACACCCCCATTAATCCTTAAATATTTTTTGTATGATTGACATCCTTTTAAACTCCATCATGTCCATGTGTAACTTTGATACTCTTGTTGATATCCCTCAGTTTTCTTTTTCACGTTAAGAGGACTAATTCATGGTGTGGTGTCATTAGAGGATCCACGTTGTTCCCCCTTTCTTTTTACTCAATGTGTTTTAAAGATCTTATTCACCCTTGTTTTCCAAATTGAGCACGGCTCACGTGGGTTTAGGGATTTGGTCAAGGATTATGCCTTCTTGGAAGATTCCCACATCTTTCGATCCGAGCTCTATGACCGTAAAATAAGATATTCCCCCATCCTTTTCATATGATGTTAAGATGCACAAAATATTCCAGAACTATGTAAGGCTTGATTCCCATCCTCATTGGATACATAGAAATTGCTGGACATTTTGACTTTGGGTCTAGCTTAGGTCCACTAATTATCTCTTCTTTTCGGAATTTTGGACCAGAATCATAGAATTTCATGGTGTGGTCTATGTGGTCTTATGTCCTCATTAACATTAGTTTTATAATGTCCGCACCATGTACTCCACATTTAGAAGTCGGTCTCTCCTACCCCTTTCCTTATCATATGATGTTAAACTACACACTATCTTCCAGAACTATGTATGTCTTGATTCCCATCCTCATGGAATATGTAGAAACACCGAAAAATTTAGACTTTGGGTCCATCCCTATATCATATGATCTTTTCTATCCCCTTATATTGAGGTTCCCATGCTCTTATATTGTGTGCAATGTGATGTGGTTCAATTTCTTCATTTCCATTTGGTACAATTTATCGACCCTTGTGTGTTCCCTTTAGATCCTTGTTCTTCTGTGGGAATCCAAGCCATAAGGCTTTAAAATATACTATTAGGCCCCACATTACTTTAAACTATTGGTTTTTTGTTTCAAAATTTTAAAATGTGTGGGCTGGTCCTATCATACGACCCTAAACTATGATGCTAGCATCTTGGACGCAGGATGAAAAAAACACTACATTATGGAATCCTCACTCGAGGGGGCATATTGTTTGGTATAGGTTCTCCACAATGCCAATTTTGAAGGTCTACATATAAATTGATTCCTGTAGCGATGCCAGGATTCTCTTTCCTGGGGTTGTTGCTTAAAAAACACACATCCACTTTAATGAACAAACAAGATCCATCAAATGCTGCTTTTTTTGGTTCATTAGCCAGACCTGCACGATAGTATTTCCCTTGACATTAGTTCCCTATGATTACATATTTTAGAACTAAATGTGGATTTATTCTCATCCTAATGGGATACATAGGAAGGCCCAAACATTTCTTCTTCGGGTCCAGCCGTAGGTATATCAAATTCTTCCCTCTTCCAGGCCCCCTTGGCCCGAACACTATCAGAAGCATGTGGTGTAGTAAGTACCTCTTGGGTCCTCATTCACATTAGGTTTTTCAACAACCACACCATTTGTATTCCATTATCTCTTTCCAACCTGGACTGAGTTCTATGACCATAAACCAAGATCTTCATATGAGAACTCTGTATGGCTTGATTCGCATCCTCATGGGATACATAGGAACACACAGACGATTAGCCATCAGGTCTAGCCCTGAGATACATTGAATCCTCCACTAATCCACACACATGAAGTTAAATAGCATACCCAATTCCATGCATCATGACTTTAAACTTTGTTCAATTTTCCCCCATGAATGTGTTACAATGAAAGGCCTTTTGGTACTCATCTATGGCGGGTTTTTCTACTTCATCACCCCATGAAAATTACATTAAATCAAGTCCTATATCGATGGTCCACTATATGAACATAATATAGGAGTTTTCATCCTCATGGAGAGAGATTTGGATCACTCTAACTGACACATCCCATTGGTGTACTCAAGTGCACCGTGGATTAGAGACCAAAGTGTTGGATTCCACATGGACATTCCCCCATTTCATGTCCACGCTTCATGAGGCCTTTATTTGGATCCCCATCCTCTTCCCCATATAAAGGGACCCCTTTTATGGCTAGGTCTCATGCCACATTAGAGCACCTACCATCTTTGGCCAATGCCCTATAATACCTCAGATGACATTTTGCGACAGGTCTTGTGTTTCGAACAAGGTCAACAATCGACCCTCATTTGTGTGTCCCCATGCCATGATCACATGAAATGGATTCTGTGTTTTGAACAAGGTCAAAATTTATCCTCCATAGTCATTCCCCATCATTGAAATCTAGATCTTGGGTCCCATGATTCACATATTTCCACTCCCTTCTATTCTAGTGGAATTCCAACATACTAGTCTTCACCCCTCCATGAATCTATGTGCGTTAAGTAAGAGGGTATGTATTATTGGGACTTCATTCACCTAGAGTTCAATTTCCCCTAATGTGTGCCTCCACATACTGGGAAAATCCCATCACTACTCATTTTTCCCACATCGATAATGACTCACATGGGCTTAGTGGTTTTGGTAGGATGTGTACTGGTGTGGCCAAAACACACATGTATTTCATCCTGCATAACATTAAACTGAACATTCAGAACTAATTATGGCTTGATTCCCATTATAATGGGATACGTAAGAATTCCCAAACAATGCCTCTTAGGGCCAACCCAAATTTTTCCATATTTGGTCTCTTGACTTAAGATTTCCCCAGGATTACATGGTGTGGTATGGACTGCTTTGGTCCTCATTCATATCGGGTATATAACGGCTGAACCATGTACTCCCCCCATTGGGATCTCCCCTTTCACTCTCTTTCCTACTATATGACATTAAACTACACAATCCCTCCAGAACAATGTATGGCTTGATTCCCATCCTCATGGGATATGTATGAGTGCTCGAGTAATTTCCCTCAGGCAGAGCCCCAAATTAGGCCACCTCTGGTCTATAGTCTAAATAATCCCACTGGGAACACATGGTGTGGTGTAGAATTATTTGAACTAATTCATGTTAGGATGTGTGACACATCACGAATTTCCTTTATGGTTATCCACATCCTCAATGTATGACTTTAAACTACGATTCTGCCCTAGATAAGTTCAGGATGCCACATAATAATTATGGGATTCTTTAACTTATCCTCCAAATATGTTTTCCCAATCCAGTGTGGGTATCTCACCACATGGAACATTTAAAACTACATCTTTCTTTATTCCCATCCTCATGGTATATGTTGGAAAACCTGTGCATTTTACCTCAAGTCAAGCCTGAAAATTATCCTTTTCAGCCGCTTGTCCTGAGATCTCCATTAGAGGCATGGGATGTGGGGAGAAATTATTTATATCCTCATTCACATTGAGTTTACAGTTACCGCATCACATACCCCTTCAAGTATCCCTTCCCCCTTGCATCTTTACTGCATGATGTTAAACTACATGGGTCTTGCAGAACTATGTATGGCTTGATTATCTCCCTAGAAGGATATGTAGTGATATATGAATTTCTAGTTCCATATCCAGAAATGTGCTTTAAAACCCTCTATATGGAAATCCTAGCATCATCCCCCTTTTTGTATTGTTCATTGCCTCCATCCTAACCGTACAATGTTAAACTACATGTCTACCATCCTCATTATCATGACGTAAAACTTCAATCCACTCTAAAATCTCACCATAGAGAACCTTTCAGGATATAAATACGATCCATGATCAGACCGATGTTCTAACCTAATGTTCTTTCATCATTATGGTGTAATTTAAAGAGTGTTGGACTCTATTCAATCAACCCACCACTCCACCCTCCATGCTTTCTATGCCATTTATTTCGATCGCCATTTTTCTTTCATGCCTGAAGGAACCCCCTAATAGTAAATATTTTCTTCCTATAGATCACATGTTGTCTAGTGATAACATCCCAGAATACTAATGGATGAAATTTTGAGTCAGGCCCCATGTTTTGAACATGGCCAGTGGTCAACCCTTATTTGTTATCCCCATTTTAGGCTAACACAATAGGGATACAGTGTTTATAACATAGTAAAATGTTATCCATCATTGTCATACCATCCCTATAGTGTTCCAATTTTTGGGTATTGTGATTCAAACTTTCCACTCCCCTCTATTAGAATTGATTCTAACACCCCTGGGGTTACCCCACTCATGTAATAGAGCATGTTGGGAAACCAGCAATTCAACTACTCTAAGAACTTCGCTCTCTAGTCAGGTCTCCCTCTTTATTCCCAGAAATCTAGATCAGTTGTTCAGACCCTAGATTTTCAGAGCATGGTTGGCACTCTCATATTCAAATGGAATAATGATTCGATCAACCCTTGTTTCTTACATTGGGTATGACCCACATGATCTTAGGGATTGATTTCTGGATATTTCAAGAAAGTGATGAAAATGAAGAAAACCAAAACAAATTGTGGAAATCATGCATGAAACCAACGTAAACAAAAATAATAATTAAATTATTCTTACAAGTTAATAAAAATTAAATCACCCAAGGATTGGTCCATCCCATAGATGGGTTGACCACTACAATTGAGTGTTCCAGCTCTACCACTCTCTGGATTGTAGCATCTAGGATCCACTATCTCCTATTGAGTTCCTTCTCCTCCTTGATGGAAATGGGGCATAGTTCCTCATACCCGACATGGGCCCAATCCTCATCAGGTCGGATAATATCCATCTTTATAGAGACTCACCTCATCTTTTCATCATCCTCTTCCAGTTGGGCCTTCAATCGTGATTTGAGATCCGATTGTGCATCAAGGCAAGTGGAATAATCTTCTGCCCTTTCCCTCAACTATTGGAAATCATGATCAGCCTCCTAGAGTCTCTTGATTTTCATGGACTCCCTCCACTTCTAGTCCACACCGAGGTTGTGGTCATGTTCTTGTATTTTCTCTTCCAGGAAGTCTCAGATGAGAATATGAGGATGCTAGGCATCCACTTCTCCAGTGCATAGTTCACATTGCCAAAAACTAAGCCTCCCCATATGCTCTATCCATTATGACTTTGGGGTCTCCCCAATGAAGGTCTATATTAGCTTCCATTAACGGTGGCAGATGACCTTTATATCCTATTCATCAGAAGTTGTCTCGTCCCGTTACATAGGGTCGGTAGGTTCATATGTGGGGAATGATTATATGAACTCATTAATAGGATCTTCATCCAGTTTCTGGTCGAGTAGGTCAGGACTCATGTCATCTGATAGATCCCCATCATTAGATTCCACCTCAAGGATTTCAGGTTCTATCCAAATGAAGGTCCTACCTTTGATCAGGAGCGATGTGGCTTGGTTAGTATGGGTGTTCGCTTCCATAACCATCGGCATTCAACTATGAATGGTATCTCCAGGGCCCCAAGCTACCATAACTAATGAGGCCCAAGCCATTTAAAGAACTATTTATATGAAAATACAAATATGTCAGTTGTACTGATTCAATGAATGAAAGTTAAAAATTATGTTAAAAATTATTACAAAGATCAAATAGTCAGTCTCACCCATGATCTGTTGTTGTCGAGACCCTAAGGCGTGGCCCTTCATATATGGTTGGGAAATATAAAGACTTCAGAAGAACCACACTAGGTTTCATGGCCCCACGACTCATTGAAATCGACGTTGTCATGGGTGCATATTTCAAAGATTCATCTACTATTGTGTGGGAGTGCGTTTTATGTATGAGGTCATCATATACAATTCAAATGTTAGTTAAGAAGGTTTAAGAGACCTAAATGGGGATCAAAGGAAATTGATTTAGGGTTTACCTCAAGATCCTCCACAAACTCTTCTAACTCCGAGTTTGCAACCTCACCTTCCTCCAATGGGCTCCCTCTACTAGCCTATTCCCCCTAGGAGGACTCTTCTAATTCTTCTGTTAAGGGGAATCACTCCCTCAATTCAATGACATATAACTATGGAGGGAATATTTTATTGGGAAACACTTTCACCCAATCCATCATTGGATGAAGAGTACCCCAAGAGTGCACAAAGTCTTCTAGATCCGTGATTTACTTCTCCCCTTCCACCTAAGATACTGAAAAATCGGCCCTGGCATGACCAATCCCTGATAAATCTATCCCTAGATAGTTCATATAGTTCAATATCTTGGAAGTATTGGGGAATTTTCTATTAACATAAAATATTTCCAAAGCTTCTGAGAAAACATATTCCTCATGCATATCTATATGGTGTAGGTGCTTCCCCAGATCCTGAGTAGGTATCCAACGGAACACCCAGGGAGGCCCCCCTTCTTACTGACTTTGCTCCTCTGGGACCACCGGGTCTGCCACCACCAACCTATTAATCGGTGCAGGCCTCAACACTGATACAGCCCCGCCACCATGGGATGTTCTTAGAGCCTTTTGTCCCTGACCTTGAGGTTGAAGAGGTGCCCCATCACGAGCACGGATGGTCCGCTGCTTCAAAATCTCCCCTATGTAGGCTACCTCCCAACTCTTGGAATATTATTTCACTATCCCATATATAGATGTGGGCTGATGAAGCTCAATACACATCTTCCAATCATCCTTTTTGAACATTATCCACATATGCATCATCACATATGGATGGTACTCATGGTGTACTCCCATGTAAACCCACAAGGTCATCAAATACATGCAACAAAACTGCCTTGTGAAGCGGTGTAGGGAGTACAGCTCCAAGTGAGGTTCATGGTCAACCTGTGCCACCAGGACTCCATCCTAAAAGGCCAGAAGGTAGGACTAATGCTCCTCTGTTCCCTAGAAATCAATAGGGAACACAGTTGTTGGAATTGTGAATGGATGGAAGTTGAACTCATACACCTTCCAGACTCGTTTCAGCACTAGCGGCAGGGTTAGCTTGGTTGGGAAACCCTCCACCGCATTTCGAATAGCAGGTCAGAAGTCTCAACCTAGAGGAGAAATTGGGCTTAGGTATTCATAGGCACCCATATGTGATACTATCCACCCATACAAAAAATGGAGTGACCCACCCACCCTTTGTGGCTTCTTCCCCTCACTGATATGCCACAATACATTGTACAACTTAGCCAACACCAAGATCTTCATATTGATCTGTTACCCCATCACCAACATGGAAACCATGATAAACTTGCTCAACCATAAAACCATGTTTGTATCCATTACTAGATGCATCCAGTTGTAAATGAGCATCGAGATGAACACAGCCAACCTAACCACTAGTTACTGCTTTGTGATGACACTGATCCACCATGTCTTCCACTGGTTGTCTTCTACGAGTAACCAATATGAGTGATCTTTATTGCGTTGTACCCCCTTCAAGAAAGTGGGATTCCTCACAGAAAACATCTCATCTAAAGGGTAATTCAAGAACCTTCTGAACCTCAACTTAAAGTGGACGTCCCTCACTGACTGCTTGTCCTCTCCTTGAACTAGGTTCATAAATAACTTGGCCAGCAGTGGAATCCTCTCCAGGTCCTCACATGTACTCACATCGGGTAGGAACTCATCATACATCACCCCAAATATCGGAATCCTTGAGATCTTGTGAATGTCTAAGAGTCTGATACCGAACTCCACATGGTGAAGATGAAAGGTGTTGGTCCTCGACGAACACCTACTCAACAACTCTGGAATCAAGTGTTTCAGCTAGTAGTTATGGAATTTAGAGGCCCATGCTGCCTCATATAAGACCACTCACCTCATTTCTACCCCAAAAACCTCATAGGAGGCATAGACCTAGTAAGCTCATTCACAGTCATCCGTGAAATTTCCACCCTAGCTCAGATCCCACTAATTAGTCCACCCCTTTTCCGATTTCCCCAAATATGCCTTCAAAATAGTGAGGTACTGTGGGGGAGATACCTATGTATGTAATTCTATCCAATAAACATTTTTAACATGATTATACAATCATTATTATTTGATGGGTCTATTATACTCCCAAGTATGACCCTCAGTCGCCCTGAACCACTGGTACTGGCACAACATACTGATGAACTAATATGTTGGCTCATCCCTGCTTTCTTCAGGAATGATAACATAATAACTCAGACCAAATCCATATAGATGTAGTCTTTTGAAAATCGGGAAGTTATTATGGCTAGCTCCACTAGGGATTCATGGTCCCAATGGCTTCGCACACATTTCCTGATGGATAGGTTACTTGCTATCTCTACCCTCTGGGCAGCATCTGCAAGGACACCTTGGAAGCTTCTTGGTGAGCCATTCTATCTAAAAACATTAAAAGTGTTTTTTCATGAATCACAGAGCTTGATCATAGTGCTCAACCATAGATCTAGATTTTAGAGATAGGTTGCAAAGCACTACCATAGACCTCGAAGGCACAATCTGCAGAGTGCACAATAGCAGAGTCTGAAGAATCAATGTGTGTTGTAGAGAAAAATATGCCTCAATTCAAAAGTATTGGTCATAGAGCATGTGGAGCTTCACGAATCAATATCTAATAACCAAAATGAGAAGATAAGTACGGAAAAAAGAGGTTTCATCCTACCGTATTTGTCAGAAACAACCTTTGAGCTTCACAGTGCACTTGTCCATAGAGATCTTCATGGCGTTATTAACTCGCGCATCAGCTATCCATATTGCGACCCTACTTCGTGATCTTGCTTTGTGATTAGCCTTAAAATTTTGGTGATATACCCTTATAATTTGACCCTCATTTTCTCCTCAACTACATGTCTGAGGGGGGGGGGGGGGGGGTTTAGTGCCAAATTTCATGCATAAGAAACACTATATAGAGAGCACGCCAATTTAAAGGGGATAATTAACAAAGCACCTTCTCAGATCCACTCTACACTGAAGACAGCGCGAAGCCCTTCAGTACCATGTCCATCATGAATCCATTCATCACGGTGGTCGAAACAAATCCATGGACCCCTTTGTGATCACCGCAGAGGAAAGAGGTGGAAGACTCTGCAGTTATGACATAATTTATAGAAAGAGTCATGTCGTGGATGGAACAATATTGCCACCTCTGGCCTATAAATAGCAGGCTTCTCTCAAACCCAAAGGACAGATACCCTAACCTTTCACCTTCTCATCTCCCAAATCGTTAAGTACCCTCTACTCTTCCAAGAATTGATAACAATGAGCTTTTCAAGGTATTTGAGAATTGAGAAACGCCTTTACCATATCTCAAATTCAACCATCTTCAAGAAAGGATACCCTTCACGAAGCCCATGGGCCATCACAAAAGAAATAGCTCCCTAAGGGAACTCAGGTCTTTGAAAAGCACTCATGCTTTGCGAATTACCTTCCACGAATATTTGGACAGCATGCTAAGGAAGGATCACTATGCTTTGATAAGTACATCACTTCAAAGTGATGCACTTTTCAAGGTACCCATGTTCCATGAAGTCTTACTCCGTGAAAGAACTTTCACTTTGTGAAGCACCATTTATATGCATGTATACCCCACACCTAGGATAGGACACTCCACATTGTCAAGAATACCCATTTGTAGAGTCTCTCCACCCTATGGAGAACTGAAGCTTCGTAAGGTCCCTTCCTATGGACTCTTTTGATTCACAAAACCTTATCCCATACAACCCTCTAGGTTTGTAAGGAGTGATTTCAAGGTCCCTTGGGTGATGCTTCATATTGCATTGCTTTCCCTCATGCTTCTTTGTATAGGCATGATAACAACTATTGCTTCTTCACATAGCCATACTAATGTGATATCCTCAGTAGATCACTCCACAATCATGTCCAGACACAGCATTACTGGTGCCTTCCGTTCCCCAAGGGTTACTGTGTGCTGGTTATGTATATCCTAGGGGTGAATAGTGAATCTTCATCACCCGAGATATAGGACGTTAAGCTGCCAAGCTCCATAATCCCTATCACATGACGTTAAACTATGTCCTCGCCCCATGTAATATACATGGGGTACCCTACCTCAGACATTTTCCATTCCCACTTTTCTCCACAGGAGTGAGATCTTCCTTACATGGAATGGGATCCTTCGTGCATGGAACGATATATGTCAGCGGTGTATGGAAACCATCTTGGGGTAATCCCCTATCCTTTCTTTAAGGAGGAATCATCATTTCTTTTCCACTCTTCTTCCATGCGCAAAGGCTAGAGGAGATATGGGCACAGGGACCTTCGATACCTCGTCTCTGTCCATTTGGGATTTATCTCCATCAGGCCTCCATCCTAGATTAAGTCCCAATCACTATATCCCTAGGTTGATAACCACGCATAAGCCTCATTCTATTCATCACGGATGTACCTTTCGCGATGTGATCATCAGGTTTTTGTAGCCTCTTGTTTCTCACACTGAGCATGACTCATGTGTGATTAGAGTAAGCATTGATCATGGAATCCTATCTGGGCCACCTTAAGGTGTAATCCCCATCTATCACCACCAAACTTTGTGGAAATTGATCTTTTCCTCTTCTAGGTAAGGTGCATAGGAAGCCTCCCTGAGGTTCAATACATTCATCCATCGGTCCTGACTACTTCACATTAGTTCACCCTCATCATGCATGACGTTAAAAATTATTCCTTTTTTCATCCCACATGATGTTAAACTATATGATTTTAAACTAAGTGGTTTTTGATCCCTATCTCCTAAAAAATATACGTAGGAAGCCTCCCTATCGTTCAACCCCAAAAAATGGTAAACTTATTCGAACTATGTGGGTTTTTATCCCTTTCTCCTAGGAATTTTATGTAGGGAGCCTCCCTAAGGTTTGACTACAAACAATGGTAAACCTATTCAAACTATGTAGATTTTGATCCCTTTCCCCTATGAACGGTACGTAGCAAGCCTCCCTGAGTTTCAATCCCAAGTAATGGTAATCATATTCAAACTACATGGGTTTTGATAACTATCTCCAAGGATGAGTACGTAAGAAGCCTCCCTAAGGTTCAACCCCCCAAACTGGTAAAAATTAGTGTCCCCTTTGTTGGGACCCACATCTCTGGTAATTGAATTAGTAGCATCATACCAAATCTCAGGCTGTTAACCACGTGTAAGCCCCAGCATGTCTTCGGGTCGTTGTCCCTTGTGTATACCGTGATTCCATGCCCATTCTAAACTACATATAATTTGATTCACTATGACAGGGATATGTATAAATCTTTTATGAGCTTCAGTCCCACCAACCATGTCCCATCCAGGTATCTCCCTTGAGTCTCTGTATTTTGGGAAGGTCATGCCCCAACCTAGAGGTTATAGTTCCTTTAGGTCCCATCCATGAGTCCATTCTCATAGGCCACTTCCTTAGGTGACTCATCCCCCCAACGAACTACGTGGACATTGATTCCCTTACACATGGATATGTAGGAATCCCCCTAGAGGTTTAAGCTGAACACTACCATCATCTTTATATCGGTTCCATCTCATTCACCATCAACTTCATTCAACTCATCGATATCCATCCTGATTCTTGCTCGGGCCACCACATCTCAGTGAAATCATTCCATCCACCCGAGTAGATTAACATGCATAAGCCCCACACAATCTGTAACCATCCAACAAAGAGTGTCCCTCTTGCGATGGGCCATTATCCATGCATTAGAACCACTATGTCTTGGGGTAATTTTCCTTTGTGTACATCACAATTCCAAGTATCTCCCTTCAAACTACATGGGATTTGATCCCTATTGTCTATATAGGGTACATATAAATCCTCCTTGAGGTTTAATCCCATCCAATGGTAAACATTGGTGTCCCCCATTCTGGGGTTCTCTTCCCCCGATCTTCCCTCAGTGGGGTCCAGATTAGTTTTCATGGTGTGAAATCTTCCCTCTCTGGGACACATCATCTCAGATCCTTATTTATAGGGAATTCTGATCCACCATCTGGTAAACCTTTCAGACATTCCTCTTCTAGGGATGTACCCATCTGATCCACTCCTATCAGTGTTCCAATCAGTTTGATCCATCTCTATTAGATGTTAAACTCGTGACATACCCTATGTTAACATGGGAAGATGAGCAATACCTCATAGACATGCATATGGAATATAATTCCCCATTTTTGATATGGGATGCCTCAATCTTAAGCTCCCTCGATAATCCCTATAATAAGGGGAAGAAACCCAGATGCATCAATTTTTCATCATCCAAAAATTCCAATGATGTCAAACATGACTACTCCCCCATTCAAAGGTTGCTTCCCAGACTTTACCCCTTGGAATTTCCTCATAGAAGAAGTGTAATTAACCGGCACCCATGAAGATATGTCACCAGGGAAGAGTTTCATGAACAACATCTTAATCTTTAATGGAGACCTAGAATAGGCGATAAATTATGAGGAGGAATCCATGGAAGGATGAACTGACATCCAATCATCATGTTTCAATCATAGAGAAAATGTCCCAAAATAAGTGACAGATGCCTCCCTCCTTTGTAAAGAAGGAATGTGGGGAAATAGCCAGCATATCCCCACTGATGGATGTGCTCACCAATAAAAGCATCAGAAACAATGTTATTTCAAAATGATTTTAAACTAGAAGGTTTAGAAAACTATATGGGTTTTGATTCCTCTTATAATTTTGTTATGTAGGATGCTTCATAAGGGTTCAAGTCCATCCTCAAAATATTCATCACCTCCCCAGTTGGAATTATTCTTCAGAGTGTCTGGATATATTTCTTAAATATATAAGTAGATAACATTAAATGGGAAATGGATGAAGAAAACTGTATACATACATATGGCCCCATTAATATACCCAATTTTACACATGGAAGGATTCAATACATGGTCATTTTGTTGGGGGAAACTGGTCTCATAATGGAATTTATAAGATATTAAGGAACAAATCACAAATATATAATAGAGTCATGGGGAAGTAAAAAATTCCCCTCAAAATGATGTGTTTTTCCTGACCTCCCATCATCACGACCAATTTGAGTTCTTAAATTGCATTGGTTCTAATGCTCCAATTAACTACCTAACTTTATATAGATAGTCCATACTCAGTTATGGATTTGGGGCCCATCGAGAGTTTCTTTGGAAGATTAAAAAACTATAAATCTAACGTGAATGATTTTATACGACATTTTACCCCCAAAAATCAACTGTTATGAGAGTTCATCATCATATTTTCCATGAAATAACATCCTTACATCCTTCTACGAGTTTTGGTAATAGAAAATGAATTACATTATTTCATGAGGTGGTGGTCCACTATACACATGATCATAGGTTTCATTTCCCATTTGATGGAATAGGATATGTATGTTGTTAATTAAATTTAAAAACTAGCATCTCTGAATATGCGAGATATTTATGTTACTTTTTCACAATATTTTAAGAAGATTTTAATAGGGAGGAAGAATAAATAAAAAATCTTGGTTAAGAATTACACTTATTGATTAGAAAACCTCATTAGGTTCGAATAAATATTCCTTGTATGATGAGTTTGTAATCAAACTTATCCCTCTAAGACATGGTGATGGATGTAAGGAGGATATTTTTGTAGGGTTTGGTTGGACCAAATGGCTTGGTTTGTGTGATATGGAGATGATATTGGGAGACTTATAATAAGTGGGTAAGAGAACACACATATAATTTTTTGAAATAAAAAATATGCCCACATTTTATACATGAAAAAATGATCCAAAATGGATATTAATAATATATTATATGTTATAAGGTCGGTATATGTCTATAGAATAGGTTTTATAATTGTTTTTTGTTATTTTAGATAATATATTTTTAGTTTAACCACTGGTAAACTTGTTTAAACCTTATACATGGTAATTAATTTCTATAATTTTTACTCTTAAATATGGGAAAAATTATGTTTAAATTGTAATATAATATTGACTATGATAGATAAAAATAAATATTTCATTTTTAATCATTTATTTATCATTTTTTCAGGAATTTATATTCGAATTATAAATGCATATATGATGAAAATGTAGTCTTCGAAAAAAAAATCATAAGTATATAAGGTTTTCATATAAAAATCCAACATGAATTTTATTAAAATGAATTAAATTTTAATAATATTGATATAATTTAAATAATATTATATTTCATACCTTATTAAAACAAAATTTAACTTTTGGATTCATTAAACGAAAAGGTAGTATTTAATAAGACAACTTGTTTCACGATTTTTTTAAAATATACACATCATAAAATTCCAAGAAAATCACCCTATTCTAATTTTGAAAAGTTTATTCCATAAAGGGTGTTCATTTTTTTCAAATAGTGTATACAATTACTTTTATTATTTCTTCATAGAAGTCAATAAAAATTATTTATTGGAAAACCATATTTTCTAATCATATGAAGGATTTAAAAAAACAATGGTGGATATTTTCAAATATAATTTATTTATCTAATAACCATCAAACATATTTTCTGAAAACGTTTTTATTTCAGGTCATACTACCATATAAAATGGATATAATATTATAGTGTTTTTTAAATAATATGAGTATTAGACCATTTTTTGTTAAAGATTGATGTCGTGGATGACATAGGATATAAATTAATTTACATTCATTTAAATTGTTTTTATAAATTCTCTAGGTGTTAAATTATACCACCCTTAAAATAAATTTCTCCCTTTAAATTATATCATATATAAAAAACTAATTGAGGACACATATTCCTCATCATATCCTTAGGTTCCCATGTAGTTTTCTATTGTTAATGGTTTCCCATATAACCAAGATAAATTTATTGGGATTATTTCGTTGACCATTCTATCATTGATATGTAATATTCGTAGGATGTTATTCATTGGAAAAAGCAAGATCAAGAGGTGTGACCTCTGAGATCAGTACATGTGAAGGATTGGGTATGTACATCTTTATGAGTAATACATGGAACATATTATGCACTTTAGTGAGCTCTCGTCGGAGAACCAAGTGATAAGAAACCATCCATACTTAATCAAGAATATAAATAGGGCCAATATACCTAGATCTCATATTTCTATTTTTTATTAATCTCATAAACTCTTCGATGGATATATTCATAGAAAAATAAGATCACTTACCTTCCTTGATTATTTCCATATATATATTTTATTAATATAGAAATATTAGATAATATTTTATCCTCAAAAGGTATAAGATAGGATAATCTTTTGTACTCAAAATATCACCCACATTTTTTCATTCTAAGGGTTGTAATGTGTTGAACATCATAATCTTTAAAAATATCTAACCATATTATCTAGTGAAAATTTAACTCCTTCTATGTCAATATATAATTAAATCCTTGTAAAATATATATATATCAATGATTTGTCCATTACGATAATGACTTTATATATTTAATTCAAACATTGCAGAAGCTAACTCCAAAACATGATTTGGGTAATATTATTCATTAACAAATATTTCTCATTGTGGATAAGATATCACTATATCATTCCACATGATAACACCTAAAAATACACAAATTGATGCATTAATATATATTAGAACCTCTTTTCCACTATAGGTTCATGTAAACACAATTTCACCTAATAACCATTTATTTAGTATCTTGAAATTTTCATCACATTCATCAATCCAACTGAACTTTTATCCATTTCGTGTTAACATGGTGAGTGGATTTGATTGTCATGAGAAATTATCCACCAACAGTTGATAATACCCATTGAATCCAATAATATATTCAAATTCTCTATAAATTATATGAAATATTTTTTAGGATGTATCCTATATCTAAAACCATAATTTATGATATCATAAATGAAGTAAAATCGTCAAAAAAGTGTTGAGATCTACCAAGTTGATAAAATAAGTCATAAATAGAAGGTAGATGACACTTTTTTTTGAATGAGACTTCGTACATATCATGATATTTAATGTATCATCACATTGATCTATATTTATTTTTAACAAAAATAACAAGTTCACCCTATGGAGATAGACATAGAGAAATAAATCCCTTATTAAGATTCTCTTTTTGTATCTTTTTTCAATTACAGCATCCTAATTAGGTCCATATTATAGGAACTCTCTGGAATAGGTATGGAACTAGGTTTGAGTTCTATAGAGAACATAACATCATTATTAGGTAGAAGATAAATAATAATTTCAATAAAATTAGTAAACAAACTCTTTATCAGCAAAAATGTCATCGTTGTAGAGTATCTTTCCAAAATTCATAGATATCATCCATTTTTAATTGGATTAAAGAACTATATAATAGATGTGACCTCCATCATGTATTATTATCTATCATAACCTAAAAATATGATTAGACGTTGGTTTCAAATATCTTACATCACATACCTCACTCATATATTAATCTGGGATTTATGTATAGAAATAAAATACATGCATAAGATAACAACAATTTGAATCATAGGGTGAGTAAAAGTTTTTTGAAGAATCACATTCCCACAAATTTCAACTAAGTTATATTCATGGACATTGGATGTGACCATTTCACTATTATGTATTTCCAACTCTCTTTAAGAAAAATCATATGGTTGTAATTTTGATACCCTTAGAAAATTATTCATATATAAAATAATGGGTAGATCTAGAATTAAATAAGACATGAATAGTTTAAGAGTGGAAGATAAGTATTCCTTTCACCATTTCAATTTTATACAGCTCATCTAAAATAGTTATCACATGATATTTCATTAAATCTCTTAGTATATGAGGTTGATGAAAATGATCATGGTCATTAAAATCTGAATTTTATCATGGGTATGCATAATTACCATACTCATTACATTTGAAACATTGTAGTGTGGGGTCCATTATGTTTATTATTCTCTCTGTTTATAAATTTATCTAACTTCTACCCATAAATTTAGTATTTAGTCACATGATGACCTTCCTTTACAAATATAAAACATTTAGTAGTCCCCTTGATAGAATTTATTCCATCTTTCCTTCCACAAATCATGAATACAAGAATTTACATATTACTTTATACTTTGTTTGTAGTCATTCAGACAAATTATATCATTCTATTATTATAAAAATTGTGTGACTTTTTGGTAACTATAATATCCACACCCACCTTGATATCACAATAAATGATTTCATCATAGCTACCAATGTAACTTATGGATATTTATTTTCAGATAATCAGTTTTAGGACACTAAAGAATCCATAAACATTACATTTATTTTGGATGATATTAATTGATAAATTCTATGCAATTCTTGTACAATTTTCATCATATTTACCAACAAATTCATCATCAATATATTTTATCTTAAGTAATTCCATCTTTATTTTTGTATGAAGGATATGAGGGATTTACTTATTGAGAAATAAGATCTTGAACTCAACTCATTCTATATGTGTAATTTCTTTATTTTTCCTCATATTCTTGATAAGTTTACAACATTGATCTACTTCATATTCCAAAAGATATACTACCAAAATTATTATTTCATTATTTAAATTGTAGTGAATGAAAAATACATTTTCAAGGGTACTGATTTACATCTATGAAATGTTTTTAACAACAGAACCACCAAAAGACTGAATATGTTTCTTCATGAGGAAATAAATATATTGTTTACCTCTATTTATAATTTGGATGTTAATTTTTTTTAAGAAGGTAGTGACTTTTTTAAAGACCAAAGCACACAATTTATTATTAAAAAAAGAAATTTCATGACTCTGAAAGATGTGATTATTTTACAATCTCTATCATAAAGGGGTTTTAAATCAATAGGGGGGTCATCCAACTATGTAGTGACATGATTGACTCCCATATTTTCAAGACCAACCATCATCGTGTTCTCTTCATGAAAGGAATGTGTAATAATGTAGTTGAAGTACATGAATGAATGAAGGAAATCTATCCAGCGTGTTGTAAGAGGCCATGTGAGGTGAATCAAACCCTTCCAAATAGCTTGAACGATGGTAGTCTAGTCACTTTCAATCCATATGTTGTTACAACCATGTTTCTTGGTGAAGCATATAGCATAGATCACAATAATCATTTTAGCCACCAGAGCAGAGGAGATGAAAAAAGTTCCATAGAAACATCCATGAATTTTCCCGGGGTGATTTCTAAAAATGGATCCACAACCTAAAGGCCCCAGGTTGCCTTTCGAAGCACCTCCGACAAAAAAATTAATCCAGCCCGGGATTAGAGCATGCCAGAACATTTCAAATGTGCATCTATGTTGAGGATAAATACCATCAACCCCAAGCCAATTAATAATCCCAAAGTCATTCACTATGTTGTTGCAAAATTCCTTTTGAATCGAAGAAGATTTCTAAATGGCTATGAGGATCCACATCTGACCTTCTTGTAAACTAAGTGAGTAGTTGATATAGATAATTCCATTCCTATCTTACTAGAGTAAATAAAGAAGATCTACAATAATAGTTAATAAAAGGCTCTTGATTTGCTGAGAGGCTTCAAGATACACAAAACATTGATGTTGAGAGTTGATTGAGTCATTAACTAACCATATGAACTCAAAAATATCAAGAACATAATTCCACAGAGCAATACCTATAACACAAGAAAGAAAAATATGGTTAATTTCTTTATGATGTTGGTAATAAAGATGACATTTAATGAAAATTTAGATCCCAAAATACTAAAGACAAGTGTTTTTGGGAATCCTCTTGTAAGAAATAAAGAAAATAAAAGTTAATCTCGAAGGTTTTAACCATAATTTATCAAAAAAATTAATCCAAATAAAGTATTTCAGAATTAATAAATCCACAATTGTAAAAACTTTTTCAGTCGAGAATTCCATTATGAGTTGGTTTCCAATGTAAAAAATCGTCAATGCTAGAAAAAGGTTAACTTTTAATGACATAATTGACGTTTTCAAGAAAATTAAGGTTTTGAGAGCTAACAAACCTACTTGATATTATATTTAGTGTGATTAGAAATTTGATTAGGTGAAATCATAGATATGGGAGGAGCACCATCCCATTTATCAAGCCAAAAATTCATGGGATATTCTCTGCTCACCATCCATCTGGAGTAAGACATGATGTTGGAAAAATATGTCTTATTAGATGTCCAAATGGAAGAGGTCATGTAATTAAAATTTACCTTCTTTAGTTTGTCAAGAAATTCATTTTTAAGGAAATTAATGGAGTCAACGTTGTTATGAAAATGGTTTCATGTGATCCTATCTTGTAAGTAATCATTAAAGAGTTTGAGATTTTTTATATTGAGACTACCCTTCTCAAATGGTTTGCAAAAATTAGACCAAGTAATACCAATTTCCTTTCAAGCATTCTTCCAATCCAAACAATGTTTTTGATGGCTATGTTAATTCCCTTAAGAAGACCAGTAGTCTATTTATAAATCATCCAAGAGTAGACCATTTTAGAAACAATTATATATTTGACAAGACAAATCCTTCCAGCCATAGAGAGGGAGTTTCCTTTCCAAGATGAGAGTTGGTTGAGGATTTGGTTAATAGTTCTAGAAAAGTAGTAAGATTTATGTTTTCCTTAGAAAATTCGATCCCCAAAATAGTAGAAGGAAAGGTATCATTATTTAATACATAAATCAGCAATTATATTGGATTTTCTATTAGCAGGAAACCTTTTCCCAAAAAGAAAAAGGATTTTTCCCAATTAATTATTTGACCGGAAATCACTTCATAGTGCGAGAGGGAAAATTTGAAAATTTTGATATTTCTTTTATCCCATTGTAAAAAAAGAATAACATCATCTTCATATAAATGGTGTGTGTGAACATTAAAATTATTAGAATCTATAATCATCTTAATCTTGTTTTGATCGACCAAGAGAGTGATCAATCTACTTAAGTAATCTTCCTCAATCAAAAAAATAATGGCAGAGAGAGGGTCACCTAGCCCGACACCTTTAGTGAAATTAAAATAACCCTTTGGATATCCATTAACAAGGATGGATATGTTGGCCGAGTTGAAAAGGAATTTAATTCTGTTGATAAAGTAATTGTTAAACCCAAATTTTTGAAGGAACTTGAATATAAAAATCCAATCCATTGTATCGAAGGTTTTACAGATATCAAGTTTAATGGAAATATTTCCACCCCTATTAGCTCTATTTAATATATTAGTACATTCATAGGCAATAAAAATAAAATATTGAGTATACCTTCCTTTAACAAAGACAAATTGGTTCCATGAAACTATTTTATAGATAATAGAAGAAAGTATATTGGTATGAAGTTTGGTAATAATTTTATAAAGGATAATCATTAAAGAAATGGGTCTGAAATGGTGAATTTATGCGGCATTATCTACTTTGGGGATCAAGGAGAGAAATTGGGCATTGAACCCATGAGGGAGAATACCATTAGAAAATAAATTCTTAACTAGAATACAAACTTCAGTATGAATGAAATCACAAAAATGCTGATAAAAGAAAATATTGAAACCATCAGGGCCTAGAGAACTATCAAGATTTAAACTAATGATAGTGTCTTTGAACTCATGATCTAGCAGGATAGTAGTAAGAAAACATTTATCCTCATCATTAACCACAACCATAATGATATTAGGTAGAAGGTCCTAGGTAGTGGCAAGTACATTGAAGATATTTTCAAAATTAGACACTACATGATTGGAAATTCTATTCACAGTATCAAAAAGGTTGTCTCCATCTCTCAGGAAGGCATGAGGTCTATTATCATTCCCAGTTCTTTGAAGGGAGTTATAGAATTTAGTGTTTCTATCACCATCTATGATCCATTTGGTTTTCAAAATTTGTTTTCTTGTGTTATCATTAAAGGTGAGCAAGGAAACGAGATTCGTAGTAATATTTATTTCATGTTGCAGATCATTGAAAAAATTGGTCACAACAGTGGTGTTTTGAAGTTTGGAAAGTTCTTCCTCTAAATGAAGAATGTCGTTATCAATTTTTTTGGATTTGTTACTATACCAACCTTTAAGGATATTTTTTAGAATTTTTTAATTTAGTGGTACGAGAAAAATCATCATTACAATTATGCATGGAAGACAAAGAATGTTTAATAATGTTAACACAATCAGGGTCAGAAGACCATGTGTTGTTAAACCTGAAGGGAAGAACAAGATTCTGGTGTTTAATAGAGATTTTGGGCAGGATAGGATGGTGATTCGAATTAATTTTAGGTAGGGTTATGCTAGAAAAGTTGTTCCACTTATCCATAGATATATCATTTGTGAATGATCTATCCAACTTTCTCACCACCACCCTATTATAGTGTATTTTTTACCACATATACATGGAACTGGTAAGATTAATTTCAACCAGGTTGTCATCCTCAATAGATGATTTAAACTCCCTTAAAGATATAGTGGATTTATTTGGTCCCATTTTCTCAGATGAGTCAAGGATGACATTAAATTCATTAACCAAAAACCAAGGGTTATGAAAACTATTTCCTAAGAATGAAAGGTCATTCCAAATTTGTCTCATATGTTGGTTTATATTATTAGCATAGATAAAAGAACAATAAATATGTGAGTGGTCAATAATAAAATCACAAGAGAACTACTTCTCTAAAGTATGCAAAGTATTAACATTATGGAGAGTGCAGTGATTAAAGATCCAAACGGTTTCAATGGAAGAAAAGTTTTTACAAGGATCTAAGAAGTTATAACTAGAATGAAAAAGATGAGAAAAAAAGAGGAAAAACATATCTTAGGTTCAGAAATTTAAAAAACATTATGATGATGATTATTAATAAATATTTTTAAAATAACAAAAGTGACATAGTTTGCAATGCCCTAAAAATTCTAAAAAAAATCATTAAAACCTATTTTTGTGGTTAGAAACCTCTTTCTTTTATTCCCTAAATGCTTCCACCTTGAAGATCTTCTTAGATATTTTGTCGTGATTTTATGGGCCTTATTTCCCTAATTAATCCTTATAGTAATAGGAGAAATTTTATTAGTATCTACATTTTAGAATCAAGAAATATAGGATCTATGGGAGAAGTAAATTGTCTATTATTTAACACAGTCAAAGTTCTCTCAACCTGAACTATAGGCAAGTCCTTACAAGGAAGATAAGTATCTGATATTGAACTGCAGTGGATGAGTTCATTAGAATTAGTGGTATGTGTCTCACTACCTACACCTGAAACCAAATTATTGGGGCTACACTTGACCATGGGAGAACTAATAAAAATGTCATGTTCAGTAAGAATAATGGGATGAAGCTCTAATACAACATCATTTATAGTGTTTTCATTCTTTACTTGAAAGGAAGAATGGGTGATATAGACAATAGAAAGACTAAGGTCCCATCCCCCGTTAGTTTTGTGAAGTGGTAGACCAGCACACTGGTCACCAAAATCACTAACAGGGATAAAAAATAGGGTGATTTTTTCCTTATGGTGAGACGGTGGGTTTAAGGAGTTAGGGGACTGCTTAGTGGAGTTAGTAGCCTTCATGTGTGACTCAGTGAACATTGATTTTGGATCAAGTTGATACTATTTAATGATCTCCATAATAAAATATTCTAATTCCTCAAACAAATAGTGTTCTTCAGTTGCTTGACCATCCACTTCAACTAATTCTGCCCAGGGTTTCCCCACATTAACACTATTGAGATTCAAATTCTTTGATATTTTCCCCCATTTTTTAGTTTTCTTATTGGAGGGATCTGTTTTATTAAAGGCTTGACCATTGTCTTTCTTTTGTTTTCTAATTTTAGTCCATTATGAGTCAATTGGTTTGGTGACTTGTTTCTTCACTACTCTACAGTTTAAAATAGAATGCCCTATGATTTTAAAAAGATCTAAAAATAGTGCCATATGCTCATATTCAATTAAAACATAAATTATATAATCATTCACACTGAAGGTGATACTCTCTGGCGGTTGGGTTGATGCATGTGATGTGTCGGTTGTGACAGGTTGTGGATCGAGGCGGTGTTGGTCAGATGTGATGGGTTCAATGCTCGAGGCATGATGCAGTGTTCGTGGATCGAGGCGTGGATGGTGGTGTGTTTGAATTTTCAAGGTGTTTTTTATTTTGAAAGTGTAATGTGTTTGTTTCATGTGCGTTGTCAGGGTACCGGGAACCCTTAAACTGGCCTCTTGAAAATTGAAAACAAATGGTTGTAGGCACCATTAAATGTTCATTGATCAATATTAAGGAGCATGCCTATGTAAGAGGATATGTAATTTAAAATCTTTGAGTCCCAAAACATCCAATTTAGACCATGAAATCTAACCCATATCTGAGTAGTAGTGTTCCTATGGGTGTGCGGATTGAAACCATAATCCCAATCAGAAATACTAAGTAGACCGGGTTTGAGTTGAGTATTAACTATCTTCCAAACTCGATCTAATTCATCTTGGGAGGTAAGCAGTATATGAAGATATCCTTTGCCTATAGGTACTATCTTCCAGTTCAAAAAACAACAAAAAATGAGAAATGCTTTGTTTAAGATCAGAGTAAGACTAGGGTTTATCACCTTTTACATAAGAGATGCATCCCATAACTAAGAACTTACACATTTGGAATCTTTTTTGAAGTGATTTAAAATCATATTCAAATTAAAATCCTCTATTATCCAGATTTTTCCACAAAGGTTTTTTCAAAGATTAAATCTTGGGAATATCTGAGCCTTTGAGTGCCTTAATGAAATAAATTCCTTTGGATTTATCTACTGTAGCATTAGTTGTATTAGCATCCTCAGGAGGTTCTACCTTCATTTCCATAGGATTAGGATAAAAAAAGTGCTCCCAATTAGGGTCAAAGGATTCCATGAATCACTTGATCCAATAAGGAGAGGAACAACCATCATTGAAAATGTGAGATTCAGGGTTTTTAAGCCATGTTTTCATTGATTCGCTTAAGGAGACTCCCCACACTTTTCTATTTTTCTTTCTCTCGAGTATTCACACCTAATCTCTATTTCTATTTGGAAGTTAACAGTGATTCATCGATTGAGAGTGTTTTGAGAGAATAACAATTATATTTCACATTCCGACTCACATAAAATTTGGTTTCCCAAGGAAAAAATAATTTCATTTTTTATCTCATTTAACATTAATATAATTACTTCTGGTAATATCGATCAACTAAAACAAAAAATTAATAGTCTAAAAAAAATAATCATAGTAGGAAACCACAGAATCACAAAAAATAACTTATAGAATTTCTAAATCCTAACACCAACTTTTTAGTATTTAACACATTAGGATTAACCTAGTTAATTAATGTATAATATTCAAATTATTCCTACTAGTTTATAAAAAAAAATTGAGTTTAAAAAATTCATCCTTTGAGATTTTAAAATAATTTGTGTATCATATCCCATTTCATGCACTGAGTAAAGATAGATTCAAATTTGTATTCACCCTTTTAGGGTTATTATATAAAGGATGAACCATATATGAGAAACATCCACTTATAGTATTAATAGAGGTTTTAATTTATTTAAAACCACATGCTCTATCCTCATAAAAATTCAATTATATTTTTGTATACTGAAAATAATCATTACATATATCACTAATGATTCCAAATATTAGTCTAAAATGGTTAAATAAACATTTATTTAATTCCAACTATAGAGTAACTCACATTAAATACCTAAATATCACATCTTAACAGATGAATATTCATTACATAACATAATTATCCACACCATAATCATATAGGTATAGTCCCTTTGAAAATATGGACACATAAAACAATTTTTTCATATGTGAACTACATCATCTCTAAATATGTTTTCAATAAATGGAACCCTTCATAAAAAAAATCATACATAGTACCTTTATTCATATCCTAGGGAAAGAAAACAAAATAAATTTTGAACTATGATACTCAGTAAGTGTAATAATGGGAGACATTAAGGATCACATAAGAATATGTATATGAGAAAATAAACTTATATTTGAATACTATAACAGTAACGAACCATTTTTTTAGAGCGGAAAAAAATTCGAAGGTTTTTGAACTTTTTCTTTTATCAGCGGGTCAGTTTTAAAATCGAGGTTCGGAACGAGGTCCCGAGTTCTAGAGCCGGCTTAAGCGGTGATATCGGACTGCGTGCGGTAGGTTTAACCGTGCGGGTCAGCCGTGCGGGGCACCCTGGGTATCCGGTAGTAGGCGCGCGGGCAGCACACGGTGTTTCAGGCGGTGCGGGTAAAACCGTGCGGCTTGGGTGTGTTTTTGTTTTTGTTTAAAATTAAAATAAAAGAAAATAAAATAAATTAAAATTAAAAACCTAAAATAACCTCCCTCCCCTCTCTTGGCAGAACACCCACGCGACACCCCCCCCCCTTCTCTCTCGTGAGTCGCGCGCGACCCCCCCCCCCCCCCCCCCCCTCCACGACGCTGCCTCTTTCCCCGATTTCTCCCGGTTTTTTGCGATTTCACTCTCCGAATCATCATGATGAGTCCTTCTCTCCCTTCTCCTCCCTGTTTCCGGCTTCTTTTCGACCTAATCGGCGCCCGGTGAGGTTTGGCCGAACCCTAGGTTGGGGTTAGTTTTTGATTTTGTTCCTTTTTCTTATTTCGCCTGCTCTAGGGTTATGCGGAAGGTCTCTCGGGGCCTCGTGGGTGCGCGCTTGGTGTCCGCCACCGAAGGCGAGGTGGTTTTCGGTGATTTTGGTCCGCCGGTTGGTTTTTGAGGTAAGGTTTCTACCGGTTTTTGGTCTTCGCATCCTATAAATTAATTTATCAGGTTGTTTTAGAGGTTCCTGGTTGGTTTGGTTTAGTGCTTTCAAGTTTTGGAATGGTTTCGGGGTGAGGTTTTCACCTTTCCCTTTGTTTTGCACTTGTTAAATTTGGGGCTTTTAATGTTTATGATCCCCAACTTGATGTTGGCAGTGCGTTGAGCTCGCGGTGTGGGTTCGCCTTCGTTTTGGTTTGTTGCCAACACCCGAGGTAAGGGTTTATTATTTCTGGTTGGTTTTGCCTGGCCTAAATTGGTTTATCTTTGTGTCTTAAGGTTCGTAGTGGTTGTCTTATAGTGCGTTGGAGGTTTCGGTATGATTTCGGGTTGCCGAAGTTTAGGCGACTCACCTGTGCAGGCATAGGTACGTATTTATATGTACGTGGGTTCCCCCGGCGTGTGTATATTTGTCCATGTCAGCGAATATACACACGTACGGGGCTAGTTGTCCCCATTACATATATAAAAAGTGCCTGTGCAGGTGAGCGGAGACAGGCTTATGTGTATAAGCATATGTGTAAGGATCCTCTTGCGCACGCTCATGGCCATGCGGAGTGTGTGCATAGAGGCTAGGTGTCCTTATACGTATGTGAAATCACATATGCCTCGTGGGGGAGCAGCTGCGGCAGCTTTAGTTAGAAAGCGCCAAGAGCCGGAGTGGACGGATGGATCCACCTTGAGGTAGGGTCCCTCTCCTTGCCCTTTAAATTTAAGTAAAGTAATAGTGAGTTTAATATTGCACTTATCATTTTAATTATGCAAGTTTAGTTCTGATTAAATGCTTCTATGCAAACCGTGTGAATTGCAGGAACAAGATAAAAGAGGTTGTTTGTTCACTAAACTAACGATTTAATAATAAAACCCCTCTTTCGAGGTGCGCTTCCTTCAATCTAAAAATGTAGCAATAGAATTTCATGATTTCATTCCTTACTGTTTGGCTTCTTAACTTTGTTAAGTGTTGAATGAGTTTTAAAGTAAATGCTAAATATCACTAAATGAATTGTTTGATGAAGTAATGACATGTTTTCTAATAATACTCCTCCAATGGAGGTGAGCTGCCTTCAAAATAAACGTGTAGTAGTAGTTTTCCTTTTTTTTGTGATTGCTTGCTTAAATGTCTTATGACTCTTTATGCTTGACATTATACTTGATAAATGAGATGCTTTTACTCGTACCTTACTGGTTACCTCAAATGACGTTGCTTCTTGAGAAATAATAAACGAGCCATGACACCTTTTAAGTTCATGGCATAACATGTAATTAGAAATTTTAGGGTAGGGTGTTTACCCTCTTCCCTTTACTTCGGAGCTTATGTCATGCCACGTCTTGTGTTTCCTGTCGCAACCTTCCGGCGATGCCTCTTTTTTTATTATTGAATTCGTTATGGTAAAGCCCACCCTAGGTGCTCGCCTTGCCTCTTGGCCACCCCTTGGGGTGTGCCCTGCCTAAATGCCCCTTTTTCCTTGTTCTTTAAGATATAAATTTAATGTGATAGATTGAACTAAATGCCTTGCTTGAACAAGTTTGTTAGCATGTACCATTTAATGTCATTAATCACCTAACATAGAGGCATGTTGATGCCATATGCTTTTGATTACCTTCTATTGCTCGTGCACGTTCCAGAATGTTGAACAAGGATAATTAATTATGAGAATTGATTATAAAAAGTTGAGATCTAATTTGGATAACTAAATGTGAAGAATTAATCATGAAATGAGAATTGTGTCTACTGGTTAATTAACTGATAAATAGTAATAAATAAATGTGATACGGGGTCTTAGACATGTCGATCTACACTGAATGATTATCTAGGTGTTAGACATGGCGATCTACACCAAATGTGATACGGGGTATTAGACATGGCGATCTACACCGAACGATTATCTAGGTGTTAGACATGGCGATCTACACTAAATGTGATACGGGGTGTTAGACATGGTGATCTACACCGAACGAATATCGAGGTGTTAGATATGGCGATCTACACCAAATGTGATATGGGGTGAGCGATTTGGGTAAAACCCGAGTGAATTGTGATCAAATAAAGAAAGGTAAGAATGAGTGGATTTTCAGTCTGAGTTGAAATGATAAGTGAATAAATAGAGTAAGTGAGAAAAATGATAAAAAGTGTTTTTATGCTTAAACCAAATTTACTTGTGTTGTTTTAAATAGGTTCTTATCCTGGCTATGGGCCGAAGCAGGTACTTCCGTCAGGTGTCCTTTTTGGAACCTGGATGGGCGTTTATTGTTTGCATTGTGTCGTTATTGTTCGAAAATACCAGCACTTTGTTTAATTATATTTCATGGTCTAGAGTGGGCTAGACCCCGGTGGTTTCGGCCTACTGAGATATATATCTCACACCCTACTCGGGCCTCCATTGCACTATGGTACCCGAGTAGATTCCATTTGGTTGCAGGACCTTGTTGTTGCTGTTTCTTATACTTGGAGTTAGGAGCAAAGTACCGAGTTGGGGCTCGGGATGCTCATGGAGATCTCCCTCGGGTCTTGAGACTTTTTTTCATTTACTTCTGCATTGATTTGTAAGTATGTCGCGTGATTTAATGCTTCCATTGTATCATTAGCATTCCATGCATGCATATCTTATATAAATTGCCGTTCGCCAATTTTATTCAAACCTTATAAATGAAAAATGTTTTCCACTGCTTTCTGATTATTACTCACACTACTTCCATTTCTGTATTTTTGGTCCCTTTTCTCCACTTTGATAAGAGGGTATAGTCTCCCCCCTGACTTACCTTACACCCTCATCGCTAGTCAGAAACCTCTAGCATAAGGGGAGACGCGCTTGAGGCTATGTCGCAGGCCAGCTCAGGTGACCCGAGTGTCCGATTTAGGGTCGACCTGGGTTGGTTCGTGACAAAATGGTATCATAGGAGGTTTCTTTCTTTTAATTGTCTTACTGTTTTGGGATTGGTAGACAGGATATTAGGAATGTGTCGGTGCTTGGGTAATAGCCGTGTCTGGGACTGATCACCCCACGTACGGTAAATGACCAAGTGGCCAGGGCTGGGAATTGATGTTCACGTTGTTTGCTGTTACAGTTGATGTGATTTCACCTTGGGTGAATGTTGTACTTTCCATTGCTTATTTGTTTACAAAGAGGTTTTGAAAATTTTCCTTGGCCCGATATGGCCAGGAAATTGCATTGCATGCATCATATTAGGCACTTATAGATTCACATGTCATGCATATGTGCCATGCCATGTAGTTGCATTAGTAGTATGCCTTGAAGATATGCCATGTATGAATTTATTTAGCACGCCTCTTTAGAAAGCATGTTTCGGTGATAGTTAACATGTTTGGGTGAAAATATGTCATGTTTTCTATCTTGCTTGTGTTTCATGGTCTGTGTTATAGCATGTTTTAGTGATTTCATCTTGTTGTTTTGCGTTAACTGTTTGTAGTGGCTTGTTAGCTTGCTGGTAAGCTCTTGGTTGCTTTGGATGAAATTGTTGGTTGCGATTACGACGGAGCCAATTTTCCATTATAAGGTGTATGGGCACCTTATAATTGGGAAAAGGGTAAATCGTGTTTTCAAACTTTTTAAAAGATGGCTGATAAAGTTTAAATGTTAAATGTTGAAGAGGAAGTTTGTTACAACTTGCCTGTTTTGCCCGTGGGGCATTGTTTGAAAACCAAGTACTTTGTTGTGAAATAGTACTTGTGGGTCTATTAAAATCTTCTTTCAAATGATTAAAGGTTGAAATGAATTAATGAAATTGATAAAATGGAAAGGGGTTTTGAGCCTAGTAATCCTTGTTTTGTGTGACCAAGAGTTAGGGTCGACGCGTGTGCTTCGTAAGGGACTATCCCATGCTAGGTAGTACCCTTAGAGCTTGAGTTACCTTGTTTTCGGTGTGAGATTATGGTGTGGTGATCGTAGTTCGAGGAACATCACCCGTGCGTTAAAGTGTTTCAAAAGTAGCGCGTCGGTGAGCGGCTAGTTCTTATGACGACATGGACACTCCTAAGGTGGGTAGTGTCGCATGAGTTTCTGTTTTCATATCGGTGCTTGCTTGGCAGCATGACTTTGATAAGGTTGGCAATGTGCGCAATGCTTTAGAAACTCCATTAGTGTGGGAAGAGTTTTAGTGGTTAAGCTTCGATGAATACGAATGCCTCAGGTGGTATAGGCATCAGAGTTTGGTCTGATTGATCTTCTCTGCAACCTTGGTTTAATCTTAGTGTACTCTACTGGATGAGACGAGCATGTCCCCCATCTTGACGTCATCTTGGATACACTAAGATAGTGTCGGTTATACGCCACGCTAAAGTTTAAAAGTTGTTGGTTTGTTTCGTGATCTCTCTCTGGTTGTGCGTGGGATGCACGATTTCTTGGAGTTACGCTTCGTGCTGAGGCACGATAGTTGTATAATAGTCTTGTGATGGCTTGAGAATATCACCGAAGGTTGTGTAAGGACTTCGGTGTATGCGTGGTCGATAATGGAACAGTTTTAAAAGCATGCCATCAGTTTAAGGGCGATTGTGTTTTTCGGGTTGGCGATGTCTTTCGAGGAAATCTTGCGTGACCAATTTTATTTGGTCGATCGTGATTCGACCGTTTTCTTGGGTTGAGGTCCCTATAATGGCCCCAGAGGTAAGCTTTGCTTTGATGTTTCAGTTGTAACTTGAGCGTTGGCTCGAGTTGTAAAGGCTTAAGTGCAGTCTTCTTAGAAAATTCTTAAAGGTGCTTTGGGCGTTGGAGACACAATACAACCGGTTGAATGCAACTTCACGACCCTTGTGAGTCGGGTGATGTTTTCGTTGTTTTCCGAAGGCATCTCGGGGACGAGAAGTTTTTTTGGTGGGTAGTTTGTAATGAACCGTTTTTTTTAGAGCGGAAAAAATTCGAATGTTTTTGAACTTTTTCTTTTATCAGCGGGTCGGTTTTAAAATCGAGGTTCGGAACGTGGTCCCGAGTTCTGGAGCCGGCTTAAGCGGTGATATCGGACTGCGCACGGTAGTTTTAACCGTGCGGGTCAGCCGTGCGGGGCACCCTGGGTATTCGGTAGCAGGCGCGCGGGCAGCACACGGTGTTTCAGGTGGTGTGGGTAAAACCGTGCGGGTTGGGTGTGTTTTAGTTTTTGTTTAAAATTAAAATAAAAGAAAATAAATTAAATTAAAATTAAAAACCTAAACTAACCTCCCTCCCCTCTCTTGGCAGAACACCCACGCGACGCACCCCCCCCCCCCTCTCTCCCGCGAGCCGCGCGCGACCCCCCCCCCCCCCCTCCACGGCGCTGCCTCCTTCCCCGATTTCTCCCGGTTTTTTGGCGATTTCACTCTCCGAATCATCATGGTGAGTCCTTGTAACAGCCCGAGATTTTATGAAAAATATTCTTTTTAATATTATTAATGTCTTGTGTTGTACGCTACACCAAAATGAGCTTGCACAACACGTATCTTTGACTTGCCTTGTATTACACGCAATCGCAACTTTCCTCGATAGCGTGTGTAGTACGCAATACTGAGTTTCACGAAACAACGATATGCTATTAAAATATTATTAAAACTAGCCGTTATGAATAGTAATAACCACTTTTTAAATTTTAGAAATTTTAGCTCTCAAAATGGACTTCATTTTTGGATTTGGAGTGTCGAATTTAGCCTAAGGTGAAATTTTGGTACTTTTCGGATAACTTTCATATTCTGATGAATAGTGAAAATTACTAAATTATAATTAAAAACAACTTTTTTAATCGAAATAATTAATAGTGATAAATCATTAATTTGAGTGGTTTTAAAGTATATTTAGAATATATTTTTACAATTTAATACAATGTTGGTCATTGGATGTAATTTCACATTTAAACTAGACATAAACAAGTGTCAATCTTTTGATAGATATTGTTTCTTAAAAACACGCTATTTGTTTTAACAGCGGGATTTAATTATAAAATTAATTAATGAAACTTTTATGTTATGAATTTGGTAAAATATACTTCATTTTTGAATTCGGAATATGAAATATATCTTGGGATGAAATTTTGGCATTGTTCTGAAAAACATCAATTTTTGATGAATAGTGAAACTACTAAGTGGTAGGTTAAAAACCTGAATTTTGCATAAAACTTAATTTTACCGCTTCTGTGAATGGAATTTCGAAAATCCGAGAGACACGGTTAATATCAAGGACTAAAATGTGGTTCAATGAGATGAAAATAATTTTTTGGTGAATAGTAACTTTTTACTTTTTTTACCGCGGTTAATAGTAAATAGGGTAACTAAGGGTAAATATGATATTAATATTACCCTAACACATGTCCTAATTCTATTGGACAAGTGTAATTCGACCAAAAACAAACTTAGGAATAAAATATGACCATTTAGGCCCACTTGGATTAGATTAGGACATTTATTATTATTTAATTCAAAGAAGAGTTAAAAGAGTTAAAATCAAACTTTATTTACTAAAACATTTTTAATATGGGGTTATACATAAGATAAATTCGATTGTAAATATTCATTAGAAAGCTAAAACGATTTCCTACATGATGGTATTTTATTTTTAATTTTTAGACATCAAATAATTTAATTTATTTATGACACAACGATGATGCAGTAATTATCTTATTAATGAAATATTGACATAATTGATGTTATAAACACCAAAATAAATGTAATTTGAGATTTTTATGAATTCCACTAATTTTATAGGTTACTATGATATATTAATGTTGATTTAATCAACTTGGTTCGAACATTTAATCATGTTATGACTTTCACAAAAATCATATATCAAATAGTGTCAAAATTGACACAAAATAGTTTTTAAATCAAATATTATATTATTAATTTTTATTTTATTCCTAAAAATCTAAGGTTCGGCCAAATGACTTAGATAAGGATATATATATTAATAATAAACAATTTGGGGTTCGTTTGGCATGTTATATTAAGTGTATTAACCATATAGTGAAAGAAAACAAAAAGACACGGTTAAAGTTAAATTATTTAACTTAGAGTTAAATCTAATTGATAAGGTTAAAATAATACCCTAAACTTGTATAAATCCTATTGGTTGATGGGATTTTGACCCCTCCTCACCTTATCTTCGAAATAAGACCCTTTGGAACCATTATAAACCGATTTTGACTTTAATATAAAATAATATTTTGAGATATTCCTAAGGTGCCCCTCTCCTCCCTTATAAAAGGGCACCTCCTCCCCCTCCTCCTCACACCAATTTGAGCACTCATGCTCGGCCAACCCCTGCCAAAATCTCTTCTCCACTTTCCTAGAAACATCCTAGAGGTTCTGGTCTTCCTCAAAGACCAATTTTAGTGCCCTAAGAGGAGGTCTCAAAGAGGCGCTTCAAAGAAGAGGAGGTTCGGACACTTACAAAGCAAGTCGGACCTAAGGTAAGGGAAATATCACAATCTCATTTTTATCCAAGATTGTTTATACTTTAGTATTTACTGGGGTGTATTTTATCATCCACATCCATATTTCCTCAATATGTAATATTATTTCCATCCACTTACAATAGTTTAAATCCAATTTTACCATTCGGTGAGTTTTTAGTAAAGAATAAGAAAGGAATCTTTTGTCGTTTTTCGTACGAGGTACTTTTTGACTTTTTCGACAAAAGTACGAAGAATGTTTTTTTTAACTTAAACGGCACGAACGGATTTTTACGGTTTTATAAAGCCTTATTTTCATGAAGCTTCCTCCAAAATATTTCATGACTATTTTCAATAAAATCTCTTTCTTTTAAAATTTCATGATGTTTTGTGAAAAGAAATTGATTTTGAAGAAGAAAGGATATTTTCCTCAAGAATTCATTTCAAGTGTTTTATCAAAATTATTTTCCATATAAGATAATAAAGGGTTCTGTTTCTATCCATATTTTTACATTGATTTGACTATGTTGTGATGGAATTATGTTTATGAATTCCTTTATCTTATAAGAATGGTTTTATGATGTCATGTTGTTTAAGAATCCCATTTTTATTACATGGGTTATGCAATGATGTTTGATTTATAATTTTGTGGCACACAAAAGAATGGTATCATTATGAGATGGGTGGGACCTATATCTCCCTCCAATGCATTGGGTAAAGATTTTATATCTCATGAGATAGACATGGCTGGAATGGTAGGTTATACCGGTTCAGTGAAACAGGACTGAAACGAGGGTTACTCGATTCAGAAAGGGACTTTGTCCACTAAGATAGTCTTGGAAATGAGTCATGACTAACAAGAAATGATTTTCCATGATTATGTGTGCATGCCACAAAGTTTCAAGTTTCATGTTATGATTATGGTGATCTCATTTTCACTTCTATCATTTGTTACATGTTAAGATATTATGATCTCTTTTGCAGGTTATGATTTTCAAAAAGATATGATATGATTTTTATTTCTTTGGTATGCCCTTACTGAGCATTTGAGCTCACCCTTTTATGTTTTCTTTTCCCCAGGATACAAAGAAAGGTTTTAGGTAAAAAAAAATGGAAGATCTTTATGGGAGATATTGAAGATCTTTCACCAGGATTAGAAGATTATGTTCCGAGTTTCCAAAGACACTAAACTATTACGGTCCTTGTGTGTGTGTTTTTGTTATGTAATAAGTATTCCGCAGAAGTAATGTAATGTCCATGTACGTCAGGATACGGGTCTCTACAGTCCTTCTCTCCCTTCTCCTCCTTGTTTCCGGCTTCTTTTAGACCTAATTAGAACCCGGTGAGGTTCGGCCGAACCCTAGGTTGGGGTTAGTTTTTGATTTTGTTCCTTTTTCTTGTTTCTCCTGCTCTAGGGTTATGCAGAAGGTTTCTCGGGACCTCGTGGGTGCGTGCTTGGTGTCTGCCGCCGAAGGCGAGGCGGTTTTCAGTGATTTCGGTCCGCCGGTTGGTTTCCGAGGTAAGGTTTCTATCGTTTTTTGGTCTTCGCAGCCTCTAAATTAATTTATCAGGTTGTTTGAGAAGTTCCTAGTTGGTTTGGTTTAGTGCGTTCGAGTTTTGGAATGGTTTCAGGGTGATGTTTTCACCTTTCCCTTTGTTTTTCACTTGTTAAATTTGGGGCTTTTGATGTTTATGAGCCCCGACTTGATGTTGGCAGTGCGTTGAGCTCGCGGTGTGGGTTCGCCTTCGTTTTGGTTTGTCGCCAACACCCGGGTTAAGGGTTTATTATTTCTGGTTGGTTTTGCCTGGCCTAAATTGGTTTATCTTTGTGTCTTAAGGTTCGTAGTGGTTGTCATATAGTGAGTTGGAGGTTTCGGTATGATTTCGGGTTTCCATAGTTTAGGCGACTCACCTGCGCAGGCATAGGTACGTATTTATATGTATGTGGGTTCCCCCGTCGTGCGTATATTTGTCCATGACAGCGAATATACACACGTACGGGGCTAGTTGTCCCCATTACATATATAAAAAGTGCCTATGCAGGTGAGCGGAGACAGGCTTATGTGTATAAGCATATGTGTAAGGATCCTCTTGCGCATGCTCATGGCCATGCGGAGCGTGTGAATAGAGGATAGGTGTCCTTATACGTATGTGAAATCACATATTCCTCGTGGGGGAGCAGCTGCGGCAGCTTTAGTTAGAAAGCGCCAAGAGACGGAGTGGACGGATGGATCCACCTTGAGGTAGGGTCCCTCTCCTTGCCCTTTAAATTTAAGTAAAGTAATAGTGAGTTTAATATTGCACTTAGCATTTTAATTATGCAAGTTTAGTTCTGATTAAATGCTTCTGTGCAAACCGTGTGAATTGCATGAATAAGATAAAAGAGGTTGTTTGGTCACTAAACTAATGATTTAATAATAAAACCCCTCTTTCGAGGTGTGCTGCCTTCAATCTAAAAATGTAGCAATAGAATTTCATGATTGCCTTCCTTACTGTTTGGCTTCTTAACTTTGTTAAGTGTTGAATGAGTTTTAAATTAAATGCTAAATATCACTAAATGAATTGTTTGATGAAGTAATGACATGTTTTCTAATAAAACTCCTCCAATGGAGGTGAGTTGCCTTCAAAATAAACGTGTAGTAGTAGTTTTCCTTTTTTTGTGATTGCTTGCTTAAAAGTCTTATGAATCTTTATGCTTGACATTATACTTGATAAATGACATGCTTGTACTCGTACCTTATTGGTTACCTCAAATGACGTTGCTTCTTGAGAAATAATAAACGAGCCATGACACCTCCTAAGTTCATGGCTTAACATGTAATTAGAACTTTTAGGGTAGGGTGTTTACCCTCTTCCCTTTACTTCGGCGCTTATGTCATGCCACGTCTTGTGTCGCTTGTCGCAACCTTCCGGCGATGCCTCTTTTTTTGATTATTGAATTCGTTATGGTAAAGCCCACCCTAGGTGCTCGCCTTGCCTCTTGGCCACCCCTTTGGGTGTGCCCCGCCTAAATGCCCCTTTTTCCTTGTTCTTTAAGTTATAAATTTAATGTGATAGATTGAACTAAATGCCTTGCTTGAACAAGTTTGTTAGCATGTACCATTTAATGTCATTAATCACCTAACATAGAGGCATGTTGATGCCATACGCTTTTGTTTACCTTCTATTGCTCGTGCAAGTTCCAGAATGTTGAACAAGGATAATTAATTATAAGAATTGATTATAAAAAGTTGAGATCTGATTTGGATAACTAAATGTGAAGAATTAATCATGAAATGAGAATTGTGTCGACTGATTAATTAACTGATAAATAGTAATAAATAAATGTGATACGGGGTGTTAGACATAGGGATCTACACCGAACGATTATCTAGGTGTTAGACATGGAGATCTACACCAAATGTGATATGGGGTGTTAGACATGGCGATCTACACCGAACGATTATCTATGTGTTAGACTTGGCGATCTATACCAAATGTGATATGGGGTGTTAGACATGGCGATCTACACCGAACGATTATCGAGGTGTTAGACATGGAGATCTACACCAAATGTGATATGGGGTGTTAGACCTAGAGATCTACACCGAACGAATGATAATAATGATTTATGAAAAGAATGAGCGATGTGGGTAAAACCCTAGTGAATTGTGATCAAATAAAGAAAGGTAAGAATGAGTGGATTTTCAGTCTGAGTTGAAATGATAAGTGAATAAATAGAGTAGGTGAGCAAAATGATAAAAAGTTTTTTATGCTTGAACCAAATTTACTTGTGTTGTTTTAAACAGGTTCTTATCCCGGCTATGGGCCGAAGCAGGTATTGCCGTCAGGTGTCCTTTTTGGAACCTGGACAGGCGTTTATTGTTTGCATTGTGTCGTTATTGTTCGAAAATACCAGCACTTTGTTTGATTATATTTCATGGTCTAGAGTGGGCTAGACCCCGGTGGTTTCGGCCTAGTGAGATATATATCTCACACCCTACTCGGGTCGCCATTGCACTGTGGTACCCGAGTAGATTCCATTTGGTTGCAGGACCTTGTTGTTGTTATTTCTTGTACTTGGAGTTAGGAGCAAAGGACCGAGTTGGGGCTCGGGATGCTCATGGAGATCGCCCTCGGGGCTTGAGACTTTTGTTCATTTACTTCTGCATTGATGTGTAAGTATGTCGCGTGATTTAATGATTCCATTGTATCATTAGCATGTCATGCATGCATCTCTTATATAAACTTCTGTTCGCCAATTTTATTCAAACCTTATAAATGAAAAATGTTTTCCGCTACTTTCTGATTATTACTCACACTACTTCCATTGCTGTATTTTTGGTCCCTTTTCTCCACTTTGATAAGAGGGTATAGTCTCCCCCTGACTTACCTTATACCCTCGTCGCTAGTCAGCAACCTCTGGCGTAAGGGGAGACGCGCTTGAGGCTATGTTGCGGGCCAGCTCAGGTGACCCGGGTGTCCGATTTAGGGTCGACCTGGGTTGGTTCGTGACAATAACCTACATATAAAAGATTATAATATTCAATCCTGGAATAAATCTATGTATTTAAGTAGAAAAAAATCATAAAAAATAAAAGAACATACTATGTGAGAGTATAAAATTTTCCTAAGACACAGATTTGTAGAATATATATAAGAATATGATAAATTATGTGAATTGTACCTACCAATACATTAATAATATGATAGACCTAAACTAACCACTATGGTACATACTTTGAGCAAGGGATAACCTCTTGTGTACACTTATTCATGCTTTGGGATAAAATCTCGTGTAACCTATTTCATGCTTGGGATAACCTCCCATGCACCCTCTTGTTTCGGGCTTAGGATGACCTCTCATTTATGCTTCGGGCCGATAGAATATTAATCATTACACATTATATTGGATTTATATATATAAACCAAATATAATACAAGCAATATATTTCCCTTCCAAATATCAAAAAACATTCATATCCTAACTAGTGAAAAGGAAATTTGTTTCATAAACATATCATAATAGGAAAACATTTGGGAGAAAAATGGGTTTCTTAAAAATAACCTCATCAAAATCATGGTCATCAACCATCTAGATAATGAATAAGTATGATACCATTTTCTCATATCCCCATTAAAATATAAAAAACACCAACGGTTATTGATGTATAAAAATACAAATTCCATAAAAATAATTAAAACTTTATTGAGGAAATTATGCTTTAAATTTTAAAATCAATTGTTTAAAATCATAAAAAATACTAAATAATATAGAAAAACTTTTTTTTTAAATGAACTTCAGAACATATGAATAACAATCAAATACTAGTTTTTTTATGATGGTGGAAAAGTTTCATTCATATAATACATGTAAAAACTATGATTTCATTCATGTTTTCAAATAAAATTCAAATCTTCCTTATTTTGAAAAATCCAAGAAGCTTACTTGTAAATAAAATTATAAAAAGGAATGTATGGGAAAAATTATTTAAAAATAATTTTCGAACTGTAAAAACATCCTTTATAAATCATTTCTATAAATAATATACATGGAATAAAAAATAATTTTGATTGATGAGAGAAATAAAGTCTATTATATTAAAAATGATATTATTTATTTTTTGGTTTAAAAATAGAAGAAAATAAAAGGAAATAAATTTATTTTACAGCATAATAATAATACTATAAGAGTAATTTATTTCACGATATTTATATCACAATTTTTTCTCATCTAAACTTAATCATAATCAACCCAAATAAATAATGAGTATGTAAAATAAAACGATTACCAATTTGGTAAATTTTGAATTGTATGACCCATGAAATAAATAATCATAATATGTTTTTATGTAGCATAATTTTTATGTTAATAATAATAAAAATTATTCATTTTTATTATATATTCACACAATAATATAATCGAGTGGAGAATATGGCATATGTCCCATGTAAATAAAAGTAAGATGACAACCATTACCTGAAGTCTAAACATTATTCAAACACATTCAAATATACTATTAATAAAATATATAATTATTATATATATACTTGATAATAATAATAATATATATCATACAGTATATTATTTAATTACAAGCACTTATTGCCCATTTATTAACAATTTCCTTGTTTAAATCATGCTTCATTTAATAACTACTTCATTTATAATATATTTTTTGGTTTGGTATTTTTTTTATTATACATTGATCATATTTATATCTTATAAACTGTTTTATATAGAATATATATATCATATAATCTATATATAAATATATATATCAAGTAATCTATAAAATTTAGAGATAGAATATGAAATACAACACTCATTGATAAGGTAGTTTGTACCTACACAAGAGCATTGGTTTTTTTTTCTTGATGGTTGGTGAAAAAGAAAGGTAAAACATATATCAAATTTTTAAGAAAATTTTTATTTCATGTATTTAATATATATATATTAAATATATAATTTTTTATATCAATGAAAAAAATTAAAAAATATATCAATTGGCTTCTTGGAGTTGGTGGTCCACGCGTATGCACGGGCGATGTTATCATTTTGCATGGTACTGTGAGGTAAGAAGTTATATATATAATTATAATTACATGAGTATAATTTTTTCATATTTATCATATATAGACATTAAATAAATTATTATATCTATCCATCAGTGGAAGTTATGGAACATGAATTACAACTGTTTATGACATGGTAGTTCATCGTACACACGATATATAGTTTCATTTACAATTTGATGTAATAAGAGATGTATGTAAGTAATTACAATAACATAATAAATTATATATATATGTTAGATAATTATTTTATTATATTAGATCATTTTATGAATTTTTTTGTGTTATTGAATACGAATAAAAAATCTCGGTTAAGAACAATACCTCTTCTTAGAACAACCTCCCCAAGTTTTCATAAAAAGTATTCATAGAATGGTTTCATAATAAAAATACAAACTCTATAAGTTTTCAATGAAATTAAGAAATATAATATGGAAGTAAATTTATAAATCAAATGTCTTTGGAATTGTGAAGAAGAGAGGATACTGGGTTCCCTTTTACATGTGGGTTTGAGGACATACTTGTAATTTTTGAAATGAAAAAGTGATACCCATGTTTAAAAAATTCCAATAGGAACATAAATTAGCCATTATAGATCCTTATATGATATAACATAGAAATATTTCAATGAATCATTATTTGTAAAAAAATTAGGTTATTTTTACCCTTAATAATTGAGTTTAATCCCTCTGTCCATCAGTTTTAACAATAAGTATGGTAATTAAATTTTGTGTTTTTACTATTCATTTTGACATAAAAATAGTCAAAAATTTTATAAAAACAATAATGAGGAATAAAAATATAAAATACATTTATAAGAAATAAATTGATCATAGTTGAAGAATATAATTAAAAAATAGACTCAAAGACACCTGTAAATAATGGGTTTCCAAAGAAAATGTTTTAATAAATATAATATATTTTAATATTTAAATTCAATATGAAATTGATTTTAACAACCTAAATTAGATTTATTGAGATATAATTAAAATCATATTATTTTTAAAATCATATTAAAATAAAATATAAGTTCGAAATTATTTAAACGAAATGAATATTCTTAATAATAATCCTAGTTTTTCAATATTAATAAAAATTTAATATTTTCAAAAAATTCTGAAAAATTCATCCTAAGAAAATTTTGACATGTTTATTTACAAAAATTAGATCAATTGTTTAATATAAATTTTATAATAGTGGGAAAATTTAAATTTATCATTTTTACAAAAAAAATGCATGGTTTTTTTTTTGAAAAATAATTTTTTAGAGGATATAATAATTTTACGAAACATTTTGTACATATTTATGAATATATTAATTTTATCTAAAACCATAATACATATATATATTAGAATTTTGGTAATTAATATTAAGACAACCATGGTTGATTGTTAGGTTATAAAAGCCTTGTTTTAGTCATATTAGTAATTGTATAACGTAGTTCCATAAAAATAAATGTTCTATTTAATGAAATCCTTCAAAGAAATTAAATTAATATAAAAAAATAATTTCATTAAATAAAGAGTTATTTTAGCAAACATATTATATAATAAATAAATCTGTATTGTTTTATAACCTACCAGGAGATTTAGTGATTATTGGGTGTGATATCCTAAGCCATGTAACTAGTGTATCCGCATCATAGCCTTGTCTAGTAAATGATCTCTTTCAAGAGTACTACCCAACTATTGGACACATGGTTTTAAAGATTAGGTAATATATAAATCATTTTCAAGTTTTAAATCCCTTCACCATCACATTATATTCATCAACTAGTGATCATGCACAAGGATGATAGGAAATGAATTTTCTGTTAAAGAGTAGAATTCCCTAACATACATGAAAGATGTTTTAAATGGAAATTTTCCATAATAACTACATGTGTATTGATACCTATCCACACATGATAAACATTGAAACATGGATTTTCTTTTTATATAACATCCAAAATCCTTAAAATAGTTATTCCCACATTCCTCCCACCTATATGATCCAAATATGTATTGTTAAGTGTGGTTAAATTCTTATAAATTAATTTTTAATTATAAAAAAATCGTGAAAATATATTTTTTGATAATTTAGTTTCATAAATTATATTTTTAAAGAATTTTAATTATATATGACTTCATAAATTTCACTATAATATGGTAAGAAATATTTTATTTTTTCATGTTTGTATACTAGATCTGTGTAGTGAAAAATACCAAAATATTTTGTATAACTTATTGAAAATTCACCTGTACCCAAATATGAGTTTTAACTATTTGTAAATCAATGAAAAAACCATATGTGGATTGATTCCTATAATAGTTGGATATATAGTAGCACTGAGACAATCTATCCTAAGCCTAATAGTAATTTCTAAAATACCCCCTCTATATTCAACCAAGATCAATCTAGGGGGATTAGTTTGAAATGATTGTTTGTAGCTCGATTACTACCATCACATAATTCATAGTAATTCCCATTGAAAGTCCATCAATATAAATTTCATATGGACAAATCTTTTCTCTATACCTAATCAAGTCACATGTAATTTATGATGGGAATCATCCATCAACAACAAGATGAGTTTAATTTATGTCATAAATTTTTTAGAATCCAAAAAATATGAGGGAAATAAGAAAACTAGAAAATACCTTACCTTATATATTAGATAGATATATGTGATTGATATCATCATTGTTTCCCTCATCAACTGACTCATTATATAGAATGATTCCACTATAATTTTTGTTCATCTTTTCCATGATCACTTAACCACCATCCACCACTTTTTTCTCACATCAAGCATGTCATGTATGCTCATAGAGTTTTAAGATAAATAATTTCATATAGTTAAGAGAATCATGGATACTGATAAAGAATAATACTTTATTCACAAAGTGAATATTCGTAATAATGTCCATTCATATATAATTTCCTTTTTTATGTATGATACAGATCAATATATGGTTTTATTTCATATGATTCAAATATACAAAATGGTCCAAAACATATGGTTATTTACACATAGGTTTATGTGAATATTAAATTATATTTTTCATTTAGAATACCTCAAGAAATGTATGTTTACTTTTAAGATACATTTCATAATTCTCATGTCAGTTCAAAATATCTTAGTCACCAGAAATTAAACTCTCTGACCTACATCTTAGATTCATGATTACAAACTACATAGTAAATGGTCCTCAACATCTTAAAATAAATAAAAACTAATTCATCATCTCTTAATATTATGTTTCATGATACTAACATCCTTATGGCATGACATTAAACTATAATAATCATCATCCATCATCACTTCTAATCGAAGGACCATAATAGCCTAACAAAGGATTGAGAAACTTCCATCATCATTCAAGATCCCACAGATAATAAATTTTTTTTAGAATATTTTTTGTTATTAAATGATATTATTTTCCCAAATTGAGGTATATATTATGATTTAATGGGAATTTTCTTTCATCCCTAAATTAAAAACTACTTTAAAAATAAATTTTCCTATTATAAAATTTCCTTAGTGATTTTTGCATTATTTTTTTGAATGTATAAATTCAATTTTAGATAAAACTTATGAAAACATATTTTCATATATTTCATCTAGACCTTGAAATATGGATTTCACATTTTGAGGAAAGAAAAATAGTAATTGGTGTAGGGATTAACTTAATTAGGAAGAATGGACCACACATTACATAATATACTATAACTTCTTCATAACTACATGTTTTTGTCTTAAATTTTTAGATATGTTATATAAATAAATTTATAAAATATAATTTCATTAGATTGGTACCTGGTTCTAACAGGAGGGTGGTAAAAACATGACTCAAGATGGAATAAAGTTTGGAGAAAAAATTACACCTAAACCCTTTCTGGCATTTCAAACCCTATCCAAACAAATATCTATTTAAGTAATATTATCACTCTATGGGAGGTTTTTTAAGAATGGGGAAGGTGTTTTAAAAAATGAAATTTATATTTCACACAATTACATTTTTAAATATGGAATCCCCTGTGAAAGTATCTCTTCTATGATGATGCCCCTCTCACACTTCTACTTTTTGTTTCACTACATTTGTACTGGTAAAATATCTTTATCCTAAATATTGTTTTCTTATTATCTTGTAATAATATTATCTTTCTTCTTTGTTTTGGAATACATGATGGGGTGATATTAATTGTAACCCTTTTCAACTATTTCTTATCAAATTTTTCCCCACCCTGATAAATCCACCCATGGAAGCATGGTTTTTTATAGATTATATTTCATTACCTCATTAATTATTTATTTTTAATCCATATAATCACATTAATTTAAAAATTTATAGTTAATTAAATATTTTTGTAATGTTATGATCAGTCAAACCATTTAAAAATTGATTTTGAGGCCAAAAAGTTTGGAATCATCGGAGTGGTGCATTAATTGCTCAATATTATATAGTTTTGATAAATTCACATTTTTTGGATCTAATACCATAAATAAAGACACTATCATTTATATATTATATGTTATACATTAATTTTCCATTGATAACAGGATAAGTTTTTAAGTAAAATCTATGTAGGGTTCCAAGATTAAAATTATCGAATTTAGCTTTGGGGTTGTAGTATTTTCTTCTTCTGTAGGGTTTAGGGATAAAAAATTATAGAGCCAAAATTACATGAATTCCTTATTAAGGGGTATTAATTAATGAATAATTAAGTTTTAGGTTATGTTAATGATAATAATTTGATGTTTTTTTACAAAGAAAGTGTTTTCTCATTTGATTCATTTTATTTTTAAATCACTCTACAAATATCCCTCTCTTTTCTTATATTATTTCATCTTTTTTATTATTTAGTTTTATATTTTATGGATTATTTAATTTAATTGATCTATAATAGTGATGAACTAGGTTATCCACTATGCTTCACTTATTAAAAGAATAAAAATAATTGCAGTGGGCGTTTGACAGTTCTGATGAAATTTCCACCACCATTGTGGAGGAGGCTAGTGTTTTCCTTAACCCATTTTAGATTTCTATTTAACTATAAATTTCATATAAAATATATTAAAAAATGTAAAAAAAATTTTATTATCCTTCCATATATTAAAAACATGAAATTTTAGAAAAAATAATGTCGGTTTTATAAATATTCTTTTCATAATGATGTGTTTAATGATTTTTGTAGATATCCAAAAAATGTCTTGAGTACCAATATCATGAATCTTTTTTTTTTGAAGAACTCATAGTGCCTTCACCATATTTTTAGTAATTTCATAATCATAGTAATAATGATAATAAACAGATACATCACTTTTTGACAACATTATGGTGGTCGTAGTTACATTGAAAAATGATTCACTTCCATAACTCTCAATCATTCCCCCAATATACCTACAAGAAGAACAATAACAATATGTTGATCATATAAATTAATTTTGCATAATTTTGTACATATTTCATTTGATTTTACATTAATATCAAATCCAAATCACAACCAATATTTTTTATTTTTAGAATTATCTCATATTACTTCATGGGTATGTGATAATGACTTGGATAAAGACACCACCATCAGAAATAAGTTGTTTCAGGAATTATATTATTAAAAAGTTATATTGGTCATGAAAGATTATATGGATTAAAATAAAATTGTGGGTGATGGTTTGAATTTTTCAATATTCAATCATTATCCAATTTAATTTTCCAATGATTTTACTCATGTTTTTTTCATAATCAAGACTTTTAAAACCAACCAGGGATTATAAAAAAGAAACTACCCAATTACCGGTGGCCAAAGATGATGAGTTCAATGATATTGTGTGAATTAAACCTGATCCTATTTTTAAATAATAACATAAACTAGAGGAGTAAACCATAAATATAGATATGGAAAAAAATAACTTCATTCCTTTACCTCCCCCAATACTGACTTCTAAAACTTTTCTATTCAAAACAATGGATAATTTTTTCACTTTTCCTAGGTATATCAACTATTTATACCCACAAATTGATATCAAGAAAAGATTACATGTGGTAGATCCTTCCACAAAACCTAAATCCAACTTCATATAGGATTTGACCGACTATAACTTCTAGTATATAGGAATTATAATTTGAAAACCCCTTAGGGGATAACCCATTTTTATTATCACTTTACGAAATGTAATTGTTTCATAAATATTTTGTGATTTTTTTTCATTTAATTTATATGTCATAAAATCCATTAATTATTAACTTACCTAAAAGAAACCCAAAAAACCAAACTCGGTTTTTTTCCTAATTTTATTTGATTCATTCCATAAAATATGTCTTATGACATTTTCATATTAGTAATTTCATTTATGTGTTGGAGGATGCCATTTTAGGTAGATTAATTAGGATTTTTTATTTTTTGTGATTATTATTTCAATTTATAATATTTTAAAAAATAAAAAAATTATATATATACATATATATATATATATATTTAATTATGTCACAAGCTGATTAATTCTGTAGACCCTATTGAAAAATATTGTTAGAATTTTCCAACCCCATGGGATTCATGTTAATCCTAAGAATGTTTTCAGCATTGGTAGTTAATGTTTGGGAAGAGGGATTTCATACAAGATATGTTTGATTAGGTTTTTATTAATCCTTTCTGATTTTGACATCATTTATTATGGGACTTTATGTTGGAAAATTGTGTAATATAATCTCTCCACACACTATACACACAATCATGACTTCTGAGTTTCTCTTACCGAGTTGAATATATAACAATAATACGTAATCTTCATCATATTATAACATGGAATTTACATTTTTTATATTCTTATTAGCTTATTTACTATTCTAATTTAAAATTTGTGTGTGTACCTAATAACCAAATATTGTATTCCATAAAAATATGAAAAATAGAAAACAGTATAAGTAGGACAGTGAGTAAATGTACAACATATGGGGATATCTATGTCAATATTTTTAGGATTTTATTCCAATAATGATTAAATGAGCGGGTTTTCTCAATTTGATTACAATGTTTATTTAATAAGATTAATATGGTATAGTAATGTAAGAATATTTTTTTACATGACATAATTAAATTGAATGTAGGGTGGAGAGACAATATTGAAACAGATGATGTACACACATGATGAATATGTGGAATGGTTGATTCATATGATTTATCAACTAAATTAGTATCATTGATCACAATTTATTTTGTTTTTATAGTAATATTGAGACATTAATATCCTACGTTGTCGAGATTTACTTTTTTGTATTCATTCTATACTAATATTTTCATTATGGATTAAGGGATTTCAATATGAATCATTTTATGGACCACATGTGATGGGGTTTTTCCCTAGTGTGAAAAATAATAAGTGTGGGAGAGTTGAAAAAGAATTTTTTTTATTGAATATTTTTATGATAATATTTGATATAATTTTCACACATGATATTTATTTTATTATTTAATGATATAATTGGTTTTAGTGTGAAATTCAATTTTTTTTTAAACTATGTTTTTATATTTTTAACATCAACATAGTAATTTTTTTATAACATTTCTATTGATCAATATTATTTCATTAAATATTATTTATATATTCACAAGTCATATTTATTCATTTTTCATTTATACAATGTTGGAATAATAAGGGTAGTTGGGGTTTGGCTTAGTTGTAAGCACCCCTTAAATATACATGAAAAATGGGGGTTCAAAACCCATTGGGCACAGGTAATGTAGCAGTATTGTAGCGTATTGTAGTAGCGGCGACATTGTAGCAACGACGGGCACTATAGCGATGGAAAGTCACTGTAGCAGTGGCAGAGTACTATAGCAGTGGCGGGTACTGTGTAGTACTGTAGCAGCGCGGGTACTGTAGCAGTACCATTCACAGAATGGGATTTGGGCCAAAAAAATGGGTCTACGGGTGGTGGCAGAGGACTATAGCAGCGGCGAGTACTGTGTTGTACTGTAGCAGTGTGGTACTATAGCAGTACTATTCACAGAATGGGCATTGGGACAAAAAAATGGGCCTACGGGCCATATAATGGGCTAAATGCCCACTGGGCCTTTAGGCTATGTAATGGGTCTCCCTCTACCCAGTTAGAAAAGGGTTTTTCTTTGATTTAATAATAAATGAGGCTTCATCTCCAACCATTTAATAAAATATTGGAATAATAATAAATTTTCAAAATAAAAATGGTAATCAATACAAGAATGGACTATATTTGGTAAAATAGACCCATATAATTAATCCATAATATATTCCTTACTAATTAGAATTAGATGAATTTTTTTGTGGTGTAAATGGAATTGATTTATAAATTTTGATCCATATGAATTGAAACCTGATTCTTAGGGGAGGGTAACCAAAACATGGCTCAAAATAGAGAAAATTTATTGGTAGAATGACGCATCTAAACTCTTTTACATTTAAATTAACAACCATCACACACTAATTTTAAATTCTATTTTTACTCATTAGGAGGGTTTTTAAGATATTTGTTAGGGTTTGATTGAAATGGGTGGATCCATTTTACTCAATAATAATTTTATATAAGGAATAATTTCTTCAAGGATCTCTTCTTAAAAAGTGCCCATCCCCCACTTCTAAAGTGTATATATTTTTTTATGCTTGTAAATTATATTTAACATTAACAAAAAATATTTCTTCATGGATTTTAAAAAAAAATTGGTGATGGAATCTATGAGTAGGACGACATTGTTTATTACCCTTTTTAATAGTTTCTTATGAGAATTATCTCTACAATGATAATTACCCCAATGAGAGAGTATATATTTTTGAGGTTGATATTATTTTTACCTCATTAATTATTTTTTCTAAATTCATATAATAACTATAATTCAAAATATTATGGTAAATGAAATTAGTTTTTAATGTTAATATAAATCAAATTATTAACACATTGGCCATGAGGATAAGATTTTTTGAATTCTAAGAGGGACACTATGATTCAATTACAATTTCATCATGGGAATGATTCAAAATATATATTTATAATTCAAAAACTCATGAAATTCTCATTTATAGAGTTTAAGTTTTATCCTTATATTTCATTGATCATAATTTAACTTTTGAACCACATTTAAAGAAGGGTTCCATAATTGTAAGTCTCGAAGTTATCTTCTAGTTTGTGAATATGTTTTCTTATGCAGGGTTTAACATAATAAAATTAAAAAAATATTGAATTTAATCCTAAGGGTTCGTTATCAATTATTAATGATGGCGTAGGTAATATCGACCACGATAATTTTCTTAGTTTTCAAAGTTAAGTGTTTTCTAATTCTTCCCATTCTTTAAAAAATTCACTAAACAAAAACCCCACTATTTGTACCTATTTTTTTATATATTTTATTTTCTTCTTTATCCATTTTGTGGGGATATTCTATTAAAATCCTTTTAATAATAGATTACCTAGTTCATCCACTATGTTAATCAAATTAAAAAATCAAAAATATTTTAATAGGGAGTGTCACAACCCTCATAAATTCTCAATCCACAAATCATAATTCATGTTTTTAGTTACTCATATTTCAATAAACCTACCATCTTCCTTGGAGTGGGGTTTATCTATATTCAACTATCCCCTATTAATGAATATGTATTATTTTTATGTGTAATGAATATTGAACCATCCAATATAAGTTCCTTTTCTTTTCAAAATGAACCTATGTTACTCATGAGCCATTGAAGCATGAAAAATTTTCCCTCCACCTCAGAGTGATTCATAGTCATCCCCCATATGTTTTTCACATATCATTAGTTCTATTCCAAAAACCCTCAACCATAAATTATAAAACTACATTCCCCATTAAAAAGATGATAGAACATGATTGACAATGAAAATGAAAATTTGGGGTTTGTGTCATATCTAACTCATAAATTTTCCAAGAAAGATGAAATTAAATTAAATTCCCATGGTAAGATTTGTATGAATACAAAATTCATCTCCCAATAGTACAAATCCTGATTTCTTATACATCTATTAGAAGATTTAAAAAAACTAGTCATCCTGATGCCCTGTAAAAGGAGGCCTGAGAAAAAGTAATGTCTTCACTAGTTAATCTCCTCATCATCAAATCACAAGAAAAATTTGTGGCATAAATAAACAATTTGAAATGCTCATAGATTATATCCCATTACCATATAATAATCAAACACATTCTTCTTGGACCCTTCTATTCTATGAAAAATGTTAATTTAATGATCGATTTTGTCTTATTATCATGAAAATGAATTCAATATATGCTACCATGACCATTAGGGTTTCTAAACCCTTTATAAATATTATATTTTAGAAAGATCAAATTCATGAATCCAATTTATTATTTAATACTATAAAATTCCTTGAGTTCATACACTTCCCTTATAATCCATTAAATCTTTGTTAGTCCTCCTATTTATCACTTCTAGAATATTGGTAATAGGGACTAAATAATCTAAATGGACCCTGTGAGGATTTTCTGGTGAATTAAATAATGACTCAGATCATGTGACCTAGGGGGTGTTTTGTTCTCTGAGGAAGGTTCCTCCTTAAACCCATGTGTTATTTACTATTATGTGTACAATATTATTTTCTTCCATTAATAATGGTTGACCTTCTCCCACCAGTCTCCACTTCACATTGACTTTTATAATCCATGATAATGAATTACATGTCTTCTAGTCCAACTAATAATGTGTATTTAAAATCACAACCATTACATCACCATACATTGTACCCATTATCAATGAAATGATATGGTACCTCATTCCTAAAACATTTTTTAGTCCTCATCGAGTGACCCTAAACTATATGATATATGGGACCGATAATCACGATCACAAACTGAATATCCTTTTATGTAGTATATAATATAAATTGTCCCTTCATTTAAGTCATGTTTCAACTAGACTGTTTCATACATAATATTTCCATGTTTTATATCCTTCCTTTGATATAATTTTATCCATACCAAAATTCATTGATTATGTTTTTTCATATCCTAAAATATCCCATGGCCCTTGGTAATGATATTCTATGGAATCATGGGACAACTTTAATTAACTACAAATAATTTGATATAAAAGTGTCACAAAACCTATCCATAAGAGGTATATCTTCCTTATCGAAAGGACTTATGATCCCTATGATTACTAAAAACATTGAAGTGGAAATCATCATCCCAGAGAAATTGAAAATCATCATTAGCATGTTTCCCCCATCTCATAATCCTCAATTCAAACCCATTATTTCCAGATATACATAACACATAATCAAACTATCCATGTGGATTTTTCATCATTGAAATAATTTTACCATCTACCAAACTGGTACTAGAAACAAGGATAATTGTGTCTATATAAATTATTGAATTCTCATCCTCCTAGCCTTAAAATGGATATAGGGTTCCACAACCCTTCGTGAATATTAATTCTCTATGACCAATTTCATATCTCATGTTCTTGTATTTTCTATAAAATATCCCATGGTCTATGGTCAGGAGCATATCCATCTTCCAGGGATCTGTACTTGTGATAAATTATTATTTGTATCTACATGATAGACCTTTAACTATCATTCAAAGGTTTAATTTCCTTTTAGAATGGTCTTATAATACTTATGATCCTAGGAAAAAATTTATAGGAGCACTTCAACGTGGATTATTTTTTGGGAATCCCTATAATGTATAAACCATATCATTATCTACAATTAAATCATTATGAGATATAATTACCTCTATCAATGATTCTACCATTAAAGATGAATTATATTTCTTGCAACATATAGACCGCAATATTGTACCCTAAACATTAGCATTCCTATGATAAATTTATTCATCCATAAACATATTTTAAATTGGTATGGACATGAACAATAAAAAACATTACATGGGAAGATACATGATACTCCCTAGTAAAATAACTAATAAAGGGTCATCTTGGAAAAACTCAGTTCTATAATCACAGGACATACATTTTTTTATCTATAAAAAATTGTGCATTTAATAAAATACAAAAAACATGTTTGGATTAAAATCCAAAAATAGTGGAAAATCAAAATTTATAGTCTATACCCTTAGTATTTCCTTGTAATAATATTTGTGAAATACCAGGGAAATAATGAAAAGGGAAAAATGATTTTGGGGCCCAATATATGGATCTAACAACAATAAAGCTATAATATATATTACCATGGATAAGAAAATAATATTTTATATCCATTTTTCCATAACCCATCTACCCAATCATCCATTTAAACCAGGAAAATTCAAAATTGTTGTCCTCATTATATCAATTATTTAGTTTATTCTAATCTCTTTCCAAGATCTATTCTTGTGAGCAATATGATTTGAATCTAGTTTTTTAGTATAAATTTTGGATCATATTGTGTTGTGAAAATTATTGATGTGTTTAATGATCTATATTAACCTAATTCATGAATATATCATGAGTAGAAGATAATGAATGAATGAAATTATAAAAAGGGATTTTAATGATTTTTTTATTGAAATTCTTAAAAGAGTTATGAATATCCATAATTTAGAGACTTTCACATAAATTCTAAAAAACATTGAAGATAAAAAAGGCATCCTCATACTGTAAAATATTTGAAAAAAATAAACACCACTGGATTATATAAAAAAATTACTTTCTATGTTTTCCTGATCTATTATAGCCTCGTACTAGTTGTCAATTGAATTCTAATTCCCTTCTCACTTTATTTCATCCATCATCACCAACAAATGAAGATATTCGATCTAAGAGGATTAATCATGGATAAATGTTTGAGTGGAAAATAGTTAATTTTTTCTATCTAAAGTATCACCCTTTGTGTGAGCTTTATACAAATCACATTATGCCATCCATACATCTTAATTAGTTATCCAATCATAAAACGCAATGTACTAATGATGTTTTCATTCCAATGACTTTGAGGCATCCCTCATTTATTGGCGTAGAAATCATCTATCATTATGATATCATGAGGTGATGTGAGTATTGGCTATACCTCACATAACCTATTAACATTAAATGGTAATTGATTAATTAATGAACTGGTTACATGTTCAGACACCAGCCAAGGTATGAATTAGGTACTTGGGTATTTAGTTATTTTGTACTGATTGCTTTACTTTACATATATGTATGCACACTACTATATTCCATTACACGGGCCGGATGTTATAAACGCCATTGGTGGGGGCCCACTGAGATTTTTCTCACACCCTCTCCGGGAACCGTTTGGTACTCGTATTAGATTACATGGTTATAGGTAGTGAAAAAGGGAAGCATGCAGCTTCCAATACTTGATTGTGTGCTGATAGGATGGAGCTTGATAGAAGATGACCGAGTAGGATCTCAAGATGTTTGGAGTAGTCTTTGTTTTCTTTTACCTTGTGGAACATGTTATGATTATTTTATTGTATTCATGCCTTCCATTTTTCTAGTGACATGAAATTACATCATAATTGTTTCAGTTGATATATTTATTATTATTATTGATTATATATTGTATCAGTTTTATTTATCTATATATTTATATTTATTCTCATGTTTACTATTCATTTATATCCCTTCCAATGTTCTACACTCTACTAATGAGGGAATAGTATTCCATTATACACACCCAAGGCCTTCGATGCTAGTCGGCAGCATATGGTGTTCGGGAAGATATGCTTGAGGTCATGTGGTACATCGGGCTTGGGGCACCTTAAGTGGAATTTCGGTCCAGGTCGTCACAAAGTGGTATCAAATTTGGTTTCTTTTCTTTCATAAATATTTTGAGACAATATATTGGAAAATAGTAATTCTTGGTCCTTGTTCATAATCCGTACTTGGGCATCACAAACCCATGTTAGGGGTAAATGAAAAGTTACCCATAATTCAATTTTTGTTCTATTTTTCCTATTACAGTTGCTATTATTTCACCATTGGGTGACTCACATGTTGTGTGGTGTTGTTGATTATTACTCTTTGGGAATTTATTTCATCCTTGGCCTGATTATATGAGGGAAAGGATTATTTATACATGAATCATTATAAGAACCTAGAAGTCACATGTCATGCATATTGCCATGCCATATAGAAGTATTTAACTACTTTTCATTTCTTGATATGCCTGTGATTTTTTAGTGAGGTTGTGATAGTTGCATGTACTTGTATTAATTTGGATTTGAATGGGTGATTGTGTTTCCCAATTCAGAAGTTATATGGGCCATCATGGGTTGGAATGAGTAATTTACCGAGTCAAGATATTATGCTATAAGTAAATGGGTGTCATTTTTGGTGATGGGTGTATGGGAACAGATACATCGGAAATGACTACCCATTGTAAATTGAATCTTGAAATCTAAAATGAATTATTTGCACATCCTTATCCTTCCTTTTCAAGTTCATGAAATTTAAATGAGTGAACCTAAGAATTAACTACAAAATTAAAAAAAACATATACTTGAGCACTTACCAATACCTAGCCATCTAAACAGATAGTTTGGGTAGTATGCCTTGGGTAGTGAGTTTTCTTACATTCAACTTCTATTAGTGATGTTATCTATTTGATTCTATGCTTTTTCTAAGGCGTTCTTGGAATTTATAGACCAAAGTATATATGACTTCCTCGTGTCGTTCTCCAGGAGGGCGGTGATGACCATGTGGCAAACATGGTGGGACTTGAGCCGCCAGTCTTACTTCCAGAAGTGCCACTTGAGGAACCTCCTAATACACCTAATCTGGGAACTGATGCCCAAGTCCGTGATAGTTTCCTACATCTGATGCAGTCCATGAAAGGTGCTCCACATGTTCCACCTACGATGGCTGATCTGAACTGCGAGTTCCAGCAGTAGCGTCATCCTACTTTTTCTAGGGATGGAAGATCTCAAGCTGCTGAGTCTTGGATAGAGGCAATACTATCTATCTTTTAGAATCTGGAAAATCCTCTGGAGCGGAGAGTAAATCTTGCTACATACATGCTTAGGGGTTTGTCCAAGCATTGGTGGTATGTCATTACCCATACCAGACATCATCAAGGCATGTTATGGATTGACTTCTAGACTTTCTTTTATGATCAGTGATTTATTTAGTCACTCAGAGATGAAATATCCAGAGAGTTCATGCATCTAGATCATCGTTCTATGTTAGTTATGGAATATTCAGCACGCTTCATTGATTTACAGTACTTTTCACCGCTTCTAGTTGGTGATGATCTTTCGCGTGCTATACTTTTTGGGGATGGGATTCAGTATGACATCCAAACTCAGGTGAATGTCTTTCACCTTCCTACGTTCTCTTAAATAGTTGATCAAGCCCTTATCACTATGATTAACTTGAGAGATGAAGAGAGTACTAGGTTGAAAGGATCAGTGCCGTGCAAGGCCAGTAGTTCTTTGGATGGCAGGAAACGTTCCCTTGAGGTTAATCGTCATAGAAGTGGAAAGCAGAGTATCTAGTTTGATATCTCTGTAGTGTTTCATTAGTGTGGAAACATTGGTCATAATAATCCCCAGTGTGATAGAGTCCCTATGGAGTACCGGGCTTGTGGTCTTATGGGTCATCTTCAACACTTTTTCAGTACCTTTCCACCAGCTTCGAGTGGAAAAGGATCAGCTTCATCTCCTCCTTCATGAGTGAGTTATTTTGCACCATATTAGGAGGGGAGTTGGTGTATCACTAGAAGATCTAGACGAGGAGGAGGTCGGGGCCATGGTAGTCTAATCCCTGATCACTATCGGTTCTAGTAGAGCAGTCATGATCGTGGTAGTCCATCAGTTGCACGGGCCTATGGATCAGGTCAGTTTCATGCCTTACAACGGATACCTGAGGATTTGGCTATAGGACAATCTATAGTACGAGGTAGTATTCTAGTAGCCTCTAATGTTTTCTCTGATTTTTTTTATACTGGTTCTTCAAAATATTTTATTTCTATATCTATTTTGGAAGGTCTCAGACTATAGATACAATATCACTATGGTGTAATGACCCTCAATACACTGTTGGGAATATGGACGGAGGGCACAAGATAGTGTAGGGAATTCACCCTTGATGTTGGAAGTTTCCCTTTCTTGTGTAATCTTCTTGTTATTTAGATGATGGGCTTTGATTTCAATCTCAAAATGTACTGGTTGGTCCACAATCGTGCCTTTATAGACTGTTATAGCTGAACAGTTTCTTTTACATCACCATATGGTAGCAGTTATCTTTTAAAATTTGATTGGGATGTCCAGGAAGGGAGAGATGGATAGAAGCATCATGGGATAGGTGGAGTGACCAAACAGATTTCAAATATTTTCATAGAGGATCAGGGTTTGATTTAAACTGATTTCCCTCCAGTAGTTGACCATTTCAGGGAATTCTTTCCTGAATAATTTTCTGGATTACCTCCTGAGAGAGAGGTAGAGTTTATAATGGAGGTTGTTCCAGGAGCAGCTACAATGTCTATTTCTCTATACAGGATTGTGCCTACTGAGCATCATGAGCTCTAGTAGAAGATAAAGGACTTAGAGGCCAAATGGTTTATATGTCCTAGTACATATTCTTGGGTTTGATGCATGTTTTTTTTCTAAGAAGGTGGACAGAACTCTCCGTTTGGGCATGGATTATAGAAGGTTGAACCAGCTTACGGTCAAGAACCAGTATCCACTTCCTCTAATAGATGATCTCTTTGATGATCTCCTAGGATAAAATGTGTTCTCTAAGATCGACCTGAGATCGGGTTATCATCAAGTGAAATTCATACCATTAGGAATACCTCATACAACTTTCTGTAGCATATATTTTCTGTATGAGTATCTTGTTATGTCTTTAAGTCTTATGAACACACCAGCCGTTTTCAAGGCTTTGATGAATAGGGGTTTTCTTCCCTATTTGGAATCTTTTTTCAGGGTCTTTGTGGATGACATCTTGGTGTATTCGCGCACTCATAACAACCATTCCAAACATCTTGATATCATTCTGAGTACACTGAGAGAGCATCAAATTTATTACAAGAATGCAAAATGCGTCTTTTGGGTCGACAGGGTCCACTTATTTGGTCATATTATTTCAGAATCAAGAGTATATGTTCGCCCTAAAATGGTTGGTGTTGTAGTTTCTTGGGAGTATCCTCAAGAACGTGTTTGATATAAGGATTTGCTTGGGGATGGATAGATATTACAGGAGTTTCATACAAGACTTTTCACATCTTTATTCACCTCTTATAGAGCTTACAAATAAAGGTGTTAAGTTCATGTGGTCATAAGAATGCGAGAATTCCTTTCAGGAGCTTAAAGGGAGGCTTGTATCAGCACGTATTCAGATTCTTCCAGAACATGGTAAAGGTTATATTGTCTTCTATGATGCACCAAGCATCAGCCTAAGAGCATTGATGATGCCGGAAGAAAAAGTCTTTCCATACGGATCTCGGCAATTGAGGCCTCACCAGAGAAATTACTTGATGCATGACCTCGAGCTAGTAGCAGTTGTCCATGCCTTGCATTGCTGGAGACACTATCTATTAGGTGAGAACTTTTTGGTGTATACAGATCACAAGAGACTCGATTATATATTTTCTCATCATGAATTGAACCTCTGACAACAAATATGGGTCGAATATCTACAATCCTTTGATTGTGAGCTTGCTTATACGCCTGGAAAATGCTATGTGGTTGTAGATGCACTGATTTGGAAAACTCAAAAGCAGGTTGTACGTGAAGATAGTGATGAATGGAAGGTAATGGCCCTCTTTTCTGAACTTCATCTATAGTATCATGAAATTCATTAGCATTCTTACCTCTCACCCTTAACAATTTTCTCTTCCATCCTTGAGAATGTAAAGACTAGGAAGTTTTCAGATCCTAAATCTTTGGTTATCCATGAGATTATATCATGAGACAACCCACCTCTGGATTGATCTATGGACAGAGATGACATCCTGCATCTACGTGGACGTATATGGGTTCTTGCATCTATGAGAGAGGAGTTGATGAAGGAGTCCCATGCTTCCTAGTAGGAAGTTCATCTACGAATCCCAAAGATGTATCAATATATGTTATACCAGTATTGGTGTCTTGGGATGAAATGTAAGATTTTAGGCTTCATCACTAGGTGTTCCACCTATCAGTAGGTGAAGGTGGAGTACCAGAGACCTGTAGTCTTGTTACAGTCACTTCCAATCCTGGGATGGAAATGGGAAGATGTTGTTATGGATTTTGTAGTCGTCTAACCCAGGTCGCTGAGAGGAAGCGATGCTATTTGGGTATTCATTGTAGAGACTCAGGCTTGATGTACATGGACATTATAATACTTTTGCAGAATACTTAATACATAACAAAAACAGACAGCCAAGGACTGTAATAGTTTAGTGTCTTTGGAAACTCAGAACATAATATTCTAATCATGGTGGAAGATCTTCAACATCTCCCATAAAGATCTTCCCCTTTTGTTTTCTTACCTAAAAATATTCCTTATATCCTGGGAAAAAGAAAACATATAAGGGTCAGCTCAAATGATCAGTAAGGGTAAACATGGAAAACATAAAACAATCCATAAACATTTGAACGTGTAAACATGAACATAATATTTAAACATAAAAATCATGATAAATGACATAAAACATTGCAGTACATAAATAATAGATCATAAAAAACATTAATCATGATAAAATAGAATGGAAATAAAACATGTAATTGTGGAAAACAATTAATCACATGATATGATTTCTATAGTATCCAAGGCATTGCTGCCAATACTATCATAGTGGACAGAGTCCATTACTGAACCAGGTTTACTTGTCGTTCCAGTCCTGTATTACTGAACTGAATTTACTTTTCATTCTATCTATATTTATCTCATGAGATATAAATCCTTACCCAATGCATTGGAAGGATATATAGGTCCCACCCAACTCATAATGAAACCATTCTTATGTGTTCCACAAAATCATAAATCATACATCATAGCACAACCCATGTAATAAAAATGGGATTCTTAAACATCATGTCATCATAACATAATCCATATAAGATAAAAAGACTTCATAAAAATAATTTCATCATAACATAATCAAATAAATTTAATAATTGGGATAGAAACAGAACCCTATATTATCTTAGATGGAAAATAATTTTGATAAAACACTTGAACTCCATTCTTGAGGAAAATATCATTTCTACTTCAAAAACATTTTTCCTTTCATAACATGTCATAAAATTTTAAACTAAAGGAAGATAATTGAAAATAAACTTGGAAACTTGTAAAGTAAGCTTCATGGAAAAAAATTTCATAAAAATCCATTCATGCCGTATAAGTTAAAAAAACATTCTTCTCGTACTTTGGCAGGAAAATTCAAAAAGTATCTCGTAATGAAAATGAAAAAAGATTCCTTTCATAACTTTTACTAAAAAATCACCACTATGTAAAATTGGATATAAAAATTTTTAGGAGAATATAAATAATATTACATATTGAGTAAACATGGATGTGGATTATAAATATTTCCTAGTAAATTCTAATGTATAAACAATCTCGGATAAAAATGAGATTGTGAGATTTTCCCTTACCTTAGGTCTGATATGCTTTGTATGTTTCTGAATATCTTGTATAATGATTTAAATAATGTCATTTACTTATTACAGAATCATATTAATTGTTATGATATCATATATGGTCATATTTATATCTTCTTATTAGAAATATTTCATTGCTACTTGTTATTCGGGTGTTCATTGCTTTATGTACTTATGCGTGTTTTGTAGAATAAATTTGTATTCCTCTTTTTCGGTTATAGATACACCATTTACAGAATTTTATTGGTGTAATATATATCATATTTATTCATTAAATTCATTTATATAATCATTATTCAATGAAGATCTTGTATAACGAGTCGCATCACATCGTGGAGACGGTAGGCCCTACGTACGCACGAGCGATTATATCATTCTCATGATTGTGGAATTTTATTGAAGTGTATGGTGTATAATATTTTAGAATCAATATCACTTTAAAATAATCATATATAGTTATTTCTTCCATCCTTATACTGATCCAAGTGTGTTAGTGATGAAATAAAAGATTACGCCATGGCGTGGAGACGGTAAGTCGTACATACGCACGCATGGTGATTTCATTTTTTTCATAGGATGGATAGAAGATAGAATATGGTTGTTTCATATTCATAATAACATATCATTATACAAGTGATACTAGAGTTATTACTTAATAATTAAGAAATGCATATAGAGGAAGTAGGAGAAGATATAAGTTTGAAAGAATTGGTAAAGCATATTACCTCTTCTTCGACGCGCCTCCTCTTAAACTCCTCTTATGGCACAAAGTTTGGTCTTTGAAGAGAACCAGGACCTCTAGTAGGTTTAAAGGGAAGTGGATATGTAAAATTTGTAGGTTTTGGACGAATTTTAAAGCTCAAAAATGGTGTGAAGTGGAGAGGGAGGAGGTTCCCTTTTATAAGGGAGGAGAGGGGCACCTTTGGAAATCTAAAATATATTAATTTATAATAAATTAAAACCCCACATAAAAACCTCAAAAAATGACTCAATTAAAATATGAGATGATATAGGGTTATAATATCATCAACCAAAAAAATTTATACAAGTTTTGAGTTTATTTTAAACCTTATCATTTTGATTTATCCTTATTTAATCTATTTAATTTTATTTGTGGTAATAATATTATAAATTATAAATTGTAATAAATACATACTTATATGTTTTCAATTTCCCATAATATGATAATTTATAACCTTTTAGACCATATAATTTTTAAATTGTAATTTTTAAATATTTTTGGATTTTTAAATAATTTAATAATATGTTATTTTTATAAAATACCAATAGTATAAATTTTGACACTATTCATTTATTTGAATTTCAAGAAAATACACACAGAGAATATATTCAAAACAAAATATTTAATTGGTTCCTAACATTTTATATTCTTATATAAAATATTTGGAGAATATTAATTAGTTCATATAATATTTATTTTAATGTTTTTAAAACCATTTATTTGATATTTCTCTTAATAAAATGATTACTACAACATTTTTGTATAATTATTTAATATACTTATTTATTGCATAAAAATTAAAAATAAAATACTATTAGGAATATAAATCTAATATATTTCATAACGATAATTTTAGACGAATTTATCTTCTAAAACACCCAACTTTTAAAATGTTATGTTTATTAAATTGTGAAGGTGACCACTTTGACATCATTTAAAATAAAATAATATAATTGTCATAATCGCTTTTATAAGGATCCAAATGGTCAACAATTCGACCTTTGGATGATTATGGTTTATATGTACACGAAAAATAAGTTTTGGTCAGGTTTTTGGGCCTTTTATGGGTATTATTAGTTTAATAATAACTATATTATTGATTTTTCACAAAATAAATAATTTCTCCATCATTAATGATTAAGATATTAAGGTAATTATATATTTCTTAAAAATTAAAAATAAATTACCATGATAAATAAAAAAAATTATCTTTAAAATGATTATTTATAACAGAATTTATATTTTGTATAACCTTATATTAAAAATAATTTAATTATTAAAATTTGAGTGAGACATATTTCACTTTCATTTAAATAAAATAAATTAAAGGTCTCAATCACATACAAGTGAGTTCTAATAGATATAATTTCGACCCAATTATATTTTAGGACGAAATATACTCATCTAATTATATTAAGACAAGTGTTAGGGTAATTTTATAATATTATATTTACCCTTAATTACCTAATTTACCATTAACTGTGGTAAATAAAATTTAATGTAGTTACTATTCATAATACCCAAAAAAAATTAGCCTATTAATATAATTTGTACCTAATGATTCCAAATATGGAATCCCTTTTTCCAAATTCAAAATATTGAAGTTTCAGTAATTAATTTAAAATTAATCCCGTTGTCGAAAAAAATGGGTTTTTATTTATAACATTGCAAAAGATTGAAATGTTTTTACCTATAAATTCAATGTAAAATTAATGATAAGGACATACATTATATTAATTGGAAAAAATATATTCTATTTATACTTTAAAACCATTAAATATTATAATTTAATCATATAAATTATCTTGATGAAAAAATTTGTTTTTAATTAAAATTTAGCGTATTTTTACTATTCATCAAAATATGAATGTTATCAGCAAAATATCAAAAATTTATCCAATGTAAATTTTTATATCCTTATTCACAAGAAGAAGTTCATTTTGTAAAATTGAACTTATAAACTTGTTAAAAATTATATTTAAAATAGGTGTGCCATCAAAAGGTGGAAAAACTACATTTTTTGAAAAATAATTATTTTACCCGAAATATTTATGTTGTTCTCATACCATGATCTAGAAAATGTGTAATATGAATGATAATGTAATAAAATTAAAAATGTGGTTAATAATATTCATAACATCTAGTTCATAATAATTTAATAACATTATATCCTTGTTTAGTGAAACTCGATATTGCGTACAACACACGCAATTGAGGAAGGTCACTCTTGCGTGCAACAGAAGCCAAGAATAGGGTTTTCATATAATACAAGCTAATAAGGTGTTGCGTATAGCGCAATATAATATTGGTATTGCGTACAACACAATACATCAAAGTAATTAAAAAGAATATTTCTCATAAAATCTTGGGGTGTTACATTCTACCCCCCTTAAAATGAATTTTTCCCTCGAAATTCATCAGGGTTATAAGCTGTTTACTACTTATCAGTTTCCTTCATAGAAACCCACTTTGTAAAAAAGAATACTAAAACTTAATTTTAAAAACTAAGTATGGAACATAATGGTTACCCATATTAACTCATCACTGGGTTTCCACATAGGAGAACATAAGTGAAAATATGGATATCGAAGAGAAATAGAACCATCATGTTCTGATGGAGAGTGGTAGAGAACATGGCTATGAAAAAGCCAACAATCACAAAGCTATAAATTTTTGATAATCTAAGGTACCATCTAATTCATCTGATATGAGGGTACTAGGACAACATTTTTGGTTTTCAATATCATTTCCCTAAAGTTAAAATTTTTGAATTAAAAGAAATACTTACTTGATTTTGGTACAATCTCATCATTGGTCGTTCCTTGAACAATTTCCACTTCACATCTTAAATAAATGAAGTTAAATTTTTCATTCGTGAAGTATTAGAAAATCGTGTGATAGAAGGATGGGTCATTCCATCTGTCTCAAACAAAAGGTTAGAAAAAGTTATTAAATATACATAAGTACATATATGGTGATATTAATCATACATGGTTCTGAAAATGGACTTATACTTCATCTATCATACCACTAAATAAAATAAAACTAATTTATACAAATCAGGGAATTCTTTTAGGCCAGTGGTAGGCGATAAAGGCATGACACACTTCAGTCGTGGGTTCGATTCCCGCATCCTTGTCTGACATGACAGGTTGTCGCCCGTCCTACGGGTTGTCATTTTTCTAAAACTATACTATCATAATATCAAAAAGTTCTAGCCTTAATCAATATTATCTGATGTCCAACTTAATCCATTCCAATATTTAGGCTCATCCAAAATACTTATGTCCAATCTCATAGTGTAAAGAAAAATATTACTAGAGAGGTCATATAAAAAGCATGTGATTACCATAATTTATCCCCCATATATCATAAGATATATCTTGTTGGTCATATTCCAAACATGTGAATACCTTAATCATGTATTTTCTTGAAACATGAATTACCATAAAACCTTAGTAAAAACATGCATGTTGTCAACAGTTAATTATTTCCACACACTAAAATCCCAAAATTTCTATATACTCAAACAACGATATAACTTTGTCCTTATATCATTCATGAGCTCATTAATATTATCAAACATATTATTTTCTCTGTATCCCTTCATTATATGCATATAATATTCTTTCCAAAAATATTTCAATCACATTTCATGGTAACTAGTACCATACAATTATTGAAAACCAATACATTGATATTTCCATATTACATAATAATATAAATGATATTCCACAACACTATTTAGGAATCCTGTTACATATACACTTAATCATTCCACCACTTCTTTGTCATATTAAAAATCACCAATTGTGATCGCATGTGACTTCCATTTTTCCTTTTTCTTAAGAGTTTGTTGATGTCGATCATCATTAACCCTTGGATTAGGTCATTGGTTAGAATAATTCCCCATATCCTTGCACTTGTATCATTAAAGTGTTGGTGGTGCGTTCTCTGTGGTCTTTTCTCTATTCACATCATTAAATACCTTTTCCCATTACTTCAACACTTAGCTGCTCAATGACCTTCTTTTCCACACTTAAAACATTTTCTAGTCCCTTTAATACAATATCTACCATGCTTCTTTCCACACTTTGATCATAACGAAACATTCTTCTTCTTTTCAACATTTTTTGGAGATTTTTCCTTGAACTCCATCTTTCGTTTCTTGTCAAAACCATGAGATGGGTATGTAACACCAACTTTCAGTTCTACCTTAATATCACAACACAAAATTTATTCATAGATATTGAAGTCTCTTATATCTAATTCCCTTCAAAGACTTGGTTTTAATCCACTGAATAATCGATCATCTTTACTTTCAGGTAGGATGATAAATCTAGATGCATACCTTGCAAGCCTTATAAAATTCACCTTGTATATACCAAACAATTCGTCATACTTTTTCTTAAGATCAAGGAACTCCTTTTCCATCATTGTTCAAATAATATGAGGGAATTACTTATTGAAAAACATGTTCTTGAACTCGTCCCATTCCATGGATTCAATTTCATCTTGGGGCCTTGTATTCTTAATTAGAGTCCACCACTGTTCTGCTTCACCTTCCAAATGGTAAACAGTCAAAATGACTTTTTCATGTTCTGAACAGCGAAGTATGGAAAATATCTTTTCAATGGTAATGATCCATTGTTCAGTAATAAGTGGATCAGAAGACCCATTGAAAGAAGGTGAACGTTGCCTCATGAAGGACACAATAGAATATTGTTCCCTTTTCTGCTCATTTGGAAGTCTAGAATGATTCATAGCTTTTGTAAATATAGAAATAATATTTTTCACTCCATTTCCCATAACATTGCGTTGTTCAGAAGGAAAATTATTGCATTTTCCAGTGCATTGATCATTAACACGGCTCCTTCAGGTTCCAGCCATTATCTAAAACCCAAAAAGAATAGTTTGAGAGGAAAAAATCATACTAGGAAAACAACATAATCAAGGGGGGTACCTTCAATATCTAACATCTTAGATTTAATTATAAGATTGTTACTGTAATTATAGGACTATAAACTATACTTATACTTAACCATATGGACATCCCTAGACATACCCTAGAAATATCTCTAGAGATCTCACTAAAGTTTTCTCATCCCAGTTTCCAAAGGTTAACTAAACCTTTCCCCTGATACCAAATGTAGAGAACCAGGCTTTACGTACATGGACATTACATTACTTTTGTGGAATACTTAATACATAACAAAAACAGACACCCAAGGACCATAATAGCTTAGTGTCTTTGGAAACTCAGAACATAATCTTCTAATCATGGTGAAAGATCTCCAATATCTCCCATAAAGATCTTCCCATTTTGTTTTCTTTCCTAAAATTGTTCCATATATCCTGGGGAAATGAAAACATATAAAGGGTGAGCTCAAATTCTTAGTAAGGGTAAACATGGAAAACATAAAACAATCCATAAACATTTGAATGTGAAAACATGTACATAATATTTAAACATCAAATTTATGAGCAATGACATAAAACATTACAGTACATAAGGAATAGATCATAAAGAAACATTAATCATGATAAAATATCATGGAAATAAAACATTTAATTGTGGGAAACCATTAATCACATGATATGATTTCCATAGTAGCCAAGGCATTTCTTCCAAGACTATCATAGTGGACAAAGTCCATTACTGAATCGGGTTTACTTGTCGTTCTAGCCCTGTATTACTGAACCGGATTTACTTGTCGTTCAAGTCATGTTTATCACATGAGATATAAATCATTACCCAATTAATTGAAGGTAGATATAGTTCCCACCCATCACATAATGAAACCATTCTTATGTGTGCCACCAAATCAAAAATCAAACATCATGGCATAACCCATGTAATAAAAAATGGGATTCTTAAACATCATGTCATCATAACATAATCCAAATAAGAAAAAAGGACTTTATAAAAATAATTCCATCATAACATAATTAAATCAATATAATAATAGTTATAGAAATAGAACCCTATATTATCTTAGATGTAAAATAATTTTGATAAAACACTTGAACTCCATTTTTGAGGAAAATATCCTTTCTACTTCAAAAACATTTTTCCTTTCTTAACATGTCGTAAAATTTTAAAATAAAATAAGTTAATTGAAAATAAACTTGAAAACTTTTAAATTATACTTCATGTAAGTAATGTTAAAAAAAATCCATTCATGTCGTATATGTTAAAAACATTCCTCTCGTACTTTGGCCGGAAAAGTCAAAAAGTATCTTGTACTGAAAACGAAAAAATAATCCTTTCATAAATTTTACTAAAAATTAATTAGTAGGTAAAATTGTATTTAAAAATTTGTAGGAGGATAGAAATAATATTATATATTGAGTAAACATGGATGTGGATTATAAATATTCCCCAGTAAATTCTGAAGTATAAACAATCTCGGATAAAAAATGAGATTGCGAGATTTTCCCCTACCTTAGGTATGATATGTTTTGTATGTATCTGAACCTCCTGTATAATGATTTACATAATGTAATTTACTTATTCCAGAATCATATTCATTGTTATGATATCATATATGGTCATATTCTTATCTTCTTATTAGAAATATTTCATTACTACTTGTCATTCGGGTGTTCTTTTCTTTATGTACTTATGCGTGTTTTGTAGAATAAATTTGTATTCCTCTTTTTAGGTTATAGATACATCATTTACAGAATTTTATTAGTGTAATATATATCATATTTATTCATTAAATTCAATTATATAATCATTATTCAATGAAGATCATGTATAACGAGTCGCATCACATCGTGGAGACGGTAGGCCGTACGTAAGCATGAGTGATTTTATCATTCCCATGATTGTGGAATTGTATTGAAGTGTGTGGTGTATAATATTTCAGAATCAATATCACTTTAAAATAATCATATATTGTTATTTCTTCCATCCTTATACTTATACAAGTATGTTAGTGATGAAATAAAAGATTACACCACGATGTGGAGACGGTAAGTCGTACGTACGCACGCGTGGGGATTTCATTTTTTTCATAGGACGGATATAAGATAGAATATGGTTGTCTCATATTCGTAATAACATATCATTATACAAGTGATACTGGAGTTATTACTTAATAATTAAACAACACATATAGAGGAAGTAGGAGAAGAAATAAGTTTGAAAGAATTGGTAAAGGATATTACCTCTTCTTCGACGCACCTCCTCTTAACCACTTCTTAGGGCACAAAATTTGGTCTTTGAATAAGCCCAGGACCTCTAGTAGGTTTATAGGGAAGTTTAGAAGTAAAATGTTCAGGGTTTGGACGAAATTTAAAGCTCAAAAAAGGTGTAAAGTGGAGAGGGAGGAGGTGCCCTTTTATAAGGGAGGAGAGAGGCACTTTTGGAAACCTAAAAAATATTAATTTATAATAAATTAAAACCCCACTTAAAAAACTTTAAAAATGACTCAATTATAATATGATATTATATAGGTTTGTAATCTCCAAAACCAATAAAATTCATACAAGTTTTATGTTTATTTTAAACCTTATCATTTTGATTTATCCTTATTTAATCTATTTAAATTTATTTGTGGTAATAATATTCTAAATTTTAAATTATAATAAATACATACTTATATATTGTCAATTTCCCATAATTTGATAATTTATATCCTTTTAGACCATATAATTTTTAATTATTAATTTTTAAATATTTTTGTGATTTTTAAATAATTTAATAATATGTTATTTTATAAAATACCAATAGTGTGAATTTTGACACTATTTATTTAGTTGAATTTAAATAAAATACACATAGAGAGTATACTCGAACCAAAATATTTAATAGGTTCCTAAAAACTAATATGCATCTAGAAAATTTGTTTAGAGTATTAATTAGTTCATATAATATTTATTTTAATATTTCTAAAACCATTTATTTTATATTTCTCTTAATAAAATGATTATTACAAAATATTTGTATAATTATTTAATATACTTATTTGTTGCATAAAAATTAAAAATAAAATACTATGATTAATATAAATATAATATATATCCTAATAATACTTTTATTCTAATTTATCTTCTAAAACATCCATCTTTTAAAATGGTATGCTTATTAAATTATGAAGGTGACAACTTCAACATCATTTAAAATAAAATAATATAAGTGTCATAATCGCTTTTATAAGGCACAAAATGGTCAATAATTTTACCTTTGGATTATTATGGTTTATATATAAATGAACAATAATTTTTGGTCAGGTTTTGGGCCTTTATGGGTATTATTAGTTTAATAAAATCTATATTATTGATTTTTCACTAAATAAATAATTTCTGCATCATTAATATATAATCTATTAAAGTAATTATATATTTCGTAAAAATTAAAAATAAATTACCATGATAAAGAAAAACAATTTATCCTTCAAAAGAGTATTTATAACCGAATTTATATTCTGTATAACCTTATATTAAAAATAATTTATTTATTAAAATTTGAGTGCGACATATTTCACTTTCTTTTAAATAAAATAAATTAAAGGTCTTAATCACATAAAAGTGGGTTATAATAGATATAATTTCGACCAAAGTATATTTTAGGATGAAATATAATCATCCAATAATTTTAAGACAAGTGTTTGGGTAATTTTATAATATTATTTTTACCCTTAATTACCTAATTTACCTTTAACTGTGGTAAATTTAATTTTAGTAGTTATTATTCATAATGCCCAAAAAAATATCCTATTAACATAATTTTTACCTAATGATTCCAAATATGGAATCAATTTTTCCAAATTCAAAACACATAAGTTGCAGTAATTAATTTAAAATTAATCTCATTGTCGAAAAAAAGGGTTTTTATTTAAAACATTGCAAAAGATTGAAATGTTTTTACCTATGAATTAAATGTAAAATTAATGATAATGAAATAAATTATATTAAATGGTAAAAATATATTCTATTTATACTTTAAAATAATTCAATATTATAACTTATCCATATAAATTATCTTGATAAAAAAGTTGTTTTTAATTAAAATTTAGCGTATTTTTACTATTCATCAAAATATGAACGTTATCAGAAAAATATCAATACTTTATCCAATGTAAATTTTTATATCCTGATTCCAAATAAGAGGTTTATTTTATAAAATTGAACTTATAAACATGTTGAAATTTAGATTTAAAATAGGTGCACCATCAAAAGGCGGCAAAACTGCTTTTTTTGAAAAATACTTATTTTACCCAAAACAATTATTTTGTTCTCATTCCATGATCTAGAAAATGTGTAAGATGAATGATAATGTTATAAAATTCAAAATTTGGTTAATACTATTCATAATGTCTAGTTCATAATAATATTATAACAATATATCGTTGTTTAGTGAAACTCAGTATTGCATACAACACATGCTATTGAGGAAGTTCGCCCTTGCGTGCAACACAAGCCAAGAATAGTGTTTGAATATAATAAAAGATAATACAGTATTGCGTATAGTGCAAGATAATCTTGGTGTAGTGTACAAAACAAGACATCAAAGTAATTAAAAAGAATATTTCTCATAAAATCTCGGGGTGTTACATTCATTGACCGAAGAATGAAATCATCCCACTTCATGCCTATTCGGGAGACTTTCTCTATTGATGAGCAGGGAAGACTGTATGTATGAGAGATTATATGACTAAACGAGGTTCCATGTAGTATCATTTCAGATAGATATGCTTGTTTCACTTCACGGTTATGACAGGGTTTGCAAAAATCTATGGGAACTCACGTTCTTTTAAGAAAAACTTTTCACCCTCAGACCAATGTATAGTCGTAACGGACAATACAGGTTCTAGATGATATGCTCCGAGCATGCATCCTTGATATCAGCAGTTCTTGGGAAAATCATATTCCTCTCGTCAATTTCACCTATAATAACAATTTATAAATTAAAATTCATATTTCCCATTTGAAGGCCATATATGGTAGGCCATGTCTTTCACCCTTGTGCTCACTAAAGGTAGGTGAGGCAACCCTAATAGGTCCTCATCTCATTCAGGAGACTTTAGAACAAGTCCAGTTCATCAGTAAGTGTATGACTACTGCTCAGTATAGATAGAAATATTATGTCAATCACTGTCAATGACCTCTTGAGTTCGTGGTTGGGGATCATGGTTTCTTTAGGTATCTCCCAGTCTTGGGCATAGGAAGTTATGGAAGCAGGGAAAGATATCTCCTCATTACATCGGACCATTTGAAATTATAGAGAGAGTTAGGCCAGTATCATATCAGTTGCTACTACCTTAGTGGTACCATGCCATGAATGAAATCTTTCATGTCTCACAGATTCTCCAATATCATTCTGACCTGTCTCATACCTTTGATCCAGAGGAAGTTGATTTAGATTTTGATTCTACCTTTGAGGAATATCCAGTACGCATCCTTTATCGAAGCACAATGTCCCTCCGAGGAAACTTTGTCCCTCTCATATGGGTGTTATGGTAGCATGGCCGAGTACAAGATGAGATTTGGGGGCAAGTTCTTTTAAGGGGGGAAGACTGTAAGAACCCAGTTTTTCACTCAAGTATGGATCCTTAATATTTCAGTCTAAATATTTACTTTAGACCTAATATATATGCCTAATGGGTTAGTAAAGGTTCTGAGGGTGTCTAGGGATTTTTTGAAGCTCAGAACACCTCTTTTTTGGGAAAACATTCCAAGTCACGTGGTTTGCGCATGGTTAGCATAGAGTTTCCCTAATCATGTGGGTTGTTTTTTTCCGGAAAGTGGCACCTCGCATGGCTTGCGCATGGCCATGCAGCCAAACTGTGAAAACGCCCCTTTCTCCCAGGTTTGGGCAAAACCATCTCACAAGGTTTTTGCACAGTTTGACAAATCATGCACAAGCTAAAAACATATTTAAAATGTCTAAAATGCCATTAATGGTCTATTAATACTCCTCTTTATTCCCTAATATGAGTTTATGCGGGATTGACCTAGTTTTCTCTCATTATGGATCATTTTGAAGAACCAAACTTGGAAACAAGAGATGTCATTTGTCCGACATATGATCAATCTTATGTTCGTTACATTGGATGTGCAACAGTAATTACTCGAGTTCTCTTTCTCCATTCTTATCCTCTTTCAATCTCGACCTAGATATTGCCATGTGAGCATTTTTTTCACCGTTTCTTAGATCTAATCCAATCCAAGGTAAATCAAGGAGCGATACCAAAGTAGAAGTCTAGTACAACCCTAAGGTGGGTGTTCTATAACTCATCCAAAAAGTTCATTGTTTTTGGAATGTTCGTGTAGGGCCCACCGGTTTCATTGGAAACCATTTCTTAAATTAACATGTCATGATTATAATCGTTAGAGTCATATGATTATGCTCTTTACAAATATGTGATTAGTTGTTAGTGGTTAAACCCACAACTCAATCCCCCTCATGTCAAAGTTTATTCTATAATTGGGTTTTAGTGTTTCGACACGTTTGAGCCACCGTTCGGGTGTGCCTTTTCCTGACCTTTCTAAATGTGAGACTCCTTAAAATAAATGGCTTGTTGTTAATGATAATTAAATAATGGTATGTACCATGTATGATCACCACTTTACCCGCCTAAGGTAAGTGCTTACAAATTTTTATTAAATGTGAAATATGAAATTTAAAATGTCAAGTATACTATGTATATAACATGGCCTTGTCAATAGAGATTGAATAAAGGTTACATGTCTGTAGCATGCCTTTCCATATTGATGGAAGGTAGCGGAGTGAACTTCAATAATTTAATAATCCTTAATGACTAACTAATACCTTATTAAATGCATGAAATGCTACTTGGTATATCCACACTAATGGAAGACAAGGCTTGGACCAACGGTTTCAACTCTACTTGACCTATCCAAACTAATTATATTGTTTTGGAACCCATATATTACTTTAAATTATATTATACTTGCATAATTTTGGTGCCTTATTTTTTATTCTTCACTCATGTGTGTTTGGGTCATTTCCTTTGAAAAATGGTTTTAAAAGATATTTGAGAAACCTATTTTAATTTAAACACTCTTATTTCAGTTTTTAAAGTGTATTTAGAAAGTGGTTTTTTGATTTAAAGAGGGATTTGGTTGGTTAAAAGTTTATTAATTTATTATTTTCATTTAAGGGAAACAAATGGTTTGTTTTTCCAAATGTTAATAGGTGTGTGGTTTTGAAATGTATAGGTCTGGTGTAAATTTTTTCAAAGAATTAATTTTTAGTTTAAGAAAACATATTAGAACATTTTGAAATGTGTTAATATGTTTGTTTTTTTTTTCACCTATTTACATTTGGAAATGCTACTTTCTAGTTATACATTCAAACTAGAATTTATGAATTTATCGATGAAATAAATTTCATAGTCTCAATTGTTGAATAACTACTAGGAAATTTAGCACACACCTCTACATTTAAAGCTCTAGGTTTCTAGTTGGATTCGTGTTTTTTTATTTGTGGCCAATGGGGGGTGATTTGGGTGGTGGTGAGAAACCTAAGGTTTTATAGTTATGTTTTGGGCTTAGTTTGAGTTTTTTTATTGTTTTTTTATTTTTATTTAATGTTTTATTGTACTTATTGGATTTTTTTTGGTATTTATGAAAATGGATTTGATAAAAAAAATTATGACCTCTTTTGAAAGTTCATTTATTTTGATTATATGTATGTTCGGAATTGTATTGACATCCAATGAAAGGACAGCCAATATAAGACTCTCATAAGATGTTCCACTATATTTTATCTCTAATTTAGGGACAAATAATTCTCAAAATGGATTCATATGATGCTCAAGAACTATTTTTCATCCCATGGGGATCAGTAATACTCTTTAGAACTTGTGGTGAGCTAGATTGGGTTCCAAGTGGATGGAAGCTCGGGTTAGTTTTCTATACAAGATTTTCTTCTTAAATATCAATTTCAAATTGAGATTTTCTTTGAAAGATAATCAATTTGATTAATTTTAATACACTTTATTTCTAAAACACCACACCATTTTCCCCTCCTTTGATTATTTTTTGTGTTTTATATGTATTCTTAATATTTTATTTTTCCCTTAGCTTGTTATTTACCCATTGTTAGGAAACTGACCCTACCTCTTCTTTTCACCCAAGAATCCACATACTCTATGATTATATTCATTATAATATTTTAATAATGTCATTTTATTTTCTTTAATGTTTTATTAAGGAAATATTTAACTAATTTTAACTTCTTTAAAAGTTTTAAATAAAATGTTAACATTTTTTGTATGGTTCATTTCCATCAAAGTGTGAAAAGTATCAATTTTTAATGTTTTCTGTGTAAAAACATATTTCCAACATTTTTATCTTTTTCTATGAAAAATATTATCTAAATTTTCATATTTTCAAAAATAAATTATTATTCTCCTCATTTTATAAAAAAATAGTTAAGTAAATTTTTTCAAAAAGATCAAGAATGTTTCTTATTTCAAAATTTATTTTCCTGAAGCTCCAAAAAATTATTTTTCATCTAAGAAAACATCCTTTAGAATATTTTATGGTTGATCAAGGATATTGTTAAAATGATAATATCAACTATATTTTTAAGGATAACTTAAAAAATGTTATTTTCTCTCAGAGGAGTGATTCATCACTGCCTTTTTTTTGCCTAACCATCCACTATCATTAGGCATAACTTGTCTTCAAATGCTTGTCCTTACAACTTCATTAACATATATTCTTGATAAATGTTCAAGTCGTAAATCTTCTCTTATAGTAATAAAATGTGTTGACTTGGTAATACGATCAACAATGACCCATATTACATAATTCCTTCTAGGAATCTTTGGTAGCCCCATCACAAAGCCCATCATAATATCATCCCATTTACACTAAGGTATGGTAAGAGGTTTCATGAATCCTCCAGGATGTTTTCTTCTAGCCTTCACCTATTTAAAAACCATACATATTGACACATAATCACAATATCCCTCTTCATGTTGTCCCACAAAAAATGTTCCCTCAAATCTCTATACATCTTAGTGCTACCTGGGTGTGTATAGAAATTAGAGCTATGAGCATCATCCATCAATTCCCTTTTTAGATCATGTATATCAGGAACATAAATTCTATTCCCAAATTTCAAAATTCCATCTTCATATACGAATTCAATAAATCTCCCATCATTCACATCTTTAATTTTCTTTTGAAACTCCTCATCATCAGTCTAAGAAATTTTTATCCTTTCTAGTAATGATGGTTTGGGAACCATTTGAAAAAGTATCGATGTTTCACCTTCCATGATTATTCCCATATCTATCTTTACTAGATCCATGAACATAAGATCCCTTTCAACTCTTATCATGTTCATAACTCCATGATCCTTTCTGATCAAAGTATCTTCCACCTTATTTTCCTTCCCTAAGTGGTAGTGTATAGTGCATTCATAATCCTTGAGTAGTTCAAGACATCATCTTTGTCTCATGTTGACTTCTTTCTATGAGAAAAATATTCTTCAAACACTTGTGATCGGTATATATATCACATTTTTTCCCAGAGATATACTATATCAATATATTCAGAGAAAATATTACAGCTGCTAACTCAGGATCATGAGTGGGATAGTTTTGTTCATGAATTTTTAGCTATCGTGATGCATAGGCAATAACTCCATCATTCTTTATAAGGCCACAGCCAATTCCTTTCTTTGAAGCATCACTATAAATAAAAAACCCATAATTCCCTAATGGTAGAGTCAATATAGGAGCATTGAATAATATTATCTTCAGTTCTTCAAATAATTATTTACAGTCTTTTGTCCAAAAAAAAATTAACCCCTTTAAGCGTGATATTGGTTAATGGGTTATCCAATCATGCAAAATTCTGTACTAAATTCCAATAATAACCTGCTAAACCAATAAAACTACATACCTTAGTTATACTCATCGGTGTTGGACATTCATGTATTTCTCTTTTCTTAGAAGGATCAACAGAGATTCCAACCTTAGAGACAATATGGACAAGAAAAGAAATCTCTGAAAGAAATAATTCACACTTGATAAACTTCCCATATAATTCATTTCTTCTAAGAGTCTTTAGAATAGTACACAAGTTATTTTCATGATCTTCGTAGATTTTGGAATATTCCAAGATATCATCAATAAATACCACTAAAAAGTCATCAAAATATTCCTTGAAAACTCTATTCATTATATCCATGAAAACAAAGGGTGCATTATTCAGTCAAAAAGGCATTACTGTAAACTTTTAATGCCCATAACTGGTACGAGATTCTTTCTTCAAAATGTCTTCCTTCATCATGCAAAACTGATGATATATAGATCGAAGTTTAATCTTTGAAAAATATTGATCTCTATGAAGTTGATCTAATAAATCATCAATGAGGGGTAAGGGATACTTGTTCTTTATTTTTATTGCATTGATATCCCTGTAGTCAATGCACAACCTCATAGATCCATCTCTCTTCTTAACAAAAAGAACATGGGATCCCCATAGAGAAACACTAGGTAGAATAAATTCAGTATTACTCAATTCCTCTAGTTTTTTCTTTGTTTCCACTAATTCCATAGTGGTCATTCTATAAGGGGTCTTCGATATGGGCCTTCAACTAGGAATTAAGTCGATGGAAAATTAAATTTCTCATTCTAGAGGATGTCTGGGTAAATCCTCTAGAAACACATCAATATATTATTGAACAATAGGTACATCCTCTTTTTGAACATTCTTTTCCTCACCCATAGTTATTTTACTCCATCCCTCCCCCAATAATTGAATTTATTAGAGCTAATGGGGGTGGATCTAGATGAGAATAAGATGGTGAGATTTATTCTATAAAGATAAGGTATTCCTTATCATCATCCAAAATTGTAACCTCCTTATTCTTATAATAAATTTTCACATCATGGTCTAAAATCCAATCCATACTGAGGATTATATCAAATTCAATCATGGTTATGATAATGATATCAGAAGACAAAGCACGTTTATATGCAATAATAGTAACTGATTCACAAAAGTTTTTTCCAATTATACTTTCCTTAGGATTTTTGACTGAAAACTCCCTTTTTAAATCAAATTGGAAATATATAATTTTCTAAGAAAACTGGGAAGGTATGAAAGAATGTGATGATCCAAAATCAAATAAACTATTCGCTAAATTTTTGGAAATGATTAATGTACCTACCACCACATCATTCAGAACTTGAACCTTTGTAGTTGTGATCGTATAATCTTTGCCTTTCTCCATTATCCTTTTCTGAGGTAGGTTTCCTTAACTCTTAGAACATTCATTTTCATACTGCCCCATTTCTCTAAAATTGTAGAATTCAACATTGATAGCCTCTTTCTTTCCCTTGCAATCAGGAGCTTGGTGGCCTTTTTCACCAAACTTATAACAAACTTTAATCCCTTTAAGGCAAGTACCATGGTGTTTCTTACCACATTTACTACAATATAGAAATTCAAATTTTCCCTTATTCCCCTTATTTCCATTTCCAGAGTGTTTATTATATCTCTTATTCTCTTTTTTTTCTTTAAATTCGAATAACATAGAGAATTATTTTTCTGTATTGATAGCACATGAGACTATATCATCGTACGATGAGAAGGATTCTGAGACTAATGATCGACAGAGAAATGGTTTTAACCAATAAAATAATCTATCAATATTACTCCTTGGGTTACATATATAATCTGCAGCATGAATTGATATCCTTGTAAAGTTATCCTCATACTTTGCGACTTTCTCAACCTCCTTTTGCCTCAGACTCAAAAATTGACTTTCCATATCTGTTCTACGTTCATGAGGAAAGTATTTTTCTATGAAATTCTCTTTAAAATACCTCTATTACATATTTTATACTTCTTTATCCTATTTTTTATTTTTAATTAATGACCACTATTTATATACATCCCCTATGAGGCAATAAACTTCCATGAAAACTTTTTCCCTTTCGTTACTCCCCGAAGCATGAAATGTTTTTTCTAAGGAACTTATCCATTACTCAGCTACAAATTATTTTTTAGTCTCATTTACTTTTGGCTGTTTTGCCTCATGAAATGTTTTAACATTGATCCTCTATGTTGTGGATCAGGGTGCTCCATACATGTATGGTTATTATCCATAACCTGATTGAGTTGTCCCAGTATGGTTACAATTTGTTTAGCACCAGTTGCATCGCCAACTCCACTATAATTATCTTGAGTAGGAGGGTAATCCCTACATGGATTCTGTGCATTGATACGGTTTCCATTTCTTCATCTAGGCTCCATTTCTAAACAATGGCATATATTAGATTAGTTTATAAATCGCAATTCATAATTCCAAACTAGTAAAATACCTAACATAAATTGAACAGTTTATGCATATAATCCATAATTATAAAAAAATGTTTTCTTTGAGGAAATATTTACTCATAAATCCTTCATAATGTTTTGTAAATAAAATGTTAATTATCCTAATAATATCCCCCAGGAGTGTCATAACGAAGAGTGCAGTAAGGCCCGTTGTCGTGCATCAGTTTCCATTCGAGTCTATCTTAAAGTGGGGTTTTTGGGATTTACCCCTCGATACATCTATTCCAGAGCCACCTGTCACGAACCGTCCTCAGGGCCCGTGCTATGACTACCCCAAGCCCACCTTCCATAGGTCAGGGGCTGGCGACTAGCACCAAAGGCGTAAATCCTGATAATTGGGAAGACATTGCCTTTATAAAAGTAAACTAAACACCACAGAGTACAAGCGGAAGTAAAAAACTAAGTACAAAAGAAAGTGTTGAAAAGTAAATGGGCCAGAATACAAACCCAACTGAAAGTACAACTACAACTGAACGAAGTACAACAGAAAAGACAACAGCTGGAAGAAAGGAAGCAGCTCCTGGGTCATCCTCCTCAGATCCTACCTGAAGGGTAGGTACAGATAGTGCAGCTCCTGGATCGTCCACCACGTATCCTACCTGAAGGGTAGGTACGGATAGCCTCCACAACTCTCTTTCCCATCAACCTCTTCCTAGTATCGTCTCGTCGTGGAGTCCACCTCCTGATACTGACTCGCCATGAGGTCCACCTCTGGGTATCGTCCAGTCTTCGAACACTCGGCCTCCGTCAGCACTGCCCATCATCTGCAACCAACACAACGAGGTGTGGGCATAGCCTGTGCAGGGGTGAGTATAACGATACTCAGTAGGGACCCCGAGACCCTCAAGGTCTCACTAAATCCAACAAGGATAACCATAAATAAGATCTCAACAGATAACCTCTACTTAGGTATATGCCCATAAATATACCTAAGTTATCAAGTTACCCATCTCAATCAAGAGGAAACACAAAGATTATGAAATCAACGGATAACCACTACCCAGGTATATGCCCATACATATACCTAAGTTATCGAGTGACCCATATCAGTCATGAGGGAACACAAGGATCATAGACTCAGCTCAAACCAGGATTTTCATTATTGAAACTGTAACTGCTGAAGAGCCCCGTCTCTAGAGTCTACAGTGGTCCTGTCACGACTCTGAGGTACTACTCACTAACCTAAGACTGCAGAGGTACTCCTCCTGTCGAGTACCGCGGGCCATCCACCCAAACACAGTAGTGCTTCCCGTCGGGGTATGTCACCCAAACACAGTAGTGTACACCCCCTAATAGCCTGCAGAGGTACTCTCCAGACGAGTACCACGAGTCTGCACTGTCACAAAGGTAGTGCTCCATCCGCCATGGGTCTGCACCCAAACAAAGTAGTGCTTCGTCCATTGGGCTATTCGACTCACTCCAAGTCGAGTCGGTCAAGCAGTCGTCAGGTCTCAACCGGCTACACGGTCTCCGTACTCCGAACACTCGTCTTCGGGAGGGTCCGCTCCATGAGCTACAGTTCGATACTCCAAGTATCTCAAAGTCCCGTGAATAAGTATCTCAAAGGACCGACTCGTCATAGGGGTCTCAATGCAACAGACGGCGCGTCAATCGGATTTCTGGTCTGTGAGTTATTATCCTTTTCGTCTTAGGGGCCCCGTTGGTTTCGTGTGCGAACCAACCCGGCCGTATCTCAACTGTACTCTGAACTCTCATAGGGTATACTCATAGGGACCGTTTTTCCATGTGATCATTAACACCGCTGATGGTTCGTCAAACGGACATCCGGTCTGAAAGTTATCAGCTTTTCCGTTCAAGGGGCCTGGTTGGATTTCGGGTATAATCCAACCCGGCCACTATCTAACTACATCCAAATCCTAGGATAAGTATGCCAAAAGTTCCGTCTCATCAAGAGGAAACCAACAAAGTCGACGTCACGTCAATCGGACGTCCGGAGCTCCAGATATAAGTGTTTCTGCTCCGACGGCCCGGTTGGTTTCGTGTTCGAACAAACCCAGCTGTACTCAAAGATCTCCAAAACCTTGAATGTAATATACCGAAACGACCGCCTCGATCCAAAGATCGCTACACAACTAATGGTGCATCGATCGGAGGTCTGTGGCCCAAGATATGGGTGAAAGACTGAAAAAGGTCCGGAAGTGGGGGTTTCGGACTCAGACCGATCCGGCCCGAGACCCCCTGGGTCGGCCCAAACCGGGTCGACCCGACCCGGGTATGGGTCTGGCCCGCTTGGGAATGGCCCGACCCGGCGCGCTGGCGCACTGGCCCGGCCAGGTGGCTCGGCCAAAATGGCCGAGCGGATGTGCAAGGGGGCGCCGCCCGCCCTCCTTGAATGAACCGCGGCCCCGTGTGGGGGCCGCCCTTTGTCAGTGGACGCGGCTGAGCACCACGTCCTGCCTTCCTCGGTCCCGCACGGTCGCGGGGTCGGTGGCATGCCATCGCGGCTTTAGCAGCGGCGGCCCTCCCCGGCAGCGCGCCGGGCGCCGCCGGCGGAGTCTTCCGCAGACCACCAGACGCGCTCCGGTGGTCCATTTTGCTCGCCGCCTTCACCAACGGTCCTCCCGGGACCCGGCCTTCACTGAGGAGGATTCAAATTTACCTTGCGGCCCTGTTTGTCGTCGCCCGTCAATCCACGCACAACAATCAACCAGCAGAGTCTTCAATCGCCTCCGTGGCCCCGACTCCAGCTGCGGTTTCGTTCTGCCTCAACGGCGCGGCGCGAAGGCGCCGCGTTTCTTTGTTGAGTTCTTTCTCGTGTCCGTGTGGTGTCGTTGCACCGCGCCACCTTTGTTTGTGCCGCAACGAACAAAACAAAAAATGGGGAGGAGAGTTGGTCATGTTTGTGCGGTTCGACCTCCTCTCGTTAAGTTGGTAAAAAGCGGCCCAAAAGACGAAGAACAACAAGGATTTTTCACGAACAAAAGAAATCAACCCAAAAATTTTTCCCAGCAAAACAAATATTCCCAACCCGCAAAAGAAATCATTCTTGGATCAACTTGAGGATGAGTTGATCAGAGTTCTTTGTTTTAAAAGAAAGGAACCACGGGAATATAAAGGTACACAAAAATTAACCCCTGCCTCGAGTGTAGTTGAACGAAGGCTCGTCGTGGAAAGGGACGTCGCGGAAGAAGGCATCGCGGAAGGGGGATCATCACGTCGTGGAGAAAAAAGATTCATCGGCGTCGCGTCGTCGATCTCCGAGGATCCGGCATTCTTGTCGACCTTCGTCGGAGATCGGCGTTCTTCGCGTTCTTCGCGTTCTTCGCGTTCTTCGACGAAGAACGAAGAACTTCAACACTTCTCTTATTCTCCCCATAAACTCAACACAACAACCCAAGAATAATAAAATAACGGTTGCCTTATTTTATTACTCACGCCAAACATTTTAAAATTCAAAAACGAATCAAACAATTAACTCAATTAATTGCAACGTTTTAAACTGCCCAATTAATAGAGGCATTTATTATAAAGCTTAAATACAAGAGTTGACTTCTTTTAATAGGGGGTGCGGGTGCATTACTGAAATTAAGAAGGGGTTGAGGAAGTTGAAAAGGTGGGGCTCGTGTGGAACCCACCTCACAAATATCCTACCTAGAGGTGTAGGATTTTGTGGGTCCCACTTTAACCTCTTAACTTAGGTTAAACAACTTAAAATTAAATAAATTGGTCGCACCATTTTATTTTATTCATTTACTTAACCTGAAAATTTAGTAACCACACCCGAGCGAACGCAACTCCAGAAAAGGTGTTCTTAAGCAATTATCAGCGCTGCGATTAAATCGGTGCCCTCGGATTTCAATTCTGAGCACCAGTTAAAAAGTTATAAAAATCACGCTCATTCGTTCACTGAACGTACCCGAGCCTAACTTCGGAAATTGATTCTGGGCACACCGGGCCTCGGAATCAGGCGCTGTCAGAAACTACATTCTTGTAAAATCCCAAAAAAAATTAAGAAATAATTTCCCTTGAATTTTACGGGTCTTTACATTACTCCCACTTCAGGGCTTTATGTCCTTGTAAAGCATTAACACAAACTAGGGATACCAAAGCAGTATTGAGCAAGCATCTGAGCCTTCCGCTCCCATGTGCTTACCTGGAGGTTCCCGTATTTCCAACGAAAGTGCACCCAAGGAATCGACCATCCTCATAGGTTCTGCTCCTGTCGATCCTCGATCCCCACTGGAACCTTTGTGAAAGTCACCCCATCTCCATCGTCCTGCTCCTCATGGTCAATGATATGCGAAGGGTCGAGCACGTATCTCCTGAGTTGAGATACGTTGAAATCGTCGTGCACCAGGTGCAACTGAGGTGGATGGGTCAAGCGGTAAACCACCACACCTACCTAGCTGAGGACCTAAAAAGGTCTGCTGAACCTCAGAGATAACTTTCCGCCTTGGCCACATCTCCATAAACCTCGTCGAGGTGAGACCCGTATAAGGACGTGATCATCATCCTCAAACTCTAGAGGTCTCCAATTCCTATTAGAACTGAAACTCAAAATGATTGCTACCACGAGGGTAAGGTTGACTGACTCAAGAGTGATCGGTCTCACCCTCCTGTTCATGAGTTTATCCTATGATTCCTGGGGTTTCCTTTTCGCCGGCCAAGGAAAACCCATCCCGACGTCGTAGTTAAACCACAACCTTTTTGCCTAATACCATCAATTTGTGTATGAACTGTGATTGCCCAGTCTATACCCAAACCAATGTCGTAAGGCCTCGACACTTCCACCAAGAGATTCCAACTGAAACTCTCGCCTCGAGGGTCTGACCACACTGTCGGCATAAGTGTGATTATCTAGTCTTCTCCCAAGGTATCTCCAGACGTGAGGGTCAAGTCTACGGCTTACCAAAAACTCTAGGTCTGAGACAAGATTTGTGAAAGAAAGGAATGATTCATATTGACGTCTGTTACTATGGCAGCTAGTAGTGGACACAGACTGTCCCTTGAATCATTTTTAGAGCCATTGGGTCACACTCCTTGACCGCATGCAGCCTCACTTTTCCTCCGCCCTCCAGCTCCCTGAGCCTGGCGGGGATAACTAAGGCGGGTGGTTGTAGCATGTTAAAATGTACACCACCTCATGCTGCTCTCATAGCTCTCCCTCCATGTATGCTGCTTCGCAGACTCATCTCTCCATAAAGCTTCCTCTTCTTGAAACATTAAATATGCTCGAGTCTCTAAGACTGGAGCCGGTTTCCTGCTTCTTACTGCATTGTGCAGTCTTCATCCACTCCTGGATGATCTGCACCTTCTTTGCCTACGATCTGAAAGAGCTGCTAAGATTTCTCCCTTTCCGAAAAGAGAAACTCGGTCTCATCCCCCGGATGAACCACGCTCATTTCCTAATACAGTCAATCCTGACATGAATGATGCATTCATGCCATGGATGACATCTTAAGGCCTCGACGTAACTACCAAGAGATCCAACCGTCACTCTCGCCTCCAAGGGTCGAGTCACGCTGTCGGCATCAGTGTGAGGTCACTGGGTCTCCTCCAGTAGAAATCTTGAAAGTGAGGGTCAAGTTAACAGTTTTAACCGGGACTTCTCAGTATCAACCAAACAAAAGGACAGGAAAGAAAACATCACAAAGATAAGTGTCTTTTTATTATTGCAGCTCATAGTACAAAGACACGAATACAACAACAATATGGAACTAGAAGTACAAGGGACGTATCCACTAGTTCCGCTCCTGTCCACCTGCTCTCGGAGCTCTACTTCCTTGTCCACTATTCGGCTGTTGCTCAAGCACCCGCCGCTGTTTCTGCCTCGGTGGCTCCTCCAACACCTGCGGATCGACTGTGTGGGGGGTCGGACAGTCACGTTCCAGGTGACCCTTCCTACCGCATTCATAACACTTCCTGCTCCTCGTACGGCTAGCTCTGGTCCTCTTGGACCTCTGCATCATCTGTCTACTTCCCACAGATGACTCGGCTACTGATCTAAAATCCTGCGGCAAAGGTAGCAGCTCCTATACGCGCTCGGGGTGTAGAGCTACTGGCATAAACTCCACCCTGAAGAAGGTCTCTAAGTCTTCCCATGTGAAGGTCATCCCGTCGTAAAACTAGAACAAGTGGCTCCACCACCTTCCTGATGCTGCCTGAAGAAGGATGGCAGCAAAGATCACCATGAAGTCTACTGGCGTCCCCACTAGCCTGAAGACTCTCACCACAGCCTCCAGCCAATCCTCAACCGCCTGCGGGTCCGTCTCTCCCTGGAACCTGGGTGGCCTCTGGTGCTAGAACTCATGCAGCGTGCTCAAGTGGTGTGCATCGCCAACTACTGGGCCTGGTGGAATCGGTGGCCCAATGTATGGTAGTACCACTGGTGCCTCCGCTGGTGCCTCAACTACAAGAGGGCCCTGTACCAAAGCCTCGTCGCTCGACAGGCTGTCAGTATGCACATCCTTCTGGGCTCTAGCTGGTCATCCATGGAAAGACATCCTGAAAGAAACATACGTGACACGGTCAAATGATTTATACCTGGTGAGCTGACCTGGTTTGAGCTAACTTTTAAAAACTTCTGGAAACACACATGCAATCAGTGTTTTTGTGCACAAAGTCGGAAATCAGTTTTCAGGGTCCTGGTGTATGGATACGTCGGCCACCCGCACCAACACTGGACTCCCAGAACTGAAAACCACACTCGGAACCCTTAACACTATTGCTTCACAGAAAGAAAATATCAGAGTTATAAGTTCTGCGGTAGAACCGACTCCTATAATACCAATTTGTCACGACCCGTCCTTGGGGCCCGTGCTGTGACTACCCCAAGCCCGCCTTCCATAGGCCAGGGTATGGCGACTAGCACCAAAGGCGTAAATCCCGATAACTGGGAAGTCATTGTCTTTATAAAAGTAAACTAAACACCACAGAGTACAAGAGGAAGTAAAACACTAAGTACAAAAGAAAGTGATAAAAAGTAAATGGGCCAGAATACAAACCCAACAGAAAGTACAACTACAACTGAACGAAGTACAATAGAAAAGACAACAGCTAGAAGAAAGGAAGAAACTCCTGGGTCGTCCTCCTCGGATCCTACCTAAAGGGTAGGTACAGATAGCGTAGCTCCTGGATCGTCCACCACAGATCATACCTAAAGGGTAGGTACAGATAGCGTAGCTCCTGGATCGTCCAACACGGATCCTACCTGAAGGGTAGGTACAGATAGCCTCCACAATTCTCTTTCCCATCAACCTCCTCAGAGTATCATCTCACCGTGTATTCCACCTCCTGATACTGACTCGTCGTGAGGCCCACCTCCGGGTATCGTCTAGTCTTCGAACACTTGGCCTCCGTCAGCACTTCCCGTCGTTTACAACCAACACAACAAGGCACGGGCATAGCCCGTGCAGGGGTGAGTATAACGATACTCAGTAGGGACCCCGAGACCCTCAAGGTCTCACTGAATCCTACAAGGATAAACATAAAGAAGATCTCAACATATAACCTCTACTTAGTTATATGCCCATACATATACCTAAGTTATCAAGTAACCCATCTCAATCATGAGGAAACACAAAGATTATGAAATCAACGGATAACCACTACCCAGGTATATGCCCATACATATACCTATGTTATCGATTGACCCATATCAATCATGAGAGAACACAAAGATCATAGACTCTGCTCAAACCAGGATTTTCATTATCGAAACCATAACTGCTAAAGAGCCCCGTCTCTAGAGTGTACAGTGGTCCTGTCACGACTCCGAGGTACTGCTCACTAACCTAAGACTTCTGAGGTACTCTTCTGGTCGAGTACCTCGGGCCAGCCACCCAAACACAGTAGTGCTTCCCGCCAGGGAATGCCACCCAAACATAGTAGTGCACACCCTCTAATAGACTCCATAGGTACTCTCCGGACGAGTACCGCGGGTTTGCACTGTCACATAGGTAGTGCTCTATCCGCCATGGGTCTGCACCCAAACAAAGTAGTGCTTTGTCCACTGGGCTAGTCGACTCACTCCAAGTCGAGTCGGTCAAGTAGTCGTCAGGTCTCAGCCGGATACACAGTCTCCGTACTCCCAACGCTCGTCTCCGGGAGGGTCCGTTCCACAAGCTACAGGTCAATACTCCAAGTATCTCAAAGTCCCATGAAGAAGTATCTCAACGGAATTCCTCGTCATAGGGGTCTCAACGCAATAGACGGCGCGTCAATCAGACGCCTGGTCTGTGAGTTATTAGCCTTTTCGTCCTAGGGGCCCGGTTGGTTTCGTGTGCGAACCAACCCAGCCATATCTCAACTATACCCCGAACGCTCATAGGGTATACTCATAGGGACCGTTTCTCCATGTGATCACTAACGCCGCTGACGGTTCGTCAAACGGACGTCCGGTCTGAAAGTTATCAGCTTTTCCGTTCTAGGGGCCCGGTTGGATTTCGGGTACAATCCAACCCGACCACTATCCAACTGCATCCAAATCTCAGGAGAAGTATTCCAAAAGTTCCGTATCATCAAGAGGAAACCAACAATGTCGACAGCACGTCAATCGGACGTCTGGAGCTCCAGATATAAGTGTTTCCGCTCCGAGGGCCTGGTTGGTTTCGTGTTCGAAGCAACCCGGCTATACTCAAAGTTCTCTGAAACCTTGAGTGTAATATTCGTAAATGACCACCTCGATCCAAGGATCGCTACACAACTGACGGTGCGTCGATCGGAGGTCTATGGCCCAAGATATGGGCGAAAGACCGAAAAAGGTCCGGAAGTGGGGGTTTCGGGCCCGGACCGATCCGGCCCGAGACCCCCCTCGGTCAGCCCGAACCGGGTCGACCTGAATCGGGTCCAGGTCCGGCCCGCTTGGGTGCGGCCCAGCTTGGCTGGTGCGGCCCGACCCGAACTGGGCGTGGCCCGGTGGCTTGGCCAAAACGGCCGAGCGTATGTGCAAGGGGGGCGCCCCCCCTCCTTGAATGAACCGCGACCCCGTGTGGGGGCCGCCCTTTGTCAACCGATGCGGCTGAGCACCGCGTCCCGCCTTCCTCGGTCCCGCGCAGTCGCGGGACCAGCGGCCCTCCCCCACGGCGCGCTGGCGGAGTCTTCTGCGGACCACCGGACGCGCTCCGGTGGTCCGTTTTGCTCGCCGCCTTCGCCAACGGTCCTCCTGAGACCCGAACATCAATACAGAGGCTTCAAATTTACCTTTCGGACCCGTTTGTCATCGTTCGTCAATCCGCGCACAACAATCAACTAGCGGAGTATTCAATCACCTTCGCGGCCCCGACTCCGGCCGCGGTTTCGTTCGGCCTCAACGGCGTGGCGCGACGGCGCCGCGCTTCTTTGTCGCGTTCTTTATCGTGTTCGCGCGGTGCTTTTGCACCACGCCACCTTTGTTCGTGCCGCAACGAACCAAACAATAAAGGGGGAGGAGATACTGTCGTGTTCGTGCGGTCCGACCTCCTCTCGTTAAGTTGGTAACAAGCGGCCCAAAAGACGAAGAACAACAATGATTTTTCACAAACAAAAGAAATCAACCCAAACAGTTTTCCCCGCAAAAAAAATATTCCCAACCTGAAAAAGAAATCATTCGCGGATTAACATGAGGATGAGTTGATCCAAGTTCTTTGTTTTAAATGGAAGGAACCACGGGAATATAAACTTACACAAAAATTAACCCCTACCTCGAGCATAGTTGAACGAAGGCTCTTCATGGAAAGGGACGTCGCGGAAGAACGCATCGCGGAAGGGGGATCGTCACGTCGTGGAGAAAAGATTCGTCGGCATCGCATCATCGATCTCCGAGGATCTGACATTCTTGTCGACCTTCTTCGGAGGTCGGAATTCTTCGTGTTCTTCGCGTTCTTCGCATCCTTCGATGAAGAACAAAGAACTTCAAGACTTCTCTTATTCTCCCCAAAAATTCAACACAACAACCCAACAATAATAAAATAAGGGTTACCTTATTTTATTACTCACGCCAAACGTTTTAAAATTCAAAAATGAATCAAACAATTAACTCAATTAATTGAAACGTTTTAAACCACCCAATTAATAGAGGCGTTTATTATAAAGCTTAAACGCAAGAGTTGACTTCGTTTAATAGGGGGTGTGGGTGCATTACTAAAATTAAGATGGGGTTGAGGAAGTTGAAAAGGTGGGGCTCGTGTGGGCCCCACCTCACAAATATCCTACCTAGAGGTGTAGGATTTTGTGGGTCCCACTTTAACCTCTTAACTTAGGTTAAACAACTTAAAATTAAATAAATTGGTCGCACCATTTTATTTTATTCATTTACTTAACCCGAAAATTTAGTAACCACACCCGAGCGAACGCAACTCTGAAAAAGGTGTTCTTAAGCAATTATCGGTGCTTTGATTCCATCGGTGCCTTCGGATTTCAATTCTGAGCACTGGCTCAAAAGTCAGAAAATCTCGCTCGTTCGTTCACTAAACGTACCTAAGCCTAACTTCGAAAATTGATTCCGGGCACATCGGGCCTCGGAATCAGGTGCCGTCAGAAACTGCGTTCTTGTAAAATCCGAAAGAAAATTAAGAAAACATTTCCCTTGAATTTTACGGGTCTTTACACCACCTTTACCTTCCCATATCTAGACAAGGATGTATTACTTGTAAAATTCACAAAATCTATACATTACCAAAATTCTAGGAAGTTCTTGTAACACCCCAAGATTTCATAGTGTGTTATTTCTTCAAAATAATTCAATAACTTGCACTACACGCAACACCGAGTTCAAGCACACCATGACTTATGAAACAAGCCGTTCAAAAGAGGTTTTGAATATTATTAACTAAATTTTAAACTTTATATAATCCTTATAATTTTAGAATCCATATTATGAGTTTCTTAGACATAATGTAAGAACAAATTCATTTTCAGTATTGCACTTTTACCAACTTTTAATAGTGAACCCTTTTTAAATCCAATATTTTAAACTTTTATATATTCAATTTGACTAAAAAATTTACTTTTTAGAATGGGGACATCAAAAATTTACAGTGAAACATCCCAAGCTTCCACGGTACGCTTTCCTTTTAATAATATAGTAGTGTGTGTTGTACGCAACTTCGAGTTCTAACACACACCACAACCAATCAAACTAGTCGTTATGAATAGTAATACCTACTTTTTGAAATTATATATATTTTATATTTCAAAATGGAATTCATTTTTGGATCCGTAATATCTAATTTATCCTAGGTTGAAATTTTGGAACTTTTCAGATAACACTTATATTTTGATGAATAGTGAAAATTACTAAATTTTAATTAAAAACATCTTTTTTAATCGAAATAATTTATATTGATAAATTATGAATTTTAGTGGTTTTAAAGTAAATTTAGAATATATTTTTACCATTTAATATAATGTTGGTCATTGTACATAATTTTACAATTAAACTCGACATAAACAAGTGTCAATCTTTTGATAGTTATTATCTCTTAAAAACACGCTTTTTGTTTTAACAACGGGAATTAATTTTAAATTAATTTCTGCCACTTCTGTGTTTTGAATTTGGAAAAATGGATTCCATATTTTGAATCATGATGTTCATATTGTGTAAATAGGTAACTTTTATTTTTAGACATTTTGAATAATTACTCTGGTAAATATTTTATTTATCATGGTTAAGGATAAATCCGGTAAATAAGGGTTAAAAAATAATATTATAATAATACTAAATTTCCCTAAAACGTGTCCTAACCTTATTGGTGGATACATTTCCGACCATGGGCATCTTTGGTTCGATTTTGAGACCCCATGGAGCCACTTTTAGGTGATAGGGACACTTTATTTTAATTAAGTTAAAATAAGTACAAAAATGACATAAGCATATATCTTTTAGAAACACACTTTTTACATAGTGTTATATATGTTGGATTTTCGACTATAAGTATTAATTAGAAAGATAAAATGATTTCATACATAATGATATTTTATTTATAATTTTTAGATATTAAATAATTTAATTTATTTATGACACAATGATGATGCAGTAATTACCATAATAGTGAAAAATTAAAATAATTGATATTATAAATACACAAATAAATATAATTTGAGACTTTTATTGAATTAAACTAATTTTATAGGTTAATATTACATATTAGGATTGATTTAATTGACTTTTTTCGAAGTAATCATTCTGTTATGAGTTTCACAAAAATCAATTATTGAATAGTGTCCAAATTGACATAAAAGAGCTTTTAAAACAAATAGTATTTTATTAATTGATATTAGATTCCTAAAAATCTAAGGTTCAGCCAAGATACTTATATCATGATATTTGTATCATTAATTGACCACTTGGGGGTCTCTTGGATGTATATAGTAAGTTTAGTAACCATATAATATAAAAATACAAAGAGACATTGTAAAAGTGAAACTAATTAACTAAGAGTAAATACTTATAAATAAGGTTAATATAGTAACCCAAACCTATCTAAATTCTATTGGTTGAGTGTTTTTAGACTCATACCCACCTTAACCTTTAAATAATCAACTTTTGAGCCATTAGAAACCGAATATGAATTTATTATAAATTAATATTTCTAGCTTTTCCAAAGGTGCCCCTCACCCCTCTTATAAAAGGGAACTCCCCCTTCTCATTACTTAACAGATTCAAAGCCTTTTGGTTCAGCCAACCTATGCCCAAATACTCTCTCAAATTCCCTAAATTCATCCTAGAGGCCTTCCTTTAGTCATAAAGCCAACTTATGGAGCCCTTTTGATCAAATCAAAAGGAAGAACCCAAGGAAGAGGTAATGATTTCACCACCCTTTTTCAAGTTCCTTTCTTCTTCCACTTCCTCTTCCTTTGTTGTTACCATTATAAAATAATAACTCCAGTATCATATATATATACTGTGATGTTATTATAAATATGGTACAACCATATTCAGTATTCTATCCATCCTTTGAATAACATGTCACCATACGTGCGTACGTACGGTTTACCGTCTCCACGTCATGGTGTAATTGTTATTCAATAAATTATTATTTGGATTGGTATAATAATGATGTGTAATTCATGTAAATAATAAATTTAACATGACAATGATTCTGTATATATGATATACCATCCAATTATATATTATTTTAATATCAAAAGAATGATATTGTCACTAGTGCGTACGTACAGACTACCGTCTCCACGAACGCGATGAGATTCATTATCCATTGTATCCATTCAAGTATAATTCTCATTTGATGATTAATAATAGTATCTAAGGACTTGATATCATTCTGGATATTATTAATATACAACCTATCCATTACGAACATGGCTTACGTAACAAAACTTATAAAAGAAAAGGAGTAAGTTAACACCCGAAACAACGATAATACTAAGATATTATTAACAAATAAATGTTAAAAGATCATATATGATATCATATTAATGTATATGACTCTTGTATAATTTAATAACAATTATTTCACCATTATACAGGAGGTTAACCTACCCCAACCAAGGAAAAGTACAAGGTAAGGGTTATTTCACAATCTCTTCATTATCCGAGGTTTTTTATGCGTAATAATCTACTTGGATCTCTTTATCATCCACATCCATGTTTCTTAAAAATTTATTTCAAAACATTTTTACTATTTACAAGAATATGGTTTAAATACGTTTATACCCTTGTTTTAGTTTTTATAAGAGGTTTATAAAGGAATCTTTCTGTTGTTTTCCAAACAGGGTCCTTTTAAACCTTTTTGACAAAAGTAAGGTAAGAATGTATTTTTTTAACTTATACGGTGGGTGCGGTTATTCTCCACCTTTATTACACCTTTGAAGCTTTCTTCACAAGCTTATAAAGATATTTTCAAAATAAAGGTTTTCTCTATAATTATACGACTTTTAAATGATTACAAAAAAGAGATATTTCTCTCAAATATATGAAAATCTAGTAGAAATGTATACGTAATTAATGCAATCTTTAAAATGTTTTTAGAAAACCCGACTCTCGAGTGTGGTAGACAGGAAGGGATTGTGAGTGGACCCATCATGGCATGTAATTAGTCGAGCAGTCTCAGAATTAGTTATTTTGTTGTTAGAATCTTGCATAAGGTTTTCAGAAAAACACTGGAGTATATTTTAGCAATTTTAAACGTAAGTATCTTCTAAAAGAATTGCATCGGTAGGTCTCATGAGACAAAATAGTGTCTTGGCACAAGGCCTTGGAAAAATCTTATTTGTAGTCTTGGCATGAGGCCTTGACTATGTGGTTATGATAGTCTGGCATTATGCATTCCATCATTATGAAAGTGGTTATTGATATTTCATGTGATTATTCGATTAGTAGAATATCCATGTGAATAAGTAAATGGCATTATTTCATTTTATTTTTGTCATACTATGTTGAAGTCCAAGTTTAAAAGGATTTTGTTTTAGTTATACACTTCCTTAAATGTTTATTCTTATTTATGAATGTTTCCGCTATATTGTTATCTTTACTGGGCATTTGAGCTCACCCCTTTTCTATGTTTTATTTTTTCCAGGATGTGAATAAGTAAATTATGAATGACCTGCGGGGATATTATGAGGGGATAATAGTGTGGACTATGGAGACAATATGTTGTTGTAGTAGTTTTTCACTTTATGATGTAATGTAAAACTTTATGAATATATCTAGTGTTTCCAAGGCTACTAAACCAATCAGTCTTTCGAGATTTGATCTTTCTTGTGATCATGCTAATGTTATGTAATAATGCACCGACTCTGGGTAACTGGGTTGGGGTGTTACAGTTGGTATCAAAGGAATTTTAGTACAAACCTTGGAAGCTAGATTTAGATAAAATCTGATTAGAGCACATAGATCTAAGATGGACTTTGAGGATTAGTATATAATAACTTCCTAGAATTTTGGTATTGTAGAGATTTTGTGAGTTTTCCGAGAAATACATCCCTTTCTGGATACGAGCAGGTTGAGGCGGTTCTGGCACAGATGTACCTAGGGGTAAAACCTGAAAACACCTCTTTGAGATAGACTCCAATGGGAACTGGTACACGACAACGGGCCTTGCTGCACTCTTGGTTACGACACTCCCAGGGGATATGCTTAGGATAATTCTCATTTTCTTTACAAACCATTATGAAGGGTTTATGAGTATGTACTTCCTCAAAGGAGACATTTTTATGATTATGGATTATATCCATAAACTATTTAATTTATGTTATGTGTTTTACAAGTTTGGGATTAGGTATTGTTATTCATAAACTAATCTAGTGAATGTCATTGTTTAGAAATGGTGCCCAGTAGAACGAATGAGAACTCCAGCAATGCACATGATCCAAAGAGAAAGAAGGATCATATCTTTCATGGTCTTAAGCTAGAATTTATAAGAGAAATAGTCTCCCATGTATTATCATTATATGAAGAAATAATATCATGTGTTGATAAGATAAGTAAATATTTTACTGAGTCCTATGGCTTTGAAGGGAAGCAAGAGAAGAAAAGGATGGAAGAGAGAAAGATGGATAAAGGGAAGAGGGAAAAGAAGAATTTTCCCATATGTGATAACTGTGGGAAGAAACACCCTAGAACTTGCCTGGAAGGAATGGGAGTTTGTTATAAGTGTGGAGGAAAAGGGCACAAAGTACGTGACTGCAAGGGTAAGAAAATGGTCTCAAATGTACAATGCTTCATTTGTAAGGAGTTTGGACACTATGCGAACCTATGTCCTAGTCATCAGACTATGCTGCAAATGATGCTTTTGGATAATAATAAACTTATGATACTACCACAAATGAAGAGGAATGATTAGAGTTCTTGTGTTGATTATGTCATTTGAGTGTTGTATCAACAATTTATTTGTTATAATAATTATGGAGTATATAAGGATTGTACTGCAGTACTATTTCATTAAGGACTTGAGATTGTGTGGAACAAAGAAAAGTGACTCAATAGCAGGATAAATTTTTGGAAAATATATGGTTGAGAGAATGATAAACCATAATATAGTTCTGATTCTAAGGTAGTGATTTTGGAATAATACATGATTAATTTGGATAAATTGTATTGGATATTCTTGAATACCTTGAAACTGATTAATGATTTATATATTCCATCATTGTTGGGGTTTAAAACCCTTTTGTATTGAAGGAGTATATATATTATTCTTTAAGGAATAAGGGATCATGAATGTAATCAATAAGGTTTTATGATAATTCAGGATGTTTCAGTGTTTTAAAAGAATACATGATGAAGGTGATCACATGTTATTACACGGCAAAAAAAGGGATCTTCATTGTGTTTACCTTCCTTATAAATTTTGGACTGAAGTATTTTGGATAGTTCTAGTTTGGATTATTTTGGATTTCCATAAAAGGACAACCCGGAGGTCGGGCGGCAGCCCATCACGTCTGGAAAGGCCGTGAGACTTAAACCCACAACCGAAGGGCGACAAGGGTGTATCACCTACCACTGACCCACGTGATGTCCGGGATTAAATAATGTAGTTTTTTAAAAAAAAAGTTCTGGTAGATGAATTATAAATTCGTTTTTTTAACCCTATACGAATAGGATAAATAGAATATATTTTTTACGTTCTATTATCTTTTAGAGTGAAAGATGATTTTGTGGTAGAAATTAGTTAAAGGATGGAACTCTACTTCCCAAGAATATATTTTTCTTCTTATCTTATTATATGGAGAAATTAATTCTTATACTTTAGTGAAGGGATCTTAAAAAAATGTGTTATCTTAATACAATGTGTTTTGCTGAACCGATGGTAATTTAAATCATCATAGATTGATGAATTTAAGGCCCTCAATTTCACACTTGTTTATGATTGATGACCTCAATCACTACCTATAAATATTTACGTTTTTCCTCCAATTATATGTCTCTAATTACCACTAATGTTCCCCTAATAGAGATCATAATTTGGTGGTGACCCTTTCATTTCTCTTTTCTTCTTATTAAGACCAAATTTTATCAACCCAATTTCCGATGTGGGTTTTCCCACAAAGATATTTTCTGTATTCAACCTTTTATTTTCGAAGAACAATTTCAAATTGAGAGGGCACAATTTATTGAAGGAGGGGAGAATGTAACACCCCAATATTTCATAGTGTGTTATTTCTTCAAAATAATTCAATAACTTTCACTACACGCAACACCGAGTTCAAGCACACCATGACTTACCAAACAAGTCGTTCAAAAGAGGTTTTGAATAGTATTAACTAAATTTTAAACTTTATATAATCCTTATAATTTTATAATCCATATTATGAGTTTCTTAGACAAAATATAAGAACAAAATCATTTTTAGTATTGCACTTTTACCAACTTTTAATAGTGAACCCATTTTAAATCCAATGTTTTAAACTTTTATATATTCAATTTTACTACAAAATTTACTTTTTAGAATGGGGACATCAAAAATTTACAATGAAATATCCCAAGCTTCCACGGTACGCTTTCCTTTGAATAATATAGTAGTGTGTGTTGTACGCAACTTCGAGTTCTAACACACACCACAATCAATCAAACTAGTCGTTATTAATAGTAATACCTACTTTTTGAAATTATATATATTTTATATTTCAAAATGGACTTCATTTTTGGATTCGGAATATCAAATTTAGCCTAGGGTGAAATTTTGGAACTTTTCGGATAACACTTATATTTTGATGAACAGTGAAAATTACTAAATTTTAATTAAAAACAACTTTTTTAATCAAAATAATTTATATAGATAAATTATTAATTTGAGTGGTTTTAAATTATATTTAGAATATATTTTTACCATTTAATATAATTTTGGTCATTGTACATAATTTTACAATTAAACCGAACATAAACAAGTGTCAATCTTTTGATAATGCACCGACTCTGGGTAATTGGGTCGGGGTGTTACAGTTCTTCTATACTATCCTAAAAGTCTTAGGGTAATGTTTTCTAATCATAGTTTTTCTAAATCTAGTTTCTATGTTTTTTACTAAAATTCCTCTAATACCAACTGTAACTACCTGAACAGATTTACCGAGAGTCGGTGAATTATTACATAAAATTAGCATGATCACAATTGATCAAGTCCCGAAATGCTGATTAGTTTAGTAGCCTGGGAAGTACTAGATGCATACATAAGTTTTACATTACATTATGAAATAGAAAAACAAAAACATTGTGTCCCTTTTGAACACAACCATATTTCTTAGACTATTTCTATAGGTCAATCATGATATATTTATTCACATCCTAGGAAAAATAAAACATAATAAATTAGGTAAGCTCATATTCTTAGTAAGAATAAAAATATAGTGGAAGCTATCATAAATAATCATAAATATATAAGGTAATGCATAAGACTAGAACAGATGCCTTTTAAATTTAAAATTCAGTATAATATGAACAATATAAATCAAATAATTACATTTAATTATTCACATGGATATTCTACTAGTTGAATGATCACATGTAATATCAATAGCTGATTTCATAATGATGGAATACATAATGTCGGACATCATAACCACATAGTCAAGGCCTCGTGCCAAGACTACAAAAATATTTTTTCAAAGACTTGTTCCAAGACACAATTATGTCTCATGAGACCTACCGATGCATCAAGGGGATATAGCGGGCCCCTCTCATCACTTACTAAGTCTAATGAATTCCTCATATGAAAAGGATGAAACATAATATAAACATTCGTATTAAAACTGGCATATGAAATTTCAATACTTTAACCGTAAACCATGAATGTTATAAAAATAGTGCATCAACATTAAAAAAATCAAAAAAACCTTCAATACAATATAGAAGATTGTATCATACTAAATCAACTTTAAATAAACATAAAATCCAATTAAGGATGTTTACATAGATGAAATCAATCCAAAAACTATTTGAGTGAAATATCTCTTTCTACTTTGTATTCATTTAGAAGTCACATAATTATAAAATAAAGCATTTATTTTGAAAATATTTTTATAAGACTGTAAGGGAAGATTAGAAGGTGCTATAATGGCAGAAAATAGCCGCACCCTCCGTATAAGTAAAACAAACATTCTCTCCTTAATTTTTTTGACAATGTCTTAAAGTGCCTTGTTTAGAAAACGAAAAAAATATTCCATTAAAAACATTTTATAAAAAGTAAAAAAAGGGTATAATTAACATTAAACCATATTCAAGTAAATATTAAAAATGTTTTTAAATGCATTTTTAAGAAACATGGATGTGGATGATAAGGAAAAATTCCAAGTAGATACTTACGTATAAACAACCTTGGAAAATAAGAGATTGTAAAATTAAACATTACCATGTACTTTTACTTAGTTGAGGGTATGTTATCCTACAGTATAATGGTGATATAATTGTTAATAAATTATAAAATAACCACATACAGAAATATTATATCATATACGCTCTTTTAATATTGCTTTGTTAATGATATTTATGTTGTATCATTGTTTTGGGTGTTAACCGATTCATTTTCCTTTATATGTTTTGTTATGTAAGTAATGTTTGTTATCAATATGATTTATTTGATTCATATACAGAATTATATTAAGTTCTTAAACATTATTTTTAATCATCAAATGAAAATTATTCTTGAATGGTTACGATGGGGAATGAAATCTCATCGCATCGTGGAGACGGTAAGACGTACGTACGTACGAGCGAAAATATCATTCTATTAGTGGTGAAATCGTGTGTAATTGGATGATATATTATATATACATAATAATTAAAATGTTGTATTTATTATTTACATAAGTTATACTCATTATTATACCCATCCAAATAATCAAGTGTCGAATAGAAAACTACACAACGACATGGAGACGGTAAGTCGTATGTACGCACATATGGTGACATTGTTATTAATAGGATAGATAGAATAATGAATATGGTTGTACAATATTTATAATAACTTATAAATTTTTATAATTTACTGGATTTATTATTTTAGTATGGAAACAACAAAGAAAGAGTAGGTGGAAGAAGAAAAGAACTTTGAAAGAGGTGATGAAGTAATTACATATTCTTCGGGTTCTTCCTTTTGATTTGAACAAAAGGGATACTTAAGTTGGCTTTATAATAAAATTAATGCCTCTATGGTTAATTGAGGCTAGTTGGGAGGATATTTAATCTGGGTTTGGTCGATTAAAATGTCTTTGGAGGTGTAAAATTAAGAGAAGGGGAAGTACCATTTTATAAGAGAGGTGAGGGTCACTCTAAGAAAAGCTTGAAATATTATTTTATTATAAAATAATTTTCGGTTTATAATTTCTTCAAATGAATTTATTTAGAGTATTAGTTGGGTATGGGTCTAAATAATCTCAACCAATAGGTTTTATACAAGTTTAGGTCACCATATTAACCATTTCTTTTATATTTATCATTCAGTTAAATAGTTTAACTTTTACCATGTCTTATTTTATTATTATAATAAATTGTTAATAAACATACTATAAAATTAGAATAGAACCTCAAGTGGCTCATTAATGACATATCTAATCCTAACCTTAGATTTTTATTACTATTATATAATTTAATAAAATATTATTTGTTTAAAAAACACATTTTTGTCGATTTTGACACTATTTTGTATTTGATTTTTATTAAAGTCATAAAAACATGATTACTTTAAAAAAATATATTGAATAAATACTAAAATTTCATATTTAAAAATAAAAATATTTTATGGAATCAAAAATTTCTAATTATATTTATTTAAATATTTATAATATCATTTATTTGATTCTATCAGTAATAAGGACAATACTTTATCATTATTGTGTTATAATTAAATATATTTATTCTATGTCTAAAAATTATAAATAAAATAAAATTATATATTAAATATTTTTTTTTATAATTAATATTTACAGTCTAAAATATCACTTATATAAACCCTTATAAAAAAAATTTACTAAAAGATATATGTATATGTTACATTTTCCTTAACTTTAAATTAATTTTTATAAAGTGTCATTTTCACTTACAAGTGGCTCCATGGGGTCCCAAAATCAACCCAAGTATACCCATGGATGGAAATTTATCATAAAATATGGTTAGGATACATGTTAGGGTAATTTAATATGATTATAATATTATTTTTTACCCTTATTTACCGGATTTACCCTTTACCATGGTAAATACAATATTTACTGAAGTTATTATTCATAATGTCTAAAAATAAAAGTTACCTATTTACCCAATTTGAACCTTATGATTCCAAATATGTAATCCATTTTTCCAAATTCAAACCACCAAAGTTGCAAAAATTAATTTAAAATAAATTCCCATTGTCAAAACTAAAAGGAGGGTTTTGAGAAGTAAAAACTATCAAAAGATAAACATGTCTTTATATACAATTTAAATGTAAAATTACATAAATGACCTAAATTATATTATATGATAAAAATATAATCTAATGGTACTTTAAACCCACTCAAATTCATAATTTAAGACTATAAATTATTTTGATTAAAAAAGTTGTTTTTAATTAAAATTTAATACTTTTCACTATTAATCAAAATATGAAAGTTATCATAAAAATATCAAAAATTCACCCTAATATAATTTTGATATTATGAATACAAAAATGAATTCAAAATCGAGAAATAAAATTTATAAAATTTCAAAAGGTGTGAATTACTATTCATCGCTATTTTTAAAATAGCTAGGTGGATAGGTCGCAGTGCGCTTCAACTCGGTGTTGTGTAAATCACACGATATTGTATTATTCAAAGATAATCATATCGTGGAATCTTGGGGAGTTACATTTAGGGTATAAATAAACATAATAATGAAAAATAGACATAAATGTTTTGTTGTGTTTCTACCCAAAAATTGGAAATAAATCTTCCTCTTGAATAGGTGGTAATATCTATATAATAGAGGTAATATCCATTGGATGTTCAAATTCATCCTCACAAAAAATTCATATATTGATTCTGAATATAAATTGTTAAATAAAATCCTCGAAAATTGATACAGTTTTAATATAAATAGAGCCAATACATTCCCACAATTATATCAAATTTGACTCATGGGAAAATCACAGGATATCCATCAATCATATTCCCACAAACTCCAATAAAATAGGAGAAATAGTCTTCATATATGATCATTATTCCATTATGATTTCTTATTTCTTAAACAAAATCTAATAATTGAGGAGGTTTCATGATACACTTATAAATTTCTTCAAATATAAAATATTTTATAAATAAATAATGAAATTAATAATTTATATTTAAAAGGGATGGTATGTATATGGTTCACTAATTCATTACCATTACTCACTTTCACAGATTTGATGACCTTATATTTACCTTTCTCTTTTAACATCATATACTTATGGGGATAATTATCATCATTAACCTATTGATTCAAACACAAATTCATATAATACAAAAACCCCATGAATCTAATGTGTTGATGTCTGGTGGTGTATTCATTTGGTGTTATCTCTACACATTTCTATGATTTCCCTCAACCCATAAAATAGAAATTATTCTATTTGATGGCCAATTCTAACCCAGTTGAAACAACTTATTGATATATTTAAGGAATTACATGATTTTTCCTTCCCTCGTTTTTGGAATGTAGGAGGTTTAATCTTCTTTATCCATCTACATGAAATACCACTCGATCATACATGATATTCCATATTTATTTTCATTTCACCATAACTATGTCATTTTAACTTCCATTCCATCGTTTAGTACACATTCAACTTTATCTCCATATCTTTCAAAGTCCCTTATATCTAATAATTTTCAATGAAGTGGTTTTAAAAAACTATCTAATCATTCATTCATTCTCTCTGGGTTACTAATAAAACCCAAAGTGCACCTAAAATGACTTCTAATGTATTATTTATAGGTACTAATGGATTCATAATACTTATACTTCAAATATATAATGATCCTCTCTAATTTTGTATGAAGTGTCTAGGGATTTCATATATTTTGGTATACCATATTAAAATCCTCCCATTACATGTTTTTTATTTTTTATTCTTTAAATATATATTATATAAGAGTCCATTATTTATTAGATGCACCATAAAAGTGATATAATCTAGAGAAAACATTCTCATGTTTTGTTCACTGAAAAATGGAAAATATGTTCTACCTTGAATTGGTCCATGTCTCAACAATAACTGGACCATGAGATCCACACAAGGATGTTGGAAATTAAAACCTAAAATATTTAGTATATTTTTTATTTATACTTCATTTATTTGGATAAACAACATTATATGTGTTACTAGTCATAGCTTAAAGGGTTGAGTAGGCATTGTCACAAGATATTACATCCCATATCATAAGGTATTTGGCTTCTCATTGGTATGGTCATTTCATTTTCCATCAAACTCATTATTCACACACCACCTTCTTGTTATATCCACTAAATAAATAAAAAAATATAATCTAACAAACAATCTATAAAAAATTGTGTAGAAATCATATATTTATAAAAATCATTCACGAGGTTCCCTATAATTAGGGTAATATATTTTTAAGTCTATAATATAAAAGGTTTAACATATCTCATTCATTGAAATCATCTATTTAAATACCTCAAATAGGATCTTAATGAAAATGTTAATACCAATCATATACCCATAAGTCTCTATCTACATGTGAAGTCTTGTTCCCACCAATCATGCATCAGTGATGATCATGTTATTACCCATTTATTTGCATTCATATTTTGTGCCCCTTAGTTTATATCTTCTTTAAGTACATAGACATTATAGTATACATAAATGGATTTATTTTCAAGGAAATATATATAATGCATTCGTTATCAAATCATTAAGATGTTATCCTATAGGTAAACTTATCCTCAAGGATTCAATAATGCTCTATACTCATAATATCTAAAAATATATAAACCCTACATTGATACAAAATTAGGTAACCCAAGAATTTTTTACATAAACATTAAATAATTTTAGTTGAATATTAAATATACAATACAATTATACGCACACAATAACCATAAAAATTTAATGACATTTTAGAATATTAATGAAATAAAACATTTTTTATAAATGATCTTAAAAGTCCCCCACATTGTTATTCTGACATATTACACTTCTTATTCATACCCTTTATAAACACATTTTTTATAACCAAATAAAATGAAACATTAGAAAGGGTGTTCTCATGTTCTCAATAAGGGTAAACAATAGAGATTCTAATTTATGATCATCTACAAGAATAAGATAAAGAAAATGGTATGAGATCATGATCATAACATAAAATATTCATATCTAATATATCATATATCATAAACATGATTCATGAAATAAACCATTATCAATTAAAAATACATTAATAATAACGGTAGATAATCAACATAAATCAATCATCATCCATGATAACATATGATAAGAATAAGATATAAGTTTTGGATATGTATGAAAAAATAGAAAATCATTTAAATATTCAAGAATAAATTCTAATAATATCATAGTATATTTGGTTCACTCATCCTTCTATCATTTCTATATTCAAGGTTCACTACCAAGAATATCCTTTTCTATATAATCACTTACTAAAAAAAATAGTCCACATTCTAGTTTATATTATCTCATAAGAGAAGAAACATTAAAAAATAAATTTTAGGAATATATGATTCTGGATTAATGATCACCATAATCATAATCAATTTATATCTATGACATAACAACATAAAATATTCATCAAATGATCATACCATTATTCATGGAAATGAAATTTATTTCATAATCATTTTATCTTATCATTATAACATATCCCTTAAAAATTAAATTGGTAACATAAACATAACATCATAATAATAATCAACCATCCAGTAAAAGAATATGGATTATATCAATAGATTATAAACCCAATAATTAATTTATGTCATAAAATTATTTTATCATAGATGACAAATGGATTAAAAATATCACTTGAATTGTTTTTTAGGAAAATACCATTTCATCTTTAAATCACATATTAAGATTCTAAAATATTATGAGATATTATAGAAAAAATTTCTTAGAAATGAACTATATAAAATAAGGAATATTCAATCAATTAATGTTCTTGATGGAAGTATAATTTATTCATTCTATATACAAGTAAAAAAAAATCCTTGAAAAACATTGAAAAAATATAGAATTTATTGTCTAGAAAAGCATTTCATTAACAATATTCTTTTTAAAAACATTTAAAATAAATTAAATGGTATTGAAAATGATATTATTTAAATATTTAGTCTAAATATAAAAAAAATTTAGAATAATTACAAAGAGAATTGACATGTAAGAAAATAGTTATCTACTAAAAATGAAATACGATTGGCTTTTCATTAAAAATGGTTTCTTATTTAATTTAAAAACCTAGGACTGGAAAATGGTATAGCTAAATAAATAATAATAAATACATGGATTATAATTAAATTTATTTGTTTTTATGGACGAGATCAATATAAGTTCACTCGGTGATAAATTAAAGAATAAATAATACTGAATAAATTGATATTGGAACACAAATTTCGTTCCTTAGCTGCTTTCCTTATTTTTAAAAATTAAAATCACTTTTATAATATGTTGAGAAAGTGTAGTCTTCAATAACACTCTATTTTATTAAGGGGGAGATTGTTGAGAACAACACTCTATCTCTTTGTGATGATTTTGATGTTCACAAATACCCTTATTTTTTATTCTAATGATTTAATTTTTAGTATATTTTAGGAAATTAATATTATTTATTTATCTATTTTAAAATAATATTTATGCGTTTTAATCCGCATGGAATATTTTAAAAAGTGTTTGAAAATCACTTTAGCATGTTCTGGAAACACTGTTCATAATCTATGTGTTCGGAAATCACTTTAGAGTGTTCTAGAAATGTTTTTCATACTCTATGTGTTTGAAATCACTTTAGCATGTTCTGGAAACACCGTTCATACCCTACATTGAGGAGCGTAGCATAAGGATGAAAACTGTCACATATGTATTATTATAAAAGTATGGTTAAGCAAACATACGTTATCAGAAATGTGTGAAAGAAGGAACCTTACATTTGGATTATCAGAAAAGTATGGAAGAAGTATGTTACATTTGTTTCTCAAAAGTATGGTTCATCGACCTTACTTTTATAGACAATCATATGTTTTATTGAAAAGTATGGATCATGAATGTTACGTTTTGAAGTAGAGAAAAGTATAGATCATATAACGTACGTTTAAAAAGTGAAGAGAAAAGTATGGATGATCAACCTTACATTTGAAATCAACCTTATGTTTGAAATCAATCTTACGTTTGAAATCAACCTTACATTGTGAACCTTATGCTCAAAAGGATGTATGTTATGCAGTTCAACCCTACATTTGGCGTTGGATATTTAAATTATGACTTTATTAAAGCAATGGTATTTATGCAGATTATTAGGCTGATTTCAAGATAGATTAAAAGGCCAAATCTAAATCACATGTTTTACTAATTCAAAGTTTCTTATTTATAATTAAAAGGATTGATTTATGAGTATCTTTTCATGCCAAATGTTCAGGGGAGTTATGACTGTACTGTTTTTCAAACTTTTGAATATCGCGATTCTAAAGGTGACTTTTGTGGATCTATATTTAAAAGGATAATGCGTGTATTTTTTCTATATATACCTATATTATTTTTCATTACTGATATAGAGGCGAATCATCTAAAAGAAGAAAAATATATATCAACCTATTGAGTTTTTCACTACTATAATTTACAGAGACAATCGAGACTAACAGATCTCCTGTTATGAAGAGTGACAAAGCTCTATTTTCTAATGAAGAAGAAACAAAATTGAAGATTCACCGATTCTACATCGAATATATTTTGGGAATCGACTATTTTTAAGATAGTGAATTATATTTCAAGATGTACTTCAACCGGATAGACTCAGAACTACTCTTACCTGAAGAACATAATTTCTGAAAATCGACAATCCATCGACTATCAATTGTTTGTTGTTGAAATTATGAATAAAAACTAGAAAGTATTTCAAGGAACAAATACTCTTATAATTTGAGTGATTGGCTTCTTGTGATAAGCTATGTTTTAGGTTCTCTGTATGAACCCAAAGGATCTGTTTTATCCTTAACATGTAAAGGTGTCAACTGCCTGCACTCAGTTGTGGAACGATCTATTGATAAGAGGACCAGATAATGAAAATCACCACGCTCATAGAGTAAAGCTTTAGTGGAGTGGACTAGGGGCCTTCTGCATCTCCAAGTAGCATCCATTTCCTTATCGAAAGAAGAAAGGCTTTAAATTCCTTGTATAAACAAAAAGTAAAATTCTTAACTACTAAGATAAATGAATCGTGGATTTGGAATAGAAGACTTAGACACTGCAATATATGTTCTTTACATAAGTTATCTAAGAAACAATTAGTTTCTGATTTTCCTAGTCTCAAATTTGAAAGTGAAAGATTTTGTGATGCATGTCAATTTGGAAAGAAGCACAAATTATCCTTCAAATATATTAAAAAAATTTACTACATCTAAATGTAACATCCCCAAATGATAAAGGGTTAAATGACTAAATGATATGACTCATGTCAACAAGGTGCACCTTCCTTTTTGGAAGCCTACCTGATTAGAACTCCACATTTAAGCGTGTTTATCCTGGAGTAGTAATCAGGATGGGTGACCTCCTGAGAATTTTCTCAGGGTGTGTGTGAGTGAGGACAAAACACACTGGAAAGGACATGTGTTGGCCTGTGGGGACTGTCATTAGTCAGATGACCCGTTCAGGCATGTGGGTGGACCGTAGGGTGGGCCCCACATGTCTGTGGGGCAACTGGTGGTACCTGGTGGGCCAGGACCCGACGACCATGTTAAGGCGTGGTGGTTGTGCTATCACCGAGACTCGGTTGTCACATTTGGTATCAGAGGTGGTACCCAGCCTTAAGTGCGGTGCACTGCCTAGGTTGAGATGTAGGGCCCACAACGAGGGCGTTGTGCTCTAAAGGGGGGGGTGATTGTAACATCCCTAAATGATAAAGGGTTAAATGACTAAATGATATGACTCATGTCAACAAGGTGCACCTTCTTTTTCGGAAGCCTACCTGATTAGAACTCCACAGTTAAGCATGCTTGGCCTGGAGTAGTAATCAGGATGGGTGACCTCCTGGGAATTTTCTCAGGGTGTGTGTGAGTGAGGATAAAACACACTGGAAAGGACATGTGTTGGCCTGTGGGGCCTGTCATTAGTCAGATGACCCGTTCAGGCATGTGGGTGGACCCTAGGGTGGGCCCAACATGTCTGTGGGGCAACTGGTGGTACCTGGTGGGCCAGGACCCGACGGCCATGTTAAGGTGTGGTGGTTGTGCTGTCACCGAGACTCGGTTGTCACATTTGGTATTAGAGGTGGTACCCAGCCTTAAGTGTGGTGCACTGCCTGGGTTGAGATGTAGGTCCCACAACGAGGGCGTTGTGCTCTAAAGGGGGGTGATTGTAACATCCCCAAATGATAAAGGGTTAAATGACTAAATGATATGACTCATGTCAACAAGGTGCACCTTCATTTTCGGAAGCCTACCTGATTAGAACTCCACAGTTAAGCGTGCTTGGCCTGGAGTAGTAATTAGGATGGGTGACCTCCTGGGAATTTTCTCTGGGTGCGTGTGAGTGAGGACAAAACACACTGGAAAGGACATGTGTTGGCCTGTGGGGCCTGTCATTAGTCAGATGACCCGTTCAGGCATGTGGGTGGACCCTAGGGTGGGCCCCACATGTCTGTGGGGCAACTGGTGGTACCTGGTGGGCCAAGACCCGACGGCCATGTTAAGGCGGGGTGGTTGTGCTGTCACCGAGACTCGGTTGTCACATTTGGTATCAGAGGTGGTACCCAGCCTTAAGTGTGGTGCACTGCCTGGGTTGAGATGTAGGGCCCACAACGAGGGTGTTGTGCTCTAAAGGGGGGGTGATTGTAACATCCCCAAATGATAAAGGGTTAAATGACTAAATGATATGACTCATGTCAACAAGGTGCACCTTCCTTTTCGGAAGCCTACCTGATTAGAACTCCACAGTTAAGCGTGCTTGGCCTGGAGTAGTAATCTGTGGGGCAACTGGTGGTACCTGGTGGGCCAAGACCCGACGGCCATGTTAAGGCGGGGTGGTTGTGCTGTCACCGAGACTCGGTTGTCACATTTGGTATCAGAGGTGGTACCCAGCCTTAAGTGTGGTGCACTGCCTGGGTTGAGATGTAGGGCCCACAACGAGGGTGTTGTGCTCTAAAGGGGGGGTGATTGTAACATCCCCAAATGATAAAGGGTTAAATGACTAAATGATATGACTCATGTCAACAAGGTGCACCTTCCTTTTCGGAAGCCTACCTGATTAGAACTCCACAGTTAAGCGTGCTTGGCCTGGAGTAGTAATCAGGATGGGTGACCTCCTAGGAATTTTCTCAGGGTGTGTGTGAGTGAGGACAAAACACACTGGAAAGGACATGTGTTGGCCTGTGGGGCCTATCATTAGTCAGATGACCCATTCAGGCATGTGGGTGGACCCTAGGGTGGGCCCCATATGTCTTTGGGGCAACTGGTGGTACCTGGTGGGCCAAGACCTGACGGCCATGTTAAGGCGGGGTGGTTGTGTTGTCACTGAGACTCGATTGTCATACTAAACCTCTAGAACTTATACATATTGATCTGTTTCTACCTTCAAGGGTAAAAATCTTGGCCGGTAAATTATATGGGTATGTTTTAGTTGATGACTATTCTAGATTTACTTGGATTTATTTTTCAAAATATAAAAATGAAGCTTTAACTATATTTGAATGTTTTTGAAAAGCTATTCAAAATGAAAATGATTGTAAAATAATTTCATTAAGAAGTGATCATGTTGGAGAATTTGAGAAACTAGAATTTAATAACTTTTTCTCAAATATGGGTATTAAACACACCTTCTTTGTACCAAGAACACCTCAAAAAATGTAATTTTTGGAAGAAGAAATAGGACTATTCAATAAATTTCTAGGACTATGCTAAATGAATATAGTCTTCCTACCTATTTCTGGGCAGAATCTGTAAACACAACCTATTATATAATGAATAGAGATTTAATTAGAGAAATTTTTAAAAAGACACCCTATGAACTCTAGAATAACAGAAAACCTTAAGTAAATTACTTTAATGTTTTTTGGATGCAAGGTTTACACCTTAAACACCAAGGAAAATCTTGGTAAGTTTGATCCAAAATCTGATGAAGGCATTTTATTAGGATATTCTGCTACTTATAAATCTTATAGAGTTCTTATAAAAATTCAAGGATTGTTGAAGAATCAGTTCAGGTGAAATTTTATGAATCTTATCCCTTTGATAAAAGGAAAGACAAAATTAATGAATCTGACTCTAATGATATCAGGATACTTGAGAACATAAAAGATTTTTTTTAAAAAGAGTTAATTGAAATTAAGTCTTGTTCAGAAGAACATGACATTGAAGAACCTAACAGTGTACTACCTAGATAGTCTAGAACCCTAAATAATCACCCTTTAGAAACTATTATAGGAGACCTAGACACTGGAATAAAAACTAGAATAAATTTAGTAAATCTTGTTGAATTCTCTGCCTTTATATCCCAATTAAAACCTAAGACATTAGAAGAAGCCATAGATGATGAAAGTAGGATGATAGAAATGCAAGAAGAACTAAACCTGTTCAAAATAAATGAATTTTTGAAATTATTTGAAAGACCATTGAACTATCCAGTTATAGTAACTAAATGGGTCTTTATAAATAAAAAAAATGTTCAATGAATAATAACTATAAATAAAGAAAGACGGGTAGCTAAAGGTTATAATCAAGAAGAAGGTATAGATTATGATGATACCTTTTCACCTGTAGCTAGATTAGAAGTCATTTGGATCCTTTTAGACTATGCATCCCATAAGAACTTTAAATTATTTCAGATGGATGTTAAGTCTGCATTTTTAAATGGTTACTTATTAGAGAAAGTTTATGTTGAGCAACCTCTTGGTTTTGAAAATTCACAAAAACCAGATTTTGTTTTTAGACATACTAAAGCTCTTTATGGCCTTAAACAAGCACATAGAGCTTGGTATGAAAGATTAATTTATTTTATTTTAAAAATTATTTTACTTTTGGGATGGTAGATCTAACATTGTTTAAAAAAACTGTCAACTCTAATATTTTATTGGTTCAAATTTATGTTGATGGTGTAATTTTTGGTTCAACAAACAAAAAACTTTTCCATGAGTTTTCAAATTTAATGCAAAAGGAATTTGAAATGAGTATGATAAGAGAATTAAATTTCTTCTTGGACATCAAATTTATCAAAAATATTTGGGAAATGTTTTAAATCAAACCAAATTCATTATTGATGTACTAAATAAATTTGGACTTGAAATTAGTAAGACATATTAAACTCCTATATGAACTAATATAAAACATGATTTGGATGAAACTGGAAAATAAATTGACAATAAGTTATATAGAGGAAAGATTGGTATTTTATTATATCTTACTGCTAGCAGGCCTGATATAATGTACTCAGTAAGTCTTTCAGCTATATTTAAATATGATCAAAAAGAATATCACTTAAGTTTTGTCAAAAGAATATTTATATTTTTAAAAGGAACTATTTTTAAATCTCTTCTCTATCCAAAAACTTCTGATTTTAATTTAATTTCATATTCATATGAAGACTTTGGATGTTTTAGATTATATAGAAAAATCACCTCAGGGACTTGTCACTTTTTAGGAAAATCCTTAGTGTCATGGTCTAGTGAGAAACAACACTCAGTTTCCCTGTCAACAGTCGGGGAAAAATATGTATCTGTAGGAAGTTTATGTGAACATGTTTTGTGGATGAAAAACACTCTTATGGATTTTGGACTAAATTTTAATAATACACCTATTTTATGTGATAATATAAGTACTATAAATATTTCAAAAAACCTTATTAATCATTCTAGGACTAAACATATTGATATCAAACATCACTTTCTAAGAGACTATGTTCTTAAAAAGGATATATTCTTAGAATTTTTGAGCACTAAAATTCAATTAGTTGATATTTTTACTAAACCACTTCCCAATGAAAGGTTTAATTTTATTAAGGGGTAGATAGGTTTATTTATTTTTAAATATTTTTTTTATTTTCTAATTCTTATTTTGATTGCTTTTATTATTACTTATTTTTAGAATTATTTAAAATTTTTGTTGGTACATTTTTAAACTTTTATTGTGTTAGTTTTTACATTTAAATAATGTAACAATTACTATGTGTGTAATGACACGGTAATCAAGGATGTCAGAAACCATTTCTAGTTCTAAACCTGTTCATTTTCTCAAAACCCTTCAAAATATCGAAAACTTCTACTGCTCTTCTCTACCCACACATAAACCTTTGAACCCCTAAATTTCAAACCTTCATAACCTTGAAATAGAATTGTTCAAGACATAGAGAATCAATGAAAGAGAATATAGTAGTGCCAAGTGACATCGCTCAACATGATGAAAGATTTTTCAAGGAAAAGTGGTCGATCTAGAATGGTTGTACCAGAAGAATATAATGCTGAGTCAAGCCCAAACATTTCAGAAACTCGAGCAAAACTTTAATAAAGACTATAAAGAATTTCTATATGAGTTATAAATTAGTCACTTTTTCAGAACTATTCAGTTATGTTTGGGAAAAGATAAAGATTCAATAATTTCTCAGATCGAGGATATAGATTTTTTTATTTCATCTGTGGAGATAGCCAAAATTCTTAACTGCCCTCATGAGGAAGTTTTTCATTTTAATTTAAATAATATTTGTGATAATGTCCATAATTTTGAAGACATTATGTATTTTCTGTTTGGTTCTACTAATATAAGGAAAATGTTAGTGAAATATCTAGAGTCTGACCAGAAGATTCTAGTCAAATTTGTGTAAAAAGGTATTACACACCGAATGACAGAGATGGAGAAAATATTGTACCATGATATGTACATAATGTTTCTGTTTATGAGTGATATTTAGTTGAATTTTCCAAGATTTATGGTCAGATGTCTCAACTACTGCTCCCAACCAGAAGCAAGGATGAACTTATATCCCTTTGGAAGGTTTATTTCAAAGATATTATTTAAGAAAGATATAATAAGGTTGGTGGATTCCCAAGTTAGATGCCACCATAGAAACATTTTTAATGCTAGAACACTGAGGAAAATTGGTTTCTTTTGGAGCATAATAAAATAAAAACTCATGCCTGTTGTAGTATAAGAAGAAAAAGAGAGTGCTCAGGAGCTACCTGCAAAATAAAAATAAGGAGTACCTGAATATAGAAACAGTGTTGTTTCAAGGAGGATATGGTTTGAAGCAGTTTATCCACCTACAGATGAGGAAAGTCAAGAAGAATTTCAGAGGAAAAGGTATAGAGTGGTTCAAGCTAGAGAGGAGACAACTCAAACAAAACTAGATGAAACTGAACCTCTTTTGAGCTATAGATTTATTAGAGAATCTACAGTACAAGACATAGCACAACCAACAGTTTCTTAGATTGAAGTGACTCCTCCAGTGGAATAAGAAATTATGCCTTAGGAATAAGTAGAGGCATAGGTTGCACCTTGTACTGACCTTCTAGAATCTATTCAAAAGGAATTCGATCAAGAGGGAACAGTTTTAGAAGATCCAATATTAGAGGAAATAAATGAATAATATGCTCAGGATGAGCAAGAACCTAACCCAGTAGAGAACCCTTCTGAAATTCACACTGAAATTATTAGTGAGTATTTTTCTGTGGATGAGTCAGGAAAGGACTCGAAGGAAAAATCAATGGAGAATCCAGTACAGAGAAATGATGAAGAGAATTCAGATGATGAATACCTACCTCTAGCAATGATAAATCCATTGGAATCTTGGACTGAGAATCATGCCCAAGGTGCTCTAATTCTGATAATGATCATGTTTATGAGTTGATTTGAAAATGTAATAAAGTTCAAGATGAAAATGCATCTTTGATAAGTGAATTAGAAAAAGAGAGGTAGAAGTTTCAGAACCTGAAAGATAATTATATATCTAAGTAATAAGTTTAAATTTTCAAGAAGGAAATGTTGGGGAAGTTTCAAATATCAAATTTGAAATGGTAATGAAGTCGGATTTACTATAGTCTAAATCTTTCAAGGAGAAAAAATTTGCAGCTATCGGAAATAATGAAGCCAGTACATCAGGTACTTCACCTGATCTGATTATAATATTTCAGGCCATTACAGTATCAATGAGAAATATGAATGACAGACTACAGGACCTTCAATGTAATAGTGCTCCTTTATCTATATTGTTGGACAATCAGAAGTTTCTTATTCAGTATTTGACTTCGAATGAACCTGGAATTAGAGTTTTGTTGAATCAATTTATTGATAAGTTAACTCTTTTTATGGAGAAGGAAGAGAGGCCAAATGAGTTCTTCAGAGTCAAATTGATTGAAGACATCCATCTGAATCAGGAAAGAAGAGATCTCATAATCCAGTTAGGCAATGGATCGATGAAAATGTTGAGACTGTAGATGTCAGAAATCAAGGAAGTTATTCAAAGCACATGAAACCTTTCGCATACCTTAACCTAGCCTTGATTCCTATTTTCATTCATGTACTAATACTATTTTCAATAAAATATTTATGCATTCTTTGTTTATATGTTATTGATTTGTTTTACTGTATTGTCCATATTAAAGTGTCTATAATCCAACTTCAAATATTAATAAACATTTTATAATAGAATTTACTTAAGTTCAAGTTCTATATTAAAATGTGTTATATTTATTATTCTATTAATCTTTTTGATATCACAAAAAGGGGGAGAAATGTGGATAAACACAAATATTTTTTTTGGGAGAAATATGGATAAACACAACATATTTTTTTAGGAGAAATATGGATAAACACAACATTTTTTACTCATATGAAGAAAATAAAACATTTCATTTTGAGAGGAGAAATCCTTTTTAAGAAAATTTTTTTAGATAAACATAAAATTATTTATTTATAAAGGATGAGATATTATTTTAATTTATAAAGGGAGAGAAAATGTAAAAATTAGGAAATATTTTTGATAAAATAAAATATTTTTTTATCTTTGAAAAAATATAAATTATATGCAATTAATTTTGTAAGATAATTTTATTTGTTATTTCATGCGTTTTGTGATCATCAAAAATCTAGAGATTGTTGAGCAAGTGTGGTATTTAACAAAACTCTATTTTATTAAGGGGGAGATATTTGAGAATAACACTATATCTCTTTGTGATGATTTTGATGTTCACAAATACCCTTATTTGTTATTGTAATGATTTTATTTTGAGTATATTTCAGTAAATTGATATTATTTATTTCTCTATTTTGAAATAATATTTATGCGTTTTAATCCTTGTGAAATATTTGACAAATTTTTCGGAAATCACTTTAGCGTGTTCTGGAAACACTGTTCATACTCTACGTGTTCGGAAATCACTTTAGCATATTCTAGAAAAATTGTTTATACTCTACATGTTTGGAAATCACTTTAGCGTGTTCTAGAAACACAGTTCATACCCAACATTGAGGATCATAGCATAAGGATGAAAACTATCACTTATGGATTATCAGAAAAGTAGGGTTAAGAAACCATACATTATCAGAAAAGTGTGGAAGAATGAACCCTGTGTTTGAATTATCAAAAAAGTATGGAAGAAGTATATTACGTTTGTTTCTCAAAATTATGATTCATCAACCTAAATTTTTTAGACAATCGTATGTTTGATTAAAAATTATGGATCATGAAGGTTACATTCTGAAGCAGAGAAAATTATAGATCATATACCATACGTTTAAAAAGTGAAGAGAAATGTATGGATGATCAGCCTTACATTTGAAATAAACCTTACATTTGAAATCAATCTTACGTTTAAAATCAACCTTACATTGTGAACCTTATGTTCAGAAGAATGTATGCTATGCAGTTCAATGCTACATTTAGTGTTGGAGATTTAAATTGTGACTTTATTAAAGAAATAGAATTTATACAGATTATTAAACTAATTTCAAGCCAGATAAAAAAACACGAATCTAAAGCGCGTCTTGGCTGATTCAAAGTCATTTATTTATAATTCAAAGGATCAATTTAAGATGATATTTTCATGCCAAATTTTCAGGGGAGTTACAACTGCTCTGTTATTCAAACTTTTGAATATCGCAATTCTAAAGGTGAATTTTGTGGATATAAATTTAAAAGGATAATATTCATCTTTATTCTATATATACCTATATTATTTTTCATTACAGATATAGAGAATGTGTGGTCTTCAACAATACTCGATTTTATTAAGGGGGATATTATTCAGAACAACACTCTATCTCTTTGTGATGATTTTGATGTTCAAAAATACCCTTATTTATTATTCTAATGATTTTATTTTGAGTATATTTCAGAAAATTCATATTATTTATTTCTCTATTTTAAAATAGTATTTATGTGTTTTAATCCACATGGAATATTTGACAAAGTGTTTAGAAATCACATTAGCGTGTTCTGGAAACACTGTCCATACTCTACATGTTCATAAATAACTTTAACATGTTCTATAAACACTGTTCATACTCTACGTGTTCGGAAATCTCTTTAGCGTGTTCTGGAAACACTGTTCCTACCCTACATTACGGAGCGCAGTGTAAGGATGAAAACTGTCACTTATGGATTATCAGAAAAGTATGGTTAAGCAACCAGACTTTATCAGAAAAGTGTGAAAGAATGAACCTTACAATTGGATTATTAGAAAATTATGGAATAAGTATCTTAAGTTTGTTTCTAAAAATTATGGTTCCTCGACCTTACTTTTATAGACAATCGTATTTTTGATTGAAAAGTATGGATCATAAATGTTATGTTTTGAAGAAGAGAAATGTATGGATCATATACCACACGTTTAAAAATTGAATCAAAAAGTATGGATGATCAACCTTACATTTGAAATCAACATTACCTTTGAAATAAATCTTACATTTGAAATGAACCTTACATTTTTAACCTTAAGTTTAGAATAATGTATGCTATGCAGTTCAACCTTACGTTTGGCGTTGGATATTTAAATTACGACTTTATTAAAGCAATGATATTTATGCAGATTATTAAGCTAATTTCAAGCCAGATTAAGAGCCTGAATCTAATGTGTATCTTTGACTGATTCAAAGTCGTTTATTTATAATTCAAAGGATTGATTTAAGAGGAACTTTTCACACCAAATTTTCAGGGGAGTTATGACTGCTCTGTTATTCAAACTTTTGAATATCGTGAGTCTAAAGGAGACTTTTGTAGATATAAATTTAAATGGATGATGCTCGTCTTTATTCTATATATTCCTTTATTATTTTTCATTACAGATATATAGGTGAATCATCAAAAAGAAGAAAAATATATATCAAGATCTTGAGTTTTTTACTGCTACAATTTATAGAGACAATCGAGACTTACATATCGGTTATTACGAAGAGCAACAAAGCTATGTTTTCTGAAGAAGAAGAAACACGATTGAAGATTCACCGATTCTACATCGAATATCTTTTGTGAATCAACTATTTTTAAAATTATTAATTATATTTCAAGATCTACTATAATTGTATCAAATAAAAACTACTCTTACCTAAAGAATATAATTTTTGAAAATTGATGATCCAACGACTGTCAATTGTGTGATGTTGCAATTTTGAAGAACAACTAGAAATTATTTCAAAGAAAAAATACTCTTTTACTTTGAGTGACCGACTTCTCATACTAAGCTATGTGTTAGGTTCTATGTATAAACCAAAAGGTTTTGTTTTAGCCTTAACTTGTAAAGTTTTCAACTGCTTGCACTCAGTTGTGGAACGGTCTATTGATAAGAGGGACAGATAGTAAAAATCCCCAAGCTCGTGGAGTAGAGCATTGGTGGAGTGGACTAGGGGCCTTCTGTTCCCTAAAACACTATACATCGTGCATCCTTTTCTATTTATTTTCCACTGCTTAATCATTCTGATAAAGTTAAAAGGATAGATCATGATCTCGCGAAGAAATTGTAAAAGACACAATTCACCCCTCTCTTGTGTATATTTGGTATAACCCCGTCCAACATAATAAATATATATTGATTTTAGATATACTATATAACCATATTAATATATAATTAATTATATATCATTACATTATAATTTTTTATTATCATTTTATTCATAATATATCCATTAACACAAACATCTGGGTGAAAACCTGTATGTTTTCAATGCATGTTTTGATTTGGTAGTCCCATTACATAAACATTGATCATGGATTCATCATATCAAGAATATTAATCAACAAATAAGTTTCAAATTTATTCATCATGTACATTTTAATAATTAATCATATAATGTGGTGATGAAAAATGTTTTACATCACTGGGTGGAACTGGTAGTCAACATGTACAAACATGTTATGTTATCATTTTCCATCAATGGAATGGCATGAATGTTGTTAATATATTATAATAAAAGTATCCTAATAATTTAATTAATATAATATTAAAAAATTAAATACAAAATAATAACCAATTATGAATTAAGGTGTTGTGAAATTAATCATATCACTATGTTGAGTCTGAAGTCCACACATACGCTAGAGCGATACATTCATTTCCCATCTAGCGTAAGGGATATGGGAAATGGTTGATTTATAATCAAAATAAAAAAATAAATATATTTATTACAATGGATTAAATATTTTATAATGGGTACCATAAATTTTTATGAGTTACATGAGTAAAAAAAGTTGAATTTGTTGTGTTCATAGTTATACCTCTTCATTGAGAAACCTCCATGGGCTTATACCTTAATCCTTTGAAGGAATATATTATGACCAAAAAATAAAATTAAGAAAATATGGAGGTATGATAAAAAAAAATTATAGAGTTAATTTTCCTATATATAAGTCTCATTAATTTTTTATAATAGAGGAGAGTTCGTATCCTTTTATAAGGGAGAGACAGGACGTACTAGGAATTTTTAAAATGATTAAAATTTAATAATATCATACACATGTCAGGTTGATAAAAAAATTAAATTACTAAAATATAGGATTTATAAGTTTGAATTATATTAAAAAACCATATTAAATAAACTATGTTTTTATATTGTAATCTGTAACTTTTAGTTTAAACCCATAGAAAACCCTTTATAACCCAATCCATAGTAACAAAATATTTCTATTTTTACTACTCAATATGACATTAAAATTAGTTTAACTTTTAAAATTATTTTAATTATTATTGTTAAAAATATTTAATATATTTTATAGGATTAAATTTCTATAATTATAATAAATTCATTTTAAAAAAATCATGTGAAACAAAACAAATATCATTTTTAAAAAAATCCATTTTGAAGCATAAAAATAATTTTACATTAATTTAAATCCTTGAAAAACTATCAGATGAATGATAAAATATTTATATAAATATATTATATAAAATATTTATTAAAATCATAAATATTGTGATAATAATTTACTTTATTAATTTAAATGCATATTATTTCCACAAAAATGTTTTTTATAATAACATGTCTTTTTGACTTTCAGATGAAATTATTTTTATTTCCAAAAAACTAATAACCACTTAATTATTTTTATACATGAATAAATAATAATTTTCTATAATTTATATAGTGATATGCATACCCTCCAAGCCATAATCTTGGAGATAATTGTCAAATTAAATAATAATATTTTAATAGTGTATTGTCGTTCACTTAAATTCGGTGTTATATTAAAAGAAAGCGTTCCAAGAAAAAAAATATTAAAGAGAAATATATCATTTAATATCTTTTTAGGACATCATGTAACACAATTTATTCCCAAAAAACTTATTTTCATGATTCTCATTTCATATCCATTTGTGAAGAATATTGATATTAGATCATATTTTTCATTCTACTATATACATTCGTTCTACTATATTGTTGAGAGTACCCCATATCAAGAACCCCCATTTTATGCCTCTATTCAAAAACATTGTTGAAAAATATTTGAATGGTCATGGACCCTGTATCCACTCATTTTTTGATTACTAATGAAAAATCCATATGAAACATCCATGTCATGGACCATTATACCCAAGTCATCGATGTCAATATTCTGTCAGGAAATTATGAAATTACATAGACATGGGAATCTCATAATTACATGAATTATAGAAAACATTTCATTACATATAGTCTCAATTACATATTAGTTTTGAATTTTAGGAAGTTAAAAGAAAATATTGACTTACAAAACCCATATTGTTTTCTATTCATAGTAATTTCCCCTACTATAAAAACAACTACTCTACCATAACAATATTACAACATATACCACATATCCTCTATAGGATATACTCATATAGACCTATCATATGAATTACTTTTCTTTATAACCATGGGAAATAAAAATATAATAAATTTTTGTGTTGAAAAACTAAGTAGAAGAGAGAATAATAAATAAACATCAAAGATAATAAGTGAGTATAATATGAACATATGTGTTTGATAATATAATCACATAACACTAAAAATACATAATTAATTCATCAATAATATTAATAAGATAATAATCATTGACTGAGGAATTTATATTTAGTGAATTATTATCATAGGATCATGGTATTAATGGTAGTACATGGGTCATAACATATGAACATAGACACAAGAAATTAAATATAATTCGATGACGCATAACATGATCATTAGTACATGAGGCATAACATAATCATAATTAAATTTTCCCAAAAATTATTGTATGTGAATGAGCGTAAAGTGATCATATGTACATGAGGTATGACATTATTGTAAGTATACGATGCATAATGTGATCATAATTCCATGAGACATAAAATGGGAATGTAGAAACTATATAATCATGATAAATTAATGACTATATCACAAATATTCATAACTAAGGTGTTTTAGGAGTTTATTACCTTGGTTATTCACAATGTAATCATAAAAACATTAGGATGGAATGTTTCAAAGGAATAAAAACATGTCATATCCAAATATTAATTCCTTACCCAATGCATTGGATTTATATCAGGGAACACCATCTATGTTAATAAGTTTTTTTAGAATTGAATCATAAAAGATGAACATGAAATACTACATGGGTATCATAAGAATTTTATCTTTTGAGATTAACTCATTACCAATATTATTGGAGTGATATTATGGATGAAACTCCATATGTATCTCATTATGTGTCTCACGTCAATCCAAATCATGAGAATATATCATTATAATTAACAAGTATGGAATTTGGGTTTCTAATATGGATTTACCAAATAATTTAAATAATTATATATATTGTTGTAAATTTGAATGATATTTTTTGGGTATTTATAACATGAAAATATAACATGGAAAATCAAGGATTGACGTCTGTAGTGTGAAAGACATTAAAAATAGATTATGGGATGAGTTAAATGAGAGATAAAGATTGATTATCATCAATATGGACTCATTTTTAAAGTAATAGGTAATATTATAAACATGTAGAATAATAATAATATAAAATTCAAAAGGATTATAGAAAATGAGATGCAAAAATTTAAAATAGAAGTGAGATAATTAATGGGTGATTTGGATGAGTGACGAGTAATGAAAAGGGATTATGAAATGGTTTCAATGATATAATAAGTTAGTATCTCTTTATAAGTGTATCATTTGGAATCAATTGTTTATAAATTATTACTTGTAAGTATAATCATATGGAAACCAAAAGGGTTTACCACAAAGTCTTTACATGGATCAAAATGTGAAGGAGAACACTTACCATTCTAATTATATTCATAATGAATGGTAAGACTATTTAGAATTTAGTAATTTCCTGGTAAGGATTAAAAGAAGTAGGGTATATGGAATTCAGGTTTAATTCCTTTGGGGCAGAGATGGATGGTATAAAGTGTGGTAGTAAGAACCTTTCATATGTGAAAATAGGTTCTTTTCAGAGAAAATAATATTTTGTATGCTGTAATAATGGTATCACATTTGTGTAAAGTGGGATTGAATTTTTGTGGAGTAAGGTGGGAGAGTGTTGTTTAGAAATATATATTTTAATTTCAATCTGAATAATTTTATATTAGATAGTCTATTATTGTAAATAATTTAACAAAATTTTAGAAACATTAGATTATCCATTTTGAAACATATTAATCATGATAAAATAAAAATAATTGTATTTATTTTATCAAAATATATATGATGATCCATCCAAAAAAATCATTATAATGAATCATATTTTTTTCTCAATTATACCAAATTTTGTTTCAAATATTTAGAAAATTAATATTAAAATTAAAACATAATATGTTTAGAAAATAATTTTTCTAAAGTGATGACGTTTTAATGGTTATGAGTACTTAATATTGTTTAATATTAATTATATATTAAATAAGTTTATATTAATTTTTATATTTGTAAGAAACTCACTTTTGAGTCATAATTTAAAATAGATCCTTTAAATTTGAAAATATGTATAATATTTAGAAATGTATTATTCTTTGAAAAATAACCAGTTTTCCATGGTAAGTAATTTTTACATAAATAGTTTAAATTTAATTAATAAAAATTTTAGGGTAATTATTAAATAATTTTTAAATTCCAAATATAATTTTAAAATAAATTTTATCATATATAATTTCATGTTTTCAAAAATCAACTTTATCTTTAGTACATGATAACTAATGAAACACATTTTCAGAAACCATGTTCTTTTAAGAACAAAAACGATTTGTAGAATAAAAATTTAAATTTAAATTGATTTCCATGATATAAATTAGTTTTTTATAAAAACAATAAATTTACATATTCTTTTAAAACAATAAAATATATTTAATTATAATAAAAGACAACATACAATTTCCTTTATTGGAAAACATTTTTTATATTCATAAAATGTTAAACATGGTCTCATAGTATTTCAAATTGTATAGTCATAGTTTTTAAAATGCATTTTATCAAAAAAAATTAAAATAAACATATTGGCCAGGATTATAAATGTAATATTTTTGGTAAAAACTGTATTTTCATTTTTTTACTAAAAAGTTTCAATTTCATATAAATCCTAATAATTCATAATAAACTAAATTTGACATTATAAATTAAAAGATTAAGTTCTTTTTATACAATTAGAATTAATAAATTAATAAATTTAGTTTTTTACTGATGATAAAATATATAGTTAAAAATAGAACACGTTGAAAATTATCAATTTTGAAAATTAATTGTTTTTAATACTATTTCAGCTCAATTTATATTTTAAATATTATTAATATAATATTTCAAAATTGACCATTTTATTTATAATTATTAAATATACAACACTTAATGGAGAATAGATCCTAAAAAGTAATTATTTATTAAAAAGTCATTACCATTGTAATTAGCTATTTGTAGTCTACAAATTTAATCTTACTAATCCATTTATATTAATTTATTCCATTAAATTTAATAAATATATGATAACATACATTAATAATTTTAATTTTATTAATAATATGTAATACATATATAAATATATAAAAATATATAATAAAATATATTTTTATTTTATTATTATTTATTCATAGACTATAGTATTTTAATTTTACAACTAACAATACATGAATTCAGTACACCTATTAGATATATATATATATATATCCAATGACCTTATTTCAAATTGTAAAATTTCAAAATACTATAATTATAAAAAATATATCTCATTCCAATATATAGCCTTATGAAACTCATTTATTCAATTAAAGTCACATATCTAAGGTCACAAATGTCATTTCCATAGTTTTCATTTTATATATCACTGTATTATGTATACGTTCATGGTGTTATTCCCCATTATTGGTTTTCCATGGCTATTGTAAATCCTCAAGGACTATGTTAATGTTGGATATCACCTAGTTATGAAGACATAATTATTTTATATTTATTTCTCCCTTTTAAAATTTTAACTTTTTAATGATTTTATAATACACAGTGATTAATTATCCATGGGGCGTAATAATTTATTTTAGGTTATTTTGTTTCAATGTGTGTTTATGAAAACTTAATTGTTTTTAATATTATTTTCAATATTTTATAACTTATTTACTAATATTTTTTAATTACATTGAACAAATAGAATAAGAAGAAATACGGTTTTGAATTATGCCCATATTGATTATAGAAGTAATAGTTTCCAAAAACATTAGGTGTTATATTGTCCCCATTATATAAATTTGATCATTACAATATTAATTATGACTAAAAATAAATTTACTTATGGGTATCTAAATGATTTTCATGACTCAATATATATTATAAAATGATGTGGACTCCATAATTTGACTGATAAGACTAAGACACACATCTTTTCACTTCATTATGTTGACCAATTTATTTTTTCCCTCATAAATAGTGTCTTTGTTCCCCCCATTTCCTTAAATAGAAAATATCAAATTTTCTATAATAAATTATATTTTTTATTCTTACCACATTATTTACAAGATGGAAATTTAACATTCTTTACTTCATTATCGGTATCACCTAAACATCCATGAGACTATATCATTCTCTCCATCCGTTTTGTTTGGGAATTCAACTTCATTTATTTTGAATAAGAATTTTTGATAATTGGTCTAGTATAATCATAATATTTATTACTATAGTTTGTATCTCATTATTATTCCCATTGGGATAATCTCAATATTTTCTAGGTAACCCATTATTAACCTGGTTCTATTAGGATTCAATAATTTCTAAAACCAAAAGTGTTTATCATGAATGATTAAAACCTTAATAAAATTACTATTTTATAATTACACAAAATTATATAATATTGAATATATTATATTTCATTTCATTTTAACCAAAATCATTTTTCATACTATATTGGCTTCTTTATTTTGTGTTCTTGTATTTACATTTACCTATGTACTTGAAATAACAAATCATTCATAATATATTATAAAGAGAATGTGATGAAAAAAACAACATCCCCAGGGGTGTATAGAAAAGTCTATAGTTTTATACCCACTCATTATTCATGTGGTTGAATATTGAGTTTATATTCAAAAAAAAAATTAGGTTGATTACCCCTAGATAAATCTATACAACAATCATATCCACTTACTAGTATCCATACGAGGATATAAATTTTAGGATAAACACTCAATATGTACTTTACCAAATCTTTGGGATGTTATCTTATACCTAAAAACAACCCTTATACAAATCCCAAGTTTATTATCAAAATTTCCCTTTTCAAAATAAAAAAAATATTTAATATTACCTTAACTAACCAAAAATGATATCCATTCCTTTGAAATTATGATCACACATTACTTATCAACCACTAAATTAGCCTCTACTATCATCCTAAGTTATAAATTTATATAAACCCTTACTCTCATACAAACTATGATTCTATATAGATGTTATCGCCTCCTAATTACCTGACATATGGTAAATATTTCATTATATACATTCTAAATACATTTTAGGTTTATATTTTTGGATAATTAAGAAAAAAAATTATCCAACAAAACCCATCAATTTTTATGGTAAATTAAAATTTTACCACTATATAAACAACTTCTCAACTGTAATGAGAATTTAATATCTCCAAAAAACCCTCCTCATGAGATAATATTCTATAAACTCTCTATGCATTAATTTTATTTATAACCCTTGGAAATGGAAACCAAAAAAAGAGTTGGGCCAAAATTCTCATCAAGTGTAAGCATAAGAAATAACCATTAATGCTCATAATTGACAAAAAGATGAACATTTTTGTATAAGAATATAATTGATGAACATATACAATAAAAAATAGTATATACCCAATAGTTATAAGAAAAGAATCATATAATGTGTCTTTAATAATAGGAAAATAGGTTTCATAGGATCATGGAAACATAGATATAATTCATGTAATATGATGTAAACATGAATATTAGAAAATGAACATATATACAAGAGGCCTAACTGAATAATAAGTACATGATACATAACTTAATAGAAAGTCCATAAAGAATAACATGATCATATTTACATGATAATAAAATTATCATAAATACTAGTGTCATAACATGATCATAAGTAAATGAGGCATAACATGATCATAAGTAATTGAGTAATAACATGATAATATAGCCACAACATATTCATTTGACATTTATAATAATACAAATAATGTTCACCACTATGGTGTCTTAAAGTAATATTAATATGTTTATTAACAAATTTATCCTAAAACATTACCATATCCTGTTTCCAATGTATCATGAACATTTCATCTCTAGAGATTAATTCTTACCCAATTTATTAGAGCGCTATAAAGGTGAACCCTCCAAATTAAAAAGGTGGATTACTGTGGAATTTTAAATCCATTTCATGGAATGTTTATTGGGTATCATGAACATTTAATATCTATAGTAGAAATATTTACCTAATTCATTAGAGTTTTTTCAAGTAACAACTTTTTGATATAATAGAAAACCATAATCTACAAAAATAACATATAAGTAATAAAAAATACCAAAATCTATTTAATTTATTTGAAAATATTAATAAAGTTTAAAAAAGCTAAAACTAGTTTTTAAAATGTTACAAAACAAATATTTTTACTACTTAAACACATATTTTATCAACTAAAAATATTATTATAAACTTCATGGTATTTCTTATACAAGTTGATATTTTCAGATGAAAAAATGTATTTTCACTAATCATTTAATAATTCACTATTTTATAAAAACCAAAAAAAATCACACCCAGCTAATTTTGTCTTTAAAATTTTACAAAAAAAATTCATTTTATCTAATTAAAATTTTATAATTATTAATTTTATTTTTTACACAAATATGTAAAATACAAAGATATATAAATTTTATTGGAAAATGTTAATTTTTAAAGTTATGTGACTTAATATTAACTTATATCAATTTCAAATTTAAATCTCTATTATAAAATTTAAAATGTTTTACAATTAAATTAATACAATAAAATGGTTAATACTTAAATGACTAAATTTACATTAAAATATTTAATTTATTTTTAAAAAATCCTTATCTATAAAATTAATTATTTATATTTAAAATATATAATTTTAATAATCCACTGAAATTAATTTAAATCTATCGATTTTATAAATATATAATATTTAACATTAATAATTATTATGCTATTAATAAAATTTAATGAAGAAAAATGTCTATTTATATATATTACAATGTGAATTTATTTGATTATTTATTATTTATGGAATAAATTATTTTTATTTTACTTCTAACAATAAACAAATTTAATATACATATTGGATACATGTATATCCAATTTACATTTTTAAAAAGAAAATATTTTTAAAGACCATATTTATAAAAAATATATCTAATTCATATATATATCTATAATAAACTCATTTATACCATTCCACTCACACTTCATAAGTCACATGTCTCATTTCATTAGATTACACTTTAGATCTCACAATATTCATTCTTATTTTATAATTTTCTTCATCATTATAGGATTTATTTAAATACAGGAGATCCTCAAGGGTGAATATAATCTAGGTTATCCATTAGTGTTAATGATCATAGTATTTTATATTTATTTTCCCATATTAATATTTTATTTTCTAATGGAGATTACAATCCTTGGTGTTTAATAATACGTTTTTTATAATACATAGCATCATGTGATTTTGTTTGTAAGGTTTATCTATGAAATAAAAATGTTTAATGATTTTAACTATTATTGTATATAAATTATTTCCTAATTTATTTCCACTAATTTTAAAAACTATAAAAATAAAAAAGCCATTATTTAATTATAAACATATAGTTTATAGAAAAAATATCATTCTAAAAAACCTTTGACATTATAGAAATTCACTTTTACTTTTCTCCTATGAGTAGGTACATTCATCCTTATATCCATTAAACCATTCATGGTATGTGAAGTATATATGATAGATTCTCAATATCATTTTCATGGAAGATAAAAAAATTTGTAAACCCCACTCACACTCACCCAACTCTTGAGTATCACCCAAGCCTTATATCAGATATACATATGTGCCATGGAATTCTGAAGGGAAACAAACTTGATAAAGAAAAAGATATTTTAAGGAATAAAATATATAATTATTTCTCTTTAACCATGATATAACATGAATTTTATCCAAAAAAATAATGATAGTCTTAATATTATAATCACGGTTAGAAACATTTTAGGGAGGTGACACTTGTTATGAAATATGAAACCGGATTGTTTCCTAAAGATAGATATACATAAAAGTATTTTGAATGGTATATTAACATGAATAATCATTAAATGAAAGATAAATTAATAATCATATATATTTAAGGAATATATATAAAATATATGGATGAAATTAATTGGAGAAAATATATAAAGAGGGAGAAAATTAATGAATATACATAATCTGAAATGAAACTTGGGTGGTGTAGAAGATCCCATACCTCAAGTCCTAATTTTCTATGCACATGCACTTAACTGCCTATATAATTAAATTATATTTATTAAAAAAAATTCCTGGGAGCCTTATTCATATATATATATATATATAATTTTTATATCAATTATTTATAATCTATTTTTTTAATATAATTTCCACTTACTTCGGGTGTTTGGGGTTGTTTTATTAATTACTCATCAATAAAATATATATGATAATCGTTGTAAAAAGTGTATTAAAATGGATTCATAATCTCCATAATATTAATATATTAATGATAAATAGTTTTTTTATAAATTAAATACATTTTTTAATTCTATCAATTTTGTTGGTGATGAAAAATTGGATTCATCACTCATTGAGGTAGAAGTCCACATATACACAAGATTAATATTTCTAATTCTCAAAAAATGAGTGATATTTAAACTTATAAGTTGTTATAAAATTTTAAAAAACCTATTTATTTATATATATCATGTTATTTTTTCAATCCCTTCCTTAAAAGGTGGTAGTCCATCCACTTGTAATAACAACACTTGTTTTTGTTAGTGGACAAAGATGTATAAATAATTACTATTACATTGAAATAATAACCTACTATTATAATAATGTTATATATTTTGTTATATTTTATGGATACATGATGTTAGAAAGATAAGGATTATGAATAGAATATTAACAAGAAGTTAATAATTACATAGAGAGATTGAGTTTTCTTATAGAAATATCCTCCGAAATTGACAGTATAAGCAAAATAATGGTGACTAGAGGTATAAATAAGGGTAATAGTGTTTTAAAAAAAATCACAACAAACCTTTATTAGGTATAAAATTGATATAATGTTTTTTTATGAGTGGTGGAAGTGTTTAATTTTTACATGTAATAAAAGGTATCCTTTTTTAATACCACATTCATTTAAATCATATCATCACACTATTCAAGGGCCAACAATAGTGAAAGTTATAAATAATCAATTTTGGGAATATTTTAGGATTATAAATTCTCTCCCAAGTATTCCCAAAATTTCTTTCAAATTTATTTTATTTATTTACCAATATATTTCATCAATTTACTAATTTTTAACCATGTAATATTGTTTTAAATAATGTAATTTGAATTTTATTAAAAATATAATTAAAAAACGATTATCAAATAATTATGTTTTGATCCTATATTTAACATATATCAAATATATGATATTTTATAATTAATCGATTGTCATCTTCTAAATTAAGAGATTAAATATACAGAAAAAAAAATTTCTATAGATCAATTATATTTTAAAAATCAAGTGTTATTAATAATATTTTCTTTTGATCAATAAATATTTAGTTTTAATATATTTATATACATTCATAACATTTATAATATAATCATTTTTATAAGTGATTAATTTATTCTATTAAATTATAATTAAAAAAATTAAAAAAATAACTCTTTAAAAAATAATTTCATTATTATTGTTGTAATTACCTTTAATACTAATAATATAACTATAATTCCTAAAAAGTAACTCAGTATAACCACATAATATTAAAATTTTGATTTAAAATATTAAATTAATTTTTTTAATATATTCTTATTTTTGATATAAAATACATTTTAATATAATTGTATAAAAGAATATTTTTTAAGAGAACAACTACATAAGTTACAATAAGATTAAAAAATGGTATTATAAATTAATCAGGGTATTATTAAATTAATTATTATTTAAGAAATGTATAAAAAAATTTGTTGAAAAACTTATTTCTTGAAGATAATTTTTTGATGAAAAAAATGTTTGAAATTGGTAATTTAAATATTCATATATTTTTCTTATAAAATACCAATAAATTCATTATTAGTTAACATTGATATAATAATTATGTAATATGAAATCAATATGTTAAAATTAAGAGTAAAAATGTATAATAAAAATTAGAATTAAAATTATTATTACTATTATTTATTTTTGACAATTTAATAGCTATAAACATTCAATTCAATAGTTTAATTACTTTATAGTATCAAAGATTTAGTTTTATTTCACTTTTTTTTGTAACACTAGCTACTCCACACTATATTTATTAAGGGGAAATATTCACAGTGATATTAGGTCACTACATTTTCCACCTCATGAAATTTCACCTTCAAATTTTCATATCCTACACTTTAGTAAAATCAAATGAGTGCATTATTTCATTTCCCCTTTATGATCTCATGCTAACTCTTAAGACATGTGGTTTCTTTAATATACATTGAAAAGGAAATATTTATTGTTTTATAGATAATTTTCTCTCTACTTTATGATATTTATTAGTCTCTCCTCATAATAGATATCATCCTCCAACTCTGCATCGAATAGATTCAGTACACATGAGGGATATAGTATACACTTAATCAATAATGATACATGGAACACATCTTATAATTTGTAAATGATTAGTTGGAGTGCTAGTTGATATTCCTCTATTCCCATATGATCAATATTCATGTAGTGGCCAATGTATCATAGAAATAGCTTATCCTTCTTCCCAAATCACATGAATATATTAATTAGAGACATATATAGGAATAATTTATCACCAAATATGAAATCAAGGTATCTTCAATTATTATAATCTTAACACTTATACCAAATCTTCGCTATAATTGATGTGATTTTGATTTCTCTTGATATTTTATATAATTTCTTCCAATGTCTCAATTTAAATTAACTTTTGTTCACCTTCCACTTCACATAATGTATGTTTTATATATATATTCTCATATAAGGATTCAAATGGGGATATTTTGGTGCTTGACAAGAAACTATTGTTTTAGGAGATCTCGACTAAATGAAGAATTTGGTCATAGCATCCAATGAAGTACATAGAGTGATATCTCAATATATACTCATGTGTATTGATAGTTTATAATTTTTAACCATCAATATGGTTTTTATAGGACATACTTAATTTCAAAAAAATGATTAAAGAATGCTCAAGACTATTCTAGAAAATTGAGTTGAACCATAGATCTTAATTAAGTAAAACTGATTGTTCTTTTCTACACATCATCACCAATTCTTAATGTATATATTTTCATGTTAATAAACTATTAAGTCTCAAAAAAATTATGTGAGGTGATATTTCATTATATGATGGTGTTCCATAACCCTTATGGCCTTGTTAATTTTGGATTAATTTAGAAAAAAACATTTTAAAATTAATAATGAGGTTCATGCTTATTGATGTGTATATATGAAAGGGGTTTATTATCCAATTATATTTTTTTACTCTCACACTTCATATGATAACACACTAGGAACATTGATATATTTTTTTCAATCGCCGTATTTATTTTTTTTTCAAAATCTATTTTTAGATATTTTTATTGTGACATCCTAGCCCTACTGACCATAAAACCAGAAGTTGGACTAGTCGTCACATGGAATAAAGCATACCTACCCATACACCAGAGTCATCCAACTATTAATTATGGTTTAATTGTGGTATAGTTTGGATACTATACCCTCATAGACATAGTATCATAGCGGCATATCATTGGAGTACAAACAAAGATGAAGTATACATAAATGAAAGAGGTGTTGAAGAAAAAATATAATAACTAATAAAAATAATATGAAATAGAGAACACCAAATATACACTAACTCTTATATGTCATTAAATTATACAAAAAATAAGAAAAAAATTGCAATAGGAACTACAATTCAAAACATGGATAATGAAAATGAACAAAAATAACCAAGGCAATCTCAATGATAATTATGATCTCTGGATCATCCTTATTTTCATAAATACCAGGTAAAATGCACACCAAAATTAATAAAATAGTGGACAAGAACCCATAACTAAGAGGTCTACTCTGGTAACCTAGTGCAATGGATGACTAAACAGGTTGTGAGAAATATTCAGTAGTCCAACACAAATGGTCACTAAATTTATATAGTCATTGAATATAAAATAATGTTATGTGTTGGCATGATTGGTAAAACAGTAAATAAATAAATGTAAATAAGTTTGGTCAGGTTGCTAAGGGACACCTTTCCATCCATACATATTTTGTCCAATGTCGGAATGTGTCCTAACAAGGATCAACCTGTACAGTTATAATATGTGTGAAAATATAATAATTATCCAGAAAACAAGTATCATGAGATAGACTAAACCCAACTGTGTGATTTGGATTGATGGAAGTATCCCTGAGTAAGAGTTATGGATTCAAATTTTTTAATATAAAAATTCATCATGGGAATTTAATTAGAGGAACCCTGAGCCTATCCATAGAGATTAAAGAATTAATCCCATATATCACTCTATGGGGTCTTTAAACACCAAACATCATGATATTTTGTCCAAGGAAATCCATAACCATGATGTATAGTATCACTCACAACATGGTGTAGATACAAGAACCTATAATTTCATCCATAATATCTCACATTAGCATCCAAGTAGTGAATATATAATTTTATAACCATCTTCCACCTAGACTATCCATGGGTTCTTCTATAGGGACCCAGTATCACTCATATGAAGTTAGAGAATCCCCAGAGTGAGCCATTATATGGAATACCTTGTATCGCCCATGGCATATGAAGACTCAAGAAACCTATGATGCCATCCATGGAATTTTTTAAACAAGATATTTGTATATCACCCACGATACAAATAATCTTTAACATCCCATGTGCCTCTCCACGAAGTTCTATAAATGGAACCTCGGTATCGATCAAGGAATATAAAAATTCAATTAATCATTTCAATTAATAATGAGTGAGTCAGTGTTCTTAAATATGGCACATCTCATGTTATGTACATAATAGGTAGAATCTCATTTACCTATTTAGTTTTGCAATAAGGTATTATATGTACTTAAGTGTTTAATAATCCATTACATAGACACTAAAATTGGTTCATGTCCATAAACATGTCATCAAAATCACTATGTTTTCCTTTCCATTATTATGAAATTCCAAGAATTTAATAATATTAATAAGTGCAGGTGGACTACCCATGGAAGATAACATCGTACATGAAATTATATAAAATAGGCAATGCAGACATGCATTTCGTGCATAATCATCAAGCTTATTCCATAAAAATTAGGCCATAACCATATAGGAGATGGTTTATCCTCTATGATATGTCATATTGGAGTGTCACCTTTATCCACATTACAATTAATCAACTCATCATGTTTTTGAAGATAGTGCACGAAAATACGGGGTTTTATTATAATGTAATTGATTGATTACACACATTCAATGATAACTCCCTTATGGATACTTAAAACTACACTTCCATGACCATAAATAATTATAAATTTATATTAATTTTATACCAAAAATTAGGTTCTTATGTTATAAAAATTTTGTTTCAAATTTAAGAGGCCTCATATAGAAATACGTGCACTTGAAAAATGGAACAATTTATAAACGGTGAGACTTAATGGGAAAAATATATAGATTACCTACCATTTACATAGAATTATCTACACATCCAAAATTGGGGAATTATTTTGTTAGGATTGGGAAAAAATGATATAGACAAACACAATTAAAATATGATGAATTATATCACGCAAAAAATAGATTATATGTTTTGGAGATAAATGAAGAAAGGATGGATGATGCGTCATAGACTTATCAATATGATTTTAATATAATTAATGTTTTTAAAATTGGTCATCAGATCACTAATAAATTTCAATACCTAGGAGAGGATATGATAATATCCATGATGGATACTTTACAAACGCAAGAGGAGAAGAATAAAAGGTGAAATGAAATAAAGGATGGAGGGGAAAATGGGGATTTCACCCCATTTAACGATGATTATTCTTTGGTCTCATGGTTGGTTGAACCACACAAAAACAGTGCTTTAGACACTTACCAAGAGTGAGGATCAATGGTTCTTATTCATGGTTTTGGAAACAATATAGAAACCTTGAATTTCCCCGCCATCAAGTGACCTATATAAACTAAGAGGCCATGTAACTCTTCTCACATGTTTATAAAAGACAATGTGAATCTTCCAACTTCACTAAAATAGTATCATGGTTTCTTATGATGGGTTTCATAGTTTCCAAAAATCCATGATCCTCAGCCATCTTCCCTCGTTTTGAGTTTTCAATTCCCGAAAAACACAAAAATTGATGAAACTCCTAAGGCACATGTTGGAGTTTAAAAAAAGTATAAAATCAATAAATATGATTTTAAAAATCTCTAAATATCATTCTAAATGTTGGTTTGCAATTATTTCCATCCAAGAAAATGGAAATTCCAATTCCCTTGGAAATTTCACTCGATGCAAAAATCTGTACATTACAACCTTCCCACCTTAGATCTTCTCATTCTTTGTAATCCAAGATAATGAAATAAGAACATCACCTAACCTATCTAGGTCTTGAATTTTCAGTCAAAAATGAATGCTTCATTTCCATACACCAAACAGACCTCCAATCATCACTTTATGCATACGATATATGATCCATTAACAATATACCTAATTCTTTTTTTTTTGAACTGAAAAATCAAGACAACATTTACCTGATCCATTCAATATGGAAACATGATCCTGAAATCATTTCATTGATTACCCAGACTATGGTACTACCCATGGTTTTTCCTATATTTAAATGGAAAATTCTAAGTATCTATATATTCACTATCAGAATACTCTATTTTAATAATATCCTAGCATTCGAAATATGCTTGTGGCATGAACCATAAGTTTTATTAATAGACAACCAAGTTTTCAAAGAAGTACCTCGGTTGATTGAACTTCACTATCCTCATCCTAACAATGTTCCATAAGTATTTCCCCACCAACCAAAAACAATAATAGATATGTATATATATATATATATAACTATTCTGATAGTTTGATTCCAATTACCATCAAAACAAATAACTTATATATATAGTGCATTTAAAAAGATAAAACTTGTGCCTTTAACTCAAGGAACTACAATGTTTTCTTATATCATTCTCATTGAAGCCTATTATCATCTTCTGGTGATGTATTTATCCAAAAAAATTAATCTTTAGCTACCATGTCTCAATAATAACCTTAGTGGATATGTGATCCAACAAACATGGATTTGCTACCTTAAAAAGTAATCCAAGTCCAAATGATGTCTATGGTAACCATGAAACCATGAAATGGAATTTTATGATCACATACATGGAAATCCATACTCTGGTGTTTACAAGTGATACATCAGTACATAGCTAAAAGATCACATATTATGAGAACTGAATGAGCCTAATGTGATAGTAAAGTAAAATAATTAGCTCGTTTACATGAGTCTTTTCATGGAATTTCTACCTTAGAACCCATGTATCACTTAGGAAAATCCAAGAACCCAATGAATCTATAGTTTTGGACTGTAACTCTCATGGTGATTAATTATCAAAACAGAAGGCCATGTTATGATTTAGTTCACTGTATAATTTACTGTATCCCGGTATATCTCAGATGCTATCAATATTGGTTTCATTATCGTTAATAATTCAAGAGTACATAATGAAGATATCATGAATTTCCATGAATACCCATGGAACTCTCATTATATCAATGACCAAGTTCTCGGTATGGGTTAAGTTAATCCAAATCAATTATAGAGAATAAGAACAGTCAAAACATTACTAGAAGACTTCTTTTAAAGACCTCAGCTCCACCTACCAATGAATCATAACTAACTAACAATGATGCCCTTAACAACTGATGTATCTCATTATCACTCAGAACTACCACAAAATTCCATCAATTTATAATGATGTTCTCAAAGGTGGCATGTACCACCAACCATTCCATCGTCCAGTTACCTATCAATCACGGACGTAACACAAAACATACATGCCTCGTGTTTAGTTCAAATCCACATCGACTATTCCCCAATGGTCCTGATAATAAGTGAAGCTTCTACATGGAAGGAAAAAAACTCACACGATTGATGAAATGATCCAAAACATAGCAGTGTCATAATCAATGGATTTGCAGAAAAGGGATATCATACTTCACACTCCATTGACCATTGAACATGGTTTCTAGATATAGTCTTCATTCATTAGAGAGAATTATACCAAATGAGATGAAAATAATCTTATAGAATTCATTAATGTATATATTCTATATATATGTACACATGTCACTCATCCTGAGTTACTTTCATGTGTTCCATGAAATTAGGCATAAGTGCCAAAAAAAGTAGAACTGTATTTCAAAACACCCAATTCACTTTGAAACATTGTCCTAAGAATGGGGATGAGTCAAATTTCTATTTAATGATAATGCCACTCTACATCAGTGATAACCTATGTACAAAATGTAATAAACCAAAGAAAAAATGAATTATAGTGAAAGAAAAAAATTCAATGTACTATTTTAACAACTATACAGGTACCGTGTGAACCAGTGAATACTACCCTAAGGTTTCATCAGAAAAATAGAAAATCCTTGATACTATTCATTGGTTTATCAGTCCAATGCATAATTGTATCTAATGTATTATATAAAGAATTGGGTTTGATTCATACTATTCCATACGGTTGTAATCTACCTGATGATATACCATTTCATCTGTCACTAAAGAAGAAGGAAGGTCACACGACCTTCTATTTGGCCTATTATTACCTTGACATGTTTATCCTACTAAAAATGAAAATTGCATGATTATCACACATATAATAAGATTCATGATACTGAGAAACAATTTGTCCATAAAATATGTCTCTCTAGAGACTAAGAGTCCTATAAGGGACAAATAGACCCTGAACAATACCACAATTCAAAATTATCACATGCATTTATACATGTTTTAAGTTTCTTAGTGAACTACCTACACTGGGATAACCTTTTACAAAATAAAATTGAAAACCCTATAAGTATGTCACTCGAACTATATCACTAGGAACTAACAGATATATTATAGTTTTGTGCTATAAATATAGGAATATGAGAAATTATCATGTTCACATATCAAGGATGAACTCTAGAAAGGGTTTAGTCAACCCTTATGTGAAGTTTTGAAACTAAATCACAACATGTAGATTCATTTTAAGGCATTAAACTAATTCAGATATATTTCATTAATAATTTGAAGGTTTAGTTTTAAATATAATCTAATACAAGTCATAAGGAAAATGTATTTGCAACTCAATTTAGCTAAAGATGCAAGGAATACCTGCATATTTTATCAGCCTTCCATTTGAGCATCATTTATTTACCTAAAATTGTGTCACAATTAGGAAAATTTATCACATAAAATACTTTTATTCATTTTATTTATCCATATTTATTTTTATAATCAGGGTAGTTATAAAAAATAAGAATCTAATATAAAGGGGAAATAATACTTTAGGTTGAAATATGAATTTTAATTGACTAAAGCCTCATATAAGTATAGTATAAATATAGATACAAGGTTATTTATTAATTAAGGATGTGAATGGACAAGTTATATGATAATATTCTCTTTTCTATAAAACTATATAAATGGATAAAGACATAATAAATAACTATTTTTTATAATATAATCATACCTTATTGGTGTTAATTTTGAAGGAATACCATAAGAAGGTGATTGATTAGGGTCTTATCATATCCAACTTGGGTATATAAACCACATGTGTTTATTTAATTACATCCATTTCAAAACACCTGAAATTGGTTATCACTTAAGAAACATTTCCTAACTAACCTACTAGGATCCAGTTCTATGTATCAGAATTTATTCATACAAGCCTTCATTCCTAATTTATTGAGGTAAAATCATTTACAAGGAAACCAACTCATTTCAAGTCAAGGATTAACATATTTTATGTTTATTAAATAGTCTAAAGATATATAAACTCATATATAATGGTTCTAATATATGGTTCACCATTTCTCAATTTATAAAGCACCCATAAAATTTATATATTTTAAATTTTCTCCCATTTATTTTCAACCATCATGTTTCATCACATGAAACTGATGGACTATGACTAAAACATGTCTTAGTTGGTTAGTTACGGTTTTACCATCAATCCATGCAGGAAAACACTATTTAGGTTGGTGTTGGAACTTTAATGACCAATTGTATGTTAATACTATAACCATGCATACTATCAAATTCTATAAATATCAAAACCCAGGGATAATAATTACCTAATCATGGTTAGAGGATTAACATGCTAATCATAAAACTAAAATCAAGAAATCATGATTTATATGAAAATAATACTAAATATATTACACATCACATTACACAACAAGAATTATAATGAAATACCTAAGAAGGTATAGAACTTACTGTGTTACTAAATTATATTACAAGGTATATAACATGAATGCTAATAAACACCCAAATCACGTCATCAAATATCAAATATCCTAGCAATGAAATACATATATCATGGAATATGAAAGGAATACAAATCTCTATATGCCTATAGTGATGCATGTAATGAAACTTCCTTGACATACTAGGACAAGTGTAAAATACCATAAATCTATGATTCATTTAGCAACAAAAGTACACTAATCACTCAGGGTGAAACTGTAATAAACTCTAATAGTGAGTAATATAAAAATCAATACCATCCCTAGAAACATGTAATTTTCCCAATGTGTGGGTTGATTACTCCCAGGCATGGCTATTTATCAATCTTTGACACATTCCTAATCTCATGTCTACTAATCAAAAAATAGTTAGACAAAGGAAAATATCCTATAGTACCACTTTTTAACACCCTGGCCTAGTATACTATAAAACCAGTATCAAGATCGGTTTCCACATGGACTCAAGCATGCTATCCCATATACCAGATTCTACTGAAATTTAGTGATTGTTTAATTGTAATATAGTAGAGAGACTATACAATTATAGATAGAGTATCACAACAATATATCATAAGATTAATACATCAGATGTAGTATTAATTAATGAAAGAATAGTGGATGAATAAATATAATATTTGATAAATATAATATGAAATGGACAATTCCAAATATACAATCATTAATGAATGGCCATAAGATGCTATAATAAATAAGAAGAAAAGAAAATAAAATAAAAATGTGAATGAAGAAAGTGAGGAAAAATATTCAGGGTTATGTCCATGAGTATGTTGAGCTACAGGTAAGCCCTATGGCCCTAAATCCAAGGTACAATGCACAAAAAAATAAACTAAAGGACCTGAACTTTAAAACATGGCGTTAGTTTGGGTACCCCGGTGTAATGGGAGCCCGAACATGTTGTGAGATATACGTAGTAACCCACCACCAATTTTTTGTAATGCTATCCATTATATGATTATAACATATATCCTTATGATAGTATGAACATTAATTTATTTATAAAATAAAAGTAAACATGTTTCCTTCAGTTCTTCAGGGATAGCTGGCCGACTATAACATATTCGACCCAATCTAGAATTTCACTAAACTAGGGTCAACCTGTACAATTATAATATTAGTTTAAATTTGATAAATCATGATAAAACATTTATCATGATACGGACAACCCAACCATGTTATTTTTCATGGTAGAGGCATCACAGAGTAACATTTAAAAATTATTAGTTTTTAATATAAAATTTCATCATGAGAATTTAATAAGAGGAATTATGAGATCATCCATGGATATCAATGAATTAATCCTTAGTATCACTATAGGGGAACTATAAATACCCAAAATTATAAGATTCCATCCTATGAAAACTTTAATTAGAATCCAAATTATAACTCCCGGTGTAGTGTGGAGACAAGAAACTCTGAGTCCATCCCAAATATCTCACATATGGGTATAAGTATCACTCATGGAATGGTATATCCATATTTCCACTAATCCTTTACATGGGTTCCCCCATAGGAAACTAGTATCACCCACATTAAAGTAGAGAATGTGTATAGTGATCTCTTATATGGAATACCATGAATCATTCAATGTAAATTATAACTCAAGTAACCTATGAGACTGTCCATTTTGTTCTGTATATATGAGACCAAAGTATCTCCGAAGGGATATATAATATCTAAAAACCTATGTGACAATTAAATGAATTCTATATATTATACATTATTATTTCTCAAGGAATACCAAAATTATTTTAATTATTTAAATTAATAAGTTAGAAGGTCATGTTCACAATCATTCCAAACACTAGTGATGTAATAAAGAGGGCCAATATGATTTACCAATTCAAGTAAGGAATAAGAGAGTCCATGTATATAAACATTCCATAATTCATTACAAAGACTGTAAACAAGGTCTATTCTCATAAACATTTAATTTTATTCACTATGTTGTCCTTTTGGTTATTAAGGAATTATAATAAATAAATAAATCTAATAATGCTTGGTGAACTACCCACATCAGATAAAACATACATAAAAGTGTATAAAATTGGTCTTTTTATCATCCATATAAGATAGAATCAAAAATCATACTCCATAATGAATATTACATATCTATATAGAACATGGTTTTCTCACTATGGGATGATGTATTTTAGTCTCACATCCTCCCACATTCCAATTATTTATCTCATTTTATTTTAAAAGATAGTTCACCTCAATGAGGAGTTTTATTTGAATCAAAATTGATTAATTAATGAATTAAAATATCATTCCCTTAAGGGTGGCTAAAAATTTAGGTACATGAAAATCAAAAATTATAAATTGGTATGAAATGGCTACCAAAATGATTTCTTTGGGTTTATTTAATTATGTTTCAAATTTTAGAGGAGTCGCATGGAAATATAGGTGCATGACAAAGTAGATAATTTCAAAAATGGTGAGACTTCAATAGAAAAATATATATATCACCTAAATTTTACACAAGATGATATACTCATCCAATATCATGCTTGATTTGGTCTAATTTGAGTGAAATCAAAGAAACATAAAAACACCATGAAAATGAGGTGAATTATATCGCAACACAATTAGAGAAAATGGGGAGAGATAAATGAATAGATTAGGATGAATAAGTCATAGGCATAGTGATACTCTTCTAACGTGATGAATATTAGTCAAATCAGTGCCTGTATGAAGGAGATATCCCTATAAATATGAGAGTAAATGAGAATCTCCACAGTGATCGCTGCATATAGTAAAGATGAGAATGATAAGTGGAGAAAAGAAATGAAGGATAGAGTAAAAAAAATTAAATTTCTATGCCTTTAAGAGGAACATGGCTTGGCTGTATAGTTGACTAAATTATGTGCCAACTTTACTTTTTCCACTACCCAACTGGTGGATCAAATGGTACATATGCACTATTTTGTAAACCTTCCTAAACCATGCATTTTCCCAATGTGAGGTGACCTATGATAGTTGTATGGTCATGTGGATCCTCTCATATAGTAAGAAAAACCCATATGAGACCTCCAGTTCCATTATAACTTCCATAATGTTTCTTCTGGTGGGTCTCATTCTTTAAAAAAATAGTTTTCCCTAGCCTCAAATAATTATTTTTGGTTTTTAAAGAAAAAAACTCTAGAAACACGATAGAAAAATCGATATATCTCTCATTCATCAAATCATGTATAAAAAACACATTTCAATGTTCCAAATCTAAAAATCTCATTATGAATATTACTTTACAATTTAACCCATCCACCAAACTAAAATTTGAATTCCCATTCAAAATTTCATTTGGTCCAAAATATGGGATGTTGCATATATAAATACTAATTCTCCCTTAGTTGATGGGTGATTTCAGGCTATGATAATCATTGAATATAAACGTTTTGTAATCTATCATAATTAGAATGCACAATTTTTTTCCAAATATTACAACTCCTTCATCATCATTTTTAAACTCTGATGATTTTCCCCTTATACAATAGACACCCCTTCAGTATCTCCATATAATTCCATTAATATTTCTTAATTTTCTAGAGTAAGTATGGTTATATATTAATTTAATAATTCTAGGATTATTTTCCAACAGTAATGATTCTCATGTCTTACCTTTCCACATATAAGAATATTTTATTGGTCGCAATCATCATTATTGATATGAATGGAAAATCTTTTCTAATCATTTAATTTTCCATTTTATTAAGCTTCATAGGATGAAACATAATTGAGTATTCATAATACATGATTATCTCTAAACATAGTCATTAGTGAAAATTTATCTTCTTTTGTGTGAATATATATTATATAATCTTATGGTATGTATATATATCACACTTCTCCACATAGAGATCATTCCTCTAAATATTATATGATAAGATTACTATATCCAACTCCAGTCCATGCGTATGATAATTTTGAAAATCCATTTTGAACTACCTTGAGTAATAGGATTTTAGTTTATCTTCTTTTAGGATAACACATCCCAACCCATTCATTTAAACATCACTAGAAATCAAAAATCATTCCACACATATGGGTAGTGTTATTACAGTTGTTGTGGTTACCCTCTAATTCATAATAATAAATATCTCTTCACATTCATTGGTGCATTCATTCCACACTCCCTATTGGAATTTTTTTATGCTTGTAAATTTTGAGAAGTTCCCCACAAATCACTAATAATACACATCTAATAAATATAAACTACTAATCTATTTAAAAATCGATGGTGGTAGTCGTTCTTAAACCACGATCATGTTTTAAAGATTCAATCAAATACACTTATTTCTGATTATATGTTCCATGAATTATACATGCTACATCCAAAACTCACATTTAATGTACATTGAATATAACAAATCTTATTTAATGTAATAAAAACTATGCACAATTACTCTTATTCCACCATGGTTTTGTAGTATGTAAATAATTCATCTATAAGGGTACTAAAAATTTTAAAGGTAATATCTAAATAATATACTAATTATATTCATAAATATCATTTCATAATTAATGAGTATAAATGTAATTACTACAAGATCATTGTTTCCACACCATTTATAAATGGAAGGTAAGAAAATATCCTCATTCCTTACCTTTTTATGATGACATCCTAGCTAAAGGTCAACTATATAGAAGTAATCTACCATGTTTATCTATTATCAAATGTTATCAATATCTTTAGGGTGACACTTATTCTTTATCTTTATTTTTTTTATTTATCTATCCATAGGAATATTTATATATCCTTATTCGTGAAAAAATAGAGCAAGGTCACCCCATGGTGAAGCACATCGTTGAATGAAAACCATTCCTAGATTTTCGTGTATCTTATTCTTCAATTTTTATAATTTAATTGGATCCATTATATAAGGATTCATTTATATCAATATATTATTATTTATTGGTTTAATTGATAACTCTCATTCATTGGTAATACTAAGTTACTCTTTGAGGAATACACATATATACTCTCGTATAGTGTTCATGTCTTTAAGAGTGGTCCTCTCATTTTTTGATCATTTGAGATAAATTTTATTTCTTAAAAGGAAACAAAATAAATTATTATGTTCAATATTATTTTTCATATATATAGAAACCCATTGTAACACCCCAAGAATTCATAGTGTGTTATTTCTTCAAAATAATTCAATAACTTCCACTACACGCAACACCGAGTTCAAGCGCACCATGACTTACCAAACAAGCCGTTCAAAAAAGGTTATGAATAGTATTAACTAAATTTTAAACTTTATATAATCCTTATAATTTTAGAATCCATATTATGAGTTTCTTAGACATAATGTAAGAACAAATTCATCTTCAGTATTATAGTTTTACCAACTTTTAATAGTGAACCCTTTTTAAATAAAATATTTTAAACTTTTTGACTACATGGGGACATCAAAAAATTTAAAATAAAACATCCCAAGCTTCCACGGTACGCTTTCCTTTGAATAAAATAGTAGCGTGTGTTGTACGCAACTTCGAGTTTTAACACACACCACAACCGATCAAACTAGCCGTTATGAATAGTAATACTTAATTTTTTGAAATTATATATATTTTATATTTCAAAATGGACTTCATTTTTGGATTCGGAATATCAAATTTAGCCTAAGGTGAAATTTTGGTACTTTTCGGATAACTTTCATATTTTGATGAATAGTAAAAATTACTAAATTTTAATTAAAAACAACTTTTTTAATCAAAATAATTAATAGTGATAAATTATGAATTTGAGTGGTTTTAAAGTATATTTAGAATATATTTTTACCATTTAATATAATTTTGGTCATTGGACATAATTTTACAATTAAACCGAACATAAACAAGTGTCAATCTTTTGATAGTTATTATCTCTTAAAAACACGCTTTTTGTTTTGACAACGGGAATTAATTTTAAATTAATTTCTTCCACTTCTGTGTTTTGAATTTAGAAAAATGGATTCCATATTTGGAATCAGGATGTTCAAATTGTGTAAATAGGTAACTTTTATTTTTAGACATTTTGAATAATTACTGCGGTAAATATTTTATTTACCATGGTTAAGGGTAAATCCGGTAAATAAGGGTTAAAAAATAATATTATAATAATACTAAATTACCCTAAAACGTGTCTTAACCCTATTGGTTGATACATGGTCGACCATGGGCATCTTTGGGTCAATTTTGGGACCCCATTGATCCACTTGTAAGTGATAATGACACTTTATATTAATAAAGTTAAAATAAAAATAAAAATGGCATAAGCTTACATCGTTTAGAAGAACAATTTTTACATAGGGTTATACATGTTGGATTTTCTATTATAAATATTCATTAGAAAGCTAAAAAGATTTCCTACATAATGATATTTTATTTATAATTTTTAGACATCAAATAATTTAAATTATTAATGACACAATAATGATGCAATGTTTACCTCATTAATAAATCATTTAAATAAATAAGATTATAATGATTAAAATATTATCTAAAACCTGTCCAATTCTTATTGGTTGATGTTATTTAGAATATTAGTCATCTTATATTCGACCTCAATGATTTTTGGACCATTATAAACCGAATATAATTATATTATAAAGTAATACTTTCACTCTTTCCTAAAGAGCCCCTCCTCTCCCTTATAAAAGGAGACCACTTCTACTCATTCCTCACACCTCTCAAGCCACTTGGCTCGTCCAAACTCTGCCCAACTAAGCTCCCCACATCCCTCTCATCCTCCTTGAAGCTTCCCCTTAGGCAGAAAGCATTTCAAGAAGTCCTTTGGTTCCAACCAAAGTGAGTTACCTAAATTAAAGGTAACAATTTCTCTTAAAGTATTTTCATTTATTTTGCTTCTCCAACCCCCAAAATCTTTTTATTTCCCTTCTTTTGTAACAACAACAGTATCCTCAATATACTAGGATGTGGTTATAAGAAGGATTCAAACTACACATTCACACAACTCCATCTAATGGATGATGAACATAATGTTTCTGTGGATGGCAAACTAACGCCTCACGAAACGATGATTGTTCAAATACATATTACCGCCTCTCATGGTGGCCATTAGGATGGCACTGTAATTAAATATGATATTAATGATATATATTTTATATATAAGCTTCTGTAATTCCATTTTATTTCATACCATTATTCGTTTCATGTTGTATATACATACGATAATTTCATTTGAGGAAGTGCGGACTACCGCCCCCTTAAAATGATATGACTCGTTCATACCACACATGGAACGTATAAAGGATGGTGTAAATGAACTTAAGTAACATATATAAAATATTATATTATACTGGAATAGTAATATACCTATGTATAATTTGGATTCGATTCTTTTAAAATAAAAATTAAATGGAAGTAGCGTTCGTGCGTACGTACGGACTACCGTCTCCACGAACGCGATGAGATTCATTCTCCATCGTATCCATTCAAGTATAATTATCATTTGATGATTTAAAAATGATGTTTAAGAACTTGATACCATTCTGGATATGAATAATATACATCCCATTAATAACGAGTATGTCTCACATAACAAAGAATATAAAGTAAAATGAACCCGTTAACACCCGAAATGACGATAATTCTAAAATATTATTAACAAATCAATGATAAAAGATCATATATGATATAATATTAAAGTAAATGATTCTTTTATTATTCAATAACAATTATTTCACCATTATACAGGAGGTAAACCTACCATCGACCAAGGAAAAAGTACAATGTAAGGGATTCTCTTATCTCACTTTCAATTCCGTGAGGTTTCCATTATTCGCCACTAAATTATTGAAAGTGGTGTATTGTGTATGGCCATTTGATATATATTATCATTATTCTCTTTATATTCATGTTATTCTGTAAATCATTTGGTGGTTATTAACTTTTGTCCATACGACTCAGTTGATTAACATGGTAAGGGATTTTCTTATCTCACTTTTAATTCCGTGAGAATTCCATTGACCACCACTTAATTATTGCATGTGGTGTATGTGTACTGCCCATGATTGTATTCATTGTGTTATATACTTTTATTTATGGGTATTTACATCATCATGGTATGATAATTCTTTCATGGGTGTATGTTTCGTATGTTACCTAATCGATAAGGGAATTTGAGATTTCAATTCCCACTCATTTGGCTTTACGCATATTTCATTGATTATATTACTCCATGATTATGTGTGGAATCACTATTCATTTGATTATGTCATAATTTCCACTCCCCTTCCTTTGGATATAAGTTTGATACACATAATCACTCATTGGTAATTCTCAAGTCATTGATATGAATTTGATAAGAGTAATTTTAACTCATTCACCATTTGTTGAGTTAAACATCCAATTCGTTGGTGTTGTTTTTACAAGAATATGTGTGAATATCCTTTGATTGTTTTACACTGAATATCCAATCATATTTAGTGTATTTATATTTGTCACACATAATTATGTCGTTGATTTATCCTTAACCTAAGGATATAGCCTTTATGAGAGATTTCATCTCAATTTACATTCCATTGAGACTTCTTTGTTGATATACACCAAATCACTTTTATGTGGTGTATATAATGTACTTTGAAGTAGTATATCATGAATCCCTTTATTCTCATGATATTACAAAGTTTTGATTACCTTAATTATTTGTATTCAATTGTCTCTCTTTTGGTTAGAATCTCTAACTAAAATACCATTTTTAAATGTTTTAAAGACTTATTCATATAAATCTTTCTCATTAATGTCCATGTTTTAAAAATGGTTTCAAGGATTTATTTATATGGACATTAAAGTTTAGAAATTAAAACTCCTTTTAAAAAAGTTTCAAAGTGGTATGGGACACTTTGATTCAAAAATCTATTTTTAAATGGCTTCTTGACAAATAGTGTGACTTTTAAATGTTTTCAAGAAAAGGGGGATATTTCTCTCAAATAGTTTTGATGATTACTTTCATCTATGTCAACATCCTTCATTATTATTGATTGAGGTTAATGTGATACAATACAATCTTCCATATTGTATCGAATGAATTATGTTTGACTGTGGATGTGCTATTTTTATACCATTCATGGTTTGTGGTGAAAGTATTGACATTTCGTATGCTAGTTTAATACGAATGTTTACGTTATGTTTAAACCTTTTCATATGGGAATGCATTGGACTTAATAAGTGACGGGTGGAGCCCGCTATAGCTCCTCGATGCATCGGTAGGTCTCATGAGACAAACTAGTGTCTTGGCACAAGGCCTTGTCAAAATCTTATTTATAGTCTTGGCACGAGGCCTTGGCTATGTGGTTATGATAGTCTGGCATTATGCATTCCATCATTATGAAAGTGGTTATTGATATTGCATGTGATCATTCGACTAGTAGAATATCCATGTGAGTAAGTAAATGGCATTATTTCATTTTACCTTTGCCATTTTATGCTGAAGTTCAAGTTTAAAAGGCTTTTGTTTTAGTTATAAATTGCCTTAAGTGTTTATGCTTATTTATGAAAGCTTCTGCTATAATGTTATCCTTACTGAGCATCCGAGCTCACCCCTTTCAGTGTTTTATTTTTTTTCCAGGATTATGAAGAAGTAATTTATGAATGACCTGCAGGGATAGTATGAGGGGATATGAAGACAAGATGTTTTTTTATGATATAATGTAAAAATTTATGGATGTATCTAGTTATTCCAAGGCTACTAAACTAATCGGTCTTTCGAGACTTGATCTTTCTCATGATCATGCCAATGTTATGTAATTAATGCACCGACTCTGGGTAGCTCGGGTCGGGGCGTTACAGTTGGTATCAGAGGAAGTTTAGTACAAACCTTGGAAGCTAGATTTAGATAAACTCTGATTAGAGCACGTAGACCTAAGATGAACTTTGAGGATTAGTATAGAAGAACTTCCTAGAATTTTGGTATTGTAATGATTTTGTGAGTTTTCCAAGCAATACATCCCTGTCTGGATACGAGCAGGTAGAGGTGGCTCTGGCACAGATGTACCTAGGGGTAAAACCCGAAAACACCGCTTTGAGCTAGACTCGAACGGGAACTGGTACACGACAACGGGCCTTGCTGCACTCTTGGTTACGACACTCCCGGGGGATATGCTTTGGTAAATTCACAAGATTAGTATAAACCATTATTAAGGGAATACAAAAAATGCCCCTAAGAATATATGTCGGCAAATAGATAGCGGATAATGTAGATTTTAACATAGGGTACCCAAAGTTAGGATATATTGTTCAATTACAAGAATATCCTATTATGTCTTTTTTTTCCTATTAGATAAGTATTCAAAAAACCTAATTGTATTTTATTTTGTTAGTTGAAACATGGAGGGAGCAAGATCACGAACAACTCTTCTCTCTCTTCCTGAAGAACTACTTACAATTATTATCCAGAAGTCATGCGCAGAAGATGTTGAAACTTTTTCAAATGTCCAAGTTACATGCAAACAACTTTATGAGACATCCAATACCTCTAGCATTGCACGATTCTTTCAAGGATCAAGTACCGACTGTGGGATAATGTTGCGCTCTCAACTTTCTTACCACGCTAAGCGTGGGAAGTACCATCAGGGTCTTTTCAAATTATTCACTTTATCTCAAAATTATGATGCACTAAATGATTTTCTAGATGCCGCAGAAGAGGGAGACCTTCGAGCAGCCTATATGTATCAAATTATATATTTATGTCTTTTGGGATATACGAAAACTGATTTACCAAAACCTTATTTTAAAATATTTGAAGATGAATCAGTGAGAATTTTCCTAAAAAAACATGTTAAAGACGATGTCTCCAAATTATATATAAGAAATACCTATTTTTTTATGATGCATCGATGCTTCCATCGATATAATCCAAAATGGATGAGGAGTTTTTGGGTAAAGGAAGTAGATGATTTGGAAAAATTCCTGAGGTACCATTGTGACACATGAACGCATTCTACCAAAAGGAAAATCCGCCTAGTCTCTCCAGAGTTCATGTTGTGATCCACATATCTCTAGTGACAAAATACATGCCTGACCCAACGCATGTACTCACCTATGAAGAATTATAACTGGAACCAGATCTATCTTATTGTGGAGAGCCTATCAGAATTCTTCATACCAAAGATCAAGTGTTGAGAAACCGGATGACTCGTCTGGTAAAAGATCTATGGATAAATCATAATATGGAAGAGGCAATGTGGGAACCCGAGGAACATATGATGAAGAACCTATGTGGAAATAAATGGATGGTGAAATGTTTAAAAGTGTTAGTGCTCTTTATTGATGGGTTTACTTTGGAATAATTTTCTTTTGTATTTGTAACCCCTCAGTTTTCCATGTGAGAATGATATTTGAGGAATAATTGTCTCTTCTCTTGTGGATATAGGTATAAATAACCATTTGGTTTTATATGATCATTGGGGTTTGAGAAAATGATAAGTTATTGTAATTTGGGATGAAAATGCAAAGTATGATATAACATTTGTGGTTAAATTATGTTATTTTGAAAAATTTATCTCATTTTGGTAATATTATAGAATATAGTTTTTGAAAAAGGACAACACGTAGACCGTGTGACAACCCGTCGCGTCGGACAAAGCTGTGGGAATCGAACCCACAACCAAAGTGCGATTGGGATTTATCACCTACCACTGGACTACGTGAAGTCCCTGGTTAGTATGACCATTTTTTTTTGTTAAATGATTTTATTGATCAATAATAAGATGATTTGGGTTCTTATGTCTTATCAAATGAATACCCTTGGTATAGGAAAATGATTTGGTGATTAAGTGATAAATGTTATTTTGGCAGATGTTCGTTTTGTTAGGAACACCATATGCCCAAGGAAAATAGAATACAATGAGGTTTCATTTGTAGAGTAATGGTGGATTTTTATCTACATTTTTATTGTTGATTTATAGTGATCTGGGTTATTTATGGAAATGATTAACCTATAACAGAGAATATGTGATGATGTTAATTACTTTTAAGTATGTGACTTTAAGAGTATTTGATGTCATTTGGAGATACAATGTAACATGGGAGACTACATAATCAAATTCTTCTATGTTTTGGGTTTCAATATTAGTTTGGATTATATTAAAGGATTTTAAGGACAATTGGTTATTGAATGGTATCTATTTAACTTTGGGGTATTGTTGGTTTAATTTTAGAAATTAAGATTAGTGCATATTTATCTCAATGAATATCCTTTTGGGGGATCATTAGATCATTCACTAACCATTTTGGTTTTGATTAATCTTCAAAGACAATGTAAATATATGGTTTATCCTGCATGGATCATGTGATTCTATAGAAGTTTATTCTAGCTCTCCCAGTGTGACCAAGTCTTCTTGAATACTCATCGTTTAAAAAAAAATTGAGTTAGTGGTGGAAATTTATTAAAGAATGAAAATCTACTTAAAATTTAAGTATATCTCATAATGTTCTTAGTCAATATCATAAATGAATTCCTCTTCCTTATGTAATGTAACTTTAAAAAAAATGTTGTCCTAGATGGTACCTTAAATCATCACTAATTTATGGCTTTGGGATTGTTGGCCTTTTCATAGCCATGTTCTATACCACTCTCCATCAGATAATTGATGGTTAGATTTCTCCTCCATATCCATATTTTCCTACATGGAACCCTAGTATGTGTTATTTTCGGTAATCTTCATACTTTCCACTCTTTATTTTAAATAGAGGCCTCATTAATTCATTTTTCAATGTGGGATTTCAACTAAGATATTTTGAAATGTCAAAAATGTGTGATCCCAATACCCTATATTTTGTTGAACCGATGGTACTTCAAATCATCATAGATTGATGAGTTTAAGGACCTCAATTTTATACTTGTTTGTGATTGATGACCTCAACCACTACCTATAAATATTTACGTTTTTCCTCCAATTATATGTCTCTAATTGCCACCAATGTTCTCCTAATCGAGATCATAATTTGGTGGTGACCCTTTCATTTCTCTTTTCCTCATATTAAGACTAAATTTTAGTAAACCAATTTCCGATGTGGGTTTTCCCACAAATATATTTTCTATTTTCAAACTTTTATTTTCGAAGAACAATTTCAAATTGCGAGGACGCAATTTATTGAAGGAGGGGAGAATGTAACACCCCAAGAATTCATAGTGTGTTATTTCTTCAAAATAATTCAATAACTTGCACTACACGCAACACCGAGTTCAAGCGCACCATGACTTACCAAACAAGCCGTTCAAAAAAGGTTATGAATAGTATTAACTAAATTTTAAACTTTATATAATCCTTATAATTTTAGAATCCATATTATGAGTTTCTTAGACATAATGTAAGAACAAATTCATCTTCAGTATTATAGTTTTACCAACTTTTAATAGTGAACCCTTTTTAAATAAAATATTTTAAACTTTTTGACTACATGGGGACATCAAAAAATTTAAAATAAAACATCCCAAGCTTCCACGGTACGCTTTCCTTTGAATAAAACAGTAGCGTGTGTTGTACGCAACTTCGAGTTTTAACACACACCACAACCGATCAAACTAGCCGTTATGAATAGTAATACTTAATTTTTTGAAATTATATATATTTTATATTTCAAAATGGACTTCATTTTTGGATTCGGAATATCAAATTTAGCCTAAGGTGAAATTTTGGTACTTTTCGGATAACTTTCATATTTTGATGAATAGTAAAAATTACTAAATTTTAATTAAAAACAACTTTTTTAATCAAAATAATTAATAGTGATAAATTATGAATTTGAGTGGTTTTAAAGTATATTTAGAATATATTTTTACCATTTAATATAATTTTGGTCATTGGACATAATTTTACAATTAAACCGAACATAAACAAGTGTCAATCTTTTGATAGTTATTATCTCTTAAAAACACGCTTTTTGTTTTGACAACGGGAATTAATTTTAAATTAATTTCTGCCACTTCTGTGTTTTGAATTTAGAAAAATGGATTCCATATTTGGAATCAGGATGTTCAAATTGTGTAAATAGGTAACTTTTATTTTTAGACATTTTGAATAATTACTGCGGTAAATATTTTATTTACCATGGTTAAGGGTAAATCCGGTAAATAAGGGTTAAACAATAATATTATAATAATACTAAATTACCCTAAAACGTGTCTTAACCCTATTGGTTGATACATGGTCGACCATGGGCATCTTTGGGTCAATTTTGGGACCCCATTGATCCACTTGTAAGTGATAATGACACTTTATATTAATAAAGTTAAAATAAAAATAAAAATGGCATAAGCTTACATCTTTTAGAAGAACAATTTTTACATAGGGTTATACATGTTGGATTTTCGATTATAAATATTCATTAGAAAGCTAAAACGATTTCCTACATAATGATATTTTATTTATAATTTTTAGACATCAAATAATTTAAATTATTAATGACACAATAATGATGCAATGTTTACCTCATTAATAAATTATTTAAATAAATAAGATTATAATGATTAAAATATTATCTAAAACCTGTCCAATTCTTATTGGTTGATGTTATTTAGAATATTAGTCATCTTATCTTTGACCTCAATGATTTTTGGACCATTATAAACCGAATATAATTATATTATAAAGTAATACTTTCACTCTTTCCTAAAGAGCCCCTCCTCTCCCTTATAAAAGGAGACCACTTCTACTCATTCCTCACACCTCTCAAGCCACTTGGCTCGTCCAAACTCTGCCCAACTAAGCTCCCCACATCCCTCTCCTCCTCCTTGAAGCTTCCCCTTAGGCAGAAAGCATTTCAAGAAGTCCTTTGGTTCCAACCAAAGTGAGTTACCTAAATTAAAGGTAACAATTTCTCTTAAAGTATTTTCATTTATTTTGCTTCTCCAACCCCCAAAATCTTTTTATTTCCCTTCTTTTGTAACAACAACAGTATCCTCAATATACTAGGATGTGGTTATAAGAAGGATTCAAACTACACATTCACACAACTCCATCTAATGGATGATGAACATAATGTTTCTGTGGATGGCAAACTAACGCCTCACGAAACGATGATTGTTCAAATACATCTTACCGCCTCTCATGGTGGCCATTAGGATGGCACTGTAATTAAATATGATATTAATGATATATATTTTATATATAAGCTTCTGTAATTCCATTTTATTTCATACCATTATTCGTTTCATGTTGTATATACATACGATAATTTCATTTGGGGAAGTGCGGACTACCGCCCCCTTAAAATGATATGACTCGTTCATACCACACATGGAACGTATAAAGGATGGTGTAAATGAACTTAAGTAACATATATAAAATATTATATTATACTGGAATAGTAATATACCTATGTATAATTTGGATTCGATTCTTTTAAAATAAAAATTAAATGGAAGTAGCGTTCGTGCGTACGTACGGACTACCGTCTCCACGAACGCGATGAGATTCATTCTCCATCGTATCCATTCAAGTATAATTATCATTTGATGATTTAAAAATGATGTTTAAGAACTTGATACCATTCTGGATATGAATAATATACATCCCATTAATAACGAATATGTCTCACATAACAAAGAATATAAAGTAAAATGAACCCGTTAACACCCGAAATGACGATAATTCTAAAATATTATTAACAAATCAATGATAAAAGATCATATATGATATCATATTAAAGTAAATGATTCTTTTATTATTCAATAACAATTATTTCACCATTATACAGGAGGTAAACCTACCATCGACCAAGGAAAAAGTACAATGTAAGGGATTCTCTTATCTCACTTTCAATTCCGTGAGGTTTCCATTATTCGCCACTAAATTATTGAAAGTGGTGTATTGTGTATGGCCATTTGATATATATTATCATGATTCTCTTTATATTCATGTTATTCTGTAAATCATTTGGTGGTTATTAACTTTTTTCCATACGACTCAGTTGATTAACATGGTAAGGGATTTTCTTATCTCACTTTTAATTCCGTGAGAATTCCATTGACCACCACTTAATTATTGCATGTGGTGTATGTGTACTGACCATGATTATATTCATTGTGTTATATACTTTTATTTATGGGTATTTACATCATCATGGTATGATAATTCTTTCATGGGTGTATGTTTCGTATGTTACCTAATCGATAAGGGAATTTGAGATTTCAATTCCCACTCATTTGGCTTTACGCATATTTCATTGATTATATTACTCCATGATTATGTGTGGAATCACTATTAATTTGATTATGTCATAATTTCCACTCCCCTTCCTGTGGATATAAGTTTGATACACATAATCACTCATTGGTAATTCTCAAGTCATTGATATGAATTTGATAAGAGTAATTTTAACTCATTCACCATTTGTTGAGTTAAACATCCAATTCGTTGGTGTTGTTTTTACAAGAATATGTGTGAATATCCTTTGATTGTTTTACACTGAATATCCAATCATATTTAGTGTATTTATATTTGTCACACATAATTATGTCGTTGATTTATCCTTAACCTAAGGATATAGCCTTTATGAGAGATTTCATCTCAATTTACATTCCATTGAGACTTCTTTGTTGATATACACCAAATCACTTTTATGTGGTGTATATAATGTACTTTGAAGTAGTATATCATGAATCCCTTTATTCTCATGATATTACAAAGTTTTGATTACCTTAATTATTTGTATTCAATTGTCTCTCTTTTGGTTAGAATCTCTAACTAAAATACCATTTTTAAATGTTTTAAAGACTTATTCATATAAATCTTTCTCATTAATGTCCATGTTTTAAAAATGGTTTCAAGGATTTATTTATATGGACATTAAAGTTTAGAAATTAAAACTCATTTTAAAAAAGTTTCAAAGTGGTATGGGACACTTTGATTCAAAAATCTATTTTTAAATGGCTTCTTGACAAATAGTGTGACTTTTAAATGTTTTCAAGAAAAGGGGGATATTTCTCTCAAATAGTTTTGATGATTACTTTCATCTATGTCAACATCCTTCATTATTATTGATTGAGGTTAATGTGATACAATACAATCTTCCATATTGTATCGAATGAATTATGTTTGACTGTGGATGTGCTATTTTTATACCATTCATGGTTTGTGGTGAAAGTATTGACATTTCGTATGCTAGTTTAATACGAATGTTTACGTTATGTTTAAACCTTTTCATATGGGAATGCATTGGACTTAATAAGTGACGGGTGGAGCCCGCTATAGCTCCTCGATGCATCGGTAGGTCTCATGAGACAAACTAGTGTCTTGGCACAAGGCCTTGGCAAAATCTTATTTATAGTCTTGGCACGAGGCCTTGGCTATGTGGTTATGATAGTCTGGCATTATGCATTCCATCATTATGAAAGTGGTTATTGATATTGCATGTGATCATTCGACTAGTAGAATATCCATGTGAGTAAGTAAATGGAATTATTTCATTTTACCTTTGCCATTTTATGCTGAAGTTCAAGTTTAAAAGGCTTTTGTTTTAGTTATAAATTGCCTTAAGTGTTTATGCTTATTTATGAAAGCTTCTGCTATAATGTTATCCTTACTGAGCATCCGAGCTCACCCCTTTCAATGTTTTATTTTTTTTCCAGGATTATGAAGAAGTAATTTATGAATGACCTGCAGGGATAGTATGAGGGGATATGAAGACAAGATGTTTTTTTTATGATATAATGTAAAAATTTATGGATGTATCTAGTTATTCCAAGGCTACTAAACTAATCGGTCTTTCGAGACTTGATCTTTCTCATGATCATGTCAATGTTATGTAATTAATGCACCGACTCTGGGTAGCTCGGGTCGGGGCGTTACACCCATGATTTTCAAACAAAAATATTACATCTATTAGGATGAATGTTCATAACATTTTCGTAAGTACATGCATGAAGACTATAATGTGTTAGTGTATTTTGAGGATAGATACACAATCATATCATTTCCCAAGAGATCTTCAACATATCACAAAAGTGATCTTCCCATTTAGTACTATTCATATACATACCATACTGAATCATTTCTTCATAACATGGGTTAATTTAACATAATAAATGGGGGTCTCATATACTCAGTATGGTTAAACATGTGAAATATCAATCGAAGAACATATGAATTCATATGTTATGAATAAGGGTATGAGATCATGAATATAACAGACTATGTTTATACCCAATATATCATGGATCATAAACATGAACCATGGCATGAAACGTTATCATTTCAGAACAAATGAATTAAAATAGAGATAAATAATCATAAATCAATCATGAACTATAAGATCATTTCATATAAGTGTGGAACTATCTTTATTATAGAAACCATTTCATATGTCCTGGATAATTTTTTATACACTAAAATCATAGTGGATGTAGAATCCCTACCTATTTTACAAAGAATAAATGATCAGGAATCAACATTTGGATCCCACGGTGGATCAACCACATTGAATTTTTTCCCATACTAGATAAATCACATCGGCTTATTTCCCTTAGCTGATCAAGCACATCAATTTTTTCCCATAATTTTCTCATGAAATCTACAACATTACCCAATGCACCATAGGTCTATATAATTATGGTCAAATCCATAACTTAATGATTACTATAAATATTTTTTCTATAAATTATTCACCATTAATAATTTTATCATATCATTACATGTAAAAAAGAAATAGGTTTCATAAATATTTCTTAAATACATTATTACATAGCCTATAGAAAATGATTTGGTTTCTTAAATTTTTATAATAATAGTCATAATATATCTACTGAAAGAATAATTATTATAACCTTGGATAATATACAGAAAAAACCTTAGAAACATAGAAGTTATTTATCATCGATGAATTTAAATAACATAAAATGATAATTAAAATATTCATGAGGAAAACATAATTTTTAGTTTGAATAACACTTTTTAAAATATAAAAATACAAAAAAATGATAATAGAAATATTATTTTTCAAAATAAACATTAAGACATGTAATAGATGCTTTATATCATTGATCAATCATAATGATGCGAAATATAGTCCATGTTGAACACTTTAAAACAAATATATCTTTCTGAAATTTGGTAAAAAGATAGAGGTACCTCATTCAAAAAAAGGAATAAATTATTTTTAACTTAATGAAGAAATTTTAATTTCTAAAAATGAATATAAAAAATGATTTTATAATATTAAAAACATTCACCAATTATTTTTAGAAAATATGAACATGGTTGAGAAATTATTTGTGATAAAAGGGAGATAAAATCAGTTTTCCTTAAAAACATTAATTTTTTCTCTTAAGTACATAAGAAAATGAATGTGAGAGTAAAATATGTAATTTACATAAAAAAATATAATATAATAAAATCAATTTTTTTAGTGTTGGTTCATAATATTTCATTATCGAATGCTTAATCAAGAATAATCCCGATAAACAATGAGAATGTATCGTATTACCCTTACCATGTTAGAAAATTTTATATTATAATTTACTTGAATAAAATGAAATTTTATGGATACTTATATCCCAATTAATTCGTGATACGGATTATAAATTCATTTATGGGTTGTATGTACACCACATATTTGGAACAATGGATGAATTTGGATTTTTTCATGTATAAATAAGTATGAGATGAAAATCACAAAACTCAAGACACATCATTATTCATACACATTTGAAAATAAGGTATCAAAAATATTAGTTTATTATACATATATTAAAGAACCATGATCATATCTATCACACAATATATTATTTATTTATTACCCTTTATCACTCATTTCTTATCAATTCATTATTTCATGTGGTAACTAATTCATTTTCATGCAATTTATAGTCTTGTAGTCTAGATCCTTATTCTTTGATAATTGTTAAATTTCATTATTCATGTTAATAAGGATATAAATATCATTTATATTTATTATATACATATTTATATTCATCCAAAAAAATTTATAGTTAAAAAATTAAATATACCATTCATGGAAACTATAGGTCATACGTATGCATCAACACTGATTCCATTTTTGTAACAGATAGAAAAAATGATGTACTCTAATTAACCTTTAAATAATAATTTTTATATCATATATATCATATAAATTCATCATATATATTCTTATTACCATCCATTTAATGATAAAAAGAAAAATATATCACATCGCTTTGGGGTGGTGATGGTCCACATGTACGCACGAATAATGTTTTTAATTTCCAATGGTTGGAAGTTACGAAGGTATATGTTATATTATATTACCAATTTTAATTATTTCATAAATATCATATGAATATTTTCAATTCTTCATTATATCCATCTATGATATAGGGTGATGGAAAAAAATTACATTGGTTTGGGAGGCGACAGTCTATTATATGCATGATTGACTATTTTGTTTCCCATTTGATGGAAGAAAAGATTGATTTAGGTTTTGATACGTAAATAATAACATTATAATATATTATATATACTTATTTAATTATATTATAATAATTGAATAATATTTTATGGGGGTGTAAAAAGATATAAAATTAAATTGCATCTTTTTTCATCCCCAAAAATGACCTATATGGCTGGAATGGTGTTTTGTGGCATTGGTGGTACAAACATTATGTCAAAAAAACATAACCAAGTTCCTTTCATTTGATTTCCAATTGAGTTTATTTCTAGAAAATGATACACCAAATTTTTCTATATCCATGACGGACCTTCTTTCTAAAGGAAGATGCTCACAGGGATGTTTGTCCAATGATAATTAATTAATCAAACTGTTAGAGATGATGGGATGTCGAGCTCATCACACCTTCTTGAGGTTTCTATGGGACTCTCTTCTATATTTGATAAATATTCAATAATCCTTCATTATTTCCCATGTATGATGTGGGTTGCCCTTGAATTAACAATCAATTATTAAAATATATGTTGTTCGGAATCATATGTATGTATATAATGTTTATAATTAGATATATATATATATATATATATATATGGTGTTCTATATCAGCAGTACCCTCTTATGTACTGATAAGAGATTATTTTGAAATTTTTTATTACAATGGTGATTTTGATCCAAAATGTGGGGTGCTCTAGAGTCTATCATCATCGAGGTAGATTAGAGTTGTTTTGATGTTGGGATCAATCCCAAGAATGGTATTCCTATGTATCATTGTGAGAGGAAACAAAATCCACATAGTTTGGTTCCACTTAATGGGACACATCATAATATTTATGTTCTTCTGATGCAGACCAAACCATGTTGTTTAACATCATATAGAAAGAAAATCTAGGCCAATTATTCCTAGTCAACATTTAGCATGGGACTTATGATGAAGTGTCCTAGGTAACTTTAAAGGGATATGGGATCATAGTTTTGAAAATACCTTACTAGGAATGTGACCAATAGATAATTTGGGATGATATGGGTTGTTGGGTTTGAACCCTAAGGAGGTTTTTTATGTATCCCATTTGTATGGGAATAAAATCTCTCATTGTTCAGAAGTGAGGACCCATTCTTATATTGACCCTCTGAAGGTATTTCTCATAGGGGAGTAAGGCCATTTGAGAGGATTGAGTTAGAGGTTATTCCTGAATATAATTCCTTTTTTGGTTTCGGATTAAACTTGGAATGATTACCAAAAGATTAGTTATGATTGGGGATTATATATAATAAGAGTCCCAATAATCTGAGATCATGTAGATATCATTATCACCATAACCTCTATTCCCATGTAATTTATTCTCGATGTGAGAAACATGAAGAATTGATAGATCATTAAGACCAAAAAACCCAAGTTATTTTTTGGTTGACAATGCCAAGACCCAAAGGTAAAGGGAAAGAGAGAAGGATCTGGAACCTATTCCCTCCAATCATTATACCCTTGATCCAATGGTACTAAGAAATGTATTTGTAATGCCTATCTCCCTTATATTTTGTTATCCAAAATAGTTATGTTTAAGGATATATCTGGACATAGACCATGTGTTTGGAGAATGAGGAAGGAATGAAGTTGGAGAGGTCCTTGATGAAATGTTAGGGGATTACTCAATGAGGGTTAACAAAAAAACATTTATGGGGAAGAGATTAAGATCTCATTGGATGTCAAAGGGAGTGTGACCCTCACCATCCCCACCTAGAACTGGAGTTACCTCATCTTAGAGATGACACATGACTGAAAAGGATATAACCTTTGTATTTGAAACTAAGGGATCCTTAACACAACCCCAAGTGTTATGTTCATGGTGGATGGAGGGATGTATAATCACATGCACCTCTAGAAATCTACCCATTAGGTAGGACTATTGAGAGACGCCTATAACCTATGGAATGATCACCTAGATGGAATATATGATAATCAGCATCTTCTCATAATTTTTAATGTCCAGAGGCTTTGGTGGAAGTATAAATTTTTTCCTCTATAGATGAGGGATCAGAATGAAGAATCTCTCTACCATTTGAGTCTTAGAAGAGGGATTAAAGGGGGCCATGATTAGGTCATGTCATATAGAGAAAAGGTGATTCACAGAGGGCTTGAGAGGAGCTATAATTGCTCCATATAGTGGGAAAATGCATGTGAAAGATAGAGAATCCATGGGAAATTGACCACTTGGGTAACAAAAATTGGGATAATGTTTATCCTAGGATCTGCAGGTCTCCTCAGGTCCCCTAGATGGGTCTCGCACAGGTCTCTGATTAGGTATGGGGCCTCATGTATATGGTTTTTCACTAGGAGGAAATAGGTTCCTCGTGCATGTGTCTTTTATTTTAGACCCTAGAAGGACATTGATCCCAATATCCCCCAAAATTTCCTCTTTTAGTGGGTTGATGAGGTCTACCATAGGAATTTTAGAGAAACTGGGAGAAGGGGGTTCATAAACAGAGCTTTATTATTTCTTCCAGTTTTTCAATTTTATAAATGACGAGACCCCAAGTCCAATTTATTGGAATATATGAGACACTTGTTGAAGTTGGTTGTATATGCAAGTACACAATGTAGGTTTCACGTATAGGTGTCTCAGGAAGGTTTTCCATAAAGGCATTTTGTTCACGTGTCCCATGCAGGTGTAAGATGTAGGTTTCTCATAGAGATGTCCCGTGTAGGTGTCTTGTGTAGGTGTCCCGTGCAGGGTCCTGTGCATGGGTTCCATGATGGTTTCTCATGCATGTGTCATGTTCAATTTTCCCCTAAATGTATCCCGTGTTGGTGTCCCATAAAGGATTACCATGCAGAATTCCCATGAAGGTGTCCCATGCATGTTTCATGTGTTGGTGTACTGTGAACGTTTCAAGCAAGGTCAGGTACATCTTGGGTCGTGACACAAGGGAATCCAATCTCCTCATTCATATAGCATAAAGACTCAATTATACACAAACTCAATATTTGATGTGTAAGTGAGGATCACTTCATGAATTCCATTGAAAGGTGCATGGAACATATTCTGTAGTGTCAATAGCATTATTTTTAACTATACCTATTCTTTGGATAATATCTTTAGGGTTTTACATAAATGTTAATTAATAGGTTATACTAATCAAGATATAGAATATAGTACGTTGTAGGTGAGGATATTTAATTAATGAATTTAAATAGGGAATGGCATAAAAAAGATTATTTGTAAGTCTAAAGAGTATAGAATGTGTGATGTCCTTTTATATGTGGGGGAGAGGAAATGGAAGGAAACCACCTAAAAATTTACAAAAATAACACAAAATGATTAAGTCATTATAAAAAAAAGGCTCCAAATTAACTAATTTTTTTGAGACATTATAATGTTTAAATATATATCCAATTTTATTTAGAGTTTTTTATTTGGAAATCATACCCTTATATTTTGGTTTAACCCATGGTAATCGTGTTTGAACCCTAACCACAGTAAATAATTTTTTCTTATTTACTATTTCTTATCACCAGATATTTACTTCTACTTATTAAATAATATTGTGTATTATTATTCCAAATTTGGAATTTATTTTACCAATTTAAATTCACATAAGTCATATATTTTTATTTAAAACTAAACCCATATACACGAAGAAAAATAGGTTTTCAAATGAAATTTTTTTCAGGACTGTAAAAATTTTTAATATCAAAATTGAATATAAAAATAATTACAATAACATAAAATGGATTAAAATGAAATAATTATATTATATTTACTTTAAAAACCATCACAAAACAAAATAGAAATTTTAAATTCTATAAAATAAAATTACATTTTTAATCATAATCAGTATTTTTTAGTATTCATAAGAAAAGTAATTTTCCAGAAAATTATTAAAAGTAACTATATGATAAATATTACATGTTTATTTCAAAAATTATGATAAATTTTTCAGATATATTTTCTAAAAGTGTAAAAAAATAATTTTAATATTTTTTTCAGAAAAATAAATGAAAATCATATTTTTTGGGAAAAATTTATTTTCAATGAATATAAGGACCCAACCAAAATAATGTTCCTATTTATGAATATATTTTTGTTGTCTAAAACATTCATTCTTAATTTAAAAAATTTTCTTATCTTATTCATACATATAAATGTAACGACTAGGTTATAATGGAGTTGTTTAAATAAAAATAAATTCAATTGTATATTTTTTTTCAAAACTCGGTATATTATATGATGAATGCTATCAAATAAATTAAATTTATTTGAAAAACATATTTCATAAAAAAATTGGGGATACAATATTATTTATCATTAAATCAATTATATATAATCATAGTTTCATTTGAGAGATATAAATATATTTAATTCACTTATTAGCTGATTTGGGATTTATATACATATATTGAGAACATTTCCTAGTATATGATTGAATTATAATATATGGTGTATGTATTAGTTTGATAGAAGGTTAAATCTACACATATTTTCAAGGTTATATTTATATACATTAGATTCATCAAGTGAATAATTTTCTTTTCTTCACTAGTAACTCAATCTCCATGATTCATGGTGGTTCTTTAATTGATTTACTAAACATGAATGATATGAAAAGGTAAATTGAACCATAACCAAATAGTATGTAAAATAATCTAGAATGAATAACTAGCATACATATCACCATGTTTTTATTCTCACCCACTTTAGTATTAGTAATGGAATAATACCCCCTTCTCTCTTTGCATTGGTTGTTTTTATCAAGGTCTATCTTAAATAACAGTTGTAAAAGTAATAATGTTTGAATAATGTCCATATTCTATGTAGATGAAACATTATACCATAGGTTGAGTATTGATCTGGAATATATTTTTCTCCATATAATCCATGGGATTCATCATATCAATTGTACGTTTATTAGTTTTATGTCTATATATTCCACACATGAAACATTTTCATGTCCCCTATAGGTAGTTCACAATCTTCCTCTTCCAAAAACATTGACATTTGGGTCATTTAATATTCTTTATTCCTTGATATTTATATGTTGAGCCTTAATAATTTAATTCCATTGTTCATTTCTTATCTACAATCCCTCGATAGAACTATGATTAACCAATTTCTATCATACCTTTTCTGGAAAATCAGACATCTTCTACATTACTATCAATGTATCAAATAACCAAATCTCTTTTCTGACTTAGGCATATCCCACTATAGAAGTGGTTGGTAGTAATTTCTCTATTATTTAAAAATATAGTGGTAGAAAATATTTTCCATGTAAATTTATCCTCATAATACCTTATTGATTCATCTTCATTTTTTCATAATTGAGATAAATTCCCACAAAATTTTAAGATTTATAATTTTATGAAAATATATATTGATAAATTTCCTCTTCAATTAATCCCATTCCATAGTTTTTATGTCTTCCTTGAGAATCATAGTTTTAATCATTGTCCACCAATAATTGGATTCCACCTCAAGATCATAAGAAGCATGTATAATATTTTATAGGTAAAATTATTGAAGGATTAAGGATATCACCTTAGTAGATTTAAAAAATATTTTGGTGATTATGATATCATAAGATCTAGTAAAATTTAGAGGTATCTATCATATAATATACTCAACAACATCTTTCTCTCTCATAGGTAGTTTCATGTGATTCATGATATTATCAATAACTTGACATAACTAGGCCAATAATTTTATGAATTTCTCGAACACTACCCCCATTATGTTTTATAATTAATTAGGGGAAGCATCACATTTCCCATCAAATATGTTTTCCATACATTTCATATTATTTCTAAAAAATTACTAAAATAATAGAATCTTATGGGTATGTGCCAAAAAAATTATACAATAAACATAGAATGGAAAAATAGTAAAATTAATATATACTGTATATATGAATTTAAACGTTTAAATCTAGGTTATCCTGAGTATATTTCCTATTAGGTTCTTTAATATAAAATTATATACAAATCCTTCATATTGGGTTTTAAATAGAATTTGAATTATCTAAATAAAATCCCCTTGGACTGAAAAAAACTATCTTTGTATTTTGGAATTTGTGTGATGTACCAGTTCATGATGATGTTAAGACACAATTCTCCATTTTCTAGGATATTACCACTAATTAAATCTTCAAAAAACCTATATCTACATGTATTATACAGATGGGGATTCCTTTGATATGATACCCACACATTAAAAATGTATCCAAATAATAATGATGTTATACAATATGTAGATATATCCAAAAAAGTTTAAATAATTTTCTTTATTAATAATCTCAATAATGAAAATATCTTAATTTGTTACCAAATGTAGTAATCCATGCCATAAACATGTTTTATTTCATGATTTTTAACATAATTTACCAATATATATGCGACAAGGATCGAGATGTGTAATATCATATAAGATCAGAGACATAATTACATCATCACAAACATAAATTTCACTATCTATATTTTAAAAAACATGTATTTCTATTAACTCCCAAATATATTTTTTATAACCATTTTACACCAAAATAAAATTACATAAGGAAAATAGTGAGCTAGAAATCTCATAAAAGGATTAAACATGATAATAAATAATAACATATGAGAGAAGAGGAATAAAATCTATCATAAAAAGAGAGTGAAAATAATCATGGGAACATTTCATAAGGTAATTATATAGTAATATCATGGAATCCTAAACATGTGACATCAACATGAAATATTTCATAATAAAAAGAAGCAACATATTACTCCCAAAAAAATCATAACAGAGTGGAAAAAGTCCCATAGGAGATTTTATTTACTCTCTAATCCTGCATTTTATATCTAATGATATATAATTATTTACCCAATGAATTATAGGGTCATATAATTCTAGAATTACTTTTTACATAATATATTGTACTTAGGATAACCATGTGTTCGTCGTACATAGTGTCTTAAAATATGGAAACATTGCCCAATGTATTTGAGGGATATATAATTCGAGGTCCATTCATCACAAAACAGACATTTTATGGGATAACCACCCATGAACCATAAATGTTTTATCATGAGATAAAAAATTTACATAATTCATCAGAGATCTATTTAATTTCAGGTCCATCCATTACAAAACATATTGTTACTAAGCTAACCACCCACTCACTATACATGGTATGTCATGATATTAAGGAATTACAAACTGAATTAAAGGGATACATAATAATAGTTCCCAAAATAAAATATTTAACATAATTATATTTTAAATAATATAGTATAAACATTATGAATAGAAATGATGCATAAATAATAATAATGATAAACCCAATGATAAATAAGGCAGTTAAATATTAGTTTTAAAAAGTATAAATTAAGGATATATCATAATTATTATAAATAGAAGAAGGAATTAAATATATTTTTATGTTCATATATTAATAATGAATCATTTTTTCATGAAAAATTATTTTTTATACATGAAAATTCATTTGAAGGATCAAGATGAAGTAAGGGAAAAGTAGACTACATAAGCGATGCTTTTTAAAGTGATCATATAATAATTTAAGTAAGGAAACTACATATTATTTGATATTAATCCAAGATCAAACAGGGAAGGTGTACCATAAAAACTGGTGTTTTCTGAAATCTATTGTTGTTTAAAAATATTTTATTGAGGGGATAAGTTTTAGGAAATATGCGATCGAAAGTATCCCTTAAGTATGGATTACATAAAAGATAGAATTTAGAAGTGGACATTAAATATGAATTATAACCAAAATAAAGGTAAAGGAAAATTATATATATTTAAGGGATATTCAGACTAGATGTGTCTGAAATTCAAGAGAAAAAAATAGAGTGATAGGTATAAAAATAAAAATAAAATGTAATCAAGAATTAACTATGGTGGTTCAAAAGATCCCTTACCCTCTCTATCGATCCTCTATTCAATTTCACTTACCTCCCAGATTATTTAAATTAAGTTTATTAAATACATTTACATATAATTATTCATATATTTATATATATATATAATTTTATATGTTATATTTATTATCAATTTATATTTATCATACATCAGGGTCAGATGTTTTTTTAAAATAGCTTAATAATATACTATACATTCAAATTGTAACTTATATCATGTTTATAAATATTAAATAAAATTCTTAATTCATCCATGTTGGATTGGTATGAAAGATGAAATATATATTCCATTGAGGTAGTAGTCCTTAAGTACACATGATTAACATTTCTATTTATCAATGATTGAGAGATCATAAAGTAATAAGTTAGTTTTTAATTTATTAATAATATTATATATATATATATATATCATATTTATTCATCATGAAACAATTAATACAAACCATGATATACAATTCTGAAAAACAGGAGACATCGATTTAGGATGGGGGTAGTCTGTGCACATGTACTAAGGATGATTTTACCATTATTAGTGGATGAAGTGGAATGAATAATGGATTTTATGTTAATATAATAAAATATCCATATAATTATGGTATTGAATTAATTATATTTTTATATATATAAGAGGTTTTTAATAGAATGGTTACAATGAAAATATTAAGAAGTAGGTAATACTTACACTGGAGGTTGAGTTTTCTCTAAGAAATATCCATTAATATGGAAGTTTCATGATACATAATAATGAATATTAGCCTAATAAAGTGGTATATAATTATATTATGAACATAATAAAATGTTTTTTGGAATAAATTCTAGGGATGGGTGTAGTATGATGTTGTTGAGTTGTATCCCTTTTTTATGTGAAGAAAATGGAACTTTTGTGAACACGCTTTACTTTTCAAAGATGTCATTAAATTATTCCAAGGAAATGAATCCAAAAGTTATAAATAATGGATTTTGGGGCATACTTGGTTTGATAAAGTATCAAACAAGAATTCCTACCATGTTTTTAAACATGGGTTTAGTTACTTACCATGATATGTTTACAATTTACCATTTTGTTTTTACCTTTGTAAGTAGTTTTTAACTAAGTAATTTATATGCCTCAAAATATATAACATAACCCCTGCCATATATAAATTTATATAAACTAAATTTATTCTAAATTTATTCTATTCATAATTCTAAAAATGATAAAATTGTATTTTAAATTTAAATATTTAATATATAGATAAACGTTTTTTTAGAGGAAGGATGTTTTCACAATTGATTGTTCCTAATAATATTTAGTATTAATTACTAAATGAATCAGTTATAATAATATAGTTATATACAGGTTCAGAATTATTTTATAATCATAATTTCAAAGATATTAATTAAATATATTAGAGATAAATTACAAAATGTTAATAAAATAAATAATTAAAAAATTGTTTTTCCATTATCACATTAATTAATTATAATCATAGTAATTTTAATTTTATTAAAAAAATTAAAATTACCTATTTAAAATAAAATTTCATTTTGATATCATATATTAAATTAATTATTATAAAATAAATTCTTAAAAGAGAATAAAATTTAATTTGAAATATAATCACATAAAATTTAGTTATTTAGTTGTCCACTATTAATGTTAGTAAAAAATTAAAAATGTGTTTTATAATTTAATCTTGTTAATTTTGAAATTATTAAATTTATTTATAAATAATTATTTAATACTTTCAAAAATTATAAACATAAGTTTATAATAATGAAATTTTATATAGAAATGGAATTTTCTCCATTTTCAAAAAAGAATATATATTTTTTCAAAATACCAAAGACTAATCTTAATCAAATATTGATATAATACAAATACTAATGAAATTAATTTAGTGAAACATAAATTATAAATTTATTATAAATATATAAAATCAAAATGTAGTTTCTAAAATTTTTTATTAATATTTTAATTATTATAACGATCGCATATAATAATTTAAATATTATTATAGTATCAAGGTTTTTGTTTTTGTTCACTATTGTGTTTTACAATAGATGCAACACGTAATATTTATTAATGGGAAATATTCACTAATATCAGGGGTTTTTATAGAATCCTTTCACTTGAGATTAATGCTCTCCTAAAAAATTTCACTATCTCTTTATTGAAATTCATGATTTTCTTAAAAATTATTCTCTTTTGTTTCCATAAAAGTTTTAACTTCATTATTCATAATGGTATTTTTCTAAATAAATTTAATAAACATAAATATGATCATTTTTTCCCTATAATTTTCTTCACCACCATCATATTAACTATATAAGTATTTTTTCAACAGTTTTTAGGTTCATCATCCTCAGATAAATGAAAGAGGAAGTGTATTTCTCTTCCTCAATACTCTTAATTTTTTTTCCACTTGGTAATTTATTATTTTTATCACTATAATCATCCATTAACTAAAAATTTATTTTCTGTTCATTTTGGAGAGAATCAAATTTATGTGAAAGTGGAAAAAAATACATTTTAAAAATTAAATCATTATGGGAACTGAATTTAATTTCTAATGAAACCTTATAGTATTAGTATCTAGTATCTAATGGAGACACTATATGATTATGAAATTATTCTACTACGGATCTTTATGAATAATATCTTCAAATAATGAGTCTATCATACACTGTCTCTTAATTAATTCCTTTATACTGACTTTCATTTAATTTATCCCTAGAAATAGAATGTGTTCTACTGATTTATTTCATTAATAATGCTCCATGGTTTCATAATTAAAAAATCTATAATTCATTTGGAATTAGTCTTACTTTAATTCATTAAATATAAAATTATCTTCTACCATATCTTCTATTAAATGTGTTAGGAAGTTATTTCCATTTTCCTTAGAAGCCACTAGTATTTCCACTACTCCAATTGCCTCTCCGCCCTCAGGTTTGTGAAAAAAGTCATTTTAATTGATATTGTCTTCTAGATTCAAAAAATAATAATTATAATGGGTCCTCCTCTTTATTGGGGGTCTCAAAAAACTAAATTTTTTTATATGGAGTCTTTTTTGAGTGAAAAAACTCTTGAATCAATTTATCCTCATTGTGAATTAGGAAATATTTATGTTCTTTTAAGGATTTGTAACATGATTACTAACACTAATATATTTACCTACTGATCTATTATTCATTTTATTTGGAATATAGGAATTATATTTATAATATTTATACTTATTTTATGGTATTTCATCTTTACAATCAACATGATAATCATAGTTTTTATTTATTCGACTATTAAAGTAAAAGTATCCAATGCTAAAAAATTGAATCATTTATAGGGTAGTTTCCTAATTTATTTTTCTTTAAATTATATAAAATTTAATTATATGAGATGAATGATTATATTTAATGTTACTCGCTATCTCATTAACTCATGTGATGTAATCACAATTTTAATATTTCTTAGATATTTTTATATATTCAATATAACTTCTTCATGTGTTTTTCTTTCCTCATTTCAGATAGAACTTTCTTTCATTTCTAGTTTAATTTTTATCCCAAATATATTTGGTAGATTAAAATCCCATATCAATGGTAAAAAAAATTCATAGAGAGACAAAATAATTACATTCCCAGATTTTCCGTTAAACTCAATATATATTTTATTAAGAATTATGAATTTATCACTCATTTGAATAGTTTTAAATTCCATTGTGTCTATATCGTGAAAATAAAAACTAATATGGGAAAAATATATTTTTCCAACTTTGAAAAAAATTTAAATCATTTGTTTGAAAATTAGTATTATTCATAGTTTTGAGGTTTTTCAACCTTCATATAGGGATAATCTGATAGATGAAATAGTTTTGTATGACCTAAAATGAATGTCTTAGCTAGTCAAATGGCTATAGTAATATGGTTTTGAATATGTGTACCCTAATTATTAAAATTTTATTCATAAAAATATAACTTTATTGTAGTTATTCCATAACTAAATGACATTTAATGCTTATCATCACCTGAATATAATGAATGATAATGAAGAGAAAAACACTAATATGTTTCTACAAGGTTTTTCCTCATTGTGAGAACCTAATCCTTTCTAAAACTACTTTTTATATAATTATATATATATTACACTAATATATTTTAATCAATACAATTGGTCATGATAGAAAATATCTAGATCCATTTTTTCCTAAAACATTAAATACCTCACAATGAATCCACTATCTCTCAAAAGATACAATGATATACTTATGAAACCAGATGAGATATATAACAATCCCAGTTTTGTAATTTGTCCTAATTTAAATTTCACTATATATATCTAGATTATTCTTCATAGTTAGCATGGTTTTATGGATATCACAGGACCCAAAATATAGTATATTAAAAATATATATTGTATTAAATATCTGGTGTGAATCATTTTAGAATAAATGGTGTTCTCATTAGATGGAGCCTTGAATGGAATCATCAATGTTGTGGTTGAATCTGGAACATAATTTATACCTTATATTTGACATGAGATTAATAGGAATTGGTGTTGTGAATTATGTTGTATTATGGAAAAATTAAAATGAATAAAATTAATTAATTAATTTTATATGGTTTAAATGTTTATCCTAGAAGTGACACCTACATAATCCTCTTTAAAACTAATATCCAGGGTTATCCATACTACCATGAAAAATTGGGAATTAGTGGAGACATCGCTATGGGTAATAAAATTATATGATCAACTAAATTAGGAAATGTGGATCATACTTGGGTGATCACCAAGAATTGTGAAACAAACGTAGAATTCCATAGATTCTTCAACTATATTTCTTATGAATATATTCTTTACAAAATATCATTTCATTATTGAGGTAGGTCTTTTTACTTATGAGGGGTGTTCTTTATATTTCCTAATTTCTATCAAGGATTTATCATTATTTTATGAATCTTGATATCTCCATGTTATCACATGGCCCATTCAATTTGATGTTTAGATATAAATTATTATTAATAATTCATATCCTTTGATTGGTTTTAGAAAATAAAATAATTATTCTGAACTATTTCAGACAATAATGTTTCATAAATTGATGGTTTGATTGTCTTCTCCCACAATTCCTCGTGTTCTTCACATTAATCCCCATTACATGTTGTCATTCAACAATTTCTATTAATGTTCAAATTTCAATCTAACCATTATATTCATATAGATGATTTTTGTGAATGAACAAGTTTATCTTAGTGCTTGAAGATTCTAGAATAACTGGATAAAAAAATACCATTATATTAATAGAGTCTACTTTTACTAAGTTTTTTCATATAAGAATGTAATTATTCAATTATAATTTCCATTCCAACAATGAAAAGGTGGAAAATAATAATTTGGTGGTGGAAAATATTTGTATCATGCATCTAGATACATCTTTTATATGATTCATTGAGATATTGGTTCATGAATGAAAATTAAATGAGATATAAATTATTTTCTCTAATATTAAAACTAATTAACGATGTATTCCTCACGAATAACTATCATATAGATTACTTTATCTTGACGCTAGTATTTCTAACTAAGTAAAATATCAAACAATCATGCAGAAGACATCATATCAAGTGACGAAATCTGGACAGCTGATCCATGTATATAGAGTAAACACTTAGGACCACAGATGGTCTCATATTCAATGTTACTCAGGTAAAAAATATTGTAAATGAACATTAACATGTAGAGTGTATCATTAGGACATTAGAATTATTGTACCTTGGATTACACCATTTATAATCAAAGGGGAATGTCATGTACTTTTCCTATACTGTTATAACTTTTATATCTCCTTCTTTGAGTCTTATATTTGGGCTTGCAAGTTGTTCATTACTAGACTAATTATATGTGGGAGGTTATTATGTCCTTTTTATTGACACCTAAGATTTGATGTGAGGTTTTTTGAATGAAAATATTCTTCCAATAATGATTGGAAAATGACAAGACGTGATTGTCATAATCTTTGTGATGTTTGGGTCATTACTCTAATTACAGTTGGGTTGTCTTGTGAATGGGTCACCCATATTACATAAATTTTTATATTCGGTACTCCCCCATAATATTGTTGTATGTTTTACCTATATGTGAATATGGTACTCCACCATCATTGAGCTATGAGAGGCTATGAGTACTCCACTTGGGTTAGTGTTCCCTTGAATGAGACATTCGAAAATGAGTCATGGGTCATCCATTATATTATTTTGAGGTATAATTTGGAATATAATATCAGGACAACACTATCTATTGGATTAGGAGGCATAATCATCATTTTTAGTTGGTTATGAAGTTAGGGATTCTTCTCTATATTCAACTAGGGACCCTTTTAATAATATATGTCTTGGGTTCTTTTAAACTCTTGTCTTATAGGTTGAGCTAACAATATTATTGTATTACCCCTTTATGTTGTTCGGTGTGTCCATCAACGTCACTTATTCTAAACATAGGATAGAAATTTTTCAAATGTGTCATGTCAGATGTAAATGATAGGTAGATTGGTAGAGACATTTGTTATCTCATTATAGTTGGAGCTTAGTTGTATAATAAAATATGACTATGCACAATGGACAATTCCAAAGATCATGAGTTAGGATAACTCTTCAGTCCTCAGTAGTTTATTCAGGAATGGTTACTTACCTTTTTTGGTTGTGTATTTTTGGTCTTTTGTACTTGGAATCTTTGTTATACTCTAATGTATACATAGTGGTTTTTGCCTTCATTTGTTATGATGTTAGGGTTTTCAGAATTTATTATTATCCCTACACTATTTTATGGATATTTTTGAATGTTTAAATGTGATATAAGATAAATCCTACCCTCTTGTGAGATATTCCTACTCGGCACTACTGGTTATCCCTTGTGTAAGACATAGAAATTTTAAATGAAGAAATTATACTTAATATCGTATATGACACACAAAATTAGTCTTAACATAACAATGAAATATTATAATTTAAATATGACCACTAAACAATATCCATTAAATTGGATAGTATGAATTGTAATAACCGTATTATGAATTATATATAAAGTTTCTAATGAACAGAAATTTGTTGATTAATGCTTAGGAATTCAATTTTTTGTAGTATCATATTATCATTCAAAAATAATCCTCTATAAAATATTATTTTTATTTATTATTGGGAGGAAATATTTTATTTAATATTTTAAATTATTGTATCAAATTTATCTTAGGGGGTTTTTTGGATTTTTCGGCAAAGAATGATATTCAAGAGAATGGATAATCATAGTGAAATCTATAGAGAAATGAGTTTTTTATAGAAATTAAAATAATCTAGTTGGTATTAAAATATCTTCAATGTAACATTATTTATATTATATTATTAATGAACCAATTTTGTTCATTTTAATCTTATTTATGGTTGAATTTGGTATACAAATAATTTTATAATTAAAATGAATTTTTTAATAAAAACTATCATTTGTTTCATTTTGTGTGTTTGACCAAAATTATTTACTTCCACTTATGTGGAATGATTCATGAAAAATTGGTACCCTATTTGCAATCACAAGGTTTATATTTTGTAAATAGTCCCTTTTTATTTTGTTCCATTAAAACTGTTATTCATATTAATTTTTTTCATCTGGGAAATGTTATAATGGGAAAAATAGGGTTAAAACATTAGGATAAAGATTTTAAATATATCTAAAATTTTATTTTATCCTATTTAAATTATTAAATATATTTCAACTTGTTTCCATATTTATTAGAATATGGACTTTATATTAATTTAATAAAATTAAAAAAATGTCACTCTCATAACTTTAAAATCTCTATAAAGTTTTCATAAGAATAAAAGTGGTTTTTTTGTTTTAATTTATTATTTTAAAGAATAATAATATATTTTTAACATTTAAAATAATGTTAATTTTTTATTTTTTCAACAATTACAATAAATTATTATGAAATGTTGAAACTTAATTTATTAAATTAATAGAAAAATAAATTAAATGGTTTTAAAAAAATCAATGTAAAAAAATATGGTTAGAATATTATGTTTGATGAATTATGTAGGTAAATATATCATATTATGGATGTTTTAAAGGATTATATCTGAATTATATCTATTTATCATTGTCTTTAAAGTAAAATTAAATGAATAGTGTCAAAAATGACATTATTGATATTTTAAAAAAAAAAAAATTTTAATTAATCATTAAAAATCATAAAAATATCAAAAGGGGAATATGATCATAATATATTGTGGAAAATTTCATCTATTGTAATTTTATGAGATAATTTTCACCTTATATGTAAAATTAAAACTTATTGAGAGTGAAAATGCCATTAACACTATTGAGGTTAAGATAGGTTAATATTGGGGTTAAATCAAACGGTATGTTTTAAAATAACAATTAGACATATAAAATATTATTGGAAGTTGATATATTGAAAAATATATTATCATATTTTTAATATTTGGTCATTTTGATGTAATTTGTTTATAACAAATTTATTAAATTTTAATCTTTAATGAAATTCCAGGATTTCCCCTCCCCTCACTTATAAAAGGAAACCCATAATTTTTATTCACTACACATCATAGAGATATATATCTTGAAAACACACTATAAATTTATATTCTCAATATCCATAAAGACATTTTAGATGATCTTATCTTCTAAAATTTATAAACCTAGGATTCTTAAGAGGAGATCTAAAGGAGTTTATTCAAACAATAGGTAATCACGTCAACCAATAACTTTCATTTTTTCCTTAATCATTTCCCTACACTAAATTATTTTTATTTATAATTAAATAATAATTTTAATATCATTAATTTATAGAAATGTTATTATTATTTTTATTGAACCACTGTCTATCTTTTTCCCATCAAATGGAAAGTGAAAGTATTGGTCAAACGTATGTGTGGCTTACCGTCACCACTTAGTGATATAATTAATTTTTAGTAACCATATTTTTGGGATGTTTATTATGATGGATTTAATGTTTATATATGATATATATGAAATATTTATTTTTATATAAAAATAATATAATATATAAATTCTTACCTTATATTATGTTGGATAATAATAATATCACATGTGCGTACATATGTACTACCACCACCACAAAGGGATGTGACTTGTTTTATGATTTAACTAAGCATATATAAAAATAATTATGTATTCAATAAATATATTTGATCTATATGATATAATCAGGATTCTATATATAATTATTATTATTTACCATTCTATTGTTTCATCCTGAGAATAGTGAAACCAGTTTTTATGTGTACATATGTCCTACCATCTCTATGAATGGTGTTATTAATTTTATTCTCTCATAATTTTAGGTATGGATATAAATATATAAATATATATTCTATATATATAATAATTATATAATTATCCACATCATGGAGATGATGGAACCACGACAAAAATAAAAATACAGTAACTACCATACAAGAATTCTTATGAAAAAATGATACAATTGACATTCATGATCGATGATTTCAATAAGTAAATATTGATAAATGGTTATTAAAATTTTTTATAGGGATCATATATTAAATTATAGGTATTAAATTATTCTTTTAAAAAATTATAATAAATTATAATTTATTATAGATTATTATAGATCACTTTCAAATCTTGTGTAAGTCGAGGTAATGGATTTTTTCCTCACATTTATTTTCTGAGACACATTCCATATAAAACACTATTTTCATTTATGTGGTATATATACATCCAATGAATATATTTTATGATTAATTTGAATAATATTATATGATATAAAAATCAATCTATGTTTCCTTATTTTCCTAGTTTTTTATTTGAATGTAACCAAAGTGGGAAGTTTTTTTGTTACAATCACATCGATGATCAAGATATTTATTGATTATGATTATGGTGGTGAAATTTTGTGATATACCTCTAATGAAACTAATTATTTTTTTATAATCTAGCTAATTATTAATAATACATGTTTTACATACATTTTCCTCCCTTCAGGTGCTCAAAATACATAAATAACATATTGAATTGAAACCCGAATTTATTTCCATCTTCGGTCAAAAAACAATTTTCTTCCATATCCATGTTTTCTAAATATGTTTTATTGAATTTTTTCGGTATGAAAATATGATTTTTCAAATTCATTTTGAATTTATTTAAAATAAAATGGTTTGAAATTTACTTTTCTTGTCATTTTCTGAATGGGGTACTTTTTAATTTTAAAAACCATATAAATGAAATGATTTTTTAACTTATACATAATGAGTGTAATTTATAACCATCATTAATGATCAATTAATTAAATATTCATGTATAAGTTTGCAGTTTTTTTTAAAAGAATATTATTTCTTAAAAACTAATTAATTTTTTTTATTTTAATTGTGTTATTTCAAAGTGTGAAGGGTATTTCCATCAATTCATTCTTTAATTGAAATTTCAGTGGAAATTTTATTTATAATGACATCCTTTGACATTACATAAATTTATACTGGGGATATTATCCAATGATACTATCCTTATAGATTCATTGAACTATTTATGATTTTTATGAGAATATACTTATGACATTCTTTCCTTTTCAATGCTTTATGTTATGAGGAATTGATGAAATGTTTATGAAAACCTCTTCTTTTACATAGATTATTCTATGATTAATTGTTTATGACACTCATATCCATTTCATGGATTATGATATGATAAATATTTTTTTGTACATATTTTTATAATTTTTATTATGCTATTGGTTGTTCCATAATTATATAACCCTCTAATTCATTTATTAAATATGGAAATATCACAAGATACATAGGAATGGAGTGTGGAATGAATGCATTTAGACAAGGATTATTCCCACTATGACACTCTTGGGAGTGAATCTGGGTATCTATGATGGGTTGGGGAGTTATCCCAATTAACTATGATAGTCTTTTCAATGATCTATGACTAAAATGGAAATTATTTTATATTATTTGGTTTATTCTAAAAATCAATATCTTATGCTTTTTGTTCTCATAGATTACGATCATTGATTCCATTTTGATTCATGTATTTTGAGCTTCATAGATTTATTTCATGAGACAATATTATGATCTATGATATTATAGGTATGGTTTTCAATTTATATTCTTGTATTCTCATATCCTTATACTCATGTTATGTTCATGTGATCACTAATATGTCCCTTATTTTCCTTTACTATTCATCTAGATCACCCTGTCTTATCTTTCCTTTCATGATGTTATGAATAAAGGTTTTTATTATTATATTTCTATGATGGGTGGTAGTTGTAATGAAAATAGTGGGAGAGAATGAAATTTACATATGAACCAGTTGTTTATAAATCCAATTTTCAATAATATTTAACCTATTTGATTCTAGCATGGACAATTATGTTATTTAAGGAATATTCATCTAATAATATATAATTTCTATAAATAAATTTAATGGGTTCCTGTTCCTATCCCAAATAGAGGTGGGCTTGGGATGTCAATCTCTATATACATCCATCATAGGTGAGGTATTGATGGGTCGGGTCATGATATAGTGGTATTGGAGTGGTCAATCCTATGGATAGTGTTTAGAGATAGATGTGTTATGAGGGTCATTTTTGGAATATTGGGAAGTAGTCTTTAGGACCCATATGATTAGCTATCAGACCTAGTAACCCAATGATGACGTGATGTCATATATATCTATACACAAGGAATCTGACCACCTACATTTTGAAATGGAATGATGAGGGATTGTTATTTAAAAAAAATAGTACATGTGTAATGTCTTGTAAATTCTATGTAAATTTTTTAAAATTATATGGAATTATTTCAAGACCAGAAGCTTTAACGGCACCTGATTCTGAGGCCCTTTGAGCCCAGAATAGAATTTTAAACTTTTTTTAATTTCATTTAATTAAATGTGTGAGCTTGATTTTTTAACTTTTAAACCAGTTCTCAGATCAAAAATCTAAGGGCACCGTTGAATTCAGAATTTTGGGGTTTGCCTAAAATGGACTTACCTTCAACCAGCAAGGGTTGACTGGAAAAAGTAATTTTCAAATTTTTTAGAAAAAGATAAAATAACTTAAAATTTATTATATTTGTTTTCCCCAACCACTGTGTGGTGAAATGGAAGTGTTGTGGAGTGGAGATGAAGTGAAAACAAGTATCATTAATTGAATCTCATTAATGGCTTGTAAACGTGTAATGTAACGACACATTAAATGAAACAGTGTAACGACATGGCGACACAATGTAACAGAAACATTGCAACATGTTTTCCTTTTTATGGAATAATGCATTGGAGAAACAGGGTCAAATCGTGGATTTTATCTGATGAACCTATATCACGATTTATCTCTAACGATGAAAGATGAATTCCAGAGGATCACTAGAAACATCAACGTACTCCTAAGAATAGTACCATAGAGCATCAAATGCCAACAGAACTTGAATCCTCGCTAACAGGTCATTTCAACGACTAACTCTAATGAGTTAGGGGTTTTTTTTGTTTTAAGATTCCCATTTATTTATACTGAACAATGTCCATAGAATAACCCACGAAGATTTTGATACGTAGATCGCTCGTTCTTGTGGAAGGGCACTTCTCTTGGGGTTTTGGGTCTTGATTATTTGATTAATTATGATAGAACATCAAACCTTTATCCCATGTTCGTAAACCTCTAACGCAGAGGGTGCGGGCTGACACAAATAAGGCATGATGCCATTTTCATTTTTCATTTTGTGCATTCTTCTTGACACATCTTTGAAATGGTGGCATCGAGGATTTGAGGTCATCGCAGGGAAGATGGCATCTCCACAGAGGCTATAGGTGCAAGCAGTGTGAAGAATGAGCCACTGGAATAGACCTGGAGGTCCATGGAAGAACCCAACGGCATTCCAGTTATGGTGGTGTTGAGTCGTGATGGTGTGCTCGATGGTGCACTAGAAGAAACTCCACGGTCGTCCAGGACCGCGGCAGTGCAGCAGGAGTCTCCAGTCTCCGTGTCGGTGGCTGGCGGCAGTCGGACACGGCCACCTGACCACATCAGTGCACCACAGAAGTGGAACTGCGCCACATATCATAGAACAAGGTTGTGGTAAACTGAATGAGGCAGAGTGAGTGGCCCCGCAGATGACTCGTGTGTCAGGGGGCAGACACATCTTCTAACCATGTCTCGGCCAGGTAAGAGCTGGTCTACCCTAGCGAGCCGGACCCGCGTACAAACAGGTCCACAGCCAGTGGCCCATACCGGTTTGGATCCAGGTCAGGTCAGTGGACTCGGGTCTGGTCGGTGGACCCCGGTCTGGGTTTGTTTGGGTCAGTCCGACCCGATCGGACCAGACCCGGACCCCACCAGCCCCTTTTTTAAAAAATATCAATATCTTTCAAACCGGGAATCTGATTGATGATTAGTTTGTGGAGTTGGAACCCTTATGAAGAGGTATATATTTTTACATAAACTATGGGGGATTTTCATTGAATTTTAAATATAATGAGTGGATTTAGGAGTGGTTCTCCTATAATCAAGTGTACTACGTGCGGAAATCCTACGATTGACTAAGACTTGAAGACTGCTGACAAGTGACTCTATGTGGATCAGCTACGATGGACTAGTGGGAAGTGGTTCTATGTGACCTGGTAGTCCCATGGTGGGGAGTGACTCTGTGTGACCTGAAAACCCCATAGTACTCGTCCTGATGAGTACCTCAGTATGATGGCCAAGGTGGGAAGCGACTCGGTGGGACCCGGTATGCCCATAGTGGTGAGAAGCTCTGTTTGACCCATCATACCAATGGTACTAACTGGGGATGAGTACCACAGTATTTCAAGGTTAAGGGGAAGCATCTTTGTATGACTTGGTAGGCCCACAATGGGGAGCAACTCTGTGTGACCCAGTATACCTGCATTACTCATTGGGAAGGAGTACTCTTGCAGCCCAAGGTGTTAAGTTATTTGACTAATGGTCTTAATTTCTTACTCTATATTATACCTAGTGTGAGATATTTTTCTTTATGATCATGATTTGTGATCATGCTTCATGGTTTTATTTTGGAATGCTTTGTGGTCTTTCCTCATTGGTCTGGCTACATACTGATTATATTGTTACTCACCCCTACATGGGCTTCACCTGCATGCGTTGTGACTGGTGCAGATGACCGATGACTTGGTGGAGGACATGGTGGCCTAGGAACAGGTGGTGCCTAGTGAGATTAGGCAGGCAGGATTTGCTTCTATGGCTTCCAACAACTACACTTCACTTACCCATTAGGTGGGGTTTTCAATGAACGGATTTTAGAGTTTCCTTGTACTTTCCTATTTTCAGTTCATCTTTTGTTTGGTTTTTATTCTGGCCCATTTGACTTATAGTTTTTACTTTTACATAGTGGTTTCTAGTGTAATACATTTTTACCTTTCTAGCTTTATGATGTTGTTTTGTGTGCGTGTGTATAGATACTCAGGAAAATACCAACCACATAAATTTTGACGCCTATGGCGCTAGTCGCCAACCCCTGGACTTTAGGAGGTGGTCTTGGGGGATGTCACGGAACAGGCCCCAGGGGGAAGGTCGTGACAAAGTTGTATCAAATGAGGTTTTTTCTACCTCAATAACCGGGGGTCTTTTGTTTTATTTTTGAGAAAGAGTGTTAAATGTTTCGAGTTCGACTTTCAGATTTGGGGATTCTTGTGTTGGTGCGGCGACCGATGTATCCATACACTAGACCTTGAATTTTATTTTTAACTCTATATATAAAAAAACTGGTTTCATACATCATATATAAATTGATTGTTTCCTCATGTTCTTCTTAAATTAGATTCATATCACCAGGTATAATCTATTGACTATGTTACATCTTGATCTATATCATGATTCCTCCATGCAGACAGCTTGCTAGGATTCTGATACATGGTCGTGAGGATAGCCTGCTTATATATCAGGCGTTGGTTTAGGGACCAGTGCTAAAGATGGACCCTCCAGGTGGTGCACTAGTGTTACCACCACCTATTGATCGATAGTTACTACCGACATTACTGGTAGAGGAATCACGTAGGCTCATAGCCTTACATGAATTTCATAGACAATGACATCCCAGGTTCAAGGGAGAGATAGATCCTCAGGCCACTAAGGATTAGCTAGAGGAAGTGATGTGGCTCTTCCCCTTAGTGAGAACACCACTCAAGCAGATGGTAATCATAACCACTATCCTTCTTCATGGATCAGATTGGATATGGTGGAGTTTGATGATTCAGAATCATGATTAGGTGACCCTATCTTGGTCTAACATCGATTTGAATTTTTGGGAGGTGTTCTCCCTCACGACCTTGCATTTGGTGCATATACTAGAGATGATTCATCTACATAATGGAAGTATGTTAGTGGATGAGGAATTTGTGAGGTTCATAGACCTCTCACGCTACTCTACAGACTTGGTGTGAGACCCTTTATTCAGGGCCCACACCTTTGAGAAGGTACACCTATGGGAGATCAGGGGGTCAATGATTTCCCTTAGCATCCCCACTAAGTCCAGAGTGCTAGAGCAAGCTCTACTAGTAGAGATATTCCTCACATAACAGGTAATGATAGTGGGATCTAACACTAGGTGACAGGTGGCTAATTCATCTATAGAGTGCAGCCTACAAATGACGTAGAATTCCAAGAGGGGAAATATCATTTAGAGGGAGACCCCAAGACACAGGATCAGTAGTGAAAGGCCACTAGGGTAGCAGGGGTCAGTAGAGGAACATTGTGTGCTACTCATACACCAGACAAAGACACATGACTTGTGACTACCTGACCCGTCGCTTAGACGATCACTAGATGATCAAGGGACCACCAAGGAAGAGGCATAGGTTCAAGCGAGGAAGGCCATAGGGCATTATAAATTGAAGTGGAGTAGGTCGAGCAGCAGTCGGTGGACAACTGTTCGAGGTACTACTTCCACCACCCCCAGGTGGTCCACCACAACCTGAGGGAGCAGGTGCACAGGGGAGATCTCGACTTCAGGAAGTGGATACCTACAAAAATGTTTATTTGGATATGATTAATGGTATGATCTATGTCTTATCCACCTTAATTATAGTTCTTATAGGCACATGTTCCAATAACGTTTTCCTTTCTCTGAACCTCATTCGAGGCTCAGAGATTCCAGTGGAACTGTTGGATCAATCCTTATGATTAGAGACTCCCACGGGAGGGGATTAGATGATTACACACTGGTTATGGTAGTGTGAGATTACTCAAGGAGGTGAGAGATTCAGTTGGGATCTCCTAGTAGCGGCCTCAAGGCCTTATGACATCATCTTGGGTATGGACTGGTTATCTATATTCCATGCTCAGATCCATTGTATTAGGCACAAATTGTGGTGTGTTTGCTAGTATGGGACTAGGGTTTCCTTCACCGGTGAGAATGGAACTTTTTTTGCACAAGAATAACTTTCTCGAAGGAGGGTGAAGTCGATCACTCAAAAATTAGCCATCCTCACACTCAGTGTGGTGGACGATAGGAGTCAAATATTTCATGTAGTGGTGGGTGAGGATGAGGACATCTTCCCTGAGAAAGTTTCAGGACTACCTCCATGCAGATAGGTATACATCCGCATCGATCTATACCCCAAGACGAAACTGATATCCACACCAGCATATCTAATGGCTCCTTTGGAGCTTTGTGAATCGAGGGTACTATTGGAGGACATATAGGAGGAGGGCTTCGTGAGGCCGGGCATTTCACCATGGGCCACCCTAGTGTTGTTTTCCAAGAAGGAAGACAAGATATTGAGGCTTTGCGTGGAATTCCAGAGCCTGAACTAGGTGACTGTGAAGAACATGTATCCACTACCAAGGATTGATCAACTGTTTGATCAGCTGAAGGGAGTGATGTGGTTCTCGAAGATAGAAATCAGATCAGGCTATCATCCGCTTCGGGTAAGGGATGAGGATGTTCTGAAGACATCCTTGATTTGTCGGTATGACCACTATGAGTTTTTGGTGATGCCTTTTTACATAACCAATTCCCCAATAGTTTTCATGGGACTCATGAATAGGATCTTCCAGCCTTACCTCAATCATTTCGTGGTGATCTTCATTGATGACATCTTGGTGTACTCGACGTCGGAGGAGGATCATGCTACACACCTACGGATAGTCCTAGATACACTATGAGAGAACCAGCTTCATTGTATGCTCTCAATGTTCTAGTTATGGATTTAGGAGGTCCACATTATAGGATATGTCATCTAGGAGACTGGAGTACCAGTGGATCTGAAAATGATAGAGGAGTGATGGCTTGGGAGCCACCAAATAGCGTGACTGAGGTGCGAAGTTTCTTGGGGTTGGCTGGATACTACTGGAGGATTATGACCATCTTATCTCGAGTATAATCACCTTTATAATCCTTGACATGGAAGGTAAAACCCTTCGTGAGGATGGAGAAGTGCCAGCACAGTTTTCAGGAGCTAAGGCAGAGATTGACATGTGCCCCTATCTTGAGACTACCAGTAGAGGGTGTTGGGTATGTAGTCTTCTAGAATGCATCATGAATCGGAATGAGTTTTTTCCTCATGAAAGAGAAAGTGGTGATCACATATAGATCATGACGGTTGAGGCATCATGAATAGAACTATGCAACACATGACCTGGTGTTAGCAGCAGTTGTCTTTGATCTGAAGGTGTGGTATCACAACTTGATGGATGAACAGTTTACCGTCTAATCTGACCTCAACGGTCTTAGGTATATCTTCTCACAGAATGACCTTAACTTGAGGCAGTGGTGATGGCTGGATTTCCTCCAGGACTATGACTTTGAGATATTCTATACTCCTAGGAAGGATAACATGGTGGAAGACGCGCTCAGCAGGGGGTTCAGTATACAATTGTTGAGTGAGGAGATGAATCATTTAGCCACAATACAGATATCCTTCGTGGATAATTATGGAGCTGTATAACTTTAGTCAATGACTCTCAATCCCCCACTCTTAAAGCGATTTAGGGAGGCACAGCTTGTGGATATTGATGGTGAGGCCTGATATTGTTAGTTATCCTCAGGACAGGCTCCTGATGGATTTTTGATAGGTGGGGAGCACATCATCATTTTCAAAGGATGTTCCATAAAACTAGTGAAATTGCAGGAGGAGGTTTTTAGGGAGTTCCATACATACCATTTGGTGGTACATCCTTATATGTAGAAGATATACCAAGACCTATGACCATGATATAAGATTTATATCCCGATTTTTGAAGGGATTGCAAGAGGTATTCGGGACTCAGTTATTCTTGAGCACCGCCTTTCACCCTCAGATAGATGGCCAGATGAAGCGGACCATGCAGACCTTTGAGGAAATGATTTGTGCTTGTGTCCTTGATTTTGGTCATATTTGGGAAGACCACCTACCACTGGTGGAGTTTTCTTAAAAAAACATCTATCACTCCACCATTGGCATGGCATCATTTGAGGCCTCATATGGGTGGCCATTCAGATTACCTCATTGCTGGATAGACCTAGGGGAGTTAGCACTCATGGATCTAGAGTTGGTATGGGATACTATTAATAAGGTGAATATCACCCTAGAGTGGATGATGACTACATAAAGAAGGCATAAATATTATGAGTATAGGATATGGATACCCTTTGAGTTCAATTAGGGAGACCATTTTTCCCTCGGGTCTCACCCCGACGGGGATTGCAAAGATTTGGCTGGGGAAGCAAGTTACCTTTGAGGTTCATCAAACCTTTCCAGATTTTGAGCACATTTGGAGAGGTGGAATGCCGCCTAGCTCTCCCCAACATATTAAATAGGTGCACAATGTTTTTCACATTTCACATCTGAGGAGGTACATGCATGACCCATTTAACATCATCAACTGGGGAAAGCTGGACAATGATGACGGGGCGACGTTTTTTGAGTTCCCAGTGAAGATAGAGTATTGATGAGAGAGTGTCCTTCTTGTATAGTCGATTCCTATAGTGTGCATTCGGTGGCATCATGAGAATCTTCTAGGATATCACATAGGATCGAGAGGCACAGATTCATGATCAGTACCCCCATTTGTTTGTTTATAATTGTTTTAGATTACGAGGATGTGAAGCCCAAAAATGGGGTAGTAAAGAAATTTCCCAGAAATTCTGTGTAATTTTTTTTAAATCATATGAAAATATTTTGAGACCATGCACTTTTATGGTACCTAATTTCGAGGCTTGGTGAGCCTTTAATAGAATTTTTTACTTTTTTTAAGTTCATTTAAGTAAACGTGTGAGCAGGTTGTTTCTAACATTTAAATCAATGCTCGGATCAAAAATACGAGGGAACCATAAAATTCAGAAAACATGATTCACTTATAATGGACCTAACTTTTACCAGAAAGGTTTTACTAGAAAAGTTAATTTTTATACTTTTTGGAAAAAAAATAAAATAACTGAATAATTATTTTATTTGTTTTTCCCAACCGTTGAGAGGTGATATAGAATATATGGGGTGAGATGAAGAAGTGATAAAGACTAGAATTAATTGAATATAATTAATGGTTCAGAAATGTGCAGTGTAATGACACGTTAAATGAAGCATAACATATGCGTTATTTCATAAATGTAACAGTGTAACGACGTGACGGCGCAGCGTAACAGAAATATCGAGACATGTTTTCTTTTTTATATAATAACATATTTCCAAAATAGAATCAAATAATGTATTTCCTATGAAAACCCTATGACAATATTTCTCTCTAATGAAGAAAGACGAATGTCGGATGATCACCAGTGACATAGACACACTCTGAAAAATGGGACAAAAGAGTGTTGAACTCCAACAGATCTTGAATCACCAACAACAAACCATTTCAACGATGAACTCCAATGAGGAATAGTTTTTTTTAAGTTTCCCCATTCATTATTATAAAATATCATCCCAGATTAACCCATTAATAGGTTGATCCACTGATCTCTCATTCTTGTGGGAGGGTACTTCTCTTGGGGTTTTTCATCGAGATTATTTGATTAATTGTGATAGATCTTCAAACCTTTATATCATGTTCCTAAATCTCTAATGTGGAGGGAATGATCCAACACAAACAATGCCTACACCCCTACCCCTTGTTCATTTTTTTCATTCTTTGTGGACATATTTTCGAAATGGTGGAAAAGAGGATTTGAGGCCATCATAGAGAAGATGGCATATTTCGGAGGGAGTGGGCTCAAGTGTCTCAAAGAACATACCACCGGAGCGAACCTAGTGGTTCGCAAAAGAAACTATGGGAGATCACCGGTGGTGTCCCATAGTGGTAGATATGGGTGGGTGGTAGCATTCCAAGATGGCACACTAGAAGAAAAACCATGGCCAGCCCGAGCCGCAGCGGTATGACAGGAGCTGCTGGCCTCCATGCCGGCACCTTGCGACGGGCGGACACAGCCACCTGACCGCATCAGTGCACCGTGGATGCGTCACCATTACATATCGCATGAGGCACCGTGCCACATCACACATATCAAGGTTGCGATCAACTAACCGTAGTGGAGAAGGTGGCCTTGTGGATTACCCGAGGGGCATGGGGCGGACGCGGCTTCCAGTCACGTCCCAGGCAGGTCACGGGCTTCCCCAACTGGCCGGACCCATCCCTAATGGGCCATGCTAGACCTAGGTCAGTCGAGATCTTGGTTGGGTCGGAAGACCCAGGTCGGGTCTAGTCAGCCCAGTTGGGTCGGACCGGAGTCGTACCCCACTAGCCCATTTTTTTAAAATGCCAATATCTTTCAAACTGGGCATCTGATTGACCTGTTGTTTGCGGTGTTGGAACCCTCAAAAAGAGAAAGATCTTTTGAAATAATCTAATTAGTCTTTAATATAAGTTTAAATATGATGAGTGGATTGAGGATAGTTTCTCTCGGAATCAAGCGCACTGCATGTGGAAATCCTACGGATGAATAAGACCAGAAGACTGCTGACAAGAGACCCTATGTGGATCAGGTACGACGGCCCAGTGGGAAGCATATCTATGTGACCCAGAAGTCTCGTGGTAGGGAGAAGATCTATGTGACCTATAAGACCCATGATACTTGATAAGATAAGTACCTCAGTATGTTGTCCAAGGTGGGAAGTGGCTCTATGTGACCTAGCATGCCCACAGTGTGGAGTTCCTATGTGTGACCCAGCATACCCATGGTAATCATCAGGGATGAGTACCACAGTAGTTCAAGGGTAAGGGGAAGAGGATTTTTGCAACCTGATAGGACCACAGTGGGTAGCAGCTCTGTGTGACCTGTGATACCCAAGATACTCATTGGGAAGGAGTACTCCAGCAGCCCAAGGTGTTCAGTGATATGACAAATGGTCTTACTTTCCAACTCTAGATTATACCTTGTGTGAGATGTCTTGTTTCATGATAATTATTTGTGATCATGCTTAATGGTTTTCTTGTGGAATGTTTTTTTTTGTTTCATAATTGGTTTGGGGTCCCTACTAAGTATATTGTTACTCACCCCTATAGGGGCTTCTCCCATATGTGTTGTGTCTGGTGCAGATGATTGATGACTTGGCAGGGGACATGGCGGACCAAGACCAGGTGGTGCCTAGATAGATCAGGATGGAGGGGTGTTATTATATAGCTTCCATTAGCTAGTCTTCACATACCCATCAAGTGGGGTTTTTAGTGGATATCTTTCATAGTTTCCATGTACTTTCCTGTTTTCAGTTTTTCTTGTTTTGGGTTTGTATTCTAGCCCATTTGACATAATTTTTGAACTTTTAATCAGTGGTTTTTTAGTGGAATTCATGGTTATCTTTCTATCTTTGGGATGTGGTTGTGTATGTTTGTGTACAGGTACTCAGGAAAATACCTCCCAATTGTAGGTTGACACCTTTAGCACTAGTCGCCAACCCTGTCCTTCAGGATGCAGGGATGGGGGATGTCACAGCACGGGCCCTAGGGGACTGGTCATGACAACAAGAATTATATAGGAATGACTCATTTACATTCATGTCCTTCATGAGTCACCTCCTCGGATATGATAATCTAACCGCAATACATCTCGCTAACATTCATGATGCCTCTGCAAAAAAAATGTTATAAGTTCTATCGAGACGGGATTGGTATAAAGATTATTTGAATGATGAGGCCTTAGTGAAATGACTATTATATGAGGTGTTAATTAAAGTGGAGAATAGAGTTCCTTTCCCACCTGATAGAAACATATGGACCTAAGTTTTTTAGTTTGAGTTGTTTTTTTCTTCCATGTAGAGAACCTAATTGTTTCAGTATGATAATATTATAATTCACATATTCTTAATGTGTTTTGTGAATTTTTGTGGCATAAACTAATTAGGCTTTAGGGAGACCCAAATCCTTGGATGAAAAATTAATTCCTTGATTTAGTGTTTTTACTTTTTCAGTTGGTGCACATATGGAATGAATAGATAGTTGTGATTGTGACCAATATTTTTCCTGGAGAAGTATTATGATAGATGTTTTCAGTACCACAGACCCATGATGAGGTAGAAATTTCATGGTATGAGTTTCACTGATAGTTCCATGAGGATTACTAACCATCAAACATGAATTCTATATGAATTTAGGATCTCATTGAGTTATAGTATGGTCGTATGACTGTTTTGCAGTACACATCAAGTCTTACTAACCCCATGTGATACCCTTTTTATATGTAATGAGATTGGTAATTTCCAGAATATAAGTGTTAGGTCCACTAGGTCCAATACCCTGAGGGGGTGAATCAAGGTATAATAGATTAAAACAACTTCCCATTTTGATCTTGTTTCATTGTTAAACAAAACTCTCTTCTCTATATTTCCCATAGTAATGTATAAATAGAAATTAAAGGATGAATGAGACATGCTAATTTTTACATGTTTCACCCTTAATTTGATACGTCTAAGGAGTATACAATGAAAATGTGATGGTTTTCCAAATCCACTAAAGCACACTATTGTTTAAAAAGTTTGGAGTGGACTTACTATCCCTCCTGGTTTACGATCAATCACAATTTGAAAGCTCATTGCTCTCACAACTGAAGTGTGATCAATGCTTATTCAGAAGATCCAATAATAGTTTATAAACTAGTAGGTCTCTTCATTATCACAAATGAATGCATACTCGACTATATATAGATTCTTTTTTGATTCTTTACTTTCATCCACTGATGAATACAACTTTACCGCAGGTGTACTGGGAAACTTCCAACTTTCTTGCAACCCTAGGATGTCTTTCACGCTACTTTTTGCACAATGCACTAGTTTCAGCTAAACACTTGTGCGAAACTCCCTTCTAACACTCAAAACTTGGGAGAATCACACCCTTTTATGCCCAAAAAAATATTGGCATTCAACTACCAACTAGAACAAAACTTCTATGTAATTCTATACTTCTGCGCCCAAACCACTTGCACAACCAGAGATCGAATTTTATTTATGTGTTGATATTCCACTAAAATGAGGAGGGGTAGACATCTCTTTATAAAAAAAATTTCCACCCTATGTTCCATTCATAAAATTCCTCTAGGTGTGATATTCCATTCGCCCAAGCCTCTGTCGCCATAGTCACCTTGTGTTTCCAACTCCAAAACATGTGTTCCCTTCTTTAATTTACCATATTTTAAAGTTTCAATCTTGAAATACATATGGCACTCAACATTCAAATCCTTCAAGACACTGGCACAGAATTCCATTTTCTAAAAACAATTGTTCTCCATTTTCCATTTTTGAGGCCCTAATATTTATCAAACACTAGAAAATGGGTCCACCTTATATTTGTTTTTTATACCGCCTCCAGATCATCCATTCCTTTTTCATGGTTTGTTGTCAACATAGGCTGTCAAAAATATCTCTAAAACTCAAAAAATTACCATGGAAACCATCTTTTTCAACAAACAAAATCAACCCAAAAATTCTTCAATGTTTCCTTGAGGGAGTTTTTTCCATCAAGAAGTTTGGGAAGGGACATTAGAGGAGAAACTGAGATACCATGGTCTATTTATTCATTCCATCATTTAGGAGGGTGCTAGAGTGGGACTTGGTGATAAATATATTCCTTGGAAGAGGAATATAAATAATATAGATATAGAAATATACATCTTGAAGTAGTCTCATCTACTACCACATGAAGGTGTTAGAATTTATGATCTCGATGCAGGAGGAATAGTATTTTTGAGACTCTAATGTGGGATCAATGAAATAATGATAGTGGAGAGGATCCAGTCAACCTACAAAAATATGAATTCATTATTTTTTTGGGGGTCACATTTATTAGGATTTTATAACCCAATATAGTGAATATGATGATAATATAGTAGATAGACCACCACAAAAGAGGCATCGTTGAGATCAAGGTTATCTTTTGGGTTGAAAGCTCATCCCCTATGGACACTACAACAGAAATTGGCTTTAGCGGCGGTTTTTTAGCGGCGGTTTTGGGAACCGTAGCTAAACCTTTTTTTAAAATGGTTTCATGGAGGTTTATAATAAACCACCATGAAACATTTTTTTAATGCTTCCAACCCTTCCCCCACCCCAACCCCGCTTCTACCCACTTCCCCCACTTCTCTCGTGACCCTAGCCCCCAGTGACCCCAGCGACCCCACGAACTCGGTGACCCCGACCCCCCGCAACCCCGGCGACCCTCCGACCCCAGGTTTCCCTCTTTCCATATTAATTTCAGTTTTAATTAGTTTTTTGGATGTCATAAGGTAGTTTGAGGTGAATTTTGGTCTTGTGAATACCTCATTGATTTGGGTTTTTTTCACATGAAGGTTGTGTGTGCCTATGATTGAGATTTGTGGAGGTTGGTTCTAGATGGTTTGGGAATGATAATACATATGAAATCATTCTCACATAACTAATATAAAAATTTATATTATTGAGAACATGAGGTTTTTGATCTTTTTGAGGTTTCTGTGACATGAAGACCATGCGGTTGAGGTTCTAGTTGGGCCATGTTTAGCATTGCAACCTGGGCAAAAAATAAAGGTTGTTATTAATTTGAATTTTCTGTGGGTTTGTTTTTCACTTTAGCTTTCAGATTTGGGATCTTTAATGGAACTTAATTTTATGGGTAGTTTTAGGTTTTGTAGGATTTTGGTGGAATTTAGGTTCTTGGTTGTGTTTTTTCACGAGGTGTATGTTTTGTCTAAATTTCACCATTCTAGATTATCCCTAAATGGTGCAGAGATATATGCTATACCTCTAACTATTTTGGGTTTTTTTCATGTTTATTGTTTTAATATGATTGGAGATGATTATGATATTTTATAGAATAGTTTAATCCTCTTAGATGTGTTTTTTGTTTGGATTTAATTCTCTTAGATACCCCCAAGTTGTTTTCCCACCCAACCACCTCTTGAAATGAGGTGTCATGGGGTTATATCATTTTGAATTTTATACTTCTACTAATTACATTATATGGAAATAATGTGTCATTAGGGGGTTGATTTTTACACCCCATGAAATAATTTTCTTATTTTTTAATGATTTTAAGGTTATTTTTTTAGTTTACCCATTTTTTAGTGATTGAATTCTGGGAGTGGTGTTATCTAGATAACTTTAATGTGTTATGGTCTAGAAGCGGCATGGGTGTGGTGTCAACTCTAGCTAGTGAAATATATAAAGAACCTCTTAAACACCCATATTAGAAGGAATTTTTATGTAGGGGTTTCCCTATATGAAATAATGGGAGGGTCAACTCAGTTTGTGGGGAGCCATAGTGGTGGTTGGTTATAGTGGCTTCATGGGGGGATAAAATAGGGAGGCTTCTACAATATTGTTAGCTTCCTACACACATTTTGGTTATAGTGGCTTCATGGGGGATAAAATAGGGAGGCTTCTACAGTATCGTTAGCTTCCTACTTACAGAATAAAGTAAATAGTATTTGGATCCCAACATCGCTGTAAAAAAACTAAGCTGTGATAAAATGTGTTTGGTGCCAATTTTTTTCTATCATCATGGGGATAGAGGAGAATATTGATAAAGTGGAGTTTCTTCTCCAACTCTTTTATGGCTTGGGAACAATTGGGTTCAATTAATGGAACTTATATGCTCTTATCCATCATTTTCTCACTTCTTGAGAGGAATAGGTAGTCCAAGAATATGGCCTCCTCTTATTCAATATTTCTAACCATCAAGACAAAGATATAGAGTATTTAATTAATTAGTTGCATAATTTTTCTATTTAAGAAGCATGGCCTCATGATTAAATTGCCATGAAGATAGAAAAACCATGATAACATGAGGCTCATGTGGAAAGGGTGTAGGTGTAGCTACTATCAGCAGACATAAGGATTGATCCCATTATATGAAGGAGTTTAAAACTAACCTCCCATGTTAAGGAGACACATCCATTGGATAAATTGAAATATATTTAACAAATGAATCTTCAATAGTCCATCAGAAATTATCATCAGGAATTGTATTATTTTTTAGATTTGGATGATTTGAGTATATTATAGTTGTTTTTATCATTTTTCTTTACCTATAACATCGAAGAGAGACTCCAGAATATGGATCCTCTTATAGTTTGTTTTTATTAATGAATGAAGATTTTTTTTATTCTTAATTGTCATCCATTCCATAGATTTTATTTTATCTTGATTAAAAATTCATAATAATCTATGAAATTTTTGGAGGAAACATCATTAAAATAATCTAAAAACAATTGAACATTGAATTGGTAATGCATAAAGTAAAATATGGTTCTCAAAAATGCATGAGTCGGACATATTTCCTCTAGTTCATGGATCATGTATGGGTATAGGCATAAGTACAATAACTGTAACACTAGATTTAGTCTATTTGGATGAATTATTTCATTTTGATCATGGATCATAGATGGATATAGACATAACTACCATCAAATTAACACTATAGTCAGTTCATTTGGATGAATTAGTTCCTCCTTTATATGGATCATGGATGGGTATAGACATAACTACCATCACTATAACACTTTTTTTAGTCCATTTGGAAAAAATAGTTCACTCAACATGATAAGGATCGCAAAGGGGTAGATTTAGATTGTGGATTCTAATGTTTAAAAGGGTTTGATCACCACAAAATTATTTCTTCACACATTTCATAAATATACCTCTGGGCTGATAAACTAGGGATGATAGAACAAGTGAATGATTAAACAATTTCATAGTCAAAAGGTCCTAGTGAGTACAGCATGACTTCTTCTAGATTAATATTATAAACCCCACAAGCTTTAAGTCATTTATTTTATCACGTTAAATTTTTCTTGATCCTCATATTGGGGAGGCCTAGTTCACAAGGAATTGTCTTCTTATTAGGTTTCCATTTACTTATTTTCAACATAACAGGATTTCTTCCATTTTTCAATTCTAAAGGGTTAACTTAGATTAGGTTAGTGTCATATCCAGTTAGTGGAGACTCAATTTTTACCTAGGTTTCTCTTTACAATTGTTCACCATGATGAGTTTTGTGTCTATTTACTTATATAGTTTTACTTCATGCAAGTTGTATCGATATAGATGATGTTTAAGGTTAGAAAATTTTGACCCAGGTGCACATTTTTTAAGTTTATGATATGTGGACCATAAGCTGGGTTATCCTACTTGAAGATATGATTCATGTTAACCTGATATGAATTGGTAAAATATGGTATCATGAATATGGATGATCTCATAATTAATTACAACTCAATAAAACTAATGACCACTGTTGTTGATAATAGTGGGTTTTTCACTCTTTGAGATTGTTTTAGTGCTTGGTTGTGTGATATCAAGAGGAAAATATATGCACCATCTAATCATAAATAGAAGCAGTGGCATAAGGGATGGCCCACTTTTACTACCTGGGTTGAAAGAGTTAGATACAGTCTTGGAACATGGGTCATTTAGTTTATGGTCATGAATCCCATACCATTTTCTTTGTGATTTAGAGTCACACAATCAGGACCAATTAAGGGTTACATCCTTCTATTTCTATGCTTCTTCATCAAGATTGGAAACATTATTTTTTCCCTCATGAACTGTGATTCCAACCAAGTTATGCTTATGTTACTTTTTGTTATCTAATATTATATTTTGACGCTATAAAGGATTTCAAAAGTCAAGGGTTGAAAATTTTGAGATTTGGGAGAAACATGATAAGAATACTGTTTGCATAACTTTTAGTATTGACCATGTGTTAATTGAGTAATATGGAAATGTTAGAACACTGTTTCTATTTCCCAAAGAAAATTCCCCTATCCCAAACACTAGAGGGTTCATATCTAACTCAGGGGCTCATATTTATTATATTATGTTTCTATAATCTTACACTATCATATATACGAATCTATTTATCTATTTAGTAGTAACTATGTGTTTTAATTTTTATTATTATTGTGTAGGCACATTTTGATATACATGGATAAAATCTGGATCACATTACTGAGGAACACACTTCAGTATGTTAAGGTTTTGAATGAGTTTTTAGATTTTTCAATTTCTAATCGATCTGTTGAAGGGAGAATAAGATTTCCATGTCCTAAATGTAAATTTAGAACATGGTTGAAGAGATATGAAGTTTATGAACATTTAATACTAAATAAATTCCCTGGTCAATATTTGTGGTGGGTTTGGCATGGAGAATCGAACGTTGCAGAAATATTGAGCACTGATGTTAATCCATAGAATGAGGTCCCAAGTTCATCGACAATGGAAAATGAAATTCCAAACCTCATAAATGATGTATTCGGCACTACAAGACACCACTATCAGGATCAAAACATATTAGAACAACCAGAAGAGGGTGCTACAAATTGCAACGTGAAAAGTGATGTTTTTGAGATTGTAACACAAGCAGATCAAGATTGTAACATATCATTGGATCCTCCTCTTGATTCTGTGGAGCCAAATGTAAGAGAAAGCTTCACTGAGTAAAATGTGTTTCATGATTTAGTTGACGATGGAAATCAAGAGTTGTATAGTGGGTGTTTGAAATATTCAAATATTTCATTTCTGCTGAAGTTGTACCATATCAAATGTCTATGTTGAATTACAAATAAGGCAATGTCCATGATATTGGAATTGATTCGTGATGCATTTACTGAAGCAAAAATCCCAGAATCTTTTTATGATATGAAAAAAGTTGTTAACAAGCTTGGTCTGAATTATACAAAAATACAAGTGTGTCCCAATGATTGTATGCTTTATTAGGGAGAGGATTCAAGTAGATAGAATTGAAAGAAATGTTCTTCTTCTAGATGGCAGTCAAATGGGTGATGTTGTAAGTCTTAATGAACATAATTTCAGGGAGAAGAATAAAAGGAACACACCTACAAAGTTTTTGCGTTACTTTCCCTTGAAGCCTCGATTGCAAAGATTATTCATGTCATTGAAAACCGCCGAACACATGTAGTGACATTCTGTAGATAAAAACAATGATGGGTTAATGAGACATCCATGAGATTCCCAATCATGGAAGACATTTGATTCATTACATTTAGATTTCTCATCTGATCCTAGGAATGTTTGATTGGGATTGGCTGCTGATGGATTCAACCCATTTGGGACTTTGAGAACCAGTTATAGCATTTGGCTAGTTGTTTTGATCCCTAATAATCTACCTTTGTGGATGTGTATGCAACAAACATATTTTATCATTTTGATTATTATTCTTGGAAAACAAATTCCTGGAAATGATATTGATGTATACTTGTAGCCTTTTATTGACGAATTGCATGAGTTATGGAGCAATGGTGTTGAGAAATCCGATGCTTCTTCTAAAACAATGTTCAAAATGCATGCTACTTTAATGTGGACCATTAGTGACTTCCCTGGGCTTGGGAATTTATCTGGTTGGAACACTTACACGGGTTTGGCTTGTCCCATTTGTAACTTTGATTTTGATCCCAAATGGCTACCTCACAGTAGAAAATGGGGCCTCTTGTGCCATCGAATATTTCTCAATGCATCTCATAGATTTTGGATTAATAGATCAAAATTTAATGGTTCCATTGATCATAGTCTACCTCCAAAGTTGTTAAGTGGTTTTGAAATATTGACATAGCTTGAAAATGTTGAAACAGAATTTGGGAAGGTTCATCATTTCAATGATAGCAGAAAACGGGTCTGAAGTGCATCATCAGGTAAATTCAGAACGCAACAATGGAAGAACAAAAGTATATTCTTCAAACTCCCGTATTGGGAATTTAATTTGTTGCGGATCAATCTTGATTTGATTCATATTGAGAATAATTTATGTGATAATTTTATTTTCACATTACTTAATGAGCATGGAAAGTCAAAGGATCATCTCAATGCACGCAAATACTTACAAGTAATGAACATAAAATGTGATTTCTGGCTAGATTAGAATGAAAAGTATGCTCTGGCCATTTTTGCAATGAAAATAGGGAAAAAGATACATTCCTTTGAATTTTAAAGAATGTGAAGTTATCTGATGGGTAATTGAGTAACATTTCGAGGTGTGTTGACTTGAAGAATCATAAGTTACATGGATTTAAAAGTCACTATTCACATATTTTATTACAACTGTTACTACCATTGACATTGCGTACATTATTACCTGAAAAAGTTACTGATGTTGTACTCCAATTCTTCACATTTTTCAGGCAATTATGTGAGAAATCTCTACATCCATTTCAGCTTGAAAATCTTCAGGAGAGGTTTTTATTGACCCTTTGTGCAATAGAGATGATCTTTCCTCCATCGTTTTTTATTGTCATGATGCATTTAACTGTGCATTTAGTTGAGAAAGATAAATTAGGCGGCCCCATTCATTATCGATGGATGTATCCAATTCAGAGGTATTTTATTTATATGTTTTTCATTTAAGTAAAAAAAAATTGGCATTTGAATAAATGCATAATATTATTATTTTATTTCACAGATATCTTGGGTATTTGAAAGTATACGTGAGAAATAAAGCTCAACAAGAAGGCTCTATTGCTGAAGGCTATTTGGCTGAGTAGTGTCTTACCTTTTGTTCCAGATATTTGGATGATATTGAGACAAGATTTAATCAAGTTGGATGTGTTGATGACACATCAACTCAATCTCAAATGCATCAGAAATCAAAAATATTTCATGCTATTGGCCGATCAGTTGGGAGGACCTCAAATGTGACACTGACAGAATTGGAATTATTGCAGGAACATAGATATGTTCTGATTAATAGTGAAATTGCATATCCATTTATTGAAGAGTTTATGATACAAATAAAGAGGAAAATAAGAGGTCGAACATGAAATGAGAAAGATATAACGAAATCTGTGAATAAAGAGCTTGTAGAATAGTTTGCACGACGTGTATGTTTATAAATATTGCAATAAATATGAATATTAGTTTGACACATACATTTTGTAAATCTATTAAATTATATTTCTTTTTTCATATCATGAATACTGATACTCGAGCAAACTTTTCAGAATATTTGAAGTTTCTTGCTAGAGTTCCTATAAAACAAGTTAGAAAGTTTGACGCTTATAATATGAATGACTTTAGATTTCATATAGTTGATCAAGAAGTGGGTTTGAAAACACAAAATAGTGGTATATTTACATTTTCTGAAATGGGATACTATGGAAATCTGTATGATATTATTGAATTAAACTACCACGGATATTTTTCTATTATTTTATTCAAATGCAAATGGGTCGATATTATCAGAGGTGTTAAAATAGATTCCTTGCAATTTACTTCTGTGAACTTCTCTCGCTTGATGGATGTCGGTGATCGTGAACTTCATAATCCATATATCTTAGCATCATAATAAAAAATGGTATATTATATGAATGATGTTGTGTATTAAGGGTGGAGTTTAGTTGTTCATGAAATACAAAGAGATTTTTATGATATGGGTGATGAAGTGGAAGATTTGACCTCTGAAATTGAATTTCATCAACAACAAGAAGCATAATTATTTGTCTATCATGATATTGAAAATATTATTCTAGTAAGGATGAATGAAGTGGATGAAGCAATGGAGCAGGAAACCAACATGATTGAAGGGGGGAATGATTGTATGTACAATTATATATTCATTCATCAACCACTTGTTTCATTTCTGCAGTCATTTATTATCATTATTATATATATTTTGTCTATTAGTACTGAGCATCTATTATCATTTTTAATTTTTTTCTGTATAATTTTTTTGAAATATATATTCTGAACTAAATTTTATTTGATTAAATGATAGGAATTTCAAGGAGGAAGTGATACATTATTTCATCTAGTTTTGTGACAGATAACGATCCATCTAGATCCCTCCCCAAGGCATCCAAGGCACCAGCTGCCTACACCCCTACACCATCTCCCCCTGCATCATCTCTCACACCATCTATGGGTGTCCCATTAGAGGCTGAGTCATCGAATCCCCCTTCAGAAGCCTCAGCAGTGGGGCAGCGACACGCCCCTTCCAGTTCATCACGGACATACTGGAGTGTCACTGTCATAGGTACAAATTTTAATTAAATAAATTTATTGCATTTTGTTTATACTAATTGTTTTCTCATTGAAGATGAAAAAAATGAAACCGTGGAGAAAAACATAAAAAGTTCAGATGTTTGGAATATGAATAGAGAGAAGATAGTCATGCCATTTTATTCTTATGGGGTCCCTACGGATGACTCCGTGGGGTTACTTGGCCAGATTCTAGGCCAGCTGGCAGCAGAGCCCATTTCCCTTCCTATTTCTTATGATGATTGGATACATATGCCTCCAATCTAGAAAAATGAAGTTTTTGATTCCCAAATAAAGTTAATTTTATTACATTATGGTTTAATTGAATGTTATGTTACTAATATGTTCAAAATGAATTTTTGTATACAGATGTTCTTCCACTTTACAGTTGCTGATGTGATAGCATGGAAGTGGACGTTGAAAAATATTGGTAATAAATGGAAAGATTTCAAATGGATATTGTGGTGTGATGTTAACAATACTTCGTTGACCATGCAACAAATGTATGAGAAGCTACCCAGTGGGGTACCAAAAGAACAGTGGAAATTTTTTGTTGACAAACATCGTGATGAGAAGCGGATGGTATTGAAATATATATTATTATATTATCCTCATTTTACATTTATAAATGTATATGAAGAGGAGATGACATTGAATACATTACTGTTAAATTTCATTTTATTTATTTTGGGGTCTCTCAAGATAGAATGCATCAAACCAGACTAAGCAATTCATCCCTCACACTACGGGCTCAAAAATATTTTCTAGAAGCCGAACGACATTAATAATATTTTAATTAGTTTAAATATTTATAAGAAAATATTATCTATTTAATATATTGAATTTTTTATTTATCTTTGCTTAATGAATTCATAGAGTTTAGGGCACGAAGCATCCCGAACTGAACTATGGTTAGATGTTCACAAAAAATCAGATATAAGTTTTGTTAATGAGCCTGCCAAAGAAGATGGGGTATGAAGTCAATTTTTTATTATAATAACTTATTACTATTTTTTACTGTGTTAATATATATTGATATTTGATTTATAGGTAAAAATTAAAGAACTATGGGATACCAATCCTGGGCCGTCCTACTCAGTCTCCCAAGATGACCCAGTTGCTAAAGTCCTTGGGAAGGAGCATCCTGGTAGAGTGCGTGGGATGGGTTTCGGACCCATACCATCTGAGGTCTTTGGCATGCCACCAGGGATTCTAGCTGCATCTACTCTTGGTTATAGTCATTCCATACCCAAAGATTCTTAGAGGGATATTGCTTCTCTACGAACCACAGTTCAAGATCAAGGGGCTCATATATCTACTTTGCAAAAAGCGATGACTGATATACATCAGCAGATGAGCAGATATTCCTCCGATGGTAGTGCATCGACTGGTGGTCAGTAGTTAAATCACAAAATATAAAAATCATTTAGTTTTTTAATTTTCATTGGATTTAAGTTTTAATATAAATATGCAATAGTATTTAATTTTCAATATAATGTTCTTACAGGTGACAACATAAAGTTGAGATGGAGGTGGAGAGGGTGATGATGCATCATCGGACCGTGATTAGTTGTGTTGTTGATGTGTTGAACAAATATGGTAAGAGTTGGTTGGTATATGTAACATGTGTGTCACATAGTTTCCACCAAACATTTTCATGTCCTAACATTTTCTTGATTTCTTATGTTTCCTTTTATACATTTTATTGATTTCTAATGTTTCCTTTTATGTCTTGATTTCTCGAGTGTGGTATACATTATTCCAGTTAAGCTTATGTTTGAATTGGTAGTCGAGATTTTGGATGACTTGGATTTAAACCCATTGTTGATGTGTTGAACAAATTGGGTCATTTCATAGTGATCAAGGGGATAGTGTTGTGGACACTTTGGTGAGGTAGAATGTGTAGATAGTGAATCTTCATGCATTGTTAATGGTTATTATATTCTGTTCATGATGATAAAATGTGGTCATACCCTATATAAAACCTAGGTTCCTCTTAATGGGAGATGGTATTAAACCATATAAAACCGAGATTGGCACACCCCATGGGTGGCCATAAATCCAGTCCACTCTTCATAAATATATCCAAAAACATCCTTGAAAGGTCCAACACATCATTTAGACACACACTTTATAATTTTCTTCAACAAAATTAAAATTTCAATATAAATGTTCAAAATCACATCCATGTAGACATGAATACACATCAATACAATAAAATATAACCTATAGAAAGTTACCTCAATATCATAGATAACTGCTCACTTAACCACAAAACTTTATTCAAGCCCAAATAAACCCTGAATTCCCAATCTAAAACAACCCTGGAGAAGAAGGGTTTAAGGATTCAGAATAGCAGAAAACAAAAAGATGTGGTTCTTCTATAAAATATAATAATGAGGAGTGGTATACTCACATAGATCTTTGATTCACAACTAATGGAACATTCAATGACTAAGGATCAAAGGATAATGTTCCTTGTAATAGGGTACAACTCATAGTTCATAAACCTTGGGGTTGGAGGATAAAAAGAATGAAAAATTGGATAATAAATTTTAAGGTTCAAGGGGGGAATGAGAATTTCTCCAAATTAAAATAGATGCATAGTTTGGCCTCTATCCAAGAGGTGTCCAGGTCATATGTATTGGATGGTCCATCCCTATGGTTTGAAAAACCCATGTGGTGGCCATGAACTACCTCTATCCAAGGGGTTTAGGCCATACATCCCCTGGTCCATGGTGTAGGGTTATCTCTAACCATGCACCAACCAAGCACTATGCATTAGATGGCATATTTTCTTTATTTTTCAAATCCCAAATGCCTAGAGATCCTACAAACACCCCATGTTCTCAAGGATCATTTTATTAACAAAAAAATACAGTTAAACAAAAATTTAAATTAAACTTACCTCAAACTAATGTTTGTATCTTATAGGTTATGATGTTCATGAACAACACTTTTCCTAAATATCCTTGAGTTATCAAAGGATATTATACATGGTTATTTTTGTTTTAAAGATATATTTATCATTTATTTGATATATTTTTTATTTAGATAAATATTATACTATTTTATATACTAAATTTCAATAAATAATTATATGAAACATTCATTTTTAAAATCAAAATATACGGAAAAATCATGATGCATTGTTAGGATACAAAGGCTTTTGATTATTTTAAATATTCATGTAATCTATCTATATGGTCTAGAATGTCATCATTATTTTCAATTTATCCTTCATTGTTTTTATATGACTCTCATGAATGTTTTAAATAAATTTATGATATAATAAAAAAATTATATTGAGTATTAATTAATATATTTTTATTTGATATGTATGATTGAGTTGATGTTATTTTATGAGAATGTGTTAGGTTCTATATTTATTTGATAAAATATAATTTTTAAAAGTAATATAAATTCATTTCACTTTAAAAAATTCATGTGAACCTAAATAAGCTATTGAAATATAATTCTTGATAAGAAAATCCACTTAATGGTCAAATTATGATTGAATTGGTTTCTTATTCTATCCATGTTTTGGAAAAAAGTATTCATCCTTACATAACTCATGCTTGAGACTCGATATGGGAATTCCATAATTATAATCCTTCCATATTCTATGTTTACGAATGTCCTCAATGGGTAAGGTAATGGTTGGATGATATTGAGAGAATATTTAGTATTTTACAAATTCCTAAGACCTATAAGATCAAGTTCACCACATTCAACCGCTAGGGTCTAAGTTGGAAATATTTAAAGATGATTGTTTATATTGAGTTACAAAAGACCCAATCTTAGGAAGGTTTCATGAATTTTTTTATTCAGAAATATTATCCTTAAACTATAAATGTTGTAAAGGAAATGGAATTTATATTTCTCTTATATAGGAATCATATATTGATTGAATATGTTAACTATTTCATTGAGCTGATAAAATATATGACTAAGTTAGTCATAATTGATCCCATTAAGAGGGTTTCTTTTTCAGAACATTTAGTTGAAGGTTTACCTATTTTTATTGAATAATTATAAGTATGTTTTTTATCTTGATGCAAAGGTAGAGGTGATAATAACATGAACACCTAATATAAATGGTGTTTACTATATAAATGGTTGTTTTTAATGTGAATTAAATTATGAAAATATAGAACTGAATGATTTTGCATAGGGAAGTGTTGGTAGCGTCAAGAGATCTTCTCAACTAGATTCATCAGTTTTAATAATATAAAATCTATGATCTTATCACTACTCATATCTATTTATGATGTTCCACTATATTTTCCAAGCATCACGACCATAAATGTTTTACTAGTTGTCTCCATTCTTTTGTAAATTTTGTGTGCATTAATCTGTTAGGTTATTGGTATTTCTGGTTTGATTTGTTTTTTAGGGCAGTGGTGCAGTGGAAGTAGAATTTTTTTTTTCTTGTCATCTTTTTGCGGCGGTTTTAACTGCCACCAAAAGTATAGAGGTAAGAAATTAGTGGTAGTTTTAACCACCACTAAACGTAAGTATTTTTTACGTTTAGCGGCAGTTTTAACCGCCACTACAGAGTCACATCACCCGCGTTCATTTCGTGGCGGTTATCATGACTTTAGCGGCGGTTTTACGGCCATTGGATTTTATTTTATTAGCGGAGGTTATAAGCACCGCTAATAAATTAAAATTTTAGGCTCGTAAAAACCACCACTAAACTCAATAAAACCACCGTGAAATCAGGCATCTACAACGCTTCCCTTAAACCACCGCTAAATGGAAATAACCGCTTCTAATAGTTTGTCGAGGCCAAATTTAGTGTCGGTTTCTGTAAACTGCCACCAAACCATGTAGCAGCGGTTTAAACCGCCGCTACATGAAAAAATAACCACCACTAAATGGTGGTTTTCTTGTAGTGGGAGGTGGTGCTAGAAAATAATCAAGAATATCCCTAGGAGTGGAACAATATATCGATTAAAAAATTATAATATACTTTAAGCACCATCCTAAGGAGGTATAAATAAATAAAAAATATTTAACAGGGTATTGTGTAGTTAGATATATGCTATGGAGGGATATGACCATGTCACACATGAGTTAATTCAAGGTATAATCTTTGTATTCTCTATATTAGATATAGTACATGAAAAACATAGACATGATTCATTAATTCATTTCTATATCAATTTTTCAAGATATTGAGATTCATATAGTGTATTTATCCAATTAGTTGTGGATATCAGTTACTATAGGGGAAATTCATCTTTTTCACGCATATTTTGATAGTATGATATGGTAAATTTTTAAGAGAGTTTTATGTGGTGCCTCATTGATTTTTAAATTAAACTATATATCACCATTTATTTTATTGGATGAATATCCACCATATTTTCCAAAATAGAATTTCACTAAAAGAGTACTTGATATATATCAATAGTTGAGATGTGTTTTTCCATTATTAGAGAGAAGGTGATTCTAGAAGAACAAGTGTTGATCAAATGTAGTAATATATAACAAATCTATAATAATATGGATAGTTTTGACCTTGGTTCAATGTGATCTATCGACATCTATCTTATATAAGTTTTCAATGAGTACATAGTTGACATCACTAAATATGTTTCAAGACTACATCTACATGGAGATACCTATTTTTAATTGACCTATACCCCTAGACTAAACTAATATCATCTATGGATGGTCAAATTACCCTTGGTGATCAATATTATCTAAGTGTGGAGTGGTAAGACCTTCAATAAAATAGTTTTATTAGTTTCAGTGTGTCCCCTATGATAGATCTAATGTTCTTCATCCTGAAGGTGAGTAGTATTTTGAAACCATTAACTTATAATCATCTCATAAAAAAATTGTCAATAAAAAAATAATTACCCATTGTTTGAGTATTGATGACCTCATAAACTAACTAAATGTCACGAGACAATTCTGGAAGATTGATATTTTGTTCAGATACCACCAGTAGTGGTTTTGTGGGGGAGGATATCATAAAAAAGGCACTCCAATAATGTTATAGGAACAATGAATTCCATTTAATTACATTTTGTGTGATGAATTCCCCCATTTCTATCCTTAGATATACGAATTAGATCATTCATCCCTTGTTGGACCTATTTGGGGTTAACCTATCAATATAATTATCATTTTATCAACATCATAGGTGCATATAGATCATTTATGGATGGTACATGACTTAATTATGCATCATCAATTAAATTTTAAACTCAAAAGGTGTCAGTTATAGACTATAGAGGATCAATTTTTGTAACTTTTGATCACTAAACATGGTGTACTCATGAAACTAGTGATAATAGAGGTAGTGTAGGAACCAGTCAAGATTTTGGCAGATGTGTGAAGTTTTCTCAGAATCCCAAGGTAATGATGGAGAATTTTGGTACACTTTTTATGTATTTTGTCCAATTTTACTAAATTTAAATGGAAAGGGAGAACATTCAAATATATAAGGCATTAACTAAAATCCTTTAAGGAGTTGAGGGAGAGGGTGAGTAGTGCTCATGTGTTGAGACTACTAGAGGTGGGTGTTGAGTATGTAGTGTTCATTAATGAATTTATAGTTGGTATTTAATTTCAATTAAAGTACATATAGGAAGTTACTTCTTATTGGGAGAGATATTTGATAACCCTTGAGGATAAATGTGTGATCCATGATTTGTATTTTCCAACAATAGTCTTCACTTTGAGGATGTTGGGTCATTAAATGATGGGAAATCACTTTATGGATTACTCATACAACTAGAGTCACATGTATATCTTATCCCAAAATAACTTGTCCTAATAAATTTAAATTTGATATAATTACTATAGGTGTATGACTTTGATATCTTCTATAAACTATGGAATGTAAATGTTATGGAATAACCCTTTGATAGAAATATATTTTCCTATTAGTGGAGGATGTGACAGAGTAGTTGGACTCTATTCAGCTAGAACTAATATAGGATATTTGGACCTCTTACCTCATTTATATACTAGTGAATCCCATATTTCAATAGTGTGTGAGAGTTTATTAGTTGAGAGACATAAATTTTCATGTTCTATATGACCTGAAATATATAGAAGATAAACCAAGTAGTTTTTCTAAATGTTTATGCATGTCATACTTTTCTGCATATGGAAAATTGTTTTTGTCAAGTTATATGCCAATGTTTTTAAGTAGTTACATAACATCCCCTTAGTGTTATATAATGTATTTAAAAATATGTACTAGGTTATTATATGATATTTTTGGTGGACTATTATGAGTCAGGGTTTTGTCGAGTATGTTCCTCGATGCATCACATGTCCATATACGAAGGCAAATGATCTGGTTCCAGTGATCAGGTCTCAAAATATTTAGATTATAAATGGATATGGGATGGAAAATCGAGGGATTCTGTGATAGGTTCTTCATGAATAGTGATAGGAAACAATCCTATCTAGGTGTTCATTGATCAGTATACTAAATCAGCTCACTTTCTCGCCATCAAGGAGAAGATATTAGTAATGATTTTGTGGTAACATTTTGTGCACAAGATCATTATATGAAATGGGGTACCCTTGATTATTGTTTTACCATGATGTATGGTTAAAATCATTGTTTTGTATAATTTTTTCAGAGTATGTTGTTACCATGTTACTAATTAGTACTATATTTCACCCCAAGAATGGTGGCAAGACTGAGCGAAACATTCTAGTTTTTAAAGGATATATTTATAGCCTTTGTGGTATAATTCAATTGGAGTTTATAGGAAAACATTGGTTTGATATATTTTACTTACAATAACACTTATCACTATACTAGATACATGTGGAAATTGATTTTCAATATGGTAGACCCTTCTAGTGTCCTTTATACTATATGGTGATTTAAAATTAATTTGTTATATGACTAGAGTTGGAGTAATGAATAAAAAATAAAATTTCAATCATCTATAAGATATCATGGTCCAGTCAGAATATTTAGAATTATTATATAAACTAACAACATAGACCCATTATGTTCAATTGGGGATATATATGTTCCTAATGGTATCACATTAAATAGGTTTATAGAGGTTTGGTCAGGGTAGGAAGATATCCTTGAGGTTAATTGAGCCATTTCAAATCTTACATATGGTTAGAGAGATTTATTATTTCTTATCTATAGCCCTACAATTCGACAAGGCCCCTCAAATCTTCCACATGTCGTATCTAAGGATATATTTTCACAACCCATCGCTTGATATTGACTAGGGTGAGTTGTAAAATTTTGATGGAGTCATAATTTCATATTACCCAATAGCAATCAATGTTTTCTAGAATATGATTCTTCATGGTTAAGCTATTTCTATAGGTGCATGTTCTTTTATTATATAAGAACCTCTAGTAAATATTATGGTATTGTGAGAGAAAAATTTGATCTCTGTACCCCTATCTTTTTTAGTAGGTTTTTCATTTCTTCTTTGGAGAAAATCCTTGAAGGTTTGTATAATGTAATAACCCCGATTATTTGGTAAATTTAGATATTTGGTTATATATATCTAGGTTTTTAATTAGAGTTAACATGGTGATATGTATTTCATGGTACCATGGATTTGGTATGTAAAAAATAATATTTATATTAGACTATGTGTGTTCATCATTTTGGAATAAATGTTTATCCCTTTGGTCGGAGTCTTGAATGGAAAAAATGGGAACTTGTTTGAGTATGGAATGCAAGGCTACCCTATCTAGTATATATGCTTATTATTAATTGGGTTTTAAGACCATACACTATCATATAAAGATTAAAATGTATCAAATTAATTAATTAATTATATTTCTTATAAATAATTAATTTTTAGGGGGCCCCTATATAATATCAATTCTATATAATCTTCTGGGTTAGTTCTATAACCCATGGAGATTATTTATTAATGGGTATATCTCCATGGTTAAAAAGAATTGACAATTAAATTAAGGTGGAATTGATGATCAATGTTTTTTAATCATGGTGAATTGTGGAAGGAAATGATAACAATGTGTATTATTCAAAAACCACAAGAAGATATATTCTTCACAAAACAATATTCCATTGATGAGGTAGGGCTTCCAATATAAGCTTTTTTACTCATTTTCATTATTCATTCTTAGTATGGAATAACTTAACTACTATGAATTTTGTTATCTCTTCATATTCTCAAAACCCATTCAATTTAAAATTTTGATTTAAATATTTATTATTAATTATACTATGTTTCTTGGTTAAAAAAATGATTGCTATTCAAAACCGTATCGAGCATATATGATTCTTACATTTATTTTCTTTGGTTTTCTACCACTGATATTCACTTTGATCAATGATGGATTCATTCCAGGTGGTTATTTATCTATTCTTGGACTTTTATAAGTCATGGTCGAACCCCTAAAATCATATTAATTATTATATAAAATTATTTAAGTGATACTAAAGCTTTTAGATTTAGGAAACATTGGTGGAAACATCACCGATGGATTGATCATGATTTATTTACCTGCTTTTGGTCATACTATAATTCTAGTCATTAATGGTGATTTTCATTTTGATGATGCAATGCATATAAATAAACTTATTGTGGGGGTAAATTCATGTTTTATGCAACTGTATTCATCTTTAGTGAGATTTAAAATGACATCGGTGGATTTGTTAATATATGGGAATATAGAGTTTTCTTCAACCAATATCCCAACTACAAAAAATTTGTTTTGAACAAACACGCAGAGTGTAGCCCACTTTTTATGGTGGTTAGGGGTTCTACCTATGTTAAATATTACATGGCCATGTGGAAATACCACATGTCATGTAACCCTACCTGTAATGGTGATATTTATAATGGTAGTACATTCCTATGACCATGTGTGGTCCCATACTCCATGTTCCTCGATTCACGATTCATGTATGTGAATCTCCACATTAGGAATGGAGAATCATGAAGTTGGGAGTCTTGGACATTGGTGATACAAAAAATTATACTAAGGGAAAAATAGTTCACTTTTCTTATATGTTTATATCTCTCATATATCATTTTTTGGGACATATATTTGGGACTAAAATATTACATTATGAGAATAAATTTTTGTAGTACATGGTGGTGGCCTTTGTTTTAACACTTGAGATATGATACAAGGTTATTTTAGCAGGAATATGTCTCCAATGATGTTTGGATGATAATTAGGCTTGTTCACGATAATATAAGTGATGTTAGGGTCAATATTCCCCTAATGGGTGGGTTTTGTATGGTACATATAATGACCCAATCTTAAACTTTACATAATCACAAGTTTGAGGTAAAGAATTCCTTATATTTTATATTAGTATCCTTTTAGGTTTAGAGATTATGATAATTAAGTCTTCTATCATATATATATAAACTCTAAAATATCAAGGGATGCATCCAATTATTACCCATTTTTCCCATACTATAGAACTTTTAAAACTACACATCACTTATTTTTGTAAAAAATCTACTTGTATTTAAACATTCCATATTCCTTTAAATTATCCATCCATAAACACTATGAAAAACATATCAAACATGGGACGAGAAAATAATCATAGTAAGGGATATAAAGTATAGGAAACTATCACATCAATAAAATAAATAAAACCCATTAAATATTTAACTTTACTACTATGATATATGAGAAATATATAGAAAACATTCTCAAAAATATAGATCATCATATTAACAAAACACATTCAAAACCCTTTTAACTAGAATAATCATATGGTTTATTTATAATATAATCATTACTCAATGCATTAGTAAGATATAATTTTTTTCACCCTTCATAAAATCTATATTGGGCTCACCTATTTCTTATTATCTATAATAGAGAAAAAATTCATTTAAGCTATATCAAGCACAACTATGGGATAAAATGTGGCTCAAACCTTCATATAAGATATATTGGTGTCACTTGTTTCATATAATTATAAATTACCATATTTTTAATATACAAATTCATCATAATTCTTTGCCAAAAACTCTTTTAAATCTATATGAAAAACAAATTTAGATAAGAATTCACCTTCTAAAAAACATTTTCAATACCAAAAAACCCTATTCATTGAAAATAAATTTTAAATAAAAAACAACAAAAATGGGGAATGGTATGCTTCATGGATTAAAAAATTATTAATTCAAATTATTATAGAAATAAAATAATGGTCACGACGATGGAAAATTCATTATCATCATGTACGTTAAGAATGAAGCATTCCTTTTTTCGTTTTTCAAAACGTTAAGTATAATATATGTAAATAATATTCATTTTGAATAACATTGAAATATAGTAAATGAGACATAAAATTTACTTTATAAATATTATATATCCATATAAAAATTCTTAAAATCATTAGAAAACATAGACATAGAAGATAATGAGTTAGAAGGAAAACATTATAGAAAATTATTTTTAGAGAAGTCCCATACCACTTTGTAAATGTTGGAATAATAATCCACATGAAATAATAACATTAAATAAAACTATAAATAACTTATGAATAAATTAATTAATGATATAACATGCCAATGGGTGGTATATAACCATTATTAAATATTATAGGTCTATAATAAAAGAATATTCCCCATTGAAAAGAAATTAAGAAGAAGTGTCTTACATTGATTATGATTCATCATGTGTGTATTTATCTTCCTAAATAATAAACATATGTTAATTATTTACATTATTGATAAATACATTCATTTTTATTATTACTTTTATTTCAATTATTACAGTGTTTTATACAATTACCTAATCAATTAATTTTACATTTTATATTTTTTCCATATTTGGATTATGTGTCAAAATCGACTTTGGTAGGTTTAATATGGTAAAAGGAGTAATTATATAAAAATATACTTAAAAATCAATGAATAATTACAATATTTATACATAAATTTTACTTTTTAATCCATTCATTGTATATGATTATAAAAAATGAACTAACATTACAATCATGGAGATGGTGATTCATACATATAGATTAGTATCATTTAGATTGTTCAATGATCATTATAGAGAGAATTTATATAGCATTTATATTTAAAAAATGATAATTATATAATAATTAACCCAATATATAATTATATATATAATTAATTTCATTTGATGATGAAAAAAGGAATTTCATTGCTTTGAGGATGTAGTAGACCAAAAATCCTCAAACAATGTTATCACTTTTTCAGTGACTGAAAATGTAAGGAAAATTGTCATAATATAATTATTTAATGATAAATATTTCATTAATATCAAAAATATTTAATTTATATGACATATATTTTCTATATTTACCCTTTTTACCTAACATGTAATACATTAGTGAAAAAAATCATATCACTTCTTGAGGCGATAGTCCTTTATACACATGATTGACATTATAGTATACCTTATGGAATTGAATATAAAAAGTTTGTATGAGATATAATGAATAAAATGTATAATAATTTTATAAATTACATATATAATATTTAGATCCATCATCATACCCATCCGTGTGAGGTGATATTAGAAAAATGAATAACATCATTCCACAAGGTGTGAGTCATTCGTCCAATTGAATGATGATTTTAAAACTCATTTGATAGAAGTTTGTGTGGTTGTAGGTCATACCCATAACATAAAAACACATCAGTATATGGATTGTACTTAAGTTATTATATAATAATGGTATAATAGAAATTTTATGAGTTAGAAATGGAAATAAAATAAATATGCTTATTGAATAACATTACATCTTATTTTGGTATCATCCTTTATTTTTCACTAAACCCATCCTAGGATGAATTTATGGGAAAATAATGATTCTAGAATGAGGGGAGGGATGTTTTGGGGTGATTTAGTATGGTTGGATGATTCAAATTTTAACATCCCATAATCTGGCACTCTCTCATATGGCCAAAAATGGTGGGTTACGATACCTCGAGCATCCTTCTCCATGTGCCAGAGGCTATTAAATAAAAGAGGTGGTTTGATAGGTATAGTTGGGATATTATACCACATGTGTTCAGAGTTTACAACACCATAACAAACATACAATAATAAACAAACATTATAGTGAAGAAATAATGGAAATAATATAAAACAATAGAAACCAATAATAAAAGACAACTGAAAAATAAAACAAAAAATAAAAGAATATTATAATGACATGATGGAATAACCTAAATTTCATGCTAGAAACAAAAAATAAATCAATAGAAGGCTCAAATAAAGACTCAAAAATCCTTTTTCACATACCTAATTTCAACCCCATATTCAAACTGTATCCTATCAAGAAAAAACTATCAACATAAAATACTTTCCCCCATTCCAAAACTTTATCCATTTAATCTTTTGAAGTACCAAATGTTTCCCTAATAGGGTGTGGGTATAATTCAGTAGTTCTATAACATTTTTCCTAAAAATACCTATAAAAAACTATATGTAATAAAGTGATGGTAATGTGTATTAATTAATTCAATAACTAATAAAATACAACAACTACCTTACCTGTCTCAATTCTAGAATATCTCTAAGCATGTATGACAACCATTCCAACCACAAAAAATAAAACCATGGTAAAATAACATTCATTATAATCATGTCAGAATGTCTATGAAAATAGATCATAGCCATTCCAACCAAGACCGTATAATCATGTTGTAATCACAAAAATATGATTCAATTCCCTATAATAATTATATCATAGGATAAGGCCAAGACAATTAAAAAAATAATTACAACATGGGACTAGGATGAGCCCTGTAAATATAAGGATTACAACATGGGTTGGGCCGAGCTAGTTCAATATAAAAATTACATGATGGGACTGGTCTGAGCCCTCTTAATATAATAATTATAGCATGGAACTAGGATGAGTCTGCTCAATATCAGCATTACAACATACACGTGTTCACGTTCCAAGGCCATTCTTGATATATATGCATTTCAACAAGGATCACAAGACTTATATTAACAACATGGATATCAAAATATCACATCCTAATACTCAATGGTCCATTGTTAGAATTACCATTTTCTCTCAATCACCTCCTTCATTTATATCAAAATCGATCATTAATAAAAACAATATGCAGTAATCCATAACATATGGATGCAATATCATGAAATCACTTAAGGTATAATTTCATTCTAAACACAAATTAATATATTATAAAATTAAATTATATTCATGATTATCTCACCCAATGGGTATCCATCAGCCAGGTCAACAACCAATTGAAGCCAATAAACTCTAATGAATAACATGATTCAACGTTTAATTAATTCAGATGCATGTAACATGGGTGAAATCCCACTATTTCATCTACTTGTAAATTATCAAACCTTAGGATTATGATTTATACACCTATATTTAACTGAATATCAGCATAAAACTTCCAACCGAACACACCCATGAGGAATAATGTTCATATGATCATAAGAAGGATCCTAGATCAAAACATTACAATATCAAAACGAACATTGCACAGTATTAAAGCATTTCACTGAAACAGTTGAAGATATAAGGGATAGAATGGAAAGCATAACATAGACCACCTACTAGGGATAAAATTCATTATAGTTATTTTTGGAAGGTAGGATGGAACCCTGTTGTCATCTAGAATATTCCCTAGGGTTTAGAGGAAAAGGGTTTAATGAGTTAGAATAAAATTAAACCACACACCATACATTAAAATAGGTTATATAGGAATTACAAGGTGAGTATTTTTGTTACATTTTGGGTAAAAAAATTAATGGGATATATTGGAAAAACCATTGTATCATATTTTTTTATTAAAAAAACTTGAAATTTACATGATGTTTAATCCATTTACATGATGTGTAGATGTTCTATATATGGTTCTCATGCAATTTCCATAGTAAAAAAACAAACCCCCATTTAATTCTTCTAAACATTCCATGAACCCTTGATAACACATAACCCATTAATACCCAGACTCCACTAATTCAAATTAATATAAATCCATAAACATTAATTTGTTTTCACCAAAAAATTCTCTCAATGAGGATCCTCTCTGGTTTTTTAGGGTTTCCTCAAAAACCATGTTTGATTTTTTAAAATGATATATATTTATAATAAAGAATGAACATAAAGGTTTAATATTATGAAAATCTCAAAAGAAATAACTTTAACAAAAAATAGAAGTATAGAGATATATACCTGAAAAAACATTAGGATCCTATAAATTGTTCACCATATAACAATTCATTCTGGAGATGCTCAAAGAATCATTGTGAGGTATTGATGATATTTTCTAGCCACTACGTTTGTATATAAATCTCCCTCACCCGAATCTCCTCCAGAGCTCTCCCATTCTGCTTCTACACTTGAACCAATGGTATAGTCATACCCCGAAGATATTTTTCACTACGATCCACAACTAATATCTGATGATCCTCATAGAAAAAGTAATCATAATGTTATATGTATTCTATGTATATCAAATGTTAAAGTTCTATATAATATCTCTAAAGTTGAATCATGTAGAACACATCGTGAATGAAATGGTAGCATTGTGTAAGGGATAAAATCTATTCCGCTAGAATGACCCATGACACTATCTCAAATGGTCAGAAAAACATAGGCATTATCTTTCCCTATTTCCTCATATGACGTTACACCAATCAAAGTGACACTTGAAGGAAAACATGATGACCAACCAAAATTTCTAGAGGTTATCTCCAATGGAAATCATATGATTTATTCCTTATTTTTGTGGTTACCAGCCGCTATCAACTAAATGTTCTAATAAATCTCCTTCACAAGAGTAAGACCAACAAATGATGACTCACCTACCTCTATCCAGTAAATAGGAGAATGATATGACCTTCCATACAAGGAATCAAAGGTTTCTATTTGGATAGATTAATAAATTCTAATATTATATTAAAACTCTATATGGTCCATATGTTTCTCCCATGAACCACCAAAATCCAAAACACAGGCTCATAACATATCCTAAAGAACCTAGATAGTCCACTTAGATTGACCATCAGTATGGGGATGATAGGGAGTGCTCAAAATAACATGTGATCCCAAAGCATTCATATGACCTTTCCATAAAGAGGATATGACACCATGATATCAATCAGAAACTATACTCCTCGAATGACCATGCAAATGAACTACCTCGTGCAAGTAACCACTTCCTAGATTACCAACTATAATGTCCTCTCTAATAGTTAATAAGTGGGATACATTTTCAATCAATCCATAATCACATATATGACATCATTCTTATTGGTTGACCTGGGTAATCCTTTTAAAAAAATTCCATTGTGTCATCATCCCATTTCCACTCATGAATTGGAAAAGGCTGCAAAATCCTAGTTGGCCTCTAATTCTTAGATTATACTAGTTGAGAAGTGAATCACATATCTATGTATATTTCCACTTCCTTATTCATTCCAAATCACCAATACATTCTACAGATATCATGATACATATTTCTCATACCATGATGCAATGCACATATATAATCCTAAAACTCCCTCATCATATCCTTATGTAAGACCATTGGAACAAATACATGGCCATAGAAAAAAAATTCACTTATATGAGACCATACTAATGGTGTCTCCCTACCATGTAATTTTTATCTCAGAACTGAGCCCTAATGATCAGATTATTGCTCATTCATAATATTTTCCAAAAGAATGGGAGTGATGTATGTTGAAGTCAGATCTACTCATACATGGGACTCCTAAACATCTATATGCATGTATGAAAAGATATAATTTGTTTTTCATTCTTTGTAATACTCTCTTACTACCATTATCTATGTCTTTAACATCTACACGTCAGAGAAAATGTTTTCTTTTCCCAGTTTATAATCCAACTAGACGTCGAAAGACTATAGATATTGGACCCACCCCCTATGTCAAATGTTTAGGTCTTACTGGGAAAAGATGTACTTGAGGATATTTTAGTATTTATATACCACAAAAATCATGCCTGAGATATAGTTTCTCCAAAATATATGGGAATGTATCACTACTTCCAAATCCAGATCGTGAGTAATGTAATTCCTCTCATGTGGTCTCAGTTGCTTGGAGCCATAAAAAACTACTCGATCCTATTAGATTACAACTGAAATAACTCTAACTTCATATGTGTCATAGTACATGATATATTCATTACCTAGAATAGGTTAAGTGACGATTGGTGCTGAGGTCATCTTGACTTTTAGCTCATGAAAATATCTTTCTCAAGAATTAGGCTAAACAAACATTACCCTTTCTTGTTCAACCTAGACATCGGTACTACCAAATTGGATAAATCAATAATAATGTTCTGATAATAACTTGATAAATCCATAAATATTATAATTTTAAAGATGTTATGGGGATGTTCCCAATATACAACAACGTCAACTTTCTCTTTGTCCAGTAAAAGTCATGCCTCTAAGATTACATAGACCTTGATATTTATATTAGTAATAAAGAAACTACGTTTCGTTATATTATCTTACATTCAATGATATATCAATGTAATTAAGAAAATTTAATGAATTTGGGCATGATTGCCTAATAAATAGGAGTATACTAAGATATCATTGAAAAACCCCACCATAAACTGATCCAGAAAAAGATGAAAGGTCATATTCATCAAATCCATGAATACTACTGGTGCATTAGTTTACCTAAATAGAATCACTATGAACTCATACAATCCATTTCTAATTCTAAAATAATTATAAGGTATGTTTTTTATTCTAACCCTTAACTATTGGTAACCATGTCACGACCTATCCCACGGGGCCTGTGTCGTGACTACCCCAAGCCGGCCTTCCATAGGCCAGGGGCTGGAGACTAGCACCGAAAGGCATATTCCCTAAAATGGGAAGGCATTAACTTTAATCATGTACAAACACATGGTCCAAGAACACAGAAAGAAGAAATTGTGAAGTAAACAGCTGGAATAAAAGAGTGATAAAGTAAAGGGGCGGGAATACAAGCCCAACTGAATGTACAAGTACAACTGAAAAGTAAAAATACAACTGAAAGGAATAATACAACTGAAAAAGGAAAACAACTACTGAGTCGTCCTCTAAGGATCCTACCTGAAGGGTATGTATAGATCGCCTCCTCAGCACTCCACCTCTGCATGTCTCCTCCACGTACTTCCTTGTCCTGTCTCCCCCAAACCTCATCCCATCTACTCATCGTCTGCACAAGACACAACAAGGTGTGGGCATAGCCTATGTAGGGGAGAGTATAACGATACTCAGTAGGGACCCTGAGACTCCTAAAGGTCTCCTAGAGTTCCACAAGGGAAAAACCACAAAGGTAACACCACGAAGTTAAAGTACCACACAGGTAAGACTCATCTCAAACTAGGAATACAACTCATAGAAAAAATATTATGATGCTGACCCACACAGGATCACTATGAATATTGATAGCCATCCATGAGGTTCTCTAGGGATAGTAACAATTAATATCCCCAGTCACAACGTCGAACACCACGGCTGTTAGAGAACTCCTCCTCTATCGAGTACAGCGGGTCTGCCGGGTCACACAGAGCCACTTCATACAAACCTTGGATTGCTGAGGTACTCCTCCCATCGAGTATTTTTGGTCTTCCACATCACACAGAGGAACTCCCCACAATGTTCTGTTGAGGTACTCTTCATTTCGAGTATCGTGGGTCTGCCGCATCACACAGAGGCAGTCCCGATCGCGGCCTACTGAGGTACTCCTCCTATCAAGTACCATGGGTCTACCGCGTCACACAAAGTTTCTCCCCACCGTGGAATTCTGAGGTACTCCTTCTATTGAGTATCGTGGGTCTTCTGCATTACCCAGAGGTGCTCCCCACTGGGCTGTCGAGTCACATAGAGTCGAAAAATCAGCAGTCGTCAAGTCTCAGCCAGTCGCAGGGTTTCGTATGTAGCGCGCTTGGGAGAAACGCTCCTCAATCCATCGGTCATAGTACAACTGGAACAAAGTCTCAAAAATTAGTAACTCAATGATTTTCCATGTCATAAGGGTTCCAACTCAATCGACGACACGTTAATCGGATGCCCGGTCTGTGCGTTATTGGCATTTCAATGCCGAGGGCCCGGTTGGATTCAGGTGCGATCCAACACGGCCATACTCCAAATTTCTCCAAAACTCGTGTGGAGTAAGTCAAAAGGATTTTCTCACTCCAAGGATCCCAACGTCGTAGACAGCTCATTAAACGGTTGTCTGGTTCTCAAGATAAGTCCCTTTAAGAGTTTCTGGGCCCGGGTCCGGCCCGTCCAGATCGGACCGACCAGGCCTGACCCGGCCCGACCCGGTCTGGGTTAAGCCATGGAGGACTCGGCCTACTCGGTTGAGGTCCACCACGAAACACAAAAGGGGCATCCCACAAGGGTGGCCCATTCCTCAAAGGGTTGGCCCAGAAGGGCAGCCCAGCCCGTGGTGGGGCGGCCCGACCCACAAAGGGGCAGCCTGGCCCGTGGTGGGGCATGGCCCGGAACGCAGGAGGGCTACCCGGCCATGTAGGGCACGACCCTTGGGGCTTCCTCCAGGCAGCTCGGGGTAGCCGCTCCCCCGGAATCCTGAACGGCCAAAGGTCGTTCGGCCTTTGAAGCAGCGGCGCCATGTGGGCACTGCCTGGTTGTTGCGGAACCTGTCAGAGGCACAGGTTCCATCTCCTCTGTCGTAGCTTTGGTCACAGATCCTTCGCACACTAGCGATGCATTGGTCATGTTGCACTTCCTTTTCATGGGCCGGTCGAGGTGTTGGTTGCCTCCTCCAATTTTTGTGGCTAATGAGTCGCAGTCCACCTTGCTCACCAGCGGCACGCGACGGCGTGCCGCACCTCCTCCGCAGTCGGCCATTGTTGGTCACTCCGATGACCATCGTGGTCTCCTCTTGCGGCATGGGTCAGCGCATTTCTTCCTTTGTAGTCGGTCAGTGTCTTCGTGCTGGCGGTATTCCACGGAGAACTCAAGAGTATAACAAAGTAGCAGAGGGTCTGGGCCGAGTTCATTAGGCCCACACCCTCAGCATTAGCTTGTAACATAATGGAGGATAAAGGGTTCAATAAACTCTTGAAATTTAAATCATGATAAACCCCACAAAGATACCTCGCAACAACCTCCCAAAAAAATAATGAATCGCGGGTCAACTCATTAGTCAGTTGACCAGTGTTATTCATATTATTCATGAAAGGGGAAGAGGATAATCATTTAAAATGCATAAACGAATAAACCCCCCTACCTAGAAAACCTTTTGGAGAGTGTCCACGCTTGAAGGTGGATCGTGTTCTTCATTAATGCAACTGATTCCCAACGATGCCACTCGTACGTCATCCTTCGGTCCATGGTTTGGTGTCACCCATCACCTCCTTCTAGGATCTGCTCTATCCTCTAAGGGTTCGGCGTTGCGGTTCTCCTTCAACACTTTGTTTCATGGAAAATCTGTGTCGGTACCTCCTCCCAAGCTCCAAATAAATTGGAGAGTGGGGATAAGTAACGATATGAGGAATTAATGGGCACTCATAAATTAGGAAGGTTCCTAATTCCCCAACGACGTAATTACATAGGGTTGGAAGGTTGATACATTTATTGTCTTGACACATCATTGGCCCCACACACCTCTTTTCCATTGGAGGTTATGAAAGAAAATAAAATAATAAAATTATTTTATTTCATTTCTTTTAAAAAGTCACAAATGATAAATTTTTCTCCAGACCTACTACGATCAAAGTAAAGCCTCCCTTAAGTGAATCCTGATGCTACGGATTCAATGGTGCCCTCAAATTTTTAATCCGAGCAATGTTCTAAAAGTTAGAAAATGCCACTCACGCGTTTACTGAACGTACCCGCAAAAAAGTTCAGAAATTAATTCTGGGCACTTTGGACCTCAGAATCACGCACCATCAATTTTTGCAGACTCATAATAATTCTGTATAATTAGAAAAAAATTACATGGAAAATCTGGGTCTTTACATTCTCCCCACCTTAGGGATTTTCATCCCCGAAATCCACAACATAGACAAAGAGAACAAATGGAGGTACTGAGCACGAATCTGAGCCTCCCGCTCCCATGTGATCTTCTGGAGGTTCTCGTGCTACCAGCGAATGCGCACTAGAGGTATTGACCTCCCATAAAGGACCCACTCCTATCGATCCTCAATTTCTACTGGAACCTCTATAAACGTCGCCCCATCATCTAAGTCCAGCTTTCCATGGTCGATGACATGATATGGTTCATGCACATATCTCCTCAGCTGGGATACGTGGAAGAAGTCGTGAACCCTCTCCAAATACAGTGGAAATGCCAAGAGGTATGCCAACTCACCTATCCTACAAAGTATCATAAATGGACCGATAAACCTCGGTAATAACTAGCTGCCTCGGCTAAATATTTGTAGTCTCTGTTGAGGAGAGACTCGCAAGAAGATGTGGTCCCCCTCCTGGAACTCCAAAGGTCTCTGTCTCCTATCAGCAAATGACTTCTGTCTTCTCTATGAAGTCTTCATCTGCTCCTGGATGTTCTTCACCTACTCAGTGGTAGCCCGTACCAACTCTAGACCCATAAGTGCTGACTCCCCTGGTTTTTTCCAGCATAGAGGTGATCTGCAGGGTTGACCGTACAAGGCCTTAAATGGTTCCATACCGATGGTGGAGTGATAACTGTTTTTGTAAGCGAACTCCAACAAGGTCATGTGATCCTCAAAATTGTGGAAAAAAACTAGGATTCATGTACGAAGCATGTCCTCTAGCGTATGAATAGTCTGCTCTGTCTGAAAATCCGTTTGAGGACAAAAGGCGGTGTTCAAACATAGCTGAGTCCTGAACACCTCATGCAATCCCTTTCACAACTGAGATGTGAAACATGCATCACTATCAGAGACAATCATCTATGTCACCCCATGAAGTCACACAATCCCTTATACATAGAGGCATCCCAATACCTCTACTGATCCCTGCTCTCAAATAGGTTGGAAGTTGGCCGACATGGTGAGTCGGTCAATGATCACCCAAATGGAATCATGTCCCCTGGATGTACGTGGAATCCCCGTCACAAAGTCCATGGAGATCCCATCCCACTTCTACTCCGACACCTCTAGTGGATGATCTAATCTAGCTAGAACCCTAGATTCGACCTTCACTCACTCACAAGTGAGGCATCGTGAAACAAATTATGACACTTCCTTCTTTTTCCCTTACCACCAGTGCTGATGTTGGAGGTCCTGGTACATCTTCTCCACCCCAGGATGTACCGCCAGAGGGGACGTATGGAACTCCCTCAACACCTTCTCTTGTAGCGCCACCGGTAGCATGGTACATCCTCTTAAGAGGACAACATGCTCCCCACCTTCATAAAATCCATCAGGTGCCTGTCCGGAGGATATCTAAGCATGTCAAGCCTCACATTTAGTGTCCCCAAGATGCACCTCTCGGACTCACTGAAAGAGTGGGGGAGTGACTTTCATAGACTGGAGGTATGTTGCTTCATCTCTATCCACGAAGGATATCTATAACCCGGCTAACTTCTCTATTTCCTCACTCAAAAACTGCAGACCAGACCTCATGTTGAGTGCATCTACTACCAAATTCTACTTCCCAGGAGTATAGACTATCTCAAATTCATAGTCCTAGAGGAACTCTAGACATCATCCCTATCTCAGGTTCAGGTCCTTCTGAGAGAAGATATACCTAAGACTCTTGTGATCAGAGTAGACTGTAAAACGTTCTCTCATCAAGTAATGTCACCACATCCTCAGGGAGAAGATCACTGCTACTAACTCTTGGTCAAGGGTAGCATAGTTCTACTCATGTTGTCTCAACTATAGTGAGCCATAAGCAATCACTTCTCGCTCATACATTAGGACACACCCATGTTCAGTCGTTGATGCGTCACAGTAGACTACATACCCAACTACCTATTCTGGTAGCCTCAAGATGGGTGCCCTCATCAGTCTCTACCTCAGATCTTGGAAACTCTTATGGAATTTCTTCTTCCATATGAAGGGATTCCCCTTCTTCATCAATGCTGAAAAGGGTGCCGAAACTCTAGAAAAATCAAGAACAAATATCTGATAGTATCCATCCATCCCCAAGAAACTCCGCACCTCAGTCACACTCCTGGGTGGCCCCCAATCAAGTACATCCTCTATCTTCACTGGATCCACTGAAACTCCAGCCTCCAAGATAACGTGTCCCAGAAAGTGGAACTCTCATATCTAGAACTAGAACTTCTAGAGATTACCATAAAGCTGGTGCTCTTGGAGTGTATCCAGAACTATCTGAATTTGATAGGCATGATCATCCTCTGTTGCTGAGTATATCAAGATGTCATCGATGAACACCAAAAAATAGTGATTGAGGTATGGCTGAAAGATCCTTTTCATGAGTCCCATGAACACTGATTGGGCATTGGTCATGTCGAAAGGCATAACCAAGAACTCATAATGGTCATACCGACATATGATGTTCATCTTCTGCACGTCCTTATCTTGTATCTTGTGTTGATGATAGCCTGATCTGAGGTCTATCTTTGAAAACCAGTGGTCTCCCTTCAGCTGATCGAAAAGAAAATGAATCCTCAAAAGTGGATACTTGTTCTTAATAGTCACCTGGTTCAGGCGCTGATAGTTCACATAGAGTCTCAAACTCCTATATGACTTCTTGTTGAACAAAATCAGGGATTCCCATGGAGAAACATTGGGCATTATGAACCCATTTCCTTGAAAGTCCTCTAATTGTACCTGTAACTCATGAAGCCCCATGGGAGCCATCTGATATGATGATGTAGATATCAGTGTCATCCTGAGGTATAGGTCGATTTAAAAGTCTATCTCTCAATGTGGAGGTATTCCCAGAACATCATCAGGAATGACATCAGCATACTGGTCCACCACTACAGGATAGCTCAGACTCTCAACATCAACTACTTCTAGGGTAAGGCTAGACAACTGATGAGTAATCGGTTGCACCCTCCTCTAGGTATGTCCATATTGTGCTGCAAATGTTCCCTTCTCTCTGGTGAAAAAAAACATTGTCCCATCTGTGCAGACACAATGTACTTTTCACCTAATACAGTCAATCTGAGAATGGACTGTGGATAACTAGTCCATACCCAAGATGACGTCGTAAGTCCTCGATGCCGCTACTAGGAGATCCTAGCCGAAGCTCTCGCCTCCTAGAGTAATCTCACACTGCCGGAACCAGTGTGTAATCATAAAATATGCTATCTTAGAAGTATCTAGCTGTAAGGATCAAGCCAATGACTCCACCAAAAACTCAGAGCTTTGAATGAGGGTCGTGGAATTAAAAAAGTGACTGGAACCTATGTCTATAAGTACTGAATCTTAGTTGGAGTAGACATATATTGTACCTATAATCATCTCTAGAGTTTCTTGGTCGTAGGATTTAGTTTCCTGGATCTGAGCTCATCCTTGTCCTCCTACTCCATGTGGTCGGGGTGGACCACCTGGTGGTGGTGGTGGTAGAATCCCATATCACCACCCTCTGCCTGCTGCATGGCTAGCTCCTCTGCCACGTCTACCGCCCTGTGGACCTTCTCAATTTAACCTTTTCCTCTACCTCGGCGGTCCCTTTACCCTTTGTTGTTCGTCCGTACGGCGGGTCAGACAGTCACGAGCCATGTGTCCCTACCCACTGCATGAGTAGCACTACCTGATTTCTTACTGACCTCCTCTGCCTCACGAGCCCTGCACTTTCGACCCTGCATCTTGAGGTTGTCCACCAGAGGTTCTAGATCAATTAGACCTTTGTTTCATCTTCCTACTCCCCCTTGTAGATGACTCATCTACCTTTCGTCTGGTGGTGGCTCTCGCTATCTGTGCCTGCTCAACTAGGAATATCTCCACCAAAAGCGCTCTCTCTAGCACCCCATCCTGATTCGGTATGCTGAACGATACCATCGATTCTCTGATATCCCATCAAAGACCCTACTCAAAGGTCTGGGCCCTAAAGAAAGGGTATTGTACCATGTCAGTGGAGTAGCAGGAGAGATAAGTGAACCTCGTCGAGTATTGGGCTATTGTCATGTTTCCCTACTATAAGTGCAGCATCTCCTATATACATAGAGAAAGTAGGGTCGTTGGGACAAACTCTTCCCTAAAAAGGCCCTCTAAGTCCCTCCAGATGAGGGTTACCTCATTGTGTATTTGGATCATTAGGCTCCACCATCTCCCTGCTGCTTCCTGAAAAAGGCTGGCTAATAAAATCACCATAAAATTAGCTAGTGTCTCAACTAAGTGAAAAAACTAGCCACAACCTCCATCCAGTCCTCAGCCGCCTATGGATCCGTCTCACCTAGGAACCTCAGATGCCTCTACCTTTGAAACTCGTGAAATGCACTCAATCGGCGTGCATCATCTACTGGTGGGGTTAGTGGAAATGATTTTCCAATGGGTAGTGGTGCTGCTGGTACACCACCCGAAGGTGCTAATGCCGTAATAGGGCCTTTCACTGAGGCCTCATTTCTCGGTGGACCGTCATCATGTACTCTCTCTGGAATCTGGACTGGCTATCTACATGGTAGCATCTTGAAAGAACACAGGTGTTCCATGGTCAATAAGTTATACCTGGTGAGCTGACTCAAATAAATCAGAAGAAAAACTCTTCAAAAACACACGCAGTCAATACTTCCATGTACTGAGTCAGAAATAAAAATTTAGTGTCCTGGTGTATGGATACGTTGGAAACCGCACCAACAATAGACTCTACGAACTAAAAACCACACTCATAACACTTAACACTATTGATTCATTGAAAATATTAGAGTCCTAGTTCTTCGGTAGAACCGACCACCTCTGATACCACTTTGTCATGACCTGTCCACTAGGGCCCATGCTGTGATTACCCCAAGTCCACATTCCATAGGCCAGGGGCTGGTGACTATCACCAAAAGACGTATTCCCTAAAATGGGAAGGCATTATCTGTAATCCTATACAAACATATGGTTCAAGAACATAACAAGAAGAAACTGTGAAGTAAACTGCTGGAGTAAAAGAGTGCTGAAAGTAAAGGGTCCGGAATACAAGACCAACTGAAAGTACGAGCACAACTAAAAAAGTACAAATACAACTGAAAGTAACAATACAACTAAAAAAGGGAAAACATCTACTGAGTCATCCTCCGAGGATCCTACCTAAATAGTTGGTACATATCACATCCTTAGAACTCCACGTCCTCCTGTCTCCTCCGCATACCACCTAGTTCTGGCCCCCTCAAAATGCAGCCCAACTGCTCATTGTCTGCACAAGACACAACAAGGTGCGGGCGTAGCCTGGGTAGGGATGAGTATAACGATACTCAGTAGGGATCCCGAGACCCCCTAAGGTCTCCCAGAGTTCCACAAATGAAAAACCACAAAGGTAACACCATGAAGGTAAAGTACCACATAGGTAATACTCAGCTCAAACCAGGCATACAACTAAGAGAAACATGATTATGATGCTGACCCACATAGGATTGCTATGAATATTGATATCCAGCCATGGGATTCTCTAGGTATAGTAACAATTAACATCCCCAGTCAAAACATCGAACACCTCGGCTACTGGGGTACTCCTCCTCTATCCAGTACAGTGGGCCTGCCGGGTCACATAAAGCTGCTTCCAACTAACCTTGGATTTTTGAGGTACTCCTCCTATCGAGTACCATGAGTCTTCTACGTCACATAGAGGCACTCCCCACCATGTCCTACTGAGGTACTCTTCCTTTAGAGTATCATGGGTCTACCGCGTCACACAGCGGGGCTCCCCACCATGGCCTGCTGAGGTACTCCTCCTGTCGAGTATTGTGGGTCTGCCACGTCACACAGAGGCACTCCCCACCGTGTCCTGCTAAGGTAATCCTTCTGTAGAGTACTATGGGTCTTCTTCGTCTCCCATAGGTTCTCCCCACTAGGTTGTAGAGTCACACAGACTCGAAAAATTAGTAGTCGTCAAGTCTCATCCAGTCGTAGGGTTCTGTACGTAGCGTGCTAGAGAGAACCGCTTCTCAATCCATCAGTCATATTACAACTAGAAAAAAGTCACAAAAATAAGTAACACGATGATTCTACATGTCATAAGGGTTCTAACTCAATATATGGAGCATCAATTGGACACTCAGTCTGTGTGTTATTGGCACTTCAGTGCCGAAGGCCCGGTAGGATTCAGGTGCGATCCAACCCATCTATACTCCAAGTTTCTCCAAAACTCTCCTATAATAATTCAAAAATATCATCTCGCTCTAAGAATCTCAACACCACATACAGTTCGACAAACAGACATCTGGTTCTCAAGATAAGGCCCTTTAAGTGTTTATGGGCCTGGTTAGGCCTGGGTCCAGTCTGACTTGGTCGGACCAACCCGGCCCGACCTGGTCTGGGCTGGACCACAGCAAACTCAGCCCATTAGGCTGAGGCCCATCCCAGATCGCAAATAGGGCGGCCCGCAAGGGTGTCCCAGGATGTGGTGGGGCGGCCCGGGCCACATTGGGGTGCGGCCTAACCCACTGGCGGTGGCCTTCAGGAGGGCGGCTCAGCTGCGTGGGGCGCAGCCTGTAGGGCTTCCGCCAGGCGGTTCGGGAGAGCCGCTCCCTAGGAATTCCTAATATCCAGAGGTTGTTGGGAATTTTAAGTGGAGGCGCCCCGTGGGAGCCGCCCGATATCCATGGAACCTACCAGAGGTGCGGGTTCTGTCTCCTCCTCTACGGCTTCAGTCGCAGATCCTTCGCACACCGGTGGCACATTGGTCACACCACCCTTCCTTTCCGTGAGCCGGCCGAGGTGCCAGCCGCCTCCTCCAATTGTCATGGCTGACAAGTCGCGGTCCCCCTTTCTCACTGGCAGCATGAAACGGTGCACCACACATCCTCCACATCCAACCAGTTTTGGACACTCCAATGACCATTGTTGTCTCCTCTTGCGGTGTGGGTCGGCGCATTACCTCCTTTGTAGCTGGTCGGTGTCGTCATGCTCGCGGTATTCCACGGAGAATGAAAGGGTATAGCAAAGTATCGGAGGGTCTGGGTCGGGTTCGTTAGGCCCGTGCCCTCCGCGTTATCTCATAACATAAGTGAGGATAAATGGTTCAATAAACTTTTTGAATTTAAATCAAGATAAACCCCACAAAGATACCCCACAACAACCTCCTGCAAAAACGAATGAATTGCGGGTCAACTCGTTTGTCGGTTGACCCACATTCTTCGTATTATTCATGAACTGGGAAGAGGATAATCATTTAAAATGCATAAATGAATAGACCCCCTACCTCAAAAACCCATTGGAGAGCGTCTGCACTTCAAGGTGGATCGTGTTCTTCATTCCCGTAACCGGTTCCCAACGATGCCAGTCATATGTCATCCTTCAGTTTGGGGTTCGGTGTTGCCTGTCACATCCCTCTAGGATCAGCTCCGTCCTCAAAGGGTTTGGTGTTGCGGCGATCCTTAAGCACTTCGTTGTTTGGTGAAGTTTTGTCGATACCTCCCCCCAAGCTCCATATAAATTGGAGAGGGTAGGGTAAGTAACGACGTGGAGAATTAATGGGGGCTCGTAAATTAGGAATCTTCCTAATTCCCCAACGACGTCATTACTTAGGGTTGGCAGGTCAATCCATTTATTGGCTTGACACATCGATGGCCCCACACACCTCTTTTCTATTGGAGGATATGAAAGAAAATAAAATAATAAAATTATTTCATTTCATTTATTTTAAAAAGTCACAAAACTTAACTTTTTCTCCAGACCTACTACGGTCAAAGTAAATCCTCCCTTAAATGAATCTTGGCACTACATATTCAATAGTGCCATCATATTTTTAATCCAAACAACAGTCCAAAAGTTAGAAAACGTCATTCACAGGTTTACTGAACGTACCCAAAAAAAGTTCAGAAAATCATTCCAGGCACTCTGGGCCTCAAAATCACACGCCGTCAATTTTTTTAGACTCGTAATAATTCCATATAATTAAAAAAAATACATGTAAAATCTGAGTCTCTACAAACCAGGTCTTAAATTGATTTTGGATAAGAACTTAACACCTTTAAACTAATCGAAAAGATCATCGATTCATGGAAGAGGATGTCGGTTCTTGACCATCATTAAGTTTCACATAGGATAATTCACACATAAGTGCAATGACCCATAGGATTTCTTGGTGAATAGAACTGAAGAGCACCAAAGATATGTACTAGGATTTATGAAGAAATTTATTATAGATATTCCCACTGAAATTTAATCCCCTGAAGCTCCAATGGTTCCATTAGGTATGGAGGGATAGGAACTATCTATTCTCTCGAACACAACTCAATTGTGAACATGATCTGTTTCTTAGGTTGTAATACATTTAACTCTTCATAAAAAACATCATAAAAATGTTCTACTACTAGGGGTAAAGAATAATGTTACATTCCACAATCTTAATGAGAAAGACTAGCTATTAGAGCCATGAAGGAAACCAATGTGCACTGAATTGGTATTGCACGATCCTCATCAAGATCCCACTCACATTAGTGAGAATAGATACCTTTCTATGGGGATATAAAGTAAACCCTCCTCCTATAACATTCGATATGAGCCTAGTATTGAAAAATCCAATCCATACCAAGAATAATGTTGAAGTCTTCCATTTCTAGCATGAAGGGTTCCCAATAGAAATAGTAACCACTGATCACTAAAGAACACACCATGAAACGATTGGTATTTTCTGATCGCACTCCCAACGATGTGTCGATAGTGAAAGAGCCATCCAATATTTACACACTAAGGACCAAATTGTTTTAAAAAAGAGTAGATTTAAAAAAATGTGACGTGCATGTATAAAAAAACACAATATAAAGTAGATGATACAAGAATCGTAACTATGATGGTAGAGAGTCCTACATCTATGATAGCTGGTGTAGTATAGTTAATTTACAAAGGACGTGTCTCTTTTCCATAGGATATAGCATATCTACATTGATCTATTTCCCATTATTTTTATTTTTTCTTTTTCACTATGGTACCACATCTCCTTCCTCGGTCTGAATAGTTTGTGGAACTCTAGTTAACAGCCTGCTGAGGGGTATCTAAGCTCCATCCTGACTCAGGTGCCTATCCTAATCCAATATCACTAGTTTTTTTGTGGAAATATCATAATGAACATATAAATATTACCCATTATCCTATATATAAGACACTCAAATACAAGTTACAGACACCATGGGTGCTTGTGGTCAAACATGACACACTGATTGCACTACAATTAAACATGGTCCTAAGATGGTTTTCCACTAGAATGATTTCTCTTCCCACTAATTCTTTGGAAGAAATTGTTATATAGGTACTTATTTCTACCCGAATAAGATCTCCCAATTCGCGATACTAACATATCCTGGCCACCACTCTGTACCTCTCTTATATTTCCTTCAATGATGAGTTCTTGGTTTTTAATGTCCTCAAAAACTACTCAAACAAAAAAAGTTTACCAATTACCTGATCTCATAGAGAACATCATCCTAAAAATGTATCACCCTGGATATCTGATTAGCTATAAAAGATGGATAAAAGTTATATATGTCGTGAAACATCAAGCATAGTGCAACACCCTCATTTATTCTTATGTCCAAGGCATAAAATAAAAAAAATCATCCCATAACCTCATGGGATAGAAATGGATCAAGAACTTCTTCTCAACGTTCTTCCAAGATATCTCATCCTGCTTCCTAGATTCCTTCCGAATATCCAACCAATTCTTTGAAGGTCCATGAAGCATATATGTTGGAAGATTTACCCTCTTATATATAGGTGTCTCAAGATGCAAGATGATTTTATACACTAAGAAGATCCATAACTCTTCATCCTAGGCTCCTCATTCCCTAGTAAATGTTGGTGGATGTTTTAGATGAAACTCTTTTGTATTATAATACATTTAAGTAACAATAAAAAGGCTACCTTTCTTTGGATTGAATTAACTTCATAAATATATTTAAAAGAGAAACATTCATATGGTTCTTATGAACTACAAGAATCATATGTTCATCTTTTTTTGGAGCATTATAATTTCCACTCTCCTGATTCTCCTGTTGAAGATGAAAAGGAGGAATTTTATCTAGAAGTAAAACACACACCTTAAAACATTGGATGACAAGGTCATCCTTATCATGTGACCAAGATAGAGAACCACTAACATATGGTCTCTTTAAACATGGATTACTAGTTTTTTATCAAGTCATAATAATTCAATTCATTCACTTCGTAGATATTTCATATATTTCATATCATTATCCAATAGGAATGTATACATCAAATTCATGTATATATGTCCCTATCATCACAAATGCATGTCACTATATCCCTATGTTACTTTCATGATGCCTACATATACATCTCGCACCATACCAGACCATGATTATAATCTAATGATCTAATAAAATAATTAATTAATAACCTCACACAACATTTGAATCACCCTGGGTAGAATAACATCATTTATAATAAAAAATAGTATGAATAGGAATATCATCCCCTAATAGTCATATTTTTCTCATACATGGGTTAGATACTCCTATGCTCATGATCACTACCAAATCCTGACACATACTAAATCATATCTATGTTTCCCAAATAGTAAGAAATGGAAATCAAACCGTGTGTTCTTTGATACCACTTTGTAACATCCATAATTTTTCAATCTTTCATATTTCCAAAAAGGGTTGGTTACGATACCTCAAGCATGCCTCCCCATACAAAATATAATTCTATATAGTATAGGGGAATGGTAATAATAGTGGGGAGACTATAAACCATAGATTCAGAGTTTACAACAAAGTGGAAAATATCCAAAAACAACAAATAAATATAAGATAATAGAAATAATGGAATCAATATTATACAATAGAAACCAATAATAAAATAAAACTTAACAATCTAATAAAAATAATGGAATAATTTAATTAAATTCTATAATTTAATAAATTAAATTTTTGAAACAATACAAGTAAAATACTAGAAGACTCAAATAAATACTCAATAGTCCCTGATCCTAAACCCCACATTGATTCCATATCTAAATTGTATTCCATCCAATAAAAAATCAATAACAAGGTCAACTTACCTTATCCAAACTTTCATATATGTATTAGTGTGTGAGTATACCTTAGTGGGTCGATGCCATTGTGTCTAAAAAACTATTCTGATAACAAGTGAATATAATAAAGAGACACAAGGTTGTATTAATTATCTCAATAATTAATAAAATACAACAACAACCTTCTTCAGATCCATGTTGAAATATCTCTTAGCATGTGTCACAACTATGCCAACCACAATATATAACCATTGTAAAATTACCTACTTTGGCATCATACAAGAAATTATTTATTCATGTTTCACAAACAATCCAACCATAACCATATAAAAATTGTATAATTTCATTAATATGGGTGTAATTACTATATGAAATACAGCATAGGACTGGCTTGAGCCCACTCAATATAAGAATTACAATATGAGACATGTCCAAGATCACTCGATATAAGTATTACAACATGGTAATTGGCTGATCCCACTAAATATAATAATTGTAGCATTGGAATTTGAATAGATTGCTCAAATTCATCATTACATAATATAATTGTGAATGTTCCAAGGTCATGCCCAATATATAGGATTTTTGGAAAGGATCACAATACATGTATTAATAGAATCAATATCACAATATCAAATTATAATCCACAGTGGTAAATTATGAAATTTACCTTTTATATTTCAATTAAGTCTATTATTTATATCACAATTTATCTATAGTCAAATCAATAAGAAGTAATATATAACTTAGGTGTTCTTATTAAAAAATTACATATGGTCTCCTTTCATATTAAAACACTATAATCCATTATCAAATTCAATTATATTCAAGAATTTTTCACCAAATAGGTATCCATAATATAGTTCAATAACCAATTGAAGCAAAAAGACTCCAAATAGTAATCCCATTCATTATTTAATCAATTCAGACACATGTTATGTAGGTAAAATAAAAGTATTTCAAATACTTGGAAATTATAAAAATATAAGGTTAATATTTAGACCACCTATATTTAACAAATGACAAACACAATTATTCCAACATCAATCAGCCATGAGGAAGAAGGTGTGGATGATCATAAGAAGGGTCATAGATCAAAACTTATTAAAAACAAAACCAATAATGAACACATTAAAATTATTTCACCATAATGGTTTTAGAACCAATGTAGAGAATGGAAAATATAAAAAAACCACTTACCATAGATTGAAGACATTATCGGGATGTCTGGAAAGCATGTTGGCACCATAAAGGTGCACTGAATGTTCCCTAGGGTCAAGAGGTTATGGTTTGAACTGGTTAGAAATATATTAAACTTCACAAGTCACATTAAAATATATTTTCATGGAATTATAAGACATGTAATGTACTTACATGTCATGTAAATATTTTTTATACGGTATTCCAAAAAACCCATAACATAGGATTTTTTTTAAAACATACACCAAAATTATAGGATGTGGAATCCATTTTCAAGGTGTGTAAATGTTATACAGATGGTTCTTAAAGAAACTTCTTTATTAAACAACCCAAACACATTTTAAAGATGTTAATATTACAAAAAAAAACATCATAACTCTTGATCCATTTATACCCAAAAACCATTAATTCAAAAAAACAAACATTCTTTAACTTTATATCATTTTCCCTAATAAAGGGTTTTCACATAGATCCCCAACAGTATTAAAAAATTTCCTCACAAAACATGATTGTGTTTATTCAAAATGACATTCACCCACAACAAAAAATGACTAATAATATTTAAAGATGAAGAAAAAATTACATGAAAGTAGTTAAATAAAATCTTAGAGAGTGATTCTCATAGAAAAATATAGTATCTTACACAAATGGCTTGAGAGGTGGGGAAAAGTGGGGTGGTTAATTTCCTTTTATAATGGAGGAGGAGTGGAATTCTTGTAAATACCCAAATGTATACACTACAGAGAGGTCTCCATTACATCATATGATCAAAAAAATTATAAATAATGGGTTGGAGGGAATGTATCTTCGATCCATAATTTCACTACACAAAAAGAAATGAATTTTTATTAATTTGATCCTTAGTCATTATGTTTACTCAATTTTACCCTTTTTGTTTTCACCATAGTAACAAGTTTTTTTAATATAGGTAAAGTATCCTATAAAAATAAATTAAAGTGAACATTATTATAAAATTTCATCCAACTCATTATAAATATTATATATAATTTATAAAATGAAAATTACATATGTGTGTAAAATGAATTTTAATTATTAACTAAATAATTACTATGTTGACATTTTATATGGTGTTTAAGTAACTAATTCATCTATAAAATTTAAAAATAAAATATTGTGTTAAAAATAAATCATTTAAATTTAAAATACTATATTTAACCAGAAAGATGTTGTTTATTTCCTATCCCAAAGCTTTATAAATATTAATGTCACGGAAGGTTCTTTTTTTCGTTACTTAACTTATTATATATGTAACTTTTTTTTGAAAATTATCATTCTAACCCATAAAAATAGAGCCTATGGTTATAATGTTATAAATATGGCAGGAAAATGGGTGTTTGACATTTTGGTAGGTCATTTTAGACATTATATTCTATTTTTAACCACTAAATAAACTTGTTTTTACCTTAATCACTTTAAATAATTTTAACAGTTTTCACTAATCATTATGTTAAAAAATTAAATTGATAAAAATCGATAATATAAACATTATGAATACAAATATGAAATTAATTTTTCCAAATTCATCTCACATAAGTGAATTAATTGAAATAAATCATCCATATGTGATGAGAAAGTGGGGTTTTAAGGTGAAAATATTCAAATTTATATAGTGTTTTTATATCAAAATTAAATATAAAAAATATTGAATGGATATGTATTGGATTAATAGATTTATTATTGAACTATTTTTATTTCAAAAATCAAAATTTAAATTACATCTATAAATTTTTTAGCTGAGATTGCATTTTTCAATTAAACTTTAATATGTTTCACTAATCATCAAAAAATGAAACATCTTAGAAAAATAAAAAAAAACTTAATGTAAGATAATATTGATATTCCTATTTAGAAAATTTAGTTTATTTTATCAAATAAAAATTATAAATATTTCAAAATTTAGTTTTATTATAGGTAACTTATAAAAATGTAATAAAACTTGTTTTTAGAGAAATATAGTTTAGGCATATAATTGGATTTATTTTTTTCTATTATCTAGAAAACACATAGGATGAATGTAAAATATTAGAATAAATATATTACATAAAAAATTAACTAATATAATCCAAAAAGTGTGATTCTTTTAATTTATTTTTTTAAAACACACTTGTGTGCAGTTAAATAGTTTTTCCAAAAATGATATTCTTTTATTTTTGAAAGGGGTTTATTTCAATTTCTAATTAATTGGTCACTGAATAATTAATTATATATATATAACATATTTTAAGAATTTATTTAATCATGTTCTAACCCTCCAATCCAATGACTTGATGATAACTATCATAATAATATATATAGTATATTATTGTTTAGTGAAACTTGGTCATGCATGTAATGTAAGCTGTTGAAGAAACTCAATATTGCATGTATCATAAGATAATCCCAGTGTTGTGAAACCATTATAGTATAGAATAAAATTTCCTTATTTTAAATTTTGGTGGTGTTAAACCCCCTCCATATTTAATAAATTCCATACTCACAATTGGATCATTGTTTTTATTAATCAATGGATGAACATTTAAAACTATTTTTTTTGTAAACACACATCGTAAAAAGTGTTACTCAAAAAATCCTCTTGGTAATAGTCAAAATGGACTTATAAAATTTATCTGGAATAATAAAAAACTAGGTTTTAAAATATTATAACATATGTTGAAATGTAGGAAAACAATAAATAATTATAGAGCATTATTTTGGTCACTAATCAAAAAAGGTGAATGATTAATAGAATGTTATGGGACTCAAATCCATAAATCTGTTATTATATAAAGAACATCAGTTCATTAGAATTGAAGGTACCATGATAATATTTTTTTTTTCAAGATCATTTTTCTATGGTTGAAAATCTATCTTAGAATCTATACTTATAAAATATTGATGTATGCATACTTGATGAGTAAAATTTCATCTGATAATAAATTTCCACCACAAAATAATCTTTTCCTCAAAACAATGAGTATTACAATTGAATTTTTAATGACTGATGCACTAAAAAAACATTTTATTGGACCACATAATCCACAAAATTATAACCAAATATTTCTATTGTTATACATTAACCAAATCTAATAGGGTTATAAAATAGTAAAATTAAAAAATAAAACATCATACATTAATTTCCAAATTTTGATAATAATACCCAAAATTCAAACCAAGCCTTTCCATAAATAACTATCATTTTTCATGAAATTGTTCAAAACAAAGTTATTAGATATATTTGATCATATATTTTCCCAAGATAAAATAAACATTATTCCTCAAGTAAAATACCATATGATTATAAAAAATATATAACCTTTTTCTGTAAAAATTTTATACTAACATGGTCGTCACGTAGTCTAGTGGTAGTAACTAAACTATTATCATCCTTCCGATCATCGGTTCAAGCCTCGCTGCCTTTCCGTATATGACTGTTTATCACCTAGAATATTGGTTGTCCTTTTTTTATTTAAATAGGAAAAATAATTCCTCCTTAAAAAACAATGAATGTTTATCCAATGGGTTAAAAATAAATAAACCTACAAAACTTATTAAATAATTTCATAAATAACCTCACAAAAAATTGTACTACCTAAAACAATCAAATGAGGTGTCTAAAACATGAACTTATGATAAATCTTAATATAATATAACTATGATAATATATATAACTCATAATACAACCACACAAGAAAACAACCTAATCACAAAATTTATCTAATCCTTTCCTTTGATACCAACTATAATGACTCATCCTTAAACATTATGTAAACTTCAGTTTTTTTTCATGAAATCATTCTCATAAATTTAATGGTCCTTTATAGTTTAGAATTTTATATAATTATTCAATATATATTACATAAAATACATAAAATACAATGTCAAAGGAAATTATTAGTATCCATTTTCCATAATATAACACTTTTAAAATAAGACATGATTTCTTTTCATAGAAAATCACTATAGCTTTCAACATGACTTATTCCTTTCCATTATTCATCCTTAAACCTTGTGAATAAAATTTTAAAAATGGGATGAGAAAAAAATATTAGTAAGATATATAAAATAATAAAAAACAATTAGTTCAGTAAAAAATCTAAAAAATATTTTCTTTTTCATCAACTCTATTTGAGTGATATTAATAAAATATTTTCACATGAAAAACATGGAAATTATTTTCTAAAATAAATTTTTTGAGACCCATAACAAGAATATAAAACCCTTTTTAGAAACCAAGTGCATCATAGAAATAAAACCCTTTCAAAATCCCTTTTGATTTAATAAAAATACAATTGAATTCCAATATAATAATTAATATATTAATTGGGGATATATAATACAGATCACCATTCATATAAGCTATATTGTTATCACCCATTTATCATGAGCTATAATGGGGATCAATAATTCATATAATCTATATTGAGATCACCTGTGAGATATTATGGGGATCATCCCTTCATATAATTTGTATCGGGCTCACCTGTTTCATATAATAATGAATTTCCATATTATTATTAAACACATTCATCATAAATACCTTTTAAAAACTCTTTTAAACCCATATAAAAAAACATTTGAATAATTATGTTCCTTTGTTTGAAAAAAAATCAAATAAAAAAACCATTTTCATTGAAATGAAATTTTCAATAAAAATAAAAAATTGGAAATTTCAGTTTTCAGTGAAAAAAATTATAAATTTTTAATAAATATAGAAAAATAATAATGTCCTGAGAGGAAAAAAAATCATTTTCTCTACGTGTGTTAATAAAAGAACATTCTCTTTTTTATTTGTCAAAATGTTCTATAGAAATCATGTAATAATATTCCTTTTGAAAACAATTGAAATAATTAAATGGGATATAAAATTTACATTATAAATATTTTATGTCCATATAAAATCTATAATAAAATTATTACAAAACCTATACATGGAAGAGAAATAGTTTGAAGGAAACCATTAAAGAGAATTGTTTAAGAAAAGTCGCTAACCACATATGAAAAATTTGAATCACAAGCACCATGATAGAAAAACACAAAATAAAACTATAAATACCATTATAATATAGAAATTAATTATCTAACATATCAATGGATTTTTATGTACACATCATGAAATATTATAGGTGTATAATATCAGAATATTCCTCAATGAAATAAATTTTAGATGAAGTCTCTTACCTTGAGTCAGATTCATTACTTGTGTCATTATCATCATGAATAATTAACTTATATTAATTATTTACTTCATCAATAAACTTTTTAATTTTTATTTTTAATTTTATTTCACTTATAACAATTTATCATACAATAAATTAATTAATTATCTTTAGGAATAATATTTTGACTATATTTGCCTAATGTGTCAAAATAATGTTTTTTTGGTTTACTATGGTCAATGAGGTAATTATATAAACATATTTTTAATAATTATAATTAAATTGTATTAATATTTATACATAAATTATATTTTTGAAACCAATCATGAATTTTCTTTAAAAAAATTAATTAATCTTACAATCATGGAGACGGTAAGACATATATATGCATGAGTAACATTAAAATTTTACAATGATCATTTTGGAAATAAGGTAAGTAACCTTTATCTCTAAATAATGATCATAATATCATAATTGCCATAATATTTAATTATATATACATATATATATCATTCTTGTGATGTGTTGATGGAAAAAATGTAACACATCGCTTCGAGGATGTCGTAATCCACATGTCAAAAAATGACGTTATACATTGTCTAGTGCGTAAAAAGTTAAGAAAAAAATTTATATTATACTTCCTGGATGATAAATATTTCTAAATGTCTTAAATATATAATTTATAGAAAATGTATTTATTATATTAACCCTTTTTACAATCCATGTAATGTGTCACTGAAAATGAATCACATCGCTTTGCGAGGGGGTAGTCATCCATATACTCGAGTGATGTTATCATATCACTTACATAATGTAATATAAAAAGGTTGAATATCATATATTGACTCAATAGGTATAATAATATCCAAAATATAAAATATAATCTTTATATCCATAATCATACTCAACCATGATAGGTGGAAATGTAAAAATGTATCACATCATTTTGTGAGACTGTGATACACTGTACAAAAAAAAGATGCATTCATAGACCAATTGATGGAAGTGTGTGTTGTAAAAGTTAATTATATTTATATAATAACATATTATTATATTTAGTATAATCATTTTATTAAATAATCATGGTATAATAGAAAAAAATTTAGGTGGATAAGAAAATAAAATAAAGATGCTTGTTGGAGAACATTACCTATTTTTCTTGTACCTTCCTTTTATTTTTACTAAAGCTTAACTATGATAGATTTATGTTAAAAATAAGGCTTATAGATTTATATGATGGAATTTTGGGAGTGATTTTGTTATGTTTTGGTGGATACAAATTGGATTGATATATTTGGAGATAGGAGGGGGGGTTAATTCCCTTTATAATTGAGGAGTGACATTCTTATAAGTACCCAAAATTACTCACAATTCAAAGGTATATATTAAATATTTTTATTAAAAAAACTGAAAATAATGTATTTAATTATTTTCATGCTATATGAAAATACATGTAAAGACCCTGAAATTTCAAGGAAATTTTTTTCTTAATTTCTTTGGAATTTTACAAGTTTGTGGCTTCTGACGGCACTTGATTCCAAGGCCTAGTGTGCCTGGAATCAATTTCTGAAGTTTAGCTTGGGTGCGTTCAGTAAATGAATGAGTGGGGTTTTCTATCTTTTGAACCGGTGCTTGGAATTGAAATCTGAGGGCACCGATGAACTCGCATCACCAGTAATTGCTTAAGGGGACCTTTACCGTAGTTGCGTTTTGAGCGAGTTGAGTATTAATAATTGGGGATTTAAAATAAAATAAATAAAATTTATTGTGTACAAATTTTATTTAAGGAAGGTGGTTATTTTCTCCCAAGGGGAGTTAGGGGTGGGGCCCACACATGCCCTAAACTCTTGAACTCCCCATAACCCCCTTGAACTACCAATAACTCACCCCTTGTTTATTACATGACAACTCCACTCATTTATTGGAGTGGAGCCTCTCCACTTTCCATCTCTCTCTAATCATTTAATTTTTTCCAACTATTCAATTAATTAATGAGTTTGAATTAAATTGAATTGAGATGGAAAGTTTGTTAAGATGGGGGTAAAATCTCATTTTAATATTTGGTTGGGAAAATATTGTGTGGAGAATCCTTGGAGAATTAAGAGAGCTTTAACCCTTCGCGAAGAATGACGTGCTTTTCTTATCTTCACAACAAGTGAGGAGACATTGTTTCCTCTTCAGTCACGCTCCGACGTCGTCATCGAATCCTCACCCTGCGACGCTCATCTTCCGCGATTCGACGACGGTTCTTTCCTAGCATTGATGGAGCGACAACGCTTTCTGCATCTATAAAAAATTAATCATAATTAAGGTAGGGGAATATTGTATATTTCTCATTTATGTGGTTTATACCCTCAAGCTTGAGCGTTTGTTTGTAGGATTTATCTTTGTGGATTCCTTACCTCGGTTTAAATTTCTTATGATGAACTCGAATTAAATAAATTAATTCGCGGATCGATAAACAATTGATTAAATTAATTTTCTTCTTTTTTATCCTGAAATTGAAATTCTTGAAGCATGATAAATATTTAATTTCCAATTCCCCATGTTCATGGTTCTCAAAAACGATGGCCAAACTAACACAGCTATCGATACACACTTTGACCGTGATCTTTCCTTATTCATTGTCCGCGCATTCTTCGCGTGTTCTTCATCCCCAAATAATTAAGCATGCTGGAAACTCAATGTTTCCCTGAGCGCGACATATGGATGCGAAGATATCTACCTGAGGATCATGGATATGCATTCGTATCTTTTTTCCGAGTTAAATCGAAGTCGGAATGGAGTGCGGAAGGATATCGTGGCGCGAGTAGGGCGGTCTGGTGGAGCAAGGTTAACAGGCCGAGGCGGAATCTCTCGGTGCAACATGTTGGGGAACTAATTGGGAGAAAGAAGTCGTGAATTTCGTGGGAGAATAGTAAGATTGGAGAGAGAAGAAAAATATATTAATGATGGTATAAAATAAAAGATAAGATTAAATGAAAATAAAGGAGAGAAGAAATCCAAAGGGGTGTGTTGTCCATGCGTGAAGAAGGGAGTGAGGCACACCAAAATTGGAGAGAGGTGGTGCGTGACATGGCATCCTTCAAATAAATCAATTAAAAATAATAATATAATAATCATATTATTATTTTTGTTGATAAAACACTTTTTTGACCATAACTTATTCGTGCGACCTTGATTTCACAAACTGTCTGCGGCAGTGTGACCTAGATTCCGAGACGGACATTCCGAGTCCAATATTGGATGTCTTTTTCAGGTTTTTGGATCAGGTACCTGAAGCGCTTGGAAAATAATAGATTTAATATTATTATTAAATCTTCGACCCGCCATAACTCATGCGTGCGGCGTCCGATTGACTGGCCGTCATTGGCGACATGAATCTATCTTTAAGACGGCCGATTCAAGTCTAATGTTGGATACAAAATTCTGGTCTGTGACTCAGGTCTATGAAACACCCAATAAGATTATTATTATTATAATTATGGGATCTTGTATCTGACATATCTCTCTCATACGGTGTCGGAATAACGAACCGTCAGTGACGTTGCAACACTGAAATTAAGACGGATGTTTCAAGTCCAATTTTGGATATTTAAGTCGAGGTCGAGGCATGTAAAGACCCATAAATTTAAAGGAAATTATTTTCTTAATTTTCTTTGGAATTTTACAAGAACGCAGTTTCTGACGGCACCTGATTCTGAGGCCCGGTGTGCCCGGAATCATTTTCCAAAGTTTGGCTCGGGTACGTTCAGTGAACGAACAAGTGGGTTTTTCTAACTTTTGAACCGGTGCTCGGAATCAAATTCTGAGGGCACCAATGGAATCGCAGCACCGGTATTTTCTTAGAAACGCCTCTTCCGGAGTTGTGTTTGCTCGGGTGTGGTTTTTAATTTCTAGGCTTAAAGTTAAGAAATAAAATAAATTGTATGATAAACTTTATTCTATTTCACTTAAGCCACTTGAAAGCCACTTAAAGCTGCTTAAGCGAAGTTGATATGGATAGGGGGCTATCCAAAAATATCCTACCCTCTCAGTAGGATATTTGTGAGGTGGGTCCCGCATGAGCCCCACCATTTCTTTTCCGCTAAGTAACGCACTCGCGAAAACCCGTCATTATGAAAGTCAACTGACGCGTTTTCTTAAATTCTTAACAAACCAATTAATTGGGCGGTTAACTTCGTTAAATTAATTCTATGAATTAATTTAATCGTTTCTTAACTTGTTTGAAATCTGTTGGCGTAATAAAAAAATAAGACCAATGCACGACATCTTGAGAGGATTTGACAGAACCTTTTGTGCCTTCTTCCTCCTTCGTGAAGAACGCGAAGAACGCGAAGAATGCCAGCCTCCGACGAAGAACGCCGAACCTGTGGAAATCGACGACACGACGCCGTGTGCCACGACGCCGACATTTCCTCTCCCGCGACGTTCTTCTGCGACGTTCCTTCATCCGCAACAAAAATCTTTGATCACCCGTTGAGGTGAGAGATTGCGGATCTTTATTTTTCTTGCGGATTATAACTCAATATGGATTTAATTATTAAAATTAAATCTGTTGTTTCTTGGTCCTCGGAGTTCGTCGACGCAACGCCAGATACCACGACGATGCGGCGATCCCCTCCTTCTGCGACGATCTAATCCATGAAGAACGCGTGTGCGACGACTTGACGAGGTAGGGGTTTTATTGAATGTTTTATACTCCGTGGATGTTTCCGTTCAAAATGAAGAACCTGGTTCATAAGAACAATTTTAATTCATTAAAATTGTTTTGGTTATGTTTTCTATGTGTTGATTAATCCTCCCAACTGTTATCACCTAACGCGGAGGGTGCGAGCCAAACGAACACGGCCCGACAACCCTCCGTCGTTCTTCGTTGTTGTACGGATTTGACGGGCGACGACAAAACGTGCCACGAAGGAAATTTGATGATTACTTAGTGAAGAATGGGTCTCAGGAGGAGCAGCGGCGTAGACAGGAACGGAATCGGACCACCGGAATGACTTCGGTGGCCCGCGGAAGCCACCGGCGGCGCGGGTCGCCGGCGCGGTGGCGCCGGCAACCGGAGGCGGCGGCGCCCCGGCGCGCCGCCGGACAAGGCCGTCGTGGCTTCAGCCGCAGCGGAGGCGGCGCCAGCGGACCCACGGCCGTGCGGGTCCGGCGCACAAGGACGCGGCTTTGCCGCGTACGTTGACCAGGGTGGCCCCCCGCGGGGGCCGCGGGGTTGTCACGCGGGGGCAGCGTACCCCCTGCGTTGCTCGGCCACTCGGCCGAGCCGAGCCGGACCGGCCGACCGAGCCGGGCCCCGCCCTGGCCTGTCCGAACTGGGTCCAGCCGGGTCGGACCGGGTCGGGTCCAGCCGGGTCGGGTCGACCCGGTTCGGCCGACCCAGGGGGGTCGGGCCGGGTCGGCCAGGGCCCCGACCCCCCGTCTTCGGACCATTTTCGGTCTTTTGCATGTAACTTGAGGTACAGGCCTCTGAACGACGTGCTGTCAGCGGAAATGCGATCCTTGGATCGAGACGGTCGTTTCGGTATACTGCACTCAAGGTTTCGGAATACTTTGGGTTCGGTTGGGTTGGTTCGTACACGAAACTAACCGGGCCCTCGGAGCAGAAACGCTCATATCTTGAGCTTCAGACGTCCGATTGATGTGCCGTTGACTTTTCCGTTTTCCTCTAAGTGAGACGGATCTTTTTACATAATCTGCCCTAGGTTTGGACATAGGTGGAGTACAGTCAAGTTGGTTTTGCCTTAAAAAACCAACTGGGCCCCTGGGACAAAAAAGCCAATATCTCTTAGACTGGGCGTCCGATTGACGCGCCGTCTGCGACGATGAGTTCCTGTTGAATATACGGAACTTTTGGATACATCAAATATGGAATTTGTGACAGTTGATGTATCAGCCTCTCGGCTCGTGGAGCGGACCCTCCCGAACGAGCTTGCTGTGCGCGGGAACCCTAGTGTTGGCTGCGACTTCGACAGCGACGACCGTGTAGAGATCCTCAGTGGACTGCGACGACGACTATGCAGAGATCCTTCGTGGACTGCGATGACTACTCCACTCAGCGATCCTATGTGGATCAGTGCTACAGATCCTGTGTGGATCCGATCCTGTGTGGGTCAGCGCTCAGCGGTTCTGTGTGAGCCAGCGCCTACAGGTCCTGTGTGGGCCCGATCCTGTGTGGGTCTTTGCGGGGGTTGGTTACCTATCAATCCTTTGTGGGTCAGATCCTTTGTGGGTCATTGTGGGGGTTAGTACCTATCGATCCTTCGTGGGTCCGACGACTTAGATGGATCAGTGATCATCTCTATCGTCATTTGAAGAAGTATACCTGTGTGAGCTGAATCTTGTGTTACTCTCCTTTGTGGATTGTGTTGAACTATCCTGTGTGGGTTTACTGTTTACTCTCCTTTGTGGATTGTGTTGAGCTATCCTATGTGGATTACTTTTCTCTCCTTCATGGATTGTGTTGTGTTATCCTGTGTGGGTATACGTTTTGCTTTCCTGTGTGGACTGGGTTGTACTAGAGCTCGGATGTTGAAGCCGAGTGAGAATTGATGACTTAGGTATATGTATGGGCATATACCTAAGCAGTGTCAGTTGTTACTTCGTGATTGTATCTTTCCATTGTGGTTTATCCTTTGTGGATTTAGGGAGACCTCCGGGGGTCTCGGGGTCCCTACTGAGTAGCTTATACTCACCCATACACGGGCTATGCCCGCACTACGTTGTGTTGGTTGCAGACGACGGACAGCGCTGATCGTGGTGGAGGCTTGCGGAGTAGGATGGTACCTGGAGGTGGACCACTGGGCAGGACGTACTCGGAGCGGTCAGGTGGACCCGAGGAGCAGTGGAGGCTTTCTGTACCCACCCTTCAGGTGGGACTTCCAGAGGACGGCTCGATGCTGCGGCTTTTCTTTTTAGTTGATGTTTTCCCCTTTCAGTTGTACTTTACAGTTGGGCTTGTATTTCCGGCCCCCTTTACTTTCAGCACAGCTTGTTACAGTTTTTACTTAGTGTTTACTTTTCCTCTTGCTTACTCGGTGGTGCTTGTTTACTTTTCAAAGGCAATGCCTTACCTTTTTCTGGGATTTATGCCTTGGTGCTAGTCGCCAGCCCCTGGCCTATGGAAGGCGGGCTTGGGGTAGTCACGGCACGGGCCCCGAGGACGGGTCGTGAAAAATTGGTATCAAAGGTGGTCGGTTCTACCACAGACTCTGATCTTTCTTCTATGTGAAGTAATAGTGTTTAGCGTATTGGGTGTGGTTATCAGTCCAGGGAGTCTAGTGTTGGTGCGGCGGCCGACGTATCCATACACCAGGACCCTGACTTCTGATTTCCGACTTAATGCATGAAAACATTGATTGCATGGGTGTTTCAAAGTTTTCTTTGTGATTACTTTATATTAAGCTCACCAGGTATACTGTTCTGACCGTGGCGCACTTGTTTCCTTTTCAGGATGTCTCCACGACGGCAGCCAGCTAGGGTTCCGAGAGTAGAGCGTGATGACAGCCCGTCAAGCGACGAGGCCTCGGTACAGGGCCCTTTGACGGCGGGGGCACCGGAGGTACCTCTACCCACCGAGCTACCGATGCTCCCCGCCACGACCGCTGACGATGCACGTCACCTAGGAGCACTGCACGAGTTCCAGCGCCAGCGACCACCCATGTTTTGTGGGGAGATGGACCCCCAGGCAGCCGAGGACTGGCTGGAGGCGGTCGTTCGAGTTTTCAGGCTAGTGAGGACACCAGCAGACCTCATGGTGATCCTCGCGGCGAGCCTACTACACACAGCAGCGGGCCGATGGTGGAGCTTGATGCTTCAGGTGCACGATGAGGCATCTCTTCTCTGGAAGGACTTCGAGAGCCTCTTCCACTCAGAGTTCGTCCCGGCCACCCTCCGTGCGGTGCGCATCTAGGAGCTTCTTCAGCTGCGGTAGGGAAGCTTGACGGTCGCCCAGTACACGGCGAGGTTTACTGATCTTTCTCGCTACTCGACCGACATGGTACGGGACCCCTTCTTCCGGGCCCGGACCTTTGAGTTGGGTTTGAGACACGAGATCAGGGCATCGTTGATCTCCCTCAGCATTCCGACTCAGGAAGGAGTGCTGGAGCGAGCCCTTCTGGTCAAGAGCTTTCTTGCTGAGTCCCCTTCAGCAGCGAGACCCACCGCAGGGAGGCAGATAGCTGAGTCTTCCGCAGCAGGCAGCCGACGGATGACTCAGGGGTCCCGGCAGACCAGACCCTCTCGTAGACGACCTCAGGACACTGGCTCAGCAGTGCGGGGCATACAGCGTGGAGCCAGTTTTTCGAGAGGCAGGCAGTGCTACGCTTGCGGCGGGCAGGGTCACATGGCTCGTGACTGCCCGACCCACCATGCCGAGGAGCAGCAGACAGTTGAGGGGCCACCCAGGCAGAGGCAGAGGGTCGACCGTGGCGGTCCGCAAGGAGGAGGCGGACAAGGTAGAGGAGCTGGCCGAGCAGCAGGTGGTGGGTGATGCTTTGAGGCTCTACCACCACCACCACCAGGAGGCCCTCTCCGACCACAGGGAGCTGGCGGGCAGAGACAGCCACAGCTCCAGGCAGCGGAGGCCTACGACCACGGCGCACCTGAGATGATTCGAGGTACGATCTGTGTCTATTACACCCTTTTTGCAGTTCTTATAGACACAGGAGCGAGTCACTCTTTCATAGCCACTTCCCTTGTTCAGAGCTCGGAGATTCCGACAGAGCCGTTGGCTCGATCCTTACGGCTAGAGACTCCTACGGGAGAAGACTCAATGATTACGCACTGGTGCCGACAGTGTGAGCTTACTCTAGGAGGCGAGAGCTTCGGCTGGGATCTTCTTGTAGTGGCATCGAGGCCTTACGGCGTCATCTTGGTAATGGATTGGTTATCTACAGTCCATGCATAGATTGACTGCATTGGGCGCAAGGTGCGATGTGTACGCACCGACGGGAGCAGGTTTACCTTCACTGGTGAGAAGGGAGCCTTCACAGCACAGGATGGACTTCCGCAGAGGAGAGGATAGCCCATTACTCATCATTTGGCTAGCCTCTCCTAGGAGCAGTGGATGTGCGGAGTTCTAATTTTCCTGCAGTGGTGGATCAGTATGCGGACGTCTTTCCCGACGATGTTCCAGGACTACCTCCTCGTAGGGAGGTAGACTTTTATATTGATCTGTACCCCGGGACGGCCCCGATATCCACTCCATCATATCGGATGGCCCCCGCTGAGCTTCGAGAGCTACGGGTACAGTTGGAGGACTTGCAGGGCAAGGGGTTCATTCGACCCAGTGTTTCACCCTGGGCTTCCTCGATATTCTTTTCCAAGAAGGCGAACGGGAGCTTGCGACTGTGTGTTGACTATCATCGCCTGAACCAGGTGACAGTGAGGAACAAGTATCCGCTACCTAGGATTGATGACCTCTTCGATCATCTCAAGGGAGCTCTGTGGTTCTCGAAGATAGACCTCAGGTCAGGCTATCATCAGCTCAGAGTTCGAGACGAGGACATGCAGAAGACAGCCTTCAGGTGTCGGTATGGCCACTACGAGTTCTTGGTTATGCCTTTCGGTCTAACCAACTCTCCAGTAGTGGTCATGAGCCTCATGAATAGGATCTTCCAGCCATACCTCGATCGATCTGTCGTGGTCTTCATCGACGACATTTTTATATACTCGACCACGGAGGAGGAGCATGCCTACCACTTGCGGGTTGTGCTAGACACACTCCGAGAGCACTAGCTTTATGGAAAGCTCTCGAAGTGCCAGTTCTGGTTACGTGAGGTCCACTTCTTGGGGCACGTCATTTCTGAGGCGGGAGTTGCGGTGGATCCCGTGAAGATTGAAGCAGTGCTAGCTTGGGAGCCACCCAGGAGCATGACGGAGGTGCGGAGTTTCTTGGGACTAGCTGGATACTATCGGAGATTTGTGTCTGACTTCTCCAGAGTTGTGGCGCCAATATCATCTTTGAAGAAGAAGGGGAAACCCTTTGTGTGGTTAGATAGATGTCAGCAGAGCTTCCAGGAGCTGAGACAGAGTTTGACCAGTGCACCTATCTTGAGGTTGCCTGAGGAGGGAGTAGGGTACATAGTCTACTGCGATGCATCAGGAACCGGACTCAGATGTTTCCTGATGCAGGAGCGGGCAGTGATCGCCTATGGATCATGTCAGTTGAGGCCGCATGAGCAGAACTATGCTACCCATGACCTGGAGTTAGCAGCAGTAGTCTTCGCTCTGAAGACATGGCGACACTATCTGATGGGCGAGTGCTTTACAGTCTTTTCTGACCACCAGAGTCTCAGGTACATCTTCTCGCAGAAGGACCTGAACCTGAGACAGCGGCGATGGCTCGAGTTTCTCCAGGACTATGACTTTGAGATAGTCTATACTCCTGGGAAGGGGAACGTGGTAGCTGATGCCCTCAGCAGGAGGACGGGCATTCAACTACTTGAGGAGGCGACAGAGCAGCTAGCCGCTTTGCAGATATCTTTTATGGATAGAGATGGAGCAACCTTCCTTCAGTCTCTCACAGTCACTCCTCCACTACTGCAGTGGGTCAGAGAGGCACAACGTGGGGACGCCCACTGTGAGACGCGGCGTGCGCAATTATCCTCAGGACAGGCACCTGATGGCTTCTCCTTTGGAGCAGAGCACGACATCCTTTTCAGAGGACGTACCTTGGTACCAGTCACTTTATGAGAGGAGGTGCTGAGAGAGTTTCACACTTCTCCTTTGGCGGTACATCCTGGAGTGGAAAAGATGTACCAGGACCTCAGACGACAGCACCGGTGGCCTAGCATGAAGAAGGTTGTGGCAGAGTTCGTTTCTCGATGCCTCACCTGCCAGTAAGTGAAGGCAGAGCATCAGGTACCAGCAGGCTTGGTACAGCCCTTGGAGGTCCCGGAGTGGAAGTTGGACGGCATATCTATGGACTTCGTGACTGGACTTCCACGCACTTCCAGAGGTCACAACTCCATCTGGGTTATTGTCGACCGACTCACCAAGTCGGCTCACTTCTTACCCATCAGAGAGCAGGGCTCAGTGGAGAGCTTGGGGCGTCTCTACGTTTAGGAGATTGTACGGCTTCATGGTGTGCCATCATCTGTCGTCTCCGATCAAGATGCTCGCTTTACTTCCCGACTTTGGAAGGGGTTGTAGGAGGCGTTTGGGACGCGGCTACGTCTAAGCACCGCCTTTCACCCTCAGACGGATGGTCAGACAGAGAGGACCATTCAGACTCTTGAGGACATGCTCCGCGCATGTGTCCTCGACTTTGGTCGCAGCTGGGAGGACCACCTACCCTTGGTGGAGTTCGCATACAACAACAGCTACCACTCCACCATCGGGATGGCACCATACGAGGCGTTGTACGGCAGACCTTGCAGATCTCCTTTGTGCTGGACAGACCCTGGGGAGTCAGCACTTGTGGGACCAGAGATGGTCCAGGCCACGACAGAGAAGGTCCATGTCATTCTGGAGTGGATGAGGATGGCTCAGAGCCGGTAGAAGTCTTATGCTGACAAGAGGTGGATGCCACTAGAGTTCGAGGATGGCATCCACGTCTTCTTGCGTGTATCACCTCGACGTGGATTACAGAGATTTGGACGAGGCGGCAAGTTGTCTCAACGCTTCATCGGACCTTTCCAGGTCCTCATAAGGATTGGCGAGGTGGATTATCTCCTGGCTCTACCACCTCAGTTGCACCGGGTGCACGACGTCTTCCACGTATCTCAGCTGAGGAGGTACGTGCACGACCCGACGCATATCATTGACTATGGGGAGCTGGACGTTGACGATGGGGTGACTTTTGAGGAGGTCCCAGTGGAGATCGAGGATCGACAGGAGCGGGTCCTACGTGGACGATCAATTCCTCTAGTGCGCATCAGATGGCAGCACGGGAACCTCCAGGAGAGCACTTGGGAGCGGGAGGCTCATATGCGTGCTCAGTACCCACATTTGTTTCCCTAGTTTATGATGTATCTTTACGGGGACATAAAGCCCTGAGGTAAGAGTAATGTAAAGACCCGTAAATTTCAAGGAAATTTTTTTCTTAATTTTCTTTGGAATTTTACAAGAACGCGGTTTTTGACGGCACCTGATTCTGAGGCCCGGTGTGCCCGGAATCATTTTCCGAAGTTTGGCTCGGGTACGTTCAGTGAACGAATGAGCGGGTTTTTATAACTTTTGAACCGATGCTCGGAATCGAATTCTGAGGGCACCGATCAAATCTCAGCGCCGGTATTTGCTTAGAAACGCCTCTTCCAGATTTGCGTTTTCTCGGTTGTGGTTTTTAATTTCTGGGCTTAAAGTTAAGAAATAAAATAAATTGTACGACAAACTTTATTCTATTTCACTTAAGCCACTTGAAATCCACTTAAAGCTTCTTAAGTGGAGTTGATATGGATAGGGTGCTATCCAAAAATATCCTACCCTCTCGGTAGGATATTTGTGAGGTGGGTCCCACACGAGCCCCACCGTTTCTTTTCCGATAAGTAACACACCCGCGAAAACCCGTCATTATGAAAGTCAACTGACGCATTTTCTTAAATTCTTAACGCACCAATTAATTGGGTGGTTAACTTCGTTAAATTAATTCTATGAATTAATTTAATCGTTTCTTAACCTGTTTGAAATCCATTGGCGTAATAATAAAATAAGACCAACACATGACATCTTGAGAGGATTTGACAGAACATTTTGTGCCTTCTTCCTCCTTCGCGAAAAACGCGAAGAACGCCGGCCTCCGACGAAGAACGCCGAACCCATGGAAATCGACAATGCGACGTCGTGTGCCGCGACACTGACGTTTCCTCTCCCGCGACGTTCTTCTGCGACGTTCCTTCATCCGCAACAAAAATCTTCAATCACCCGTTGAGGTGAGAGATTGCCGGTCTTTATTTTTCTTGCGGATTATAACTCAATATGGATTTAATTATTAAAATTAAATCTGTTGTTTCTTGGTCCTCGGAGTTCGTCGACGCAAGGTCGGATACCGCGACGACGCGACGATCCCCTCCTTCTGCGACGATCTAATCCGCGAAGAACGCGCGTGCGACGACTTGACGAGGTAGGGGTTTTATTGAATGTTTTATACTCTGTGGATGTTTCCGTTCAAAATGAAGAACCTGGTTCATAAGAACAATTTTAATTCATTAAAATTGTTTTGGTTATGTTTTCCATGTGTTGATTAATCCTCCCAACTGTTATCGCCTAACGCGGAGGGTGCAGGCCAAACGAACACGGCCCGACAACCCTCTGTCGTTCTTCGTTGTTGTGCAGATTTGACGAGCGATGAAAAAACGTGCCGCGAAGGAAATTTGATGATTCCGCAGTGAAGAACGGGTCCCGGGAGGAGCAGCGGCGCAGACGGGAACAGAATCGGACCACCGGAGCGACTCCGGTGGCCCGCGGAACCCACCGGAGGCGCCGGCAGCTGCAGGCGGCGACGCCCCGGCGCGCCGTCGGACAAGGTCGCCACGGCGGCGGCGGCGCCAGCGGACCCGCGGCCGCGCGGGTCCGGCGCACACGGACGCGACTTTTCCGCGTCCGTTGACCAGGGCGACCCCCAGCGGGGGCCGCGGGGTTGTCACGCGGGGGCAGCGTGCCCCCCGCGTTGCTCGGCCACTCGGCCGAGCCGAGCCGGACCGGCCGGCCGAGCCGGGCCACACCCTGGCCTGGCCGGACCGGGTCCAGCTGGGTCGGACCGGGTCGGGTCGACCCGGTTCGGCCTTCCCAGGGGGGGTCGGGCCGAGTCGGCCCGGGCCCAGACCCCCCGTCTTCGGACCGTTTTCGGTCTTTTGCACGTAACTTAAGCTACGGGCCTCCGAACGACGCTCCGTCAGCGGTGATGCGATCCTTGGATCGAGACGGTCTTTTTGGTATACTGCACTCAAGGTTTCGGAATACTTTCAGTTCGGCCGGGTTGGTTCGTACACAAAACCAACCAGGCCCTCGGAGCGGAAATGCTCATATCTTGAGCTTCGGACGTTCGATTGACGTGCCGTCGACTTTGTCGTTTTCCTCTAAGTGAGACGGATCTTTTGACATACTCCGCCCAAGGTATGGATGCAGGTGGAGTACGGTCGGGTTGGTTTTGCCTTAAAAAACCAACCGGGCCCCTAGGACGAAAAAGCCAATATCTCTCAGACCGGGCGTCCGATTGACGCACCGTCTGCGACGATGAGTTCCTGTTAATGATACGGAACTTTTGGATACATCAACTCTGGACTTTGTGTCAGTTGATGTATCAGCCTCTCGGCTCGTGGAGCGGACCCTCCCGAACGATCTTGCTGTGTGCGGGAACCCTAGTGTTGGCTGCGACTTCGACAGCGACGACCGTGCAGAGATCCTCAGAGGACTGCGATGAAGACTGTGCAGAGATCCTCAGTGGACTACGACGACTACTACACTCAGCGATCCTATGTGGATCAGTGCTACAGATCATGTGTGGATCCGATCCTGTGTGGGTCAGCGCTCAGCGGTTCTGTGTGAGCCATCGCCTACAGGTCCTGTGTGGGCCCGATCCTGTGTGGGTCTTTGAGGGGGTTAGTTACCTATCGATCCTTTGTGGGTTAGATCCTTTGTGTGTCATTGCGGGGGTTAGTACCTATCGATTCTTCGTGGGTCCGACGACTTAGATGGATCAGTGATCATCTCTATCGTCATTTGAAGAAGTATACATGTGTGAGCTGAATCTTGTGTTACTCTCCTTTGTGGATTGTGTTGAACTATCCTATGTGGGTTTACTGTTTACTCTCCTTTGTGGATTGTGTTGAGCTATCCAATGTGGATTACTTTGCTCTCCTTCGTGGATTGTGCTGTGTTATCCTGTGTGGGTATACGTTTTGCTTTCCTGTGTGCATTGGGTTGTACTAGAGCTCGGATGTTGGAGCCGAGCGAGAATTGATGACTTAGGTATATGTATGGGCATATACCTAAGTAGTGTCGGTTGTTACTTCGTGATTGTATCTTTTCGTTGTGGTTTATCCTTAGTGGATTTCGGGAGACCTCCGGGGGTCTCGGGGTCCCTACTGAATAGCTTATTCTCACCCCTGCACGGGCTATGCTCGTACTACGTTGTGTTGGTTGCAGATGACGGATAGCGCTGATCGTGGTGGGGGCTTGCGGAGAAGGATGGTACCTGGAGGTGGACCACTGGGCGGGACGTACTCGGAGCGGTCAGGTGGACCCGAGGAGCAGTGGAGGCTTTCTGTACCCACCCTTCAGGTGGGACTTCCAGAGGACGGCTCGACGCTGCGGCTTTTCTTTTCAGTTGTTGTTTTCCCCTTTCAGTTGTACTTTATAGTTGGGCTTTTATTTCTGGCCCCCTTTACTTTCAGCACAGCTTGTTACAGTTTTTACTTAGTGTTTACTTTTCTGCTTGCTTACTCGGTGGTGCTTGTTTACTTTTCAAAGGCAATGCCTTCCCTTTTTCTGGGATTTACGCCTTGGTGCTAGTCACCAGCCCCTGGCCTATGGAAGGCGGGCTTGGGGTAGTCACGGCACGGGCCCTGAGGACGGGTCGTGACAAGGCGTGCGCCCCATGAGGCCCGGTTCGCGCGTGTTGTGGTAAAATGCAACATTTTCGCCGGCTATCCGTTTTGGACCAATGGGTATTCCATCTCATGTGTTTTTTGGTATGGATCGCAATGGTGTGACCGGTTTGGTTAACCGGTGTCATTTGAAGTATGGTCGGGTTGGTTTACCATAGAAATCAACCGGGCCCCTGGAATGGAAATGCTAATAACTCACAGACCGGGCATCTGATTGGCGCGCCGTCTGTTGCATTGAGACCCCTATGACGAGGCAGTCCTTTGAGATAATCCCACGTGAGATTATGTAACACTTGGAAGTATCGACCAGTGGCTCGTGGATCGGATCCTCCCAGAGACGAGCATACGGAGTACGGTGACCTTGTAGCTGGCTGAGACCTGATGACTGCTTGTCCGATTCGATTCGGAGTGATTTGAATAGCCCAGTGGGGAGCACTACTTTGTGAGGTGGCAAACCCATGGCGGAGGAGCACTACTTTGTGAGGTGGCAGACCCGCGATACTCGATAGGAGGAGTACCTCTGTTGGCTATGAGGGGTAAGCACTACTTTGTGAGGTGGCAGACCCATGGTGGAGGAGCACTACTTTGTGAGGTGGCAGACCTGCGGTACTCAACGGGAGGAGTACCTCAGCAGTCTAAGATTAGTGAGTGGCACCTTGGAGTCGTGGAAGGACTACTGCGCTCGACAAAGGAGGAGTTCTCCAGTAGCCGTGTTTTTGTCATCATGAATAAAAATCCTGGTTTGAGCTAACTCAATGACCTTTGTGTTTTTATCATGATTGAGATGGGTTACTTGATAACTTAGGTATATGTATGGGAATATACCTAAGTAAAGGTTATCTATTGAGATCTTTAATTGTGGTTTATCCTTGTTGGTTTTTTGTGAGACCTTGAGGGTCTCAGGGTCCCTACTGAGTAACATTATAATCACCCATGCACAGGCTATGCTCGCACCTCGTTGTGTTAGATGCAGATGACGGATAGCACTGATCGTGGTTAAGGCTTGTAGAGCTAGATGGTACCCGGAGGTGGATCTCACGACGAGTCGGTACACGGAGGAGACGAACGGGTGTGGAGTACTGAGGAGGATATATGTACCTACCCCTCAGGTAGAAACTCATAGGACGATCCAGGAGCTGCTTCATCATTTAGTTGTTTGTCTTTTCAGTTGTACTTTCTTTCAGTTGTAGATGTACATTTCAGTTGGGCTTGTATTTTCAGACCCTTTGTACTTTCAGCACACCTGTTGTTGCTTTACTTAGTGTTTTCTTCTGCTTGTACTCGGGTTGTGTGTGTGTTTTCGTTTTATAAAGGCAATGCCTTCCCAATTATAGGGATTTATGTCTTTGGTGCTAGTCGCCAGCCCCTGACCTATGGAAGGCAGGCTTGGGGTAGTTACGACACAAGCCCCGGGGGATGGGTCGTGACAATACACACCACAAAAAATGAAAAGAATTTTTATAATTATGTTTCCTTAGTCATTATGTTCACTCAATTTTACCCTTTTTGTTTTTATCACGGTAGCTAGTTTTCTTACCTGGGTAATTTATCCTTTAAGAATAAATTAAATTGTGAATTATCATAAAATTTGTACCCAATGATTATATATATTATATATAATTTTTAAAATAAAAATATCATATATGTGTAAAATTAATTTCAATATAACTCAATATAATGCACAAAACACTATTTTAACCCCAACTGTGCTAACATAGTTTTTTATTTGTATGGTTCAATATGTTAATTATAAAATATAAATTATTATTTAAATGGATCATAATTGATATTTATTATCATTAAAAAATAAACTTTAAAAGTTTTGGATTTTTATAAATTTTTAATCATTTAATAAAATTTCATTTATTATAAAATAATATTCATGATGATTTTGACATTAATTATTTAATTTAATAGTAAATATATAAATAAAATTTTGAAATGTGAATATATTGTGTGTAATTTTTTTTAAAATGATAAATTAATTTATGAAAATAATTTAAGATAATACTTCATTTAATTTACCTTGATTTTAAAAAAAATTAGTATTATTTACTTTAGTTTTTGATTAACCAAATAATTACTGCATTGGAATTTCGTAAGCATTTTATATAATTCAATCATCCCTAAAAATTAATTATAAATTATTATGTTACTAAAAAAATTTATAATTGAAGATATTATTTATAATAGATAATATTTTGTTTTCCTTTCCTAATGATTTATAAATATTAAAGGCAAAGAATGTTATTTTTTGATAATTTTTGTACTTAATTAATTATATAGGTCATATTCAGGGGAAAGTTTTCCAATAACTTATAAAAATTGATAATAAGGTTATATAGGCTGAAATATGGTAAGGAAATTGTCTTTGGAAAAAATTTAGTTCATTTTACAGATTATATTATATGATTAACCCTCCAAAAACTCATTTATTCCTTAATCATTGTAGTTAATTTTATCTATTTTCACTAATAATTCATGTAAAAAATAATTTTAAAAAGACTAAAAAATAATAAATTATGATTATTTAATATATAGACGTACTTTTTAAGAAATAAAATTGCAGAAGTTATAGACTTTAATTCAAAATTATTCCTACAGATGTGATAAGAAAGCATGTTTTTATATTGAAAACATTCAAAAGGATGCGATTTTTTTATAAAAATTCCATATGAAAAATATTTCAATTATATATATTGGATTTATAGATTTATAATATTACTATTTTTTACTTTAAATCAAAGCAAAAAATAAAATTTATCTTTGTAGATTATTTAGATAAGCAGATAGTCTTCAATTAAAATCTAGTATTTTTCACTATTCATAAAAAAATATGAAACATCTTATAAAAATCTAAAAAATTCACACTAATATAATTTTTTAAATGATTATTTCAAAAATAATTTTTATATTATCAAAAAAAATTAAAAAATTAAAAAATTAGTTTTAAAATAAGTCCCCCATAAAAAGCCGATTCAACTTCAATTTTGAGAAATATGGTTTTCAGCATAAAACTAGATTTATTTTATTAAATATTGTCAACAAAATAGATAAGATGAATTTAAAAAAAATTACTGAATTTATTACATATAAATTTCCTTAATATAATATAGAAAGATTCATTTTTTTAAATTATTGGTATAAAACATAGTTGTTCATATTTAAATAAGTTTTTAAAAAATGATTAATTTTATTTTAAAAATTGATTTCTTTTCATTTCTAATAAATATGAAACCAAATAATTCACTATATATATACAAGTGTAAATTATTTTATTTATTTGTTTAATCATGTTCAAAATTTCGATTCTAATGACAGGGTGATAACTATCATAATAATGACAATAGTATATTGTTGTTTGGTGGAACTCGGTATGCTATATAGCACAAGATATTGAAGAAAATTATTGTTGTGTGTATCATAAGATAAAATTAGTGTTGATAACTATTTATGCTATATAAGATAATTTTACTCTCTTAAAATATCATGGTGTTATTATGTGGGTCCCCCATATTATATATGTTGGTGTAGTTAGAACCCCAACATTACAGTGGTGCTAGTCCCCTATATGTGGAGTTGGTACTCAATGTTCATTGATATCTATTGGGGAGAAGGTCAACTACTTGAGTCAGTACTCTCTTCAATGAGGTATCCTCCACTGAGGCATGTGTTCATAATTATAATTTAGTTAGGTTTCATTGGGATTCTTGAATTATAAAAACACTGGATTTTCAAGTTAAAGACCAAATCATCCTTTTTAACTACCTGTGGTCATTGTTATTTATCTGTTTATTTCATTGGAGTTTCATTATGATTGTATAAGCTTTATGTTTACATCCCCTATTTTTAATGTCTTTTTATATGACTATCTTCATGTTATTTATCCCTTTAAAAAAATTTTTAGTGTCCATCATCGTTTGAATATAATAACCACTACATGGGGTTCTCTACATGTGTTGTGTCTTATAAAGATGATAGTCAGTTTGGAAGAGACATTGGTGCTCCTAGAGTAGGTGAAGTTTAGTTGTAATAGGTTATGATGACCAGATATGTTGGTATGTTCCCAAGAGAAGGACTTGAGGTCTCTATTTATTCATCATAAATTAATTCAGTGTAGCATACTACACTTTTATGGGAATATATTTTTTGTCTTTAATAATTGCCTCCCTTGTAGTAAACTGATGTTTACTAATAGGTTGTTGATTGAATTTTATTTCACTCTAAAGGTTTAAACATTTTTTATTATCCATGCTGTATTGTTTATAAATGTGTGCATCTGTATAGGTACTATAGGCTAAAACCTCAAATCATATGATATATGTCTACACAGTGCTTCTTTCCAACTTCTAGCCTGTTGGAGAAATTGTTAGCATGTCACTCTCATATTACTCTGTAAATTGGTGGGGCCTAGGTAGTTTGGTTCATCACATAGAGTTATAATTTTGAGTTTAAGTTTCTTTAGTATCATGTGTGAGATTATACCCTTATAGCTAGGAATATAATATAAAAAATGAGGTATTCCTCTTTTTAGGAACAACCACATTATAATTTTTTAGGTGAATAAGACCAAAATTTATTTTTCTATTAAAATCACTAAATACAGAAGTATTTATGGTTCTACTTCTTCTTCTTCTCATAATCATCATAGTAAGATCAAGAAAATAATTTCATGAAAATTATCTACCCCCAATTCTATAAGGTTAATATTTTCTCCTCTCAACCTCAAATTATTTGGTATGACAATTTCAAAATTTTCACATGGATAAGCTTCAGTAATTTCTTCTTACTCATATCTTACTGTAATTCATGCATACTAACCCTCTGAACATGAGAACACACATTTTTTATTCATCATTATCTATATATTTTTGAACATCCTTGATATCTCCAATAATAAATTTTATAGATCATTAGTAAAATTAGATTAATATACTAGAAGAAAATTAAAATATTATCCCATTTACAAATACATGAATAAATATATTGATATATTTCTTGACCTCGCTACCTAAGAGAGTAAATTTCTAATTCCCATTTTCATCACTCACATATTTTCACACAATATTTCTAAAGGTATTCACTTGTTTCGGTATCCCATAATTTATATATATTTAAATTTACACAACATACCTTTACTTATTCAACTGATAATAAAACCAATTGGATTATATTAGTTTATAAATCTAGAAAGGAAAACTCAATAAAATGTGTTAGTGTGGTTAAAAAATAGTCATTATTATTTTCCTTTTAATTTTACTAGACCAATCATGGTGTATAGTGTCTTCCAAATGATAACTACATGAAATATTTATTCATGAATAAAACAATGTCTCAAAACATCTTAATAAAAAAAATTAGTCATTTTAAACACATGTATTGCATCACAACATGATTAGAATGTGATAAAGAAAGTGAAAACTAGAAAAGTATAATCTATTCTTAGTATTTAAATTATTTATGAAAACATACTATGTTTAATTTTTCATATTTATCATCCTATTATTCTCATCATATATCATGTTAATCATATAATATTGATAGATAATTATTTAAATAATAAAAATCATATTTTAATTTTGATAGTTTAATCACATATATATATCTTTGGAATCAAATGGATATAATTCTTATGGAAATATGACTTCTACCACATCAAATCTTCACAAATTATTGGTACTTATGATGATTGAAAATAACCCTTGTAGTCTAGGAATTCATCCTTACATAGCTAGATACGACGTAAACAATGAATTATATGATTCTTAGGCTGAGGAAAATCATATTCATTTAGACCATACTATATAAATATGTATCCCCGAATGATGCTAATAAAAAATCTGGATCCATCCATACGAACAATGGAGTCATGATTTTATAGTTAATAATCGTTGCATAAGTGAAGGATCTATGATTTCACACATGGGACTATACTTTTATTTAAAATACACTAGGATAAAATTATGATTAAGAAAAAGGGATAATCCTTATAGTTCTCAATAAGTGACCCTTATTTAAATTTAAACACTTATACATCTTTTTCTTCAGTTAAAACATTTCAGAATTCTTTATTTATGTTCAGAACTACTTCAAACTACATAAAATAACTCAACAGATTAAGTATCATCAAAAAAACTTCTACAACATGGATAAATTCAAATAAAAACTATAATTCATCAACAATTACTATAATTCATATTGTTTATCATATAAGTTCTATTAGGAATTTCCAATATATGCACAATGGTAAATGTGATCATTTTCCCAATGTCCAACAAAAAATCATTGATGTATTAACACAAATGTCTAAGGTCAGGGTTAATGACTGAAATTATATTTTGATTCAAACATCAGCATGTAACTGACCACTTAATATTGAGTAGTTTTTATAGAAAATAGCTTCATTATTTATTGATTCAATGGAATCACATTTTTATGAACAAGGAATATCATCATAAAAGGAATATATTATTGGTGGTGTATTTATATTAATAGTAGATCATTTTTTGTTTCTGACATTTCATTCATATATTTTTTATAAATTAATTTATTTATTTTCTATTTTAATATATTATTTAGAAATCGTTTTTTTGAAAATTATATTTTTTATTAAGAAATATTTACTTGAAATTAAATCTATAAAAATAAATCTAAATATAAAACATTTTGATGGATTTATAACCTAGGAAAAATTATTTTAATTTGGGTAGAAAAAGGTCCTAAATAAAATCCATATATAGAAGTATTTTTCTATTTGATGATTTGATTTAATAATGTACAATTAACTGAAAAAGACACTTTCATTTCAGATATTTCATATACATATCCCAACTGATAGAGAAGTCATTAAAAATATTTATCCCTCACATATCATTGATATTTATATAAAATGAACTAAGATGCATGAACCTTCTATGGTTGTGATTTTGAATCTAAGGGTTGACCCCAGATGTCCCTTTAGGTTTAAAAGAACCTCTATGGAATATTGATGGAGTAATAAGCTTTTCACTGTGATTATTGTGATTTATAAGAAAATTTTCCACCTTTGTTGAAGCTCAATTAAGGGTGAAAACAAAAAAGGAGAAGTGAAGGATAGATTTATCTTTTATTATATATTGAAAATAGCCATCACCATGATGATTAAAACACTGTTAATTCCATGTTAAATTGGAATAAATTAAGGGGAAATGGCACCAAAAATTCCATGTCAAGAATAGTGGATGTCATGGATAAGATGAATGTGTGGATGAGTGAAATAGTAAATGAAATAATTGTGTAAAATCAAAATGGGATGGTGGTATTCCATTGGGAATGCATTATTGAGTTATACAATAAGAGTTTGAAACGAGGAGTGTTCAATCATAAAAGAAAAATTCATGGAATACTAGTATTATTGAAAACAAAAAAAAATTATCCCTCAGTTTATACATGAATATGATGATCATGAATGATTAATGAGGGAAATTTGAGTATGAAATTTATAATAATGTTACTATAGTTGAATTTTAAATCTATGTGCACATATTCAATTATTTGAATGGTTTGGTGATGAATTCATTTAGGCATGGTTTTGTGAGAATGAAGGTGAAACGCCCAATAAAAAGACCAAATCTATGGAATAGTCAGGTATATTTATAATAATACCAAATTTAAATATTTTTATCATTATGTAAGTATAAATGAGAAAATTTAGGGAGTTTTTTGAAATTCCACTAATGGATTATGGATCATTACCACAAGGAATATAAGTTCAAATTCATAATTTTTAAGATATGGGAGAATATAAAGGATTTATATGAGGAGATATGGAAATAAATATTATTTAAAATCATTGAATATAAGTATAGTAAACATAATATGAAAAAGTGGAAGAATTAGTGGAGGACGAGATTGGGGGCTATTTTGGAATCTGCTTCAGGAAAGACAGCTGCTTCTATTTGTTTATTGTATTTTAAATATTAATATTTTCACTGGATCATTACTAGAAGTGGGGGGGAAATTTTTGTTCCAAAAAAATGGGAATCATTTTTTTATGTTTAATTAATAGGTTTATTTTAAAATCATTTCGGGTTTTCATATTGGTTTTTATTATTTCAGGTATCTCTTTCATGTTTTAATGAATAGGGGTTGTATCATGGGTAAAGGGAATATTTTTTAATGTGATCAGTAGGGAAAGATATTCTATGTGAAAATTGAGTAGGTTTTGATTTATAATTAAAAATGGGGCTGGATTAACTCTCCCATAAATATTGATGTGTTTTAATAGAATAAAAGGGATATTAATGGTATGTAGAGTATTTTCAAGGACCCATGTACTTAAGTATACTTGATTCCAATGAAAAAAAATATTAAACAATAACCTTAATAATAAAAACTACATGAACCTAGAACTTATTCTCCTGGTATGTTATCTATTATTTTATTCTTAATTAATAAAAATTTATAACCATCATTCAATAAATATAGTTTATTTTTTCATCCATTGATAGTTTGGAAGGTATTAATTATTAATTTGAAGTCATTCCACACCTAGTCTTTGTGGGTTTTTCCTTGGGGATTGTGATCCAATAAAACTATATTATAGCATAAATGATTTATTTTCCCTTATATATAAATTATATATTATCCCAAGGTCTTTTTAATTGGATAATCCTAAGGCTTGATTAGGTTTATAGTCCTTTAGTTTTGTAAATAGTGTAAAAACAACATGGAATTTATTGTTAATAGAAGTACATTATTATCTCAATCTATTTATTAATACCGAAGTATGTTTTATTTTTTTTTCATTTTTATATTTCTCATATGTTATTGGGTTATTATCATTATATATTCTTTTCAATGAAAATAATGAACCCACATTTGTATGGACATCCAATTGGATAGTCTTTCATAGTAAATACATGGACTCAAGAAGAAGATCCATAAACTATAAAGAAATTTACAACATCAAACATGTCTTATAAAACCATGAGCATTATAATATTATAAAATAATCCTTAACCTAGAAGAAAAATTTAAAGAACATTTTAAAATTCCAAATAATATGGAAAATGGATGTTAAAGAGTCATACAAGATAACCATAGGGGAAGTGTTCTATAAGTCATGACCGGAAGATAACACTAAAGGGGTTTTATAGTATGAATCCAAATCCAATTTAATATAAATTAATGAAGATGAATCTATTTTTATAGATGACACTCTTACCACTATAGGACCATAGGATAAAAGGAAAAATGAATATGCATTCTAGTAAATGTAATTAAAAGTGGTAGATGTGATGATGGATTTTGAAATAATATTTCATTTTGCTGATGAAATTGAGGATAATACTGAATAAGAAGACGATTTTGAGAATTATTAGGTTATTAAAACATATTATTTTATTTAAAATTCACTCAACTTATAATTTTTTTGACAACATAAATGATTCAAGATAATTTCAATGAGGATGATGTGTAGTGATATCCTAGATGGGCAACAAAGTATATCCTTATTAAGTCTATATCGACATTATGTTAAAGATACTTTAGTTAAATGATAAAAATGTGAAGTTATGATATATAAACTTATAAAAATTATTTTATGGTGGAACCCTGTGTTTTTAAATCCTTTCTCAGACTTTTAGAATGAACTTTGAATAACATTATTCTTGAAAAATATTAGGTAATTAATCAAATTCGACTATTATTTTATCATTAATATATATGTAACTTCAAATATCACTTATATGTTTTATTTTGATGAACCATACTAAAATTTTGATAAGGAATATGTAAAATTTGAAAATCATAAGTAAAGGTGGGTACTTATTTTTTTCATTTCTATTTATCCCCTTAATTTTTTGGGCTCTATTTTTAATTTTAAACATAGAATGCATTCTACACATTAGGATCATTGATTTTTTTTATATAAGAGAGAAAAGTCCAATTACTAATATGATGATTTAATTTTTTATATGTTAATGATAGTACTATTAAGTGAGAAATTTTGAAGATGTATTATAAAATATATTCATAGGGGTGTGAACTAGATGAATCAAGATTTGGTGGACTAGTTTATTTTGGTAGATGAAATCCACCTTACATGTTCCTTATTTTAGATTTATATAAATATTGTTTGAGTAATATTCTATTTTTAAACTTGTATTGAGTATATAAAATTTATCTTATGATTCGTTTCTCAAAATAAATATCGACCTAATTTTCTCTATATTTATTAACAATTTAATTAGAGAATCTTAATGAATGAAGTCTTCAAGGACTTTTATTGAATAATATTGGATTTATGAATGTTAAAAATTACATAAGAAATGATTGATGTATTTTTATTATTGATACCTTATCCATGAGACCAGATTTTCATATTGTTTAATTCGTTTGATCCTATAAAATCCATTAATTAACATGATTATGATGATCCACATTACGAGCCTACAAATACCATCCAAATATAACATTTATATTTTTCATGATTTTCAGTTATTTTATTGAGGGGGGGAGTATGTTCATGGTGGAATGTAGTGTGACACCTTGAAGAGATGATATGTGTAATTTAAATGGGATGTTGGAAAAAAATTATGATATATTTTATATCATAAATAATTACTACACTCTAAAAAATAAAATTGAAAAAAATTATAAAAATTTATAAATGTTTAGGAAAAAAACATGTGATGTCTTATGTAATTAAAAACACATTTATTAGCTCAACCTATGACTTGTTATAATAATTATTATTGTAATTATGTGGATATAAAAAAAATTAGTGTAAGGAGTATACTTTTTCCCAAGGAAAAAATTCATCAAATTATATAAAAATCAAGATATAATTACTTAATTAGGATTTCATGTCGTTAATGAACCTTTTCATTGATTTTGGGGAAGTGGGGGTGATTTCATTTATTAGATGAATATTTTCCTTTATTTTTTTATTACCATGAAATCTGGTTTAGAGTAGAACCACATTATCATACTGACTAGTTATATATCATTTCAAATACACCATATTTTTAGTTGGGATAATAAGAAACCATTATATAATTCACAGGCCCAGAATACATTACCTAAAGGACAATATGCATTATAATATTTCCCATTGTAAATGATTGCACAAAAATTTCCCATCTCCAACTCTTATTTAATTAATTCACCTATACCATCACCTAAATATGTTTTTCTTTCCTATCCCTATTAAAATATGTGTAGGGCCTAAACCCAATGATATGTGTGCCATGTACCTCCCTATCATATTTTTGGTTATCCCTACATGGTTATTTTAACCACTCTACTCCATCTTCATCAGGCTTTCCCATCATAGTCGAACTACCTTATTATTTTTAATATAAAATACCTTCCTACTATAAGGTTTGATATGTTCAATCCTTAATGTTAATTCCCCATGATTATTATTGATATTTTTCTTTACAAGGACAAGATTATATATATATATTAATCTTATATTAATGGTCAAGTACTTTGGGTAGGATCATAAAACCATTTTCATTATTACCTTTAGTAATCTAAGAAAAAAAATCAAAGTGAGGTAATTCATGGATTGGAATTATTAATAGTAATCAACTATGATCCTTGAATGAATTTTAGGTTATGATTTAATCAAATTTATAAAGAAAAATTAAAGTACATAGTAAGAATTATTTCCTTTAATAATGTTTATTTAAGGAAATAATTAAACATGATATTAGAAATTTATATCCCCATTGATAATTATTTATATTTATTTCCCTAAACTTTTACTATTGGTAGCATGGATTTATAATGTAATTTAAATGGAGATATATTCTTATAGAAATGAATGTATTAAGTTCATAGTGATTTGATTCATATATTTCATGCATATAAATTTTGAAATTAATTTAATTTTTTTCTAATATAATGTATTATTTTTCCAAAATTATATTTTTTATTCAATATGATAAAATAATAATAGTAAAGTAAATTTTATAAGATAAATAAATATATAATAAATTATGATGTATTTTTATCAAAGGAATTATTATTTAATTTTATACATAAAATGAACATCAAACACTAAACAAATAGCATGAGTAACCTAGGAGGACAAGCATTATGGAGGTTATCATGTTGTGAGTATGTTCTAAGAAATTCATAAGAGATCAAATCACAAAATTCGGGTAGCTTGATACCCGTAAACTAGTTGATGCCAAAGGGTTTTGATTGAGATGCCTAATCCAAATCTTGTTTCTAAAAGAAGCCCCAATATAAATTATTTTATAATGTGGGATATTGAATTTATATGGAAATATGTTTCCATTTTGGTTGTCTCCTACATGAATCCTTGATCAGATAAAATTCACTCATCACTTCTATCACTCATAAGTCACATTCTACATACAAACCATAAAAATGTTCAAAATTTCAAACATTTCCATGTTTGGGTTGCTCATAATTGAGCAAAAACTCAGAAATGGTGACAACAATTATCAATCAAAGCTCGATAGAAGCTTCAATCTACCACTAAAATTTTTATGAACCCTAATGGGGATTGTTCCATCCATTGAATCACCTAGAAGGGTGAAAATTATGAATTATAATTGAAATAAGTCTATAGATTTCTACATAAAATGTAAGTTGTCCCCTTTATGATGGGTGAAACGTTTTTTAAAATTTTATTTAAAGGAAGAATCTAAGGTCAAACTTATGACTAAAACATTTATTTGAGCATTGGATATTTCATGATGGATCTACCTGAACACATGTCTGCAATGATGAATGATACCACTACCAAAAAACCCAAAAGATCTATTTCTCTATTTTAGGAAAATAATAACAGAGTTTCATGGATGGATCTAGAAACAATAGTTCCACATGACAGATTTAATACTGAGAGGGGAGGGGTGAATTAGTGATTTTTTATGAATTCCTTTTTCTTATAAAGTCTTCTTATTGAACTTTTTAATGTTCTTGATCCGCTCAATGATATCTATCAATCTCACTTCATGTTCATTAGTAGTAATAAAGAGATATTCACACAACATTTACATGATTCGGTATAAATACCCACTCCTTGCTATGTCAGTTATTCTCAAAAACACATATTATACACTATAATATAATAATAATTTAGAATTGAAAATATAGATTTAGACTCTATATATCTAGATTCAATATAGGTGGTTATTCATACTGCATCCCACAGTGTTACTAGAATCCATATTGGGCTACTCCAGCTTCCACACTAGATACTTCTTCTCCTGAATCAAACAAGAGGCCACTATTAGTCCTAGATCCTACTAAGATAAATCCTCATTTACCCCAGGAAATATTTACGGAAGGATGATCCTGTCATATTCTTCTAGAAAGTTTCTATATCAAACATACTCATGTACCTATTCATGTACATTTTTAGTCTTCTTTTGTTTCTCAGATATCTCTAATCACATATATTTGATCATTTTCTTTAGTCCGAGAAATGCTCAAGAAATTCTTCCTTCTATAAGATGAATTCCTAGAATCAATTTGATATGTGCTTTTGGTGCACAAAATATCTTCATAAATATTCTATGAAATATTATACTTTCACTATCTCAACTTAGTACCACTACATGAATGAGTATCATGAAATTTGAAACCCCAGAACCTTTATTTCTTTTCTATATTATCATATTCATCTCATTTATTTTTTGAGTATATTTTCATATTCATGTGCATTTATATAATAATTCAAGTGCCTAAATTCTCCACTCCTGTATTATCTATTTCCTTACACACACACACACTTTCTTTTTCAGTTTTTTCTTTTACTATGCATAATCATACATGTATGAATCCATGAAAGTCTCATATCCATCATTTAACAATTTATACAGCCTCCTAAAAAATCCATTTTCTAGTGGTTCATCTGTAACAAATTTTCTAAGTAAAATATCCTCCTTCACTCATAATTTACATGGAACACAAATAGCCAATTCATGGAAATCCTTATCATTAAACCTTGAATGGGTGTGGTTGATGGTTAAGATAATTCACACAAGTATACACTCACTATCTTCCTATTCACATGAGAGTATTTGGACATAACAAATGGTTTTTGAAAATCATGTTGATATAATATAAGGATATCATGAATCATATAATGGTTCATAGAACATGTTATTCATAAAGAATACATGATAATGTTAAACCCTAGTTGACATCCTTTATAATTCCTTCTCATTAACTTAAGAAAAAGCGTTGTGGGAGTGATTAGTCTTCATTAAACTATTGTTTCATAGTTCTCAATATCTTGATAATTGAGAACCACTCAAGATATTAATTAGTCATACATTAGCTGTGGAACATGGTATTTTTAGGAAAAAAACTTATTTCATGACACCACATCATCTTCTCAAAATATTCTTCGATGAGGATTCCAAATTTGAAGTCGTTTCACATATATATTAATATATCCAAGATATTTTTATTTCTTAATTTACTTATGTTGTATTACATGGAATCTTCTCTTACACGAGTTCACATTATAACCTCACTGTCATTAAAATATAATCAGATGTTCCTTCTATACTGAATTTTTGAGCTCATACATGGTGATTGAATGATCAAAATTCCATTTACAACTATGTTATGAATCTAGTGGTAGAAACTTATTCAAACTCTTTATTTCATGAAAATCATAGCATGCATGCATGGGGATTTTTTTTATCATCATCTCATCATTAGATCAATCATGGAATCCATGAGCTCATTAAATGGAATTATGGAATGATATGGGGAATAATTGAGTTATTATACAAGGATTGGGTCTTAATGGAGAGAGGATAGTGACCAATTTCAATCTCTAGGTTCAAATCATCAAATTGTAAAACTCATGTTTTATCCATCTTCTTAATGATCTATAAACATTGTCCATGCTCGTTCACATCTTTTATCAATTGATACTTCATTTAAGAACTTCATTAATAGTAATCATGTTCCACATTTCCATCAAGCTAGTAATAGAGTATCTTCACCCATAATAATTTCACACACCATGAGCTTCAGCCGATTGGACATCTAGACCAACCTATTCACCTTACCTATGAGTTATATGTAGAAATTATATACCCCTAAACCATATGTTACCTATGACTAATATCCTTAACTGCCCATGGGTGTGCCCAATCTATCTCTCATGGTCGTGCTTGACCTTTAGGTACCACATATCCTTGGTTGAGCATGTCCTAGGTTAGCCGGTGGGTTGGCCATTATTTTTATTAAATATACCATTATAAATATTTCATATAAATATCTATACCTAAATTTTAACTTCATCCCCACATAAAATACACTCATCATGTATTCATCATGCAATAAATTAATGAATATATTGTTTTATGCCATTCTTCACATCCGGTTCCTCGAGAAATTAGATATACTGCATGGTCTTCTTCTTATCCAAAATTATAATAAAAAATTTATCCTAACTGGCACATGTATTTGACAGTAAGTTTAGTCCAAAAAGTTCACATATTTAACATGGATAATTTTTAAAGAGTATAAACCATTGAAATTAAATTATTCCATTAAAAATTATATAGAAATCACCACTTCAACCCCCTATACATATTAACTTGTTGATAAAAAATGAAACTTGGGATTAACAATCTCACTATTTTTATTTTTCTATCAATATAAATACATATTATTAGTCCATATGGGAAGAAAAACTTTCCAAACTTATTGAAAATCCAATGAAAAGGATAAGTGGGGTCTTCCCATTACAACATTATTCTCAAAACAATGTTTCCTCTATTTTATGATTATTTCCTTAGAACATCTATGATAGGGATTATATAAAATGGTTTTATTTTTAAATGGTACTTTAATTAACTAAATCTATTTATATTTCAGATAATGTGGTGTAAAAAATAATAGAGATACATCCAAGTTGTTCTATGCTTTTGATAATCCACCATCAATGTGAAATAAATCTCATAAATTCTCAAATCTCATTTAATGAGTTACTAAAATTAATATTTTAAAATTAAATTAAAATTCCTTCACACTTCAATAAACACATTTTCAAGATCATGTTAAAAGATATTTCCCCCCCCCCCCATGTCACATATTTTCATCATCCAAAAAATCCCCCTTAATTTATAGGAATAATACATATAGAAAATATGGATGAAAGTGTGATTGGAATACCTCATGTTTTACTAGACTATCCAGAAAATTCAAGATTAATTTTTCAAATTTCTTAGAAGACTTATTTATTTACTTTTCTCCCACTCAAGGGAAACACTCATCAACATCTTTAAGATGGGAAGTCCTACCCATATTGTATTTCAAGATAATATAATTTTAGAACATATCAAAATGGACTTCTTAATGTGGTTGTCCAGTTTTGAAAACATCCACACCTCCTTGTTGTCCAAAATATTATAGTACTTATTGAATATCACATTCCTCCTCTGAGATCATTCAACACAATTACTTAAATTCATTATAAGAAAAAATACTAAAAAAAATATATAAGGTAATATGGTTGATTTACATGATCAACAATGTGAACCATAATGTTAAGATACGTTTCCTAATCATCTTACTTATCTTTCTCCAATCATCACATTTGCACTTATGATTTTCAAATATGATTTATCCTTATGTGACACAGATCTTATCACTCCTATAACTTCAATTTTTTATAATTATTCTCTCTTTATTTATTAAATCATATGAATCTACTGATACAAGATGATTCCACTTCTTGGAATTTTTTGTGTTGGAAATATTGTCAAACATACTCGTGCACTATGTACACCTCCATTGAATTTCTCACATAGAACCAATTCAATATAAGAGTTTACATTTATTGATAACAACTCATACAATTCATCATCTTCTGGTGAAAGTTTCATTTTTTTCCTTTATCATTGTATTTTACTTATTCTTATTCTAACATTATATATTTCTCAAACTCAATTGGAAAAATCACAAGAAAGTATTTAGGAGAGTTGGTTTTTTGGTTGGATTTTCCAAAAGGCTTTACTAGAGTTCCTTCCTTAAAATCATTATTCTAATATGTAGTACTCATGTTCATCTTCTTCTAAAAAATTTATGGAGTCATTTAACCAACAAAATTTTCAAGTTTCTACCGATGGTTATCTCTTGTTTCACTAAGGTAATTTTCTTCCCAATATTTATAGATACATGTTGTGATGTTCATGCATCAATTTTTTACCCTTCTAATTACATATACTAGAACCATATTTTAATAATACCTATATTTGTTTCTTTGGAGCCTATATAAATTTATGGTCACATAATTATTTATCTGACTATCTCTTCTAATTTTTTAACCACAAAACTACCTTGATTAATACTTTTTTTCTAAAAATTAATTCTTATATAAAAAATTATAGGCTATGATCCCATTTATTTTACATCACCAGGAAAAACCAATGATCATAGATCTTCTACCTTGATATGTATTATATGGATACACTTGTTGTTTATATTTTACTTTCTCAAACTAATAGTTATTTTAGAAAATTGGTAATGATTTTCTTAACAAATTTACATATCCCTTTGATATATTATAGGATATCCCATTTCACTTTGTGGGGATAGTTGGTTTATAAGTCTTTTTGTTTTTTCCATATCTCAAGAATGAATTTTCACCCTAATTATTTACCTACCTTACCTTTTTGTGTGGTTTTCTCATAAAATCATTAGATGATTTATTTATGATAGTTATGCACCAAAAATCATCATATCATTGACCACTTATATTTAATTACTCATAGAAATCATCAGGGAATTCAAATAATTTTTTTATAGATGGATTTATCATCTGTGAGTTTTTCTTCTCAAATACAATATTCTATTTTCATCATATTTTTTAACATTATATGTATTAATTATATTATTGTATTAAATTTTCATGTTATTAGAACATTAAAAATATTCACACCAATCATCCAAGAACATTAACAGTATAATATTTTCCATTTTCACTTATTTTCATAAGTTTTCAATGATTTTTAACATAGTATCTATTGAGTGGAACTTCCACTATTTGGGATAATTTTTTATTAACAATACTTAAAATTTTATTTAACATTACACTTTAATGTAGTGGATTTAATATAATTTTTCACCATATATAAATTCCCCTAGTTTTATTTCAAACTTGTACCATCACTTGAAACATCATTAATACGTAAAATAGTTTTTGGTATACGGGATAACTTCTTTTTAGAGGATAATTATATTTGAGTATATAATGAATTCATGTTCTTTATGGAAACATGATCCTAAATAAAAACGTTAATAGAAAGATATATTATTTAATTTATTTGGGAACTTTCATATTGTGGTGGTTCCTAATTTTTTAATCTCACCTCCTATAATTAACACTCTAGGATGAGGGATTTCATTTCATCCTCAACTGATCTTGTCATAGATTCACAATACTTCTTCCACTCATTCTATTTTTCAACAATAATGATTATTGATTCTTCTAAATATTTTTCATGATCCCTTAACATGATATATATAACCTCTAGTTGGTAAATTTTAAAAATAATAGAAACCATGTTCAATTTTTTAAATCCATGGAATGATTCTAAAAATAAAATCACAAATAATTCATTCTCAAACATACTTCTTTGCAGTTATTCAATAGCGTCATCAAAACATTCATCTGAAAGAGAAATTATTTCTTCATATGCTTTCACATGTTTTGTGAGATTGTTGGGTATCCTAAACCTTTTATCCAATTCCTCTTCTATAGTATAATATTATTCTTCTAGATATAATTTTTCATCTGAAATACACATGAAACCTTCAACAATATTGTTTATAACATCTTTGGTAACATTAATCAGATGTTCCTTGAATTAAAAGAGTAGATCACTACGTGATATTTCATAATAACATATTGATCATGATTCATAATAATAATATTAATAATATTAATAATAATTACAAAATATAAAATTTTAATGACCTTCACTTTGAGTTATCAGTGTATGTACTACAATTTTTTTGATTAACTTCTAGGACTATCTCTTATTTTTCTTCCTCAGAAGCATGGATGAAATTTCCAAATTATTATCTTTCAAATTAATGTTATTTTTTCCATTAGTGGTATACAACTAATTTTATAAAATATCCACATCATAAAAACTCTACTAGATATTTATAGGTGACCTACACTATCACACAATATATAGTTCCCCATGATGGATTGACGACTGATCAGGGTAGAGTGAATCAGTCGATTTATGTTATGAATTTATATTTATTCTAAATTCATCCTATTAAACATGTGAATGTTCTTGATATTATGATTGATACATATTTATATCACTTATTATGTAGTAGTACTAATATGGGGTGAAACATGTAATATTTACAAGTTTCATTACAATGACCTAACCCTTTACATGATAGTTATTCTCCCCAACATGGATTTTCTATAATAAGCTTATAATAAATTAAAATGGTTGATACAAATTCATGATATATCTCTCCAGAATACCCAAATGATGTTCTTCATACTGTATCCCATAGTGTTAGAAGAATCTCACTAACCTACTCTAGAATCCAAAATAGAGACTTCTAAAATCAAATTGCACAAGATACATATCCTGATCAGAGCTTCAATAGAGGAAATTAATTATTTAATCAAGGAATAATTCACTATAGGATGGTCTATTGATCTTTTAAAATGATAATTCTGAATCACACTGTCCAGTGTACCTGTTCAGGTACCTTAGTAGTGTACTAGTCTTGCTCAATTTTCTCTGATCACCTGTATTTGATCTATTGCCTCTATGAAACAAATGATCATGAAATTAAACCTTCTATCTGATGATTTTCTGAAAACAATTATATATGTGATATAATTTAAAACAACTTCCTCAACAATAATATTTACTATATAGAAACTACATAATCATAACTCAGTTCCACTTCACGCATGAGTTTTATAGAATCTGAAACCCTAGCACATTCATTTATATCCTTTATTATTATTATTTATTCTCAATAATTATTTTAGTATATATTCATATGCATGTTCATTTATATATGTATGCATGTGCATTAATTTTCCATTTTCATCTTCTTTTTTTCATTTTAGAAACAATATCATCCTCAATTTATTCTTCACCTATACATGATCATGCATGTATTCATGCATGGAGGAAAAGTTCATTCACTTATATGAGTAACAATGTATAAAGAATCCTAAAACAAAACCTTCATATAATATTGTGTATGTAACATATAGTCTTTTTTTATCTTCTACTTCATGCAATATGTATGTGGAACTCTAATAGCCAAATTTCCCAAATCCATATCCTGAAAATTTAAATCATTTTTTATGATGTTTATGATACTTCGAAAAAGTATACATTCATTGTATTATACTAAATCCATGATTATTTGGAAATATCAATCATTTTGTTAAAATTTGGAGGATAGTTTGTATGGATATAAAAACCCACATAATGCTTTGTGGAACATGTTCTCCATGAAGATTCTTTGAGAGTGTTGAAAATGTGTTATTGGCCTATGGATTTCTAATTCCCTTGCACAAGAATAAGCGATGAAGTGGGATTCTTCTTCACAAAACTATTGCTTCTTGGTTCTATGTTTCTACAAAAATGGGAAACTCTCAAGATATTAAGAAACTGGTTGTTGGCCACAAATCTCAATATTTATAGGAAAAAACCTCATAGACATTCAATTTATTATCTCCAAAAAATATTCCCAATTGAGTAATCTATGTTTGAACCCACATCACTAACATTTTCATATATAAATTCTTTTGGTATTTCTCAATTATCACATGTCATAATTCATGGAATCTATTCTTATGTGATTTTATTATAGAAACTGAAACACATGAAATGATAGTCATCAACAAACTATATTTTTTATTTCTAAAAAAATCACATTTTGGTTAAGTGGGAACCTTACAATCCAGATGAAACCAATTTTGCATTCTCAAGGGGATCCACCATTGTAGGAATGATCCAACAGAAACCCAAATAACCAAAAACAGAAACCAAACACAACACAAAACACCATCATGTCTAAATAGTAGGATCCTGCAGAGCACCCATCATCACCCACACATCTTGTCACTACCATACATAGCTAGCATCACCCATCCCATCATCAAACCATGAACATCATGTTCATATCCATGCCAGGAATCAGAAAACTAGAGCACAAGAGTCGAGATGAGGGAGGGATCCCATGGTCGAAGCTGACGGATGGAAATCCACGAGGCTTTTAACAAGGATCATGGAGCCACCACCATGAAAGAAAATAACCTCACTGTTAGAAATGGACCAGCAAAAAACCTAACTCAAAATAATCTAAGATTGCGATCTTTATAACTGGAATCAACAACACCATCCCAAATCATCAAAGAAACCATTTAACTTTACCATAGTTGGGTCTTATGTGGAGGAAAAATGTAAACAGAGCTACGGAGGACTGTCAATAGATAGAACCAATATCTAGAAAACATGACCAGAACAATAATAGTCCAGACAATACCGAAGTAGGGGAACAAGAAAAATGGAACATTGAAACCCACCTAGTAGTACCATTAAAGGAGATGAATGATGGAAGGGGATTCATCGACTGTGCTATGAATGTGAAACTAGGGGTCCATGAAAAGAGGAGACGAGACACACATGCGCCCAAATCTGGACCTGAAGAAGGAGATGAACACCACCATGGAAAAACCTAATATGATACCAGAAAATAATATGCAAGGGGACACTAACAAAATTGATCATTGCTACAACTTCCATCTGCATTCTTTTAATGAACCTTGTTGATAAGGACGACCATGCCATGTTCTGACACCAACAAACCCAACCGGCCTAGGATTGTACCAATGATCTTGAATAGGACATCATTAGCAAAGTTCTCAGTAATTAAGGTGTCAAGGAATATTTGAAGTTGGAGGGTGGATCTTCCTAGGGAAGAGGAATCTGAATCAGGGAGAGGGGCCATTGCCTTAGAGGATAAGGGTGGAGGAATCCCTAGAGGGTAGAATCTGACATCGGTGCTCATTACGGTCCCAACAACAATTCATTTTCCTCATGTGATGATAATCACAAAATCTTTTTATCCCAAAATCATAAAATCATACATTGTGATCGACAACTTGAAATTTTGTGTGGAATAAGGTTTTGTATCCAGTAGTAGCAGCTTCTTCAAACTCCTGATTTCATGAAAAGCATAGCATGCATGCATAAAGATTCACCATCTCATTATCTCAATTATTTATTGATCATGGACACATTGATCTTTTTTAGAGAATTTGTGACATGATCTCTAGTGTACTAGATATATTGGATAATACATAGGTGCCTCTATAGGTAAAGGAAAATGGACATGTTAAATTAGGTGGCCCAGATCATCACAAAAGATGGATCACATTCTATTAGAAGTTGTATTGACAAAGTAATAGAATGTTAACTTGTTAAAATATCACATCAGATGATGATTTTTGTCACAGAATTAGTATTAATCATGATACTAATTTCCCATGATCTAAAAATGGGGTATCATCACCCATAACACTATTATCCACTACAAGCTTTGGCATAGCGGGCTTTTGGAATAACCTATGTGCCTTACCAAAAATCTATATATATGGCATATAAATGGGACCACTGACACCATGTTGAAACTATACATACTATCCACTACCTCCCATGGGTATGCCTTGGCTAGCTCCCTTGGGAGTGGTTGACATCTGAGTCCCATAGATCCTTCGTCGAGCCTGGTCTATAATACCTTGTGGGTTGGGTAATATATTTAATAATACCAACATTATAAATATCAATTATAATTTTCTAATTAAATTTTTTTATTTCATTCTATGATCAAATTTATCCCTCAAGTATCATTCATGTAATAAATATAATAATATATTATTTCATGGAATTCATTACATCCTCATCCTTATGAAATAAGGGAAATTTCATAGTCTCTTTTTTACCAGTAGTATACTAATCAATGTCCCCTTCTTGACACATATCATTTCAATTAAGATCAATCAAAAAATATTCACATTTTCAACATGGATAATTTCTCACACATGAAATAAAATTAATTTAATTTAATCCATAATAATGCTAAAGGCATCACAACTTCATCAACAATTATATATATACATTTTTACAAACAATAAAATTTGGGATCAATCTAGATGTCCTGGCCACGCTACCTGAACTCATGAGTGGAATAATGAATGAAATGAATGAAAAAACTCATGGAGAAATGGTTCTAAATTTCAAGGAAGTCATGATGGAGTATCATATAAGGATTTATAAACTATGATTGTTATTCTATATGTGTAAATTTTGCATCTCAAGGGTAATATCAAGAACTAAAATGTCTATTCCTTTAGTTTTTAGGTCATTATAATTATCATGAAAGAGGAATGGATATGATGTGATCATGAAATTATTTATACCATGCCCAAATATACACTTTCATGCTATTTTGTAAATAAGTGAATGTGTTCGGTTTTCTCATTGGTGTGTTGATGAATTTTCCTTAGTGCGGTATTGTTAGAATGAATGTGAAACTCCTTGGAAAATTTGAAAGCCTATTTCATGGTTAAAGTATATCTACAACAATATTCAATTCCAAAAAAATTATCCTGAAAATAATATTATAGATATAATTTGTAGAGTTTGAGGAAAAACTACAAATGGATAATGAATCCTACCAAGTAATAATATGATATCATATGTGAATTTTTATTGATATGGGATAAGAAAAATGATACAATATGAGGAGATTTGGTTTCAGATATGGTGAAAGATTAGTTCACATCAATGTAGCTTGTATACTAGGAAAAATATTATGGATCATAGGAGGAATAGAGTGGTTAATGTTTTAGTATCATCATATAAAAAACTAATTATTGGTGTAAGTAAAAGGATGATTTTCACCATTTATTTTATGGTGACAATGATGATAAATATTATAAGTCTTCCATTAATATTTTATATTTTAGCTGAACATGACGACATTGAGACTGAACAGTACGATAAAAAATAATAGATGTGGTAGAATATGAGTTATAGTAGTAATGAAATACATTACATTAAAAATTCATTTATTAATTTGTGAGGCATTAGTTGTGAATAATTTTAGAAAACACATACATCAAGAAATACAATGTGTATCACTATAAATTATTCTAATGTTATAAATGATATCCTTATGATGGAAAATTAATAGTCACGGGGAAGATAATATTTCTATAGGAGGGGAACATATATAATTAGATATTGGAGGTGATAAAGACATTGAAAAGGTTAATGTTTAATATGAATTGGTAGTTTCTATTAGATTAATTTATACAAGGACTCTAAAAAAGGTACTTATAAAGAGACATAATATATTGTAATGTTAGAAAAAAAAGAGAGAATGTTTTCTAATCATTATGTTTATTGATATATTATTTTTTATAAAAAATGAATCATTATTCTATAATGAATTAGCAAGTGGAAAATGATCTAATAAATAAAATTGGAAGTGAATTTAGATAATAGATTCCATATACCAAAAATGGGATCATATATTGGTATTACATACAAATAATGTAAATCATATTAGGTCTAAATAGGTATTCAAGAAATGTAAGAACATGAATTTTAAAGATAATACTAGTTATTCATGAATAGTTTCTTATGATTTTGGATATGTATAAAAGTTTTCATTGAAAAAATAATTGTCCTCACTTGAGTTGAATAAAACACATTTCTATTTGAATTTCTATAGTATCTTTTGATGATTTATCCGATTAGGTATTGAACTTGAACGATCAATTGTTAAATGAGAACGTCTAAAAATATATATTAGATATAACCATATGGGATGGTGATATCAAATGTAGGCAATAATTTTTATAAGATGAAATAACCCAATAGTGGATTAATATAGGTGTTAACCCATATGATAATTTTTTTAATAAAATAATACCATGATTCTTTAACATTTTTATGGTTGTTTCAGGGATTTTTGAATATTAAATTTTGATAATATATTGAATATAACTATTAGTATTACACTTAGTTAAGATATAATTATAATATTTCTCTTATAATTTCTTAAAATATAAACCCATGTTCTATATAAAAAAATTATGAAGAATGATAAATTAATTTGTTGGAAAAAGTCAAAGCGTATAAATTGACAAGTAATTAAAAAATAATTATTAAAAAAAATAATACAAGCTATTTTCAAAATGTTAGATGGTAAAAATCTATATAATATTTTTTTTGATTTTTCCAATAGATGATATTAAAATGATGAGTATAATTATATACACATCATTGATGGGATCATTGATAAATTACATGTTATATATTAGATTTTTTTATTTAATATGATTAAAGAATTTTTTTAAAATATTTAACATTTCACAGATTGTTTCACTGGGAGTGAGTCACAACTATATGAAAATATAGGGGATATTGTCACGACCCGTCCTCGGGGCCTGTGTTGTGACTACCCCAATCCCGCCTTCCATAGGCCAGGGGCTGGCGAATAGCACCAAAGGCATAAATCCCGATAACTGGGAAGGCATTGCCTTTATAAAACATAAACACATCCAACCAGAGTACAAGTGGAAGTAATACACTAAGTACAAAAGATAGTGCTAAAAAGTAAATGGGCCAGAATTCAAACCCAACTGAAAAGTACAGCTACAACTGAACGAAAGTACAATAGAAAAGACAAACAGTTGGAAGATAGAAGCAGCTCCTGGGTCATCCACCTCAGATCCTACCTGAAGGGTAGGTACAGATAGCCTCCTCAACACTCTCGCCCGCCAACCTCCTCCGTGTACCGTCTCGTCGTGAAGTCCACCTCTAGGTACCGTCCAATCCTCGTACACTCGGTCTCAGTCAGCGATGTATGTCGTCTGCATCCAACACAACGAGGTGTGGGCATATCCCGTGTAGGGGTGAGTATAACGATACTCAGTAGGGACCCCAAGACTCTCAAGGTCTCACTAAGTCCAACAAGGATAACCACAAAGAAGGATCTCAATAGATAACCCTTACTTAGGTATAAGCCCATACTTATACCTAAGTTATCAAGTAACCCATATCAATCATGAGGAAACACAAAGGTTATGAAATTAACAGATAACCACTACTTAGGTATATGCCCATACATATACCTATGTTATCAAGTGACCCATCTCAATCATGAGGTAAACACAAAGGTCATTGACTCAGCTCAAACCAGGATTTTATTCATGATGTTGAAACCATGGCTACAAGAGAACTCATCCTCTATCGATTACAGTGGTCCTGTCACGACTATGAGGTGTTACTCTCTAACCTTAGACTACTGAGGTACTCCTCCTATCGAGTACCGCGGGTCTGCACCCAAACACAGTAGTGCTCCCCACCAGGGGTCTGTCGCCCAAACACAGTAGCGGTTCCCCTAATAGCCTACAGAGGTACTCCTCATGTCGAGTACTGCAGGTCTGATTCCAACTACCAGGAACTTCGTCCATCATGGTTCTGCCACCAAATACCAGGCGCTCCGTCCACTGGTCTAGTTGACTCACTCCAAGTCGAATCGGTCAAACAGTCATCAAGTCCACAACTACTAGGTCTCCACACTCCGTACGCTCATCTCCAGGAGGATCTGCTCCACGAGCTACTGGTTGATACTCCAATTACCAAAAATTTCCAAAAATAAGTATCACAAAGGACTTCCTCGTCACAGGGGTCTCAACGCAACAGACGGTGCGTCAATCGGACGTCCGGTCTGTGAGTTATTAGCCTTTTCGTCCCGGGGGCCTGGTTGGTTTAACGTATGAACCAACCCGACCATATCTAAACTATACCAAACCTCAATTTGAGTATTCCAAAAGAACCGTCTCATCAAGAGGAATCCAACGTAGTCAACGGCACGTCAGTCGGACGTACGATCCTCAAGTTATAAGTGTTTCTGCTCCGAGAGACCGATTGGAATTACGTTCGATCCAACCCGGTCGTACTTCAAATGACACCGGTTAACCAAACCGGTCACACCATTATGATCCATACCGAAAAACACACGATATGGACTACCCATTGGTCCAAAACAGATAGCCAATGAAAAAGTTTCATTTTACCGCAACATGCGCGAACCGGGACTCGTGGGGTCTATGCCTCGATCTCGACATAAATATCCAAAATTGGTCTTGAAACATCCATCTTAATTCCAGGGTAGCAATGTCGCAGACTGTTCTTCATTCCGACATCGTATGAGAGAGATATGTCAGATACAAGATTCTGTATTAATAATATTATTATTATTATTCGGTGTTTCATGGGCCTAAGCCACGAACCAGAATTTAGTATCGAACATTAGACTTGAATCGACCATCTTAGAGACAGGATTACATCGCCACTGATGGCAAGTCAATCGGACGTCACACGCAGGAGTTATGGCAAGTCAAAGATTTAATAATATTATTAAATCCATTAATGTACGAGTGTTACAGTTACCCGATCCGAAAACCCAAAAAAGATATCCAATATTGGACTCATAAATTTCGTCTCGAAGTCAGGGCCGCACTACCACTGATGGTTCGTGAAACCGAGATCGCACGAAGAAGACACCGTCAAAATACGGTTTTCCCAACAAAAATAATAATAACATTATTATTTTATTATTATTTTTAATTTTAAAAAAAATTCCTTAAATCCTCACACCCCAATTCCACACACCACTAGCGCCTCCCTTGCCTTACTCCACGCCTTACACGCCCCATCACTTCATTGATTTCTCTTTTTATTTTCCTTTTAATTTAATTCTCTTATTTTCTACTCTCTCTCCAATCTTCTTTCATTCATCCACGATTCCTCGCGCTCAAAAATAAAACTCCTTCCCCAAAATCACGCCCCATCAACCCAAAAATTCAGTCGCCGATGAAACCCTACCTGCCAAGGGTCTTGCGCACCCGCCGCCTCCGGAGAGTTGTGCCTCTTATCCGCTCGATCTTATCGCTGGACCACCGTACTGGCCGCCTACCTGCGATGTACTTCTCATGTCGTTATCCAGGACTCACCCTCGCATCGGCTGCCCCGACTCCGTGCACAAACAAACAACCAGCGGAGGGTCGTCGGGTCGTGTTTGTTCGGCCCGCGCCCTCCCTGATAGGCGTTATCAATTGGAAATTATCAAACAATTTCTTTCAACTACGAGAAGGGTATAATTTATTCAAGAATAAATTATAAAACCATCATATAAATAAACACTCATGCTCGTGACATAAAACCACTTAAATGAGAAACAAACAATATTCCCCTACCTCGAAAAGACGTCGCACGTCGTCGAACCACGGAAAGAGGCAAGCGTCGTGGTGGTCGGGCATCGTAGAAGAACGGTGTCGAATCCATTGACAACAGTGTGCATCTGAAGTGGAAGCGTTGTTGGAGAAATCCCCCACATTCTTTGTGGGTGGAGTCTTTCTCCCTTGACGTAGAGGAAGAAGAAGAATAACGGTGCTCCTCGTGGTGTCACCACACGTTCTTGCCTCGGTTGAAGGAGATGCCCTCCGCCGAGGGGAAGATTGCATTCTTTGTGGAAAGAAAGATTTTCCTTCTAATCCTCCAAAGCTTCTCCACAGATTAATTTCCCAACAATAAAATGAAAGGCTTCCTATTAATTTAATAATTTCAAGCAATTCAAAACTAAGAGGATCTAATTCATTAATTGAAATCAAGTTGGAAAAAACTTTTGGGAGAGAGAGAAGGAGGTGAGGAGTTCACATAATTAATGGGAGAGTTGGCAAAGAAATAAATGAAGGGGAGATTAATGGGGGTTCAAGGAGTTTAAGAGGAGTTGAAAGGTTGGGGCTCATGTGGGACCCACCTATCATTTATCCTCACATGGGTAGTTGGTGGTTATGGATCTCACCCTTAACTCCCCTTTGTAGGGTATAACTAACATAGATATAAATAAAATTGTTCTAACAATTTTATTTATTTAATTCTAAATCCCCAATTATTAATCCTCAACCCCCTCAAAACATAACTACGGTAAATGTTCCCTTAAGCAATTATCGGCGCTGCGAGTTCATCGGTGCCCTCAGATTTTAATTCCGAGCACCGGTTCAAAAGATAGAAAAACCCACACGCACGTTTACTGAACGTACCCAAACAAAACTTTGGAAATTAATTCCGGGCACACCGAGCCTCGGAATCAGGTGCCGTCAAAAACTACGGACTCATAAAATTCCAAGGTATTTAAGAGAAAAAAAAATTCCTTGAAATTTACAGGTATTTACAGATATATTCTTAGTTATTTAAAGTAAGGAGAACTAGTTATCAAGGGATAGACAAATAATATTCAAATAGATAATTTTTTTTATTGTTATAGTTATTATATAGAAATGGGTGATAGAAACATGTAACAGATAGTGGTATCGAATTCTAAAGAATCAATTTCTTTCACTTCTAATATAGCTTATGAAGAAGTATAAATAAAAGATTATTTTATATCAAGTTTTTTTATAAATAAAGTAAAATATTATCAGAATTTAGATCTTAATAATATTAAAATTATGGTATTCGCTATATATTATAGGTTAATACATAGGAATGATGTTTTGTAATTCATATATATCATCCCATGAGAGATGTTAATTAATGTAGTGCAGTCTCTATTAGAGGATTAAACCTAGAGTAATACATGAGGAAACCAATAAATGCTTCCATATTTTAGAAGATGAATCTATTCCATGTTACAACTAACAAAATTTGAAAATTTAGAATGTTGTATTTACTATAAGTGGTTGTGTTGTGAGAGTTGGTGAACTATATGAAACTCTAAATTTGGCTTCATGGTTACCATATCTTGTATACTATATTATATAATCATGATTTATACATACCATAATAGTGAAATAAATTCTAAAAAAACTATATATGGAAATGTATAAAGATTATATATCATATAAAAAGTTTATTGTAGTTCTATAAAATAATTAGAATCACAAAATTTTGAGACAGTAATATAGAACATGTACACTATGAGATAGAGACATCATTTTTATGGGTTGCAGAATATTTTTGAATATTAGGGTCTCAAAATAATTGATACTTATTATCATGAGTTATACACTTAGTAATTTCCTTTGTACAATATTATGAAGATGGATCCACCAATAAGAACACCACCTCTTTTAGAAATTATTGAATACTCCTAGGGACATGATTGTGTATTAGAATATCAAAATGAAATTTTTGTTAATATATATCATGAACTCTATGCCATTATTTAAAATTAAAATCATAATAATTTATATTTTTGGTGACATATCTTTCATTGAGTAGGTCATTAATGGTATGATATTGATTAAATTATCATAATCCCCACCTAAATGGATCGAAGGCCTTTTTTTATTTTATTTTTGGATAATATCCCTTTTATGGGTTGAAGGGGAACACTTGCATGACCCGTAGGCATAAGGAACAAGACCTATACACGACCCAATACATATCCTTAAATTCCCATGACCTGAAACACTTTCAACAGCCCCTCCCCATTATCTGCATATTGAAGGCACCTAGCTCCCCAACTTGCATGGCCGATTGTCTAAAATTTCCTCGCACTGAGGTGCATGGTGCCTGGTCCCAAAGGTAGTTATCATACCCTATCATTATTCCAATCTAGTTAGCTCTACTATGGTGGTTTCTATTCTTATATCTGAATCCTCATCTAGGCATTCTCCTATGTGGTTTGTCTGATCAGTCTTTTCTATGGCCTAAATTCCCTGTTTCCTAAAGACCATTGGTGGCATAAAGGCCCTTATAGCCCAAAGGCCCTATGGCCCAAAGTCCCTAAGACCCGTAATCCCAAACTAGTGGCTTTAATCCCCAAAGTAATTGAATAATGTCAGGTGCTAAAGTACCAAACATCAATGGATATAGTAATTCATAAATCCTCCCCCACGTAGATTTGATTCTCGGTCTATTGGATACTAAGCAATATCCTCTACCACTTAGATACAGGCCTGTTGGAAAAACTATGTTTTTATTATACTATTTTGGATGAGAGTATCTATAAAATGTTGACTTGGATGGTATTGACCTGATTAAGTTCATTTCCATGTTAGATGAAGGTATGTCTAGCCTAGATAAGAAAAAAATGATAAACCTTGCAATAAACGTAGGGATTATTCCCAAGTTGAATGAACTATATTTACTCGATCCATGGATGTTTCAAGAAGGGAAGTTTCTATTGATCCTTCTAGAAGGTAAACCAATGAATCAAATCAAGTTAAACCTTGCAGTGAAATGTCACTTGAAGTGATTTCATCCCCTGACATATCTCAACATGTTGAGGTCCCACAACAGTATGGAGGGGTAGAAAAGTAGGATGTACCTTGTTGTCGAGACCCTGAATCTTTGGAAAAGCTCTGAGATGAAATCTTATATAAATATTTTTGAAAAGGGGATATCTCAAAGAACACTTAACTTGTCGTTAAGTAGGATATATTCAATGAAATATTGAAGATGAAGTTTCAAAAAACTTCTTAATTCATCTTTGATGTTTTCTCGGCCTCTGCATTGAAGGATTCGGTATTTTCTGATTGTTTCAGATGCTTTTGTTTTTACTGGTTCTTACTAACTTTGATTGTTTTAATGATTGGGTTGTCATGATCAGTTGATGGTTTTTGAATCTATTTTAGAGTTTGATTTCATGTCTATATTTGAGAATCTTATAGCTGCTATACATCTGTTTTCACCATGTTTATGTTGTTTGGTGAACTATTTTTCCGCTCTCTGGAGGTTTCTGATGTCATCAACCACAAGTATGTCTTTTGTCTGTTTGATGGTTGTGGCAAGGAAGATTTGGAAGCAAAATGGATTCATTCTAGCTCTGATTAGAATTTTTTTGATCTAGCCCGGACTGCATACTGAAGGACCTGGGATTTATCTTGCTTTAATTGTTGGATTTGCTGTATTGATGTCTGGTTTGATCGCTTAGCAGGGGACAAAATTATATTTTGACCTTCTGTTTCATCTTTTTAACCCACTACCTATTTCTTTTTTCCTCTACTCCTCATGGTTTCTAGTAGTTCATGCTGACTGCAAGGGAGAAGGCTCGGGCTGTTCTAATTTTTCAATAGGATAACTCTCTAAATTTTCGGATGGACTGCATATTTGAGGATCCACCTTTGAAAGATACAATTCTGGTGATTCTTCTGGGCTGTCTTTAAGAATAGGTTTATTTTGAGTGAGTTTTTTTGTAACCCCTTTAAATCTCTGCTGGTGTAAGTTCTTTACACCTCGAGGTTGTACTGTTCTTCTTTTTTGACTTTAATAAATTCCATAGGCGACATGAATTGGGAAACCAATTCATGTCACCAATTTTCTCAAAAAAAAAATTATGTGAATATAATATAATTGATTTTTTATGTAATAGTAATTATATAAGGTTTATTAGATGAATTGGGGATGAAAAGGACAAGTTAATGGGATTTATTTCATTAGTGAAATGTATTATTTTTTGTAAGTGAATAACAAAATAACCAAGGTAATTATGAAATTTAAATTAATTTTTCACGATGTTGTGGATGCATTTAAATGTGTATTTTATTTAGGGACTAAGTTTTAAATAATAAATGTTTAACCTGTGTATAAAATCTTATTTTATACCAAATAATTTTTTTTACCAATATATGTTTACAATTACATAATGGGGGTGAATTGATTTCTTTAAATTTCACACCAAATAAATATTAGCATCATAAAAACTAGCTAAAATTGTCCATATCCTTTTTTTATTGAGAAAGCGATGGAAATATTGAAAATGAAGGTTCGTGACATGAGAAATAATTAAAGTGTTCCAATGAACAAATATATCCCCTAGTGTTCTCCACCAACACTCAATGTGAGCATGGTGGTTATTATTATATTATTTTTCCTAGGTACTATAAAAATGATTGAATGATGTTTCTACTTGTTACAAAGGTTCCATGATCTTTTTTTAGGAACATCATTTATACAAAACATACATAGTCATTCTTCCATACATTATACATGGGAAGTGAACTTGATCTAGAAATAAATATTTATAAAATAGATTCTACATAGGAATATAGTTTCAATAAGTAACTGATATATGGTTAATTTCTTTGAAAAAATGAATATGACTTCTATTAGTATCTATAAAAGATCATTTATACATTTTCTTTTGATGAATAGAAATGTAATTCTTCTATTATTTTAATCTTAATCATTAACATGAATATAATAACATATTTATAATAGAAGAATGAATATTATAGTTTCCCAAATTTTATAAAATTTTGAGTGCATTATTAATAATTCAAAGAGTTGTACATCTTGAATGAAAAATCATTAGTATAGTAGATATCTCTAAAAAATTAAACAGTTGGTAGTAAGAAATAAAAAATATCTTTTAAAAAAATTAGGTAATGTTTCGTCCATATTATCCATGAATATTTGTAAGGATTCTATCATATTAGTGCCTAGTCAACCTCAAAATTAGTAACTATATTTAACTAATAAATCAGGTTTTAATATGGTTTAAAATGAACCATAAGTGGATTTATTGTACACAAAAATTAGAACTGTGATGATACTATAACTTTTATTGAAAAGTGAAACAATTCTCAATTTTTACATCATAAGATTCATTTTATCCTATGTTTGCATCATTTAAGAGTTCACATAAGAATAACATGCCTTTAATTAATATGATTCATTCAGTATTAATTTTTTATGATTCTTCTTCATATGAGTCATCAATGATATATTCATATATGTTCTATAAATTTTGTGTTATGAACTAACTCGATAGTTCCATTTATTAGACACCCAATATAACCCAAAAAATATCATGTTGGGTATTCTCAATCCCTATTAGTTGTGAAAAAATTATAGGAAATCAAATACAAGTGATGGGAACTATTTCCCCCATGAAATAGATTTAGCACACATTTGATTTTCTCATGAAAATATGGCATGACCGATTAAAAAGTTGAAATACCATAGAATAATTAGATGAGAATAAGTAAGAGAAAAAATAGTTATATAAGAAAACAATATAGAGAGGTAGATATATTAATTTAAATGAAATATAAAATAAAAAATTCCCACATATCATCCCAAGCATCTGTTACAGATACAACTCTCACCATATTCCTTCCCCGGATCTACCATATACATAGTCCAATCCACCAATAAACAGAACGAAAAGAAGTAATGAACACAATTTAAGGGAATACTTTCAATGACATTATATGAATGAAAAATTCATGGAAATACATCAAAATCAATTAAAATAAGAAACATTACGAAGATATGAAATAAAAAATCCACTGAATCCCAAGTTAATCAATACCCCATGACCATGTATAACATTAACCAAAAGCTTGAAAATAAAATTTTATAATAACTTTGAGAAAATGTATACTCAGTACGCAACCACCTAACTTACCATATACCCAACATTTAATAATGAAACGACATTTAATATATATTTAAATACATTATAAAATATTTTATATTTCATATTGATTACATTTTAAACCCATATGACTTTGATATTCTTTTAAAAATTTAAATTTTAAATTTCATAAATGAAATAAATAACATAAAAATATTTCATTATAAATAAAAATAGACATGTAAATATACCCCTATTTTAGTTTCCATTTGAAATTTTACTTTTAATATAATTTCAAATTTGTTTTATAAAATCAACATATGCATCAAGGAGAAGGATTTATAAATAAAGGCAATATGTTAAGAAATGAAAAGATGCAATAATTTAAAGAGAGAAATGCATAGTGCCATAAACATCATGCCATAGGAGTATAATAAGATAGGATATGGAAATATCCTATTTTAAACCACCAAAAAAGGGATATGATTCATGGTCCCTACCATAGATTCTATATTGAGATATTTCTAGACATTACAAAAAAACATACGAACATTTTTTCCTATGGTGCATCCAAAAATTACCAATCTTACTAGCCTGCACCCAGAATCATCAAGGGAGATTTCCCAAATATACTACAAACTAAGAACAATGATGTGTAGGAATTTTTTGTGGGTTACACCAATTGGGGATTACATATATACTATGAAAATATCTACTAGGGTTTCTATGGGAAAAATAAAACGAGAGTGAGGAATAAGAAATGAGAATGTATAAATAATAAAATCACCCTCACTCTCATATCAATATAAATATCTACCTCTATTATAAATTAAATAATTGATCACAAGATACATCAATTACCACCCATCAATGGGGTAAAACCATGGGGCTCAAAGAGGGATTCTCAACCTCACACCATTTAAAAATAATTATATTTTTGAAATGTTCTTTCTAAAATTTTACTAGTGATGGTGATTCCTTGTATAAAATATTTCATAACCATTCCTAAAACAACCATTTAAACCAAAAAACTAAATAAATCACACCCTTTAAATCCATTTAGAAACCAACCCCGCATTTATAAAAACCCTCAGTTTTTATATAATTATTATTTAATTTATTCCATGACCTAAATGGTGTAAAATGATTTCAAACAACCCATTTTTAATTAAAATAATCCCACAAATATTTCTTTCACACACATGCTAATTCATTTCCCACCTAAAATTCTATGTAAAATATTTCATATTTGTTTATAGACCACACAGTCTTATAATTATCATATAAAAATTTAAATATAATTTAAAATATTGTAACAAATAACATTTGGAAATTGTTTAAGACAACATTATCTACATGATGCATTAAAATCTAAAAACCCATTTCAACTTTTGAAAACAATAATAGAATCCATTAAACAGAAATAATTTTACAATGTATTGTTAATGATATATTTTAAGAAGTAAAAAATCAACAGTTCTAAAATGAAAAGTTATGTAAGGGTAATATATACCTATAGTAAATGATCAATAGTCTAGAAGGCCTAACCATTAATTAAAAAGGTTCCAATGGAATTTGAATGACACTCCAAACCCTAAACACTAAAAAATGAATTTTAGGAACATCCAAAACCTCAATCATGGACCTAGATTCCATAGGATTCATCTAATAATTGTGGAGAACCAAGGGAGAAGAAATAGGGGTGAAAAAAATATGAGAGGATATGAGGAGAACATACCTTATATATCTGACTCTCCATCATGAAGGAATAATGATCACAACCTATGGATGAAAGAGAAAAGAAGAGGGATAGAAGAGTATGGTTTTTCATTATGGAGTGCGATTTGAGAAGGGGGAGGGTAAAGGGAGAGGAATATGGTTTTAAAAATGTGTTAAAATAAGGTGTAAAATTTAATTTAATCACATAGTAACCCGCATGATCTTCCAAACTGTGGTAAAACTGTGTGACACTCATTGGACACCCAAATTTAAAAAATGCATGATTTCACCTAGTATCCCATATTTTATAACTAATAATGATCTTGACATTACAAATGAAACTAACTCATTGAATACTAGATAATTATGGCTTCTGAATATTTTACTAATCTTGACGGAAAACCTTGAAACATTTTGAATCAAACCAAAATATGAAATTTCCATCCTAGAACCCATAAACTCTCATGATTTCGAAAAATAATAATTAAATAAGTAAATAATATAATAAATAATTTTTTTTGTGAAAGAACATCACATAATTAGACATTATTTCCACAAAGACAATTTAGTCAAAGTAGAAATCTAAAAATAATGGGTACTATTCCAATCATATTTGAGAGGTGGGTGGGTTGAAAAAAATATCATAAGTGACAGATTGAGAGACAATGACCAAAAAAAATCCATCCAAAAAACATTATTCAAAAATAATTATAAATAAATATATCCTAAACAAATATCTTGGTATTCCAAAACCTGTCTAAGAATCACCAAATAAAGGAACTACCTCTAGACACATATGATAAAAGAGGGAAAAATTTCCATTCTACACTATTTACAATACATTTTAAAAAAATTAAGGGAGGTTTTTAGGAAAAAAAAGAAACTACCCATAATGGTATTATCATATTCAAGATGAAAAAACCTTATAGGAATATGAAAATCTACAAAGATAACCATAAAAATAATTATAGACGCTTCCACCCATCTCATTTACCAAAAGAAAAAATTAATAAGCCTCAAAGAACCTCAAAAAATTCCATGGGATCTTACCTCATGTCACTATATAAGATGATAACTTAGTACCTCATAACATTGATAGTCTCAATGATCGTAACCAAACTGTACTAAAAAATATCAAGTACAAAACCCAGATTTATGCTTGTCTACAACCTAGTTTCAAATGAAGTCATAAAAAGTTTCCTCTATGTCCATCCATCAGAGAAAAATATCATAACCATGAAAAAACCTACATAAAAATAAAGGGGATAAAATCTATAACTAATCCCAAGTATCACCATAATATCACCAATTATGAAAAAAAATAACAACTGACACTATGTAAAACACAACAATGATTTCCTCAAAGACCGATATGAATCCATACTGACAAGGATATCACAAACTAAGATATATATAATCTAAATTCATACCCCAAACCACTTCTGGAAACATGAAACAAAACATTGTATTATTTACAAATAGTCAAATAGAGGAAATTAATTAATATTCCAAATAAATATTTTAGAATTCCTAATAGATCCAAACCTATTTAGTTAGCTTCAATGGGATCTTCAACAAAAAAAGGATCGCTCATCATCAGTTGCATTAACTAGTAAGCTTAAACTAGATTAGATGTCTTCACCACCTCCTTAAAATATATCAATATTGACACCAACCTAGCTGATTCTTGATCTATTCTAAGACTAAATTGATGGAAAATATATTTCATAAAATCAATGATGACCAACTCAAGGGAGAGGGAAAGAACCACTTTGTAAAGCTGCCTCTATACACCTTCACAAACCACATATCAAATTAAATGATCATAAAATGAATATATCTATTCACTCCCATATCATTAAAGAAACAAATAAATTACACTTTATGATTTCATAATACCTACCATATATAATTTTAAAGGATCCACTAATCTACAATTCACTATACTCATTCCAAAAAAACGAACTAAAACTACTCTTACCCATGAAAAATTAGGAGTTTTAATAGAGTTGTGTATGTAGTTTATCTTTCATGATCATTTCATTGATTCTAAAGAAAATTTAGCACAATGAGAAGAAGTAATATGTTGAATCCTGTTTTCCAAAATGTATTCAATGGAAGAGAAAGTCTTGAGTCCACTACTGAATCAAGATTTTTTGTAGAGTTTGAAATAGAATGAATATCCACTATGCAATAAGAAAACTCACTTATAGGATCATACCAATAAGTGAGCCTTGCACATTAATTCATTACCTTTTCATGCTTCATATCATCAATAACATTCACTAGTGGAAAAAATGTTTAATACGTCAGCATTTTTCATGTCGGTTCTGTATAACCGACGTGCAAAGCTTCAATAATCGATATATCACGTCGGTTATAAAATAACCAACGTGATATATCGATCAGGATCCATTTTTTACGTCGGTTATTTTATAACCGACGTAAAATATATGGAGATTAGCTTTTTTACGTCGGTTACTGTATAACCGACGTGAAAATCAAATCTGGCGCACTTTATCGCGTCGGTTATAAAATAACCGACGTGATAAAGGAAGCTAAGTGCTTTATCACATCAGTTATAAAAAAACCGATGTGATAAAGCTAATCTCAGCAATTTATCATGTCGGTTATTTTATAAATGACATGATAATTTTTTTTCTACATAGGTTATTAAATAACTGACAATATAAAAATTAAAAAAATAGTTTACCATGTCGGTTATTAAATAAAAGACATGATAAATCTTTTAAATGATTTATCGCACCCCATATTCAGTCATTCTATTTTCTTCGATCGGGCGACCTGCGACTCGTCTCTCTTGTGTGGAAAACCTAGAAACGATTCTTCAAAGTTGTTCACTCCAACCTCGTTTTTCCAACATCATTATTCATATTTATTATCATCAAATATATCAGGTCAACTCACAACACTCAAGTAAGCCTCACATGACTCATTTTCAGTTTTTATTTTCTGCGATGCCCTAAACTAATTTTTTGAGATGTTATTTTTCTTTGTTCTTACTATCATGGTAAGTTTCATAGTGTTCATTTATACCATGATAAATTCTTTTCTGGTAAAATAAACCTATGGAAGTGATATCATGCAAGTTTATGATTTTTGTGTGTTCTATCATGTATGTGCGCGCGTACAGGGGGTTTCCAAGGGGGTGGGGGTTGTGCAAGTGGGTGGGGGTGTCCAGGGGGGGTGGTTGGGTTGTCCAGTGGGGTGGGGGTGTCCAGGGGGTGTCAAAGGGGGTGGGGGTGGTTTTCATGGGGGTGTAGGGGATATCCAAGGGGGTTGGGGGTGTCCAAGGGGGTTTGGGGGTTGTCAAAGGGGGTGGGGGTGGTGTCCAGGGGGTGCAGGGGATGTCCAAGGGGGTTGGGGGTGTCCAAGGGGGTGGGGTGTCCAGGGGGATAAGGGGGATGAGGGGTCTGTCCAAGGGGATAGGGGTGTCCAGGTGGGTGGGGGTGGTGTCCAAGGAGGTGAGTGGGCTATCCAAGGGGGTAGGTGGTGTCCAGGGGGTGGGGGCTGTCTAGAGGGGTGGGGGCTGTCCAGGGGAGTGGGGGCTGTCCAGAGGTGTGGGGGCTGTCCAGAGGGTTTGGGGGGCTGTCCAGAGGGTTGGGCGTGTCCAGGGTGTCCATGGAGGTGGGGGAGGGGCAGTCTAGGGGTTTGTGGGGGGGGGGGGGTCCAATGGGGTGGGGGTCGAAGGAGGTGGGGGCTGTCCAAGGGGTGGGGGACTATCCAGAGGGTTTGGGGGGCTCTCCGGGGGGGCTGTCCAGAGGGTTGGGGGTGTCCAGGGGGTGTCCAAGGGGGTAGGGGTGGGGGTGGTGTCCAAGAGGGGTGGGGGTGTCTAAGGGAGTGGGGGTTGTCTAGAGGGGTGGGGGATGTCCAGGGGTGGGGGGCTGTCCAGAGGAGTGGGGGGATGTCCAAGGGGGTGGTGGTGTCTAGGGGGTGTCCAAGGGGGGGGGTGTCCAGGGGAATGGGGTTTTCCAAGGGGGTGGTGGTGTCCAGGGGGTGTGGGGGTTGTCCAAGGGGGTTTGGGTGTCCAAGGGGGTGCAGGGGATGTCAAAGGGGGTGGGGTTGGTGTTTGGGGGTGCGGGGGTTGTCCAAGGGGGTTGGGGGTGTCCAAGGGGGTGGGGGTGTCCCGGGGGTGAGGGGGTTGTCCAAGGGGATAAGGGTGTCCAGGGGGTGGGGGTGGTGTCCAAGGAGGTGAGTGGGATCTCCAAGGGGGTAGGGGGTGTCCAGGGGGTGGGGGTTGTCTAGAGGGGTGGGGGATATCCAGGGGGTGGGGGTGGTGTCCAGGGGGTGGGGGTGGTGTCCAAGGGGGTGGTGGGTGTTGTCCAAGGGGGTAGGGGTGTCCAAGGGGTGGGGGTGGTGTCCAAGTGGGTGGGTGTGGTGTCCAGGGGAGTGGGGGGCTGTCCAGAGGGGTGGGGGGCTATCCAAAGGTTTCAAATCATTAGGATCTATGTAATTTTCAGTAGTGAATGTATACATCTTTTAATATGTATACTTCATATTTCTTTTTTACAGAAGGGTGAATTTGGTGTCCAGTTTCACTTGGATGTATTCTTTGTGAATCTTAAGAAGAAAGGATCCAAGATGAATTTAAAACTATTATATCTAACTATATCTTCTTTTTAAAATCATTTTCAAGCATATTTTTTTTAAATACGCATAGATTTGTTTTATATTTCAAAATTGTTTTACATTCAAATTATGTTATTTTTTATATAAACATATATTTGTCTTATCTTAAAAATATGTATAATTTTTACATTTGTTATAGGTAATAATGATTCTAAGTTGTATTATGGCACATCGAATGAGTAATGAATATGGGGAAGGTATTGATGACTTTTTGGAATTTTCTAAACAAAATGTTCCAAGTAGTGACATTTTTTTTGTCCATGCTTGAAATGTTTGAATATGAAGAAGTTGAAAAGTAGAGAGATAAAAGATCATCTGATTTTTCATGGTTTTAATCCGAGTTACAGCCCTTGGATTTGGAATGGTGAAACTGGACGGAATGTCAGATCTACTGATGATGATGATTCACAAGATGGTAACTCTGATGGAATTGAAGAAATGATTCGTGATATTGCAGCAGAACAAATTGAGATAGAATCGACAGTTGCGCGTCTATATGGTGATGATGAAAACCATTATATCCTGGTTGTATAGATTTTACGGTTTTTTCAGTGGTGTTAAGATTGATTAACCTGAAGGAAAAACATGGATGGAGTGACAGAAGTTTTACAGAACCGCTACAATTGATGAAAGACATTCTTCCAAAAGATAACAATCTTCCAGATTCACATTATATGTCCAAGAAAATATTATTCCCAATGGGATTGGGATACAAGAAAATACATGTCTGTCTGAATGACTGTATGATATATAGAAAGGAATATGAATTTCTGTCAGAGTGTCATAAATGTGGGACATCACGGTATAAGGTGAAAGAAAAATCATAGGCTGATATAGAGATTACAAAGATCCCTTCCAAGATATTTTGGTATCTTCCTATAATTCATTATTTCAAATGCTTATTTTCTAATTCACATGATACAAAAAGGTTAAGATGACATACTGATGAGCGGATATGTGATGGAAAAATACGCCATCCTACTGATTTTCCACAATGGAAGAAAATTGATGAGCAGTATCCTACATTTGGAAATGAAATTAGAAATCTCAGACTAGGGTTGTGCACAGATGGAATGAATCCATACCGAACCCTCAGTAGCACACATATTTCATGGCTTGTTTTATTGGTAATTTACAACCTGTCTCTTGAAGTTTGTATGAAGTGAAAATATGTCATGTTAAGTATAATGATATCTGGTCTGAAGCAACCCGACAATGATATTGATGTTTATTTGTCACCATTTATTGATTATTTGAAACTTTTATGGGAGGATGGCATTAGGGTGTATGATTCTTATAAAATGGAATATTTTCAACTGCATGTAGTGCTTATGTTCACTATAAATGACTCCCTAACATATGGAAATTTGTCTGGATATAGTGTTAAATGGCATAAAGCATGTCCAATTTGTGAAAAACAGACTTCATATTGTCAATTGCATCATGGGAGGAAAATAGTGTACATGGGTCATCGAAAGTTTTTGCCTATAGATCACTCTTATAGAAGACTAAAAAAGGCCTTCAATGGCTCACAAGAATTTGATATTTCTCCAAAACCTTTATCCCATGATCGGTATTTTGAGAGGCTGGAAAACCTTGATGTGACATTGGTAAAGACACAAAAATTTGGTAATGATAGACATATTTGGAAGAAAAGGTCAATATTTTTTGAGCTACCATATTGGAGATATCATGAAGTTAAATATAATATTGATGTCATGCACGTGGAGAATAATATCTGTGATAGTTTTATTGGAACATTGTTAGATATTAAATAAAAGACAAAAGATGGGTTGAATGCAAGATTATACTTACTATCAATGGGAATACGTTTGGAGTTAGCTCCCACTTCTAATGGAAGATGAACATTTCTTCCCCCGGCTTGTCATACATTATCCAAGAGGGAGAAAATTATCTTTTTTCAGTATCTTAATGGTATCAAAGTGCCTCAAGGTTATTTTTAAAATGTAAAAAAATTTGTCTCATTGAAGGACTTTAAGTTGATAGGTATGAAATCTCATGATTGTCATGTCATGATGCAACAACTTCTACCAGTTTCATTGCGTGGAATATTGTCCATCTGTGTCAGAAATACTATAATGAAGTTGTGTTATTTTTTCAATTCAATTTGTAATAAGGTGATTGATGTGAATGCTTTGAACATTTTGGAAATGGATTAAATTTGTATACTTTGTCAATTAGAAATGTATTTTCCTCCAAATTTTTTTGATATAATGGTGCATTTAATGATTCATCTGTTTCGAGAAATAAATCTTTGTGGACTAGTATATCTTCGTTGGATGTATCCTTTTGAAAGGTATATGAAAATATTGAAGGGGTATGTTAAGAATCCATATTGACCTGAAGCCTCCATTATTGAAAAGTACATTTCTGAGGAGGTTTCAAGGTTTTGTACGAGCTACTTGGCTATGGTACAGCACATAGGTTTGCCTACATCTCGCCATGAACGAGTTAATAATGAGGGAAAGGGGATTCGTGGCTTGAAAGTCAAATTTTTGTCAGCTGAATAGATGAATAAGTTAGAATTATACATCTTGAATAACATAGATAATGCTCAACTGTATATCAAATTGCATATTAATGAGTTGAAACAATGTCATCCAAAGAAGAAATAAATGTGGATTTTGAATGATCACAACAAAACATTTTTGTCATGGTTTAAAAAGACCTTGCTTTGTAGATCAGATGTATCAGAGACATTAAAATGGGTAGTGGGTGGTCCATGTTTAAATGTGATAACATGGTTCGGTTATAACATTAATGGCTATACATTTCATACGAAATCTCAGGACAACAGAAGCGCAGTTCATAATATTGTTGTATTGGTGTTTGCAGAAGTAATGCATTTTTCGAGTGCTAAAGAAAAAAACCCAATTTCTGCATCAAGTGAATATTATGGAGTGATTTAAGAAATATGGTAGGTTGATTACATTAAAATTAAAGTTCCTGTTTTTAACTGTAAATGGTTTATCAGTAACAACAGTGTGAGACACGATGAATTTGGAATGACAGTTGTTAATCTGAATAGATTGGAAGACACAGTTGATTCTTTTATAATGGTAACACATGGAAAACAAATTTTATATGTAGTATATCAATTAGATATGCAGTGGGCTATTGTTTTACAAGGGAAAAAACAATATGTTGGTGAGGATGAACTCGATGAAGATGCTAATTTATGTGAGATCCCTACTTCAATGGAAATATTAACAGAACATAATGATGAGCATGTTGAAGACATGATTTTTGCCATAAGGAATGATCATGATGAAGGAATTTGGGAAAACAATCCATTTTTACATTCCTAAAATTACAGGTAACATTTTTTTATTTCTGTTTTACATTTATTATTTTCATAAAATGTTAGATATTGTAAGTTTTTTCTTTATTAAAACATGTATTAAAACAAATAAGTATACATTTTTGTTTGTTTTAATTTTGTTTAGTTTACTTTATCATGTTTACCATTACATAAATTATATATCTATTATTTTTGTTCAATGACAATTAATTTACCATGTTTACCATGTTTACAATGTTTAACATCTTTACCATCTTTACTATCTTTACCATCTTTACCATTGTTTAACATGCTTACCATATTAACCATGTTTACTATTACGTAACTTAGTACAATTTTCTATTTTCTGTTTACATTAGTATTGTAATATTTGAATTTGTATATTTATGAACTAATTTTTGTTTTTTTATTTGAAGGATAATGATAGATCAATCAGTTGATCAACCACATGATTCTGGAGGTGAGCATATTGATCATACCTCTGGGGAGGAACATTCACATGCTCCTCTTGATGTTCCCCAATCTTCCTCATGTGTTCCCATTATGACAAAGAGTTCAAGAGTTGGTAAACGTGGGTTCACACATTTACTAAAATTATCAATTGCCCATACATAGGATCAGAGGATACTTGTTGATTTTGATGATGATGATATTCCTAGAGGTCCAAATGCAAAAGATTTTAAGAGTTTTGTATCAACTTAGGGTAAGAGAAAAGTAAGCATTATGTATGATGACTGGAGAAGTGTGGACAAAGAGATAATCTCTTAGTTGTGGGAGACGGATTTGGTAAGATCTTTTGTTATTGTTTGCCTATTCTTTAAATGTTTCTAGTATATATAATATATTTAACCTCTTCTTTATTAGATGAAATTTGATATTCCTGACACTAGAGGAGTCAGGAAGAAATGATTATCGATGGTTTCCAGGAGATGGAGGGATTTCAAATCAACCCTATCATCTGATTTCATTTTTGGTCATAGGTGTCATGATAATTCATGTCATATATATCCTTTCATAGATGAAGACACATGGAGACAGTTTGTTGAAAGTAGAAGAAAAGATTCATTTTTGGTAAGGGAAATGTAAAATTTTATAAGATTTCTTATATAAATTATCTTATTAATGTTTTGTTAATGATTTATTATTCTTAATTTACAGAAAACAAGAAAATCTCATCAAGATATCCAATCTAAAAATTTATACCCTCATAGTTTATATCGGGGAGGGTATACATTATTGGAAGAACAAATTATAGCGGAAAAATTACAAAAACTAAGAGCTGAGTCTTTAAGCTCTAGAGAGGTGGACCCTCCATCCCCTACATCTAGACATGAAAATGGAAGAGAGCTCGGATGGGCAGAAAAGGGAAATATCTTTCGGAAGATTCGAGAATCGTAGCTGAGAGAATTATAAGATATCTATTTTATTTATTTAAGTTAACTATATTCTTCATATAATTTCAATAATTATAGAAATGTTCAATTAATTAATACAGGATTCTCTTGAGGACCAGAGCTCATAGGGGGTATTTACAGCTGATGAGAGGCAAGATATTTTATCTGCAACATTGGGAAAGCCTGAACATCCTGGTCATGTATGAGGATATCTGACAGGTGTATCAGTAAGAACAGTGTTGCCACATTCTTCAACTTCTTACGCTGAGGGTGTTTATAAAAAAATAGAATCCTTGGAGGCTGAAGTTCATAATATTAATGCGACGATGGAGTAAAACATTAGAGCGTCGATACAATCTATGTTTGCAGACATGAAAAGAAAATTTCAGCGATCATTGGATGTTAGGTGTTTTTTTCCAAGGGAGAAAACACTTTATTGGATATGATTTGTCCATAGAAATGTGTGGGAAAGTTTTAAGAAAATGCTAGAAAAGTAAGTTTCAATTTCTTAATAGTTTTATATATTATAATGAATTTTAAATTTATCCCATTCGTATTATTTTCTAACAGGGGATGGGTCTACTTTCAAAAAAACACAAAGAAAAGGAGTGTGAAGATCAAATATAGAAATGTAAAGGTAAATATCCATTTATAATTTGTACCTTTTGATTTATTACATAAAAATAGTATATTTAATTTACACTCATTCAAACAGAATTTTCATGAACAACAAGGTGTCATCGAATGCGGATATTATATGTTAAGATTTATTTATGAAATAATAACAACTAGAACAGTTGTAAACTTTGACCTGGTAAGATTTACTTTTAAACTTTGCCATAATATTACATTTGATTTATTCATTATACACATTAACTACTATCATTTTAATTTGTAGCTATTTTATGACCCTCAACCCTATAGTGCTCAAGACATCAAACACTTACAAGTGGAATAGTCAAATTATTTTACAGGTTTGATTGAATTTTAGTTATTTATAGTGTAAAATGTAATTTTGAATATTGTCATTGTAATTGTGTATTTGGTAGTCGTTTAGGTTGGATTTAGTTTTTTTAAGTTGACATTGTATGTTTTGAATATTATATATGTTAATGTTTAATTTTTCTCTAATTCTTGTTTTGGTCTACTTATGATGGTTTTTCTGGTATGGATTCTGGTCTGGGGGGAGGGGTTCCAAGGGTGTGGGGGGTGTCCAGTGGGGTGGGGGTATCCAGGGGTGTGGGAGGGTTGTCTGGTGGGGTGGGGGTGTCCTGGGTGTCCATGAGAGTGGGGGGTGGGGCAGTCTAGGGGGTGGGAGCGTTTCTAGGAGGGTGGGAGGGTTGTCCAGGGGAGTTGGGGGCTGTCTAGGGGGTGTCCTGTGGGGTGAGGGGGGTTTACAGGGGTGTGGGAGGGTTGTCCAGTGGGGTGTCCAGGGGTGCGGGGGTGTGTCCAGTGGGGTGGGGGTATCCAGGGGTGTGGGAGGGTTGTCCAGTGGGGTGGGGGTGTCATGGGTGTCCATGCAAGTGGGGGGGGGGGAGTCCAGGGGGTGGGAGCATTTCCAGGAGGGTGGGAGGGTTGTCCAGGGGAGTGGGGGGCTATCCATGGGTGTACAGGTGTGTGGGGGTGTCCTGTGGGATGAGGGGGGTTTCTAGGGGTGTGGAAGGGATATCCAGTGGGGTGGGGGTGTCCAGGGTTTCCATGGGGATGGGGGGTAGTCCATGGGGTGGGAGAGGAGGCGCCACCATCCCTTGGGGGGCTGAACACCGCTAGAAGGTACTCATCACTCTCACATGCGAAGCTTGAGCTCTCAAAATGTTTAATCAATGCTTTATTCCCCTATAAACATCATTCATTCTATCACTTTGATGCCAGTATAACCAGGGGAAATTCTATCATGTGTGACTAAAATACCTAGATCTTGGCAGTGGAAATCTCCCAGATCTTGTGGGGCTGGAAATGATGCTCCCAAGGCTGCCAATGAGACGCCTGAAACGACGTTAACAAAAATCTCGACGGTGGGAAGAGGGCGCCGGTTTGGTTGGCGGAGAGGGACGCGGAGAAGACTACTGCGATGATCTAAAATATACCCAACAAGTACACGTAAGTGACTGTTTATTTTCCCAAATTAGATGATTGAACAAAAAAATATACAAACAACCCTATATTTGTTCAATCATCTAATTTGGGATACTAAACAGACACTTATGTGTACTTGTTGGGTATATTTTGGATCATTGCAGTCATCTTCTCCGCGTCCCTCTCCACCAACTGAACCGGCGCCCTCTTCCCACCGCCGATCTTTTTGTTAACATCGTTTCAGGCGTCTCATGGGCTGCCTTGGGAGCATCATTTCTAGTCCCTCAAAATTCGGGAGATTGCCACCGCCAAGATCCAGGTATTTTAGTCACACATGATGGTGTTTCCCCTTGGTTATACTGGCATCAAAGTGATAGAATGAATGATATTTACAGGGGAAGAAAGCATTGGTGAAACATTTCGAGAGCTCAATCTTCGCATGTGAGAGTGATGAGTACCTTCCAGCGACGTTCAGCCCCCCGAGGGATGGTGGCGCCTCCTCTCCCAACACCAGTTGTCCAGGGGCTATCCAGGGGGTGGGGGCAGTCCAGGGGTGTGGGGGTGTCAGGGGGTGTGGTGGGGGCTATCTAGTGGGGTGGGGGGGTTTTGGTCTGGTTTTGGTTGGGTTTTGGTCTGTTTTTTGTAGGGGTGTCCAAACCCGACCCGACCAGACCGACCCAACTCGACCAGACCAGGTTGCGTCAGGTGGGGTTGGGTTAAAGATTCCATATACCCGGGACGGGTCATTTCGGGTTAACCCGTGGTCGGGTTGGGTTGGGTCATGGGTTGGGAAAAAAAGACCCAACCCGACCCAACCAACTCGAAACTACCCTGCGGTGGTGTCTCGCTGCTGACCCACACACCGTTTCCACCTCTATTGTCTCCACCACCACGACCCCACCCATGCCATATTCAACTCCACCTTCGACTCTGCCTCCTCCACCGCGACAACCGTTGTTGTGACCCTAGAACTAGAACCGCCAGAGACTACCCCTCCACCTTCGCATCCACCTTCATCTCCACCAAGAAAGACCCCAGATCCACCGCAGAATACCTAGTACAAAAGATATAAATGGGCATCCCACTATCATGGTGCAGACTGCAGCATTTTGGGGTCGATTTGTCGTTGAGTTCCTCCTGGCGTGGTGAGGAAGATAAAGGTTTGAAGCCTGTAAACCAGCACTGATGTGCGCGGAGGAGAAAATCGAACGTCGTTTGATGCCTCCAGTTTAAATCCCAAATCGAATGTCGGTGTATGCCTAATCTCACCAGAGGAGAAAATCGAGTGTTGCGATGCCGCCATAAGCCTGATCTACATTAGCTCAACCCACATTCATTGATGCGCGCCGCCTCCTCGATGAAGTCGGCCGGAAAACCAACACTGATGAAGAACATCAGATATAGCCACATTCGATCTTTGTCGCTGCGAGATACCGAGGATGCTCACTACTCTCCGAGAGAGATGAAGCCAAAAAATCGAATTTCCCTGCTATACCTGCCAGCACCGTGAGGAGAATGCGAAGAAGATTCCAGAGACGTCTTCATGAGGATATGGGGGAGGCGCCGAGGTGTGCGGGAAATTAAACTCGGGGCATGCTTTTTTTAGATAAATGATCGACCCGATCGACCCAACCCAATGTGAGATGGGTTGGGTCGGGTCGGGTCCGAAGCAAAAAACACATGTGACCCGACCCAACCCGACCCGACCTATTTTGGTTGGGTCGGGTCCAAAACTTCCTCAAACCCGACCCGACCCGACCCATGGACACCCTTAGTTTTTTGTTTGGGGGTGTCCAGTGAGGTGGGGGTGTCCAGGGGTGTGGTGGGGGCTATCCAGTGCGGTGGGAGGGTGGGAGGGTGTCCAGGAGGGTGGGAAGGATGTCCAGGCGAGTGGGGGTTGTCCAGGGGTGTGGGGGCAGTCTAGTGGGGGTGGGGTGGGGGGTTTCTATGGGTGTGGGAGGGCTGTCCAGGGGAGTGTTGTCCAGTGGGGTGGGGGGTGACCAGTGGGGTGGGGGTTCTAGGGGTGTGGGATGGATGTCCAGGGGTGTGGGAGTGTTGTACAGGGGGTGGGGTTGCCCAGGAGGGTGGGGGATTGTCCAGGGGTGGGTGGGGGGGGCTATCCAAGGGGTGGGGGCAGTCCAGGTGTGGGGGGTGTCCAGGGGTGTGGTGAGGGCTGTCCAGTGGGGTGGGGGGTTCTGGTCGGGTTCTGGTCGGGTTTTGGTCAGTTTTTTGTCTGTTTTTTGTCTGGGGGTGTCCAGTGAGGTGGGGGTGTCCAGGGGTGTGGTTGGGGCTGTGTAGTGGGGTGAGAGGGTGGGAGGGTGTCCAGGAGGGTGGGAGGGGTGTCCCAAGTGAGTTGAGGGATGTCTAGGGGGTGTCCAGGGGTGTGGGGGTAGTCTAGTGGGGTGGGGGGGGTCTAGGGATGTGGGAGGGTTGTCCAGTGGGGTAGGGGTGTCTAGGAGGGTGAGGGTTTTAGGGGTGTGGGAGGGCTGTCCAGGGGTGTGGGAGTGTTTTCTAGGGGGTGGGGTGTCCAGGAGGGTGGGGGTTGTCCAGGGGGTGTGGGCAGTCCAGGGGTGTGGGGGTGTCTAGGGGTGTGGTTGGGGCTGTCCAGTGGGGGGGGTCGAGGGGTGTGGGAGGGATGTCGAGGGGTGTGAGAGTGTTGTCCAGGGGGTGGGGGTGTCCATGAGGGTGGGGGGGGTGTCCAGGGGGTAGGGCAGTCCAGGGGTGTGGTGGGGGCTGTCCAGTGGGGTGGGGGTTTCTAGGGGTGGGGGAGGGCTGTCCCGGGGGTGGGGGTGTCCAGGAGGGTGGGGGGTTGTCCAGGGGTGTGGGGGCTGTCCAGGGGGTGGGGGGACAGTCCAGGGGTGTTGGGGTGTCCAGGGGTGTGGTGGGGCTGTCCAGTGGGGTGGGGGTGGGGGGGGGGGGTTCTGGTCGGGTTTGGTCTGTTTTTGGTCTGGGGGTGTCCAGTGGGGTGGGGGTGTCCAAGGGTGTGGTGGGGTCTGTACAGTGGGGTGGGGGGGGTTCTGGTCTGTTTTTGGTTTTTTTGTTTTTTTTATGTTTTTGGTCTGTTTCAGGTCTTTTGGCAGGGCATAGTAGTGGTTGATCGGTGGTAGGGGTTGTCCAGTGGGGGTGGGGGGGGGGGGGTCTGGTTTGTTTTTGGTAAGTTTTTGGTCTGTTTCAGGTCTTTTGGCGGGACGCATAACAATGGTTGATCGGTTTTATTTAAAAAAAATTGTTTTTTACGTCGGTTATTTTATAACCGACGTAAAAAATGCATTGGGATTAGTTTTAACTTCAGTTATTTGGAAACCGACGTAATAAATGCATGGGAACTGGTTTTTACGTCGATTATTTCATAACCAAAGTAATAAATGGAAATGAATAGTTTTTTACGTCGGTTATTTTATAACCGACGTAATAAATGCTCCAGAGGAGTGATTTATGACGTCAGTTATATAATAATTGACGTGAAAGAGTATATACCACGTCGGTTATTAAATAACCGACATAATAAACCACGACTCCGAAGCATTTTCCACGTCGGGTTTTTATCAACTGACGTGAAAAACGTTTCGGATTTGTGTTTTTTACGTCGGTTTTAAAATAACCGACGTAAAAAACAATGTTTATAATGTCTCCTGTAATAACGTCGGCCAAAAGACGACGTAAAAAAACCACCGTAAAAAACGTTTTCTACCCTAGTGATTAGACCTAAAGTAATAACCCACACATCTAAAATCAATCTAGACAAACCCATTTAAACTGTATTGGGAAACCTGCTATGTAACATTATTAACCATATCACTAACAACATAAGAAAAAAATCGTCATTTCTTTACATTTAGCCAAATAAAATATGTTATCATTAAAATAACACCATTGAATCATTAAAAAACAAAAAAATCAACAACCTTATAAAAACTTCATATTAATGATTCAAGGCAAAACACATTTAAATTACCATAATAAAATTGGCCACCTAGGAAAGAATTTGATAAAAATGATCAAATCCATTTATAAATAAAGGTTCACAAAACTAGATTAATTTTACATCCAAGACCTTAACCCTCAATTCAAACACAAGTGGAAAAACAAATTCAACCAAAACTACTAATACAAACCACCCTATAACCTCCATCAAAATCCAAATTATATGTATCATCATATCACAAGTCCAACCTTAAAACCCATCCTCTTTCAATTTCATACAAATTAGATATGATAAATAGGATTTAAAAAAAATATGTGATGATTAATTATGCGTGATATGGCCACATGGATGACATCCATTTTGCAATCATGCAATGTTTAACAGAAAATGTTTCAAAAACAAGTTCTCAGTTTATGTGTGGTCTATCAATCCATGGGAGTCAGCCTTATTTATTCTATTCTATAACAAATTTATCCCAAAACAATGAATGACACTCCCAAAACGCATATCTGATCATGTGGATCAAAAACGACCCACATTGATAATCAAAACAAAATCTTTATTTGAAATTTAAATCCTTCAACCTATGGAAGCCCGAGGATCAGGGTATGTAATAACTAGCTAGACTATCCCCACTCCTACTTCCTTGGTCCCAATGATAATTTCATAAATTATTCAACCATGAAATAGAAAAATATCATAAGGGATAAAAAAAATCCTAGGTTAACAACCCGTGTATTCCATCCACAACATGCCTAAAGGGCTCTTGGTTTGGGTTGAGAGATCTCTAGGTCTGCTAGGGTTTCGGCGGCCCTGTGGATATGGCGAGTCCTCAGTGCGGCAAGGCGTGACCTCGGTGGCCCTACTTCTGGAAGTAAGGTGTGACATCGGTGCGGCTCGGTGGACGTTGGAGGCTCGGATCGTGCGGCAGGGGAGTTCTGGTCGGCGTTCTAGTCGGGGGTCTCGCCTTTTCAAATAGGCATCGGCGTTTCGGTTGGGTGGTCTTCGACTATGGCGGTGAGGATTTGAACAACATTGCAGTGGGGGTTCCAGTCGGATCTTGGATTTCAGCGGCATCGAGGGTTTTGTTAGACGCACTGTTTCGGCTTCGAGCGATGTTTCAGGTTCCCCTTCTATCGAATCCTATTTCAGTTCGATTGTGGAATCGGTTTGCATCCTGTTTTGGTTCTTCTGGCGTCAGCGGTGGGAGATGACGGGGTCACTCCAGTTTCGATGGAGTCAACGCCTTATGTTTCATCGTCTCTTGGTGGTATTTTTAAGTATGGTTTTGGTCTTGATTTTGAGGCTGAATGACGGTTTTCTTTGGAGCCCTTGGGTTCTTATCCCCTGCTCTGACCTATAGACCCTTGCAGATCTCCATGTCTAAATTTGATTTTTGTGTTATGTGGTAGTTGGATTGAATTTGTTGATATTTTGAAGGAGGTTTTTGTTTTGAAGGTTTTTTCACAGATCAAGGCAGTTTGTTGGAATTTGGTTTTATTTTCAATTTTGAATGTGAAATCAACCTGATACACTGGAACATCGCCATATGATGATTCAGAGCATGAATCATTCATTAGATCATAACTATTCGAATTTGAAAGTATGAGAGGGTATGAACATTGCCATCGATACCAGGCCCGTGAAATCCTGCATATAACAGCTAGCCGAACAGTCATGCAAAGGTGGAGGCTTGACATAATGGTGTAGATGCTAGGGAGACACATTTCCAAGTAGCCCATGTAAGAGTTTGTGTCCTAGAATCAACTGGTTTTACTTTTATTACATGGATACTTAATGTATTGTTACATATTGTTTATTGTTCTGCATGACTATGATGTAATAATGTCATAGAGTATTTGTTGCATTGATAAAGTCATAAAAGTTCCCTGCTATGATGAGAACCTTGAAATGCTATAACAATATTCTTAAATATAGTTCTGCGGTTGGATGACATACTATGATGAGACACATATAATGCCGACCGTCTGATGTGATTACTCATAAGCAGATGAGACTTCCTCTCATGAAGTTCGCACGTGGTAATCTCCAAGATAGGATATTTTGAGAACATACCCGCTATAAGGAATTTCTCATGTTTTATTGTCATTAGATATTTCTATCTGCGAACATCTGTAATGATCCTTAGACTATATGATTATCATTAATACGTGTCACGACTCGCACACTTTGATTTACTGACGAAAATCGTCATGCGGACAGTTGGTCGGAAGTAGGGTACGTTGGGTACGTCACGAGTAACATGTTATTAATGTATAAGCTGATGAAGTATTTGTCCCTCACATTTATGGAAGTTGATATCTCGGCCCTTTGATTGAAATAAAACCGTCGTGCGAAATTTCATGACTCTGGTGTAACGACGAGTTTATTTCAGGTTGTCAAATACCGACGTATCAAGCATAAAAGTTGATGACACTATCATGAAACCTGCTTGATGAGATATTGTAACAAAGAGATTATATTACACAATGAACGTTCGTATGTGGATGTTATTTTTGCAACTATACATTCATTCTCTTGGGTGCCTTGACCCGTTGCTTGCTCTTGGACTTTAGACAAGTCCACCTAATGCCAACGAGAAAGAATCATAAAGGGTCACACACTAAGTGTTTTTGGTGGTCTCGATTAAATTCTACTTGAATTTAATTAATGAAATAAATATTATTCTCAAGACCATTGAATAATTCTATTCAAGTTAAAATGATTGCATATATTAAATTAAATATATTTATTTATTTTGTTGAACATTTAATAAATATTTATTTACTAATTTGTAAATAAAATATTTATTTAAGAGAATAAATTATTTATTTATTTATTCGGGTGTTCAATAAATGGAAGTGGAGTTCGAGCGGACAAAGGTCTGTCCGGTAGTAAAATAATTATTTGTAAGACCGTAAATAATTATTTAACTAGTTAACACAAGTTAAAATAATAATTACATTGCTATTATTTTGTGACGGGAAATTTTATTTTATAATTCCGTTTTGCGCAAGTTGGTGCACCATGAATAATGACTCGGTATTATTATTATGTGCCTGAGTTTTCTCTAAGTAACGAAATGTATTTAATTTTTGCTATGCAATTAAATATTGTAACTGAAATTCCATGTATATAAATAAACAAGTAGGCCTATTGTGTCACACAACACACCACACGCCTGGTGAATTAAGAAATGTTGAGCCAAACAATTTCTCTCTCGAATCCTCTTCTCTCCCCTCTCAAGAACGAGAGACGTTCTTCAAGGTCGAAGAACAATTGATCAAGAACGACCAACACAAGACACTCGCTTCGTCGCGTTAGTACCCGGAGAACGAGCGGTGTCGATCAGAGGCCATCAAAGCACGTGTGGATCACCACTAGAGGGATTCTTGTTTTTATCCTTACAAGCGCAACGAGATAATCTGAAAGGGTCATTCCGGACGATCATAATCATCAACTAAGAAAAATACCAAGGATCAAGGTATTTTTTTTCTTTATGAAATTAATTAAATTAATTATAAACATGATGTGCAAGATCCCCTCTAAAGGTTTCAAGCCTCTTTATTCTGTAACTAAATCATTGATTATATTCCGTGGAGACTGGCGTTCATCACCGTATTGATCCCGAAATAATCATTGATCATGGTAAAAATCAAAGTTGGGTGCTGTCGCAACCACGCTTCCGCTGCGCCTGAGACCTTGAAGTGGTATCAGAGTGGTTACATCATAGTTTATAATTATTTAAATATTTCATTGATGAATTATGCATTTAATAATTTAGTTGTTTCAATTCAAGTTAATCGTTCTGCAAATCTGAATCTCGATATCTATTCATCCTCCTTAGTTTCTCGTTCACCTTACAGAAATGATCTTTTCTTTTAATTTTGATTAAAATAAAATAGAGGATCTCATCCGGAGGTGCCAAAGCTTCATGACTGTACAACACCATGACACATGGTGTGTATTCGGCAATACACGTCGTGTAGTCAAGATTCAATGCCTCAGACCGGTCCGCCAAACCAAGCCATGTGTTGGAGTCTTTCTAAGTCTTAAATGACTCTGTGTGTTGACTAGGAATAGGTGGAACACGGTTTCTGGATTACACGTCGTGTGACTCAAATGGACATGGCGTGTAGTCCCTTCCGGTTAGGGTTGGACCGTGTACCCCGTACACGGCTAGCTCAGTTGGAGACCGTGTAATGAGGAACTACACGGTGTGTGGCCAATTGGACACGCCGTGTACTCCAAAGATTTCCAAAGCACACTCACACGACGTTTCCCCAAGCGTGAACTTCAGATGGATGGTGAACAATAGTACACGTCATGTAGTTGGAACTACACGTCGTGTATTCATCCAAATTATGCAGATTTATTAAAATTTATTATTATATTATACAAATCCTTGAGACGTGTACCATCGTGCGAGTGTAAAGCTGAGGCACAACACGTGATATGTGTTTTATATATATGTGTTTAATTTAACATCTGTGTAATATTCATTTCTACTCATTGGGTAGTTATGAATAGGAATTCACCGGGTTTCCTCCAAGGTACAAGTTACATACAAAGATAATTTTAAATGAATTTATTTGTTTAAAATTATGATGGATGAGAATCTCAAGGAAATTTAGAAAGAGATTTAAGATAAAAGGATTGATTAATTAAAGATGGTAATTAATTGATTCGAGCGTGATTTATCGTAAACAAGAACGATTAAAGAATTGAATTCTTGTTTTATTTATGAGTAAATATCGTTGCATGTATGGATGATCATGAGCTAGACCAAGACCTTTGTATGTGGATGATTTCTTTTAATTTATTTATTTGAATTAAATTTGTTAGCTTGCGAGCCTTCTCCTCATTAATATGTAGGGCTTACGTACTCAAGAATTCTTTTATGTAAAACCCCCCTTTACCTCTCATATACATTTGAGCTAAAAAAGGACATATTTAATGGATGGAACTCCCAAGCTAGTGGAGATGGTTCAAGCTATAGTTGAGACGAAATCAATCCCAGGAGATACATAGGTGGACAGGTGGAAGCTGTAAACACGAACTCGAAAGGTTCAAGGTGTTTCTCCCAGGACATGGTTAGTTTATCAACCGTGAGATAAACTAACCATTGGAAAAGCTCATGATCATGCCATTTATTTTATTTTATTTATGTCATTTTTATGGTTTATCATTATGGATGTGTTATTAGGATTACATAATTAATGAATTAAATAAGCATGCAAGATGAAACTAAAATAAACCAGACTTATGCATAAATATTATCAAGACATGGTTAATCACTTAAGTATGTTCCATATAATATTAACAAGCATGTGATAATAGGAAATTCACGCATAAGAGATAAAAATACCTCAAATAAAATATTAAGTCAGACCAAGCCTTCCGTTACTTGATTAAGGAAAAAACTCAATAAAACTATGTGTTTGACCAACCTTTGTTGAGACACTTACTTTTATACAGGAATCCCTTATGAAAGGTTTCAGTTTGACTTAATCATATTACATCAAGGGGAGTAACACTTGCTAGACTTGGTGTAATATTGGAGATAACAGTTAAGGAAATCCAAAGTCATGATTTCAGGATTGGGGAGTTTACTCAACAGATCAAGGAGCTGTAAGCCCGCAGTTGGCAAATGTTGAGCAAGTGTTGTTTTCAACAATACCTAATATTGTTATTTAAAGGGGGAGTTTATATTAACTCTATCTCTTTATGATAATTTTGATGTTCACAAATACCCTTAATTATTTTCTAATGATTTTATTTGTTAAGCATTTTGCAGGAATTTATCATTTTATTTTACTCTTGAAATTACGGGAATTTATTATTAAAGTATTCGTATTTTAGTGTGTTCTAGAAACACTGTTCATGCGCTACTTATTCGGAATCTGCTTGAGCGTGTTCTGGAAACACTGGTCATACCATACGTGGATAAACGTAGCGTAAGGATAGAAACCGTGTATACTTTTTGAGATAAGGAAAAAGTATGGTTAAACAACCATACGTTATCGGCAAAGTATGAAAGAAGAATCCTACGTTAGGAAGGAACCCTATGTTTGGGATATCAGAAAAGTATGGAAGAAAAACCGTACGTAAATATTAAACGTTACGTTTGTTTCTCAAAAGTATGGTTCATCAACCTTACTTTTGTAAACAATCATACGTTCTTGGAAAAGTATGGATCAAGTAAAAGTATGGATCTTTTATTGTACGTTTGAAAGTTGAAGAAAAAAGTATGGATGACCAACCCTACGTTTGGAATGAACCTTACGTTTGTTGTCAAGTTTACGTTGTCAACCTTACGTTTTCAACCTTACGTTGTGAACCTTACGTTTGAAGATTATGTCATCAACCTTACGTTTGAAGACTATGTCATCAACCTTACGTTCAGAGGACGCATACAGTTCAACTTAACCTTACGTTTGACGTCGGAGAATTTAAAGTCGATATTTTTATGCAACGGTCAATACGCTGATTATTGGGCAGATTTCAAGTCAGATTTAAAGCTGATTTTAAAGTACGATTTTGACTGATTCAAAACCGTTTCATCAATGATTTGATAATCGAATTAAAAGGAGCTTTTTATGCCGAGTCTTCAGGGAAGTTACGACTGCTCTGTAAATTCAAATGTTTGAATATCACGAGTAAAAAAGATGACTTTTGTGGATCTAATTTTACAGGAGAAGTTCTTATCGTTCTTTTATTTATATGGGCTTTTTTAAACCGCATCAATTATTATTGATCGTGTGTGATCTTTTGATTATTCTGAAAAAGAAGAAAAACAGAGACTATTGAAACACACCGATCTGCTGGTTCAAAAGGAGCATCAAAGCTCTGTTTGTTAAGAGGAAGGAACGCGATAGAAGATTCACTTATTCTACAACGAAGATCTGCTGTGAATTTGTTACTGCTGAAGTTGTGAATTATATTTCTATATCTACTGCAACGGGATCGACTCAGAATGTTTCTTATGTGAAGATTATTATTTCTGAAGGTGATGATTTATCTACTGTCAATTGCATGCTGTTGCAATTGTGAAGAACATCTGGAAAGTATTTTCAAAAATCGAAAATCTTTTCTTTCTATTCTTGAGTGATCGACTTCTCGTACTAAGCTGTGTAGGTTCTGTAAGTGAACCAAAAGACTTTGTTTTGTCTTGGATTGTAAAGGTGTCAACTGCCTGTACTCAGTTGTGAACCGGTCTGTTGAAACGAGGACCAGATAGTGAAAATCACCAAGCTCGTGGAGTAGAGCGTTGGTGGAGTGGACTAGGGGCCTTCTGTTCCCCGAACCACTATACATCTTGTGTTTCTGCTATTTAAATTTCCGCTGCATCATTTTATCTGATTAAAGTTAAAAGACAGAACACAATCTCACAAAGATTTTTGAAAAGACACAATTCACCCCCCCTCTTGTGTATACTTGGTGTAATCCGATCCAACAATTGGTATCAGAGGTTGAGCTTTCTGACAAAGTTTTAACAAGCTGAAAGTGATTATACACAGACCAAGATGACTGATACAAGAGAGAGAATATATATGGTCAGAGCACCGTACTTCAATGGAGAAAACTATGGATGCTGGAAGTCTCGAATGATTATCTATCTGAAAATTTTTGGATACAGAGTTTATTCTAAGATTATAACTCCATATGAAATACCAGAAAAACCTGAAACATGGAGTGCAACTACTAAAACAGAATATGATATGAATTCGAAGGCAATGAATGCAATTATATGTGGTCTAGGACTTGATGAGTTTAACAGAGTATCTCAATGCCCAACAACATATGAAATGTGACAAACTATTGATGTTGCTTACGAAAGAACTAACAATATCAGGGAAATGAGATATGCAACTGCTAAGCTTAAATTTGATACATTCAGAATGGTTGAAGGTGAGAGTATTACTCAAATGAATGGAATATTGACAGAGATTGTCAATAACATAACTGCCTTGGGAGATCCCATTAATTAAGCTGATCAAGCTTTAAAAGTGTTGAGAGTACTGACTACAAAATGGAATGGAATCTCTGCAACAATCAGATAGTCGACACCTGTCAAAGATTTAACCATGAGAGAACTGATTAGAACATTAATGGTGTATGAAGCTGAGATGGAAGATGAAACTAATGAACATAAAGTGCTTATCAAAAGAGAAGATACTGCCTTGAAAGCACCATCACAGAGCAAAAACAGAAAGATGAAGAAAAATGAAAAAGAGAAGTCAGAGAGTTCTGAGTTATCTAATTCTGATGTGGAATTGGCTCAGCTAGCCCGAAGATTCACAAAATTCTATAGAAAGAAAAGAGGCTTCGAAAAATCCTTTAAGAAAGATGATAAGGAAGTAAGATGTTATGAATGCAAGAAAATGAGGCATATCAGACCTGACTGTTCTCAGTTAAAAGAAGACAAGAGATTTTTTTTTCAAAAGAAATGACTATGAGCATAAGGACAAGAAAACCATGAAAGCTACTTGGAGTGTATCTGAAGACTCTAGTAGTACTTGTCAATCAGACTCAGAGAAGAAGGAAGCAAATTTGAAAGCCAACATGTGTTTTATGGCAGAAACAGATGAGGTACAATCTTACTACTCTTCTGATTCTAGTTCTTAATCTAATTACTTTAATGAAAAACTTGCAGCCTACTGCAATATGCTTGAAGAAAAATATGACTCTATTTAAGAAGCATAAGTCTTTAAATAATATTCATAAGGCTGTTTATGATGAAAGAGATACAATGGTGAAACAATATAATAAGTTAACTAAAAAATTTGATTCAATTAATTCTAACAATACAGATTATGAATCAAAGATAAAATCACTGCAAATTGAAGTAGAAACTTATAAAACTGCAGCCCTTGTTTTTACTAAAGGAGAAAATACTTTAAATGAAATCTTTGGGAAAATGTCATTAAAAAGGAAAGATTTGAAATTGGAAGTAAAAGTGAAAAACCCAAGCTGTACAAAAACTATTTTATTTCAAGTGCAAAAAGACTAAATTGTAATTACTGTGGAATAAGATAACATATTTCTAAAAACTGTTTCTTAAGACAACCCCAAATAAGTGGCATTAAGAAAGATTTTGTATCAAATGATCTATTCGACTCACGTGAAATTAGAAAAACAAAGCAAGTCTAGATTCTCAGATCCTTGTTAGCTAACACTACTGGACCCAACAAAATATGGGTACCAAAGAAATCTGTGTAAATTTCTTTACAGGGAGAAGGTCACAAGAGCAAAAATGACATATGGTATATGGACAGTGGCTGCTCACGACATATGAGTGGAAACTCATTGAATTTCTCTACACTCACTCCAAAAGATGGTGGACTTGTCACTTTTGGTGACAATGCCAAAAGAAAAATCATTGGTATTAGAACAGTTGAAGATCCAGAAGCTGTCTCAATTAATAAAGTACTTTATGTACAAGGATTGAAAAACAATCTGATAAGTATCTCTCAACTATGTGATGATGGTTATGCTATTGATTTTTCTAACAATTGTTGTTCTATTTTCAAAAATAAATTGCTTAAATTTAAAGCACCAAGAACTGATAATGTGTATATCTTGGATTTAAATTCATTGTGTAAACAACAAGTAAATTGCTTGACTACTAAAATGAATGAATCTTGGATTTGACATAGGAGACTTGGACATTGTAATATATATGTTTTAAATAAGTTATCTAAGAAACATTTAGTTTCTGATTTTGCTAGTCTGAAATTTGAAAGTGACAGATTCTGTGATGCATATCAACTTGGTAAGTAACACAAATCATCCTTCAAATCTGTTAACAAAATTGCTACATCTAAACCTCTAGAACTTATTCATATGGATTTGTTTGGACCTTCAAGAGTAGCAAGCTTGGCTGGTAAATTATATGTATATGTTTTAGTTGATGACTATTCTAGATTTACATGGATTTTCTTTTTGAAATTTAGAAATGAAGCTTTTACTTTATTTGAAAGTTTTTGTAAAGCTGTTCAAAATGAAAAAGGTTTTAAAATAATTTCATTAAGAAGTGATCATGGTGGAGAATTTGAGAATTATGAATTTAATTCCTTCTGCTCAAATATGGGTATTAAACATACCTTCTCTGCACCTAGAACACCTCAACAAAATGGAATTGTTGAAAGAAGAAATAGGACTATTCAGGAAATGGCTAGGACTATGCTAAATGAATACAACCTTCCTACCTATTTTTGGGCAGAAGCTGTAAGCACAACCTACTATATAATGAATAGAGTTTTAATTAGACCTCTTTTGAAAAAGACATCCTATGAACTTTGGAATAACAGAAAACCTAAAGTTAACTACTTTAAAGTTTTTGGATGCATGGTTTGCATCTTAAACACCAAGGATAATCTTGGTAAGTTCGATCCAAAATATGATGAAGGAATTTTCTTAGGATATTCAGCTACTTCCAAAGCTTATAGAATCTATAATAAGAAGTCAAAGATTGTTGAAGAATCAGTTCATGTGACATTTGATGAATCTGATCCCTTTGAGAAAAGGACAGATCAAATGGATGAATCTGACTCTAATGATAACATGAGCCTTGAGAACTTGAAAAATGATTTTGAAAAGGATATAAATAAAATTCAGTTCAGTTCAGAAGAACATGATACTGAAGAACCTATAAGTGTGTTGCCTAGACAGACTAGAACCCTAAATAATCACCCTTTAGAAACTATAATAGGCGACTTAGATACAGGAATAAAAACTAGAAGAAATATAGGAAATCTTGTAGAATTCTCTTCCTTTCTATCCCAATTAGAACCCAAGACTATAGAAGAAGCTTTAGATGATGAAAACTAGATGATAACAATGCAAGAAGAATTAAACCAGTTCAAAAGAAATGAAGACTGAGAATTAGTTGAAAGACCACAGAACTATCCAGTAATAAGAACCAAATGAGTCTTTAGAAATAAGCAAGATGATCAAGGAATAATAACTAGAAATAAATCTAGACTTGTAGCTAAAGGATATAATCAGGAAAAAGGTATAGATTATGATGAGACCTTTGCACCTGTAGCTATACTAGAATCCATTAGAATCCTCTTATCCTATGTATCTCATATGAACTTTAAATTATTTCAGATGGATGTTAAGTCTTCCTTTTTAAATGGTTATTTAATGGAGGAAGCTTATGTTGAGCAACCTCCTGGTTTTGAAAATTCTCAAAAACCAGATTCTGTTTTTAAACTTACTAAAGCTCTCTATGGCTTTAAACAAACACCTAGAGCTTGGTATGAAAGATTAAACTCTTTTCTTTTGAAAAATGATTTTTCTGTTGGAATGACAGATCCAACATTGTTTAAGAAAACTGTGAATTCTAATATTTTATTGGTTCAAATTTATGTTGATGATGTAATTTTTGGATCAACTAATAAAACCCTTTATCACGAGTTTTCAAAGTTAATGCAAAAAGAATTTGAAATGAGTATGATGAGAGAACTAAATTTCTTTTTAGGACTTCAAATTTATCAAAAAGATTTTGGAAATGTTTTGAATCAAAACAAATACATTACTGATTTGTTGAAAAATTTGGACTTGAAAACAACAAGACATATACAACTCCTATGTGTACTAATATAAAACTTGATTTGGATGAAACTGAAAAATCAGTTGACAACAAGTTATATAGAGGTATGATTGGTAGTTTATTATATCTTACTACTAGCAGGTCAGATATAATGTATTCAGTATGTCTTTGTGTAAGATTTCAATCAAATCCTAAAGAATCTCATCAAACTACTGTTAAAAGAATTTTTAGATATTTAAAAGGAACTGTTTTTCGATCTCTTCTTTATCCCAAAACTTCTGATTTCAATTTGATTTCATATTCAGATGCAGACTTTGGGAGTTGTAGATTAGATAGGAAAAACACTTCAGGAACTTGTCACGTTTTAGGAAAATCTTTAGTGTCATGGTCAAGTAAGAAACAACATTCAGTTGCCCTGTCAACAGCTGAGGCATAATATGTTTCTGTTGGCAGTTGCTGTGCACAGGTGTTGTGGATGAAAAACACTCTTATGGACTTTGGACTAAATTTTAATAATACCCATATTTTATGTGATAATACTGGTGCTATAAATATTTCAAAAAATCATATTAATCATTCTAGAACTAATCATATTGATATCAGACATCATTTTCTAAGAGATCATGTTCTTAAAAAGGATATATCTTTGAAATTTGTAAGTACTAAAATTCAATTAGCTGACATTTTTAGTAAACCACTTTCCACTGCAAGGTTTGAATTTATTAAGGGGGAGCTATGTTTATTTGTTTTTAAATAATATTTTATTTTACAATGGTAGTTCTTTATTTTAATTCTGCTTAAAATAATTTAGTTATTTTGTTTTTCAAACAGAATAAGTTTCTTTTCCCCGCGTAATCTATTTTATTTATTTTTAAATATATGTAATGATTATTAAAAACACGGGAATCAAGGTTGTCAGAAACCCTTTCGACTTCTAAACCGTTCCATTTCTATCGAAACCTTTTCGAACCCGCAAACCGCACCTCTGCTCGTGAACCCTAATCTTCGAACCTTTGAAACCCTAACCTTCAAACCTTTAGAGATTCTCGCAGAGATGATAAGGACTAAAAGAGCCAGTGAAGCCGAGACAAACAATGCCAAGAGACAACGCTCCGAAGGAAGAAAAATCTTACAGGGAAAGGTAATCGATCTCGACTGGTTATTTTAGACAAATCTACTGTTGAAACAAGCATTGTCGTTTCAGAACCTTGAACAGACGTTCAACAGTGAAAATACAGAATTTCTGTATGAGGGTGAACTTAGATACTTCTTCAAATCTATACAGTTTAGTCTGGGAGATACTGAGGACAGTATGATGACTAAGATAGAGGATAGAGATTTCTCAATCTCGTCAGTAGAAATTAGTCAGATTCTCAACTGCCCTCATGAGGGAGTTTTTCATTTCGATTTGAAAAATATTGGAGATTCTGTGCATAAATCAGAGGACATAATGTTGTTTCTTTTTGGTATTAAGACTGTAAAGAAAATGTTTATCAAGGATTTGGAGCCTGATCAGAAAATTTTGGTCAAATTTGTGCAAACAGGGATTGCATCGAGGATGTCTGAGATGGAAAAGTTATTATATCCCGATATGTATGTAATATATCTTTTGCTCAGTGATGTCAAACTCAATTTTCCTAGGTATATGGTTAGATACCTAAGATATTGTTGTCAGAGTGATGCCCGAATGAACTTTTATCCTTTTGGTCGATTCATTTCCAAGCTGTTGCTTAAGAAGAACATGGTGAGATTGGTGGATGCCAGAGTACACTGTCATCACAGTAATGTGTTTAATGCTGGAACTTTAAGGAAGATGTGATATTTCTAGAGTACTATCAAAGGAAAACTTTTGACAGTAGGAGCAGATGATGAATCAGAGAGTGCTCAAGCTCAATTTGTAAAGTCCAAGGAGGGACAAGCTGAATCGAGAGTCATCACTGCAGCAAGGAGGATCAGATTTGAAGTGGTAGAAACTGAGGAAGAAAGAAGTCAAGAGGGATTTCAAACTCAGAGGAAAAAACCCGTGACTGAGGAACTTACTTCCCCTGATTTAACTACAGGAGATTTACTCTCTTACAGCTTTATCAGAGAAAAGGTTGTTGAACAACCTCAAGAACAGAATGTCACTGTTACAGATCCTGATCATGAAAGGACTGTAGTTGAAAGATCAGAACAACAGGCTGTAGCTGATGTTTCTGTTGACATTCAACAAGAAAAGGAGGCAGAGCCTGGTGAGGAAGTGACCAAACCTCAGGAAACTCAAGAGAATATCATTTTAGATATTTTATTAGATGAACAAATTGCAGATATTCGTGATGATCATGCTTCTGAATCTCACACATAAGTTCTTCAAGAGGATTTTTCTATGGAAGAGTCTGGAAAGGACTCTGAGGAAAAATCTGTGGACCAACCTACTCAGGCCAAGGAGAAAGAAAAATCTGATGCTGAATCATTACCTTTAGTACTACTACATCACACAGAACCTGAGAATGCGAATCAAGCACATGGTGCTTCTGATTCAAGGAATAGAGAAGCTGAAGAGTTGTACAAAAAGTTATCTCAACTGCAATGTGAGAATGATTCTCTAAGAAGCATCTTAGCATCCAAACAGTTGAAATTTCAAAAGCTTAAGGAGAGTACTGTTTCAAGACAAGAAGTTGAAATTTTTAAAGAGGATATGCTAAATGATGTTGCCAAATTGAAATCTGAAATAGTTATGAAGTCAGATTTCTCAGATCTTAAGTTGTTTCTGGAGACACAATTTGCATCAATTGGGAATAGTGCTGCTAGTGGATCAGACACTTCATCTGATTTAATCAAGAGATTTCAAGCTATCACAGCTGCAATGAGAAATATGAATGACAGGTTGCAAGATCTTCAGAGCAACAGTGCTCCATTATCTGTTCTCTTAGATAATCATAAATTCTTAGTTGATCAGTTAACATCCAGTGAGCCAGGAATCCGTTCTGTCTTAGAAAAATTCACAGAGAAGCTGTTTTTGTTTATAGAGAAAGAAGAAAGGCTTCACGAGTTTTTCATAGTCAATCTCATTGAAGATATTCATATGACTCAAGAGGCTAGAGATATTATTATTAAGCTTGGTGACAGATTAATGAAAAGGTTGAGAGAATAATTAGCAGAAATCAAGTCTACAGTCCAGTGAAGATAAACCCTACCTGTTCACTACAAAAAAAAACCTTGATTTCTATGTTTATCATCCTTGTATCTATTTTTGAATTTTAATGAAAATCTTTTTCTTTCTTTCTATTTGTTTTACTGTCTTTATTTTGATATGCCAGTACTCCAGATTTAATTATTGATAAACAGTTAATAATAGCATTTACCTACAGTTCAGTGCAACATTAAATGTGTTAAAATCCATGATTTATTATTCTTTTTGATATCACAAAAAGGGGGAGAAATTTGGATAAACACAACATTTTATTTTAAAAACCTTATTTAAATGATTTCCTGTATATTTAAAATGTTTTGGATTTATACATATTTATACTTATACAGAAAACTATTTTAAGTTATTAACAGTCGTTTATTATAAAGGAAAATTTTCTTTTACTTTTTATTCAGAGGGAGAAATTTGGTTAAAACTAGAAACTTTTATTTTATTCTCTACTTTTATTTTTAAAGAAAAATTATTTTATTTTCATGAAGGGGGAGAAATTTTTATTTATTGAAATGATTTTGTTAAAATTAAATATTGTTTTATCCTCTCAAAATTCTAAAACTTTATGTAACTAATTTTGAAAGTTAATTTTATTTCATTAGTCTTATTATTTTATGGGTTTTGTGATCATCAAAAGGGGGGAGATTGTTGAGCAAGTGTTGTTTTCAACAATACATAATATTGTTATTTAAAGGGGGAGTTTATATTAATATTCTATCTCTTTATGATAATTTTGATGCTCACAAATACCCTTAATTATTTTCTAATGATTTTATTTGTTAAGCATTTTGCAGGAATTTATCATTTTATTTTACTCTTGAAATTACGGGAATTTATTATTAAAGTATTCATATTTTAGCGTGTTCTGGAAACACTGTTCATGCGCTACTTATTCGGAATCTGCTTGAGCGTGTTCTGGAAACACTGTTCATACCCTACGTTGATAAACGTAGCGTAAGGATAGAAACTGTGTATACTTTTTGAGATAAGGAAAAAATATGGTTAAACAACCATACGTTATCGACAAAGTATGGAAGAAGAACCCTACGTTAGGAAGGAACCATATGTTTGGGATATCAGAAAAATATGGAAGAAGAACCGTACGTAACTATTAAACGTTACGTTTGTTTCTCAAAAGTATGGTTCATCAACCTTACTTTTGTAAACAACCATACGTTCTGGAAAAGTATGGATCAAGTAAAAGTATGAATCTTTTATCGTACGTTTGAAAGTTGACGAGAAAAGTATGGATGACCAACCCTACGTTTGGAATGAACCTTACGTTTGTTGTCAAGTTTACGTTGTCAACCTTACGTTGTCAACCTTACGTTGTGAACCCTACGTTTGAAGACTATGTCATCAACCTTACGTTCAGAGGGTGCATATAGTTCAACTTAACCTTACGTTTGGCATCAGAAAATTTAAAGTCGATATTTTTATGCAACGGTCAATACGCTGATTATTATGCGGATTTCAAGCCAGATTTAAAGCTGATTTTAAAGTACGATTTTGATTGATTCAAAACCGTTTCATCAATGATTTGATAATCGAATTAAAAGGAGCTTTTTATGCCGAGTCTTCAGGGAAGTTACGACTGCTCTGTAAATTCAAATGTTTGAATATCGCGAGTAAAAAGGCGACTTTTGTGGATCTAATTTTACAGGAGAAGTTCTTATCGTTCTTTTATTTATATGGACTTTTTTAAACTGCATCAATGATTATTGATCGTGTGTGATCTTTTGATTATTATGAAAAAGAAGAAAAACAGAGACTACTAAAACACACCGATCTGCTGGTTCAAAAGGAGCATTAAAGCTCTGTTTCTTAAAAGAGGAATGAATGCGATAGAAGATTCAATTGTTCTACAACGAAGATCTACTGTAAATTTTCTACTGCTGAAGTTGTGAATTATATTTCTATATCTACTGCAACGGGATCGACTCAGAACGTTTCTTATGTGAAGATTATTATTTCTGAAGGCGATGATTTATCTATTATCAATTGCATGTTGTTGTAATTGTGAAGAACATCTGGAAAGTATTTTCAAAATTTGAAAATCTTTTCTTTCTATTCTTGAGTGATCGACTTCTCGTACTAAGCTGTGTAGGTTCTATAAGTGAACTAGAAGGCTTTGTTTTGCCTTGGATTGTAGAGGTGTCAACTGCCTGTACTCAGTTGTGAACTGGTCTGTTGAAACGAGGACCAGATAGTGAAAATCACCAAGCTCGTGGAGTAGAGCGTTGGTGGAGTGGATTAGGGGCCTTCTGTTCCCCGAACCACTATACATCTTGTGTTTCTGCTGTTTAAATTTCTACTGCATCATTTTATCTGATTAAAGTTAAAAGGCGGAACACAATCTCGCAAATATTTTTGAAAAGACACAATTCACCTCCCTCTTGTGTATATTTGGTGTAATCCGATCCAACAGCAAATACCTACCTACCTAAATACCTTCTAATAGCTTGACCAACCCATGTTGGGGTTATGTGAAGGGGAATATGGATCCTTTCCACTAGAATGTCATGACAATTGGACATTCTGAGTTCAATGGTGAGGGCCATTGAGACTTGATAAAATAGTGGGAGACTTAATAAAATTTATTATTTCTCATAAAATGTAATCAAGAAAGTACTAACGATATGATATTTTAATTGTAAAATAAAAATGACAAGCTCGTCAACCACACTATCCCTGCGATCAATTCTGGATAAAGACAACATCCTCACTGATTGTAACTTCCATGAATGGTTTAGACGCCTTCGGTTTATTCTAAGTCATGAACGGAAGTCCTATGTACTAGACTCAACATTACCTGATCCGCCTGCCAAAAAGGCGAGTGATGAGGATTTCCTGCTGTATGAGAAGCATATGAATGACGCGATCAACGTTCAATGTTTGATGTTATCATCAATGTCTAGTGAGCTCATGTAGTCTCATGAAAACATGGATACTTATTGCATGCTTGAGCACCTCCGTGGTCTTTACCAGGAGAGAGTAAGACAAGAAAGGTTTGAAATCTCTAAGGCACTCTTTCAGAGTAAGTTTGGAGAAGGTTCCCCAGCTAGGCCTCATGTAGTCAACCTCATTGGCTACATTGAGCGCCTGAAGGTTCTAGGGTTTAAACTCTCTGAAGAACTGGGCACCAATCTCATTCTCGCATCACTCCCTCAGAGCTTTTCTAACATTGTTGTCAATTTAAATATGAACAACATTGAGAAGTCTCTATCTGATCTTCTTTATCCTCATTCACCAAGTGGACAAAGATATGAAGCACGGAAATCCTTCTGTCCTTATGGTGAATAAGAGGAAAGGGAAGGCGAGGAGCTTTAAGCCCAAAGATTCTTCACGGCATTCCAAGAAAAGGGAGATCAAAGGGGAGGCAAGGGAATGAGAGACTGTTTGTTTCGCATGTGGCAAGAAGGGCCACTAGAATAAGAACTGCACCCAACCTAAGAAGCAAGGGGAAGCTTTAGGTGTGTTTGTTATCGAATGCAATCTATCTGTTTCTACAAATTGGGTATTAGATACAGCTTGCAGTTCTCACATATGTATCCAAATACATGAACCAAGTAGATTCAGGAAGATTGGTCGAGGGGAGGTAGATCTACGAGCAGCCAACGGAGCCAGACTTGATGTTGTAGCTGTTGGGAACTACCACCTCACATTGCCAACTGGGATGGTCTTGATGTTAAAGGGTTGTTTTTATGTGCCATCTGTAACCAAAAACATAATTTATGTATCCAGACTAGATATAGATGGATTTTTTTTCATGTTTGGAAATGAATGTTGCTTCTTTTATAAAGATAGCATTTGTTTTGGTTGGACACATTTATACAACGATCTTTATGTGTTGGATTACACAAACTAAGTAATGGAAATCGATGACAAAGATACTTCACATGACTCATACCACACCCAACTTTGGGATCACCGGCTAGGTCATGTAAACGTGAAACGCTTGACAAAGTTACGTCAAGATGGATATCTAGATTCTATTGAACTAAAACCACTTGGTGTATGTCATGCATTTTTACAAGACAAAATGACCAAAGCCCCATTTGGTGGGAAATGTGAAATGGCTAAAGAGCTTCTTGAATTGGTTGATACCGATGTGTGCGGACCATTTCCAGTTTATGCAAGGGGTGGACACTCACACTTCATAACTTTTACTGATGATTTTAGTAGATATGGATATATCTACTTAATGAGGTACAAGTCAGATTCCTTTGATAAATTCAAGGAATACAAGAATGATGTTGAGAACCAACTTGGTAAGAAGGTTAAGAAACTCCGCTCAGACTGAGGAGTGGAATGTCTTAGTCAGGACTTCATTGATTACTTACGAGAGTTTGAGATCCTATCCTAACTCACTCCTCCTTACACACGTCAATGGAATGGTTTAATAGAAAGAAGGAACTCCACCTTGTTGGACATGGTGAGATCAATGATGAGTCATGAAAGTCTTCCATTATCCTTTTGGGGTATGCGTTACAAACAACAACACACATACTAAACAAAGTACCAAATTAATCGATAAATGGCATTCCATACGAGTTCTGGAGTGGAATAAAAGCCATGTTATCAAATTTACATGTGTGGGGTAGCGAATCGTTTGTTAAAGCCTCTTCAGGTAACAAACTCGTACCCCGAGGAACAAAGTGTACCTTTATAGGATACCCCAAGGAAACAAGAGGATATTACCTATACAACCCCTCAGACAAAAAGGTTATAGTGGCTAGACATTCCATATTCCTTGAGAGGGAGCACATCTCCAAAAGAGATAGTGGGAGCAAGATACACTTCGATGATGTCGAGCCTCAAGGTACACATGAGTTGGTACAAGAACAGATTCCACAAAGCCTCATGGAAAAGAATCTGTTCCAGAGACACAAGTACTGCGTTGGAGTACATGAGAGGTTAGAGAACCCGAACAGTATGGTTTTCTAGTTATAGAGGATGGTGACTAATTATTAGTTGATAATAATGATCCTCTAACCTACAAGGAAGCAGTAAGTGGCACAGACGTTTCCAAGTGGAAAGAAGCCATGAATTCTGAAATGGATTCCATGTACCAAAACCAAGTCTGGATTTTGGTTGATCCTCCAGTTGATGTAAAACCTATTGGTTGCAAATGGATATTCAAGAAGAAACTGGTCATAGAAGGACAATTCAATACCTATAAGGCACGACTTGTTGCAAAATGGTTTAAACAACGTCAAATAATTGACTATGATGAAACATTCTCACCAGTTGCAATGCTGAAATTCATCAGAATTCTACTTGCCATTATTGCTTACCATGACTATGATATTTAGAAAATGGATGTCAAAACAACATTCCTTAACGAGAACCTTCAGGAAGTTGTCTACATGATACAACCTGAAAGGTTTGTTACTCCAAAGGATTCCAATAACGTATGCAAGTTGCAGAAATACATTTATGGATTAAAGCAAGCATCTAGGTCATGGAACATTCGTTTTGATGATGCCCTAAAAGAATTTCGTTTTATCAAGAATAAATTTGATCTTTGTGTCTACAAACGGTTTAGTGGGAGTGCAGTCATTTTCCTAATAGTATATGTTGATGACATATTACTTATTGGAAATGAGATACCAATCTTACAGTCTGTTAAGACATGATTGAATCAATGCTTCTCCATGAAAGACTTGGATGTGACAACGTATATTCTTGGGATCCTGATCCATCGTGATAGATCCAAAAGGTTGATGAGCCTATGTCAAAGTACAGACGTTGCTAAGATACTGAAGAGATTTAGTATGGAACAATCCAAGAGGGGATTGTTTCCAGCATCACATGACATTCATCTTTGCAAGAAAATGTGTCCTCAGACACATGAGAAATGAAAGATAATGGCAAGGACTTCATACGCATCAGCGATTGGGTCAGTCATGTATGACATGCTATGTATCTGAGGCTTACTAACGGTATGCTATCAAGCTGACCCAGGTGACCACCATTGGATGGTAGTCAAGACTATACTAAAGTATCTGAGGCTTACTAACGGTATGCTATTCTTTTATGGAGGAGATGGTCTAGTCATCAGAGGATATGCAGATGCTAGTTTTCAGACTGATCAAGATGACATGAAGTCGCAAACGGGATACATCTTCACTTTGAATGGAGGTGCAGTGAGCTGGAAGAGCTCAAAGCAGAGTGTGGTTGCAAATTATACAGCATAGTCTGAGTATATCGTAGCTTCTGAGGCAGATAAAGAAGCGGGTTGGATGCGAAGCTTCGTCCAAGAGCTATACGTGATATCAACAGTAAAGATCTCATCATACTGTATTGTGATAATACTGTAGCAGTGACTCTTGCAAAAGAGCCAAGGTCACATCAGCGGACGAAGCACATACTTCGAAAGTTTCATCTCTTGAGGGATTTTCTCAGAGAGGTGAAGTTGCAGTGAGCAATATTTCAACAGAAGACAACGTGTCAGACACCTTGACTAAAACCTTAACTCAACAGAAACATGATCATCATGTGAGGTCTAGCAGACTGAAATTCGTAGGCAGTTAGCTCTAGTTCAAGTGGGAGTTTGTAAGAGTTGGTGTCCTAGAACCAAATGAGTTTACTTTTATTTCATGGATATTTAATGTATTATTACATATTGTTCATTGTTATGCATGACTATGCTGTAATAATGTCCTAAAGTATTTGTTGCATTGATAAGGTCATGGGAGTTCACCGCTCTGATGAGAACCTTGAAATGCTATAACAATATTCTTAAATATAGTTCTATGGTTGGATGACATACTATGATGGGACGCATAACATGCAGACCGTCAGGTGTTAGTACTCATAAACATATGATACTTCCTCTCATGAAGTTCGCACTTCGTAATCTCAAAGATTGGAGATTATGAGAACAGACCAGCTAGTAGAAATTCAGCATGTTTTAGTGTTATCTGATATTTCTATCTTCGAGTGTGTGTAATGATCCTTAGACTTTAAGATTATTATTAATACGTGTCACGACTCGCGCACTTTGATTTACTAACGAAAAGTGTCACACAAACAGTTGGCAGGAAGTAGGGTACGTTGAGTGCGTCATAAGTGACATGTTATTAATGGATAAGTTGAGGAAGGATTTGTCCCTTCCATTTATAGAAGATGATATCTCGGCCCTTTGATTGAAATAGAACAGTCACGCGGAATTACATGGCCATGGTGTAACGATAGGTATATTTCAGGTAGTCAAAGAACGACGTATCAAACATAAAATTTGATGACACTACCATGAAACCTGCTTGATGAGATATTATGACAAATGGATTATATTACACAGTGAGCGTTCGTATGTTGATGTCGTTGTTCTGACTTTACGTTCTTTCTCTTGGGTGCTTTGACCCGTTGCTAGACAATACTCTTGGACTTTAGGCAAGACCGCCTAATGCCAACGAGAAATAATCTAGAGGGTCACACACTAAGTGTTTTTAGTGGTCTTAGTTAAATTCTATTTGAATTTAATTAATGAAATGAATATTATTCTCAAGACCGTGGAATAATTTTATTCAAGTTAAAATGATCGCATAAACTAAATTATTTATATTTATTTATTTTATTGAACATTTAATAAATATTTATTTACTAGTTTGTAAATAAAATATTTATTTAAGAGAATAAATTATTTATTTATTTATTCGGGTGATCAATAAATGGAAGTGGAGTTCGAGCGGACAAAGGTCGGTCCTGTAATAAAATAATTATTTTCAATATGGTAAATAATTATTTAACTAGTTGGCACAAGTTAAAAAAACAATGACGCTGTTATTATTTTGTGACGTAGAATTTTATTTTATAATTCTGTTTTGCGTAAGTTGACACACCCTGAATAATGATGCAGTATTATTATTATGAGCATGGGTTTTCTCTATGTTCATGAATGTATTTAATTGTTTCTATGCAGTTAAATATTGTAACTGAAATTCCATGTATATAAATAGACAAGTAGGTCTATTGTGCCACACAACACACCACATGCCTGGTGAATTGATAATTGTTGAGCCAAACAATTTCTCTCTCGAATCCTCTTCTCTCATCTCTCAAGAACGTGAGACGTTCTTCAAGGTTGACGAACAAGCGATCAAGAACGACTGACAGAAGACACTCGCTTCTCCGCGCTAGCACCCAGAGAACGAGCGCTGTTGATCGGAGGCCATCAGAGCACGTGTGGATCACCGCTAGAGGGATTCTAGTTTGGATCCTTACATGTGCAACAAGATAATCCGAAAGGGTCATTCCGAATGATCAACATCATCAACGAAGAAAAATACCAAATATCTAGGTATTATTTTCTATATGAAATTAATTAAATTAATTACAAACATGATGTGCAAGATCCTCTCTAAATGTTTCAGGCCTCTTTCACCTTTATCTAACTATTTGATTATATTCCGTGGAGACTGGCGTTCATCGTCGTATTGATCCCGGAATAATCATTGATCATGGTAAAAATAAAAGTTGGGTGTCATCCCAACAACGCTTCCGCTACACCCAGAACCTTTAGTCTAGATCCGTGATGACTTCTTTTTAATGTTTTTATTTGGATGAAATTGTTACGGTTCACACTTAACCTTTAAAAGTATCATTTGAAAAAAAAAATGAATTGGCTCTTAACATGCCTAAGATGGCTCATGATATACCCCAACATGCATTCCTGATCCTTGCAGGTTGGTGACATGCTCAATGGAATCAAATACATGCAAGTGAAATGAATTATCCATTGAATTAGAGTAAACCCACAATAGATTTTCCTAAAAAATAGCATAATCCATCTGAAAGTCGATCATCAATGAAAAAAACACATAAGATGAAAAGAGATAAATAAAAGATAAACAAGAAATAAATATAAAAATTCAAAAAAATATTTTATATATAATGTATGAAAAAGTAATCCCTCAGCTCACACCATTCCACCTATATAAAAGCATTCTCCACTATATGAAATTACATGAACTCCCATAAAAAAATTAAAATCCAATAATAACCAGAACAAAAAGTTGAAAATAACTCATTTAAAGAGAACATATGCCCCCAAAATTTTATGAAATAAAATGGAATGTCCATCCTACCAAATAATTTAAAACTCAAAACATGTCGATCAATAACATGAAACAAACATCTCGATCCCATATCAATAAATAAAACATGTTTATCAATAAGATGAACCCAAATCATTAAATGAATTTAATAATAGGGGTAATAAAATGAATTCTCAATAGGCCACCACCCATCATTCTGCATTTCATTCATTTAATTTTAAAAAACATAGATATTTTGAAATATAATGTGGATTATTTCATTTTCATATATAATTACATTTTAATAAAATAACACATCGAGTCTGTTTTAAATATTTAACTCTTTATTTTTATTAAATGAAATGAATCACATAAAGGTATCTATTTAAATCACACACCCCGTAAAAATACCCACATATTTGTTTCCATTTGAAATTTTCCATTATAAAATTTTTCAAAGAGGTTTTACAAACCCAACACGAATTGAAAGAATACAAATCAATAATGAATGAAACTATTTCATCTAAGGGAAAAAATAAATGAAACAAATGGGAAACAGAAAAGGTGGTATACAAATCAAGAATTCATAGAATATCATGAGAAGTTATGAAAATACACTTTGTCTTCACACCAACCGAAGTACACAAGTCATTGGCTCTAACCTATGTCCTAATGTTATAAAATTCAAGACACTATAAAAAGCATGGATTAATTACCAGGCCTATGGTGTGTCTAAAATGAACCCATATGATGGGCCTTCTCATAGTTTCATCGGGGCCACTTATCCACTTTCCCTTGAGAATAATCCTACTGGGGGGTTCAATAGTATTATGAAACCACTTAGTGTAGTATAAATTTAAACTCTCCACATTGCATCCCTATATCCCAAGACTAATAAAATTGGGTATGGAATAACCAATGACCACATTCAATATGAAGCATAATTAGTAAACTCACCCTCTCTCCTAGATCTCTATTAATAACATACCCTATGTTACATTGAAGACCTGACCACAACATACATCAATCACCACCCATAAATGTGGATTAGGATAGAGGCTTAGAGAGGGTTCCACACCCTCACAACTTTTGAAAACTATCAAAAGGTCCAAATGATCCTTTCTTTAATTTTACTAACATTCTGATTCATCTTCTACAATTTTTTAAAACCATCTCTAAAAACACTTTTTAAAATGATACACCAATAAATCTTCCACCCCACCCTTCAAATGAATTCAGATAACAACATAACTTTTATAAAATCCATAATGCTCAAATCATCATTTATTAATTTATTCCCTAACCAAAATTGTTAAAAAATAAATTTTAAGCATAAAATTTATTTATACCAATCCATTAACGAATTCATTTTCTAATAAATTGAATTTCAAGTCACACATTTAATTCCTGCTAAAATATTTGAGTGAAAATTTTTATGAAATAAAAAGTTATTATACCTATAAAATAAAAATTTAAATGGCATTTCATATGTTGTCATAGAGAAAATGAGAATAGTTTATGATGTATATAATTATTTTTTATCTAAAATCAAAAAACCCATCACATCATTTTCAAGACATGATAAAATCCAATTAACACACATAATATGACCATTGAAATTTAAAATAATAATTTTAGGAAGAAATCCATCAACAATTCAAAAATTTATAGCTACAGAATGAGAAAACCTACTTGAAATGCATGGATGATTTTCCAGAAGGTGATTCTTTTAATAGATAATTCTTCAATTATAATGTTGAAAACCATCTAAACCCTAAATACCTAAATCATGACCTTGTAAGAATTAAACTTTTTCAAATAATGTCATCCAACCAATGAAGAGGAATGATAGTAGATAATATAAGTAATGGGGGGAGGATTTCTAAACTCATAGTTATGAACCTCCATCATGAAGGAATCATGATGAAATTACATGGATGGAGAAGGTCAGAAGAATAGACATGTTTGATGGAGGTTTGGGAATGGGGTGCGATGTGAAGAGTGTGAGGGGAAGGTAGAAGAATCAGTTTCATAGAAAAAGAAATAATATAAAAAGGTAATAAATTTAATTAAATTACTAATAAACTCACATTGAATAACTATATTGTTTTTCAAAACAAGAGATAACTAATTTACACTCATTGGACACCCAAATTTTTACTTTTAATTATTACCCATAGGATCCTACATGGTTTTACAAACCATTCATGAACTACGCTAAATGAAACTATCCTAGTGTAAACCTGATACACCCATCTTCTAAATGATTTACAAATCATAAAGGTTTAATGTGACGACCTTTAAAAAATTAAAAAATCAAAAAATTACACCATGAAACACCTTTAATCTCATGAAGAACTTAAATGGTATTTAATTATATAAAATTATAAAAGAACTAAAATGTTTTGATGTATTATTATAAGTCGTATATTTCACAAGAGGCATCCATATTATATGTATGAGTCATCTAAATTCGATATAGAAATGATTTTTTATATATATGTATGGGAACTAATTCAATGTATGAACGGTATTATTCTATTTTCAAGATACTAAATACATTATTTGATTTATTCATAGATGATTATGTGTCTTTTTCACATGAATTCATGTCAATTATAGTCGAAAAAGAGAAATTAGACAATTAATAAAATTTTTACTTAAAAAACTGATGAAGATCTAATCATAAAAACATGTTTGAAAACATTATATAAACTGGTTAAAGATACTTAATGAAACTCATTAGAAAAATAAACAGGGACTCTATGAACTCCAAAACATATTTTTTCATTTAAAATGTTTGGGAAAAATTCATATATCCCGAAATATTCCCCTTTATGATGATAAAAAAATCCATTAAATTTAATCAAAATTCAATCAGAATTATTAAACATTTTATAACATTTGTTATTAAATCAGAATAAATTATTAAATATGATTATTAGATTATAAATGACAATAGTTTAAAATTTATTGGTTTTTAAAAGATCAATGATATTAAAGATAACAAATTTATAATCAATTATATTTTGTATCTACCAATATGATCACCCACTATTTGGGTTATAAAAACTAAAGTAAAAACCAACGGATATATCAAAACGTCTATGGTATACTATGATGAAAAATAGAGAGAATATAACACAAAAATTTATAATAATTATCCAGTGGCTATTCTAAAAGGTCAAAATTCAATAATACATTGTTGTAAGTAATCATAGTGACAAAATTGAGGTATTGGATATGTATTTTAACATTGAGTATGGGTTTTTAGAGTGGTTTAGGGAATAATAAAAATATTCAGGTTTGTAGTTTTGTAAGTAATGGCCTATGTGAAAATTTCCAAAGATATCTATTCTAGGTCAATCCCCATAATGAGTAGCTCAATGTTAATTTTGATATATATGATTTCATCTAGGATCATCAAGGATTTCATTCCATATAATTTTTTTATTGGTTTTAAAGGGAACACAATCTAACTTAAAAAAGTATAAATAATTTTATTTTATCCATGAATCATACCATAATATCATGTGATAGATTTATGAGATGATCATTGAGGACTAAAGGTGTATTATAATATCATTTTTTGTAATAACCTAGATATTTATTGAATAATACATTTTCATATCCATTAATATTTATGAATACGATATTAATTTTATGTTAATGACAACACTTTGTCCAATAGCGCACTCAACATGCAACAACAAGTTTCTTAGAAATCTTATGTTGCACACAACATTGAGTTATACTGAAAATTAATAATATAATAATAATATTATTTTTGGTAGTTAACGACTATCTTTGGAATGGAGGAAATGAATAATATCAACCAAATTATGAAATATGGTTTACACATGTTTGAATAATTATTCATTTATTACCAAATTTATTATAAATGGAAATAAAAACCAATTGAAGATAAAGGATGTGTTTTTAAGACAACCTATTTAAAAGAGAATAATTGTGTTTATAAAATCATATCACTATTTATGGATTTTTATTTAATAAAAAATATATTTTATATATTCAATGTAATGTTTTAATTTCATCTTATATATTTTCTAGATATTATATCAGAACAAATTTATTTTTTTCAGATAAAAGAAGTATTTTTCTCAAAATGGAGTTTTACCATCTTTTGATGGTGAACCCTTTTTAAAATATTTTTTTTCCAACTTTTATATGTTCTATTTGAAAAAATTAAGTTCTTATTTAGAAGAAGGATATCAAAATTTACTTTGGATGAAATTTTGGTATTTTTTTGATAAAGTTCATTTTTTATGAATAGTGAAAAATACTGCATTTTAATTCAAAACTGCATTTTTATCTAATTTATTTATATAGTTAGATTGTCATTTTCATTGGTTTTAAAGTATAATTGGATTATATTTTTATTATTTAATCCAATTTTGGTCATAGTAAGTAATTTTACTTTTATATTGGACATAAACTCTTGTCAAACTTTTGGTAGTTTTTACTTCTTAAAAACATGCTTTTTGGTTTCGAAATCGAGAATAAATTTTAAATTAATTACTAAAACTTCCATGTTTTGAATTAAAAAAATGTATTCCATATTTACAATCAGAAGGTCCAAATTGTGTGAATATTTACCTTTTATTTTTAGACATTATGAATAGTAACTTTAGTAATTATTTTATTCACCATGGTTAAAAGGCAAATATAGTAAATAAGGGTAAAAAATAATATTATAATAATATTAAATTACACTAAAATATGTCCTAAATCTATTGGATGAGATATTCCCGACCATAGAAATCTTTTGGTCGATTTTGGGACCCCATGGATCCACTTGGGCGTGATAATGTCATGTTATATTAATTAATTTAAAGTAAAGAGAAGAATAACAGAAACATGTATCTTTTATTAAAAAACATTATATGGGGTTATATGATCGATTTCTTAGACTATAAATAGTCCTTATAAATCTAATGATATTTCTTACATCATGATATTTTATTTATAACTTTTAGACATCAAATAAATAAATTTATTTATGACATAATGATGATGTAGTGATTACCTTATTAATGGATGATTAAAATAAATGAGATTAAAAATATTAAAATAAATTTATTTTGAAACTTTTTATGTCATCCACGAATTTTATGGATGTTTATGACTTGTTATATTTTAATTAATGATGTTTTTTGAAAAAATAAAGTTTTTATTGATTTTTAAAAAAGTCATGATATGAATAGTATTAAAATTGACATAAATGGGTTTTTAAAACAAGTAATATTTTATTAAATTATATAATACTACTAAAAATCAAAGATTTGGCCTAATGACTTAGATAATGTTGAAAATTTCATTAATGAACCACTTGAGGTTCTATTTTCATTTTATACTAACTATATTAACAATATAGTATGAAAATACAATAAGACATGGTAAGAGTCAAATTAGTTAACTAATGGTTAAAGCTAATAGAAAAGGTTAAATTTGCGTCCTAGACTTATCTAAAACATATTTGTTGAGAGGTTGTCAACAAAAAAGAATATTATCTTTGAAATAAATGACTTTGGGACCCTTTGAAATTAAAAATATTTTTATAATAAAATAATATTTCAATACCTTCCTAAAGTGCCCATCCTCCCTCTTATAAAAGGGCATCACCTCTACCCATTTAATCACACCTCTCAACCCCATTGGATCATCCAAATTCTTCCCAAATAAGCTCCCAACATCCCTCTCTTCCTCCTAGAATCCTTAACTTTTGCAGAAGGAAAGTCAAGAAAGCCATTTGGCTCAGATCAATGGGAGTTAAACGTTTTAAGAGGTAACGTCTTCTCTAAAGATCCTTCCCATTATTTTACTTCTTCACTCCCTATTATATTATTATTATTTGATTACATAATAACAACAGTATCTTCAATATACTAGTATGTTTTTATGGGAAGTATTCGAATTGTACTTACACACACCTCCATCTAATGGATATGAACATATTGTTTCTGTGTACGACGAGCTGTTGCCTCACAAAACGATGATTGTTTGATTTTCCCCTACCACTTGTCATGGTGGAAATTATGATGGAACTGTATTTATATGATATATATTATTTTTATATTTACTCTATGATAATATAATTTCTATTTACAAACATACCTTTATGCTTGTCATGATGTGTAAATACGATAATTTCATTTGAAGAAGTGCAGACTACTACCCACTCAAAGTGATATGACTCGTTCATTCCATACATGGAATGTATAAAGGATGAAATTAATGAAAATATATGACATATAAAAAATATTACATTATATGGAATTATAATATACTTATGTATCATTTAGTTTTAATCCCTTTAAATATGAAAAAGAAATGAAAGTAGCGTTCATGCGTATGTACGACATGCCGTCTCCATGAACGGTACATTTCATTTCTTATCTCCAAATGCTATGGACTATTATAAATACATATATACTGGATATAAATACATATTTACCAGATATATATGATATTTATATCATGAATAGGATTCTTGAGATAATGGATTTTTGACCACATGGACAATTTGTAATTATAACATGTACATTTTTGACTCAAGTACCGAATATTGACAAAACGTCTGATATGAACATAAATAAATATGTAAATTTTTAACATGGTAATAAGTGATATAAAAGGAAAATTAAACATGAAAAGGTTCTGAAGAAAGCAGAAATTAACTTATGTTTATTATTCAGGAAGAACAAAAAGTATATGTGACGAGTCAGACTCAAGGTAAGGGAACCTTTTAGCGTCCTCTTTTAGTCAAAGACTTCTTTTATGTTATGTATTTTAATTTAAATTTTCAAATTTTGGGATATGTTCTTATATATCATTATTTCTTTCCATTTTATGTCCAAGTGACGAGGGACCATTTTTTCTCTTATCGAATCATTTTTTGAATTTTTAAGTGACACTGACAGGATGCCGAATTTTCGTAAGGGAACTTCCTAACCCAATTTCCACTCGTTGGGTTTTACGCATACTTTGTTGATTATATTATGCAAAAATTATTGTGGAATCACTATTTATATATTTATATATAAGTTTCCACTTATCTTTTTGTATATATATTATTGCTACACATAATCATCCCATTGATAAATTCTTACGTCATTTATACCATCATTGTAAGGGACTTCATCTAAATATCCTTTAATTGAGGAATATCTTGATGTTATGTACCTTTATTATCCTATAAAGTGTATATACAACCATTTGAATCGTTATATCATGAATTACTACATTCTCATGATATTTAGGGTTTTGACTAATGTTATTCCTTGATTTTTTTAATCAAGTGTTTCTCAAGTGGAAAATGTATCTTTAACTAAAACATCATTTTTAATGTTTTTAATATTTATTCTTCTAAAACATTCTATTTCATGTCCATTTTTTTAATTTGTTTTCTATGAATTTGTTTATATATACATGAATATTTTAAAATTTCTAATTCTTTAAAATGTTTCAAAGTGGTATGAGACACTTTGATTCAAAAATATTTTTATTAAAAGTTTTAAATGGTTTTGGAAATGGATTGAGTATTTAAATATTTTGAAATTGTTTCTTGTGGTTGGAAATGAAATGTTATTAGTGAAATGTTGATATTCACCATATTTTATGTTTTATGATTGTATAATGGTACATGTACATTTGATGGGTGGTTAGGTGATAAACCAATTATGAGTGGTTACATGATAAACCAAATGACGGGTGGTTCTATGATAAACCAAGGATGGGTGGTTACGTTATAACCTCTAACACATTGGGTATGGAAGTTGGCCGTATGGTTATTCCATTTAGTGATATTTGTGTAATTTTACCGTATGGTTATTCCATTTAAATATGTTTATGTCCCAAGTTACCTTTATATACTATAAGTTTCTTTATATGGTCATTATGGTAATATTTTGGTTAAAAAGGGTAACCAATGAGATTATTTTCAGTGAAGCGTTTTTGCTACTTCTTAACGGTGAAAAGTATTAATTTATGATAATTTTTTAATGGTATACATGTTTTTGCAAGACTAACAGTTTTAATTCATTATGTATCCCATACTGAGCTTCTTGTGCTCATCCCATGTTTTGAAATATTTTTCACATGACGTAAAGAAGAATAGATTCAAGGATGGGATCAAGGAAAATCCATGTCGTTTAAAACATGAAACAAAACATGTTTCTTTTTAAAGAGTTTTTGTTTTCTAAAAAAATAGATAGTAAGTAGAAGTGTCCACTTATAATACTCAAGTTGTTATGTATAAGTTGTGACCTAATTATCTAAAGCTCTAAACCTGAAAAGATCCTCAATGTGAATTAATGTCCAATTATTGACTTATCTCCAGAATAAGTAATGCTTGAGGCTGGGGCCTTATAGTTGGTATTAAAGGTCAGTTTAGATAGCTTTAGAGGTTAGGGTGTTATTTAAGCATAAGTTACATGTTTTATATAACCACATTAGTTATCATATTGGACAAAGTCATAGTTATTTTAGTTAAATTGAATGAGTTTATGATAACATGAATAAGAATATCTTAGTGTTTACCCTCCTTATACGATATTATATGATGATTTTACAGATATAATCACACTGAACTTCTTGGTTTTAGTAAATGGATGGATCTATCAGGCACCAAAGTAATAATGGATGTGAAGGAAACTATGGTAGTTTTCTTAATGAGGAACTATATAAAAAGGCATTTGGAATGAGAACTCTTGTGGTCATTCTTAACCAACTATCTGGAGTCATGATTGACCACTTGAACCTTGGTGATTTTTCTATGGCATCATATATGTGAGAAAAGGATCCCAATGGATGTTCAAATAATAATCATAAAGGTACGTATATTCAAAAACCTATGTATCAAAGATGTGGATAGAAACACTTAGGAAAATTCCTCAAAGGGATAGGAATATGTTTCAGATGTGGTAATGACAGTCATTAAGCAATAACGTACCATGAAAAAAGGAAGCGTCTAGTTGAATCTAGGAAATGGAAAGAATTTCTTTCTAATGTATCAATTGAATTTTTTAAATGTGGTGTGCACAGTCATTATATGAATAGATGTCCTAAGAAGAAGGTTCGGGAATGAGATCATCATGATCATAAAAATATATGTTTACCAATTCCAAATGTCATTCCAATTGGAGATGAGGAAACTAAAAATGACCTATAAAAGGCATGAATTATTTAATAGCTCATGTTTTGACATTATTGAATCTCAGGACATTATGCATGATTTTGTTTTTAGCAAAGAAGTATAAAATAATAAGATGAAAAATATGGATAAATGACCATAAAGAATTTTTGATGATTAATAAGTCTAAATTTTAGTAATTGAAGAGTTATGTTGGATCTATGGATGATGATATGTTTAAAATGTATTACTCATGGGATTAAATTGGAAGAAATCTAGTATTTTTAACACTTAATATTATTATATAAAAATGTTAATTGTGGAAGAATTATCTTTTCTTTTGTGGATATAGTTACAAAGAACCATTTGGTTTTATATGATCCTTAAATTTGAGGCAATTAAGGGTTATCACTTTTTGGAATGAAAAATTAAAGGTATGGGATAAACTTTGTGGTTAAAATATATTATGGTTATTTTTTATGAGTTTATCTCGTTTTTGTAATTTTTTAAGAATTATATAGTTTCAGTAAAAGGACTACACATAGGAAGGGTGACAACCTGTCGCATTTGGCAAGGCTATGATAATCGAACCCACAACCAAAGTGCAACTTTGATTTATTATCAACCATAGGACTATGTGAAGTCCCAAGTTAATATGGATAAATATTTTTATTAAAATGATTTTATGGGTCAAGAATAAGTTGATTTTGGGTACTTATTTTTTTTCAAATATATATCCTTAGTATAAAAAAATGATTTTGTGATTAAGTGATAAATGTTATTTTGAAAGACGTTCACTCTTTTGGGAACACTATATGCCTAAGGAAATTAGAATAATATAGGATTACATTTGAGGAGTAATGGTGGAATTTTATTTTGGAATAATCTATCTTTTTATTGTGAACTTATTGTGATCTGGTTTTTTTATGGAAATGATTAACCTATCATGAATATGTGATTAGGTTAATTACCTTAGATTATGATAATTTATAAGTAGTCGATGTTATTTGGAGATAAATTTTATGATTTATCATGGAAGACTATGTGATAAAATCCTTCTAAATTATGTGTTTCCATCTTAGTTTGGATTATTTAAAAGAATTTTAAGGACAATTGTTTATTTAATGGTCATTGTTGAACATTGGGTATTGTTTGTTGAGTTTTTGAGATTAAAGGATTATTCTTTTCTGGGGGATTATCTGATCTTATACTAACCATTTTGGTTTTTGTTAATTTCTAAAGATAGGGGAAATATATATTTCATCTTTTTTGGATTATTTTATAATTTAGAAGATGATTCTAGCGCTTTAGGTGTTACCAAGTCATGATGAATACTCATCATTTGGAGAAAAGATGAGTTTGTAGTAGAAATTTAATAAATGATAAAAGTTTGCATGAAAAATAAGTATATTTTCTTATAATCTTAGTCAATATCATAAATAAATTCCTCAAAATTATGAAAAGGATCTTAAAACAAAAACTTTATCTATTCACGTTTCCTATAGGGGAATCAAATACTGTTTAACCCATCACAAGTTTATGGTTTTCTGGTAGTTAACTTTCTCCTGACCATGTTTTCTATCACTATCCATCCGAACATGACACTTAGTTTCTCTTCCATATCCATGTATTCCTATATGGAATCCTAGTATGGGTTATCTTGGGCGACCTTTGTAATTATCTTTATTTATTTTAAAGTGATAGGTTTATTGACTCTTTTTTTATTGTGGGAATTTTAATGAAGTTTCCAAGCCCAATTTTGAAATTGTGAGGATGCAATTTCTAAAAGGGTGGAAGGATGTAATGACCCATGTATTTATAGAACAATACATTTTCATATCTATTTATATTTATGAATAAGATATTAATATTATTTTAAATAGAATACTTTTTTCATTAGCATACTCAACACACAACAACTGGTTTCTTTGAAATCTTACATTACACACAACATTGAGTTATACTGAAAAATAATAAATTAATAGTATTATTATTTTTTGTAGTTAACACCTAGCTGTTTGAATGGAAGAAATGAATAGTATCAACTAAATTCTGAAATATGGTTTAAACATGTTTAAAAAATGATTTATTGGTTACCAAGTATATTATAAATGGAAATAAAAACCAATTTAATATAAAGGATGTGTTTTTATGAAAACCTATTTAAAAGAGAATAATTGAGTTTATAAAATAATACTACTCTTTATGTATTTTTATTTAATGAAAAATATATTTTATATATTCAATGTAATGTTTTAAATTTATATTATATGTTTTCTAGATATGATATCGAAACAAATTCAAATTTTCAGATAAAAGAAGTAATTTTCTAAAAATGTAGTTTTACCGCCTTTTAATGGAGAACCCTTCTTAAATATAGTTTTTCTAACTTTTATATGTTTTATTAGACAAAATTAAATTATTCTTTACAAGAGGGTCATAAAAATTTACTTTGGATGAAATTTTGATATTTTTCTGATAAAGTTTGTTTTTTATGAATAGGGAAAAATACTGCATTTTAAATCAAAACTACATTTTAATCTAATTTATTTATATAGTTATATTATCCTTTTAATTGGTTTTAAAGTATAATTTGATTAAATTTCTATCATTTAATACAATTTTGAACATTTTAAGTTATTTCACTTTTATATTGGACATAAACACTTGTCAATCTGTTGGTAGTTTTTATTTCTTAAAAACATGCTTTTTGGTGGCGACAACAAGAATAAATATTAAATTAATTACTGAAAATTCTGTGTTTTGAATTTTAAAAAATGGATTAAATATTTTTAATTAGAAGGCCTAAAGAGTTTGAATAGGTACCTTTAATTTTTAGTAATTATGAATAGTAATTTCAGTAATTATTTTATTTATCATGGTTAAAGGGTAAATCTAGTAAATATGGGTAAAAAAGAATATTATAATAATATTAAACTACCCTAACATATGTCTTAACCCTATTTGATGAGATATGTCTGACCATGGGCATCCTTGGGTCGGTTTTGGGACCCCATGGATCCACTTGGGAGTGATAATGACTTGTTATATAAATTATTTAAAGTAAAGAGAAAAATAACATAAACATGTGTCTTTTATTAATTTTTTTATATGGGGTTATATAATTGATCTCTTAAAAATATAAATAATCCTTATAAATATAAAGATATTTAAAACATCATGATGTTTTATTTATAATTTTTAGACATCATATAAATAAATATATTTGTGACACAATGACGATGTAGTGATTACCCTATTAATGAATGATTAAACTAAATGAGATTATAAATATTAAAATAAATTTATTTTGAAACTTTTTTATGCTATCCACGAATTTTATGTATTATTATGACTTGTTATCTTTGAATTAATGAAGTTTTGTAAAAAAAAATCATGTTTTGTTGGAAATCTAAAAAAGTCATGATATGTAGAGTATAAAAATTGACATAAATGAGTTTTTAAAACAAATAATATTTTATTAAATGATATAATAATCCTAAAAATATAAGATTCTTCCAAATGATTTATATAATGTTGGTAATTTCATTAATGAACCACTTTAGGTTCTATTGTCATTTTATAGTAAGTATATTAACCATATTGTATGAATATACAAGAAGACATGGTAAAAGTCAAATTAGTTATCTAAGGGTTAAAGCTAAATGATAAGGTTAAATTTGTGACCTAGACTTGTCTAAAACCTATTGGTTGAGAGTTTTTAGAACCAAAATCATATTATATTTGAAATAAATGACATTGGGACCATTTGAAACTGAAAATATTTTCATAATAAAACAATATTTCAATACCTTCCTATAGTGCCCCTCCTCCCTCTTATAAAAGGGCATCACATCTACCCATTTAATCCCACCTCTCAAGCCCCTTGGCTCATAAAAAATATTCCCAAAAAATCTCCCAACATCCCTCTCTTCCTCCTAGAAGCCTTAACTTAGGAACAAGTAAACTCAAGAAATCCTTTTGGTTTAAATCATAGGGAGTTACACGTTTTAAGAGGTAGTGTCTTCTCTAAAGTTTCTTTCCATTATTTTACTTCTTCACACCCTATTATATTATTATTCTTTAATTACATAACAAAAACAGTATCCTCAATATACTAGAATGTTGTTATGAGAAATATTCTAACTACACTTACACAAACCTCCATCTAATGGATACGAACATACTGTTTCTGTGTACGACGAAATGCTGCCTCACGAAACGATGAATGTTCGATTTTCCCGTACCACCTATCATGGTGGACATTATGATAGAAATGTTTTTATATATGATATATATTATATTTATATTGTATCTATGATTATGTAACTTTTATTTACAAACAAACCTTTATGCTTTTCATGATGTGTAAATACGATAATTTCATTTGAGGAAGTGCAGACTACCGCCCCCTAAAAGTGATATCACTCGTTAATGTCATACATGGAACATATAAAGGATGGAATTAATGAACCTATGTACTGTATAAAAGATATGATATTTTATGGAATTATAATATACATATTTATCGTTTAGTTTTAATTCATTTAAATATAAAAAATAAATGAATGTAGCGTTCGTGTGTATGTACGGCTTACCGTCTCCATGAACGGTGTATTTCATTTCTTATCTCCAAATGTTATGGATTATTATAAATAAATATATATTGGATATAAATACTTATATACCAGATATATATGATAATTAAATCATGAATATTATTCTGGATATAATGGACTTTTGACCACATGCAAAATTTGTAATTATAACAAGTTCATTTTTGACTCAAGTACCAAATATTAACAAAACGTCTGATTTGAACCTAAATAATTATGTAATTTTTATAACATGGTAATAAGTGATATACAAGGAATAATAAACTTAAAAATGTTTTTAATCAATTATAAATTAACTTATTTTTATTATTCAGGAAGAACAAGGAGCATACATGACGAGTCAGACTCAGGGTAAGAGAACCTTTCAGCATCCTCTTTTAGTTAAATAATTATTTTATGTTATGTATTTTAATTTTAATTTTAAAATGTTGGTATATTTTCTTATATATTTTTATTTCTTTCTAGTTTAGGTCCATGTGATGAGGGGCCCTTTTTTCTTTCATTGAATCATTTTATGAATTTTTAAGTGATGCCGTTAGGCTGCTGAATTTTCATAAGGGAACTTCTTTATCCAATTTAAACTCATTGGGTTTTACGCATACTTCGTTGATTATATTATGCCAAGGTTATGTTTGGAATCACTTTTTATTAATTTATGTTTTAATTTCCACTTATCTTTGTGTAGATATACTATTTCTACACATAATCACCCCATTGATAAATTCTTACGTCATTTATACGATCATTGTAAGGGAATTCCTCTCAATCTCATTTCATTGAGGAATATATTGATTTTATGCACCTTTATTATCCTATAAAGTGTCTATACAACCGTTTTACTCATTATATCATGAATTAGTACATTCTCATGATATTTAGGGTTTTGATTAATGTTATTCCTTGATTTATTTTATTCAAGTGTTTATCAAGTTGAAAAGGTCTCTTTAAATAAAATATTGTTTTTAATGTTTTAAATATTTATTATTCTAAAACTTTATATTTTATGTCCATGTTTTCAAAATGGTTTCTATGAATTTATTTATATGGAAATGAATTTTTTAAAATTTCCAATTCTTTAAAATGTGTCAATGTGGTATGGGACACTTCGATTCAAAAATCTCTTTATTAAATGTTTAAAATGGTTTTGGAAATGGATTGAGTATTTAAATATCTTGAAATTGTTTCTTGTGATTGAAAATGAAATTTTATTAGTGAAATGTTTATATTTGCAATATTTTATGTGTTATGATTATATAATGGTACTTAGACATTTGACGGGTGTTTACGTGATAAACCAATGAAGGGTGGTTACATGATAAATCAAATAACAAGTGGTTCTGTGATAAAACAAGGACGAGTGGTTATGTTACAACCTCGAATGAATTGGGTATGGAAGTTGGCCATATGGCTATTCCATTTAGTGATATGTGTGGAAATTGACCGTATGGTTATTTCATTTATGTTTGTTTATGACCCAAGTTACCTTTATATAGTATATGTTTCTTTCTATGTGATTTATAGTAATATTTTGGTTGAAAAAAGGTAAGAAATGAGATTATTTTCAGCGAAGTGTTTTTTATACTTCTTAAAGGTGAAAAGTATTACTATATGATAATGTTTTCATGGTTTACATGTTTTTTAAAGTCTAACATTTTTCACTCATTATGTATCCCTTATTGATATTTTTGTGATCATCCAAAGTTTTGAAATGTTTTTTCAAAGGACATAAAGAATAATAACATCAAGGATGGGATAAAGGAAATTTCATTGTGTTTAAAAAATTAAATGAACCATTTTTATTTTTAAAGAGTTTTTGTTTTATAAAAAATGGATAGTGAGTAGAAGTGTCTAATTATAATATTCAAGTTGTTATGTATAAGTTATGACCTAATTATCTAAAGCTCTAAACTTGAAAATATCCTCAATGTGAATTCATATCAAATTATTGATTTATCTCTAGAATAAGTAATGTTTTAGGATGTGGCCTTATAGTTGGTATCAGAGGTCATTTTACATAACTTTAGAGGTTAGGGTGTTATTTAATCATAAGTGACATGTTTTATATAACCACAGTGGTTATCATATTAGAAATATTAATATATATTTTAGATAAATTTAATGAGTTTAAGATAACATGAATAATCATATATTATTGTTTACTCTCCTCATAAGACAATATATGATGATTTTAAGGATATACTAACACTGAATTATTTGGTTTTAGTAAATGGATTGATCTAGAAGGCACCAACGTAATAATGTATATGAATAAAACCGTGGTGGTTTTCTGAAAGTGAAACTAAATAAAATGGTATATGCAATGAGAACTCTTGTGGTTATTCTTAACCAACTATCTAGAGTCATGATTGACCACTTAAACCTTGGGGTTTTTTTCCTAAGGCATCATATATGAGAGAAATGAATCCTAATGGAATTTCAGGTAATAATAATAAAGGTACGTATATTTAAAAACCTATGTGTCATGGATGTGGAAAGAAACACCTAGGAAAATTTTTCAAAGGGATGGGAAGATGTTTCAGATGTGGTAATGAAGGTCATAAAGCAATAACCTGCCATGGAAAAAGGATGCATCCAATTGAATCTAGTAAAGGGATAGAAGTTCTTTCCGAAGGATCAATTGAATATTTTAAATGTGTTGTACATAGTAATTATACAGATAGATGTACTATAAAGAAGGTTCAGGAATGGGATCAACAAGATTTTACAAATATATGTTTACATATTACTAATTTCATTCTAACTGATGATGAGGAAATTGAAAATCACCTATGAAAGGTATGTATTATTTATTAACTCATTTTATTACATTATTGAATCTTAGGACATTATGCATGATTTTTTTTGTAGGAAATAAGTATAAAAGAATAATATTGAAAAATACGGATAAAGGATCATGAATAATGTTCGATGATTAATATTTCCAAATTTTAGGAATTGAAGAGTTATGTTGGATCTATATATGATGATATGTTTAAAATGTATTACTGATGGGATTAAAATGGAATACTTGTAGTATTTTTAACTCTTATGTTTGTTATATAAAAATTATAATTGAGTAATAATTATATTTTCTTTTGTGTATATAGTTATAAATAACCATTTGATTTTATATGATCCTTGAATTTGAAGCAATTAAGGGTTATTACTTTTTGGTATGAAAAAAGTGAGGTATGGGAAAACCTTTGAGGTTAAAATATGTTATGTTTATTTTTTATAATTTTATATCATTTTGGTAATGTTTTAAGAATTATATAGGCTTAGGAAAAGTACTACCCACAAGAAGGGTGACAACCCGTCACATCTGGCAAGGCTGCAGGAATCAAACCCACCACTAAAGTGCAACTTGGATTTATCCCCTACCACCAGACTACGTGAAGTCCCTGATTAGTATGACCAATTATTTTTAGTTAAATGATATTATGGATCAAGATTAAGTTGATTTCTAGAACTTATGTTTTATCAAATGGATATCCTTAGTATAGGAAAATTATTTTGTGATTAAGTGATAAATGTTATTTTGGAAGACATTCGCTCTTTTGGGAACACTATATACCTAAGGAAAATAGAATACTATGAGATTTCATTTGAGGATTAATGGTGGAATTTTATTTTTTTAGAATATATTTTTATATTTTGTACTTATAGCAATTTGGGTTTTTATGGGAATGATTAACCTATCATGAATATGTGATTAGGTTAATTACCTTTCATTATGTCACTTTACGAGTAGTCGATGTTATTTGGAGATAAATGTAAAGATTTATTATGGAAGACTACGTGATCAAATGATTCTAAATTTTGGGTTTCCATATTAGTTTGGATTATTTTAATTAATTTTACAGAAAATTGTTTATTGAATGGTCTTTGTTGAACTTTTGGTATTGTTTGGTGAATTTTGGAGATTAAAGGATTATTATTTTTGGGGGATTATCTGATATTGTACTAACCATTTTTGTTTTGGTTAATTTCTAATGACATGGGAAATATAAATTTCATATTTTTTGGATTATGTGATTCTCTAGAATTTGATTCTAGAGCATCAGGTGTGACCATGTCCTCATGAATACTCATCATTTGGAGAAAAGATTAGTTTGTAGTAGAAATTTAGTAAAGGATGAAAGTATACATGAAAATTAAGTATATTTCATTATGTTCTTAGTCAATACCATAAATAAATTCCTCAAATTTATTAAAAGGAAGTTAATTTTTTTTTCGTTCACTTTTCCTACAAGGGGATTAAAGACTGTTTAACCCATCATGAGTTTATGGTTTTCTGGTAGTTAACTTTCTCCTGATCATATTTTTTTGTCACTCTTCATCAGAACTTGACACTTAGTTTCTATTTCATATCCATGTTTTCCTACATGGAATCCTAGTATGGGTTATTGTGTGTGACCTTTTTACCTATCTTTATTTCTTTTAAAGTTATAGTTTTATTGACACTTTTTTTATTGTGAGACTTTTAATGAAGTTTCCAAGCCCAATTTTAAAAGTGTGGGGATGAAATTTGTAAAAGAGGGGAAGGATGTAACGACCTGTGAATTTATAGAATAATAAATTTTCATATCTATTAATATTTATGAATAAGATAACAATTTTATGTTAAAGTGAACACTTTGTCCAATAGTACACTCAAAATGCGACAACGAGATTCTTTGAAATCTTATGTTGCACACAACAATGATTATACTGAAAAATAACACAATAATAATATTATAATGTTTGGCAGTTAATGCATAGTTGTTGGAATGGAAAAAATGAATAGTATCAACTAAATTCTGAAATATGGTTTACACATGTTTAAATAATGATTCATTGTCTACCATGTTTATTATAAATGGAAATAAAAACCAATTGAATATAAAGGACATGTTTTTATGAAAGCATATTTAAAAGAGAATAATTGAGTTTATAAAATCATATCACTCTTTATGGATTTTAATTTATTGAAAAATGTATTTTATATATACCATTTAATGTTTTAAATTCATCTTATATGTTTTCTAGATATGATATAGGAACAAATTCATTTTTTTTGGATAAAAAAGAATTTTACTAAAAATACAGTTTTACCGCATTTTGACGGTGAACCCTTTTTAAATATATTTCTTCACACTTTGATATGTTCTATTTGAAAAAAATTAAATTCTTATTTAGAATAGGTACATAAATATTAACTTTGTATGAAATTTTGGTATTTTTTGATAAAGTTCATTTTTTATGAATAGTGAAAAATATTGCATTTTAATTCAAAACCGCCTTTACATATAATTTATTTATATAGTTAGATTTTAATTTTAATTGATTTTAAAGTATAATTGTACAATATGTTTACCATTTTTTCTAATTTTTTTCATTGCAAGTAATTTCACTTTGATATTGGAAATAAACACTGGTCAATCTTTTGGTAGTTTTTATGTCTTAAAAACATGCTTTTTGGTTTCGACAATGGGAATAAAATTTAAATTAATTAATGAAACTTCTGTGTTTTGAATTTGAAAAAATGGATTCCATATTTGGAACCATAACTTCCAAATTGTGTGAATATGCACCTTTTATTTTTAGACATTATGAATAGTAACTTCAGTAATTATTTTATTTACCTTGGTTAAAGGGTAAATCTATAAATAAGGGTAAAAAATAATATTATAATAATATTAAACCACCCTAACATATATCCAAACTCTATTGGATGAGATATGTTTGTCTATGGGAATACTTGTGTCGATTTTGGGATCCAATGTATCCACCTTGGAGTGATAATGACATGTTATATTAATTAATTTAAAGTAAAGAGAAAAATAACCTCAACATGTATCTTTTAATAAAACAATTTTTATATGGGGTTATATAATTGATTTCTTAGAATATAAATAGTCCTTATAAATCTAAGGATACTTCCTACATCATGATATTTTATTTATAATTTTTATACATCAAATAAATAAATATATTTATGACAAAATGATGATGTAGTGATTACCTTATTCATGAATGATTAAAATAAATGAGATTATAAGTATTAAAATAAATTTATTTTGAAACTTTTTATGCCATACATGAATTTTATGGATGTTTATGACTTGTTATATTTTAATTAATGATGTTTTTTCTAACAAATCACGTTTTTATGAATTTTTAAAAAAGTCATGATATGAATAGAATAAAAATTGTGATAAATGAGTTTTTAAAAAAAATACTATTTTATTAAATGATATAATAGTCCTAAAAATATAAGATTCGGCCGAATGACTTAGATAAAGTTGAAAAATTAATTAATATACCACTTGATGTTCTATTTTTATTTTATATTAACTATATTACCCATATAGTATGAATATATAAGAAGACATGGTAAGAGTCATATTAGTTAACTAATGGTTAAAGCTAAAATATAATGCTAATTTTGTGTCCTAGACTTGTATAAAACATATTGGTTTAGAGTTTTATTACACAAAAACATCTTATATTTGAAATAAATGACTTTGGGACTATTTTAAACCGAAATTAATTTTATAATAAAATAATATTTCAATACCTTCCTAAAGTGCCCCTGCTCCCTCTTATAAAAGGACACACCTCTACCCATTTAATCACACCTCTAAAGACCCTTGGATCATCCAAAATCTGCCCAAATAATCTCCAAAGAACCCTTTATTCCTCTCAGAAGCCTTAACTTATGCACAAGTCAATTGAAGAAAGTATTTTGGCTCAAATCAAATGGAGTTACACATTTTAAGAGGTATTGTCTTCTCTAAAGTTCATTTCCATTATTTTACTTCTTCACTACCTATAGTATTCTTATTTGTTGATTACATAAAAAAATTATCCTCAATATACTAGGATATTTTTATGAGAAGGATTATATATACACTAACACACACCTCTATCTAATGGATACAGACATATTGTTTCGTGTACGACGAACTGCCGCCTCACGAAACGATGACTATTTGATTTTCCCCTACCACCTCTCATGGTGGACATTATGATGGCACTGTATTTATATATGATATATATTATATTTTTATTATATCTATGATACTTTAATTTTTATTTAAAAACATACCTTTATGCTTTTCATGATGTGTAAATACGATAATTTCATTTGAGGAAGTGCGGACTACCGCCCCCTCAAAGTGATATGACTCGTTCATGCCATACATGGAACATATAAAGGATGTAATTATTAATATTTTGTAACATATAAAAAATATTATATTATATGTAATTATAATATACCTATGTATCATTTATTTTTTATTCCTTTAAATATGAAAATGTAATGAAAGTAGCGTTCATGCATATGTACGACTTACCGTCTCCATAAACGGTGCATTTCATTTCTTATCTCCAAATGTTATAGACTATTCTAAATACATATATACTGGATCTAAATAAAAATATAATAGATACATAATATATTTAAATCATGAACTTGATTATGTAGTTAATGGAATTTTGACCACATGGACAATTTGTAATTATAACAAGTTCATTTTTGACTGATGTACCGAATATCATCAAAATGTCTGATATGAACATAAATAATTATGTAATTTTTATAATGTGGAAATAAGTGATATAATAGGAATAATAAACCTTAAAAGTTTCTGAATCATTTATAAATTAACTGAAGTTTATTATTTAGGAAGAACAAGGAACATACGTGACGAGTCAGACTCAAGGTAAGGGAACCTTTCACCGTCCTCTTTTAGTCAAAGACTTATTTTATGTTATGTATTTTAATTTAAATTTTCAAATGTTTGGATATTCTCTTATATATCCTTATTTCTTTCCATTTTACATATAATTGATGAGGGACCATTTTTTTCTCTCATCGACTCATTTTCATAATTTTTAAGAGACACTGTTAGGCTGCCAAATTTTTGTAAGGGAACTTCTTAACCTAATTTCCACTCATTGGGTTTTATGCATACTCTATTGATAATATTATGCCAAGATTATGTGTATAATCACAATTTATATATTTATGTTTTAATTTACACTTCTCTTTATGTAGATATACTATTGCTACACATAATCACCCCATTGATAAATTCTTACGTCATTTATACGATCATTATAAGGGACTTGATCTCAATCTCCTTTTATTGAGGCATATCTTGATGTTATACAACTTTATTATCCTATAATGTGTATATATAAATTCTTGACTCATTATTCCATGAATTAGTATATTCTCATTATATTTAGTGTTTTGATTAATGTTATTCCTTAATTATGTATATTCATGTGTTTCTCAAGTGTAAAAGGTCTCTTTATCTAAAACATCGTTTTTAATCTTTTAAATGTTTGTTCTTATAAAACCTTCTATTTCATGTCCTTGTTTTGAAAATGGTTTCTATTTATTTATTTATATGGGCATTAATGTTTTTAAAATGTCTAATTCTTTAAAATGTTTCATAGTGGTATGGGACACTTTAATTCAAAAATATCTTTTTTTAAATGTTTTAAATGGTTTTGGAAGTGGATTGAGTATTTCAATATCTTGAAATGATTTCATGTGATTGAAAATGAAATATTATTAGTGAAATTTTGATATTCACAATATCGTATGTGCTATGATTATATAATGGTACTTGGACATTTTACGGGTGGTTACGTGATAAAATAAATGATGGGTGGTTATATGATAATCCCATGATGGTTGGTTACATTATAACCTCCAATGCATTGGGTATGGAAGTTGGCCATATGGATATTCTATTTATAAACATGTGTGGAAGTTTACAGTATGGTTATTCCATTTAAGTATGTTTATGTCCCAAGTTACCTTTATATACAATATGTTTTATTAAAGGTTGGGGTCGAAGACTCATTTGTTATTAAAGTAAAGAAAAGACCTCTTTAACTGGGTAGAGGGAGACCCATTACATAATCTGAATGCCCAGTGGGAATTTAGCCCATTACATGGCCCATAGGGACATATTTTTGGCCCAAGACCCATTCTGTGAATAGTACTACTACAGTACCCACACTGCTATAGTACGCACAACATCCACTGCTGCTATAATACCCTACTGCCGCTACAATACCCTGCCGCCGCTATAGTTCCCACCACAATGCCGCCACTGCTAAAGTACACTACATCATGCTACAGTTACCTATGCCTAATGGGTTTTGAACCCCCATTTTACATGTAGAATTAATGGGTGCTTACCACTAAGCCAAACCCCAACTACATATATACTATATGTTTCTTTCTATGGGCTTTATGGTAATATTTTGGTTATAAAAAGGGTAAGCAAGGGGAATATTTTCAGTGAAGTGTTTTTGCTAATTCTTAAAGGTGAAAATTATTACTTTATGATAAAGTTTTCATGGTTCACATGTTTTTGCAAGACTAACAATTTTCATTCAGTTTGTATCCCTAACTCAGCTTTTTGTGCTCATCCTAGGTTTTGAAATGTTTTTCAAAGGACTTAAAGAAGAAAAGAGTCAATGATAGGATCAAGGAAAAGTCATGTAGTTAAAAATATGAAACAAAACATGTTTCTTTTTAAAGAGTTATTGTTTTTAAAAAAATGGACAATGAGTAGAAATGACTACTTATAATGTTCAAGTTGTTATGTATAAGTTATGACCTAATTCTCTAAATCTCTAAACCTGAAAAGATCCTCAATGTTAATTAATGTCAAATGATTCGATTATCTAGAGAATGAGTAATGTTTAAGGCTAGGTCCTTATATTTTTTATTGTAAAATACTATTCAATTGGATTATATAAATGTTTTCTTCCACCTCTCATCTCATAAGAGTCCTTTTTACACATGGCTACTCATTAGAAAATTTCATCAGTTTAAAAATATTTAATACTTTTATAGCCTTTAGTTAAATTTTAAAATAAATTCTTATTAATATCAATGTAATAAAACAATTTTAATTATAATTGCACAAAAAAATTCATTATTTATATAGATTTTTTTGTCAAATTTGAGAAATCTATTAAAAAAAATCCTCAAAACATTAACACTTTCATCTAAAATTAATTGTTGGGTAGAAAAAGTTCTAGGTATAAAAAATTAAAGGAATTTTAAGATATAATACAAGTTATTTACTTTTATAAGACTAATTTTGAACCATAAGCATGGAATAAATAGATTTATCTAATGAAAAAAAAATTATTTCAAAATTAGTGTAATTTATAGAAACACTATTTAATGATTTGAGGTTATAATCTAAGATTTAAAAGTTTCAACATAGGAGATACTTATATTCTAGTAATAGTGTTAATGAAATTTATGAAACTAAATTATTATCAAAATGAGTCTTATTCAATGAGGAAAATTTTTCAAATAAAATTTCTATCAATTTTTAAAATATATAATTTTTTACGAGATGCGATATTTATTTCTTCAGCCACACACTCTCTATTGAAAATCATAAATATTCGTAAGCTTAATGTATCCAATTAAAATACAAGAATTATAAATTCTAAACAACTTAAATCTAAAAAAATACATTTCAAATTATCTTTTATATTATAGAATATTGTAAATTTAATGTTGAAGTATTTGTTTTAGTCGGTAAATTTTTTTATAAAATAAAATTGTTAAATAGTCATTTTTATCCAAAACAATCAGTTGTGTACATCATCTATTACTTTATCTCATCAATTTACCTTTTTTATAACATTTTAATCATAATATAGTTTAAATAAACTATAGAAAATAATCATTATTTTAATAAACTCGGTTATTCTATAGAATAATTATCCTCTTATTTCAGACAATTGATTTATTATATTAATATATTTAATTCAAAAAGAAATCAGAGGAAAAAGAATTACTTATTCATTGGTAATTGAACTACCTTAATCAATATTAATATATGTTATTATTTCTCCTTCTTCATTACAGAAAGAATAAGTAATATTTATATCCAATGTAATTGTATGATATCTTATTAAAATAAGCTCATTACGTCCAACCTCAGAATCCTCATCATTTAGGATTTTCTATAGTTAAAAAAATTAAACTATTAATGTTAAAAATTAATTCTATTTGAAACTGAACCTCTTTATTTCTTAAATATTCAATAGACTCATTCAGGGTCTCTTATTGAGACTGTCAATATATTTCCTTAACACCTTGAATCCTTTTAAAAGTACCTACTACATTAGAATCATGATCATAATGAGTAAAGTTTTCCACTTAAGTTTCATTAATAGAAGTTTTGGATAGATATGGTATATTCACCTTAATATTAAGTTATTCAGTCACTACAAAATCCAATTAGACTACTCCCATTAAACATTTTAAATGATATCATTTTCATTACCAACTTCTTTAACATTAGTCTACCATTTCTTTTATAAAAAAACATATTTTGATAATAAATCCAAGATATATTCATCTTACTCAGTATTAAATATTATATGGTGGGAATTTTATGAAACATAAAAATATAAAACATATTTAACTAAATTTCATTCATTGAAAAAAAAGTCTCCATATCTATCCAAATGGGTAAAAACTATTCTTCTAAGAATTTTTTTTCAATGATACATATAAATAAATATGCATTAGGGAAGTTTGAATTTATACTCTTTTATAAATAAATAAACATATTGAATATATAGAAAACTAACCTTTTTAAATTACAATGTTCATTGTGATAACCCTATCTAAATTAAGTTTACCGCAATATATTTCTTAGGTTCTAAGACGTTAGCAAACATCTTCTTAACAAATCATGTTACAAAATAGACTAATCATATCACCCTCTAAGATAAAATAATCTTCATAATCTAATGTCATAAGAATAATTAATCTTACATTAAGTGGAAAATGAAATAAATCTTCCATTTTCTAATAAGAATAGGAATCATCTATCATATTAACATTAATTACTATTAAATCCTTATTTTTGCAAGATTAAAATGGAAATTATCATAAAATTATTATACATCTTACATAAAAATGATTTAAATTTTCTTTATTCTTAAATAAACTCCCAAGAATGATGATATAAAACATTTTCAATATAAGGTTCATCTTATTCAGAAAAATTAATTCAATTTCCTTTCCTTGAAAATATTATATTTCCAAACTACTTGGGATTTATCTATATGAGAATATAGAATTTTCTGCAAAAATAATATTTGATTTCATCTTACATGGTTCATGGTTGAATATTAAATTTAACCAAGATTTGGGTTTTAAGGATTCATAAAAGAGTGATATAGTTCTATAAGGATAAAAATGGTTTAGTTTGGTAAAAAGATAAATAAAATTGTTGGGATTATTAAAATTAATGCTAAAAATCACTTATTATTATATGGAAAGAAAACTAAAAAAATAAAATAGTACAATTATAAAAATAATAATAAAATAAATCTACTTAATATATAAAAATCGGCATTTTCACAGAAAATAATACAAATACAAATTCTTAATATAATCAAAACAACATCACTCAAATTCAAATAATCTTAAATCTCCCTTAATGAAACAAAAACTTTTAGAAAAACCTTTCTTGATAAATATATCTACTAAATGATATTTAGTATTAATGAATTCAATATACATATAATATTTTTTAGATTTATTTCTCAATAAGTGATTCCTTATATCAATATGATTCATTCATTGATGTTTGATTTAATTTTTTAAGATATTGATAGCACTTGTATTATAAAAGTTGATAGTATATTGATGAAAACTTAATTAAATTTTAATTAATATGTGGTTTATCAATAACACTTTTTAAAAAAACTAAAAACTTCTATATTTTATGCTTTAGTAGTAGACAATGCAGTAGCTTCATATTTATTACTATAGAAACAAACCAATGGTTTTCTTATGAATTTCATGTTTACTGAGGTTTTATTTTTATCTAATCAACCCCCTGCAAAATAAATATAAGAAAAATTAGTTGAAAAATATAATAGATTTCTGGAAAAAGTATTGAAAGGGATATATTTCATTTTAAATATCATAATATCTTTTTGGAATATTTTAAATGGGATTCTTTAGGATTCCTTGAAATATTTTTCAAATATATATGACTAGTGTAATTATAGTATACTAATATTCAGATATATTAATCATCTGATTATTCCTATACATAACATGTTTCCAACAAGTTTCTCATATTCATACAAATAATGTTTAATTTTAGAAATGATAGGAATTTCATATGCCTTATTTTTTATTATGAAAACATTTTATGTAATTTATTTATGTATTTATTTTATTCATAAAATTCCCAATGACTATTTAAATAAATTGATAATCGAGAATAAAAATTAACTCATCTATTATTCTCATTTCAAATTCATGTTTCATGTTCATTGAAGATTCATTTGACAACTTTTTATTATTTGAACCAAAGACTATCATAAAAAATAGTAATTATAACAAGTAACATATTATTAGTTGATGTATTATTGAATATTATAGGATCTTATAATAATATAATATAATTTTTCATAATGAAAAATAACTACAATAAATAAAACAAGCTATAGGTTGTTCTTTAAGATCATAATCATCTATAGTCTTTTTAGAAATATAAATTGAAGAATAAGAATTTTCAAAACTAGGAAATTCTTCAACATAAACCTCCATCAAATAAAACTATTTACAAAATAAAATTTAACATCCTTATATAAAATTTTATTGTTAAAAAATTATTATTATTATAAATAATTTTAAATTATTTTTCTGAATAAAATGTTGAAATATATTCCTTATAATCAATTCCATTTTCCTGGTTATAACCTTTAGCCAAAAAACGAGAAATGTTTCTAATTGTAAGACCATGTCATCTTAGTTATTTTTAAATACACATTTAGTTGATATAAAAATATATTTTATGGGTCAATCAACTATTTAAAATACCATTAACCTCTCGAACTAGTTGAATTACTTTTTATTTGAAAAAACCCTACACTCATCACTCAAGTCCTCATATCTGGGATATGATCAAATTAAGACAATAAAAAAAAATTTAATCATTATTTCAAACACTCTTTCTAGTGCTATCTCACTCATCATAGATTCATATGATAGATTCTAAAGTATGTTAATTCATGGATCTAGGTTTACTATGTATAACACTATTAGTTTCATCAGTATATATCATATCAAGATAAGTTCATTCCTATATATGTACTTAATATTAATCAATTTCATTATAAAAAAACATCATAGTCCCAATTGTTTTATAGAATCATTATTATAAATAGACTAATATTTATTCACCCTGCAAATCTTTTTTTTGATTTTCATAAAACTGGTTTAGGATAACTGGTAGCCTCACAATCAAACAACAAATCATCCAAAAGAAAAAAACTTCAGAAATTCAAAATTCAAAAACAACACGAGCCATGTGTCCACCTCGAGCCGCAAAACCACCTCGATGAGTGTTTCAATGCGAAATCCAACATCGCATCCAATCATACTACTGCCGAGACAAGCCGGATCGCCATGCACCACCATTCATAGCAGGATGATAGAGGAGCTGTCGTCGGAGCATCGAGACAATCCGATCCGACCACCGTCGTCCTGAACCTTCTCAGAACATTGGAACCCGAGAAACATCCCTCACACCGCTTCTCTGTCACCACCATCAACGTCGATCCAATGACCACACACCACATTCACCGGCTTACCTCGTTGTTTCCAAAAAACAGATCCTCCATCCCAAAGACCATTGAAACCGGTCGGAATCACCTTTCCACAACAAAAATCAAACAGATCCATGAAAATCAAATGAGGAAAAACCCACTGCAACCACCCCAACCGCTAAAGGAAACCCTCACAGACCCTCAAAGTTCCCAGTTGCCGAAAATCAGGTGATGACCTCCACATGCTGAGAAACCGCCACAGGACAACAACTCAAAACCGAGATCAAACCCTTGAACGCTCCGTAGAGTGTGCCGGTGAACAACACGACAATCGTCGCAATTCGGTCTTACTCCCGCGGATCAGACCAGCAGTGTCGTAGAAGCCCAAAGCGTATCGCCACAACGTGAAGGAAGAACCCCAAGATCGCCACGGAGAACACCCGAGGAATCCAAATAAGATCCACCATAGGGATGAGGCGGCGACGAGATAAACCCTAGCACTACCATCTTCAAGTGGAGACCGCCAAGAGAGATCCTTCAACACTGAAAAACAACGCAAAGAAAATAAGGAACAAAAAAACCCCCTCCCAAGGCCACTCCAGACCCATTGTTAACCTCAATGAAAAGAAGTCACCTCTGCACAAACCGAGCCCTACCGTCCGAGTCGCACACATGACGACATCGACGCGCTGAGCCAACCTATCCGATGAGATGAATCAAAGAGAGGAGACCTTGGACGAGATGTTTGGAGAGGGGAGGAGCGTGAGAACGGAGAAGAAACCCTAGTCACCGCGGGAGAGAAAGAAGAAGTTGCTATGAGACATTGAATAATATTTATTATAATTAACAGAATCAATCTCATCAAGAATTATACAAATACATTCTTCTTTTATCTTTGATATTTTATTGAAAGATCTATATTAATTAATATAAGTATAACATCTATTAATGATTCATTCATAATTTCTTATACCAAATATTAAATGATATTAATTATTATTAAGGATAAAGACATTACATATAAACCCTTTAATGTATCAAAACATTATTGGTTTCGTTATTACTCACCTCATCGGTTTTTTTTAGTGAAAAAATTCATATGAAAACTCTAAAAATGTTATATCATGTTTGATTATCAAATTTAACCTAAATTTGAGGTGCCATACTACAATCATATAACAATATTATAGAAATTTATTGTAATTTCCAATTTCATCTATCATCGAGGGAACTCTATTGAGTATTAATAGTGGATGCGAATGTGTGATTAATACAAATATTTAGTCAAAATGAATTAAATTCATCATTTTTAAAATTTTCACCATATTAACATCTAAAAGGAATAATTTTGTGATATTTTTCATTATAAAACACTTTTGATAATTTCATGATGGTGGTATATGATCCACTTTTAAGGATTAATAATTAAACCAAAGTTAATGTAGAAATATCATCAACAAAAAATAAAACAAAGGACTTTCCACTAAGATATTAAACTACAGTACGTGAAAAAATATCCATGTGAATTAGTTCTTATTATATAGAAGTCCTAAATATATTGATTGACCTGAAAAATGTTATTTTTATGAACATTTGACATGTAAAAAATTAATATTCATTATAATTAAGCTATAGAACATCTGAAATCAAAATAATCTTAGATTTCTTTCTCAAAGAATAAATATTTCAATGAATTTTTCTTATATTCCAAATGTTGGATTAATTTATTTAATTCTTCAAAGAGACTATGATTTTTCGAGAAAAATAATTGTAATATAAAATATTGACATTTAAAGTTTTAGGTTATTTAACAATGTTTAATTTATCTATACAAAATGAATTATAATTATATTAAAAATTGACTATGTAAACTTATTCATAGAGTTGAGAGATACTAATCATATGTTGTCTCATGCATTCAACATAATTAACATTATTGATTTTCACATAATCTATATTTTCAATTAATACAACTTCAATAATCTTCCCTTCTGTATAGTCCCTAAATGTTAGTTATCATCCATGAATCATTGGTAATGATTGGAAATTTGAAAATTCACCACTCATATGTATTGAATGTCCATTTTCCATATACAATTTTTTATTGATATCCCAATGAAATACTTAATAAAAAATATATATTAAATAACAATATTTTTTAACCATATACCATTCAGTCTAGTAGTTTTAATTATTAATTATTTTTTCAACCAAATCTTTTGACACTAATTAGAGTTTCCAGTGTTAAATGAAAAAAATATTTTACAGAAATGAATTTAAAACTCCACAAAATTAATGTTTTATAAAGAATCAATCATTTCCATAATGAAAAAATATTAAAAAAATAATTATCCTGATAATATATATTTATATATTCTATTATCTTATACCAACATTATTTTTATAAAATAAAAACATTGGTATGCCACAAAAAATATTATATTTACCTATATTTCATTTTTTATTAACAATGATTTGATTTAAGAAGTACATTAACTTTATCAATATTATATCTACCAATATCCATGACTCTATTTAATTTTATTTTATTTCTAACAATACATGTTTTGATCCAAGGTATAATTTCATGGGAATTCAAATTTTAGCATTTGATGGATGAGTTATTATTTTAATCAAGCTTTAGAATGTAATTCTAAGAGTAAGAGCACATCTAAATGTTGTTTTTCAACTTTTTTAATGGAACAACAAGTCCCTTAGGTGATCCTTCATGTTTCAAGATCACGAGGCTCTGAAAACAAAAACATGGGATGAACTGGACAGGGAACATAGTTTGTCGGAAACCATGTGGCCCACCAGTTCATACTATTTGGATGTAATAGGTGAGAAAAAGTTACCCACATTGGATGCACACATTTTACCCAAAGTTACACCTATCTCACATGGTTACTGAAAATTAGTTAGTATCCTTGTACTAGTCATCACACAGTTTGCAAATAGTTTGGGAAAACCATTCGGGATATTCATACATGGTGTGGTTCCTAAGAAGCAGGAGCCACACAATTAGTTCCTGGTTTGGCCAAACCCTATAACCCAGTTTTTAGGTTGAAAATACTTTTTTTCCCTTAATGAGTTTTAGAACCCTTATTATTTCTTTATCTTCCTCCAATGTGTGCATCTCCTTAATTATCCCAAGTGTGTTTCATAACCTATTTATCCTATGAATTATGACATCTCCTTTATCTATCATCGGATATGTGAACCGTTGGTCCCTATTGATTCCTCTCGATAAGATATTCATTAAATTTTAATCTATTATATTTAATTTAATTTCTATGGAGTTATCATGGTGAATTATCATTTCCCCTATGTTCATGTAAGATGTCAATTTCATCAATTTATTCCAAACTGTACTGAATCTAGCCTTGATATTGGACAAGTATATTTACCTAATAATAAGGTATGTGGTATATAAATTTTTACCAAAGTTTATGTGAAATTATAATTGATTCTATTCTTTTGAATACTGAAATTTATCATGTGTTTCCTTAATATTGGTTCCTTCATTTTTAAATTGGTATACACACCATGTGTTACTCCCATTGGTCCCTTTTAAGTAAATTGATGATGTCAAGCTCAATCAAGGAAACCCCATTTGGTGTTACGACCTATATTTATTCTTAATAACTAAATGAAGTAAATTATCAGAACACATTTTATGTTTTCTTCTCATAGTATGAATGGTTTTTCCTTTGTAGGTGATAGCTCAATTGATAATGGAACCTCCTAAGTGCCATGTTGAACATTATAATTGTACATACAAGTTTTATATCTTTCTTAAATGTTGTATTTTTATGTATTGAGATGTGATTATCAAATGTGATTCTTATTTGATTAAATTAATTTCTTGTTGAACAATGTTATGCTTTCATAATGAAAGCCCTTATATGAGGTGCTGTTGACGCTCCTTTCATCACATAATCTAAAAGATCGGAAAAGGGAATATCTGAGCTCAAAGTGATTAAATCCTTTGAAGAAACATCAAAAATCGACAAAGGGATGAAAAAGGAGAACATTGCCCATAGGTCGCGCAAGTTCCCTCTTGGTCGCGCAAGTACACTTGCGCGCCGCCTCAACACTTGCGCGACCCCTCATGGTCGTGCAAGGGACTTGCGCGACAGATCTGGTAACCGCCCAGTAACCGCCCGGGGTCTTCTTTTGCCTATAAATAGACCCTGTGGGCCCCCCATTCGAGAGGATCTTTTTCCAGAAACACGGATTGAAGCTCCCGACGCCCAAGTCTCTTCTCAAAGCTTCCGGAACACTTCTAAGGTAATTTCTTACCTAGAATGGAAGATCTAAAGAGAAAAAGGAAGGCCTAAGTGTTGAAACTTATCGAACACTTGCGCGCCGACTTAATTCCTCCAATATAACTTGCGCGTCCCTCTTCTGGAAGAACCTCAAGAGAATGGTAAAGGGTTTAATAAAGAGTCGCTCAAGTATTTCAACTCTGGTTGAAAATCGCGCAAGTACCCCTAATGTCGCGCAAGTATACTTGCGCGACCAATACTTGCGCGCCACCACAGGGCTTGCGCGCCATTCAAGACTTGCGCGCCCCTAGCTTTTTGGGTGCCCATCTTGCCCATTTTTACCCCTCTTAAGCCATTTCACCCTCCCTATTCAAGATTCAGTCTTCAAGATACTCTTCAAAAGCCATTTATGGCATGATTTCTTGATTTGACATCCTTATCTGAAAGGAATTCTGTGAAATACCTCTCAAAACCTAGTGATTTAAACATCTTTATGTCACCAAAGATTGAGAGTTCATTCATTTCAACCTCATCCTTTAAAATGAGAGAATCCCTAACCTGGGTCTCCTTTTCAGGAATAAGACTCAGTCATAACCTTGGGCTTCCTTTTCAGGAGTAAGCCCCAAGTCCCCTAACCTAGGCTTCCTTCTCAGGAATAAGTCCTAGTCATAAATCTTGGGCATCATTCTTAAGAATAAGCCCCAATCAAATCCTTTAACCTTGGGCTTCCTTTTCAGGAGTAAGCCCCAAGTCCCCTAACCTAGGCTTCCTTCTCAGGAATAAGTCCTAGTCATAAATCTTGGGCATCTTTCTTAAGAATAAGCCCCAATCAAATCCTTTAATCTTGGGCATCCTCCTCAGGAGTAAGCCCCAAACCTTAATCCCTAACCTGGGTCTCCTTTTCAGGAATAAGACTCAGTCATAACCTTGGGCTTCCTTTTCAGGAGTAAGCCCTAAGTCTCTTAAAATTTCTCTTAACCAGTCACAAATTATCTTTGATTTGGGTTTCCTTTTCAGGAATAAAACCCAATCATAAGTCCCCTCCTAACTTGGGAATCCTCCTTAGGAGTAAGCCCCAAGATTAGAGTATTCAAATCTCCATGAAGCACATATAACTTTGTAGACCCTGTTCTTGGATTTTCTCCCTAAAAGTAAATCCTAAACTTTCGTCTATCTGGGCAGTCATCTATACATAAGCCCCAAAACAAATTCTTATGATTGCATCTTTTATGGCACAATTGTCTAAATTTTACCAATACCTCTTGTTTCTCACACCGAGCATGACTCACGTGAGCTTAGAGTGTAAAAGTAATTATGACATTCATCTTTGAGCCATCAAACATAAAACATCATATCCCATTCCTCGAACTACGTGGGTTCTGATTCCTTTTTCAAAACAAAGGATACGTAGGTAGCCCATTTATGGGTTCGATCCCAACATTGAAATAATCTCTGTCCTTCTGAATGACGATAAACTTCAAGTGCCCCACTGAGTGGCTTTAAAACTAGCCTGGTCATCAAAATGACCAAGAGACTTTTTATATAAATGTTTTGAAGGATACCATTGACCAAGAATCTCTAAACAAATATAGATGATTCTATATTGATGAAGAACCTCGAATACATATAAAAGATTCTCTAAATTTCTTATTTAATCATTGATTGTTAAAACTAAAGGAAAGATCATTTTATACTTGGTAATGTAATAAGGATTCACGAACTTAACTTAAATCTATAAAGAGAGTCCCGGAGTAGACAATAATTCCCCTCAAAAAGGTGTTATGAGTCCGACCTCCCATCCTCTCGACCAATGCAAATTCCTAAGCCTTATTAGCCCACAAGCTAATGAGCGCCTGCCTTTGGAAAGTAGGTCCAAACGGATGTGGAATCATTGGATGTTTCCGGTTCTACGAACAAACCCGTTAGAAACCGATCGGAACGTTTGAATCTCCCGTCCAGGAGGTCATCCCCGGATTCCGTGCGAAACAAAAAATGGTGAACCCGACGTGAATCCTTAACCAAGTTAAAGTGATGTTCTTCTTATCTGTTAGGCCCTTTGGGCCAACAAGGCAATCATTGACATATGATCATCCAAAAAGATGCAGTAGCCGGATTCATCTTGATTATGTCTGTTACATGGAACAGGCACTCTTTTTTCAAGATCTTCTACAAAAAATGGCTTTCCTTAAATTCACCCCTGTGAATACTGCTGCTGAGAACACCTCTACTGTGAGGTCTGCTGCCGTGAAAACCAATACTGCTACTCCTACTGGAACGTCATTCGCTCTGAGGATGACATCACCAACTCAGCGTCTTCAACGCTGTGTTTCTAATGCACTGGTTAAGGAGTACCGTCGCAACGGTACTATCCCAACTCTGGAGGCCGCTCGTCAAGCCCTCCAAGTTAACAATTCTACCTGGTCGTCCGGACAACGACGACCAGCAATCAAGAAGCAGACGGTGCTGACTACCGTCTCCAACCGTTTCGGGTCGTTATCCCCGGAACGCAATTTCCATTCACTCCCTTACTCCGAGGAAGTGAATGAGCAGGTCCCGCAGGACCTTAATTCAAAAAGACAGGAGTCCTTCTCAAAGGCTCCCATCAACAATCGCCGCCAGACTCGTGCGGTAGTGCGCCCTCAACATGATGAGGGTACCGACTCCAGGCATTCAGCTCAGGTTCCTCGAACCCGAGCAGGCAAGATGAATCGCCAGAGACGGAATCCGGTTAACAATAGGCAGGTTGTCATCCCTGCCATCTCCGGAGAAGTCCACCAACCTAACTTGGTGGCAAATAACGAGCAGGCATACACACCTGTCCGTTTTAATCCCGCTGTCCAGCAGACTCGTCTGGCAGCATCAAGCCGATCCCGCCAGGCAATTCCGGCGGAGTACCATAGGCAGGAGCATACACCTGCTTATACATCAGCAGTTAGTCAGCAGGCTCGTCTGACTACATATGGTGGATCTCGTCAACCGCGTTTGGCGAAGTGTAATCAGCAGGCACATACACCTGCTAATACTAATCAAGCCTACCAACAGTCTCGTTTGGTAGCACACGGAGAAGTCAGTCGGAAAGTCCCGACGACAAACAGGAGACAGACTAAACTCTCTGCCTCCACACTTGAGTACTGTCAGGATTCACTGACAGGAAAAGGAGGACAGGAGCAGGCACATACACCTACTCCAAGCCCGGAATGGACGTATATCCCTGTTCCGGTGGCTGAAGTCACCAAACATATTTTGTCAATGGTGAAAGAGCAGAAGCAAATTCCTGCTCATATTCTGGATGCTTGCCAGGATATCATAACAGCTTCAGCATCATCTCAGGGACAAACACATAAATCTATCCCTAGCAGTGGAGTGACACATCAACAATTCACTCCGGAACAGACACACACATCTGTTCCAGTCCAAGAGGGTTGTGGGGCCTACTCCCCCATATCATATGGACAACCAAGTCAGGCACATACACCTGATTTGAGCGATGATCGTCAGCCTAACCTGACCATCTTTCCTGATCAGGAACATACACCTGCTCAGAGCAATCACTTTCGTCATCAAGTGATTTCTAAAGCGAGTAAGAAGGCATCTAAGAAAAAGATCCGCCCAGAACAGTCAGGAGATCAAAGGCCAATCTGCAACAAGGCCTTGCTCGATGCTGGAGTTCTTGAAGCCCTCAGACATTTATCTGTCAGAATTCAAGATTCTACTCCCTCAGTTCCCAATAACAGGAACATTAATCCCGAAGGTCTTCAACAGACACTTCCTCATGAAGACTTGCTTCATGAAAATTCGGTCAATCTTGAAGTTTCTTCTTCAGATGAGAACCACAGGAACCCTCTGTGTGGTCAGAAGACCAAGGAGCAAGAGATCTCATCTTTTTCTGTAACCCATCATGAAGGTCCTCCTCATGGTGATGAACTTCGCTGCGAAAGTCCTCTCCGCAGTAGTGATTCACATTGTCTCGAAAATTCTTCAGAAGGCAATGTAGTGACGAGAAAGCCCTCCTATCTCGAGGCACTTGCAAACGTAAAACCAGTCATTTCTGAAGTTTTACTATCGGCAGGTGAAACTCTTTCTCCATCAGAAGATAGCTTGGGGTTCGGGTTGTTCTCCGAACCTTCCCTGGGTCATTCATCTTCCAGCATGAATAGTGATTCCTCTACCAATCTTGTTGAATCCGATGAAGCAACAAGGAAACACCAACTCTGGTCCAAACAGGTAGAAGAATCTTCATTTAATGATAAAGAGGAAATGCTGAACATGAGGAAAAAACTGGCAAAAGGTGAAGTACCAGTCATGTTTTGGCCTTTGGCTGATTCACAGTATGACATTCCAAAGATGTTGACGGATGATGGAATCCATGATATTCGTCTTAACATATGGAAAACTCTTTGTCAATTAAAGAAGAAGGTATTATCTTACGATGAATATGAAAATCATCTTAAGATAATAGAAGGGTTACAACGCCAGATTGATTTGGCATCTCTATCAGTCTCTCGGTATCCGAAGGCTGAAAAGCAACAGAGAACCCTTCAACGTTCATGCCTTGGCGCACTAAGAAGATTGCGTCAGTTAATTTCTAATGCTCCATCTAATGTTCATATCAGAGGATGGGGTGTTCATGGAGCACTACATTTCACAGTGCTTTCTGGTCAGCAGAGCCCGCCGAAAATGGTCTCATGCAATGTTATTGCCCATGGCCGGCCACAGTCAATGGGTTTTGTTCATAATCAAAATCTTGCTCGAGATCAAGCTTCAACTAGTTCCTCTCAAAATCAAGTATATAGAGAACAGGTTGTTGAATTGCTCCTACATCAAGCAGGCGAGAATATTGCGCAAGCCTCTCGTCTGGAGCAAACACGTCATCAAATGACAGAAGTTTCGGAAATCATCCAACGGTCTGTTGAACCAGGTGATAAAAGTGGATACAGGTTAATGCATCCAGCTAATTTCCGAACTAAGATTCGCAAGATCAAGAGAGATTTTAAAAAGATCTCAGACATAGCATGTCAAGAGACACCCCAGCTTGCCAGACTGGGGACTTCTCTAACCCAACCCTCAGAATCAACGAATGGGATTCGAGGAGTTGAGCGGAAGCAACAGGAACACCCCCAGTCCACCGGACTGGGGACTTTTTCAAATCTTCAATCCCTCCCTCAGAGAAAGTCAGTATTCTCTCGATTAGGGAATAAGCCTCAAGAGGAACTAAGAGCCAAGATGTCAGGAGATTCTCTCCAAGTGACGGTTCTCCAAGAAATTCCTGAGGGATCAAGTCAACGGAATGCCATACCTTATCATGGACATAAAAGGAGACAATATCACAGAAATGCTGATAGAAAGGATTCCATGAAATATGCATCCATTAATGTCATCACTGCCGTTGCTGCTGATTCACTAGATGAGGCTCAATCAGAGGGATCAGATGAAGAAGTTCCTGCTCAAGAAGTTGCGCACACAGACCTAAATGAAGAAGGTGTGCGCACACGTAATCAAAGGCTTACCCAAAATCTGGGTATTCCTTCAAGTAACCCACTTCCCCCTCTCCGAAAAGGATCAAATAAGGGGAAAGGAAAGAATCAGGTTACTTATCACCCTTCCTCTGAAGGAGGTCAATCGCTCTCATTAGAGCAAAGGTTTGCACAACAGGAGGAAGAAATGAAAGAATTAAGAAGGTTGAATGCAGAACTACTTCAGAGTAGTATTATTCTTAAGAATGCTGAAGTCCGACAGCCGAAGGAATTTGTTGTAACTACTGAGATGGATCAAGAATATCCTCCTTTATCAGTACACCCACAGAGGTCTAATCCTACGGGTCAAACGCAACAACGGTTGGCAGCACTACCATTAGTTGCAGCACCAACCTCCACGGCTGTCCAAGATCCATTCATTGCACCTACCCAAAACCAAGTTCAACCTGACGTTTCTCAAAAGTTAATAACTACTATTGAGTCATTAACAGCTCGGTTAGAAACTATGGAAGGGAAACGGGCGCAAGTTCAACCTGAAAAGAAAGTTTACCCTGAATGGGTAGATTCAATTTCTCCTCCATCCAGTTTTGGAAACCCTATTTTCCCTACTTTTAATGGATCAGGTGACCCTGAACAACATTTGACGCATTACGTGTCTTGTTGTGATCCTATGATGGGAACTCCAGAGCAACAAGAAGCAGTGAAACTCAGATGCTTCGTGCGAACCTTGCAAGGACCAGCTTTTGTCTGGTATACAAGCTTGAAATCCCGGTCAGTCATCGGATGGGAGGATCTTCGTCAAAAATTCCTTCTTCAGTTCAGCTCAACTTTGCCAAAAACGACAGTTTTCGATCTTACAAACTGCAAGCAAAGGGAGAATGAAAGAGTCTCTGATTTCATTGCTCGTTGGAAGGGATTAACATATTCCTTGAGTTTATCACTCCCTCAGGAGGAATTGTTGCCAATCTGTGTGGCAAATTTGCGTGACGAATTATGCACGCCATTGATCCCTGTGAAATACACAGGAGGGTTTCGAGACCTTACTTCAATCGCTCAACAGATTGAAGATTCCCTTATGCAGGCTAAGGTTAAATCTTGTGTAATTCCATCAGCTCCAGGAAGAAGAATGGGTAAAGCAGAAACTGCTACAGTTATGCTTAAACAGGCACCTGTACCTATTTCTACTTCAAAACCTTCATCTTCTCGAAGGGCTCCACCTCCTGAACGCCAACAACAAAGGCTGTTTCGTCCAAATGATCAAAAAGATCAACGACGAAAACAATTTGAGGATATGAAGAGTAAAACATACTCTTTCCGAAGTGAGCAAGTTCCTGGTTACTTCATTTCAGCTCTGGAAAATAATTTGGTTCAATTACCAGTGCCGAAGAGACCAAACAAGGAAGGAGATGAAGACCGTCCCAATTATTGTCCCTTTCATCAAATGTTGGGACATCCCATCCAGGAGTGTTTTGTCTTTAAAGACCTCCTACAAAAGATGGTCGACTTGGGACAAGTCAAATTGAAGGGTTCTTCAGCTCATGTAGCGTGTATTACCGCTACAGATCCAGAGGAAGGAGGCGAGTGGCAGGAAGTCAAAAGCAAAACTGCGAAAAAAATATGATGATTGGATGGTCAGAAAGACAATCAATCGGACCCATTCCATTTTGCGAACACAATTGAAGAAGCCAATTGTGTCTCCTACAAAAGCTGCAGTAAAGCCTCCATCAAAGGACAAATCCTCAAAAGGGCAGCGCAATTCAAAGAAGAAAGAGGAATCAGGAGAAGATGAGTATGTATCAAAGCCTAAATTGTCTTTGACTCTGGAAGATTTCATGCCATCTACTTCAAAGCAACGGGCACCGTCCCACCAAACGGCACAGCCGAAACAGGCCAACCAGGCAGAGTCTTTATCAGACGAAAAATTGATCTTTGGTTCTGTTAATATGATTCAATTAACAGATTCATATTCCAGTCTTGATGAGCCTGAATTCCCTGTATCAAATAAAGGAACCCGAGGAAGTTCTAGAGGTTCAGGATATAGGGGAAGACGTGGATCTTTCCGAAGCCACTATTCTAATTCTACCCCTGCTAGCACTGTATATGCAGCAGAAACTCGTGGTAGAGCCCTTCAGCGAGCTCAAAATGAACAAGCAAGTTCTTCTGCCAATGGCCAACTCAGCTTCGGCACAGTTATTTTGGAAGACCGATTAAATGTTCCATCTTCTTTATCTCAGCAAGTAAATGGATCTAATCAGTCTAATTTTCCAAAACCAAAGATGTTTCCAACTTCAATACAAGAGGCATCAGCTTCCAAAGCATCTGCTTCCAAGGTACCTGCTAAACCGCATATTCCTATTGGGAAACGCAGGCCTCTAGATCAAAAGTATGATATATTGAAACACTTGGCCCAAGTACCAGCCAAATTATCAATTTTGGATGCTTTGAATCTATAAAAAGATCTTCGGGAAGCACTCATCGAAGCTTTGTCAAGTCCTCAGGAGTTTGAAGCTGAAATTGCTGCAGCTGAAATTTATCACATAGAGAATAATCCTGCAGAATTCCATGCAGTGATATCTTTTACTGATAAAGATGAAGATGATGTTGTGCATGGGCACATAAAACCTTTGTACCTATCTGGCAAAGTCAATGGTATAGATGTTCGAAGAGCTTTTATTGACAATGGTTCAGGAGTCAACCTCATGCCCATTCGCACACTTCGTCGATTGGGCCTCACGGAATCTGATTTATCTCCTTCTACCATGATGTTGCAAGGATATGATAAAAATGAACAAGAACCACTGGGAGAAGTTACGCTCAGAACTCAGTTTGGAGATCTTGTTTCCAATTCAGATTTCATGATTGTTGATCAAGACTCAGCTTTCAATATCTTGCTTGGAAGACCCTGGTTACATCAGCATGCAGCTATTCCGTCATCATACCATCAATGTCTCAAATACTGTTTCGATGGTCAAGTTGGAACATTGTATGGTGATAAGGCCCCGTTCAAAACATGTGAGTCTCAATACATTGAGGCGGAATTTTATCACATGAAGGTAAGAGAAAAATCTACAATGAAGGAAATTATCAAAGTTAATGCTCCATATGGTTTGGAAAAAATTCCAATAAATCCATTTTCACATGTGAGTACAGATTATGTGTTACCTATCAGTCAAATTGACAAAATAGGCCCAAATCAAAATACTCTTATGGAAAGATCCATAATGTCAATTACGGTAATCGAGCCAGACAACATGGGAGAAATTGGTAACTTACCAAGCAGTGATGAAAGCATAAGTGGTGACGTTTTCATTTCGTCTGCTGAAATCCAACAAGTCTATACTTCGCTAATCAGGCCAGAAGAAGTTATAGCAACACCAGAGGTGAATGTTGATGTCGATTCTCAATCCATCATCTCCTCTTTATTTCCCAAAGAAGACCCTTTTTCATCAATAGGGTCGGAAATGGAAGCTTCTTCTTCAAAATTTGAAAATTTTGACATCTCTTATGATCATGAGAATTTCGTTTTTTCATCTACTTTGCAAGTAGAAACGGAAGATATAACACATGATGAAGAGGAAGAGGAAGATCTTAGAGATGCTCCTCCAGCATTTGAAGAGGGTATCTCTACCACTGTGGATGAACTCAGAGAAGTAAATCTGGGTACAGAGAAAGATCCACGCCCCACTTTAATTAGTGCGGCCATGACCCTTGAAGAACAAGAGATGTATATTTCTTTTCTAAAGCAAAATAAAGATATTTTTGCTTGGAATTATACAGAGATGCCTGGCCTTGATCCTGATGTTGCCACCCATCATTTGGGTTTGCCAAAAGAACATCGAGGATTCAAGCAAGCCGCGAGAAGAACACACCCAACCTATGCTTCCAAAATCGAGGCTGAAGTGGATAAGCTTATCAAAGCTAACTTCATCAGAGAAGTTCAATATCCCAAGTGGTTGGCTAATATTGTCCCAGTAAAGAAAAAGAACGGACAAATTAGGGTTTGCATCGATTTCAGAGATCTTAATCGGTATTGTCCCAAAGATGATTTTCCAGTTCCGATTACAGAACTCTTAATTGATGCGACGGCTGGATATGAAGTACTTTCTTTCATGGATGGATATTCTGGATATAATCAGATCCGAATGGCCCCAGAAGATGAGGAATATACAGCCTTCAGAGCTCCTCAAGGTGTGTTTTGTTACCGGGTGATGCCCTTTGGTTTAAAGAATGCAGGTGCAACATATCAACGCGCCATGCATCGTATCTTCAAACCTTTTCTAGGGAAATTTGTTGAATGCTATGTAGATGATTTGGTGGTTAAATCCAAACAACGTTTTGATCACTTGGCTGATTTGGAAATCATATTCCACAAGCTTCGACAACATAATTTGAAGATGAACCCCTTAAAATGTGCTTTTGGGGTAACCTCAGGAAAATTCCTCGGCTTTGTTGTACGCCATCGTGGTATTGAAGTCGATCCTGAGAAGACCAAATCAATCCTTGGTATGTCACCTCCTCAGAATTTGAAAGAATTAAGAGGACTTCAAGGACACTTAGCCTATATTCGGCGTTTCATCGCCAATTTGGCAGGCAAAAGTTTACCTTTTACCAAATTATTGAAGAAAGGAGTCACTTACCAGTGGACTAAAGAATGTCAAGAAGCATTTGATGTTCTCAAGAAATACCTCTTAAGTCCACCAGTACTCATGCCACCTGTTGAGGGTAGACCTCTTATCCTCTATGTGACAGCTTTAGAGCGATCATTGGGTGCCTTTCTCGCTCAAAAGAATGATGCTGGGAATGAAAATAGTCTCTACTATCTCAGTAGAACTATGCTTGAAGCAGAAACCCGGTATTCGAGTATTGAAAAGTGCTGCCTAGCATTAATCTTTGCAGTTCAGAAACTGAGACACTACCTGCAACATCACGAGGTCCAATTGGTATCTCGTAATAATCCACTCAAATTCATCCTTAGTCGTCCAATGCTTACAGAACGTCTGGCAAGGTGGGCGGTTATTCTACAGCAGTTCGACATTCAGTATGTGTCTCAAAAGGCAATTAAGGGCCAAGCTCTGGCTGATTTCCTGGCTGAACACCCTTTAGTGGAAGACACGTATTCAGATATCGAACTCCCTGATGAGGAAGTTTTTTCTATTCAAGAGAATCCTCAAACATGGGAAATGTATTTTGATGGTGCTTCTAGAAGTCCAACAGGGAAGAAAATGGAAAATCCTAAATTCAACAAAGTTGGTTTAGGAATTGTGCTCATTTCTCCAGATAAGGAAGTGTTACCTTATTCCTTTTTGTTGTGGGAAGGTGGTACCAATAATGAAGCTGAATACCAAGCTCTCATTGCAGGCTTGGAGTTAGCACTTCAAGCACAAGTGAATCACTTAAAGGTGAAAGGTGATTCAGACCTGGTAATCAAACAAGTCAATGGGGATTATGCCATCAGAAAAGAAGAATTAATCCCTTTGTATGATTACGTCAGAGAGTTAATGTCGGAATTCCCTTCAGAACCGACATTTTCTTATGTCCCAAGATCACAAAATGCTCAAGCTGATGCACTGGCTAATATAGCCACAGCTTTAGCAGATCCAAATCGGGACGAGACAACCATCGGTATTGCCCACCGTCGTGCAATTTCACCTTATGTTCAAGTCAGAACAGAGGAAATTAATGAAATTAGTCCCATTCCTGAACCATATGGTCATACTACAGGATGGATGTCACCTATCAGGGAATACCTTCAAAATGGAACACTTCCACCTGATAGAGCCGAGAGAGAACAAATTCGGCGACGTGTGGTCAATTTTACTCTTTATGATGGTCCAAACCACCTCGAGAAAATTCTCTACAAACGTGGTTTTGATGGAGTTCTCTTCAGATGTATTGATGGTGAAGAGACAATGGCTGTCATAAAAGAAGTGCATGCAGGAGTCTGTGGTGCCCACCAGTCTGGACATAGATTGTCTGATCAAATTCGAAGACTTGGATACTTCTGGCCTTCAATGATACAAGATTGTGTTAATTTCACAAAGAAGTGTCATTCATGCCAAGTATATGCCAATTTCATTCATCAACCTCCAGAGTTGCTTCATACAGCTAAATACTCATGGCCATTTTCCACATGGGGAATGGATGTGGTAGGACCTTACCCTTCAGCTACGGCCAAGCAGTTTAAGTACATTCTTACTGCTACTGATTTCTTTTCCAAATGGGCAGAGGCAGTACCTCTCAAAGAAGTCAGTTCTAAATGCATTGTTAGCTTCATCAAGTCTAACATCATTACTAGATTTGGTGTCCCTCATACCATATTGACAGACAACGACACCAACTTCTGTTCTTCTGAGGTAAAGAGATTGTATCAAGAATACAACATTAAGTCCAACCATTCATCTCGATATCATGCAGCGGCTAATGGCCAGATAGAGGCCTTCAACAAGACTCTTTCAAATATACTGCAAAAGATGGTGGATAAAGATAAGAGGTCATGGCCTGATAAACTCTATCATGCTTTATGGGCTTATCGGACTACCACTCGCAATGCAACGCGGTCTACTCCATATTCATTGGTATATGGAACAGAAGCAGTCTTGCCAATTGAAGTTCAATTGCCCTCACTCAGAATATCCATTTGTGATCAGTTATCAACAGATGAGCAATCCCAAAAGCGGTTGAATGAATTGGAACAGTTAGATGAGAAAAGATTGTGCACTTTGCACCACTTGGAAATCTATCAGAATCGAATAGCACGAGATTTTAACAAAAAAGTTCGTCTTCGTTCATTCATTCAGGGAGAATTGGTATTGGTTCTCAGAACACCAATGATACCAGGAAAGAAGCCTCCCAAGCTTGAACCAAAATGGGAAGGACCTTATTCAGTACATAAGGTCTACTCCAATGGAGCGTATTCTCTGATTTCAATGGATGGAGAACACATCACGACTCCAACTAATGCCAGATTTCTGAAGAAGTATTTTGTATAAACACAAAATATTGTTCCCAGAACCAAGACTTACAATTGGTTCATACAGAACAGGTCCGGTATGACCTTAAACTACACCCAGGTCCGGTATGACCTTAAACTACACCCAGGTCCGGTATGACCTTAAACTACACCAAGGTCCGGTATGACCTTAAACTACACCAAGGTCCGGTATGACCTTAAACTACACCCAGGTCCGGTATGACCTTAAACTACACCCAGGTCCGGTATGACCTTAAACTACACCAAGGTCCGGTATGACCTTAAACTACACCCAGGTCCGGTATGACCTTAAACTACACCCAGGTCCGGTATGACCTTAAACTACACCAAGGTCCGGTATGACCTTAAACTACACCCAGGTCCGGTATGACCTTAAACTACACCCAGGTCCGGTATGACCTTAAACTACACCCAGGTCCGGTATGACCTTAAACTACACCCAGGTCCGGTATGACCTTAAACTACACCAAGGTCCGGTATGACCTTAAACTACACCCAGGTCCGGTATGACCTTAAACTACACCATGGTCCAGTATGACCTTAAACTACAACTTCGTCCAACATGACATTAAACTGTGTCATATTTTTTCCGAGATGACATTAAACTATAATACGTCCAGCATGACGATAAACTGTACGGTCCATGCATATGACCTTAAACTATTCGCACTTATGTCCCTGCAACATGACACTAAACTGTGCAACACCAATAGTCCTAACTGCAAGACTTTAAACTGCATAGTCCCTGATTTTGTCCTACATGACAATAAACTGTATAGAAGTTCCTATATTTTGTCCGAGATGACATTAAACTATATTGTGTCCTAGCAACATGACATTAAACTGTGTGGCACTTTCATCGTCCAACATGACGTTAAACTGTGTCAGTTCTCTTATCGTCCAACATGACGTTAAAATGTCACATTGGTTATTAATATGTCCTACATGACACTAAACTGTATATGTCCGAGATGACATTAAACTATATTTTGTCCTAGCAACATGACATTAAAACTGTGTGGCGCTTTCATCGTCCAGCATGACATTAAACTGTAAAAAATCCCCAGAACTGATATCCTCATATTGGTTCACCTTAGTCCTAGCTACATGACTTTAAACTGTACAGCACCAGTTCGTCCTTGCTATATGACGTTAAACTATACAGCAATGGTCCCGTATGACTTTAAACTGCATCATTCCTGGTCCATGTATACGACCATAAACTATTTGCAAATATGTCCAGCAAGACGTTAAACTGTGACGTCCTAACTACATGACGCTAAACTGTATAAAAGTCCCTCACGTCCGGAAAGACGTTAAACTATATAATCATCAAAAGTCTAGCATGACATTAAAACTGCACAATCCCCCTTTCGTCCAATATGACGTTAAACTGTATTGTCCCCATCGTCCTAATTACATGACGCTAAACTGTACAGAAAGTCCTTGATATGTCCTACATGACATTAAACTGTGCTTCGTTAAGGTTGTTATTACCTCTTGTTTCTCACACCGAGTATGAATCACGTGAGCTTAGAGCGAACATCAACCATAACACTCCCTTTGGGCCACTAACCATGTGTAAGTCCCAACAACATTTTTTTAGATCATTGTCCACAAGAACAACTTGATCATTAATTCATTCTTTAATTGAACTACACAGACTTTGATCCTTGCCCTCCAGGCTGGGTATGTAGGCAACCTCCCAAAGGTTCAAGCCCAAAAACAATCTCTTCACATTGGTTCACCACCATCTCATATGATGATGATTTGTGAAACCACCCCTGGAATCAATATCTTTACATTGATTCACTTTCGTCCTTGTTATATGACGTTAAACTATACAACACTTTTGTCCGGTACGACAATAAACTACAATATTTTTTGATTTCCTCATTTGAGAAGGAACCATTATTAACATTGATTCTTTTTTCAATCATGGTTTTCATTTTTTCAAAAGACTACGTACATACATGGTAATGCCTAAACTTTTTATCTTAGGTTAAAACCATCATTGCACTAAAGTCCCCTTTTCACCCTTCACATGTACGAACCAAATTTGTACAAAGGGTAGATCTAGAACTACGTGGACTTGATTCCCATCCTTATGGGATACGTAGGAACATTCGAGTGTCCCTCGAATCCAGTCCCAAGTCTTTTGGGCCTAACCCCAAATTTCACTTTCAGTCCCTTGGCTGAAAAGTCTTCATGAAAACACACACTGTGTATTCATTATTATGGTCCGAATTCTATGACCCTAAACTAAGATCATTCATACTTTCGTCCTGCACGACGTTAAAACTACATTTCAAGAACTACGTATGGCTTGATTCTCATTCTTATGAGATACGTAGTGAAGTCCAAGTTTCAATTCAGGACCCAGCCACAACATGATTATGGTTTTCATTGACCTATGTATCTCTATATACATTGGAAAATACCCATCTTTATGTATTATAATCCTAACCTTAAATATTTTCAGATCTTCATAACCCTTTTCATGACTTATAGTCACAAAAATGTCAAACTTCTGAGAATTCTTTTGCCTGACTATGCAGCACGTGCCCATAGGTGGCCTTGCATAAACAGTCCACATAACAGACTTGTCAGCCAAGAAATGCTATTTATTTGACCATGCAGCCAATGCCCATAGGTGGCCCTGCATGTTTTCAACCCCCTAACGGGTTTGTTAAATAATAGTAACTTCATTCTTGGGAAGAATGCCTCTTTTGTCCTTATTTGTCTTAAACGACAGTATGTAGGGATCCGCAAAAATAGCCATCCTTAACGTATTTGTCCCATATCCTTTTTCATGATCTAAAAGTATTTAAGTCTATGGTTTATTCTTCTTCCCTACGTTTGGGTCAGACCTTCGTAGGAGTGATATTCATCCAGTTCTTCGATATTCTTGTTTGGAAATATCTTCTCTATATTCAAGTACCTCTTTCCATACAACAAAATCTATGCTTTAGAAAATTTGAATCTCCATAAACTTTCACTGGCTTTTAGCACTAGGAAAGTAAATTTCTGAGAGTTCTTTTGCCTGACTATGCAGCACGTGCCCATAGGTGGCCTTGCATAAACAGTCCACATAATAGACTTGTCAGCCAAAAGATGCTATTTTATTTGACTATGCAGCCAATGCCCATAGGTGGCCCTGCATATTTCAACCCCCTAACGGGTTTTGTTAAATAATAGTAACTTCATTCTTGGAAACTACTTTTTCTAATGCCTTTTAGCTCTTTTTCATATCATTCCTCAGATTCAAATATTCTTAAGTCATAGTTTACATATTTTCTCTCATACTTGAGTATGGTAATTTGTTTTCAGATAAATTATCAAGGAATTGAATCCATTTTAATCCATTTTTTCGGTCAAAGCTATTTCGACCTTAAACATTAGCCTCTTTATGTCCGGCTTGCATGACTTTAAACTTCCCACACAAAAGACAGAGTAACTATGAATAAAAGTCAAGTTCCAGCTCACTAAATATAAATTTTTTGTATGATTTAGCTAATATTTGAGCAGTTAAAAGATTCAAAGTTTGTAGGGTTATTTGTAATAATCCTAGTAAAAATCAAACTATGCTTACTAATCCCATTGGCTTAAGTAAATTTGAAGCAGGTAATGGAAGAATGCAAGTACAAATGATTGGAGACGAAAGTGTTTTTCATTGATACACAAGAGTTAGAAGGACATCCACAGATTGGAGTCTCTTCTCTTTTTTCAAGAATTACAAGAGGCTTTCAACATAACACTTCATTTGATTTACGGAATCCCGAGCTTCATCAGCAACCACCTGGAATTCATTCTTTCAACTGGAAACAAAAAGGAGATGCAGTGATACCAGCTCTTCTTGGAACAATTGTAAAAGGATGTTCTTGAGTGCGGTTTGAGAAAATTTTCTGCTGATCAAACAGTGACTCTGTTTCTGTCCAAGAGACTTGGAAGATGGATACATGGATTTGAGAATGGAGCATTGGAAGTAAAGAGCCATTTGGAGAGAGTACTCTTTTCAGATATTGCTCTAATACCATGTTTGTCTTCTCTCCACCAACCGGTAGTGGAAAACATTCCAGCCCATGGGTTTGCCATTTTCATATCTGCAAGGAAATGGCATGCAAGGAGAATTTGAAAGTTCACACCATTGTTGTTGCTTTTAATGCACAGCATAACCGAAATGAAGGAGTAGCAGCGCAGCTGCATTTCAGGTGTATAGTTGTTTGCATTTGGAACATTGACTCCTTGCAAGTGACCATGACCACATAGAGACAGGTAGATGCTCTGTGGGAAATTAATATGATATTTCTTCAAGTACTTAGCCAAATCTGGGAGAGTGCTGTCGCAGATATCATAATAATCATGGCCAATAATGTTCATCATGTCATCAATCCGCTTGCTAGCCAGTTCATCAGCCGTTCCAATTCCCTTGGGAACCATTGAATCTGCACAAAAGTTGAACAAATTAAACTCTTAAATGGGTTTATTTTTCATAAAATTTGTGAAAGAATTCGGAAAAAATGGCCAAGGCATTAAGGCGCGCAAGTATAGAGATGTCGCGCAAGTGTCTTGTGTACCGCGCTAGTTTTTGACGCGCAAGTATAAACCGCGCAAGTACAAATACCTTTACAGTGGCGCGACATCGAGGAAAACCCTAGAAAACAGAGCAACTTGCGCGGTCAAAGTGACCTGCGCGGCGAGAGCTCGAGAAGGGATGATGTCCGGAAATCCGGATACTTGTACGGAGGTGAGGCCGTATTTTTATAGTCCAGGGGGCCTATCTGCGCGCCGCATCCAGAGTGCTTAAGGCCTGCGCGACACACACTTGCGCGCCTCCCTCTGCGCACTGAAGACTTGCGAGCCCTCCCTTTTCCTTTGGAAATATTCAATTTCCTCAGAGTCAAATCCTCATTTCTTTCCAGATCCAACTCTGAGGGGGGAATTTTGTTGACGCTCCTTTCATCACATAATCTAAAATATCGGAAAAGGGAATATCTGAGCTCAAAGTGATTAAATCCTTTGAAGAAACATCAAAAATCGACAAAGGGATGAAAAAGGATAACATTGCCCATAGGTCGCGCAAGTTCCCTCTTGGTCGCGCAAGTACACTTGCGCACCGCCTCAACACTTGCGCGACCCCTCATGGTCGTGCAAGGGACTTGCGCGACAGATCTGGTAACCGCCCAGTAACCGCCCGGGGTCTTCTTTTTCCTATAAATAGACCCTGTGGGCCCCCCATTCGAGAGGATCTTTTTCCAGAAACACGGATTGAAGCTCCCGACGCCCAAGTCTCTTCTTAAAGCTTTCGGAACACTTCTAAGGTAATTTCTTACCTAGAACGGAAGATCTAAAGAGAAAAAGGAAGGCCTAAGTGTTGAAACTTATCGAACACTTGCGCGCCGACTTAATTCCTCCAATATAACTTGCGCGTCCCTCTTCTGGAAGAACCTCAAGAGAATGGTAAAGGGTTTAATAAAGAGTCGCTCAAGTATTTCAACTCTGGTTGAAAATCGCGCAAGTACCCCTAATGTCGCGCAAGTATACTTGCGCGACCAATACTTGCGCGCCGCCGCAGGGCTTGCGCGCCTTTCAAGACTTGCACGCCCCTAGCTTTTTGGGTGCCCATCTTGCCCATTTTTACCCCTCTTAAGCCATTTCACCCTCCCTATTCAAGATTCAGTCTTCAAGATACTCTTCAAAAGCCATTTATGGCATGATTTCTTGATTTGACATCCTTATCTGAAAGGAATTCTGTGAAATACCTCTCAAAACCTAGTGATTTAAACATCTTTATGTCACCAAAGATTGAGAGTTCATTCATTTCAACCTCATCCTTTAAAATGAGAGAATCCCTAACCTGGGTCTCCTTTTCAGGAATAAGACTCAGTCATAACCTTGGGCTTCCTTTTCAGGAGTAAGCCCCAAGTCCCCTAACCTAGGCTTCCTTCTCAGGAATAAGTCCTAGTCATAAATCTTGGGCATCTTTCTTAAGAATAAGCCCCAATCAAATCCTTTAACCTTGGGCTTCCTTTTCAGGAGTAAGCCCCAAGTCCCCTAACCTAGGCTTCCTTCTCAGGAATAAGTCCTAGTCATAAATCTTGGGCATCTTTCTTAAGAATAAGCCCCAATCAAATCCTTTAATCTTGGGCATCCTCCTCAGGAGTAAGCCCCAAACCTTAATCCCTAACCTGGGTCTCCTTTTCAGGAATAAGACTCAGTCATAACCTTGGGCTTCCTTTTCAGGAGTAAGCCCTAAGTCTCTTAAAATTTCTCTTAACCAGTCACAAATTATCTTTGATTTGGGTTTCCTTTTCAGGAATAAAACCCAATCATAAGTCCCCTCCTAACTTGGGAATCCTCCTTAGGAGTAAGCCCCAAGATTAGAGTATTCAAATCTCCATGAAGCACATATAACTTTGTGGACCCTGTTCTTGGATTTTCTCCCTAAAAGTAAATCCTAAACTTTCGTCTATCTGGGCAGTCATCTATACATAAGACCCAAAACAAATTCTTATGATTGCATCTTTTATGGCACAATTGTCTAAATTTTACCAATACCTCTTGTTTCTCACACCGAGCATGACTCACGTGAGCTTAGAGTGTAAAAGTAATTATGAAATTCATCTTTGAGCCATCAAACATAAAACATCATATCCCATTCCTCGAACTACGTGGGTTCTGATTCCTTTTTCAAAACAAAGGATACGTAGGTAGCCCATTTATGGGTTCGATCCCAACATTGAAATAATCTCTGTCCTTCTGAATGACGATAAAATTCAAGTGCCCCACTGAGTGGCTTTAAAACCAGCCTGGTCATCAAAATGACCAAGAGACTTTTTATATAAATGTTTTGAAGGATACCATTGACCAAGAATCTCTAAACAAATATAGATGATTCTATATTGATGAAGAACCTCGAATACATATAAAAGATTCTCTAAATTTCTTATTTAATCATTGATTGTTAAAACTAAAGGAAAGCTCATTTTATACTTGGTAATGTAATAAGGATTCACGAACTTAACTTAAATCTATAAAGAGAGTCCCGGAGTAGACAATAATTCCCCTCAAAAAGGTGTGATGAGTCCGACCTCCCATCCTCTCGACCAATGCAAATTCCTAAGCCTTATTAGCCCACAAGCTAATGAGCGCCTGCCTTTGGAAAGTAGGTCCAAACGGATGTGGAATCATTGGATGTTTCCGGTTCTACGAACAAACCCGTTAGAAACCGATCAGAACGTTTGAATCTCCCGTCCAGGAGGTCATCCCCGGATTCCGTGCGAAACAGGTGCACTGCCTTCAAAATTAAAAAGTGATAATTAGTGATTTTAATCATTATTGGCCTTATGGAATTGATTACTTCCTATGATTTTATGTTATGGATAAAGATATGATATGATTAGTATATGAGCTCAAATGATGTAATTAAATGGATTTATCCATTTCTATATAAATGTTAAATGAACCAACGCACCTTATAAGTGAATGACTTATCCAACTCCAATCTAAATGTCAAATGAAACATGATACTCATAAGGTATTGTCTTGATTTATAAATAGATTTTCCCATGTAGGTAATTTCTCAATTGACCATGGTATATTCTATGTGCCTTCTTGAGCCTTGTAAAATGAATTTACATGTTTTATAGAATAAATGGCATGTATTGAATGAAATAAAATATTCAAGATGGTTTAGTATCTTTTATTTAAAATAATTGTTTAATTGAAATGGAATTAATTTGGATGGTATTACCACACCTCTTATTATAATTAAATAAAAACAGTTTATGTGAATTGTTATAATTATGATGACCTTGACTATATTATGTTCTTAACAAACATACATCCTAAGAGTTAATGCCTCATGGATGATATTATAAATATAAATATGCCTTTATATAGGTTGTGGAAAATGGTAAGGGTTTTGTTGAGAATAGAGGTATCAAACTCCCATACATCATGTATTGAGCATGTCATCTCGCAACATTGATACTATGCGTACATTGGGAATGATGCACCACCTCCCATGATGTGTGTTGGAATGACCATACACTCACGACTTCGAGTGTTCACGTGAAGACACTCTCACCATATCGAGTGATGAGAATTATGTATCCCACTCATTATAATATGTAGGCCATGTATCCTTTGGCATGGACTTATACCTTTGTTTATAACTATCATAGATGTCTGAGTTACACCCTAGTCAAGCCAACACCTAGAATTCAAAGTATATTCCCACTTATATCAGAAGAAACCTAGTTAAAATAGGTAGATAGAATATATAAATAATCTATAGATATTATTACTATATATATATATATGGAGTCTAATAATACATTCATTTTGGATAAGTTCCAAAGAAGGTAGAGCCTACTGGTATTATTTAGGAACCTGACTGGGGTATCATTTACATAATATTTTTTTATTCATTCATTTATACTTGTACACTACCATACATTATATTCATGGACTGGTTATATATATAGAGACTGTAGTTGGTAACATATGGGGATTCATATCTCACATCTTGATGGGGACACCTTTTTATTGGGGTACCTAATTAGATCTCATGTTTGCAGGACCATGGATGATTGCTTATTATTAATTTATTATACCTAGGAGCTAGGAGCACAAGACGGTGCTGGCACTCAAGATGCTCATGGAGATTAACTTAGGGTATTTATTTATTTATCTGTGTATGAAACTAATGTAATGTTTCATGATTTATGTCTAATTTATTATTATTTATTGTCATATAGGAATGTATGCAATTTTATATATTTTCATTTTCCATATTTTATATTTAGTATATATTATTCATCCACTTCACTGTCTCCCTTTTATTACTGCCTATGTTATCATTTAATTATTTAGTATATAGATGTGCTACTATGATAATTTGGTTATATTCTCCCTACTATCTCCTCCTAAAACCATTTTTGATAATAAATATCTTCTGAATAGGGTGAGGTGTCCTTGAGGCCTTGTGGTGACCGATCTGGCTATTTGTTAAGTGGTCATTCAGGTCGGGATGTTAAAAAGTTATATGAGAGACTTTTATTCCTTTGTATTACTATTTTGGTTTGGTAGATAGGAGACTAGGAATTTTTTAGTGATTGGTAATTATTTATGCCTAGGAGTGATCATCCCATGTACAAGAAAATGTCAAAGTGTATATGGCTAGAATTATTGTTCATATTGTTCTATATTATAGCTGACTTTGATTTCACCTTGAGTAAATGATATACATTCCACTATTTATTGATTCATGGAAATTGTTTTATTTTTCCCTTGGTCTGGTATAGATATTATGATGCATTCCATATATAATTTTTGGCACATATAATTTTTGATATCATGCATATTCTATTCCATGTTGTTGCATTTATAGGTTTCTTGCTGATTATGATTTTGTTCTTTAAGTGTTATGCCATTCCTTTGTTTCCTTCAACATGAAAGTTTACGTAACATGCTTGGGTGATATTTTTAGAATGTTTTGTCTATGTATAATTCTTCAGTGCATATTTAATTTTTTATTCGTGTTTAATTATTTTGATAACATGACTAGTTTTTTTGTTAATATATAAATGGTTTCCTAGGATACATTTATGGGTTGTGATTAAACATGATCCATTTTTCACTTTTAAGGTGCATGAGGTCCTTATAACTGGGAAAAGGTATCCCCTATATTTGAGCTATCTTTTAAAAATTTATATACATCTAGAACCTTGTTAAAATGTTAATGATTTTAATGTTTAATTTAAATGATTGCTAGTTTTGGTTAAATGGGATCTAGAAAACAGTCATTAAAGGGTATGGTTGCTTTATATATTTGGTAATTGAACCCCATATAGTCAAAAAATAATATAAAACAATGTTATATTTTGAAATGGTTATAAATGTGAAGGTAGTATAATTTTGAACTCAAATGCATTGGTTAGCTTTTAAAATGCACAATCGTACCCACATATGTATGTTGTGGCATGTTTCTTATGGGATAATCAGATATGAGTGTTATAAAAAATTGATAATTTGATGATGGCTGTTTGGATTCATTTGGATGAACCCATGTTGGCTAAACGGGACACTTGTAAGTTGCCTTATCTTTTTCCAATTTCTTTTTTTTCATTAGTGCTTGTAGTTTGATTTGAAATAATTTAAGTGTTTAAATAATGAATTTGAATCAATGTGAATACTTTTAAATGGATCATTAGGTGTGACACATAGTTTAAGACCTTGTGTTGGGTGGTTTAAATATCTCTTTGAGTTTTCTTGGAATGGAAACATGAGTGTTTTCCATAGGATACACTCTTTTAGTGATGACTTAAATGATGGGATCTTAATCCTAATGACTTTACATTTGGTGTGAAATAGTGATATATTTGACACTTATTACTATTTAAGTGGTTAGCCTGAGCTATGCATTAGCCTTAGAGAATAACTCCTTGCTAAATTCCACGAGTTTTCTATCATTTGATTTCATTTTCACTTGTATGACTCTTATCTTCTGATTAAACCCTTGTTTGGATGGGTGGTTATTGTATCCTTGACTATTGTTATGGGAGTGATCATTGGGTAATGATTCTTGTCAATAGGTTAGACATTCCAATGTATTGGTCAGCTTCTTAGTAGGGCTCATGGCCATGGTTCTTTTTCTTTGTGTGACTCATGTGGTCGTCAGTCTATTTTTCAGTCATACAGGATAGTATCACTTTGTCCCATTTATCTATCCTGAATATATGATACCTGAATGACTAGGAAAGACAACCTATATATAGTAATTATGCTATTTCAATTTCTCATGTAGTCTTGAGGAAGTATGCATTGATATACACCGTGCCCTTCAAGTTTCTAAATGAAGTAGTTGACCATTTGGTTCAGTGGAATCATTGAGCCTTGGGTTGTTGGGTATGTTCCTAGGTCATCTTTAGTGTATAGTGACATAGTAATTAAGGGATATTTTTTCCCATTTCTCATGATAGTTTTCCAAGTGGTTCAGGTGTTTTAACACACTTCTCATGTTGGTTTTTTATTTACTTCCAAATGATATGTCGTATGTGATCACATCTCGGGTGAATGACACATGTATGTTTCAGGTGGTTCTCTACTATAACTACTGTGAGTAGCTAGTCTATCTCCCCTTTTGATGACTAGGAAAATCCTAAGGTGGGGAGTGTCGTGTCTCTTATAGTTCATATGGGTTAGTGATTTTTCATTAAAATAATGTTCATTTTGTTGGATGTGTATATAACCCATAGAAAAACTATTGGTCATGGATGAGATTTGGTGGTAAATCATGAGCCATCATGAAATTATTTATGTTGTGAAGGCATCATGGTTCAGTTCACAATGTGTCGGTAGGTGAAGGTGAGATCCTTTCAAGAATTCATATATTAGTTGTTTGACTATTCTTCTTTTAATGAATGGGTTTGGTTGGGTGGGAAAAATACAAAGCACCTCGTTTGATGTAGCATAGGGGTCTCAGATCTCTTTTGTGGTGAGTCTTCTAATAATCTTACTTTATTATTTCTTGGTGATGAGGATATCCCTTATCTCGTCTTTATCTTGATCCACATAGAGGGAATCAATTATACTCCAAAATAATGTTTAAAACTCATTTGGTTTGTTTGGTTTCTTTTTAAAAGGTGTGCATTTAACCCATGGTTTTTGATAATGCATGGTTAGTCCATAATGATACCTATGATCCCTTATAGAAATACCTTCAAAATATTATAGAAAACCAGCTATTTTCCTCTAACATGAAAACCAGAAAAATTCTGCTCTCGGCTTAGTCATAGATCTGATGTGGACGTCTTGGCCTTGTACCAATGTCTCTCTTGTAATCATGGAGTATGGGAAACCTTGGGTTAGTTCCTTGGACTCTATGTTGATGAATCTGAGGTTATCCGAAACTTGTTATCAGGTTCAGAGGTGATGGTTATCATGTAATGATTCCAATGGTATGAATCTAAGATACACCCTTGTTTGCACTGAGGCATGTTATATTAAATGGATAAGTGGTAGTCTGATCTGGGAATATAATAGGAATTCAGATATGGTATTTTCTGATCATTCTCATAGTAAATACAAAATTCATTAGAAGTTGGAATTTTAGTTCTGTTTATGTTGCACCAGATATCTAATCCAAGCATTTTTTAGAAAATTATGATGGAGTGGCTCAACTTTTTATACTTCTTGTTCAATGGATGTAGTTGAATGAAACTATTTTATACACACCTCTCAAATTAGGTGGGTGTGGTGTAAAGGTTTGTTCTGTATTTCAAGGAAATATTGCATGAAAAATTCCAATGAGGTCGATTAAAAATCAACCATTTATTTATAGTGATATACTTGATATGATCTCAAAATTAATTAGGTTTTCCAATTTTAATGAAAACACATAGGGAGTGTCGTTAGACGGTTTAGAGGATTGCTTCATAAGGCTATTACAATAGTGAAGGTTCCATAGTTCAGAATTGTACCCTTCTGATACATAAGACCTTTGGTGGGAAGAACCATCGATCATATGTTTAAATAGATGGTTTTGTTACTAGGTATCTTGCTAAATGGGATCAGGTAAGCACTGTTTTATTATTTCAGTCATACAATAAGCGTTTCCTTGGGCTTTTATGGCTTATGTGTTGTACGCTTAAGTAATACTTGTGGGTTCATTGGAAATTTGGAAACACAACGTGATCACTCGAATGAGAGTTCATGACCCTTTTTGGTATATTGGTGTTTTATTTTTTCCCCATGGAATCATTGGGATGAGAAATTCTATGGTGGGGAGGTTGTAATAACCCACATATTTAGAAAAGTAAAATTCCATGGAAATTTGAATTTTTGGCATTTTAAGGACATAATGTTCTTTGAATTGAGATTAAGAATGTAATTTTGAGAGTTGTAACACTTCTATGAGTTATTTTTATAATTTGTTAGAGGATTGATAATCCCATTATGATATTTATCGAGAATTCGGAGAATCAGTCTCTGAAAACTCGAAAAACATGAAGAATTGGATATGCGACATGGTTTGTTTGAAACCATGTGTCCCACCAATAAAAATCATGTGTCTACAATAGGTGATCAGAAGTACCCAACATGGGATTCACAAGGTTTCCAAATATTTATTCCTAGCCTATACAATTAATAAAAATTAGGTAGTATCCTTGAACTATTCATCTCACAGTTTCTTCATGATTTGAGAAAACTATACCAGACAAAAGTGCGATGTGGGGATCCTAAGCAGCAAGAGATAAATGGTTGGTGCATGGTTTAGTCAGACCGTTTGGGCCAATTTTTAGGTTGAAATGAAAACTTTTTCCATTAATGAGTTTTTAAACTGTTATTCTTTCTTTCTTGTCCTCCAGCATGTGCTGATCCTCCCTTATCACACGTGGGTTTCTCCTCAAATATAACTAGGCATGGAGATATATCATTTATCTGTTATAGGATTAAACCTATATTAGTACCTATAGATTCCTATGAGAAATATATTTATTTATTTTTATTCGTTATCCATTTAATTTCCATTCGGCAGAGTTATTTTTTTGAATGCTCATTTTCCCTATTTTTAGGGTAGATATCCATTTCTTCATTTTATTTCATACCGGACCAAATCAAGGCTTGATATTGGATGATTAGAGGATCCTAAGAAAAAGGTAGGCGGTCTATGAATTTTAACAAAATTTAACATTGAATTTTCAATGTTTATTATGTGGCCCACACCAGCCTTTGACATGAGTTGCCTTAATACTGGTTCTGTTAGTTTTAAATTGGTATAAACACATTATGTTAATCCCACTAATAATTGTTTAGTAAATTGAGGATGTTAATTTAGTGTGAAAAATTACATTTCTCTTTAATAATTAAATGATTTAAATTATCAAAACACCTTCTAAGAATTCATCTCAGAGTATGAATGGTTTTTACCTTATAGGTGATTTTAAAATTGATAATGAAACCTCATTATGTTCCATGATGAAATTTATAATTGAATTTTAATGTATGATAGCTTTCTTAAATGTCTTATTTTGGTGGATTGAGATGTGGTTCTTGAATATGATACTTAATTGATTAAATTAATTTTATACTATACAATGTCAATATTTTATAACAATCCCCCTCAGATGAGGTGTGTTGTCTTTAAAATTACAAATTGGTAATTAGTGATTTGAATCCTAATATCTGTTAAGGAATTGATGACTTCTTATAATTTTATATTATGGTTATATATATTACATGAGTAGGAAATGATCTCAAATGATTTTATTAAATGGATTTTTTTCCATTTCAATATAAATGTTCATTGAACCAATGCACCCCTTAAGTTCATGACTTGGTACAATCCAATATAAATGACCAATGAACCAAGCTCCTATGAAGGGATTAGTTTTCCTTATATATGGGTTTTCTCATGTAGGTAATTCCTCAATTGACCATGGTACCTTCTATGTGTGTTCTTGATCCATGTAAAATGAATTTCAATGTTTGATTGAATATATAAAATTTATTGATTGAATGAAATATTCATATTGGTTTTCCATCCTTGAATTAATTTAACGGTTTAATTAATATGGAATTTATTTGGGTGGTACAAGAATGCCTCTTATTATAATTAAATAATCATGACTTATGTGAATTGTCATAATTGTGATTACCTTGAATATATAACGTGCTTTATAATTATAAATAATGAGAGGTAATGCCTCATGGATAATATTATAAATATCAATATTATTTGATATATTTTGTGTAACAATGGTAAGGGATCCATTGAGAATGGAAGTACCATGCTCCCTTAAATTGGGGGTTGAGCATTATATCTCACACAATTTATACTATATAGATGGTGTGCATGATGCACCATATCCCTTGATGAGTCTTAGAATGAAGGCACACTCACAAATTTGAGTGTCGACATGATGTCACATACTATCTCATGTGAAAAGCGTAATATCTCCCACTCATTCTAAGATGTAGGGATTTTACACTGTAGCTTGGGATTATATGCTTATTTAGACTAGTTATGAATGTCTGAGTTACGTCCCAATCCATCCAGTGCCTATCATTCCAATTATATGGCCACTTACATCCCCACAAACTTTGTTCGTATAGGTGGATGAAATATATAACTAAAATATAGATATTATTGCTATATATATATATGTGTTTTCTGATCATGCATTCATTCTGGATAAATGAAGATGCAGGTAGAGTCCCTAGGTTTTCTTTAGAAACCATAGCAGGATGCCATTTATTTAATCAACTTTGTTTTTTTTAATTTATTCCTACACATTTCCTTAATTTATATTCACTCAATGGTTTTAGCTATAGACACCAGGGTGGTAACCTACTTGGATTCATATCTCACACCCTACTCAGGCCTCCACTATAATAGGGTACCAGAGTAGATCTCATGTTTGCAGGTCTATGTATGATTTATTATGTGGATTTGATTATACATAGGATTTAGGATCACATGACTAAACTAGAGATCATGATGTTCATAGAGATCACCCTAGGGTATTTTGTTATTGCTTTTCTTCATGTACTAAACTATATACTATTTTCTGATATATATCTACTATATTAGTTATGTATTATCATATTAACATGCATGAATTGTTATATATCAGTATTTTCCATCTTATATATTCAGTTTATATTATTCTTACACTTCTCTGTCTCTCTTTTACTATTTCTTACATTATCATTTCTTTATTTATTATACCAATGTTCCACTCTAATCCTAAGTGTATATTCTCCCCATTATCACCTCCTAAATCCCTCATTGTTTGTTGGAAGCCTATGCTATATGGGGAGGCGTGCTTGAGGCCACATGAAAACTAGTCTGACTACCAATTGAGTGGTTAGTCGGGCTGGTACGTTACATTATTATTTTCAACAAAATAAGTATAAAATTATATTTCATGGTTTTTTATTCTAGAAAATATTAAAATAATGTATCTTTAAAAAAAAATAGAATCCTTATATTTTTTTAATTTATTTAAATTCTTGTAAGAGATTAATATTTATCTTATAACATGGAACTTTATTTATTTACTTTGATAAAATAGAATTTTTTAAATAAAGATTCAAAATTAGAAGAATAAAATTAGTGTACTTCATCCCTATGATCCATAATGAACATATTATAATTTAAATTTTAATGGTTATCTTCTAAATCAGAATATAAACCATTAATAGAGTCTCAAGATGCTATCCATATGTCTTCTATGTCAATTTACCACTCCTTATTGAATTCATATTTCCTTTGAATGTTTTATTTATACATATTTATTCATTCATGTGGGGATACTCATGTTTGATTTTTCAACTCCTTACATTCATAATATATATAATAATTATTAAATCAATTATTTTTATTATATTAATTAAATGAATTATTAAAGATTATTATATTTTATTCATCCTTTTGAACCACCTTACTGACCTAAGAAATTTCAAAACATAAATTTTAATAGATGGACCCACATTAATCATATGATTTATATACACCATAATTGGTTTTGTTTTATTCTTTTGAAATAGAATGATTATTTACTACATTTACCTTTTTAAAAATTTTGTGTTCATCTACATAATTTTTCATTTAGGTCCCAAAAATCATAAGGTTTCTAATTAGATAAATTATTTTAAAATATTTAATAGTCCTCATCTATAGAATTTATGATAAAGTTCTATTACACATTAAATTAAAAAATACTATGAAAGTTTGGAGCGTGATATAGTTCAAAATATTTCACAAAGTTCTAAACATATTTTTAATCTCTATGAGTACTCCATTTATCTGAGTGATCATTTATCCATCGAGAAATGTTATGTTATCAAAAATATGTTTGATACTATTACACGAGAGTTATATAACATTACTGATTCGATTGTAAACAAGATAAATTTTCTCCCATATTTTATGAGTTGTAACAATTTGAGAGACTCTTTGAAACATATCATATATAAAACCTTAAATGATATCATTCATGGATTTTGAATTCAGATTATATTCATCATCATTCCCAGCACTGAATGTAACTAATTCTCTAGTAAAAATCTTTGTAGTTTTATTATGCATCATATATAATATCATAATGATATTATTTAAGTATATTACCATTATATATTTCCATAAACCTTAATTTTATCTATTGAAATAAGTATCTTTTACTCTAGAAATTCATTCTCTCATTTAGTTAACTCTAGTGGTTAGAAATTGATATTTTAACATAAAGTTGTATGATTTGAGAAATATAATTCCATTTCTATGATACCAAAGTGATTTTCAATTAATGGTTTATAATAAGTGTACAGAGGGATGAACTATGTTTATAAAATTTTATAGAAAAAACCATCATTAAAAATTATTCAAATATATCCTTATCATTTTGATTTAGAGGAAAATAAAATGTACTGAAAATAATGGAGAAAAAAAGTATATTGGTTCAGGGTATAAGAACCTCTCCTATACCACTTCAATAACAATCAATGTGTAATTTTTAAATTTTATTATACTTATTATCCTATGGATATCATTTTTTATTTAAGGAAAAATCTACTATATACAAAGTACAAGAGAGATTTTATCAGGTTATCCCTTTATAATAGTTATACATAGTCATTCATCTACACTTTGTATAATAAGTGTTCACATAAAAAAAGAAATTATTATTTAAAAAGGAAATTCTAGATAATAAATAACATTAAAGGGGAATATAATAAACGGTGAAGCTATTATAGAGATTAAATATGATATTAATGAGTATCTATGAATGTTAACATAGATGGTAGATGTAATACATTATTTATATGCACAATATCATTGGTCATCATATGTTTACTTATTCTAATTATTCATTAAGTTGAATAATTTTATTTATATACAAAATGAATGAAGAGAACATAACAAAGGACTGTGAATAATTTTTAGCACATGATTTATTTAAAAAAGAGATGAATAATTTGAATGATATATCCTTTGTAGATTGTATCTCTTTAAATATTGTTCAAAATATCCCCTATAAAAATAAATATGATATTTATAAGGTAATATGGTCAAAATTTATCTTTATACTTCATGATAATACAAAAGTGATTGAATGTTAAACTAGAATACCAACATTAGAATCAATATCCACTTTTAACAACTAAAAAGATATTTCATATCATTGAAAATTAACAAGATTAAATCCCTAAAAAACTAAAATGATAATTATATGGAGAGAATAAATTATAGATATAAATAAAAATATTCCTATAATTTACATCATAAGAGTCATATTCTCTAATGAATTTTTCATTATAGACTTCACATAAGAGTGAACTACCTCTACTTCATAAGTTTTATTTTTCATTAAAATTGTATGCTTTATCATTATAAGGCTAATATATGAAATATCAATATGATTCATACATTTTTTTATTCATATACTGTGTATGGGTCATCAATATTCTACAAACAAGTCATCAAGATTCTATGGATGCGACATCATATGGCTACCAACTAGTTAACTACTTTAATGCATGAGGTTTACTCTTATGAGTATAAGTAATTAAAAACTATTTATGAGTAATAAATAGCTTAATATGATTCATTCTCTCTATTTTATGAGTCAATTATACTTTTTTATGAGTTATTTAGTATATACAATTTTTTTACATAAGATAAATGAAATAGGAAACCCTGAAATATTATCTTAAAAAAATATGTAATCCTATTGAACATGCATAAAGAAACCCATTTAAAAAATTAGTATGGAATTATTTACCATTAATATTTATGATTTAATAGGAAATGTTGAAAGATGATTATAATATAAAATAATAAGTTGGTAAAAATCATCTTAATTTTTTTCATTCGTTATCTATTTACTCAAGACCTAGAATGAGAAATAAGAAGGTTAAAAATGACCATATTCAGTTCACTTCATGAGTTATATAACAATTTTTCTAATTAGAGTACATATTTCAAAAATCCCATTATCCTTTCATGATAACATACATGAAATTAATAATGATGAACCCGAACCTTATGAAACACGTGGAACCCTGGTTTGATCCTTCATATTATAATAGACTTATTATGAAAAAAATATTTGCGATCACATGAATGAATGAGACTTTATTTCATTTATTTTCATACTAAAAATTTATTTTATACAAGAATTATTGATGGAACAATGTATTGGTATGTCAAATATAGTGTTATAAGAGAGAACATATACAAAACTTGAAAACTATTTCCCCTAAATTCATTAGGTTTTCTAATATTCCTTTATCACAAATTGGGAACCTCCCTGATGTCTATATAAAGTAGTGGACTATAAATATTCATTATATCATACAATTTGGGGGTTCGGAATTTTGAAAAGCAATTAAAAAATTTTCATTTCAATGCGATGGGGGAATTCACATACCCCTATGGAGAAAATCATTAACACTTATATATAAAATAACAACACTAATATATTTTAGAAAAATTAATATTGTTATCAATAGATTCTAAAACATAGAAAAAAACTAAAACAATCCATGACATATTTATTATAATGAATATTTAAAATAATAGAACCTATATTAAATAATGAAGAACATAATGAAATAGAGATTATTGAAAATATGATTAACCTATTAATGTTTTCAGAAGGAATATTTTAATAAAATATTTTTTTCTTATATATGTTTAATTTTCATTTAAAATAAAAAAAATTAAATTTTAGAATTTTAATTTTAAAAAATGAAATTATTTTTTAGATTACCCATTTTAAATTTAGTTTAGGTGGATATGTATTATAATTTTTAATATAATTTATTTTTTAGGTTAACTCATGAAAATAATAAATATATTAATACCATCACATGAATGAAATTATCATAATATATGAATTATGATAATGATTAAGAAAACTTTTCCTATTAAAATATAAATTTTTATGTTAAGATAAATAAGTTTTAAAAATACTATTGGATTTATAAACACTATTATTAATGTTTTTTTGTATTAAGTAATATTTTAAACTTCAAAATTATTTTATTTGTTTATAATAATAATTAGGTTTATCAGTTGTAGAAATTAAATCTAGGAAAATAAATTTAATATTTTTGATAAAAATTATATTATTATTAAATTTCATAAATTCCATTTTTAAACATAAAATTTTTATTAATAGGATTATGTTTATTTACTGTGATAATTTTAAAACTATTATTTTAAAAAAATTGATTTAATAACATTACATAGTTATTATTTAAAAGAACTTTTTCCTTATTTTACCAATATCTCTAATATTATTTTTTAATCCCATATATAATGTTATTAATAGAAATTTAATTTCAAATCAATAAAAAATATGATCAATAACACATAGTTAATGAAACATAAGATTAATAAAAAAATAGTTTTCTGAATATATAAAATTCCATAATTCAATAGATTTTTTTTTATTTTTAAATTTAATAAGATTAAATATAGACTATATTTTGTTTTAGTATAACCTAATTTTGTAATAAGGGTTATCTTATATTTAAATATAAAATCATAAATTACATAGTCAAAAACTAATTACCTTGTTAGAAACTAAAATATCAATGTGTATAAATATAATGGTAATAGAGTCAAAGAAATGTTTAAAAAAAATTAAAATGATTGGTAAAAGGTTTCTAGATAACATATGAACCATAATTCATTATTTAAGAAAATTTATTATATTGATCATTTATGTGTCATGCCATTTTTGAAATATAATGGGTATTCACAATCCCATTTCATCACATATAAAAGGGGAAGACTTCTAAAAATAAAATCTACCATTATTAATTAAAATTTTATACTTAAAATATTTCATTTTTCTCATAATATAATCCTATATAATTTTCAAAAGACATCTCTCTCAATTAATTATCCCAAACCAATCATTTCCATTGATAATTTTATGAGAATTTTCAAGGCCCAAATGTGAGTATTACTCAATCTTTAATAAAATTTCATAAAATTATACATACAAACCTTTCCAAACCACAGTAATATAATGATATCAATATTATTACTATTCTAATTTTTTATTTTATTAATGGAATAGAAATATTTATCCCTTCTCATCCATATAGAAAAATAAATGAACATTGATCATGCGTTTATGCGAACTACAACCTCCACAAAATGATTTTTTCTATTTTTTTCACAACATTAAATGGTGGGTAAAAAGGATGGATTTTAAAAAATTAATGTTAATAATATTTAATTGTTATAATTTATCATATGACTATATTTTATCACATTTTTTATAAAATGGAATCATTAATGATGCATACGGAGGACTACTGTTTCGACAAACAACAAATTTTATTTATCATAACCATGCAACATCGATGGTTCTAAGAATTTATTTAGTTAAGATAAATGATATTTATGAATTTTTAGGCATTTGTAAATCTTTTATTAAAATTATATATATAATTCACTTTTTCAAAAATGATTATAACCGGCTCTTGTTTGGGTTAGTGTTTACCATCTAATTGAATATTGTTATAATGTTTAAACCATGAAGTATAAAGGTTTTTTTATGTAATTATAATATAATTTATCTATAATATATATATATATATATATATATATTATTTTTTACATATTATGGAATTTTTTAATTAATATTTTTTTTATTAGCATATCACCTTTTGATCATTAAACATGTCATAACTACTTCATTGTAACTTTATTTTCCAAAACAATTATCCCTATAATTCACATAATGAAATAGATTTTAATAAATAATATAAAAATTATGGTTATATATTTAATAATTTTGTAATTATTAACTATCAGAAAATAATTAATATTAAATATGCTATTACAAAACTAGTTTAAAATAATCCTGATTGTTAACACACAATATAAAAAATAGATAATTACTAACTAATATATATGTAGAGAAGATTTATAATGGATAATTATAACTTTTTATATATGTAAAAATGTTTCTGTAATATTTTATTAATATAGTTATGATTATTATAATGTGTGTTAGAGTGCATTTTTTGTAAGTAGTAATACAATGTAAGGGTTTCATGGTCTCATTTTCAATCCATGAGACATGTTTCATATTGTATACACTAATATATTTTATATGGTGTAGTTACTTCCTAATAAACTTATTTTTATATATTCATGTAATTAATTTAATTAGAGATCAATTTATATTTATTTCATTGAAGATAATTCAATTAAAAATATATCATTGTTCTGAAGGCTTTTTTAACACACCTCTATTAGTTAAGTTATATTATGTATTCTAGATTTTCATATTCCATGATTGATTCCTTCGACCATTAGATTTAATTTAATGGAAAATTATCCTTATATCTTGAAAAAATGAATCTTTTCCTTCAAAGCTACCCCCTCAATGATTTTATTCCCCATATAAATTATATCATGTTGAGAATAATTCCCACCCTCTTCAAAAATGGTTACCCCTTATTGTTCACATATCTATTTACCACTAATTTTATACAATATTTTTGGAAAACCAATTATGTGATATCACTTGTGAACATAATATTTCAATTTTATCCTTTCTAAAATGATTTTTTCAATACCTCTTTTTATGATGTCGGATTTCAACAATGGTATTTAAAAATGTAAAAAAGGTTCCTTATCCTTTCAAAATAAAATGATTTATATTCCACTCTATAATTATTTTTTAATCAACTATTTTATTTCCAAGTCTATAATATGGAATGATAATTTATAAACAAAACATTTAGAAACATTTTCACTTCTTATTTTGATAAAATAATTTTCAATGTGACCATAACTTGTTCTTTTAAATTGAAGGTAATTTTTTTTCTAAAATCCCTATAATTATTATACCAAAATTATCCTATTTATATAAAAATTATATATTTAATTGGAATCTAATTTTTATCAACGAAACTCTAAATTTTCTTATTAAATTATATTTTTGGAATATTTATTTTTAGATATTAACCATTCACTAACTAGAGGTAAATTTTGGTGATATCATCTGGAAATGTTCTAATTCAAATTTTTTATTTTGTTGATTCTTAATGATATTATTAATAGATTTTTTCATGTGGCACCCATATGTATAGATAAATAATGTTTTTGGTATTATATAACCCTTAATTTTATTGGTAATTATTATGTATCATGATCACAAATGTGTATATGTGAGGATTTTCCCAAGAAGAAAGTTACACAAGAATTTTCATCCCAGGACATAGGGTATATATGAGTATTTATCTCATGTCAAAGGGAACATAATAATAATACCAAGATAAATGGTACACATGAGGAAATTTACAAAATCGAAGGGTTCATTGCTGGATTTATCCCAAGACAAAAGTTACATAAGAGGATCTATACTAGGCCTAGTAGTATATGTTAGGAATACCAATCCCATGAAGGAAAACATGTGATTGTCCTATTAATAAAATTAAATTTATATATTGGTTTATAGAAATAAAATACATTTTATAGTCTTATGCTTACGTTATAATATTATTTCAATATAACCTGCCTATAATTATTCTCCTTAACTCGTGATTAATATATCATGATTTTGTAAATATATTCCATAGTGTATATTTGTTCATTTAATATTACATGTTCCTAAATCATGACTTATGGATAACTTTGATTGTTCCATTCTACTTTAATACATTATTTTTTCCATGGTCAGGTTTCCTCATATTCTTCAGATGTAACCCCTTTTGACAAGTTGATAATTTTTAATTTTCTTGGAATTTGATCTCACCCCTTTAATATTTTTCATTCCCAAGATATAATTATGAGTATAAGTTATTATAATTCTTGAATGCAGTATAGTGCAATTTTATTTTCGTGAAATTCTCACATGTATGAAAAATTATGTTTATTATATTGATGAACCTAAAAAAATAGCTAATATATTCTTGGGATTATGTAATTATTTGGGAGTTGTAATGTCTAAAATATTTTAATACTATAAATAAAATAATTCCATCTTAATTTATTTCAAAGATAATATTTAATGAATTCTTTTTATCATAGGAATCAGGATGGTGGGTCTAGGATATCTAAAAAATCATATAACATAAAGTTATAGACATGTGTATCCATTATTAGTAAACTATACCTCCTTAGCCTATGTGATATTAAGACTATTTATATCATGGAATTAAACATACCCGATTAAGACACAATTACTCAAAATTGGAGTCTAATTTATAAAGTTTAACCCCTCCATTTCTCCTCTAGGGTATTATGGGTTTCATAAAATGTATAAATCTTTATAATGTTTTCATCATTTATTCACCCCTATAGATATATGTGATATCTTCCCATGCAATCCATGGTCCCTTTATGGTTTTACCATCCCTCCACCATGATAGTACACACTCCATTAATGTTAATTCCAGTTACTTCCATTATAGATCCACATAGAGATTAAAAAATCATGTACCCCTTCATAAAAGATATTTTTCAACTCATAGATAATGTTCCCTATATAATTAATCTTGTTAAAATAGGCCCTAAAACAATATTCAATCATATAATTTTTTTTAATAAGGAACCTATTCATGAGGAGACCATAGTATGGATCCTTACCATTAATTTCAACATAATTATTCAAATATACTAATGTACACTTGATTTACCCTCTCAACAGAATCCTTATAACCTCTATCATCTCATTTACTATCTTATTTCTGATAATCTTATATATAATCACCATTCTCTTGATCATAGGAAACCTTTATTCATAGAAAACTAAAAACTATTGAACACATCAATTTTTTTGTTCAGATGAACTTTCATAACCACCTAAACAAAGGGTAAATGGGGAGAAAAGTTGATAAGGAAAAATGTACAAATAAAAATATTGAAAATCTATTTATAATAAATCTATTTATATGAATTGGAAAATTATTTTGAAAATTCAATAGGATTTTTCATATTAAAGAAAAAAACTTTTCCAAATCATCTAAACATGTAATAAAAAATAGAAGAAAAAACTGAATAAGATAATAATTGATAAGTTTACCAAGTGTTGTAAATAATTAAATAATGGTTTTCAAAAAATATATTAATGTATATATATGATGTTGCACTAAATTTAAGTAGTTATATCTATTATGGTAGAGGATTAAACAAAATAAAATATTTCCAATAGTCAATGTATATTTTCATTTATATAAACAGGAATGAGAAGATGGGAAGATAAATCTAAGAGGAAAATAATACAACTGAATTTTTTGAAAAGAATCACTAAGAGTACATGTGGATATATCAAATAAACTAAATATAAAACTAAGGAATGTTTAATTATTTTAGAAACATAATCATACAAAAAAGAGGACAATGGTTGAAATTTGAATGAATGTTCTTAAGAAACAAAAATGATATTATACATAGAGAAGTAAAATTTCAAGAGTGGTGTCAAGAAATGTTGACCCAAGATTTCATGAGGTACCATATATATGGTAAAAGATGTATGTAAATTGTTTTATGTAATATTTACCTATATAACTATATATTGAAGAAATATTTATGAATACAATAAATTCATAAAATTCCAAAATATCATGATTTCTATGATAATGCAGAAATATCTACACAAAGAAGTTATAAATATTGGATGACTATACATCCCTAAAGTATTATATATTTAACAAATTGAAAAAAATATAGGAAGGTTTATCCAACTGATGGATCTAAAAAAAGTGAATCATAGTTAGGAAGTAATTTTAAGCCTTATTACTCTCAATGAGGATAAAAGTTTTCCACCAAATTATTATTTCTATTTTTTTTGTATTTTTACAGGTATATTAGGAATTAAAGGTTATTCACATGTTCCCGGGGAATTAATAATTTATACATTATATCATAAATATATTGGAGTTAGTAATTAACCATTATAGCATCAATTAACTATTTGTATCACAAAGCATATTTATAAAAAATTATTGATCAACATTGATGATATTGTAAAAGTAGTGATGAATAGGAAATTGGGAAAATGTATCTATATTAATAGTTTTACATTATAAAATATCATTTCTAGTTTATAAAGTGGTTCATTCTAGATAAATAATGATTTGAGTCATATATTGCAGGTGACATGTAGAGAATTATTGAATAATAATAATCTCTTGGATATCATAAAAACATAGATTTAAAGAATGTTCAAAAATTCTATTATTAAAAAGATATGTTTATATATTCTATCAAGAATTTATTTAATGAATGAATAAAGACTATAAGGTGGATGGTAATAGAACATAATAATGACATGAAGGAGGAAATAACTTCAGGGTTGATATTTGAATATAATTATTTGAATTTGTTTTAATGTTTTAAATTTGTGTGTTGAGATGAGTGAAAAACTTTATTTTGAAAACATTCAGGTGATTAATTGTAAAAATTTGTATCAACCATTTGCATCATTATGAAAATATTAAAATATACCCTGAAATAGATATTTTAATTTATATTTTGTTCTTTTGATTTATTGATAATAATGTTTTAAATATTAGACCCTCTAATTTTCTACTCAAAACATTGAATATGTGGATATAGAGTTCTATAATTGGTGGAACCTTAAATTAGTTAATTAATACTACATAATATCATTATCTTATTTATTTACCTTAAAAAATAAGTGGGAATAAATTTTATAATGATGGAAAATAAAAAATAGATATGACTTATTGAAATGATTTTTCTATTTGTAAGTATTATAAAAAAAATAAAAAAGAGGACATTATTGAATGATGTTTTTGTTTTATTATATTTTTTGTCAATAATCATGAATCCAATATACATAATATCAATATATATTAATGATTATTATATAGTAATCATGTTGCATATCTCTAAGCATAATGTTGATACAATGAGATGAAGTTACCAATCCAGGTTGTCTAAATGAATTGAGGTAAGTAGGGTGGGGTGTATAATAATAATATTTATGTTAGAAGAAGGTGGTGGGATAATATAATTGTTATGATAAAAAGGTATATTTTACCATTATTTATTATTGAGAAACAATAACATTGAAATGTTTTCTGGAAGGTATTTTATACGAGGTTTTATGTAGATATTTTTTTAAACATGTTCTATATAAGTTGATGATGGGAAAATTATCATTTATATTGAATAAATATTGTGAAACTGCCAAAATTACATGGTAAAATTTTTTATACATGTTAGTGGAATGTATTTTTTATAATATATACATTTTTCTTGTATGTTTAGATTTATAATTAGTTTTTTTAGATTTTTAAATGGTTGATGTGTTGTCAGGAGCTTTATATAGTGGGATATCTCAGTAAAGAAGATTTTATGAATAAATGTGGTGTTACACCCTAGTATTTATCGATCTTTAATATGTTTTGTGTCATATGTAAATATAATTTTATGATTCTAATAGAAAATTTGGAATTAAATATATTTTTTTATACCATTTAAATACCTTATAGAGTATTTAAATACTATATAAAACATTGGAGTTATTTTTAATGTGTTTGAAGTTGATTTGATGGATTTACAAAGTGATTTTATGTTGTTTGAATTTAATATCATCCAATGGATATGAGTATAGAAATTTTATATTAAGGTAGATTAATTTTTCAAAATTCCATGTTATGATTTTGAATAAATGAAATGTATAGTAAAGGTATTAAAAAAAATAAAAAAGGAATATTTTTCAACCCACATGAGGATAATGTTTCATTTGATATCATCAATTTTTTTGAGGTGATATGAAATATTTATAATATATTTTTATTTTTTTGAGATGTAATATATATATGCAAAGAAGAAGTGTGTTTAGGTAAGGAAATCTTGAAATTTCATGCTTATGAAGAAAAATGGAAATTTATAAATGTTTTTGGATGATTTATGGAGTTTTCATAATACTTATAGTTATTTTATAAGAGATTATTAAATTTTATTATAATATCAATGATTTTAAAAGATATATAGTGATTTTTAAGATATATGCAGGATTTCATAATATATATGTATTATTTTTCTAAACATGGTGTTATTTAATGAGAGTTATTATTTTATCAAAATCCATAATTTTATATATATGAAAAATAATATTAGAAAAGAAAAAATAAGATTGATTATACCGTAATCTTCATCATTTAATAAATATCATGATTCTTTACATAAAATCATGACTATAATTAAATACTATAAGTATGATAATTGAATAAAGGTTAAAGTGTTACAAGAGCTTCATTAATTAAAGATGATTAACATTTCATAGTAAAATTTAAATAGAAATACTAGTTAAAGATAGTTTTATAATTTCATAGGAATACATACCATGATGGTAGGATGATTTCATAGTGGGTGATGAGGTGAAAGTTGTGGGAGAGAATCATAGAGAAACATATAATACCATATCATGACATTGATAGTACATGTGTTTACCTGAAGAAATTGAATAAAAATATCACATTTGTTTTGTGTGGAAATATAATGAATGAAATTTGATGAGGTTATCTATGAATATAATAAAAAGGGAATAAAAATAAAAATGAGAATATAATGGAGATAATGATCAGAATTAGAAACAAATATAAATGGGATAGTACTAGTGATATTAATAGAGATGTATAACTAGGAAAAATACCATGGTTAATTGAATACACGAATACCATGGATAAAATAATCACATTATTTCTATGAATATATATTGGAGAAAAAAGAATATGGATAGGAAGGCTATGATACTGTAATCCTATGAGAGTTTTGTGTACCGAATAAATAAAGAGACCAGTCATTATAATCACATAAGGTAGTTCTATGTTTTAATATAATAAAGAGATCCAAAGCTACTATTAAATAATATTGAGAATGTTGATAAAAAATATAAAGAGAATAGAGATACATAAATACACACATATGTTGATTATATGTGATAATAATGTACCAAATAACAAAATTTATAACATTATTATACAATAAGGTTTGAATAATTTCAATGAATCCACTATGAGTAGTATGATTTGAGGGAGATGATAATATTCATTGAATACTATTGGGTAAACTCAATCTACATCATAGATATATCTTCAATAAGATTATGAAAATTTGTGTATTATGTAGTGAAAGGATTCATTATTTCTTTAGACTAAAAATATATGTGCTTGTATAAATTTAAATTGGTTGGTACAATTATTATAGGTCAAAGGATATACACCTACCAAATCTGTTTCATGATAATAAAATAATATTTGAGTGTCTAGGGGATAAAAAACACAACACACTATAGATGTATTAATCCACATTAAAGGGAAACCACATTACCAAAACATTTTTTTTCTTCAATGTTGTGATTTACTACATTAAATAATTTTTTGAATAAAATCATAATGTAAGAGTGAGTGATCCATTCATCAAATAATTATAGAGGTAAGTAATAGTATGGTTAATAATTTTCTGATAAGATATCTGTCACAACCCGCCTTCACCAAGATGAGGGAAGGGACAATAGATTTTCAGACCCTTCCTTCCTCAAGTTGAAGGAGAGATAATGAACCCCACGACCCACCTTCAATAGGCCCCAGAGTGGAAACTAGAACCAAGGGTATAGAATCACACGTAATATGGAAGACATTACCCTTTTCATTTAGAAGGATCAGGAAATAAGATAGTAAATCCAAAACAACACCAAAACTGAAAGTAAATGTAAAGACAAAACAATCCATTCCCATATGCATGTTCCAATGATAAGTTCTACAAGTACAAGAAAACTCAAAAGTGAAGTACCAAATAAAATAACAACATCAACAACAATTGTCCCAACGTCTGAACAAGTACGATCCCACACAGTCCCTGAAGCCCTCATAGAAACCTAAATACAATTTTATATATACAGGGTGAGTATACAGGTATACTCAGTAGGGAAACCAAAAGCTCTCATGCACAAGTGGGGAGGCATTCTAATTACCTGTTAGAAAAGGAGATAACCAAATAACCTAAAAAAAACTATCCACCCAACCTAAACAAGGAACACTCCCCAAATCACGCAAGTCAGGTAAAATAATAGTAACAACACATCGATGTTTGGGTACCCCACACCACTTTCCCACTGGTTATTGAATACATCCTATGTTTCAGACCTGCCACGCCATTCTCACTATAGTCCCACCACCATACCCTGCCTACACACACCTGGGATACCACAACCACACATCCCTCCCACAAAAACATGGGCCACAACAACCACATGTAACTATGCCTGAAAACACCTTGGCCAGAATGACTACCACTATGCTCAAAGACACCTGGGCCAGAACAACTACTGCCATTCCTGAAGACACTTGGGCCTCATCTCGAAGACACTTGGGAAACAACCTACCCACACAAACCTGGGCTAACCACCACAACTACCCTGCCTAAAGAATCGTGGGCTATAATGGACCTCAGACTGTCACATCCTACCCAATGAGTCTTGGGTTGCTCGGGAAAGGGATCACAAAAGGATCTAATAACCAACCACTCATATGAGTGTTGGGAAGAACACCCTCCCCCATGAAATGGGGGTGTTTGACATGAAGTGATCAACTTGGGTGGGGTGCGAATAAGAAACATAAGAACTAAATTATACATATAGGTAAACAAGCACTCATCCCAACCTAGGTGTTCCAAAACCAGCCCATACACAAACACCCTCGTTACTATTCATTCATACAAATCACAACAGCCACATCCAAGTCATAAGGCATTCCCGGAAAGAAATTCCCCATTGAAACCATTATTGTTATCATACTCAAGTGATTCCATTTAGAAAATTATTCACTACTAGGAAACTAATAGGAATAGCCATAAGACAAGGAGGGAAAAACATCCATGCAACAAATTAAGCATGAACACCCTATTCTCTTGAAAATTCACAACAAGAAAAGGGATCTGTGAGATCCCTCTAAGTAATGGAACCAAACCAAGCTCCAATATATAAACCCACATGACCTTAGATACACAAAACAATAACTTCACCATAATAGGGTATTCCATCCCCATCCACCTCACCCAACAAGCATCAAACATAACAACCACACATGTCACCAAGACAGATCATGGGAGTTTTTAAATTTAACACACCATTATTTTAGTTACATATTACTGTTGGTTAACCGGGGTGACCACAAAAGAATTTTTATTCATTGGGAATCCATTTAATCAACCAAGTTTACATGATTAACCAGTTTCCATGTTATACCCATTTAATCATAGAATTATCCAAAAAATAGAGGTTCATGAGTGCACAATAAAGGACCACCAACGACCATGATTTTCAGTGGACATAATCCCATATAATTCACAATATATAAGAAAAGGTAAAAGAGTACACCGAAATCATAAAAAACACCCCATACTTCTTTGGAAACCATTTATTATATTTTTTAAGGTTTTATTTCATCCATCCCTGAAGGAAAATCATTGTACCCACCCCGCAGGATACACAGTAAGGAGAGATGAAAGAAAAACCCTACCTGTATGACCAACGATTGAAGTTTTTATCCTCGCACCAAGAACTGGGGATGCACAACTTATAGAGGAAGAACTCAGAGGACTCCAAGAGTGAGCAGAAGGGTCTCCAACACAGGCCCCCCACTAGTCTCGGGAAGGGGGACTCCAAATGCACCAATGAAGGGAAATAGACCAGCCAAAAAGAAAAATGAATCCTCATGAAATAAAAGGTACGATCCTAGAGTTACAGGATATGAATTCTTGAACCGATTTAAAGGTTGGTTGTGGTTTCTCCACACAGTTGGGTTGTTACATGTGATGGAATTAGTTATCATTGAATAATTCTCATTATAGAGGTGTCCATAATGGCCATGAGTTAAAGGGTTTCCTTTAAACAGAGGAAAACGTGTAATAGGGGAGGAATTGGAAAACATGAAAAAAGGGTGTGACACTGAGGGAAAAAACACACATTTTGGTAAGTCAAGGGTCGCCCAACTCTTGGGGGATTTTAGATATCATTTATGGGCTTTAAATGGATTTAAAGGGGGGTATTACACTTTTACGTCAAAAGAAACATTGCAAGGGAGGAACTGGGAAAAAAATGGTGGGACACCATTTGATGAGACATCGTAACGGTGCCACCTTCACAGTGCCACCATCACGGTGCCACCGGTTCAGTGGAACACCGTTAGCGGTGCCACCGTTTCAGTGTGATACCTTGATGGTGTGACTGCCATGATGCCACCGTCACAGTGCCACTGTCACGGTGCCACCGTCACGGTGCCACCGTCACGGTGCCACTATTCCCATTCCACTGTCACGGAGCCATCATGACTGGTGCCACTGTTTCGGTGGAACCGAGTTTTTGGCAATGTACTGGACCAGGAGGGTTCGGGCCATTACAATACCAAAAAAATTTAAACATAACCCCCCTCTCAGTGTTTACCATACCCCAACTAAACGTAGAAATTATATGAAATTCATAATAAAATTTTAATTTTTTTAATTCAATAAAGAGGTATGAAATTTTATATTTTCCTATTATAAAAAAATTGTATATATAATTTTTTTATAGTATTATGTAAAATATTATTTAAATGAGGGGGGCTTGTTTATGGATGGATGTTTGAGTTATATATGGGGTAGCCTCTATCGTGTCCCATGTAAATTAAACTCAATTTGAAACCATTGGACCATTTGAAATAAATCATTCCAGCCTATAATTTTCAACACAATAAAATATTATATCCCTATTCCACATCAAATGTGATTGATTATAATCTCTAATTTTTAAGAGGCATTTATCATTATTTTATTCAGTCTCCAAACATTGGAAATAAATTAATTTTACTACAAAAATAAGTTGACCATATAATTTATTATTTGTACCTAATTATAGAATTTCCATATTATTAACATGATATGGGTACTTTGTTTAGTAATTATGAATCCCTATTTTTAAATTATATGTTTTAAGGAATTTTAACAAGTCATCATTATCAAATAATTGATTAGGGAAATATATTTTCATTCTCTAATAATTCCTAATTATATATAGGAAAATATTATAAGATAGAAATCAGTGAAAATTTATTATATATATTTGAACATTATACCATGTTTTTAAATTCTCCTATACTATATTAGGGCATTCATTGGAAATTAATGTGATTATAAAGGTTTTTAAATAAATATCCCCTAAATGAAATGGTATGTCTCATGAGACAACTATGATAGGTTATTAGAAGTGTCATTTCCCATTATGTATGGTTAATAAGTATAAATTACTAATAGAATTCTTATGATGTTTGAAATTATGCACTCTTTTATTTCCTTCATTATGAGAAAATTTAATTTTTTCCATGTTATTTATTATTTCATTATTCATCCATGTGTTATGTAATGGTTTTTAATTCACTAACGTGGCTTCATTTGTTTAAATATTCTTACAATATTGATTATACAATTTTGAATACATGTTATCCTTTAATGTATACCATCCCTTTCTGAGTGTCTAAGATCTCAAACTATTTTTTTTCTCATTTAGCAAGGTTATTAAAAGTAATGATATGTATGATAGATTTTAGATATAAAATTATATAATAATAACAAGTACTAAAATGTTATTGTATGTCAATTTGTAATTTTATATTTTTGTATCTATTATATTAAGGATTGTTGAACCTTGATCACGTGAAAGTAATATCATGTAATCTAATTACCACGTAATACACAACCCACCAACTCTGAGTTCCGAAGGTTGGGGGTGATCCATTTTGACAAAATAGAAATCAAAATTCATGTAGAAAATATTTTATTAAAAGTAATGATTAAAAAATAATCCTTATTAGAATAAAATTCATTTTTGTTTTTAAAAATTGATTTATACTTTTGGAAATTAAATACATTATTTTTAAATGATCAATTTTTCATAATAAATAAATTTTAAGGTATTGAAATTTTAAATAAATGCGATATTAATATTTTAATCACGATGATGACATAAAAATTAGTGTATTTGTTAAATAGTATCCATCCCTATTTACCAAAAAATAATTTATTTATTAAAAAAAATTGAGAATATAATAATGTGATGGTTTAAAAAATATAACACACACACACACACACATATCTGAATCTAAATATTTAGAAATTTAAATTTTATATAAAATCAAATAATAAAAGGGAAAAAATTAATTGAATAAATACTATTTCTTTTTTTATCAGTTATAACTTTTATTTTTTACTGATTATTAATGATTATATGATTGATATTAAATTAAAATATATATTTATCAATAGCTCAAATATTGGTAATTAAAATATTCAACATTAAAAAGTTAAATTACTATTTTACTAAATAGGTTAAAACAAACCTGTTTAAAATTTATAATTATATATATTTTATGTTTTATATTATGTTAAATATTTTTTTTAAAAAATTATATTATTATATTATTATTTTTTGAATTTAATTTTTATTATATAATATATTTTTTATTCTTATATATTATATTATTATTTAATTATTCAATTATTATTTAAATTTTCAAAATAATTACCCAAAAAAATATATAACTATTACATCCCCTCTAAATACCTCTTATTTTTTTTAATTTTCTAGTAATTTTATTTTTATCAAAGTTAGTTATATTTTATTTTAAAAAAGAATATCATAGTTATTTTTTTATTCAAAGTGTTTTTCCGGTAGGATATATATATATATATATATGATATAATTACCTAATGAATTTTAACAATTCAACTGATGTTATATTTTTTATCCTCTTTTATGTATTTTTTAATTTTATCGAGTATATTTATGATTCATATGTGGTTCTTTGGTTTCTGAAATAAATTATATGTTATTTTTATTATATTATATACATGGTTTATACTATTCATTATACATAAATATGACACACTTATATTATGATACTATAGGTTTTCATGTATGAAATGTTTAGGTCATTATATTATTCCACCCATATAAAATTTCATCATTAAATTTTCAAATAAAACAATAATATGGTTATAAAAAAGGATAATATATTTCATTACATTATCAGATCTCCATGTTTCCTCTTTTTTACATATTCTTTTTTCATAGTATTTTAACAATATGAGTGGTCTTATTTTATGATCCTTTATCATTATGATACAATATTTCCACTACTGACTACTTATAAAAAAATCATTCACCAAATATCCCCCCTCAAGATATTCCACCTTTGGATTTTTCATATGGAATGGATCTGGTTTGTAAACCCATATGTGAGTTCCCCAGAATACATTATATAATCAAGACATGTTTTGTAGAAGTAATTGTAAATATGAAACATCTCCATTGTGATCATGAATCTAAATGGCCTTGTTTATTTACAAAATTGATTTCCATATTCCTAAATCCTTATAAATTTATTCTATAAAGACATTCAAAAAAATATTTAATCCCTATATTTTAACTTCATGCCACAAAGAGTTTTGTGCGTATAACTCTTTTTTTGACATTGTAATACTATAATGTGTTATTTAATGGATTAGACCTTCTATTCCCTATCTTATACAAGTTATAGTCATAAAAAATTAATTTCTAAATCTTTATCCCATCATATTAATTTTATAGAATTTTTCTCATATAGGACTTCATATATATTCATAAGTGTTGTGGAATTAATTGTTTTATAAAAAGATGCCCAAAGGAAGGTTTTGACCATGAAATCCTTTGAAGTCCATAGAGCAAGACCATTGTATATCTTTTATTTTTTAAATTATCTTTTTCAACTAACCATTTATCTGATGATGATATACCATATTTAATTTTAACAGAATTTTTTAATTCCTTTATACGGATCCTCTTGAACATTATAGTAAATATTAGATTTTTCATTCAAAATAATTAATATTCATGTTTCATAGAGCCTATTTGTAACATTCTATGTAAATAAAGAATATGAAATTTTCATATTTATTAATATTTTTGAATTAAATATTAATTTTACTTTAAAAGGGATGTTATGTTAGATGGCATACCCAACACACAACAATGGGTTTCTCTATAATCTTACGTTGCACACAAGGTTGAGTCATACTGAAAAAATAAAATAAAATAAAATTATTATTTTTAAATGGTAGTTAACGCTTAGCTGTTGTATTAAAGGGAATGAATAGAACTAACCATATTATTAATAAATATCTTTGTTAAATATTTTTACATTTATCCAATTAAATTTAGAGGCTTAAAATGATAATGAATCCTATTTTAAGGATAAATACTCTTATATTTTTAAAAAGGTAGTTTTTCCTCCTTTTGATGGTGAACCCTTTTTAAATATACTTATTGTCACTTTTATAAGTTCTATTTGAAAAAATAAACTTTTTATTTATAATAAGGACATCAAATTTTACTTTGGGTAAATTTTTGGTATTTTTCTGATAAATTTTATTTTTTAATGAATATTGAAAAAATACTGCATTTTAATTCAAAACTGCCTTTTCATCTGATTTATTTATATGGTTAGATTATCTTATTAATTGGGTTTAAAGTGTAATTATATTATGTTTTTATAATTTAATCTAATTTTGGTCATTGGATGTAATTTCACTTTTTATTTAGACATAAACATATGTCAATCTTTTGATAGTTATTACTTTCTAAAAACTCGTTTTTTTGTTTTGATAACATGAATTAATTTTAAATTAATTCATACCACTTATGTGTTTTGAAATTGAAATATGGATTCCATATTTGGAATTAGGAGGTCCAAATTGTGTAAATAGGAACCTTTTATTTTTAGACATTATGAATAATAACTTCATTAATTATTTTATTTACCATGGTTAAAGGATAAATATGGTCAATAAGGGTAAACAAATAATATTAAAATAATATTAAAATACCTTAAAATGTGTAAAATCTCATTTTATGAGATATTTATGACCATGGGAATCCTTGGGTCGATTTTTGGGACCCTATGCTGCCACTTGGATGTGAAAATAACATTTTATAAGAATTAATTTAAGCAATGAAAAATGTAACATAAACATGTATCTTTTAGATTTTTTATATGGGGTTATATAAGTTCTAATTTCGACTATAAATAGTAATTATAAAACTAAAAATATTTCCTACATCATATTATTTTATTTATAATTTTTAGACATTAAATAAAAAAATTTATTTGTGACACAATGATGATGTAGTAATTACCTTATTAATGAATGATTTAAATAAATGAGATTATAAATATTAAAATAAACATATTTTGAAACATTTTATTCCATACATGAATTTTAGGGATTATTATGACTTTTTATATTTTACGTAATTATGTTTTTTTTTGAAATAATCATGTTATAATGGATTTTTTAAAAAGTCATGACATGAATAGTATAAAAATTGACAAAAATGATTTTTTTAAAATAATATTTTATTAAATGGTATAATAGTCATAAAAATCTAATATTTGGCCAAATGACTTAGATAATTTTTGAAATTTCATTAATTAACCACTTTAGCTTCTATTTTCATTTTATAGCAACTATATTAACCATATAGTATGAATATACAAGAATACATGGTAAGGGTCAAACTAGTTAACTAAGGGTTAAAGCTAAAAGATAAGGTTAAATTTGTCACCTTGAATTTTATAAAACCTATTGGTTGAGAGGTTTTTGTCCAAAATTATCTTTTCATTGAAATAAATGAATTTGCGACTATTTTAAACCAGTAATAATTTTTATAATAATGTAATATTTAAAGATATTCATAAAGTGCCCCTCCTCCCTCTTATAAAAGGGAATCACCTGTAACCCCTTACTCAGACCTCTCCAACCCATTGGATCATCCAAACTCTACACTAATAAGCTCCAAAAATCACTCTTTTCTTCCTAGAAGCCTTACCATAGGCAGAAGGCAATTCAAGGAATCCTTTTTGGCTCAAATAAAAGGGTGTTACACGTTTTAGAGGTAGCATCTTATCTAAAGTTCCTTTCCATTATTTTATTCCTACACTACCTATTCTATTCTTATTCATTGATTAAATAAAAAAACCAGTATAATAAATATTATAGGTCATTTTTATGATAATTATTCTAACTACACTTACACACACCTCCATCTAATGGATACGAACATACTGTTTCTATGTACATCGAACTACTGGCTCACGAAATGATGATTGTTCGATTTTCCACTACAACATATCATGGTGGCCATTATGATGGAAATATATTTATATATGTGTTTCGGTGCGGATGTGCGTCGGGTTACGCTGTTCCGCCAGGACGCGTTCGCGCGTGCACCCGTCGACCCGAGGGGATGGGCGCGCGACTTGTGGCCCCGCAGTCCCGCTTTCCAAGGGCGGGCGGCATTCGTCCCTTATTCAGGGGCGTCTGCTCCTTGATCGAAACCGGGATGATGGGACGTCGGCTCCTCCTTCCGTGGACGTCTCCTCTGAACTCGTCGCCTAATCCGGGTCTCCCTCATAGATTTAAGAATGTTCGTGAATCTCGTTCCCGGTGCCATGTCTCCATGGACACCGGTTAATTACGCTGCTTCCGCCCGGACGCTCCAAGGAGTCTGGTCGGGGCAGCAACCTGCAGTGAGGAGACCGGGTGGCTCCGGGTGTTGGGGGCGTCTCTTAACACTGCGCCTCTGCATGTCTGCCTTCCGTCCCTAATAGGGCTTCTCGAAGGCATGATGGCCTGAGGCATCCTGCGCTTGGCGCGGGGAACTGTGTTACCTGAGGTTTTCCTCAGCTTCCCATGTTTAACACGGGGTATGCCGCGAGTTTAACGTCCAGCGGGGATGGCATCGGACTGATCAACACGAGGAGTGGATCAGATGACAGAACCCCTTGCGGGGAACCTCCGACGCTGGGGCCAGCACATGGGCGGCTTCCCGAGTGAAGTGGAGTGGAATGAAATGGCATGACCCCACCGGGATGTGGCGGCCCGAGTAAGGATCAGGGTGGATGATGGAGTGAAGAGCTTGGACCCCGTAGGGGCTTCCTACGTACCGTGCGTTAGCGCGGATCAAAGTCAGCGTAGTTCGGATATACAGTTTAACGTCATGCTGGACGTCGGCAAGCCGACTCACAAAGAGATCGAGGCCGCCGGGCGGAGGATTGAACCGAACCACCTCGCACAGAGGGGGATGGAACGGCCGGGTGAACCACAGTTTTATGTCATGCTGGACGTTGGCAAGCCGACTCACAAAGAGATCGAGGCTGCCTGGAGAAGGATTGAACCGAACCACCTCGCACAGAGGGGGATGGAACGGCCGGGTGGATCACAGTTTTACGTCATGCTGGACGTTGGCAAGCCGACTCACGAAGAGATCGAGGCAGTGGGGAAGCACAATGGAGATACACACGTGCAGTCCCCCAGAGAGGCGGATTCATAGGTGAATCAACGCAAGTGTGAACCCGGGAGGGGTCCACTGATGGACGAACCGACGTAAATACGACCGGGACGACCAGGTGGTGGTCTTGAACCTCGGAGAGGCTTCCTACGTACCCTGTTTAGAAGACAGGGATCAAAGTCCACGTAGTTCGTTCTGTCAGGACTTACGCACTAAGGCAGCCCGGATGCGGCAAAGCTCAGTTGGAGAGGGACTTGGGCCGGAGGTGAGAGGCCTCGATCCCTGTCATGCCCTCTACTGGCTTCGGCAGTGGGGAAGCACAATGGAGATACACACGTGCAGTCTCCCACAAAGGCGGACTCATAGGTGAATCGACGCAAGTGTGAACCCAGGAGGGGTCCACTGATGGACGAACCGATGTGAATACGATCGAGACGACCAGGTGGTGGGCTTGAACCTCAGGGAGGCTTCCTACGTACCCTGTTTAGGAGACAAGGATCAAAGTCCACGTAGTTCATTCTGTCAGGACTTACGCACTAAGGCAGCCCGGATGCGGCAAAGCTCAGTTGGAGAGGGACTTGGGCCGGAGGTGAGAGGCCTCGATCCCTGTCATGCCCTCTACTGGCTTCGACAGTGGGGAAGCACAATGGAGATACACACGTGCAGTCTCCCACAAAGGCGGACTCATAGGTGAATCGACGCAAGTGTGAACCCAGGAGGGGTCCACTGATGGAAGAACCGACGTGAATACGACCGAGACGACCAGGTGGTGGGCTTGAACCTCAGGGAGGCTTCCTACGTACCCTGTTTAGGAGACAGGGATCAAAGTCCACGTAGTTCGTTCTGTTTGTAACACTCTACCCCCGTGGGCGAAGGCCACTCCATGAATCATCCCTAAAGAGGGGCAACCCCGTCATCCCTGCAGAGACGAGCGGGTGGGGGCCACATCCGAACCGGGGGGACCCTGCGTGCGGGGCACGAGATCGGTTGATGCGGACGGTTTAACGCCTTGCCGGACGAAGTACAGTTTAACGTCGTGTGTTGAGGACGAAGCGGACGGTTTAACGTCTTGCCGGACGAAGTACAGTTTAACGTCGTGTGTTGAGGACGAAGATGCTTGGCAGTTTAACGTCTTGCAGCGCGGACGATGGGGGCTAGTCAGTTTAACGTCATGCAGCTTGGACGTATTCAGTTTAACGTCGTGGAGGACGTGGTGCAGTTTAGCGTCATGCAGGACGAATTACAGTTTAACGTCGTGCAGGACAAATAGCGTACAGTTTAACGTCTTGTAGCTGAGACGAATGTAGTTTAACGTCGTGCGGGACGTATGCAGTTTAACGTCGTGCAGGACGTTGAAGCCGCCGATAGGTCCGTGTCACTTCGCGCAAGCCTGGAGGGTCGCACGGGAAGACAACGCACGGTGCGGGCACCCGGGATGAGGGTCGTCGGGCGCCACGCAGGCGGGTACCCAAAGGGGGTCAAAGGGGGCGACCCTGGCGGGTTGCACGCAAAAGAGGAGCTTTGCGCGCAATACCGCGGGTCGGCGCGCAAATGGGCGGGCTGGCGCGCAATTGGGCCAGCACTTTGCGCACGGATGATCGAGATTGCGTGCACCGGGCTTCGGATAGCACACGGGGGCAAAGGCTCATTCTTTAATGAATGGCCACTTTGAAAATGGGGGGTGCGCGCAATCGGGCTGGATTGCGCGCACCCGGGGGAAATTGCGCGCAAGAGGCTTCTTTTGCGCGCAAATGCCTTTGAGTGAAGGGTTATTCAAAGGAAAGGAGACAAAGGGATTGCGCACGAAGGCGAACCCCGAGGCTTTCTTGCGCGAAAGAAAAGAGGTTACCTGAAGATCGGCATTGCGCGCGGAATGGGTTGGATTGCGCGCACGAGAGACCTTTCGAATTCTGGAAACCTTCAAAACGTCGGGGGTCGCCTTATATTTATAGGCAACCCCGGGCGCGGAATCCAGTTCGCGGGCGCGAAATTCTCTTCGCGGGCGCGGAATCGTGCCCGGCGCGCAAGGGAGTCGCGCGGGCCACTGGCGCGCAAAATTGCGCGCCGGCCTGGCGCATTGCGCGCATCCCGGGAGGTTTGCGCGCGGCTCATCAACTTTGCGCGCGGGTCTCCAAAATTCTGCGCAAGGCCTCCGGGCCCTCCGAAACATGCTTCCGACTCCAAATATGACCTCGCTTTCCGCATCCGGATCTTTGTTTGGGAACAACGGACTTTTACGGCGTCTACAAAAGCCCCCCCTCGGAATCGGATCGGCGAGAGGTCGCAACGATCGGGTTCCGAGGGAGACGCCGGAATGCCGAAGTCCTGGGTGGCGCGGGACTGTGGCGCGCAAAAAAGGGCGTCGGGCGCGAAATTCGCCGGTGCGGTCGCGCAAAGCGCTTTCCGCGCAGCGCGGACTCTCGGCTTTGCCTATAAATAGGAGCCCTGGGTCCGGATTTGTAAGGAAAAGAGGGAGGTCATTCCTAGGAAAGGAGACCTCAGACCTAATCAATGTATCATCCCCCCAACTTGTTCCGACACACGAGCGGGACAACGCTAGGGGCGTTGAGATTTTATCCGAATGTAGGGAAATGAGAAAGGGTGAATCGCGTGTCCCGAATTCAGAAATCCACAACGGTTGGCCTTCCAGGAAATGCCCAAGACGTCAAGCGGACAATGGATCAATCGACCATACTACTGCGATAGACGGACCGAAGGTCATCATCCATATTGCAGGAGGCGGATCACATGTCATCATCAATGCCGCTTTGGGGGTTCCTTCACGCACAAGGGTGGAAATCCAGATCAACAGGGCATGCGAAGCGTGGGGCGAAGTGACGATTTGTTCGGATAGAATCCAACGCTCTCAAAATTGCGCCACCGTGGGGAAAGCGTATTAGGCGGATGCACTAATCTGGCCGTGAATAACCCCAATTCTCAGACATAACCTTTTTAACGAGGAAACTGTCGCTTCCCATCATTGCAATGGGGCATCCCGAGCTGGATCGGGGAGAATATCACAACTGCACCACTTTACCCGAAGTCAGGCCAGACGGCCGGCGACGAGGAGGGGCGGGACTTGGCGATCCCTGAGGCTGGACCCGAGTCGGAATGCCCGGGCGTTCCTACGTACTCCATCAGGCTGGAGATCAAGCCACACGTAGTTCTGAAAGTGCAGTTTAACGTCATGCAGGACGCAGAACCCCGTTTGGGGAGATCTTAGTTTAGGGTCGTAGAGCTCGGACCATAGGGGAATATCTTAGTTTAAGGTCTTAGAGCTCGAACCATAAGGGTAGATCTTAGTTTAAGGTCTTAGAGCTCGGACCATAAGGGTAGATCTTAGTTTAAGGTCTTAGAGCTCGGACCATAAGGGTAGATCTTAGTTTAAGGTCTTAGAGCTCGGACCATAAGGACCTCAAAGTACGCCGCATCGTGGTCCTATCCCCTGGATATGCGAAGATGCACTGAGGGATAATGTCAAGAGTGTCGAGATTTTGCCTGGTCAGAATGGGAGGTGGAAAATGTGATGTGAATCATGTGGCCATTCACTCAAGGACTGGGGGCACTGGCGTAACGATATGGGAGTACTGCCGACCGTGGCGGAAAAGCAGCATCAATATCGCACTAACCGTTGATGAAATGAGGCAGCAAACGAGCATCGACTGCTCAATCGCAGGATTCATATCGATTTGCTGCCTGAGGCCATTGGGGGCACCAGCCCGAGTCGGTGGGAGAGCACTGAGGCATTGTGTCCAAACCGTTCACGGGGGCTCCACCCAGGGCGTAGGCGATGGGTCCGAATGAAAGGGAGCATGAAGTGTGAAAATGGAAGGAACCTGACCAAGCTGAACCTGACCCTCCTGGCAATAAACCAGAGTACTCTTGACATCAGTGGACCACTGCAAGGGGTCGAGGGACACGCCTTGAGGGTGGCCTGAAGGCGGCGGATTCCCCAGAGAAGGGGGAATCTCTAAGAGGTGGGGGGCTGGACCCGAAGTTTCAAACATCCGGGCGTTCCTACGTATCCCATGAGGATGGGAATCAAGCCACACGTAGTTCTTGAAGCGCGGCGCAACACAATCGGGCACCAGTGCGGGGAAGGGTGCGGGTCTGACCCTCGCACACAGAAGAAGCGGTATTTGATATTTCTTGTTTGTCCTTAAAGATGGATGGTTTTTCTTTGTGCAGCGATATGCCTGTGATTAAGGAATCCCTGGCGTCGCCACAATAATCAAGCCATGAAAGGCATTGATGAATGGTGTGGTTATTAAGCAGCGCCCAACGTGAGTGTCCCCTGAGGAGAACATCACGACGCAGTGCCATTTCTCGTCGGGCGGCCAAGACGATCACAGTTTACGGTCGTGTGGTAGGACCAGACAACAAAGTTTAAGGTCGTGTGGTTTGGACCATGGAGGAATCCGCGTATTGCGATATGGCGGACTCAGCGGAGGCGGGAACATACCCAGCCCTGCGGTTACGCACGATTCCAGGAGAAGGATCCTGGGATAGGGGCCTGCGTATGTCCACCACCCGAGGGGCAGAGATGCTAGCCTCCAGCTATACTGGGCCCAGAACGCGATTGTTCGGGCGACTCCTTCCTCCTTATGGGGATGAGGGTCCAGCTATACACGGCCCTTAGGGAGGACATCAGCATATATCCTTGGTGCTCAGATCGTGGGAGCCTCGACAGACACCATTACCCTGGTTGGACTGCCTAACGTGTAAAGGTGTACGGAAGGTCAGTATGAAGAGAGTGTCGAGATTCCACTACAACACACAAAGGCGGAGCGTGATGAGGACCGTGCAACCAATGTTCGGAGCCTAAAAGAGCCGACATGGCGATCAAGGATGTCGCTGACCATATTCGCAACACAACATCCGATCGCGTCAGCCTAGAACTGGGCAAGAAAACGAGCATCAACCGCTCAATCGCAGGATTCATATCGATTTGCGGCCCAGGACCTACCGGTAAATCGACCCGGAGCGGTAGGAGAGCACTGAGGCATCGTACCCAAACCGCTAACGAGGATCCCTTTGAGTGAAGGCTCGAACAAGAGGAAGCGCGCGACCCGACAAGCAACACGGGACTTGCCGGGATTGCATCCGACACTACGGGTCATAGACCAAAGTACCCAAGACATGTTAACAGATCACCGGAAAGGGTCGGAGGACTCACCCTGAGAGTAACCAAAAGACAGCAGATCCCCGTGATCAACCAAGAGACGGGGCTGGACCTGAAACAGAAGCGTCCAGGCGGTCCTACGTATCCCATAAGGATGGGAATCAAGCCGTGCGTAGTTATTAAAGTGCAGTTTAACGTCATGCAGGACGAAAAGAGAGAAAAAGGGGGGAGCAGAAGGCATCCCCAAACGTGGGGGGCGTACAGCGTGGCGAGCAAACCGACGTGAATGAGGGCATAGCCCCACGTTCACACCATACGCCACATACCCAGAGACAACTGGGCCAAGGGCCCGATATGGGATGGAAATTCCCGAAGGATGGGGCTGGGCCTGAAACATGAATGTTCAGGCGGTCCTACGTATCCCATAAGGATGGGAATCAAGCCGCACGTAGTTCTTGAGAGGCAGTTTAACGTCATGCAGGACGAATGCTGAACAGTTTAACGTCTTGTAGCTCAGACGTCGTACAGTTTAACGTCGTGTTGGACGAATGCTAAACAGTTTAACGTCTTGTAGCTTGGACGAGGTATAGTTTAACGTCATGTTGGACGAAACACTTGGCAGTTTAACGTCTTGCAGCGCGGACGATATGCTAGGCAGTTTAACGTCGTGCAGCCTGGACGTAGTACAGTTTAACGTCGTGTTGGACGAATGCTAAACAATTTAACGTCTTGTAGCTTGGACGAGGTACAGTTTAACGTCATGTTGGACGAAACACTTGGCAGTTTAACGTCTTGCAGCGTGGACGATATGCTAGGCAGTTTAACGTCGTGCAGCTTGGACGTAGTACACTCAGACAAAGTACTGCTTGAGGAACCTAGCGTTGGTGGGAGGAGTGACACGCTCACCATCCATAGTCGCTAGGGAGTACGCGCCATTGGGATAAACTTTGTGGACGACAAGAGGTCCCTCCCACTTGGGCTCCAACTTGGGTGGCTTCCTGCCGGGGATCATTGGCACTCTTAGGGCTAGCACTAGGTCACCCTGCAAGAAGGAGCAGAGGCGAACCTTCTTATTGAAAGCTCGAGCCATTCTGCTTTGATGCCTCTCCAAGTTGTGCAAGGCGCGAAGTCTATTCTCATCCAGTGCTTCCAACTCGACTAGACGGGCTTCAGCAGCTCTGTCCGGCGCTTGCTGGTCGTAGACCGCAGTGCGCAAGGACGGTAACTGGATCTCGATGGGCAGGACGACCTCAGCTCCATACACCAGGGAATAAGGGGTCATCTGGGTGGAATTGCGAGTCGTCGTCTGATAAGCCCAGAGGGCATTGGGGAGCTTGTTCGGCCAACTCTTCTTGTTCTGACCAACCATATTTTGCAGAATGTTAGAGAGGGTTTTGTTAAACGCCTCGATCTGTCCATTCGCCTGCGCATGATAGCGAGATGTATGGTTCGAGCGAATGTTGTACTTGGCGTACAACTTCTTCAACTCGGCTGCTCGGAAATTGGCTCCGTTGTCCGTGAGGATAGCGTGAGGCACCCCAAATCGATGAATGATGTTGGAGGTCACGAAGTCAGCGATCGAACAGGATTTGACCTCTTTGAGCGGAATCGCCTCTGCCCATTTGGAGAAGAAGTCCGTGGCGGTCAGAATGAACCGGCACTGGCGAGCCGTCGCCGGCGGGTAAGGTCCCACAACGTCCATCCCCCAGACTGCAAAGGGCCAAGAATACCTGGTGGTATGGAGAGGCTCCGGCGGCCGATGCACAAAGTTCGGATGAACCGGGCACGCATGGCACCTCCTGGAATACTCGATGCAGTCATGGATCATGGAGGGCCAGAAGTATCCCAACCTCCGAATCTGGTGGGACAGCTTCGGCCCAGTCTGATGGGCACCGCATGAACCAGCATGAACCTCTTGCATGACTCGCGGGATCTCAACTCCCTGAAGGAAACGGAGGAGAACACCATCAAATCCGCGTCTATAGAGGATCTGCTCCAGGCCGGGACTGCTCTGGAGGACAAACTGCGATGCGCGGTGTCGAACTCGCTCGCATTCGGCCCGATCCGGCGGGAGAATGCCATGTTGGAGGTACTCAACCAAAGGCGTCCTCCAATCAGGGGCTGGTTCGACTGCCATATCTGAGGTACTCGGGGCTCCGGGCGTAGGGGCAACCGCGGTGAGATTACTTACCGACGGGCCGCGATCTCCCTCCGGGATAACGGGAGCGATGAGCCTGCGGTGCGTCACGCGGACGGTCAGGTTATCCTGTTCAGGCTCTGCAAGTGACGCAGCAAGGCTGGCCAAAGCATCTGCTCGACCGTTCTGCGACCGGGGAATATGGACAACTTCTGGCCGAGAAGGGAACCGGGCCATCAGAAGGAGAGTGCACTCCAGTAATGGCACAAGTTCCGACTTCCTGACAACATGGTCCCCATTGATCTGCTTAACAACCAACTCGGAGTCACCTTTCACACACAGATGGGGCACGTCGATCTCGAGAGCTAACTCGAGGCCGGTGATGAGGGCATGGTATTCTGCCTCATTGTTGGTACAGCCCTCTGACAACAGGAAAGAGTATGGCAGTACAACTTGCTCCGGGGTAATGAAGACGATACCCAAGCCCACTCTGTTGAGCTTAGGATTACAAAGTCTTCTACCGGTGGGGCTCCGGGAGGCACCGTCAAAGTGCATCTGCCAGCATGGACCGACATGATCGACCGAGAGAATGGCCTCATCAGGAAAGCCTAGATCCAGCGGCTGATCCGCGGAGGTTGGGTGAGCAGCCAGAAATTCTGCCAATGCTTGCCCTTTGATGGCCTTCTGAGACACATACCTGATGTCGAACTTCTGGAGAATCACAGCCCACCGCGCTAGACGGCCAGTCAACATAGGCCGGCTCAGGATATATTTCAACGGGTCTACCCGAGAAACCAACTGTACCTCATGGTGCTGCAAGTAGTGCCGTAATTTCTGTACGGCAAATACGAGCGCCAGACAGCTCTTCTCGATGGGGGAATACCTAACTTCCGCATCGAGGAGCATGCGACTGAGGTAATAGAGGCTATTCTCTATTCCCTCGTTGTTCTTCTGGGCGAGAAGGGCACCCAGGGACCGTTCCAGGGCGGTCACATAGAGGGCCAGCGGCTTCCCGGATACAGGCGGCATCAGAACCGGAGGTTGCAGCAGGTACTGCTTGATTTCCTCGAAAGCGGTCTGACACTCTTTATCCCATACATAGGTGGCACCTTTCTTCATGAGCCGAGAAAAGGGCTTACACTTGCTAGCCAGATTCGCGATGAATCGGCGTATATAGGCTAAGTGGCCTTGGAACCCCTGCAGTTCCCGGATGTTACCTGGGGGAGGCATCTGGCTAATCGCCCTGATCTTCTCTGGGTCGATTTCAATACCCCGGTATCTTACCACAAATCCAAGGAACTTTCCGGAGGCGACGTCGAAGGCACACTTCAATGGGTTCATCTTCAGGCAGCGAGACCGGAGGAAGCCGAACACTTTCTCAAGATCTTTGAGATGGTCCTGACGCTGGCGCGATTTGACTACCAAGTCATCGACGTAGAATTCCACCAGTGTGCCGAGGATTGGCTTGAATATGCGGTGCATCGCCCGTTGATAGGTGGCACCTGCATTCTTCAGGCCGAAAGGCATGACCCGGTAACAAAAGGTACCTTGGGGGGCCCTGAAGGTAGTGAACTCCTCATCCTTAGGGGCCATCCGAATTTGGTTATATCCAGAGTATCCATCCATGAAGGAGAGGGCTTGGAACCCTGCTGTGGCGTCAATCAACAGCTCTGTCACTGGAAGGGGAAAATCATCCTTCGGACAGTGGCGGTTGAGATCGCGGAAGTCGATGCAGACTCTGATCTGCCCGTTCTTCTTCCTGACCGGCACAATGTTGGCCAGCCATTTGGGGTATTGAACTTCTCTCACGAAGTTGGCTTTGATAAGCTTGTCAACTTCGGCCTCAACCATGGCACCGTGGAATGGGTGCATCTTCCTGGGAGGCTGCTTGAACCCGCGATGGTTCGCCGGGAGACCAAGGCGATGGACGGCTACCTGAGGATCTAGCCCCGGCATCTCGTCATAGCCCCAAGCGAACACATCACGGTGCTGCCTGAGAAAGTCCACGTACTGCCGCCGCTCCTCAGAGGGCATGGCGGCACTGACCAATGTGGGTCTTGGATCTGCTTCGGTTCCAAGGTTCACTTGTACTAACTCATCGACCGTGGCGGAGACGCCCTCCTCAAAGGCTGGGGGTGCATCTTCCACGTCCTCTCCACTCGGGGAGGGATCGTCCATGGGAGAGACTGCGTTGGCAACTGAATTGGGGCTACCAGATCCTTCTGGGCCGCTGGTGCTGGCATGGGCGGTCGCGGTCATCTCATCAGGAGACTCACAAGCCGTCGAGACCATGGCTACGTCCAACCATTGAATCGGGAGGACGTAAGCGTCATCCAAACTTGCCCAGGGATCACTTGCAACAGCGACAGGCTCGACCTCACCTGCCAGGATCTGCTTATCCTTGCTCTTGTAATAGTCCGCGTCCAGATAGCGGGCTTCACATGAGGCAAAAGGAGAGGCATCTCCCTGAAGCACGCCTACTCGACCATTAAGGGAGTATTTGAGGCATTGGTGGTATGACGAGGGAACCACCGCATGAAGGTGGAGCCAGGGCCTGCCCATCAATGCGTTGTACGCAGTGTCCTGAGAGACTACCATGAATTCGGTGTTGGCAACCAAGTCACTGAACTGGGTCTTCAAACGTATCTTGCCGACCGGGGTTTGATCGGTGCGGTCGTACCCCTGGATCCTGAGGTCGGAGGGGATCAAGTCATCCTCAGACAACCCCAATCTCCGGAGCGTCCGAGTTGGAATCAGGTTAATCCCAGACCCCGTGTCGACAAGACAGTGCCGGACTTCAAGGCCATTGAACTGGCCAGTAACATACAGCGGACGAATGTGCCCCTGTATAGGAGGGTCCTCATCCTTACCAGAAAACGAGATAACTGCCTGACATTCGGCGTCCTCAATCATTTCGGCGTGAAAGGCCTCTGCAGCCGCAACCTCTGTCTCAAACTGGAGGGGGCTCTTCAGGGCTTCAGCGAGTGCCTCGCGCATCTCAGATGACATGCGCAGAGCCTCAAGGATGGAGAGTATCGCTGGGATGTCGGCCAAGTGCTTCAGGACATCATACTTTTTGGCCAAGCGCGAGCCCCTGGTTGCAGGAGGTTGCTCTGCGGTTGGAAGCATGACGGGCCTTGCCGGTTGGGCCGGCGGCCGACTGGTGCTTGGCGCATCTCGCTGTTCATTGGTTGAAGCCCGGGAATTAGTCACCGTACTGGGGTCAGGAGGCCGGGATGGACTCGTGGCAGGGCGGAGCTGATCGCGACGCGGCTGAGGCGGTTCTGCCTGGTCCCACACCACAAACAGTGGCGGAGGCGGATCCTTCATCCCCGGATGGGGGGGCTGTGCGTGCTGAGCTCAGTTTTGAGCCTGCTGCCTAGTCTCAGTGGCGTGAACGTCCTGGCTGGAGGTACCAACTGTCGTGCCCCAGCGACTCCTGTTGTTGCGGTTCCTCCGACGGTGGCGACGACCGGGGACACTAGGGAGGTCCACCTGGTGTTCTTCAACGTCGGGAACCGAAAAGGGATTTACCAGCTCGACGGTATTAACCGAAGCGTACCCAATACTGTCATCGAACGAATCATTCACCACTGGGCGGATCCAAGGAGGGATCCCCATCTCCGGGGGCATGAAATCGCCGAGAGTGCGGGATAGTGGCGGAACTGGCGGGGCGCGCTCTTCCTTCTTGCGCCGCCGCCATTTGCTCTTCTTGGAAGAGGCAGGCTGGGACGACGATGCCGAAGCAGCACCCGCAGATTCTGGGGGCTCAGGCTGATTCAAGCGCGCACGGATGATTCCATGGGCGCGAATGATCGTCTTGCGGGCCATCCAGTTTTTATACTTCTGGGATCTGCGGTCGGAGACCAGCTGCCATTCGTCCTCATTGCCGCTATCGTCATCTGATCCCACGAACACGCCCGCCACTTGTGCCTGAGCTGGGCCCAACCTGATTACATTTTTGTTAATCTGGTCTTGGAGCCAATCCTTAAACACATAGCACCGCTGGATGGTGTGTCCCAGGGCCCGATGGTAGGGGCAGTAGCGGGGGTTATCCGTGAGATGTGCCTCCTCCGGCCTCCAACACTCAGGCAGTCGCACAATCCTCTGCTCCAGGGCGCTCCGGAAATAACCGGGGACCTGATCCTCGTGAAATGAGTAGGTCAGGTATCGCGGGCCCCTGGGAGCGTGGTCTTGACGAGGGGCTGGAGGGGCCTGCCGAGGAGGTGGACCCTGATTATCTCGCCTGGGTTGTGGCGGTACATTACGCGGAGGGGCCGGCCGGTTCTAAGGCTGCCGCTGCTGGGCCGGGAACTGAGCCCGTGGAGGCGGATTCCTGTGAGGCTGTGGAGCTGGCCTCGCCGGCAGCAGCTCCAATGGCCTGGGGGCCTCTATCTGGGCAACAGCAGTGGGCTCAGCCCTGCTGGCTCTCCTTGCAGGAATCATAGGAGGCAGCGGGTGTGCCTGACTGGCCTGTTGCAGGGCTTCCTCAAGACGTTGAGCTTTGTCTGAGAAGTCCCTGAACCCTCCGGGGTAATTCTGAGTGATTAGGGAAGGGACCAGCTCGGTCTTGATGTTCCCGACGCACATTGTCAGCAACTGCTCCTGAGTCAATGGCATGTCAAGGGAATACGTGAGACCCTTCCATCGGGCGACGAAGTCCGCGACTCGCTCGTCAGGTCTCTGCTTGCACTTGAAGAGGTCTGCGATACTCGTCTTCCGGGTCGTGGAACTGAACTGGTAGAGGAATTGTCTACGGAGGTCCTCCCAGCTAGTTATCGACCCGACGGGGAGCTGGCTGTACCAGACAAATGCTGTCCCTTCCAGTGTCTGGACAAAGCAGCGAAGCTTAGCGGCCTCTTGCTGCGCCGGAGTCCCCAATATAGGACCGCACCTCGAGTTGAAATGGGCCAAATGCTGTGGCGGATCTCCAGTCCTGTTGAAGGGGGCAAAAGTGGGATTCCCGAATCCCAGAGGCGCCGACATGTCATCCACCCATGCTGGGTATGGCTTGCCGTCCGGTGGGATTGCCACTTGCCGAGTCTCCAAGGCTTCCAAGCGGGCGATGAGTGCCGCCATCGGATCGTCCGGACATGGGTTCCAGTCCTGGCGAGGATCTCTAACCACGAGCGCATTGCATGGCCCTTCAATCGGGTCGTCGACCGGGTCGTCGAACTCGGCAGCTCGTGGGATGGCGGGCGGAGCGGCCCTTGGGGCAGCGGGAGGAATCCGAGCGGGGTCTCTCAGGTAGTCACGCCGCTTGGGAGGGTGTGGTGAAACATACCGCGCCCTCTTGCCATAGGCGATGGCCTCTCTCCTGTCGGCGAACATGGCATAATCACGGTTGCCCGGGAGAGCCTCATCGAGGGGTGGTTGTTCCTGTCCCTGCTGTCCTGGCCTAGGATCACCGTAGTCAGGCCGCTGCTCTGCAGCGCGCTCGGCGAGGAGCTGGTCAACTAGCTTCTTCTGCTCGGCGAGCTGTTGACGTAGCATAGCCTTCTCGAGATCCTCATCCGCCCTCTGCGTGGAGGTGGATGGGTCGGCGGGCTTTATAGCCCCGCCGTGCTCTTTACCTTTGCTGACGTTTCGGCTCAACGTCAGTGCTTCAGTGGGTGCGGGGAGTCCCAGGAGGTTCCTCTGATGACGAGTAACTCTCACCGATGGATCCAACAACGGCTTGTCTTCGTGGGGAGAGCCCCCGTCGAGAAGTTCCAAACCGTTCCCCTCCCCCGACAGGTCAGCCATATTGACTGTTTCCGTCCCTGGGGATGTACCCTTAGGGCCACCCAGTGAATCGGGCTGTCGGCGAATCGCACTGAAGCGTAGGGAAGCGTACTTCCCCCATCCACGGATATACACGTGGGGAGTGGCTTCCTCGATAACCTTGCGGAGTACTTGAAAACACTCAACGCATCGTTGTTGGAGGGCCTCGTGGTGCCCAAATGACCCGGGGTGCCGAACCGCGGGGAGCGTGGCCAGGTCAATTTGACGGCACTGCTCACCAATATCCTCCAGGTGCACTTGACTCCCGGGATATGGCATTTTTAAGCGGTGAAGACAGGAGTGAGTCTCCCGGAGAGTTCGACGGAAGCATTCGAACTCATCTGGGGTGAGCGATTCGGGTGCATCAAAGTCCGGTCCTCCGACTGGCCAAAACTTCTCAGGAAAGTGGCCCTCTGCAAGGACGGTCCAGAAGCTCCACGACTCAAACTCGGGACCCCGGTCTCCTTGGTCCTCTTCAACGACTGGGAATGGACGGGGAACCGGCAGTGGTGCCGAGGCGGGCCGCCGGGCCGACGGGCTGGCCGGCGGTGAATACGGCGAGGAGGCCGATTGGCCTCCATATCCCGGGCCGCCCTATGAGGGTGGCGGTGCCCTGGCTACCACATCACGATAGGACGGGCCGGCGAGTGAACATCCTGCCGTAGCGTCGGTGCTCGCCGAGGGTGCACTAGATCGTTGTTCGACTGTCGGTCCCCAGAAAAGGTCTCCAGCTTCTCCGATCGAGGCAGAAGGCGCTTCCAGAGGGGCCGGTACCAACCGCAAGCTTGATCCTTGGGGGTCTACCTGGCCCTCGCTACTCCGGATATACCTTCGGAGAGAAGTGGGGATCATATCGATCTCGCTCTCGGGAAGTACGAGGCTGACGTGCCGCATTCCTACCCCTGCCCCTGACAGGTGGGATTGGGGGGAGGGCTCTGTCGCCGAATCATACTCCGCCTCTGTATCAGAGAAACGAACCGGTCGGATCTCTGTCCGGAATTCCGTAACATTCTTCCCTTGGCGTCGACGCCTCGCCCTCCTGCCCCTGGGTGGTTCTTCGGGGCATGGCTGATCTCTATCCTGGCGTCCTCCGGCCGCACTGGTGCTGGGGCCAAGAGGACTAGAAACCAAGGTGTGAGGGGCACCGGGACAGATATCAAAGGGGACGCGGGGAGAGATGATTCCGGGCAGGCCTCCGGGCCGGGATCGGAAGGCGGGGTGACCCATGCCTCTTGGATCGGCCACACGGAGTAGACCCTGTTGGCGAATAGCGCTACCGCGAGGTGGTCCGTGGTGGCCATTGTCTGTACCAGCAACCGGGAGAGTCAACCCAACCTGCCTTTGGGGCGGTCGGGGCCTCGATCCGGGTCGGGCATAGAAGTGCCCCTGCTCAGGATGCGCAGGGGCCTGGCGACTGGATCCAGCAGTGGCTTGAGCCAACGCGGCCGCTGTTGCTAGGGCCCCAAGGTGGGCATCCTCTTCCGCTCGCGCCCGACGTTGGCGTCGGGACAGACGAGTCGGGATGAGCGGCGCAGGCAGGTGGAGAGCCCGTTCTTCGACTTGAGAGGCCTGGCGGCGATGTCGCCGTGTCCTGACAGGAGCCCTTATCGCGGATCCCTGGAGCGAATCCCGGATAGGGTAGTCCCGGGCATCTTCCACCTCATCCGCATAGGGGAAGGAGTTGTCGGAGCGCTCTGGGGATAAACTCCCAAAGCGGTTGGACGTCGAGGTAGGCAGCGGTGCCTCCCTGCGCGGCCCTCGGGGGCGGCGTTGGTGGCGAGGTGCAGCTCCCTCGAGGTCTAGGCGAGCCATGTCCCTGGTGGGGATGACTCCCTCTTCCTCATATCTCCGCACCAAGTTGTTGATCACCCTTCTTTGGATGACCTCCGAGGGGGAGAGAGGGCGTGGTTGCCCCGCAGCTGCGGCTGCTGGCACGGCTGTGGAACGGGCGGGACCGCGCGGAGTAGCCGCGTCGGTGTTTCCTCTACCCCTGCACCAGTGGGCGGGTGGCGATCAGGCACTGGATTGGGCGACCTGATTTCTGAAAGCAGGGAGAAGAACCCATTAGCACTGACAGGAAAAGGAATCGACAACCAACCATTAGTGCCACGACGCCTTCCGTGGGGGGGACCCAGGCCCTCGACGTCGCGAGACGGAGTGCCCGAGTTCCCTTCCTCAGCCCCTGGCAGGTAAAACTGAATGCTCGGTCGAGCAGCATGCTGGTCTTCCAACACCTCTGAAAGCCATCGGTCTTCGTATTGAGGAGAAGAGATTCACGTCGGGTTCACCATTTTTCTGTTTCGGTGCGGATGTGCGTCGGGTTACGCTGTTCCGCCAGGACGCGTTCACGCGTGCACCCGTCGACCTGAGGGGATGGGCGCGTGGCTTGTGGCCCCGCAGTCCCGCTTTCCAAGGGCGGGCGGCATTCGTCCCTTATTCAGGGGCGTCTGCTCCTTGATTGAAACCGGGATGATGGGACGTCGGCTCCTCCTTCCGTGGACGTCTCCTCGGAACTCGTCGCTTAATCCGGGTCTCCCTCATAGATTTAAGAATGTTCGTGAATCTTGTTCCCGGTGCCATGTATCCATGGACACCGGTTAATTACGCTGCTTCCGCCCGGACACTCCAAGGAGTCTGGTCGGGGCAGCAACCTGCGGTGAGGAGACCGGGTGGCTCCGGGTGTTGGGGGCGTCTCTTAACACTGCGCCTCTGCATGTCTGCCTTCCGTCCCTAATAGGGCTTCTCGAAGGCATGATGGCCTGAGGCATCCTGCGCTTGGCGCGGGGAACTGTGTTACCTGAGGTTTTCCTCAGCTTCCCATGTTTAACACGGGGTATGCCGCGAGTTTAACGTCCAGCGTGGACGGCATCGGACTGATCAACACGAGGAGTGGATCAGATGACAGAACCCCTTGCGGGGAACCTCCGACGCTGGGGCCAGCACATGGGCGGCTTCCCGAGTGAAGTGGAGTGGAATGAAATGGCATGACCCCACCGGGATGTGGCGGCCCGGGTAAGGATCAGGGTGGATGATGGAGTGAAGAGCTTGGACCCCGTAGGGGCTTCCTACGTACCGTGCGTTAGCGCGGATCAAAGTCAGCGTAGTTCGGATATACAGTTTAACGTCATGCTGGACGTCGGCAAGCCGACTCACAAAGAGATCGAGGCCGCCGGGCGGAGGATTGAACCGAACCACCTCGCACAGAGGGGGATGGAACGGCCGGGTGAACCACAGTTTTACGTCATGCTGGACGTTGGCAAGCCGACTCACAAAGAGATCGAGGCTGCCTGAAGAAGGATTGAACCGAACCACCTCGCACAGAGGGGGATGGAACGGCCGGGTGGATCACAGTTTTACGTCATGCTGGACGTTGGCAAGCCGACTCACAAAGAGATCGAGGCAGTGGGGAAGCACAATGGAGATAAACACGTGCAGTCCCCCACAGAGGCGGATTCATAGGTGAATCAAAGCAAGTGTGAACCCGGGAGGGGTCCACTGATGGACGAACCGACGTAAATACGACCGGGACGACCAGGTGGTGGGCTTGAACCTCGGAGAGGCTTCCTACGTACCCTGTTTAGAAGACAGGGATCAAAGTCCACGTAGTTCGTTCTGTCAGGACTTACGCACTAAGGCAGCCCGGATGCGGAAAAGCTCAGTTGGAGAGGGACTTGGGCCGGAGGTGAGAGGCCTCGATCCCTGTCATGCCCTCTACTGGCTTCGGCAGTGGGGAAGCACAATAGAGATACACACGTGTAGTCTCCCACAAAGGCGGACTCATAGGTGAATCGACGCAAGTGTGAACCCAGGAGGGGTCCACTGATGGACGAACCGACGTGAATACGACCGGGACGACCAGGTGGTGGGCTTGAACCTCAGGGAGGCTTCCTACGTACCCTGTTTAGGAGACAGGGATCAAATTCCACGTAGTTCATTCTGTCAGGACTTACACACTAAGGCAGCCCGGATGCGGCAAAGCTCAGTTGGAGAGGGACTTGGGCCGGAGGTGAGAGGCCTCGATCCCTGTCATGCCCTCTACTGGCTTCGGCAGTGGGGAAGCACAATGGAGATACACACGTGCAGTCTCCCACAAAGGCGGACTCATAGGTGAATCGACGCAAGTGTGAACCCAGGAGGGGTCCACTGATGGACGAACCGACGTGAATACGACCGGGATGACCAGGTGGTGGGCTTGAACCTCAGGGAGGCTTCCTACGTACCCTGTTTAGGAGACAGGGATCAAATTCCACGTAGTTCGTTCTGTTTGTAACACTCTACCCCCGTGGGCGAAGGCCACTCCATGAATCATCCCTAAAGAGGGGCAACCCCGTCATCCCTACAGAGACGAGCGGGTGGGGGCCACATCCAAACCGGGGGGACCCTGCGTGCGGGGCACGGGATCGGTTGATGCGGACGGTTTAACGTCTTTCCGGACGAAGTACAGTTTAACGTTGTGTGTTGAGGACGAAGCGGACGGTTTAACGTCTTGCCGGACGAAGTACAGTTTAACGTCGTGTGTTGAGGACGAAGATGCTTGGCAGTTTAACGTCTTGCAGCGCGGACGATGGGGGCTAGGCAGTTTAACGTCATGCAGCTTGGACGTATGCAGTTTAACGTCGTGCAGGACGTGGTGCAGTTTAGCGTCATGCAGGACGAATTACAGTTTAACGTCGTGCAGGACGAATAGCGTACAGTTTAACGTCTTGTAGCTGGGACGAATGTAGTTTAACATCGTGCGGGACGTATGCAGTTTAACGTCGTGCAGGACGTTGAAGCCGCCGATAGGTCCGTGTCACTTCGCGCAAGCCTGGAGGGTCGCACAGGAAGACAACGCACGGTGCGGGCACCCGGGATGAGGGTCGTCGGGCGCCACGCATACGGGTACCCAAAGGGGGTCAAAGGGGGCGACCCTGGCGGGTTGCGCGCAAAAGAGGAGCTTTGCGCGCAATACCGCGGGTCGGCGCGCAAATGGGCGGGCTGGCGTGCAATTGGGCCAGCACTTTGCGCGCGGATGATCGAGATTGCGCGCACCGGGCTTCGGATAGCGCACGGGGGCAAAGGCTCATTCTTTAATGAATGGCCACTTTGAAAATGGGGGGTGCGCGCAATCAGGCTGGATTGCGCGCACCCGGGGGCAATTGCGCGCAAGAGGCTTCTTTTGCGCGCAAATGCCTTTGAGTGAAGGGTTATTCAATGGAAAGGAGCCAAAGGTATTGCGCGCGAAGGCGAACCCCGAGGCTTTCTTGCGCGAAAGAAAAGAGGTTACCTGAAGATCAGCATTGCGCGCGGAAGGGGTTGGATTGCGCGCACGAGAGACCTTTCGAATTCTGGCAACCTTCAAAATGTCGGGGGTCGCCTTATATTTATAGGCAACCCCGGGCGCGGAATCCAGTTCGCGGGCGCGAAATTCTCTTCGCGGGCGCGGAATCGGGCCCGGCGCGCAAGGGAGTCGCGCGGGCCACTGGCGCGCAAAATTGCGCGCCGGCCCGGCGCATTGCGCGCATCCTGGGAGGTTTGCGCGCGGCTCATCAACTTTGCGCGTGGGTCTCCAAAATTCCGCGCAAGGCCTCCGGGCCCTCCGAAACATGCTTCCGACTCCAAATATGACCTCGCTTTCCGCATCCGGATCTTTGTTTGGGAACAACGGACTTTTCCGGCGTCTACAATATGATATATATTATATTTATATTTACTTTATTCCTTTTTAAATTTTATTTACAACATTTCTTTATTCTTTTCATGATGTTTAAGCATGATAATTTCATTTGAGGAATTGCGGAGTACCGTCCCCAAAAAGTGATATGACTCATTCATTCCATACATTGAATGTATAAAGGATGGAATTAATGAATTTATTTAATGTATATAAAATATGATATTAATCTGTAATTATAATATACCTATGTATCATTTAGTTTTAATTCTTTGAAACATGAAAAAGAAATGAAAGTAGCGTTCATGCGTACGTACAACTTACCGTCTCCATGAACGATGCATTTCATTTCTTATCTCAAAATGTTATGGACTATTATGAATACATATATATGGGATATAAATTCATATATATTAGATATATATGATATTTAAATCATGATTAGGATTTTGGATATAATATACTTTTGACAACATGGACAATTTTTAATTATTACAAGTTCATTTTTGACTGAAGTACCGAATATCGACAAAACGTCTGACATGAACATAAATAATTATGTAATTTTTATAATGTGGAACTAAGTGATATAAAAGGAATAATTAACTTGAAAAGGTTATGAATCTAGTAGAAATTAACTTAATTTTATTATTCAGGAAGAATAAGGAACATATGTGACGAATCAGATTCAAGGTAAGGGACTTCATCTCAATCACCTTTCATTGAGGCATATTTTGATAATATACACCTCATTCTTTTATATAGGGTATAATAAACAACTTTGAATTTTAATTTAATTCAACAAGAATCTATTTTCTATGAATCATTTTAATAAATGACAAAATGAATGTTTTTAACTTATGCGGTGACAATGAACTCTCTATCGCCATAACTGTTATTTGATATTTGTATTCCTCTATACGTCTTAATGTGTTCAAAAGGAAAATAAATCCCTTATTAAATTTTTGATTATTTTCATATAGAAAATAGTTTTTGAAATGGATTGAGTATTTCAATATCTTAAAATGATTTATTGTGATTGAAAATTAAATGTTATTTGTGAAATGTTGACATTTGCTAAATTTTATGTGTTATGATAATATAATGGTACTTGGACATTTGATGAGTGGTTACGTGATAAAATAATGATGGGTGGTTACGTGATAAACTAAATAGTGGGTGGTTCCATGATAAACTAATGATGGGTGGGTACATTATAACCTTCAATGCATTGGGTATGGAAGTCAGTCGTATAGATATTCCATTTAGTGATATTTGTAGAAGTTGACCATATAGTAATTCCATTTAAGTAAGTTAGTGTCCTAAGTTACCTTTATATGATATATGTTGATTTATATGGGATTTATGGTAATCATTTGGTTACAAAAAGGGTAATCAATGAGCTTATATTTAGTGAAGTGTATTTTCTGCTTCTTAAAGGTAAAAAGTATTACATTATGAGAAGGTATTAATGGTTTACATATTGTTTTGAAAAACTAAAAGTTTTCCATATTTATGTATCCCTTATTGAGATTTTTATGCTCATCCCAAGTTTTGAAATGTTTTTCACAGGACATAATGAATAATAGAGTCAAGGATGAGATTAGGGATAGGTTATGTGGTTAAAACATGAAATGATGGAATATTTCTTTTTAAAGAGTTTTTTATTTTATTAAAAACTTGGATAGTGAGTAGAAGTGTCTGCATGTAATATTCAAGATGTTATGTATATATTATGACATAATTATCTAAATCTCTAAACCTGAAAATATCTTTAATGTGAATTATTAACTTAATTTAATATTATGAAATGTTTAAGTCTGGGGCCTTACAATTGGTATCAATAGTCGGTTTAGATAACTTTAGGAGTTAGAATTTTGTTAATAGATGTCATGACCCCCTCCCACCCAAGATGCCCCTCCTGAGCTGGCAATGGTGAAAGAGAGATAATGACCCCTGAGTCCCGCCTCCAGTAGGCCCCGGGGTAGCGACTAGCACCAAGGGTATGAGTTTTTCACAAATATGGGAGGCATTACCCTTTTTATTTATTTAATATTGGGAAGTAGGATGAGTCAAACACCAAAAGAAAAGAAAGGGAAGACAAGTAAATAAACCCAAACCAATCCCACATGCATGTTTAAATAATTCTGAAACAAGGTACAAATACAAGAAAGCTCAAAAAGTAAAATACCAAAAGAAACAAGAGTACAACAAACTGCAACAAATCCAACTGTCCCGACTAGTAGGGTCCCGCACTTCCCTGGTAGTCCTCCTATAAACCTGAAAGTAAACGTAGGGTGAGCATACAAGTATACTCATTAGGGAAACCTAAAGCTCTTGTGAACAAGTGGGGAGACATCCTAATGTCCCGTGAGAACAAAAAAAGAAACCAAAACCTATCAAGGAATTTTATCCACCCAACCTCAACAGCCATGCTCACCAAAACACAAAACAACAGGTAGTAGTATATAAGAACAAGAGTATTGGGTACCCCACACCATTTCCCACTAGTTAGCTTCTCTTCCTAACGGCGAACGTCCTGACGCTACCACACTCTTCCCGCCCGTACACACCTGGGCCTCATAACCACAAATCCCGCCCGCACACACCTGGGCCTCACAACCGCCTGCACACACCTGGGCCTCACAACCACGCATCCCACCTGCACATACCTGGGCCTCATCCCAAAGATTCTTGGGAAATAGTAAACCTACCCAAAGAGTCTTGGGCTAAAACCACCCCAAACGAAATCTACCCGAGAGTCTTGGGTGTAAGGTCACCTCAATCCATCACAACCAATGGAAGAAGGAGCAGGAAGAAGCTAGTAACTAAGGGGAAAACACCCTCTCCCATGAAGTGGGAGTGTTCAACACTAAGTGCTCAACATGGGTGAGGTGCAACAAAACACAAAGATACAGATATATATATATATATATATATACCAAACACACAGTCCCAAACTATGGCTTCTAAACAGAGAAACAGAGCATGTGCCTTGGCATTTCTATATCAAAGCATGCATATAGAAAACAACCCCAAACCCATTTAGGTTTTCACATTTCAACAGAATTAGTTTATTAGTTCCTTAACTACTGAGCAATTATCTACAACCAACCATATAAATCGTTCGTAAAACATATCCCTTCCATCCACAAATTAAGTTAGGAAAACACAAGCAACACAAACAAGTACCTTCTTATTAACCAACTATCCCCATTGATTATTATTCCCGTTCCATTACCATTCTCCACCATTCATTAACTCTTACACTTTCATTTATTATTCAGGACCCATAGTTCGTTCACATTCAAACTCATCCCTATAGCCCTACTGCCAACCACCATAACCACAACCACACCAAAACCCATAAATCATCATCCCTTGATACCATTTATCATAGCCCCACTGCCCATCACTAACATAGCATTCACACCAACCCACAACCAAGCCAACCGTAGCCCCGCTGCTCACCCGATCCACAACAAGCCACAAAACACTCTCATCACATAAATAAACCCTAACCAGCACCCATATGTTTATTATTTCAGTTTTGTTCAACTGGGGTGATCACACAAGGGTTCTGGTTATTCATTTAATCAGCCAACTTTACGTGATTAACCAATTCCCACATTCCACAAAGTTTCCATCCATAAACGGTCTAGAAATATAGGGAAACATTTAATTGTGCAAGCAAATGCCCCCAACAACTGTGATTTTCAGTAGGCATAAGCCTATTCAATTCACAACATAATATCACATGATATAAATAATGTAACTACATTCATAAACTTCCCATCCCCGTTATATAAGCTAGTTATTATCTTTATTAAACTGGTTCAAATGTATTTCACATAAACAAGAGGAAACCCACCCTGCATAGTGCACAATTTAGAGAGATGAAGGTAAGATCCCTACCTCAACAGGTTCTGATCACAACGCTCCCCCAGATCAACTTTAGAAGACGTATGTCGATGTCCGTCGCTTCTGTCAAAACCCATCAAAACTTCCTAGGGTGGAATCTAGGAAGGAAAGGCTGAAGGGAATACAACAGATCCAAGCTCAGAAGTTCCACCTCGTCGTTACGATCCCATGGCCGCTAAAGGATCGTAAATCATAGCTCGGACGAAGAAGTTATGGAAGAAAAGAGCCTTCAAGTCTCTTGGGAGAGCTCTGCTCGAGGGAATGGGGAGGAGAGGAGTGAGTTGAAAATGGAGGAGAGGACCCCTCCTTTTATAGGTGAGAAAAACGAAAGTACACGGCGTGTACTTCCCAGTACACGACGTGTACTCGGCCATTTCACACGGTCACCACATGGCTTCCAACACGACCTTCAACGCGGAACGCAGCCGTTGACTGGTCAACACACGGTTTGAGGGTAACGCGTATGCGGGGAGGGACTACACGGCATGTAGTATGGGATACACGGCGTGTACTCATTTATTTCACATGGCAAGGACACGAAATCAACACGGCACACAACTGTTGACTGGTCAACACATGGTTTGAGGGTAACGCGTACGCAGGGAGGGACTACACGGTGTGTAGTATGGGATACACGATGTGTACTCATTTATCTCACACGGCAAGGACATGACCTTAAACACGGGGTATACCAGGCGAGGGGGTTCATGACGTGTACTCACACTACATGACATGTAGTTACAAAATTCTGGAAAGTGTGGGAAAAGTCCATTTTACCCTCCAGAACACTTCATGACCTTCTTTTTTTTGACAAAGGAATTGGCCGGAGAGGTCCGGGCCATTACTATAGAATATACATAAATAATTTTTACATTATGGTAAAATTTAAATGATATAGAATTTGAAGATTACTATGTCTGTTTGTCTAAGATATGTTTGTTCAGAATGGTTTTTCGCAGAGGAAATAGGGAAGATGTGTTGGGAAGGAATACATAGGAGAATAACCTTCCAAATCTGCATCATGAGATGGTTAGAATTGGAACTGAACAGTTTTTTGCAGTGATGGCTCAGTTGAATCTGGTGATAATTGGTGGTGGTGTCCAAGCATGAGATCAACTAGATCAACCATAGAGAAACATGTCTGTTGTGGGGAATTTCATAAGGAAACATCCCCCATCATTCAGTGGATTATCAAACCTTGTGCAAGCTGAAGAGTGGATCAAAGCACTGGAAAATATTTTCATTGCCATGGGATGTACAGACAATAAAAATGTTAGTTTTTTTTTTACTTTTTTGAAGGATTAGCTGATCATTGGTGGTAAATGGTTAAAAATATCTGGGGAAATGAATAGATTGATACTCTTTGTTGGGATGAATTCAAAGGTATGTTTCTTGAGAAAGATATTCCTAATGCGGTTCGACTTAGGATGGAAAAAAATTCTTCAAATTGAGGTAGGAGGATGACTTAGTGGTGTCATAAGAAGCAATATTCACTAAAAATGCACTGTACGCTCCAAATATCATCTGATATCTTGATAGTAATATAAATAGATTTTACTTAGGATTGAATCCCTAATATCGAAAGGCATTGGTCTCTCATGAATTCAAAATCTACAAGAAACTAGCTAGATGTGCTGAGAAAGTAGAAATGGAGTTTTTTGAGGATCGAGTGTTCCATAAGATCAAGAAAAAGAATAGGTATAGATGGTATGAAAAAGGAAAGTATTTATCAAAGAAATATAGAGGTAATAAAATTAAATTTCCATATTTTGAGAAGTGTGGTAAAAAGAATCCTGAAGAATGTCTCTAAAAATTTGGAAAGTGCTTCCGGTGTGGTAAAACTAGTCACATTTCTCATAACTGTAAGTATGATGATCAAGTAGGTAATGAAAATCTAGCAGTAAGCTGTTTTAGTTGCAATGAGTTCTAGCATTATGCTAATGTTTGTCGAAAGTTGATTACCCATAGTATAAACTAGATAGATCAAAAGCCTAAGGGTGTAGAGAAATATTTTTCTACTACTACGGTTGATGTAGGACCGTCAAATGAAGTGGTATCTGGTAATTTGTTTTTTTTCATATTATTCTATTGTGTTGTTTGATTCAGGATCTACACATTCTTTCACTTTTGAGAAATTTTTATGTAAATTTGTAATTCCACCTTAAGAAATGAATCCATAACTTATTGTAAAAAACATGGGGGAAATGTGGAGGGAAAACAGAATTATAAGAATCTTCCTATCCTTATATATGGAAAGAACTTACCTGGAAACCTTGTTTTTTTCATCTAGTAGAGTTTGATGTTATTTTGGGAATGGGTTGGATTTCTGTTTACCATGATAAGATTTACTATAGAGATACATAGGTTTAGTTTTAGAATGAATTTCAATTTGTGTACAAGAATGAAACCTTTACTCTGATAACATATTAGGAATATGAGGAACTAGTGAATGATGGAAATGAATGTTACCTTGCACATATTTCTTAAAACAAAAGAACCATTCAAATTAATGATGTGCTTGTAGTAAATGAGTATCTTGTTGTTTTTCCTGATGAGTTTCCTGGTATTATACCTGACCGGGAAGTTGAATTTACTGTTGACTTAGTTCTTGATGCCAAGACCATTTCAAAACCCCCTTATCGAATGGATCAAATTGAGATTTTAGAGTCAAAGAAACAATTAAAGGAGTTGTTAAATAAAGGTTTTATTCAACATAGAACATCACCATGGGGTTATCCTATCTTGTTTGTTAAAAATAAATACGGTTCAATGAGACTTTGCATTGATTATAGAGCCTTGAATAATATCACTGTTTAGAACAAGTATCCATTTCCTTATATTGATGATTTTTTGATCAGATCTAGGGTGCTCAGTATTTCAGAAGATTGACTTGAGGTTGAGGTACCATCAGTTGAAAGTAAAAAAAATCAGTCTTTCTAAATACCACATTTCATAATAGATATGTCCATTATGAATTTTTAGTTATGCCTTTTGGGTTTACCAATGTAGCTACTATATTCATGGATCTTATGAGTATAATTTTCTATGATTTATTGGATAAGTTTTTAGTTTCATTTATTGATGATATTTTGGTATATTTCAAAAGTAAATAGGAACATGAAAGTCAATTAAGGGTTGTCTTTAAAACCTTAAAGGAAATGAAATTTTATGGTAAATTCAGCATGTGTGAGTTTTTGTTGTTACAAATTTCATTCCTTGATCATATTGTTTCTAAAGATGGAATAATTTTTGACAATTCTAAAACAAAAGTTGTTAAAGAGTGGAGAATACATACCAATATTACTAATGGTTTATTGAAAATATTGCATATTTATCTAGCCCAATGACTAAGTTAACTCAAAAATGTGTTAAATTTATTTGGACAAAAGAATGTGATGATTTTTTTTAGTAATTAAAAGGAAGATTGGTGAATCCTCTAGTTTTTCCCTTGAATTCCAGAAATTGTGAGTTCTTTTTCTATAGTGATGCTTCGTTGAATGGAATTGGTTGCGTCCAAATAAAAAATGATCAGGTAATTTATTATGCTTCATGTTTGTTGAAAACTCATGAATAAAATTACCCTACACATGATTTGGGATTAGCTTCTGTTTTTTTGATTTAAAATTTGGAGGCATTATTTGTATGGTGTAAAGTGTGAAATATATACAGATCATGAAATTTTAAAGTATATTTTAACTCATAAATAATTGAATATGATATAGAGGAGATGGCTATAATTAATCATGTATTATTATGGAACAATTAATTACCATCCATGAAATGAAAATAAAGTGGCTGATGCTTTGAGTCGAAAAATTAATACTATATTAATCATGTTACGTTTAGAATAAGATCCATTGATCAATAATTTGGTGAACATTTCCATATAAATTATTGGTGTCAAAGATCCCTCTAGTTTGTTTCAGGTGTCAGTGAAATCATATCTATCAGAAAGAATTAAGAAAGCATAGAAGGAAGACAGTGAGGTACAGAAAAAGGTAGAATTGGTTCAGAAGTGTAAGTTGAATGAATTTAACATTAATAAAATTGTGTTCTTAAATTTGGGAAGAGGTTATGTGTGCCTTGTGATTCACAGTTGAAGAATGAGTTGTTATGTGAATATCATAGTTCTCTGTTTTCAGTTCATCCCTGTAGTAATAAAATGTATAGATATCTTCAGGAATATTAATGGTGGGATGGAATGAAAAGAGATATTTCTTATTTTAATATAAAGTGCTTAAATTTTGAACAAGTTAATGTTTAATGACAGTTACCAAAAGGGATGTTTTAGCCTTTATTGGTGCTAGAGTGTAAATGGGAAAATATATCCATGGACATCATTTTGGGATTACCGAAGTCATCTCATGGTGATAACGCAATCTGGTTTATTTTTGATCGATTAACTAAATATGCTCATTTCCTTCCTATTTGAGATACTTTGTCTCTAGATCAACTTTCCAAGTTGATTGTTAAGGTGATAGTCAATTTTAATGGACTACCCCTCTCCATAGTATCTAATCGTGGCCTGAGGTTCACTCATAACTTTTGGAAATACCTTTATAAGCCGTTGGGCACTGAATTAAATTTCAGTATAGATTTTCATCCTCAATAAGTTGGGCAGTCAGAACAAATAATTCATATATTGGAAGATATGATACGTGCTTATTCAATGGATTACTAGGGAATTTGTGACCAACATATTTCTTTGGTAGAGTTTTTTTATAATAACAGTTTTCATTCTAGTATATAGATGGATTCAGTTGAGGCATTAAATAGAAAGCAGTGTCAAACTCCAGCATTTTTGGATAAATTAGGTGAAAGGAAGTTGATGCGACCATAATTGGTAGAAGAGATACAGAAAAAGTTCAGTTGATTCCAAATCACATGAGAATAGCTCAGAGTAGGCAGAAAAGTTATACAGATAACCAAAGGAAGGATATTTATTTTGAAGTAGGTGATCATGTCTTTCTCAAAGTTTCTCCATGGAAAACTGTGATGCATTTGTTTAAGAATGGAAAGTTGAGTCCAAGGTTCATTGGACCCTGTAAAATCCTAGAAAAAGTTTGATCTATTTATTATAGAGTGGATTTACCCCCAAGTTTATCCCAAGTACACAATGTTTTTCATGTTTCAATGTTGAGGAAGTATATGCTAGATCCATCTCATGTTTCGAGTTGATAGGTAGTTTAGTTGGTAGATAATCTCTTTTATGAGGAACAACCAGTCCAGATTCTTGATCGAAGAGAGCATTTTTTGAGGAATAAGAAAATTCATCAAGTAAAGGTTTTGTGGGAAAACCATATGGTCGAAGAGGAAACATGGGAATCTGAAAATTCTAGGAGGGATAAATACCCCCACTTATTTTATAAGTGAATAAAATTGCGAGGATACAATTTCTAAAAGGGGGTAAGCATATAAATTCCAAGTAAATAAAAAATATGACATTTTCATATATATTAATATTTTTTAATTAAATATTAATTTTAATTTCAAAGAGATTCTATGTTCTATGGTGTACCCAACACGTAACAATGGGTTTCTCCAAAATCTTATGTTGCAAAAAAGGCTGAGTCATACTAAAAATAATAATAATAATATAATATTATTATTTTTAAATAGTTGTTAACTTCTTGTCATTGTATTGACGGGAATGAATAGAACTAACATATAATGATTAAATATGTTTTTTAAAATATTTTACATTTATCCAACAAAATTTAGAGGCTTAAAATGAGAATGAATCCAATTTTAAGCATAAATACTCTGATATTTTTAAAAAGTTAGTTTTACTGCCTTTTGATGGAGAACCCCTTTTAAATATAGTTTTTGTCACTTTTATATATTATATTTGAAAAAATAAAATTCTTCTTTAGAAGTGAGACATCAAATTTTACTTTGGATAAAATTTTGGTATTTTTCTGATAAAGTTCATTTTTTAATGAATAGTGAAAATACAACATTTTAATTCCAAACTGCATTTTCATTTTATTTAATTATATGGTTAGATTACATTTTAATTGATTTTAAAGTGTAATTAGATTAATTTTTATCATTTCCTCCAATGTTGGTCATTGGATGTAATTTCACTTTTTAATTAGACATAAACACATGTTAATCTTTTAATAGTTATTACTTCATAAAAACCCACTTTTTGGTTTTGAAAACGGGAATTAAATTTACATTAATTTATGATACTTCTGTGTTTTGAATTTGGAAAAATTGATTCCATATTTGGAGTTAGGATGTCCAAATTTTTTAAATATGTACCTTTTATTTTTATACATTATGAATAGAAACTTCAGTAATTATTTTATTTACCATGGTTAAAGGGTAAATCTGGCAATTAAGGGTAAAATATAATATTATAAAAATATTAATATACCCTAACATGTGTCATAATCCTATTGTATGAGATATTTCAGACCATGGTAATCCATGGTTTGATTTAGAGACCCCTTGGAGCCACATTTATGTGAAAATAATATTTTATAACAATTAATTTAAAGTAATGAAAAAATGTAACATAAACATGTATCTTATATTAAATAATTTTAATATGGGGTTATATAATAGATCTTTTTGACTATAAATATTAATTAGAAATATAAAAATATTTCCTATATCATATTATTTTATTTATAATTTTAAGACATCATATAAATAAATTTATTTATGACACAATGATGATGTAGTGATTACCTTATTAATGAATGATTTAAATAAATGGGATTATAAATATTAAAATAAATTTATTTTGAAAATTTTTATGCCATAAACGAATTTTAGGGATTAATATGACTTGATTTATTTTAATTAATGATTTTTTTTCAGAATAATGAAGTTGTAATGAATTTTTTTAAAAATCATGACATGAATAGTATAAAAATTGACATAAATGAGTTTTTAAATCAAATAATATTCTATCAAATGATATATTAGTACTAAAAATATAATATTATTCCAAATGACTTATATAATGTTGAAAATTTCATTACGGATCCACTTGTGGTTTTATTGGAATTTATTGTAACTATATTAACCATATAGTATGAATATATAAGAAGACATTGTAATAGTCAAACAAATTAAGGGTTAAAGCTAAAAGATAAGGTTATATTTGTGACCTAGACTTGTCTAAAACCTATTGGTTGAGGGGTTTTTGAACCAAAAAAATATTATAATTGAAATAAATGACTTTGGGACCAATTTAAACCAAAAATCATTTTTATAATAAAATAATATTTAAAGATATTCCTAAAGTGCCTCTCCTACCTCTATTAAAAGGGCATCACTTCTAACCCATTACTCACACCTCTCAATCCACTTGGACTGTCCAAACTATGCTCCAATAAGATCCCAAAATCTCTTTCTTCCTCATAGAAGCATTACCATAGGCATAAGGCAATTCAAGGAAGTCTTTTGGATCAAATCAAAGGGAGTTGCACGTTTTAGAGGTAGTGTCTTCTCTAAAGTTCCTTCCCATTATTTTACTTCTCCACTCCCTATTATATTATTATTAATTGATTACATAAAAAAATAATCTTCAATATACTAGGATGTTTTTATGATAGGTATTATAACTACACTTATACATACCTCCATCTAATGGATATAAAAATACTTTTTCTGTATACGACGAACTACTACCACTCGAAACGATGATTGTTCGATTTTCCCCATCACGGTGGACATTATGATGTAAATATATTTATATATTATATATATTATATTTATATTGTCTTTATTATTCTATAATTTTTATTTAAAATATACCTTTATTCCTTTCATGATATGTAAACATGATAATTTCATTTGAGGAAATGCAGACTACCTCCCCCTCAAAGTGATACGACTCATTCATTACATACATAGAATGTATAAAATATGGAATTAAAGAACTTATGTAATGTATAAAAAATATGATATTATAAAATAATTATAGTATATCTTTGTATCATTTAGTTTTAATTCCTTTAAATATGTAAAAGAAATGAATGTGGCGTTCATGCATACGTATGACTTACCGTCTCTAGGAACAGTGCATTTTATTTATTATCTCCAAATGTTATGGACTATTCTAAATACATATATAATAGATCCAAATAAATATATACTATATATATATTATATTTAAATCATGAATACTATTCTGTATATAATGGAATTTTTACCACATTGAGAATTTGTAATTATAACAACTTCATTTTTTTACTCAAGTATAGAATATCGAAAAAATGTCTGATATGAAAATAAATAATTATGTAATTTTTATAACATGGTAATAAGTGATATAAAATGTATAATAAACTTGAAAAGTTTCTGAATCAAGTAGAAATTAACTTATGTTTATTATTCAGGAAGAACAAGGAACATAAGTGACGAATCAGAGTAAAGGTAAGGGACTTTGTATCAATCATCATTCATTGAGGAATATTTTGATAATATACACGTAAATATTTTATATAGTGTATAATAAAAAGCTTTGAATTTTAATTTAATTCAAGGATAATCTTTTTTCTAAGAATCTTTTTACTAAATGACAAAATGAATGTTTTTAACATATGCGGCGAAAACGACCTCTCCACCACCTTAACCGTTATTAGATATTTGGATTCCTCTATATGACTTAATGATTTCAAAAGGGAGAGAAATACCTTATTACATTTTTGGATGTTTTCATATTAAAAATGGTTTTTGAAATGGATTGAGTATTTCAATATCTTGAAATAATTTCTCGTGATTACAAATGAAATGTTATTAGTAGAATGTTGGTATTTTCAATATTTTATGTGTTATGATTATATAATGGTAATTGGACATTTTACGGGTTGTTATGTGATAAAACAATGACAGGTGGTTACGTGATAAACCAAAAGATGGGTGGTTCTATGAATAACCAATGACAGATGGTTATGTTATAACCTCCAATGCATTGGGTATGGAAGTCGGCCGCATGGCTATTCTATTTTGTGATATGTGTGGAAGTCGACTGTAAGGTTATTCCATTTAAGTTTTTTTTATGTCCTAAGTTACCTTTATAGGTTATATGTTTCATTATATGGGATTTATATTAATATTTTGGTTAAAAAAGGGTAAGCAATGAGATTATATTTAGTAAAGTGTTTTTGCTACTTAATAAAGTAAATAATTATTACTTTATGATAAAGTATTCATGGTTTACATGTTGTTTTGAGAAACTAACATTTTTATTATTTATGTATCCCTTAATGATATTTTTATTCCCATCCCATGTTTTGAAATTATTTTCACAGGACATAAAGAAGAATAGATTCAAGGATGGGATCCAGGAAAAGTTATGTTGTTAAAACATGAAACGATGTCATGTTTATTTTTAAAGATTTTTTTAATGAAAACCATGGATAGTGAGTTGAAGTGTCTACTTGTAATATTAAATATGTTGTGTATATGTTATGACCTAATTATCTAAATCTCTAAACCTAAAAAGACACTCAATGTGAATTATTAACTTAATTCATGATTATGAAATGTTTAAGGCCGAGGCCTTACACTATGACCTTTTTAAATACATATCACGGTAATTTTATCACATGTACATCCTTTGTGAAGGGTTATAAATTTGATAGTCATTATAAGTTGATCAATCATAGGCTAAATGACACTTATTACTTTAGATGTATTTTAATGACTTCTGAAAATGTGTATTGTGATATTCTTCCTTTTCTATGTTGGTATAGGAAAGTATTTTTTCATCCCCTTATACTTCATTCATTCAACAATAACTCTTTTCCAAAAATTGAAATTTGATATATATTCAAAAATATTCATAATCATATCATCCCAACATGATTTCTCTACGATATCTATTCACATCATTGTTCTACATCAAGGGATAAATAATATTGAGTTATGATCACAATCTATCATATCATATTTTTGTGGAATGTTTTGATGGTACACATAACCATGTCCTTGTTATTACAAATCCATCTTTAACAGTGTTTAACTTGACCATTTTTCATTGATTTATTTTTTTCACCTTATTTTATATTACTATATCACCACTTTATAAAGAATCAATCTTCATAGATATATATTTTAGATCAATCATTTTATTACTATAAAATATAATACATTTCATTGTGAATATTATTCCAATTTATTTTTTATCTTGGAATATTAGATCCATTTGAATACTCATATTTGTTATGGTTGTAAGATAATTTGTTCATTGATCAATTTCATTTTTTTCTTTTATAGGATGGTAATAGATTATACAGTCACATTCAATGATTATCTGTAGCCATCATCATTAGTGCTTTTTATGTATTAAATTTAAATATAAACTTTATAATTTTTTATAAATATATTTTAAAACCTTTATCTATTGATATAATGTCTCAAAATCATTATTTAAATGATTATAGTAAAAAAATAAAGATCAAAAGTTAGGTATTTTTTATTACTTTCCTACAACTCCAATGTGGTAGAGGTTAACACATAATCATTTTTTACCTCATATCCTTTCATCGAGGAATCATTGTATATCACTAACCATTCCACAATAGATGTTAGTGTGAGTATAGGTACTATAAATATAAATTTATTTAAATCCATGAAACTATATTTACATTACTCTACCAAGAAAAAAATAACATCATTCCAAGTCTTCTCATTAAATGGGGTTTAAAACTATAAGAAATTCAACATAACCATGTGTTAATATGAAGTTAGTCTAAAGAAACTATTCATCTCAATTCTAAACTATGGTCATGTCCTTTCATAATTTTCTATAGTCTTAGAAGGATCAATAGATATCCATTTATAAGTGAAAACATTCACCATAAATGTCATCAATATCTCGATCCAAAAGTCACATTTTCCCCCAATTCATACCACTTTTCCTTTTTAAAGTATTTAACACAATGGCCATATTTCCACATTCTCATCCATACATTTTGAATATATGAGACTATAATATATAAAGGAAAGGAAACAATTTGTGGTAAACAATAATGGATATGTTCAACATGTCTATTAATATTATTAGAGTATTAGTGGGCCCAAATGGTATCATAAGTAGTTTATAATTACAATATATTTTTTAGAAGGATTTTATAGTAATATTTTCATCTTTTATAATCAATTGATGATATCGTAATAAAATAACCATCTTAGTGAAGTATAGAGTCACACAAATTTGATTTAAAAATTCATCAATATATGGAATTGGATACACTTTATTATAATATTGGTAAGCTAATGATAATCAATTCATAGGCACATTGACCAATACATTTTCATTATAATGATGTCTATGAGTCCAAAAATGAATCTCCTATGGTATTAAACCATTGTTCATATTTTATTAAATTTTCTTCTTTAACTATTCTGGTCCAATAATGGAAATTTTTATATGGAATCATTGATATATTCAAGGCTATAGATAAATGTTCGATAGGGAAAAAACCACAAAATAAATAGAAATAAAAAGAAACACTATTAAAAGTGCTTCAATATCTTTAATCAAAATGGGTATTTGTTCATGGATGATATTTTCCGTTTTCTTGATCATTTGAGCATGATATTATTTTTTATAAGGCTATAATATCTATTCTTGTGGCATATTTACAAAAAATATTTGTATCTTCCTTTTCAATTCTATTGATTTATAGGACTATTTTGGATATAAAAGTTGATTTACCTCTCTTTATTGTTGATGTTCACTCAATATATAAGAAAACCCATTCGAATTTCAATACTATAGTATATCCCAAGAAAGGAATAAAAATTATATTTTCTTCAAAATGAATTCAAAAAATAATAATTATAAAATAGATATATATATGAGATGTAATGATTTTACCACATTTTGTTTCCACTATTGCATAATAGCAATGTAATAAGGTCTATATATTTTTTAAACACTGATATTCATCTCAGTCAATGAATTAGACAACCATGAGGACCTTCTTCAAAAATTAACATTAGAACAAATCAAATATATTTGTAACTGAATATATGTATTGTTTCAGGATTAATGTATCACATGATCTACTAAAACATGGTGGTCATTGTCCTATAAATGAATCAACTATGATTTAATACATATTCGAAGGATTTCAATGATTCACATGGATTATGTTATTATTCATAACATGATTTAACTAATCATGCACCACTGAAAGGTTTTTAACTCCCACTCAAATCAAATAAGGTATCTTGTTTGTGTAATCACTTAATTCCCCGTTAAATTGGTTGTTGACATGATTCCTATTATTCCATATTATTTATAGTGGGAAATAATGTTATTGATGAGGAAACATAAATTATTTAGAATTTGAAATAAAAATCATAATAATTCAAAAGAGTAAATCATAAATATAATGTAAATTAAATCTTATGTCACCATTTGAATCGATCATGGATATTTAGGTACATTTAATATTATCTTCTATATCTTAATCCCCAGGAATAACTATACCTTTATTTGATAACAAATATAACAACATGAATTTCATACATATAATTTTACATCATTTTAAACATATAAATAAAAAATGAAAACCAATTATTCTAGATGATTAGTGAAACTAGAATAATAGAAAAATCATAAAAAAATAATCTAATGTCATATATTAATTATGTTTTGTTCATATTTATAATTTTATTCTAGATATCATAGTAATTATATCTTTACATAGGATATATTATGGATATAAATCAATGAAGGGGTTAAACATACATCCTATCAAGGTTAAAATAGAAAAATTTGGTGATAAATAATATGATCTAGTAAGAATAGCATAGATTTATAAAAGATAAGGATTTTATACTATCACATAGAAACATGGAAAAAGTGAAAAAAATATCATAATAGAACAATGATGTTGATAATCAGAAAATATGGAACAAAAAAAATACATTTCCTTAAATTATAGGTCATATATTACTTTGAATACATCATAGAATAATAGAAAAAATATGACTTTATCATGAAAATAAAAAGCACTGTGGAAAATTATAGCAGCACCACTCCCACACATAAAAATCTTGTCAGATATAATGTTTAATGAAATCATTTAGGGGGTTGTATAAATCAACGCGGACTAATTTTTATAATATTCTAAATAAATGAGTTCCATAAAGAAAAACAAACATTCAGAAATATTAAACATGAAATAATATTATTTGACTAAAATGTGTTATGTAATTATCTCAAATGGAATAGTCAAATGAAGAATAATATATATTCAAAAATATTAAGGGAATATATAATATTATATTATAAAAATACATAAAATGAATTAAATGTTTTATGATAAGAAATATAGAATAAAGTTTTAGGAACAACATCAATACAATTTTGAAAATGATAAATAGATAAGAAAATGTTTCTATATAATATTACATTGGTTTTACATAATGTAACATTTAAAAGTAAAATATAACGGCATGTATATCCCTATAAAATGGAATGAAATATTTGAATAAATATAATAATGGATTAAAAGTATATTGAAATTGATAGAACATGATAAAGATATAGAGTGTGATAGAAAACCTATCACCAAGAATGTGAATGGAGAAAAACGCTTATCTCATGTCTTGAAATGATTTGAATACTCCATTATCCATTTGAGTAATCAAGTAAAATTCTATAATTTATTGATTAAAATTCATTTTATTATTTAATTTATGTATATAATACTATTTATATCCTTTTTATTATTTTTTTTTAAATTATATTTTTTATACTAATTATTTTGATCTTGATCGGTTCATAGTTTCAAAACAACATCAATGTTGTGGTATCATTCAAAGGCCAAATTTATTTTTTTGAATAATATTCATAAGTATCATGGTATTATGTTCAATTGATTTTGGATGTAAGGTAGTTAAATAGCTTAGTAAATATTTACATGTCACTAAATCTTCTGTGGAAACCTTGTTTTTAAGGGTTAAAAATGAATATGATTGTATAATTTAAATTTCATTATTGAAATACATATTTTATTACTTATTAATAGTATATGTGATAATATTTAATCAAAAATTTTTAGTAAATCATGAATTCAAGTATTTTGAATTTTAATGAAAGACATAACATAAAAATAATACATCATTATTCACTTGGGTATAATAAATCCAGAATGGGTGAATAATGTTTTTTGTAAAATTAAAAATGAAAAGAAAAAATAATATAATTTTGGACTTTTTTATAATATTAAATTATTTTTAATATTCCTTTTCATGGTTACTTTTATTGATAACTTAAATTATATAAGAGGTATGCGGTGAATGGAAATGAGAAGACATGGGTTTTGAATCTTTTACATTTATATTTGATTCGATAACTTTAGATTGATTCCAAATACTTCATAGGAGGGACATTGTGGTGGAACAAGGACATATAAAGAAGGATAAGGTATTATAGAAAGAGGTTTTATTAATAATGGTAAAGAAACAATTGTTTTTAAGTGTACAGAATGGGGTAGAGGAGAGGTGTTTATAGAGATAAAGGGGTAGTATACTATTGAATTAAATTTTTATTATTTTATTATCATTGATCAATACTATTAATGATGTTACAAAATACCATGAATATTTTTAGGCGTGTATTATTTTTTTTAGGATTTTGTGAACCTTGTTGACTATATTATATTTTATGTTGTTGGTGGTATCTTGAGATCAGTACTTAGGGTGTTAAGAATGGTTCTGGTCCATAAATTCTATAAGAGTAAAGGGTTATGATTCTTATACAAGTGTTGTGTTGTGTTTTGACCCAACATATGAATAATTTTTATTTTTCTAGGGGGGATTGAGTCATAACACTATGGATTTGGATGTAGCATGGTCCTACATATGATTTAAATTATAGAGTTGGGTTAAATAATAATATGATCAAGGTAATTGTTACATTAAGTAGATATGATATTAGGCTGAATGATATCAATCCACATAGATATTAGAGGTATTTTCACCCTAATATGTAGGGTCACTATAAAACATGACCTTGATAGGGTGTGCTGTATCAAAATAGGCATTGTCATGCCATAAGATATATTCTGAGAAATGTTTTTAATCATTCAGATCTATACTTTCCCCATTTGGAAGACATTAAGCCTCTTCTCCTACTCCTTTAACCATAAATATAAATTTTCATGATTTTGAACTCCTTATTAGTAATATATTAAATGAAAATTCATTTCAATATATGTTTTAGGTACCTCAAAATCATAGGATTCTTATCATATAATTTATAACAACATTCCTATTCCACAACCCCTTCATTAATTATTTCAATTTCTCCATCTCAAATATATAAATGAGATGCTTTATGGTAGAAAATAAGGATTTACTAATTCAGTCTTTAATACTAATATTTTTATTAGATATTTTACCTTTATAATATTTATATAGTTAATAAGTAACATGTTTTAATATTTACATATGGTTGTATGGACTGCATTGTATGAGGGTTTTGGATTTGGAAATGTAGTGCCCTATATTTTTTCTCAAAGTAATTATGGCAGTCAAAATCAATATTATTGACAATATAGAGTGTTTTCATTGTATCCAGGAAGCCATCTGATGGAGGTTTTTTGAAAATACGGATTGTGTATTGTTTAATTAATAATGGAAACATACATGATATAAAGTTTTATATAATCAGATGAACTATATATTGTATGTTTTTGAAACAAATAAACAAATAATTATAGATGGATGAAGATTTAAAAGCCTGTGTATGGATATTATTTATGATGAATACAACATACCAATTTGTTTTTTATGTATTTTGGAGTAAGTATTGGATATTTATGTTCAAGTATATTCATGAATACACCATGGAATAACCAAGAGTATCATATCATTAGTGGAGATCATAGGAAAATTGAAACAAAATACACTTATATAAATATGTAATATATTCTAAGAACATTGAAAATGATAGATTTATACAACATTAATAGTGATATATATGAGTATTCCTAATCTAGGATAGAAAAATAAAAAAAGGAAGAACATTACTTCTATAAATAGGGGTATGTTCTCAATGAGGCATAGTTATTTGGAAAAGGAAATAAACCAGCATGTATATTTAGGAGTAATTCATTTTGTGGAAATGTTGAACATTACATTCAGAGATCATATAAGATATATTTTTACCAAGGGAATGATTACCACACTTTTAATATCATATATTGTAATTATTATCACCATAGGAATGATTTTCATGTCATGAAGATTCATAAATAGATTCCAGTGTTATTTCAATTATGGAGTTGTCCATTTTATAGAAGAGGATTACATCAAAATGATAGAAAAGGAATAAGGTAATATATGAAATGTGAGTTTATATATTTTTATGGGACTTTTTTACAAGAACAACATGCATCTTTGTTATATAAAATATGAATGGACCTGGATTTGATATATAGAGGCATGTAAAAATAGGATTAATTATAATAAAAATTTGTAAAATTACACTACAATATTCATATAAGTTAAATAATAGATATTTTTTTATATATTTTATATATGGTTATTTATAGGTAATCACACCATGAATATGGGAATCATACAATTATAAACATGTGAAAGGAGGAGATAAAACTAGGATAAAATAATTCATATTGCGAATAGCTAAGTTCATTAAAATTATTTAGAAAGACCTGAAATTTAAAATAATGATATGGAATGAGATATCATATTTTGACATAGTGAACCTTATATGATCATAGAGAATCATATATGGAGGAACTTATCCAAAAAATTAGATCAAAGAGTTTGAGGGATATATGATATTATAAAAAATGCTTATAAAAGTTTTATAAATAAATATAATAGTTAAAACATGGTGATTCAGTTTCATGAGAAGAATATAATGATCTAAATAGGATTCCACGAACACATCTGGTTTATTCCATGCAATACTGCTCAAGTGAAGAGGAATGTGATCAATTTGTGTACTGTTATATAAAATAATATAGAGTGAAACAAGAAAATACCTTTCTAGAATTATTTTATCTAGAAGAATGTGATATTATTTTGATGTTTTTGAAGACAAATAATCAATACTTGTAATGTTGTTTTTTATCTGATTATATATTTGAGTACTATAAGAGAAGTATAAGTGTGATTTAATGTATATTATGATATGGATCTATAATGTGTGTATAATACCATGTGGAACATAGTGAAAACCTCATATATATATATACAAATCATGGCCTTTAATTAAGAAATTTAAAAAAATGAGAAAAATCATATTATAGTCCAAGGATTGACTATGACTCATTCATGAAACATTTATGGGAAGCCTTCTATGGTATATGGTGAACATGATCTAAAAAAATTATCCCATAAAAATTAGTACAAATTATTTTGGTACACCTACACGCCACAATATATATACTCCTTGTATTTTCCCATGGTGGTGAACCATGAAAAATCATTATTTGATTTTTTTATTTTTATAATATATACATATTTATTAATTGACGTGGTTGGGGGAGAGAGAATGAGAGATTAATTTAGTTCATTCCAAGAAGGGAACAATATTATTCCAGACTAGGATACAAAAAATAGTAAATATTTTAATTTGTGTATACACAAACTATCCTCCCCCCTCTCAAGGTGATCTTCATTCAACCATGTTCTAGAAATAAATATCTGAGATAACTAGTTCCGATTTGATTTTTTGTATATATGTTTATTTATTATTTGATTCACATGTAGATTCAAGGATGAGGTATCATATATTTATAGGAATAAAGTATTATTTTTGGAAGGTGGATATGTTTATGTAGATATAGTCTTGTAGAAACATGGACATGTTGTAGATTCATTGATATGATAACAAGAATTTTCCAAATTCATGAATTGAATATGCATTGAAAGATATGTTATCGAAACTATTTTTTTCTAATAATGAATAAAAAGGAATATCTAATTATAATACTTACTTTGAGGTGTGGAATTTATTTCATATAATACATGGAAAACTAGTAGAGGATAATGATGTGGTGATAACAAGTATAATAATTGTTTATAAATCATAAAATAATTATATATTAATTAAGACACATGAAAAATATTTCTATATGAAAAATGAACTAAGAAAAATAATTTAATGAATAATACTCAAGGGAATAATGACATTCCAATTGAGGTGAAAAAATTTTATTTTATTACTACATCTAATTCTGATGTTATTTGGCATAAATACTTTGAATATTAATATTGATATTCATCCATGAAGATTTATGTTGATGATTATTTTTTTGAAAGAATTTCTGATAGAATCAATCCTCTAATCCACTGTAAATTCAAGCAACAATTGAAATGATAACTAATTATTAATTAAAAATTTGGATCAATAGGGGAGTATGAGTGAAGTGGACTATGTATTCATATAAAATATATCCATGGAGGGTAAAAGACTAAAGAATATAAAAGTTTCATGGAATTTATATACAATGAATTTGGTGGAAAGATGAATGTCTAATTTGAACCACATAAATAAAATGTACTTTAAGTGAAGAAATAAGTTGACATAGATAAGGAGTTAAAATAAATTATTATCCCTCTCTAAAAAAAAAGAATTAATATAGTTTAAAATATAGAGTGGAAGATAATTCATAGAGTCTAAAAGTGGATACCCAATTGATTGAGATTAATGAGATGATCCTAAAGATGAATAATATTTTGAAAACATCTATTGAGATTAGATGTTACCGCCCATATATGAATCAACATGAATATAATGAAGAAAACAAAAAACAAAATGATGATATAAGTGGATGTTTTTTTAAAAACATACATTTGAGGAATCATGTAATAAATTTTATATAGTTTCCTTTTTATATAGAGTATTAAGCTACACTATGAGTGTATATATAACATCCCAATGGGTACGGGGAGGAATTAGATATGATTCATCTATATATCAACTAATAAATGACTATAAGAGTCATGATATTAAAATGAGATGTTTAATTTCTATTAATTTATCTCATTTTTATTGAAATTGTAGAAATATAGGAGTTAAAAGTTTCATAAGTAATTCCTACATTTATATAACAAATATAAAATAAATTATAACTTATGTAAATTCTATTAAGATATAAATATATTTAGTGTCTTGAATTAAAAAAGGGAAAATGGACGGTGAACACAAAATAATGATTGAACACTCACAAGAGACCATATTGGGAGATGAAATGTAGAAGGGGAAGAAAAATAATGAAGGTAGTCCATCATTAATAATGGTAAATGTACATATAAATAAAGATTCACCAAGGGAAGATAAGTCAAAACTAATTTTAATGACCACTGAAAAGGATAGAAAAGAATCATGAATTACTGTGGTTATAAATAATTCCACAAGGAATGAGGTGAATAATGGTGGAGAAACACATCAATAATGGAGGATATGGAAGAAATATGACATATCCATAAATAAAATTAATAAACATGCCAATAATGGAATGATATCACAATAGAAATTCATCACATTCCAAGGAATTAAAATAATCACAAAAATTAGCATAAATCATGTTTCTATATGTGATATTACAAGCATAACCTCAAGTATGGTTTGAAAGAAAATTGAATAAAAATAATTGTTTTAAAAATACTAAGTAAATTCATCAAAATGAGGATTTCTAGGAAGAAAATCATTATATATGTGTTTAAATATTTAAAATTATTATTATAAATTATATTGATTTAAGAGTGAGAAATAATCTATGGGGTGAGTGTGATCTAAAGAAATAGGTAATTGTCCATAAAGTAAATAAATAAACCACTAAGAATCAGTTTTATTATATTTCATATATGTTATCAATCCTCAATAAATAAAATAATGAAATGAAAGCCCTATTTGACATGTCATTTTTTATATTTATCCAATGTTTTCATACATAGAAATCAAATTTGAAAAAATGAATTTTCATTATATAACATAACAATCTATGCTAGTATAATAATACTCTAATTCTATTGGAAACATGAGTACACAAAAAAAATACTTCAATAGAGAACTTCATTATCTAATTATAAGTTCTTAATAACTAGAACCTTCTATAAACATATCACAAATAATACTTTTCTTCATAACCTGTAGAAAGGAAACATAAAAAGGGTGAGATAATATTCTTAGTAAAGGTAAATAATGGAGATATCAACATAACATGAGCATAATGGTATGAGAAGATGAGGTTATCTTAGTAAAAAAATACCCTTCATACGATATATCATAAACACAATTCATGGTATAAATCATGTTAAATATTAATACATGAATAAAAATAGAATTACAAAATATATGAAATGAAATAATAAAATTTTTGTAAAAAAATATTTTTGGTATGCATGTCAATATATAAAATCATTTCCTCATTATTTAAGAACCATTACTAGGGCTAAAATAATGGAATGGGGTCAATATCAACAATCTTAGTAGTAAAGATTCACTCTGAACATTATCATACTGAAAAATGGAACTTACTTAATTGGGTTCACCTCCATTTATTTCTTGTTTATCTCATGAAAAATCAATATTAACCCAATTACTTGTATAGAGTTATAGGTCCCCCATCACTTAATACACACCTATTTATGCCAAAAAATCATAAAAAATTAATCATAACCTATCCCATTAATGGAAATGTGTTTAGTTTAAAATTAATCATATCATAACTCATGGAATAGAAGTAGGATTCATAAAAAATCATTTACTTATAGCATAACCTATATAAAAATAATATTTTTCATAAAAGATTCATATTTTCATCATATCATACCCCATGGAAAATGATTTTTTTTCATAAAAAAACATATCATCATAAGGATAATATAACTATATAAAGAATATGGATAATCGATTTTGATCATATCCATAGTAAATATTATTTAAATCAAAGTATGTAATCTTAGAATGAAAAACATTTTGAAAGATAACCAGAAACATTTATTGTGGAAAATATATTTTCCTTTTTTAAGTTGCTTGTTTGAAATATAAATTTTTATCAAAAATTAAAGAATAATTTTTAATTGGAAATATAATTTTAATATTTTAGTGGATGCTTTATTCTTTTGAGTGGTTATGAGGGAGGAAAATATTATTCATGTCATCCACATAAAGACAATGATTCCTTTTACATTATTTGTAATTTTCAAAAGAACATCATTTAGAAAATGGAAACTAGATTACATTAAAACCAATTTTTAAAATAAAATAATGGTAAAAATAAGTATAAAAAATAATTATAGAATAGTAAAAACTTTATTATTTCATTTTTACTAATGATGGGCATGGAAGAAAATGTTTTTTACACAAGAGAGAAGTAAAGCTGATTTTTTATAAAAACATTTTTGGTATCTTTAGTTGTTAAAAATAGTAGCATGAAATGAATCTTGTTTACTAAAATAACTAATAGGGATAAAATTTAATTAGTTTTGTGAGTTGTATGTCATAATATTTAATCATCATAAGCATAATCGTAGACAGTCACAATAAATAATGGGACTGTTACATAAAAACCATTACCAGATTGATATCAATTGAAACGTAATCCATATGAATGAAAGAACCATATATGGATATATAATAACCAATATAATTCATAATAATAATTTGAAAATACATTCAAGATAATTATATACAACACAAAATAGAACAAGTTGTGAATATGGCATGTGCCTTATAAAGATCAAAGTGATACAGGAATCCCTTACCTTAGGTATCAACATCCTTTGTACTCATTCAAAACATTTTTATAATAAATATATTTTCATAATACATATATTAGAAAACAATACTCATATATATGATATAATATATGATTTACTTATGACATATAATTACTCATGTGTTAAAAATTCGATGTTAAAATCATTTTTATGTAATAAATTCTTCATTTTTCATGTTTTTTTTGGTTTGGTTTTTGTGTTAATTTAACATTGATCATGGACCTAAAATCCATATAATATTTAAAATGATATTAATTTCATATAAATTTATTATATATGTATTTATAGTAATAAATATAATCTAATGATAGAAAATTAATTACACTATTTATAGAGATGGTTGTCTGTATAGAAAAATTAATATTATCTTCATTTTCTCACATGATGGAATGAAGGAATGGGAAATATTATTATAATATAACTGATAATTATGATTTTATATTTATAAAAAATATTCTTTAAATTTGTCCTTATTACCTTAAATGTAAAACATAAGTGAAAAATGAATCACATCGCTTCGTGAGACAGTAGTCCACCTTATACGAGAGAATCATTATCATATTCCCATTGAATGAAATATGTGAAGTTATATTTGATATTATTATTACATAAGTATAAAAATTTCATAAATTATATATATATATATACTTTAAATACATTACTTTATCCATAATTGAGAGGTGGTGATTTAAGTGGAATTATATCTGTTAGTGTAGTGATAGTTAGTCATAGAGACAATCAGTTGTTTTTCTCCTAATTTGATGGTAAAGTATATGGATATTGGTTATTACAAAATCATAATATTATATAATTATTTTTTACATACTTTTTTTTATATTGTAATTATCAGTACATGAATGAATGTGGTAAGAAAAATAAAAAAGAAAGTGCACAGTGAAGACAATTACCTTAACTTAGAGAAAACTCCCTCAAATCTACAATTAATGAAATTTATATAGGTATTTTGGGAATAAAAAATGTTTTATAACGTGGATATGGATGTTGGGGAGATATATTGGTAGGGTTTGGTCGATCCAAATGGATTAACAAGTGTGTAGATGTGAGTGCAGGAAGTACCCTATTATAATTGACGAGGAGTTGGTTTTCTTAAAATACAAATCGATATTAAATAATTGGAAGTTACTCTCACAAAACGTGCCCAAAACCTGATGAATAATTTATAGGAGAGAATATAAGGTTTATCCAGACCTCAAGAAAAAAAATTAAACATTTTATTCCTTAAAAATTATTTAGAATTTTTTTTTACAATTTTATGTTTTCACCACGGTAACATTTTATTTATTTATTTTAACAAGTTGGTTTGTTTGTTACACATAAAAATATAATTATCCATATTTGATAATATGTAATACTTTATTATAATTTTTTAGACCAATTTATCATATAAAATTCATATTTTTGAGGTAAATTAACATTAACGTAAACACATCTAACACACAAAACCCATTTTTTACCTCAATTACTATAATGAATTTTTACTATTTTTACTATTTTTACTATTCTTTATGGAAAAAAATAAGATAATATAGTTTCCTAATTTTAATTATTATGATACTGAATATTTAATCCATTTTAATAAATAAAATTCATATAATTGGAAGAATTAAATTTAAAATAAATACCACAAATGAGAATAAGAAGCGGTTTTCCAATTAATATTTTTTTCACAAATATAGAAAGTTTTAATATGAAAATTTAATATGAAATTTATTCCAATAACCTATATTGTATTTATAAAAATGCAATTAAAATAATTATACCTTTTAAAACCCCTTAAAATAATATTTTTATTCTAAATTCTTTAATAGAAAATAAAGATTTTAATAAAAATTATTATTCGTTAAAATTCATCAAAAAAATCATAAAATTTCACTAAAAGAAATTTTGAAATATATTTTTCAAAAATGAATATTATTTTTTCAAATAAAGTTTTTAAAATAGGATAAATTACATTTAAAATTTCATCATAAAAATAAATAAAACTTTTTTTAGATAAATGTGTTTTTGAATCATATAATGTATTTTCTACAAATATTTTTTTTATAAATATGTTTTCTATATATAAATAAATTATAATTAATTTTAAAATTGTTCTTATTACTATTCATACTTATAGAACTAAAATATATTTTATAATGGTCATGTTTAAATAGGTATATTAATCATATATCATGTTTCATTAAAACAGGGTATTGTGTGTAATAAAAAAAATCCAACTAGCTAAATTCATCTAAAAAACATAAAAAATATATGTGATACCTTCTAACTCTCTTAAAAATAAATCTATCCCTCAAAATTAAACACTCTAATATAATAAATTTAGGATATATCAGTATCATCATATCCTTAGATTCCCATGTAGCTTTTTTGAATTGGTGGTTTCACCCTAAAAACTTGACCATGCAAGTGGTATTGTTTTATAGAACTTTCTCTCTCAAATCCATAATATTCACTGGTTGTTCATCATATAAATGTTCATTTTCCTTTATTATGTAATATGTGTTCATTAAATTTAATAGATTATTCATATATTTCCTCAGGACAGTCACATGTAACACATAATGAACCATGGTGGAATCTCCAAAAGATAATACATTGTTCCTACTCTTTAATTTATCTCAATAGGGTTGATATACCAAGGGATTTTATTTCCTTTATTTTTGAATTTTATAACCTTCTTACATGGATAAATTTATATAAAAACATTCTCACCAACCAAAAACTCTAGATTACATTGATGATTATCAGAATAGTTTTTCTATCAGTATTATACTTACCTTATATATGTTGATGAATAGATATACCATTCTCTACCATTTATTCATCTCTATCAGGTCTCAATATCATAATTTCATCAACTTAATCCCAATAAATATGATTTATACACTTCTTTCCATAGAGGTATTTATAAAGATCCTTCTTAATTATTTATTAAAATATATATATTTATAGAAAACTAATATATTTGATGGTGTTGTCCTCAAACACCATTAATATCCAATTAATAGGATCTATCCATATCATCTAGTCATTTAATTATTCTCTTAGTTTGACCATCAATCCAAGGATGATTTAAAATGGTAAAACTCAATTATATGTCAATTTCTTTCTAAATTCTTCACCAGAACTTCGAGTTAAACCATATATCCTGGTTAGATATTAAAAAATGTGGCACTCCATGAAACTATACCACATAATAAATTTACATTATTTCAAGATTATATCGAGCAAAATATTATCGGGTAGTGATAAAGTGTCATGAGTTTGTAAGGAGATTGATTATAACTTATACAACATTATTCCCATAAGATATTTTGGAGTGTTTGGTGACAACATCCATGGTTATTGGTTCTCTTTCCCATTTTAGTATTTGTAATGGTTGTAATATCCACTTTGATTTTTTCCCATAAGTATTAACATGTTTACATACCAATCAATGAAATAAAATCTCTTCAATATAAATATTCCTGCAATCTGACTAGAAATACAATTTCAAATCTATATACATCATCATGATTTTCAGATGAAGAGAGAATAAAGATATTTGAACTTAATCTAACTTACGCTACTAAAAATATGTATTGGAGTGGAATAATACTTGGTTCATGAACCTTATCATTCCATCATAGTCAAGATTAAACATAGGAAAAATTATCTAATTCATATGTAGCTCTATATCATCATTCTTCACCACTAGAATTGACACTTGAATTGATGGTTGTACATTTATTTGAGAAAGATTATTTTTACTCCCTTCCTTAATGATTAATGTAACGCCCTGACCCCAGTTGCCCAGAGTCGATGCATTATTACATAACATTGGCATGATGATAAGAAAGAACAAGTCTCAAAAGAATGATTAGTTTAGTAGCCATGGAATAACTAGATAATTTCATAAAGTTTACATTACATCATAAAATGAAAACTAGAACAATATAGTCTCCATAGTTCACACTCTTATCCCCTCATACTATCCCTACAGGTCATTTATAAAAATACTTCTTCACATCCTGGGAAAAATAAAACATAGAAAGGGGTGTGCTCAAATTCCCAGTAAGGAAAACAATATAGCAGAAACTTTCGTAAATAAGCATAAACATTTAAGGCAATGTATAACTAAAACAAAAGCCTTATAAAACTTGAACTTCAGCATAATATGGCAGAAATAAAATGAAATAATGCCATATACTTATTCACATGGACATTCTAATAGTCGAATAACCACATGCAATATCAATAACCACTTTAATAATGATGGAATGCATAATGCCAAACTATCATAACCACATAGTCAAGGCCTCGTGCTAAGACTACAAATAAGATTTTGTCAAGGCCTTGTGCCAAGACACTATTTTGTCTCCTGAGACCTACCGATGTAATTTTTTTAGAAGATACTTATGTTTAAAATTTCTCAAATATACTCCAGTGTTTTTCTGAAAGCATTATGCAAGCTTCTGAAAAAAATAACCAATTATGAGATTGCTCGACTAATTAAAAGCCATTATGGGTCCACGCCTAATCCCTTCCTATCTACCACACTCAAGAGTCGGGTTTTCTGAAAACATTTTTAAGCTTGCGTTAAATACGTATACATTTTCACTAGATTTTCATATATTTGAGAGAAATATCTCTCTTTTTTTTTGAAATCATTTAAAAATCACATAATTATAAAAGAAAACATTTATTTTGAAAATATCATTGTAAGAGTGTAAGGGAAGCTTCAAAGGCATAATAACGAGGAAGAATAACTGCACTTTCCGTATAAGTTAAAAAAAGACATTCTTACCTTAATTATGTCGAAAAGGTTAAAAAGGACCTTGTTTGGAAAACGACGGAAAGATTCCTTTATAAACCTCTTATAAAAAGTCAAAAAAGGGTATAAATGACTTTAAACCATATTATGTAAAATAGAAATAATGTTTTGAAATACATTTTTAAGAAACATGGATGTGAATGATAAAGGGGTCCCAGTAGATAATTACGTATAAACAACCTCAGATAATGAAGAGATTGTGAAATAACCCTTACCTTGTACTTTTACTTAGTCGATGGTATGTTAACCTCCTGTATAATAGTTAAAAAATTATTATTAAATTATACAAGAACCATATATATAATTATGATAACATATATGATCTTTTAACATTGATGTGTTAATAATATCTTAGTATTATCATTGTTTCGGGTGTTAACTTACTCGTTTTCTTTTATATGTTTTATTACATAAGTCATGTTTGTCATGGATAGGTTGTATATTATTTATATACAAAATGATATCAAGTCCTTAAACATTATTTTTAATCATTAAATGAGAATTAGTCTAGAATTGATACGTTGGGGAATGAATCTCATCGCGTTTGTGGAGACGGTAGTCCGTACGTACGCACGGGCGACAATATCATTCTTTTGATATTAAAATAATATATAATTGGATGTTATATCATATATACAGAATAATTATCATGTTATATTTATTATTTATATGAATTTCACATCATTATTATACCCATCCAAATAATAATATATTGAATAACAATTACACCACGACGTGGAGACGGTAAGCCGTACGTACGCACGTATGGTAACATGTCATTCAAAGGATGGATAGAATACTGAATATGGTTGTAACATATTTATAATAACATCACAGTATATATAAGATACTGGATTTATTATTTTATAATGGGAATAACAAAGAAAGAAGAAGTTTAAGAAGAAAGGAACTTGAAAAAGGGTGGTGAAAACATTACCTCTTTTTTCGGGTTCTTCCTTTTTATTTGATCAAAATGGATCCATAGGATGGATTTATGATCAAAATAAGGCCTCTAAGTTGTAGTGAGGGAAGTTGAAAGAGTATTTGGGCAGGGGTTGGCCGATCAAAAAGTCTTTTAAAGTGTGAATTAGTGAGAAGGGGGAGTGCCCTTTTATAAGAGGGATGAGGGGCACCTTTGGAAAAGCTAGAAATATTATTTTATAATAAATTAATATTCGGTTTCTAATGGCTAAAAAGTGTATTATTTAAACGTTGAGGTGGGTATGGTTCAAAAACCACTCAACCAATAGGATTTAGACAGGTTTGGGTTACTATATTAACCTTATCTTTTAGTTTTAACTCTTAGTTAATTAGTTTGACACTTACCATGTCACTTTGTATTTTTATATTATATAGTTAATAAAAATACTATATATATCCAACCGACCCCCAAGTAGTTCATTAATGATACACCTATCATGATATAAGTCTCTTGGACGAAACTTAGATTTTTATGAATTGAATATAAATTAATAATATAATATTTGTTTTAAAAACTCTTTTATGTCAATTTTGACACTATTCAATAATTGATTTTTGTTAAAGTCTTAACAACTTTATTAATTCAAACCAATTTCATTTAAGTAATCCTATAATGTCATATTAAGCAAAAAAAGTCATGGATGTCATCAAAACTTTCAAATTATTTTAATTTTAACATTTATAATACCAATTATTTGATTCTTTCATTAATAAGGAAAATACTGCATCATTATTGTGTCATAAATACTATTAATTATTAAATTTCTAAAAATTTAAAATAAACTACCATTATGTAGGAACTATTTTTATCTTTCTAATGAATATTTATATTCCAAAATACAACATATATAACCCTATGTAAAAATTGTTTTTCTAAAAGATATATGCTTATGTCATTTTTGTATTTATTTTAACTTAATTAATATAAAGTGTCATTATCACTTACAAGTGGCTCCATGGGGTCCCAAAATCGACAAAAAGATTCCCATGGTCGGACATGTATTAACCAGTAAGGTTAGGACACATTTCAGGGTAATTTATTATTATTATAATATTATTTTTACCCTTATTTACCAAATTTACCCTTTAACCATGGTAAATAAAATATTTACCGAAGTAATTATTCAAAATGTCTAAAAATAAAAGTTACCTATTTACACAATTTGGAAATCCTGATTCCAAATATGGAATCCATTTTTCCAAATTCAAAACACAGAAGTGGCAGAAATTAATTTAAAATTATTTCTTGTTGTTAAAACAAAAAGCGTGTTTTTAAGAGAAAATAACTATCAAAAGATTGACACTTGTTCATGTCCATTTTAATTGTGAAATTATGTCCAATGACCGAAATTGTATTAAATGGTAAAAATATATTCTAAATATACTTTAAAACCACTCAAATTCATAATTTATCACTATTAATTATTTCAATTAAAAAAGTTGTTTTTAATTTTTTTTTAATTTTCACTATTCATCAAAATATAAATGTTATCCAAAAAGTTCCAAAATTTCATCCTAGGATAATTTTGATATTCCAAATCCAAAAATGAAGTCCATTTTGAAAGATAAAATGTATAAAATTTTAAAAAGTGGGTATTACTATTCATAACGACTACTTTGATTGGTCGCGGCGTGTTAGAATCTCGAAGTTGCGTACAACACACGCTACTGTATTATTCAAAGAGAATCATACCGTGGAATCTTGGGGTGTTACATTCTTCCCTCCTTCAAATAATTTCATCCTCGAAATTTCTAGAATATTACTGCGTAAAAAGACTCGGGTGGTTCTTCATCATAAGTTCCTCGGGTTCCCACGTTGCCTCTTCCATTTTATGGTTTCTCCATAGAACTTTTACCAGACGAGTCATCCGGTTTCTCAGTACTTGTTCTCTCATATCAAGAATCCTGATGGGATCTTCACAATAAGAAAGATCGGGTTCTAGTTCTAATTCCTCATAGGTGAGTACATGCGTTGGGTCAGAAATGTATTTTCTCAACAGTGATATGTGGAACACATCGTGAACTTTGGAGAGATTTGGCGACATTTCCAAATGGTAAGCTACAACCCCAATTTGTTCTAGAATTTTGAAAGGTCTTATGTACTTGGGACTCAATTTACCTTTGTTACCGAAATGTATAACTCCCTTCCATGGAGATGCCTTCAAGAAAACATGATCTCCTACCTAAAATTCCAAATCCTTTCCTTGGTTGTCAGCATAGCTCTTCTGCCTACTTTGAGCAGCTTTGATGTGGTTTTGGATTACCTTAACCTTTTCCATCATTTCCTCCACCAGTTCTGGGCCTACAAGTTTTCTTTCACCAACGTCATCCCAACAGGTTGGTGTGCGACATCTCTTTCCGTATAACGCATCATATGGTGCCATCTAAATACATGAATGGAAGCTATTATTATAGGAAAATTCCACCAGAGGTAAATATTGATCCCACATACCCTGAAAATCATTCAATCTCCCATCATTCACAGCTTTAATATTCTTTTGAAACTCTTCATCATCATTCTGAGAACTCTTTATCCTTTCTAGTAAAGATGGTTTAAAAACCATTTGAAAAAGCATTAATGTTTCACCTTCCATGGTGATTCCCATATCCAACTTTACTAGATCCATAAAAATAGGATCCCTTTTAATTCTCATCATGTTTAAAACTTCATGATCTTTTTGTGTCAAAGCATCATCCACTTTATTTTCCTTCCCCAGGTGGTAGTGTATCATGAAATCATAATCCTTGAGTAGTTCAAGCCATCTACTTTGCCACATGTTGAGTTCTTTTTGTGAGAAAATATACATCAAACTCTTGTGATCAGTATAAATCTCACATTTTTCACCATAGAGGTAGTGACTCCATATCTTCAAGGAAAAGGTCACAACTGCTAACTCGAGATCATGAGTAGAATAGTTTTTCTCATGAATTTTCAACTATCATGATGCATAGGCAATAACCCTATAATTCTGCATAAGGACACAACTAAGTCCTTTCTTTGATGCATCACTATAAATTACGAACCCATCATTCCCTGATGGTAGAGTCAATATAAGATCATTGACTAATCTTCTCTTCAGTTCTTCGAAACATTCTTCACACTCTTTTTTCCAAAAAAATTTAACCCCTTTACGTGTGAGCTTTGTTAATGGGTTACCAACCGGGCAAAATTCTGGACAAAACGTCAATAATAACCTACTAAACCAATAAAACTGTGTACCTCAGTTATACTCATCGGTGCAGGCCATTCTTGGATTGCCTTGGTCTTAGAAGGATCAACAAAGATTCCATCTTTAGAGATAATATGGCCAAGAAAAGAAATCTCTTGAAGCCAGAATTCAAACTTGCTAAACTTCCCATATAATTCATGTCTTCTCAGAGTCTTCAGGATAATGCGCAAGTGATTTTCATGATCTTCATAGATTTTTGAGTATACCAAGATATCATCAATAAATACCACCACAAATTCATCGAGATATTCCTTGAAAACTATATTCATTAGATCCATGAATACAGAGGGTACATTAGTCAGCCCAAAAGGCTTTACTGTAAACTCATAATGCCCGTACCTTGTTCAAAATTCTGTCTTTGGAATGTTTTCCTTCTTCACAGACAACTGATGGTATCTAGACTGAAGGTCAATCATTGAAAAGTATTGAGCTCCATGAAGTTGGTCAAATAAATCATCAATACGAGTTAGAGGATACTTATTCTTTATTATTATAGCATTGATCTCCCTATAGTTGATACATAACCTCATAGATACATCTTTCTTTTTAACAAAAAGAACAGGGGCTTCCCATGGAGAAACACTAGGGCAAATAAATCCCTTATTACTCAATTCCTCTAGTTGTTTCTTTAGTTCAACTAACTCCACATTGGCCATTCTATAAGGGGTCTTCGATATGAGCCTTGATCCAGGAATTAAATCAATGGAATACTCAACTTCTCGTTCTGGAGGATGTCCAGGTAAATCTTCCAGAAACACATCTACATATTCTTTCACAATAGGTACATCCTCTATTTGAAAATTCCTTTTAAGCAAGTACTGGGGTGTTTCTTCCCACATTTACCACAGGATGGATATTCAAACTTTCCCTTCTTCCCCTTATTTCCATTCCCATATTGATCATAAGATCTCTTTTTCTCTTTCTTTGCTTTAAAGTCATAAGACTTAGAGAATTCCTTTTCTATCTTGATAGCACATGAGACAATGTCTTCGTATGACGAGAAGGATTTTGAGACTAATGCTCGATGGAGAAATGGTTTTAACCCATCAAAGAAACGATCAATCTTACTTCTTGGGTTACGTATATAATCTCCCGCATACCTTGATAACCTTTTAAAGTTATCCTCATACTTTGTGACATTTGCATCCTCCTTTTGTCTCAGACTCAGAAATTGTCTTTTCATATCCGCTCGATGGTCACAAGGAAAGTATTTTTCTAAGAAAAGCTCTTTGAAATCCCTCCATTCCATATTTTATACTTCATCGTCTTCCTTTTTGTTTTGAATCAATGAACACCATTGATCAGCATCTCCAACTCTACTATAATTATCTTGAGTAGGAGGGAAATCCCTACATGGAGTACGTGCATTGATACGGTTTCCATTTCATCCACTAGGCACCATTTCTAAACAATGGAATAAACAAGATCAATTTATGAATCAAAACACATAATTCCATACTTGTAAAACACTTAACATAAATTGAACTGTTTATGGATATAATCCATAATCATAAAAATGTTTTCTTTGAGGAAGTATATACTCATAAACCCTTCATAATGATTTGTAAAGAAAATGAGAGTTATCTTAAGCATATCCCCCGGGAGTGTCGTAACCAAGAGTGCAGCAAGGCCCGTTGTCATGCACCAGTTCCCGTTTGAGTCTATCTCAAAGTGGTGTTTTCGATTTTTACCCCTAGGTACATCTGTGCCAGAGCCGCCTCTACCTTCTCGTATCCAGACAGGGATGTATTACTCGGAAAACTCACAAAATATCTACAATACCAAAATTATAAGAAGTTCTTCTATACTAATCCTCAAAGTCCATCTTTGGTCTATGCGCTCTAATCAGAGTTTATCTAAATATAGCTTCAAAGGTTTGTACTAAACTTTCTCTGATACCAACTGTAACGTCCCGACCCCAGTTGCCCCGAGTCGGTGCATTATTACATAACATTGGCATGATCACTAGAAAGATCAAGTCTGGAAAGACCGATTAGTTTAGTAGCCATGGAATAACTAGATACTTTCATAAAGTTTACATTACATCATAAAATGAAAACTACAACAATATAGTCTCCATAGTCGACACTCTTATCCCCTCATACTATCCCTGCAGGTCTTTCATAAAAATACTTCTTCAAATCCTAGGAAAAATAAAACATAGAAAGGGGTGAGCTCAACTGCCCAGTAAGGATAACAATATAGCAGAAACTTTCATAAATAAGAACAAACATTTAAGGAAATGTATAAATAAAAAAAAGAATTTTAAAAATTGAACTTCAGCATAATATGGCAGAAATAAAATGAAATAACGCCATACACTTATTCACATGGACATTCTACTAGTCGAATAATCACATGCAATATCAATAACCACTTTCAAAATGATGGAATGCATAATTCCAGACTATCATAACCACATAGTCAAGGCCTCATGCCAAGACTAAAAATAAGATTTTATCAAGGTCTTGTGCCAAGAAACTAGTTTTTCTCATGATACCTACCGATGCAATTTTTTTAGAAGATACTTACGTTTAAAATTGCTCAAATATACTCCAGTGTTTTTTATGAAAACATTATGCAAGCTTCTGAAAATAAAATAACTAATTCTGAGAGTTATCGACTAAATACAGGCCATGATGGGTCCATGTCCAATCCCTTTCTATCTACCACACTCTAGAGTCATGTTTTCTGAAAACATTTTTAAGGTTGCGTTAAATACGTATACATTTGCACTGGATTTTCATATATTTGAGAGAAATATCTCTATCTTTTTTTTGAAATCATTTAAAAATCACATAATTATAAAAGAAAACCTTTATTTTTGAAATATTCTTATAAGAGTGTAAGGGAAGCTTCAAAGGTGTAATAATGGCAAAGAATAACCACACATTCCATATAAGTTAAAAAAATACATTCTTACCTTAATTCTGTCGAAAAGGTTAAAAATGACCTTGTTTGGAAAATGACAGAAAGATTCCTTTATAAACCTCTTATAAAAAGTCAAACAAGGGTATAAATGAATTAAACCAATATTCCTTAAAATAGAATGAATGTTTTGAAATACATTTTTAAGAAACATGGATGTGGATGATAAAGGGGTCCCAGTAGATAATTACGTATAAACAACCTCGGATAATGAAGAGATTGTGAAATAACCCTTACCTTGTACTTTTCCTTAGTCGATGGTATGTTAAACTCCTGTATAATAGTTAAAACATTGTTATTAAATATACAAGAACCATATTCATAATTATGATATCATATAAGATCTTTTAACATTGATTTGTTAATAATATCTTAGTATTATCATTGTTTCGGGTGTTAATTTACTCATTTTCTTTTATATTTTTTGTTACATAAGTCATTTTTTTCATAGATAGGTTGTATATTATTTATATCCCGAATGATATAAAATCCTTAAACATTATTTTTAATCACTAAATGAGAATTAGTCTTGAATGGATACGATGGGGGAATGAATCTCATTGCGTTCGTGGAGACGGTAGTCCGTACGTACGCACGAGAGACAATATCATTCTTTTGATATTAGAATAATATATAATTGGATATTATATCATATATACAGAATAATTATCATGTTATATTTATTATTTACATTAATTACACATCATTATTATACCCATCCAAATAATAATATATTGAATAACAATTACACCACGATGTGGAGACGGTAAGCCGTACGTACGCACGTATGGTAACATGTCATTCAAAGGATGGATAGAATAATGAATATGGTTGTACCATATTCATAATAACATCACAGTATATATAATATACTGAATTTATTATTTTAGAATGGGAATAACAAATAAATAAGAAGTTGAAGAAGAAAGGAACTTGAAAAAGGGTGGTGAAAACATTACCTCTTCTTTGGGTTCTTCCTTTTGATTTGATCAAAAGGGATCCATAGGATGGCTTTATTATCAAACTAAGGCCTCTAGTTTGTAGTGAGGGAAGTTGAGAGAGTATTTGGGTAGGGTTTGGCCGATCCAAAAGGCTTTGAAAGTGTGAATTAGTGAGAAGGGGGAGTGCACTTTTATAAGAGGGGTGAGGGGCACCTTTGGAAAAGCTAGAAATATTATTTTATAATAAATTAATTTTCGGTTTATAATGGCTCCAAAGTGGATTATTTAAAGGTTAAGGTGGGTATGGGTTGAAAACCACTCAACCAATAGCATTTAGACAGGTTTGGGTTACTATATTAACCTTATCTTTTAGTTTTAACTCTTAGTTAATTAGTTTGACACTTACCATGTCACTTTGTATTTTTATATTATATAGTTAATAAACTTACTATATACATCCAAGATACCCCCCAAGTGGTCTATTAATGATACAAATAGCATGATTTAAGTCTCTTGGACAAACCTTAGATTTTTAGGAATTGAATATAAATTAATAATATAATATTTGTTTTAAAAACTCTTTTATGTCAATTTTGACACTATTCAATAATTAATTTTTTTAAAGTATTAAAAACTTTATTAATTCGAAACAAATTAATTTAAGTAATAATATAATGTAATATTAATCAATAAAAGTCATGGATGTCATCCAAACTTTAAAAGTATATTAATTTTAACATTTATAATACCAATTATTTGATTCTTTCATTAATAAGGAAAATACTGTATCATTATTGTGTCATAAATAATATTAATTATTAACTTTCTAAAAATTATAAATAAAATATAATTATATAGGAAATCGTTTTATATTTCTAATGAGTATTTATAGTCCAAAATAAAACATATATAACCCTATTTAATTTTTTTTGCTAAAAGATATATGCTTATGTCATTTTTGTATTTATTTTAACTTAATTAATATAAAGTGTCATTATTACTTACAAGTTGCTCCATGGGGTCCCAAAATCGACCCAAAGATGCCCATGGTCAGACATGTATCAACCAGTAAGTTTAGGACACGTTTTAGGGTAATTTATTATTATTATAATATTATTTTTTACCCTTATTTACCAGATTTACCCTTTAACCATGGTAAATAAAATATTTACCGAAATAATTATTCAAAATGTCTAAAAATAAAATTTACCTATTTACACAATTTGGAAATCCTGATTAAAAATATGGAATCCATTTTTCCAAATTCAAAACACAGAAGTGGCATAAATTAATTTAAAATTAATTCCCATTGTTAAAACAAAAAGCGTGTTTTTAAGAGATAATAACTATAAAAAGATTGATACTTTTTCATGTCCAGTTTAATTGTGAAATTATGTACAATAACCAAAATTGTATTAAATGGTAAAAATATATTCTAAATATACTTTAAAACCACTCAAATTCATAATTTATCACTATTAATTATTTCGATTAAAAAAGTTGTTTTTAATTAAAATTTAGTAATTTTCACTTCAAAATATAAATGTTATCCGAAAAGTTCCAGAATCTTATCATATGATAATTTCGATATTCGGAATCCAAAAATGAAGTCCATTTTGAAAGATAAAATGTATAAAATTTCAAAAAGTGGGTATTACTATTCATAACGACTACTTTGATTGGTCGCAGCATGTTAGAATCTCGAAGTTGCGTACAAAACACGCTACTATATTATTCAAAGAGAATCGTACCGTGGAAGCTTGGGGTGTTACAATTAAAACATATTTCTTTTTTTTAGATCCATAAATATAAATTCTTATGTTATACTCAACATAGATAATCTAGCATAATACGTTCAACTGAAATTATCATCCACCTTGGTCTCCTTCATATGGTGGTGGTGTATTGTGTAATTTTAATCTATATTCAGCTCCAACCATCTTCTTTAGTGCATGTTAAAATCTTTATGTGTGAATATAAACTTTAAAATATTATTATAATTATATATATATGATACCTTTCTCCATAAATATATTTTCTACATATCATTAGTGAAAAAATGTAGAGTTGGGTAATTTATCTTATTAAACATCAATTTTCCGGACACAAAAGCTATCACCATATCATTATGCACGAGGATGAAGAAAAATCACATCTAAAATTATTAACTATAGAGTATAGACCCTTCCCCATTTTATTCCAGTATAATAATAGGTGCACTGATTGTCATTCACATTAGTTCCTTGAAATTTTATTCACATCCATACATCTAGAGGAACTTAGATCCCTATAAGTTAACCTGGTGAGAGGATTAGATAGTATGGAAACATATTCCAAAAACAATTGATAATATCTATAAAAACTAAGAAAACTATAGATCTCAATCATTTCGATTGGTTGGGTTCAATGTTAAATATCCTCTCACTTTTATTGTTGCACCGATATTCCCTCACATTATATTATATGAATCAAAATATAATCATTTTTTAGCCAAAATTAAAACATTACAAAATATTCATATATTTTATCCTTCATCTATTTTTTATACACAATTATCAAGTGATCCCCATTCACTTACATTATCATTAAATAGATAATAATTTCACCTATAAAGACAACCAAAAATGATCAATGTAATACCTAAAGAATCTATTCATTAAATTCATGATTATAGAATGAGAATTAGTAAGACCAAATCGAATCACAATATATTCATAGTTCTCATACGATGTACAAAATTATATCTTGGGTATGCAATATTTCTTAAAACTAAATTTATGATATCCATAATGAAGGTAAATCATGTAAAATTATTGATCTCTGTGCAATTGTTCAAAAAAATAATCAATAATGGGTAAAGGATACTTGTTTATGGTTGTGATCTTATTCAGTTCACAATATCCATTGGAGAGTCATATCAACAGATATTTCTTCTAAAAAATTGATTGGAGAACCCAATGTTTACAAAAAAACATTAATGAATCCCTTTTAAATATTTTCATAGAGTTCCGTCTTCAATTCATCCAAATCATGTGGGGATATTTAATATGGAGTTTTTGAAAGAGCTTTACCACCATGTTTGAGTTCCATTGAGAACTCAACATAACTTTTTGGTGAAATAGTAAGTAACTATTATGAAAATACATCAAAAAACACTTATACAATAGAAATATCATCGAGGATTTTTTCTACCTGACCAAATGATGTAAACACACCTTTTGAAAAGAGATCAACACTCATACAATATATGTGATTTCCATAATAATTTCCTCATTATAATCACACTTATAGAAGATCATAGGTTTGTTTAGAATTTAAATATTGGATTCCCCTACTCATAAATTTATGTAAGATTTATATAGAGAAAAACAATACATGCATGATATAACATAAAAATCAACTTGAGGGAGATTAGAAAGACTTATAGGTTTCAAATTCTTGAAAGACTTGAATGGGTGAAGAATGATAGACATGGGATCCAATCATCATAACATTAATGTTTCTCATAGAAAATTCATTATCTAATCATTGGGGTGGAATTTTCTTACCCCTAAAAAATTATTTAAATATAATAGTATATGTATATACATATTCTAATAAGACATTCATAGTTCTAGAGTAGATATCAAGTTTACCTTTGACAATGTTGTTGTTGTACATTTCATAAAAAATAGTGATAATAAGAAATTTCCTTTTATATTTAGGCTTGAGAGGTTACTAAAATTTATCCTCATCATTAAACTTTGGGTTCGGTAACCGGTTAGAGTAATTTCCATTCTTCTTGCATTTCAAAATATAGAGTGAGGGTGGTTTATTCAATGGATAATTCTCTTGATTTTCATCATTAGTGAACTTTTTCTCATCAATTTTTTACAAAATTCTGGATGACCATCATTTACACACATAAAAAATTTACCATCTCCCATTACAAAATTTCTTCCATGTTTCCTTCCACTCCTAGAGAATAATGTAATGATCATATTTTACTCTCTAGGATTTTTATAGTTTCCTTTGATTTAAATCAATCATTTCATATCAAAACCTTGAGATTAATGGGTAACTCCAACCTCTATTTCCACCTTCAAATCATATCAAATGATTTCCTCAAATCTACTGATGAACTTATTTCCAATGGACATCAGGACTTTAATTTAAGCCATTAAATAATCGATCAACCTTATATTCAGGTTGGATGATAATACCATAAGTTCTCCTCTCGTAAAATATAAAATTTTATAAATAGGTACTAACAGATACATTATACTTCTATATAATCTCAGGGAATTCCCTCAACATTTTCTTGTGAATAATTCAATGAAATTTATAATTGAGAAATATGATCTTAATTTCATCCCACAACATGGAGTTGATTTAGTATTTTTTCCCTGTATTATTGATAATAGTTCACCACTGATATAGTATTCCTTCCAAATGAGATACAATAAAATGAATTATTTATTTTATGAACACTGGATAATATAAAAAATATATTTAGTGATACTAATATATTTCTTAGAATCTACTAGATTAGAAGATCCACTAAAATGAGGTGGGTGTTGCTTCCTGAAAGACTCAATATGAAATTGTTACCTCCTTTATTCATTAGTAAAATCAGCTTGATTCATATCTTGAGAATGATATGTTATTTTAAAAATGACATCTTGAATTCTACCCTTGATATAATATTGATACTTAGTGGGGGAATAATTTCATTTTCCATTGAATTTACCATTAATATGATTACTTTGGGTTTTAGAAATCAACTAAAAAAAATCATATGATATGATATAATAATCATAGAAGGATACCACATAATTAGAATAAATAATTTTTATGACATATAAATCATGAAATCTTCTACTAAATCAATTAATCCTTAGTTTTAGCCTAGGGTATTTTAGATTAATATATTATTGAATTACATGGTATTGTACAATATAATGTTTTTGAATTTCCAAAACATATCCCTAATGAGTTTCAAACCATGTGTGATATAAGGACCATTTTTATAAAATATATGATGATTATTTCAATGTTAAATGGTCCCTTTTCAGAATTATTACCCCTAGGTACATATATTCCAAATCCACATAAACTTGTAGCTTCCAAAAATATATTTAATTTCTTGTAAACCACTCACTCTATCCTTTTACTAAATTATAGGATATTTTTTATACATAGAAATATCTTTAGACTTATCCTTAGGGTTCTCACTAAATTTTTCCCATCATAGTTTCCAATGGTTTATTATACCTTTAATTTATAATAACTATAGAGAAATAAGTTTTTTATAATTATATATCATGTATTAATAGTTTAATATTCATAACATAACATAACAATATATCCTTGAATAATTTGGTAATACTTTATTCAGAAACACCGATACATAAAAATTAGTTCATAGGTGAACTACATTATCTCTTACTTGAGCCAAATAACTATAACCATTCATAGACATATCATACATATTGGAATTATTTATATCCTATTAAAAGGAAACACAATAAAGTGTGAGATCGGCTACTCAGTAAGGGTAGAAAAGGGATATATCAGTATAACACCATAATATGTTTATGAGAACACAAGAATAAAATTTTAAAACCATTTCATGTATATCATAGATCATAAACACAAGTCTTGGAAAAAATAAAGGATGTTAATAAGAATTTAATCATAATGGAATCAAAGAAAATAATCCATTAGAGTATAACATATTTATATGAAATAGATTTATTGCATCTATATTAGAATAAAAATCATTTAACTAGTAGTCAAGGATCATCTTCAAGTCAGTTAGAGTGGAATGGGTTTACTCCCCAAACTATATTAGTAGTCATGGTTCACTCCCAAAATTATCATAGTGGATGAGGTTCCTTACTAATCAGGTTTCACACCCCATTTTATTCCTTGATATATCAATCATCACCCAATGCATTGGATAGATATATAGGTCTCACCCATCATATAATTGATACATTTTTGTGTTGATAATTAACAAAGTATTAATCCTTTTGTAACCCATAATTTTAAAAGGGTTTCATTAACATTTAATTATAGAATAACCCATTAAAAAAGTTTCATAAACTTTTCATTATTCTATAACAAAATTACTCTTGAAAAATTAACATGTTTTAAAAACATATCAATATTTTAGCATAGCATAACATGTGGATAATTAATGGGTTTCACAGAATTCATTTTATCATAAATATAAATTATATAGAAAATAATATGGATGGTATTATTGAATCATATCCCTAGTAAAGCTTCACTCACATATAAGGATGACATATTATATAAAAAATAATTTTTTAAGATCACTTATAATATTTCTTGAGGAAAATATAATTTCCAATTTTAGATCACTTATTTAAAATATATCTATTTCTCAAAATTAATGAAATAATAATATTTTAATATATCCTTATGAAATTGTAATATAATATAGAATCCATCAAGTGTTCATGATACTATTAAATATATTCTTTTCTATTTACATTAAAATAATTATTCCAATCACATTTTTTATAAAAGTAAAAAGTACATCATTCAAAAAATGACATGAAGTTTTTTGTTAAGAGATTTTGTAAAACGTAAAACATGGGTAAAAATGACTATAAACACTCTTGTTATAATAATAAATTCTATCTTTAAAACATATTTAGAAAACATGTACATGGAAGAAAACAGAGTTTTTTTCTTAAGAGAGAAATAATGTATATTTTTTATAAAAGCATTATTTTTTGTATATATAGTTGCTAATTACTGTAATTTTAAATAAAAACATATACTATCAATAAATTACTATTGGATAATAAAATTCAATAGTTTATTGATATTTATATCACAATATTTCTTTATTATAATAACAATCATAAATAATCTTGATAAAAAATGGTTTTTAACATAAAAAAATTTAAAACATTGGTAACATTTGAATCATAATACCCTTTAATGAAATAAAAATAAAAAGATATATAAATACCCATTACATTTATAATAAGAATCAAAAAATTAATTCAGGTGATGTATATATGACACACAAATTAATAAGTGGTTCATATGCCTTTTACCTCACATACATAAAACTGTGACCGAAATCCCGTACCTTAGGTCTCGAATTCCTACATACTTATCCAAACCCTCTGTACATAACATATTTAGTTATTATAAATCTATTAAACAAAAATATTTATATATATCATACCAAATATGATTTAATTATGACTTTTTAGTACCCATTCATTAAATAAGCTTTATTAAAATCATGCTTTAGATAATAATTTCTTCGTTTTTCATATATTTTAGGGGGTTTTCTTATTAAATTTGATCATTGATTTATAAATTATAAAATGTTAAAAATGATATTAATATAACATATATTAATTATATATGTATTTAGGGTAATCCATTAATGTTATATATGGAAAATTAATTACACTATTTATGGGGATGGTAAGCCGTATATGTGAAAGATACTTACATTTTCCTAATGAATGGAAGGAATTAAAGGTGAATATTAATTAAGAATTAAAAATTATTTTTTTTTCATATAAATAAAAATATTATTTAAATTTATCTTTATTATATTCCATGTAAATTATTTGTGAAACATGAATCACAACCCTTTGTTTGGTGGTAGTTTGTCGTACACACAAAAGTGTTAACATTTTTCAATGGAATTGAATATATTAAGGTATATATGATATTATAATTCCAAATTTATATTAATTTAATTAATATAAAACAATCACATATATATAATTTCACTATATCCTTCTATCCATACTTGACATGTGGTTGTGGAAACAAAATAACATTTTTTCAAGCGCTAGTAGTCCGCCTTACAAACGATTCACACTTTCATTTCCCAGTTGACATTGAGAGAGATATATATATAGGTAATTGGATAAACATAATAACATATAATTATTTGTTAAATACTTATTTAATGATATTATATTTATTATTGCATGAATTATCGGTATAAGGGGATAAGTAAAATATAAATAACTTAGTGAGGAAAATTACATTATCTTATAGAAACCTATTTTGGATCTCATAATAAGTAACCCAAGATTGAGAATTTGAGAAGGGAATTGGATCAATAACATGGAAAAGGATGTTTTGGGGAAATATTTTCTAGGTTTTAGTCTATCCAAGTTTCTTAGTAGGTTATATGGTGTGATGGGATGAAGTTCTTTTTTTAATTGAGGAGGAGTTGCATTTTTATAACTACCCAATCCTATTCAATAACGAGAAGTCACTCTCTCCCAAAGTTCAATAATTATAGGTACATAATTTATTGGATATATTATATCATCTAAGAATACCTAATTCATACACAAAAATTTTTTTAGACATTTTATTTCTTAGCCTTTATGTTTACATTCTTTGAATATTTTATTTTTCACCATAGTAACTTGTTTTTTATTTATTTACCTAGGTGATTTATCCATTAAGATTCAAAATTATTTGGGACTTATTGGATAATATATACCCACAAATTATATAAATTAATTATAATTTATAAAATTAATATCCTATATGTGAGTAAAATTAATTTTAACACAATTTCACTTAATGTGCAAAACCTTGTTTTAATCATAAGTTCCATAATTAAATTTTACTCATTTTACAGTTCATTATAAAAATGAATCAATTTTAACTTATTAACTAATATTAATTATGATTATTAAAAATATTGAATAAATTTTATGAAATTATGTTCATATAATTGGCATAATTTACTATAAAATATTCTCATAGAAAAAATGAATAACTGGTTTTCCAAATAAATGGTTTTCGTAAGTATAGAATATTTTAATATCAAAATTCAATAACAATTTAAACCAAATGAGCGAAATTATATTATTAAATATATATAATTGTCATATTTTTTTCACTTTAAACCATTTTATTATAAAATGGAGGTTCTAAATTCTTAAAAATAGAGTTTTTAATAAAAATATGTAATGTTTTACAATATTAAGAAAATTAAACTTTTCAAAAAAATCAAAAAAAATTAATCAAAGATAATTTTTATATGTATATTTATAAATTGAAGATTATTATATAAAATCAATTCTTAAAAGGAGTAAAAACATGTTTTATAGATTTTTCAATAAAAAAATAAAAACATTTTGGGGAAAATTTTTATTTTTGAAGAGAATAAAAACATTACTAAAAATTCATTACATATCATCAATAGATTTTAACTATATAAAATAATTATACATAATTTTTAAAAAATATTCCTTTTAATACCTCTATGTTTATTTACCAGATATAATGGCCATGTTTAAAAATTAATATTAATATTATATTGTGGTTTGTTAAAACATGGGTTTGGGGGTAGCACAAGCTACCGTTGCCAATAAATTTCATTGGAAAAAATAAAAAATAATCAGGTTTTAGCATGTGGTGTTAAAGAAGGACTAATTATTTCTATATTAAACCATGTGATTCTTGATCAGATTAATAAGTTCAAATTATCTATGTCTGATAAGAAAATAATGTGGTGAAAATCCTTATTGTCTATGTAAAGTAGTTTTAACACCAAATTGATGATTGAAAAGTTAAATTATACTCTCTCTCATATGTTATTATAATGATAATAAAAGAAAAAAGATATTAGGAGAAGAAGAATTATCATTCATTAATTTCATCATCATATTGTATTTTACAACATTTATGGTAGTAATTAAAATTTTTATGCTATGGAAGGATACTAGAAGGAATAACCATTAGTAAATATTGGTTTCCCTATTATAGGGATTATCTAAATTATTTGAATAAGTATCATAATTAAATATGGAGAAATTTTTTATGAGGACTCAGATGTTGTTTATCATCATCATGAAAATTCTATCCTTATTGTGGATAATGAATAATGGATATTAAACGGAATCATAAGTTCATCATGAGAAAATAATATCAGCTGGCTCAACATTTGAAATTACTAACATAAGTTTTACATTATAGTTTATTAATTTATATACTTTTATATGAGTGATTTGGATTATATGATGTTTTATTAGAAGGAAAAATATCTTATGCTTTTTGTGATTATATAATTACGTGTTTCTCATTGAGAACATTGATTTTTTTTCAATTTTTTCCCATAATAATTTCTAACTCAGTAGTCATAGATAAATTTTCAATGAGCCAAAGTTACATTGTAAATACACTCACTAGATGTCATTGAAAAAATAATATTTGAATAATGAACTGGTTTGATGATTGAAAATAAAAAATATATCCTTATTGTATTAAATAAGTGGTGTCATGTCTAAATGATAAAAAAATAAAATTTCATTGTAAAAATTGGTATCATGTTGTATTAAAAGATATACCGAATAAATAATCATGTCACTAAGAGATAACATAATTTATTTAAAATGATTCATAAATAAAATAGTTGTGGATGAAAACCATTGGTGTGATGTTTTTCAATATGTGGTGTTGTATTTAGTAAGAGGTTGTAAGTGCCCAATATTAAATGGTAATAGTTATAATTTCATTAAAAATGGAGATAAAAATCTATATAAATATAGTTTTTAAATGTTTTGGTGAATCAAAATTTCCTAAAAATACATTTATGGAATTTTTTTAGAATCTAATATATTGTTTTTTATAAATGATAGGGGAGTAGAGATGATAAAAAGTCATAATAGGATTTCTATGAGAAAGGGGAGATAATAAGAAGAAACAATATGTACAACATGATCATTCCATTTTATCATAAAATTGGGATTATGTTGCATGTATTATAAATAATTAAAATGTATTATTGAATTTGTTATTAATAGGAAGATTTGGATTTATTTTTTTTATTCACAAGAAAATCGAAAGGGATGAAATATTTAATATATAAGGATGTGTGTTGGATTTGTTTTCAATAATGGTTGGGTAATGATTAATTCATAACAGTGACATAAATAGATTAATGATTTGGAAATAATTTTACCTAGTTGTAGTATTATCTAGATGTAAAAAACTGAAATGGTGAGAAGGATTAAGATCTAAATGTACCAGTTAAAAATTTATTGTGGTTGGAAGCATTATACTGAATTATTTTACATGTTTTCTATAAGAACCCCGATTATTATATAATCCAAGAGTTTCAACAATAAATCTCATCATGAACATGAGTATGATACCAAGAATGGATATCCATGGAAAATATAAAAATTATGTTGTTCATAGAATAGATAATATATTCTAGGAAGAGAGAAAATGATAGAAACTAAGTATAATAATATTGGTGTCTAAGTGTATTCATTATCCAAGAGGGAAATATTAAAAAATTAACAATATTTCATGTATCTGTATGTTTATGTTCAATACTTTATAGAGTACCTGATAAAGGAAAAATTCCACCCTATATATTTAATATGTATTCACACCATGGGAATTTTCATCATTGTTTCCATTATCAATCCCATTAAATTAGATTTTCATTTTAATATGATTTTTTGTTGTATAATTGAAACCCTATAAAATCTATTTATGGATACATAGATCATTAATTTTAAAATAAGGTTTTTATTATTTAAAATAAATGAGTTTTGTGAAAATGATGTGTGTTTTGGGGATGAAAAAGTCATTAAAACACTAATTATGATTTTTTTGAAAATTATTATTGACTTATGTGATTGATAGTCATCAACCCATGGAAATTACTTGATTCTTATCCATCATTACATAAAGGGATAGGGGTTATATAATTTTATCATTGTTTTGTATCCTTTAGAATAAAATAAAACTAATTTTATACTATGGTATCTCCTAGTTATCATTCGGAAATGAAAAATAATTCACCATCTACCATAGATACTTGGGTGATTTTTGTCTAAAAACATAACTAAAACTCACCAAGGAAACACCTGAAAAACAAAATATGATATCTATATTTTTATTTTATTTTACTTTGGCACCATAACATATATTTTCATGGTTGTGGATCTTTTTTTGTAGTTTTAATCTTCTAATAATAATAATAATAAAAACACAATAATTGAAATAGTAAAGAATGATTTTTTAGCTTTTTGTGAAACATAAAATGAATAGGAACCCACAAAGATGATCATGTGATTTTGAATGTAACACACCAATTCATAAAAAAAAATAAATATAAAGAGATTATGGATAAAAATAATATGAACATCGATAATAAAAAAGTTCATTCAACTATTACAAGGATTATGATTCAAACTATATTAAGAACTTCCTTGGGTGATCAAAAGAAGGTTAGAATTTTATTATTCGGGAGGAAACCATATGACATCAAAATGGGAACAAAAATAAATCCTATATAACCCTAAATTAGAAAATAATCTATAAATAGATAGGGTATTTTTATTATAAATTATATGAAATATGTCCTAAAAATAATTTAAGTATCTAATGGCCCAGGTGAGTTAGTCATGGTAAATTATTTCCCACCATTTGATCTTGGTAGTTATCTAAATTATGAACCAATTCTGGATTTTAAAATCGAAAGAGGTGTGTCCCTTTGATCTATCTTTCCAATTGAAGAGGAATAATCCTAATTGAACATATATATCCCAATATATAGTCCAAATATATAAGGATTTTTCAATATTCCACACCTATAATTTCATTTCTATGTTGGCCACATTGGGCCCATTGGGGTTAGATCTCGCTCTAGTCCTAGTATATTAAATGGTATAAGAGTAAATGTAACCAATATATAAATGTGTGACCAAACCCACAGACTTAGACCTATGTAGTCCTAGGTGAATCTTTATATCCAAATCAAAATCCCCCCTATATGATGAGGAAACAAATTTCCTTGATTCTTTTAAAAATTTTATCCATCTATACATTATAAAATAATTTTCCATAAAATATTTATAAAATCAAATTAAATAATTATTAATTTCATTCATTCACATATGAAATATGTCACATCCTACCGCATAATGAATCTCTCATTTCTAAGGTTTAAAATTTATATAATTTTTTACACATGTCAAAATCATGTAATTCATCCAATATGAGTCATACAACTACAAATATATAAAAAATATATAAAGAATATTTTTTCAATCAATGAAATTTTGAAGAAATTTTGCTTCCAACTCTATTTGGTGAGTTATAATATATAAATTAATTCAACAAAGGGTAGGATTTTCCTTTATAATATAATGCATGATAAATCATTAAAAATTTAATTATGATTTCTTAGTTAATATACCGAAATAGGAATAACATCTGTTAAATTCCTTTTTCAGTCTATGTGAAATGTATTAGATCATAATTTAAAATAAAATATCATTCCATTTATTTTTAAAATAATTATATACAATTTTTACATTTTTAGATAAATGGATGTTAATACAATATATTTGACGAACAATGACTCATTAAATCTCTTTTTATTTTTGTCATGATACTAAAAATGGTTGTAAGGAATAGTTCAATAATATTCTCTATTTTCTAATTTTTTCAAGAATATTAAAATTAATTATGATGAACTATAAATGAATTTTGTACCTTTTCCAAAATTATTACCAGCCCCAAAATTCCAATTAAATGTGAAGACATTAATTATGTTGATACCCCAATATGAACAATGGTTTATATTCAATAAGTTTATATTAGTGTAATGTATAGTAGGTTAAATGGGATTATTTGATCTAGTATATATGTCTTTCCATGTATAATTGGGTATATATAAGGGATAATGTTAGGGAAAGTCTCAAAAGTTCATAAAGAGGGATGAATATCAAATAAAATACTCAATCAAAAAATCATATTTCGTTATTCTCAAATAATTTTTTTAATACCTAATAATTTTTGAGATGAAATTAACATTTTGAGTTAACTCATGAAAATAGGGTTTTAGAAAGAGTGTGAATAGTATTGTTTGGAAACCTCTTATATTGGAAAAAATTTATATTGGTCAATGTAAATGGTTCCTAGGTTTTGAAAATCATTAAAACACCAAATAATATTTCATGGATATTAAATAATTAAAAGTATCCCATATAAATACTCATTTGAATCCATTTATTCATAAAATATGAATTTTCCTAAAAAATGAATTATATAGATAAATCGACTAGAATATTCCATTTAAGACAAATGTTATTATAAAAACACAATAAAATTTAGAAAAATAGAAAGATAATCATATTTTTTTAATATTGTATTTTTTTCCTTTTTTTTTTTAAATAATGAAATAAAAACTACATTTTCCCTGCATCACTAACACATTAAAATCACAGTTTCCTCAATATAAGAAATATATATAAATTTGTGCATATATAATGGTAGGGAGAAGCATCACATAACTATGTGGTGTACAAATTTGAATCATTCAGACTGAGTTCCTCCATTTTAGGTATTGGAAAATACTTATAAAAGATTTTAAGATTTTACCCATTCATTGTGAACATTTTTAGACTATGTTCATCAAATATATATGGAACAAAAAGGATAGAGGTTAGTAATAGTATAATTAATAAGATATTGGAAAAAATAGTACAAAGGTATAGATTTATCCTAGAATTATATATGAGGACTTTCTCACCAATATAGAACTTTTCCTGATGAATCATGACTCTATGGATAGCCTTTTCTTTCTCTTTATAGATCTAGAAATTCCCAATTTCATCACACCATATTTTTTCTAATTCTTGAATCTAAAATATATATTATTAACCTACATACGATATATTAATTTTATAATGTTTAACTTCCTAATATGGATAGTGTTATGCCTACATAGAATAGTGACTAGCCACACTAATGGAAATCCTATACAGTGACATTCTGATGGGGGTTTTAAACGATATAAGGTATTCACAAAGTGTAACATCCCATGTTTCATAATTTGAATTATTTCTTTAAATAATATCAATAATAGCTATAATTAAACATTAATTCATTATTATTATTAATAAAATTAAAAATAGTAAATGGTGATGAATAACAATTTATGAATAATGAAAGTAAATAAATAAATATAGAATTAAAATGAAACCCTAAAATAAAATTTAATTAATTAATATATTTATTTCACAACTTCATCAAATGATTTCATACATTAAAACAATGTTATATATTGAATTTCATGTCATATTAAAAAAATTGTTTTAATATAATAACTTATATTTGAAACAAAAATTCATTTCATTAATCAATTTTACTTATAAGTTATTATATAAATTTACAAAAATGATTTATTTAATCCGTACAAATTAATTTTAGAAAATAATTTTTATACAAAATTTCTAATAATAATTTTATACATATGTGTAACATAACATTTATGAAAAATGGTATTTTTATATGTGCATCTAATATAGAATTTAGTGTCATATATTTTAAAAAAAAAATTTAAATCCATTATATTTTTTAATAATTATATGAAGGTATAAAAATTTTAATTTTTGTTAAAATATATTTTGGAATAATAAATAAATAATATTAAAAAAATTATAATAATAATCATATTAATAATAAATTATTGAAAAAATGGTGTTAGTAATTTTTTTATAAAAATATGAATTAAAATAATTAAAGAAAATATATTTATATTGAGTGAATAATTGGAGAAAACCATGCAGTTTTGGGATGAACATGACGTAGAAATGGGGTTCAAATATAAGGACTTAACTTTGGGGTCTGAGTATATGGTGTTGGAACCAATGCATATGGGAGGTTCAAATGTAGATATGGGACACCATGAGGATCTTTTTTAGAAGCGATATTATTCATATTGTTATTAAACATAAGAGGTAATTTGAACAAAATATCTGAATACCAAAGAGATATTTGAAATCAAATTGACGTAATCAATAGTTTGGTGTTCATATATGAGACATCATCATATTTTTCCTCCTATAAATTGGTTTTCATATCTTTAAAGGTTGGTTTTCATAATTTTATGGTGCCCAAAATCTTCATTAAATCACATTTCTATATCATTTTTGAATACATATTTTCATGTTCATCATCCTAGATTATTCTTATTTCAATTATAATCAATAATTGTTTTTCCATTTTAGTCATATTCATATCTATAAATTTATTACATAAATCCATAATGGATTTTTGGTTCATCAAGAATCCTCCATTATTATAATATAACCAGATTATAATATATATATATATATATATATATATATTTCTATCCTTTTGTATAAAAGAACCTTTATGATTATCTTATTTGGTGTAACTTAAATATTAGATATAAAAAACATCATCCTTTTTCTGTTTTTTATCAATATCTATTCAAGAGAGGTATTAATACTTTATTTTCCTTATTTTTGAAGCCTTATTTGATAATCTTCATTTTCATTGAAGAAAAATAACATGATATATATAAATAATATATTATATATCAATATATGAATACAGTGGATTTTAGATAGTAATGTAGTGATGGATTCATTTATTATATTAATCATAGATTGATTAGAAGGTTACACAAAACGATACTATAAATAGATAGTATATACTCTCAGAAACTCGAAAATCCTTTTCATTCATCTCATTTCATAATTATTTTCAAACCCTAGTAGGATTCATTAATTTTTACTACAAGAATGTAGAGAGTTCTAAATAGATTATACAGTAAGTTATTAGTTATTTTAAAAATATATGATTTTTTAAACTATTGTTTGGGGTAAAAGATCTTGTTTTTCAAAAACAATTATGATTTTATACAACAAATTTATATATTTTTTATTTTAAAAACTCTATTTTAAATATAAACATGGATGAATTAATTTGTCATAGATATTTTTTTCTAAAAAAATTTATTTGATACTATATGGGATTATTTTCCTTTCAAAATCACCTATAAATATTTCTATTTTAAAATTCCAAGAAAATAATTCCTTGATTCAAATTTATTTAAACCCATTAGTTTTTCATACATTCACTTTTAGAAAATTAAACATCAAAATTATTATAATTATTTTTAGTTTCTTTAAAATATAATTCAAGTATTTTTAAGGAATATTATAGTTATAATTTTTTTGTGATATTTTTAAATCCATGTATTACATATATGATCATAGATATGGCTATTTTATAAAATTATTATTGAAATTTCATGAAAACATTTATTTTAATTTCAAAATAATTTATATATTGTTCCTTTGAATTTAAATGATTCTTCAAGAATATGGACTTGTAATAGTTATATTCTTAAAATTTATTTTTACAAGATTAAATTATAAAATTAATTTCCTCTATAAAATTATTTATATAAAATTTTAGAATATTTATATTTGGATATTTATTAGAAACAGTGATTTTCAATATTTTTTTTGTTAAAAATAAAATTGGCACATTCATATCAAATGGGATAATGGTGAATGGGGAGTGAACCCATGAACTCAACAAAATATTTTCTTATAACTTATATTGATATGTGGCCACATGGGTTTCATTAGATCTTTTATGTATCATTTTAATCCATAAAATAATTATTATTTTCAAATAATTTTTTATAGAGAGATCGAATATTCTTTATAAGGTATTTTCAAAATTAATTGTCATAATGATAAGTATTTTTCAATTATTATTTTTGAAATATATTTTCAAAATAATATTTATTATTCAATGAATATTGTAGAAATATTTTTTCAAGACCATGATTATTTTTCAAAGACTACTTTTGAAATGATAAGTTTGGCAGATTTTTTTTTCAAAAGTATTTTATATATCAAATATAGATACTTGATATTAAATGATATAAAAGTTTCTTTAAAGCATATTTATTAATGAATTATTCACTAGATTTAGAACCCATTTCTATGAAAGTTTTTTCTCATCTCACGTTTTAAAATATTTATCATAGTTTTGTATAAATTCAAAATATTCTTATTTTTTATAACGAGGAAGGGAATAAAAAGTTGTATAGTTAATTGTATATTTTTTTACCAATAATTAATTTAAATGTTTTTCTAATTATCTAAAACCGTGACCATAAAATATCCTCAGTTGTGTAATGTATTGTATATTTTCCAGTTAATTTAAAAAAAATAAAGAACATGATTTTACTATGGAATCCAAAAGTGTGGGTTTGGTTTATTACAGTTGTTATTAGAGGAATGACCTAGACATCATCAGATAATATAAAATTTCATTTAAAAAAATCTATGTGATGGAAGTTTATTTTTAATTAAGTACCCTAATAAAAAACAAATTTCTAGTTTTTTTATTAATTCTAAATATGAGAATTCATAATTTTCTTTTGTATAATGAATGAATTTCTAGTCTGAAATTCATTTATGGGGTATGGGTAGATTGTAACATCTTGAGTTTTAAAATAAGATTTTTTTTTATTTTAATTAGTAGAATGAATTAAACATTAATTCAATATTAGAAATAATAAAATTTATAAAAAATGGTACCGAATAATACTTTATGAATAATGAATATTACTAAATAAATAAATTAAAGGAAACTATAAAATGAAAATTTATTAAATAATATTTTTATTATATAAATTTATCAATTAATCTCATGAATTAAAAAAATTTATATATTGAATTTCATGTTATATTAAAAATTACTATAATATATTTTAATATAAGAAAATTTTGTTAAAGAAAAATAATTTTCTTTAATAAATGGTTGTTATATGTTAATATATAAATTTTTAGTAAAAATTATTTATTAAATCCATATAAGTTAATTTTATCAAATAATATTTATACAAATTATATAACTAAAATATAACAGTTATGTGGCATATAACAATTATTAAAAATCATAATGTAATATGTGAACATAATTTAAAATTATGGATAATATAATTTATTTGAAAAATTTAAAATAAAATATTTTTTAAATAAATTATATGCAATGATTTGAATTATAAATATTTTTAAAATATAAATATTAAATATTAATGAAATTATATTAATCAAATGATAATAATAATAATAAACGTTTGAGAAATGTAATTTATTAAACTTTTTTGTAAAAATATAAATTAAAAATATTACATGAAATATATTTATATTGAGTGGATATGATATGAAAACAATGATCTTAAAGTGGAACCAAATGTGGAAATGAGGGTAACAAATGAGGGTTTCACATTAGGAGGTAGAGAAAAGTGATTTTGAACCAAAGAAAATGGTAGGTCCGACTGAAAATAAGGGAGGCCACAAGGATCAGTTTTAGAAGGGATTAAATTCATAGATGTATTGAACACATTATAGTAATTGAAAACTATATCTTAATTCCAAAGAAATATTTTAAATCATATGGATGGAATCAAGCATTATCTATTCATGATGGTGACCTCATTGTCTTCCTCCCTCTACAAATTGATTTGTATATTTTATAATGTTGTTTTGTGTATTTTTAGGTGTCTAATATCTTCTTGAAATCATATATCTAGATCATTTTAAACTTATTAATTACATGTTATTTATCCTATATTTTCTACCTTCATGAATTATCAATAATATTTTATTAAATTTCATTCATTTTCATAACTATACATTTATTGTGTAAATCATTGAATTGTTTTCGCTTGTTGAAGAATCCTCTATTGATTTAATTTAAAAATATTACAATATATATATACATCTTTTACAATAAAAGAACCTATCTAATTATCATATTATAAATTTCTTAAATAATAGATATAAAAATAAACATCTTTTTTCCCTATTGATATACAGTCAATAGGTTTATTAATACTCAATATTCCATCTTTCCAGATGCTTCTTCAATACTCTTGGTTTGCAGTGAAAAAAATGATAGGACATATATAAATAATATATTCTATATCTTGATATGAATAAACTAGATTGGATTTAGTAATGCAGTGTAGGATTAATTAATTTCATTATCTGTAGTTTTCCAAGAGAGTTACAAAAAAAATACTGTAAATAGATAACAGACACTCTCAGAAAATAAAAACCCTATTTCTTTATTCTCATTTGTTCAGTATTTTCAAAAACATATAGGCTAACATAGTTTCTATTTTAGGAATGTAGTCTATTATACAAAGTATATAAGGTATGGTATTTGATATTTTAATCATATTTGATTTTATTTTAAATTCTTGTACTGATAAGGGAATTTTTTTTCAAAAATAATTACGGTTTTTTGTAAAGAATTTATATTTTATTTATTACAAAAATTCATGTTTTATAGATGTTAATATATGAATTCCATTTTTTAAGATATTATGTTTTTACATCAATTTATCATATTATTCTATAAGGGTGTATATTCTTTTCAAAATCATATATATATATTTCTATTATAAAATTCATATAAAAGAGTGATTTGTTCACAATTTAGTTAGACATTTTATTTTTTTCTAAAAAATTTCTTTTGGAAAATTATACTTCAAATAGATTTTTATTATTTTAATCTTCATTGAACGACAATTCAAGTATTTTTAATGAATATTAGAGTTGTCATTTTTTTGGAAAATTATTTCATTAATCTATTTATATATTACAATATAGTATGTATGGACATATTCTAAAATTGTTATTGAAAATTCAACAAAATGTTTATTTTTATTTCAAAACCATTTATATTTATTTCTTTTAAATTTATTTAATTCTTATGAAAAATGGATTTTCATAGTTTTATTTTGAAATGTAATTTTTCCATGACTAAAGATATATAATTTTTTCCTCTATAAAAAATATTGGCATATGCTTTTGAAAAAAAATTAATTGGTTATTAAAGTGAAATTCAAATCATTATTTTTTTTTATAAAAATAAATTATATGATTACATATCAAACGAAATAAGGGGGAATGGGGAGTGCATCCATAAACTTAATGTGATATTGTCTAGCAAGAGATATTCCTAATTAGCCACATGGGTTTCCTAATTTTCTATAAAGTATATTATTAATCCTGTAAAAATATTATTACTTTCAGAAGAAATTTAAATGAAAAATTCTTATTTTTTTAAAATAATATTTTTGAAATGAATTTTTAAAATTATATTTATTTTTCAAGGATTATTTTTAAATAGATTTTAAAATTGATAATTATTTTCCAAATATTACTTTTGAAATGGATTTTTTATAAAGATATGTATTTTAAAAGGCTATTTTTAAAATGTATTTTAAAAATGAAAAGTAGTTTTGAATTTTTTTTGAAATGTATCTTATATATCAAATATTTATTTTTTATATTAAACGTTTTAAAGTTGTTTTAAAAAATTTTGTATAAAACTATTTTATCTCAATTTAAAATCCCTTACTAGGAAATTTTATGCTCATCCCATGTTTTATAATATCTTCCACTGGTTTAGTACAATTTCCAAAATATCTTGATTTGTATAAGGAGGCATAACATGAGAATATAATTTTTTAACTGTAAAAATTTAGTAAAACTATAATGAATTGTAAGTATTTCCCTAATTCTCCAAAAACATGGCTATAAAATATCATCCTTTTTGAAATGTACTATGAATATTTTAGTCACTTTTAAAAAAATAGCATGTTTTTAGAATCAAATCTAGAAGTGTGGGTTCAGGCTATTATAGAAAGTGCATCGTAAAAGTGTAAATTATATCCTTTCCTATTGGTTTGTACCATTTATTACCTAGTTTTATTATCTTTATTATTCAAGGAATCATCTTCCCTAATAGTTTGGTGGTGATATGTAGTGACTACATTATGAAAACACCTATCATTACATAGAATCTTTTCAATGTTGATGTTATAAAATTTATATCTCTTTTCAAAAATCATAAAATTTGGTAAACCAACCCAATTAAATATTCGACCTCTCAAAAATAAAACAACCACTTATGATTCATCATTCATAGTTTCGTTTTCTTCCACCCATTTCGAGGAATATTAAATATCCAATATGATATATATATATATAAGATTCAAAATAAATTTATGGAAGTTCCCTATGAAATAAATTTTGCATACATCAAACATGTCAACAAAATAATGTGTTTTGTCGCAGAATTTTATTTCTCTTAGATATATTCTATATGAACTATCATCATGTACATGACTTACAAAACCAATAAGATTCTGTATACAGTATTATCCAATAAATTCAATAAGCAATTAAATTTGTTTCTATTTATTTAGTGAAAATGTTGTCCTTATAAGAGATAGTGTATATGGATCTTAAAAAATATGCGAACTCATAGTCATGGAAAAATTGAAAAATAACATGGTTAAAAATAATCCTTCATTAGTATGGGTCATGTAAAACATACCTTTATCACTCATGTTTAGTCCTCTAGGATTGTAATGTTCTAAAATTTATGCCGACTGTATATGCTACTAAAAATTCAAATTGTATGCATATAATGTAGTAGGGTAAACTACATCACAATGTTTCTCATCAAGTATGAACTATCCAATGGAAAGGGTAGAGTGACCATATTTATCTAATAGAAAGAAAATCCTACTATTTTGGTATGTTATAATATTTTCCACTCCTCTTTCTTCTTATATATTTATGTAAAATTTTTGGAAGATGAACATAAAACGTATGAGCTGGGTCATATCATTGGTCTTCTAAATGTTAAGTTAAATGTGAAAATTATTATAAAACACAATGAGTTTTTATCCATTTAGATATTGAACAATTTTTTATAAGTCAATACCAATGGAAAAAGCTAATTTTTAGTGGTTGGGTCGTTTCCCTGGGCATGGTTGAGGTTACACAAGGAATAATAAATGACACGAGTAGCCCCATAAACCCTTTTTTACCAAACTACCACCACTAAAATTTTAGAGGTATCACATATATGTTCAAAGGGTAGATCCCTCCATGGTGGTCAAATGATCGGCTGGGATGTGAGAATCCAATTTAGTTAATGAAATTCATTATCAACAATTATATAAAAAATTATCTTTGATTCACATTGTATATATCAATAAATGAGATGTGATATCTTAATAAACACTTTAATGAGTCTATGATAAAAACCACATGACCCAAGAAAAACCACCCCTCAAAAACACTTTTTTGATATGGATGTCATAAAATTAATAATTTTTTTTATTTATCAACAATAATTCTATTACATGAATTCAAATTCTTAAGAACTATCCACCACTCATACATGAAATGGAATTTCTCATAATTTTAAATCAATTATTTATAAAAATAATAGTGGAGAAAAAAATATAGGTTTGAAAATCCACAATCAAAATATTATATATATATACATATATATTAAGTTAATCCATCAACACATCTTACTCATAAAAAATAATAAATATATTTATAAAAATTACTATGTGAATTAAATAAACAAAATTTCAACCTCCTATATGAAAATTACTTGATTGAATAGGAAAATGTTAACTTTTTTTCTTGATCTTTAGGGTCTATATTGATGGAAAAATTACTTGAATACCAATTAATTAAAAAATAAGGGGACTTACCAACTAAAATTTGTAATTATTGTCCAATAAGAGGAAGAGGAAATAGACCCTTTTAAATTGTATTTCATTATATGAGAGTAGTTAATGTATTATTTTAAACAAGTTATCATACATATAAGTACCATTTTATTCTATTAATTTGACACTACTATATCTCTAATTTTCATGGCAACTATTCACACTAGGATGAAAAATTTACTATCTGATATAAAATAAATTATACTAGTAGAATGTAATTTTTATACACCCATTTTAATTACTTCATGAATTGTAGGATTTATAAGGCCTTGAGGTCTCCTAATATTAAATCACCATCCACTAAATGTATGTGGTGTATGAAATAAGTAATATATTTCCATGAATATCAGACAATTTCTATAATATATCCATTTTACACTCTTTAAAAAGATATTTAGGATTAAATTACTTCTCTGGGGGTGGTTTTGGAAATAATAATGAAAAGTTGGTTCATATACTCATTATAGTAATTTTTAAATTACATGGATTTTTTTTGATTCCTACAATAATGGTTTTTTTGAAAGATGTATTTAGGGGATGTGAGGTTAATAAAATATTCTATATTCTCATTTTTTTCTCTATAAATATATAATCAATAGAAATGTGATTTTTAGAATCATAAACAGCCATGGGAACCTTTAAATTAACACACTCATAAAATAACAAACAAAATTACACATTTTCAAACCCAAACTATACATAAATCGTGTATTAAAACCCACATCATAAATGTGTGATAAATTTTTTTTTGAATTAGAATAATATTTTAGGAAACTATATTGTATGTGAGTGTCATTTGGGTATACTTTTATTGAAGAGATACTAAAAGTTAAGTACACAATTATAGAGGGTTTCAATTTTCCATGAATATTAATATGTACTTAACCTATTTGATCTATGTGAATAGTGTTATATTTTGAACATTGGTGATTTTCATCAAAGTTTTAAGAATGTGTCTCTCATATATGATATGAGTGTTTCATGGGGTTTAGATATCTTCCATTTCATGTAAATAGATGAATTTATTTAATGATAGATTCTTCTCTATCTTGATGACATCTTTTATAACTCTAATTGGGTGTATTGTGCACTGGTTGGAAAGATAAATATGATTCCCATTTGATAATTTAATCCATCATAGAATTATTTATATAAATATTGTGGTAGGAAATTATTTGAATAAACTAAATCTATAATTTTATTTGAAATAATTTCCCCATAATTTTGCATGGAGACATAATTTTTCATAGATCCTAGATTTTGGTTGGAAGCATCAGTTATATTAAGGATGATACATACATACTATTCTTAACATTTATATCCTAGATAATTCACTAAATGAGGGTATAATTCTCTTTAGGAAATTTAACATAGTGATTAACCACAAAATTTAAATAATTATTTATATTTTGGATAATTTTCACGCGCTTCGTTTGTAATTACCTAGGTCATTAAAATCTATATTAATGATTGTTAAAAAATAAATAATTAAATATTATACATAAAAATATATTGTTTTTATACATTTATATCTTAATAATATATAATATACTTTTAAAATCATATCTATGAATATATATATTTGGAAGTGAAAAAATATGACTACTGATTACAAAATATAACTATAATGGTTCATAAATTGGAATAAATTGCTAGAGTAATGTAATTTATGAAATATTATGTATTTATGATTATATATATATATATATATGTTTTAATATAAAAATAAAAAATATAAATTGTATAAATAGTTGTAAAAAATTAACTATAAAATTGAGATATTATGGTAACTAAGATTTTAATATAAATTAAATATATTTCATGATAAAAAATGAAATCTAATAGTGATAAATAATGATATATAATAAATAAAAATTTATTTATAAACAAGCATAACTAAATTATGCCAATTTAATGTAGATTTAAATTAATTATACAAATTATATATGAAATAATAGAACATATATATTTATGTATATATATACGCACACGTACCCCATAATTTAATGGAAAAAACTTGGTTAAGATCCAAAAAGTTATCAGATTTATATAAATAAGAAAAAGATAATTATAAGAAGTTATAATAAATATAAAGAACAATAAATTATGAAATATTTTTTTTATTAAAATATAAAATAGATGGTGAAATTATAAGTTGATTATATAATTACAATTAATTAAATTATAATTAATAGTTAGCTTATAATGTTATATTGGATAAAAAATATATATTTATATATAACTAGGATTTATAATAATAAATATCATTAATAAAATAGTGAATCATTTTTTTACAATGTGTTATCTAATAAACATATTTGTCTACAATTGAGTTTTATGTATATATAAACATATATTAAATATATATATTTAAGAAAACTAATAATAAAAAAATAATTTTTTTTTTTAGAATATATATATGTGTGTATATTTGAAATTTATTTATATATATATAAGTAATTAAACAAAAAAAAACAAAAAAATGTAAATTATAACAGTAAAAATAATAAAAACCAAATTGTAGGGTGGAACCCCATATTCTTCCACAAAAAATGTTGTTGTGGAGCCCACACCATATGTAAACTGATGCCGATGGAACTGCATTACCTATTTGACCACCATGGTAATGTTCCAGTGTGTATTTTCATCATTTGACCAATTGGGGTTGGTTGTGTGAGCTCATGTGTGCCTTTCCAAATGCTATAGGCTTTCAAATAATAATGTGGTAGAAAGGAACATAATGGGTTGACTATAACCACAACTAAATAGTAACAAAAACAAAAAAGGATAACAAAGTAATTTAAAATAGACCAAACAATATAAATAATCAATATACATCTACTGTATAATGAATTCCAAGTTGAATAATACATGTAGTAATAAAACTCTATAATGAAATACTAAATATATATAAATTTTGGTCTAAATGTTATATGAACGATATTAAAAGAGACTAAATAAAAGACTCTAAAACTAAGTCAGGATACCCAAGTCAGTCATGTATTTATGCTACAACATATACAGTATGAAATGAACCAACACATGGACCATTTACCTTTTTCAAATCTACATCCATGAAATCCGTCTAGGTAACAATCAGTGAAGTCAATATGGTGTGAGTAAAACTCAGTAGGCCACCACCAATGCATATAAAAAAAATCCAATATGAGTATATTTTTTATTAAATAAAGTGATAAATAGGTTTATTTATTTTAAAAATAAATACACCATATGAAATAAACATCAAAACCCTCTAGTTCCGAGTTGACACACATGGCCAGTCAAACATGCTTCAACATGATTTCAGATATCTCTTAGCATGTTGTGGAATGCTTCCAACCATAGATAGAACCCTCACAGAGTTTAAACAAAAAACATCACACTAGAAATTGGAATATGCCTATAATAATTACAACATGTCTAGGTGAAAACTCTATGTATAAGTATAGTAGCATAACAATGAGGATGAAAATAATATAATAATTTTAGCATCACTAAGTGAAAAAATATTATTTAATTATTTCATTGTTATTGAGTGAAATACATTAAAATATTTATTTTAGTATAACCAATCAAATGTTATTTATAAAATCATTTTATAATTTATGGGTATATTCCATTTTATAATAACTTTAGCATATCAAACATGTAAACACATTCCATAATAGGTAACTATTTTATTGTCATATTTTACTTGCTTATCTTGTTGAGAAAACATCAATTAAAATAAAAATTATTAAAAACCCTTCTTAGGTTATCTGATTCCTATTTAATAATGTTACCCATTTATCATTCCATTAAAAATTTTTTTTTTTAACCAAATGGATTACATAATCAATCCATGATCACATTATCAAATATTCAGAACTCATTTTTGTCCACAAAGGTAGGATCACCTCTTATGTGGCCATAGGTTTGGTCTCAAAGACAATGGAACCAAAAGGATCCATTGGAGTTATGTTTATTCGTAATATCATCATCATAGTGGGTTATCCCTTTAGTTAATTCATGTTCATGACAAGACATTTAGATTATCCTTTTTCCACAAGCTAAACGAATTGAAATTTACGTTTGGAATATTATTTTAAACGACCCAACTCAATATTAGATAAAACATAAAAGAAATTTTAAAATCAAAGGTAGTGTTTGGATTCTTATTCTTTAAAAACTATGATAGTATCACCAAGAGTATGAAAATCACGCCTCTAGTTTGATAATGATTCTTATTTGATTCTTTTCAATGTGATGGATCACAACAGATTGACCCCTAGATGGCGGGGGTTCTAACTGAATGAATAAATATTTAGAAGCCTAAAAAATCACTCTAGGGTACTTCATATTTGAGTGGATGGTATAGGATACATAATAGTTTTTATGGGATCATGGTTTTAATTGATAACATTCCAGAGTTCAAAATACCCAACCATTACACAGAATGGGATCACACATGTATTATTACAAAATTAAAAAAAGGCCATTTTGCAGCCATATTGGTTAAAACAGGTCCAAAGATCATGGACAAGACCATGCTGGAGATCATATAAACCCTCGAGAATGACTACCATGCATCCTAATACACCATGATGATAAACCTATAAACTTGATATGTTGGCTACAGGGAATATTAGCTCTAAAGTGCATGGGTACTAGATTTGGGAGAAGCAACCAAATCCTACCCTAAGGCCCTTGTTCCATCATTGTTCTCTGCAAATCAGAGATCTCATCATCAAATTGAAGGGAAACACAACTAAATGCAACCATTTTGTTATTATTCTTCAGAAGGAAATTCCCCCAAGCATCCTCTCTTGTGATCCTTATATCATAGCCGGAGCATTCACACTATAGTGACTATGGTTCTCGTATTAGAATTAATAACCTATATTTAAATAATAAACAACCATCTCAATGAGTTGTAACAATACAAATTGTGGGTCATTACTTAAAATGACAGGATCATATATCCTTATCAATATATAATAGATGTTCCCTAGGTATTCCCAAAATCATCATGGAGGGAATCAATGAACAAGTATGTAATCTAAGTCTACATATCAGACACTCACTCATAGGTCTCCTCTAGCACATTCCAATGCTTTAATTTCTCCGGCAATAGAGGTATGATCTTCACCATGAGATTAATCTTAATAAGATCCTTGATACATTTCATATACTATTTATAGGATTCATAACATCCATCTCTATTTCATCAATAATTATAACGGTAGAAGGTACATGATGATATCTTTGATGTTGTGACACATGAAACACGATAGGCCTAGTGTTGTATCACTATGGATTAGATAAAAACTATTCCATTGAATATACACTTTCCACAATCTTGAAAAACTTAAAAATACTTGGTGTTAGTTTCACTTTCATCCTAAGGTCATGTTTCCCTAGAATAATTGATACCCAAAGGAATACTTTTTTAATATATTTAAACTCAAACATTCATATCTTAGGGTTAGCATAGGAATTCTACTGGCATGTTGTGGTCACCATATATTTATGATAAATTGAACTTACTTAGACACCTGCTACATGAGTCTAGGTCAAATGAGTGATGAATAACCTAGATCTAATAAGAATAGAGTAAAATGAAATATCCCTATATAAAAATAGTCAAAAGGATAAATTTTGATTTATTATAAAAAAATTATTATAAGAGATCTCCACGAGTCGCAGGGGATACACCCAAGGAAAAATAAAATCCAATACACAGGATTGAAATACATACTTATAATTATGAATCATTTTATCAAATTAAATGTTAGTATAATTATGATAGGATATTTTTATAAGATCATTCACCCCCAGAAGCCTTTGAACGACCCTTCTAGAACTATTATTTGAAACAATGATCTCATTGTAGAATAATTTACTTCAGAATAACGTGAATATGAACTATATCCCATAATGCATAAAACCCAATTCATTGGTAGTGAAGTTATCACTGGTAGGAAAAAATTTGGATACATTCATTAGTTGATTAACTATCACCCATACTTCATTATTATTTTATGGATTCCTGGGTAATCCTTTCATGAAGTCTATATTGACATCATACCACTTCCATTCTATAATGGTTATCATATGAAAAACCCCAAAAGGCCTTTTTTGTTTTTATATTATTAATGATATGTGAAAAATCATTCTATAAATCACACTAGACCCCTTTTCATCCCCATATAAGAGTGTTTTATATATAGGTCATGATATATATTCTTTATACCCAGATGTACCACATATCTAGATCCATGAATCTCTTTCATCAACTCCTCATGAAAACATATAGGAACCTATACATAACCATGGATGTAAAGGATACCATTAATTATAAGGGAACTTTCGAGTAGTGGCATCCCACCATATAATTTTTTCCCTTATTATTATTCTGTCTAGAGTGGATAATTGTTCTATCTTGATCAAGTCAAGAATCATTGTTATAATAGATTTCAGAATCTGAGATACTCATACTTGGTTACATCAGTGTTGTAAAATGGGAGAACTCCTGGATGAAATACTGATAATAACCTACTAGACTCGAAAAATTATAAATCTAAAAGTTGCTCTTGGGTCTCACCATATGTACTATAACGAGTACCTTCTCTTGACCTATTTCCACCCTAGCCTCTATGATAATAGGAAAAAGAAGTGAACTCTATGAAAATAGATGCTTCATTTAGGTAGCATGATGTAATGTCTATGATCTCTTAGTATACTCTGGATGATGTTAATATGTTGGGAAAAAACACCTTCAAATTGGGATAACCCTATGATTACATTGTAAAAAACTACCAAAATCTAATCCAAGAAAGGATAAATTATTTGATTCATCTAGAACATGAATATCACTAGTGAGTACATCCGACCAAAAGACGTCATGAAGAGCTCATTAAATCAACACTTAATCTAAAAAATATGTTTGAGAAATTTTTAAAGGCCTTACACCCAACTAGTGGTACCCTAAAGTAATGTAAATCATGGATAAAATCTGGGAACCACATCGATAATTCAAGATATCCTTAACCTGTGGATGAGGACACTGATCATTGACTGTCTTGTAGTTTATCCTATGATAATACACATAAAAGTACAATATCATGAATTATATTTTTTAAAATATATGGGATAACCCCATGGAAAAGAACTAGAACTTGTAAAAAACATTTCTTTGAGATCATCCAGCTATATATTCAACACATTAAGCAGTACTTGTGTTATTCTGAATGGAGGGATATAAAATGGCTCTACTCCAAACACCAAATCAATAGTGAACTCAACCTCATGCGCTAGGGGTAAAACAAGGAAATAATTAGGATCTATGTCCTCAAAATGGTTCAAAACTAGGGTAAAATTTTCCTAATACATTTCTCCATCATCCAGGAAAACACCTAATATATGATCCATGATATAATTAAATATACATTGAATCGGTCCTACACAGCTATCCTGAAGATTCCACTCAATGTGGTAAGTATAGATCCCCCCATCTAGATATTTTTAGGTAACATTACTCTAATAAAAGTTGATATAATATTGGTAAATAACTAGAATATCAAAAATAAGGAACAAATAAAATCATTTTTTTACATGTATTAAAATTTCACAACGTTAATAACAACCACCATTTTCAATAGAGGATTCCTTACATCATTTTATTTATTTTTAATTCACTCTTAATAGTGTGTCTATGGTCACCACACCATCTGAGAAATCCACAACCAAACCCAACCCATTTTTGAATTTGTATGTAAAAAGATAATGTGGTTACCCATTATCAAACAAAGCACTACCTAGGGTAGATGATACAAAAAAAAGATATAAGGGTAAAAGATCACACATCGATAGCAGTCCGAGTATAATATATAAGATATTGAATAGTACCATATCTACCATATTCTCCATGCTAACTCCCATGTTCTATTTTTTATGGATTTCATTTCTTACCCTACACCAATGTTGAAATTCTATTACCTATGCATGAATGAATGAAAGAAGTCTAGATACACGTTTATTGATTGGTACCTAAATCCATCCTAATATCCTGTGTCAATCCAGATATAGTACCACTTATTTCGTGAGTTCTAGAAAACATATGAAGATGACCCCAACTACCATTATCATAACACTCTATAGTGGGTTGAGTGAAGTAAATGTTTTTTTTCAAAGTATGTGACACTGAAAGAAAGGAACTAAGCCAATTTCCTAGGATGAATGTCCACTTCCATGGTTTATCACCCATGATTGAATTTATTATTTCCATTGTAGATGTTTCTCATATTCCAATAAGTATATCATGTAGTTTTTACTTGTGAAAAAACATGGATAACACTAATTTACTCTCTCAAGTAACTATCTATGATGAGATCCTAATTAATCATGTCTATGAAGCTACCCTTGGGGAATATATTTACCTGTATCATTATCTCATAGTGAATACCATCATATATTCATATCTCTATGTAAACCACATTGGATTCTAGGGATAGAAAAAAACACTATAGGCCGGTGAAGTGTCTAGAATAGTTAATCATTATGAATCTCTATAATTTCAAGTGCATGAACATGTGAGCCCTCTCATCCCAAAACATATCATCATAAACTTGGATCATGAAAATCACCTTGAAATCATTCTAGGTTAACTCTTCTTGATGGAAATTTCTCTCCACCATGTTCCACTAAAACATTAATGGTCCTTATAACATATAATCACTAAGATTATCCTTCCTATTCATGGGTATATAACATTTCATAAGGATCATCTAGATTGAATTAATCAATAAATTAGGTATCTAGGTGACTCCCTGGCTAGTGAATGTTGCAATATATTATAAATTTAACTCTCTCATCATCACATTAATAAAATTTAAGGTGTGAATAATCTCCCAATCTAGGGATTACATGAACCTTAATAGATTTTTATGGAGTTGATCATCAAACTGATTCTCTAAATCCAAGGAATGTTCAAGCTCAGACACATTAGTAGCATGTTAATTTAAATGTTTCAAACATTCAATATAATGCTGAAGGGGAGGCACCCCTCTATACAATGGATAACACACTACTCAAAAACATATTTTAAAAAAAGGAACACATCAACATGTAAAAAATACCTAGAACCACTAGCTCAAGGTTCCTCTAAACTTGGATAAAAAATACAATATTCATAATCATTAGAGTTTCTTCCTTTTTATTTATTAAGTATACCATGAAATTCCATTTCATAGTTTATATGGTGATGTACATTACTTGGAAATTATATATCCCTATCATGAAAAATGTTTTTCAACATATATCTTAATGCACCAACCATGATGAATAAACAATCATCTCATGCTATACCGATCCATGAATAACATATTAATAAAAAATGACACCATAGAACAAGTGAATCACCCAAGTTGAAATAATATGAAAACTACAAAAAGATAACTACAAGAAGAACAATACTATACTTGGGCACTCATATTTTACCCCACACATAGTTTATCAACTATGATTCATGAGTTCAATACAAAGCCATGATAATCATTGTATCCTTTATACTTTTATAAAATAATATAAAATAGAATTAAGATTTCCCATTATACCAATTTGTAATTATCAATGCCCGGTTCTTCCTCACATGACTTAGATAGGTTGGTTATGTAACCATAGGTGTACATCTATGTATGCTAGAGGTTCCTGGTTATTATTCAAGGAAAAAGGAACATAGAAGAGATATTATACATGTCACAACCCCCTCCCTCTAAATATTTAACAATGAGGGGAGAGAGATAGTGACCCCTGATTCTCCCCATTAGTAGGCCTTAGGTTGGAAACTAGAACCAAGAATGTACAAATCTCCCAGCATGGGAGACATTACGCCTGAATGGCCAGAAGGCCTTAATTTTTATTGCTTTTTGATAACCCCCTTTTCAAGGGATGATGGGGAACCCTTCCAAGGCCCGTAGGCTCAGAGATTACATGGCCCGTAGGCTTAGGAGATTACATAACCTGAAGGTATTAGGAAATTAAACCAGACTATCTACAAGGAACTCCCCCTCCCCAGCATCTGCATCATGATAGTAGCTCTCCACATTCACATGGCCGTCTGGCTAGGCTTCCCGTGCAAGCACAAGTTGGTCCCAATGGAATAGCCATACACTCTCATTCTGAAAAATCCATTTGGATCTGCTTTGGTGAGTTCACCTGCTATGAATCCTCTTCTGGGGATGCTCCTTTTTTATAGTGTGTCTGGGGAAACTTTTTGTGGCCTGAAGGCTTTGAGGTGTCCCGAAGACCTTAAAGGTGGCCCAAAATACCTACTGACCTGAAGTCCTAGGAGGCATTACAAATTATAAGAAAAAATATTGGAAGATAGAATGAATCATCCACAACAACTCCAAGGCATAATATAAAACAAAAATCTAAAAACCATTCCACATGCATGAAATAGTAGAAATGATAAATATACAATAAATTCTCCAATGTAAATACCCAAAAGAAAAGAAAAGGCGACGATATAGTAGATATCCAAAGGGTTGAGCTAGTAATGCCCAACATTTTCCATGAAATCCTCCTAGAAACATGGAATAATTTTTAAATACATAGGGTTAGAATATAAGTATACTCAATAGGAAAACCAATGTTTCTCATGAACATGTGAAAGAAGCATACTAATTATCCTATGACAAAACAATAGAACTAAACAACACCTAAATAGATATACTGACCATCCCAACCTCATCGAGGCATGCTCACCATGTAATGAAAGGAAAGTAATATAATCTAAATTAAATCACATTAATGATAGGGTACCCCACACCACCTTCCCACTAGTATGTCTCTCTCACCCAACAAAATATGTTCTGGCACTCCTATCCCTTCCGTATACCACATCACGTCCTGCCTTCACAAGATTGGGCCTCTCAACACATTGCACCCACACACACTTAGGCCACACAACACATCCCACACCCACACAACTAGGACCTACAACACATCATTACTGCATACACCTGATACCCATAATACATCCCCTTTGCACACACCTTGGACTAAAAAAACATCACTCATAGATACACCTATTCCTCACAACACATCACATTATATCTCATTTTGAAAACACCTGGGAAAGAAAAACAGCTCTCATCCCGAAGACACATGCGACATCACAAACCCCCTCGCATGGAAACACCTGGACTACCACATCTCACCCAAAGACACATTGTCCATCACAACCACCATAAAAATCACTAACAATCCTTTTACCATCACAGCTTATGCCATAACTACCTCGCTATGAAGAGAGAGGGGAATAAAGAATTTACCTATCCATCTGTACTCCACACTAGATGTTAGAAAAAATACCCCCATGTACTGATGCTGGTGTTCATCACATAGTTATCAACATGGTTGGGGTGTGTATATAAATCAAAAGAATATAAAAATATATGTATAGTATCAAAAATTCCAGCCCAACCTATGGGTTAAAAATAAATCAAACCATCTGAAAACATCATCACTTTTTATACCACCTCAAAATGCATCACTCCACATGAAAATCCATAAAAACCATTTCGCATTTCCAACCGATTCGGTTTAATCATTCCAATATTTTCATTATTTAGCATCAACCAAATTTAACCACACAACCAACCATTTAATATTTCATTAACCACTTTCATCTCATTAACCAAACCAACCAAAGGTATTCCCAACATTATTAAACCATTATTTAATTTTTCCATCACTACTCAGGAATCTAGCACAACATAATCACATATCACAAGAAACATGTCATCCCTAATAGCCTAACCTCACCGCCCCAAAATCACCTCCCACAAACTACAACCTCACCACCCCAAAAGCATATCCAAAAAACCATATATCACCCCAAACCCCATTACAACCATTCAACACCATCCCAAAATCATAACTACACTACACAATACATCAAGAGACATTTTATAGATTTACAAAGGGGATTTTATCACAATATACTATAATTTATGCGTGATGTCACACAAACCAAAATTATGGGGAAACCCTTCCATTATACATGTTTATTTAATTAACCAATTTTAATATTGGGTGATTTGAAAATAATAAAAACCAAAGAAGAAAACATAGAACACATGTCTAGTGAAAACGAATCCCCCAACATCGACAATTTTCATCCGGATGTTTTTCCCATATAATGAAAATATCACAAACAATATCGAAGCTATAAAAACATGTGGATAGAAGAACATTACCCCTTTCAATTCATATAAATGGTTATTTATATTTTATTTAATCTAACACAAAAATAATCTATAGATAAAATGAAGTAAAACCCCTTACCGCCTGATATACAATAATGAGAATTGAATTCAATCCTACATGAAGGAAGATTTCTAAATTATTGCACACCACAGGGAAAATAAAAATTCTTGTGAACAAAAAAATCACCACGAAAATTGGGGATAAACCAATAACACACCAAGAATCCATTAAAATGAACCCCGACACATACTGTAGTCCAAGGAAACACCACTGTAGTGGATCCCTGGTAGAAGAATGCAGTGAAAATAGGGAATAACTTACCAAAATTCGCCCATAGATTGAAAATGAACAATCACTGGGGTCAATGAATTAAGAGGTATAGAAGGGATTGAAAGAAACCTCATGGTGCTTGGGTATTGCCAAAAATATGAGGGAAAGGGAGCTTGGCCAAATGAATATATTTTTGGCTGAAAATAATTTTTAAAACTAAACTACATGATGTGTAATACCCTTTAACATTATGTAATCCATAGTGATTAGATTCTTCTTTAAAACATGTCACATTTTTGTTTTTATTATTTAATTAATTTTAAAAACACTCACATCATGAACGAGCCCTAGAAATGCAGTGAAATGGTGTTTCACATTTATAATCTTGTTTCATGATATGTAATGCCTGCAACACCCCTAATGTACCTCAAACATCCACAAAAAACTCTCAAAACATCCCCCGATCACCTCCAACAAAAAAACAAAAAAATTAATTGACCACTATGGAACATAAAATTACATCAAATACCGCTAAAATGATTATAACCCATGATAATATAAAACCAATACCAAAAGGAAAAGGGGTTATGAAAAACCAACTTGTGAGATACCTCTCAAGGATCTCATCATACCTCAAACACTACCACCAACTATACACTCCAACCTAAACTGCCACAAGGCACACCTCACAACCACAAGACTCCTCCTCTCCCACACACTTCCATGCAGCCACTATATAACTATATCAACCCCCAAACATCCAAAACCAAAAAATTCTACAAATAATGAACCACATTTTTCAGAACACAAGAATCATGAAATTCTATCCTCTATGTCAAGATAATATCCTCTTTGGGAGGCACTAACTTAACCACATGGGTTTAATCTCATCATAGATAATGAATATCCATTAGGAATTAGGTCGTCCCATTTTCACATGTTAGGAATTTATCATAGTTAAAACCAAACACATCATAATAATATAAAAATAGATCATCTCATACAAAAACAAATAACTAAATACTACATCACATTTCATGGAAAAAGAGGACAACATAAAATTCAAAAAAAAAAATACTTGGAACTGGTCACACACCTTCATTTATCTCTCCTATGTAATATCCTCCTAGAAATAATACCTCTAAAACACATGAACCATTGGAATGGCCTGTCCATGTAGTTTCTTATTTAGGAAATCCGGGATCTCTATTGGCCACTCCAAAAATGTTGTGTCATCATTGATATCCAAATCTACTAATTAAAGTACATGGGAATCATCTTGGAGATACTGAAAAAAGTTAAATATGTGAAAAAAATTCTTTATCCTATAAAACCATGGTGGAAAAGACTACTGATTTTCCACCTCACCAACTTTTTTCCTACACCTCAAAGGGACTAACAATCCTGGGAGAAAGAATACTCCCTCAACCAAACCTCTTCTTCCTAAGTTTAGGAGAAACCTTCAAGAACACGTGGTCCTTAACCTCAAACATCAAGGATCTCCTTATATGATCATCATATGACTTATTCTGGTCTTGTGCTACATTCATCCTCTCATGAACAATCACAACATTTTATTTAATGATCTACACCACATCAGGACCAAGAATGGTTGTTTCCCCAAACAATGTCCAACACAATAGTGAAAGTTATGGTCTTATGTACAATGCCTCAAATAGGTCCATTCCAAAAAAAAAAGAGTGATAGGTATTACTATAAGAAAACTCAACCAAGGTTAGTTTTCCTACCCAAGATCCACCAAACTCCATACCAAAAACTCACAACATATCCTATAATGTTTAGATAGTCCATTCCGTCTACCCATCTGTCAGATGGTGGATAGAAGTGATGAGGAGTAATTTAGTACTAATAGCATTTTTAATCCCCTCAAAACTCATGAGGTAAACTATCTATCCTAGTATGAGAAAATGGACCTCATAACTACATAAAACCAGACAAATTTATCCAAGTACCTCTTATCCAAAGTATCCAATGTGCTTGACTCATTAACCAATAAGAAGTGATCATATTTCATCAACTGATCCACGACCACCTAGATATTATCAAAATGTCCCTAAGCTCTAGGAATCCATGTAATGAAATACATTGATATTTCTTCCGATACAAACTCAAGAACATAAAAGGGATATGATAAACCATCAGGAACATGATGCTCATCCTTTACCTACTAGAAAACCAAGTAGTTTTCCTGAAACTTTTCCAATTCTCATTTCATCCCGGGCTACTAGAAATACATCCTCAATCCACTGTACATCATGGAAACTCTTGTGCGCACCACCAAATGTGAGTAATGAAACTCATGAGGAACTCCATCATGCATCTCCACTGAAACAAAAAACTTTTTAAGAAATCAAATTTGGTTCAAACCATCATCTGTCCATCCCTCTAGAGCATCACCATGGCCAACACGATCATGCATCACCTTTTCCTCTAAGTCACCCCAATGAGACTCCCCCACCTACTAAATCAGAGAATACCACACCACAATATTAAACAAAAATCTACCATACACTCTTGTGTGTAAGTGAAAGGTTTCCAACTCCTCCATCGCTCTCCAAGCATCCATAGATTCCCAAAAAACATCATTCCCTGACTTTATTCTCAAATCTTCATCCATGAAATTTCTATTTCCTATGGTGTAGGATATCTAAAATTAATAGTACTATAGAAACATCATCATCCCCCAATTTCATAGATTCATATCACACTGGTAAGATATATACCTAAACCATTTCACTACTGGAAATATGACTTTTACCACCGGTTTTGGCCAAACCGTTGGTATAGTTCATTAATTTGGACCTATACCAACAGTTTGGCCAAAACCGTTGGTATAGATCACTTATATAGACCTATACCAACCGTTGGTATAGGGGGGACCTATACCAACGGTTTTGCCAAACCGTTGGTATAGGTCTAATATAGAGGACCTATACCAACGATTTTGGCCAAACCGTTGGTATAGGTCCATTATAGAGACCCTATACCAACGGTTTTTCCAAACTGTTGGTATAGGTACCCCCTATACCGACGATTTTTCCAGACTGTTGGTATAGGTCCCCCCCTATACCAACGGTTTGTCCAAAACCATTGGTATAGGTTCCAAAATCAAAGGACCTATACCAACAGTTCTCAAAACCGTTGGTATAGGTCTATACCAATGGTTTTGAGAACCGTTGGTATAGGTCATTCGATTTTTTATCGAACCTTCTTACCGAGAACATTATATAAATAAAAATTTAAAATTATTATAACAATACTATATATATTTATGAAATTATGTTCACAAAAGTCATGTTAGGTTAGTGGTTAAGTCATTCAATTATAAACTAGAGGTCCTGGGATCAAATCCCACTGAATGTTTTTTTGAAATACATATACCAACGGTTTTGAGAACCGTTGGTATAGGTTTTCATATTACTTATACCAACAGTTTTCAAAACCGTTGGTATAGACCTATTGTCACGGATTACTTTCCAACGGTCCTCCAAACTGTTGGTATAGCCTACACCAACGGTTTGAGGGCCTATACCAACAGTTCCAAACCGTTGGTATAGGGTATTTTTCTAGTAGTGTTGTGATTTGTGAAGACTAGAAACTACTCCCCATTTTGGTAATGCTTCCAAAAAATCAACACAAACACAACGACTGATTGTTCCAGATTGTGGGTGGCATAGTTACGCTAGTTAAGACATAACTACCAAGACCTATAAGAGATCACTGCTCATTGTGGCGTCATCATCATCTGATTCCCTAATGAGAAGTGTCACAAAACACCTTAATCATCACCCATTCCTCAGGAAACCAGGGCACTAGAGAACTAACCAACTTCCACTTCATGTAACTGAATTGTGCCTAACAATGATCAATACACAAAAAAACCTATCCTTTCCCAGTAAAATCCATCAACAAGGATAAAAAATGAGATGAACCAGGTATAAACAACCAATAATATCTTGCTAGACTAAGGAAACTACGAGCCTATGCCACATTATTAAGTTCTTTCTAAGAATCAACTACTTCATCCTTCAATGAGTATACTCAACACCCTGCTGAGACACCACATTTCTGAGTAAATGAATCTCCCATGACAAATCTTACACTTAGAAAACATTCTATATAGTAGGTTGTGTTGAAGAACTTGGAGGATAGTTTTATGATGCTCAAAGTTATTCTTGTATGACTTTGAGTAGATTAAGATATCATCATTGAATACGATGGTGAACTAGTCTAGGAAATCATATAAGAAGGAGTTCATAATCCCTATGAACACAACTAGTTCATTCATAACACCCAATTTCACGACTATACAATTTAATTGACCACACCTACATATGAAAGAATTTTTTAGGATATCACCATCCTTCACTTTCAACAGGTGATATGTAGACTACATATCAATCATAGAAAACCAATTCTCCACTCTTAGTTGGTTAAAAAGGTCATATATCCTTGAAATAATTTATTAGTTATTGATATTCACTTGATTCAACCTCCGGTTGTCTATACACAACCTCATACTACCATCCGTATTTTTGGAAAACAACATTGGAGAACCCCACAGTGACACATTGGGCTAGATATAACCCTTATGCATCAGATCATCTATCTGAATCCTCAACTCTTTATACTTAAAAACTTCCATCCAATAAGGATCCATCAAAATTGGAGGAGCAATGGGATGTAAATCTATCCCAATCTCAACATCACGTTGAGGTAGTAGTGTGAAAACCTCTATGGGGAAAACATACAATAACTCCCCAATGACCTTGGGAACCTATACCATATTAATGCCCATTTATTCCACCAATAGTTCATCCAATAATTAAAGTAAGGGATACACATTCCTACTTCCCACTTGACAACCCCACACTCCAATGAAAACCACATGTTGTCCATCCACATTCAAAAACACGACACTCTCCAGAAACCAATCAATATTAGTATGTACAGAATACAATGAATCGATGATGAGAATGGAGTCATATGAGTTAAATTGTTGTAATAAGATATCCCCACATGATTGATGTGGTCTCATCATTAGTCAACACCCCTGACACAAATAAAAAAAGATGATCTTCCCACTGAATAGTGTACTAAACACAAGAAGCACATGAATCCTCTCTCTATATAGTCTAAGAGAATGGACTTGATTGGGTGAAACAAAAAAGAGAGAATATCTTGAATCAAATAAAGCAAATGAAAGGGTGATAAAAAAACTAACTGTACCTCTGAAGATCTTTGGACCCTCTAGTAATATTGCCTCTACTATGTGAAATTGACCATGATCAACTCCTCTGCCTCTCTGCTGATGAACACCTCCACAACCATGCTCGGGTCACGGACCCTGAACACGAGGAACATCCTAAGGCAAGACTCTACCTGATCCATCTCCCCTAGGTGAAGAAAAATACTAATCCCCTACTATTAAATTGTTCTGACTGGAAAAAACCCTACAGTAAAAGCATGAACCCGAAAACAAAAAATACACTGGAAAAAACCCACAAGAAAAAGATGGAGACCACTATCACTAGAATTCCAAAAAGGAATATAATGATGTCGAATCCCTACCGGTCAAAACCAAGAAGGTTTTGATGCATGAGATCTACCACAAAAAACTCTTACTCTTGACGAAATCATCTATCTACCCTCTCACAATCAACCTCCTTTCAAGTGCATCCTCTTGATCACCTCTTACTTCTTCTAAACATCTAGATATGTCTGCAACGTAAAAGGAGTAATATTATACTAGATATAAGGGTGGATTTAATCCTCAATATTTCTCGCATGATACTACTCTTAGGTAAAATGTTATGTGAGAAAATGATGAAGGTCCACGAATATGATTCCCAACTACAACACTAAAATTCTTCCCTTCTAAAGAGAAATATTCTCCTACCACTTTACTTCTGTCATGGACAACGAAAGGAAATCTGCTCAGAAATCATTTTGTAAGTCGACCTATAAAATGTTTTCCTCATTTCACTCTCCTAAATAAAGTGCCCACCACTAACATGCATCTCCATGTATCTAACTAACTTCGAAAGGCTCTATGTACTCCATTAGATCTCAGATCAAACTGAATGCAATCTCAATATCCTACAAACATATCTTTGTCTCCACAACTAAAACACTATCCTCATTCTTCCCCAAAGACTGCTACTAGAAAGCACACAACATCATCTTACACTAGTAATCCTCCTCAACTGGATCACCACTATGGTGATCAACTGGATTACCCTACCAAACCTGGATTTCTTAATCCACACACGATTGACAACCAGGAGCCATAACTAAAAGGTAAAAAACATTTCCTAACCCTAGAAGTATTTATCTTCATTAGGATATATTTTAAGTCATTTTATTTATTTTATCCAATTTAACCTTCCCAAAATAGCCCAATTAAATATGGAACACAAGTCATTATGATGAATGTACCTTTTTTATTTCTCTACTCTACAAACAGGTCCACCTCACTTGGATATTCAATATGCTCAGAACTCATGCACTAGATGTTGGGAGTACCTAAAATACCATGTACTCACATGAATCCATTGACTATGTCATGCATCGAGGTCAACTAGAACTATTTCCATACCATCCCATGAAATCCTCACTATGACAAACTCCAAACTCCATCCTATCTTTCAACCTACCTCTCATACTAATATGTCATGACCCCATCCCTCTAAAAATACCACAATGAGGGGATATAGACAATGAAACTTGTGTCCCACCTATAGTAGGACCCTTATTGGCGACTAGGATCAAGGGTGTACAAATATCACAATATGTGAGGAATTAACCTTTATAAGAAACAAGATTAGGTGATAGAATGAATCATCCACAACAACTCCAAGGCATAATATAAAAGATAAAATGAAAAACCATTCCACATGAAAGAAATCATAGAACTGATTCAAATATAATAAAGTATCCAAAGTAATTACCCAAAAGAAAAACTAATTTCCAAAGGTCCGAGCTTGTAAAACCAAATACGGTGAACAAAATCCTCTTGGAATCCTAAAAGTAGTTTTATATATGTAGGGTGAGAATGCATTTATACTTAGTAGGAAAACCAATGATTCTCATTCACATTTTAAAGAAGCATACCAATGCTCATGTGAGAAAATAGCAGAACCAAAAAACACCTAAACAAGAATACTAACCATACCAACCTCACCAAGGTATGATCACCATGTAACACATGCCATGTAATATAATATAATGTAAATCACATCGATGATAGGGTCACTCACGCCACTTTCCCAATGGTATGCTACTCTCTACCAACATCTTACATCATGGTGCCTGTATCCCTTCTGTATAAAACAACACATCTTGCTTGCACACATCTAGGCCTCACAACACATCTCATCCGCACACACCACAGCATCACAACACATACCACCCACACACACCTAGGCCTCAAAACACAACATGCCCGAACACACCTGGGCCTCAAAACACATCCATCCCCAACTCACATAGGACTCACAATACATCCCACCCACACACAACTGGGTCTCAAAAAAGATCACATCGTATCTCATTTCAATGAAATCTAGGAAATAACATCACATATCATCCTGAAGATACCTGGGACCACACAAACCACATCGCCCGCGTACACTTGGGATATCACATCTCACCTGAAGAAACACGGGACATTAAAACCATCATCTAATGAAATAACATACCTCCATCCATCCCAGCCTAGTCCATACCTAACACACATGGAAGAGATAATGGAAAATATTTGGTAACCATCCCTCTATATTCATCACCCGATGTTGCAAAAACATCCCCCACTTGACGATGTGGCTATTCAGCACAAAGTTCTCAATATGAGTGGATGTGTATAGAAATAACAAGAAAATAAAAATATATATATAGTATCAAACACCCCATCCCATCATATGGGTTCACAAACAAACAAACCATCTCACAACACCATCACTTTTTATGCCACTCTATTCCCAACACTCCTCACAAAAATCCATGAACCCCATTTATGATTTCCAAAAGATTTAATTTAATTATTCAATTCTGTTAACTATTTATAATCAAACAAATTTAACCACACAACCCACAATTTAATATCTCATTAACCACTTTCATCTCATTAACCAAACCAAGACAAGAAATTAAAAACATTATTGAACCATTATTTTTTATTCCATCACTACTCAAGGAATATAGAAAAGCATAACCACATATCACAAGAAACCTGCCATCCCAAAAAACCTCACTACGGTGCTCCAAAAGGAAGGCCTATAAACTATCACCTCACTACCCCAAAATCATGAAAAAACAACCACATATCACTTGAAACCCCATTGAAACCATGCACCACCATCCCACAAGCATGATAATACATCACAACAAATAAATAACCATATTTATAGATTTACAAAGTGCTTTTCTCCCTTTCCACATTAATTTAGGGGTGTTGTCACACAAACCAACTTCTTGGGGATTTCATTTCATTATCCAAGTTTATGTAATTAACCAATTTCCATTTAGGGTGATATAGAAATAATCACAAGAAAATAAGAAAAAACAACACACATATCCAACACAAATAAATTCCCTAACAGATGCAATTTTCAGTGGGGGAGTTTATCCCATATAATCACAATATCAAAAACAATATCAAACCTATAAAAACATGAAGATCAAACCTATTTTACCCTTTAAATACATTTAAAAAGTTATTTAACATTTATTTAATCCTAAATAGCCATACTATACTAATAAAATGAAGTAAAACCCATCATTTAGGATTCAAAATACAGAGAAACGGAGGTAATACTTTATCAAGGAATCTTTCCATATTTATGTGCACCGTAAGGTGAAGAAGAAAACTCATGAACCATAACCTCACCTTAAAAACTACAGATCAACCTATAGCAAAAAGGATCCCTCAAAATGAAACCCAATGCATACCCCACACCATTGAAAGACCACCATAATGGATCCCCAGGGGAATAATGGAAGAAAATAAAACAATAAAGGATAATAACTTACCATGGTCTAACCACAAATCACCGAAGAACAACCACCAGGGTCAACAGATCAAAGAGGGATGAAGAAGTGATTGAAGGACACCTTGAGGTTCCAAGTTCTCGCCCAAATTTATAGATAAAAAGTAGCATGACTAAATGAATAGATTTTTAGCCAATTTTTTTTTAAATCATCACATGATTGAGGTATTACATGGCATGTAATCCCCTTTCATGTTGTGTAATCATCAGTGTTTGGTTTCTACCGAAAATGTGTCACCTCATTAATTTTATTATTTAATTAACCAATAAAACCTCCGAGTCATGAAATAGAACTATAAAAAGCCTGAAATGGGATTTTAAATCATGTAATCTAGTTACACAACATGTAATTCTTGCATCATCCCTTCTGTACCTACAACATCCACAAAACAAATCCCATAACATCCTTTGATCACATGTAACAAAAAAAACTGACAAAATAATATATTGGGAGGTCACATAAACTTACAATACTATCATATAAGAAGTATAAACAGCATCAAAAAATACAATAGATTAGTAAAAAATTGGTGTAAAATATTGAAAATCCACAAAAAAATCCATATGAATGAATATATAACTGATGAATCCAACTAATAATAGAATAATGTAATGAAATAATGGATGTATCTCAATGTTAGGAAAATTTTAAAACAAATAAAAGAGAAATAGAATTGATAAATTACTCAAAAATTCTAGTCATAGACACCATGTTGACACCATATCTATTCCCCATCCCAACCAACATGAAATCCACCATGGATGGACCCCTTACACTTTTCCAAACCATCATACATGAAATATGTCTGGGTACCAAGCATCATCTTGAATAGGGTGTGAGTAAAACTTTATAGGCCACCAAAATAGTTGTTTAAATTATATATTCAAAGTATATAGAACATGAAATAAATTGATAATAATATTTATTAATATCAAAATTTATTATAATATAAGAGATAAACCATCTAACCCTTGATCTCAAGGTTGATTCCTAGGTCTAGTTGATTCTACTTCATCATGATACTAGATATCTCAAAGAATGTTACATAATCAATCTAAACATATCTATAAAACTCCTATGATTTAACTGAAAAATAATCATAGGAGAACCAAGAAGATACCTATAAGTATAACATCATTTTTGAGAGAAACCTCTTTTTATTTGAATTTTTTCATAATAAAGAACATGCCCTTTATATATGTATATAAACATAACCGAGAACAATCCATTTATATAACCATTTTAGCATCACCAGTAGAAATAAATTTATATTAAAATTTTAGAATAAGAAGGGAAAATAATTTTATATAATCATTTCAGTGTAACCATGAATAATCCTTATATATAAGGATTTTAGCAAATAAAATATGTCAACACATGTCACAGTATACAACCACTTCATTATCACATTTCACCCACTTATCTCATTTATCCAACCAAAATTACCATCATAATTATTATAAACCCTTATTATATTATGTGATTCATATTTAATCCACTTACCCATTTACCATGTTGTTCCAAAAAACAATTTCCTTTCCAAGAGACTGAAATAGTTTTGCCATGATCACATTACCAAATCATCCTAAGTCATTTTTGCACCATGATATTCCAACCACTCCAGAGGATCTAAGTTAGTTCTGAAAGGGAATTTTCTTAACGAGATCTATGGGAGGTATAAGAATTTATATTCTCATGAAAGTAGTTGGTTATATATATAGTTATGTCATGTTCATAGTATGTCTACATAATCACACTTAGTTTCTATAATGGAAGAATTGAAATAAAAATAAAGGAATTTTTTTAGTCCAACGAACTAAAAATAAGATAAGACATGGACAAACAGTTGACATCTAAGGTAATGTGTGGTTACTTATCCTTAAAACTCAATTCCATGAACACAAAGATGATATGGATCTTTCTTCTTTTTAAAAAAATATTCTCATAGTATTCTATTTGATGTCATGGATCATCATGGATTGATCCCAAAAATAGGGAATTGAAACAAATTGAATAGATCTTAAAAAGAGTTCCAAATGATCTCTGGCATGCCTAAGGTTCAAGTGGATGATATGGGAGATAAAACTGTTTAGAGGGGTTTTATGTTTTTATATATTGAAATCCCCAATGACACTTACCATGTCACATAATATAACATGTTGTAAAATGTAGAAATATATCATTGATAATGTTACCACACCACAACATTCCCTTTCAAATCACATTCAATGATCATGACTAGGACCATGGTGAAAATACTATAAATGTTGGGGATGGACTAAAAGTAATCCTAATAAATCACATTATAGAACCTAGAAATATGAGATGTATTCTACGACACATCCATGTTCCAATCTAAAGGTGTAATGTATTTTTCTGAACTAGAAAAATCCCAACCCAAGGTACTTACACCGTATCCTTTCACCCCACGACATACCTTAGAATATAGGGTAAGGGAATATCCTAAACACTCCACAACACCACAACTATTACTTATAATGTATTGGATTCAAAAAACCTCCCTCTAGATAGTTAAAAATAAACCTAAGCTTCCATGCCATAATGATAATGCTTATTGTACAACCCATTGTTCCAAGGCACTGAATCATCTACTTCAACTAACAATTACTCCTTCACAGAAACAATATATCTAGAATAAGGCTCGACCACCAAGGTTAAAAAAAAACTATATTAAAGAGGATTATGAAATCATAAAGAGGGATTTAACTATAAAAATATGGGATATTATTGTCATATTCTACATTGTACGAGTTAGACCATTCCCAGGAACCTCCATGTAAGGCCTCCATATTCTCTATAATAAGACTCTCACATGATTCCATCAGCAACTAACCTTAAAATAACCAATGATGCACTTGAACCAACCAACTGAATTGATGAAATCTACATAAACCATCCTCCCACCATTATTGTACCACACAACATGATCATTGAAAGTGATGAAAACAAAAACACACCATATACTCATCACCATCATCACTGAATCATACATAATTGAGGATTTTCTAGTTTTGATGGGAATAAGTGGTTTATTTTTCATAAGGAATCAATGAGAGTCTAGCTGGATTTGTGTGAAGGGTCAAAATTAGGAGGAGTGGTAAATGTAATGCGATATATGATATTATTGATACTTGATAGTGGTATACTATTACTGATATCTAATAGTGGTATTATTAATATCTCAAAATGTTTTATATTTTTATTCATTATATTATAAGAAAAATTGGTTTGGAGATACGTTTTTTAGAGCACTTATTACCTCACACAAGTCAAATATATTTGTTGGTTTATAGAATAAAATATACATAGAAGGGAATCATTTTCGCATGTCCATTTTCTAATATGTTATTCCAGTGTCCATTCAATGAAATTACATGCAATTTTAATTTCTAACAATAGTAGTTCTAAAGGAAGTTTAAGAAAAAATTTAATGTGGTTCGTTCAAAAAATGTTTTAAGGAAAATAATATTTTTAAATAATAATATATAAAAAAATATTCCAATGATGATCTCAATTTTGATGGTATTTTTATAGAAACTCTATTTTAATGGGATTCAAATGTTCCCTTCTTTTAATTTAACACCATCATGATATTTTTTTCCAAAATCATTTTTTAAGGGTAATTCATATGTCTTCTGAATTATAATTTTATACTTAAATGATTAAAGATAAAAGCATGTAATGATTGTTATGATTTAAAGTCTTATAATGTATGTTTTAAATTATTCATGAAATCATATTATGTGGGAAATACTTTTTAAAATTTTAGAAAGTGTAAATAATCTGTGGTTTTTATTTTTTGTTCTTATACATCATTTAAAGTTTGAGTGCCTCAAAAATAATATTAGTATTTTAAAATTTTACATTTCATGTTACAATATTATTATTTTATTTTTTCCATTCTAAATTATTGTATGTCATGCCTTAATCATTCTGATTCATCATCCATGCTTATTTTTCATTATCAATGTCCTAATTTATATTATCATTATTTTTTCTTATTTAAGTATACACACATAAATTTATATGCTCTTATATGTTAATATATTGATATATATATGTATATGTAATAATTATCATGATGTTTATAAGTATGACTAAAATTATGAGTAAAAAATGGAAATCCCGAAATATTTTATTAAAATTTATCACTTGATCTTTGTAAACTTGATGAGGATTTTAGGAGTGAACCCAAACCACTATGATGAGTAGACCCAATACATCATTCAATGCTCTATAGTACCTGATATTTTTATTTTCTCTGAACACGGGCAGTCTTTTAGAAATATCACATGATTAATTTAATAATGAATTACTTCCATGTATTTAAATGGTATTAATATATTATACGTAAATAAATTATTTTTTATTTTGGTAGTTTTTATTTTAATAAATCTGGTTTTATATGGTGTTTTCAATAAAAAATTTATGAAATATTTATTTTCATATTAATCATTTTAAGGTATTTTTAATGTTAAAAATAATTTTTAAAATATAAGATAATTTTTATTTGAAATAAAATTTTCCATTTTTACTGGATTTTTTTTCAAAGGAAATATTCTCTATTTTATGAACCATCCAATTTGGTTTCTCAAAAAACACACATAGCTATTACTCATTCGAATTTTTAAAATGTCTTTAACATGGAATTTAGTTAAGTAAGATTAATATAGAAGAAATTTATCTGTTATATAAACACTAGATAGAGTAAATTTGGAGACTCCTTTGAATGATTTAGATTAAAAAATACTCGTACAAAAGTTAGATTGTTTTTCATTTGAGTTTTTTATAATATTCCAAATAAGCAGAACTAAATGATCCATGCACCCATCACCTATGTGTGCCAACATGTCCAAGTTCCCACATATACTCTTCTCTTCTCATGTGTAGTGATACGACCATCCCGCATAACCACTATGAAAGGATTATTTTGGTTCCCTCTTAAACCTCACACTTGATTCTACTAGAGGGAATCCTATCCTATAATTAGTATTACACTAAACCCAACTACCCACACAACTGATTTTCTATGAAACCATTCACCCATCATGATCACACGACATCACCTACTAATGAATCATGATACATACAAATAGACACTATATTGTCACTATTACATTTAATGATTCATGACTTATCAATTAATACGTGGTTCCAATGAGAATCAGTGGTTGATTGGTTTGGAGGAATCAATACAAGGATGGGTGAAATATTGCGAATTCTTTACTCAAGGATATGAATAAATAGAATTAGTCCACATTGTATTATTTATTCTTTAAATAAATATATTATCATTGATAAATGAAAATGTTATTATTGATGTCACACCCTAGGGTATTTTGGTTTTCCTTAGACAATAAAGAAAATATATTGGAGGATACATTTTTGAGGTTTTAGCTTACCTTATTCTAGTTAACTATATATATTGATTATAGAATATTAGATACATAGGAGTCTATAAAAGGCCCCCCCTTTATCCTCAGGTATTCATGTAACATGTTTTTAAGGTTTTATACAATATAATATCACATAATTCTTAGTCATAGAGAAGTTTAATTAGGAGGGGTATTTAGAAATATTCAATGGGGTTTGTTATATAAATAAAATATGTGGAACAATTATTTTAAAATTTAAATGTAAAAATATTTATATTTAATGGATTTTCAAAAATTTATAAGGGTAACCTTTTTAGTATTTTTTAACTGATTTAAATGTTCCATTTTTTTTTTCAAAAAGATACCTTTATAATTTTATTGAAAATCATTTTTTGTAATTTGAATGATTTAAAATAATAAATATATAGTTAATGGTTGATTTTAATATTAAATAAAGGGGTTATTTATTGAATATTATAATGTATGTTTTAAGTTCCAATTATAATAATTTTTTGTGGTAAATGTTTTTATAATATTAAAAATGGTAATTACTTAACTTTATTATATGATATTATTAATCATCATTTTATGAGTTGATATTTTAAAATATTATTTAAGTTGTTTAATTTTTTTATTTCATGTTATAACCATTTTTTTAAACACTTCACATTTCTATATTATTCTACAGAGAGACATTAGACATTATGATTCGACATCCATGTGCATTTTACATTGTCATTGTCTATAATTTTATTATCATTTTTATATTATTAATGGAATATAATCATAAATATATATCAAAAAAGACGTATATATAATTATATATATGAATGAAGTTGTTATCATTTTTAAATGTATTATTAAAAATGCAGTTAAACAATTTATTTCTCAAAATGATTTTTTAAAATTCAACTATTAGGTGTTGTAAAAATGATGAGGATTTAGAATGTGAACTAAAAACACCAAAATAAGAAGACCATAAATAGCCACCATTATCCCATAACACCTCATGGTTTTCTATTTTGAGTAATATATGTATTTTTAGAAAAATATATTATATTTATTTTATTGTAAATTTGTTCAAAGTGTTTATTTTTTAAATATTTTATAGGTAATAAATTATTGTTTTGATATATGGATCATATATATTAAACAATGTGGTCTTCCATGGTGGTTTCATGAAAAATGATATTAAATTCTTATTTTCTAAATACACTATATTGATTTTAAAAAGGAAAAAGGTTAATTTAACACTTAAATTATGATTTATTTTAAATAATGTTTTTAGGTATTATTTTCAAAGTATGTTTTAATTTTTTTTAAATAGTAGGAAAATAGATTTTTATAACCCTCTAGTAAGCTGTTTTCTCACCCAAATTATTAATTTTTTTATTAAGGACTTTAGTTGTGTAAGAGTTGCACATAATTTTGGTAATGATTAAACACATCATAATAAGTGAAAATCCATAGAGGACATTTAAGTATATTGTTTCAATAAAAAAAATATTTTTCAAATACATATATTTTTTCATACTATTCTTCCATAAAAATAAAACTAAACAATCCCTATGATGTATATTTTTCATGTGATGTTTAATATTTTGTTATGAAAAAATATCATGTATTTATCAATAGATAAGTGATTATGGTTCTATATGGTGTCTCATAATTGTTCATAAAATACTACTATAATGGTTTTTCAATTTGAACTTCATTTCTTATCATATGTGTAATTATAGTTTAAATTGTATTAATATGGAACCATTTAAACATCACCCTGTGGTAATATATCTATTTATAAAATGAATGTCAAATTTAAGTAATATTAAATAATTTAGGAGGATGATATATTCCTTTATTTTAAATGGGATATTCCAAAAATAATATAGAGATATTTTTCATCAAATATAGAAAATTATGAGAAAAGAAAACATTCCCTTAATACATTAAAAGGAATTATAGGCCAAAAATTTTAGTTCAATGAAGTTTAACTTTTAAAAAATGATAGAGTTATTCATAAGGAACATCTCAATAAACTACTTCATAGGATAATACTCTCATTTGGAAGGTGACTCAGGATAACCAAGATGAAGTGCAAATTATGGAATATATTTTAGGGCCCAAAAATTCATCTCTATTTCGAGTTTAATGTCAATATAAATGATTCAGTTATATAATATTTTTCTATATAATATAATAAATATAATTAAACATTTTCTTCTATTACCTAGAATAATTATATTGATATAAAGGTTTTTTGTTTCTATCAATTAGGGGAAATGGAATTCATATTGTCTTGGTAATGATGAAAAAATAATTCTCTTACCACTTTCTGCCAACTTTTGGTATACCAGAAAAAAATTTATTACTTTTAATGTAATGTGTTAAAAATTATCAACCAATTATTTTATTAATTTGGATTTTTAGGAGGGAATTGGAGGTTTTTGTTGCCTATATTTCTGTGATTTTTATACTGCTCTTTTTTTGTAATAATGTTTACACATTTATACTGTACTAATTGAAAATATTTTTTAAATTAAATATTTTTCATAATATTAATTCCATTCCATGTTTCCATTATTAAAATAAACCTTTTATTTCATGGTGTGAATCCATAAAAAATGATGGAAAATTCCCTATTACTTTCTTTTCTTTTATTGAATCTTGGTTTAATTTGTTAATTTCATATCTTATATTGGGAAATTTGAATCAATGGATGGATAAAAATATTATGGGTTTGTTATTGGGATTCTCACTAGGTTTTTTTAGATATTATATTTTTATTCTTAAAAAATTATGTCAGTTCATTAATTTAAATGTTTCAATCGGTGATATATTTTCATCCTCATAATTTCTATTTAAAAAAAACATGTTTTTTTCTTCTAGTGCACTCTACTTCCATGGAGTGATCATCAAATTGAACATATAAGTGAATTGGTAAATTACATTAGAATTGTGTGCGTATTAAATAAATAAAATATAGTTAATTTTTATATTATCGAATTAAAAAATATTTAATTGATTAGATGAAATTTTATAAAAAAAACAATAAATTTTTCCTAGAAACAAGAAATGATTGAACCCTATTAATAAATTTAATTAGTTCAAATCATATTGTGTTTTTATTAATAAAATCATGTATCCAAAATATTTATCCATAGACATCCAAAACCAAAACAATATTATAGTACATTAAATTCACCCCCTTTATTCTTAGTGATTCTATACCCCATCCAGTTTACAAGTTTCTACATCTACCAATTTTTTAAATTCTAGTGAATCCATGTAATGATGAATTTATTTAACTGCATCCAAGAGATGAATTCTAAAATATTCAATTTTAAATGCATCCAATATCTCTTAATAAACTAGTTTTCTATGATTATAGTGTCATTGATGAAAGGGAATATGAATGGATTTCTTATAGGAATATTCAGTAATAATTTTTTTTCATTTTTCATTATTTTTTTCTTCACATTAATATTTTAATGATTTAGAGAGATATATTTTGATATGGTGAAAATATATTGTGTTAATTAAAAATACGGATAATGTTTATTAGCACTATATTTTTTAATAGAAGATACATTACCTTTTTTGGGATTTATAATGGGTTGGGAACCTAGTTGTCCAAAACATTACATATTTATATCAATGGATAAGTTTTCTAGATAAAAAATTGAGATTAAAGTATTCTATTATTGATTCAGTGAATTAATAAAACATAAGGATTTCTGTTTCCATTTTCATCACAATGATATCAAATATTAATTATGATTTCGGTGATATATGAGACATATTTTGAGACATTTAATGATTTGAATGATGTATACCATGCCCAATTCAATGATTTCTATTTGGGGTTATAAGAGTTTCCACATTATTGGTATTATGCATTTTGTTTACACCATATATTATTTTTCAATGATCTCCTACATGATATAGATTCTTACTAAAATGGATACCAATGAAATTACACTAGAAAAGAATCATATGTATCTGAATTTTTTGGTGAATTGATGAATAATATTCAGGTTACTTGTACAAATACCTCAACACAATATAATAATTTCAGAGTGTGAATTACATTTAAAAAGATCTTATTTCCATAAAATGATATTAATTTAATTGTTCATGTTATCCACCATTTATTATATGGATGAATGTTTACCTCATGGTGTCCTTGAGTATGTTATATTCCATATGTATATAATTTTTGTGTATATTGATCAATATTCATAATCAAGTCACAAATAAAAATGTTTTTTTTCCACTAGAGATCACTCAACTAGAACATCTATTTTATTATGATCCATAGGGATATGTACCTCATTGAAGTATTGAATTTTCATTTCTTTCGTAATTTTTTTGTTGTAAAAACTAGAGAAACATCTTTTGAATCTTACAAATTATTCATATTGAGTATCTCAATGTTACTACCAATGAAGTATATTTAATTTCAAATGGTTTGGATTCAGGAGGATAGGAAGAACATTACTATAAATTGTTATTTAAGGTTATTCAAGCCTCTAATTTTGGTATAAAGATATCATAGCATGACTTTGTCTACATTGTCAATGGTTAAATGGAAATCCTTAAACATAATTTTTTCATTATACACATTTTTGTTTTTTATAGTTGTCCAAACTATGGGAAACTACTTTATACATTTATAAGGGTTCTCACAAGGAAGACTATTTAATTTTTGGAGAAGGTATATGTGTCTTAATGTTTTCTCTAATTTTTATCCCTACATTGGGTATTGGATGCTCATATGTTTTTACACAACATTGGGAATTGTAAATTATTTATATTTCTTATTTTTTCAAATTATACTTTATATATATAATAATTTCCTCTATAATATCACAAATTTGTAATTATTAAGGAAAAAAAATATTATCCTCAGTATTACTTGACTTCCCTACTCCAAACACCAAATTTTTGAGTAATGTGTTCCTTCAATTTCAAGGTCAATATTGCATAAATTATATTTTACAGATTTTTTCATGAAATAATTGTTTCTTATTTAATTTAGTTTAATATAAAAATATGAATGAACAAAAAAACATGATAAACACATAAGGAAAAAACTCTATTCCATAACTAAATATAATAGAAAATAATAAATAGAGAAAGATAAATATGTAAAATTAAAAATAAATTGAAAAGGGAGAGATAAATAATGAACAAAATAAAAAATGAAGAAAATGGAATGAAAATAGAAAGTTACTGAAAAAAATGATTTAGGGTCCCCAAAAATAGGCCCAAAATTGTATGATAATGTCATGTGTGAAAGTTATATGTTACTTTTTACTAGAATTTCCATAGTACATCAAGAACCATATTCCATCACTTGATAGAGAGATATATAATTTATTTCAAACAATGTTTGTAGGATCAAATATGTAGAATGAGATTCTCAAATACAAGAGAGGGGGTGAATTGTATTCTTTAAAATTCCTTTAGAACCTTTAAAGTTGATAAAGGAATTTTGTAAATAATGTTTCTTAACCTTAAGGAAATATATTTCTTAAGGTTCAATTTTATCTTTAAGAAAACTTAGTTTAACAAAGTTAAACAAACATTCGCAAAACCTCTTAAAAACCTTTTCTTAAACTTTACAATCTTAAGATAAAAACTTATGAAAGATTTTCTTAAAAGAAATATTGTACCTTAAAGCATATAGAATCTTTAAAATAATCAGAGTAATGGAATTAGAAAGTATAAGAAAGTTATACTTTCTAACATTAAAAAAGTTAAAATTACAGCAGAATTAAGACAACTTGAAATAGAAAGCAAGTAACAATAAGATTATTTTAACCTAAAGAGAAAGGTATCCAACAACCGTGGATAAAGGTTCCTTGATTTATACTTTAAAGAAAGTATATCTTACCAAAACCAAGGTAAGCCCTCAATCCAAATATCAGTATCTGTCTTGCTATCCCTACAAGCCCATGATTTAGAATGAAATCAGAACCTATGTATTCTAAGACCAGAGGCCCACGACCAACATGATCAGAGTATGCACAAAGAAAGTCTGAACAAGTTGTTCACACCTGAACAATTTGTTCATGATATCCACACTAAGCAATGAGAGTTATAAGATCCTCTCTCTCTAGAAATAACTTTAATAACATTGATCACTTTTCCATACACTATTCATCATCAAATTTTCTCAGTCATCATATTTGGATCATTCAAATGAACTCATATTTATAGGCCAAACTTCTCAACAGTCAGATCCACTCCAATGGTGATATTTTCCTTAAATTTCAGAGGGACCTGGACACATGTCAAACATACAAAATTTAGTTTGTAAAAAATTGTACGATATCAAAACATGTATAAGAATAAATGTTAATTTTAAGATAAATATTAAGTTTAAGAAACCTTAGAATCCGATAATATTGAAATGGTATATTAATAAACTCTAATATTATCAAGAAAATAGATTCTTAAGATAATAAAAACCAGATTAAGAAAAAATGGAATCACTATTTTATATACCAGAATAAGTATCATGAAATCAATATGAATTTTGTACCGAATTTGGTATCATGAAAAAAAAAACAGCATCACATTTGTACCAGAATCAGTATCATAAAATAGAATGACATTTGTACTGGAATCGGTATCATAAAATAGAATGACATTTGTACCAGAATTGGTATTATAAAACAGAATTACATTTGTACCAGGATTAGTATCATAAAACATAATGACATTTGTACTAGAATTGGTATCATAAAACAGAATGACATTTGTACCAGAATTGGTATCATAAAACAGAATGACATTTGTACCAAAATCAGTATCATAAAATATAATGACATTTATAACGGAATCAGTATCATAAAACAAAATAAAATTTGTACTAGAATTAGTATCATAAAACAAAATGACATTTGTACTGGAATCTATATAATAAAATAGAATTACATTTGTACAGGAATCAGTATCATAAAACAAAATGAAAAAACTATAAGTAAAATGAAATGTAAAATTTGAAACTTAAGAAATAATTTCAGAACATAATAAAAAAAAGTGTTTGGGATTTTCAAAACATAAGACCATAAGGAATGGAGAAGTTATAAGATAAAATTATTGACTCAACAATATCCCCCTTTTTGGAAAGCACAAAAAACTTTGTTAAGGAAGAATATATCGACTTTGATAAACAAGTATGAATAAAATTATCTCCCCCTTTGAATAAGATTTAGAATGAATATGACTAACTTCCCCTTAGGTTATGTTACCCAAGGATCGTATTCTAGATCTTTAGAATATGGTTTTATTTGTTAAGGAAATATCTACACTTATATAAACATTTATTCTTAAAAGAAACCCCCCTTAGGCATTATACTTTCTTTCCATACTCTCCCTTTGGAGTCTTTATTAAATTCTTCCTTCAAATAAATTCCCCCCCATTGTGATTTTCAAAATGGAATGGAGTTGTATAAGATGTATCTATAAGGTTATGCAAACATACATGTGAAAAAAAGAAAGATATGAAATAAAATTCTATAAGGATATTTTGGAAACAAATTTTAGATTACAACAAAACATCAAAATGTATGAAAAATCATCCATACTTCTTATGACCAGATAACATTTTCTTTATCAAAGCTTTATGTTTCTTCACATACTTATAGTCTTCTTGAAGCTTCTTCAACAAGATATCTTGATCCTTGTTTTCTTTTCTAAGGATAAGATCCTTTCTTCTTGATCTTTGATTCTATAATCCTGATTATTAATGAACTCTTCTTGAGAAGCCAACTTTTTCACTAATTCGGCTCTGACTTCTTTTTCACTGATTATAGACTAAGAAACTAAATTGAGTGGGATATATTTCTCAGAAATGGATGCTTTACCTTGTTGAACTTGGATTCAAAAGTATTGAAAGCTCTTTTTGTTTAATGCATGAAGTCACTGAACTGTCTAAGCTCTTCATTGATGGTTTTGGTGCACTTAAAGACTTTATTACAAGTCACCTTATGAGCTTTATAATCAATCAAAAGATTACCGAAGTCTTATTCTTTCTTGACCACCATGTCTATAATCATATTGGTTGATTTAATCTTTTTATTCAGGGTCTCTTGCATCATTTGACTCTGGGCATCTATATTTGCAAGAACCGGAATGGTACTGACCAGCTTCGTTAAAGATTGCTTGAAGAAGTCATGATCAACAGAGGATAAGGATTCAGAACCTGGAACATATTTTCCTTTCTTAGTTTCTCTTGGAGTCAATGAAATTGGTTTCTCTATCCTTTTGTAAGACTTATAAGGCATTTAATTTTTGGATGAGGCAACCAAAATACTCTTTCCTTTGACATGATTTCGTACTGAGGTTTTTTCATCTGATACTTAGATAATATTAAGATCTCCCCATTCATCTTGTTCCCCTTAAAGTTATTCTTGTTGTGTTTCTTGTTGTATTTCTTCTTTTGGGATCTCTTCCCCTTCATCACTTTGTTGTTCAACATATTCTTTCTCTTCTTCTTCGATTTCATATTCAACTTATTCTTCAACTTCAGCTTCAGAATATTATTCCTCAGGAACAGATTTAGAAGTTGAACTCTGAGGAGTTCCAATGTAATATTCCACTTCCCTTAAAACATCATCACTATATTCTTGAAAGATCTAATCTTATATCTCTTGAACAGGTTCTAATAAATTTAGGACTCTCTTGGCCTTATGTATTTCCGAAGTGGCAGCCAGTTTCTTATGAACAACTAGAGGTTCTGGTACTTGTTGATATTTCTTCACTACAAATTTATGTTAAAACTGACACACTTGAGCTTTGGAGGATTTCTTCTTAAAGATCTTATCCTTCCTTTCTTTCTCAATATTTTCAGCCTGCTTGATTTTTAAGGCCATAGCCTCTGTAGGATTTAAACCAAAGAAAGTATCACCTTCCTTTCTGGTAGCCGCCATATCTCTCCATTTTGAAACCGTTGCATCGGAATAGGCTTTTGGTTTCTTTTCAGAGGGAGGTGCTGATACTAGGGCATCACGAACCAGTACTATTAATCTTGTTTCTTCATGTTTCCTTTTCTTAGGTGATGATTTTGAAGATTTTGGAACATAATCCTTATTCTAGACACCCAATTCATCAAATGTTTTGGATTCAGGTATAAACTCTACCTTCATCCTCCTTAGAGTATCATCACTGAGCAAAAAAATATTAAACGACATTGAGAATGAATGAAAAGGAACATTCATTTCTTGAAGGCACATAACAATCATCATAGAGACAGTTTCCGGATATATAAGAATCTGAGATATGATGGTTCCGCCTTTAACTGTTTGGATAGTGAGAAAGATGTACTTAATCAAGATGATCTTCCTTACATTGAAAAGAAAGTATAAAAGAAAGATATCACTTATCTTTAAAGGGTCCTTATCCCCTTTCCTTGGAATAAGAAATCCTAGCAACCAGAGTGCTACCAGCTTGTGATTTGTTGTACGATTCGTAATCTTAGGATTCTTAACAAACTTAAGACCAAGGTAATCCAAAGCCTTGTCTTTTTCAAAAGAACCTTCCATCTTAGGAAGTCTATGAGAGAATAGAATATCCTCTTGATAAAACAAAATTTTATTGAATATTTTAATATTAATAAATGATATAAATTCCTCAAATTATGCTAAATATGATCAATTATGAAATATTTGGGATTAGATCATTCATTTGCAAATTTGATGAAAAATCCTGTTTTAGACTTTTAAATTTCACTGTAGTATTTCAAGAATAAATATTGTTATGTAAAATATTTTGACTTAAAATTTTTTAACTGTGTTATTTATTTAATGGTCTACAAATTCTATTTATAACATGGGATCTGGATCATGCATTTTAGGGGAGTGAATGGGCCATGAAGACAAAGCTGGACAGAACCATCCAGATTGGACATTACTTCACAATTTGGGCCATATCTTCTTCATCCGGGTTGTATTGAGCCCAAATTTTGAGGAAATATTAGGGACATGATTATGCACAAATCATACTACTAGAAGTCTGGCCAATTCACGAGTTTTTGAGGTCAACTATGTGGTTCAAGCGATATTAAAATATTTGGCCGATTTTTCCTTTCACATTTAATAAAGTTTTGTAACCCTAAACCTCCCCAACTATATTTAAATGATGTTTTAACTCTTTGGGATTGATGGTTGAGGCTTTGGGAAGGTGTGGCCGAAAGGGTGTCTCTTGGGAGCCCCTCACAACTCTTGTAATAAGTAAGGATTTGGGCAAACCTATCTTCCAAAAAGGCTCTCCTCTCCCAACTCCTCTTTGTATTTATTTTCTTTCATGTTTGTATCTTGATTTTTTCTTCAATTAATCTTCTGTATTATTCACTTTTCTTATTATCTTAATCTTCCTAATTGGGTTGGAATCAAGAGAGGAGAGGATATTGGGTTCTACCCTTTCAATCCTTTGCTCATGCAAAACATCTCCACGTTGACCCCACCACCCATGGAAGAGTAGTTTTTTAGTGATCTATCTATCTTCTACTCTCTTCAATTAATTATTTTGAATCATTGAAATACTATAATTCACTTAATATGATCCATGATTTTTTTTTAAATTATAATAAACTAAGAAAACAATTGAACAATTAACACAAAAACAAGCGAGGTCGAGATATTGTGTAAATTGTGAGAGTGTGATCTTAATCGGTAATATAAAACCACACGGGATAAATTTGTAGAGTTAAAATATAATACCTAAACACAATTAATCCTAATTTCCAGAATGGATATGTGCTCTAATTAACCACTAACCATAATCTAACCTTAGAACAACAATCAAAGTAGGGTGCTGTGATTACGTGTTCTGAAGCTAGCCTATGATTTAAGTAATTTCCTATTTGTGGTCAAGTTAACTCTCGTAGGGTTCGAGGGTTAACAAATTAGGGGATCATAATTAAGTGGATATTGACTTAAATTATAATTATTAATAATTAAATGAATTGATAGAGTTAGATCTATTATACATTTTAAAATATTTTCTAAAAAAACATCTTCTTGTTGTGTCTTTTTAATCAAACTTCATTTCAGAATTAAAAAAGAATGCAATATTCTTCCAGAAAACTTATTCAAGTTTTATAAACGATAAAAAACCACCCCCATCCTTTCCAGTATTGTTTTAATTATATTCTATTTTACTTTTATAATACCTTTAAGAAGTTGTTTTAATTTACTTCTTCCTTTGAGAGACGACCTTGGTCAGCCACTCTACTGCACCTAAGTACCCAAAAACCACTAATAATTTGGGGTTTCCCACAAAAATGTTCTTTCAAATTGGAGCCATTACCGAGGAGGCAATTAATTATTTCAACCAATTAGAGGTATTTATTTTATTTTACATTTTATTCTCTACCTCTCTTCTTTCTGCCTTCTTTACCCAATCTGATTTTTCTTCTTCTTCTATTATTTTCTTCTACTTCTTTTTGGACCATCAACTCAAAATTCTTATTTTTATTTTACTATGGTCTACTTTCCTACTTTTCATTTTTATTTAATTTATGACCCGAACTAATCCCAAAGATCTCTTATATATTGATCTTGATATTGAACGCAACCTTAGGGCTCGAATCAGACATTCTCTGTCTACGGGAAGTTTCAACATTCAACCAGTTGGAGAATTACTCCAATATCAGAACATTGAAATTGGAAGCAATTAAAATTCAACCATAAAACAAGAACCAATGGCTAACAACAATGGAAATAAACTTAATAGAACCATTCAAGAATTTTCTTCACCTGATATTAATTATCAACCAAATTGTATTGGATACCCAAATCTTGAATCAGACTTTGAATTGAAATCTGGATTAATTCATCTTCTTCCAAAATTTCATGGCCTCTCAGGTGAGGATCCCAATAAACACCTTAAAGAATTTAATGTGGTTTACTCAACATTAAAACCATGAAATGTATCTAAAGACCAAGTCAAACTAAGAGCATTCCCATTCTCACTTGATGGAGCTGCGAAAGATTAAATGTATTATTTACATCCCAAAGATGTAACTTGTTGGAATGATTTGAAACATATTTTCTTACATAGATTTTTTCCAGCTTCAAGGACCACATCCATTAGAAAAGAGATCTCATGGATCAAGCAATCCCAAGGGGAGTTAATGTATGGATATTGGGAGCGATTCAAGAAGTTGTATGCAAGCTACCTACATCACCAAATCTGTGATAAAATCCTTATCCAATACTTCTATGAAGGACTCATACCTATGGAGAGGATCATGGTGGATGCTGCAGTTGGAGGAGAATTGGTGGATAATACACCAGTAGCTGCACGTGTGTTGATTGAAAAAACGGCCCAAAACTCCCAAAAATTTGACGATCAAGGTACACCACATGTCAGGGGAGTACATTAGGTAAGTCCATCTTCTATTGAAAGTAATTTGATTGATACCATGTTAGAATAATTGAAAACTATGGTGAGATAGATTTATTTGGCTCAAAATACATCCCAACCCCCTTGATCAATGCCTTGTGGCATTTGCACCGAGACAAGCCACCCAACTAACTGTTGCCCCCCAACTACAAGAAATAGAATATTGTGCATCAGTGTTTCTTGGGTGACCTTATCAGCATCAATGACCATATACCCAAAAGAATCTTGATTACTTTTCACCAACATACAACCAAGGGTGGAAGGATCAATCAGACATGAGGTATGGCTCTGGAAAACAACAAAGGACACCCTTTCAACAAAACATTCAGCAGCCTTCACCTTACCAGTAGGAATTACAACATCCCCAAAGAAGATTTGAATCTCAAACATCAAAAATAAAACAACAAGGGAATCCCCCACAAAAGGTAGATTCTAATACTGATGATATTTTGAAACAAATTGTTCTTAATCAACATAATGAGTTGAAGAGTCAAGGTTTAGAGCTAAGGGAGTTGAAGACTCAAATGAGAGAGATTGCTACCACCCTCCATGAACTTGTAAGTAAGAATTCCGGAAATCTACCTTCCCAACCCACTCCAAATACAAAGGGGAATGTCAGTGCCATTGCATTGAGAAGTGCGATGAAAACAACTGATGCTTCTCCACCTACCATTCCACCGGGAGTCACCTCAAATCCAAAAAAGATCAATTCCACATCAACTGATGAGAAACCCAAGGAGAAAGATAAAGGTAAGAAAAATATTAATGATGTTCCTCCTAAACACCTTCCTTTTCCAAACATGGTTGTTCAAACCAAGAATATGGCTGAAGAAGCAATGAAAAAGGTGGTTTTGGACACATTCAAGCGTGTGGAGATCAACATTCCTCTACTTGAATCCATTAAGCAAATTACAAGGTCTGCTAAATCCTTAAAAGAACATTGTACCAATTGAAGAGGGATAAAGGGAAATGAGAGGATAAATCTTGGAAGGAATGTGTCAGCACTTATTACACCAACTCTATTAATGCCGACAAAGTTCAAGGATCTAGGGACATTCACTATCCCATGCACCATAGGTTAGTTTCACTTTTTTGATGCACTTTGTGATTTGGGAGCCTCCATTAATGTGATGCCTCACTCTGTATTCTCTTCTTTGCAGGTTGGTGAGCTAAAACTGACGAGAGTAGTGGTGAAGTTGGCGAATAGAGCTACGACATATCCAGCGGGAGTCCTTGAGGATGTACATTTCTAGATAAGAGACATGATCTTTCCAGAATATTTCTACGTGCTTAACATGGAGGATGATTAGTTAAGTTCTCATGCCCCCATTATCTTAGGTAGAACCTTCCTCAAAACTGCAAAAACTATCATAAATTTCAATGAGGGTACACTTTCCATGGAATTTGGGGATGAAGTTGTGATATTTAATGTTATGGATTCCATGAAGTACCCCTCAGAGGATCATTCTACATTTGTTATCTCCCATTTTGAACCACTAAATAAAAACCCCATGGAATTTAATTGTTCTATTCTTAGGGAGATTATGAGTATTGGTTCCAGTTTTATGTCTAAGAATACTTCCACACCTATTTCTAATGCATAAGACCCTCTTATATTTGATTTTGAAATCGAGTCATATTCTGATTTTGATCATGTGAACTCTAATTATGACATGGCTGCTGAGTATGCTGATGGATTTGATGATTTATTCTCTGATTTTGATGATGTATATTCTAATATTGATTCTCTTTGTGTACATATTTCAGTTCCTTTAATATATCCATCCATACACCACCCCCTTCATTGGATCTGAAGCCATTTCCACAAAATTTAAAATACTCATACTTGTTGAGTGGCGAGAGATTACCTGTTATAATTGCTAATAATCTTCCTTTTGAACATGAAGAATAACTTTTGAATCTTTTGTGGGAGAACATTAAGGCAATCGGGTGGACCTTGGCTGACATATCAGGAATTAGACCCTCCATTTTAATGCATAGAATTATTTTAGAGGATGGGGATAAACTGGTTAGGCAGCCACAAAGGATACTCAATCCAACACTTTTGGAGGTTGTTAAAAAAGAGGTTGAAAAATTGCTCAAGGCAAGTATAATCTATCCCATTTCAGATTCTCAGTGGGTAAGTCCTATTCAGGTTTTTCCTAAGAAAAGTGGTGTTACTATAGTTAAAAACAATAAATATGAGTTAGTTCCTATGAGGGTGAAAAAAAGATGGCCTGTGTGTATTGATTACAGGAAACTAAATCAATCTACTCACAAGGACCATTTCCCCCTCCCATTTATTGATTAGATGCTTGAGATACTTGATGGGAAAACAAATTATTATTTCTTGGATGGATTTTATGGATATTTTCAGGTTCCTATTGCTCTAGAGGTTTAGTAGAAGACAACATTCACTTGTCCTTTTGGTATGTTTGCCTACCGAAGGATGCCATTTGGACTTTGCAATTCCCAGGTACCTTCCAGTGATGCATGGTGAGTATTTTTTCTGATTTTATTGAGACCTGCATGGAGGTATTTATGGATGATTTTACAGTGTATGGGTATTCATTTGATGAATGTATAAGTAGTTTGGGAAAGGTGTTGAATCATTGTATTGAGAAGAATCTGGTCCTGAACTTTGAAAAGTGTCATTTCATGGTAGAGCATGGCATTTTCTTAGGGCATGTAGTGTCAAAAGTTGGGATAGATTTTGATAGATCTAAGATAGAAATTATTTCATCCTTAACCTATCCTTCATGTGTGCATGATGTTAAATCTTTCCTAGGTCATGAATATTTTATCGGCGCTTTATCAAAGATTTTAGTAAGATTGCTCTCCCTATGTCATGATTACTTCAAAAGGATTCTGATTTTGTGTTTGATGATTCTTGCAGGACTTCCTTTGATGAGATAAAGAAGTGTCTAACCACTCCACCTATCATACAACCCCCACGGTGGGAGATTCCTTTTGAACATATGTGTGACACCTCTAACTTCGTAGTTGGAGATGTCTTATCTTAGAGGTTGGAGGGACATTTACATGTGATCACCTATGCATCGAGGACACTGGATTCAGCCCAATAAAACTACACAACCATGAAAAGGAGTTTTTTGCTGTCATATTTTCTTTAGATAAATTCCATTCATATTTATTGGGCTCTAAAGTAGATTTTTTTCTGACCATGCAGCTCTAAGGTACCTCTTGAAGAAGCCAGATGCAAAGCCCAAGCTAATCCAATGGATGATCCTTCTTAAGGAATTTGATATTGAGATAAAGGAAAAAAAGGGGGTCAGAAAAATTGGTGGTGGACCATATGAGTAGGCTTAATCACACACTAGAGGATGACACCTTGGACTAGGTACCACTTCGGGACACTTTCCCTAATGAGCATCTTTATTCCATCTCAGGTATGTATCCTTGCTATGCAGATTTAGTTAACTACCTTGTTGCCTCTGAAATACCTACAAATTTAAAGAAACATCAAGTCCATAAATTAAAAATTGAGTCTCAGTATTATTTTTGGGAAGATCCATACCTTTGGCGCATGTGTAGTGATCAAGTTATTAGGAGGTGTGTTCCTGATCATGAGTTGGAGTCTGTTTTAAATTTTTGTCATACACTTGCTTGTGGTGGAAACTTTGGATCCCAACGGATAGCTAGAAAAGTTTTGGACTCTGGATTATATTGTCCTAGATTATTCGATGATTCCAATGTGTTTTTTAAGTCACGCTCTCATTGCCAACACACTGGGAAAATTTCTAGGAGACATGAGATACCCCAAAAACCCATACTATTCTGTGAGATTTTTGATGTATGGGGCATTGATTTTATAGTTCCTTTTACTAGTTCATTTGTATTTTTATATATTTTGGTTGCTGTTGATTATGTGAGTAAATGGGTGAAGGCTAAGGCCACCATGACTGATGATTTTCATATTGTTGTGGAATTTGTCAAAGTACAAATTTTTTGCAGGTTTGGAGTACTGAAGGCCATCATCAGTGACTGAGGGACACACTTCTGCAATCATAATTTTGCTTCCCTTCTTCGGAAGTACGGATTGACACAAGAAACATCAACACCATACCAACCTCAAACAAATAGCTAGGATGGGGTTTCAAATAGTTAATTGAAACAAATATTGGAGAAAACTATGCAGCCAAATAGGAAATATTGGAGCAAGCGCTTGGATGATGCATTGTGGGCTTATAGGACAGCATAAAAGACACTCATTGGTATGTACCCATTTCAGATTGTTTTTGGGAATGCATGTCATCTCCCCGTGGAGGTTGAGCATCGGGCTTATTGGGCTATAAAGAAATGAAACATGGATTTGGCCTAATATGGAATCCAAAAAAAGTTTCAAATTCAAGATCTTGAGGAGATTAGATTGTCTTAATATGAGAACTCAAGGATCTACAAGGAAAAATCAAAATCAAATCATGATAGAATGATCCAATAAAAGGAGTTTCATGTTGGAGAGAATGTCCTTCTCTACAGTTCACGACTGAAGATGATGCTTGGTAAGTTGTATTCTAGGTGGTTTGGTCCTTATGTTGTGAATAATGTTTTTCCTTATGGTGAAGTGGAGATCACACAAGAGGAAACAGGAAGAAGCTTTACAGTCAATGGGAAATTTTTGAAGAGATACATTGAGGGCATTCCTACTGATGCAATGGATTTTATCACACTGCATGACCCCATCATCACTTGAGCACATCAGGATGTTCCTAACCCTTTAACTTTTTTATTCTTTGTCCTATTTAAAATTATACATTTCATGTGCATATATCATTTCATGGGTTCACACTGAGGATAATACAATATTTTAACTATGGGGGAGGGAAACTTTTAGTTTAGTAATTTCAATTGTTTTCCTATTTAGAAAAAAAATATTGTGTGTTATTCAAATTTTGTGCGTTTATTTTTCAATTTTCTGTGTGTTTTTGAAACTTTTGAGCTGAAATGATTCTCAAAAACCATTTTGAAATCCATATCAATAAGTGAAACAATTTAAACCTCGAAACTAAGCTTAAATGAATGCTGAAATGACTTTGTTTCAAGTTCAAATATTTAGTAATTTCATGAAAAGTACATCGAATTTTGAATCCCATGCCACATATCACTGTCTTTATATTTGAAATCACTTTCCTATGAGGCTTCTGAACCATTATTTTCATATTATTTAAATTCATCTCATTTCTTGAGAGAACCAAACCATGCTTGATTTAACCAGAATTTTATTAATTCCTGTCAAAACTTGAGGGTATAAGGTACTTATGTTTAAATTATTGAGGCATTTTTTTAGTATTAAATCCCCTATTTCAATGAATCCATTTTTATAATGGCCTAACTTTAAAATTTAATCCTTGTATCCATTATAATCCATGAACATCCTGTTAGGTTAGCCACATTACATGCCTATTTTCCCTATCCAACCAACTCTTGAAGTGAAAATGCATAATCTAGTTGAACTTAAGAGTGGGGGAAGTTGTCTTGTGTTGTGCTACCACATTCTATGATACTTTGGGTGGAAAATTAAATTCTGAAGAGATGTGTTTGCTGCTGAAGAAAATCATTATATTGAAAGCTGTTCCTTTTCTAGAGCTTTCATGATAAGTGAAGCTGTGCCTTTTCTGGAGCTTCTAATTGAGGTAGAATGATGTGCCTATCTGGAGCTTTCAAGAAAATCATGTTCAAGAAGATTGACATTTTTATTGCTAAAATGTTGAATTTTGTGCACATTCCTTTATTTTTCATGATGATGAACATGAACCAATGCTATATAGATTGATGAGGAGACCATATTTAAGTGAAAATTAGATTAATGAAATTTTGCTTCAAAAAGAGTCCATCCCTCCTCATTCAGCCTCAGAATTTTTCACATCTAAATCCTAACAACCGAAAGCCAAAGAAAAACCCTGAAAAGTCCTCATGATCAATATATGTCCTTGACTCATATCGGGTGGTGATGTAGGAATTTATCAAGCCTATGGTGACCCTTGTATGAGCTTTTATGAGTAATACATTGCAAAAAAATTGACATTTTTGTGATAAGAGAAAACTCAAGTGAGGTAACTGTTTTGAGCATGGGAGGATAAATAAAGTGGAAATATATTGAATGATATAAATGAATAACTTGAAATAATTATTTTTTATGAGGCATGATATCATTTCTTTCTTGGTGTGTAATTATTGGATCTCAAGGATATGTGTTTTAAAATTCGTTTTGATTTGATATTGATATTTACTTGATATGAGGTTTTTCCAAGGAGTGAAAAAGGGAAAGTATGGGGGAGTTGATAAAACAAAATTTTATTGAATATTTTATTAATAATAAATGATATAAATTCCTCACATTATGCTAAATAAGATCAATTATGAAATATTTGGGATTAGATTATTCATTTTCAAATTTGATGAAAAATCCAGTTTTAGACTTTTAAATTTCACTGTAGTATTTTAGGAATAAATATTGTTATGTAAAATATTTTGACTTAAAATTTTGTAACTGTTTTATTTATTTAATGTTATACATATTCTATTTATAATATGGGAGCTTGATCGTGCATTTGAGGGGAGTGAATGGGCCATGAAGACAAAGCTGGACAGAACCATCCAGATTGGACATTACTTTACCATTTGGGCCATATCTTCTTCATCCAGGATTGGATTGAGGCCAGACTTTGAGGGAAGCTCGGTGAAATGATTATTCACAAATCATCATTCTAAAATTCTGTCCAATTCACGCGTTTTTGTGGTCAAATATGCGGTGAAAATAAGATTAACATATTTTCCTGAATTTCCCTTTCACATTTAATAAAGTTTTGTAACCCTAGACCTCTCAAACTCTATTTAAATGATGTTTTAACTCTTTGGGAGGGCTGGTAGAGGCTTTGGAAATGTTTTTACAATGTTTTTCCTCTTGGGACCCCCTCACAACTCTTAGAATAAGTAAGGATTTGTGCAAATCTCTCTTCCAAAAAGGCTCTCCTCTCCCACCTCCTCTTTGTATTTATTTTCTTTCATGTTTGTATCTTGAATTTTTCTTCAATTAATCTTCTGTGTTATTTAATTTTCTTCTTCTCTTAATATTCCTAATTGGGTTGGAATCAATAGTGGATATGATATTGGGTTATACCCTTTCAATCCTTTGCTCATGAAAAATGTCTCCACGTTGACCACACCACCCATGTAAGAGTAGTTTTTTAGTGATCGATCTAACTTCTACCCTCTTAATTTAATTATTTTGAATCATTGAGATACTGAAATTAACTTAATATGATCCATGAATTATGTTTTTAAATTATAAGAAACTAAGAAAGCAATTGAACAATTAACACAAAAACACGCGAGGTCAAGATTTTGTGTAAATTGTGAGAGCGCGATCTTAATCGGTAATACAAGACCACACGGGATAAATTTGTAGAGTTAAAATGTTATCCCTAATCAGAAGTCATCCTCATTTATAGAATGGATATGTTCTCTAATTATCCACTGACCATAATATAACATTATAACAACAATCAAAGTAGGGTGCTGTGATTGTGTGTTCCGAAGCAAGCCTAGGGTTTAAGTAATTTCATCATTGTGGTTAAGTTAACTCTCATAGGGTTCGAGGGTTAAAACATTAGGAGATCATAATTAAGTGGATATTGATTTAAATGATAATTTGTAATAATTAAATGAAGAGATATAGTTAGATCGATTACACCTTTTAAAATATTTTCTAAAAAAAACATCTTTTTGTTGTGTCTTTTTAATCAAACTTAATTTCGAAATTAAAAAAAATGCAATATTCTTCTAGGAAACTTTTTCAAGTTTTATAAATGATAAAAAACCACCCCATCCTTTCAAGTAGTGTTTTAATTCTATTTTCTTTTAATTTTACAATACCTTTAAGAATTTGTTTTAATTTACTTCCTCCTTTGAGAGACGACCTTTGTCAGCCACTCTGCTGCACCTAAGTACTCAAAAACCACTAATCATTTGAGGGAACCCACGAAAACTTTCTTTCACCTCTACTTCATAAAGTATGTTGAGAACATTTTTTTCCTTCTTATAAGGATCTATATAAGTCTTATTATAGCATTGGAAGTTAAACATGTCCTTTCCATCCTTTTGAAAGAAAGAAACAGATTTATAGAAATGAATAACCAGGTTAGGGTAAACCAGATCCTAAATTTTCTCCTTAGCCACACAAACACTTTCCCATCCATTAGTTCTTATTACCTTAGAGGTAAGGGAGTAATACTTTGAAAATAATTTAGGGCATACAAGTATTTTCCTAAAGATCACCCAATCCTTTATTTCCTTGCTAATCGACATATGATCTACTGAGGATTCAGAAGTCATTTAGAGTGAAAGACACCAAGTAATTGGAACCAAGGCTTTGATGGAAACAAAACTTTATAACAAAGATCAATGAAGATGGTGCATCGCTCATAAACAAATCAATCCTTATATAGTCAAAGCTATGATTTTTTAGCTTCCATAAGATAATCAGATGACTGAAAAAAATGATCAGATCTGACGGTTGAGGATGGGTGGAAAAAATGGATTCTGGTATTTTAAAGCAAGGTAAACTAGGAATTGAAAATTTTAAAATACCAACAATTGAAAATTAAAATTATGAGATGAAATGTAAGAATGTGTACCTTCTTGAATACTCTAAATAACTTATCAGTATTATAATAATTCTCTTGGAAGTTTTAGATTTCTATATTTCAATTCTGAAAAAGCCAATTCCGAGAATTTCAATTCCAGAAATTTAAATTCCAAAAGAAAAAGATAAACAAGATTTTTTTGAAAGAAAAATATAATTTCTTAAATAAAGAATATTTTCTTATAAAAAGAAAAATAAAGAAAATAAACAAGCATATGTACTCCTCCTGAAATAAGAAGTGACTTAATGTTAGGAGATGATTTAAATAAGAAGTAGATATGAATGATTACCTCACAAATATCATTCCTAGATTCTATTTAATATATTCAAATATATCGGAAGATAAAGGTTTTGTAAAAATATCAGCAAGTTGTTCTTGAATTTCGATGAATTGAAGACTAATATCTCCATTAATTGTGTGATACTTAAGAAAGTAATGCCTAATATCTATGTTTTTACATGATAGTGATGTGCATGGTTTTTACTTAGGGAAATGGAACTTGTGTTATCACACATTATTTGAGTTTTAGTAAAACTCATACCATAGTTTGTGAGTGTTTGTTGAATCCACAACACTTGATCACAACAACTTCAAGATGCTACATATTTAACTTCAGCAGTGGAAAGTGCTACAAAATGTTGTTTCATACAAGACCAATAAACTAAGGAATCTACTAAGAAATGAAAAGTTCCAAAAGTACTTTTCCTATCTATTTTACAACCACCAATGTCAGCATCTGGGAAACTTTTAAGTTCAAAATAATTTCCAGAAGAATAAAATAGTCCCAAATCTAAAGTTCACTTTAAATGCCGAAAATTTATTTTTATAGCCTTTAAATGGGATTATTTATAATTTTCTTGGTATCTTGAACATTAGAATACTAAAAAAATTAAGTCAGGTCGACTAGATGTTATGTAATGTAAACTTCTTATCATCCCTCTATAAGATGTTTGATCCACAGGTTTCCCTACTTCATCAATATCAAGAGTATTAGAGGTTTCGATAGGAGTACTTATACTCCTAGTGTTGTCATACCCAAACATCTTAATATTATATTTTATATACTCATGTGGAGATATGTAAGTTCCCTATGGTTTTTTAGAAATTTGAAAACTAATGAAAAAAGTTAACTCACCCATCATACTAATCTCAAACTCATATTTCAAATGATTCACAAAGGAATTATTTAAGTATTATTGAGATGATCTAAAGATGATTTCATAAACATAAATTTTATCAATCAAAACATATTTATTATTTTTATTGATAAAAGGGTTGGATCAATGTTTCCATTAACATAGTTATTTTGAAGCAAAAATCCTAAAATTTTATCATACCATGCTCTAGGAGCTTTTTTAAGTCCATATAAAGATTTTGTAAGTTTTTAAACAATATTAGGATATTTTGTATCTTTAAATACAGGGGGTTGATCTACATAGAATAACTATTGTACATAACCATTAAGAAAAGCACACTTTACATCCATTTGATAAAGTTTAAAATTAAAGAATACTGTAAAGGATAGAATAACAAAGATAGATTCAAGTCTTGTTACTAGAGCATAGGTTTCTTCATAGTTTATACCTTCTTGCTGGTTATATCCTTTAGCAACTACTCTTGATTTATTTCTCAAAATAATCCCATTTTCATCGCATTTGTTTCTGAAAACCCATTTTACTCCAATAATAGAATTTTCCATAGGTTTTTTAACCAAGGTCCAAACATGATTCCTTACGAATTCATTGAGTTCATCTTGCATAGATTTTATCCAATATTTACCACCCAAGTCTTCTTCAGGAGTCGTTGGTTCAAATTGGGAGAGAAATGAAACATGTTCAACTTCGTTCTTTAAAGAACTTATAGTTCTAACGGGTTGATTAACATTACCAATGATATTATCACTATGATGATTTGTAAGTAACAATTGACTTAGCTTTTGAAAAACTTGTTCATCAACATAGGGTAGAAAATCATCAGGATTAAATTTTCCAATAATATTTTCATGAACATTATCCTTGACTAAATAATCATCTGTCAAAATTTGGTGATAATTTTTAGAAAATATATCAAAAATAAGTTCAGGTTGATTGAAAACAAAAGGATCATTTTCATCAAAATTAACATGTACTGTTTCTTCCACAGTACAAGTGTTTTTATTAAAAACTCTATATGCCTTAGAATTAGTAGAATATCCTAATAAAATTCATTCATTGGATTTAGGTGAAAACTTATCTAAGTTATCCTTGGTATTCAAGATGAATACTTTGCAATCATAAACTTTTATGTAAGAAACTTTTGGTTTTCGTCCAGTCCATAACTCATAAGGTGTCTTATTATGAAAAGGTCTTATTAAAACTTGATTTATAGTATAAAAAGCAGTACTCACAGCTTTAGCCCAAAAATGTTTGGCTATAGAATATTTATTCAACATGGTTCTAGTAATATATTAAAGAATACTCTTTTTACTTTAGACAAAACCATTTTGTTGATGAGTTCTTGGAGCTTAAAAGTTACGAGTAATACATTTTTTACTACAAAAAGTTTCAAAGTCAGAATTTTTAAATTCTCCACCATGATCACTATGAATAGTTATCAACGGTAGATTTTTATCATTTTTAACTTGAGAACTAAAGTTTTTAAAATAAGAAAAATCTTCAGATTTATTTACAAGAAAATAGACCCAAGTAAATCTAGTGTAGTCATCAAATAAGACAAACACATAGTATTTGTCTCCAATACTTCCAGTTTGTGTTGGAAAAAATAATTCCATGTGCACTAACTGAAAGGAATTAGATGATTTAAGTTCACTTATAGATTTAAAGATAGATTTATGTTTCTTGCCATATTGAAAAGGATCATATACTTTTGATGAATAAAAACCAAGTTCTGGTAGATCTTGAACAAGTTCTTTCTTAGAAAGTTTACTAAGATTCCTTAAGTTACAACATCATATCATTCTATGCCAAAGCCATGATTGATCTTCAAATAAACTAAGGCAAGGTATATATTTACATCTAAGGTCTTCTAGGTTTATGTTGTACACATTCTCATGCCGAAGGGCAGAGAGAATAAACTCATCCTTGGAATTGTGAACTAAAAATTTATCATTTCTAAAATTCCCAATGAAACCTTCATCACATAATTGGCTTATACTAATGAAGTTATGCATAAGGACTTTTACAAAATTAACATTCTAAATAATAGATTTACCAAGAATAATAATGTTACCTATACTAATAATTTCTCCTTGAGAGTTATCCCGAAAAGTTACTTTTCCACCTTTAGTCTTTAAAATATTTTTGAAATAGTATTTTCTACCAGTCATGTGCCAGGAACATCCACTATCTATGTACCATAAGTTGTTGGTACTTCCTTCATTATCCTGAAAATTAAAGAGTTAGATTTTCAGAACCCAAACTTTCTTGGATCTGGAATTTTTAGATAATAAAATCTTGGGTATCCACATTTGTAGAGACCCAAAGCTTGACGTACATGGACATTAAATTACTTTTGCGGAATACTTAGTATATAACAAAAACACACACACAAGGACCGTAATAGTTTAGTGTCTTTGGAAACTCGGAACGTAATATTCTAATCATGGTGAAAGATCTTCAACATCTCCCATAAAGAGATTCCATTTTTTTCTTACCTAAAACCTTTATTTATATCCTGGGGAAAAGAAAACATAAAAGGGTGAGCTCAAATGCTCAGTAAGGGTAAAAAAAAATATAAATCACATCATATTCATAAGAACATAACATTTTGGAAATCTTAACCTGCAAAAGAGATCATAATATCATAACATGGGATAAATCATAGTAGTGAAATGTAATCCCAATAATCATAAATTAAAACATGAAACTTTGTGGAATACACACATAATCATAGAGAATCATTTCTTATTAGTCAAGACTCATTGCCAAGACTATCTTAGTGGATAAAGTCCATTTCTGAACCGAGTTCACTCCTCGTTTCAGTCCTATTTCACTGAACCGGTTTAACCTTCCGTTCCAGCCATGTATATCTCATGAGATATAAAATCTTTACCCAATTCATTGGAGGGAGATATAGGTCCCACCCATCTCATAATGATACCATTCTTATGTGTGCCACAAAATCATAAACCATACATCATAGCATAACCCATGTAATAAAAATGGTATTCTTAAACATCATGACATCATAAAACAATTCATATAAGATAAAGGAATTCATAAAAATAATTCCCTCACATCATAATCAAATCAATGTGATAATAGGGATAGAAACATAACCCTTTATTATCTTAGATGGAATTTTTTTTTGATAAAACACTTGAACTCCATTCTTGAGGAAAATATCCTTTCTACTTCAAAAACATTTTTCCTTTCTTAACATGTCATAAAATTTTAAACTAAAAGAAGTTGATTAAAAATAAAATTGAAAACTTGTAAATGAATCTTCTTGGAAATAATGTTTTAAAAATCTATTCATGTCGTATAAGTTAAAAAAAACATTCTTCTCGTACTTTTGTAGGAAAAGTCAAAAAGCAACTCATACGAAAAACGACAAAAGATTCCTTTCATATCTTTTACTAAAAACTCACCGAAGGGTAAAATTGGATATAAACTATTTTAGAAGGATATAAATATTACATATTGAGGAAACATGGATTTGGATGATAAAATACACCCCAGTAAATTCCAAAGTATAAACAATCTCGGATAAAAATGAGATTGTGATATTTCCTTTACCTTAGGTATGATTTTCTTCGTAATTGTCCGAACCTCCTATATAATGATTTAAATAATTTCATTGACTTATTCCATAATCATACTCATTGTTATGATATCATATATGGTCATATTCTTAGATTCTTATTAGTAATATTTCATTGTTACTTGTTATTCGGGTGTTTATTGCTTTTTGTTCTTATGCGTGTTTTATCGAATAAATTCTTATTATTATTTTAGGTTATAGATACCTAATTTAAAGAATGGTATTAGTGTAATATATATCATATTCATTCACTCAATTCATTTATGTAATAATTATGTAATGAAAATCATGTAGAACAAGTCGCATCACATCGTGGAGACGGTATTCTGTACATACACACGGGCGATGATATCATTACCATGATTGTGGAATTGTATTGGAGTGTATGTATACTATTTGAGAATCAATATCACTTTACAATAATCATATATAGTCATTATTTACACCATTATACCCATCCAAGTAAGGTGGTGGCGGAAAATAGATTACACCACGGCGTGGAGACGGTATTCCATACGTACGCACGCGCGGTGATTTCGTTTTCCGTAGGATGGATAGATGGTGAAATAGGGTTGTTTCATAATTATAATAACATATAAGTATATTAATGATACTGATTTTATTACTTCATAATGAAACAAGTAAAGAAGAATAAGTGGAAGAAGAAATAAAGTTGAAAGAATCGGTAACGGACATTACCTCTTCTTTGAAGCGCTTCTTTGAGACATCCTTTTAGGGCACTAAAATTGGTCTTTGAAGAAGACCAGAACCCCTAGTATGTTTCTAGGGAAGTGTAGAAGATAATTTGTCAGGGTTTATCTGAGATTTAAGTCTCAAAGTGGTGTGAGTAAGAGAGGGAGGAGGTGCCCTTTTATAAGGGAGGAGAGGGACTCCTTTGGAAAAACTAAAAATATTATTTTATTATAAAGACAAATTCGGTTTTAAATAGATACAAATTGATTTATTTCAAATATAAGGTGGATATGGGTCTAAATAATCTCATACAATATAATTTAGACAAGTTTAGGGCATTATATTAACCGTATCGTTTAGTTTTAACTCTTAGTTAATTAGATTGACATTTACCATGTCACTTTGTATTTTTATATTATATAGTTAATAAACTTACCATATACATCCAAGCGAACCCCAAGTTGTTTATTATTAATATATATAACCTTATATAAGTCATGTTTCCGAACCTTAGATTTTTATAAATAAAATAACAATTAATAATATAATACTTTTTTTAAAAACTATTTTATGTCAATTTTGACACTATTTGGTAATTGCTTTTTGTGAAAATCATAACAGAATGATTAGTTCTAAGAAAGTTAATTAAATCAATAATAACATGTCATATTAACCTAGAAAATCATTTGAATTCATAAAAAGTCTCAAATCACATTTATTTTGGTATTTATAACATCGATTATGTCAATATTTCATTAATAAGATAATTACTACATCATCATTGTGTCATAAATAAATTAAATTATTTATTGTCTAAAAATTAAAAATAAAATACCATTATTTAGGAAATCTTTTTAGAGTTATAATGAATACTTATAGTCGAATTTATCTTATGTATAACCCTATATTAAAAATTATTTACTTATTAAACTTTGATTTTAACTATTTCAACCCTTCTTTAAATAAATTAATAATAAATGTCCTAATCTAATCCATGTGGGCCTAAAGGGTCATATTTTATTCCTAAGGTTGTTTTTGTTCGAATTACACTTATACAATAGAATTAGGACATGTTTTAGGGTAATAATAATATCATTTTTACCCTTAATTACCCTATTTACTTTTAACAGTGGTAAAAAAAGTAAAAAGTCACTATTCACCAAAAAATATTTTCATCTTATTGAACCACATTTTACTTACTGACATCAACCGTGTCTCTCGGATTTTTGAAATTCCATTCACAAAAGCGGTAAAATGAAGTTTTATGTAAATTTGAAAATTTTCCTAGGAGGTGGGTAAAAGACGGTGAAAAGTTCAATAAAATTTTTATATATCTAAAATTATTATAAAATGACTCCAATGAATTGAATTGAACTTATATAGTTATTATGTATCAATTTTTCCCTAAAATAAATTTAATTAAAATAAATAATTATTTAAATAAAAATTCGGTATTTAAATAGTAACCCAGTGTTTTCACTATTCATAAAAAAATTGAAAGTTTTCAGAAAAATACCAAAATTTTACCCTAGGCTAATTTTGATATTATGAATCCAAAAATGAAGTCAATTTTCAAAAATAAAATTTATAAAATTTCAAAAAGTGGGTATTAATATTTATAACGGCTAGTTTTAATAATATTTTAATAGCATATCATTGTTTAGCGAAACTCGGTATTGCGTACAACACATGCTATCGTGGAAGGTCGCGCTTGCGTGTAATGCAATCCAAGTTAGGGATGCATGTTGTGCAAGCTCCTTTTGGTGTAGCGTACAACAAAATACATTAATGAAATTAAAAAGAATATTTTTCATAAAATCTTGGGGTGTTACATTCTACCTCCCTTAAAATGAATTTCACCCTTGAAATTCGTCGGGGTTATAAATGGTTTACTACTCAAAAGTTTCTTTAATAGAAACCCACATCGTAAAAAGGAATACCAAAACATGGCTTTAAAAACTAAAGTATGAAATGTAATGGTTACCCAAATTAACTAATCACTAGGTTTCCACATAGGAGAACATAGGTGAAAATATGGATATGAAAGAGAAATCTAACCGTCATGTTCTGATGGAGAGTGGTAGAGAACATGGCTATGAAAAATCCAACAATCACAAAGCCATAAATTTGTGATGATCTAGGGTACCATCTAATTCATTGGATATAAGGGCACTAGGACAACATTTTTGGTTTTCAAGATCATTTCCCTAAAGTTGAAGAATTTGAATTAGAATAAATACTTACTTTATTTTGGTACAATCTCACTGTTGTTTGTGATTTGAACAGTTTACACTTCATCTCTTAAAGAAAAAAAGTTGAATTTGTTATTCATGAAGTGTTAGTAGATCATGTGATAGAATGATGGGTCATTCCATCTGTTTCAAACAAAAGGTTAACAAAAGTTATCAAATATACATAAGTCCATCTATGGTGAGGTTAATCGTATACGATTACAAGAATGAACTTATACTTCATATATCATACCACTTAATAAAATAAAAATAGTTTCTAATAACCAGGGACTTCCTATAGGCCAGTGGTAGGTGATAAAGGCCAGTCGCACTTCGGTTGTGGGTTCGATTCCCACAGCCTTGTCTGACGCGATGGGCTGTCGCTCGTCCTGCATGTTGTCCTTTTTCTAAAGCTATATTACTATAACATCCCATCAATAATATCGGAAAAATTTCTATCCTTAAACAATAATAACTTATGTCCAACATAATCCATTCCAATCTTTAGGCTTATCTAAAATACTTCGGTCCAAGATCATAGTATAAAGAAAATGATTACTTGAAATGTCACATAACAATCACGTGAATGCCATCATTTATCCCCCATATATGATAAGATATATCTTGTTGGTAAAATTACAAACATGTGAATACCTTAATCATGTATTCTCTTAAATAATAAATACCCATTGAACCTTAGTGAAAACATGAATGCAGTTAAAAGTTAACACTTTCCACAAACCAAAATCCTCAAAATTCTTTATACTCAAACCATGATATCACTTAGTCCTTATATCAATCATGAGCTCATGAATACAATCAAAAATCTCATTATCTTCTTATCCCTTCATTATGCGCATATCATCTGCTTACCAAAAATATCTCAATCATTTTCCATGGTTACCGGTACTATAAAATTATTGAAAACCACAATAGACCAATACATAAATATTCCAATATTCCACGATACTATATACAACATTATTTTGGAATCCCATTACATAAACACTTAATCATTCCACCACATCGTTTTCATATTCAACATCACCAATAGTGATCGCATGTGACTTCCCTTTGTCCTTTGCCTTAAGTGGTTGCTCATGTCGATCATCATTAACCCTTGGATTAAGGCATTGATTAGCATAATGCCCCATTTCATTGCACTTGAAGCATTGAAGTGTTGTTGGTGCGTTCTCTGCAGTCTTTTCTCTATTCACACCATTAGCAACCCTTTTTCCATTACTTCGACACTCATCTACTCGATGACCTTCTTTTCCACACTTGAAACATTTTCTAGTCCCTTTAAGACAATCTCCACCATGCTTCTTTCCACACTTTGGTCATAAGGAAACATTCATCTTCTTTTCACCATTATTCTGAGATTTCTCCTTGAAATCCATCTTTCGTTTCTTGTCAAAACCATGAGATGGATATGTAACACCAACTTCCATTTCTACCATAATAGCATAGTGCACAATTTCTTCATAGCTACTGAAGTCTTTTATAGCTAATTCCCTTCTAAGATTTGGTTTTAAGCCACTAAAGAATCGATCAAATTTACTTTCAGGTTGGATGATAAAGCTAGATGCATACCTTCCAAGACTTGTAAAATTCGCTTCGTATATACCAACAGATTCATCATCATTTTGCTTTAGTTCAAGAAACTCCTTCTCCATCTTTGTTCGAAGAATACGAGGGAAGTACTTATTGAAAAAATAAGTTCTTGAACTCGTCCCATTCCATGGACTCAATTTAATCTCTTGGCCTCGTATTCTTGATAAGATTCCACCATTGATCAGCTTCACCTTCCAAATGATATACTGCTAAGATGACTTTATCATGTTCAGAACATTGAAGAACTGAAAATATCTTTTCTGTGGTACTGATCCATTGTTCAGCAACAAGTGGATCAGAAGACCCACTGAAAGAAGGTGGGCATTGCCTCATGAAGGACTCAATAGAATATTGTTCCATTCTCTACTCATTTGGATGTCCAGAATGATTCATAGCTTGTGTAAGTATAGCAATAAGATTTTTCACTCCATCTCCCATAACGTTGGTTTGTTTAGGAGGACAATCATTGCATCGTCCATTACATTGATCAATACGGTTCCTTAGGGTTCTAGCCATCGTCTAAAACCCAAAAAGAATAGTGTGGGAGGAAAAAATCACGCTAGGGAAAACAAAATAATAAAGGGGGAGTACCATAAATATCTAACATCTTAGGTTTAATTCTAAGATGTTTAGCGCAATTCTAGGACTATAACGTACACTTAACCTTAGGGTCATCCCTAGAAATACCTTAGAAATATCTCTAGGGATCTCACTAAAGTTCTCGCATCCTAGTTTCAAAAGGTTGACTAAACCTTTCCTATGATACCAACTGTAGAGACCCAAAGCTTGACGTACATGGACATTAAATTAATTTTGTGGAATACTTAGTACATAACAAAAAAACACACACAAGGACCGTAATAGTTTAGTGTCTTTGGAAACTCGGAACGTAATCTTCTAATCATGGTGAAAGATCTTCAACATCTCCCATAAAGATCTTACATTTTTTTTCTTACCTAAAAACTTTCTTTATATCCTGGGGAAAATAAAACATAAAAGGGTGAGCTCAAATGCTCAGTAAGGGTAAACAAAATAAATATCAATCCCATCATGTTCATAAGAACCTAACATTTTGGAAATCTTAACTTGCAAAAGAGATCATAATATCATAACATGGGATAAATCATAGTAGTGAAATGCAATCCTAATAATCATAACTTAAAATGCGAAACCTTGTGGCATACACACATAATAAGAGAGAATCATTTCTTATTAGTCAAGACTCATTTCCAAGACTATCTTAGTGGAGAAAGTCCATTTCTGAACCGAGTTCACTCCTCATTTCAGTCCTGTTTCACTGAACCGGTTTAACCTGCCGTTCTATCCATGTCTATCTCATGAGATATAAAATCTTTACCCAATGCATTGTAGGTAGATATAGGTCCCACCCATCTCATAATGATACCATTCTTATGTGTGCCACAAAATCATAAACCATACATCATAGCATAACCCATGTAATAAAAATGGTATTCTTAAACATCGTGACATCATAAAACAATTCATATAAGATAAATGAATTCATAAAAATAATTTCATCACAACATAATCAAATCAATGTGATAATAGGGATAGAAACAGAACCCTTTATTATCTTAGATTGAAAATAATTTTGATAAAACACTTGAACTCCATTCTTGAGGAAAATATCCTTTCTACTTCAAAATTTTTTTTCCTTTCTTAACATGTCATACAATTTTAAACTAAAAGAAGTTGATTAAAAATAAACTTGAAAACTTGTAAAGGAATCTTCTTGGAAATAATTTTTTAAAAATCCATTCATGTCGTATAACTTAAAAAAACATTCTTCTCGTACTTTTTTCAGAAAAGTAAAAAGTACCTCGTATAAAAAACGACAAAAGATTCCTTTCATATATTTTACTAAAAACTCACCGAAGGGTAAATTGGATATAAACTATTGTAGAAGGATATAAATATTACATATTGAGGAAACATGGATGTGGATGATAAAATACACCCCAGTAAATTCCAACGTATAAACAATCTCGGATAAAAATGAGATTGTGATATTTCCATTACCTTAGGTCCGATTTGCTTCGTAAGTGTCCGAACCTCCTGTATAATGATTTAAATAATGTCATTGAATTATTAAAGAATCATACTCATTGTTATGATATCATATATGGTCATATTCTTAGCTTCTTATTAGTAATATTTCATTGTTACTTGTTATTCAGGTGTTTATTTCTTTTTGTTCTTATGCGTGGTTTGTCGAATAAATTCTTATTCTTATTTTAGGTTATAGATACCTAATTTCAAGAATTGTATTAGTGTAATATATATCATATTCATTCACTCAATTCATTTATTTAATAATTATGTAATGAAAATCTTGTAGAACGAGTCGCATCACATCGTGGTGACGGTATTCCGTACGTACGCACGAGCGATGATATCGTTCCCATGATCGTGGAATTGTATTGGAGTGTATATACTATTTCAGAATAAATACGACTTTACAATAATCATATATAGTCATTATTTACACCATTATACCCATCCAAGTAAGGTGGTGGTGGAAAATAGATTACACCACGGCGTGGAGACGGTATTCCGTACGTACGCACGCGCGGTGATTTCGTTTTCCGTAGGATGGATAGATGGTGAAATAGGGTTGTTTCATACTTATAATAACATATCAGTATATGAATTATACTGATGTTATTACTTCATAATGAAACAACTAAAGAAGAAGAAGTGTAAGAAGATATAAAGTTGAAAGAATCGGTAACGAACATTACCTCTTATTTGAAGCGCTTCTTTGAGACCTCCTTTTAGGGCACTAAAATTGGTCTTTGAAAGAAGAACATGACCTCTAGGATGTTTCTAGGGAAGTGGAGAAGCGAATTTGGCAGGGTTTGTCCGAGATTTAAGGCTCAAAGTGGTGTGAGGAAGAGAGGGAGGAGGTGCCCTTTTATAAGGGAGGAGAGGGGCTCCTTTGGAAAAACAAAAAATATTATTTTATTATAAAGCCAAATTCGGTTTTAAGTAGCTCCAAATTGATTTATTTAGAATATAAGTTAGGGATGGGTCGAAAGCCTCTCATACAATAGAATTTAGATAAGTTTAGGTCATTATATTAACCTTATCTTTTATTTTTAACTCTTAGTTAATTAGATTGACATTTACCATGTCACTTTGTATTTTTATATTATATAGTTAACAAACTTACCATATACATCCAAGAGACCCCCAAGTTGTTTATTATTAATATATATAACCTTATCTAAGTCATTTGGCTGAACCTTAGTTTTTTATTAATAAAATAACAATTAATAATATAATATTTGTTTTAAAAACTATTTTATGTCAATTTTGACACTATTTGGTAATTGTTTTTTGTGAAAATAATAACAAAATGATTAGTTCTAAAAAAGTTAATTAAATCAATAATAACATGTCCTATTAACCTATAAAATCATTTTAATTCATAAAAAGTCTCAAATTACATTTATTTGGGTATTTATAACATCAATTATGTCAATATTTCATTAATAAGATAATTACTGCATCATCATTGTGTCATAAATAAATTAAATTATTTATTGTCTAAAAATTACAAATAAAATACCATTATGTAGGAAATCGTTTTAGCTTTCTAATTAATATTTATAGTCGAATTTAGATTATGTATAACCCTATATGTAAAATTATTTACTTATTAAACTTTGGTTTTAACTATTTTAACCGTTCTTTAAATAAATTAATAATAAATGTCCTAATCTAATCCAAGTGGGCCTAAATGGTCATCTTTTATTCCTAAGGTTGTTTTTGGTCGAATTACACTTATCCAATAGAATTAGGACATGTTTTAGGGTAATAATAATATCATTGTTACCCTTAATTACCCTATTTACTTTTAACCGTGTTAAAAAAAAGTAAAAAGTTAACATTCACCAAAAAATTATTTTCTTCTCATTGAACCACATTTTACTTACTATCATAAACTGTGTCTCTCGGATTTTTGAAATTCCATTCACAAAAGCGGTAAAATTAAGTTTTATTTAAATTTGCAAATTCTCATAGGAGGTGGGTAAAAGACGGTGAAAAGTTCAATAAAATATTTATATATCTAAAATTATTATAAAATGACTCCAATGAATTGCATTGAACTTATATAGGTATTATGTATCAATTTTGCCCTAAAATAAATTTATTTAAAATAAATAATTATTTAAATAAAAATTTGGTTTTTAAATAGTAACCCAGTGTTTTCACTATTCATCAAAAATTGAAAGTTTTCAGAAAAATACCAAAATTTTACCCTAGTCTAATTTTGATATTCCGAATCCAAAAATGAAGTCCATTTTCAAAAATAAAATTTATAAAATTTCAAAAAGTGGGTATTAATATTCATAACAGCTAGTTTTAATAATATTTTAATAGCATATCGTTGTTTAGCGAAACTCGGTATTGCGTACAACACACGCTATCGTGGACGGTCGCGCTTGCGTGTAATGCAAGCCAAGTCAGGGATGCATGTTGTGCAAGATCCTTTTGGTGTAGCGTACAACAAAAGACATTAATGAAATTAAAAAGAATATTTTCGTAAAAGCTCGGGGTGTTACAACATTTGTTTATAAAATTAAGCTTTATGAAACCCAAGGGATTGAAATTTATTTAAATAACACTTATTCTTCGAATTCCCACCACTTTGAAAGTTAGTAAAAAAGTGGATCTTGAAGGAACAAAGTAATTGTTTCTAAAAATTTGTTTTTCATGAGAATAACCTAATCCTTGATTATTACCATGAGGTTGGATTTGAGAATACATCTTGTAAAAATATTCCTTACCAGAAGTAAAATTTAAAAGATGTTTTTTCAAGGAAAATATTTCTAATCTTAGTCTCAAGACTAAAGTATTATCCTCTAGAATAATAGATTTAGAGTTATGTTTATCCTCTAAAATAACTTTTTCTAAACACATATTTTTAGGATTCTTAGAATGTTTATCCTTATGAGAATTAACTTCCTCAGGTTTCTTAGAAAGATTTTCTAAAAAAACATTTTTCTTATCAATATATTTGGTAATATATGAAAAATATTTAGTTTAAATATATTCTCTAGAATTTGATTTTTCAAGTTTCTTAGAAACATTACAATTTATTATCTCAAGAAAATTTAAAAATATAGAAACTTCCTCATAGGAAGGTAAATCATTGTTTCTGTCTAATGAAGTGGATTCTTCATCTGAAGAAAAACCTCTATCAGGAAAATTTTCACTTAAAGACATATTGGTTAGGGACTCAGTAGTTTGTACCTTATCTACAAGAAAACGATTTTGAAATAGAGCTCTGGAAATTAGACTAATATTCTTTTTCTCAAAAGATTCATATTATGAAGAATCATCAGAAGAATCTCCACCACTGGAACTCTATGTGTCATTGGATTTCAAGACTTTTTTATGCTTTGATCTATATAAATTATTCTTGGTCCTTTCAGAATTCATATCCTTCTTGTATCTTTTCTTAAGGAATAAAAAATCTGGTATAATATGACATGTTCTTATGCATTCATAACATGTCACTTATCTATATTTCTTATCTTTTCCATATTTATTCTTATATCTATATAGAAAGTTCTTCTTTCCAAAAATCTTGTTCATTCTCCGAGAAATATTTTCTAACTTATTTTCTAAAGCTTCACTTTCACTAGATTCATATTGAATAATAACCTTCTTAGATTTAGATATTGTAACTCTCTTTGGAGTCTTGGATTTCATATGATTCGAATTATTTGTTAAAACAACACTTCCAATTCCATTCTTCTTTGTAATATTATCAGTATCTCTCTTCATTATGGTTTCATTTTGAAGAAGAGTTCCAAACAGTTCATCAAGATAAATCTGAGTAACTTTCCTATTCTCATCTATAGTTGTCCACTTGTAATCCCATTCATTAGGCATAATTTATATAATCTTGTATATAAGAATCTCATCATCTAAACCTTTATCTCTCATCGATTTTAAGCTGTTGATGATAGTCATGAATCTTTGTTCTACCTTACATATGGGTTATCCATAAGGAAAATAGAAACCATGATACTCATCTCTGAGCATAGCTCTTCTAGTTTCAATGACTTTGGATGTTCCAAAGTGAGTTACTTAAAGATTATTCTAGATAATATTTGCAACTTCACAAGATTAAATTTGGATATATATATTTCTAGTCATGGAACAAAGAAAAGTATTTCATACCTTAAAGTTTAGCTGGTATTCCAACTTTTTTGGATTAGTAAAGGTTCTAAGTTTCTTATTAGGAATCTTATAATCTCCAGTTAACATAATGTATTTTTTAACACCTCTTTTTATCATGAAGGTCTTCATTCTGCCTCTCCACTACTCATAGTAATTTCCATCAAAGATCAGTGGTCTAGTAGGATTGAGATTATTTAGAGATCCAACATGAAGTCCTAACATACTAAAAGAAAATATCTTTCCACAAATCTTATTAGCAGTAGAAGTCTATAAAAAAATATGAAGGAGTTAGGAACAAATTAATCTTGAGCAAGAAAACTTATATGTGAATATAATTATTTTAGAGACCTGCTCTAATGACAATTGTAGGATCGAATATGTAGAATGAGATGCTCAAATACAAGAGGGGGTGAATTGTATTCTTTAAAATTACTTTGGAACCTTTAATGTTGATAAAGTAATTTCTTAAAGAAAGTTTCTTAACATTAATGAATTATATTTATTAAGGTTCACTTTTAACTTTAATAAAAATTAGTTTAACAAAGATAAACAAACATTAAAAAAACCTCTTAAAGAAACCTTTTCTTAAACTTTACAACCTTAAGACAAAAACTTAAGAAATATTTTATTAAAGGAAATATTCTACCTTAATTCTTATAGAATCTTTAAACTAATCAGAGTAATGGAATTAGAAAGCATAAGAATGTTATACTTTCTAACTTTAACAAAGTTAAAATTAAAGCAGAATTAAAAAAACATGAAATAGAAAGCAAGTAACAATAAGATTCTTTTAACCCAAAAAGAAGGGTAACCAATAACCTTGGATAAAGGTTCATTTATTTATAATTTCATGAAATTTTGTCTTACCCAAACCCAAGTATGTCCTAAATCCAAAGATTAATATCTATCTTGATATCCCAACAAGCCCACAATTTAGAAGGAAATCGGAACCTCTATCTTCCAAACCCAGAAGCCCATGATCCATGTGATCGGAGTCTGCACAAAGAAAGTCTAAACAAGTTGCTAATGCATAAACAAGTTTTTCAAGACATCTTCATGAAGTAATGATAGTTATAAGAGCCTCTCTCTCTAGAAATCACTTCACAAACTTCAATCACTTTTCCATAAACTGTTCATCATTGAATTTCCTCTATCATCGTATATGGTTCATTCAAATGAACTTGTATTTATAATAAAAACTTCTCAACGGTCATCTCCACTCCAACGATCATATTTTACTTAAATTTCGGAGGGACCTATACATGTTTCAAACATACAACAGTTATTTTATAATAGATTTTATGACATCTTTTCATGTATAAGAAAAAATGTTAAGTTTAAGATAAATGTTAAGTATAAGAAAACTTAGAATTCGATAATATTGAAATGATACATTAAGAAACTATAGCATTATCAAAAAAATAGAATCAAATTTATACTAGAATCGGTATCATAAAACAAAATGAAATTTGTTCTGGAATCAGTATCATAAAACTGAATGACATTTGTACCAGAATCGGTATGATAAAACAGAATGACATTTGTACCAGAATTGGTATGATAAAACATAATGACAATTGTAATGGAATAAGTATCATAAAAGAGAATGACATTTGTACTAGAATTGGTATCATAAAAAATAATGACATTTTTATCGAAATTGGTATCATAAAATAGAATGACATTTATACCAAAATCGGTATCATAAAATAGGATTAAATTTGTACCGTAATTGGTATCATAAAACGGAATGACATTTGTACCAGAATCAGTATCATAAAAAAAATGACATTTGTACCAGAATCGGTATCATAAAATATAATGAAAAAACTATAAGGAAATTGGAATGTCAAATTCGGAACTTAAGAAAAATTTCAGAACATTAGAAAAAAATGTTTTTGTGATTTTCAAAACATAAGGCCATGAGGAATGGAGAATTCATAATATAACCTTATTGACTCAAAAATGTTTTCATTATCTAGAATAGAGAGGTTTTTTGTAAAAAAATATGGTTATTAGTGACAAATCATTAGTTAAATACAAATTAAATTAGGGAAAAATTAATATTCACTTCTAATATTGAAAGTAATCAACCCTGAAAAATCCCTTTATGATCATCCTTTATCAAATCATGTGGTTTCATTTATATCATTTTATATATTGTGTTTATAACATAAAACCACAATTCTACTGTGTTTATACTCATATACCTTTAAGGTATTAGTTGAAACCATAAAATAATTCATTGACTATGATTGAAGATTTTGTTATTTGGGTCTTTCTACATAAACAAAAATCAATATGGAAATAAATTGAAAAATCAATGTGAAATAAATGTTTTTATGATTATTCTGTGTTATTCAAAAAAACTTCATATCCTTGGAATTTTTTATGTGATTTCAATCTACCATTGTGAACCCAAAGAACTTCATAATTTAAATGGTGATGGAGTAATGATCATTTACTGAATCATCGCATTAATGTAATTCCCAAAACATGCTCATTTTAGTTTGATTGTGGAACAATAATAAAATACTCAAATATATATGAATATAGGGTGGTTAAAAATTACACTCACATAGAGAAGTAAAAATTATCATTCAATAATTACAAATAAAATGCTCGAGACTATATCAAGATCCTCCCTCAGGGATTATAATGACTATAATGCTCCATGGATAGGGATAAAAACATATTATTTTTATAATTTAATCCCAAAACTCTTTTCCACACCTCCATTAAATAATATTTTTCATCTAAGGAATAAGATAAATTTAATTCACAATTAAATGAAATTTTACCTAAAATAAATCATGTGTTTAAGGTGATTGGTGTTATATTCATGGTAGATTTTTTCCCACTATTTTTTCCATCTAGGAAAATAAATAATGGAGTAATTTATTAATGGAATTTGGTTTTGGATTTGGTCCTTGATATTTCCATCTATTTATGTTATAAGTCTCTCAATTATAGTTCTATATCTAAACATATAACCCAACACAACTGAAATGTTCAATCTACCTATCCCATAACATCATTTATTTTTTATCCCCATTAGTCTTATTATTGATGGATATACCTCTAGGACTAGATGAATAAATAATATCCACAGAATTATTCATACTATAATAGAAATTTTCTAACAGGTATCAGTATATATAATGATACCACAAAAATAAGAACATGTTATCCAATTAGGTCAATGTGTAATTTCACATTTTGAGAATGTTTTAATAAAATGAATTAAAAATATATATCAATTTCAAAAGTATTTAATAATGGGATACTAAAACCAATTATAATTTAAATCAAAATTATAATGGTAATGTTAAACAATATATCAATGTGTGATCAATCATTTCATCAAGAGAATATTTAAGACTTATTAATTCCATAAAATCATGATCATATCGAGATGATATTATGTAAAATTTATTAAAAATGCTTGAATGATAATATATTCCTAAATATTAATATAATTATTTTAGTGTTGTGGCTAATTCATGGATGTATATCTCATAAAAGAGAATATTTTCATAATAGAAGAAATATAAGAATGAAATAAATAGAATTTCGGTGTGATCTGACTATACCTATTAGTTGTGAGTAAAATTTAATAAACTATTATGATGATTTTTAGTGAATAATCCCAAAATATATATTTTTATTGTGTGATAGGATTAAGAGGATATAATAATTTTTAACATCACACTTTGATATTCAAGGGAATTTCATAGAGAATATTTTCTAAATATTATTTATTTAGTTATTGAATGGTATTTAACTATTGGATAAGTGTGTATCATCATGATCGGGGTGTGGAAGGATAATCTCACACCATGACTAATTAATTCAAACCATTAGAAGTTAATTTCTATAAAATCAACTAGATAATGTTTAATTTTAATATATAGAGGCTGAACTAAATTTTCATGTTTGGATCAACATGATTATAATACGAAGACTACATCAAAATGTATTGTATACATAGAATTATATCATAGAATTAATGATGGAAGAGTTTATTGAAACCCTTGGGTAAAATTATTGGATAGATTGAAGTTTCTATGCAGACATCTTAAAATAGTCCCATAAATAAATAGAATAAAGAAAATATTTCTGATATTCTTTAGAGATAAGAAGAGGATGATATATTGTGGATTTCTTTCAAACATAATTTTTAATTCATGTGATAATCCTTAATAGAATAATAAGTATATATATTACTATAATTGAATATATAATAAGTAATAGAGAAACATGATACTTATATTTTTGAATTACCTTTATTTAGAGAAGATATGATTTTTTCTGATATTATGGAAGAAAAATATACATCCCTCAAATTGAGGTGGTGATCACATCATAACTTTTAAAATTAGAGGTGTAGAAAAAGCGGAATTCAATGAAACATAAAATATAGATCTATGATACCATCATAATATCCTAAAGATTGTGTATAGACCTTCACATCAATATGATAATCATAACATTCTTTGTTTTTATGCTTGTAGGTGAAGTGGGAGAGATAATGGAATTAAAAGTGTTTCTATTCTAAAATAGGTGTCTTATGTGTGCCTTTGGATGAATATACCTTTTACTAAACACTTATGTCCACTAAATTGGTGTATATTCTTTTTTAGTACTCCCAAACACCAATATGTGTATGATCCTTAGATTTTCCATTAGTATTGAACCATGTAATATCAACATGTTCTGGTGATTTTTTATTTCAGGTTCATATTTATTATTTACTACAATCAGCGGTGAGAAAAAGGGATAATGTTGGTGTTCCATTATATGCTATAACAATATAATTATGGCCAATAAGACTAAAAGGAAAACAATTATAACCAATGTACACCCTAATTCATATCTCCACTCTTGTAGTGATATTAGGTAAATGTATTCCCATGAGTTGTTATGGGTAATAGGTATAGTGAAACATATCCATTATCAATTGTTAGAGGTAGAGTTATCCTAATTTGTATTTCCAAGAATGAGTTCTTCAATCTCAGTTAAGTATTGGAAAAAATAATGTAATTGAATATGGTTTTAGTTGAAAAATACTTCAATTGTTAAGGTTTTGAGTGAAAAAAATTACTAATGTGCGTAATCTAGTGGGGTTGTTAAGGATGAAGCTAATGCAATGTCGATGGGGAATCCCTTTTATTGGTAGATTCAATTATACTAGTGGGAGAATCATTATATGTATTTATTATTGATACTCTATCTTCTTATTTATTTTTTGATGGAACAAATGGATGTAGTATTATATAGAGTGAGTGGATAGTGGGTTTTGATGTGATGGAATAGGATCATGAATACGTTGGAAACACTATGTTAGAGGGTTGTGCACCTACATATTGATGTGTGTCCTCCACTAAGTGGGAGGTGATGATGGTCTTGAACTCGATTTGTGACCTACCTTAAGTAATATGGTGTGTTCTAGGGATTGATGTTCAACCCCCCCTGAGTGGTAGGGGATAGTCTTGGAAGAGATTATTAAAAATCTTGATTTGGATATTGTAGTATGTGACATGATGTGTGACCTCCTTTATATGAGAGGGGTGTTTTGGTACTTTATTTGGGATTCGAGAGGAAATTTTCTCATTCCCTAAGAATTCCTTATGGCATAAAAAGGTTATTCCTTCAATAATTGACCTAATGTAGATATTAAATGGGTTACTAGAGGATTTGAAATTGGATGATGACATGGTGTATATTTTTATTATTTTTAGAATTAATTTTTATTAGTACACACAATCTCATTTTTTATTATACTTATGATAAGGGATATTGTGTAGTGTTCTACTGGTTTTATTACTCACACCATGCATGGGAATCTTAGTGTGTGTGTAATTTTTTTTATAAAGGATCCTAAAATGGAATGGGTTTTATATTGGAACAATATGATGTTTAAGATAATTTGCGACATAAATTTACAATATGATGTATTTTGGAATCTTTTAGATTTTTTTTACATAATCCTTTTGATATTTTTTATCTCATATACTAGTCCACCATATGTAAGTATCCTTTGAGATGTATGTATTATAATGATAAATAAATTAATCATAGCATGTGATATTTTTATTTAAAATTATAATATCCTAATTTTCAAAAATTAGGTTTATTTATTTATTTATACATTTTCAATGTCATAATTTATAGTCACATGGTATCAAGGTCATAATCTCCCCATTTACTGACATGCACCATCGTATCTACTAAGCAGCATTTGTGTGTGGGGTTACATGCAAGAGGTCAATTCAACTATATCTCAAACCTAATGATTCATGTCGGTGAATAAAAAATTATCATAGGCCCTTATATATTTATTAATTATTATGTTCATAGTGTAATAGAGATATTATTGTTGGGACATAGTCATGAAGCTATGATTATTCTTTGACAACACATGTGTAGTATATGTTCAGGGTTCTGGGGAAATAAAATTTATTTTATCAGTTTTATATTTTTTATTATGGATATTAATTTTTTAATATTGTTCAGTTATGTTTTATTTTGGGGTTTCCCTCTTTCATAAGGTGGTGAGAGAGAGAGAGAGAGTTGGTTCATTAATCATGATTATTCTTGGAGGTTTCATGTACTAAAGTAGATATCCTTTTTTAAGAATTAAATTAATTAAATTCCAAAAAATATAAAATTATTTCTTTTCAAAAATAAATTATTAGTATAATATCATTAATTTAACCTAACCATACTAATAACTTTGATAAATATAACTATAAAAAGGTACATGTGCAAGCATCATGGGATGAATCCATTGGTGCATTCACTGGTTGGAGTATGTAGTGTTTCTAGGTAGAACATTAAGGTTAAAATCCTAGAGATCAGTCAAGGATTTCCATGAGGATCAAGATTCTCCTAATATACCATAAAATATATAGGTTATAAGAGCTTTAACTGATCAAAAATATTTTTTGTGGTTCATGTAGTTGGGTACATATAAATAGGAGTGTTTCATGTAGTGACACTTGTGGGTGGAGGTCTGCATTTGGGTGGACCAACCATAGTATACTATTTTTATGAAATTTATAAATATAACCATCTAAAATTATAGGTTATCTTTATTCCTAATAATTTTAATTATTTTTTTAGTTATTAATGTTATCATTGAAATGGTGGAGACTACTGATGATCAGAAAGTGATTTTATCGACTAACATAATTTATAGACCCACCAGTATATGGTGGGATATTATTTTTCATCCCATGTATATGAGGGACTGTGATTAGAGTTCTTCATGTATGTATTCATTGTGGATTTATTTCTTGAGTCTCTTATGTTAGAACATGGTTATATGTTTACTATATTAATATAGGGGATGAGGAAAATGACTATGCAACCATTGTTGCCAAGTTAGTGTGATTTCCCCCTATAATGATGGGGAATCTGGCCTAAAAATACCATAGGGTTTTGATTGGAATTTGAATATAGGTTTGGTCACCGATTCGGATTTATAACCTTAAATGTTACTCATATGAGGTTCATATGGAATTCACCATGGAAAAGGGTTTCACAAAATATAGTAAAATGATATATATTCCTTATTTTTATCTGGGGAGGTAGAGAACCTAATAATGTTTTTGTGCCTCTTCAAGTTGTAGGATGAACATATAAAATGATATGTGATTTAGTGGTTAGATTTACAGATTGTAGGGTAAGAATTACTCAACTCCTTCTATAGGATAAGTCCCACATATGTACTATTAGTGTGAGTGGATAGGGATTTTATAAAGTGTGCATCTGATTAAGACAAAGAATTACTATTCTAATTTTGGGTTGGGTTATATATGGGGATACTATTCAAGGATCACTCATAAGGGATATGGAAAAAGATAAAGGGAAACCATTGTCTTTAAGAGAACAATTTCAAATACATCAGATAGATATTAGGGATAAAACTTATTTACAAGGTTGTAGTGTAGGAAATGGTCTTAGGGGTAGTAGTAGTAACCACCAAGACATAGGGGTATATTACACATTCTATATAGTGATCATGGGGTTAGAGATGATAATAAAATATGGTTATGGTATACCCTTGGTAATATTCTCTAACATATGGACTTAATGGTCCATACTCTATCATAGTTGTAGTTATGTACCCATCATTTAATTATATTACTAAATTTTATATATGATAATACCATTAATTTATATCCTCTCAAGATGTGTATTTTTTTGGGATGGCCATATAGTTATCCCTAGTTATATGGGATCATTATAAAAATCTTTAGAATAAGACTGATTTTAATCATAGGTTCCCATCATTTGATGTAGTGGTTATTCCATATAGACATTTTTGGTATTACCACACACTATACATTATTATATTTGACATCATATATATATATATATAATGTATAGGTTGAATATATTCTAGGATCAGTTCAAATATAACAAGAGGCATGTGTCTTTTACCACCATTAAACTATATGAGTATGTTCTTATTGATGAATTGGAAGTGCAGACAGTTAGAGTGGGAGCCAGCCTTAGCCAAGTAGGGTCATATAGAAATGGTGGTGAGTATGGATCTCCTAGTGGATAAGGTGATAGTTCTAGACAGTTTCCTCTATTAATTGACCATATTGATGATGTTTTACTCAGGTAATTTGTGGGATTTCATCCACTGAGAGATATAGTGTTTTTAATCGACATTATGTCAGCTGTAAATCCAAAATTGATTACTTCATACCATATGTCACTAGATGAGTTAAGAGTGATGAGGTATTGATTAATGAAATATAGGTAATGGGATTTATTAATTTGAGTACCTCTCTATGGGGAACTCTAATTATATTATTCATGAATTAATATGCTACCATTCAATTATGCATGTATTTTTGAATGGTAAACCAGCTTACAATGAATATGAATTATCCCTGTATAATGATAGATGAAATATTTGAAAAATTGTGAAATTATAGATCATTCGTAATGACTAATATATGATCAGAATACAATAACATGTTGGTTTATATAGATTATATACAGAATTTTATGTTTAGGAGCATGTACTGGTTGTATGAGTACATTGTGATGCCATTCTGTCAAATTATATCACCCTTAGTGTTTATAGATCACATGAATTTTATTTTCTTACCACTTATTAGACTCCATTACCTTGTTTTTTAATGATGATATATTATTATACTCACATATCTATTAGATGAATTCCCACCACCTAGGTGTTTTAATGAGTATTATTTTGAGAACATCATATTTATTCAAAGTACTCTCAGTTTCACTTTTGGATTTAGTAAGTTGAATTTCCATGGAATATAATTTAAATGGTGGGGATATTGGTTGATAATGATAAAATATTGATAGATATGTATTGGTATTGATTCATGAATGTGTTTGTAATGTCCCTATAAAGGTACCCACACACGTGACAAAGTTAGGTTTCTTCCTAACCTAAGATAGACCTCCTCATATTCTAGAGGATTAAAAATAGTAGAGATAGTATAAATAATATTGTGGGTAGATTAAAACTCTATAATAGAGTTTAAATATGATAAAAAAATAAAATCAATCTGACATATATACACGAATTTTTTTATACATATATAAATATCCAATAGTGAAAATAATAATAATAAATCATGTAATTCCATAATTTATACAGAACAAAATAATGTATTGAAAAAATAAAAAAGTATACACCATTAAATTCTCTAAAACCCCTGGTTCCAAACCCCATTCCACATAGTATATCCATTATCTAATCCAATTTATCAAAGAATACAATCAAGTGTATGTCCCCTTATATTTGTTTATAGTTGCATCCATGAAATCTATCCAGGTTCCAAATGGCTCCAGAAGAGTTTTCACTAAAACATAATTGGTAAAAACCCATAGTGCCCAAAAAGTCTAGTCAGAATGTATACTGCATGAAATATTTAGAAAAAATGACCATTAATTAGTAAGTTAATGTATTACATCAAATAAGCCAGCTAACCCTATAGCTCCAGGTTGACACCTAGTGTTAGCTAAACCTATGTCAGCATGATTCAGGATCTATCCATCCTTTCAATATAGACCACTAACTTTTTGTAAGTCCATGTACAATTAATAATATCATATGGGAATTAACACCACATAAAACCCATAATTTCAATTAGGAAGGAACAATATGTACAACCTATAATTTATTCTTAGAAGGAACACCTAGTTAAACCTAAATTGTTTTCTTTTAATGGACACCATGTTCATCCTAAAATTCCATCTGTTAAGGAATGATACATTCAAACAATAAAAAATTTTGTGATGTAATTCCATGTGCAACAAAACATTTTATCCATAAAGGAACAACATGTCAAACACATAATTTTATCTAAAAAGGAACATCTTGTCTGACCTATAATTTCATCCAATAATGAAATATATGTCCAGAAAGTTATATCATCTATGAATGAATGTAATTTTCATCCCAATATTACTTCCACGGTCATTACGTAACCCATGTGTTATAACAATACAAAGACCCAAATTTCAGCACCCAAGCATCAACATTCCCAAAATGTTCTTATAATCATTATTTTTCAATTCATCAATTAACAAAATATAATTTCATTTACTCCATCTTCCAAAGGAATTCCAATAACCAAATACAAAGAAATCATCAATTTAACCAAAGTTAAATAATAATAAAATAAGTGTAAAAATTCCCATTTCAATTATCACTTTAGCATAATTAACATTTCACATATCATCATATCCCTCTTTAATAATTCCATTAAACCAATAATAATTAAATTAAAAGTTACCTATTTTAATTGATGAAATTTGGTCACATACTTTTCACTATTATTACCATGTTATTCAATTTAAATGTCAATTGAACATCCTAATTCACAATCCAAACCCATTCACATTTTCAAGCCAGAAAATAACCAATTTTTAATTATTTAGAGGACTCTAGAATCATTCATTTCATGTCCAACCTAGTGTAAAGTGATAGAACACCCTTCAGGTTGAATTAAGCCCTATTATCTATGATAGTATACCCACTTATGTCTGACGGAGGTATGTAAATATGGTCTCATTAAAATAGTGGGTTACTAATTGGTTTTGTTTGAAAAAATGTCACACTAAAGTGATCAAACTTATTGGACATACTATAGAAATAAAATATAGATTTTATGGATTTATTCAACACCACTGACATAGAATTAAGTTAATATGAATATAACTTCAAAATTAACATAGTAGAATTGGATTCCTCTTTCCTTCCCATCAAAAAACACCATGAAACTCTATCATCACATGAAATACTTCATAGATCTGTGTTTTTCAGGATGGGACTGTAATTCTCTAAAAAGGAATACTAATAAAATAAAAAATGAGAAGATAAATTGAGAGTATTAGTTTAGATATCTAGGGAATGAAAACCAATATCAAATTGAATATATATTTTGATTGAAAAGAAACCCCCAAATCAACAAAGGTATGGATTGAAATCATGATAAGGGAAATTGAGGATTTGGAGAAATGTTTGAAGAATGATTCCATAAATCTACTTAACACAACAAAAATCCTAATTTGAATAGCAGTTTCATTCTGTGAATATAAGAGATATCATGTACACAAAAAAATATATATTAAAAAGTAAAAATACCTAGAACCAGTACACATTTTGATTAATGTATCATTTTTATACTGTTTTATCATAGAAATCCTTTTCACTCACTAAATTAATTTCATGTAATGCTCCTAGATCATTTAAATTATATAAAAACACATGCACAACCTGAATTAGTTCATGTATCGATTTTCCCCTCTCCAATACCTTTCCCATATAATGCCCTCTATCAATATAACCTAACTAGGATAGAGACTCATTTATGGAATTTAAAAGGCTAAAAAAATATAATGTGGGATGTATGCACGAAAAAAACAAGTCTGAAAACATCCCCACCACAAAATGGATAGTCCCTGAGATGTACTCCTTAGCATCACAATGTTGTATTGGAGAACAAAATAGGACACTATTCCCACATATCTGAATCAATATAACATGAATCATATTTAATGCACCCATGTAATTACTATATTGTAACTAGAGGAACTTCCTCCACTTGAATATTCTTCACACTACGGTCCATGACACAGATCAAATGCTCCTTAAATAAGTCATTGAATAACTAGTCAACATCATAAACATCTATTAAGTGATAACTAATAGGGTGATATTTCTGATGTTATGACATGTGAAACACATCATTCATGGAACTACTATGCTATTTCTGGGGAAATGACATAACACTAGACCAACCCTCTCTACTATCTCAAACGACATGAAAAACATGGGTTCGTTCTTCCACTACATTTAGGTAAGAAATTTCCCTAGCATTCATGACACACAAACAAAAAACTGATGAAAAACTATGAACTCCAAAGATCATTTTTGATAGTTATTATATTATTTATTCCTACTCTACATGGTTACCAACTTATTTTTGAACGAATTGACCTACTCATATGTATTGGGTATGATATTTTCTCAAACAAGTACTGATTGAACCAACTCTCACTAACATAGACATGAATGATAGTTCCTTCCATAAAATTACTCTAATAGAGACATTTGTATTGATTCATGAAACCATATAATATATTAAAAATATATGAGTAACAAATTATTCCCAAAATAACCTTAAAAATAAAAAACAAATCCTTCTAATACATCATCAAGAATATTATTCATTCACACATATTGGTCTCCATTTTGAGGGTGGTAGGGAATATTCAGAAGAACCTATTTTCCCAAATCCTTCTAAAGTCCCTTCCAGAATCATGATGTGAAATAGGGTTCTCAATATAAAATGATTCTCTATAGAAAAATGTGAAATAAATCTCTCTCCCGTATGTAGAAACAACCCATATCATTGATGGATAGGTGGAATGGATTTAGATACTTTATTTACTTGATCTAAGATCAAACTAAATGAATTATTATTCTAGGGATTACTGAGTAGTAATGTCATTAAGTACATTTTGAAAGCATCACACTTTCATTTCTGAATTTTAAATGGATTCAATAACACATATGAACTCTAATAATAAGCCTTCACCTATTGACTGATGAAACATATCACCACCAGTCTCACTAAATTTTTATTTATTCTTAGCCATTAATTCTACCCATGTCGACCATTATACTTACTTTTTAGTGAAGGATGAAACACCCATTTAGATGAATGGGTCTCCCTCATCATATATAAACACAAGCTAGATAAAACCCATACTTAGTCTTGTATTAGAATATCACCACTTTAAAGGGACCACCCGGATGGTGGCACACAAATATATCTTGTTTCCCTCATAGATAAACCATAATAATAAAAAAAACTATATCTTTTAATGTAGTATTGGAGGATGGTTATAATATATTTTGATGTGAGTCATTATTTCCCTAAGACTCTTCAACATCTAGATGCATTACTGTAGAGAGCTCTATCATTTAACACTCATCATAAGATTCATGCATTGTCCCTATCTAAGACATATGGATTATGGAATCAATAAAAAAACTCCCCATTCTTATAATATATTCCTACTTAGAAACGAAATAATATAAATACTCAAAATACCATATATGTCAGAGGCTTAGGTCCCATTATGAATCAAATTACATGAGGCTCTTTTTATTTGTGTACAACACAATCCTCTCCCCCAAAATATGATTCCACCAGCATCACAAGGCATATAACACAATATCTGACCCCTATTTTTGAGTATGATAATTCCTCTCATTAATTATCAACTACATGGAACCATAAGAAATCTCTCAATCCACATGCATTACAAATTTTTTGATTCCAAATTCAAAAGTGTCATAATATATGTTATATTCATTACAAGACTCAAGTAAGGTGAGGATCAACATTGTGGTCATTGTTTTTTTAGCCCCTAGAAATACCTCTCACAATTATATGACCAATGACACATCATAAATTTCTGGGTAATCCCAAGAAATAGTATATCCAGGTAAGAGAACTCATGAATTAAATTAATGTAATATATTAGAAGACCATGAATGGTCTGATTCACAAATACATTAATAGGAAACTCCAAAGACACCGTAACTGCAACCCTCTCAAGGTATACTAATAGGATAACCCCTGAATTATGTAACCTATAAATTTATAATTTTGGATCTGTGAAATCAATTTAGATATCAAATCTTATAGTTGATTCTCAATTAGTATACTCAAAAAATATGTCAAGATATTCATCATGGTCTTCAACATACTATGACTAAAAAATTATTACATCAATAAAGACCACCAAAAATGATATGGAAATAGATGGAAAATAATATTCATCAAGTTTAATAATACACAGAGTGCCTTCGCCACACCAAATTGTACCAACACAACCTCATATTGGGAAAATGTGCTCTTAAATAATTTTGGGGTATGTATAAAGGTCTCACACACATCTTTTGGTACCCCAACCAAATTTATATCATATATAAGATAAATTATCATATCATATAATTAAAAAAATAATTGATTCATGGATGGTGACACCAATTGTCGGCCCTCTTTAGGTTCAATCTAGAATAATCCACACATAATCACAATATCCATCCATCCTTCATTATAGAGAGAATGGAAGAACCCTATTGTGAAGTAATATGTCATATGAAACCCTATTATTCCAAATCATCTACCTATACATTCAAAATTCAAATATCTTCTACTATTTTCTTTTATGGAATGATATAAATTGGATCAGCTCATGAAACCCACTCGATCGGGAACTATATCTTCTTACTGTGCAGTATTCTAATGAACTATTCAAAAATGACATTATGAAAAAATAAATATTATATAATAAATTTACCCTTCATATTACCATCATAATCCAAAAAGATTATTTCTGTTTGGGCCATGAGAAAATCCAATCGATACTATATTCATTCTTCATTACCAACTTCAAGATCCCATTATCCCTTATAGGTATAGCTTATACTACAGAGACAATAATGCTACTATTATCTGATAACCATTGATATGAGACTGGTACAAAACTATCTAAGTGCTATTGTGATTCAAATCAAATCATTTCCTTTTTACCCCAAAATTATCTCAAATGAAGTGAAAGACACCAGTTTTTATGACACTCACTGAAATGTATGAAAACCTTTGATCAAACCCCTAGAAACATATTGGGGTACCAAACACCATTAAAACTCTCTAAAAAACCCCCATTCCATATTCAAATTTAGTTTATAAAAAAATAATATAAATATCCTATATCAAAAAATTTAGGAATGGCTAGATGATACAATAATTATACCTCTAATAGTAGAAGGTATTATGAAAAGATTAGCTAGAGTATACATTATATCATGAATAGAACTCCACTCTCTTCCCTATGAACCAATATAGAATTCCCATTATTGTCCATATGGGTTGTACTACTGAACCTTTGTTAGGGTTCCATAACTCCTACCTTGGCCTGAGTTCCCAGTAGAACTCAATCTCCCTTACTATAGTGGAGTAGTTGGGCCCTTCCCTATATCTGGTTCCAGATATAATCCTTCATTACCACTATGATATTATGATATCCTATGAAACATATGAAAATTCCATACATTAAAAAAATTAAAAAAACTCCACGTCATGATATGTACATCGAGGGATCATGTCATCTTCCTAATAATTTTGATATAACTACAACTTTTCATTGTCCTATGATAGATTCCCACTCCCATGGATGAAATTAATGCAACTATCTTAGTGGTAATTGTGAATGAATTTATTCTTTCATCCTATTGATGAGCTCTCCATCCACACTGTTGAGATGATATGGCTTCCACTCAGGGCCTCTTTCAAGTTCCCTTCGATGATGGGAGCTTAATTTATCATGGATATGAAGTTAATCAGTCAATATATGTTCACTAATTAAATTATATCATAATTAATACCATCATGAAAATGGTTCTAGTTGGTATTCCCATCAATTCTAAAGGATAGAGAAAAACAGTGTACATCAGTGAAACATCCAACATTTTTTATCACTAATATGTTCCCTGACCTTAGGTGTAGTAACTCATAATCCCTATCATCCCTCAGAATATCTAGATAAATGATTCTTAATATATTCTCCTCATAATATTCATTTGTTAAGTTCTCTTAGAACGAGTCTCTCTTTATGATGTACAACCAGTGCCTAGATAGTGCTTACAACATATAAGTAGTAAGATTCACCCACCTATCTATGGGTGTTCATAGGTTATAAAGATTATATAGACTCTTATGGTATATTAACTATATACATGTGGTCCTCTCTTATGTAGGGTAATAAGTAAGTGAAATTTATAAAACACAATCATTAGGTTAGACCTAAAATATACAGTGTGATCATTCTTACTCTCTATAGATCACATGACTTAATTGAAGCATTCAAAAAGCTGAACATTGAACTAGTTTCCATGAGACATAGTTTTTTATAGCTTACGTAAACATGGATTTTTTTATTACAACTTTTTTGTGGCTTAACATGAATATTTTTCTGATTCATTACCTATATAAGCATAAAAAACTCCTTAGAATAGATGTTACACAATTTGATCTACCTAAAAGGGTGAAAATAGCATCAGATACCCACTTGATCAAGGTTACACTATATTTGTCATTGCAAGTGAATTTGAAAATCATTAAAGCTCAATGTATTCAATTATATAAAAAAATAGGGGAGCCCATCAAATAAATTTAGTAGGAAGATATATCACATTCATTAAAGATATCCCTAGATTGAACAATGAATTTCATGATATATCCCTATGTAACATCCATGATGCATTCATACTAATTTCATGAAATATCGGTTCATAACTAAAATATCAATAGAATATAACTTCACCAGAAATGTGAATCCACTAAGGTAAAATAAAATATAAATTATAACCAATGATCAACATGAACAACAATATCGTTCATGGGAACTAGGGTCTTCCCCAACACATGGGGTAGATACTTGCATGAATATAATTATTTCTATTCCTTGATGCATCCTAGTATCTAGTATAAATTTCAAAAAATACTAATCAAACATATAATACCTCCTATAATTCGACATTGTATCATCCTTAACCTATTACTCCCTGACATGACTCAGTCGGGTCACAATGGGGCCTTAGGCATGCTACCCTATATGCCAGATGCAACCAATTAGTAACAAGGGTGTAAGGAATATATGGAGGAGACTATACCCAATACAATACAAATGAAATATCAGTTTAAATAAGATTAAATAATGATAAATTCTTTCCTAAAGACATCCATTCACAACCCAATAAATCCAAACATCAATAAATATCCAACAATCCAAATAATAGTAAAAAATGATTTGATAACATAATTTATAATAAAGTAAATGAGGTGATAAATAGAATAGAAGTAAACTAAAAAATACTCCAATAAATACTCAAATAAATCATGTATCAAACCACCTCACAATCCTTCCTCTACACTCTAATCCCTTCCAATAACATAGCTGCATCCATGAAATATTCTTGGGTACCAAGTAACACCCGAACAAGGTGTGAGTATAACCGAGTATGCTGACACCCACTATTTATAAAAATTACAATCTAATTATATAGTTAATTCAAAAATATGATAAAAATGTGACTTAATTCATTAATTAATTCATAAAATCAAATAAACATTCCAACCCTCGATCTCTTGTTTGACACCCATAGTCATCTAAACTACTATATATAGTGACTTAAAACCAACTAATTTTTAATTTCCATTACATATATATTAACTAATATGAATTTTAATATAAATTAATTATTGCATGTTCTTTATTCTTATAAAAAATATTAATTTGATAATGTCATAATGTATCTGTCACATCGGTAAGGTCATACCAGTTCCCCACTATAATGTGATCCTTGAGATTCTCTGGTGATATTCTAAAATATTTTTTTTGTGGTTAGATAACATATTATTATAGGAAACATAGTATATACACTCTCAGGTTTCGTTACTCATAAGTAAATGAGGATTATTCTATTAAATTACACATATAGTAATCTCCATGATGGGAGATTAAGTGAGAAGAGCCGCCACTAGGAATTCCTTGTGTTTTTTTGTCTTAAGATATTCCTATATATGAGCATGTGTAACTTCCCTAATATTTTAATATTATAATTAATTCATTGGTGACTGAAAAAATTATATTTATTAATAGAAACCATTACACCATATGTTGGATGATGTAGGGAGAGATGGGTACATCATGAATAACATGTTATCAATGGATATGTTGAGGGAGGATGTGTCAATTCCTTCTTTGTGGACGTTTATATCTCTGTCCTACGATAGAATTATATTTTTCCATAAATTTCATGTCCATGGTGTAATGTTTATTTTATATTGTCTATTAAATACTGAAGAACCTTTGGGATAAATTGTTTTATCAATGTTTTTGTATTTTTTAACAACTAACCACTTTGTAAAATAATGTTTTCATTATTCAGTAATCAGACCCATATCCATTGTAATGAAGATTCATCAAACTCAGAGTCTGTTAGAAATTTAGATTTTTTTGTTTGAAGAAGTAGAATTGTTGTTGAAGAGTTATAAAATAATATTGAGATGTTAGCAGTTAGAATGTTTTCATAATTTTATAATCAAATAAAATGGTTCTTTTCTAGTCAACAATTTCTCAGAAATCATTTAAACTCTCGTGATAAATAATTATGAAGAAATGGTGGAGAGTTTTTAGGTATTTCAGAGTTACAGAGTGGGAATTATATTAAAATTAGAATTCCTTCATAATGTGATATCCATCATAATGAGAATTCAATCATATTAATCAGATAATGAAAAAAGAAATCGTAATGAGATAATGTGGAAACATGAATTATAATAACCTAATATGGAAAAAAAATTCAGAATCACTGATAAGGATACATAATTCGTAATAAATGATAAGGAAGTAGATTTCTAATGAGAAAATAAGGAAACTGATTCATAATTAGATGATTATGAAGAAGTCTCACAATAAAAATTCCAAAAGATTTATTAAATTTGAAGTGGTCAAACATGAAATTTAATATTTCATAAATATGAGTGAAATATAATGAGGATTGAAGATGTCCAAGATAAAGTTTAAATGAATGAGTTTTTTTGAGATTTTAATGTTTAGGAATCAGTTAATATTTTCAAGTTTACTATTTTTTTCTGAGTCTCCCATAAATACTTTCACCAATCGTTCATTCACTAAAGACATTTGACACTAGAGGAAAATACAGAGAACTGAATAAATCGAGTAGAAGTCATTTTTATCTAGAGATTCCGAGAGGATGATGAGAAAGATAATTACTGATTTACCAATTTGAGTAAGATTGTATTGAGATGATTGTATTGAGGAGATCACTTAGAGAAATATCACATTGATAATTTGAGTAGAGTTTGAGTTTTATAGATTGATAATGGGTTCATCAAATTGAGTCCATAATATTCAGATAATCAAATCCAAACTCATTGTATTTATAGAATCTAATAAATACTCATCATGTTGAGAGAATCAGATCCAGACTCATCAGATTGAGAAAATCAAATACATCCAAATCATACTGATGATTCATAATGAGGAATTGTGGAGATGTTACAAAAATTTCAACATTATTTTTTCCTGGATCAACTGTTTTATAAGAAAACCTTGTAAACTGACTGGAGTCAGTATAATCCTTATTATCAAAAGATATAAGGTGTCTAATCAGAGTGGGAACATGTTTTATTCACTTATTAATAATAGAGTATTTCCATAGACCTATGTGAGTGGCTATGGAAAGGATGTACATTATCACACTATGGATGAACCTTGTAAATATTTTTTGATTTATTTTATTTCATATATATTCATGCATGAGTATTTATAAATATATGATAATGAAATTAATCTTAATAGGTGGTAGGGGCTATGTTTTAAATATTATGGAATCTTAAAAATGGTGAATAACTGATTCAACCCCCCTTCTAAGATGTTATTAGATCCTTTAGAACAACAAATATTTATTGAGCATATAGTTTATTGACATAAATATAAAACTATATTGATGAGATATTAGGAAATAGGGATTATATTATATAGCGAGCATTCATATGTTGTTATTGATGTGGAAACATTATGTTCATTCTACAATGTTCTTTGTCTTGTTGTAAGATATTAATCTTGGAAACTAGTCATATGAGCGTAATGACAATGAGAAAAAACCCAGTGGGTTAAAAAATATGTGTTTCTATTGATCTAGATAAATTTCAATTTTAATTTAATTTATTCAAAAAATATTATTCTAAATATATAGGAATAATATAATTGATATGTTATTGATCAAAAAAATTAAATATATATTTATTCATCATTTTATGATTAAAAATATTTATTTATATTAATGAATATTTAATAATTATTTATTCATTGGTTTTTGGTAAAAAATATTTATTTTTGAATAAAATATTTGTTTATGTACTCAATATGTGATATGGAATTTGAATTTAACAACAAAACATACGATGAAAAAAATTTATTTATATAAGGTAAAACAAATGTTTTTCATGAGAATGTTTTAGTGTGTTCCATTGAATACTAATAATAAAATTGATAATATATAGTATCATGGGGTTTAAAAAATATTTTGAAATTTTTTATGTGCCAACAAAAAATTAAATAATATTTTAACCAAAATTATATCTCTATAAATAGATGACATTGTCTATTGTGTAGGGTTCATCAAAAATTGTTAATAGATAATTGTTGCACATAAAACCCTTCTCTATCACTATCACTATATTATGAATTCCTCATATATTACTATCAGAAATGAGAATAACTTCTTAAATCTTGAATAATGTTTTGGGGATTAATATGACTAATTCATGATAATTTATTCCCCATGACATCACCTACAAATATATTTTCATTTCGAAGAGATCATAGGTGAATGCTTAGATCAACACTAGAGGGACTCTACACCTAGATCCTGACAGAAAAATAATGGTCATATATAAATGGTTTTTTAGAAGATCTACATCATCATTAAATAAATATCATCTTTCCAAGTAATAATTTCTACCAAAAATAAATTAATTTTAAATATAACACAAATGATCCTCTCACGAGGTTTTAGGAATCTAAATATTAAAATAAATTTTAATATAACACCCAAAACATGGGATTCTATTATTCTAGGAACCATCATGTTGAATTAGAGAAAAAAACTTCAAATTTATAATTAGCTATTTCATTGATGATCAATATACTCAATCGTGGCTGATTTTTTTATTTATTATTATCAATTACATAACTGGATTTAATGTAACATGTTTTAAACATTTAAATTTTTTTCATTCAATATTCACAATTTATTAATGATGTATTGGAGATTCATTCAAGATTTTTCTATGATTAATGCTAGATATAATGGGATTACAAGGAATGTACCTAAGGTACATTCCATGTACCCAATTTCGGTGCACCTATCCATGTCACGGGATACACAATTCTCCGAACTATAATAGAATTTTGTTCAATTACTACACACCACATGTAGAACGGTCCAACCATGAATATGAAATGTAGGATTACTCAATAAGTATCTAAAATTAGTTTCATGTAGTCTATAGGTGTTAGTAAAAAAAATTTCAAAACCCATGTGTTTTTTAAAAATGGAAAACCCCACATTAGGCCAAAATCCTATTTCATTGATTGATTCCATGATGTGTAACATGAATACATGAAATGTAAATCACTAATTCCCACATATGATGTACATGTTGATCCATTTGGTGATACATGAAGAAACATGTCATGTAATATACATGTTGTGTAGGAGGATTATATAAGTCCTGGAACATCATGTTTTATGAACATTCCAAGTCCATCGGTAGGTGGCACGAACACAAGATAAGTGTAATACATGGTGTGTAGCTGGTAGTATTCAAAATTTAGTCTGAATGATTTATATTTTGATTCCCTAACCATGTAAATTGAGTACAAGGAAACTGGGATACATAGTGTGTTACTCATAAATACATGGTGTGTAGAATCCAAATTAATGAAATAATTAAATTTCATTAAATTAAATTTTTAGAATTAAATCCATATTTTATTTGTTGTAACCATTTGTCTTTTGTAATTAAATAATGGTTTCAATGAATTTTAAATGATCAATTAATTTATTTTAATAATTTTTAATAATTGGTATCGTTGTTAATTTTCCATTTATTAATTTAATGACTAGTATCCTTGAATTAATTCATATGATCATTTAGATGAAATATAATTAATTAATTAATTAATTAATTAATTAATGCAGTCATGTTTATCATAATAATAAAGAACAAATAAAATGAATGTTAACTGGTTATGTTTTTCATAAATAATTCACATATGATTGTTTACGAGAATGACCATGACCAATGTATTTATTGGTTATTTTAATTTAAATTATTATATGGGTATAAAATAAAATAAAATAAATTAAAATTGGGGGCATACATGTCATCCCTCTATCAATTATTATGTACGACCTATGTTTCCATGGTTAATTATGTAATCCTATTTAAGAAATACTTTGGTTTTCCTCTACTAAATGTGAGATATAAATACATATAATTAATGGATCATCCCATGGTGTGAAAACATAGTTCAATATAGAACTATAATATTTCCAACCAAGGTCAAACACAGGTGGATTGGGGGAATATTGTAAATCACTCCAAGACTAGCATAAGGATCTATTTACCTTATGTGGGAGTTGGTGGCCTAGAACCAACTAATTTGTACGTTATTCATTAATAAATACCTTATCACATCTCTATTGTTATTATATATGACAATGAATGTGATAATTTCCTAAGGATAGCTATTGCAGTAAAGGGAAGATCCATGCTATGATGAGAAAACAAAAGTTCTATAACACTGTTCTTGAATATACGTTCAATGGTCAGATGATGTTATTTAAGGGACACAAAAAATATAGGCCATTAGGGGTGAGGACTCATAAAACTTTGTGGCACCTTCTCATGTTCGGTGCCCTTGGTAATATCTAGGAGGATATTATGAGAACGAGACATGCCAGCAGGAAGACCAAATTTCATAGTGTCATTGGATGTTTCTATATGCGGATGTGTGTATTGGTACATAGACTTTAAGATTATTATTAATGTGTATTGAAACTCACAAACTTAGATGTATTGACAAAAATTGTGACGACACACTATTCGTAGTGAGTTAGGATATGTTGGGTGTGTCACAATTAATACTGCATTAATAGATAATGGGAGAAAGGATTCATCCATTATATTCCATAACGAATGTAGATATATCAAGCCCTTTTATAGAATTGATATAACCTAAATAAACCCATGGCCATGGTATGGAATGGGTGATTTCAATTTCTGAAAGTCGAAGAAAGAATAATCAAGCACATGGATCGATGACACTAGCATGCAACCTTCTTGAATCGAGACATCAAGAAAAAGGGATTACATGACATAGTAAGCATTTGTAGGAGGTGACACATCATTGAGGCGTTAACTGCTTTCTCTATGGGTGCCTTGACATGTTGCTATATTATAACCATGGACTTTAGGTCGGCTCCTCTTAATTCCACAAAGAAAGAGGCCTAGAGGGTCACACAGTAAGTGTGTCTATGTATCTCAGTTAAATATTAATTTAACAAGTTGAATAAATATTATTCTAGATTATGGTTTAATAATTATTCAAGGATTCCCGATCTCATTTGTTTTAACACTATTTATTTGATAGAATTTATTGTGGGTGAAATAATATATTTATTAGTGAGTAATGAAGTTATATTTATTTGATAAATAAATATCCATTATTCAAGGTTTAATAAATTTGGTGGAGGAAATAACGAAAATGGAAAAAAATACACGCTGTGTAATTTTTTTATAGATTTTTTTTGAGAAATAATATTATTTTTTCAACTAAATAATATTAGGTGTAATTCATTGGGAGTATTTAAAGTAATAATAATAGTCAACTGTTATTATTAGAAATGAGGTCTTACTGAAAATTAAATGAAATGAATAAATTATTTTGGGTAATAAATTCATTTTATTATTATAAGTAATTAAAATCCCAATTATATAATTATCATTAGCCTAGCCTTTTTGGGAGTTGTGCATAATGGATCTACTGAAAGATTTCAAGACAAAAGAGAGTTGTTTTCTTCCAAGAATGCTCTCAATATACGAGAGAGATCCTCCTATACCAAATCAAGGTGAGTGATTTTCAAGCGGCTCTCAAGGCGATCTAAGGCAGACATCATAGGTGAAGGATCTTCCACACTAGCACCCAGAGATCCCTTCGGCGAAATCCAGAGATATGTGGAGTATGTGTGGATCACTTCTAGAGAATTCTATACTTGGATTCTTTGATGCAACGACGGATCACATCAGATCATGACTGAAAACATCAACATATATAAAATTTTATCAAGGTAATTATTTTCTTTTAATTAAATTAATTATAACCAACATATGATGATCCTCTCTATGGTTTTGAGACTCCCTCCCTTTCTTTCATTCTTTTTTTCTATTCTAAAGATCTTGCATTTTATTATCATGACAGATCTTGGTTTGATCATTGTTTATGGAAAAATTAAAGTTGGGTACAACCACAAGCAGGCTTCCGTTGCGCCTAGAACCTATAAGTGGTATCAGAGCGGTCATATCGTTGATTATAATTATTTAGGTATTCGTTGGTGATTTAAACATTTAATAATTTAGTTTTTTCAATTCAAGTTAATCGTTATATAAATTTTAATCTCACGATATATTCCTCCTCTTTTGTTTCTCGTTCACCTTACAAAAACGATTTTTTATTTAATTTTGATTAAAATAAAATAGAGGATCTCATCTGAAAGTGCCAAAGCTTCCTGGTTATACAACACTAGAATAAAGAGCATGTATTCAGCAGTACATGCTGTGTAGTATAGGTTCCATGCACTGGGATGGTCCGACAAACTAGGCCATGTCGTTGGATTCTATCTAAGTCTTTAAGACTCTGTGAGTTGGCCAAAAATAGGTGGAACACAGTTTCTGGATTACACACCGTGTGGACCATTGAACGTGGAATGTATTCCCTTAAGGTTAGTGTTGGACCATGTACCCCATACACGGATTTTCTATCTAGAAACCATGTAATGCAGATACTACATGGCGTGTGTCCCACTGAACATGTCGTGTAATCTAAAGAATTATGAAGTACATCTACATGCCATGTCCTCGAGCGTGCACTTCAGATGGATGGTGAAAAAAATTAAATACCATGTAGTTGGATCTGAACATCGTGTACTCATCCAAATTACTTAGATTTATTAAATTTATTATTATATTATACAAACCCTTGATACATGTACCATAGTGTAGGCGTAAATATGAGGCATAAAAAGTGATAGGTGTTTTTTATATATGTGTTTATTTTAACATCTAATTAATGTTCATTTAAACCCATTGGGTAGTTATGGAACATGAGCCTTATCTCGGTTGGTAAGGAATCTGTAAGTGCATCCAAGAGACTAGGGTTCAAATCCAGGCGGAGGCAGAATTTCGGGGTACTGTAGCGGAACTGTAGCAGGAACTGTTTGGAACTGTAGCAGCCGAGAATATGCCTCCGTTTGGGCCTTCAGGCCACCGATTTGGTCTCTGAGTCCTTCATAGGCCTTCGGGCACCCAGGCCTTCAGGTCAGTAAGGCCTTAGGGCCACCTCAAGGCCTTCGGGCCACCTTAAGTGCAGATGAAAACCAGACAACCTACAAGGAACAAGATCTACAAGGAGGATGAGCAAGGAGCTTTCACCAAAGCAGAAGCTAAACAGATTGCAAGAATGAGAGGTTATGGAACCTACCATCGGGACAAGCCTATGCATGCACGAGAATTCCTAGCCAAACAGCCATGCGAAGGTGGAGAGCTGATTTCACGATGAAGATGTTGGGGAGGAGCAGTTCCAAGTAGTTAGTTTGGGTTGTATGTAATGTTTGAGCCTACGGGCAATGAATTCCTCTAAGGCCTACGAGACATGTAATACTTTCACCTACGGGCCTTTTAAAGGTTCTACCTCACCCCTTGAAAGGTGGATTATCAAAAATAAATAAAAAAATGAAGGCCTTCGGGCCATTGGAGGGTAGTTATGAATGGGAATTCACCGGGTTTCCTCCAGGGTACAATTTATATACAAAGATAATTTTAAATGAATTTATTTGTTTAAAATTATGATGGATGAGAATCTCAAGGAAATTCAGAAAAGGGTTTAAGATAAAAGGATTTATTAATTAAAGATAATTAATTGATTCGAGCATGATTTATCTTAAACAAGAACACTTAAATAATTCAATGCTAGTTTTATTTATCAGTAAATATCAATGCATGTATAGATGATCATGAGCTAGATCAAGACCTTTTATATGTGAATGGTTTCTTTTAATTTATTTATTTAAATTAAATTTCTTGGAGTGCGAGCCTTCTACTCATTAATATATAGGACATACATGCCCATGGTTTCTTTTATGTAAAATCCTATTTTACCACTCACCTACGAGTGAGATAAAAGAATATGTAGTGGATGGATATCCTAATCTAGTGGAGGCATCTCAAGTTAGGAGACAAAGTGAATCCAATCCATAAAGATACAAAGGTAGATAGGTTGAAATCTGTAAACACGAACCCAAAAGGTTCAAGGTGTTTCTCCCCTAGGTCTTGGGTTAGTTTATAAACCACTAGATAAAATAACCAATAGAACAATCTCATGATCATACCATTTATTTTATTTATTTCAGTTCCATGGTTTATTTATTGTGGGTGTGTTGTCACAATCACACAATTAATGAAATAAACAAGCATGCAAGAAGAAACTAAAATAAGACCGGATTATGTGTAAATATTATCTTAGACATTGTTAATCACTTATATATATATCACTAAATATTGAAAATCATGTAATCAATAATAATAAAATGAAAATTTATGTATAAGGATAAAATCCATCATTGAAAATATTAAGTCAGTATATCCTTTCATAATCTTGGTTAGAATTGAACCATAGATCATAGTGCTTGACCAAACCTAGTTGGGGTGCTTTAAATTATTAGGGAATTCTAATTCAAGGTTTTATGGTTGACTTGACTTGGTCCACATCAAGGGTTGACTGCCACAATAGGACATGGTGTGATCAAGAGGCAAAGGTTGAGGAATCCACAGTAAAAGGATTTTAGGATTAGGGAGTCCACTCAGCAGATCAAGGAGCTGCGAGTTAATGTAGTTATCATTTGGAATGCCTACCTAAAACCCTACAAGTTTCTTGACCAACCATTGTTGGGGTAATGCGAAGGGAAATATGGATCATTTCCACTAGAAAATTCAAGCAGCAGAATATTCTGAAGTCAATGGTGAGAGCTATTGGATTTCGATAAAATATTGGGAGACTAATAAGTATTAAATGATTTATTTGTCTCAATTTTATCATGATAAAATACTAAACCTTTTCTAATCATAATTTTTTGAAATGGAAAGAAAAATGGATTAAAAAATATCATTGCGAACCATACTTGAGAAGGAAAACCTTCTCACCAGCACCAATCTCCAAGAATGATAGAGGAGTTTACATGTCATCCTTCGCCACGAGAGTAAATTGTATGTTCTGGAGGAACCTATTCCAATTGCACCTGGAAAAGAGGCCAGTGATGAGAAACTATATCTCTATATGAAACATATAGATGATTCCATCGATGTACAATGTTTCATGCTATCAGCCATGTCTAATGAGCTCTGGAAGCAACATGAAATCATGTACGTGTATAGAATTATGTCTCACCTTAAGGATATATATCAAGAGAAGGCGAGACAGGATAGATATAATATCTAAAATGATTTTTTACAACTAATCTTGTAGATTCTGCACCATCTGGGCCTAATGTAGTCAATCTTATTGGATACATTGAACGCCTGGACAACATAGGTATTGAGTTCCCAGATGAGTTGCGTACAGATATCATCCTATCATCACTTCCGAAGACCTTCTCTAGCATTATTGTCAAATAAAACATGAGAAACAATGATAAGAGTCTATCCGAACTTTTGATCATAATTCTCCAGGTAGAGAAGGACATGGGGTGTGAAAAACCCGCAATCCTTATGGTGAATAAGAAAAGTAATGACAAGGAAAAGGGGCCAAGGATTCATAAATGGTCTGAATCCTCTGAGCACCATCCCTCCAAGAAGGGTAAGATCTAGAGGAAGGTAAAAAAATTGGAGGTAGTATGTTTTTCATGTGGTAAGCAAGGCCACTGGAAGAGGAACTACACCCATAAACATGGGGACTCTAAAGGTGCATTTGTTATCGATTGTAATCTTTCCATTTATACAAATTGTGTATTAGATATATCTTGTGGGGCTCAAATCTGTATTCAAATGAAGGAACCCAGTAGATTTAGAAGGATTTCCAGAGGAAAGGTGGATCTTCGAGCTTCCAAAGTCATGAGGCTGGCTGCATTGGCCAATGGCGATTACCATCTCTCATTTCCAACTGGAATGCTTTTGGTTTTACATAACTGTTATTATGTGAATAGTGTTACCAAGAACATAATTTATGTATCTTATTTGGATATGGATGGGTTTATATTAAAATTTGGAAATAAGGGTTGTTTATTTTATAATAACATCATATGTTAAGGTATAAAATTTTTAAATAATGGTTATGTATTAAATTATGAAAACCAAGTGTTAGCAATCAATAACAAAAAAGACTCACATGACTCATACATCACCTTATTGTGGCATCACTATCTCATTCATGTAAATGAGAAGCACTTGACGAAGCTCTTCTGAGATGGTTATTTAGACTCTAATAAGCTAAAACATCTTGATAGATGTCAAAATTATTTACAAGGTAAAATGGCCATGCCACCTTTCGGTGGATAGGGTGAAAGGGCCACAGATCTTCTAGGATTGGTTCACATGGATGTGTGTGGACCATTTCTAGTAGAAGATAAAGGTGGATATTCTTACTTCATTAATTTTACTGATTATTTGAGTAGATATGTCTATTTGTACTTAATCAGTTATAAGTCAGAGTCCTTAAGGAAATTTAAGGAATTCAATAATGTAGTAGAGAATCATCTTGTTAAGAAGATAATGAATGTTAGATCAAATTGAGGTGGAGAATATCTGAACCAAGAGTTCATCGACCTTCTATTAGAGTTTGGTATTCTATCTCAACTCACTCCTCCTTATACTCCATAGTGGAATAGTGTTAGTAAAAGGAGAAACTGCACCTTTTTGGACATGGTGAGGTCAATAATGAGTCATGCAGATCATCCATTATCCTTTTGGGGATATGCATTACAAACTGCATCATTCACATTAAACCGACTATCAAATAAGGTGTAAAATGGAACACCCTCTGAGATATGGAATGTAAAGAAACCAATTTTTTCATACACATTTGTATAGGGATGTGTGGAATTTTTGAATGCCTTATCAGAAAACCAACTAGAACCCTAGGGCACAAAGTGTATCTTTATAGGATATCCCAAGGAAACAAAAGGATATTAACTATATAACCCTTCAGATAAGAAATTAATTGTTTCCAGACAAGCCGTCTTTCTTGAGAGGCAGCACATCCTAAAAAAATATAGTGGGAGAAACATTGAATTCGACAAAGTTGATGCTTAAGATACCCAAGAGTTGGTACAAGAACAAGTTCCACACGTCCCCATAGAAGAGGTTCCAGAAACACAAGTACTGCATAGGAGCTCAAGAGAGGTAAGGAAACCAGAGTGATTTGGTTTCCTAGTCACCGAGGATGGTGAATCAATATTGTTGGACAATGATGAAACTCTCTCCTACAAGGAAGCAGTGGAATGCTTAGAAGCTGGAATATGGCTAGAAGCTATGAATTCTAACATGGATTCCATGTATCGGAACCTATCCTAGGTTCTGTTTGATGAGCCAGTTGATATAAAGTTTGTTGGATAAAAATGGGTATTCAAGAGAAAAATGGACATGGAAGGTCAAGTTAGAACCAATAAAGAAAGGCTAGTGGCTAAAGGATTCATACAGAGTCAAGGAATTGACTATGATGAAACCTTCTTGCCAGTTTCCATGTTTAAATCCATAAGAATCATAGTTACCATAACAACTTACCATGAATATGATATTTGGAATATGGATTTCAAAACAACATTCATTAACTGGAACCTTCAGGAAGATGTCTATATGACACAACCAGAAGGGTTTGTGACACTAGGTGGAGACAAACGAGGTTGCAAGTTGCATAAATCAATTTATAGATTAAAGAAACATCCAGGTCATGGAACATTGGATTTGATGAAGCCATAAATGAATTTGGTTTCATGAAGAACAAATGAGAGCCTTATGTTTATAATAAGTTCAATGGGAATTTATTAGTTATCCTAGTAGTATATGTTGACGATATATTACTTATTTGAAACAATGTACCAGTCTTACAGTCAGTTAAGGGCTGGTTGAACAAGTGTTTCTCCATGAAGGACTTAGGTGAAGTAACCTACATTCTAGGGATCAAGATCATTCTTGATAGATCCAAGAGGTTGCTTGGACTAAGTAAGGGTATATACATTGACCAGATACTAAAGAGATTTAGTATAGAACAATCCAAGAGGGGATTGGTTCTAGTGTCACATGGCCTATATCTATATAAGAACATGTTTCCTCAGACACAACAGGAGAATGATAGAATGAGTAATATCCCATAAGCTTCGGCTATAGGATCAATCATGTATTCCATGTTATGTATCAGGATTGATGTTGCCTATGCACTGGGCATGGTAGACAGATATCAAGAAAATACAGGAGAACATCATTGGAATTATATTAAAACTATCCTTAAGTATCTGAGAAGAACTAAAGATATGTTCCTGCTACATGGAGGAGATGAGGAGCTTGTCATTAGAGGGTATGCTGATGCTGGATTTTAAACAGATCAGAATGTTCCGAACTCACAATATGGATATGTTTTCTTTCTCAATAGATGAGATATGAGTTGGAAGAGTTCAAAGCAACCATTTTTCATTGATTCTACAGCTGAGTCTGAATATATAGCGGCTTATGATGCATCCTAGGAAGCCCTCTAGATTCAGAACATTGTCCAAGAACATGATGTGGTGACTAATACTAAATATCCTATCACATTGTATTGTGATAATACTATAACATTGGCTCTTGAAAAAGAACCAAAGTCACATCAATAGACAAAGTACATTCTTTTAAAGTATCACCTCTTGAGGGATTTATATCAAAGGGGTGAAGTTGAATTAAGCATACTGTACACAAAATAGAACATGGAAGACACCATGACTAAAGGCCCATCTTATTAGAATCATGAATATCATGTGATAACTAGCGGGTTAAAGGTTGTTATAAGTTGGCTTTAGTCCAAGTGGAAGTCTCTTGGAGTTGTTGGCCAAGAATCAACTACTTTGTACTTTATTAATTAATAAATACCTTATCACATATTGATTTTTCTTTTGCATGAAAATGAAAGTGATAATGCCCTAAGGATAACTGTTGCATTAAAGGGTCATATCAGATCCCTGCTATGATGAGAACTCGGAAGTACCATAAAATTATTCTTGAATATATATTATATGGATGGATGGTGTTATTTAAGGGACATAAATAATACAGGCCATTATGGGTGAGGACTCATAAAACATTGAGGCACCTTTTCATGGTGTGCTCCCTTGGTAATATCTAGGAGAATATTATGAGAACGAGACCTGACAGCAGGAAATCCACATTTTATAGTGTCATTGGATGATCTGATCTGCGTATGTGTGTATCGGTCCTTAGAATTTATGATTATTGTTAATGGGTATTACAACTCATGCACTTATATGAATTGCCAAAAAATGTGATGGCACACTGTTCGAAGTGAGGTAGGATATGTTGGGTGCATCATGAGTAATGCGAAATTAATTGATAATGTGAGAAAGGATTTGTCCTTTCTGTTCCATAATGAAATTAGATATCTCATGCCCATTAATGGAATTGATACAGTCTAAATAAATCCATGTCCATGGTAAAGAATGGGAAAGTTCAATTCTGGAAATTCAAAGAAAGAATAATTGAGCACATGGGTTGATGGTACTAGCATACAATACAATTGATTCAAGATATCGAGACAAAGGGATTACATTACATGGTAAGCTTTCATAGGAGGTGAAACATCATTGTGGTGTTAAATTCTTTCTCTATGGATGCCTTGACATGTTTCTAGATGGTAACCTTGGAATTTCGGTAGGATCTTCTTAATTCCACTGAGAAAGAGTCCTAGAGGTTCACACACTATGTGTGTCCAACTATCTCAGTTAAATATTAATTTAAAAAGTTGAATAAATATTATTCCTGATTGTGGTCTAATAATTATTTAAGGATTCTTGATAAAATTTATTTTAACACCATTTCTTCGAGAGAATATATTGTGGGAGAAATAATATATTCATTAGTGATTAATGAAGTGATATTTATTTGAGAAATAAATATCCACTATTCGAGGTCTAAAAAATGTGGTGGAGGAAATATAGAAAATGGAAAAACAATACACGTCGTGTATATTAATATACACACCGTGTAATGTTTCTAGGTATTTTTTGCGAAATAATGTTATTTATTTAATTAAATAATATTAGGTGTAATTCGATGGGCGCATGTCAAGTAATAATAACTTTCAATTGTTATTATTAGACATGGGATCTTACTAAGAATTTGATGAAATGAATAAATGCTTTCAGGTAATTGATACATTTTATTATTCTTAGTAATTAAAATAACAATTATATAATTATCATTATCCTAGCCATTTTTGGGGGTTGTGCACAAAGGATCTAGAGAAAGCACTCAATCCAAGATATAATTCTTTTCTTCTAAGAATTCTCTCAAGATACGAGAGAGATCCTCCTCCACCGGATCAAGGTGAGAACTTTGCAACCAACTCTCATAGAGATCTAAGGCAAACATCGCAACCAAAGGTTATTCCGAGCTAGTACCCGAAGATCCCTTCAGTGACGTCTAGAGATACATCAATCATGTGTGGATCACCACTAGAGGAATCCGACACTTGAATTCTATGATGGAATGACGGATCACATTGGATTGTGACTAGAAACATCAACGGAGAGAGAATTCCATCAAGGAAATTCTCGTATTTTAATTAAATTAATTATAACCAACATATGACGTTCATATCTATGGTTATGGGAATCCCTTCCTTTCTTTTATTCTTCATTCTATTCTAAAGATCCATCATTTTATTATCATGATGGATCTCATATTGATCGTTGTTAATGGAAAAATTTATATTGGGTACACCCACCAACGTGCTTCCGCTGCTCCCAGAACCTACACCTTGGTCAAAGGATGATTTATTATCTAGTACATAAATCAACCATTAGATAATCTCATTATGTTTCCATTAAATTATTTTTTTATTTACATATTATGTATTATTTAATTTGTGGATTCAAGATCTATATATGATAAATAAATTAATGAACCTTCATAGAAAATATTTATATAAATGGATTATATGTAAATGCATTATCTAACATGGTTAATTTATTATGAAAAGTAAAATTAATATTATCAATTAATATAATAGATACAATAAGATATTTTTTCTTAATTAATAAAATCCCCCAACTAAATATTAAATTTGACATGTCCTTCCATTACATGATTATGAATGAAACCATAGATCTAAGTGTTTGATTGACCATTATTGGGAAAATTAATTTTATATTAAGAGTTTATAATAAGTTCTTTCGTTGATATAACAATTTTAATTTAATATGAATATCCCTTTATATACTTGGATTAATCTAGAGGAAAGATTTGAAGAAATGCATGTAAGGATATCAGGATTAGGGCGTATAATTAATGGATTAAGGAGTTACAAGACCATAGTTAGAAAATGCATTCATACCTAAATACAATCATATTGGTTGGTTAACCCATAGTGGTGTTATGTTAAGAGGAATACATTTCCCTTCTAATAGAATGTCCAAGAAACAAGTCATTTTGAGCACAATGGTGTGGCGTATTGAGACTTCACATAACAGCTAAAAAATTAATAAAATTCATTATTAATAATTATCAACTAATTATTAATCCAGAAATTTATTAATAATATGTTTCAATTATTATATAAAAAAGAAACAATAACAAAAAATCCAATGTATTCATTACATTAATCAAATTTAGTTCGTTTTAATTCAAATTTAGGGATATGGTAAACTGGTTTATGTGATGCAATATTCTTAGAATTTTTTAAATTTTTATTGGAATTCCCTATTCCTGTACCAACACTCAAATAGGTGGGAGATGTCAAAAATCACTCATAGAAGATATGTATTTAGTATGATTCAATTTCTATTATATTATAATATCTACAATTATAGAGAGCTTATAAAAACCCTTCTCTTTATTAAACACTTAAACATGATTTATTACATAAACCTGCACTTAAGATAACTTTGAGGATCGAGAGGTCTAGTGTATTGGGAATTTAGGAACATTACATGACAACTTAATACATAAAAATACAACATATTTATTGATAACTTCTTTTAGATGACCACAACATTCCTTTATACTTATCATTGTATGGGATAACCAGAGGACATGCATAAGAAATGGGTGATCTCTAAAGACCAGTAAGGGAGTAAACAAGGCATAAAATGAAGAATATAGTACATGTTATTAAATAGGCATATCAATGGGGCACAAGAGAAATATGAACATGAAGGCATGTTACAACATTATTATCATAACATGGAAATGTGGAAACAAAATTTAACCTTATATTAGCATGAGCCAAGGCTCATTGCACATGGAACTTGAGTAAATCCTCATTGCACATGAATTATCATGATTAAACCCTCATTGAACTTGAATTATCATGATTAAACCCTAATTTCACATACAGTATCATCATACTATTCTTTACCCAATGCATTGGAGTGCTATCAGGGCACACCCTTTATAAACATTTCAGTTCATGCATAATTATGCCACATGGATCATATAACAGGGAATCATTCAACATCATCTGTTATTACACAATTAAAGAATGTAGAATACATAAATGTAAGTAGAATTAAATATTTATATGTTCATAAAGGTGAATACCCTTGATAAAGACATGGGTATGGTATTCACTTCACAATGATTTTGGCTTGGAAAATAGCGGTGCAATTTCGGCAGCATAACGGCGTGACATAAAAATTCATAAAAATTGTTGATGAGAGTGAAAGGGGTATCTAATAATATGTACACAAAATGGATATTAAGGGGTACTATATACATATTTTCCAACATATGGAATTTGTAAATAGAATGTGTAACATAATAAAGAAACATGAAGAAAGAGGAGAAATGGAATAACTCTTATGAAATAACAGCATGATAACGGGTGTACATGGGAGGAATTAATGAGAGATAAAGATATATCTCATCATTAAAAAATAATTAGGGTAGTATAAGAGAAGAGTGAAATCATACCCCAACATTTTTAATTGACAAAAGGGAATAATAACAGAAACAAACTTGGGAAAAAATGAGAATGAAAGAAATCCCTTACTTGGAAGTGTGGTCCCAAAGGCTTGGGAGGGGCTTTAGAAAAGATTCTTGGGAGCTTGGGGCACCTTGGGAGAATTATAGAGAGAGGAGGGAAGAGTAGGGACGTGATACAAGGGTTTTTAGTGAAGATAAGTTGGAGTTTGGGTGGGTTTATATAGGAAAAAAGAATAAATTATTTATTATTTAGGATTTGGACACTACACATTTAATTAATCAAAACCATAAAGAATCCAATGGTTTTTCCCCATATATTTTTTCCAAAGTGGACTGAAAAAAATTATTTTATAAATTAAATGGTCAAAATTATTAATATATTAGGCTTCCTTATGTGGAGGTGGGTCACACTCTTAAGGAGATCATTTTAAAATGTTAAAATGTTTTATAAGTCTTGGAGGGTCCACTAAAGCATTGTAAATTAAATAGAACAATTATAAAATCATATTATTTAAAAGTTGAAATATATATTGGCCAACTATTCATTTTATAGTATTTTATTAAATCACTATTGGTCATTATGATGTCATAAAACACATTATATATTTTTTAATCGTATTTAATTTTTACCCAAAAAAACGGCAATCTCAGAAAATTATGAAAAATTCACCGTTGGATAATTTTGATGTCCTGATTCGAAAAATAATATTTTTTTATTAAAATAATCTTCTTAATATGTGAATTTTACTTTTAAAAAAACTGGCATTTATAAAAAATTCACGGGTTTTGATAAAAATAGCTTTCAAACCTTAATAGAAATTAAAATTGTATTCATAAAAATTATACGATAATTTATATTTAATAAAACTTAATTTAGTAATAATATTTTATTAAAATATTATTTAACTCAAAAATCTATTAATTCATAAAAATAGATTTCTTAATTTAATATTAACTAAAAGTACTATTTGTTCTTTAAAAACCATTTTAAAAGTAATAATAATAAAATGAATGTATATTATTTATATAAAAACAAAAAACATAATCATAGTGGTAGGTTATTGTGACATAACCCCTTATAACACCCACATAAGGCCTAAGTGTATGGTGTGCGATGGTGACAAACTCTTAGGGTGACTCAAATAATATCATTCTGGTGGTAATTTCTATTAACTTCCACTTCCACCGTAGGTGATTCTGTTCAGATTTAACGTGTTGAATCTCAGATTGGGATTGGTCAAGAGAAAATCCCAGTGATGCCACCTTCTTTACAAGCTTCAAAAAATGGGCTTCGTATGGAGAAATTCTACTGGATGAGTCCATCGCTTCATTTTTCTGAGTAAATTGGATTTTTTAAAGCCCAATATTTATACTAATCATGTGATCATAATTCAATGGCTATATTAGCAATGGTAACAATTATTAACGGTATTTTAAAATCCAAAAACATAAAACTAAAGAAGTGAATATGTTTTATATAACCATTTTACATAACAATACATTTAATTAGATCAATAGGAATTTTTATTAATAAATTTTTGGGTCGTTACAATCTTCCCCCCTTAAAGTATTTCACCCTTGACATTTCATTTTCCAACACTAAAAAATATGAGGGTAACTCTGATTCATCATTCCCTCCAATTCCCACATTACTTCTTAAAACTTATGGTTTCAATAAAAGACCTTGATGAGATGAATTTTCTTATTTTGTAGAACGTTTTCCCTATGATCTAAGATATTCACAGACTTCTCTTTATTAGAGAGGTAATTCTCCAATGGTACCAACTCTATATTGAGTACATGCGATGGGTTAGGTATGTACTTCCTAAAGAGTGATACATGGAATATATCATGTACTTGTGATAGGTTCGGTGGGAGTTCTAGTTGATAGGCCACTGTTCTAATGAGATAAAGGATCCCAAAAGGGATGATACACCTTGGACTAAGATTTCCCTTCTTCCCAAATCTCATAACTCTCTTCCATGGTGATATGAAAAGGAATACCATGTCTCCAATATAAAACTCTAGGTCTCATCAAATATTATCAACAAATCTATTTTGTCGACATTGAATATATTTAATATGCTATAAGATGGTCTTAACCTTCTCCACTATTTCATCAACCATTTCTGGACCTAAGAGTTTTTTCTCCCCAACATCATCCCATCATGCCGGTGTTCTACACCTCTTCCCATAAAGAGATCCATAAGGATCCATTTGTATTCTTGAGTGGAAACTATTATTGTAAAAGAAATCAACTAGAGTAATATGTTGATCCCATCCTCCTTTAAAGTCCATTGAGAATGCTCTCAACATGTCCTCATGTGTTTGGATTGTCTTCTTAGATTGGCCATCAGTTTAAGGATGATAAGTTGTGATGGATTTCAGATTAGTATTCAGAAAACATTTGATACACTTCTAGAACATAGAGGTGAATCTTTGATCTTGATCAGATACAATAGATATTGGTACTCCATATAGCCTTACCACTTCTTTAATGTATATCCATTCGAGCTAATCCAATGAGAAATACTTTCAAATTACAATAAAGTGTGAAATATTTTTAAGACGATCCACAACAACCCAGATAACATCATTTCCATTGGATTTCTTCATAATTCTGATGAAAAAGTCTATGGTGATGTTCTCACATTTCCATGTTGGTATGGGTGATGGTTTCATCTTCCCCTTAGACTTATACCTCTCAGCCTTCATTTGCTGATATACTAGGAATATTGATGTATGATCAGCTATCTATTTCTTTATGTTATCCCACCAATAATTCTCTTAGAGATCTCTAAACATTCTTGTGTTTCCTTGGTGAATGGAGACATTCGAACTATGTGCATCATCCAAAAGTTCATTCTTTAACTCAGGATTTGATGGAACACATAGTCTTTTCCCAAATCTCACAATTCCCAATTTATTGACATTGAACTTTGAGGATTTCCATTTCTTATAGTTTCCACTTTCTTCTGAATTCCCAAATCATCCTTTTGAGCGTCCTTTAAAATTTCTAAAAGAGACAGTTGAGCAATCATTTGTGAAAGGATTGAGAATGTTCTATTCTCTGTGATTCCCATGTCCATCATCATCAAATCTATGAAGGTTGGATCCTTTTCAATTCTCATCAATGATAGAATCGCTAGGTCCTTTCATCTTAGAGCCTTTGCCACCATGTTTTATTTCCGAGGGTGGTAATGGATTGAGAAGTCATAGTCATTGATCAACTCTAACCATATTTGTTGGGTGCATCTTCAACTCTTTCTGTGTGAATATATACTTAAGGATTTTATGATTTGTATGTATTTCACACTTCTCCCCAAAGAGGTAATGCTGCAAAATTTTTAAAGAAAATATTACTGATACCAACTTCATATCATGTGTTGAATAGTTTTTATCATGAACTTTCAATTTCCATGAAGCGTATGTAATGAATTTTCCATTTTTCATTAACAAAATTCTCAATCCCTTCTTCGAAGCATCATTTAATACCACAAAAAGTTCTCCACTAGTGGGTAGTGTGAGCACAAGTGCAGTGATAAGCCTCATTTTCAACTCCTTGAATCTCTCTTCACTTTCATCACCCCAAACAAACAAGACTCCCTTCCGAATTAGCTTGGTAAGAGGGTTTGAAAATCGTGAGAAATTACTCATAAATTATCGATACTATCCAGCTAACCCAAGGAAGCTACGGATATCCGTCATAGATGTTGGCCTTGACCATCCCTCAATTGCAGCTATCTTGGAGGGATCCACAGATATCACATTACTTGTGATGATATGACCCACTAATGAGTCCTACTTCTACTATAACAGATACTTGCTATACTTTTCATATATATTATCCTTTCGCATGGTCTCTAGTACAGTGCTTAGTTGTTTCTCATACTCCTCCTTGGTTTTGGAGTATATTAGAATATCATCTATAAATACTACCAAATATTTGTCAGGGTAATATCTAAAGACTCTATTCATCATGTCCATGAAGATTACTGGATAATTAGTGAGTCTCAAAGGCATTACTATGAATTCATAGTTCTCATACCTTGTACAAAATGTAGTCTTGGGATATCCTCCTTCTTCACCCATACTTAGTAATACCCTAACTAAGGTTCCACCTTGGAGAATTATTGTTCTCCACATAGATGATCGAACAAGACATAAATTCATGGTAGAGGATACTTGTTGTTTATCATGATTTTGTTGAGTTCACAATAATCAATGAAAAAGTGAATTGACCCATCCTTCTTCTTTATGACATGGACTGGTGCACCCGATGGTGAAGGAATTGGGAGTATAAACCCTTTATCCAGATTCTCCTATAGTTTTTTTCATTAGCTCCTCAAGATCCACAATAGTCATTATATATGGAGTCTTGGATATTAGAAACTCCCCAGGTTTATGATCAATCAAGAATTAAACATATCATATAGGAGGAAGACCAGCCAATTCCTTGGGAAACACTTCAGCAAATTCCATTTCAATAGGAATGTCTTCAAGGATGGTTTCATCCTTAGAATCAATCATCTAAGAAAGATATGTGTGCTCATAGAAAAATAATATCTACACTTGAAATGATGGTGCTACAGAATATTCATACTCCTCATTTCACTTGTACATAATTGGTGTACGATTCTCCGTATGGAGAGTTATTTCCCTCTCACGACAATTTATGTGGGCTCTATATGGAGATAGTCATTTAATGCCAAGAATTTCATATAATTCCACTAGAGAGAGTATTACAAGTTTCACCAGGAATTTCAATCCACAAATTATAATAGGGGAAGAGTTATATTCATGAAATTCAATGATTTCTCCATTTCCCGTTCTCACCGACATCTTTACTTCTGTGATTTGTGGTGGTTTCGGGATTGTTCTACTAAAATTTTGGGATATAGAAGAATGCGTAGAACTAGAATGAAAAATTACATTTTCTATTCTTGAATGAATAACTAGTGTAACTATCACCACTTCTTTGTTGGGGTTCGCTTCAGTGGTAGTGATGGAAAACGAATTCCCTTTCTTCCATTGAGGTTGTTGGTTGCATCAGAAAACCCTTGGAGTAGGGAATTAATTTTCAAAGTGTCATAGTTATTTGTAGTTGAAGCAATAAAAAATTCATTGAGTCTTGAATAAAGCATTCTGATCATTTATCATAGTAGCATGTTTGTCTTTTTGGTAATTAATAGCCAGGTTCCCTTCCCTTCTACACATAAAGCATTTCATCATCCCCTTCAGGAAATTTCTAGGGTGCTTATTTCCGCACCTTTGGGAAGTGGGGTGCTAGAATTTCTTAGCACCATTGGATTTATCCATTAGACCACCAGAATAAATGTCCAATTTTTTCTTCTTATCCCCATGATACGCCTGAGATTCAATGATCTCTATTTGAACTTTGAGGGAACAACATACAATTTCCTCACAACTATTTAATTTATAGATCAACTGGGATTTGCGCAGGCTAGGTTTTAGCCCACCAAAGAAGGGGTCAACCTTGCATTCAGGGGTAATGACAGAGCCAGAGGCATATCGTGCAAGCCTTGTGAAGTTTTCCTCATACTCTATGATAGATTAGTTGTATTTTTTCTTTAGGGAAAGGAAGTCCCTTTCTATATTAAGTTAGAGGGTGCGCGGAAAATATTTATCAAAAAACATTTTCCAAAAATCCTTCAATTCCAACACCTTGATCTCTTCCTCAGGATTCATATTTTTAATCAATATAAACCATTGATTAGATTCACCTTCCATATTAAAAGCATCTAGAATAACCTTCTCTTTTTTGGAACATTGAAGGATGGATAATATCTTTTCAATGTGGTTGATCCATTGATCGATGATTGAGGGATCAGATGATCCATTAAAAGTAGGAGGCCTTTGTATCATTAAGATATCGATTTCATCTTGTTCTTTCATGGGGGGGGGGGGGTACAAGATCCTCTTGAACCATGTTTCTTTTCAAAACACGAGTTAACTAGGATTGCATCGTGAAAATGTTTGTGGTTCCCGCACCCATTAGATTGGTAATCTAATTTGAACAATCATCACATTGATCTTCACATCAGTTGTTATCTCGAGTCCTCCTACTACCAGCCATTTATTGGAATAAAAGGAAAGTTAGGGGAAAAAATAAAGGGAAATCCAATGAAAAAAGGATAAATAATAAATTACGTTAATTTCCTTAACTTATGAATTTATAGGGTTCAATCTATGTAATACATGTTCTACTTCCCAACATATATTCTTAGGGGAATTTTTTTATTTATTTAGTAATGGTTCACACTAAGCAAATGAATTTACAAAATCATATCACCTGGGAGTGTCATAACTAAGAGTGCTGCAAGGCATCTTGTTGTGAATTAGCTCCCATTTGAGTCTAGGTCAAAGCAGTGTTTTTAGGTTTTACCCCTAGATACATCTGTGCCAGATCCACCGCTACTTGTTCATATCCAGACAAAGATGTATTTTCTTGATAAACCACTTACACTATACTGACAAAAATTTCGGTATGTTTTTATTATACATAGTCTTATCCCTAAATCTCTTACTAGGTTTTTCTATTCCTAATCCCAAAAATAATTAAACCTATCCTTATATACCAACTATAACGACCTTTCTCTTCATTACACACTTAAACATGATTTATTACAAAAACATGAACTTAACACAACTTTGAGGATCAAGAGGTCAAGTGTATTAGGAAATTATGAACATTACATGAAAAATTAAGGCATAAAAATATAACATCATTATTGAATACTTATTCTACATGACCAAAACATTCCTTTATACTTAGCATTGCATGGGATAACCTAAGGACATGCATAAGAAAAGGGTGAGATATAAAGCCCAATAAGGGAGTAAAAAATAAATAACATGAAGAATACAATAAATGTTATGAAATAATTATATAATTGGAGCACAATAGAAACATGAACATAAAGGCATCATATCGCATGACTATAATAACATGGAAATATGGAAACAACATTTAACATGATATTAGTATGATCCAAGGATCATTGCACATGGAGCAGGATTAAAATCTCATTGAACATTAATTATTACAAGTAAAAACTCATTTCACTTGAATTATCATGTGTAAATTCTAATTACACATGGTCTATCATGATACTATTATTTACCCAATGAATTGCTGCACTATCACGACACACAATTTATAAACATTTCATTTCATACACAAGTGTGCCACATGGATCATATAACATGGAATCATTAAACATCATAAGTTATTAGACTATTAAGGAATGTGGAATACATGCATTTAAGTACCATGGAATATGTATATGTTCATAAATGTGATTACCCTTGATATATACATGGGTATCATATTCACTACACAATGATTTTGGCTTGGAAAATTGCGGGCCAATTTCGGTAGAAAAACAGCGGGACATAAAAATTCATAAAAATGGTTGATGAGAGATAAAGGGGTATATCATCATATGTACATGAAATAGAAATTATGGGGGTTATATAGATACATTTCCCAACATATGGAATTTGAAAATTGAAGGTGTAACATAATAAAGAAACTTAAAGAAAGAGGATAAATGGAATAATTCTTATTAAATTTCGACATGGTAACAGGTCTACATGGGAGGGATTAAGGAGAGATAAAGAGGTATCATATCATTAAAAAATAATGAGGGAAGAATGGTGGAGGTGAAAAATTATACCCCAACATTTGTAATTAAAAATAAATGGGAATAACAACATAAGGAAACTTGAACAAAAATGAGAAAGGAAGTAATCCCATACTTGGAAGTATGATCCCAAAGGATTGGGAGGGGATTGAGAGAGGATTCTTGAGATATTGGGGCGACTTGGGAGGATTATAGAGAGAGGATGGAAGAGTAGGGATGTGATCCATGGGTTTTTAGTGAAGATAATTGGGATATTGGGTGGGTTTAAATAGGAAACGTGAGGGAATTCTTTATTATTTAGGTTTTTGGACACTACACATTAAAATTTTCAAAACCACAAACCAACACATAGTTTTTGTCCATTTATTTTGAAAAAGTGGAGTGGAAAACATTATTTTATAATTCCAGTGGCTGAAATTATTAAAATATTAGGCTTGCTTATGTGGAGGTGAGTCACACTCTCAAGGAAATTATTTCAAAATGTCAAAATGTTTTATAGGTCTTGGAGTGTCCACTGAGGCATTGTAAAATAAATCAAAAAATATAGAATCACATTATTTTAGAGTTAAAACATATATTAACTAAATATAAATTTTATAGTATTTTATTACATCACTTTTGTGTTATTATGATGTCATAAAACACATTATATATTTAAACAATATTTAATTTTTACCAAAAAAATCGATTCTCTCAGAAAATTATGAAAAATTAATTTCTGGATACTTTTGACATCTTGATATCAAAAAAATATATTAATTTTATCTACATAATTTTCTAAATATTTTAATTTTTACTTTTAAAATAAAAACTGACATTTATCAAAAATTCATTGGGTTTTGAAAAAACATCTTTCAAACAATAATAAAAATTACAATTGTATTCAAAAAAATTATACGATCGGTTATATTTAACCAAAAGTAATTTAGTAATAATATTTTATTAAAATACTATTTAATTCAAAAATCCATTAATAAATCAAAATATATTTCTTATTTCAGTTTTAAATAAAAATACTATTTGTGCTTTAAAACCATTTACAAAGTTACAATAATAAAATGAATGTATATTCTTTATACAAAAATAATGCCCATAATCATAGTGCTAGAGTCTTGTTACATAACCCCTTATAACACCCGCATAAGACCTAAGGGTATGGTGTGCGATGGTGAAATACTCTGGGGGAGGCTCGGATAACATCACTCGGGTGGTAATGTCTATTAACAACCACTTCTCCCGTATGCAATTCCATTCAAGCTTAACATGTTGAAGATCAACTTGGGCTTGGTCAAGAGCAATGCCCAGTGACGCCACCTCCTTTCTGAGATCTGACAAATGGGATTCATATGGAACAATTCTACTGGACGATTCCATCCCATATTTAGTATTAGTAAATTGGATTTCTTAAAGACCTATATTTATACTAATCATGTGATCACCGTTCAACAGTTATATTAGCAACGGTAACAATTTTTAATGTTATTTTAAAATAAAAAAAATATACAACCAAGGAAGTGCATATGTTTTATATAAACTTTTTATATAATAAGACATTTAATTATATCAATATGAATTTTCATTAATAAATTTTTGGATCATTACACAGGGGATGGTTTTTTTATAGATTATTTGATGCATGGACGATAATATATCATATTAATTCTCTTGACATATAGAAGAAAAGTATTAAAATATATAATATTTTTGATGCATTATATCAATGTAATCTAGAAGAAGGAAATAATGATACTGATAAATCTATCCAAATCTAAGGGTATATTTATTTATTTGATAATTTTACTATAACTTTTATTTTTTGTGCATTCCCATTATGTTATTATAACCTTGGGTTACCTCTTTAAAAAGGAAAACATATTCCATTATTTGGGTTGGTGGTGTTAAATCCTAGATCGAAAAGGGATGATGAGATGTCGGTTCCACCTTATAAGTATTCCTCCTTAGATTTCATTTCATATTTTGGGTATCCCTTATATATTTGATCCATGTTTTTGAAACTCATTCCTTGTTTCATCTCAAGGTGAAAACTATTAAATTCAGATTTATCTATCTTGATAAGGAATAAACATGTGGCCACTATGGATGGAAAGGTTGGGCATGTATGATCATTTCTGGGAGTTCAGTGTGTTAGGAATCTATAAATTCTTCCTATTTTGGGGGGATTTAGTTTAAAAGGAATCTTATGCACATAATCCAAGGCACATCATTCAGTCATGGGGTAGTTTACACCATGGGTGTAATACTTTTGAATGTTTTTCCCTAAGTATTTTATGGTATATAAATTTCATGTCTCTCACATATGTTATTCCATGTGGATACAAGTGGGTGGTTATGTGTTATTCTAAATTTGAAGATAATATCACTTGGGGGAATGTTCAAGTGTTTCCCCAGATTAGAAGATGATAATAAATAAGGGACTGGCCAAGTGTGTCCCATGGGGGAAGATGATCAGACTTGAGGGTTTAGTTATATGTCTCCCTATGGGGTAAGATTATCACACATGAGGTTTATTTACTAATATAAGGGTACATATATATTTGGTGGTGTTGGGGTGTAACGAAAAACCTCAAGGAGGTATCCCATGTTTGATGAGATGTTGACATTTATCCTCATAGAGGTTTCCTACATACACAATTAGGAGATAGGAATAAAAACACATGTTGTTTGATACCATTATTTACATCTATTTGATAAGGATTGTCCATGAATTTTAATGTCATGTGTTAATGATTCTCATATCATTGAAAGGAAGTCAAAAAGGGATTTTTACCCACTTATGCATAGAGGCTTCATTGAATGGAAGTCACATATGATGGTTTGGGAGGGTGTAATCCCATTCATGTCATGCATGGGGAATAATTTGTTTATTACATAGAGTAATACATCAGTTTCATTTCATAATTTAAGTATGTTTTCATATAGGTTAACATTATACAACAATAATGTTGTTCTAGGTATTTTTACACCATACAAATCTAACAGGGATATGGATTATGCTAGGGGATACCTAGGGGATACTAGGAGAAGTGATGGGCTGATTGAGGCTAATGAATTTCATCTATCGAGGTGTTTTAATGGAACAATGGTGGTATGAATGGGGTCATATGTATTGGAGATACCCATGTTCTATAACAGAGTAGTGATAATGTGGTTGGGTCATTTTCAGGGAAGGTGAACAGATATTTATAGTTGAGGAAATGGTATAAATGGGGCCTATAACACTAGTGTTCATGAGGCATGGTGTATTTTCTACACCATATAACTTGATATATCTCTTTCTCAACACACAAGGCATCATGTTCTTATTTCATAGGGAATCCCATGTTCACTAAATATGGTAAGTCCACAATTTAACGTCATTTTCAAGTACATGATGTACATGGATTACAATATAGTTTTCCCATTTTTTCTTCCTTATGTGTGGTTATGAAGCAATCTTAAACTGATAATGGATTAAGGAATATGAATATGGAATACACATATGGGGAAGGACCATGGGGACTATTTGGGGGGGGGGATTCCAATGACCATTACTTGTGGTATATTATGTTTCATACATAATGAATCTTGATATTATCATAGGAGGTGTCCTATTATTTTTGTACGGGGTATAATGCAGTTTAACATAAATTTATTTAGATGAATTATGTTTTCTCAAGATAATTGAATGGGACATCATAGATTATATATGTAAGTAATCTCATTCTTTCCTCATGAGGAATTATATACATTTAATATAGGGTATATTTCATTTTTACACCATTTAGTAGGGACTATTATGCAGAGAATACATAGTAATGTTTCATTTGGGATTGATGAAAGGGTGTCCCTTTCTTGTTCAACCTATTATAGGAGTCTGGTGATCAAGTTTCATGAGTTTCTTAAGGATCTCATTGACTAATAGTATTTGAGGACACACATAAGAAAATATAAACCCATGGAATAATAAATGGACCAAGAAGAGTATGTCGACTCATTGTATGTTAGGGAGTGTAGAAGATTATCTCGACTCATGGTGTTATATGTGGTGTACATTTGGTATTTTTAAGTTGAAACCCAAAAATATCATCAAAACAACCTGAATATTTTGTGGTTAAAGTATACATTATTTGTGGTTTCAGTAATGGTAGTGAAGGGATCATGCTAGAGTCCTAGGATATCAGGCTGACCATGAACCCCTATATGTGTGTGGGTGTAGAACACCTATGTTATCAAGTAGTGGGTGAAAATTTATGGATTTCATGATAGGTATGGGTTTTGTGAATATGTTCAAACATTCACAAAAGTATTTTTATTTAATGGAGGGATCCAAATGGATATGGAAAACAATAATTCGTAAAATATTTTAATTTCATAAGAAATTGGGTTTTTCGAAAGATGGGGGTTTCACAAATTTTCTCATCTTCCGTGACCGAATTCTTAGAGAAACGAGGGATCCAAATGGATATGGAAAATTCTATTTCATGAAACATTAATGTTTAAAGTGTATTATATTCTCATGAGGGTTTCCACCATACATGAACATTTTTCTTCCTATGTTGATGTTTCAAGAAACATCATCAAAACTAACCAATATATGGAAGGTCTAACATGAGGGATTTAATGAAATATTTACGATGGGGTAATTATGTATGAAAATTAGTGAAACACCACATAGTTTTACAACTTGAGATCATGATGTCACAACATGGAATGTCCAGCTCAAATTATGACTTGAGGGGGGGGGGGTATTTATAGGATCCAGGGTTGTCAGGAGATATTTTTTATGAAAGTTATCATTATTCATTAATGATTGATTTTATCAGTGATCTAAATTATATTAATGAAATATTATATTTCTCGAATGATTCAGTTTTGAAAAGTTTTGAGTTTCACAAGTATATGGGTTTCATGAAATTCTGTATGTTATTCAAGAATCACCCTTGTTATCCATTTTCAAAAATTGAATATGAATGACCATACATTTTCCTAAGAAATAATGTTTTACTCAAGTACCAATCAAGAAGATTATAAATAAATATACAAAACTTACGAATTAGGTCCATCATTGTTTGTACCATTCATGGTTTCATTATTTTGTTCAAACCCACCTAGAATGTGGTTCAATGGGTATGAGGAGGAAAAGTAAGAATAAATTATACGAAAATAAGTGAGTAAATAGAATTAATTGAAGGTCTATTATATCTCAATTAATTTTATTAAAAAATAAACTAAAATATATAATTCCACATGATACTTTCTTATTGTGATACACAAGATACCATAGAATATTGTTCACAAACATGAGACTGATGGACATTGGAAGATGTGTTGGGTCAGAATGGGATATTGGTTACCTTTGGGAGTGTCCTGGCTCAGAAGGCCTTTATTGGTGAGGGGAACATGACACATCAAGCCTACTTACCAACATGCATAGGTGAAAAATCAAGGTAACTATAGGGGAATTGAATTATAACTAAATAAAATGGGGATGATGAAAGTTGTGAATTTGGATGGCCATGATGTTGAACAAAAAGTGGATATAAGTAGGTAGACGTAGACTATTAACCATTTTTAAAATACATATTCCTCTATCAAATCATTATAAATTTTGAAAAATAAACTATGCTCAGTTTTGACCTTTTTTGATACATATAACCTATCAAAATATCATTGAAATTCAATTGCAGCGTGCCCCTGGAATGGTAGGTGAGCCTGTATGTAACACCCTGAGATTTTATAAGATATAATCTTTTTAATTTCTTTGATGTCTTCTATTGTACACTACACCAATCTTGTACTATACGCAACACAATATTATCTTGCAGTATACACAACACTATTCTTGGCTTGTGTTACACACAATTTTAAGTTCGTTTTGTGGGAATTGTTCTACGCAACATTAAGTATACATTTTGTTTAATGTATAAATGAAATAAATTTTTATTATGTTATATGAAACACCAAAAGGAGCTTCCACTACACGCAGCCCTGGCTTGGCTTGCATCACACGCAATCGCGACCTTCCTCGATAGCGTGTATAGTACGCAATATCGGGATTCCCTAAACAATAATATATTGTTATAATATTTTTATGAACTAGCCGTTATGAAAAGTATTAACTATATTTTTAATTGTATAACATTATTATTCATCTTACACATTTTCTAGAACATGGTATAATAACAAAATAATTTTTTTGGTTAAAATAAGTATTATTCAAAAAATGTAGTTTTGCCGCCTTTTGATGGCGAACCCACTTTAAATCTAGTTTTTAACATGTTTATAAGTTCAATTTGAGAAAATAAAATTCTTACTTGGAATCAGGATATAAAAATTAAATTTGGACAAAATTTTCATATTATTCTAATAACTTTAATATTTTAATGAATAGTAAAAACACGCTATATTTTAATTAAAAACAACTTTTTTCATCGCAATAATGTATATGGTTAGATTATATTTTTAATTGGTTTTAAAGTGTAATTATAATATATTTTTACCATTTAATCCAATGTTGGTCATTGGAATTAATTTTACTTTGAATTCGAACATAAACAAGTGTCAATATTTTGATAGTTATTGTTTCTTAAAAACACGCTATTTGTTTTGATAACGGGAATTAATTTTAAAATTAATTAATTCCACTTCTATGTTTTGAATTTTAAATAAACAGAAATAATTTTTGAATTAGGAATATCAAATATATCTTAGGCTGAATTTTTGGTATTTTTCTGAAAAACTTCAATTTTTGATGAATAGTGAAACCACTTAGTGGTAGTTAAAAAACTGACTCCTTCATTTAAATAAAATTTTACCACTTCTGTGAATTGAATTTCAAAAATACTACATACATGGTTGTTATAAATAAGTAAAATGTGGTTCAATAAGATGAAAATAATTTTTGTTGAATAGTAACTTTTGACTTTTATTTATTGCAGTTAAAGGTAAATAGGGTAATTCAAGGTTAAAAGAAAATTATGATAATTATAAATTACCTTAACACATGTCCTAAACTTATTGGATGAGTAGTGGCTGACTATAGGGATCCTTGGGTCAATTTGGGGACCCCATTGAGCCACTTGGTAGTGATAATGACAATTTGGATTAATTAATTTAATGTAAAGACAAAATTGGCATTAACAAAAATCTTTTAGTAATTAATTTTTATAAGGGGTTATATAAATTATCATTTCAACTATAAATATTCATTGGAAAGATAAAACGATTTCCTAAATGATGGTATTTTGTTTTATAATTTTTAGACATCAAATAAATTAAATTATTTATGACACATTAATGATGCAGTATTTACCTCATTAATAAATGATTTAAATAAATAAGATTATAATGATTAAAATATTATCCAAAACATGTCAAATTCTGCTTGGATGATTTTATTTCGACCATGAGTCATCATATCTTCATCTATAATTATTTTTGGACCTTTTGAAACCGAAGATAAGTTTATAATAAAATAATATTTTCACACTTTCCAAAAGAGCCCCTCCTCCCCCTTATAAAAGGTGACCATTTATATCCAATTCCTCACACGTCTCAAGCCATTTGGCTTGTCAAAACTCTGACCAATTAAGCTCCCTACATCCCTATCCTACCCCTATAAGACTTACCTTAGGCATAAGGCACTTCAATAAGTCCTTTTGGTTCAAACCAAAGGAAGTTACCCAAATTAAAGGTAAGAGTTTCTCTTAAATTGTTTCCTTTTATTATACTTCTCCAACCCCTAAAATCTTTTTAAAATTTTCTTTTGTAACAAAACATGTATCCTAAATATACTAGTATTTTGTTATGAGAATTATTCTAACTACACTTACACACACCTCTATCTAATGGATGAAGAACATAATGTTTCTGTGGATGAAAAACTAACACCCCACGAAACGATGATTGTTCGATTTTCTCCTACCGCATCTCATGGCGGCCATTATTATGAAAAAATATTTATATAAGATATATATTATGTTTATTATTTCCTTATGTTTTTTTAATTCACAATTATATCAAGCCTTTATGGTTTCCATAGTGGGTAAATATGATAATCTCATTTGAGGAAGTGCGGACTACCGCCCCCTCAAAGTGATGTGATTCGTTAATGCCTTATGTGGGATGTATAAAGGATTGAGTTAATGATATTATATATGATATTATACTTTAATTATAATATAACTATGTATAATTATGTTTTAAATCCATTAAAATAATAAATAGAAATGAAAGTAGTGTTCATGCGTACGTACGGCTTACCGTCTCCATGAACGGCGCATTTCATTTCTTACCTCCATATATTATGTACTATTATAAATACATGTATATTCTGGATATATATGATATATATGATATATAAATCATTAATATCAATCTGGATATAATGAACCTTTTACCACATGAACAACATGTAATTATAAGAAGTCCATTTTTGACTCTAGTACCAAATATCGACAAAACGAACGTTATTAACTTAAATGGTTACATAATGTTTATAACATGATAATAAGTGATACAAAAGGAATAATAAACTTGAAAAAGGTTATTAAGAAATTATAAATTAACTTTGGTTTATTATTCATGAGATTAAAGAATGATCGAGCCAATTCAGACACGAGGTAAGGGAACTTCTTAACCCAATTTCCGTTCTTTGGGTTGATCTTATCTTTCTAGTTTATGTCATTATTTGATTATATGAGAAATGAATTTTTATATCTTATCATTTATTTATAATTTCTTTATGTGACCTTATAGTGAATACACATAATTTATCTAATTTTATTTACAAAAATATCATTGTAAGGGATAACTTTTCTAATCTCGTTTTTATCTGAGATTGTTTATTTGTAAGTATTTGGGGTTATTGTTATCATCCATGACCATGTTTTATAAAAATGTTTTAATGTATTTTTAAAGTCCTTTTTACCCATTTTTGAAATTTACCACATTCCATGAAAGGAATCTTACTTTTTTTACCACACGAGGAACTTGTTGACTTTTCCAGCAAAAGTACGAGAAAAATTTTATTTTTAACTTCTATGGAATGAACGGATTTTTATGGTTTTATAATGCCTTTTTTCATGAAGATTACTCTACAATATTTCATGACTATTTTCAAAAAAATACGTTTCTTTTAAAATTTAATGGAATTTTGTGAAAAGAAAATGATTTTGAAGAAGAACAGATATTTTCCTCAAGAATTCATTTCAAGTGTTTTATCAAAAACATTTTCCATCTAAGATGAAATTATTTCATATGTGTATGTTTCAAGTATAATGTATCTATGATTTACATGGTTTCACTTTTCTTATGATGAAATATCCATTTTTTTTATATGGATTATTTGATGATGGGATGATGTTTATGAAACCCATTTTATTCTTTGGGTTATGATGAATGTTTTAAGTTTATTTTGTGGCACAACTAAGAATGATTTCTTTATGGGATGAGTGGGACCTATATCTCCCTCAAATGCGTTGGGTAAAGATTTATATCTCATAAGATAGACATGGATGGAATGGAAAGTTAATCCAGTTCAGTGTTACAGGACTGGAACGAGGAGTGAACTCGATTCAGAAAGGGACTTTGTCCACTAAGATGGTCTAGGCAGCAATGCTTTGGATACTATGGAAATCATATCATGCACTTAATGGTTTTCCACAATTACATGTTTTATTCCCATGATATTTTATCTTGATTAATGTTTCATTTTGATCTATTCCTTACGTACTACCATGTTTTATGTCATTGCTCAAGATTTTGATGTTTAAACATTATGTTCATTTTTTTTCTAGTTCAAATGTATATGATTTATTTTATTTTAACCATGTGTATACTTACTGAGAATTTGACCTCACCCTTTATAAGTTTTATTTTCCCCAGGATTTAATGAAAGGTTTTAGGTAAGAAAACAAATTGGGAAGATCTTTATGGGAGATGTTGAAGATATTTCACCATGATTAGAAGATTATTTTTCCGAGTTTACAAAGACAGTAAACTATTTCGGTCCTTGTGTGTTTGTTTTTTTATGTATTAAGATTTCCTCTAAAGTAATGTAATTGCCATGTACATAAATCTTAGGTCTCTACAGTTGGTACATAGGAAAGGTTTAGTTAACCTTTGGAAAAAAGGATGTGAAAACTTTAGTGAGATCTCTAGAGATATTTCTAAGGTATGTCTAGGGATGTCCCAAAAGTTAAGTATAATTATAGGTTATATTCCTATAATTATGGTAAAGATATTAGAATTAAACCTAATATGTTAGATATTGAAGGTACTCCCCCTTGATTATGATTTTTTCCTCTCACACTATTTTTTTGGGTTTTAGAAAATGGCTGGAAACTAGAAGATTCATGATAATGGAGGATATGATGGACAATGGAATTATATTCTTCATGAGAAACCAAATGAAATTGGATCTAGAGGTCCACATATCATTATTATGCCTAATTAGAAATCTCATAATATGATCAATAATCTCAACATTGGTAAGTTTCTTGACTCAGCTAATAAGAGGAAGATGGAGTTTCATGATGATCATATAGGAAAGAAAGTTCAATTTCCCTCATGTAAATCATGTGGGAAGAGGAATCAGGGAGAATACTTCAGAGGAATTAGAAAATGATTTGGGTGTGGAAAAGAAGGACACAAAGCCAGTAATTGTAAAGGAAAAATTTTAGTTAACACCACGGATAAGATCATCAACGGTTAAATGTTTTAAATGTGGAATGTACGGGCATTATGCAAACCAATTCCCTAAGGGAAAGTCTCATGAAGAGAATCAGCATGGGAATATGGGTAGTATTTATGTTGATGATGATGAAGAGACTACAAATGATATGTGAGATGAAAGAATTGTTCAAGATCGGTCAATGGTTTAAGAAGGTAGTGGAATTATTACGTTTTTATCAAGAGTAATGTTGTATAAGTAATCTCATGGTACTATGGAATAAAGAGACATCTAAGGATTGTTACATTATTTTTTTTCCTTATGTTTTTGAAAGTATATGTTGAATGGTACCAGTAACCATGAAATGTTATTCAGATATTTTTAGAAAGCACCTAATATGCGTATAAAGAAGGGATAAGGAGATAATGAAATGTTTGATATTATTAATGAGCTCATGAATAATATAAGGAAAAAGTGATATCATGGTTTGAGTATATAGAATTTTCGGGATTTTTGGTATGTGTAAAGAGTTACCTTGTGAAAACAATCATGTTTTCACTATGGTTCAAGAGAATACATGATTAAGTTATTCACAGGTTTGGAATGTGACCAACAAGATATATCGTATGATATATGGGGGATAAATGATGGTATTCACGTGCTTGTGATGTGACCTTTCAAGGAATCATTTTCTTTATACTATGAGATTGGACATATATATTTTGGATAATCCTAAAGATTGGAATGTATTATGTTAGAAATCAGATAGTATTATTTAAGGATAGAACTTGTTTTTTGATATTATTTCTGGAATGTTATAATAGTATAGTTTTAGAAAAAAGGACAACCTGCAGAACAGGCGACAACCCGTCACGTCGGACAAGGATGTGGGAATTGAACCCACAACCGAAGTGTGACATGCCTTTATTGGCTACCACTGGCCTACAAGAAGTCCCTAGTTAGTATAAATTAGTTTTAATTTTTTAAGTGGTATGATATATGAAGTATAAGTCCATTTTAGGCACCATATACGATTAATCTCACTATAGATAGACTTATGTATATTTAATAACTTTTTATAACCTTTTTTTTGAGAAAAATAGAATGACCTAACATTCTATCTCATGATCCGTTAACACTTCACAGAAGACAAATTCAACTTCATTTCTTTAAGATATGAAGTGGAAATTGTTCAAGGCACGAACAACAGTGAGATTGTACCAAAATGAAGTAAGTATTTATTTTAATTAAATAATTCTTCAACATTAGGGAAGTGATCTTGAAAACTAAAAATGTTGTCCCAGTACCCTCATACCCGATGAATAAGATGGTACCTTAGATCATCACAAATTTATGGATTTGTGATTGATGGCTTTGTCATAGCCATGTCCTCTACCACTCTCCATCAGAACTTGATGGTTAGATTTCTCTTCTATATCCATATTTTCACCTATGTTCTCCTATGTGGAAACCCAGTGATGAGTTAATTTGGGTAACCGTTACGTTTCATAATTTAGTTTTTAAAATTATGTTTTGGTATTCCTTTTTACGATGTGGGTTTCTATGAAATAAACTCTCAAGTAATAAACCATTTATAACCATGATGAATTTTGAGGGCGAAATTCATTTTAAGGGGGGTAGAATGTAACACCCCGAGATTTTATGAGATATAATATTTTTAATTTCTTTGATGTCTTCTATTTTACACTACACCAAGATTAGCTTGTACTATACGCAACACAATATTAGCTTGCATTATACACAACACTATTCTTGGCTTGTGTTACACACAATTTTAAGTTCGTTTTGTGGGAATTATTCTACGCAACATTAAGTATATATTTTTTTAATGTATAAATGAAATAAGTTTTTATTATGTTATACGCAACACCAAAAGGAGATTCCACTACACACAGCCCTGACTTGACTTGCATCACACGCAATCGTGACCTTCCTCGATAGCGTGTGTAATACGCAATACCGAGATTCGCTAAACAACAATATATTGTTATAATATTGTTATGAACTATCCTTTATGAATATTATTAACTAAATTTTTAATTTTATAACATTATTATTCATCTTACACATTTTCTAGAACATGGTATGAGAACAAAATAAATTTTTTGGGTAAAATAAGTATTTTTCAAAAAATGACGTTTTACCGCCTTTTGATGGCACACCCACTTTAAATATAGTTTTTGACACGTTTATAAGTTAAATTTGACAAAATAAAATTATTCCTTGGAATCGGGATATAAAAATTTAATTTGGATAAAATTTTCATATTATTCTGATAACTTTCATATTTTAATGAATAGTAAAAACACGCTATATTTTAATTAAAAAAAACTTTTTTCATCGCAATAATTTATATGGTTAGATTATTTTTGTAACTGGTTTTAAATTTTAATTAGAATATATTTTTACCATTTAATCCAATTTTGGTCATTAGAATTAATTTCACTTTGAATTTGGACATAAACAAGTGTCGATCTTTTGATAGTTATTGTTTCTTAAAAACACGCTATTTATTTTGATAACAGGAATTAATTTCAAAATTAATTAATGCCACTTCTATATTTTGAATTTGGAAAAAATAGACATCATTTTTGAATTCGAAATATCAAATATAGCTTAGACTGATTTTTTGGTATTTTTCTGAAAAACTTCAATTTTTGAGGAATAGTGAAACCACTTAGTGGTAGTTAAAAAACTTACTCTGTCATTTAAATGAAATTTTACCACTTCTATGAATTTAATTTCAGAAATACAACATACATGGTTGTTATCAAGAATTAAAATGTGGTTCAATAAGAGGAAAATAATTTTTGGTGAATAGTATCTTTTGACTTCTATTTACTGTAGTTAAAGGTAAATAGGGTAATTCAAGGTTAAAATAATATTATAATAATTCAAAATTACCTTAACACTTGTCCTAACCTTATTTTATGAGTAGTGGACAACCATGGGCATCCTTGGGTCGATTTTGGGACCCCATTGAGTCACTTGGTAGTGACAATTTGGATTAATTAATTTAATGTAAAGACAAAATTAACATTAACAAAAATATTTTAGTAATTAATTTTTATAAGGGGTTATATAAATTATCTTTTCAACTATAAATATTCATTGGAAATCTAAAAATATTTAATACCTAAAGGTATTTTTATTTATAAATTTTAGACATCAAATAAATTAAATTATTCATGACACAATAATGATGCAGTATTTACCTCATTAATAAATGATTTAAATAAATAAGATTATAATGATTAAAATATTGTCCAAAAAATGTCCAATTCTGATTGGATGATTTTATTTCTACCATGAGTCATCTTATATTCATCTTTAATTATTTTTGGATCTTTTGAAACTGAAGATAAGTTTATAATAAAATAATATTTTCACACTTTCCAAAAGAGCCCCTCCCCCCCCCCCCCTTATAAAAGGATACCATTTCTATCCAATTTATGACACCTATCAATCCATTTGGCTCGTCCAACCTCTACCAAATTAATCTATTTACATCCATCTCCCCCCCATAGAAGCCTTACCTTAGGTAGAAGGCACTTCAAGAAGTCATTTTTGTTCAAACCAAAGGAAGTTACCCAAATTAAAGGCAACATTTTCTCTTAAATTGTTTTCTTTTGTTCTAATTCTCCAACCCATAAACTCTTTTTAATCCATTATTTTGTAAAAAAACTAGTATCATCATTATAATAGTATGTCTTTATGATAAGGATTCGAACGAAACTTACAAAAACCTCCATCTAATGGATGAAGAACATAATGTTTCTGTGGATGACAAACTAACACCTCACGAAATGATGATTGTTCGATTTTCTCCTACCGCCTCTCATGGTGGCCATTATGATGGAACTGTATTTGTATATGATATATATTATGTTTATTATTTCTTTACTCTTCTTTAATTCCCAATTATATCAAGCCTTTATGGTTTCCATTGTGGGTTAATACGATAATCTTATTTGAGGAAGTGCGGACTACCGCCCCCTCAAAGTGATGTGATTCGTTAATGCCTTATGTGGGATGTATAAAAGATGGATTTAATGATATTATATGTGATATTATAATTTAATTATGATATATATATGTATAATTATTTTTTACTTCCATTAAAATAAGAAATAGAAATAAAAGTAGTGTTCATGCGTATGTACAACTTACAGTCTCCAAGAATGACGGATTTCATTTCTTACCTCCATATGTTATGTACTATTATAAATACTTGTATATGATGGATATATATGATATATATGATATATAAATCATGAATATAATTCTGTATATAATTAAACTTTGACCACATGAACAACATGTAATTATAATAAGTCCATTTTTGACTCAAGTACCAAATATCGACAAACCGAACGTTATTAACTTAAATAGTTACATAATGTTTATAACATGGTAATAAGTGATATAAAAGGAATAATAAACATAAAAAAGGTTTTTAAGCAAGTAGAAATTAACTTTGGTTTATTACTCAGGAGATTAAAGAACGATCGAGTCAAGTCAGACATGAGGTAAGGGAACTTCTTAACCCAATTTCCGTTCTTTGGGTTGATATTCTCTTTCTTATTTATGTCGTTATTTGATACTGTGAGAAATGAATTTTTATATCTTATCATGTATTTATACTTTCTTTATGTGACCTTATAGTGAATACACATAAGTGATCTAATTTTATTTACAAAATAATCTTTCTAAGGGATAACTTTTCCAATCTCATTTTTATCTGACATTGTTTATTTGTAAGTATTTGGGGTTATTGTTATCATACATGCCCATGTTTTCTAAAAATGTTTTCATGTATTTTTAAAGTACTTTTTACCCATTTTTAAAATTTACCACATGTTATGAAAGGAATCTTACTTTTGTTTACCACACGAGGAACTTTTTTACCTTTCTGGAAAAAGTATGAGAAGAATGTTATTTTTAACTTATACGGTATGAACGGATTTTTACAGTTTTATAACGCCTTATTTTCATGAAGCTTACTCTACAAGATTTCATGACTATTTTCAACAAAATACTTTTCTTTTAAAATTGCATGGGATTTTGTGAAAATAAAATGATTTTTAAGAAGAAAGGATATTTTCCTCAAGAATTCATTTCAAGTGTTTTATCAAAACCATTTTCCATCTAAGATGAAATTATTTCATATGTGTATGTTTCAAGTATAATATCTCTATGATTTAAATGTTTTAACTTTTCTTATGATGAAATATCCATTTTTTTATATGGATTATGTGATTATGAGATGATGTTTATGAAACCCATTTTATTATTTGGGTTATGATGAATATTTTAAGTTTATTTTGTGGCACAAGTAAGAATGATTTTGTTATGAGATGGGTGGGACCTATATCTCCCTACAATTCATTGGGTAAAGATTTATATCTCATGATATAGACATGACTGGAACAGAAAGTTATTCTGATTCAGTGTTACAGGACTGGAAGGAGGAGTGAACTCGATTCAGAAAGGGACTTTGTTCGCTAAGATGGTCTTGGTAGTAATGCCTTGGATACTATGGAAATCATATCACGTGCTTAATGGTTTTCCACAATTACTTGTTTTATTCCCATGATATTTTATCATGATTAATGTTTCATTATGATCGATGCCTTACGTACTACCATGTTTTATGTCATTGCTCAAGATTTTGATGTATAAACATTATGTTCATATTTTTTTCTAGTTCAAATATATATGATTTGTTTTATTTTCTCCATGCATACCTTTACTAATCTTTTGAGATCACCCTTTATATGTTTTCTTTTCCCCAGGATTTAAATAAAGGTTTTTGGTAAGAAAACAAAAGGGAAATATCTTTATGGGATATGTTGAAGATCTTTCACCATGATTAGAAGATTATTTCCCCAAGTTTCCAAAGACACTAAACTATTACGTTCCTTGTGTGTTTGTTTTTGTTATGTATTAAGTATTTCTCTAAAGTAATGTAATTTCCATGTACGTCAAGCTTGGGTCTCTACACTGTATGGATATGATCTATTTCAAGTAAGGTGCCCATTTTGACCTGGGATATGATGGTGATCCAAACTGGTGAAGAATTGAAATGTGGGGATGAATTGAGGGTATTTACATATAGAGTTAAATGGTTTAATTATTGCACTATGGAATTGATCATATTTAGGGGGTATATTATTCAAAATAAATATTATCCACATTTTCAAAGGTGATCAATGGCTTGGATGTTTTTTGATAGTCAATGAACTAGAATAATGCATTAGATGGCTATAAATGAAAGGGGTAATGGTTTCTTTAGAAATATCCTATTATTATTTGTTGTTTTCAATCATTTACAGAGGATAATGTGTGAACTATTTTAAAATCTAGTGTTAAGGACATTGAACATTCAGTTTAACATCTTATGTTTTGGATGATACATCACAAAATATAATGTAATATGTTTAGTATTTTTAGGGAATATTTTAGCAACCTCTGACCAAGCCATGTGAATCGAAAAAAATAAATCCCAATCTATTAATGTATTGTGATTCATTATAAGAAAACATAATGGATAATGTATCATATATGAGATTCTGAAGAATGTGAATCTATGATTTTCAAATAACTATTTCCTGAACCCTTGTAGTCTAAAGAAGATAGCCACGTTGTTACCTGGTTACATAGTGGGTCCCACTTGTTTTTAATATTTTAATTTACACCATCATTTTTTCTTGTTTTTAGAGTGTCTTGGATGTCAGGAGTCTATATTATTACTAGGGATACAATACAAATTTTCTATATTATATAGTGGTATATGGTCATGCCAGTTGAAATAAGAACTTGAAAATAGTTTATGGTCATGATTCTTTAACAAGGATGGGATAATCCATATAGGTATTGATTGTATGAGGGCTTTAAATCCAATAAAAATATAGGGGATACGGATTCCCTACACCATATTATGAATTATATAATCATACTATTTTCATTGGACTATTTAGGCATATTGTTAACAAAAATGGATTCTACTAATGGTGAATGTGTGACTTAGCCTAAATTCAATAGGTACAGGGGCCACTACATATAAAATGGGATAGAGGATCAATCCACATGTACTTATAGATCACAGTGTGGTGGGATAACAATAATGGAGGGGTGGAATCCATTCTAAAAAGGTCTTATTTTATCTCAAAAGTTCACATAATGTGATGTGTATATTGGATTTGGTTCATATAACACTTATCATATAAGTAATTCAAGGATTATATTGGAAAATTATATAGTTTTATATAATTTACTGAGGATTTTTGGTAGTTTAGTTCAATTTTATATAGTTCAGACTATAAGACTACTGGTTATTTAAGGATGCAGAGCTTTGACCTTGGGCTCCTATTTTAAGGTTATAGAGCTCAGAATAAGAGTTTCATTTTGTTTAATGTCATAATTCATGGAAAAATATTAGGGGAATTTTGTCTAAGGAATACTAGTGAATTAAAATGTAACAAAAATTATCATAAATAGAGATCTAATTTGGGGACCTAAATTTCATAGCATAAATCTAAGTTAATTCAAAAAATATTATGATCATGATTCTTGGAATAAGATTCAAAACAATTTTTTGACAGAGATGAATGGAAAATTGTTGAAAATATATTAATTTAACAATGCTTGGACCAAATAGTCGTGAATAGTTCAATTTCATAAAGGATTGATTTGGGTCTCTAGTATAAGGTTGTATAGTTCAGACCAAAGAGGGGTGAACATCCCTATATAATGTGAAGGTAATAAAAGAGTGGAAACATAGTTTTAAATAAAGGAATAAGATTCTTAGAACCACATAATATATTACTAGGGAAAAATTTTAAAGATTTAAATTCATGGTTCTTATACTTGGGCTGCTACATTATGATCTTATAGTTTCGATAGAAAGGTGAGGAGTTCCATTTATGGGATTCATTCATATCTCCATCTCTCTTATGGAACTTCCTCCTTAAATCCTAATAACATGTAATAAAAAATTAGGGTTAGAAACACATTGTGTCATGATTTTCTAATTGTTACAAGAAGACCTCAAAATGGGGAAACAATATGACTTGGGGAAGTCCCAATGATTTCAACATACATAGTCATTATTCCCAATCAAATGGGAGGATGATACCTAGGATTTTGGGATTCCAAACTGAGAGAAATAAAATTAAAAGAGAGTTAAATCATGAAATCCAAGATTTTGATCAATGTTTAGGGTGACTGATGCGTAGTGACCATTATTGATAGTGTTCAAATAAATGTTCCACTGTAATTTTGGTCAATGAAGGGATATAGAAATGCAGGATCCAACAATGACCACATTAAAAATATGTGGACCTACAAATCTGAAAAAATATTATTTAGGTCATTTTCCCAGGACAATAGGTGATCCAATGTGTCAAGTAACCATTTCCCTTAGGGGTTTGATTAAAATTGGGGGGTGATGAGGATATAAATTGATTAAAGAGAAAATAATTAATGTAGGTTTAGGGAATGAAACAGGAGAAGTATATTTGATGACTACTCCCTATTTTGAGAAACATTGGTGGGTGAGAGAATCAGGTTAAGGATTGAGGATGTCCTTATGGGGGTAGGTTATGATGTGAGTTTTTTGTGATTTTAAGCTTAGGATATGTGATTTTAATTTTTATATGTATCCCATGGGAATGGGAATAAATTAAATAATAGTTCCAAGACATTGCTCAGTAGGTGACCATTTTAAGAAGGGTGTTTTCCTCTCTATCACGAATGATGAATCATCTCATTATTGATATATGAGGAATAATGTTTTTTATTACATAGTGTATGGAAATTTTTTTGTTTCATTCATTGAGGAAATTGGTTTTTATCAACTAAAAATTGTAATATGATGCATCTTGTGTTGACCACATAAGTTAAGTCTACATTATTATGTAATATGCCCAGGAAATTTCATTAGACCATCTCACATTTTTCATATAACAAATCCTATGTTTTTTCACACAGGAACATACTAACTTTTAAAGTCATGTAATGATGACCTTGGTTTTATCTAATATTTTACATATGAGTAATCCTTTTTTTATTAAATATGGGTAGGCTATAGTTTAACATCACGTTATAAGGAAGGTATTTTAATCTCATTTTTGGAACATTCATCATATGGTGTTCATCACATATGGTAAGGATACAATTTAATGTCATCCACTGATGGAATTAGTTTAATCACATTTTGGACACATGAGATATCTTTTTTTTTCATTTGATAATGTAAGGATATAGTTTAACATCATTCTCAAAGGAAAATTTCACTTTGTAGACTACAATATTATACTTCAAACTACAAATTCCACTATTTTATTGTCATAGAGATCATCCCAATGGTAGGATATTTGACTCTGAAATTGACAAGAAACATGTCTATGGTTGGGGAAAATAACATTATGACTCTTATGCCCACATGAGTCATTATTTATGTGAAAACAATTAGTGGATAAAATTACCCTTTTCACAATGGTATATAAAGACGAGGCTTGGAAGAATCCATCAAGGAAGATCCCTAAGGTTCCAATGATAATGGTCATCAAGCATGAATACATGCTTGAATAACACTAAGGGTGTTTGTAGATGCTGAAAAATGCTCCAGGGATGAAGGTGGTTTTGGCGCAACAAAGAGAAGCCATATTTGGACCCAGTGATCCATTTTGGGGGGCCCGGAGGGGCCGTGTGAAAAACAATCAACATTGTGTGAAAAAATATCTCGCATGGAAAATAGTGAGATCTGTGAAATTTTTCCGCACAGGCGCGGAAATTTCCGCGCCACCGATCACAGGCACGAAAAGTTCCGCACAGCTGCCCCGCACGGTTGAATTTTATCACTGCCGACACTGGCACACTAAATTTTGCACAGGCCAGTTTCTGCATGGATCCACTGATCCCGAGCACCTATAAACAGAAGGGCACCCCTTAGAATTCTGATGATTGAAGAATTTGAACCGTCTTCACTTTGCGAAATCCACCTCTCGTGCGCGCAAAAGATGGCTTTCAGGTACGGGATTTTTTGAGCTAGGTCGCCCAGTGGTCCACCTTCGCGCGAGACCACTTTAGCTTAACCCGCGAACAAATACCCTTGAGTCCCATACCCTAAGTGGAATCCTTTCCATTTGCGTGCATCCCATCCAATTTCACACAACACCGCCCAATTGGGCGCGTCCTAGATTTCTTATGTGCAATCTGTACCAATTGCGTGCCTCCTCCCTTCCAATTGCGTGCAACCCCAGTCCTTTAGCGCAATCTCCTATAATTGTGTGCAATCCTAGACCTTACGTGCAATTCATTCAAATTTCACGCTACCACTTCTGGTTGTGCACATAACCTCCACTCCACTTTATGCGCCAATCTCCCTCGATTTCACACTAACCCGGTCTTTTCCGCGCAATCGTGCCTATTGCGCGCAAATTGTGTGAAAATAAACACGATTGCGCGCAATCCACCAGTACCCCTCACACCAGCCTTTTCCCCACTATTCCATTTGTGCACAAACCATCCTCCTGGGGTGTGATCTTTCACATGTGTTTGATGTCCCTCTTCCAGACACCATTTTTGGGTGAATCTCATGCTCTAAACATCTCTGTCACACACCCTTTTCTTGTACGACCCTCTAGGAACATTAAAAGTAACTTCCAAGTCCGTTGGGAGGTATTTCACATTGTGTTGCTTCGCCTCATTATTATTCTCATAGGCATGCTAACAGCTATTGCTTTTTCGCATAGCCACGCTAACGTGGAACCCAAATGGTATCAATTCACGAAACCCCTCAGTCACGACGTTGCCTGTCCCTTCTCTTCACCAAGGTGCAGAGGGTACCAGTTATGTTATTCCTAGGGGTGTGGAGTGAACCCTTTTTCATCTGAGCTGCATGATGTTAAAATACCACGCACCATCATCCTCAACACATGACGTTAAATTGTGACCACTCCCCATGCATCAGATGCGGGGTTCCCCCACCTTGGACATTCTGCATGCCCACTGGTCTCCACATGAGGGAGATCATTCCTCACACGGAATAAGATCCTCTTTATCGGAGCAGCCACTTTCCGTAGGTAAAGGGTGACCACCCTGGTATAAGCCCCCTAGCTTTCCCTACATGATGTAGAATCCCTGCTTTTCCTCTCTTCTTGGGTGCCAAGTCCCTCTCCCACTGGGTTTGTCACCATTTGGGATGATAAACACACGTATTCCCCTGTTTCCTCTTTGTTCTGTTAACTGCGTGTAAGCCCCACTTCACTTCCCATAGACGCAACTTTCGTGACGTGATCATTGGGTCTCTACTACCTCTTGTTTCTCACACCGAGCATGACTGACGTGGGCTTAGAGTAAGCATCGGCCATGACATCCTCTTGGGACAACCTAGAGTGAAAGCCCCGCATGCCATATCCTGAACTATGAGGACTTTGATCCTTGCGAAGGCGGGGTACGTAGGAAGCCTCCACAAGGTTCAAGTTTACCACCCCAATTGTTCCGACCTCCTTCACGTCGGTTCACCAACACCTTGGGAAACCTAGAGTGTAATCCCCACACCACCTGAACTACGAGGTATTTGATCTTTTACAAAGCAAGGTATTTAGGAAGAATCCATGAGGTTCAATCCCACTACCCATTGGTTGTTCTGACCATCTTCATGTCGGTTCACCAACACCTGGGTAACCTAGAGTGTAAGCCCCAAAACACCCTGAACAACGTTGTCTTTGATCCTTTCCAAATCAGGGTATGTAGGAAGCCTCCATGAGGTTCAATCCTAACACCCGGTCATTCCACCCCCCTTCACCTCGGTTCTCCTACACAATCCATCTGTACCCAAGGTCCTTATTCACATCGGTTCAACTTCGTCCTGCATGGTGTTAAACTGTAAACCCCAAGCAGTGGTAAGACATTGTGCCCCCCAGTCAGTGGTAAGCCATTGTGTCCCTCAATCAGCGGTAAGAAATTGTATCTTGATCAACAGTAAGCTGCTGTGTCCCCTATTCAGTGGCAATCCGTTGTAATCTCCTTCGCTGGGACCCACATCTTTGGTCCGTCCTAGTGGCATCAGACCTACTCGGGCTACTAACCATACATAAGCCCCATACACATCATCGGGTTGTTGTCCTATGTGTACACTCCAATTCAATCTCATCACCTAACCTTTCCCTCGAGCCTATGTGTCTCGGGAAGGTCATTCCCCAACCCAGAGATTAAACTTCCTCTAGGCCCCATCCACCCGTCCATTCTCATGGGCCACCTCCTTAGGCATCCCATCACCCTCTTGAACTACACTGACTTTGATTCCCTGCCACGGGGATACGTAGGAAGTCTTCTTAATACTCATTCCCAATGTTACCATTGTCCTCATGGCAGTTCCATCCCATTAAACACCCATTTCAACTAGCACCCCATAATCTATCTTGATTCTCACCCGGGCCACCACATCCCGGTGAGGTCATGTCAACCCACCTACATCAGTGTGTCATCGAGGGGTTACACTCATCTGATACACTCTAGTCAGTGTTTTGATCAGTACGATCCATATTCTCTAGATGTTAAACTTGTGGCATAACCTGTGTTAAACATGGGAATCTGAGGAAAACCTTAGAGACATGCCTATGGCATATAATTCCTCGAATTCTACGTGGGATGCCTCGGGCTTCCACGCCCTCGAGAATCCCTATAATAAGTGGAGGAAACCCAGACACACTGGTGTTCTAGCATCCAGAACCTCCAGTGATGTCCAACATGACTACTCCCCTGAATAAAGGTTGCTTCCTGGACCGGACCCTTTGAAATTTCCCAAAATAAGCTGTGTAATGAACTGGTGTCCATGAAGATATGGTACTAGGAAGAGTTTCACGAACAATGACTTAAATCTATAAGGGAGACCTGGACTAGGTGACGAGTTCCGAGGAGGAATCCACTGAAAGAAGAACCGACATCCCATCATCCCGTTTCAATTAAGGAGAAAACGTCCCTGAACAAGGAACAGATGTCACCCGCCTTTGGAAAGCTGGAATGCGGGGCAACAGCTGCAAATCCTCCACAGAGGGATGTGTACGCCCCAAAGAAATCATCGAAAGCAGATATGGTGAACTTGACATGAATGTATTCTCCTCAATATGGAGATTAGTAGTGTTCCTGACATTAGTGGATTAGCATGTCACCTGATCTAGATATCTGGTGCTGGGTCCCGCAAAGTAAATAGCGAGCTTGGTGTGAAACTCACCTGAAGTTAGGGCAGTATAATGTTGGATGTCCCAGTCTGTGATGTTGTCAGCGCGGATCCATCTTACTATCCATGAAATATGGGATGATGCTAGGGAACTGGTCGTTGATTCCTTTTCCCTTAAAAAATTATGAGTTAATCTCCCTACTTTCAGGAATCAGGTTGTTGCATCTGGAACTTGATCACCGCCCGCCCACCGATGCAGGTGCAGGGGAAGTGCCAGTATGGTAGTCCCGTGCGACTCCTCTTCTGCAACAGCTTCTACACCCATAGTTGTGGGGCGCCCAACCAGAGTCCCATTCCAGGGGCTCCCAGTGGGGTTCCCACCTGACCACATCAGCGCTGCCGCCCAGTATTACTGGTAGAGGAGCAGGTAAGCCATGCACCTGCACCACCAGCTCCAGTCCATCTAACCTGATGCCAGCATCAGGCGTAAGCCGAAGAGGATACCCGCCAATGGGCATCAACATCAGCGGCTATTGTGGCCCGAGACACTGCTGATTCATACCACCAGCTCCTTGTATATTCTGAGCATGGGAATTTTTATTCCTGACCTTGATCGAGGCCCCAACCGCCCAACATGTAGGCCGGGTCAACTCTCTTGGTCGCTGGCACCGGCAGTGGTCATCGTGGACTAACTCGCAGTGATTCCACCTAGTACGGAGGTCCTCCCCGTACCTCTACCATGGGGGAAAAAGGACTCCCCCTCTTCCAGGATCGGTATGAAGGACTTCTCCATGCCAACATCAATCCAAATAAGGGTCCTCCCCGCGACAGTGATGCTCAGCACAAAAGTGTCTCCCGTGCCCACTACACTGGGTATGGAATCATTCCTCCTTCCCCTGACCGCCAGTGTGGGGATGTTACACATTCGGTCTCTCTTTAACATGGGGAAACTCCATGTGTCCTCATAGCAGCTGGAGAAGGTCCTCCTTACTTCAGAAACTAGAGGGGTGAAGGCTAGCCTCGCTTCACCAATGCGCAACATGGAGGTACTACCCATGTTCAACTAGACCAGTACAAGTACCCTCCTCATACTGATGTCACCAAGGGTAACATGCGTGGAGGTCCTCTCCATGCTCATACCGGTTCCATAAGAGGTCTTTCCCGCTCCAGCGCTACCCATGGAGGTCCTCCCCATGTCCCCAATGATATTTGTCCCGGTGATCCTCGCACCCCGTTTTTCTCGGGTGGAAACCCTCTCCGCCCCAGCACTAGTACGACCAAAGGAACTCCTCATGCAAGAAATCAACCCTGTTCCAAAGAGCCATACAGGGTAAGGAAGGCAGGTCGTCACCACAATAAGAAGAATTCTAGGAAGGTCCAGACATAGATCAAAACAGTCTGCTTCTCAGACTCCGAAGCGGAGTACGACTTAGTGCGGGAACCCTCCCCTCACTCATCTGAGTCAAGGGCTGGGGTAGGAATGAGGCACATCATCCTAGTACTCCTAGAATGAAAGATCCATTGAACTTCCTCCTCCCTCCATAGGTATATCTATGAGGATGAAAATTTGGTAACCCCATAGGTTACAGTCATGAAATCACCACCTTCATCACCAGAAGCACTCTCTACCTCGACCAGAGATCACATAGAGCTGTTCTTGGGAACAATGGCGAGCAAGCAGTAGCATGGCCTATTGCCAGTATCCCTAGCCCTTATGCCAAGAACCGAGTCCGTTAGCCCGCCTTATAACGATGTGGTGACCATGTCACTACACTCTTCGAAGGATAGCCTATGATTCAGCAGCCAGTCAGACCATTTTCCGTATTCCCCACCAGCCATATTGCCATCCCAATGGTCTGTCTTAGTACCACTCACAGTTCCTCTACCACCGTCGTTTGATGAGTGGGGCAATGAAGGGCCATACCCTAAATCTGATCCAAGGAGATTATGTAATATCCTCGTAGCGGACCACATCCCTGAGATGTTCTGGCCCGTGGCAGTGCTGAATTTCCGTGTGCCGGAATCCCCCACCCTAGAGGAAGTTGAGTGTTTCCGCCAAACCCTATGGGAGACGCATTTCTGCCTTTTTCACCAGAAGGTGTCTTATCCCAGGAGCTAGATGCATTTCAATGACATTAGCGAGCTATGCCATCTGGTTGATCTGGCCGTACTCCATGTGGCCTAGTGCCTCAAGTCGCCAGGACGACGTAAGGCCCTCTAATAGTAATGTGTTCAGAGTTTCAGGGTACTCCGCAAGGTTATCAAGGAGGCTTCCCCCCACTTACAAATCCATGGATGGGGGCAATATGTCACCCTACTCTTCAGTCCCATCGGATGGCAGCCCGACTCACCAAGAGATATTGAGGACATGCCCCCAGGAAGGGTCATAGTTAATATGGCCAAAATATTAGACGAGGAGAATGAGATGGAGCTTCTTGATGGGGAAATACCCCCCCTTGAGGATGTGTAATCACTACTGGATCCATCGGGAAGAGTTACTCACCCGCAGAGGAATCTGCTAGGTCTCCCTATGCCCACCGAGGCATTGGTCCTTAGCCAAAATCACGACAAGGGTAAAGAGCACCTCAGAGCGACCAAGCACTTCTAACCATCCACCTCAGTGCAGAAGATAGAGGAGGACCCTGAGAAGGACACGCTGTGCTAAAAACTTGCCAAACAGAAGAATTTGGTTGATGACCTCCTCGTTGAATGCACTGTAGAGCGACGTCCAGACTACAGAATCTTAGGCTAGGGCATCAGGGGTAGGAAAAACTTCCCCTCAGCAACCTACCTCTAGGTGACTCTGACTATCCTACCCTTGCAGGCAGGGTTGAGGCCAGAACTTAGGAAATAGGGCATGGTATGTCTCACCAAACCCTCTGGAACAGGGTGAAAATCCATGGAACCCAGCTCGGGTTCCCCCAGCTTCCCCACAGGTCACTCCACCAGGAGCTACATGAGTCGCTGATCCACCTTACCATGTTTAAGAACCTACCAATGTGCTCGTGGTTAGGGATCCACGTCAAGATAGGGACCCCCGACCAGATGATCTAATTGCGACACTCATTGCTCACCTTGAGGTACTGGAAACGCGACAAGTGGACCTCCCACCTGATGAAAAGCCATATCCAGCATGAGTGGATGATATGCCGACACATACGGGTTTCAAAAATCCCACATTTTCTCCCTTTAATGGGATGGGGGATCCGCTACAGCATCTGGCCCACTTCACCTCAAGGTGTGGGCCCATGTTAGGGACTCCAGTGCAGAAGGAGGCTACCAAGCTCTGATGTTTTTTGCAGACATTGGAGGGGCCTGCATTTTTATAGTATAGCCAGCTTCCCATCGGATCAGTGACCAATTGGGAGGACCTTCATAGACAATTCCTCTACCTGTTTAGCTCCACCACATAGAAAACAAGCATGCAGACCTCTTTATGTGAAAATAGAGGCCAGATGAGCGTTTCATGGACTTTATTGCCCAGTTGAAAGGGCTTACATACTCCCTTGACATGCCACTAACTTAGGAGAAATTACTGATGATGTGTGTGGGAAATGTTAAGACAGAACTGGTTCCCTCTCTGATCACCCGAAACTACCCTTGAGGATTCCAAGACTTCTCCGATAAGGCCCAATGCCTAGAAGAATCCCTACAACAGGCCAACTAGGCATGTCTGTTACCCCCAGAAATTCCCACGAGGAGGGATGTTAGAGTTGAGCCCACCGCAGTGGCCCAAATAGAGGCTCCCAGATAGCTGGAGTTATTACCAATGGAGCCTCCTCCATAACCTTATAGAGGGCCTCCACTACAAGCGCAATCTCCAGCCTAGCAGCGGCCACCTCAGAATCGGCAGGTGACCCCACGCAATGCGTGACCACAACCCAGGCGGGGTAACTAGGATCCACCTCCTCGATAGGCTCCTCTAGATCATCATCAGGGCGAAGATACAAGGCCCTCCTTCCTGGATAGAAGAAACTGAACCTACTCATTTAATGAGAATCAGGTTCCCAGCTATTTCCGAAGTGCCTTGAAATAGGGGATTGTGCATTTTCCTGAGTGCAGAAGGCCAGAAGAGGAAAACCTCACTTATCGGCCCAACTACAGCCCCTATCACTAGATCCTGTGGCACACTCTCAAGCAGTGCTATGTTTTCAAAGACTGGCTTCATGACCAGGTTGATAACAACATAGTCAAGTTGGGTCCGACCCCGACACAAGTGCCATGTGTCGTCGTAAGGCCAGACAGTAGCAGCGATAGAGAGAGCGAGTGGCAGCAGGTTTCTAACCATGGGTCTCAGAAGTATGATGAATGGATGGCTTGAAAAACGGTCACCTGTTCCCATGGGATCATTCTTGCATGCCTGAATCAGTTGGAGCCTTTAGAACCTACAACCGCCACTTCTGCATCATCATCTCAATCAACCTCTTCCCAGAAGAGCAAGCATCAGCAATGCAAGGGAAAGCAACGCGCCCCTCCAATGCCATCATCGTCCCCTACTCTTAGCGAGTTCATGCCCCTAGAGATGGAGATTCCTAATAGAATCCACCCAATAGAGGATGAATCTTCGAGTGATAGTCAAGGGCATGCTTCAGTTAACACCATGGAGCTGGTAAAGCCCTACATGACTCCCAACGACGGGGAGCGCCAGAAGGACTTCCCAAATGTCCCCAGCCGATGCCAGTATCGGTGGAGCCGCAACTACATGGGCCATCGAGGCACATCAGTTGGCTCCTCCAGCCAGGCTGTGCACCTGATTAGCCACTGTAAGAGGATAATATTCATTGCTAATATATGTAGTTTTCATGTGCCTTGCTATTCATAAATACCATTTTAGTGCATTTTACATTTTGAACCCTCATTCTCATCATTTGTGCACTTCATGCTTAATGTGCACCAATTTAGGCCCAATGTTTCATCTGATTTTAAATAATGTAACTATCCATGTTTTAATTTGATATTCACTTAATTATGAACATTTTTTATTCAGGGATCAATGGATTATTAATAAAGTATGAGGGAGATATTTGGCGATTAAAGGAAACAATTCTGGAGAAGGCAGATTGTATATCATCCCACTGATCGGACTATGGGGCCCACAATACAGGCCCAATGAAGCCCCAAATTTATGGAAGGATAGAAGAAATATAGGGGAACAAATCATTCTTCTGGAGCTAGTGCTAATTCGTCCTCAATGGTGGTGATCAAGGCGGCCCAAGTTGAAGATTTAATTTTGGGCCAGAATCTGCGGCCCAGAAAAGAAGCCCACCATTTCAATCATATCTCCCGAACCACAAATTATGTTGGTCTGAACTTTTACATGGTGTTAGGGGACATCCGGGGCTTCATTTACGTCTTCTATGGCCTACTCCAATTCGGCCTTCTAGAAGGTCCTTGAGGCGCGTCTTTCCGGTGGATGCAAGCTGGCTGCAACTTCGGGGCAAGAAGTGGAAAAGTCTCTCATCATTAATGTTCCACCCACCTTTCCCCAACATAATTAATTTAAGGCACATGGGATGTTGGGGGCTCGGCCAAGGCTTCATTTTATCCTATTTAAGGCAGTAGTGGTGATGGATTTTGGGAGGTTGGATGCTTTATTTTCATTGTAATGTTATTATGCCAATTTGCCTTTGTAATGTTCTTCCTTCTCATGTAAGTTGTTCGAATCACCTTAGTCTTCAATAAAAGTTCTTCCTCTTCTCTTGTTCTGTTCTTATCCTCATCACCTTGATACCTTTGCCTCAAGGTGTGAATTTATTCACACCAAACCTTGTGATTTTGTTCACACAACGGTGGAGTGATTGTTATTTTTGTTATTTTTACTTCTTCAATTCCACCCTCATAAGTCTACCTTCCGCTTCCGTTGAGAACTTGTAATCAATGGAGGGCTAGCTCTTTTATGGGTTGATCCAAGGGAGTAGCAAGGGGCTGGATTGAATGTTATTTCTCATGCCCTAAATGTTATTAATTTCTTTTAATTGAGTTTCTTTCATTCAATGATTTTTATTCTTCCTCTTCCTTATTGAATTTATTCACCCCACTTTCATGTGCTAATTACATCCTTTACCTTGGAGTGCTCATGAAAATGATCCTACAAGTGTATAGGTGATTATCATATGTTTTGAAGGTGTTTAATCAGTAATTGATGAGGTTAGTTTGAATTCATTGCATGAATCCTTCTCGAGTTAATGAAATTAAAATTGTAAAAAAAAAGGAATTCATTCAATCCACCCCGAGCCATAACCTAGGATCAACTCATTTTCTCTTAATTTGAATTCACATAGATCTTTTAGTTCTCTTTAAAAACAATATAAAATCAACCCAAGTTGGCCACTTCATAGCCAAAAATCCATCTCTTTTTGTTGAGTGTCTAAAGGTTCTTCTTAGGTCTCTGAGGATTCGACAACCCAAGCTACACTACAAGCGACCGCTTGACCCTTAAAACTTGGGTAAATTTGGGCGAGACCAAATTTTGGCACCATTTCCGGGGATCAAGTAAGTTCCTTAGACAAAAACCTTCTTTCCTCACCCCCATTCTTCTACTCTCACCCAAGATCTCTTATCTTGTCCCTTTCTCGCTTTTTTTTTGGCGCATGTCCGCCTACACCCGCGATTTCTCAAACAGACTAGTTAGGGTGGATAGTCCTAAGATAGGGGAGTCAAGTGAACCTAGGGGATTGTTTAAATCAGATTCAAATACTCTTGAAACCCCAAAGTCAGAACTTGAAACAAGTCCAATGGATGGTCATCCACAAAATCAAATTGTAAACCCTGGGGGGAATCAAATGGGAAACCAAAACCAAGAAGCTCCAAACTTAGGGAATGTAGTTGATCAAACCATGAACGACTACCTCACTCCAGCTTGGACCAATGCCCCCTCATGCATTATACACAATTTCATAGGAGACACCAACTACATATTCAAACCCCATGTCCTAAACCACCTTCCAACCTTTCATGGGATGGAGTCAGAAATGCCATACCTTCATGTCAAAGAGTTCAACGACATTGTTGAAACCATGTGTCCCCCACATCAACTAGAATCTGCTAAGATGAGGCTCTTTCCTTTTTCATTAAAGGATCGAGCTAAAAATTGGCTAAACAACCTGAGACCTTCATCAATCCACACTTGGAACCAACTGCAAAGAGAATTTTACAAAAAATACTTCCCCCATCACAAAACCATTGCACTAAAAAAGAGCATCAAAATTTTTTTTGAAAAAGAGGGAGAGTCATTTTATGAAACATGGGAGAGGTTCAAAGACACACTAAACATGGTTCCACACCATGGTTTTTCTATTCCTGAACAAGTAAGAATTTTCTATGAAGGTTTGGGCCCGGGGAACAAACAATTCATTGACATGATGTGTAATGGGACCTTTAAAAACAAATCCCCAAATGATGCTTACGAGTATCTAGAAATCCTTGCTGAACAAAACCAAACATGGGGAACATCACCTTATTCTGAAAAGCCTCAAAGAACTACTGGAATGCATACACTTAGGGAAGAGGAAAGCCTTAGGGCGAAACTTGCAGCACTCTCTAGGAAGGTTGAAGAGATAGACCATAGGAAAATCAATGAAATCCAAACTGTAGACCTTGTTTGCACAATCTGTGACAAACATGACCACAAAACGGACAACTGCCCAACCATTCCATCCATCAAGGATGTTCTTTTAGGAGGACCACCTGCTGAAGTCAATGCCCTAAACTTTCAAAAGCCTCAATAAACAAACACATTCAACCCAAGGTATAATGACCACCCAGGCTTCCGATGGAAAGATAACCAACAACCTAGCCAACCACAAGGACCAAACCCCTACCCTACACAAAATTTTCAAAACCATAACCAATTCCAACCACAACCAATCCAATACCAACATCCTCAAGTCCAATACCAACAACCCATCCAACAACCAAAGTATCCCCCTGGGATAACCCAACCAACACAAACCCCTTCTCAATCTGTCCCTCTCCCAATCCTTGAACAACTGTGCAAACAAATGGAAAGGATGAACTCAGAAGTCTCGTCCCTTAAACAAGAACTTCAAACCATAAAAACTGGAAAGGCACCCATGCCCACAATACAGGCCCAATGAAGCCCAAAATTTATGTAAGGATAGAAGAAATATAGGGGAACAAATCATTCTTCTGGAGCTAGTGCTAATTCGTCCTCAATGGTGGTGATCAAGGCGGCCCAAGTTGAAGATTTAATTTTGGGCCAGAATCTGCGTCCCAGAAAAGCATCCCACCATTTCAATCATATCTCCCGAACCACATATTATTTTGGTCTAACATTTTACATGGTGTTAGGGGACATCCGGGGCTTCATTTACGTCTTCTATGGCCCTCTCCAATTCGGCCTTCTAGAAGGTCCTTGAGGCGCGTCTTTCCGGTGGATGCAAGCTGGCTGCAACTTCGGGGCAAGAAGTGGAAAAGTCTCTCATCATTAATGTTCCACCCACCTTTCCCCAACATAATTAATTTAAGGCACATGGGATGTTGGGGTATCGGCCAAGGCTTCATTTTTTCCTATTTAAGGCAGTAGTGGTGATGGATTTTGGGAGGTTGGATGCTTTCTTTTCATTGTAATGTTATTATGCCAATTTGCCTTTGTAATGTTCTTCCTTCTCATGTAAGTTGTTCGAATCACCTTAGTCTTCAATAAAAGTTCTTCCTCTTCTCTTGTTCTGTTCTTATCCTCATCACCTTGATACCGTTGCCTCAAGGTGTGAATTTATTCACACCAAACCTTGTGATTTTGTTCACACAACGGTGGAGTGACTGTTATTTTTGTTATTTTTACTTCTTCAATTCCACCCTCATAAGTCTACCTTCCGCTTCCGTTGAGAACTTGTAATCAATGGAGGGCTAGCTCTTTTATGGGTTGATCCAAGGGAGTAGCAAGGGTCTGGATTGAATGTTATTTCTCATGCCCTAAATGTTATTAATTTCTTTTAATTGAGTTTCTTTCATTCAATGATTTTTATTCTTCCTCTTCCTTATTGAATTTATTCACCCCACTTTCATGTGCTAATTACATCCTTTACCTTGGAGTGCTCATGAAAATGATCCTACAAGTGTATAGGTGATTATCATATGTTTTGAAGGTGTTTAATCAGTAAGTGATGAGGTTAGTTTGAATTCATTGCATGAATCCTTCTCGAGTTAATGAAATTAAAATTGTAAAAAAAAGGAATTCATTCAATCCACCCCGAGGGAAATATTCTCACAAGTCAAGTTGAACATTCCACTCCTCGATGCCATTCAAACCATTCCTGCATACTCAAAATACCTTAAGGACCTCTGCACATTTAAACGGAAATTCTCACATAAGAACCAAGTCCTTCTGGCAGCAAATGTTAGCACAACCATCCAAGGAACCCTTCCCCCAAAGATGAAAGACCCGGGATGCCCTTACATAAATGTTGAACTAGGTGAGAACAAAGTTGTAAAAGCCTTGCGTGATCTAGGAGCCAGTGTGAACCTCATTCCTTATGCTATGTATTGTTAGTTAGGGCTTGAAGAACTCCAACCCACATCTGTCACTCTTCAACTTGCTGATCGTAGTATTCGAGTTCCAAAGGGGATCTTAAAGGATGTTTTGGTGAAAGTTGAAAATTTCATTTACCCAGCTGACTTCATTGTTCTTGACAATCACCCAAGCTTAGGTCCTAGGGAGCAAACCCCAATCATCCTTGGTCGTCCCTTCCTTGCAACAATCAACTCTGTTATCCGAGTCCGAAATGGGAACATGACCATCACCTTTGGAAACATGAGTCTAGACTTGAACATCTACAATGAAAACTCTCAAATTGGGGATGATGAAGAGATCCATGAGGTTAATTGGATGGGTAGTGTTGATAGTGAACTCAAGGAACATCAAGGAATTACCGAAGGATGTTTAAGTCAAGAAGAGATTGATTTTCTTTGTTCACATGAGGGAAATTTGTCTCCTTGGCTTGAATCTCTTTCAGATTGCTCTATTGATGATTTTCTAGAATCACCAATCGATGATACCATGAGTGAAATCAATAACATCGAGTCCATATCCCTTCATGAAACTACTCTAGCTAATTTAGTGGATGAAAATTCTCTTCACAAGGAACCAATTTTTTCAAGAAATGTGAACAAAGAAACTGAGTTCAATGAAAAGTCTCATCCTTTCTTGGAAAGTGATAACCACTCTGATCTTGAATTTAAGGTTTTACCTTCATCACTCAAGTATGCATTATTAGGGGACAATCAATCCTTTCCGGTTGTCATTTCTTCCTCTCTTGAAGCCAATCATGAGAGGATGCTTCTAGATGTCCTTAGGAGACACAAGAAAGCCATTGGATGGACCCTATCAGATATTCCTGGGATTAGCCCACTTATCGGGACTCATAGAATTGTTCTAGAATCCGATTCAAAGCCATGTCGTCAACCTCAGCGACGACTCAATCCTAATCTCATGGAAGTAGTGAGAAAAGAACTTTTGAAATTGTTAAAAGCTGGTATCATCTATCTGATAGCTGAGAGTGAGTGGGTTAGCCCAATCCATGTGGTTCCAAAGAAGGCTGGAATCACAGTAATAACCAATAATGATGGAGAGATGCTTCCAACAAGGGTTAGTAGTGGATGGAGAGTCTGTATTGACTATAGGAAGCTCAACTCTTGTACCAAGAAAGACCATTTCCCCTTTCCCTTTATTGACCAAGTCCTAGAGCGAGTGGCGGGTCATCAATTCTACTGCTTCCTAGATGGATTCTCAGGGTATAATCAAATCGAAGTCTCTTTAGAGGATCAAGGAAAAACGACCTTCACTTGTCCATTCGGCACTTTTGCCTTCAAGCGCATGCCCTTTGGGTTATGTAATGCCCCTGGTACCTTCCAGCGGTGCATGATGGGAATCTTCTCGGACATGGTGGGGGATTGTTTAGAGGTCTTCATGGATGATTTCTCCATCTTTGGGGATACTTTTTAGGGATGCCTTCTAAATGTTGAAAAGGTTTTGTCAAGGTGTGAGGATAAGAATCTCATACTAAATTGGGAAAAATGCCATTTCATGGTAAGGGAAGGACATGTTCTAGGTCATCTAGTATCTGGTAGAGGGATTGAAGTTGATAAAGCTAAGGTTGACATCATTCGTCACCTTCCCTCTCCTAAAACTGTTAAGGAAGTGAGGTCCTTCTTAGGACATGCTGGTTTTTATAGAAGGTTCATTAGGAATTTTAGCTCTATTTCTCGACCACTTTGTGCTCTATTGGTAAAAGATGCTCCATTTTTATGGACAGAAAGCTGTGAGTAATCATTCTCTACACTCAAGTCAACTCTTATATCTCCACCTATCATGCAATCTCCAAATTGGAAACTTCCTTTCGAGCTCATGTGTGATGCAAGTGACTTTGCTGTAGGAGCAGTATTAGGACAACGATGTGAGAAAACTCCATGTGTCATTTCTTATGCAAGCAAATCATTAAATGATGCACAAATAAACTACACCACCACTGAGAAAGAGCTGCTTGCTGTTGTCTTTGCTTTAGAGAAATTCAGGTCTTATCTCTTAGGATCACCCATCATTGTCTTCACTGACCATTCAGCCCTAAAATACCTTTTCCAAAAACAAGATGCCAAGGCTAGATTGATTAGGTGGGTCCTTCTTCTTCAAGAGTTCGATTTAACCATTAAGGATAAAAAGGGTGTTGAAAATGTTGTAGCTGATCACCTCTCTAGGATGGAATTCAAAGACAACTCACACCACCTCTCTGTGTCTGATTCATTTCCCGATGAGCACCTCTATTCAGTGAGTGATTGCCCTTGGTATGCTGACATAGCAAACCATTTGGTGACGGGTGACATTCCAAAATTCCTGGGGACCCATGCTAAGAGGAAATTCCTTTCTGATGTCAAACACTACGTGTTTGATGATCCTTACCTCTTCAAGTTCTGTCCTGATCAAATCATTAGGAGATGTGTTCCCGAGTCTGAGCAAGAGTCCATTCTAAAATTTTGTCATGGAGAGGCATGTGGAGGCCACTTTTCTACAAAGAAAACCACTGCAAAGGTCCTCCAAAGTGGTTTATACTGGCCGAACCTCACTAAGGATTCCTTCCAATACTGCAAAAGTTGTCCTCAATGTCAGCAATTAGGATCCATTTCCAAAAGAAATCAAATGCCCCTCACTCCCATTCTAGTCGTTGAAATCTTTGATTGTTGGGGAATTGATTTCATGGGACCCTTTCCAAACTCTAAGGGATACATCTACATCCTCTTAGCTGTTGATTACGTCTCAAAATGGGTTGAGGCCATTCCCACCAAGACTAATGATCATCAAGTTGTGATCCGATTCCTAAAAGAGCATATCTTTTCTAGATTTGGAATTCCGAGGGCTATAATCAGTGATCGTGGAACCCATTTCTGTAATCGCCCATTCTCTTCACTCATGTCTAAGTATGGAATTTCTCATAAAGTTTCCACTGCATACCATCCTCAAACCAATGGTCAAGCTGAGTTAGCAAATAGGGAGATTAAGAAAATTCTTGAAAAAACTGTCAACCCCTCTAGGAAAGATTGGTCTGAGAAACTTCTGGATGCTCTTTGGGCATATCGTACAGCATTCAAAACCATCCTAGGAATGTCCCCATATAGGTTGGTTTATGGAAAAGCATGCCATTTACCTGTTGAAATTGAGCATAAGGCATTTTGGGCAATCAAGAAAATGAATTTCGACATTTCTTTAGCCGAAGAAAAGAGGAAGTTAGATCTTAATGAACTTGAGGAACTTAGGATGGAGGCGTATGAAAATTCAAGGATAAATAAAGCTAGAGTTCAAGCCTAACAATCTAGGAATATCAAAGTCAAGCAATTTGAACTGGGAAAAACTGTGCTCTTGTATAGTTCAAAACTTCATTTACACCCGGGAAAGTTAAGGTCTAGATGGTCAGGTCCATTCATAGTGCATCATGTGTACCCTCATGGGGCTGTAGAGATTCAGGATCCCACAAGTGGTAACATTTTTAAGGTCAATGGTCATAGGTTAAAACCATTCATTGAATCATTCAATAAACAGGAAATAGAGGTAGAGTTAACAGAGCCAACCTATGAACCAGGAAAAAATTGATAGATTTAGGATCCATGTCGGGCTAACGACGTTAAACAAAAGCGCTGCACGGGAGGCAACCCGTGGTCTTCATCTTTCTAATCTTTGTGACTCGTTTTTTTCCTTCTTCTGCATTTTGTTATTTAAAAAAAATATAGACTGTTGACCTGATCTTCTTTTATGAGTAAGGATGGGTATGAAAGGGGAGCACCGTATTCATCCGTGTCACGCGGTGTAATCCCTGAGTAATACCTTACCCAGAAAATATAAAGAAGACAATGTATCATCAGTTTATTTTATTTTATTTTATTTTTATCTTTTTTGTAGGTATTTAAAAAAAAATAGATTGTTGACCTGTTCTTCTTTTATGAGTAAGGATGGGTATGAAAGGGGAGCACCGTATTCATCCGTGTCACGTGGTGTAATCCCTGAGTAATACCTTACCCAGAAATTTAAGAGAAGACAATGTATCATCAATTTATGTTTTTATATTTTTTTTAAGGCATGTCATAGGTCATTGGGAAAAGCTGGTCACAATCGTCCAAGCCATTGGGAGATAAACCAGAACTGAAGGGAGACATGGGAATGCATTTTCAACATCAACTACCAGGTGACTTCATTCCATAATTTTCATTTTCAATGTCTTCATTGCACTTCTATCCTGCCACTTCTATGTTTCAATTCTTTCAACACTGGGGACAGTGTATTCCAAGTTGGGGGGGGGGGAGATGAAGGAAAATGTGTGGAATGAAAAATGCCATTAACCTTGAACATGATAACATACATTCCAAACTCTGAAATTGGATATCAAATAATTTTGCATGCCTAGATTCTGATTTTAAAGCAAGTTTATGTTCATGTGCATTGTTATTGGAAAGTGCGGTTGTCCGATGTGATTTTTCACTGTTATATTTTCATCCATTTAAAAAAAACACACACAATGCACATCCTCTAGATTGTGGGGTTTTAGTTTGAGTTCTTGGGGACCCATAATAAATAGCATAGGATTGGCGATCATTTTAATTTTAACATGAGTATTCAAAAAAAAAAAAATTGCGCGTAGAGAAATGAATTGACCTAATGTGTGGGTTTCGGCACTTGGGGATCGCGACTCCATAGTTGTCTGGCCCAGAGTTGGGCATTTTATCTCTATTTATGGTAATTTGAATTTGTTTTTGATTGAGTTAGCTCGAGATGATGCCCGAGTATGTGAGCTTCACTTGGTGCCCTAAGGTCTTTGAGCCTGGGAGTCATCGGCAAAGTCTTGCTACATGGGTTGACTCGATTGAGTTCAATTTCAATTACCATGGCAAAATTGCAAAAAAAAAAAAAAACCCAAAAAAAATATATAAAATAAAAAATGAGTACCCATCTTATTATTAAAATTTGATTTCTCCTAGCGCTTCCATCTTTTATCCCTCGAATGAAAATGAACCCCCATGTCTATTGTGACACACAACACTTCATCATGCTTAATTGAATTTGGATGAAATATGGCAATGAATTTGAACAAAGGAATGGGCTTGGGCTTGGGATATGCTTATGGACATACCTTGTTTTAAATGATTTTGATGGGTTTCATAATTGTTTGGTATGTGATCTTTGGGTGAGAAATGTGTATTAAAATGTTTTTTGGAAAATGGCATTCGAATTTCATTTTTGTGAGATATATTTTGCTCGGGACTAGCACAACTCAAGTTGGGGGGTGTGATTAGCCACTGTAAGAGGATAATATTCATTGCTAATATATGTAGTTTTCATGTGCCTTGCTATTCATAAATACCATTTTAGTGCATTTTACATTTTGAACACTCATTCTCATCATTTGTGCACTTCATGCCTAATGTGCACCAATTTAGGCCCAATGTTTCATCTGATTTTAAAGAATGTAACTATCCATGTTTTAATTTGATATTCACTTAATTATGAACATTTTTTATTCAGGTATCAATGGATTATTAATAAAGTATGAGGGAGATATTTGGCGATTAAAGGAAACAATTCTGGAGAAGGCAGATTGTATATCATCCCACTGATCGGACTATGGGGCCCACAATACAGGCCCAATGAAGCCCCACATTTATGGAAGGATATAAGAAATATAGGGGAACAAATCATTATTCTGGAGATAGTGCTAATCCGTCCTCAATGGTGGTGATCAAGGCGGCCCAAGTTGAAGATTTAATTTTGGGCCAGAATCTGCGGCCCAGAAAAGCATCCCACCATTTCAATCATATCTCCCGAACCACAAATTATATTGGTCTAAAATTTTACATGGTGTTAGGGGACATCCGGGGTTTCATTTACGTCGTCTATGGCCCACTCCAATTCGGCCTTCTAGAAGGTCCTTGAGGCGCGTCTTTCCGGTGGATGCAAGCTGGCTGCAACTTCGGGGCAAGAAGTGGAAAAGTCTCTCATCATTAATGTTCCACCCACCTTTCCCCAACATAATTAATTTAAGGCACATGGGATGTTGGGGGCTCGGCCAAGGCTTCATTTTTTACTATTTAAGGCAGTAGTGGTGATGGATTTTGGGAGGTTGTATGCTTTCTTTTCATTGTAATGTTATTATGCCAATTTGCCTTTGTAATGTTCTTCCTTCTCATGTAAGTTGTTCGAATCACCTTAGTCTTCAATAAAAGTTCTTCCTCTTCTCTTGTTCTGTTCTTATACTCATCACCTTGATACCGTTGCCTCAAGGTGTGAATTTATTCACACCAAACCTTGTGATTTTGTTCACACAACGGTGGAGTGATTGTTATTTTTGTTATTTTTACTTCTTCAATTCCACCCTCATAAGTCTACCTTCCGCTTCCGTTGAGAACTTGTAATCAATGGAGGGCTAGCTCTTTTATGGGTTGATCCAAGGGAGTAGCAAGGGGCTGGATTGAATGTTATTTCTCATGCCCTAAATGTTATTAATTTCTTTTAATTGAGTTTCTTTCATTCAATGATTTTTATTCTTCCTCTTCCTTATTGAATTTATTCACCCCACTTTCATGTGCTAATTACATCCTTTACCTTGGAGTGCTCATGAAAATGATCCTACAAGTGTATAGGTGATTATCATATGTTTTGAAGGTGTTTAATCAGTAAGTGATGAGGTTAGTTTGAATTCATTGCATGAATCCTTCTCGAGTTAATGAAATTAAAATTGTAAAAAAAAAGGAATTCATTCAATCCACCCCGAGCCATAACCTAGGATCAACTCATTTTCTCTTAATTTGAATTCACATAGATCTTTTAGTTCTCTTTAAAAACAATATAAAATCAACCCATGTTGGCCACTTCATAGCCAAAAATCCATCTCTTTTTGTTGAGTGTCTAAAGGTTCTTCTTAGGTCTCTGAGGATTAGACAACCCAAGCTACACTACAAGCGACCGCTTGACCCTTAAAACTTGGGTAAATTTGGGCGAGACCAGCACCCCACTGAGACTAGATAGTAGGCCCAACATAGATCTCAGTATGCAAAGTCTCCTCATCTGGTGCCATCAGGACCGCCTCCACTAGCGTTTGTGCTACTGGACCAAGTAGAGTCATCGAGACCTCACCGCGATCTTCCATGCTCCACCACAGACCAGTCTCAGTCAGCTGGCCCCAACATAGTAGTCACTTCACATGCTTTGACAAGTGAGCAAAGATACATTCCCACTACAAGCTAGTTGTCGGTCTACACGGTAGGGCCCACCATACTTCCTGTCGCAGAGCATCCTCCCACAAGTAGAATCTCATGCCTGGCATGAAAGTATGATGTTCTCAAAAATCTTTCCAGCATTCTATCTAGGCTCTCTATCCTCAAGGCCCTTCTACTGTCATCAAATATGCGTGAGGCCCTCACTGAGGCATTAAGAAGCCCCCTCTAGTTCAAGATGGAGGTAGCAGCTATAGAGGCCTTTCATGTAGAGGATCTCAAGAATTCTTAATGCCAGACCATCATCTCATTCTCCGAAGAAGATTAAGTTTATCCTATAAAAGGGTACATTATCCCATTGTATATCAACGACCGGTTCAACGACCTGGAGGTTCGATGATATCTTATTGATAAAGGATCTGGGATCAATCAAATCCCAAATCGGACATTGCAGAAGCTAGGGTTATTCGAGGATGACATGAATCCTTATGAACTGAAGATCCAAGGATATGACAGGACAAAGCAGACCCCAGTTGGAAAGATCCATTTGAAGACCTAGTTTGGTGGCCTAGTTTCTAGCACCAAATTTATGTTTATCTCCCAAGACACCGCGTATGATGCATTGATGGGCAGGCAGTGGCTCCACCTGCACGTGGTGGTCCCCTCATCGTATCACTAGTGCCTCAAGTACTCCCTTAATGGTCGAGTGGGCGTACTCCAAGGTGACACGTCTCCTTTCGCATCTTGTGAATCCCGCTATCTGGATGCTGACTATTACAAGAGTGAGGATAAAAAGATTTGTTCAAGTGAGGTTGAGCCCATCACGGTTGCAATCGACCCCTGGTCAGGTCTGTATGATGCCTACGTCTTCTCGATCCATCGATTGGAGGCCACGACCCCCAATATAGGGCAATGTTTTGTTGTCTTTGGTAAAAGTGGGAAGTATATTCCAAGGTCCAAATGACATCGGGAGATCACTTCATATTCTTATATGAATCAAGCCTCAGTGATCCCTGAGCCCCTACCCCATAAGGTATCGGGATGTTCACCCCATGGAAACGGTAATACGTTATACGTGCCTGTTTTGCTGTGCTGGAATTAACCAGCTCAAGCCGACGTGCCACTACTACTTTTACATCATCAAGAGTGGCCCCTTGGGCTGAATACCAGATGAGATCAGGTTGAAAACCTTCATTTTTATGGTTTAGGAAGAACCATAATCTCCCGATGCAGTGACCACTACTGCTCAGGCTTGTACTAGCCTCTTGTCGGAATCAGCCGACCAAGAGGAAGCTCCTCCTGCCAGAGATCCATCCTCCGTAATTGAAGAAGAGGATCTGGAGGATTATCCCCCCACCTTTGAAGAGGTTGTCTCCTGCACGTTTGATGAATTGGTATAGCTAAACCTCAGCAGCGAGGAAGATCCGAGACCTACATTAATCAGTTCCTCCATGTCCCTCGAGGAGTAGCATCAGTACATAGAATTCCTGAAACAACATCATGATGTATTCTCCAGGAGCTATGAAAAGATACCAGGAATAGATCCTCAGGTATCCTTCCACCGCCTAGGTCTCCCGGTAAATCATTACGGGTTCAAGAAACCTCCAAAAAAGATGCACCCTTCTCACGTTTCCATGGTCGAGGCCGAATTTGATAAGTTCATCAGAGCCAACTTCGTCAAGGAGTTCTATTACCCCAAGTGGATAGCCAACATAGTGCCAATCAGGAAGAAGAATGGGAAGATCAGAGTCTGCATCGACTTCCAAGATCTCAACTATCACTGTACGAAGGATGATTTTCACCTTCCTGTGATGGAGTTGCTGATTAGTGATATGGCTGGGTTCCAAGTCCTCTCCATCATGGACGGTTACTCTGGATACAACTAGATCCAAATGGCCCCTGGGGACGAGGAGTCCATATCCTTTAGGGTTCCACAAGGTACGTTTTGTTTCCAGGTTATGACATTTGTCTTAAAGAATGCAGGTGCCACCTATCAGTGGGCCATGCATCACATATTCATGCCAATACTCGAGACATTGGTGGAATTCTATCTGGATGATCTGGTCATCAAATATCTCCAGCACCTGGACCATCTGAAGAACCTTGCGAAAGTGTTCAGCTTCCTCTGTTCTCACCACCAGAAGATGAACCCACTGAAATGTTCCTTCGAGTTCACCTCTGGGAAGTTCCTCAGCTTTGTTGTCAGGTACCAGGGTATTGAGATTGACCCTGAGAAGATCAAGACCATCCTCCATATGCCTCCCCCGAGCAATATTTTGGAACTTAAAGGTTTTCAAGGACAATTGGCCTACATACGCCGATTCATTGTGAATTCGTCCGGCATGTGTAAGCCCTTTTCTCAGCTAATGAAGAAAGGCATCGCTTACGAATGGGACGAAGAGTTTTAAACCGCGTTTGAGGTAATCAAGTAGTATCTTCTCTAGCATCCGGTCTTAATGACACCTATCTCCTGAAATCCATTGGTCCTTTATGTGGACGCCCTGGAATGATCTCTCGGCGCCATTATCCCCTAGAAGAACAATGAGGGGAAAAAACAACCTTTACTACCTCTGCTTCATGCTCCTCGATACAGAGACCAAATACTCCCCCATCGAGAAGAGCTGCCTTGTGCTGATATTCACAGTACAGAAATTGTGGAATTACTTACAGCACCATGAGGTACAGCTGGTGTCTCGGGTTGACCCACTGAAGTACATTTTGAACCGCACCATGTTGAAAATTCGTCTAGCTCGGTGGGCAGTGATTCTTCAGTAGTTCGATATCAAGGGTTTGCCTCATAAAGCTATTAAGGGGAAAGCATTGGAAGACTTCCTTTATGCCCATATAGCTCCTGCTGAACAGTCCTTGGATCTCAATTTTCCTAATGAGGCAATCCTCTCAGTAGATCATTCCATCCCGTGTTGGCAGATGCATTTCGATGGTGCTTCCCGGAGTCCCACCTGCAAGAGGCTCAATGATCCCAGGCTCAACAAGGTATGCTTGGGAATTGTCTTTATTATCTCGACACAAGCTATTCTGTCATACTCATTCCTGTTGTCAGAATGCTACACCAACAATGAGGCAAAGTATCAGGATCTTATTACTAGCCTCGAGCTGGCCCTCGAGATTGATGTTCCCCATTTACATGTGAAAAGGGATTCTGAACTAGTCATCAAATAGATCAACGATGACTATGTCTTCAGAAAGCCGGAGCTCATACCATTTTTGGAGCACACTCTCTAGCTAATGACCCAGTTCCCATCTCGGCCACAAGTTATTCATGTCCCTTGATCTCATAACGGTCGAGCTGACGCCCTGGTCGGTTTGGCTGCATCACTTGCAGAACCCGAATAGGATGATCTGATTATCCACGTGGAACATCAGAGAGTTATTTCTCCCATCACCCCAGGTGACGATGACGACCTTCAGGTGAGCCATCTTACCACTAGAGCCTCCATGTCAGGACCCCCATGTCCCTCAGATGTAGTGTTTGAACTGACTCCCGATTGGAGAGCCCCCTTTGTCGAGTATCTCCAAAATAGTTACCTCCAGACTAATCAGGTCATGTGTGAGTGAATCAGATACTGTGTTCTGTAGTTTACCCTCCAGAGTGGCCTAATTCTTGAGTAGATCCTCTACAAGTGCGAGTTTTATGGTTTTCTCCTCCGTTGAATCTAATGAGTTGAGATTTATAAGGTCATGTAGGAGGTTCACGCCAGTTCCTATGGGGCTCATCAGACCAGGCCGAAGCTATCTCACCAGATCCAGAGACTGGGGTACTTTTGGCCCTCCATGATCCATGATTACATCGAGTTCGCCAAGATATTTCATGCATTCCATGTTCATGCCAAATTCATGCATCGGCCACTGGAGCCTCTCCACACTACCATGTACTCTTGGCCCTTCGCAGTCTAGGGACTGGATGTCGTGGGACCGTATCCACTGGTAACAACTTGCCAGTGTTGGTTCATCCTGACCACTACGGATTTATTTTCCAAGTGGGCAGAGGCAGTCCCAATCAAGTATTTCAAGGCCCATTATATCGTCAACTTCGTAAGATCCAATATCAACTACTTGTTTGGAATCCCTCACACTGTCCTAACCGATAACGTCACCAACTTCTGGGCTGCTGAGTTGAAGAAGTTATACACGAAGTACAACATCACTTCTAACTATACCTCCCATTACCACATGCAATCAAATGGTATGATTGAGGCGTTAAACAAAACCCTCTCTAAAATTTTACATAAAATGGGTGGTAAGACCAAGAAGAGTTGGCTGGACAAGCTCCCCAATGCCCTCTGGGATTATCATATGACGAGTCATCATTCCACCCAGGTGACCCCATACTCCCTGGTGTATGGGACAGAGGCCGTCCTACCAATCGAGATTTAGTTGCCTCTATTACGCACAACGGTCTATGATCAGCAAGTGCCAAATAAAGTAGCTGAAATTCATCTAGCCAAATTGGAAGCACTTGGTGAGAATAGGATTCGTGCCCTACACAATCTGAAAAGGCATCAGAATAAGATGGCTAGAGCTTTCAATAAGAATGTTCGCCTCCATTCCTTCTAGCAAGGAGACTTGGTATTGGCCCTCCAGACACCAATGATACCTGGAAGGAAACCACCCATGTTGGAGCTCAAATGGGAAGGACCTTAGGTAGTCCACAAGGTCTATCCCAATGGTGCATACTCTTTGTCAACCATGGATGGTTAGCATATAACTCCTCCCACTAATTCCAAGTTCCTCAAGAAATACATTGCCTGAGCCTACCGGTCCTGCACGACCCTAAACTGTTAGGTCCCACATGACCATAAATTGATTAGGTCCCACACGAACTTAAACTGTATTGGGTCCTGCATGACCTTAAGCTACTATGTCCCACATGACATTAAACTATATATCATCCCGTAAGACGCTAAACTAAACCCATAGAACTACGTAAGGCTTGATCCCCTTTCTTATGGGATACGTAGGAACACTCAGATGCCTCATCTTGAGTCCATCCCCAAACTCTTATCTTTGAATTTCCCCCATTGGGTGTAGTTCTCTCAGAGGGTCCATACATGGTTTAGTAAAGTCTTATTTGGCCCCACTCATGTCAGAATTGTGACGATCACACTATGTTCCCCCTCCCTGTTCTTATATTCTCCCACATCCTCACCACACGATGCTAACCTTCATGGCCTTCAAGAACTACATATGGATGATTCCCATCCTCATGGGATATTTAGAAACGCCCAGACATTTTGTCTATTGGCCCAACCCAAACTCCGGAGTTTCCCCTCAGGTCAAAGCATATGTTGTGGCATAGGCTTTTTCCTTAATCCACGTTGAGTTCATCATGGTCCTACCATGCGTCCTGTTCCCCAGAGACTTCCAGCACTTTCACCATTCTGATTGATGTTGAAATGTACAGGAACATTTATTCTTCACTCAAACTCTTTACTTGGGACTCCATCATCTTTCATGTCCAAAAGGACCCCTGAATGGAATGGATTCTCGGCCTAAGGGCCCTCCTACCATCTCGGGACAACATCCTCAAGGATTTAGAACAACAAATTGATACAAGTCCCATGTTGCGAATATGGTAATCAGTCTATCCTCATTTCTTGTTCCCATTCTAGGTCACACAATATGGATGCTGTGTTTTGAACATGGTCAACAACTATCCTTTTTCGTTATCGACACCCCCATAAGTCCCAAATAGTGAGTGTAGTGGTTCATCCTTCCCCATCAAACCTTAAATTAGTGGTCTTACTCAGGTGATTCCAGATATTTGACCCTTATATAATTGGGAGAGACAAGTCCTACTCCTTGTTTCCCACACCGAGCATTTCTCACGTGGGCCTAGGAGCTATGAGGAGGTAGCACCCGCATAAGAGGTCATATGAAAACAATTGGCCGGAACACCCAATCTCAGGTCCCTTGGCTTTCTTGGGCCTCTGGCCCAAGTTCTCACTTAGGGTTGTACGGTGTGGTATAGGATTACATCCTCACTCATGTCGGGTTACCATCCATGCCGTACACCCCCTCGTTGGGGGTATCCTACCCCTATCTTTGTCTGTTCTAGAACTACATATGGGTTGATTCCCATCCTTATGGGATATGTTGGACCACCTAGGCATTTAGTCTTCGGGTCCAGCCTCATCTTGGCTCCTTTTCCTGCATTCCCCCAGGGAGAGGAGTATATGGTGTGGTATGGGATTATGTCCTCATTCATGTCGGGTTTTGTTACAACCACACCATTTACCTCCTTCTTCTGAGAGTTCTCCATCCCATAGTGCTATACTCATCATTTCAAATCAGCCGCTCTCAATATGAGCCCCTCGATCCTCTTCGATGATTCACCAATGTGCCTAAGGGTACTTTGGTTTAGCACCTGGAATGTCAGATTCTGCCCGGACATGCTTTCACCCATTTCTTAGGCTTCGTGTTCCCCTTCATTAGGGATTCCATCACCTTTCACGTCCAAAGGGACCCTCGAATGGCATAGATGCCTGACCCAAGGGCCCTCCTACCATCTCCGTCCAACGTCCTTGAGTATTTCGAACAACAAATTGATACAAGTCCCATGATGTGAATACAGTCAGCTGCCGATCCTAATTTTTTGTTCCCATCTCAGGTCACACGATATGGATGCCGGGTTTCAAACATGGTCAACAGTTATCCTCCATCATCATGCCAACCCCATTAATACCTAAATGTCTATTACATGACACACATCCTTCTCCACCTCATCATGTTTAAGTAGAACCTCGAAACTCTTAGTATTATTCCTCAGTGCGCATCCGCTCGTTAAGAGGAAAAAGCCGCAATAAGGCAATCATTTGGGGATTCTCACTGATTTCCCCATTGCATGTAATACAAATACCTTATCCACCCTTGTTTCCTACACCGAGTTCGACTCACGTAGGATTAGGGATCACATTAAAGTCTGTACTTACATGGAATAGTCCCACTTTTCCATGGTCCAAGTTTTAAGACCTTACAATAAGAACTTTTCTTATTTCCCATTTGTAAGAACTACGAAAGCATGATTCCCATCCTCATGGGATATGTAGGAACAACCAGACATATCGTTTTTAGGTCCATATTAACTGAGAGTTAGCCTCTCCTTTCCCATATCCCCTAATCTTTTCGTGGCCCTTTGGCCCGAGGTTTCTTTCTTGGAATCACGTGTGGTGGGATGTGGACTTTGTACTCAATCACATTAGGTATGCTTTATTGCACCATGAACATTCCCCCTTTAGCCTCATCTCTACTACATCTATAACACATGACATTAGAATGCATGGTTGGTCCCATCACATGACCCTAAACTGTGACAATATCGTCCTGGACACATGAAAAAAAGGGCACTGCATTGTGATGCCCTCAATCAAGGGACATCATGTTTAGTATCGATCAAACACCATACCATTTGTCAATGCCTTCATTTGGATTGATTCTTGTTTTGATGCCTGAATTCACTATTCTAGTCCCATCACTTCACAAAAAAACACACACATCTATTCACCCTAAAGGACAAAGGAGACCTATCAAATGCCACTTCTTTTGGTGCGAGGGCCAGACCCACACGCCCTTTTTATCCCTGGCACTGGTACTTTACCGTGTCATCTCTCATAACTATGTTCATCTTGATTCTCATTCTCATGAGATATGTAGGAATTCCTAGACACTTCTCTATGGGCCAAACCTAGCTTTTGTGTTTGGTCCCTTGACCTAAACACTTCCCCAAGAAACACATGGTAATCTAGAATCCGGGTCCTCATTGACATTGGGTTCCATATAACCTCACAATGTGTCCCCTGCATTTCTTATCAATTCATGGTCTGAGATCTATGACCATAAACTAATACCACTTTGTGTCCTTTCTACAAGATGTTAAACTGCACGACATCTTCTAGAACTATGTATGGCTTGATTCCCATCCTCATGGGATACGTAGGAATGCCCAAGAATCTTTCCTTTGGGTCCATCCCCAAGAGTCACAAATCCTGTCCCCCCTCTTTTTTTCGGCCCCATAGCCCAAGTTCTTTTGGTGAACCATACAACTTTACCCTGAACAAGTCTAGGATGCCTCAAGATGACATTGGGAAGCAATAGTTTCCTCACCAGAGAGGTCCTGTCTAAAAGAAGGAATGATCTATGATCAGACCGATGAGTCCACCACGGTGGTGTAATTTAAAGAGTGTTGGATTATGTTCAAACAAACCACCACTCCACCTTCCATGCTTTGCGTGCTGTTTATTCAGACCCCTATCCTATTTCATTTCTAAATGGACCCCCTAACAGTATGGATGCTCGGCCTATGGCCCACCTACTGTCCTGGGCCAACATTCCGGAAGACTAATGGATGACACTTCGAGTCAGGCCCCGTGTTTTGAGCATGGTTAGGGTCGACCCTCATTTGTTATCCCCATTTCAGGCTAAGACAATAAGGATGATGTGTTTAGAACATGGTCAACAATCAATCTTAGTTTTCATTCCATCACTACAGTGTTCTGAATCTTGGTATTGTGATTCACACCTTCCGTCCCCCCTATTTGGATTAATTCCAGTGCCCCTGGTGTTACCCCGTTCGTGCACAAGAGCGCACTGGGAAACCAGTAATTCAGCTATTTTGAGAGATTTATTCTCCAGCCAGGTCTCTCACTTCTCTTTATGAGAATCCATATTGGTTGTTCGATCCTCGGGAGCCCGAAGCCTGGTTGGCACTCCTACAATTAAAAATGAAGTAATAGTGTGAACATCCATTGTTTCTCACACCGGGTACGATCCACGTGAGCTTAGGAATGGATTTCTATTTATTTCAGGATTGTGGTTGAATGCATTAAACCAAAAAAACATGTAAATGAATTTATCCATACATGCAGTTCAGAACAAGAGGTAGTAAGGAGAAATGAGTTTATGAGTTCGACCAAAATAGGGCCCTAATGGATCAACATCTTGGATAGATCGTTGAAGCACCTCTACCTTTTTTCTTGTGGCCTCCATGATTGCTTCCCACCCCCTGAGAACCCTCTCTTAATCACTGGCCACAGAGCGCAGTGCACTTTCCCTAGCTTGTGCTTGCACATATTCGGTTTGAAGTTTAGTCATTTGGTGACCCGCTTCCACTAGCTGCTCTTGGCCGTCCACCAGCTGAGCCCTCAACTACTCCACAAGCTCAGAATAGTTTTCAATGAGTACTTACTTTTCTTTCATCTGTTATTCAAGGCATCGGGCCTCTTGTACCACATTCAGGAATACTTGGATATTCCCCAACTCTTTCTGACACAGGGCCACATTAGAGCGTCAGCTGCTCTCACGCATCTTCTTGGACATGTAGTCATAGACTGTCAAATAGAGATGATGAGCATCGACACTCCAACATAGAGAAAGTGCAATCAGGTGTGGAGAAATCCCATCCGTTTTATCCATTCTGTCTGAGGATGACCGAGAAAGCACTTGATATACTTCCATCCTTTGTTCCGCATCATCTGGCTCTCCTCAGCCACCTCTGAGTTATAATATTCTATCTCCTCAGGATCTATAGGCCGATAGTTAGATAAATAAGCCAAGAGACCAGCAACTAGGTCTTCTTCAGGTATTCCCCCCAAGGGGTAAGGCTCTTAAACACCCGGGAGACCTTCCCCTCTCGCTTAAGTCTCGGTAGCTCCCTCACCAGCTTCCATCCCTACCCCGACATTAGTACCACTAACATTCAAAGCTCTTTTCTCACTGAGTGCCGGGGCCAGCTCAGTTTGGGAAGCGTGACCTGAATTGGGCGACACATTTTCTGTTGAATCAACTGTGGATGACCCAGATTAGGTAGCCAGACGAGCCTCCAAGGCTATGATTACTGAACAAACAATGAACAATTTGATCAACTGAGCTCTCTGATGGTAAATACCGACGTCGAAGTAATGAACTTACAAGATCCCAAAGAATCATCCTCCAGTGTTATAGCTGATATAGGAGATGCCATTGTAAGGGATCCCTCAACACTCGTTAGCTCAATAATGGTCATCGACTCCCCACCTTGTTCTATTGGTTCCTCTTCCCCCCTTATGGATGGAGACTCTTGGTTAGTGCCAATATGCCCCTGAACAGGATAAGGAGATCTGTTTGAGGGTTACAAAAACAAACAAAGAGGGAAATGATATATATGGGCTGATACATATCTCAAGGTGCTCAGTTATATCTATATCATAGAAAATTATCTCACCACTCCCCCAAATAATCCCTTGGTGGGACGCCCCCTGAGACCCTCCACCTCTAAGCTCCTCTTCTCCTTCACCCCCTCCTTCACCTTCTCCTTTCGCCTCCTCCTCTTCTATCTCACTGCCCTCCAGCTCTTCATCGTTGTTGTCATCCTCAGAAGAAATATTTCATGGATCTTGCTTCTGGCTGAGAATTACCTTCACCAAGAAAGGTGGTTCCTCACGCTGACCTCGTTGGCATGCATATGCATCCATGGTCATCAGGTACGCGTGTCGTCGATGGAAGTTCATCCTATCTACAATTAGAATGATTCCGACCTCTGGTAGTTGGATTCTGTCTCGTACTATCTTTTTCCGGAGGGCTTCGGTGCCCATCGACTGCCGTAGGGTCAACTTGGCCGACCACATTTCCGGGAAGATTGTATCATCGGATGGTTGGATCAAGTACCTTATCTTATTTCTAGGAAGTTCCCTGACCTCTCCATGAGCTCATCTCCCCCTAGGAAATGAGGGCACGACCATGCCATGTGACGTCCCCACTACTGATGTCCCGGCCTGTGCGGGCCTAGTTTCCTGATATGATTCTGACCTTTCTTCCCCAACAGAACCCTGTCTTCTCTCTCATCACCCAGGTTCTACACTTTCTACCTTGAGCTGTCAGACTCACTTCTGTAAAATTCCCTCAAGGTATGCTATGGCCCAATGTTCGACATATTCTGTTGAGAGGCCAGCGTCAACTCCAGTGGGGGGAGAGGTAATGATGTCTCCAGATCCATGTGTTGTAAACATTAGCCACATTTGGAAGAGAATGCAAGGGTGCCTTTCCTCCCGGACGTCTGTGTACACTTTATTCAGAATCCGCTGGTGGTATCCAAACTTCCTTGTGAATCTTGACGGCACGTAGGGCTCACAAAGAATCTTCCCTTCAATCCGGGCCACAAGTACCCCACCTCTGATGCCCTAGAAGTATTCCCTTTGCTCTAGTGAGCCTTTCCTATTTTCTATCATTTGGCCAGTCGGAGTGGAGAACAGACTAAAAGTTAAATTGGCGTGATATCTAATTCTGATCCCTAGTCCCTCTTCATTGAGAGTCAACGTCATAACCCTGGAAATATTCAGCAATGAAGGTCGCATGCCATTAACCGGAGGAATAATGGAATTTTCAAAGGTATATCCACTACAATGAGCTGAAATCCATCCATGAAAGATCTGTAAGGGACCACAGATCCTCCTCGCTGAGCCCCCTCTCGATATGCGCCCCAGAATGGCGTACAAATGGGATAACACATGAACCCCCAGGTTGAACCTATGATTCACATCCATGATGCCAGCCATCACCATTGTCACTGGATGAACCCCCATCCATGCATCCCTCACTGGTAGGATCCACCCACTCAGAAAGGTTGCAAGAAATCTGGCGTACTGGACGTTCAAGTCCCAACTCTCATTTATACTGAATCCCCATGATTGATATTACCTCACCTCCAGGATCCTCTAGTATGATCTGCTTTGGCTTCTCTGTGCCGTGGTCGGACCCCATCTTGCTCGCCCTAGAATCTTGACTTCTGGATCCCTTTGAAGGAAAAAAATAAACCATTTATTATAGGTGATTTCCTTCAAATAATCTTTGACCCCTATCCTCTCCTTATCCAGCTCCAATAGATGCCATTTTAGCATAGGAGTTTGCGATCTATCTCCCCAGATGTTCCTCTTCGGGAAGAATTCATCGTACTTGTGCCCATCCAAAGGTATACCCCCAATGCAATGAATTTCCTAGAGTCTAATGCCAACTTCTCCATGGTGAAGAAGTAAGGTATTGGTATCGGGGGACCATCGGGTAAACAACTCTGGCCTGAGCTCGTGCTGACGGTAGAAATGAAACTACGACGTCCACATCGCCTCGAACAAACTTATGTGCCACAGTTTGACCCCAAACTGGTCATATGCCTAGCGTTCCCAATATACCCAGGCCCATTCACTCATGAAATTGCCTCCAGACCACATGTCCCAATCTTGTAGCCAACCTTTAGTCTCATTGGTAACACTCTAATGGAAGGTACATGCATAAAGGGCCAGAGAATCCTCCGCAACCGGGGCACTCCCTGAAATGGTCCTAGTCCTAGGATTCAGGATGTAAACATCCATATTTTTGGTTTCTCTAGTAGGATGACCATTGTTGGTGATATTATACTGTGGTAGGTCATCCTCGTGGGTCACCCATGACCGAGGTGTGTCGACTTCAAATCTTGGCATGGGTACCTCCTCCAAGATACCAGAGTCCCACATCAGAAAGTTATCGGATAGTGCATACTCCTTCTGGGATGGGGTCAATATGTTTAAGAGAGTATGGTTGCGGGATATGATCCTTCAGGTGCCATTTACCTCAGGGTTGGCAACCATCTCAGCCCTTCGAGTGACGAACACAACATCTCCCTTGGCGTCAACATGATTAGCAACCATCTTCTTCCGGAAAGGTCTCAAACAGTATGTGCGAAAAAGTGTGAGATGGTGGAAAAAATCTAGAGTCCATGAAAAAAAAAGGAGTCAGCAAGAAAAATCTAGAGGTGGCACCAAAAACCCCGGGTCTGCGTAGAAAAAATTCAGTTGAAATCAGGGAATTACGTGCAACCGATATGATTTTTTTGCGCAAGCCTGGGGGAATATTTTGCACATGAGAGCTCAGGACTTATCGCGTGAGAAAATACATAAGGCATAGGGGACCCATGGAGGATTTTATAGGTACAGAGTTAGGTTTTCGTGCGTGGGAAAAAAAAGTATATTTCGTACAACTCCTCGGTTTTATGCTCTGCTCTAGGTTTCAGCGCGTGCGGGCCCCAGGGAGTTCTACATCTCGGCGTTTCCCTTGGAATCTGACCTTTTCATCACCTCGCTGATCTGATTCTTATGGGGGGAATTTGTAGACACTAAAAAATTCTCTAGGGATGAATGGGGTTTTGGTGCAACAAAGGGAAGCCATATTTAGACCCGGTGATCCATTCTGAGGGTCCTGGAGGGGCCGTACGAAAAAAATTCATGTTTCACGACAAAAATCTCTCATGTGGAAAATAGCGGGATCCATGAATGTTTTTCTCATAGGCATGGAAATTTCCATGCCACTGACTGTGGGCATGACAAGTTGCGTGTAGCCGCCCTGCACCGTTGAATTTTCACACTACCGACACCGGTGTGCTAAATTTTGGGTGAGCCAGTTTCCTCACGGATCCACCGACCCTAAGTGTGTATAAATATAAGGGATACCCTTCGTCTTTTTATGGTTAAATAATCTGAACTACCTCCCCTTCACGAAATCCACCTCTCATGCACCCAAAAGATGGATTTCAGGTATGAGATTTTTTGCTCCAGGTCGCCCAGTGGTCTGCCTTCGCGCGAGGCCCCTCTATCTTAACTCGCATCCAAATACCTTTGAGTCCCGTCCCTTATGTGAAATCCTTTCCATTTTCACACAACAATTCCAATTTCATGCAACACCACCCAATTTCGCGCATCCCAAATTTCTTGCGCGCAATCCGTGCCAATTGCGCGCCTCCTCCCTTCCAATTGCGCACAACCCCCAGTCCTTGCACACAATCCCCTATAATTGCGTGCAATCCCATTCCTTGCACACAATCCATTAAAATTGTGCACTACCCCTTCCAGTTGAGGGGAAAACCTCCACTCCACTTTACGCGCCGATCTCCCTCGATTTCGCGCCAACCTGGTCTTTTCCGCGCAATCGTGCCTATTGCGTGCCAATTGTGTGCCAATTGCGCGCAAACCTCTACAATTGCATGTAATCTGCCTGGACCCATAACCCTAACCTTTTCCCCGATACTAAATTTTCACGCAACCCATCCTCCTGGGGCGTTCTCTTTCACATGTGTTCGATGTCCCTCTTCCGGACATCATTTTCGGGTGCCTCTTATTCCCTAATCATCTCTATCACACACCCTTTTCTTGTACAACCCTCTAGGATCATACTAAGTTACTTCAAAGTCCCTTGGGTGGTATTTTCCATTTCGTTGCTTTTCCTCATACTTCTTCACATAGGTACGCTAATAGATATTGCTTCTTCGCATAACCATGCTAACGTGGACCCCCCAATGAGATCACCTCACGATACCCCTCAGTCATGACGTTTCCTGTCCCTTATCTTCACCAAGGTGTAGAGGGTACTGGTTATGTAATTACTAGGGGTGTGGAGTGAACCCTCCCTCATCCGCACTGCAGGACATTAAACTACCAAGCACCTTCTTCCTCATCACATGATGTTAAACTCTGACTATGCCCCGTGTATCAGAAGCAGGGTTCCCCCACCTTAGACATTCTTCATGGCCAATAGTCTCCACAGGAGTGAGATCATTCCTCACATGGAATGAGATCCCCTTTATCGGAGCTGCGTCTATCCGCAGGGAAAGGGAGACCACCCTGGTATAAGCCCCCAAGCTTTCCCTACCGGAGGTAGCATCCCTGCTCCACCCCTCTTCCTAGGTGCCAAGTCCCTCTCCCACTGGGCTTTGTCACCATTCGGGCTACTAACCATGTGTAAGTTCTTGTTTCCTCTTTGGGCCATTAACTACGTGTAATCCGCACTTCACTTCCCATTGATGCAACTTTTGTGACGTGATCGTTAGGTCTCTGCCGCCTCTTGTTTCTCACACCGAGCATAACTCACATGGGCTTAGAGTAAGCATCAACCATGACATCCTCTTTGGGAAACCTAGAGTGTAAAACCCACATGCCATATCATGAATTATGAGGAAATTGATCCTTTCCTATGTAGGGTACATAGGAAGCCATCACAAGGTTGAAGCCCACCACCTCAGTCATTCTGACCTCCTTCACGTCGGTTCACCAACTCCTTGGGCAGCCTAGAGTGTAATCCCCACACCACATGAACTATGAGGCCTTTGATATTTTCCAAGTCAAGGTAAATAGGAAGCCTCCCTGAGGTTCAAGCCCACCACTCATTGGTCGTTCCGACCATCTTCACGTCGGTTCACCAACACCCGGGCAACCTAGAGTGTAAGCCCCAAACCACCCTGAACTATGTGGTCTTTGATCCTTGCCAAGGCAGGGCACATAGGAAGCCTCCCTGAGCTTTAAACCTAACACCCGGTCATTCTGGTCCCCTTCACGTCAGTTCTCCCACACCATCCATCTGGACCCCAGGTCCTTATTCACGTCGGTCACCTTCATCCTGCATGACATTAAATTGTAAACCCCACGCAGCGGTAATCCGTTGTGTCCCCTAGTCCATGGTAAGTTGTTGTGTCCCTCAATCAGCAGTAAGCTGTTGTATCCCGATTAATGGTAAGTCGTTGTGTCCCCTATTCAGCGATAAGCTGTTGTAATCTCGTTCGCTGGGACCCACATCGTTGGTCCTTCCTAGTGGCGTCAGACCAACCCGGGCTGCTAACTATGCATAATCCCCACACACATCATCATGTTGTTGTCCTATGTGTACACACCAATTCATGCTCATCGCCTGACCTTTCCCTTGAGACTATGTGTCTTTGAAAATTCATGCCCCAACATAGAAATTCCACTTCCTCTGGGCCCTATCCACACATCCATTCTCCCGGGATGCCTCGTTAGGCATCCCATCGCCCTCCTAAACTACACTAACTTTGATTCCCTGCCACGAGGATACATAGGAAGTCTCCATGAGACTCAAGCCCAACGTTACCTTCATCCTCACAATGGTTCAATCCCATTCACCACCCATTTCACTCAGCACCCCATCATCCATCTTGATTCTTACCCGGTTCACCACATCCCTTTGAGGTCATGTCAACCCGCCAATATCTGTGTGTCCATTAGGGGTTAATCTCATCTGATCCACTCTAGTGTATGTTCTGATCAGTCCGATCTATCTCCACTAGACGTTAAACTTGTGGCATACCCTATGTTAAACATGGGAAGCTGAGGAAAACCTCAGAGACATGCCTATGTCATATAATTTCTTACATTCGACGTGGGATGCCTCGGGCTTCCACACCCTCGAGAATCCCTATAATAAGGGGAAGAAACCCAAAAACATTAGTATTACAACATCCAGACACTCCAGTGTTGTCCAACGTGACTACTCCCCTGAAAAAAGGTTGCTTCCTCGACCAGACCCTTTGGAATGTCCCTACATAAGTAGTGTAATTAACTGTTGTCCATGAAGATATGACACTAGGCAGAGTTTCATGAACAAAGAATTAAATCTACAAGGGAGACCCAGACTAGGTGACGAGTTCCGAGGAGGTATCCACAGAATGAAGAACCAACATCCCATCATCCTGTTTAGGTCAAGGAGAAAACGTCCCTGAACAAGGAACAGATGGCGCCCGCCTTTGGAAAGTAGGAATGCGGGGCAACAGCTGCGGGTCCTCCACAGAAAAATGCACACGCCCCGACAAAAGGATTTAAAATAGTGTTAGAGTTACAATAGATAAAAGGGAGCTGTAAATGATGTAAATCGAGAATCCTTGGGTGTGGACTAGGAAAGATAGTGATTGGAGGGAAGGGATAACTATTGACCATGTTCAAAACTAAGGTTCCATAATATAATTATTCAAGGATGGGGAAACCAATTGCATAATCGTTTTTTAATCCTATTTGAAACATGAATATTATAATTTGTCACAAAACAATCAATAAAAGAATGTTCCAAGGATGGGAGGTTGTGAATTTTGGTTCAATGCCCTTAACACCAGAGAGGTCATTTTGAATTAATGGATGATGATGATCCATATAAAACGAGACTCAAAGTTAAAATATGTGATTGAGGATCTACTTGGTGAATATTTATGAACTCTGGGATCTATCCCACAATGTGCTCAAATGTAATGAATGGTAGAATCAATAAGATGGATTTTTGAATGATCCCAAGTGTAATTCCTCTGAAATAGATTGATGGTCTGGATGGATCATGTACATGATGCCCAAGAATTACAATATATCCCCTAAGACCAGGAATCAATCCATACATAGTTCTAGAATGTGGAATTATAAGTGAATGGAATCATCAAGGGTGGAAAACTATTTGGTAAATTATGAATTAATTATTCAATTTTAAATAATGTGTCTATAATGGATTAGTTATCGTTTAACTTCACATATCTTTGAACACAATGTCGTTCAGTTCAATTTCATGTTAATAGGACATTGTAGCAAAGTTTAACATCATGAAACTAAGTTGATTTTTTTTTCGGGTTTACATTATGGGATAAGAATTTATTATTTCCCTTTAATGGTCATGCACATAAGACCAATGATGCTATTAATTTTTAGAATCATGGAGAAATGATTCAAGATGTTCTATTTATGGTCATTCAAGTAAGTTTAATAATGTTATACAATTTAATTTCAGTGATAATATACAAAATATGTTTCTTTTAAGGTCATACCTAAATGTATAATGATGCTAAAAAGTTTATTTTTTTATAGATTTGAAAAAATATGATTCATTTAATGTGATTCATATAAGACCAATGACGATACATTGTTTTAACATCATATAGTAAGGAAAAAATATGTTCCTTTTAATTCCATGTATATATGATCAATGATTCTTCATAGTTTAATGTCATTATGCATGGAATAAATATGTACCTTTTATGTTTTTTCATATAGGAAAAATGATGCTATGAATGTTTGATGTTGTGTAGGAAGGAAAAAATGCGTTCTTTTTTATGTTCATGTATATATGACCAATGAATATATATAGTTTTCAAGCCATTCAACAAGGAAATAGTTTGTTGTAAGGTTTATTTCCATGCCACTGAGACTGTTGGGGAATTATTCCACACCTAGTTCCCCTAGCTAATGTGATTTTATACTATGATAACTCAAGATTCAAAAACATTTATATTTTGGATCCTCTAGAACAATAACCCTCAATTTGTCTGGATGTTTCATTATCACAGGGTGGTGGTCTTCCCATAGGAATCCCATATATTTAACCTATCATATGTTCTGATGTTCTCAATGCATTGGTTGGGTGTGTCATTGGGATCATTACACGGGCCAGTGTTGGGGATATTAGGTGGAAATCTTCTATTTATATTCATTATGGGGAGGAATTCCATGGCAGACATTTTTTGAATAAGAGGATGGGAGAGTAAGCCTAATACATAGGAAAGACAGTTGGGGTATCAATCTCAATTTGATTAACACACATCCCAATATAGTGGTTTAGATGACATGGAGTGCCCCATGGGTGGAAGGGGCCACATGGACTATTGGATAGAGGATTCCAATTGAATGGAAAGTATCCTCCCCCTAGTGTAAAAACATCCATAAGGGAATCACCATAAAGAGTAGCCAATCATTAAGTAGGGATACCAACCTACCATTGGTGGGTGGTTAGTGCCCCCAAAAACATTTACCCTTGTGACATTCATACAAGTATAATAGAATTATTGAATACATGATACAGAGTATACACATAGAAAATAGGGACATGTTTTTTGATATTACGGAAATCCTATCATTTGGTTAGACAGGTCAAGGGAGTAATGATTAGTGGAATTCCATCTTTATAGAAGAATGTGGAAACAATGCCTAGGATTCATTAAAGTACAAATCTTTATATTTAATAAGAAAAAGATCCAAATTGTATTGGAATCATAAATCTTAGATAAAATGGTTTATGATGCCCAGGAGGCATGGAATCATAACTATATTTATGGATAGGGTGATAGATCTAAAGAGGCGTGGAAGCCTATCTTATCATATAAATGGGGATATGATTACCAGGAGGAATAGAAGACTATAATTCCAAAATGAAGGGGTGAAATATACTAGTATTCATGGAATATTATCTCTATATATTTTTTTTGCATATTAAACCCATTAGTTTTGAAATAATATATTCACTAAAAGTTAGGGAGAGGGAAACAACGATCTATGGATGCCAATATTTTTGAAAATATGGAGTGATGGTGATTAGGATTTGTAAAATATGATCTCATAAGAATGATTGGCTGAGGATAACTAGGAGATTTGGATTCTTATTTCATTGGAATGATGGAGTAATAGAGTGCAATATGGATAGATTCCTACCAATTTGTAATGATATGATGAGGTAACCCATGAGGTGGGGATTTCTATCTCACCAAAATGATTACACAAAGTCACCCATGTGCTTTGGATGACTATCCCTCCATAATGACAGGTTGAGGGTGCCCAGGCGATATGATAGAATATTGGAGTGTAATGTCATGGAACATAGAAATTAGAGCAGAAATATGATCTTCATTTTCCTAGTATTGGTGTAGTGAAGCCTATACCAATGTAATCTGAACAAGGATATTCTTGAATTTCCCAAAGTTGCAGGTAGAATTTCCCTACACTGGATGTGAAACATGGTGGTGGGAACATACCATGATGACACCTTGATGGAAGAAGGTGATTCCCTAAACTAAATATCCCCTATCTCTATAATTTAATAGGGAGTGTTACTAGGAATGTTCTTCAAAAATTCATTGATGTCTATAGATAACAATATTAGGAGGGACACCATCATGAAATTATTAATCATTGGATATTCCCTCATAGTTTCTAGTGGCTCCCATAAATGGGAGAGTGATCATATCATTATTTATGAATTGATGTGGTATCAATTACCATTGGAATAAGACATACCTCAATCATTGTTTGTAATGTCAGTAGGTGCACTGACGGTGGTAGTAGCTACTAGAGATATAGGAGGTGATATCTGTCATGAAGGGTTTTTTTGGATTTTACTTAGAATCATCATTGTGTGTTCTGGATGTGGACTTGTGGATCATGGGAATTATAATCCAATGGATCCAGTCAATTTTTTTGGTTTGGATGGGTGAGATCCCTCTTGGGAGTCTCTATAGAGACCCTCAATTTTAATAAATTAACATTTTGTAACATTTGTGGAATACTTATTACATCATAAAAATAGATTCCCAATGACTGTAATTGATCTAGTGCCTTTGGAAACATGGAAATATAACAACTGATACATATGTGAGCTACGTTATCTCCCACTAGGTTCTTCTTTACTAGCACACTTATTTGACACATCAAACATAAAACATATCTTCAAAACCAGGGGAAGGAAACCTAAAAATGGGTGAGAAAAAATGATCAGTAAGAGAAAAAAGGGAGATATGTAAGCATAATAATGAGAATAATGGTATGATAACATGATCATGACAATAAATGATTATACCCTACATATCAAATATCATATACATGAATCATGTCATAAAGCTTAGAAGTTCCAAAGACTTGAATCATATCGAAATAGAGAACATAAACCTTGAATTCATAACATAGGAATAAAACAGTGACTTTTGAAAGAAACATAAGCATATATAATGATTTCAATAGTATTCAAGGCATTTCTTCAGAGACTATCTTAGTGGAACAAGTCCTTTACTCAACCGGGTTCACATCCCATTCCAGCCCTATAATACTGAACAAATCTCACTCCCCATTCCAACCCTGTAATAAAGAAGTGAGTTCATATCCCGTTACGTCCTTATAACATTGCAATTGTAACGCCCCGACCCCAGCTACCCAGAGTCGGTGCATTACTTCGTAACATTGGCATGATCACAAAAGATCAAGTCTCGAAAGACCGATTAGTTTAGTAGCCTTGGAAACACTAGATACATTCATAAGTCTTACATTACATCATAAAGTGAAAAACTAATAACAAATTCTTCATAGTCCACACTCATTTCCTCTTCTGACTATCCCTGCAGGTCATTTATAAAATACTTCTTCACATCCTGGAAAATATTAAAACATTGAAAGGGGTGAGCTCAGATGCTCAGTAAGGATAACAATATAGCGGAAGATTTCATCAATAAACATAAACATTTAAGGCAATTTCTAACTAAAACAAAAGCCTTTTAAACTTGAACTTCAACATAATATGGCAAGAGTAAAATGAGATAATGCCATTTACTTATTCACATGGATATTCTACTGGTCGAATAATCACATGCAATATCAATAACCTCTTTCATAATGAGGGAATGTATAATGCCAGACATTCTGAAACATTTTGTCAAGGTCTCGACCAAGACATCTAAAATGATTAAGGCCTCGGCCAAAACCATAAATCAAATTGGTAAAGGGCCTCGGCCAATTCCACGTCTAGTTGCCTTATGAGACCTACCGATGCATCGAGGAGCTATAGCGGGCTCCACCCGTCACTTATTAAGTCCAATGCATTCCTTATATGAATAATGGTATATAAACATTTAGGAATACCATTTTTTAAAATACCGTTTGAAATTAATTGTGGTATCAAAATACCAGTTCGATTTTTAGAAGATACTTACATTTAAAATTACTCAAATATACTCCAGTGTTTTTCTGAAAACATTATTCAAGCTTCTGAAAACAAAATAACTAATTCTGAGACTGCTCAACTAATTACAGGCCATGATGGGTACAAGCCCAATCCCTTCCTGTCTACCACACTGGAGAGTCGGGTTTTCTGAAAACAATTTTAAGCTTGCGTTAAATATGTATACATTTTCACTAGATTTTCATACATTTGGGAGAAATATCTCTCTCTCTTTATTAAATCATTTAAAAAAAGTTATGGCTTTCAGAGGAAGCTGAAACTCAAATAACGGTCATGGCGGCGGAGAAGTCATTGTCGCCGCATACGTACGGCAAGAAAAACATTCCTTTTTTGTCATTTTGTAAAACACTTCGTATAAAAAAGATTCCATTTGAATAAACGTAAAAGTCAAAGGGGTTTATACACTGTATAAAAGAAATTTGTGTATAAAACAAAATATGCCTCAATGAAAGGAGATTGAGACGAAGTCCTTAAAAAGATAATTTTTAAAATAAAATAGATCTATTATGTGTATTCACTATAGGTACACACAAAGAATATAAAAATACAAAATATGACATAATAATATCATGACATAATTTGAAAGTAGGAGATTAACCCAAAGAATGGAAGTTGGGTTAAGAAATTCCCTTACCTCGTGTCTGACTTGACTCAACCGTTCTTTAACCTCCTGAATAATAAACTAGAGTTAATATATACCTTATTAAGAACCATTTTCAATTTCATTATCCTTTTTATATCACTTATTACAATGATATGAACATTCTGTAATTATTTAAGTTAATAACAGTCGTTTTATCGATCTTAGGTACTTGAGTCAAAAATGAACTTCTTATAATTAAAAGTTGTTCATGTAGTGAAATATCCATTATATCTATAATTATATTCATGATGTAGATATCATATATATCATATATATCCAGTATATAAATTCATTCATAATATTACGTAACATTTAGAGGTAAGAAATGAAATGCACCGTTCATGGAGACGGTAAGCCGTACGTACGCATGAACGCTACTTTCATTTCTATTTCGTATTTAATGGAATGAAATAATAATTATATAAAGGTATAATATAATTCCATTATAATATAGTGTATAATACCATTTACTCCATCCTTTATACATCCCACATATGGCATTAACGATTCAAATCACTTTGAGGGGGCTGTAGTCCGCACTTCCTAAAATGAAATTATCGCGTTTACCCATAATGGAAATCATAATGTATGCCATAAATGAGAAATAAAAAAGCATAAGTAAAACATAAACATATTATATATCATATATAAATATATTGACATCTTAATGGCCACCTTTGAAGGTGTTATATGAGTGTTGAACAATCATCGTTTCGTGAGGCAGAAATTCGCCATCCACAGAAACCGTATGTTCTTTAACCATTAGATGTAGGTGTGTGTAAGTGTAGATAAAATACTTATTATAACAACATCCTAGTATATTTAGGATACTTTTTTTGTTACAAAATAAATGAATAAAAAGAGTTTAGGGGGTTGGAGAAGAAAAATAAAACAAAATAACATTAGAGAAGACATTACCTCAAAATCGGGTAACTCTTTTTGATTTGAGCCAAAGGCTTCCTTGGGAAGAGTTCTGCCCAAATTGAGGCTTCTAGGAGTAAGGTAGGGAAGTTGTGAGGGTATTGGGGCAAATGTCGGCCGAGCCAAATGGCTTGAAAGTGTGAATGAGGTGGTAGAGGTGGGGGCCATTTATAAGAGGAGAGGAGGGGCTCTTTTGGAAAGATTGAAATGTTACATTATTATACAATGATTTTAGGATTATAAAGGTCCCACACTTATATAATTAGTGGATAAGGTGATAAGGGTTATAAATATACTCATCCAATAGGCTTTGGACAAGTGTAAGCCTTGGTTGTTTCATTATCTTCTCATTTTATTTCAATCGTTAAATAATGAGGTCATCGCTGCATCATCATGATGTCATAAATAATTTAATTTATTTAACGTCTAAAAATTATAAAAAAAATACTATGATGTAGGAAATCTTTTTAGATTTCCAATGACTATTTATAGTAAAAAATATGACTTGTATAACCCCATGTAAAAATTGTTTTAGTAAAACATTTCATGTTTGTGTCATTTTTTACTTTAACATTAAATAAAAGGTATTTATGTCATTTTCCAACTAAAGTGGCTCCATGGGGTCCCCAAGTTGACCCATGGATTGTATTGGTCGGCCATGACACATCCAATGAGGTTAGGACATGTGTCAAGCTCATCTCATATTATTAAAACATTATTTTTACCTTAAACTACACTAATTACCTCTAATCGCGATTAAGAACTTAAAAGTTACTATTCACCAAAAAATTATTTTAATCTCATTGAACCACATTTTACTTCTTAATGACAACCATATATGTCGGATTTTTAAAATCAAATCACAGAAGTGGTAATATTTCATTTAAACGAAAAATCAGTTATTTAACTACCACTTAGTGGTTTCACTATTCATCAAAAATTGAAGTTTTTCAGAACAATGCCAAAATTTCACCCTAAGCTATAATTGATATTCCGAATTCAAAAATGATGTCTATTTTACAAAATTACAAACATATAAGTTGCATTAATTAATTTTATAATTAATTCCCGCTGTCACAACATTAGTGTGTTTTTAAGAAACAATTTTTATCAAAAGATTGGCAATTGTTTATGTCCATTTTCAATGTTAAATTAATTATAATGACCACCATTGGATAAAATGGTAAAAATATATTCTAATTATACTTTAAAACCACTAAATAGTATAATTTATCACTATAAATTATTTTTATTAAAAAAGTTGTTTTTAAGTAATTTTCACCATTCATAAAAAATTGGAAGTTCTCAGAAAATTACAAAAAATTCAACTTTGGATAATTTCGATATTACGAATAAAAAAATGAAGTCCATTTTGAAATATAAAATTTCTATAATTTTAAAAAGTGGATATTACTATTCATAACGGCTACTTTGATTAGTAGCGGTGTTTTAGAACTCGAAGTTGCGTACAATGCAAGCTATTGCATTATTGAATGAGAAGCGTATCGTGGAAGCTCGGGGTGTTACAGAAATGAGTTCAGTTCTCATTCCATCCATGTGTATCTTAAGAGATATAAATTGTTACCCAATGCATTGAAAAGAGATATAGGACTCATCCATCTCATAATGAAATCATACAGACATGTGGTACAAGATCATAAATAATCATATCAAAACACATGATATGAAATGGGTATTATAAAAATGTAATAATATAATAACCTATGGAGAAAAGGTAGTTTTAATAATCATTTCATCACTATAATAACCCATTAATAAAAGCGAGTTTCTAAATCATATAACCCATGAAAGTGAAACAGGTTTCATAAACATATTACCATAAAAAATATTCCATTAAGATAAATAATATTAAAGTAGACATTATATAATTTCCCTATAAAATCCTGAGTAACACCAATGGATGTTATCTTAGATAGAAAATAATTTGGAAATATATTTTAAAAACATTTTTGAGTAAAATCTATTTTCGTAATTGTTATATATTTTTTAAAACATAAAACCTTTTTAAAAAACTTTTTCTTTGAATATATTTGAAAGCATTTAAAGTAAGATTTTAAAATGATAAAATATTTTGAAAATCATTTTTTCTTAGATGTGGGCTTCAAATATCTTTTGAAAATATTTTTGAAAACAACGTTTTTTAATACAACATATTTCCGATTGGAGAGAGTGGCTCTAATATTTTACTTAAAATAATTATATTAAGTACCAATGAGTTGGTAAACTGTACCAATACATGGATATATATTTAATAAATATAGTAGAAGGAATCTCATGAGAGTTATTTTGAGATGGATCATAAGATTTCATCAAATGAAGCATAAACATAATCAATATCGAAAAGTGATTAGATTGTTTCAATAAAAACTTATAACACAGAAACATGTGTTCATATTCTCTATGTAACAAAAGGAAATTACTAGAAGCTTAAAAAATAATTAAATAACTAAAATTTAATATATAACATGTAAAATGGAATTATATACACCTTGGAAGATAATTTAGGTTCATAAGAAAACATGATTCTCCAAAAAGGAAAATTATCACAAAACTATTTTATCACTTTGGTAAATTTTGAAACTTAAAACCCACAAAAGAAAGATCATAGAATGGATATGTGAATACCAAAATATTAATGTGTAATATTATTATAATAAAATCATGTTCCGTACATAGATCACAGAAAAAAAAATAATGGTAAACATAGCATATATTTAACAGAAATATAAATTGAGATAAAACACCCTTACCTTGTGTCTTGAATCTCGTCGTACTCATTCAAAACACATAAATAATGAATATAAATTTATTATAAATCTTTTAAAGAAACATATTCTTATATATAAGGATTTATTATGACCTTATATCTTCCTCATGTTAATAGTTCTATGTTAAGGTTTCACTTTAGGTAATATTCACTTTATTCTTCACATGTGTCTTAATTTGTTATATCATTGGTATTTGTAATTTATATCATGATTCATAGAATGTAAAAAATGATATAAATATCATGTATATACATTATATGTGTATTATAATAATCTATATAATATATAGGTAATATATGGAAAACATTGTTCATTGAGAGGGTAAGCCGTACATACGCATGAACGTTGTTTCCGTTTTTATTTTTGTATTGAAAGAATGAAAGAAAATGACAAATATGTATATATGTTTATCATTATTATAGTATATTTATGGTATCATATATATAATATATGATCACTAAATTCATCATTAATACATTCAATTTAGTGTTTGAATGAATCATATCGCTTTGAGTGGTCGGTAGTCCACTCATCCTCAAACAAAAATTATCATATTAACAAAAAATGGAATGTAAAATATATGTATTTTAAAAAAGAATAAAAAAGATTAAATAATTAATAAATATAACATATCACATATATAAATAGACTTTCCATCAAAATTTCCACCTTGAGAGGCGGTAAGTAAAATTGAAAATCACTACTTAGTGAGGTGGTAATTCATTGTACACATAAAAAATATGTTCGTTATCCATTAGATGGAGATGTGAGTAAGTGTAAGTTGGATAATTATCCAAAAAATATCCCAATATATAGAGGATATTTATGTTTTTATAGAAAATTGTAATAAACATAGTGTATTGGTCGAGAAGGAACATAAAATAAAGGACTTGAGAGAAGGCGTTACCTCTTAATCAGGTAACTCCTTTTGGTTTGTGCAGAAAGGATTCCTTGGATTGACTTATACACAAGGTAATGATTATATTTGTAATGGAGGAATGTTTTTGGGTATAGTTTTTATAATATTAATAGGATTGAGTGGTGTGTAGAAGAGGTACGGGTGGTTTCCTTTTATACTGAGGGAAAAGGACTCACTTGGAATATTTGAAAACAAGTTCTGTGTACACATTCAATTACTTAAAAAAAGTCATACCAAACCAACATAAATCAATAATGGAAAGTTTATGGAAAAATAATGTCTATCAAATGGATTTTGGACATGTGTATTGGTCATTTTTTCCCAAATATTATGTTCTCGTCCCTAATTACGTTTAATTTGACCTTAATCACTATGACTAATTTTAATCAGTTTTTCTAATCATTCTAGTAAAAAATAAACATGATCTAATTAGAATATACATATAATACTGATTAAAACGGTTTATGTAAATTCTTAAAAATTCAATTCATTGATGCGTAAAAATTAAAATTAATGCTAATCCTGCAGACGAGATGAAATAAGGGTTTTTAAAGTATTAAATATTTCAAAACTTTTATATGTTTTTATATTCAATATAAAATTGAAATAAATTATAATCACCTAAGATGGATTAAATGATGTATAATTTATCTAATTTTACCTTAAATTTTTTTTAATGTATAATTTAACAATAATAATTATTTAAAGGAAAATGTAGTTTTTAACTAAAATGAAGTATTTTTCATTATTCATAAAAAATGATATTTCTCATTAAAATACCAAAAATTCACCATAAGATAATTTTGGAATTCTAAATTAAAAATGAGGTTAATTTTATCATATTAAATTTCAAAATGTGTCTAAAATTAATTTTTATTATTTTTCACAGAGAGACATTAAAATAAGTTCTTTTGAGAAAATGTTATTTTTGAACATAAAAATACATTAACAAAAAATCAAATATTTCATCATCAATATGTTATTTTATATAAAAAATATAAAAAAATATTTGAAAATTGCTAATTAATATTCATATAAATATGTTTAATAGCTTGGTTATAATTATCTCATTTAAATAACTATAATAATAAATTTATGTTTAGTAGAAACATCAGTGTTACATGTAACATATTCAGAGTCTATCTTCCATGTAACTTATGCTAAAGAAAGGTTCCTTGTAAAATTGAAAAATTGCATGTTCCATGTTATGTATTCCAAGTATTTACCATTTTAAAGGAATGTTTGAAATAGTGCATTGTAATAAATAAATTAAAAATTAATTTATTTGAAAAAAGGTCTATAAAAACTCAGGGTGTTACATTCTACCCCCTTTAAAATTAATTTTACTCTCAAAATTTCTCAATTGGGTAAAAAAGAGAGGGTAATTTTGCATAATATTATCCTCAAATTTCCATGATTCTTTCTCTCAATGGTGATTTATCCACCAAAAATTTATAAGGTGAGTGGTCTTGTTTCGTAGAACATTCTCGGATCGGTCCATAATTTCAACTTGTTGTTCCTCGTAAGAAATATCCTTCTCCTACAATTTGATCTCTCTGTTTAGTACATGTGATGAGATAGGTATGTAATTCTTTAGGAGAGATACCTGTAAGACATCATGGAGTTGAGAGAGATTTGGAGGAATTTTCAGATGATAGGATACCATCTCAATATGATCAAGAATCCAAATGGGACCCACATACTTAGGGGTTAGTTTCCCTTATCAAATATGATAACTTTATATCAGGGTGAGATTCGTAGAAACAATTTTTAAAAACCTCAATTTATAGTTCATGTTGGAATTTATAATCATAACTTTTCTCATAACATTGAGCTGCCATGATACACTGTTGTACAGTTCTGACCTTCTTGACCATTTATTCAGCAATCTCTTGTTCCAATAGATTTATTTCTATAACCTCATCCCATCACATTGGATTTATATATTTCTTCCTATATAGAGATTCATGAGGTTTCATCTAAATAATTGATTTAAATATATTGTTGTAAAACAAACTTGGGGAAGTTGTTGATCCCAAAAACCTTTGAAACCCAGAGAATAAGATCTAAAAATATCCTATAGGGTTTGAATTATTATTTCAGAATGATCATCTATATGAGGATTATAAGTAGATATGAAACTAATTTATTCATCATCTTCTTATTGAACTCTTCATTAGAAAATTGAGGTAATCCTTGGTTCCCGAGTTGATATTAGAGAATGTGGTACTCCATGAAACATTACCACTTCTTTAATGTAAATTCTAGAAAGATGATCAAGATAGAAGTTTTCAATGATATAGATGGAGTGTGATGACTTAGTAAGGTTATCTAACACCACCCATATAGTATTAGATGATTTAGAGGTTCAGGTTAGTACAATGAAACAATCCTTAGTGATGTTCTCCCATATCCATTCTGGTATTAGTAATGGTTACAATATCCCTTTAGACTTTTTTCTTTCATATTTAACTTGTTGGTATACCAAACACTGAGAAAAAAAATCTATGATATATATCTTCATTCCATCCCAATTTTTTTTTACATCAAGTCTCTATACATATTATTACTTCTAGGATCAATAGAGAATTAAGAACTATGATATTTCTATAATAGTTCCTTCTTCAAATCTAGTATAGAGGGAACACATACACGGTTCTTGAACATTAACCTACCATCCTGATCAAGTTAAAACTCAGGAACATTTTTGACATTCTTTTAATGATCTTAATCTACCTTCTGTGCCTCCTTAATCATCACTTGGATAGAGGTTTGAACATTCATTAGAGAAAGATAATATTTTCCCCTCCCTTCATGATTTCTATATTCATCCTTTTCAAGTCCAGAAATATTTTATCTTTTATAATCCTCATCATGGTTAAGCTAGCATGATCCTTCTGACTTAAATCATTAGACACCATGATTGCTTTCCTATTATTGTAATGTACTGAGCAATCCTAATCCTTTATCAAATATTACCATATTCCCATGAACATGTTTAACTCCTAATATTTGAATATATATTTCAAAATTTTATGATCTGTATGTATATCACAATTTTCTCAATAAAGATAATTCCTCAACATCATTAACAGAATAAATTTCCATTATTAACACAAAATCATCAGTTGGGTAATTTTCCTCATGAATGTTATTCTACCAGGAGGCATAATAAATAACCATGTTTTTATGAATAAGAACACATACCAATACCTTATTGTATGTATCACTAGAGATTAAAATCCCTTATACACTACTAGGTAATGTATGAACATGTTCAATGAATAACATTATCTACAGTTCCTTAGAATTTTCCTCACTTTCATTTGACCAGAGGAACTTAACACCTTTATGAGTTAACTCAGATAGAGGATTAGATAGTCATCATAAATTCTCAAAAAATATTTTATAATATCCATCTAAACTAGGAATTCTACATATCTCAGTCAATGTGGTTGGTCTTGGCCTAAATTTAATAACCTCCTTCATTCATGTATCTACTGATATACCATTTATTGATATCATGTGACATAAAATGAAACTAGTTTTTCCAAAATTCACAATTTTTAAAATTTTCATATAGTTTCCACTTCCTTAGGGTCTAGTATAATTTTCAAGTTATCTTTATTATCTTCCTATCTCTTTTAATAGATTATAATTTCATCTATAAAGACTACCACAAACCTATTAAGGTAATATCTAATGAATCTATTCATTAAATCTATGAAGCTAGAAGGGGAATTAGTAAGACCAAAAGGCGTCACTATATGTTCATAGTGTTCATACATTGAATGGAATTTCATCTTGGGTATATCCTCTTTCCTAAACCTAAATTAATGATATCACGGATGAAGTTCAATCGTGGAAAATTTTTGATCTCCTCACAGTTGATAAAACAAGTCATCACTACAAAGAAGATGATACGTTTTCTTGATTATGATCTTTTTAAACACCCAATAATCAAATAATAGTTGCATTGATCCATATTTTGTTTTCATAAAAAGAATGGGTGAACCCCAAGGTGACACACTTGGCTGAATGAATCCCTTATTAAGGTTTTCTTCGGGATTCTTCTTCAAATCCTACAAATCAATCAAGGCCATTATATAAGGAGTCTTTGAAATTGGTGTGGAACTAGGTATGAGTTTTTTTGAGAACTCAACTTCACTTTTTGGTGGAAAACTAGGAAAATCTTCTAGAAATGAATCAATAAAATCCCCATCAATCAGTATATCAATGATGTTGATTTTCTTCCAAATATTTTAGATTAGAAATCCTTTTTAATGGGAATTAAGACCCATGCATTGGATGTAATATCCATAGGAAGTTCATACTTATCATCATATGGATGGATGATCATAGGTGGGTTTGAAATATCAAAAGTAAATTCCCTTCCTCTTCAATTGATGTGGTCATTATGTAGAGAAATCCAATCCATGCCTAAGATGACATCAAATTCAACCAAAGCAATAATGGCAAGATTTGTAGGAAGAATATTCCAAGAAACATCAAGTGGAGTGGAATAATAGACTTGGGAAGAAATCATCATCCCATTAGCGGTTCACACTTCTAATTCCACATCTAATTGTTTTGGTGGAATATTAACACCCTTAAAAAATTCATTAGATATGAAAGAGAGGGAGGATACATAATAAAATATGAAATTAGTAGTTCTAGAGTGGATAATAAGTGTATCAATCATCACATTGTTATCACAACCCTCATGAAAAATAACAATTGAATGATATTTGACCTTATAAATTAGATTAAGATGTTTTTTATGTTGATCAACATCACACTCCCTTGGTTTTGGGTAGTTGTTATCATAATTTCCATTCTCTATATATTGATAGAACTAATCACGGGAGGTGCATTCTGTGTGGATTTTACCCATTCAGAACATTAGCTAACTTCGCCCCACCACTTTGCTAATAAATTTCTTAGTGACCTTTCATTCCCCACGTAAAACATTTAATCAACCCCTAAATAAATATTATTCCATGCTTCTTCCCACACATAGAGCATAAAATAATACTCGTCTTCTTTTCTCTATGGTTTATAGAGTTTTCTTTCAACTCCATATCTATTTCTTGTCAATACCATGAGGTTGAAATGTGAATCCAACCTCCATTTCAACCTTGATTTCACAAATCAAAATATCTTCATATCTATGAAAGTTTCTTATGTCCAAAACCCCTCTGAGACTTGGCTTCAAGCCACTGACGAACATATCAACTTTACTTTTGGTTTGGAAGATAATTTCTAAAGAACACCTTTCACGTATCATGAATCTAGCCTCGTAGGTACTAATATATTCATTTCCCCTTTTCTTCATCTCAATGATAACTTTCTCGATATTGGTATGTAGAATATGAGGATAGTACTTAAAAGAAAAAGTTCCTAAACTCATCCCAATAAAAGGATTCAATCTCATCTTGCTACCACGTATTCTTTATTAAAGTCCACCATAGGTCTGCTTCACCTTCTGACAACCAGAATGACATTCTTATCCTCTAAACATAGGAGAATAGAGAACATCTTCTCAGTATTAATGATCTGTTTTTAGTAACAGTTGGATCAGAGGACCCTCTAAAAGAAGGTTGTTGTTGCCTCATGAATGATTGAATAAAATGTTTTTCACTCCTTTTATTATTTTGAAGTGCGCTATTATTCATAGAATTAGAATGTTGTGTGAGAATAGAAATGAGGTTTTTCATTCTAGCTCCAATAGAATTCGGTTTCTCAAGAGGTAAATCACTGCATTGTTTGTCTCAATCATTATTAGTGTGGTTCCTTCAGGTTCGAACCATTGACTAAAACAAAAAATCATAGAGTAAGAAACATTTATCATAGTGAGGAACCACATAATAATAAAAAATCACTTATAGGATGTCTAAAACAAGAAAACATCTTTAATATATGACACATTTGGTTTATCCTAGTAAATTAATTTGGAGAATATATTTAAATCCTTTTTGATGGTTCGTGAAGATTTTGTGAATTTCAAAATCATACCCCAATGAATTTTAAAACTATGTATCAAGAAATCCCCATCATCATGTACTAGATTACACCTATTCTTGCTTGAAATATCTTGTCGCGGTTGTTACCCCTAGTTAAATCAGTTCCAGATTCACATATACTTGTACTATCCAGACCGGGATTTATTTCCAGGAAACCACTCGCTCTATTATTCAAAAAAAAATTCCTGAACCTTTTCCTATTCTTTTTTTATACTTAGAATTATATTTAGAAATGTATTTAGTGTTCGCATTAATGTTTTCTGATCCTAGATTCTAAAGTTTAACTAAACCTTTTCTCTTATACCAACTACATAAACCCTCTCCGTTCACATTTTAACATTACATAACTTTTATAGAATACATAAAACATTATAATAGATGTTAAAAGACCATAATTGGTCTATTGACATTGGAAACATGGAAACATAAACAGAGATACATAAGTGAGCTACATTGTCACCCACTAGGTTCTTCTTGGCTAGTACCCTTCTAAGATACATAAAACATAATACATATCCTCATAACATGGGGAAGAAAATATACAAATGGGTGAGTTATAATGATTAGTAAGGGTGAAGAAGGGAGATATGTAAGCATAATAATGAGCATAATGTTTTGAGAACATGATCATGAAAAATAGAAGATCATACCCTACATATCAGCGATCATATTCATGAATCATGGCATAAATCATGGAAATTTATCAGACATGAATCATAAGGAAATAGATAACATAATACATAAAAATTTAACATAGGAATAAAAAAATAAATTTCGGCAAAAAAATAGTAATATATAATTATTTACATAGTAGTAAATGCATTTGTACCAAGACCATCGTAGTAGACAATGTCCTTTTCTGTACCAAGTTCATTCCATATTCCATACCTATAATACTGAACTACGTTCACTCCCCATTCTATCTATGTAATACTAAAATGAGTTCATATCTCGTTCCAGACCTATAATACTAAACTATGTTCATTTATCATTCCCTACATGTTTATCTCATGAGATATAAATCTTTACCCATTGCATTGGAGGGAGATATAGGTCCAACCCACCTCATAATGAAATCATACATACATGTGCCACAATATAATAAATAATAATAATATAACCCATGAAATTTAATTTGTATAATCATCATGTAATCATATCATAATTTATGTGGAAAATAAACTTTTCCTAATTATTTTATTATAATCATAACACTTGAAATGAACCGGGTTTCAAAAGCATATAACCCATGAAAGAGAACACATTTAATAAGCATTATTCTATTAAAACAAAATCCATTAAGATAAATAATATGAATTAAGACATTGAAAAAGTTCCATAAAAAGTCATGATTAACACCCAAGGATGATATCTTAGATGGAAAATAAATTTGAAATATCTTTTAATAAAATTTCTTGTTTAAAATATCCTTTTTTTCATAGAAAAATTATTTTTAAAAAATAATTTTTTTTGAAAACCATTATCTTTTAAAATTACATTTAAATCATATAAAATAATATTTGAAAATAATAATAAAATCTAAATTACTTTTTACCTTGATTGTGGGATCAAATATCTTTTGAAAACATTTTTTAAAACATTTTTGAAAACATGGTTTTGAATATAATATATTTTTGACCAGAGAGAGAAATGGTCAGATTTTACTTAAAATCGTTATCATAAGTACAAAAGAGTGAGAAAATGGTACTACTAAATGGATATATAATGAACGAAAAAAATATAAGTATTCTCCTCAGTGTTTTTTATAGGTGGATCAAAATCTTTCATCAAAGGAAACATAAACATAAAAAATCTTGAAAAGTGATGATATTGTTTCAATACACTCTCATAACTTAGTAACATGCTATCATATTCTCCATGTATGAAAAGAAAATTAAATGAAGAATAAAATATATTTTAATAAAGTAAATTCATTATATAACAGGTAAAATGGAATTATATATACCTTGAAATATAATTTTGGTGTAAAACAAAACATGAGTCTCAAAGAAAGAAAATCGAGACAAAACTATTTTACCGATTTGGTAAATTTTGAATCTTAAACCCCATGAAATAAGGATCATATAATGGATATGTAAATACCCAAAAAATTATGTATAATAATCCTATAATATAATCATAGTAAGTACATAAACCATACAAAATAAAATATTGGTGAACTGAGAATGAATCTCAAGGAAATAAAAAGTGAGATAAAATTACTTTACCTTGTATCTTGATTCTCATCGTACTAATTAAAAAATATTGTAAAATAATTATCAATTTATTATAAATATTTTAAAGAAACACATTCTTATATATATATATGTGGTTTTTTATGATCTTATATTAGACACTTGGTAACAATCCTATGTTAAGGTTTCCCTTTGGGAAATAATCTCTTTATTCTTCGCATGTGTTAAATTTTTTTATAACATTGTTATTTATACTTTAAATAATGATTTAAAAAATTAAAACATGATATGAATATCACATATACACATTATATGTTTATTATAATTCTATATAGAATATATATTTACCATGTGGAATACACTATTCATGGAGACGGTAAGCTATACGTATGCATGCATGATGTTTTTGTTTTTATTATTGTATAGAATGAAAGAAAGAAAATTAAATATATGTACATATGTATATAATTATTAAAGTAGGTTTATTATATCATATATATCATATATAATCACTAAACTCATCCTTAATAAATTCCATGCAGTGTATGAATGAATCATATCGCTTTGAATGGGTAGTAGTCAACACCTCCTCAAACAAAATTATCATATTAACACCATATGTAAAGTAAAAAATGTGTGTGTTTCAAAAGGAATAAAATATATTAAATAAATATTAAATATAATATATAACTTTTATAGGTATATTTTCAATCATAATGACCACTAGTTGAGGTGTTAAGGAAAATTAAAATATCATCAATTAGTTGGGATGTAGTTCACTGTACACATAAAATGTATATTCATTATCCGTAATATGTATGTGTGTTTAAGTTTATGTTGAAACATTATCCTAAAAAATAATAATATATTTAGTATACTTTTTTTTATACAATAATGCAATAAAGACATTGGGGGTGGATAAGAAAAATAAAAAAAGGACTTGAGAGAAGACGTTACCTCTTAATCGAGTAACTCTTTTTGGTTTGCGCCAAAAGTCTTCATTGGATTGAATTATTCCAAAGGGAAGTATTATAGGAGTAATATAGGAATATTGGGAAGTGAATTTTTTATATAATTTCTGATATTAACTGGTTTTAGAGGTGTGATAAAGAGGGGGATGTGGTGGCCTTTTATAGGGAATGAAAAGCAATCACCTAGAGTTTTCTAAAAACATATTTTGTGTACAGATGTTCGTACCTTAAAAAATCCATAAAACCCAACATAAATAAATAATTAAGGTTTTAGTGATGAATAAATCCCATCCAATTCCTTTTGGACAAGTTTAAAGTTCGTTCGCTCCAATATAAGATTAAGGTTTCGTCTTTAATTAAGCTTAATTTGATATTAATAACTTTAACTAATCATTTTAGTGAAAAATATAAATGGTATAATTATAATAAAAATATAACACTGATTAAAATGGCGTATGTATATTTTTTGAAAATCAATTCACAGAATTTGAAAAATTAATATTAACACTAACCCCACAGACTGGACGAAATTCAGGGTTTTAAAGTGAAAAAATGTTCAAAATATTATTAAGTTTTTATATTCAATTTTGATGTGAAATTATTTATAATTACCAAAATTGTATAATAGTAATATATTTATAATTTATATAATGTGACCAAAAAACAATTTGGAAGTATGATTCAACATTTATAATATTTTAAATGAAATGTCACTTATTAACTAAAATGAAGGTTTTGTCCCTTTTCGTCAAAAATTGAATTTTCTTAGTAAAATCCCAAAAATTCACCCTAATATAATTTTACAATTCTAAATTAAAATATGAGTTTAATATTATCAAATTATATTTCTAATTTTTTTTAAATAAATTTTATTATTTTTCACATAAGTACATTAAAATTTGTTCACTTGAGAAAACAATATTTTTAAATAGAAATGGACTTTACAAAAATCATATATTTCATAATAAGTATGTTTTTATATAAAAAAATTATTAAAAATATTTTAAAAATATTTATTACTATTCGTATAACTATGTTTAATAACTAGGTTTTTGTTTTCTTATTTAAATAATTAGAATAAGAAAATGATGTTTCATTGAAACTTCGGTGTTGCGTATAATGTACACCAAATCAATATTCTATATAACATACATCAAGTTCAAGTTCTTTGTAACATAATACAAGTCTTTTTCATGTGAAATGAATGTTTGAATCAGTTCATTTCAAGAAATAAATGAAAATTTAATTTTATTCATAAAAAATTTCAATAAAAACTCGTGGTGTTACATTCTCTCAGGTAGAAATCATTATTGGTGTGGTTTAAAAATCCCCTACCCCATGAAAATGGGGAGTAATCCACCAAAATTTCTTGGGGATATTCTTTAGAATGTTTTTCTATCATATCTAAGTGGATTACATCTATGTGGACACTAAGGGTAGTTATGGTGTATTTTCATTAAAACCTCCTAGAAATCATGCACCCATTATTACTAATACTCTCACACATAAATGATAGTGTATTTATAATGGGGATTCATTGATTTGGAAATACCAGAAATTTTGTATCCCTTCATAGTTGAAGGAAAAAGGTATCATATTAGTTTAACCATTTTTTTTTTCAAAAAAAATATTCGAAGATAGCTCGCATCACTATATTCTTGCATTCATTTACACTTTCCAATGTTTGGGGGCATCCTTTTCAATGGTTGGTGATGTTTTCACATTAATCAATATATGAAGATGGTATTGTAGTTCCTTTACCCATGTATTCCAGATTTTTGATAAATTCTTAGTTTGCGTCTCCCTCATTGATTTCATTCAAAAACATTAAACATATTCTTGTCACCATCTAGAGGTGGACACCATTTGATGGTGTTGATTCTATCTTGAAAAAGAAGAAATTTGTAGTCAGAGTTGATAGAAACATCAAACATTTCTACAAATTTCTGAATATTAGGTCTGTCGGGAACATATAATGTTTTATTGTTTTTGTGGTTATCTCATGTGTAAGGAATATTTGGTGTGGTACGCATGGAATCTCATGTTATTCATGAGGTAGTTGGTTCCATGGGAGTAATACATATAATAGTTTCTACCTTGAGAATACCGTATTTATTATATGGGGTACAGATTCTATGTGGTTTATCAAAATTATGTATTGTGGGGATAGGTGTGTGGTTATGTGTTTCTACCGAGGGGATGATAATTACACATGAGGGGTTTTTCAATTGTGTCCCTAGAGGGTAAAATGATCACACTTGAGGGTTTTTTCATGTGTTCCCCTAGGGGAAGTTAATCACACATCTTGGTTTTATTAAGTGTTCCTCGAGGGGGGGGGGGTGTTGATCACACTTGAAGGTAGTTTCATCATATATGGATGACATATTTAATTGGTGGTATTGGGTGTTGGGATTGAACCTCAGGGAGGTATCCTTGATTTAATGAATTCTCAATATTGAAAAACATAAAGGATTACTACATACTCTATTTGGATATATGGATCAAAACCTTTGTGATTTGGTGTTGTAGTTTAAGGTCATGTTATAGGACTCATCCATGCTATTTAACATCATGTGGTAAGGATTATAATGTAATGGATGAATCATAAATGAGGGATAGTGTAGGGGATTTTAATAGATTATAACCATAATTGGAGTCACCTCTGATGGATATGGAGGGTTTCATCTAATTCATTCCATACATAAAGAATATAATGTTTTTTATAGGTTAAAAATATAGTTTAATGTAATGTACTAAGGAAGTTGTAATTTAGTATATCATCCTAGGACTAGTACTTTGGTCAAGGAAGATTTATGTCATGATACATGGATATGGATGAGGAGTAATCTAGCGGATACCCATGGGCTACTAGGTAAAGCGATGGTGTGGCTGGGGCTTATACAGTTGGGAAAAATAGGTGCTATAATCGAGAAGTGGTTACATGAATGGGGAATACACCTTATAACTTATTAGGAAAACAATGGTATATTAGTGATGTGGTTGAGGTTTATGTGTGGAACCTACCCATATGCTGATAGGAGTAGAAGTGCTAAGAATGGGGATTATGCAAATAAGATGCTTGTAGGATGGGTATTGTCTCATGTGTATCACATGAGGAATATCATTCTCATTACATGAGGCATACAGTGATTATTTTATGGGAAATACCATGTTAATTTAATAGGGTAAGTCTAAACTCTAATGTCATATTTAATGATATGGTGTGTGGGGTTTATTAAATAAGCTTCCCATTCAATCTTCCTCATGTTGGGACATGGGAGCATCTCTACCCACTAATGGGTTGAGGAATATGAATGGGATATGAACCTATGGTGTAGGCCCATGGGGATTGTTTTTCAGTCATATCATGATCATATATTAGTAATCTCATGCTTGATGCATTATTCCTAATATGTTTTCCATATACGACATCATATTGTTTTCAAATTGTGTATGCTACATTTTATCATCACGTATTGAGGATGATGGATGTTTTCATATAGTCATGGCATGAATAATCATACATTAAATATGTAATAAATATTATTACTTCCTAAAGAGGCATCCTATACTTATAAAATTTGGTATAATATTGTTTAAAATCATATATTGGGAACTATTAGGTGGAGAATTAATAGAAATTGATAGTTTGTAACATAAAAAAAGTAATCATATTTTTTAAAAATTTTACAAAAGTCAGGTAATAAGGTTTCAGGTTTTTCTTAAGACATATTTAGTTGATGGTATTTGAGGAGATTAAGAGGTTAGTATCAACTCCTGGAGGGGGAATGGGACTAAGAGGAGAATGTTGAATCAAGGTTTATCAGAGAGTTTAGAGGAGTAGATCTACTCATGTTGTTATTTGGGGTTTATTCTGGGGTTTTATAAGTTTCAAACATACAATGTACCTATCCCAGAATAAAAATAATATGGTGTGACTCTCCATTATCATGGGGGCTACTGAATGCAATGAAGGGGCATTGATGCATTGTCAAGATTGTCTGCCGATTTTAATCTTGAAGGGGTAGGGGGAAGAGCCACTGTCGTGTGGGGTCATGAGAATGAAGTTAAGGGTTTCATTAAATATGGTGGTTTCATAAATACTCTAAAAATAATTGTGAGTATGCTCTATGAAATGAGGGATTGATATGTATATATAAAAGATAGATTTTTGAAACATTTTTGTTTCATGAAATATTGGTGTTTTATGAAGATTAAAATCCTTCATGAATATATGACCACTGAATAAAGGGATCTAATTGGATATGAAAAACATTATTTCATAAAACATTTGAGTTTTGTGAAAATTTTTGTTTTTTAAGGCATAGTTATATTAGAGAAAAAAATTTCCTCTTGGATATAGGTTTAATAAAACATCCTCAAATAGTAACTTATATATGAAATGGATCATATGATGGAATTCAAGAAAGAAGATTCATTTTTTAATGTGATATGAAATTTTTTTGAACTCTTTGGAGTTTCATGATGTGAGAATACCATGCCACAAATTTGAAATAACTACTCTATATTATGAATTGAGGGGGATATTTATAGGTGAAAGGGTGGTCATAGTCTATGATTCATTAATTTTTTAGTCAATTTAGAAGGATTTAGTGCCACTACTGTCCAACATACATTCATGAATGATTGTATTTCTCAAAATTTTAAGTTTCCTGATGGTTTAAGTTTTATTAAAGTTTGGATTTCATGAATGTTTGAGTTTCATCAAATTTTTTTACTTTATTAAAAAATCACCCTTTCTAAAAGTTTTCATAATTATATCTTCAAATGACCATAAATTTTTATCCCCATACCCATTTGGGACCCACCACTAATGAACATCAAAGCATATGAAACAAAATACAATTTCAAACTAGTTCCCTCTTCATTTGGTCCATTTTTTGACTCATTCATTTGATCCAATAGTTAATTTGTGGTTCCACATAGATAAAAAATATCCATTAATCTTGTTTTATTATCCTTATCATCAATATTATCCATATTTTTCTAGGACTAGACAAATGAAATGGAGAAATTTATCAAGATTTCTTTGTCCATACATCACCAAGAAGATAAGCATTGGTTGAAACATATTTTTCCACTGTATTTTATGAAAATATTCAAAAACATGGTTTTAGATACCTTGGAAAATATAAATCCAAAGGATCTCATATATATTCCATTAGATAGAAAAAATATTCAAATAAGAAGAATACATAAGAGGTTATTTTTCATATGTCATTAGAATAGTCACAAGAAAAGTAAGTGTAATAAATTGAATAGAAAATTACTTTCATTCACTTATGGTATATTTGAAACATTCAAATTAAATTTGTATGTATTAAATAAATTATGCTAACAACATACATGTATTCAAATATCGTAAATGAACAATAATATAAATGTTATAAATTGAACTCAAAAGGAGATGAGAAAGGGTTATTACTATAACATATAGGGGTATCTCACTATTTATCATTATGATATTAGATATATTAAAGTTCATAATATGTTTTACCAAATCATTTTTACCAATCTCTGACTAGACATAGTGATGCATTATTTCGTTATTTATAAACAATTTGTTATGGTACATCAATAAAATAATAACAGTTCAGTAATTCTTGAATCACATATATCCATTGTAATAAATAATGAATAAAAAATTATAATCTTTCATGATTGTGGAAATATAATTCTTTATCCAATAGAATATAATTTAGTTGATATTTTTATACCCATAATAATATTTTAGTATCAATCAAGCTAATATAGTGGATATATAAAAAAACTATGTATCATGATTTATATAATTATATTACACTAAATTAATTTACATCAATATTATTTTTAGAGTTGGTTCAATATAGACACATGAATAATTTTAAAATAAATGTAACACTATATGCATCATGAAAACACATTAGGAAATTTTATAAATTCTCATTGATGTAAATGAGCGTACTTAGTAAATATTGAGAAATCTATGATATGAGTAATATTATAATATATTATCTAAATTATTATTGATCATATATATCATGTATATGATATCCATATCTCACATTTCCTTATGTACATCAATGTCATGATTGTAGTAAATGGATGATTAATTAAGAGTCTTATAAAAATTGAAAATATACCACCATTCCTTCTAATAAAAAAATTACAAATAGAAGTGGAACAATGAACTATATATTGAATATATTTTATAATGTATATCATATCAATTGTTATATGATAATAATACATTAATACATGACCCGAACTATTTTTTAAAAACTTTTTTGTTAATAATTTTCCATAGACACCAATATACTTCAAAACACTAAGGTGCATCTAATATAATAATTCTATATTCATTAAGGATAATAACAACTAGTCAAGACTCAATATATTTCTAAAATGTAATCCTATATCTATAAAAATAGTGGGAGTAGACTTATGTTCTATGAGTTAAGGCTGTGCATTCACAGGGGTTGGCATATAAATACTGGACGCCACTAATATTAGTTGGAGGAGTAGTTCTATAGACACATACATTGTAGGAATTCATAACCAAAGTGGTGGTTAATGAGTCCTGTAGAAGGTTATTAATATATTAATATTTCAAATTAAACATTCCCACGATTAAGTATTAAATCTTATTACTATACCACTGATATGTATGTATAAAATCAAGTCATGGATTTTATCTATCATGATTTGAGGAATCTGTATTTTAAATATTTTTACGACTTGATACTACTAGTGAGTATTCAAGAGAAACATGAAATTTATGGTACAAGACAGTACCAATAAATTATTATTGAATTTCAAAATTTGTATTTCATTAAAAAAATATCTTTACAACACTCATTTTAAGTAAATTATTACTTGAATTATATATTTTTAATGAATATTTCTATGATCATAATAATGGAATTTTAAATGTCAAGGACACCTCATATAGAGGAAAAATTATGGTATATGTTTAACTAAAATGATCAAAAGGATACACTATATATATATATATATATGTCTACTAGGCATAAATAAAACTATTTTGGATATCAAGGAAATTCCAATAAGATACTTATATTTCATAAATTATTTTATGAAAAAATAATCCTCAGTTATCATAGAATATTTATTTATAAATAAATGAGTTACATGTGTATCTAAATTTTTAGTGGTAGGGAGTTCACTAGATAAATATGTGGATAACATATGAAAAACAATTGTTTTTTCTTACCAGTTTGTTAATACTAAGAATGAAATTTCCCCATTTTTAGTTAAAGTAGAAACCGTGTTCTATGGAACATGATATAAAAAAGGACCTATGAATTTTAAAAATATAGTCATCATACATAAATAAAAATTGTATTGAAAAATATAATTTGAAATAATTTATGACAAAAATTTTGTTGGAATATAGTTCTTCTAGTAGAAAATGCATGTTCAATGGTGGAGATTATTGAGATTAAAATAATTTCATATTCTTAAGATATATCAAATAATATCATGTTCTATTATGTTTACTAACATTTCATATTACTGATGTGTAAAGCATAATATGTGATTATCAATAAAATCCAACATAATGGAATATTCTTACAGTTGAAACTATCAGAGAGTATAACGAGAAGTAAAACTGGATGAGTTTGTTATGTCTGGAGAAGTGTGAGTACTATTAATCAATGTTATTGAATAGTTGTTTATTCATTCATCAATTTTATCTAGTATTATAGTAATGGAAAATATAATTTTTTTGAGAAAACATTTTTATGAGTGGGGATTCTATATCTAAAATATCTAAGTATGTTACATATTCTGATGTTTCTTATGATGTAGTTTTAGTAGCATAAACTAATGATTTTTGATATATCAAAAGAATTAGATTTATAATATCATGATAATCATTTAATTTGGATTTAGTAATATTGTATGTATTATTACATGTGATAAAGTGGTGGATACTTGGTTATATTAATTCATGAGGTATTTCCTCAAGAGAATAATTTTAAAGTAAAAAAATTCCCTATAATGGCATGTAGATTTACCAACTATGGAAATGGAAAAATGGTAGGGCTTGTTATTGGTTCCACACTCATAAGAAGAATTTTTTTCAAGTGCGTAGTAACTAGTTGTTTGAAGATGGATATATTTCAAGTAAAAGTTTTTTAATTGGGTTCCCAAGAAAAAACTACTTTTTTACTTTTTATTAAATTTATATTAAATGAATTTAATATTAAAATAAAATATCTTATTTTTTTTTTATTATGAATAACATTAACATAACAATTTCCTTTAGTATCTATCACATTGATAAAAACATAATTGTTACCCACTATGATGAGAAATTTTAAATTCCACGATGACATTCTTAATTGTTTTTTCATTTTTTGATAATGTACTATTATATGGAACATAGTAGATAAACTATTAGGTGTGAGTACTTGTCAGAAGATGAGCCTTTGTCTCTTAAACTTGGAGTTGTAAATCATCGAGTTGAGAGATTATAATAACATTCAATCTAGTATAAATTCTTCATATTTTATTTTCATAAGATATTCTTATATATGAGAATTTTTAATTATCCTTAGAGTGTAATATTATCATTAACACATGTCATGACTCACACACATAGATTTTATAACAAAAACCATCACACCATATGTAAGTGGGATGTATGTAATGTTGGGTGTGGGATGAATACCATGTTATTAATGGATAAGTTGAGGATGAATTTTTCCCATCCATATGTATTTAAATTGATATCCCAGACCTTTGATTGAAATATAACCATTTCACCAGTTTCATGGTTGTGGTGTCAGGGAGACTTTTTCAAATAGTCAAAGAAAGATGTATCAATCATATGGCTTGATCAAAATAATTTGAAAGCTATAGAATTGTGTATTTATACAATAAGACTGTATTAAATAATGAACCTTCATATATGGTTGTCAATGATTCAAAATTATGTTCACTCTCTATGGTTCCTTGACCCATTTTTAGAGAGTAATATAGTAATATAGGAGTAACCAAATATTTCCAACAAGAATGAATCATGGATAGTTACACAATAAGTGTTTCAGTTAATCTTGATTATATTATATTTAAATTTAATGAATAGAATAAATAATATTCTAAAGGGAGAGGAATTAGTTTATTCATGTTTTATTAATTTAGACAATTAAATAAATATTTATTCATTGTTTTCTTAATATATATATATATATAATTTATTAAATATTTAATAAACATTTATTCACTATTTTTTGTAAGAAATATTTATTTATGAATAATGTTTTTTCATATACAAAAAATGTCAAAGTTGATCAGACCAAGACCATATCAGGTGATAAATATAAATTTACAAAATGAAAAATAATATTTATTATTTCACATTTTTGTGCACGCTATAAAATTATAATAAAAAGTTTATTATTATTACATGGAATTATTTTTAATAATGATTATAATATTATTTAAGGGAATATATTAAATGAAATAATATTTTAACCTAAACCCTAAATCTATAAAATATGGTTATGTCTATTTTTTTGAGTTAATCAAAATGTTGGAATAGAGAATCATTTTGAAAAATAGATTTATAACTCCATATCTCTCAAATTTCTGATATCATACTCTCAAAAAATGATATGAAATCTTCTTAGACAACAAGATCATGGAGTGACCGTGAAGATTAATTCATGAAAATAGATTCACTACGCCATTATATGAAAATTAGATGGCATTGCTCGGAGATCAAAATAAAATATGTGGATCACTACTATAAGTATTTTAAAATTGGGTACTTATATAAAATCAAAGGTTATAATGAAAGGGGTTTTTTGGAAGATCAACATAATTTTTGAAGAAAAATACTTTACCCAGTTATTCATTTCTTTTAGTTATTAATCAATTAATTCAAAATCTATTGTGAATTATCATTACATGGGGTATCAATAAACTCCAGATTAAAATAAATTATTATATAATGCCCATAACTGGACCTTATAAGGTGCACAAAATATTCAAAAACCTACATCAATATTATTCAGAATAACTATTTTTTGAAATATAGTGAAATAAATATAATTATTAAAATTTACAACTTAGAATCTCATCCTAGAAGGAATGAAATGTACAACCCATAATTTAATTTCAGAACGAACACCATGTCAAACTAATAATTTAATCCAGGGTGAAACAATATGTCAATATGATAATTTCATCCATGATAGAATTCCATGTAACACTAAACATTTCATCCATAATGGAACTCCATTTCCACTGAATAATATAATATAGGGTTAAAATAAATGAAAAAAAAAATCATAATTTCATTCTGGGAGGAATTCCAGGTCAATAATATAATTTTTTCTAGGATGGAATTCCATGTTGAACCTATAATTTAATCCAACAAGAAATGACATGTACACCCAAAATATTATCCATGATAGAATTCCATTTCCATCCAAATATCTCATCCATGATCACTTGGTTACTCTATAGTTATAACCAAAAAAATAATCAAACAAACTATAACACCAAAACCCCAATAATGAAAAACATGTTCTTATAATATTTATTTTTTAAAATTCATTGATTATCATAATATAATTCAATTTACATAATTTTCCAAATATTAACAAAGAAAATTTACAAGGAAATTATAATTTTAAACCAAGATACCAATTATTACATTAAATATACATATCAAAAATTCACTTATCACATAATCATAATTAAAATTTCACATCTCATCATATCCCTATTTAATCATGAAATTATACAAATACCAATTACATTCCAACTTAAAAATTTTAAATCCTGAAATTTATTATCAAATAAATCACCATGATTACTAAGTTACTCCATTTATATTACATGCCATGTTTTCATTTCACATGCCAAACCAATTCACATTGTTAACTTAAAAAATCAGAATACAAATTAAATAAGGGGATCTACGTTCATTATGTTCATGTAAAAAAATAGTCATGGGTTTTAACACACATAAGGTTCTAACAAGTCTCAGTCTCAATTACAACGATCCCAATGGTGTCTAAGGGAGTTACATTCATATACATTCATCAAATAAGTTAGATAAAAATAATTTTTGTTCACATACATAGTGCATCACTGCTATCGTACATATTAAACATACTAGATAATTAAAAAACTGACTTTTGTGAGATATTCTTCACCACCCACCTTAAATGTAGATAAGAAAAAAAATACCCAACGAACATCTTAAAAATGGTTTCTACATACCATCCTTTCATAAAAGACAAAGAACATGGTTATCACAAAACATCAATCCTAGATCTTGAATTAAAAATCCTTAAAAATAGACCTCCCCAAGGGAGAACTCACAAATAATTGAAAATGATGAAGAACCGTCTTAATCTATAACAATATAATCCAATTGAATATAATATTAGATCAGAGAGAACACATAAAAATATTCTATGGGAGGGATGTAATTGGAGAGCAAAGAGATTTTGGGTTAAGAGAAATGATAGGAAAATAAATTCATAAAACTATTTGACACAACCACATTCATGACGTGAATTGCGGTATCACACTATACATATTTTAGTTCTCATATATACCAAAAAATATATTGTCTCAACTAGAAGTACCAAGAAACCATTCAACTCATTAACAATATCTCTTGTTGTGAACTGATTCTACCAAGAAAACCCATTCACAACCAAAATTAATTTCATGTTATGTTCTCTGGACATTTCATGTGGTGCATGTACATTCGAAGATGAATTAGTTCATATAGATATATTCCCTTCTCCAGCATACCTTCCCCTCTAATGTAATACAACAATTTTACATAGAATGGGGAATGACTTGTTTATATAATTTATGATTTTAAAAGTGGTGAATACATGGGAAATGAATGTATCTTTTATTGTTAAGGATAAAGAGTTCACATAGACTAGCATGGCATTTAGGTCATTTATTCTATATATCCCTATCATAGTGGAACCCAAGAAAAAAATATGAAAAAGAAGGGTATAAATTTTAATTGAACGGATCGGTATGAAGAAGAGAACAATCATTTGAATGTGAGGTCAAAGAATTCTCTACTTTTAATTCTTACAGATCTTTGTAACTGTTATACTATCTTTTATGGAACCTAATGGGATAGTCTGAGAGTTCATTATTTATAGGGTACCATTTAATAGCTTATAGGTCTCATAAACTATGACCCAAAGAGAGTTATTTCCTTAACCATGATTAAGATTTAGATGATTTAATTTGTTTATGAATTTTTTAGTGTTATTTTAACATTGAAGATTTATTTTTCATCTATATATATGAAATTAAATTATATTTACCATAGTGGGATATGATACAATTGTAGTGGTATTTGGTCTATTACCATTAAAATATTGTTTTTGATATGGTTTACACCCTAAAAAAGTGGACATAACACATAATGATTTTAAAATAATAATTTTTTGGTAGTGTATACAACACACAACACCGAACTTAAATGAACTAACAAATAATATTATTTTAAATTTTATCATAATAAACGAGATGTTGAATTGGTGGATATGAATAAAAGTAATTGAATTATGAAATATATGTATATAGGCTATATTTAATAAAAAATGGATTAATTCATATGAAATAAGAACCCAATTTTTATAAGTCCTTTTATTATTCAAAAATGCGATTTCATCAAAAAATGGGGTTTATATAGTTTTGTGAGAGAATATTATATTTAATTACTAAAAATAAATAAATTTAATTTGAAAAAATTTATATCATTTTTTAAATCTTCATACCAAAATTATATTAATATTAAATAATAGTATTTTTTGGGGAAAAATTGCTTACTCAATAGTGAAAAATAATGATTTTAAATAAACATTTTTCCCATTCAAGTATTTTCAATATTAATTTTTTTCCAATTTTTTTTTTAAATTTTTAGTTTCTTTATTTTAATCATAATGAAAATAATTTAATTCTAAAATATATTATTCATCATTTTATAATAATATTATAATTAAAATACATTTTCTTGGAAACGAGTTTCATCTCACATTTTGTGTTTATTTGGAAAGTAATTTACTCCAATTAAAGAAATTTAAAATTTTAAAATGAAGTCATATTTGTAATCATGAGAATTATATTCGGATGGAAGGTCCATTTTTTGGAAATAGTGAATAACAACTATAGTAAATACTTTTCACCTCGGTAAGGGTAATTCATGTAGTTACGGTTAAATATACTGTGATAAGGCATTAAAAATTATATAACACCTACTTTATTTATATTTATTGATTTTGTTTATGCCATTATCATTTAACTCTTGAATATATAGTAATATAGTACTATTTGAAAGAATAAATAAAAATTTTCACTCTCTTTGTTTTAATATCTATAACATTTTATGATAAGAATAAAAATAATTTAAGAATGGTTATAAATGGTAATTTATAAAATTAATAATTTTGTAACTATGACATATAATTTTTAATTTTTTTGGTGAAATAATTTCCATAAAATCTTACCCAATTCTTATATAGTGCTTGTGTAAGAGCTAGAAAAATCAACTAAATGAATTAAAAAAGACATTAATTAATAAAATTTCGATGAATTATTATATTCGAGTAACCTAAAAAATATTTTTTTTATGATTTATCTATTTATATTTGAATTCTAATAATATATTTATTTCATTAATTTCAAACAATGTAAATAGTTCAGAAAATGGATAATGTCTATTTATGCTAAATATTATTTTATTAAATTATCTATAATTCATACAATTATTATATTTGTCCAATTTAATTGTATATTACCGATGATATATTCCATATTCAATTTATGGGTCACACGACTTATTATAGTGAATCAATTTACCCATAAATTATAAATAAACATGTATATCGTGGTCATCATCAAAAGGGTTAACGAGGCATTAAAACTAAGAGTTCATTAATATATCACTTAATATTCTATACAAATATTTTTATGAGATAATTTTATCTGAAAATAGTCATAAATTATAAATAAATGAATTTTTCCTTCTTTAACATAAAAATGAAATTATATTTTTTTAATAAATTAATTAATTCAAGCGATACACCTCCATTAAATTATAAAAATGTGCCACAAATCCTCTCTTCCTCACACTATATGATCTTTTTATCTCAAAAAACATAATATACCTATTAATTTACTTTTATAATTCATAGTGGTTTTGGTCAACCTAAAATTTCATCCATATGGTCCTTAAGTAACAATTCAAAGGAGGTTCTTTGAAGATGAGGTAATATTCTGTACTGGTTTTTTTTCATTTTACATACTCTTCTACCTAATTATATTTTATCATAAACATGTTAATATAAAAACATCAATATCTACCAAATATTGAGATGATAGTATGTAAATTTATTAACCTTATTCATCTCTAGTTTCTTTCCCATTTGGAAGGAAAACATCTTTGTACATACATTTAGACTACCTGCTCTAGGAAGCGATGTGTTTCATTTTCTATAACTTCCTATCATGGATATTTTTCATGATGTGTTTAATTTATATAAATTATATTAAATTAATAATTTTTATTATAGAAATATAAAATATAAAATATTTTATTACCATTCATTCTGTTTGAAAATGATAACGTTATTCTTACGTATAGGTGGAAGGATCAAAATGTAGTTCATTAAATTGGAGGTAATAGTCTTAACCAAACGTTTTGATTTTAATTATTATTATACCAAATTAAAATCAATGATAAAATTTTAATATAATAGCCTCAGTATCTCCAAAATATTGAGATATAGTTAGGTTAATATAAAAAACTATTTATTCTCCAGTTTCTATCAAATGGGGAACAAAAATATCATTTGTTCCTCCGTGTAGACTACCAATTCAAAAAAGTAATGTGTTTTATTTTCCATAACCACTAATGTTGAATATTTATAATTATTAAATTAATTTATATAAATTATATTCATGTAATAATTATAATTATGGAAATATAAAATATCATCTATTTTCATACCATTCCATCAGCTGGAAAATGATTACATTATTCACGTGTATATGTGGAATACCACATCCATATAGTGATGTGATTCATTTTACAGATATACAATTCATCGATGAACATAAAAGTTTATTTAATTTAAAAAATAATAAATATTTTATTATTATTATTCTATAGATGATGAAATAATGACCCCTTTGACAACTATCCGCATACCAATTTCATTTTTCAATTATAAACCAAACATCCTCAAAACACCTACCATGGACATAACTAATTTTTTAATTAAATAATCCATTGAAATAATGAAAATAAATAGTTTAATGAAAATTAAATAAACATATAATGGTTTTTTCGACTACTAAATAATTTAAATATTTTTATTATATAGATACTAATGGAAAACAAATCTCTTGATGGTTAATTGCAGTTTTTTGAGATTCGCGTAATTATTCACCTTGGGTTCAGTATTTCCAAATGGTTTCCAACAGAGTGTTTTTTTATAGAACTATAAAAATAAAAAGATAATATATCTTTGATAGCCCTCCTTTCCAAAGGTAGTCTATCATTACAGAGTTTTTCCAATACTGCTTAAAAACTCACATTTGTTGAGATGATGGGAGGTCGGGCGCATCACACCCATTTGGAGGGAGTTATTTCCTACTCGGTGACTCTATTATTGATTTTTGATATTTTCATGAACCCTTCAATAAATCCCAATTATGGCGTGGTTCAACAATTAAATAACATTCAATTATAAGTATGTATGGAGATTATAATATTCTATATTTATCTGAGGTTCTACATCAATAGAGAAATCTATTTTTATTTGATGTTATACATCAATGGTATCATCTAATCTTTGGATTAGAGACTATTTGGTAATTATTATGGTGATTCTAGTTTTCTAAAAACATAGTGGCATGGCATTGAGTGTATTTCTTATCAAGGTAGATTAAAGTTATTTTGTTGCTGTGATCAGACCATGGGAATTTTTTTCCTACATATCCTCATGAGTGGAATCATAACCCATGTTGTTCACTTCCATTTAATTGGGCACATCAGATTTTAAGTACATGTGATAAGGATAGAACCATGTAGTATAATGTCATGTGTAAAGGGCGTCAATGATAGAGGTTACTAGTCAATGTTTAGTTTGAGACTTTGATCCTAGCATCCCGGTGAACCTGGATGGAATATGGGTTCTGAAGTTGAATCAGACCTTACTGGGGACGTGTCCTAGAGAGAATATGATTGATTTTAGGAATTGGGTTAAGACCTCAAGGAGGCTTCCTACGTATCCCATTTAAAGGGGACTCATAGCTCACATAGTTTGGTTGTGAGGACCTAAAACTATGGAGTCCTATAGGTTTGTCCGGAAGTGGATTATGTCCCCTTGAGAGGATTAATTTGGGAATGATTCTTGAAAAATATTCCCTATGAAATAGGCTATTAAGAAGTTTATCAACTCTTGGTGATTTGGAGGGTTGTTTGGGGTTTAAACCTAAGTAATATTCACATTGAGATCGGGACCTAGGTAGGTGTCCTATGAATTCTAATAATAGTAGGAATCCGAGTTCTCATAGTTCAATAGTTTATGGATTACACATTATGATTTCCTTTGGGTGGGGGATAATGTGTATATAATTATTGTCATTAAACTCTAAGCCCAAGAGATTCATGCTCAGTGTGAGAAAAAGTGGAAGAAGATGATTCGAGAAACCACAAAATAAGATTTACTATATGGTTGGATAAATTGATATGAGAACTCATACCTAGATAGGAACTCTGAAGAAATGTGAGAGGAAGATTCAAAAAAGGTTCTCTTAGGAAACAAGAATTTGACCATATGGATGTTGTGATTGTGGATAGACTCTTTTTCCACATGATCCTGGATGAGTCATGTGCAAATGAAATGGAAAAGGGTATGTCAAAGATTTGAAACACATGATTCTCCTCCTCCACTAGTGGAATAGGAATGTATGATGAAATATGGGAGGATATTTGGTTCCCATCCCCTCTATGGTATTTGTATCTCAGATATTCATATCTCACTAACCATCCCAATATATCTAGGGAGGTGAGGAGGAGAGAGAGTGAATCCTCATATAAGAAAGGATATGGTCTTTCCCTAGAAGTAATTACCTAAAATTGGTTTCACATCAAAAGAGTGAGTAATAATTTCATGTCAAAAGAAAAAACAAGTGTTAAACTATCCCTCCAAGATTGGAACTAGAGGATATGGGTATTACAAATGATAAGGAGAGGAAATATTCCTTACCATTATTCCTGATACCTAGAATCCATTGATACCATCCCCAATGTTGGGGTCCCCGTGACCATGGGAATGAAAATCCACATACAATACGAGGATCCTAAATGTATGGTAGGATTAGTGTTGGATTCCTGTGACAGTAAGAATTAAAATCCTAATGGAAGACACATTAGAGTTCCCCTTTTCATGTTATTGAATGTTTGGAGGCCTTGGGGGAGGTTTCAAAATTTTCGAATTATTACAAGGGGTCCAAATTTGTTTTGGCCCTTCCATGGGTGGCTTGAATGAGGGCCTAAGAAATGGCTCACATTGGGTGGAGGCCTGGTTGATCCAAGGGATGATCATGTAGGGTGGAGGCCTGTGGGAACCAAGGGAGGATATCATAGGAATTCTTGGGTTAACAAAGGGATCTTCAAGCAGGTAGGATTGGAAAAAACAAGGGAGGCTCAAACATGTAGGTTTGGGTGAACCAACATGCCTTGGGAAATGGACCACCTAGGTAATAACACTTATGTGATTATTTTCTAAATCCATCAAGGGTATCCATAGGTATTCCCAGAAGTATCTCTTGAAGGTCCTTAATTGGTGAAGGGGACCCCACACTAGTGTTCGTCAACCATGGGAAGGGAGATCCTAATGAATGTTTTACTCATTTTAAACCATGATAAGACTTTAGTTCCACTGTCCCCTTTTAATTCTCTCTCCTTATTATTCTGTAAAAGTACCTAGAATATTTCAAAAGGCCTGGGTGAATGACTAGGGAAATAAGAGTGTTAGGAGTTATTTGGGATGTTTTATCCGTGAATATAAAGAGGAGAGGGTCCTATTTGTTGGAAAAAATGGGACCTTGGGTTAAGGGACTATTTTACTCAAGTGTTTCACATATGGGTGACGTTTAGGGGCATCAGGTTGGATGATGCACAAGTTTATCATGATGGCTGATGCGCGAGAACCCTATATGCCAACGTTGCATAGGGGTAACTATGGTAAGGGTGCTTAGTGTATTTTTGATCCTTATCATTCCTCATTTATCTTCTTCTCTTCCTATTACTATATTTTCCTTTAACACATTTTCATCAATGTGGCACAAATATAGTGTCGACACCACCCCCCTCAGGATGGGATCTGATCGAAATAAAAATAACTAACCCTAAGGAAAAGAGATGAAAAGGGTGAATGGATTAAAAAGGTCATCTAACTTGGTCACTTACTAGGTCATATTCATCGGTTGGGTGTGAAAGCAAGCCATGTATAGGGGATTCCTTATCTATAAATAGGGCAACTCTTTCAACCGACAGTCCACATGCTTCATCATCTTTGGTATCACCACGGTAGCTTCCTGCATATGCCTCCTAATTAATATTATTTTCCAAATAATAATTCATTAAAATATAGTGTATATATATCTTCTTGACACATACTCATGGAAGAGTGACTTTCATAGGGATCATGAGTAATGGTCTTTCTCAAGGAACATGAACAAGTACCCTTCACGAGTTCTTTCCTTGATTTTTTTTGTTTTTAATATTTTTTTAAACAAAATATTGGTTAATGAAAATCATGGTACATATTTTAAGGTTAAATGGCCTCTAGGAAGACCTTAGTTTATGATGAACCATATAAGAATCAGCTAAAGGATATGGTAAAATTTATAAGACATTCTTACTATGATTCCTACAATACTGATCGACCAGATCATGCATGAAATCAGATGAAATGTTACAATGACTTCCTGAGAGTAAATATCTACAGTTTTACAAACCCAACCACTTAAAGGAGGTCCTCATACCAACATCAAATAATCATACTCCTCTCTCTTAGATTCCATATTACAGAAACATCACTAAAACCAATGTTTCAATCATAAGATCATATATTAATGATGGTACGACCTACACATCATGTTTCATGAACCATAGTAAGTGTTATATGAATTTTAATCCACACACACACGATTTAATGTAACACTATTATCCATTATTATTTTATAGTAACCATATAGACAAGCCAAAGGGTTGTAAGAAATATTGGAACTTCTGCCTGGGAGGGGATGTCAGGACATTATGGATGTTGGTGTACTAGGTTCACCAAACTTTTTCATAATTATAAAAGGAGTGAAATATTTCCAAATATTTGAGGTAATTTTTTCACAGAATACGTACTTATACAAGAATAATTATATTTTTTCTGATCTGTAATGTTGAAGGATTCTAAATACTAACACATTCAACCTAATTCATGGAGAGGTTGGTATCGTCTTGTGGGATGCCCAAAAAATATCTAGCGTTCTGATCCATGTAGATATGTATTATGATTTCAACCCTCTAAGGGAGGTGTGGGATGATTCTTAGAGAATTATAACTATGGTGCATGCACTACTAAAGATAACACATGATATTATGAAGAAATACCCTCACCTGAATGGGGATATCTTTCCGGAATTGTGCATTAGAACTTTACTAGTGATGATAGAGAAATGAACCTCTTGAAAACATCCAATAGGGTGTCCCATGATGTTAATGTAGAGAGATATTTTCATATTGTTTCCTATTTAGGATAATGGGGATTACAAATTTTTTTTGTGCAAACACATGGCCAGGTTACCTATGATGAAATGTCTCATGGGATATTTCCGATGTGGATAATCATATACATGATGCTTTTATATGATTCCAATCGTGGCATGAGGCTAGGGACATTTTTAGAGTGGCCAAGCTAGAATTGAAGAATCATGTGGGTTTGGAAATCCCCATTTTTGAAAATATTTACCAAATCATTCTACATTCTCTTGTGGGGTATGCCTCATTCAGAGTTATAGGACAATTCTTTGTACATTATGGGTGGGTCATGAATAAATTTAGATCTTACTCCATGTTAAGTGGAGTCTAGATTCCCAGGAGTAAGTTTCGACCATATGATCAGGTCTTTTATGGTATTCTTCCATTTTCTATAAACCACAGTGATACCCTAATTAGGTTGATCATATTAACGGAGTTCAATATATTTATCTATAGGGACCAGAGTACTTGGTGATTTACTGATGATAGGAATTCTAGAAAAAATCTAAGATTGTATATGATTTTCTTTAGGGATGGTGTACTGGAAACATGTATCGATGATGATGTTATATGTGTTGTATGTTCTCCATATATATATATATATATGTATTTTCACACCACTTTAAGTGTTAAAAATAGATTAATGTGTCTTCTCCAGTGTGTGTTAGAATATAAAAGCATCTGATGGTATCCCAAAATCTATGGATACTTACAGCAATGACGATTACTCAAATTGTAACCAACATACCTCCAGCAGATGCAATAAATGGATTGACCTCTTGGTATGTTGAGGGATGGATTGACTCTTACCCGATGGGGGTGTTAGGATATGCTATTCCTCAAGTTGAATCTAGAAAAACTAAAAAGAATGGAATGCTTGGTGGGAATTCTTCTACTCCAACAGATTTTTTTCTTCTCCATGGAGGATACTTCATACACTTAAGAAAGATCATATGATGATGTACCGTTTTCACCCAAACAACCTCATGAGATGTTCAATCCACCAAAAAAAATCAAAATGCCTCCACCAACTGAGGTTGAGCCCATATGGTATAGTCTTCACCATCATGAGGATACATGAGATTCATTTTTTTTGTCGTTTATCTACAATGGAGAGGGTAGAGAATATTTTGAAATCCAGGGTTATCAAATCTTCTCCATATCTGGATGGGATGACCAAAAATTTCATACAAACAGAGGTTGTCCAATTTTGGATGGACATAACCTCTGATGTTGAAATCATATGGCTACCTCTTTATGATGGGTTGCATATTAAAATGATATGATATGGTCAAGCCCTACCCTATATTCTCTTTGAGGAAAATCTCACTAAGGAGAGGATTTATATCTATCTACTAGAGATTCTCATTTATTAAACTAATGAATGGACCCTATCCATGATTCTGGTGAATGATATAGCATGAAATTACACTTCTAATGGGGTTGACCACCCATATTCTAAATAATTGATTGACTATTTTTATCCCAAAGATGTAAGATTACCTTTTCATGTCAAAACTCTTTTATTCCTTTATTTTATCTAAAAAAAGAATTGTTGATATTGGAAAGGTAATTTTTATTTTATGTGGGCCAGGGGGAATCACCTGAGGTTCCATCATTAAAATATGGAGAAACTGGCACCCTGATTAGGGATGATTAATCATATCCCAAACCATTAGTGCTATCCTCAAGCGTGTAAAAAATGGTGGCTAAGATGGTGGAGGAAACTATATTAACCCCTCTGTTACCTATAATTGAGGAGGATGGTGTTATCCACCATCTTTTGAAAATGAAATATAGTTAGAGAATAAAATCCTTTTCCAACAGCCTCATCCTTGATAGTAGAAATCTATGTTATCCTTAATATCTACACTATCAAGTATAAATTTCTAAACATTTTCACAATTGCATAATATACTTCACTTTCCACTCTCAAGGGGCGTGTAAATAAATATAAAATAATTGAGAACGGTGATATTGACCATGCACAGACCCATACTGATGAGTAAACTCCCTAAAAGGAGTTAGTGTCAACAGTTGAGGATACACCATCTACTCCCATGACTACCGCTTCCAATGTAGAGTTGGAGGATGATTCTCATAATTTCAATGGTACATGATAAGGTTTCATATAAAAATTTATTGATTTCATCCCTATGATATTTTAGGATAATTTCCTATACTGGTGGACCATATGAGGATAAATGTTTACCCTACAGCTGTCATGGAGGAAGATGTTTAGAGTATCAAGTTATTAGAAGATGGAGATGTACCAGGTCCTAATCCAAATCTTCTAAGCATCTTCATGGTTGACATTACCATGTGGTTTGGGACATCAATACTTTCTATGAGAAATCATATAATGCAATTTTATGAAATTATGTAACATATTATACTCTATAATTATTTATAAAAAATTTAGGAATATAATATGGAATTGATTGGATATGAGACTTTATTTTTTATGAAACCAATAATTTTATATCTTATTATTTGACATTGATTGGGTGGAATGTGTAGCTGTATCCATGGATAATGTCGTAGTGATGGTCCTTGAACATGATGTCGAAGTTTATTCCAGTCCCACTATTGAGGGGGGACTGACTCAAGTGAATTTTGATATAGGAAAACATCATGATCCATCCTTGGATAGTTGTGGGTGGACCGAGTAGAGTGATCCTTGGCATGTGGTTCAAGTTTTAACTACTATGTTTGGGTATGCTAGAGAGGAATCCACCCCAACTACTAACCCATTACCAGTTAGGTGTCACAAATATCATTAATCATCCCATATTTCTTTTTTATGTTTTCTTTGGTGTCTAATAACGAGTCTTTAACATTTTACAGTTCAATCAACTAATGTGGGTTGGTCTGAGGGCGGAGCATCTATTCCAATGATGTCAATACCAAACCGGGGAGATGTTATTGGCCAGGAGGTAGTAGGGTAGTATTACTAAATAATTTCACTAATATTGGATAAATTTCTCCCTTTTACAGTGGATATGATTCAAATTTGAAGATGATAAATTTTCATCATATCACACTCCATTGGGCTTAGTGAGATATCTAGAAAATAATCTCTTTGATGCCTTTTGTAGAGATTACTTTGCAAATCCATAAAATTTTGTTCCCATTTGGAATGTTGGGATATGGAGGATTTGATTACTATATGATTCAGGTATGTTTGAAAGTGATCATTCAGAAATGAGAGCATGAGCATGAGCACCAATCGGACCTCATAAAGGCAAAGATGATCATCAACACTAATGATCTCCATGATACATTATCCCTGATGGAGGCCAACCATACCAATAAGCTGGCGAAATGTAAACAACAGATTAATGAGAAAACTACTCATGTGTTGCAACTTTATCTGGAATTTTAAGATTCTCTAGATGACCACAAACAAATCCCCCATTTATTAGAAGGATCCTAATTTATCAACCGAGGTACATATAATATAATTCTTTTGTTCTTGAATTAAATATATATATTATATAAAAATGTATAATGAAATAATTAGTATTTATAAAATCAAGTAATTTATAAAAATATTATAGTAACCTCACCTATGAATTTATAAATAAAATTTATGTATCTTATATTTGAAAATTTGATATATTTATATCATGGAATAAGTATTTTTTTTCAAATGATATTTTAATTATTTTTATTTTTGTGAAACATAAATGATTTTTAAAATTTTATAATTAATATTATAATTGAAAATAAAATTTGTTTTCATAAAATATATTCAACAATTAAATTTTCTCTCTTATGATTATAATATAACTTTATGGGGCCATTATTTATTTTTAGAAGTGTCATGAAATTATATATAATTTTAAAATCAATATTTTTTGAATGAATGATGATTAAATATAAAAATTAAATTTATCATATTTAGAAAATTATTTTAAAAAAATTAATTCCATTTTTTAATTATATACATTGATAAATGGTTAATGTGATTTTTTGTTTTTCTTAAATACTGTAATTTTTGGTGAATATGGAAATATAGTAATTTACGGTATATAACATTTCAACTTAAATACTCTTTTTTAATATTCATTGTAGATGTAAGCACATTATTCTCAAACTCTGCTAATCAATTTATTATATTTAGTCTAGGGAATCAAATAATTCATATAATTAAGACAAATTTATAAAATAATGAATAAAATAATCACAAAACACCCCTCACATTCAATATTAAGACTATCTCTCACCACCTCTTCTCCGCAAACCACTAAAGACATTTATATTGTTTAATTTACTCATAATTACCTTAACATTCCTCTTACCCACGTCCCAATCCTTTTTTTATCACAAAAATTATCAAACCAAGTTCTTTAAGTAGGTTATCAAGGAGACTAAGATCAAGAGGTAAAATACCTTGTTTTCTTTTATATTTCTTTTAAATTTATTTTCTTTTCTTATTCAATACTCACCCCCTAATACAAATGAACTGATAACTCAAGTATCATAAATACACAATAATTTTATTGTATTAATGGAATGTCCATCATCATACCTCTTCTCTTATCATCTTATTCAAAAATAATGAAAACATCATCCATTATGTGTTGATTAACCATGATCATGGATGATGTGTCTTAGTTTTCCTTTCCCGCCATCAAGGATAGTCATAAAATAATAATTATAGTTAAATAAAAATTTATTAGACATATTATCAGTTATAAAATATTATGGAACAAGATATAAACCGGATATTAAATAAAATTATATATGTTTGTGATGGTCGTAACATCACCAAAATGTATTAAATTGTTTTAATTAATGTTTTATGTAATGAATCATACTCTTATTTGAAAAAATGATATATCATATCATTTAAAATTGTGAGAACACATTAATACCATTTATTTCCACTTGATGAATGTTTCATCCATTTAATAAGAAAATCCATAATTAACCAACGATAGAAACCATTAAATAAACGCACCCAATATAATTAAAATAACATTATATTATAAATAAATGGATAGAAAATTGTTATAAAAAGTTAATATTATGTATTATAAATATGAATTTAGTTATTTAAAAAATTAATAATACTTTTTAAAACATTATATTTGAGGTTTGGAAACAATTTATAGAAGTAAAAACTAAGGTCCATTCCTTTTAAAATCCTATTTAATGTATCTTTTTACAAAATTCGAAAACAATTTTTCTTATAAATCTATATGGAATGAGAATGTTATGAAATTTTTATGAAGTTTTATTTTTATAACTTTTTTAATAAAAATTATGGTTATTTTCAATGATTTTTTACTTTTTATGCGAGATTTATTCCATTAAAATAAGTGATTTTTCTTATGTATTATTTTTATGATCCAGCAATTCATTTTTAATAATTATGTTATGGTTAATGGAAATTTTTAATCATGAAGGGTATTTCTAGGATATCCACCAAATTCATTGGGCATGTATATGTTGGAAGTTGACCGTAATGGTTATTCCAAGTGTAACTACAATGGTTGCATCATAAGGTAGCTGAAATGGTAACATTTTAAGGTAATAATGAGGGTTAAAAATCATAAAGTAGTTGTGAGGGTTATATTTAAAATAAGTATGGTAAGAAATTTTTTCCCTAAGTTACAGAATGTTTTATTTCTGATTTCATGGTTTTAATAAAATTACATGTCTTCACAATTTATATGATATATTAAGGGTGAAAAGTATATCTTTGTGAAAATTCTTTAAAATGACTATATGTATTCATAGAATAATGACATTTTTCCATAATTTTATCCCCCTTACTATTTTTTTTGTTCTCATCGAAAATTTTGATATCTTTTTCAAAGGGTTTAATGACTGGTAAGTGGAAATAATATTCCAATCAAAATGTTGTGAATAATTTAAAAAAATGAATTCATGTTTTATTAAAAAAAATTGTATTATGAATGAATTGGGAACTATTTAATAGTATTGAATTTATATTAATGGTAGTTGTTATGTATGAATTAGAAAATAGTTATCTAAAACAAAGATCTAAAATGTTTTTTTGGACTGTAATAAGTACATTCTAGTTGAATTAACTAGATTATGTAATGTTTAAGGTTGGGTCCTTATAGTTGGTATCAGATCAAAATAAAGAAAACTTTAGGGCTTAAGATTTGTTAATAGAATACAATAAATGATTTTTAAATTATGTTTAATTTTAAATTATATATAATTTAATGATTACCATGTTTCTTTATCTATGAAATGTTTGTTCAGAATGGTTTTCCACAGAAGAAATGGGGATGCTCAAGTGGGAAGGCACTGAGAGTATGATATATTTCTGAATCATTAACCTGGAATGGTGGGAATTAGAAAAAAAAAATTTGTGATAGTAATACCTTGGTTTATTTATGATATAAATTTTAGTGGAATCTACACAAGAGAACATTGTTATCTTTTACATATGAACATGATGATAGTGTATGCTTTTTTGATGCCACACCCTCCTATTTTATGTTGATCATCCTTCCTAGTTCTAGATTAATGGTGGATTAAATCCCTTAAAATGATATTCGATGTCATGGGTGTTTATATATTAAAAATGTTACTATGTCTATTTATCAATTTTAAGGTGAATCCGACCAATGGTGTTCAATGGTCAAGATTATCAGGGAATGAGAAGAGACATATTCCATGGAATGGGGTGAATTTAGGAATATTTTCTATGAAAAATATCTTCTTAAGGTGGTCCAACATATGATGGAAAAGTAATTAAATGAATTAAAAAAATTGAAGTTGATTTAACGTCCATTTAATAAAGAAAACATCACTTGATTGGAAAGGTATTCTATAAATCATATATATTATCTTAATAATAAAATCAATAATTTTTACTTAGGATTAAGGACAAGATATTGAATGGATTTGGATTCCCATGAATTAAAAAGTTATGAAACACTTTTAATGTGCTATTATGTTAGAAATGGTTCTGATGAGAATAACATGAACTTGGGAAAAAAAAATAAGAAAGGGTCTTTATGTCATGAAATTAGTAATAATCAATCAAATGAATATAATGGTAAGAAAATCTAGTTTCAAGTTTGTGGAATTTGTCGAAAAAATCACCCAGGGGAATGACATAAAAATATTGGAGGCATTTTTAATTTGGTAATATTAGACATATGGAACTATGTTTCAAAGAAAAATATTAGTGTTGGTATGTTTAATTTTTCTAAGATATCTATAGAGTGTTTTACAAGTCGTTAGATGGGGAATTATGCACATACATTCCTAAGGAAGGATTTGAATGATTGGAATCAGGAAAAAATAAGCAGAAAGGGAAGAAAAATTCATTGTGACTACTTTAGATGATGTTATGCCATCTAATGAAGTAATATTAGGTATATTTTTTGTTTACATGGATATTTCTAATGTTTTGTTTATACGAGGTCTATACATTCCATTATTTTAGTGAAATTTTCTAGTAAATAGGAATTTTCACCTTAAGAAATGAAGGAATAACTTAAAGAAAATAACCTGATGGAAATATTATGGGAAATAGAAATATAAAAATCATCCTATTTTCTTTATATTGAATGAAATTACATACAAAACTTATTTTTTATCCCTTTGTAAAGTTTTATGTTATTCTGGGTATGGAAGGTATTTCTTTTTATCATGCCAAAATTGACTGTAAATATAAAGAAGTCTATTTTTATAAATAATTTGTAGTTTTTCTACAATAATGTACCCATAAGATTGGAAACATATCAGGAAAATTAATAACTACTAAATTATTGAAATTAAAATTATCTTTCAGATATTGTTGAAAATAGGTGAACTATTCTAATTAATGATGTTCCAACGATAAATTCATACTTAGATAATTTTTCTGCTAAGTTGCATAGTTTTATACCTTATTAAGATGATGATTTTATTGTGGTTTTAATTCTTGATGAAATGACAATATCAAAACCCCCTTATCAAATGGCTCAATTTGACCTTTTAGAATTGAAAAAGTAGTTATATGAGTTTCTTGATAGGGGTTTAATTCATTCTATCAATTCACCTTGGGCTTCACTTGTTTTGTTCATTTAAAATAAATATGTTTCCCTGAAAAGTTTAATTTATTATTGATATTTGAATATTTTTTTAAGAATAATTATTAATTTACTCACATCGATTACTTGTTTGATCAACTCAAGGGAGCTTCATATTTTTTTTAAACAATTGAATTGAGATCTCAATACCATCAGCTGAAGGTGAAAGAGGATGACATTCTATATACAACATTATGAAATAGATGTGGGAATTATGAGTTTCCTACTATTACAAATGGTTTATAAAATTCCCCTAATATATTTATGGATATTATAAATAGAATATTCCATTAAATTTTTGGATAAGTTTGTTTTTTTATTAATTATATTTCGTTTTATTAAATAATTAACTAGGAACATGAAAAACATCTTAGTATTTTTCTGAGAATCCTTAAATAAAATAAGTTATATAAAAAAATAGAAAATGTTATTTTTGGTTGTATCAGATTTATTTTCTCAGTAACATTGTAAATAAGGATGGAATAATTGTTTATCCCACCAAAAAATTGTTGATGAATGTCTAAGACCTAGAAATATTAAAAAGATTCATATATTTCTTAGATTACTAGGGAAATTATAAATGTTTTGTTAAAAACATTGAACAATTATCTATTTCTCTAACTACATTTACATGAAAAGGTGTTAAATTTTATTAGAAAAAATACATTGATGATTATTTTTAGGAATTGAAATGATGATTGGTGAATGCAATTTTTTTGGCTCTACGTCCAGAAATAGAGTGTTTTCTATCTACAATGAGGCTTTATTGAAGGGACTTGATAGAGTTATAATATATAATTATCAGTTAATTTCTTATTCTTACATGAAAATAAATCCTCATGAGTTAAATTATCCCATATTTAATTTGCAATTATTAGATGTGGTTTTCACTTTAAGAATCTATAGGCATCATTTTTATAAATCCAAACATGAAATATATACTGACCATAAAAGTTTTAATTATATATCCACATAGAAAAAATTGAAAATGAGGCAAAGAATATGGTTTGAACTAGTAAAGGATTATGATTTTATTATTAACTACCATTATAAAAAATCAAACAATGCGGAATATTCCTTAATTAAAAAACATCATGAAACATTAAAAATGTTGTTTTTAGAATATAACACCTTGATTAATGATTTGATGAATCTTGTCTTTGATATTGTTGGTGTATGAAAATCCTCTATTTTGTTTTAGGTGTTAGTGAAATCAACTCAAACAGAAAAAATTATGCAAGCATAGACAGAAGAAGGTGAGTTACAAAAAAATGTAAGATTAGTTAAAATGGTATGATTGTAGAATTTAAAATTGATAAATTTTGTTCTATTATATTTCGGAAGGGATTATTTGTTCCTTGTGATTCACATCTTACAAATAATTTATTAATTGAAGCATATATTTCTCTATATTAAGTTTATCATGGTATATCTATGATATACAAAGGCCATTTAGTGTATAACTGGTAGGTTGTAATGAAAAGAGAGATTAATAATTTTACCAAGAAATGTTTTAAGTGAAAACAGGTTAAAGAAGATTGACAACTACCAAAGGGGACGATTCATCATTTTCTAGTATAATAGTGTAAATGGGTTTATATATATATATGGAATTCACGGTGGGACACAAAAAGACTTCCGGATAAGTCATATGGAACTAAGTTAAATTTACACAATGGTTTTCATCTTCAATCTGATGTAATGTCATAGTGAAATATTCATATATTGGAGGATATGCTTCCATCTTGTTCAATTGATTGCCATAGAGGTTGATATCAACATCTTTATTTAGTAAAATTTTATTATAATAAAAATTTTCTTTCTAGTGTATAGATGAGCCTTTTGAGGAATTACAAGTAAAGAGGTTTTGGAATCCATTATTTGGGAATGATGATGGGGAAAAGAAGTTGGTGTGACTATAATTAATATTGGGAATGGATAAAAAATTTAAGATGATCCATCAAAATTTGAGGAAATTTTAGAGAGGAATAAACTTTATGTAGATAATAGAAGGAAAGACAAATATTTTGAGCTAGAAGATCATTTTTTTCTAAAATTATATCCATGAAAAAGTTTGATGCGTTTTTTTATGAAAAGATAACTTTGTTCATAGTTTATTGGATATTTTAAAATCATGGATAAAATTGGAACTTTTTCCTATCGATTAGCCTTGTCTCATAGTTTATCCCAGGTAAACTATATATTTTCATGTGTCTATGGTAATAATGTGTATTCCAGACTGGTCTCATGTTTTGATCCTAGATGTAGTTCTTCTATAAGAGAAGAATTTTAATGAAGAGAAATTTACTTCGATTCTTGATCATAGAGGGCGGGTATTGTGAAATAAAGTAATTCACCATGTTAAAGTTTTTTGGAGAAGCCACATTGATGAAGAAGAAACATGGGAATATAATAATTTTATGATGGTAAGGTATCCTCCCATGTTTAGTAAGTGAATGAAAATTATGAGATTGTAATTTCTAGAAGAGGGGGGAGAATTTAACAACCCAGATATTATAAGATAATATTTTTTTTCATTTTGGAATTAAATAGTTAAATTCAGTATAAATGTATAATGATATGTTTGGTAGTAATAGAAATTATGGAATTAGAAAAATAGAACATTAATCGTAACTATCAATGTAAAAATAAAATTTATTTATGTTATAAGTGAAAAAAGATATGTTTATATCATGGAATAAGTAAATCATTTTTATAAATTGATAAATTATTTGTTTTTATTTTTGTGGATCATAAATGTTTATTTACAAAATTATAATTATTATAAATATTTAAAAGAAAATGTATCTTCATAAAATAGATTCAAAAATTAATATTTTTCCTTCTTATAATTATAAAATATTTTCTTCAGATATTAATTAAATTTTCAAAGTGTTATGAAATCGATTATAATTTTAACATATGTATTTTTCAAATAACTAACGATTTTCATTAAAAAAAATCAATTTATCATATTTAGAAATCAATTTTCAAATAATGTATATAAATTTTTAATTATATATTCTGAAAAATGGTTTGGTTGAATTTTTTGATTTTTATGCAATAGCTAAAATTTTGGTGAATAGTGATATATGGTAATTTACGGTATATGACATTTATAGTTAAATAAACTACTTATTTACTCATTATTGATGTAATAACCATAAACAAGAACTCTCTATCAATATTTACTTTATTTATTCCGTGAAATCAGAACTATTTATAGTCTGGAGCGAAAATAATTAACTAATGAATAAAATAATCAAAAAACACTCTTCTCATCCACTATAAGTAACCCCCCTCAACACCTCTTCTCATGACACATCCAAAGCCTTGTATATTTTTTAATTTTTTTTTTCAATTCTCTTCCCAAGACTGATACCCACAATAAAAACCTATTGGTCTCATAAAAAGCAAAAAAACAAGTGCCTTAAGTAGCTTCTTAGGGAGAATAAGTTCAAGAGGTAAAATCCTATTTCATTTTATTTTAAATTTATTTTCAGATTCATTTCATTTCCTATTATCTCCTTAACTCCCATAATCCTTATGACATGAAAACACTAGAATCCTACATATACTATAATTTTATTATGTTAATGGGATATAATGTTAGTACCATGACCTTTCTTTGAATTAAATGGAGTTTGGTTTTTGTTTGTTTTCAATAATCATTGGAAGTTCATAATGTATGAAAAGTAAGGGATCATATAGTTTAAGTGGAAAAAATTACTGAAGGTGGCGCCATTTTACGATGTTTTCCAAATTTTTGGGCCAGAAAATCAGAAAATGGAGAGATGTGTTCTAGGTAAAAGAAGGTGCGCAAAAATCATGGAATGTGTGCTAAATTGGTTTGTCATTTTACCTGAAAAATGTGTTTTGAGATCCGAATGCCGAAAAATGGAAAAGGAAAGAGATTCATGGAAAATATAGAGTTTACACAGAAATTGGTTCCTACATCAAAAGGTATTGCTCATAGAATGGGTGTTTTGTACGACATGGTGGGTTTTGCGCGTGGGGGTCAGCAACGCCTATAAATAAGTGGTGACCCCATTCATTTGGTATGGAAAACTACTTAGAGAATATCCATGTTAGTATGCATGAAAAAGTATCACAAAAAGAGAGTTTCACCTAAAAATTAAGTTTATGCGGAAAAATTAAGTTTGCGTGGAAAAAGTAAAGGTGTGTGAAAAAGTAAAAGTTGAGCAGAAAATATAAAGTTGCACACAAAAGTTTTCACATAAAGGGTGTAGTTGCATGAAATATTTTCTGCGCACAAAGAAAATCTTGCGTGAAAAAGTGATATTGTGCACACAAAGGGAAGGTGTTGCGCAATTGTCAGTATAAGCTGATTGCATGTTCTGAATATTCGGTTCAGTGGTTTATTGCTTTCAGGTGCATCAATCCAGGAATTCAATGCAAGTAGTGTGTCATGCTGATTAGAGACAAATACTTCAATGAAAATCTATTGAAGAGACCTTTAAGTCGACACATTGAGTTTGACTTCTCTCAAGGCAGTGAGCTAGGGGGAGTCGATAGAAGTCATCTGAGGGGCACATTGAGCTATACCTGAACCATTCTAATGGAAGTGTGCCTAGGAAAGAGTGACTATACCCGAACCTTGTAATCCAAATATAGTTATGTTTAGTAGAATTAGGTATTAACAACAATCTATCAGAGTTTGATCCTTTGACTAAACCCTTAGTGGTGAACCAAGTAAAACTGTTGTGTGGTCACATTGCATGAGATTGTTTTCATTCTGTTCCCTTCAGTCTTACAGGTTTAACATGTTCCTACCAACATGTGAATAAGATCCTTGATTTAAAAGAAAAATTTAACAGCCTGATTTACCCCTCCCCTCTCAGGGTGTCCCGGGGTCCTACATATGAATCATCAAAACACTCCCCTTATCGTCTTGTTCTAAAAAATGAAAACATCATTTGTGTTTTATAAATTTACCTTTATCATGGATGATGTGTTTTAATTTTCATTTAATTCCCTCAAGGTTGGTAATAAAAAAATTATTATGGTGAAATAATATTTTAGAATACATATTATAAGTTATATAATGTTTTGGAACCAATATATAAACAATGTATTAAATAAAAAGATATAAGTTCATAAAGGTTTTAAAACCTGCCAAAATAAATAAAATCATTTTTGTTAATGTTTCATGTAATGAATCATCCGCATATCTAAAAACAATGATATATGGTATCATTTAATATAATAGAAACATGTTAATACCATTTCTTTCCAAGTCTAGGGTTTTTATTTTATCCTATAAAAAAATCCATAATGAACCAACCATATAAACCATGAACTAAACACACCCTAAACAGTAAAAATAACAAAATATTATCAATAATGGGTTGAAATATGTTATTAAAAGATCATATAAGGTATTATAAATATTTATATATTTCATTAATAAATTAATAAAGCTATTTAAACCATTATACAATATGTTTAATTTTTTTAAGGATGTAAAACATAAGGTAAGGGACATTCTATTAAAAAACATCTTTAATTTCACTTTTTACAAAATTCAAAGATAATGTTTCCTCTAAAATTTTAAAACATGAGAGGATTAACCAACTTCCATAAATCCTTATCTACAAAATTTCCTGGTTATTTTCAATGAAAATTTTCTCCTTTTTATGTACAATTTATTCTTTTAAAATAGGATATTTTCATTAAGGAATGTTTTTATGATGCAATTATTCATGTTTTGTGTTTATGTTCAAATTCGTGGGAATTTTTTATGATTATGTATGGGTAAATTATAGACCTCCAATTCATTGGGTATGTTTATTTTGGACTTTCGGTGTAATGTTTATTCCAATTGAAACTATGATGGTTACATCATAAGGTGGACACAATGGTTACATTTTAAGGTAGTTGTGAGGGCTACCAATCATATTCTAGTCACAAGGTTTACAATCATAAGTAAGTGTGGTAAAACATTATTCCCAACGTTACATAAATGGATTATTTATGTTTTTTATATTTTATGTAAATGTCATGTTTTTACAAATTAAGTATATTATACATTAATGGTGATAAATATATCTTTGTGAAAATGATTTCATATGTTTATAAATATTTATGGACTAGCAGTTTTGTTCATTGTTTTTATACCAATTACTAGTATTTTTGTTCCCATCCCATTTTTTAAAATTTTTTATAGGGTTTATGGTTAGGTAAATAAAAGAAGAATCCAAGATGAATGTTCTGAGGAACATTATTGAAAATAATTCTTGTTTTATTAAAAAAATTGTATTATGGATGAAATGGAAAATATTTAGTAGTATCCTATTTGTATTCTTATGGGTTTTTATGTATGGATTATGAATTAAATACATAAATATATTACCCAAAAAAGTTCTTTTCAAATTTTATATGTCTGTTCTAGTTGAATTAACATGATTATGTAATATAGATGGCTGGGTCCTTATACCCAATAGTAAGGATAAAATATTATTATGGATACAACTAAAGCACTTCATCAGGATAAAGACACTAAAGTAATTCAGTTAGGTGGGCTTCAATAGGTGACCGATGGGGATTCAGTGATCGTTCAACAAATAAAGAGTTATATTGATGGTATCATGTAAAGTTTGATGGAGAGACTCCATCTTGTGGATTCTCCTCAAGTTTTCCATTATTCTATAAATAAAAAAAAATTGTTCCAAATCATCTATGACATCATACATATGTTCATTCTGCGATCCTAAAATGGAATTGTAACTAATTTTCATAGCTTGCCTTTTTTACACTCGCTAGTCGTAACCATATTGACGAGATGGGGAAATATTATAATTTTTTTCATAAGATGTGAGGCCTAGTGAGCATAACGTGTCTTTTCTAAGGTCAAATTTACATCCTTAAAAACATTTTGTCCTTTTAGGTCATTACCCAAATTTTTTTCTAAGACCAATATAATGATGACTTAGTGGGTGAGACTTGAATTTATTTGGAACCCCCCATTTAGGTTTTCATCCTAACATGGTTTGTGCTTAATATATTTTCATATTTTTTCATAAACCTTATGAAGATACATTCTATAAAGATGAGACTCAACTTTTTTTGGAACACCCTTTTCTGGTTTTCAATATGGTGAGTACTACATCTCTTTTAGTGGTCAGTTTAATTTCATGCAAGTAATACTAGTGAGAATGGTTTTTTAGGTTGAACGACATTGACCATTTTTTTTGAAATGATGTCCCAAACAAGGATTATGGGATTATAATGTTCCAACATTCTTCATTTGCATGATGGAGAATCTCGAGACACTTTTTTGTGATTTCTGACTTTAAAACATGATATTTGGGGATGAAGGAGGTATCTCTTGAGGAAAAAGTTACAACTAGTTGACGAACCCATTTTTTGGATACATTATACAGAGCCAGCTGGGGTGTGTTACTTTATAGTGAAATAATATCATCCTTTTGATGAAATTTCTTGAAATATTTAAGAAACATATACGAAGATAATTGGGTAATTATGTAACATACTCAGGAAGGAAAATGGGTTCTCGGGAATTAAGACATTCTGTTCATGATGGTTGAGGGGAGTTTGTGGAGATTAATATTTCTTAGGACCATGATGGGTAGTTTTTCCGTGAATAAATTTCATAGAATATAGAGAGAATATTTATTATAACTATACTTGACTGGGAAATTGATCTGGCACAAATTTATCTTGTGATGAGGAGGGTATATTTTTTATATGGTTTCTGTCATGTAGGGGAAGACCCATTTTGAAAAATATTGAAACAACAAGCAGTTTAATGCTGTGTGGACAATAAATTTAATATATATAATAATTTATTATTGTGTGGAAATTTTTATATGAATTTTAATGTATTAAAATAGGGAAAATTATGATATGTAGTTTAAAGTAATAAAGAAAATACATTATAGGGAATATAATTTGAGGGTTGTAGCTTTGCGGACAAGGTTATTGATTCTCCTATTCCAAGTATTCTGCTTGGTAATGTAGAATCATATTCATATATTGGAATGGGAATGTTTTAATCTAAGATATGGGGATCTTCTAATTAGAGGAGTGGTATGAAGGAAGGTGTTATGGTAATAGAGGATTTATCTCTCAAGGATGAGGTTACAACCGATTGACAATGCTGTTTTGTATGATACATTATGCAAAGTCAACTGGGGTGTATCATAACATAATCAATAGTTAAATCTTGTGGTTGAGAAACCAATTTTGAGGGATACTTTATGTAATGCCATATGGGGTGTGTTACAACATAAAAATGAAAATAAATTCTCAATAATTCATACATTCTATCACTGATTGCCAAAAAATGTTTATAGAGATTCCTATTTTCGTAAACACATAGTTTGGTTTTTTGGAAGGGATGTACCTAAATACGGGATGATGATTTTATGATAAAATATCATGAGAATTAAAGTAAAATGTTCCTTACACCACTCTAACCAAATAACTATAAATATGGTTCTCATAGATTTAGGTCATATTCCATGGACCACATCATTATGGAAATGATAGGTGATATGTGGTGTACTACACAAAGATTATATGTGTATGCATAATACACGAGGGAGGAAATTGTAAACCATGGATTTGGGTTTTTTAATATCCATATAATTGATATTGGAAAAATATGAAAGGGATGACTGTAGACTAAATTTTAAACATAGGTTCCAAAATAATGTCATCATAACTTCTAAAGAGCAAAGTGGTTTTTCCAAAGGGTGAAGTTACAGCAGGTTGAAAAAACCTATTTTGTGAAATTATTATGAAAATATAACTAGGGGATGTTACAAAATAGTCAATATTTGTATCCTTTGGATAAAAAAACTATTTTTTGGGATACTTTATGCAAAGAAAACTTGGGTGAGTTATAGAATTGTCGGGATAAGGAGTCTTTAGGTCTCAGACATTCAATCTCTAAAAGTTGGATAATGATTATGAATATACAAAAGGGACCATTATTAGTATAATTATGTGAGTAAGAGATATGATTGAGCACAAATGAATCATTTAGACTAGTATTATCTATGAAGTGTAGAGTCCCTCACATAGATCTGATTCATATGTAGAAGGGGTCCTTTCTTTTTTCTCAATAGACCCCCTAATAAGGGGACCCGAATTAAGAGATCTTGTATATATATTTGTTTTAAAAAAGTATAGGGGTACTAATTCTTTATTTATTGCTTGGGACTAATACATATGTCATAGGAATCAATATATTTATTGTTAGAATAATAATCAATCCATATGTAGTTCTTGAGATACCAATCAGTTTAATATCATGAGGTCAGGACATTAACCATAGAGTTTAACATCTTGTGGGAAGGGAGAAGGTTTTTCAATGTGAAGAGAAATAGAGTATTGTGGTTGGGATAAGTAATAGGACTCATGCATCATTACATATCTAGTCTGAGAAATAATCAAGCAATAAATTGTTCTAAAATAATTATCCCCACACTGCCTGAATTAATTTGTATAGTAAATGGGTTTTTAGGAATAATGGTTCATGCATAGTGTGAGAAACCATATTGGATAATTTCATATAAATATTACCTATACAATGGATAATGGGGGGATTTCCAATGTTGTGTTGTGTCTTAGAACCATATTGATGATCTAAATTTCACTATGTATCTCAATGAAATTAGAATCACGCTACACATAGTTCTTGAGGAAGTTTTTCTGTTTAATTTCATGTGAAGGGAAAATTTTGTGTGTTTTTTAGGTTTTAAAGGTAGGACCATGGTAACCCCAATGTGAATTGATATTCTTTAATTATGCAAGGAATTCATTTACCAAAACTCATGATCTAACATGTGATATATTCAGTGTGAGAAAGAAGGAACAGTAAAGTATTACTCCATATCACAAAGTCAACAAAAGTGAAGGATAAGGGAATTTACGTTCTATGGTTCTTGGGATAAGAAATATGATTTAGGCATCACGACATATCCTTTTAGGATGATAATCAAGGCATAAAATGTCCTTGAATGGATCTCATTGCATCTCTACTCCATAAAAATGTATTGTGGGATTTTTTGTTGTGGTAGGACCCAATATTAGAGATTTGGGTATCACTATATATGTCTTGGGATTGAGAATAATTCCATACATATTTATTGAAATTCATTCCCCACATTAACCAGGATTTAATGTGGGGAAATGGGGTTTTAATATTTTTCATAATATTGTTTAGTACCAAGACAAGAGGTCTAAGCATGACTACATATCTCATTGTAATGAGAATCAAGAAAAATGTGTCAGAAAAACTCCCTGTTATGATATGATTTGTACATGGGGAAAAGGGGGATTTTTTCCTTTATCAAGGATAGACCTGGAACAGGATGTCCGAGCGTCGCTATGTATCTCATTTAATTGATAATCAAGCCACACATAGTTATTCAAGAACCGTGTCTTTTAACACCATACAAAAAGGAAATTGATCGTGCAGCTTAATGTCTTTCGTTAAGGATGTGGGCCACCTGATGTGAAATAAATATTTCTATTGTACCTAGTTAAAGGACTCAGATGTCACTACATATCTTGTTAGAGAAATAATCATTCCATATATAATTCTTGAAATGGTTCCCCATACTAGTTTTATTTGTACATAGAAAGAAGAGTCTATATATATATATATATATATATATTATTTTTTTGTTATTGTTGCTGGACCCGAGATTAGAGATCTAGGTTTCACTACATATCTAATTATAATGAGAATAAATTCACATTAATTTCATGGATATATCATGTAGATTACAATCATCAAATGAGGATATTGGTAGCACAATTTATCGTCCTATAGTTATAGTATGATAATACTGTGGATTATACGTATATAGGGGGCCCAAATGCCATTAATTGATTTAAAATGGTGTGTGTGAGACTTATGAATAGTATAAGTCCACCCTCTATTCCTCATTTATATCCAAGAGGTCATCTCGATCTGATGGGGGTCAGAAGTATGTGATTGTGACTTACACCTAAAAAAGAACCTAATATTTAATGGACCATGAGGATTATCTCTGTTTGTGGTACATTAGGGGTTTCTTAACATCATATCAGAGAGAAAATAACCATGTTGTTTTAATTTTATGCAGTGAGGAAGAATGGTGTTTGGTTTTTTTAGGTCATATGACTAGGACTCTATATCTTGTAGTTTATCATCGTGCGATAGGGATGATGATTCCACACATTTTAATGACATATGGCACATACATGAAATCATTCCTTTAATGGTAATGAGACAGTGTACAAATAAATAGTTTAACATCATATAGTTGGGACAATATTCATGGTGTTACATGAAATATTTCTTTAGGAATATTTCATTGGTTGGGGTCATAAGGATTTCTCCATCCATTGATATTAAGAAATAAGATTCATTTGAGTAGACCTTGTGTATAGAGAAAGGTCACTCATAAATTTGTTCATTCATTGGAGGGTTCATTCCTAATATCACTGGAGTTATAAGAACCAATAAAAGTTCTCCTCATAGGAAGGATAAGAGGTAGTGATTCTTGTTAAATCCACTTGCTGTCTTATTTTGAAATAACTCTATGTAATGAAAGGTTTGAAATCATTTTTCACCCAGTTTTTATAATTTATACACTTGTTTTGGGGATTTATAAAATTAATACATATGATAATAGATGTCAATGAATATTGATTGTAATTAGACTCAATGGGTAAGACAACTTTGATTTTTTATACCAGTGAGTACAGGGTCACCCGTGTATCATTATGGGTTGTGGTCTGGTAAACCCGTAAGGAGTGTAATAGCTTGTTTTGCTAAGAATTTTTATCTTTTTCCTTCATCATCCAAATTATGTTTTAAATTGTCTTCGTGAAGGTATCTATCTATCTATTATCCACTAAAAGGATAGTTGGATGAGTGGTTAGATTTGATAGTGTACTCTAAATATAGTTTTTCAGCCTCTACCGAACAAAAGATAGTGTCATTTTCCATAAGTATCATATGAGGGACACTGATTACGATAATGGTTTTTGATTTCATTAATATGACAATTCATTCATCATTGACTTATTGAAGAGGTATTTCCTTGGCCTAATTGGATAAGGAATTAGTGGTAATGAAGATGTATTTGAACTTCCTGGTCATATCTAGAGGGGAAGGCCCCAAAATAACCCTTCCCTATATATAAAATGGATAGGATTATTAGGATGTTTGTATATACTATTGGGGTTGATGGATAAATTTGGAATTCACATGGAAGGAATGAATCATCTTGATGAATTCTATGAAATCCTATGTCATTGAAGGATATAATTATCCTAGATTTTGGATTTTGTTGGAAAGAGTATATATAGACTAATGGTAACCGCATTCTCTATTGTTTAATTCATTTATTATACCCAAAATCTCCACTTCATCGATACATATGAGAATGAAACCAATTAAGCCTTGTTTGAAGAGGGATTTCTTGTGATTTATACCATTCAAATGAGTGATGTTTACTAGTTTCCATCGATTGTTTTCTTTCCCACATCTATCTGATGGAAGTACTCTATTATAAAGGTATTCCATGATGGGTAGAATCTATCTAGTGGTAGAAAAATATATAATAGGGATAAAGATAACATGGTTTGTCTCCTCCTTTTAGACATGAATAAAATGAGAGACTATTCTAGGGTTGTAAATGATGAGGAATGTTTCTTCTCAGTTTTGATTTTCCATTTTCCAAGATACATTATGCAATTCATATGTTTGAATATTCTGTGAGTGTGGGATATGGTTGAATGTTGTATTCGAATGGAATTAATCAATAAAACCTCAGACAGAGACAAATAAGTAGATTATATCTTTTTTATGGTGTAATAATTGTTGATATGTTTTAATGAACAAATATGAGTCACCTATCACATCTAGCTAGTCCACAGGTATTTAGAGTGCCCGATCCAGAGCTTTAATTAGGGCATGATATTCCATCTCATTGTTATTTCATTCTTTTGAAAACATGATGTAGTAAATAAAACATCCATTATTTGTAAATTGAGAACAATACATAACCCAACATTTTTCCCATAAGGTATTCTATTTTTTTACAGATTTAGTTCTTGGAAAATCTATTAAAGAACATTTCAAACATTTAGCGGCCTTATTTAATAGATAATATCTATTCATATGGCTTTTCATCATTTACCGATGTCGTTTCTACAGATGGTTGTTCTGTAAGGAAAACATCCAAGGCTTGAACATTCACTAAATTCTGTGGAAGAAATTTTATATCAAACTATTGTGGTATGACAACCCACTATGCTTGAAATCTTGTCAACATAGGAATATTAAGGATATATTTTATTGGTTAATAATGAGAGACCAATTGGACCTCATGGTTCTCCAGATAGTGCCTTATGATATGAACCATGAAGACCTATGTCATACATCTCTTCTTGATATTTAAATTATGATTATTAGAATTGATTGATCATTTAAGGGTTTTCACATACAGAACAAGTGTCTTTCACTCGGCATGTGGTATTAACAATAGTGAGATTAAGGGGTAATTATTGAGGATTCCAAATGTTTCAAATAAGTCAATGGTCTATTGATATGTGACCCCTTATTCATAAATTTGGTGAAGGCAAGACATTTTCTTGTGAGGATAGATATAATGTTGCAGATGTAGTACAAATTTCCTTAAAGTCCATTAAACTCTTTGAGGTTTTGAGGAGGTGAAGTACTATGTATATATTTTGTTTTCTATGGGTCTACTTCCATGCTACGATGACATACAATGAATCCAAAAACATTCCCCCGGTTTCCCCAAAAGAAAATTTTAAGGGGTTCATATTCAGTATATGTTGTAATAGATTATTGAAGATTGTGTCCAGGACATCTAGGTGGTCATAATATCTCTGGTACTCAATCACTAGATCATTAAAATAGTATTCCAAAACATTCCTTATAAATATATTAACTATGTGATGCATGACATGTTGGTATGTGGAACCAATTTTCTTCAAGACAAAGTGCATTTAATGGTATAAGAATTCTCCCTAAAGATCCCTATAAGATATGAATTAATAATCTTATAATACCATCCAAATTTGTTTGTACCCTAATTTTTCATCCATGATAAAGGGGTTTTGATAATTAGTTTCCTTATCAATCAGTACTTTTGAGATTGGAATTCGGAGGTCGACCATCAAACAATGTCAATTGAGGTCCCTAAATTCGATGAAAAGTCTTATTTTTCCATTTTCGTCTTTACCGAGATTAAATTGTCTAAACATTTCTGAAATTATACCTCTAGGATAAATTCATCATTAATGAGTTTGTCCACTTTATCCTAAATTTTATAGGTGTGAGTTGGATGTGTCCATCTGGCTACCTGTTTGTATCCCCAATGATCTTCTAGAAAACTCAAGTGTTGGGTTTCTACCTTGGGGTTAAGGTCTAGCATATATGTGTAATTAAAGGAAAAAACATGCTATAGTTCCTTCAATAAAGAAGTATATACCTCCTATTCTACATAATTAATAGCTTCACTAATTAATTTGGTTCATGGGTCTTTATCCATACCATGATTTACACCTAGAGTACATCGATAGTGATGGAGACACCATCCATAAATAATGGAGGGGTGTCCCTGAAATCTTCCACCTCTTCCACTTCCTCATGCATTGATTTTTATTTCATTCCATGAGAATTAGGTGTTGAATCAATATTATTGGAGAGTGGGTGAATCAATATTTGAACATCTAGAATATGATGTAACTATATCAGACTTTCTTACTAGAATGGGGAATTTTTTGGGTTTCTAAGAGGATATAAGGGTTGGGAATGAACATTATAATTTACCCTTAGTGAAAAGATAACATATTCTAGAACATCTAATAAAATATTTATTTATTTTTGATCAAGGGATTAAATTAGGATACTTTCATTTAGGCTTCCATCACCACTATTAGAGTTGGAAAGTTCTCCACCATCATTGGGATTAGTTGTCATGAATGACATTATCGATGTCATTGAACAAGTTATCACAATTTAACCCACCTATTCTATTTGGTTGATGGAGGAAAAATAATTTTCTCTAATATGTTTTAATGGTTTAGCTAGAATTATTTCCATACCATTTGAAGCATTGTTTTGAGTGACTTTATCACCCATTGAATGTCTCCCTTTATTATGGTTGAATCATGATTCAATATATTAATACTCACAAGATTTAAATGGGGAATTGTCATCATGGAATGTACCAATTTGATTATTTAACAAACATTTGAGGTATTGGTGGTATGAAAAGGGAATAATAGAATGAAGATGTTTCCAATTTCCCCCCAATAGAACATTCAAGGTTTTATCCTATCTAACAACCATGAATTCCAAGTTAGAAATGTGATCCCTGAAATGATTCTTAAGATTTAATTTTTAGAGGACTTTTATTATTCCTATATTTAACTTTTATCAATAGGGTATAGGGGATAAGAGAGATTCATTGAATCCAAGTTTACAAAGTGTTAGAATTAGGATGTGGTTGAATCATAGATTATTTAAAATGATGTTTGGTTGGATATTAATGTCATTTATCCTTCTAGATATATAAAAGGGTATGAAATGTCCATTTATGATTGAATCCTCATACCATTAAATTAAAGTTTTGACTATGTGGTATTCTACAGGACCATTATCAGCCTGATATTCATTTTCAGCAACAACCTCGACTTCAAACTCCAGTGGGCTTAACAAGGCCTCGATATATGCTTCTTGGAGATATTTTAATAGGCTCAGGGCATTCAATATTGAAAATATTGTCAACACCAAGCCTAATTTAATATAAAAATAATTATTATGGTCAAATGGTTTGTTCTTCCCAGCACGAGGATGTTAATTTTTAGGTGATTTATATGTTGAAGTACGTGATGTGGATGGATCAACACTTAGAACAGGAGTTGAAGGTTCTTCTTCTCTTTGTGGATTAGGATGGCTATGTCTATCTACATGTTGATATTAATTAAAAAATGTTTTTCCCTCTAACTAATATTCCAGTATGATATATTTTGGGTAGACCCATTCATGTATGGGGGGCATCCTTTTTATATTTGGGCTAACTAGAGATATCTTCCATGAGTTTCATCCACTTAGACCATTCAAGAAGGGTTGTGGCTAAAGTGGTGACAACTAGAAATATCAGATCTTCTTATGTACCCTCGATTCTGATGGATCCTTCACATGATCCCCATTAATGTGAATGTAATTCAGGTTCTTAATAAAGACTATAATCTACAAAGGGATCTATTATTTGAATAATGTTAATGGAACTAATGATCAAATTATCATCTAATGGGGATTTAATTTGTTGGGTGGACACTTGTATCATTTAGTGGGGTGGTTCCCATTTTTATGGGACTATAGTCATGATGTATGATAAGGTCAAAGATACCTTCAACTTTATAATTGGATCATCTTCATATTAATTGTTCTTACTCTTCAGGCAATGTAATTTTTTGGAAGACTGTATTTTAGAGGGCTGAGTTGCTAAGGAAGTTGTCTGTGTGGTAGAAGAAGTAGTTGGAGTTATAGTTGGTTGTTTAAAATATGTTATAAGGATATCATGAGTTTGGTTGATATTATTTCTGACCGTCCCATTACTGAACTTCTGTGTACCCTTGATTCTATCTTCCTACCATTTATATTCCTCCTATTAGTTTATGGTAGAGATATATTCTACCTGAGCATGAGATTTTTTCATCATTATTTTCCCAAAGTCCACCAATTTATCATAGAGGTCTTTGAAAACAATTCTCTTAGGTGTTTTTTCACAAAAAATTATGTAATTAGAAATAATTATGGAGATATTCATCACCTTCTTTTCAAGGATTCCTGTTATTTGGAAATATGACCATATTGTTTTTCAATGTTGAGATCAAGTATTCGGGGACTTAGTCATTTAAAAAATAATATTCCTTTTTTGATCTCCTAAATCTATTTTCACCTCTACTCTCTCTAATAATCCAGAATAAGTGGGCATTATTTTTGATGATTTAGAGGTGGATTTAGATTATACAATGTAGTCCTTGGAGTGGGATCGAGTAAAGGGGCCTACATAAGTGTAACAGTGGAAGCCCCTACTTTCCCTATTCTCTTTATATGATCTAGGGTAATTAATATGGAAATTTACTTAGTCTCGACAACTGAGGGATCTACTTTTTTGAGTGTTTAAAGAAAGGTCCTAAAACCCTCTTGTATATTTAATAGGAATAAATCACATGAAAAAATCATTGTGAAGATTCTCTGTATAGTGGGGAAATAATTCTTTTTAATGGATCAGTAGGTTTAAGGAACAGTTCAGTCCTTTCCACTAAATAATTAAATTTATACAATTTCTTTCTTCCAATTTTATCAATTTGAGAGATTGATAACATTTTTATTCTCAAGTGTTGAGATAAACTATAATTGAAACTTCTGGCAGAGCTCATCCCACCCCATAATTCAATGATCCAATAAATTCATATACTATAAAAAGGATAGACCCTGCATTGATTATATAATGAACTTTATTTTTAATGCCTCTTGTTTTCCATGGGTATCAATAATGGGATCACTACAAGACATGAAATCCACAATATGATGCCCTGGGTATCCCGAGTCGTTAAAAATGGGAAATATTTGATTCCCATTGTATGATGGGGGGGGGGGATTTGGATGTACCCAATTATGGTAAGGCTTTGTTTCTAGTTGTATCTATGATCTAAATTCTCCCATGGATTCCAATAAATCCCTGAGTGACTCCAAAGTGTTCAAGATCCCATAAGGCATGTTTGGATGGGCCCAAGAACGAGCAGAAACAGTAGCTGGTAGGGCCATGGGTGAAGGCACTGGTGGTATCTATCTTTGTTAGACCATATGGAAATGATTTTAAGGATGTACCTGGCCCTATTCTAGTTGTGAACTCAATAGATTAATTCTCAATATACTATTGTGGGATCCAATTATATTGGTGGTTAATATTCTACATTGATTGAGTGTTTCAGATCCACATTATACACTATGACAAACCGCCTTTGATGATATACTCTAGATGAGGGAGAAATTTGTGTATCTTCTGGAATAGTATATCCCATAAAAAGAAATCCATATTGTATTACTACATTGATTATCCCCAATTATTTCATCACTTTCTCCTATTGAGTAAATCTATCCTCATGTGAAAGGGTCATAACCACTCTGGGAGGGAGGTGAGGTATAATCACACCCTTACCCTTTTCCTTGTTGGAGTCTTTTTAAGGGGTAATGATGGATTGTTTGAGGAATGAACATATTCAGGGTACACATCAATTTCCATGTACACACACCTCCATCAATTTTTTCTTTGTAGACCACATTATGAACCAGACCATCCTCATCATATTCCTCCTCAAAATTTCCCCCGTGTTCTGTAAAATCTATAAGGGTGGTATTGATGAAATTTGCTGAGACATATTGCATTACAGTGATTCTTTCAATGTATTTTCTATAAATTCACTTTCAAATCCCTCTATGAGGCCTTTTCATCTACAATAATGATTCTCTAGGAGCTGTTTGGTAGTCATGGATCTAAAAGGAATCTCTAGACAGTTCAGTTGTGCCTATCCCTAATGAAGACACTAGATCATGGGATGTAACATTTCTTGAAGATTAACTCTAAATCATTTCACCTAATCTAGATAATACTTATTTCCATTTAGGTAGTGTGTTGTTGAGGTGAAAAAAGACCACATCTTTGAGGGATAGAGATATTTCCATTCCACCTTCACAGCTCTTCATGCCTAGTTTTCAGGCCTCGATGTTCGGTTAAAAGGTCCCAAAAACCTGTAAGATGGGGTTACTCCAAAATAGTCATAAAATCAACTTTTATGACTTCCATTGTGATTATATGATGTTTTTTCTGAACATGGGTTGTATGAATCATTTATAACGCACATGGATCAACCATTTCCAAATATTGTTGCTCTATTTCTAATCATTATTCTATATGATAGTTGAATTCCCCTAAGATGGAGTCTTGATCGATATTTTCATATTCATGATATAAAATTCTATCAACAATCTGATCTCATCTCTCCTGATGTTAGTGAGAGTCATTTGAGGACTATTTTAGTTGATCATATCTTTGATCATGAACATGGTCTATTTTTTGTGGAATGATTGAAGCTATAAAATTGAAGTATTCCACATTCAATGTACTTTTTAGGATGAAGAGTGTAGTTATGTGTAATTCATAGTGTGTTCCATGTCCTTTGATATGAACTCTATATGGGGTATTTACGATCATCTATCAAAATATTTTTAATACAATAAGGCATGAACATTGAAGGGATCCCTAGCATTTCTCAATCTTTGGATGTCATACATCCAGGAGATAGTCCATGTTAATTTAGAATTTCATCTATTCTATTTCCTTTATGTTCAATTGATATTCATAAAAGGGTAATTGTAACACCCCTAGCTTCCATGATACGCTTCTCATTCAATAATGCAATAGCTTGCATTGTACGCAACTTCGAGTTCTAACACACCGCAACTAATCAAAGTAGCTGTTATGAATAGTAATAACCACTTTTTAAATTTATAGAAATTTTATATTTCAAAATGGAATTCATTTTTTTATTCCTAATATTGAAATTAGCCTATGTTGAATTTTTTGTAATTTTCTAAGAACTTCCAAATTTTTATGAATAGTGAAAAATACTTAAAAACAACTTTTTTAATCAAAATAATTTATAGTGATAAATTATACTATTTAGTGGTTTTAAATTATAATTAGAATTTATTTTTACCATTTTATCCAATGGTGGTCACTAGAATTAATTTAACATTGAAATTGGACATAAACAATTGCCAATCTTTTGATATAAATTGTTTCTTAAAAACACGCTATTTGTTGTGACAGCGGGAATTAATTATAAAACTAACTAATTAAACATATATGTTTGGAATTTTGTAAAATAGAAATCATTTTTGAATTCGGAATATCAATTATAGCTTAGGGTGAAATTTTGGCATTGTTCTGAAAAACTTCAATTTTTGATGAATAGTGAAACCACTAAGTGGTAGTTAAATAACTGATTTTTCGTTTAAATGAAATATTACCACTTCTGTGATTTGATTTTCAAAAATCCGACATACATGGTTTTCATTAAGAAGTAAAATGTGGTTCAATGAGATTAAAATAATTTTTGGTGAATAGTAACTTTTAAGTTCTTAATTGCGATTAGTGGTAATTAGGGTAGTTTAAGGTAAAAATAATTCTTTAATAATATGAAATGACCTAGAAAAATGTCCTAAAATTATTTGATGTGTCATGGCCGACCAAGACAAGCCATGGGTCAACTTGGGGACCCCATGGATCCACTTTGGTTGGGAAATGGCATAAATAACTTTTTATTTAATGTTAAAGTAAAAATGACACAAACATGAGTTATTTTAGGAAAACAATTTTTATATGGGGTTATACAAGTACGATTTTTGACTATAAATAGTAATTGGAAATCTAAAAATATTTCCTACATCATAGTAGTTTTTTTATAATTTTTATACATTAAATAAATTAAATTATTTATGACATCATTATGATGCAACGATGACCTCATTATTTAACGATTTTAATAAAATGAAAATATAATGTACAATCCAAGGCTTAAAATTGTCCAAAGACTATTGGATGGGTAGATTTCGAACCCTTATCTCCTTATCCATTAATTATATAAGTTTGGGACCTTTAGAAGCCGAAAAGCATTGTATAATAATGTAATATTTCCTTACTTTCCAAGAGTGCCCCTCCTCTCCTCTTATAAAAGGCTCCCACCTCTACCACCTAATTCACACTTTCAAGCCATTTGGATCGGCCAAACTATGCCCAAATACTCTCCCAAATTCCCCCTCTTACTCCTAGAAGCCTCACTTTGGGCAAAACTCTTCCCAAGGAAGCCTTTGGATCAAATCAAAAAGAGTTACCCGATTTTAAGGTATTGTCTTCTCTAATGTTGTTTTGTCTTATTTTTCTTCCCCAACCCCCTAAAATATTTTTATTCATTTCTTTTGTAACAAAAACAGTATCCTCAATATACTAGGATGTTGTTATAAGAAGGATTCGAGCTACACTTACACACACCTACATCTAATGGTTAAAGAACATACTGTTTCTGTGGATGACGAATTTCTGCCTCACGAAACGATGATTGTTCAACACTCATATAACACCTTCAAAGGTGGCCATTAAGATGTAACTATATTTAAATATGATATATAATATGTTTATGTTTTACTTAAGCTTCTGTATTTTTCATTTATGGCATACCTTTATGATTTCCATTATGGGTAAACACGATATTTTCATTTTAGGAAGTGCGGACTACCGCCCCCTCAAAGTGATTTGAATCGTTAATACCATATGTGGGATGTATAAAGGATGGAGTAAATGGTATTATATGCTATATTATACTGTAATTATATTATACATTTATATCATTATGATTTCATTCCATTAAATACGAAATAGAAATGAATGTAGCGTTCATGTGTACGTACGACTTACCGTCTCCATGAACGGTGCATTTCATTTCTTACCTCTAAATGTTACGTAATATTATGAATGAATGTATATACTGGATATATATGATATATATGATAACTACATCATGAATATAATTCTGGATATAATGGATATTTCACCACATGAACAACTTGTAATTATAAGAAGTTTATTGTTGACTCAAGTACCAAAGATCGACAAAACGACTGTTATTAACTTAAATAATTACATAATGTTCATAACATTGTAATAAGTGATATAAAAAGGATAATGAAATTGAAAATGGTTCTTAATAAGGTAGATATTAACTCTAGTTTATTATTCAGGAGGTTAAAGAACGGTTGAGTGAAGTCGGTCACGAGGTAAGGGAATTTCTTAACCCAACTTCCATTCTTTGGGTTAATCTCTTACTTTCAAATTATGTCATGATATTATTATGTCCTATTTTGTATTTTTACTTTCTTTATGTGTTCCTATAGTGAATACACATAATAGATCTATTTTATTTTAAAAATGATCTTTTTAAGGACTTCGTCCCAATCCCCTTTCATTGAGGCATATTTGGTTTTATACACAACTTTCTTTTATACGGTGTATAAACCCCTTTGACTTTTATGTTTATTCAAAAGGAATCTTTTTTATACGAATCGTTTTACTAAACGACAAAAAGGGAATGTTTTTCTTTCCGTACTTATGTGGCGACAATGACTTCTCTACCGCCGTGACCATTATTTGAGTTTCGGCTTCCTCTACAAGCCATCATTTTTTTAATGAAAAATAAATACAAAGTTTTAACTTTATTTTATTTTGGTATTGAAAATTGTTTTGAAAGCGTTTTTATTATAGCAATGTGTTGTATTGATATCTTGTGATTGAAATGTGGAAATGTTATGTTTCCTTTATGCATGTTTTATGTGATACGATTATGTTATGGTTTATGATATGTTTAAACCTATTCATATGAGGAATGCATTGGACTTAACAAGTGACGGGTGGAGCCCGCTATAGCTCCTCGATGCATCGGTAGGTCTCATGAGACAACTAGATGTGGAATTGGCCGAGGCCCTTTCCCAATTTGATTTGTGATTTTGGCCGAGGCCTTAATCATTTTAGACGTCTTGGCCGAGGCCTTGACAAAATGTTTCAGAATGTATGGAATTATGCATTCCATCATTATGAAAGTGATTATTGATATTTCATGTGATTATTCGACCAGTAGAATATCCATGTGAATAAGTAAATGGCATTATCTCATTTTACTTTTTCCATATTATGTTGAAGTTCATGTTTAAAAGGCTTTTGTTTTAGTTATACATTGCCTTAAATTTTGATGTTTATTTATCAAAGCTTACGCAATATTGTTATCCTTACTGAGCATCTGAGCTCACCCCTTTCAATGTTTTAATATTTTCCAGGATGTGAAGAAGTATTTTATGAATGACCTTCAGGGATTTTCAGAAGAGGATATGAGTGTGGTCTATAGAGACTTTGTTATTAGTTTTTCACTTTATGATGTAATGTAAGACTTATGAATGTATCTAGTGTTTCCAAGGCTACTAAACTAATCGGTCTTTCAAGACTTGATTTTTTGTGATCATGCCAATGTTACGAAGTAATGCACCGACTCTGGGTAGCTGGGGTCGGGGCGCTACAGTTTGTATCAAAGGAAGTTTAGTACAAACCATGGAAGCTAGATTTAGACAAACTCTGATTAGAGCACGTAGACCTAAGATGAACTTTGAGGATTAGTATAGAAGAACTTCCTAGAATTTTGGTATTATAGAATGTAATGAGTTTTCCGAGAAATACATCCCTGTCTGGATACGAGCAGGTAGAGGCGGCTCTGGCACAGATGTACCTAGGGGTAAAACCTGAAAACACCGCTTTGAGCTAGACTCGAACGGGAACTGGTGCATGACAACGGGCCTTGCTGCACTCTTGGTTACGACACTCCCGGGGGATATTCTTAGGATAATTCCCATTTTCTTTACAAACCACTATGAAGGGTTACGAGTATATACTTCCTCAAAGAATAAATTTTTATGATTATGGATTATATCCATAATTAGTTCAATTTATGTTAAGTGTTTTACAAGTATGAAATTATGTATTTTGATTCATAAAGTAATCTAGTTTATGCCATTATTTAGAAATGACACCTAGTGGAAGGAATGGAAACCGTATCAATGCACGCACTTTGTGTAGGGATTTCCCTCCTGCTCAAGATAATTATGGTGGAGCTAGTGATACAACTGGTGATGATCAGCTTCTCACCGTATTGGGACAACTCACGCAGGTTATGAATAATAACCTTACTCGTTTGGAGCACCCTGATCCGCAACGTGGATGATCAATGTTAGACCGTTTCATGAGGCAACAACCACCAACCTTCAATGGGAGTACAAATCCTATAGTAACTGAGCAATGGATAAATTCCTTAGAGAAAATATTCCACGCCTTGGGGAGTAGTGAAAGGGAGAAGGTTGTCATGGCAGTCTACCGCCTCACTGGAGATGCCGATCAATGGTGGTCATTGATTCAAAACACAAAGGAAGATGATGAGGTATCAAATATGGAATGGAGGGAGTTCAAAGAGCTTTTCTTAGAAAAATAATTTCCACATGACAATCGAGTAGATATGGAAAGGAAATTTCTGAGTCTGAGGCAGAAGGAGGATGAGAATGTCGCAAAGTATGAGGCTAACTTTACAAGGTTAGCGAGGCATGCAGAATATTATATACATAACCCAAGAAGTAAGATTGATCGTTTATTTTATGGGTTAAAACAATTTCTCCGTCGAGCATTAGTCTCACAAACCTTATCGTCATACGAAGAGATTGTCTCATGTGCTATCAAGACAGAAAAGGAATTCTCTAAGTCTTATGACAACAAAGTAAAGAAAGAGAAGAAGAGAATGGTGGAACAAGAGACAGATAAAGGGAAAAAGGGAAAGAAGGATTTTCCGTTATGTGATAATTGTGGGAAGAATCACCCTGGTACTTGCCTAAAAGGAATGGGAGTTTGTTACAAATGTGGAGAAAAAGGTCACCAGGCTCGTGATTGTAAGGGAAAGAAAGAGGATATCAATGTTGAATGCTACAATTGTAGGGAAATGGGTCATTATGAAAATGAATGTCCTAAGCTTCAGGGAAACTTACCTCAGAAAAGGCCAATGGATCAAGGACAATCTTATGCTGTTACAACAGTTGAAGCGGAATATTTAATGTATTGGTGCTTTTGGACTCAAGGATTATATTCTGGTTATAAAAATAATGTGATATATATAAGGATTGTACTGAAGTACATGTTGATTTCATTATGGTTTTAATATGATTAAGGTAATCATATTTTTAGTATGTGACAATAAGAGAAACTTTTCTTTGTTTGGGGAATCTGATGTTACAATTGTTTTTGGAATTTAGAGATCTTTTAGAGAACGTTTGGACAGAGGTATTTTGGATAACTATAAAGGTTGGAATGGATTAAGTTGAACTTTGGATAGTATTGTTTAAGGTTAAAACATTTCTGAAGATTATTTTTGGAATATTATAATACTATAGTTTTAGGAAAAGGACAACATGCAGGGTGGGGCATAACCCGTCGCGTCGGACAAAGCTGCAGGAATCGAACCCACAACCATAGTGCGACATGCCTTTATTTCCTACCACTAGCCTACAGGAAGTCCCTGGTTATTAAAAAATAATTTTACTAATCTAAATGGTATGTGTTAACATTTGGAACCTTATACAATTAGGATAAGTATAATATTTTTGAGTTCTATTATCTTTTTGAGTGAAAGATGAGTTGAAGGTTGAAACTCTAATTGTCAAGCATAAATATATATATACCTATCTCTTATTCAATTAATAAATTAATTATTAAACTTTAGTAAAGGGATATTAAAACAAAAAATGTGTTATCCTAATACCTTATGTCTTGTTGAACTGATGATATTTTAAATCAACATAGATTGAAGGCTTTGAGGCCCTCAATTTGACAGTTGATTGTGATTGATGACCTCAATCACTCCCTACAAATATTTACGTTTTTCCTCCAATTATATGTCTCTAATTGCCACCAATGTTCTCCTAACCGAGATCATAATTGGGTGGTGAATTTTTCATTTCCCTTTCCCTCTTCTTAAGGCTAAATTTTATTAATCTTATTTCCGATGTGGGTTTTCCACAAAGGGATTTTCTATTTTCAACCTTTTATTTTCCAAGAAAAATTTCAAATTGCAAGGACGCAATTTATTGAAGGAGGGGAGAATGTAACACCCCTAGCTTCCATGATACGCTTCTCATTCAATAATGCAATAGCTTGCATTGTACACAACTTCGAGTTCTAACACACCGCGAATAATCCAAGTAGCCATTATGAATAGTAATAACCACTTTTTAAATTTATAGAAATTTTATATTTCAAAATGGACTTCATTTTTGTATTCCTAATATTGAAATTATCTTATGTTGAATTTTTTGTAATTTTCTGAGAACTTCCAAATTTGTATGAATAGTGAAAAATACTTAAAAACAGCTTTTTTAATCAAAATAATTTATAGTGATAAATTATTCTATTTAGTGGTTTTAAAGTATAATTAGAATTTATTTTTACCATTTTATCCAATGGTGGTCATTATAATTAATTTAACATTGAAATTGAACATAAACAATTGCCAATCTTTTGATATAAATTGTTTCTTAAAAACACGCTATTTGTTGTGACACCGGGAATTAATTATAAAATTAATTAATGCAACATATATGTTTGGAATTTTTTAAAATAGAAATAATTTTTGAATTCGGAATATCAATTATAGCTTAGGGTGAAATTTTGGCATTGTTCTGAAAAACTTCAATTTTTGATGAATAGTGAAACCACTAAGTGGTAGTTAAATAACTGATTTTTCGTTTAAATGAAATATTACCACTTCTGTGATTTGATTTTCAAAAATCCGACATACATGGTTGTCATTAAGAAGTAAAATGTGGTTCAATGAGATTAAAATAATTTTTGGTGAATAGTAACTTTTAAGTTCTTAATTGCGATTAGTGGTAATTAGGGTAGTTTAAGGTAAAAATAATGCTTTAATAATATGAAATGACCTAGAAACATGTCCTAACCTTATTGTATGTGTCATGGCAGACCAATACAAGCCATGGGTCAACTTGGGGACCCCATGGAGCCACTTTGGCTGGGAAATGACATAAATAACTTTTTATTTAATGTTAAAGTAAAAATGACACAAACATGAGTTATTTTACAAAAACAATTTTTATATGGGGTTATACAAGTCCGATGTTTGAATATAAATATTCATTGGAAATCTAAAAATATTTCCTACATTATAGTATTTTTTTATAATTTTTATACATTAAATAAATTAAATTATTTATGACATCATTATGATGCAGCGATGACCTCATTATTTAACGATTTTAGTAAAATGAAAAGATAATGTACAATCCATGGATTACACTTGTCCAAAGACTATTGGATGGGTATATTTCGAACCCTTATCACCTTATCCATGAATTATATAAGTTTGGTACCTTTAGAAGCCGAAAAGCATTGTATAATAATGTAACATTTCCTTACTTTCCAAGAGTGCCCCTCCTCTCCTCTTATAAAAGGCCCCCACCTCTACCACCTCATTAACACTTTCAAGCCATTTGGATTGGCCAAACTCTGCCCAAATACTCTCCCAACTTTCCCCTATTACTCCTAGAAGCCTCACTTTTGGCAGAACTCTTCCCAAGGAAGCCTTTGGCTCAAATCAAAAAGAGTTACCCGATTTTAAGGTATTGTCTTCTCTAATGTTGTTTTGTTTTATTTTTCTTCTCCAACCCCCTAAACTCTTTTTATTAATTTCTTTTGTAACAAAAACAGTATAATCAATATACTAGGATGTTGTTATAAGAAGGATTCGAGCTACACTTACACACACCTACATCTAATGGTTAAAGAACATACTGTTTCTGTGGATGGCGAATTTCTGCCTCACGAAACGATGATTGTTCAACACTCATATAACACCTTCAAAGGTGGCCATTAAGATGTCACTATATTTAAATATGATATATAATATGTTTATGTTTTACTTAATCTTCTGTATTTTTCATTTATGGCATACCTTTATGATTTCCATTATGGGTAAACGCGATATTTTCATTTTAGGAAGTGCGGACTACAGCCCCCTCAAAGTGATTTGAATCGTTAATACCATATGTGGGTTGTATAAAGGATGGAGTAAATGGTATTATATGCTATATTATACTGGAATTATATTATAAATTTATATCATTATGATTTCATTCCATTAAATACGAAATAGAAATGAAAGTAGCGTTCATGCGTACGTACGGCTTACCGTCTCCATGAACGGTGCATTTCATTTCTTACCTCTAAATGTTACGTAATATTATGAATGAATGTATATACTGGATATATATTATATATATGATAACTACATCATGAATATAATTCTGGATATAATGGATATTTCAACACATGAACAACTTGTAATTATAAGAAGTTTATTGTTGACTCAAGTACCAAAGATCGACAAAACGACCGTTATTAACTTAAATAATTACATAATGTTCATAACATTGTAATCAGTGATATAAAAAGGATAATGAAATTGAAAATGGTTCTTAATAAGGTAGATATTAACTCTAGTTTATTATTCAGGAGGTTAAAGAACGGTTGAGTGAAGTCGGACACTAGGTAAGGGAATTTCTTAACCCAACTTCCATTCTTTGGGTTAATCTCTTACTTTCAAATTATGTCATGATATTATTATGTCCTATTTTGTATTTTTACTTTCTTTATGTGTGTATATAGTGAATACACATAATAGATCTATTTTATTTCAAAAATGATCTTTTTATGGACTTCGTCTCAATCCCCTTTCATTGAGGCATATTTGGTTTTATACACAACTTTCTTTTATACGGTGTATAAAACCCTTTGACTTTTACGTTTATTCAAAAGGAATCTTTTTTATATGAAGCGTTTTACTAAACGACCAAAAGGGAATGTTTTTCTTTCCGTACTTATGCGGAGACAACGACTTCTCCGCCGCCGTGACCATTATTTGAGTTTCGGCTTCCTCTACAAGCCATCATTTTTTTAATGAAAAATAAATACAAAGTTTTAACTTTATTTTATTTTGGTATTGAAAATGGTTTTGAAAGAGTTTTTATTATATAAATGTGTTGTATTGATATCTTGTGATTGAAATGTGGAAATGTTATGTTTCCTTTATGCACGTTTTATGTGATACGATTATGTTATGGTTTATGATATGTTTAAACCTATTCATATGAGGAATGCATTGGACTTAACAAGTGACGGGTGGAGCCTGCTATAGCTCCTCGATGCATCGGTAGGTCTCATGAGACAACTAGACGTGGAATTGGCCGAGGCCCTTTCCCAATTTGATTTGTGATTTTGGCCGAGGCCTTAATCATTTTAGACGTATTGGCCGAGGCCTTGACAAAATGTTTCAGAATGTATGGAATTATGCATTCCATCATTATGAAAGTGATTATTGATATTGCATGTGATTATTAGACCAGTAGAATATCCATGTGAATAAGTAAATGGCATTATCTCATTTTACTTTTCCATATTATGTTGAATTTCATGTTTAAAAGGCTTTTGTTTTAGTTATAAATTGCCTTAAATTTTGATGTTTATTTATGAAAGCTTCCGCAATATTGTTATCCTTACTGAGCATCTGAGCTCACCCCTTTCAATGTTTTAATATTTTCCAGGATGTGAAGAATTATTTTATGAATGACCTGCAGGGATTGTCAGAAGAGGATATGAGTGTGGTCTATGGAGACTTTGTTATTAGTTTTTCACTTTATGATGTAATGTAAGACTTGCGAATGTATCTAGTGTTTCCAAGGCTACTAAACTAATCGGTCTTTCAAGACTTGATCTTTTGTGATCATGCCAATGTTACGAAGTAATGCACCGACTCTGGGTAGTTGGGGTTGGGGCGCTACAATAATAATTATTCTCTCAAGTTAATAATAGTTTTCCATATGTTGAGGCTGATTTCGGGCACACAATCATCTAAAAATGCCTCTATAATTCATTATTGAGGGGTGGATAAAGGCTAGAACATTATTTCTATTTCATCATTAGTCATCTATTTCCTCATGTTTGTCACTTTATCCAACCCTTTATTTATAGGTACCTCAACCTAGTCTGACCACAATGTACACTTTCCAACATATTTTTCATGAGCAGTGATATTGGTTTGGATTTACTCTATTATGTTTGAATACAGGTGATCTAGATTAGGTTAAAATAATGGATGGTTCCATGGGATTTATTTGAGATGGGAAAGGATTTCACTTTCCAAGTACAATGCATCATACATGGAAGGAATTTTTTCCATGTTCCTCATGGTAGGATGGATTTCTCATCACTACATCACCATGGGGGACCCTTTTGAATTTTTGAAATACTACTATATAAATACACTTCACAACCAGTACCATCATGAGGAATAAAACCATGATGGATTAAATCAAGGGGAATAACCTCTTTCTATCTGATCTTTTTTCCATTTAGATGGATTCTGTTAATCTTATCAATAAATGGGATCTCAAGACTGATCAGATTATGGTCATTAAGAATGTACTCATGGTGAAGGTTCCAAATAAAAATTACTAATACTACCCACATAATTTGATAACAGGAGAGTGGGATCTTGAGTTTCCAATGATAATAATTTTAGGTCCTAAATAACACCATCATTGAGTACAACAAGATCCAAGATTGTCTTTTTGTCTTCCAATTATCTTTTCTCAAGTTTATTAGTGGATTAATTTTTACAAGTGATTGGGGACACTTTTTGGGGTAAATGTTTTTCATGGTCAAAATCTTGTCTAACTAGCTCCTGTGTGGATGCCAGAATTTTCTGGAAGGCTTCTGGAATTTTTGAAGGGGTTTGTTCCTACCTCATAATGTCCATTGAAATACAAATATTGCCTCATATTGATACATGTGTATATTACCCATTCCATTTTCCTTATATCATGGAAATTTTGACCCCCAACCCTCATTCATAAGAGAATAGGTGTGTATCTACTTTGGGGTGACATGTTGAGGAGCTACCCCATTTGTGGGGATAGAGCTATGTGTCCATCCCCTTGTGCTATTTTTGCCACCATTATGATGTCCAAGAAAGTCTTTAGGATGTCGGTATGGATTTTCATCTTCCCCTTCACTATTATCCATATATGTATTGTGACTTTACTGACTAGAAGAAGGATATATTCCCATTCAACATTTGGAGAAAGGGAATGTTATTGATCTTTTCCTATCTTTCCATACAATGGATACATAAATTACTCTTGTGTGGGTGAAGAGAGTTGGTTCTAACCCTATTTATCATCAAAACATTCCCACTAACTTATCTGGGTGTTTTTAGACTAAAATTGATGGTATTCGGGAAGATTGTAGGTAGGTGTGAGCCCATGCTTACTGATTTCATCATTATTTGTTTAGTGGGATTATTTGGGTACTGTTAGATGGGTAATTTTTTAATATTTGTGGTCGAAGGGATGTATTTATTATTGTTTATTTTTGGCCATTAGATTTGAAAAATAATTCTTCCTTAAATGAATCCATGAGAATCTATTTTCATGAGGAGTGAGATAAGGTGTGTGTGTGTTCCGACATGTATTTTCCACCAAATTTGGTTTGTGGTCTTCTTTGGATGGGTGAAGGGTGTGGACTTTCTCCCTTTTGGCTGGTCACTACCCCTTATGGGTTGTCTTTCATGACCAAGTCTTGGTGACCTGGTGCAGTTGACCAAGGACAACATCATTATCATGCTGAGGGATCACTATTTCATGGTGTTAGTGGTAGAGATAACTTGTAGGAGCCCTTAGTAAGGAGCCCTATGTCTTCTATATGACGTTTTATGTTGCCTCTTAATCCACCTACGTAATATATGGGAGGGAATTGTTGTCATGTTTCAGGGATGATCTCTTAATATGTTTGAATATAGAGATTGATTATGCTTATTTGTGGACCAATGGCCATCAGTGACTAGAAAATAGGTGGGGATTAGTGCGCTAAAGGGAATGTTGGGAGGACTATAGTGTTAGGATAGTGACATGTTGATGATACTCCAAGACCATTATGCTAGATACATAGTATTAAAGATGTTTGGTTGTGATGGATTCCTCTTCTTTGATGAAGAACCGACATAAATAGTAGTTGGGATGTACACTTTAAAAACTGGAAGGGTTCCGTTGGATCAAATGAATTCTTGAGACAAAGTGACTAAATATAAGACAATAAAAAACATGAAAAACAAATCAAGGAAGCTTCTCATTTGTATTAACACATTCTTGATTGATTTTTTTCTTTGGACCTATTTCATTTTGAGAGTAAAAGGGAATTGATAGGTGAGTGACACTATCATCATGTTTAAGTATTCATGTCGGGTTAATCTCTTTTTTATTATGATGGAAAGTTTATCTCTCGATGGTTGATTGAAGGCGGTTGAGTTTTGTGAAATCACTCACATTGAGTTCACTATTTATGAATGGTTTATAACAGGTTTTTTCATAAACCCCAAAACGACCAATGATTCTATATCCTAGAGGGACCTACTTTGCAAAGGCATGTGCTCATTATAATGTTTTTCCAACATTTCTTAATAACTTACATTGGTCAAGAGTGTTGGAGTTTGCGATCATCATACCCTTTTGGGATTGTTATTGCATACTATGGAATCTCTTATTGATTTAAGATATGTTCATAAATCCATCATTAATTCTCATGTATGGCATGGGTGAACATAGAATTAGTAATAAATTATTAGCATGTATGGAGCATTTAATCCTTTGTATGTAATCAAGGATGTTCATCAATAGAGACATATGTATCTATCAAATGTTCTCCACCAATGGTGTCTTCTTATGTACTTATTAGAGATTCATTGGTCATTATTATATTGATGCTAGTTTTCTAGCCACATAGTGGGGAACTCTTGTGTGTATTTTCATCTTGGGAGAAACTTGTTATTGGGAAATTGGGATTGTACCCATGAAATGAGTTTCATATGTATCCCCACAAGAGGAATCAGGAACCATTCAGTTCAGTGAAACTTAATAGGGATCATGATATTTTAAGGTCATGTGATATATACTGAACTATGTGGTTTAAAATCATGCAGAAAAGGAAATCTAGGAGAAATGTTACTAGTCAATGTTTGTTGTGGGACATACGCCAATGATTCTTAATGAACATGGAAGGAACATGGATTCCCAAGTTGAATAAAACCCTATTAGGGATGTGGCCTATAAAGAATTTGATTGATTTGGGGAATTGTGTTTGGATCATAGGGAGGCTTCCAACATATCCCATTTATAGGGGAATCAAATCCCACATGTATTGGTTTTTAGGACCTACACCTATTGAGACCCTCAAGTTTGTCTTACATGGTAGTATTTATCTTTGAGAGGTGTATGATGGAGCTCATTCATGAAAATTATGCCCTGTGAAGGAATATATGAAGGATTCTCTCAAATAATAGTGGTTTGGAGAGTTATTTAGGGATTTCACCTAATTAGGATCCCCATTGAGCTTGGGCCTTATGTAGGAATCCTACATATCTTGATTATAGAAGCAATCAGAGTTCTCATAGTTCAATTTTTTTTTACTTACACACTTTGGTTGCCACTGAATGGGGGTCATGTGGATATCATGATTACTAAAAACCTATAAGACCATGTGAGTCATTATCAATGTAATAAACAATAGGAATCAGATGATCTAAGTTACTACACAATATTATTTTCCCTGAGTCGGGATACATGGCCTTGTGGACTCATGACTAGGGAGGCACTCTGAAAGAAGGGGAGAGGAATATCTGAATGAAGGTTCTCCTCTAAAACATGCATCATACTATGTATATTTCATGATTTTGCCTAGAATTTTCTTCCACATTAGTTGCATTTATTCATTCTTTAATGTGAGGGACAAGAGGAAGTTAATTATATAAAAAACCACATGATTCTCATCCTCCACTGGTGGAAGAGGATGGGGTGATAAGAGATGGGAGGAGCTCCAGTGGACATCACCACTTTGATATTTATATCTAGGATAATCATATCATAATAACCACACGATAAAACCTAATAGTTGAAATGGATAAATATGGACCCATCCCTCAAGAAATTATCAGTTCCAAATTTAAGAGGGATTCCCTAAAAATGGTTCCGTATCGAGAGAGGAGGATCTAATTCCATGTCAGTAGTAAAATGCAAGAATTATACTCTCCCTACATTATTAGAACTAGAGGCTCCAAGTTTCAGAAATGATAATGGGAGGAATGATTCATCACAGTTATGCATGATACTAGGAACCCTCTATCTCCTTCAATGGGACTGGGTTCCTCTTGATCATGGGAATGAAAATCAACATAAAACTAGAAAATCATAAAAATTTGGTAGAAAAATTTCATGAAAACTCTAACCATAATAATAAAAATCCAATGGAAGACATGATTTATTTCCCCATTTCATGGTATTTCATGTATTGAGGAAACGTTGGAGGTTTAAATTTGGTTCCAATCGGGAAAGGGAGCCAAATGAGGAGAGGTCCTTCGATGGGTGGGATGAAATAGGGCCTGATAAATGGCTTGCATATGGTAGAGGAATCGGCAAACCAAGGGGGAATCATATAGGGTGTAGGCCTCAGAGAACTAAGGAGGTCCACATAGGTAGGAATGTGTGAACCAAATGAACTTTTATTATGCAGTCTTTGGATTACCAAGGGAGGTTCACACAGATAAGCTTGTACAAACCAAGGTTCCTTGGGTAACAGACCTCCTAGGAAGTAACACTTGGGTGAATATCTTCTCAAGTACTCATGGGTCTTCAGAGGTTATCCCATATCTATCTTTCATAGATAACTAAATAGTGGTAGGTACTTCATGCTAGCGTTCCACATCCATGGAGAAAGGGGATCCTTATGCAGGTGTTACATGTTTTCAACCCTGGGAGGACATTAGTTTTACCATCCCCTTTTAATTCCATATTATGTATTTTTTGGAGAAGTACCTATAATATTTTGGAGGGCCTTACAAAATGTCAAGGGTTATCAGAGGGTTGGGAGGTCTTCAAGAAGTTTAATCTATGAAAATCAAGACCCTGAGGTCCTATTTATAAGAAAACATGGGACCCTAGGTGAAGGTATTATTTCGCTCATGTGTTCCTCAAAGGGATTACACATTGGCTAATATAGAATTTAGTCAATCAGGATAACGTGAAGGTACACTACACACCAACATATCCCAAGGGTTCTTGTGTGAAGGGTCTTTGGTGTGTTTTTGATCCTTTTCCTTTTTCATTTATCTTCTTCTATTCCATTTATTAATTTTTTTGGGACATAATTTCTTCCACGCGGAAAACAATGTTTTTATATTTCAATGTTTTAAAGGAAAATCATAGCATGTTTAGACTGGTTTTAAGGGTTTTAAAAATTTAATTTTCGTTCATTGTGTCGTACATATAATGTATTAATCATATTATGACACAATTATGTGTGAAAAAACATATGATGATATTATGTAGTATTTAAAAAAATTAATGTGGTTTCACAGTTGTTATACTCTAACAACCTATTCTTTTCTATACATTAATTATTTTTTTTATTTTATAAAAAACACACCATACAAACAAAAAAGACCAAATGGACATGTTTCATTATTTAACTAGACATATAGTTTCATTACATGAAATAGGAGTATGACAACATTATTTAAAACTCAAGTATATCCTCTTAAAATTCCAATGCTCTTCAAAAAACGCATAGGATAATATAAGGATGTATATAATAAAAGGAGTAAGATGTAGGGAATACTATGTGTATAATAAAAAAATAACATATTAAATTTAATACATGTTATTTAAAAATAATATCATGTTTATATAAAAATGGAGATAATCGTAAAAAGTAACATCAGATCATAGAATAAGATGATAGAATCAAGTTAACATAATAATATAAAAACAATATCAACAACTACATCATAAGAAAAGTTCAAGTATGATCACCAATATATCATAACATAGTGTTATTAGGATAACCTCTAATGATCCCTAAATGGTATCTCATGAGATAAAAAGCAATACCCAATTCATTTTTGGATGATATAATTTAAGTCCCACCCATCACTTTCAAATCACGTGTTTGCATTTGCGTGACACATAGACCATAAAAGATAATAAACCCATTCATTAAATTTAATGACATGATAGTAGATTTTGGGTAACATAGATAGAAGTATAAAATCAATTAATTATTGGTACATCATGGTTACTACCCTTTAGTGTGAATTAGGAACCCAAATATTTGGAATCGAAATTCACATGATAATATTAACTTCACAAAAAATATTCAAATGGGTTCATGAATGCATTTAATAAGAGAGAAATTTTATCACTGATTATATTTACAAAATAAGGAAAAAAGGTACGAATAAAAACCCATTCTATCCTAAATAATTGGATATCGAGTGACATAATACAAATATTGATCTTGAATAAAGTGGGGAGAATCCATTTACCATGATAGAGCTCTTCTAAAAGAAACAGAGGACCATATTAAGGGAATGGTACCACCATGGAAGTGCTTCAAAGAGTTATAGGGAGAGGAAATTGTTTCTCAATGTATTTTGAGTACATTGGAGTGGAATGTTCAGGGTGGATTTATTGAATAATAGTGTAACAACCCAAACTTTTACTAATGAAAATTCATCTTGATATAATTAAATATATTATTATGTAAGATGGTTATATAAAACATATGAACTGATTTTTTTATGTTTTTTTTAATTTTAAAATACTATTATTAATTGTTACCATTGATAATATATCCATTTAATAGTGATCACATGATTAGTATAAATATAGGGATTTAACAAATCCAATTTACCCAGACAAAGGAAGCGATATACTAATCTAGTAGAATTTCTCAATAAGAACCCCATTTGTTGGAGCTCAAAAAGGAGGTGGAATCACTGGGATTCACTCTGAAAAAAATCCTAAGGTGAGCTTCAACGCGTTAAGCTTGAACGAAACTGCCTACGGGAGAAGTGGATGTTGATAGAGATTACCACTCAAGTGATGTTATCAGAACCACCCCATGAGTCTGTCACCGATGCACACCTTACCCATAGGTCATATGTGGGTGTTATAAGGGGTTATGTAACAAGACCCTAGTACTATGATTATGTGAATTATTTTTGTATAGAACAAAGAATAAACATTCATTTTATTATTGTTACCTTGTAAATAGTTTTTAAAGAACAAATAATATTTTTAGTTAATATTCAATTGAGAAATATATTTTGATGAATTTAAAGATTTTTAAATTAAATAATATTTTAATAAAATATTATTATCAAATTAACTTTTATCACATATAGATGATCATATAATTTGAATGAATACAATTGTAATTTTTATAAAGGTTTGATAGCTGTTTTTTTTCAAAACCCATGAATTTAAGATAAATGAAGGTTTTTATATAAAAAGTAAAAATTCACATTTTAAGAAAATTATTTAGATAAAATTTATATTATTTTTGGAATCAGTACATCAAAATTATCCAACGGTGAATTTTTCATAATTTTATGAGACAGTAAAACTTTTGGGTAAAACTTTAATATCATTTAAACATATAATGTATTTTATGACATAAAAATGAACCAATAGTGATGTAATAAAATAATATAAAAATAATGATCTGAAAATATATTCTTGAACTCTAAAATAACGTAATTTTAATTTGTTCGATAAATTTTATACTGCCTTAGTGGGCCCTTCAAGACTTATAAAACATTTTAACTTTTAAAATGATTTCCTTGAGGGTGTGACCCACCACCACATAAGAAAGCAAAATATTCTAATATGTCCAGACATTAGATTTATAAAATAATTTTTTCTAATCCCATTTTGAGAAAACCGTTGGAAAAAACCATGGGTAGTTTTGTGGTTTTGATTAGTTTAATGTGTGGTCCCCAAAACATAAATAATAAAGAATTCCCTCTCTTTTCCTATATAAACCCACCCATGATCCAACTTTCTCTTAAATCATAACCTATGGAGCTCGGAAAACTAATTAAATCATCTCTCTTGAATCCTCCCAAGGTTCCCCAATCTCCCAAGAATCGTCTCTGAAGCCCCTCCTAAGCCTTTGGGATCACAATTCCAAGTAAGAGATTTCTTCATTTCTCATTTTTTCTAAATATTTTTATAACTTTATACCCTTTTTTATTTAAAAATGTATGGGTATGATTTAAAACCTCCCCCATACTTCCCTCATTACGTTTTAATGATGATATTCCTCTTTCTCTCTCATCAATGCCTCCCATGTACACCTGTGACCATTTCAAAATTTCGTAAGGAATTTATCTCTTATCATTTAAATTCATGCAATTCTTTTATATTATGCATATAAATTAAATTACATATATAGGGACATGTATATATATGACCCCCTTAAATTCTATTTCATGTATATATGATGAGATACCCCTTTCTCTCTCATCAATCATTTTTATGAATTCTTATGTCACACTGTTATGCTGCCGAAATTGCACCATGATTTTCCAAGGAAAAGTCATTATGTAGTGAATACCAGGACTATTTCTCTATCAAGGGTATTCAAATTCATGAAAATTTAATTATTGATTATAAAGTTTCATGTATTAATTACACATTCCTTTATCATGGAATAAATTATTATGTTTAATGAATCCATGTTGTATGATCTATGTGGCACACTTATGCATGAAAGGAAATGATTTAGAAGGGTGCGCCCTGATAGCACTTCAATGCATTGAGTAAAGATTAATACCATGATACATAAAGTTATATGAGGGTTTACTCATGTTAATTAAAGATAAATGAGGGTTTACTAATTCTCTATGTGAAATGAGACCTGGCTCATGCTAATATCATGTTAAATGTTATTGGCACATTTCCAAGTTATGATAATCATGCTATATCATGCCTTTATGTTCATGTTTCTTTTATAATATATTGATATTATTATTTCCAAACATGTATTCTATTATTCATGTTATGAATTGTTTACTCCCTTACTGCTCTTTATATCTCTCCCTATTCTTAAGGATGTTCTCAGGTTCTCCCATGCAATGCTAACCACGAAAATATGTTTGTGGTCATGTAAACATACTTTTCAATAAAGATGTGTATTTCATGTTTTAAGTTGTTATTTAAGTTTTTAATCTCTAAAGACATTAAACCTCTTGACATTATGTGTTGTATCAAGTGAATAGTTTATTTAATAACTCATTTTTAAGTGTGTAATAAAGAGTAGTGTTGTTATAGTTTGTATGAGAGGATAAGTTTAGTTATTTTTGGGTTTAGGATTAGAAAACCGTAGTTAAAGCCTTATAGATAAAACTAATTATAATAAAAACATCCCAAAATATTGGTGAGTATTGGGTAAGTGGATTATCAAGAAAATACATCCCTATCTAGAAATGAGTAGGTAGAGACGACTCTGGTATCGATGTATTTGTGGGTAAAACCCGAAAACACTGCTTTGAGCTAGACTCGAATGAGAATTGGTGCACAATATTGGGGCTTTATGCACTCTGGGTTACAACACTCCTAGTGGATATGATTTGGTAAATTTATATTCTTAGTATGTACCATTATTAAGGGAATTAAAAAAAATTCCCCTAAGAATATATGTTTGTAAGTAGATCATAGATAACATAGATTGAAGCCTATAAATTCATAAGTTAAGGAAATAAAAGTAATTTATATGTTACCCCTTTTTTACTTTGTATTCCCCTTTAAGTATTACCCCAAACTTTCCTTTTATTCCATATAATGGCCATTAATAAGTGGACTCTGGCAAACAACTAATGTGAAAATCAATGTGATGATTGTTCTAATGAGGTGCCCAATCTGATGGGAGTGAGAATCACAAACTTTGTCACGATACTCTATTAGATAACTCACATTTTGAATAGAAAAATGGGTCAAGAGGAACGTTCAACCCCCCTATGAAAGAAAAAGTCGCAATCGAGATATTCATGAGATAGTGGCCTCCTACTTTTAATGGATCATCTGATCCCTCAATCTCCGAACAATGGATTAAATCCATTGAGAAGATCTTTTCTATCCTTCAATGTTCTGAACAAGATAATGTACTTATGGATGCTTATTTTATAGAGGCTGAAGCTAATCAATGGTATTCATTGTTAAAAAATATGAAGCCTTAGGTGGAGATCGAGGCTTTGGAATAGAAGGATTTATGGAAAATGTTTTTCGAAAGATATTTTCCTCACACTCTCTGACTTAATATGGAAAGGGACTTCCTTGCCCTCAAGGAAAATGACAATGAATCCATAAGAGCGTAAGAGGAAAACATCACAAGGCATGTATGATATGACTCCCTCTTTTTCATTACCCCCAAATGATAAGATAACCTCTTTTTTTGTGGTCTAAAACCTAGCCTATAGAAATCCCTAGAGATCCATGACTTTGAGAGCAATGGGAAAATTGTTTGAAGTGCCCTCAAAGTTGAGATGGACATCAGCGAATCTCTAGGGTATCATGGGGATACGAAGAATAAGTTGGAAATTAATTCAGGTGTTCTGATGGATAAATACAATGGTGCTAAGAAAATCCATCATCCCACTTGCCAATGGTGTGGAAAGAAGCCCACCAAAAATTTCCTGAAGGGGATAAGGAAATGCTTTTGGTGTGGATGTGAAGGGCACCTGGAAATTAACTATCAGAAAAAAACCTGCAGCTATGAAAAAGGAGAGTAATGCTCGGCTCCACCCTCAACGTATTTTTCATTTCTTCAACTACACAGAACTAGGGCACTTCTCAAACCAGTTCTCTTATCCAAGGGTTTTCAGAGGCAATCAACAAACTTCAAGGCAGCAAAGGAGATATTTCTCCATCACTACCACTGAAGTGAACCCCAACATTGAAGTGGTGATATATAAAGAAGTTATTCATTCAATAATAGCGAAAATAATTTTTGATTCTAGTTCTATGAATTCTTTTATATCCATAAAGTTAAGTAAAACAATCTCAACACCACAAAAAATCATCGATGTAAAGATGTCGGTGAGTATGGAAAATGGGACAATCATTTCATCCCATGAATATAACCCATCCCCTATCATAATTTTTGGATTGAACTTCCCAAAGAACGTCTTCATACTCTCTTTGGTTAAATTTTATGTAATTATTGTCATGGATTGGATTTCCTTCTATAGAGCCAACATAAATTTTTGTGAGAGGGAAATCACTCTCCATATGGAGAATCGACTTCCAATTCTGTACAAGTGCATGGAGGAGGATACATATTTTTTAGAGCTGTCATATTAAGCATGGATATTACTGCCCTGTGAGAACACATATCTTAGTCAGATGATTGAGTCTATGGAAGAAACCATCCTTGAAGACATACCTGTTGTGATGGAATTCGCTGAAGTGTTTCCTGAGAAATTTCTCGGTCTTCCTCCAAGAATATATGTTTAATTCTCAATTGATCTTATACCTAGGGCATTTCCAATCTCTAAAAGTCCATATATAATGGCTATTTTAGAGATTTATGAGATAAATAAACAACCACAATAGAATCTGGATAAAGGGATTATACTCCCAAGCGCTTCACCATGGGGTGAACCGGTCCTCTTCTTCAAGAAGAAGGATGTGTCAATGCACCTTTTCATTGATTATCGTGAGCTCAAAAAATCATGATAAAGAACATGTATCCTTTTACCCGAATTGATGACTTGATTGATCAGCTACGTGGAGAACAATACTTCTCCAAGGTGGATTTGTGGCTGAGATATTACCAAGTAAGGGTGAAGAAGGAGTATATCACCAAGACTACTTTTCAAAAAAGATACATGTAGTATGAATTCATAGTAATGCCTTTATGACTCACTAATGCTACAAAAATCTTCATGGAATTGATGAATAGTGTATTTAGAGATTACCTTTAAAATTTTTTGGTAGTCTTTATAGATGATATTCTAATACACTCCAAAACAAAGGCGGATCATGAGGAGCATCTAAGCACTATACTAGAGACCTTGAAAAATGAGAAGATCTTTGAAAAATAAAGTGTAATTTATTGTTAAAGGAGGTCATATTCTTGGGTCATATCATCACAGGAAATGTGATACCTATGGATCCTTCCAATATATCTACAATTGAGGGATGAATGAGGCTAACATCAATGAAGTATATTAGTAGATTCTTGGGGTTAGCTGAATATTATCGCTGATTTGTGAGAAATTTATCATGATTTTCAAACCCTCTTATCATTCTTACTGGAAAGGGATTCATGTTTTCTTGGAGTGATTAATGCGAAGAGAGATTCATGGAGTTGAAATTGGGGTTTATCATTGAAACTGTGCTTATATTACCCCAAGTGGAGAACTTATTGTGGTTTTCCGTGATGCTTTGAAGAAGGTCCTAGACTGTGTGTTGATGAAAAATGAAAAACTCATTGCCTGTGCTTCAAGTAAATTGAATGTTCATGGGAAAAACTATCCAACACATGATCAAGAGTTGGCTGTAGTGATTTTCAATTTAAAAATTTGGCGACATTACCACTTTGGGTAGAAGTGTGAAATAGATACGAACCAAAAAATACTCAAGTATATATTTAAATAGAAAGAGTTGAACATGTGACAATGATGATGGTTAGAGGAGATCAAAGACTATGATTGTTCAATAAATTACCACCATGGGAAAGTGAATAAGGTGGCAGATTCTCCAAGTAGAAAGTGTCCAATTATTCTATCATTGATGGGAGTCGAAAAGGATCCAATCTTATTATATTTGATTAATATGGACATGGGAATAATATATAAGGGAACATTATCAATCTTTTCACAAATGATTGCTCAACTGCCTCTTTTAGAAATATTAAGGGATGCTCAGAAGGATAATGTGGGAATTTAGATGAAAGTGGAATCTATCAGAAAAGGGAAATCCTTGGAGATCAATGTTGATGAAGAAGGAGTTGTGAGATTTTGATCAAGACAATGTGTTCCATTAAATCTGGAGTTAATGAAATAATTCTTGGATTATGCACATAGTTCAAATTTCTCCATTCACCTAGGAAATTAAATGATGTATCAAGATCTCCAAGAGCTTTATTGGTGGGATAACAAGAAGAAGGAGATCACTGAGTATACTTAAAAGTTCATGGTTTGTCAGCAAGTGAATCCGGAGTGGAAGAAGTCTAAGGGGACGATGCAATTGTTAACCATACCAACATGAAAATGAGAAAATATCACCATGGACTTTGTCATTGAACTTATGAATACATCTAAAGGAAGAAATGCTATCTAGGTTGTTTTGGATTTTCTTACATAGACTGCACACTCCATTACAATTTGAGTGGATTTTTCATTGGATCAACTTGTAAGGATATACATCATAGAAGTGGTAAAGCTACATGTAGTACCACTATCAATTGTTTTTGATCGAGATCCAAGATTGACCTCTATGTTCTGGATGAGTCTTCAACACGATCTGAATACTGAGATGAACATCAGTATGGCTTATCATCATCAAAATGATGGCCAATCTGAGCAAACTATCCAAACACTTGAAGAAATATTGAGAGCATGATCAATGGACTTCAAAGGAGGATGGGATCAAAATCTTCCTCTAATTGAGTTCTCTTACAAAAATAGTTTCCACCCAAGCATCCCAATGGTTCCTTATGAAGCCATTTATGGGAATAGGTACAGAACACTAACATGTTGGGATTATGTTGGGGAGATAAAACTCTTTGGTCTATAAATTCTTGATGAAATGGTGGGGAATGTTAAGACTATCCAACAGCACATTAAAGCTACTCCGAGTCGAAAAAAGATATATGTTAAAAATAATCGATGAGACCTGGAGTTTGATGATGGAAACATTGTATTCCTACACATTTCACCCTAGAAGAGATTTATTAGATTTAGAAATAAGGGAATGATTAGTCCATGGTATATATGCCCTTTTGAGATACTTGATTGCATTTGAGTAGTGTCCTATCGAATAGAATTCCTACCAAACATTTCTCAATTACATGATGTACTCCATGTATCACTCTTAATTAATTACATACTTGAACCATCACATGTACTCAATTCATATGTGGTGCCATAATTGAATGACCTATTTTATAAATAGAAGTCGGTTAAGATCATAGATCGCACGAAAAAAGTTCTACAAAATAAGACAATTCCCCTCATCAAGGTGTTGTGGAGAAACCACATGTTTGAAGAGGCAATGTGGGAATCAGTGGACATGATGAACCAGAGTTACCCGCATCTACATTAGTTTGGGAAAAGGAAAATTTTAGGGTGAAATTTCATAAGGGGGGAAGATTATAATGACCCAAAATTTTACTAATTGAAATTAATATTGATTTGATTAAATGTATTATTATATAAGATGGTTATATAAAACATATTCACTACTTTGGTTTTATTTTTTTGGATTTTAAAGTACCATTAAGAATTTTTATCATTGATAATACAACCATTGAACAATGATGACATGAATAGTATAAATATAAGGCTTTAACAAATCCAATTTACTCAGAGAAAGGAATCAATGGACTCATCCAGTAGAATTTCTCTATATAAATCCCATTTTGAAAATCTTGTAAAGGAGGTGGAGTCATTGGGCTTTGTTCTTCTCAAATCCCAAGCTGAGATTCAACGCGTTAAGATCGAATGGAACTGTGTACGAGATAAATGGAAGTTGATAGAGATTACCACCTGAGTGATGTTATCCAAGGCACCCCAAGAGTCTGTAATCATTTCACACCTTACACTTAGGTCATATACGGGTGTTATAGAGGGTTATGTAACAAGACCTTGACACTATTATTATGTGCATTATCTTTGTATAGAATAAATAATATACATTCATTTTATTATTGTTACTTTGTAAATAGTTTTTAAAGCACATATAATTTTTTAGTTAATATTCAATAAAGAAATATATTTTTATAAATTAATGGAATTTTTAATTTAATAATATTTTAAAAAATATTATTACTAAATTAATTTTTATTAAATATAAATTGGCATGTAATTTTTATGAATACAATTGTAATTTTTATTAATATCTGAAATCCTTTTTTGACAAAACCCATGAATTTTCAATAAATGTCGGTTTTTATTTTAAATGTAAAAAATGTCACGACCCGTCCTCGGGGCCCGTGCCATGACTACCCCAAGCCCGACTTCCATAGGCCAGGGGCTGGCGACTAGCACCAAGGCATAAATCCCAGTAAAGGGAAGGCATTGCCTTTGTAAAGTAAACAAGCACCACAGAGTAAGAAAGCGGAAAAATTAAACACTAAGTAAAAACTGGTACAACAGTAAGTGCAGAAAGGTAATTGGCCTAGAATACAAACCCAAACTGAAAATAAAGTACAACTTGAAAGGGAAAATAGAAACTGAAAAGTAAAGCCGCAACGTCGAGTCGTCCACTGGAAGTCCCACCTGAAGGGTGGGTACAGAAAGCCTCCACTGCTCCTCGGGTCTAGCCGACCGCTCTGAGTACGTCCCACCCAGTGGTCCACCTCTAGGTACCGTCCTACTCCGCAAGCCTCCACCATGATCAGCGCTATCCATCGTCTGCAACCAACACAACTTAGTGCAGGCATAGCCCATGCAGGGGTGAGTATAGGCTACTCAGTAGGGTCCCCGAGACCCCCGAAGGTCTCCCAGAATCCACAAAGGATAAACACAAAGGAAAGATACATTCACAAAGTAACATCCGAAACTGCTTAGGTATATGCCCATACATATACCTAAGTCATCAATTCTCACTCGGCTCCAACATCTGAGCTCAAGTACAACCCAGATCACATAGGAAAGCAAAATGTAAATCCACACAGGAGAGCACAACACAATCCACAAAGGAGAGTAAACATGATTCTGCTCACATAGGTATACCTCTTCGAATGACGATAGAGATGATCACTGATCAATCTAAGTCGCCGGACCCACAAATGATCGATAGGTACTAACCCCCGCAAAGACCCACAAAGGATCTGACCCACAAAGGATCGATAAGTAACTGACCCCCGCAAAGACCCACACAGGATCGGGCCCACACAGGACCTTTAGGCGCTGGCCCACACAGGACCACTAAGCGCTGACCCACATAGGATCATACCCACACAGGATCGGTAGCACTGAACCACAAAGGATCGCTTAGTGTTGTAGTCATCGCCATCGAATCCAATGAGGATCTCTGCACAATCGGCGTCGTCACAGTAGCAGTCACAGCCAGCTCTAGGGTTTCCGCACACAGCAAGCTCGTTCGGGAGGGTCCGCTCCACGAGCCGAGAGGCTGATACATCAACTAAGACATAGACCAGATTTGATGTATCCGAGAGTTCTGTATAATCAACAGGAACTCAACGTCGCAGATGGCGCGTCAATCGGACGCCCGATCTGAGAGTTATTGGCTTTTTCGTCTCAGGGGCCCGGTTGGTTTTTAAGGAAAAACCAACTCGACCGTACTCTACCTGTGTCCAAACCTCGGGCGGAGTATGCCAAATGATCCCTATCACTTAGATTAATTCAACAAAGTCAACACCACGTCAATCAGACGTCCGAAGCTCGAGATATGAGCGTTTCCACTCCGAGGGCCCGGTTGGTTTCGTGTACGAACCAACCCGGCCGAACCCAAAGTGTTCCGAAACATTGAGTGTGATATACCGAAATGACCATCTCGATCCAAGGATCGCATCTCCACTGACATCACATAGTTCGGAGGCTCGTAGATCAAGTTATGAGTAAAAGACCGAAAAGGTCCGGAAACGGGGGGTCTTGGCCCGGACCGACCCGGTTGGGCGCGACCCGGCCCGGCCTGGGCGCGACCTGGCCCGGTTGGTCGTCCTGGCAGAGCTGAGGAACCGCGGCCCCCGCGCGGGGGCCGCTCCGCGGTTCCCGGACGTGGCTTGAGCCACGTCCCGCCTCCCGGTTCCGCGTGGCCGTGGAACAGTTTCGCCACCGCGGCTTCAGCCGCGGCGGGTTTTACCTGCGGCGCGCCGGCTGCTAAAGGCCGCCGCCGCGCCGACATGGCTTGCCGTCAGGAGCTTCCGCAGGCCACCGGACGTGCTCTGGTGGTCCGTTTTGCATGCGGTCTTCGCCAGTGGTCCTCCCGGGACCCAATCTTCACTACCAGGCCCTCAAATCGCCCTTGCGGCCCCGTTTTTCATCATCCACCGTTTGGCGCACCAAGAACAAAAAAGTGCAGTGGGTTTGGACTTGTTTGTTAGTCCGCACCCACCGCGTTAGTGGGTTTAAAATATTTTCCCAACAATCATAAACCAATCAGGAAAACAAATCACAAAGACTTAAAGAAACAAACCCCTACCTCGTCGAAGTCGTCGAACGTGCTTTCTTCGCGGAATTGATCATCGCGGAAGAAGAGGATCGTCGCATCATTGAAGGGCGTCGCGTCGTCGCGGTATATGGCGTCGTGTCGACGAACTCCGAGGATCAAGAACATAAAGATTTAATTATAATAATTAAATCCTTTTTTGTTGTTATAAACCACAAAGAATTAAAAGGTCCGCAATCTCTTACCTCAACGGATGATCGAAGATTTGTCGCGGATGAAGGAACGTCGCAGAAGTACGTCGCGGGAGAAGAATCGTCGGTGTCGCGGTACTTGGCGTCGCGTTGTCGATATCCGAGGGCTCGACGTTCTTCATCGCCCTTTGTCGAAGGCCGGCGTTCTTCGCGTTCTTCGCATTCTTCGCGTTCTTTGTGTTCTTCGCGAAGGAGGATGAAGGACTTAAGGTTTCTGTCAAATCCTCTCAACGAACAACACTCAAGAAGAATACTGTTGGTCTTATTTTATTACATGCCAACAAACGAAAAAAAAACTAAGTAACGACCCATTAATTCATAGAATTAATTTCAACGAACTAACCGCCCAACTAATACGAGCGTTTAATTGTTTAAGAAAACGCCCCAGTTGACATTCATTAAAAAAGGTTTTCGCGAGTGCGTTACTTAGCGGAAAAGAAATGGTGGGGATCGTGTGGGCCCCACCTCACAAATATCCTACCAAGAGGGTAGGATATTTTGAATTGTACCCTATCCGCTTTAACTCAGATTAAGCAGCTTTAAGTGGATTTAAGCGGCTTTAAGTGAAATAAAATAAATTTTTTCGTACAACATTGTTTTATTTCTTAACTTAAGCCCAAAAATTAAAAACCACACCCGAGCAAATGCAACTCCGGAAGAGGCGTTTCTAAGCAAGTACCGGCGCTGTGATTCCATCGGTGCCCTCATAATTCGATTATGAGCACCGGTTCAAAAGTTAGAAAAACCCGCTTGTTCATTCACTGAATGTACCCAATCCAAACTTCGGAAAATGATTCCGGGCACACCGGGCCTCAGAATCAGGTGCCGTCAGAAACTTCTTTCTTGTAAAATTCCAATGAAAATTAAGAAAAAATAAATTTCCTTGAAATTTATAGGTCTTTACATCACTCCCACCTCAGGGCTTTACGTCCCCTGAACGATACATCATAATCTAGGGAAACAAATGTGGGTACTGAGCACGCATCTGAGCCTCCCCGCTCCCAAGTGCTCTCCTGGAGGTTCCTGTGCTGCCATCTGATGCGCACTAGAGGAATCAACCGTCCACGTAGGACCCGCTCCTGTCGATCCTCGATCTCAACCGGGAACTCCGCAAAAGTCGCCCCATCATCAACGTCTGGCTCCCCATGGTCAAAGATATGTGTTGGGTCGTGCATGTATCTCCTCAGCTGAGATACGTGGAAGACGTCGTGCACCCGGTCCAACTTAGGTGGTAGAGCCAGGAGATAAGCCACCTCGCCGATCCTGCTAAGGACCTGGAATGTTCCGATTAAGCATGGAGACAACTTGCCGCCTCGACCAAATCATCATAATCCACGTCGAGGTGAGACACGCAAGAAGACATGGTCACCATCCTCGAACTCTAGTGGCCTCCGCCTCCAGTCAGCATAAGACTTCTGCCGGCTCTGAGCTGTCCTCATCCGCTCCTGGATGACCTGGACCATCTCTGGTCCTAAAAGAGCTGCTGAGATTTCTTCTTTTCCGATAAGAGAAATCCAGTCTCATCCCCGGATGAACCATTTTCTTTGCCTAATACAGTAAATCCCGTCATGGATGATACTAACCCATGCCAAGGATGATGTCGTAAGGCCTCGACGCTACTACCAAGAGATCCAACCGTTACTCTTGCCTCCAAGGGTTGAGTCACACCGTCGGCATCAGTGTGTGGTCATTGGGTCTCCTCTAGTGGGTATCTCAAAGTGAGGGTCAAGTCAACGGTTTTTAAACCGAAACCTCTTAGTAACAACAAAAAGAGAGGACAGGAAGGTAAACGCCACAAGAAAAGTGTCTTTTATTTACTGCAGCTCAAAGTACAAAGACACAAAACATCTACAAACAAACATCAACAACGATATAAGCAGCATAAACAAAAGTCTCCAGGTCTGGATCTAGTCCCGCTCTTGTTCATCTACCCTCGGAGCTCCATGATCGTAGGCCTCAGCTGCCTGAATCTGAGCTCTCCCATGTCCACCAGCTCCCTGCGGTCAGGGTGGACCTCCTGGTGGTGGTGGTGGCAACACCTCAAAGCGTCGTCCACCTCCAGCTGCATGGCCAGTTCCCCTACCACGGTCTCCTGCTCCATGCGATCCGCCTCGATCGAACCTCTTCCTCTGCCTGGGAGGTCCTTCGTTCATCTGCTGGTCATCCGTATGGTGGGTCGGACAGTCACGAGCCATGTGACCAACCCCACCGCAGGAGTAACACTGTCCGCTCATGGTAAGTCGTTGTCCATCCCAGGTGCCTCGCACAAACGATCCTGTGTCATGCGGTCGATCACCGATAGGTCAAGTCCTCTTAGACCCCTGCATCATCTGTCTACTGCCCGCTGCAGAAGACTCTACCGCATGCTGACTAGTGGTGGGTCCTGCTGCTGGAGACTGCTCAGCAAGGAAACTCTCCACTAAGAGGGCTCGCTCCAAAACTCATGTCTGTGTCTGAATGCTGTGAGAAACAACTGAAGCTCTGGTCTCTCTCCTAAGCCCCTGCTCGAAGGTTCGGGCCCTAAAGAATGGGTCCCGTACCATGTCCGTTGAATAACACGAGAGATCGGTAAACCTCGCCGCGTACTGGGCTACTGTCATGCTACCCTACCGCAGCTGTAGTAGCTCCTGGATGCGCATCTCTTGGAGGGTGGATGGGACGAACTCTGAGAGAAAAAGGCTCTCAAAGTCCATCCAAAGGAGTAATGCCTCGTCGTGCACCTGGAGCGTCAAGATCCACCATCGGCCCACTGCTGCGTGCAGTAGGCTCACTGCGAGGATCACCATGAGGTCTGCTGGTGTCCTCACTAGCCTGAAAACTCGTACCACTGCATCCATCCAGTCCTCGGCTGCCTGGGGATCTGTCTTCCCACAGAACCTAGGCGGTCGCGGGCGCTGGAACTCATGCAGTGCACTAAGACGACGTGCATCGTCAGCGGCTGGGGATGGAAGCATCGGTGGCTCGGCGGGTGGAGGTACCGCCAGTGCCTCAGCTGTCAAGGGGCCCTGTACCAAGGACTCGTCGCTCGGCGGTCTGTCGTCACGTACAACTCTCGGAACCCTAGCTGGCTGCCATCGTGGGGCCGTCCTGAAAAGGAAACAGGTGCGCCACGGTCAGAACTATATACCTGGTGAGCTGATACAAAGTAATCACAAGGAAAACTTGAAACACACATGCAATCAATGTTTTCGTGCATTAAGTCAGAAATCAGAAGTCAGGGTCCTGGTGTATGGATACGTCGGCCGCTGCACCAACACTGGGATCCCTGGACTGATAACCACACTCAATACGCTTAACACTATTTCTTCACATAGAATAAAGATCAGAGTCTGCAGTAGAACCGAACCCCTTTGATACCAATTTGTCACAACCCGTCCTCGGGGCCCGTGCTGTGACTATCCCAAGCCCGCCTTCCATAGGCCAGGGGCTGGAGACTATCACCAAGACGTAAATCCAGGTAAAGGGAAGGCATTTCATTTTTGAAGTAAACAAGCACCACCGAGTAAGCAAGTAGAAAAATTAAACACTAAGTAAAAACTGGTATAACAGTAAGTGCGGAAAGGTAATTGGGCCAGAATACAAACCCAAACTGAAAATAAAGTACAAATCGAAAGGGAAAACAACAACTGAAAAGTAAAGCCGCAACGTCGAGCCTTCCACTGGAAGTCCCACCTGAAGGGTGGGTACAAAAAGCCTCCACTGCTCCTCGGGTCCAGCCGACCGCTCTGAGTACGTCCCACCCAGTGGTCCACCTTCAGGTACCGTCCTACTCTGCAAGCCTCCACCACGATTAGCGATGTCCGTCGTCTGCAACCAACACAACGTAGTGCGGGCATAGCCTGTGAAGGGGTGAGTATAAGCTACTAAGTAGGGTCCCTGAGACCCCCGAAGGTCTCCCAGAATCCACAAAGTATAACCACAAAGGATATGATACATTCACGAAGTAACATCCGACACTACTTAGGTATATGCCCATACGTATACCTAAGTGATCAATTCTCAATCGGCTCTAACATCCGAGCTCAAGTACAACCCAGACCACACAGAAAAGCAAAACGTAAATCCACACAGGATAGAACAACACAATCCACAATGGAGAGTAAACAGGATTCAACTCACACAAGTATACCTCTTCAAATGATGATATAGATGATCACTGATCCATCTAAGTCGTCGGACCCACAAAGGATCGATAGGTACTAACCCCCGAAATGACCCACAAAGGACTTGACCCATAAAGGATTGATAGGTAACTAACCCCCGCAAAGACCCACATAGGATCGGGCCCACACAGGACCTGTAGGCGCTCGACCACACAGGACCGCTGAGCGCTGACCCACACAGGATCGGAACCACACAGGATCGGTAGCACTGGCCCACAAAGGATCGCTGAGTTCTGTAGTCGTCGTCATCGAATCCACTGAGGATCTATGCATAGTCGTCGTCGTCACAGTAGCAGTCGCAGCCAGCTCTAGGGTTTCCGCACACAGAAAGCTCGTTCGGGAGGGTCCGCTCCACGAGCCGAGAGGCTGATACATCAACTGACACATAGTCCAGAGTTGATATATCCAAAACTTCTGTATCGTCAACAGGAACTCAACGTCGCAGACGGCGCGTCAATCGGACGCCCGGTCTGAGAGTTATTGGCTTTTTCGTCCTAGGGGACCGGTTGGTTTTTAAGGAAAAACCAACCCGACCGTACTCCACCTATGTCCAAACCTCGGGCGGAGTATGAAAAATGATCCATCTCACTTAGAGGAATTAAATAAAGTCGACGGCACGTCAATCGGACGTCCGAAGCTCGAGATATGAGCATTTCCGCTCTGAGGGCCTGGTTGGTTTCGTGTACGAACCAACCCGGCCGAACCCAAAGTGTTCCGAAACCTTGAGTGTGATATACCGAAATGACCGTCTCGATCCAAGGATCTCATATCCACTGACGGCGCGTCGTTCGGAGGCCCGTAGCTCAAGTTATGAGTAAAAGATCAAAAAGGTCTGGAAACGGGGGGGGGGGGGTCTGGGCCCGGACCGACCCGGCCCGACCCCCCCTAGGTCGACCCGACCTGGGTCCGGGTCCGACCCAGCCTGGGTGCGACCCGGCCCAGCGAGTCGGCCCGGTTCGGCTCGGCCGAGAAGCCGGGCTGAGGAACCGCAGCCCTCGCGTGGGGGCCACTCCGCGGTTCCCAGACGCAGCTTGAGCCGCGTCCCACCTCCCGGTTCCGCGCGGCTGCGGAACCGTTTCGCCGCCGTGGCTGAAGCCGCAGCAGGTTTTACCGGCAGCGCGCCGGGCGCTGCCGACGCCTGGCGGCCGACCACTGCTGGCCGCCGCACCGGTGGGGCGTTCCGGTGGTCCGTTTTGCGTGCGGTCTTCGCCAGTGGTCCTCCCGAGACCCAATCTTCACTGCCAGGCCCTCAAATCGCCCTTGCGGACCCGTTTGTCATCGTCCGCCGTTTCACGCACCAAGATTGAAAAAGTGCTGTGGGTTCAGACTTGTTCGTTAGTCCACACCCACTGCGTTAGCGGTTTTAAAATATTCTCCCAACAATCATAAACCGATCAGGAAAACAAATCACAAAGATTTAAAGAAACAAACCCCTACCTCGTCGAAGTCGTCGAATGTTCTTTCTTCGCGGAATTGATCGTCGCGGAAGAAGAGGATCGTCGCGTCATGGAAGGGCGTCGCGTCGTCGCGGTATACGGCGTCGCGTCGACGAACTCCGAGGATCAAGAACATAGAGATTTAATTATAATAATTAAATCCTTTTGTTGTTATAAACTACAAAGAATTAAAAGGTCCACAATCTCTTACCTCAACGGATGATCGAAGATTTGTCGCGGATGAAGGAACGTCGCAGAAGTACGTCACGGGAGAAGAATCGTCGGCGTCACGATTCTTGGCGTCACGTCGTCAATCTCCGAGGGCTCGTCGTTCTTCATCGCCCTTCGTCAAAGGCCGACGTTCTTCGCGTTCTTCGCGTTCTTCGTGTTCTTCGTGTTCTTTGCGAAGGAGGACGAAGGAATTAAGGTTTCTATCAAATCCTCTCAATGAACAACACTCAAGAATAATACTGTTGGTCTTATTTTATTACATGCCAACAAACAAAAAACAAACTAAGTAACGGCCCATTAATTCATAGAATTAATTTCAACGAACTAACCGCCCAACTAATAGGAGCGTTTAATTGTTTAAGAAAACGCCACAGTTGACCTTCATTAAAAAAGGTATTCGCGGGTGTGTTACTTAGCGGAAATGAAACGGTGGGGCTCGTGCGGGCCCCACCTCACAAATATTCTACCAAGAGGGTAGGATATTTTTAATTGTACCCTATCCTATTTAACTCAGATTAAGCAGCTTTAAGTGGCTTTAAGCGGCTTTAAGTGAAATAAAATAAAGTTTATCGTACAACATTATTTTTTTTCTTAACTTAATCCCAAAAATTAAAAACCACACCCAAGGAAACGCAACTCCGGAAGAGGCGTTTCTAAGCAAGTACCGACACTAAGATTCCATCGGTGCCCTCAGAATTCGATTCGGAGCACCAATTCAAAATTTAGAAAAACTCGATCGTTCATTCACTAAACGTACCTGAGACAAACTTTGGAAAATGATTCTGGGCACACCGGGCCTCAGAATCAGGTGCCGTCAGAAACTGCGTTCTTGTAAAATTCCAAAGAAAATTAATAAAAAAAAGTTTCCTTGAAATTTATAGTTCTTTACAAAAAATCACATATTTATAAAATTATTTAGATAAAATGAATATTATTTTTGGATTATGGATATCAAAATTATATCACATTGTATTTTTCATAATTTTATGAGATAATTAAATTTTTAGGTAAAAATTCTATATTATTTAAATGTATGTTGTGTTTTATGACATCATAATGACCAAATAGTGATGAAAGAAAATAATATAAAAATTATGTTCAGATAATATATGTTTTAACTTTAAAATAATTTAATTTTAGATTTGTTTGATTAATTTTATGGTGCCTTACTGGATCCTTCAAAACTGATAAAATAATATAACTTTTAAAATGATTTCCTTGAGGGTGTGACTCACCTCCACATAAGAATGCCTAATATTTTAATATTTTTGGCCATTTTTGTTATAAAATCCATTTTCCACTCTCCTTTAAAAAAACATGGGAAAACCCTTGGTTTGGTTTGTGATTTTTATTAGTTTAATGTGTGGTGTCCAAAACCTAAATAATAATAAATTCCCTCTATTTTACTATATAAACCCACCCAAGCTCCCACTTTTTCTTCACTCAAATTAGTTAGAGTTTGACCAACCTCTACCCTAATATCTCTATAATCCTCCCAAGGTTCTGAAATCTTCTAACAGGTATCTCTTAAGCCCCTCCCAAGCCTTTGGGATCACACTTCCAAGTAAGGGATTTATTCCTTTCTAATTTTTGTCAATTTTTTTATAGTGTTATAACATTTTGTTTTCAATTAAAAATGTTGAAAGTATAATTTATCACCTCCCCCATAATTACCTCTGTATTTTTGAAAGATTATAGTCCCATTTATCTCTCATTAATTTCTACCATGTACAGCCGTTAACATGCCAAAATTGAGTAAGATATTTCTATCTTCTTATTTTCATTCAAGAAATTATTTTATTTCATGCATCTAAATCCCATTAAATATGTTAAAAAATGTATCTATATGACCCCCTATCTATCCATTTCATGTACATATTATGAGATATCCATTTATATCCCATCAACCATTTTTATGAATTCTTATGTCCCGTAGTTAACACGGTGACCACTTCTCTTTAAAGGGTATTCAGCTTCATGAAAATTTACTTATTGATTATAGAGTTTCATTATGAAATCTACATTCCTTTATCATTTATAAATTATGATGTTTAATGAACCCATGTTGTATGATCTATGTGGAACACTTATGCATGGAATAAAATGATTAAGAAGGGTCCACCCTGATAGCCCTCCAATGCATTGGGTAAATATTGGTATCATGAAACATAAATTTAAATGAGGGTTTACTCATGTTAATTTAAGTTAAATGTGTTTTTACTCATGATCCATATTCAATGATCCTTGGATCATGCTAATATCATATTAAATGTTTTTTTTCCACATTTCCAAGTTATGATAATCATGCTATATCATGCCTTTATGTTCATGTTTCTTTTATGCTCCATTGATATTATTATTGCCTAAAATAAATTTTATTTTTCATGTTATGACTTTTTTACTCCCTCAATGGGATTTTTAGCTTACCCTTTTCTTATGAATGTCCTCAGGTTATCTCATGCACTGCTAAGAACGAAGGAATGTGTGTGGTCATGTAAAATTAGTTTTCAATAAAGTTGTGTATTTCTTGTTTTAAGTTGTTATTTAATGTTCCTAAGCCCCAAATACACTAGGCCTCTCAATCTTCTATGTTGTATCTAGTGAAGTGTTAATGTAATAAATCATGTTTACGTGTGTAATAAAGAGAAGGGTTGTTATAAAAAGAGAATATTTATTTATTAATTTCTAAACATATAGTTTCTACTCTATATGAAAAAAATGATCAAGAACCCAAAACCTTCTGATGGATTTTCAAAAGGAATAGTTTTTTTAATTATTTTGTTTGTCTAAAATTAAGATAACACAATTCATGTTTTTCAAATGATTCATGTTCAAAATGAATTGACACCAAAACCAAAAAATTATATATGATTTTGGAGTATTCATTAAAGGATTATAAAATTAATCCAATAATAGAAAATATACACTATTTTAAAAGAGAAATACATATTTGGGAATGTATTGGTTTTATAAAATTTCTTACATCTCTTTTGATCCATTATGATGTTATGAAAGTGACCACATATTAATATTGTATTTAATTTTTTCACAAATTTTCAATTATCTCTAAAAATTATAAAAAACTCACCATTGTTTAATTTTGATGTGATTATTTTAAAAATAATATAAATATTATCAATATAAATACATTATATATTGTGAAATTTATTAATTGTGAAATTTAATTTTATTTCTATGGGGTCTGGTTGTTAAATTTATCCCCTTCAAAACTTCTCCAACAAAATTTCATTTCATTCAGTAATTATATATGAGAACTTTTATTTCATAAACTATCCACATTCTCATGCTCATTCCCCAAACTAGTGGTTAAGAAACAACACTCTTATCTGCTGAATTTATTTTTTCAATATAACATTGTTTATAAAATATAATATCTTTACAAGATACTACCCATAAGATATATTTTTCTCTATGGATACTACTTATAGATTCATTACCTATGAATGGTCAAGTGCATAATTCATCTGAAGTGATACCTAGGATAGATCATGTATTTAATATTGGTTAGGTGGGAGCTCTATTTGATAATTTATAACTCTAATAAAATCAAACATATGATTGGGTAAGAAGTATCTATGACTAATAATTCCCTTCCTATCAATGTTCATGAATTTATTCCACGATGATATATGAAGGAACACCTTATCTCTAATATTGAACTCCAGGATTCATCAATGATTATCCAAATAAATCTTCTTGGGGAATTATGATGATTTCAAATGAAGTTTAATGGTTTCAAACCTTTTTTAATCTATGGGATATGCTCAGGCTCCATAATATCCTAATCTTGAAATTTATCTAAACATATTTGATATCTACATGTATTCCCACACATAGTATCAAGAGGTTAAATTTTAATACTTCAATGAAAACTGTTGTTATATATGATATCCCTTTGTGTAAGTTGTTAATAAACATCATTTGAAATATATTAAATATGATTTCATAATATCCTATAGAGATTTAGTAGTTGTTTTTGAATGACCATCCTTCTGAGGATGAATATCAATATAGAAACTCATTCATATGTCCAATTACTGTCAAAAGCTTCTCTAGAACAAATAGGTTAATGTAAAATAGTGATTGTATATTAATGTTGTTTAAATTTGTTAAGTATTAATACTTAAATTATATATATATATATATATATATATATATATTAGAAAGTTGGATGAGGGACATATCATACATGATAATAATGAAATGGGGTGATTTTGTAAGTCTATCGACTTCCACCCAAAAGACATTATGGACTTTAGATTTCCATTGGAGTCCTTTGATGAAATAAATTGTTATTTATCCCCATTTACATTATATAGTGAGAAATAATATCATCATACCAATAGAATTATATTGTCAATCCTTGATTGGTTAGTTTTCCAACAATCTATATACAAATTCTACAATATCCATTTTCATTTTTGCAATAAAATAATTTTCTAAAAATCACTATATATCTCAGTTAATTCATGGTGAATAGAGAATAATGAGATATGAACATTATTAAAATTTACCTCATAAATTCTTATTCTCGTTTGACACATATCTAGTGTTGTAAACCATGTGACTCCATCTCTATAAAAGTTGAAATATAAGATATTCACTCCATTTCATTACAAATCCATACCATATTTTGGTGCTGTAGGAACCAGGCGTGCAGTAGAAGCCCCAAAAGGTGGGTTTTTAAAAATTTTCCCCAAAAGTTCATCATGAACTTGTCAACGACGGTGAACAGAATCCCGGTCAAAGCTGAGGACCACACATGAAGGGTTTTAAACCCAAAATAATCCATATGAATACCTGGTTTAATTCGGAAGCAGTGTACGATGTCTACTCATCATTGGTGATCTATGCTCAAATAATGTAAATTATAATTCCTCTAGGTCATCCACACATGCTTCATGGAATCTACAGGAGCCCCATTTATCATAATCTGGGTGCTAGCGCCGAATTACAATGATGCCTTCGATGCTCCAATGATCACCGCATTGCTTCGCTAGCGATGCATGAGAGAGAGATCCATTAAAGCTCCTTGAATATAGAGAATATCTCTCTAGATTTTGGGAGAGATGAGAGGAGAGAGAATCCCTCTAAATAGTGTTTGGAAAATTCCCCTCCTCTTCTATTTATAGTTCTTAATTAAAATACCCTGTATAGCCTCACTGGACCTGAATATTTAACGCACTATCAACAACATTTTATGACTACGAAACTGAGTCATAAATATTATTATCACCTACTTGTAATATATTAAAATATATTACTTGATAATAATAGTCATTAACTAGACTTTTCACTCCAATAAATATTAATTGAACCTTGAATAAATTAATATTCGTCAATTAATATTTTTCATGTATTTGCTGAAAACTCGTAAATACAGTTAATAAATAAATTCAATACTCATTATTCTAAACTCAAATAATATAAATTTATTTATTTCATTGGTTTTCGTTTAACCATAGACAAATCTCGAACACCAATGGTGGGGCTCACCTTGTCCAAAACTCCTATTCAAATAAATAGGGAAGATTCTTGAATACCCTATTTTGTGTGACCCTCTAGGACCTTATCATGATTGTAGTGAATAGTATTCACAGACCAAGAGCGGGATCTAGCAACCCATCATAGAACCTAAAGAAATAAGGATTGTCACAATAGTGACAACCAACCTATGCACACACACTATGTAATATAATTTCTTTGTCAGTAATATCTCATAAAGCAGGATGCACTCACGTGTCGTCGCCCTTATCTTGATTTATTGTTTGTTGATTTAATTGGTCAAATTTGCCCTTGACTGCCATGGCCATTTTCTTATAAATGTACTTCCATACATATCAACATGGACTAATATATATTACTTCCATAACCCGGAAGTGAAAAATTCTTTCTTGACCATTCAACCAATGCCATGCCACCAATGATGCACCCAACACATACTACCTCATCACGTCTTCCTTGCCATGGTTTTCATCTTGCTTCAAAGTACGCAATAAAATGAAATGAATTTGTAATGATCTATAGTCATGAGACCATTGAACATGATTTTAGATAGGAACATACAATGACACCCAAAAATGCGGCGTTCCTATTGGCGTGTCCGTCCTCATGATCTCACTAATAGAGACCACCAAGTGCGAACATAATGAGAAGAAGTATCAATTATTTTGATCCCCCATTAATTGATAGTCAAAAATATACTGTGTCCAGTCAGTAAGATGTATCTATACTATAGAATATATATTTAATATGAATGTAATAGTATCTAAGGGTTCTCATTATAGCATGGGAACTGCTATAACCTTTTGATATGATAATTAATCTTTGGACATTACCATTTCAATAGTGGATGCAGAAAAGTCTACACTATAATGGTAAGATGACATCATGTATATCTAACTGTATACATGATATGGTAATCAAAATCACTAAATAGTTGGCTCTTTGGAACCCACTATTTCAACAGGTGCATCCTTGATCCTCTTATAAATGGGTGGTTGATAATTTGTTAGATAGATGTATACTGATGTACCTTATATGATTCACACATCCATCCTTTACTTGTAAAAGAATGCAGGATCCCATTCAATCCTCAGAGTGTATAGGTTTAAAGGATCCTTTCTACTCATAGAATCTTCTAATTTGTTAACATTCCTAGCATGATAATGGATTGAACAATAAATATCCTTTATCATATATAACCACCTTCATCGGTGTATATTGATATCATTTTTTTGAATATATACTTGAGGATTTTATAATTCTGATATGTGTCAAACTTCATCCTGAAGAGACAATTTCCATAAAACATTATCATGAATATCTTTATAGCCTATTCCAGATCATCTTTTTGATTTTTTCTCCTGAGTTTTTAATTTGTAAGAGGAATAATCTATTACATTTTCATCTTGAAAAGGTACATGACACAATCATTTTTTAAACACTTTAGTGTACATCACAAATACACCCCAATTGGTGGGTAATGTGATCAATAGAGTAGTGACTAGCATTTTCTACAACACATTGAATCTCTCATAGTATTCATTGGTATACAACCACATTAGTCCCTCCAGAGATATATTGGTCAGTAGGATGGTTAATTTTGATAATATTCTATCATATTGATAATTGTACCAAGATAATCCATAGAAACTATACATTTCCATCACATATTATTGTTTGGTACATCCTTCAAGTTCATTTATTTTTGTAACAATAAAATGCTATAAATTTTTAAGTCTAGAAGGCCACATGAATGTTTCTTTGTCAATCCAAAACTCACATATTTTTACTCAACATAAATACTTATATTTTTAAAGGTCATAAATAAATATTATAACTATATTCATGTTCCTCATTTATTTTTTAGTAGATATGAATATCATATATAAAGACAATGAGAAATTATATAAGGTAATACATAAAATACTAAATTCATTATCTCAAGGAAAATAGTTTAAGTATTAGTGACCTCAAATGGAATCCCTCTAAACTCATAGTTTCATTACCTTATATGAATATATATTTTGGTGATATAATAGTTCACCATTACATTATAATATCCTGGCCATAGATCCACATTAAATAATTATGGGGATCCATGTATCTAATAAATAAATTTAAAAATCCAAGAAAGATGTTACTATTTAATTATTAGGATCTTTTTTGATCTTGATAATTAATGTATTAGGGTATTTACCCATCCTTATACTAAAAAAAATGAATGAAATACCACAATGTGATGCAGTTTTGAATATATACCCATTATCATAATTTTATAAAAGTTACATATTCATCCCATCACAATTAATAGTTTAAATTAATCATGGTGCCCTTAATATTTTAAAATTTCCAATTATTAGATTGGTTGTGAAAACAAAATCACTAATTTTTGGAAGGACATGAGACTCTTTCAGAAACACATCACCATATTCCCTTACAATGGTCATTCCACAAATCATGATATTTTATATAGTCTCAACAATTTGAGCTATATATTCTTGATATTAAGGAAATAATATCCATTAATGAGATGATGATACCAAATAGGATTCAATACCCTCATCGTACTTGTATATAATAAGAGGGTTATTTTTGATATGGAGGGATATTTCATTCTCTCAGTAATGGATACTATCTCTATATAAGGAAATCCAACACATACAAAGCATTGTATCAATTTCATCTAGAGTGTGTATCAAAATGTTTGTTGGGATATTTGTTCAAAAAATATTTATACCTGAGGAGTTATATACATTTGATGAAGTTATTACCCCATTTTGATTTTAATAGATAGACCCACTTCAATATTTTGAGGTGAATTTTGAATAGTTTTACTAAACTTCTGTCAAATTAATTAATTCTAAGAATCAAAATCAATTAGTAAATTCTTTATTCATGAATGTATAACCAGAAAATATGTCACCACATCATTTTTGAAATACACATTAATAGTTATTGTGGTATAATAATTTCATTTCTATCGAGGAAATGGAGGTTTTGGGAAATTTTTATCATCTAAAACACATGTTTTAGAGAATTAATTTTCATAATCTCATAGTTTCATATAGTTAAAAATTAGATGTTAGGATAAAGGCTGACTAGAGAATATATTTATCTACAAAATTGGTGGGTTTCAACCTATGGAATTATCTATATTGGTTCCACTCAACCCCACAAAAAATTCTTTTCCTTATCCCCTTTAGTAAATTTCTATGTTTATTCTTTCCACACTTTTAAAAATTGGGGTGTTAGAATTTATTTCCCCCATAAAATTTCTCCATCAGTCCACTAGAAATAAATCCATTCACCACTTAACATCTCCATACCCTTAGTAACCATGTTATTCAAGAATATTCATTTTGAATTTGAGGTAACATCAAAAACTGCCTCATATATTTCTAGGTAAAAATTTTCCAATGCATTTCATTAGCGAATATTTAGCGAACCAATGAAGTAGTCAAAATTTCATTAATGGTTAATGAAAACCCAATACAGATATCTTGAATGGTTTCTGATGTTCATCCTAATTGACTACATGGATTCACAATCCTTATTATTGATGATAAACAAATATTTCACAATTTTATTTCATAGATTGAGGAAATTATTTATCAAAAATTATTTTCAAGAATTCATTCCACTCTATCACTTTTATCTCCTCCCAAAGCATTATATTAATAATAAAAATCCATTATTGACTACCTTCCCACTCCATATAATAAACCATTAGAATGACCTACACTTTCTCAGAGCATTAAAGTATATAGAAGACTATTTCAATATATTTGATATGTGCTTCTATAATTAGATGATATAAAGATCCATTGAACGTCATATGGTTTTTACCACAATGAAACCAATTACAACATTCCCTTTCTTTGGGGGATGTGGGTTTTGACCATGATTCATGTTTTCATTCAAAAAATGATTCAATAGGGCTTGTATTGTCATAAAGATCATAGATCCTGCTTATTTTAGATTTGGAATATCATTTGGGGGGTTTTCATATAGCCCATAACATTAGTTTTTGACTTGGTTTCTCCCATTTGTAGTTACTTAATCGAATATTGGGAAATTTTGGGAAGGGAATTTTGAAAATATTATAATCATAAAATAAAAAATATTAACTTTGATGTAATAAATCATAAATAACATATACTCCTAAAACTATAAATTTGTAGGTTTCAATCATTTTTATCCATGGTGTATTTACTAACATAATATTTTATGTACATTTTTTCCTATGCAAATAGTTCATAAAGAGATTTTGAATTTAAAAATTCATTTTTTCAGATGTGAAAATAAATGTGAGCAATAATTTCTCTTTTTAAATTCACTAGGTTACGATTGAGTAAATACCCAATTCACCATTTTGGGGTTACCACACATATGTATAATTATTCTAGAGTTTCATCGACATATATTATTCATATAAGTATTTTTTTCATGAAACATATTGGTTTTCACGTTAAAAAAATATAGGGAGGCCTATCTATGTTTAGTATTATCTAAAAGGCTTTAAATTTGTTTTTCTAATCCTAAACAAAAAAATAACTACACATTTATCAAATACCTAATATGGAAACCCATATCATTAATAATTGTTGATTCATGTTTTTTTAAATAAATAAACAAATGATACAGTAAAAACTGATCAAAATGTAATGTTAGATTGGGTAATTAGATAAATAAAACCATAAGATAAAATATTGATACAATAAAAATATTATAAACTCGTTAACTTTCTCTTAAAATTCCAATGATCTTCTAAAATTGGATGGGATAACATTGAAACATACATAAGTAAGGAGTTAATAATAAATACAAGTAATGGAGTAATAATATAATTGGATAGGGAAATTAATACATGTTAGTTAATATAGATATCAATATAACATGAAAGGGGTGATAATATTAAAAATGAAAAACACACATGATATAAGATGATAATATCAATTCATTAAATGATTGTGGAAAAAACATAAAACATGACATCATACGCTTAAGTCGTGGCTGACCAGTAAAAAATCATATCAATTTGTTCCTATAATATCCTATCCTACATCATACATAGAATCTCATGACATATAAACATAACCAAATTCATTGTGGGGATATATAATTTCAGGCCCGCCTGTCACTTTCATATAATGTATATGCATTTGTGTGCCACATAGATCACACTACATATGAATTCATTTCATAAAATTAAATATATAATTAATTTTTTAGGATAAATACATGTACTTCCACATTAAGTGAATGATAGTAACATCTTTTTGAAAACCCTTGCGTGGAAGTGGGATTGATATTCACTACACTCGTTTTTTGAAATGAAAAATCATAGGATAATTTCCTCAGCATAATAGTTGTAAATAATGGATAACCAAAAAATTTAATGAGTTAGAAATGTGTTATGTCATTAATTGTACATAATAAAGATAATAAAAGTGGGATTTAAAAATAAATTCCCACATGATCAATAGGAGATTAAATGGCATAATACAATGAATGTTCTTCAATAAATATGAGGAATGAATTACATTACCTTGATAGGGTGATTCTAAAAGACTGGGAGGAGTTTACTATGGGCTTGGGAAAACTTTGGTAGGGTATTAGAAATTTATATGGATAATAAATTAATTATAAATTATTTTTTAGATAATATTTGTTAGTTTTTGGGTTTGTATTTATAGAAAAAAAGATCTGTTTTCGTTATTAATTTATAATCATAGGTTTTGGACTCTCTAGGATAAAATATTCAAAACCACAAACCATACATTGGGTTTTCCCATTTTTCATCCAAATAGATTTTTTTTTAAAAATTTATAATGTTCATGATCTGAATATATTAAAATAACTCCATAAATGATTTGTAATTAAGTCACGATTATAAAGTTTATTTTTTAAAACCTTAAAATATAATATTGATTTAGTTGGTTTCATTAAAAGGTTATATAATTTATCAAATAACATTTAAAATATTTTATTTTAAATGAAAAATATATATTTGGTTATGTAATTCTTTTAGTAAATTTATTAAATAACTTGTTAGACATGATTATTTCATTATACAGACCTTATATTTCTATCAATTTAATGTTTTCCAAAAAAATTTAACTATCTCAGTAAATAATGAAATGATAACCAATATCTAAATTAGGTTATCTGATTTCAACAATAATATTTAGGTTATCAATATATTTTTATAAATATAACCATTATTTATTTTTTAAATTAATCAAAATTTAAAATAAAAAACTTGTTTTTATATTTTTGACAAATGTTTTACCCGTATAAACATTACATTGGACTTAATTAACTTATATAAGAATTAATATTTGAATAAATATTATTTAATAATGATATATAATTTAATTAAAATTTATTTCAAACATTCATGATTTTATCAAAAGACTATCTTAATTTAAACTATATATTTCCCAAAAATATTATTTTGATATTCATCATAAAAAATATAATTTTTATCAATTTCATTATATATTAATTTACAATGTAATAATAAAAAAAGATATATGTAATCAATATATAATAAAAATAAAATGAATAAATTAATATTACTATGGTCATGTTACGTAATCCCTTAATACACTAGAGTATTCCCTATTGTTAATTTGGTGATAACTTGGGGGGGGGTCTAATGAACATTGTTTGGGCCGTGATCTCAATAATCTTGAAATTCTCCTATAAACAACTTAACAATATCTCAAATTGATGAATCTCATCTTGGTAATTGTCATATAAAATCATTCTTATTCATTATCCATAAAAATCATTGATTAATGGGCTTTATAAGGTGTGATTATGTTGGTTGAGGTCATTGATTATACTATATATATAAATTATTCTTTATAATAACCCTTAATAAATACATCTATTATAATTCCCTATTAAATGACTATAGTGTCAACGATAAAGTTTATTAATGATCATTTAAATCCAATATGATATATCAATAAAAAATAAACAAATTATTGCATGTGTTTACATTAACTAAGTTATTTAATAATGAATTTATTCATTTAAAAAATTTAATTTCATTTATGAAATTATTGGTCATTAAATAAACATAATCACTTCCATGATTAACTTTCACTTCTTTGATACAATTTTAGTATGTTTTAATTATCTAAATGTTGATTTGTTGAGACATGATTGATGAAATGAATCTGATTTTGTTAATGGGGTGTATATAATTAAAATTTTAAGTGTTATATTATTTATCCATTTTAAATATTTTTATTTAATGTTATAATAGAACTTATTTCATCCTAGGGGATTTGGCTTAATTTTTTTGAGTATAAGCGCTTATCATATATAGTTTTCTTCTTTGGGGAAGATGTTATATTATACACATATATTATTTTATGAGGTGTATATTTGTCCACTTTGATATGTTTCATAATGTATATCTATTGGTTCATTTAATTTCAATTTTATTTTGTATATATTTCATTCATGGGGTTTGTGATTCAAATCTTACTGAATTTTTGATTATTTATATTACAATCTCAATTTCATATGATAAATTTCCATTGAGGTAAATTTTATAGATCATAACATTTATAAAATATATATTTTATTCTAATTTACTTATTAAAATCATAATCATGTATTAACATAATCTGTTTCTTTTTTATAGTAAAGTTAATCATCAAAATTTTCATAAATAAAAAAAGAGCTTCTTTGATATTTGAAAAAAATATATTTTTATGTCCATTGTCTTCAAAATTATTTTATAAAAATTTATAAAAACAAATGAAATGTTTAAAATAGGTACCCTTAACTATATTAAAAATTATTTAAAATGTATTAAAAAGGAATATTTAAAATTTTTTCAGGAAAAAATAATTTTCCACTTTTTAAAAAATTGTAAAAATTATATTTTTTTAACATATACTACAAAAATCGATATGAACGATATCATGACTATTCATTATGTTGATGATTACATTATATGTTTCCATGGTTGATTTAAAATAATAACATTTTATCAATATTTTGGGAATTATGAGTTAAATAGTTTTCATAAGAAAGGATGTTTTCCTCTATTTTTAATAAAGTGTTTGAATGATTTTTTAATGTTTTTTTTCATCTATTTTCAAATCATTTAATGAATACTATTCATAATTTGGGATATGATATTATGATACAATTCCTTTACTTAAAATTAATGGTTTATAATGATGTGATAATAATATTTCTTGTAAAACCATATCAGTTTCATTATTAGATTATGTTATAATAATTTTGAATAAATACAAGAATCCATATATTTTTCATCATAATAGGAAAATATATATTATTTATGAAAGTGATATTTCTATGTGAACCAAAATCCTAAAGGGAACTTGTTTAAAATTTTATTTATTGGTCTTTTATATCCATAAAATGGATTTTTTAATGATATTGAATAACAAGATATGATTTACTCATAGTAGATGGGAAAATATATTTCACCTAAAAGATTATGAAGTAACTGGTCGTAAGTGACTCATATGTGATGATATAGTTTACCGGTTATACATTACTGGTAAGGGATATGGGATTATAATGTATGTATACTCATTAATGAATGTTTAGTGTTCCATGATACCTACAATGTTTTTCAATTCCTTCATTGAGTTAAAATAGTTCCTAATCTCAATGATTTTTAAATGGCTCGTGATTGTTGAAATATATGGATATTGTCTTAGATTAATGATTTTGGCCATGAATCGTGAATTTTTACCCTTATTTTTATAGGTATAAATTCTCTTATGTTATTCCCATGAACATTTTATATGTTATTTTACACTTATGCTCATATTATCCTCACTGATTACGTTAAATTGTTAATTCTTTTGTTTACCCCTATTGAGAAATTGATCCCACCCTTCTATTTTTTTTACATCTATAAAGTTTATGAAGAGTGGTATTAAATGAATTTATAATATAATATTATCATTTTTTAGAATTTTATGGAACATGTTAAAGAATTATTGTGAAATAAGATTATATGTGTATTATTCGAAAATGATCCACTAATGATATGTGTATTTTTATCTTAGAGTTTGTAATACATCACTAATACTATAAACCTAAATGGTCATTGGGAATATATGTCTCATAATATTTTAATTTTTAGTGGTATATTTTGGATGGATAAAATTGGGGCATTTTTATCTATATCAATCCAAAAAATTTGAAGATTTTAATTCAAGAATCATATTTGGGAGTGTTGGTTTGGTGTTTCAAACATGGGTCATTGATATGTTTTAGATAATAATTGATATTATTATTTTTTCCTTTAAGTTTAACACAATAGTTATTTATATCATAATGGGTTTATTTGTGTATTGTTGATCATATGTTTAAATTACTATAAACCCCGTTTTAGGTATTATGTGATGGAATTTTATGGTGCCTAATGATTTTTGGGGTGGTATATTATTATGTTAAGGTATATTTAACACTTAGGTTTAATGTGAAATATTATATCATATGAATTATATTACTATTTAGGGGATGTAATTTTAATATTATGTGACAACAACTATGTATTAAACATTATTTAATATTGGTTTTATTTATTTTAATTGGTTTATAAAGGTAATTGTTTATTGAATAATCATTGTTGAACTATAGTTTTTATTGTGTAAATATTTATGATTATCATATTAGATATTTATATGATGGTTTATAAATTTTGTGCATTACCATAACTATTTTAAACAATTTAGTTTTGGAAAATAATTCTGGAATAACATTTCATTCTATTACAACCACACGATCTATTAGAGATTAATTTTAATGGTTTAGAATAAGAAATATTTATCTTTGATATTCATTATTTGGACGATGGGTTGAGATAAAGTTAAAAAATAAATGAAAATAGAAAATAGAGGATGGAATTTCAATTATGGATTTGAAGAAATCAAGTAACTTTATTGTCAACTAATATTTGTTTTAACACTAAATGAATCCCTTATTCTTAAAAAGTAATCAAAAAAATAAAACGGTTTTATTTTTCTAGAGTCATTTCTAATTATTTCATGGTAAATTTCACACCTCATTGACTTATGGTTTTATAGTCCTTTATTTTCCCATGATCTTCCTCTTTCCCATGAATCCTTATTCTCTATAACTCTCCACTAGTTTATGGAAATTATATTTCTCATAGTTCTTTATAAATTCTTATCCCAACAATGTTATCCTATTTGGGAACCAAGTTATGTGTTAATCCATGTGACCTTTATATTTCCATTTTATTATTTTTAGTAGGAAGTGTCATTATCCATTTTATGAAATAGATTTTCAATAATTGGGTTTTAAAATATTAAACACTTGAATTACCAAGATCAATATAAAATTTAAGGACACACTTTATTAATGTAGGGGAGAATTGAATGCCCTGTGATTTTAAAATAAGTCTAGGATTCAAAGTGCATATAACATGAAACACCAAAATTAAATAAAATATAACATAATATAATTTAATATATGATAATTATAAAATATCAATTGATTTTTTAGGTAGTAATAGAAGTAAAAAAATTAAACAAATATGAGTATAATGGTCCTAAAAGTAAAAATTTAGTTATTAATTAATGGTAAATTAGTAGTAAAATTCTGGAGATATTTTTTTATTCTTCAAAAGTGGATTTTATTTTATTTTTATATATAATATTATAAAAATATTATAAAAATATTATAAATTTTCATAGATAAATTTATTTTTGATATTATCATAATAAAATTATATTACAATTTATATTTGTAATTTTTTTAAGTGATTAGTTTTTTAGTCAAAAAGTGAAAAATACGAATCTTAAATATATATATTTTTTTCAATTCAAGTATTTAAAAAGTAAAAATTATTGTTAAATTTATATTCTACTAATGTCTTCTAAATTTGATTAAATATAATTCAATTAATTTCATTGTACTTTCCACTATTATTAATTTCTTAATGAAATTAATTTTATATGTAAATTTTTATTTCAAACAAAATTATTTCTAATGCATTTTGTGGTGTTATTTTAAAACTAATTTCTACCAAATATTGGAATATAATTTGATAAAATGGATTCCATATATATAATAATGATTTTAACATTTTTTATATAGGTCCCTTTTATTTTTGGTCATAATGAATGACAATTGTGGTAAATATTTTTGACCTTAGTTAAGCTAAATCAGGTTATTAAGGATAAAAATTAAGTTATAAGGATTTAATATATATGTAAATATATATATGGCATGCATATTCTGGATATTGGATGATTTTACTGAAAAGGTAAATATAAAATAGTATATTATATGGAATATTGGTAACATTTTTCTTTGATAATGATCATAAAATTATTATATTTAAACAAATAAAATTTTCACTATTTTTGTTTTAATTTCTATAACATTTGTTATTATAGATAAAAATTTCTTATGATTGGTTATTAAAGTTTATTATGAATTTTAATAATCTTCTAATTATATTAAATTATTTTTAGTTTATTGTGGTGATATAATTACCTTAAATTCCCTTAGAAACACCGACATGGTGTTTCCATAAGTAGTAGAAAAATCATGTAAATCATTCTAAAAATTTATATTTATAAAATACGGATAAATCAATTTGTTCAATAAATTTCAAGACACATATAATATATTATTGATGCTGTAAAATTTTACATTTAATTCCATTAAAATCATGAGGATATTAAATTCAAATAAAGTGAATAGTCTCTAAAATCAGTTTAATAGTGCTTTATGTTAAATATTATATTATTTAATGATTTATAGTTCATAAATAATTTGATATTTTGGAAAATGAATGATTTATGGTCTGAAATATCTATTGTTTTCCATTTACTAATATCTATTTATTTTATTTTAATTTTCCTAACCCAAAATGGGTAAAAATGATACTTTGGTACTCATTCAAAGGGTTAATTACAGGGGGTTAAAAATATGGGATAAGAGTTATAAAAATCAAATTAATTTTTCTTAATTTAATTTTATGATATTATATCCAATATTAATAATCATATATTCTATTTATATCAATTTTTTCCCATATTACATAGAAATTAATTTATATTATTTCAATAAATTATGTGATTCCAAGGATTCCCCTCCATTCACTAATATAATAGAGGCAACCTTCCTATCTTCCTTGTAGTTCAATATCCACTTATAATTATTATATCCTAAAAAAACTCTTTTTATAATACATTTTATCATTATAGAGGTCTTTTTATTATTAAAATACCATCCCTAGTGTCCTGAATGTTTGATCCAAAGGAGATTCTTCTAAGCGGATGTAATAGTCTAAACCGAGTGTTTACATATTACTTTTACCCCTAACTCATTAAATTAAATCCTATAAATTTAAATACAGTATCAAAATCATTTTACATAAAATGAGATTCTATTATTTTAATGGGATTACCATATACATCCCCTTTTTCTATCAACTGGTGAATAAAATCATCATTAATTTGTATTAGTGGACTATAACCTCAACAAAGAAATGTGTTTAATTTTCCATCACCAAATATAATAGATATTTATAATTATGTATTTAATGAATATATATTATATTAATGATATTATTTTCTTAATAAAAATAAAATATATCATCTCTTTTCTTACCCTTTAATTTGTTATAAAATGATAACTTTGTTCATGTGTACTTGTGGATTACAACATCCACAAAGTGATATAATTTGTTGGTAATATATAAAAATAATGGATAGTAATAAAAGTTTATTTATTGTATAAAAAGTATTATTATTTCAGGGTTATTATATTGTAGATGATATACCAATGAACTCTTAAACCATGATCAATCTTCCAGTGCTATTTTGTAATTATGAATTGAGCTTCCTCAAAACACCCAACATTGAGTTAAATGATTATGTAATTAAATATGTCATGTAACTAAATAAAATAAATTATTTAATGTTAAGTGAATAAATATTTAATATTTTTTGAAACAAAAACATTAATATAATTTTATTATAAATTAGTTACTAGATACACAAAACAATTTTGGATATGTGGTATGGGGTTTCATATCACAGTTTACTATAGTTGTGTTATATATCCACGTTATTGACTATATCATGAAAAAATTATGTGTGATGTGACCTAAAATTATATAATTATTTTTTACTACTATTTATATGTGTTTTAAAAATTTTTACACATAATCATCTCGACTGTTATGTTTCACTTCAGTTATATGATCATTGTAAGGATTCATCAACTCAATATTGTTTCACTAAGACATGTTTGATGTTTTGAATAAATTTTGGTTCATGAAGTCTATATTATACCCATTTCACATTATATATCATGTATCATTATTAAAATATTTTATTCAATGTTTCAATTAAAATTAATTTATCCCATGGTATTTTTCTTGAAAGTTACCATGTGGTAGGTGTTTATCCTCTCAAATTGTCTTCTTCAAGTCATCTTTCATGTTATAAACATATTTTTTTTTTATTTTTTTACTAATATACCTTCTATTTTTATCATGAATATAATATTTTAATGTTATTCAATGTTTAATTTTATTTTAATTACATAATGGGAATTATGATTCAAGAGTCACCAAAGCGGTATGAATTTATTTCACAATTTTATTTTTTTAATTGTCTGTCTAAAATGTACATTCTGGGAAATGACATGGATTTTATATGTTAAACACTATATACATTATCCTAATATTATTAATCCTATAATATTCATATATAAATAAATTTTTTAATTTTTTTAAGATAAAATTAGTAAGTAGATATTTATAAAGATAATCTAACATTATTTCCTCAAAGGTTGATGAATATTTTCTATTGTATCCATACTCTTCAAAAATTAATCTATAATCAGTTATACTGGTACATTAGTTTAAAAAAAAAATTCAATTACCAATTAATTTATTTAATATTTTTAATAAATTAATCTTTCCATATGTTTTTAGGAATCCATTTTTTGTATATTTCTAAAGTAAGAGAAGAGTTCCATTCATTTAAAGTGTGCGACATGAATAGATTTTCATACCGTCATGACCTTTTATTATTTAATATTTTTTTATAATTTTCATCATTATATTTAATTATAAATAATTTATTAATATTGGTTGAATTATTAGTTATCTCTTTATTATAGGATAATTTTATTTTCACATAATTTTAATGAAATGTTCAATTGATATTTTAAACATATTTTTTATGTGTCTAAGAATCCTTTAATGGTAACTATGAATCAATGGGTATATGATCATATGATTCAATTATCATAATTTATATGAATGCTTTATGATAATGTTTTAATTATATTTTCAGAAAGCCCATTTCATTATCACAGGTAAATAATCATATAAAAATTTTATTGAAATACAAGAATCATTGTTTTTTTCATGATATTATACATTTAAAATATTGATTAAAGTAGGTTTGTGGACTGAACCCAAATACAAAATGATTTTTTATATGTAATGGTGGGGGTGCATTATAGCCATCCAATTAATTGAGTAATGAGAAAATGATAAATTTATTTAAGTTACTCTTATGAGACGATTGAGTTTTATTATTCTTTAGAGACATTAATACTAGATACTTTCAATTTAATCATATGAAAAGATAGATAAAAATTAATATAGATACTCTTAATAGAAATGGTACTTATCTAATAAGGTGATTCCAATATGAATGTTTATGGATCTAAGATAATTATATAGCTTTTTAATTCATTATTTTAGTTTTAATTGATCATTTTATAAAGAACTATTTTCACATGGCTTGTGATTCTTGAATTATAAATATATTATCATATGATAAATCATTATTAATTATATCTTTATTTATTATAAATAATTTTTTATTTATGAATTATGTTAATTTATGCTCATTCTAATTGATTATGTCATCAAACCCTTATTCTCATATTGTGCTCACAAATGAAATTCAATTGGTAATGTTAACGGTAATGCTGATAGATATTTTTAGATCACACTTATTATGTTTTAGATTTTCAATGTTATTGAAAAATTTTGTACAAATGAATTTTGTCTATAAAGTATTCATGCATGATGAATTTTTAAAGAGATTATTATTTATTTTTAAATAATAAATTGATGTTATATAATAAAAAATGATCTTTTGAAGGAATGTATATTATTATGTAAGATTATTTCTTATGTCTCAATAAAATATAACCAAAAATTTACAAGGCTATGTAAGTTAGAAAATATATTTTTTAATGTTTTATGGTTTTCATAGACAAAATATGGTCATTTTTATTATTATAAAATCCAAAAAATTAAAACTTATATTTCTAGCATTGGATCTATGAGTGTAGGTTCAATGTTGTTATAAGAGAATATTATAGAAGATGCTATCATCAGGAACACAATGGAGTACGAATTCTAGATATATAATGTTGAAAGTAAGATAATGATATTTCCCTCTAACTGGTAAGTTTAGTTTATATAGGGCCAATATGTGGTTACATTTTCCCCACGTTCCATTATATATGTTTTTGTGGAAAGGGTGAAGGTTTTACCAGATATTGATTCTTATTATACTATGAAGAAAGAATACACCATATGATATCATCTAGTCCTAGGATAGACTCAAGATGAGGAATAATTCATCTAAAATCATGGTAGGGTTTTCATACCTACTTCTATTAGAGGGGAGTGTATAAGGGACTCCCATACTTCACATTTATTGGTGCATATTATATCAAAGATGATATATCATGAAATTTTGAATGGTTTCTATTAGAAGCGTATAAATAGTGATATCATGGGAAATGACATTAAATGAATTACCCATCAGAGGAAAATAGTGGGTACCCAATGAAAATTATTATAATTTCAACCCATTATAGTGCCTATATAGAAGTAGGATGAGGTAACCATGAAATTCATCATTGGGCTACCCAAGACTCCCAGGGTACTTGATTTGTATGGGTGGTATTTTCCAAGTTGAAAATGGTTAAAAATTTATTTTTGTGACATCATTATCATTCATAATAGGAGTTAATGAAGTGGTGTGTAAAAACCTGAGATTTTGTGAGATACTTTGTCAAAATTAATTTAATCTTTTGGATATTTTTAATTTAATGAAACACTGAATATAGATTCTTTTATTTAAAAACACTATGTCTGGATTTCATTTCACACAAAAACAAGTTATTGATTCACTACACACAACACTTATATTATTTTGGACTACAAGAAACACTAAATTTTACTTTAATTAAACACAATTACTAGTTATTTTGATAGTCTGTATTACAAGAAAGGTTCAGTTTTACCATACTGCAAGATACTGTTAATATTTTTAAAAAATATTTATAGTAGTTACCACCATGCCTTTGGAATAGAATTTACAAATAATATTAACTATATTATAAAAATATGATTCAAAAAATTATATAAAATCAATCATGTGGTTATCAATTATTTTGAGAAGAATATAAGAACTATTATAAAATAAATAAATTACTTTTCTTAGAAAACAATTTCTCTCTCTACAAACACATTTTTATCTCAATAAATTAAACAAACCACTTTTGATGAACGTTTCAAATAAAATTTATACATTATTTATTAAAAATAATCTTCTGATACTCATGCAATATATTTCATAGGTATAAGATAAGAATAAACTTAATTTAATGAATAAAATGAGGTTTATTTCTAAAAAATAATTTTACAGTATTTTAATGAAGAACCCATTTTAAATATGAATTTTTTTAATTTTTATAATTTTTATTTTAAAAAATAATCTACATTTTTGAAAATTTTATAACAAAATTTACTTTAGGTGAATTTTTGGTATTTCTCGGAGAAGATTCATTTTCTGATGAATAGTGAAAAATATTGAAGTTTAATTCCAAACTGATTTCTAAACAAATTTTTTAATAGTTTAATTATATATTTATTTATATTAAAATTAAAATTAGATATATTATATATATATAAATTTATTTTATTTCATTTTAACCAATTTCAAATTGAAATTATATATAAAAATAATTCAAACATTTGAGCACTTTTTCTTTAAAAACCTTGTTTAGTGACACGTCTATGGGATAAATTTTAAATTAATTTATTTTAATTATGATGTTATAATTTTTAAAAATGGATTAAATATTTTGATTCACAATAATATATAAGATTTAAAATAGTGAAATTAGTTATTTTCAAAAATTCTTAGTGAATATAATTAATCTTAATTATAGTGATCAATGTAAAAACGAGTTTACATAGTTGTTAAAATTTAACATAAGGGTAAGAAGACCATAAAACATGTAAAAATAAATTATATGCATGTATTTAGTCCATATAATCCCTTGGATAGAAAATGTAAATATATTTTAGGCACATTATGTAAACTATATCTCTCAATAGTTTTTCGCTTTTAAAATTTACAAAAAATGCCACTACTCTTCCAATATAAAATGGAACCCACACCCCTCACTTAGTAACACCTATCATGACACATTTTATCATACCACCACTTCAAAAATATGCTCCCAAATTTCCTCCTCCAAATCATGAATCCTTAATTTGGGAATAATTCAAACCAAGTTAGTCCTTTGGTGGAAACCATAAGTAATTACCCAAAGAATAAAAAACATCCTTTCGCTCTTTCGTTTTATTTTAATTTCCCACCCTATAAAATATACATATTATAAGGTTATATAATAATATAAATATGCTAAATATACTGATATGATGTTATGAACAAGGTTATACTTGTGCCTATACACACTTCCATAAAATGGGTAACTTAGTTACCATTTGTGGGTAAAGAGGACTACTAGCTTGTGAAATGATGTCATCCATTTTTTCCTTTACCACATATCATGGTTGGGAATTATGATGGGATGAATTTTTTTATATGATATATATTATAGTTATGATGTTTTAATTTTTTTAAATTATTACATCAAACAAGGCTTAATGCTATCCATTTTATGTAAATATGATAATTTTGTGTGTGGATGTGTGGACTACCGCATCCTCAATGAAATGTGATTCATTCACACATTACATAGAATGAATTAAGGATTGATTTATTTAAATTATATGATATATATTAAATAAAAATTATAATTTAATTATAATATATTTATAAATATATACATACTTATATTTTATTTATGTTCTTCCTTTCAACAAGACAATAAAACAGAAACATCGTTCTTGCATACTTACGACCTACCTTCACCATGAATGGTGTATTTCATTTCATAATTCAATATTTTATATATTATTATAAATATTTAATAACATAATATATAATATATTTAAATCATTTATATAATTTTTTAAATAAGTAAAAAATTATCTATGTAATAGGATCAAGAATAACATATACAAATATATATGAAAAACAAATTAGATATTACTGAAAGCGCAACATTAGCATGAGATTATTAATAAAAGGGTAATATAAATTCATCATAAAATCATATATGCTATGATATATAATAATATAGTTCTCTGGTATATTGATAACTATATTATACATATTATACAGGAAGTTTGAATGTGTGTGGTGAATGCCAATATTTAATGTGTGGGTTTTTATCATCTCACTTTTATTTTTTTTATACATATTCTATATTCAAAACTAATTATTTTTGTGTAGTTTATATAATTTCATGAGACATATTATATCATGAATTTAATTTATTTAATGATATTAAAATTTTAAATTAATTTTATTCTTTCATCAGTCAGATGATTCAAATGTTACTCAACTGGAAAGTGGATTTCTAGAGTTACTTTTATTATTGCGAGAATTATGACTTATTCACCACTCATTATGTTAAGTTGTGTAAATGATAAAAATTAATTTATTATATGATCCATATAATCAAATTTAATGGTATTTACATATCCATTTTAGGATCTCTGTTTCATGGGGTTTTACGGTCAAAAGCTAACAAATCGATAAGGTAACTTTGTCTCAGTTAGCCTTTTTGAAGACACATGTTTTGTTTTCCACCTATATTATTTTATGAGTTTTATATATTTTAATATTAAATTTCATATCATTAATATAATTCCTTTCATGATATTTTAATCTTCTTTTAATGTTATTATTTCATGGGGATTAATATTTAATGTTTTCAAGGTGGTTAGAGTTTATTGTTACAACCTCATCATTTATCATGATTGTTTGTTATTATGATTCTATTGGTGAAATATTATGATTAATCTCTAAATAATTATCATAAATTTTCTTCCCCCCATGGTAATTCATGATATCTTAAATTAATTGTAACATTTTCCAATCCTTGGTACATAATATAATTATGAAATTATTTTTAATAACATCCAATATAATTTATCTCTTTGGTTGGAAACATATTTTATTCAAAAACAATGTTACCTTAAAATATTTACAAAATGTTTTTAACTTTAATTTTCATATAATTTCTAGGAAAAGAATTTTTAAATTTCTATATGTTTTAAAATGGTTTTCAAAATGTGTTTAAGTTTCATTTATATTTTTGCAAGAAAATTTTCAAAGAAAATTATTTCAATTATTTAAGAGCTTCTTTAATATGTTTTCAAAAATATTTTCAAAGAAAAATGATTGAATTTTTTTTATGTTAAATAACTATATTAAATGATTTTCAAACCTTCCTTTATATGTTTCCAAAAATTTATTTTCAAATTAATGGATATCAAAAATTTCAAAGATTCTTTTATTTGTTTTCAAAAAAAAAAGTCAAAGAAAAAGGTTTTAAATAATTCATTACGTTCATGAAGTAGATTAAATTATTTTCAAAACATTATTCATATTTTATCAAAATCATATTTTAAATGAAAATTATTTCAATTATTTTAAATCTTATTTTATATGTTTTGAAAAAAAATCATATAAAACGTTTTTCAAAAAATATTTCTTCAACATGTGTTTTAAATTATTTTTATAGATTACATTAGATTATTTCATAAGGTTATTTTAAAAGTAATGTATTTCAATGATTTAAGTAATTCATTTTTATGTTATAAAAACTATTTTAAATGAAAACGGTTTTCAAAAATATTTTTTTGTTAATGATGTGTTTTAAATTACAGTCAAACATTCTTTCAAATGTTTTAAAAAGGTTATGTTTGAGAAATGGTTTGGAATTTTTTTATGTTCTCAAACTATTTTAAAATATTTTCTAACCATACTTTATATGTTTTCAAAAGGTTATTTTCCAAGAAAAGTGTGTTTAAATAGGTTTTCAATTAAAATCTATTTTTTCATGAAATGTTTTAAAAAGATATTTTAAAAGTATTATCCATCTATAATGATATCTTTTAGTGTTTTTCATGCATTACTGGGGATATGATCCATGGATTATAATTATATTAATTCTTTGAATTTTTATATTTTTTTGGAAAGAATTTTTTGAGACATATTTCTCTTCTACATGTTAAATGATTATGATACCCATTTCTCCTTAAAGTGATATATGAATTTTAAACCTTCTTATATTCATAATTTATTCTTTGATCAAATTATTATGAAACATTTCTCACTTCTATAGGTTAGGATATGATGACATGTTGATAATAACCAATTAATTTCATGGGTTATTATATGGTTGTTTAAGATCTTGTGGCACATATATGCATGATTTAAGTATGAGTCCAGTAGGAATTATATCTCCCTAAATTACATTGGTTAAAGATTAATATCTCATGAGATAGACATGTCTCAAATGAGGAGTGAACTCGGTTCTGTATGACATGGATGGAAACTTTAGTGAAACCGTTTTAGTAATATAGGGCTGGAACGATGTGTGAACTTGGTTTAGTAATACAAGGATGAATGAGGAGTGAAATTGGTTTAGTAATTTATGGATGTCACAAGGATTTAATGTGGCATAATAATGCAATGCGAAAAAGAGGAGTGAACATGTTTAAGTAATATTGGGTTGGAATGGGGAACAATCCTAGTTCAATAAAGGACATTATTGAATAATATGGTCTTAGTAGTGAATCTTGAAAACTAAAATTGTTTGTGGTGTCATCCCATCCCATTAATATGGCCTTGGAATTAATCCTTGACTATTGTATAAATAATTTTACACGTTTAAGTATCTTCCACATGTCTTCTGATTATGTTTTGATATCATGGATTATCCTAGAAATTTCCTTAGGATTATTGTCTTATGAAAATATAATATATATTCCTTGACACTTGATTATGGTAATTGATATATAGGGTATGATCTTCTAATGTTCTGATCATTTTATCATGACCTTATTCTCATGCCATGAATACATATCTCAACTGTTTACCATTACTAAGCATATAATCTCACACCATTCTGATTTTTATATTTCTTAGGTTACGAAGAAAGGTTTTAAGTATGATTTATAAAGTGTAATACCTTTATGGGAGATTTGGAATAACTATAATAACATTATACGATTATGTTTTTAAGTATCCAATGACATCAAAATATTATTGTCCTCATGCATGTATTTTTTAATGTGATAAATATTCACCTAAAATGATGTAATATCAATAATTGTTAATCCTAGGTCACTATAGTTGGTTTTAAATGAATTGTTTAGTCAAATTTTGGAAACAAGGATGAGAAAACATTAGTGTGATCACTATAGATATTTTTAAGGATATTTATTAGGATATATCTAAGAGTAAGACTTTGGTGTCATAGATTAAAAGGTAGGTGTCATGATTTAGTCATATTATAAGTAAATGTTTATGATTATGTGGTTTTATGTTATGTTAAGTGTTTATTATGCCATGATTTATAGTTTTAGTCAATAAAGGGAAGAATTAAGAACATGGTTAACATTGAATGATTCAGATGTCAAAAGTATTTTAATTATGAAAATAGATCTCCGAATTGGAAATCTCATAAAGAGAATTAGGAAATCTATATGAGTATAGTTTATACTAATAAAGATAACGAGACAAAAAAAACATGTGAAATTTATAGGGTGTTATAATATTATTTATTACATTAAATGTAAGAAAAATGATTAGATTTTGTTTGACGAACCTTACGACATGATTTATATTTCATATTCTAGGAAATGGATATTAAGGATTTTTAATATGAAGGATGAGTAATGGTTTAATAATAATTTTTTATTATTTAAGTGTATATGTTTTGGAATTAAAATATTAAGTTATAAAAATAATTAAATATATAAGTATTTTTAGTATATGTTTTTCCTTAAAGATTGAATACGATATGTTATATTGCGATGAGTACATAGAAATGTGATTTAATTTCAATATGATGTTTGTGGGAGACACATGATTAAGGGAAAGATAACACTTAATATGTTCCTTATGCTACTAAAAAGATGTTTGGATAATGATATTTTGGATATGAATAAGTTTTTTGGATGGTACTAATCACCATGGAACTAATTAAGGATTCATGGAAAAGTGGTTTATTCTATCATTGATGATGTTTACATAATTTTTATATTTATTAAATATATCCAATAAACATTTCCAAATAGAAAAATACATATTTTTCAATAAGGATTTATAGAAACTTAAGTTATTAACATGTTTTAAGAGATGAAACTATGAAGGTATTCACATGTTAGTATATGAAAAACAAGAGATACTTTATGATATATGAGGGATCAATGCAAAACTTTTTTTAGAAATTTAGTGACCTTTTTTCAAATGATTTGGACATCTATCTTTTGGAAGGGTTGTAAGGTTAACCATTTATTTAATAGTTTTTACTAAACATTAGATGAGGTTTTAGATATTAAAGTATTATTTCATCATATGCATATTTAAGCTTATTGGATAACATGTTATAATATATTTTTTTGTAACTAAAGACATATGTAATCACCTATCATTTTTTAGAGGTATCATGATATGATAATTCTTCAAGTCTAAAAAATCACCTTCTTTTCATGGAATAAGATATGAAGTGGAAATTGATCAAGGAACAAAAAATTGTGAGGTTTGTATGAAATTATGTAACTATATATTATCATGAAAATTATTAATCATTAAGAAAAAATTGCAGCATTCCATGTCCCATGGTATGCTATTTTTCTTATTTTTGGTTGTCAGAGATGTTCAAAGGAGGTTCCATGATATTTCACTAGAGATGGGTGTGCATTAAATCTGTTGTAGGAGTTACACATTGTGTAACTGTATTACACAATTTTAAAGTCAGTTTCACAACTTCTCCATGGCTAGTTCAGGTTGTGAAATGTTTTGGGGTCTAAAAAATTAAATAAATCTAAAAGAAATGGGTTTTTTGGGAAGAAGTAGATTTTATAGCTTTACATGACGTGAAAGGGTACTAAAAATTATGTAGTATGTTGTTGATGTAACTTTTATGTGTTTTTTTAGATACTCGGGTTCTAAAATCCTATGGATTAAGTTTACCTTCCTCATCCCAAGGTGAATCAATTGACCATCTTCAGAATTTTGTAGATTCCTAAAAAAATATTGACTCATAGCATCTCTCCTTCAATCCATACCAATCCATCTTCAATCTAAGGTGCATTATTCCTATGTTCTTTGGGTTTATTCTGGTATGGTATCTTTCCCCTACCATTTATTCTTTCTATGTGATGGAGTATGATCTCTCGTTGTCCTCAATGGAATTATCCCCAGTTTTTGTTAGGGAGTTATTTTTGCGGCATCCTCAGATGGATGCAGATCTTGCGGGAGAGGTGATCATTGATCCTTTGTGTGGATCATTCTTGCTTTAGGATCATTGACACCCTTTTAAGGAAGTATTTCCTTTGTTTCTCTTCATTTTTTTATTAGGTGGGAGGGATATAATTTTGTTCACCTATGGATCATGGTTGTTCTAGGATAATAAAAGATAAGAATCAGTTAAATGAAATTGAAATGGGTAGGGGGATTTGTATTTCATGCCTTTTTAGTTGTGAAATTATGATTTTTATATTTTGAATTTTAAGTTCTTGATTCCCTGCTAAAATTCCACATTGTTTAGGGCCCTTCTTTGCAAACTTAATGGGATTCATGTTGTTTGGTTATTATTGAACACTTATATATGGAAATTGATAATCCTGTAAATTTGGATAATAAAACAATACCCCAAAGATTTGTTTTGTGTGATAAATTCCTTAAATAATGAGGTATAAGTGGATAAGTGTCCCATTTTATATATCTGAAAATGTGTTATGTCATGGTGTTTTATGTGATGTGTGGAATGGTTTTTGTTGCATTTGTGGTAATGATATAATGTTAAATGGTTATGTTTTAATTTATTTGTTTTCATTTTATTTTGTTGTGGTATTTCCATTATCACTGTTGTGTATTGTGGGTTATCCTATCTTGTGTTATAGATGAACTTTTAAATGATACATCAACCTATCAATGTTTTGGAATCTCATGTTGCGATATTGATTTATTGTGGAATCTATGATTAGTTTTTTATAGTGAGGCTGCAAGACAAGTTCTGAGGTAATGTGTTATTGGTTGGGGTTGTGAGTTGGGGGTTGTTTCTATTTGTATACGGCTTGAGAAATATTTGAATTAAGGAGGATAATAGTGTTTGGTATTGGAACTTCTCTTGGAGTTTTCTCATGAGAAACATGCCAAAATCTTCACCACTTATCTAAGATATAAATATATTATATACCATGAATGGGTGTTAAACATAGATAATGTAGAATGATGTGTCTCTAATGTGGATCTTCTTTAATTTCTTAGGATCTTAACTTTCTCAAATGATTGTTTCTGTAATGAATGCGTGGTATTTTGCTTAGTGGTTTCCCATATAGTGATGGAATAAATAAATAATTGATCAATAAATCCTATAATGGCTTGGATTAGTTTGTATAAAATGATTGAAATTGTTAATTAAATTGTATGTGACTGTGAATCGGGGTCTCTGGATTTTTGTGTGGTATTTGGTATTTTCAGGTAGCAGATCTTTTTGCACTGTTGTGAGTTCTTGGTCTGTCTAAGGACCCATATATTGGGCCTTAGTGTTTGGTATCATATATGTATATACCCACATTTTATGTGGGGTTTCTATACAAACCCCACCCTAGTTGATCTATATGTTCTAAACTCCCCCATCATCATAGGGGAGGGTGTCTTTCACAGTCATCTTAAAGGGAAGATGGAAGGATGGAAACTCACTCTTCCCTACTCCCACTTCTAGGTAGATATTTCCCAAGATTCTTTAGATAGTTTGTGGATTGTGTGGCCCAGGTGTGTGCGGGGAAGTTTTTCCTCCCTTGGTGCCTTTAAGAAGAGATATTTTGTGCCTTCTAGGATTTTATTTGGATGAGATTTGTTTTGCGTTCCCAATTGTCTGTAGGTAGGATATTGTGTGGTTTGTGGTCCAGGTGTCTATGGATGGAATGTAATGTGGTTTTTGGCCCATATTTCTATGTGAATGATGAGAAGTGGTTTGTGGCCCAGGTGTCTATAGGCATGCTGTGATGTGGTTTGTGGCCTAGGTGTATTTGGGTGGGATGTGATGTGGTTTGTGGATGAGGTGTGTACGGGCAGGTCATGACATGGTACTTTTTGAAGATGTGGGTAGATGGGGATTTGTTCTTTTACGAAATATAGGTTAATTAGTAGGAATTTGTATCAGTTACCCTATAATAAATGTGAATTATATTGTATTACTTGACTCATCTTATTTGGTGAGTATGCCTTAGTGAGGTTGGGATGATTAGTGTATCTCTTAGGTGATTTTTGGTTCGTTTGTTTTCTCATAGGGGAATTAGTATGCTACTTTCACATGTGCATGATAGACTTTGGTTTTCCTAATGAGCATACTTGTATTCTCATCCCACACATATAAAACTATATTCTAGTTAGATGTAGGATTTCATTAACTATGCTAGAACCTACTAGCTCAGATCTTGATAATTTTTGTGTTGATTCTTAGCATTACATTTGGTATTTAATTTGGAGAATTTTGAACTTCTAATAGTTATACTTTATGAATGCATGTTTAATGGTATTTTTATTTTTTTAATATGTAGATCTTGGAGATGTTTTGGCTATGAACCATGTTTTCTACTGATCGTTTTTCCTACAAAGGTAAATTCATCCCATTTCATCATATTTGTATACCCTTGCAGCTAGTCTCCATCCTAGGGCCTAGTGGAGGCAGGAATCAGTGGTCATTATCACACATTATTCCTTTCCATCCTTGGAGGTGAATCATTGGAGGGAGGGGTTCATGACAAAATGGTATCAGAGCTAATTTTGAGAGCTAGGATGGAGTTTAGGGTTAGGAATAGTGAGGATTGCATGTGTTGGTAGGGAAATAGTGTCAATTGATCTTGGATCATGACTTAGTCAAGAGAAGACCAACTAGGACATGGGATTTTAGTTCCCACATGATCTGATGCAAGGAATATAACTCTACAGAATGACCACGTGAGGCTACACCATTTGAAGGGTAGAGACACTAGGAAACGCAAATGTATCATAATGAATTTTTTATTGTCTGGGTTGGGTTTTACTAAGAAGGTTAAAATGAATAAAAAATGGGTTAAATGTGATAAAAATAATTGTAAATAAAACATTTCCTACAACCTGGTCTTAGGAAATCTTTGTTTACTTCTAAGATATGGATCCTGGTCATTTTTGGCATGTGGCTCGGGCATTTGGGGCACAACAAGACAATCCAGTTGATCGATGAAGAGACTATCCAGTTAAGAGGATGGCCAGCGGTAGAGGATGTTGTGTGCTTTCCATTGATAGGAAATGGGAAAATACAAGGGTAATGTTTCAGGCATGGAGATGGAAAGATGTATTATGGAGCTTGACATCACATTCAGTTTGATCTGGGGAATGATGGAGTACTGGGTTCAGTTGGAAGTTAGTTAGATGCGAGGAACTGCACATCAATGAGAGATTCTTTATCTGGTGGAGATGAAGGAAGCATACATTTTTTGGTTGAACATTGAGAAGGAATTATGATAAGGGTTCATTTCATCAACCATGAATATTGAGAAGATGCAGGAGATACTATCCCATTAGAATGGGAGTGTGCCAGTGCGGGATCTTGAGATCAAGATCAATGGAATTCTTCATTTTCCACTAAACCTTGTTTCAGATTAGGATTCTTGTGCAAGACCTCTTTAGCTGGTTATCCGTACTTTGATCAAGTATGTGGTTACTCATTTTACATTTCCAACATACTTATAGGTTCAGAAGAAGGTAGAGGTGATCGAATTTATGCACTCATGAGGAGGTCTACTATGAGAGGGGATCAATCCATGTTCTCTAATATGTTGGGTTACCAATGGCAGGCCTCAGGAACCAGGACCATTGAGATTTCATCCAGTATGGAAATGATCTTGGAAACTTCCTTTCCATTATTGTGGGTGCAATGGTTCACATTATCTTCTTGTGGTCTTGGGATGAGGTATTTTTGAGACCATCATTATAACCACTTTCTAGTAGTTTTTTGATCTCATTATGGTGGAGTTGGATAGTTTTAGCACTAACCTCAGTAGAAGTTGTCAGTGAGACCGTTTCAACATCAAGGAAATTAGTCTTTTTCTCCCCTTGGGGAGATGGAGAAGGAATAGGCAAACCTTAGGATTTACCTCATGTTTAGGGGACTCAACCCGAGCATGTCTGTGGTGGTATTTTTTAGTAGAGAGTAAGAGGAGATGGGTGTGGTTAGTTGCTCACAGTGGAGGCGGTAGTTCCAGCAGGACAAGAGATCATCATAGGTATTATCAGTTTTTTAGTACCATTGCTTGTGGATTATTTGATTCATGAGCTTCACACCACTTTATTGCACCTACTCAAGCTCATGCTCTGGAACTATAAATAGAAAGGATTCCCATACCCATTGTGTTGAGTATTCCAGTCATATGTCAGACTAAATTGTTTGAGGTATGCCAATGATATATACTAAATGATGGTACTGCCTCAGTAATATAGGGAACATTTATTGCTAAAAATGAAACCATAATATGTCATTATTGGCATCTACTAGTTGTATTCTATTCATTCTATTTTTGATATTTTTCAAAGGAAAGTCATGTTATCTGACATTGATGGCCAATGTTCAGTTTTCATTATAGAGCGGAGTTGTCAGATGGGAAGTCGATGTGTGGAACCCCACGTCTCTTTATTGGATAAGATGTTAGTTAAATTAGTATAATTTGGGATAGGGTACATTCCTAGGGTCATTAGGGATTTCTTTAATTCTTTCCATGAGGATGTTCTGATTCTACCCCCTCAATATGATATTGATTTTAGGATAGACATATAGCTCGGTGCTTCTATAATTTCGAGAACCCCTTATCAGATGTCACCTTAGGGGATGTGGGAGCTGAGGATTCATATAGAAATCTTATGAATAATGGTTTTATCTAAACCAGTGTGTTGTTGTGGGTTCTCTAGTGTTGTTCTCCAAAAAGTCAACTGTTATTTTTAAGCTTTGTATAGTCTACCAGAGGATGAATCAGGTAACATTCAAGAACTATTACCCTCTTCCAAGGATAGAAAATATCATTGAACATCTGAGAGGGGAAATATGGTGTTATAATATTGATTTGAAGTCTAATATCATTGGTTAAGGGTGAATGAGGTAGATATGTCGAAGCCTAACTTCTAATATAGTTATGGGCACTTGGAGTTTTTGGTCATGCAATTCAGTGTTACGAATGCACGAGATATATTCATGGGGATTATGAACTCTGTGCTCCATGAGTTCCTGGACCATTTCTCCATTTTTATAATTTACAACATCTTAATCTACTCAATGTTAGAAGATGTGAATTCCAACCATCTCAAAATAGTATTAAAGGTTATTCGATGCCACATGCTCTTTGGGAATTTATCCAATTCTATGTTATGAACACTAGAGGTGCATTTCCTCAAGCATGTGGTGTCTCAAAAGGTTGTGTCAGTAAACATGTTGAATTTTAAATTAGTAGTTTCTTGTGAAGAACCTAAGAATGTGGTACAAGATCATATATTTCTCAGTCTTTCATGTTATTATTAGAGGTTTTTAATGTTTTTTTCCCGAGATGCATCCCTGTTGATGGCTTTAACCAAGAAGGACCAATATTTTTTTGTGGAGTGAAAAATTTAAACCATTATTCAATTATATAAATGGGAGGTTATTTAGTTCTCCAATGCTTCGGTTTCCTAAGGATGGGGTAATTTTGAGGGCTTATGGGACACTTATCATCTAGGATCGGGATATTTCTTTACATATTAGTGATCAGCGATCTCTTATGGGTCTAGGAAGTTACTTTCACAAGAGAATTACTATGTCACCCACGATCTAGAGTTGAAAGATGTGATTTCTATGCTGATGTTATGGAGGCATTACCTCATTGGGTAACGCTTTGAGGTATTCACATATCTAAATAGTTTTATGAATATCTTTTCCGAGTGAGACATGAACTTGTTAAAGTAGATGTGGTTGGAGTCTCATCATGACTATGATTTCGAGATCTCATACTCCTTAGTAAAGGTGAATTTTGTGGCCAATTATTTGAATATAAATTCACAGAAGGTGGGTTTTCATTAATCTATATATGCTTTGAGGGAAATGGAGGAGCTAGCAGCCTTGTACTTGGGTGATGGTGTGGAAGACAGTATAGGATTTTTGTTCCAAGTGAAACTAAAGTATTATCTAATGTATTAGGTGGAATAATCTCAATGTTGAGACTCATAGGAAGAGGTATTGCATGATCATGTTGGCCATGGTGATGCTCCAGAGTGATGGTCAAATAATAGTCAGAACGAGATGTTGTTCTCTAAGAAGTTTTTTGTTCTTGTGGAAATGCACTAGGGATTCCCTCATGAATTTAATATCCCACCATTAGTGGTACACCCATGAGATTTCAAGATGTTCCATGACTTGATGATTCTATTTTTGTGGGTATAGATAACGTGGGCAATACCGGAGTTTGTAGAAACATTCTTGGTCTACTTGTATGTAAAGGATGGGCACCATGTTCTTATTTGTTTATTTCACCCCTTGGATGTTCCTGAGTGGAATTAGGATGAAATTTGGATGGATTTTATTATAGTGTTACCTAGATATAAATAAGACTACGATGTTATCTGGTTAGTAGTGGATTGACTGACAAAATTGGATCACTTTTTAGAGATAAAAGATTCAGGTGAAGGGGATTCGTTAGAAAAAAGGTATGTGAATGAGGTGGTGTGTCTACATGAAGTTCCCATATCAATTTTCTCTGATCGGGAGACATTTATTACCTTGGGAGTCAATAGGGGATTATAACATGATTTTTTCACCCAATGATGCCTCAAGACTACTTTCCACCCTGAGACAGATGGGAAGATAGATCGAACTATCTAGACATTGGAGGACATATTACGAGCAACCGTCATGGACTTTTGAGGATCTTGGGTATGAGACAATCCCTTACTATATTTTGAATTCATTAATATCTATAACTCTTCCATTGACATGTATACTCTTGAAGCTCTGTATGGAGCACCATGTCCTTCATAGTTGTGCTGGAAAGAGGTTTAAGATATAGTTTTTCTTGGTCCCATTATAGTGCAGAGCACAAAAGAGAAGGTTCATCTTGTTCACGAGATGATGAATGTAGCGCAAGACTAGAATAAGTCTTATGTAAATCATAGCAGGATGCCCTTGGAGTTTGAGTTTGGTGACCACTTTTTCTTTATGGTTTCCCCTTGATGTGCGGAGTGGAGGTTTGGTTGAGAGAGTGAGCTTTGTACTAGGTTTTTCGAACCCATTGAGTTGTTGGGTCGAGTTGTTCAGGTGTCATACCTGTTGGAGTTTCCACTGTAGTTGGAGAGAATACATGATGTCTACCATGTATCTCATCTTGGTTGGTATATTCACGATTACTCACATGTCCTTGAATGGGGAGAGGTGGATATCTAGGATGATGAGACATTCTTGGAGCAGCCAGTAGAGTTCCAAGATTATCGATAGACAATGTTGCGTGGGAGGACCATTTCCCTGGTTCGTTCATTATAGAGGAAAGGTGATCTGTAGGAGAGTACATGGGAGAAAAAAATGCAGTTGTGTGCCCAGTACCTAGAGTTTTTCAGTTTTTATTTTTTGAAATTTAATAGTTGAATGTTGTTTTATAAGATGAGTTTTTACTTGGATAGAGATGTGTGTGGTGTGGTATGTTATAAATTCCGAACATACAAAGAAGGGAGGACCAGATTTAAAATCAAGATACATAAACTGTGATGCGATTAAACAAATGCAGGTGATTCAGTGCCACACTGATTGGATATTATGCTGAAATGTAGGATTAAATTCCATTATTTGTGTGCTCTAGATGATGTCATTCATTGAATGTTGTGGTTGTTGGTTTGGGTTGTGTAGAGGGTTGAATGGTTGTGCGGTGGTCAGGTTCAGTGTGTTTTTGGTCATTTGTGATGACATGTTTGGATAGTGGTAGTTCTTGAAGAGTAGAGAGACTCTTGAGAGGTATCTCATAGGGTGGTTGTTCGGACCCTTTTTTCATTTTAATATTGGTTTTTCATTATCAAGGATGAGATTAATTTAATATATATCTATTGTAATAGTCTATGTCCCCCCAATTTGATACTTTTCTAGATTTTTGTTGGTGCAGATGTTTGTATAAGTTTCATGGAGTTTTCACATTATCAAGGGGTGAAACAAAGTAGCTGCATGATTTACACATCATTTAACTATATTACACAACATAATTGTAGATTTATTGACTTCTTCAAGGATATTTCATGGCTTGAAAAGTTTTAGGGTCTAAAAAATAAAATAAAATTAAAGGAGATAGGTTTTTCAGTGGATGTCAACTATGGGGAATTACACGATGTGAAAGTTTATAACACATTGTGTAATAAGTGTTCTTCCAACTACTCGTGTTGTCAAAACCTATGGTTGAACCAACCCTTCCTTGACCATATGAGACTTAGAAACCCCTATTCAGGTTTTTGAGGATTTCTACACCAACGATTGATTCCTAGCTTCACTCCTTCAACCTATAGTGTTCCATATTTTATCTAAGGTGTGTTCTTGTGTTTTCTCAAAGACTGGTATGTTTCTTCTCCCTTTTATTCAGTCCATGTGATGAAAGATGATCTAAAATGGTCCTAAATTAGACGATATTTGGTATTTGTTCGTGAGGAGGTGCTACGATATCCTTGAATAGATGCGGATATTGCAGTAGTAGTGATCAAAAATCAATTGTGTGGCTGGTTCTTTTGTGAGGATCATTGACATCCTTTCAAGGTCAGATTTTCTTTTATTCTCTTCATTCATGCATCATGAGGGAGGGATCTTATTTTTTCACCTATGTATCATGATTCTTCCAAGCAGATCAATGATAAAAATTAGTTAAATGAAATTTAATGGGATATTGGGGACTCAATTTTCATACCTTTAATGTTTTATTATTATTATTGTGATATTTGGAATTATGTGGGATTGATGCTCTATTTAAAATAATGGCCATTGGGGGACCTTGTTTTTTCACTAAATGAATTGAATGGTTTTTGGTTAATTTTGAACACTTTATATGGAATTTGGTTAATTATGTAAATTAATATAATGAATGGGTGGCTTCGGATTTGGTTTCTATTATAACACCCTTGAATATTGTAGTGGAATTGGATAGGTGCCCCATTTTCAAAATCAAAAAATGTGATACTTCGTAGTATGTGATGTGATGAGTGGAATGGTTGTGGATACATCTATGGGACTAATATAATATGAAGTATCTATGTTATGATGTGTGGGTTTTCCCTAGTTTGTGTTATGGTATGTCTTTGAGAATGGTTGTGTACTGTGTATAATCCTAGGTTGTGGTATGTATGAACATGTAGATGATACATCAACCCGAATATATAATAGAATCCCAAGATGATAGATAGATTTATTGTGTAATATACGAGAGTTTGTTTGTATTGGGTAAAATAGAATGGATGTTCTATAATGTGTTGTTAGTTTGGTTTGTGAATTGGGGATGGTTCTTTTGGTAAGTGGCCTGAGAAAGATGAGCTTGAAGTAGGACATTAGTAATTGGTATGGATAATTCACAACTAGTTTCTCCATGAATAACATGAATAATTCTTCACCCCATATCTAAGATATCGATATATGATATACCATGAATGGGTATTAAATGTGGAAAGTGTGGATGGATATTTCTTTAATGTGGATCCACCTTAATTTATCAGGCTCTTTGTCTTCTAAAATGACTATTTTTGTGTTGTTAGTTGTGTGTTGTGCTGAGTGGTTTCTCATATAGTGATGTAATGAAAACATAATTTATTAATAACTCCTATAATTTCATGGGTTTTTTAGATAAAAGTATGTAAATTCTTAATTAAATCGATTTGGAATGTGATCTGGGTATCACGTCTTGTTGTGTTGTCTTGTGTATTTAGAGGTAGCAACAATGTTGGAAGTGTTGTGAGTTGTTGGATTGTCTGAGATCCCATAAGTTGGGCTTGAGTGTTTGGTATCATATATTTATATACTTTTATTTTCCTTGTGATTTCTATACACACCCTATCCTTTTTGAGAACTATGTCTTGAACACCCCCATTATCACAATGGAGTGTGTCTTTACCAACATCCTGGTGGGAGGATGGATGGTTGGACACCCAATATTCCCTTAATCCCTCTTACAGGTAGTGATAACCCATGATGTTTTAGGAAGTTTTTGGTTTCATAATCCCAAATGTGTGTGGGTGAGTTGTTTTTTCCAAGGTGTCTTCGGGATGAGATGTATTGTTATTTTCCAAGTGTCTTTGTGACTAGATGTGTTATGCTTTCTCAGGTGTCTATAGGTAGGATGTGATTTTGTTTGTGTCCCAGGTGTCTACTAGTGATATTTGATGTTATTTATGGACCAGGTGTCTATAGGAGGGATGTGATGTGGTTTGTTTACAGGTGTTTTCAGGTAGGATGTGATGCAGTTTGTGGACCAGGTGTCTGTGAGAATGATGTGATGTGGTTTGTGGCCCATGTGTCTGTAGGAAGGTTGTGACATGGTACTTTCTAAATAAGTGGGTGTATGATGACATTTTTCATTAGGCATGTATAGATAATAAGTTGTATGTGGTACATTGTATCCTATCATGATTTTTCATTATATTACAATACTCGACTTGCGTTATTTGGTGAACATGCCTTGGTGAGGTTGGGATGGTTAGTATACCTATAAGGTTTTGTTTAGTTCTGGTGTTTTCTTATAGGGAGTTAGTATGCTTCTTTCACATGTGTATGATAGAACTTTTTTTCAACTCAGTATACATTTATGTTAACTCTATGTATACAAAACTATTTTCAGGTTTCCATGATATTTTGGGGACTGTGAAGGACACTAGTATATCGGATCTTGACAGTTGATGGTTCACTTCTTTGCTTTAGTTTTGGCATTTACCTTGGAAACTTTTTCACTTGTTACCTTTCTAATATCTTCATGCGTATGGAATGTTCTTTTGGTATTATTTCACATATAAATCCTGGAGTTGATTGGGGGATGAACCATCTTATCTCCAAATAATGTTTCTTATATAGGGTAATGGCCCCCAATTTTTCAGATTTGTATACCCTTGGGTCTAGTCGCCAACCCATGGCCTACTAGTGGTGGGATTCGATGGTCATTATATCCCTTTCTTCATTTCCGACCTAGAAGGGGCATCTTTGGAAGGAGGTAGTCATAACAAAAAAGGTCTGGAAATAATTTTCCCCCTATTATTGTAACAACCTAGGCACTTATAAAATATTTTTTTTATTAGAAAATTAAAAATTTAAATTCATTAAAAATGTATAATTAAATATTTTGTGTTTATAAAAATTAAGGAATCTATACTAATATAATACTATACTCATATATGAGGGTATAAATTAAATCTATATATCTTATAAGTGAAGTTATGATATATTTATATTATTGATTATGTAAATAAATGGTTTGAAAATTATAAATTAAGTGTTTGTATTTTTTTGACACATAAATTTTTATTTATAATTTTATAATTAAAATAATTATTTAAAAGAATATTTATCTCCATTATATGGATTAAAAATTAATAATTTTTGTCTTATGATTATAATATAATTTTATGAGACCCTAATTAATATTTGAAAATGTTAGAAAAGCAGTTATAATTTTAAAATTTGAATTTTTGAATAAATAATCATTTTAATTAAAAATTAAATTAATCATAGTTATAAAATTATTATCTTAAAATGGAGTTCATTTTTTAATTCTGAAAATAAAAAAAACATTTCGGGTTAAATTAGTGGATTTTTCTAAAATACTTGGTTTTTTTGGTAAATATTGAAATACGGTAATTTAAAGTATTTAACAAATTCATTAATTAAATATTCATTTATGCTGTAAGGATAATGTATGGGTAAAATATCAAACTATACTTAGATTTACAATTTTACAGATAATGATCAATCTACTCATAGTCTTGAGCCAAAATAATTAAAAAACGAATATAATAATTAAAAAACACCGCTCTCCTCCACTATAAATACCACCCCTCACTACCTCTTACCCTCACTGTCACGACCCATCCTCGGGGCCTGTGCTGTGACTACCCCAAGCCCGACTTCCGTAGGCCAGGGGATGTCTACTAGCACCAAAGGCGTAAATCCTGATAAAAGGGAAGGCATTGACTTTATAATAGTAAACAAACACAACCGAGTATGCAAGCTGAAGTAAGCACAAAGTAAGTGCTGAAAGGTAAATTGGCCTGAATACAAACACAACAGAAAATTATAGTACAACTAAAAGTCTAGTACAACAGCAGTAATATAAATTATCATCCACCGAGTCATCCTCCGGGAATCCCACCTGAAGGGTGGGTACAGATATTCTCCCCAACACCATGATTCTGTCCGTCTGATCTGTGTACGTCTCACCAAGTGGTCCACCTCTGGGTACTGTCCAGCTCTAAAAGCCTCTACCACGATCAGCGTTGTCCATCGTGTACATCCGACACAACATAGTGTGGGCATTTCCCGTGCAGGGGTGAGTGTAACGATACTCAGTAGGGACCCCGAGACCACCGAAAGTCTCCCAGAATCCATGAAGGATAAACCAAAAAGAAAAGATACAATCACCAAGTATCGACCAACACTACTTTGGTATATGAACATACATATACCTAATTCATCAATCCCAGTTTGGCTCCAACTCTCGAGCCCATGCACAACCCAGTCCACACAGGAAAGAAGTCAATCACACCATTGGTAATGATTGAAAGTCAAGGTTCAGCTCACACAGGTAAACATCTTTCATAAAGTGATAAAAAATGATCAGATGTAGTCACTATTTCATCTAAGCTGTTGGACCCACATATGATACTAGTTCAGCAAAGTTGTCGGACCCATGTAGGATACTAGACCAGCTACTCTGTTAGAGCCACGTAGGATACTAATACTAAAGTCGAACTGTCGGACCCACGTAGGATACAAGTACAGTTGTCATCGCTGCCGAACCCATGGAGGATTCTGGTATAGTTGTCATCACTATTCATTTATGTTGTCGGACCCACATAGGATACTAGTCCAGCTAAGCTGTCGGACCCACGTTGGATACTAGACCAGCTAATCTGTCAGACCCACGTAGGATACTAGTATAGAAGTCGAACTATCGGACGCACGTTGGATACAAGTAAAGTTGTCATCGCTGCTGAACCCACGGAGGATTCCAATACAGTTGTTCTCTCTACTGAACCAATGGAGGATTCCAGTACAGTTATCGCCACTGCTGAATCCATGGAGGATTCCAGTACAGTTGTCGTTGCAGTCGCAGCCAACTCTAGGGTTTCCGCACACAGCACACTCGATTCCAGGAGGGTACACTCCTCGATCCAAGGGGGTGATACATCAACTATCACGAAGTCTAGAGTTGATGTATCCTGAAGTTCCATATCATCAATGGAAACCCAACACGACAGACGACGAGTCAATCAGACGCTCGGTCTGAGAGTTATTGGCTTTTCCGTTCTAGGGGCCCGGTTGGGTTTTAAGCTAAAACCAACCTGACCATACTCCAATATCATATGAATCGTACGTGGAGTATTCTAAAAGATCTGTCTCATTAAAATGAAACCAACATAGTTGAAGGTATGCCAATTGGACGTCTGGTCCTTAAGTTATAAGCGTTTCCGCTTCGAGGGCCTGGTTGGTTTTGGGTTCAAACCAACCCGTCCGTACCCAAACTTTTCCAAAACCTTGAGTGTAATATACCTAAACGATCTTCTCAATCCGAGGATTTATATTCAACTGATGGTGCATCGATCAGAGGTCCGTAGCTCATGTTATGGGAAAATAACCGAAAACGGTCCGAAGAGGGGTTTTGGGCCCGGTCCAACCCGGCCCAACCCGCCCTGGGTCGGCCCGGTAGGGCGTGGCCCGAATCAGCTGGCATGGCTCGGCCCAGCCCACAACTGGCACGGCCCGGCCCTGCTATGTGCAGCCCGGCCCGCGGCTCGGCCAGGTTGGCCGAGTGGGGGGGGGGGGGCAGCCCCTTGATCATCTGGCGCGGCATTAAGCTGCGCCTATTGAATTCTCGAACGGCTCTGCCGTTCCGGCTTCACCAGATACCACGGCTCAGCCACGACGGCATGTTCCAGCAGCACGCTGCCGCCGCCTTCTGCGGACCACCGGACGCGCTCCGGTGGTCCGTTTCACCCACCATCTGCGCCTAAGATCATCTCGGGACTCGAATTCTACTGTGAAAGCCCCAAATCGTCATTGTAGTCCCGTTTTGTCGTTGCCCATCAACCCACGCACAGACAAACAACCAGCGTAGGGTTCAATATTGTTCTTCATCCAGATCCCTTCACGTTAGAAGTTTTCAAATAAAGATTAAAGTATTCAAACTAAAACTAAACCCGAACATAACCCCGCATCAGATTTGAATCCCAACCTGCATGAACGAGCGACCTGTGGATCAACCGGGAAGAGGTTGGTCCGCGCTCATCGTTATTTCCTCAAAAAGGAAAGGAGAAATTCAATACAATTCCCCTACTTCGATAATTGACGTCGTGCATCATCGATCTGTGGAAGATGAGCATCGTGGTAGATAGCGTCAGGGAGGACGGACGTCGATTCCGTGGACGTCGGGGTGTGTCTGAGGAGGAAGAGGCATCTCCTCACTTGTTGTGGAGAAGAGGAAGGAAGGCACGTCGTCGTTCTTCGTGGAATCAGCATTCTTCATCGAAGAGGGTGTCGTTCTTCGTGGAAGGATGAAGCTCTCTTCTAATTCCAAAGGTTCCACCAAAATATTTTCCAAGAAAATATTAAAATGAGGCTTTCCGTTATTTAATTAACTTGCTATGCCATTTCAAAAATATTCAAATCCACCCAAAATAATTAATTAATTTGTGGTGTACAAAATAATTAATTCATTGAGTTTTCATAATAATTACATATAGAAGGTGTAGAGTTTATCAATTACAGGGGGGGGGTTGTCAAATAATTAAATAAGGGGGAATTAAGGGTGTTGAAGAGAGTTATGGGGAGATAAAAGGTTGGTGCTCGTGTGGGCCCCACTTCACAAATATCCACACATTTAAAGTTATTTTGTTGTGGGAGCCACCAATAACTTCCCCGTGGGAGGAAATAACCAACTCTCAAAATAAAATTGTGTACCACACAATTTTATTTAATTTAAGATTAAACCCCAAAAAATTAGCTTTCAACCCGCATGAAACGTAACTGCGGTAAAGTTTCCCTTAAGCGAATACCGGTGCTGCGAGTTCATCGGTGTCCTCGGATTTCAATTCCAAGAACCAGTTCAAAAGATAGAAAAACCCGCACATATGTTTACTGAATGTACCCAAACAAATCTTTGGAAATTGATTTTGGACACACTAGGCCTTAGAATCAAGTGCCGTCAGAAACCACAGACTCGTAAAATCCCAAACTATTTAATAATTTTTTCCCTTGAAATTGCCGGTTCTTTACACTCACACCTAAAAGACATTTAGATTTTTATATTTCTACCCAAATACCTTACCAAGACTCTTAAACACTTCCAAGACTTGATGGTCTCACATAAAGGCCAAATCCATGTGCCTTTAAGGGTTCTTAAGGAGAATAAATCAATAGGTAAAATTCTATTTTATTTTCTTTTAAATTTATTTTATTTTCAAAATCTCTCCAAACCAACCCTATCCAAAGTTACATGATAAGTCCAGAATCTTACATATAATATAATGCTATTTTGTAATAGTAACTTTCCTTATCAAGCCTCTCTTCTCCTCTTATTATTCTATAAAATGAAAGCATCATTTGAAACATGTCGATTCACCACCTTTGTAGTCGTTGAATTTTCATTTTATTTTTACACAATAAAGGATGTTCATAATACCATTATTATGGTTAAATACAATTTTATCATATATTTTATAAGTTATATAATTATTTGGAACCAATATATAAAGATGTTTTTAAATAAAATGATATATGTTCGTGGTGGTTTAAAAAAATGACAAAACAAACTAAATCATTTTCATTAATATTTTATCTTATGAATATTACTAATACTGGAAAAAATGATATATGTTATAATTTAAAATTTTGGAATCATATTAACACCATTTAATTCCACTTCTAGGGGTTTTCTTCCATTTGATAAGAAAATCCATAACAATCCAACTAGGGAATCCTTGAAATGAATGCATCTGCATCTATAAAAATAACAAAAGATAATCATTAAATGGGTTTAAAGATGTAATAAAATGATAATATAACGTATTATAAATATTAAAATAGTTATTAAATAAATTAATTACACTTTTTTAACCACTATACAAGATGTTTGAACATGTTTTAAGGAAGTCAAACCCAAGGTAAGGGACTTTCATTAAAAATACACTTTAGTTTTTATTTTTACAAAAACGAAAAGGAGTGTTTTTATGATGAATGTATTCATATTTTATGATTATTTTTTGGTTTATTGTGAATTTATTATGATAAATGGTGAGACCCATATCTCCATCCAATTCATTGGGATGTTTTATGTATGATGTTGACTGTAATAGTTATTCCAAGTGTAACTATGATGGTTACACCATAAGGTAGTTGTAAGTGTTACATTATTAGGTATCAATGAGGGTTAAAAATCATATAGTAGTTATGAGAGTTAAAAATATTATGTAATTAATTTCCTATGTTTCCTATAAGGTTTTATTTATGTTTTCTATGTTTTAATGAAATTTATTGTTTTCACAAGATAGGTATATGATACCTTATGGGTGGGAACTACGTCTTTATGAAAATGATTTCAAATGTTTATAAGAATTTATGGACACAAAATTTCATTTATTTTATGTCCTTTACTGATATTTTTCAACTATTCCATTTTTTTACAATTTTTGATAGGTTTCATGAATGGGTAAGATAAAACAAGAATCGAAGATGAATGTTGTGATGATTTTTCATGGAAAGATTTCATGGTTTATTAAAAAAATTTGTATTGTGGATGAAATTTATATTTTTTTAGTAACCACTTTGTATGATTATTAGATGATATGTAGGAATAATGTAATAATTCCATAATACTCAAGAACTGATAGAAAATATTGGAATGTAAGAATGTGAATTCTAAAATAATTTACTAGATTGTGTAATGTTTTAAGATGAGTCATTATAAATTGAATTAGAGCACGATTTAGATAACATTAGTGGTTAGGATAATGTTAATAGAATAAAATATTTTTTTATCATATGATATATAATTTGAATATTTCCATGTTTCATCATCTAGTATATATTTATTCAGAATGGTTTTCCATTGAATATATACGTAAGCTAATGTAGTAAGGCATCGAGCAGATGCTATCTATCAGAATCTAAAACCTGTAAGGGTGGAAATTTAAAATGAAAATTATGTTATTATAATGGATCATTTGAAATATGATCTAAATGAAAGTGTATTTTATTTAATAAAACATAAATATATAAAAAAAATAAACAAGTTGATAGTGGATCATTTTCTGAGGAAAACCCCTCATGTTTTGAGGGGATCTTCTAACCCAGTTGCAGATAAAGGGTGGATTAAATCCTAGAAAATATATAAAATTTCACGGGGTTTTATATATTGAAAATTTTAGTGTTTCTCTTTATTTTAGATTAAATTTGAATCCAAACAGTATTGGTCAATGGTAAGAAATATTTGGGATAACATGGAGATCAATACATTGGAATGGTATAAATATATGAATCTTTTCCTTCAAAACTATTTTCTTAATGTTGTTTAATATTGGATGAAAATGAAAAACCTTGAATTTATAAAAAAATGAGGAAGATTGTGTGGAATTTTAGGAATAAAATTTCACCCAGTCGTAAAGGTATGATCCAAATCCTATTCAGGATTTTGGTATTAAATTAAATAATTTTTACTTAGGGTTAAAGTCAAGAAATTGAAGGGAATTGGTTTGCTGTAAAATCAAAATATATTATAAGCCTGTTTAATGTGTTGATAGGGTTGAAATGGAGGTTTTGGTGATCATTTTTACATTAAAAACAAGAAAAAATGGTCCAGATGGAAATCCATGTCTAAAAATAAATCAAATAAATATGAAGGTAAGAAGGTTCTTTTTCTAGTTTTTGGGATGTGTGTTAAAAATCACCTTTGGGAATTCTTTAAAAAATTCAGGAAGTGTTTTTGAGGTGGTAAGTTTGAACATATGGCCTAATATTAAAATGAAAAGTATCATATTGTTTGTATGTTTAATTATGATAAGAAAACTATAAATTTTCTAAAATGTGGTGAGATGGTCTATTATGACAATACCTACCCAAAGAAAGACCTAAATGATTGATAGAATCTAGATTATAAGAAGAAAGATGCAGTGAAACTCTTTGAGACTACATCAGAAGATGTTGGGAAATACAATGAAGTGGTATCAAGTACATTATTCTTTAACCTAGATTTTCTAATTTCATATTTGATATAGGGTCTACAGATTCCTTTTTTATGAGAAATTTTCTGGTAAATTGGAAATTTCAGCTTAAGAAATGAAATCAAAACTTAGGGTAAAAACATCTGGGGGAAATATTATTGAAATAATACTTAATATAATGTTCATATTGTTTTTTTGTTAATACATTACCTGTGACCCCTATTGTTCACCCTTAGTAAATATTTATGTTATTCCAGGTATGGAATATCTTTCTCTTTATCATGTAAAGACTGATTGTAGATCTAAATATGTTTTTTAGAAAGATTTTTAATTTGTATAAAAGATTGAAGACATACCATTGATGAAATATCTGGAATATGAGAAACTGTTAAAAGATGGAAATGAAATTAATCTTGCACGTGTTGTTGAAAAAAAGGTATCTTCTCATATTAATGATGTTACGGGGGTAAATGAACACTAAGATGTTTTTGATAATGAGTTTCCCAATGTTATAGCTGACATGGAAGTTTAATTTACTATTCCCAAAGTTCTTGATGCTAATCCAGTCTGAAAACCCCATTATCAAATGGCTCAAGGGGAACTTTTACAATTGAACAAGCAGTTATTGGAGTTGAATGATAAAGGGTTCATTCATCATAGAACTTCACCATTGGGTGATCCTATTTTCTTTGTTAAAAATGATGATGGTTCAATGAGACTTTTCATTGATCATAGAGATTTCCATTTCCTCATATTGTGGACTTATTTAATAAGATCCATAGAGATTAGTATTTTTACAACATTAACTTGAGATATAGGTACCACCAGCTGATGGATAAAGAGGATGAAATTCGAAAAACAATTTTCTAAACTAGATATGGGAAATATGAGTTTGATGTTATTCCCTTTGGTTTGATAAATACACCTACTGTATTTATAAAACCTATGAATGAAAACATTCTTTAATATTTGGATAAGTTTCTTATTATTTTTGTCGATGATATTTTGGTTGTCTCAAAAAGTTTAGAATAACATAAAAAGCGTGTAATTATTGTTCTGAAAATAGTCAATGAAAAGAAGTTATATGTAAAATATAGATAATGTGATTTTGGTTAGAAACATAATTATTTTCATTTGAACATTGTAAATAAGTATTTCATAACAATTGATCCTTCCAAAACCAAATTGGTTGTTGAATTTTCATAACCTACAAATGTTACTATGATTTGTAGTTTTCATGGATTAACAAGCTATTATTGATAGTTTTATTAAAAACATTGTATGGTTATCTATACCACAAACTAAGTTATCCTAAAAAGGGGTTAAATTTATTTGGGTAGAATATTTTTGTGCTTGTATTTATGAACTCAAAATAATATTGGTGAATACAGGATATTCCTTCCAGAAATGGTGAATTTTTCATATATACTGATGCTTCATTGAAGGGACTTAGTTGTGTTTAAATGGAGAAATATTAGGTAATTTCTTATGCTTTAAGAAAACTGAATCCTAACGGGTTAAATTATCTGACACATGATCTGTAATTTGTAGTTTTAATTTTTGATTAAAAGATTTAGAGACATCTTTTTTAGGGATCCAAATGTAGAATATATATACAGACCCTAAAAGTTTGAGGTATATATTCACTTAGAAGAAATTGAACATGATCTAGAGAAGAAGGCGTGAATGGATAAAGTATTATGATGGCACGATCAATTACCATCATTAAAGAAATTAGGTTTTTGATTCCTTGAGTCAACAACAACACTCTTAATTAACCCTGTTACGTTTAGACTATAACCCCATGATTGATGATTTGATGAATTTTGTATATGATGTTTTTGTTGCCGGATATTCCTATGTTTTGTTTCAAGTGATAGTGAAATCATCTCCGTCAGATAGATTTATGAAAAAATAGATAGAAGACCATGAGTTATATAAAAATTTAGAATTGGTGAAAAATTGAAATTTTTAAGAATTTAACATTTAAAAGGATTATATTTTGAGATTTGGGAAAAGATTATGTTTTTCAAAGGATTCAAAATTGAAGAAATAGTTATTAAGTGAAGCTCATAGTTCTCATTGTTCAATTATTCTTGACATCACAATGATGTATAGAGATGATTAAGAGTGTTACTGATGGGATGAAATGAAAAGGGATATTACTGATTTTATTATGAAATATATTAGTAGTCAATAGGTCAAAGTGGAGTGAGACTACAAAAGGGGATACTTCATCCTTTTCAAGTTTTGTAGTGTAAATTATAAAATATATCCATATACTTCATGATGGAAATAAAAAATATTCTCGGTGTAATAATGTGATTTGGGTTATTGTTGATCAACTAAATAAATCTTCACATTACCTTCTTATTCGAGATACTATGCCTTTAGATCAACATTATCAGTTGCATGTCAAAGATATTGTTAGGTTACATGGTGTCCCCCTCTCTATTGTATCTGTATATGATCCCAGGTTCACTTTTAACTTTTGGAAAGGAATTAAAATGTCATTGGGAACTAAATTAAATTTCAAAATTGATTTCTATCCTCAATATGATATATAGTCATAGTAAAAAATTTAGTCATTGGAGGATTTTCTTCAAGTTTGTTCAATGGATTACCAGTGAAGTTGGGATCATCTTATTTATTTTGTTTTGTTTTCTTATAATAATAGTTTTAAATGAAGTATAAAAATGATACAATTTGAGGCATTATCTGAGAAACATTTTGGGTCTCAGAAATTTTGGGATGTAGTTATGGAAAAGATTTTTATTGTACTAGAATTAGTATAGGATGTTCCTGGGAAAGTGAAGATGATCCAACAACACATGAGGGTAGATGAGAGTAGGTAAACACATTATGTAGGTGACATGAATAATTACTTTTCATTCAATATAGGAGATTATATCTTTGTTAAATTTCTTGTTGGAAAATTTTTATGTGTTTTGGTAATAAATTAAAGCTATTTCCATGGTTCATTAGACCTTATCAAATCCTGGAGAAATTTGGACCATTTTTTACTAAGAAGATTTAACTCAGATTTTACTGTAGGTGCACAATGTTTTTCATTTTTTGATGACAATAATAAATTTTCTACATTCATGACACATTTTGAGCCTATAAGTAGTTCAGATAGAAGAGAACCTTCGTTATGAGGAGAAACATGATCATATTCCAAATCATATAGATAAAGTATTTCAGAATAAGATAATTCATCATGTTATGGTTTTATGGAGAAATCACATGGATAAAGTGGAAACATGGAAATATTAATATGTAATGCAGGAAAAGTATCCCAACATGTTTAATAAGTTACTAACAATTGTGAGGATGAAATTTATAGAAGGAGGGGATAAGGTAACCACCTAGGTACTAATAAAGCAAATTGTTTCTATTCTAGAGTAAAAAAATTATATTCATTATTTATGTATAATAAAAAATATAGTATTTATTGAAATTAAGGATTCTAAACTAACAAAAACAACAACCTCGTCGATGAGGGTATAAATGAATTTATTGTATCTTATAAGTGAAAATATGAAACTTTTAAATAATTGATTAAGTAATAAATCAGTTTTAAATGATAAATTAAGTGTTGGTATTTTTGTGAAAAAAATATATATTTTTACACTTTTATAATTAATGTAATGATGTAAAATAAATTTATCTTCATAAAATAGATTTATTAAATTAATTTTCATTTTTTCATATGATTATAATAATATTTTTTGTGACCTTAATTAATATTTGAAGGTGTTATAAAATTAGTTATAATTTTAAAACTGGATTTTTTCGAATAAATAATGATTTTATTTAAAAATTAATGTTCTTATATTTAGAATTTTTTTCTTTATATGGATTTAGTTTTTGAATTATCTAAATTGAAAATTGGTTTGGGTAAAAAAATATGATTTTTCTAAAATACTTCAATTTTTTAATAGTGAAATACTACAATTCACGATATTTAATAAATTACTAAATTATAGATACATAGATGTTGTAAGGATGATATAATCCCAAAATCTCAAAATATCCTTCATTATTATAATATATTTAGTGATAATTCTTAAACTATTCATATTCTTGATCCAAAATAATAAACTAATTAATAAAATAACCAAAAAGCACACATCTCCTCCACTATAAATACGAACCCTCACCACATCATCTCCTCACACCTCAATTACTTTTCTCTAGTTTATTTTATGCACAATTCCATTCCCAAGCCTCTCCCCAAAGTCCCAGAACTTCTGGTCTCACCAAAAGGGAAAACCCATGTGCTTTAAAGTGTCTCTCAAAGAGAATAATTCAACAGATACAACTCTCTTTCATTTTCTTTTCAATTTCTTTTGTTTTCTTATTCACTCCTCAACACCCCTATCCAATGTGACATGTTATCACCTTTATTATACATATACTTTAATATTATTTTCAAAATTTAATAACCAGCATCAACCCCCCCTTCACACTTATTCTAGAAAATGAAAACATCATGCATGACATGTAGATTAAATACCTTTGTGTAGGTCAAAATTTTAATTTCTTTTATCTATTTCAAGGCTAGTCACAAAAGAATTATTATTGTTATATAATATGTTATTAAACATATTATATGTTATGTACTATTTTTTAATCAATATATAAACATTATATTATATAAAATGTCAAAAGTTTGTGATGGTCGTAAAAATTTTAAAAATAAATTAAATCATTGTCATTAATGTTTTGTCTACTGAATAATCCTCATATAAAAAAATACATATGGTATCATTTAAAATTATGGATTCATATTAATACCATTTAATTCCACTTTTGGAGTTTCTCTTCCATTCTAAATTAAAATCTATAATGAAAAAACCATGTAAACCATGGAATAAATTCACCCAAAACAATAAAAATTAAAATATATAGTCAATAAATATAGTGACCGAAGACTTTTACAAATAAAATTACACAATATTTTAGCATAAATGTACATCATATCACAAGACAAGGATCATGAAGTCTAGCGTCATAGAATAAATGGTAAATAAAACATAAAACATGGGGCTAAAAAATACTTCTTTATTTAATCTCTATAAAGAGCTCCTAACTTCCTTTGAGCCTTTACAAATGCATATGGTACCCTGAGGAACACATGAACAATGGAATGATCATGAAATCCTAGTAAAGGGATGAACATAATAATACTGCTTAAGCACATGAGTTAGGAGACGTGGCATAATGATATCAAAAGCATGGAATAAATGAAATCATATCACATCAACATGGGATCATATAAACATGGAATCATATAAGTTTGGAAGAAACATAAAACATGTCTTTATTATGAGTTAATTATAACCACCAACACCATTTTTCTATTGTATTATGGATCAAGGCTGACCACCAATCCCATTTCCCATTGTAGTACATGTCAAGGCTACCCACCAATCCGGTTTCCCTTTGTAGTACGGGTCGAGGCTAACCGCCAATCCCATTTCACATTGCATCTCATGAGACTTAACTTTACCCAATGCATTAGAGAGATATCGGGGCTCACCCGTCTAAACATTTTCATGATTATCCTTTCCACATAAATAATCACACATAATAAACCATACATAAACATAAGGGTACCCATGGAAAGAATTGGCTACCACAATCATGACATAAAGCATAACCAATGTGCGTATCATGAAAGTGTCCCTGAAAGAAAGATATTAGAACATAAATGGACGTTCATAGGGTAAAATATTCATTTAAAATGGAATGTTATGTCAAACATAAGTGATAACATATAAGAAATTTATTTGAGAAACATTATCATTAAAACATTTTTGTACGGTATTAAGGAAAATACAATAGAGATTGTAAAATAGAAAAGAGGAAAATCTTTTATATAAAACCATAATTGAACAAATAATGTCTTAATAATAAAAATAATGATTTTATAAAGACATTGGTGGCTTAAAATAGTGTAAATAGTGCACTTGAAATTGGGTAAAAATTCAGGAACTTCCCTTAAAATATGTTTGCTTATCGGAAAGTTCTAAGGAGGGAATATTTTAAATACATGTATATCCCAAAAATAGAGTGATGAAAGGTTATTCATAAATTAATTTTTTAAAACTAAACAGTATTTAAAATATGTATCTAAATAGATAAGATAACTCCATTTTGATACAAAGAAAGATAAGGCAACCCGAATGAACAAAGAACGTTCAAGTAGAATTCATTACGGTTTATCGGCATGGTGTCAGGTGTACCAAAGTGGGGTTGATGAGAGAGAAAAGGGGTTTCTTATCATATATAAATCATAATGGAAGTATAAGGGAGGTTATTTATCATACCACATCATTAGTTATTATATAGAAAAGGCATATCATAGAGGACAATCTTCATTTTAGAGTGAAATAGAGAGAATCCCTTACCTTAAATCCGATGGTGTTCTCCACTTATTATTAATGACAAGAATAAAACAATTAGGTTTATTAATAAATAATTACATAAAATTTTATATATGTAAAATATTTTTTGTAAACTTTTTGAGTTCATTCAAGACTATTTTGATTGCTTATAAGGTTCAATTTCATTTTTTGAGTCTGGTTGCTTGCTTGGTTTTTTTGAAAGATCGGTTCACTTATATTCATGTTCGGATAAACATGTAAGATGAAATTGGTTGTCCAGAAATGATTTTTTTTAATTATTGAAAATATAGGTGATTTCATGGTTATAAAAATTGAATCGGTTATTGGGATTGAAGATGAGTTATTATATATAACCTTAGTGATAACCGTTTTAGTTGATCGGTGGGCTTGATTACAATGAACATGTTTTTCTTTATTACATATTACCATTTTACAAAAGGATTAAAGAACCTTAAATAGAATATAGTAAATATATAATAATCTGGGTCAACCATAAAACATATGGTTTCATGACCTAAAATAAATATTACAAAAGAAATCGATAAATTGTTGTATTTGAATGTGTTAAATTTACACATCTCAAATGGTGTTTCCATTTATTTAAAATAAAATATGGGGAAAGGAGAGATGATAATGAATTATACCATTATCATAAAAACATTATATTACATGTACGTTATTGGAGTTTTCATAATATTTGGGTTAAGGGAGGTGATGATAGAAACAAGAGAAGAAAAAAACTTAAAATAAATAAAAGAATTTGAATGAGGAATTTACCTCTTGAGTTTATCTCCTTTGAGAACCTCTTAAAGGGAGTGGTTTTTGTATTTTTAATACACTAGGGTCTGTTGGATGTGGGGGAGGAGATTGGGGAGATATTTTGGTAGAATATTGGTAAGACGCAAGGCTTGAGAGGAGTGGAGACAAGAGGGAGTGAGGGGGAGGGTTATAGTGGAGGAAAAGAGGGTTTTCATAATATTATAATCATTAATATATTATTTATTCACAAGACAAAGAATAGTATTTTTTACATGAACAATAATAGTAATAAATTCATTATATTTCAAACCAATTGGTCTTACATCAGCATATAATCATCAATGACTCAATAAATCCATTATTTGCATCTATCGTAAATTGTCGCATTTTACTATTCATTAAAAATTCATGTATTTTAGAAAAATCTCAAAAATTCACCCTAACCATTTTTCAACGTGTAGAATTCAAAAAGGAAATCCATTTTCAAAAAATAATTCTCTAAATATGATTAATTTAATATTTAATTACCATCAAATTTTATTATTAAAAAGCTAGTTTAAAAACATTCATTTACTTATTTTGAAATATAGGTACATCATAATTTCAGTTGAATATTATTTTTATACTATCATAGGTAAGGTTACTATTCATTAAGGTATATCACTATTCATAAGGGTATGTTACTATTCATAAGGGGTAGGTTACTATTCATCAATAATTTTTGTTTTTCATATGGGACTTAAAATAACATACTGTTCACAACTGTGTGTGATGGATTTTCGAAATTCAATTCACAGAAGTGAAAAAGTTATGTTTAATTGTCACATGGACCATAGAATTTTATTATTTCAGGCTTCCTTGTGATTTTATGACATATTTTATAATAAAGTAATTTCTATTCAAAAAAACGTTGGGTTGTTACATTCTTCCCCCATTAAGAAAACTCGCCCTTGAAATTTTATTTTACAATCTAGGCCATAAACTTGTGAGGGTACTTTTCCTTCAACCTCTCTTCCAGCTCCCATGTTGCCTTTTCGTACTTATGGTTTCTCCATAGTACCTTGAGTAGGTGAGTAGTCTTATTAGGAAGAACTTTATCTCTACAATCGAAGATCATCACTGGATGCTCCTCATATAAAAGATCATCCTCCAACTATACCACCTCTAAAGAGAGTACATGTGAAGGGTATGATATGTACTTCATTACGAGGGCTACATGAATGGCATCAGGTGCTTTGGACATGGTATATGGAAGTGCCAGTCGATAGGCCACAACTCCAACTTGATCAAGGATATAGAAGGGGCCAATGTACCTGGGACTTAACGCCCCCTTCTTTCCAAACCTCGTGACCCTCTTCAATGGAGATATGCATAGAAATACCATGTCTTCAACTTTGAACTCAATGTCTCATCAACGATTGTCTGCATAACTCTTCTGTCGACTTTGGGCTACCTTGATGTGCTGCTGAATGGTTTTCACCTTCTCCACCTTTTATTTAACCATTTCAGGTCCTAGAATCATTTTCTAACTAACATCATCCAAAAACACCGGTGTTCTGCACCTTTTCCCATAAAGGGATTCATAGGGTTCCATTCGGATGCTCGAGTGGAAGCAGTTGTTTTAGGAGAATTCAAGTAGTGGAAAATGTTGTTTCCATCCTCCTTTGAAGTCCATAGATCATTCTCTCAACATATATTCCAGTGTCTGAATATTTTTCTCAGATTTCCAATTAGTTTGAGGATGATTGGCTGTACTGATGTTCAGTGCATTTCTTTGAGGATGTGGGAGAATTTTCCAGAACTTCAACATGAATCTCGGATTACGATCGGAAAAAATAGATAGTGGTACTCCATCCAGCCTTACCACATCACTGATGTAAATTTGTGAAAGTTTATCTAATGAGAAGCCCTCTCGAATTGTGATAAAGTGAGCTATTTTTGTGAGAAGATCCATAATGACCCATATATAATTGTTTCCTCTGGATGTCCTTGGAAGTCTAGTGACAATGTCCATGGTAATGTTCTCCCACTTCAATGTTGGTATGGGTAGTGTTTTTATCACAACCTTAAAATTTTTCCTCTCATTCTTCAATTACTGACATACCAAGCAAATTGATGTATATTCAGTAATCTCCCTTTTCATATTGTCCAACTAAATGTTTTTTCAGAGATCTAGATATATATTTATGCTCCCTGGGTGGATAGAGAATTTTGATCTATGTGCATCATTTAGAATCTCCTTATTTATCTATGGATCCAATGGTACACATAATCATGTCCTAAATAATATAACTCATTCTTAAACAATATTGAAATCAGAGTATTCCCCATTTCTGATAGCTTCAACACTTTTCAGAAGTTCCACATATTTTCTGTGAGAATCATTTTTTTATCCAAGATGGATGGTTGAGCAATCATTTGAGAAAGGATTGATGATGTTTCTCCCTAAATTATTCCCTTTTCTATCCTCTAAAAATCTAAGAAGATAAAATCCTTTTCAATTCACATCATTGATAAAGATGCATGATCCTTTCTACTTAGATCATCCTCCAACTTTTTTCCTTACTCAGATGGTAGTGAATTGAGCAGTTATAATCCTTGATGAGAATTATCCATCTTCACTGGTGCATATTAAGATATTTTGTGGGAATATATATTTGAGACTCTTGTGGTCAGTAGATACGTCACATTTCTCCCCATAGAGATAATGTCACCAGATTCTCAATGCAAAGATCACCACCGCTATCTCCAGATCATGCGTAGGATATTTTTCCAATGTATTTTCAGCTTCCTTGAGGCATAGGCTATCACTTTACTATTTAGAATCAACACACATCCAAATACCTTCTTATAAGCATCACTATTCACCACAATGTTTTCTCCACTTATTGGGAGTGTGAGTACCAGCGTAGTAATAATCCTCTTTTTCAACTCCTTGAAACGGTCTTCACATTCCTTATCCCAGAAAAACTTTACTCCCTTCCATGCCATCTTGGTCATTGGGTTTGACAATTGTGAAAAGTTCTTCACAAATCCTCGATAATACCTGACCAGACCTTGAAATATTCGGATCTCCGTTACAGATGTTAGCCTGGGCCACTCTTCAATTGCCTTTATCTTGGAAGGGTCCACATATATCCTTTTTCTAGTGATAACATTCCCCAAAGATGATACTTCCTCCATCCATAAATCAACATTACTAATCGTTTCATATAGATTATCCCTTTGTAATGTCTTTAACGTAGTATTAAAATTATCCTCATCTTTCTCCTTTCTCTTGAATTATATTAGAATATCATCAATAAAGACTAACACAAATTTTTTGAGTTAATATCTAAAGATTCTATTCATTAAATCCATTAAAATTTCTGGAGCATTAGTGAGTTTGAAGGGAATCACATTGAACTCATATTGTCCAAACCTCGTACAAATTGTAGCCTTGGGAATATCTCCCTTCCTAAATTTTAGTCGGTGATATCCCGACCGAAGGTACACCTTAGAGAAATAATTGGCCCCACAAATATGATTTAGAATTCATCTATTTGTGGAAGGGGATGTTTTTTCTTTATCATGATTTTATTGAGTTCATGATAATCAATGTAGAGGAACATTGATCCATACTTATTCTTAACGAAGAGGACTAGTACAACCCACGGTGAAACACTCATGAATATAAAACCCTTATCTATATTATCCTTCAACTACTTATTCAGCTCCTCTAGCCCTAAAGTGGCCATTCTGTAAGGTGTCCTTGATATAGTCAGATATCCAGCGATATGTTCAATTGAAAAATCAACATATAGGCCAGGAGGAAGACTGGGAAACTCTTTAAAGAATACATCAGTGTAATCCCTCATGATGGGAATGTCTTCAAGCACGATTCTCTCCTTTGTCTCAATCATTTGTGGTAGACATTATTGGTCATAAGGAAACAATATCCACACTTGAGATGATTATTCTTAAGGAAATTCATCTTCCTCCCTATACTTGTAAAGAACTATATGATGCTTTGAGATGTGAAGATTGATCTTCCTTTCCTGAAAGTTGATGTTGGCCTTATACAAAGATAGCCAATCCATGCTCAATATAGCGTCCAACTCCACTAAAGGAAGTATGACAAGATTTTATTGGAGGTTCAGTCTAGAAATGATAATCATCAAGGAGTTATAAACCATGGAAGAAACAATTTCCCCATTCATTGTTCTCACAGATAATTTCCCTCCAAAGTTTTTCGTGGCATTTGAATAGTTCTAAAAAACTATCTAGATTTTATAGAATGCATAGAAAAAGAATCAAATAATATGTTTTCTATTATTGAATGAATAACTAGCATACCTGTCACCACATTATTGTCCGACTCCACATCAGTCGTCATGATACCATAATCCATTCCTTGTTGCCTTAGAGGTTGTTTTTGATTTCCTCTGATAACCCTTGGAATAGGAAAATTTCAGAGATAATGCCCATGCTCCTTGAAGTTGCAACACTACATTACATGATGAGTGTTGATCTAAACCTTCCATTATTCTACCACATTAGTGGTATTCTTCATATCCCGTCTGCATTTTTATAACCATATGACCAAAATTTCCACATTTGAAGAAATTCTTCATTCCCTTTAGATAGTTCCCAGGATGCTTCTTCCCACAAATTTTACAAGGGGAAAAGTCGGTCTTCTTTCCATAATGGGATTTGTTTTTGGAACCACCCATGTTGTTTTCCATTTTCTACTTCTTTTCACTAGGACCATGAGACCACTGAGAGTCTCTAATCTCCATTTCATCCTTTTGGGAACAATGTAAAATCTCCTCAAAACTTTCAAAGTCTCTAATATCCAATGCTTTTCATTGAATCGGCTCTAGTCCGCTAAAGAAGAGATCTACCTTTCTTTCAGTGTTCATGAAAAATCCTAAGGCATACCTTGCAAGCCTTGTGAAGTTTACTTTATATGATATGGTGGACTCATCTTCCTTCTAACTTGAGTCGGAGGAACTCTCTTTCCATCTTGATACGGAGGGTTCGTGGAAACTATTTATTTAAAAAAATCATCTTGAATACCTCTCAATACATAGAATCAATTTCCTCTTGGGACTTTGTATTCTTGATCAGCATCCATCACTGATCGACTTCCCCATCAAAATGATAGACTGCCAGTATGAATTTCTCTTCTTTTGAGCACTGGAGGATAAAGAATATCTTTTAAATGGATTCAATCCATTTTTCCATGAGGAGGAGATCAGAAGATCCTCTCATCATGGGAGGCCTTTTCATATGAAGGATTCTACAACCACTTGATCTTTCCTTGGATGATGTGGTCATTCCATATGATTCAAGTTATTATTCATAACTTGGTTCAGCTAAGGAAGTACAATCATGAAGTTTTGAGAACCAGCTCTCATCATATGAGGCATATCATTAAGTAAATATTCACATTTCCAATCAAATTGATTGTTGGGACATTTTATTATATTTCCCCCCATTAACTAAGAAAAAGAACGTATAATTTTTGGGCATGAGTGCTACTGAGAAAAAAAAGGAAACTGTGAACATAAAATGATAATCTTGTAAAAGAAAAGTATATCCTAACTCGTGATTCCTTAGGTTTAAATATAGGTTATCCATAATATATTTCTTAAAATATATTCTTATGGGATTTTTCCTTTAATAATGGTTTTCACTAAGCACGTTAATTTACCAAAGAATATCTCCTGAGAGTGACAATAACAAGAGTGCTGCAAGGCCCGTTTTTGGGTACTAGGATACCCCGGGTCAAGCCTGAAACCCCTTGTCTGAGTTTTCAATCCTAGGTACATATGTGCCAGAGTTAACTCTACCAGTTTGTATCCATAAGGGGATGTATTTTCTTGATAAACCACTTACTCTATACTTACCAAAACATAGGGGTGTTTTCTTATACTTCATATCATCATTATGGTTCTCACTATGGAGCTCGTTTCTTAATCTCCAAAAATAACAAGTCCATCCTCTGATACAAACTATAGCGACCCAAGCCTTTTACAAAAAACATTACATGATTTTTAAGCATTATTATACATCAGTCTACAAGCCATGGATCATGAATTCTAGAATCATTGATGACTGGGTACATAAAACATAAAACATGGGGCTAAAAAACACTTCTTTATTTAATCTCCATAAAGAGATCCTAATTTTCTTTGAGCCCTTACATCTGCATAGGGTATGCTAGGGAACAAATGAATAAAGGGATGAGATAAAAATCCCAGTAAAAGAATGAAAATAATAATAAATCTTAGGCACATTATTTAGGAGGCGTGACATAATGATATCAAAATAATGAAACATATGAAATCATATAACATCAACATGGGATCATATAAACATGGAATCTTATAAGTGTGGTAGAAACTTAAAACATGTATTTATTAAGAGTCAAGTCTAACTGCCAATGTCGTTTCCCATTGTAGTACGGGTCAAGGATAACCACCAACCCTGTTTCCTATTGTAGTACTGGTCAAGGCTAACTGCCAATCCTATTTTCCATTGTAGTACGGGTCATGGATAACCACCAATCCCGTTTCACATAACATATCATGAGACATACCTTTGCCCAATGCATTTGAGTACTATCTAGGTGAACCCATCTCAACATTTTCATGAATATACTTTCCACATAAATAATCATACATAATCAACCATACATAAACATAAGGGTACCTGGGGAATGAATTGGGTACAACAATCATGACATAAAGCATAACCAATGTGCGTATCATGAAAGTGTCCATGAAAGAAAGTTATTAAAACATAAATGGACGTTAATAGGGTAAAATATTCATATAACATGGTATGTGATATCAAATAGAAGTGAAAAAATATATGAAATGTATTTTAGAAACATTAGAATTAAAACATTTTTGTGCGATTTTAGGTAAAAAACTATACAACTTTTGAAATAGAAAAGTGGAAAATATTTTATATAAAACCAGAATTTAACCAATAAGATTTTGATAATAAAAATACTGATTTTATAAAGTAAATGGTGGTATCAAATAGAGGCTATAGGGTTATTTAAATTGGAAAAAAATTTAGGATGTTCCCTTGAAACAAGTTTTCTTATTGGAAAGTTCTAAGGAGGGAATCATTTTAAAACATGTATATCCCAATAATAGAGTGATGAAAGGGTCCTCATAAATGACTTTTCTAAAAGTAAAAATAATTTATAATATATAAATAAAAATATAATATAACTCCATTTTAATATAAATAATGTTAAGGAACCTCGAAAGAACAAAGAAGGTTTGGGTAGAATTCGTTTTGGTTTGTCGGCATGGTGTTGTGTGTACCTAAGAGGGATTGATGAGAGATAAAAAGGGTTCATTATCACTTATACATCATGAGGTAAGTATTGGGGATGTGTTTAGTCATACACCATCATTATTGATTACACATAAAAAGGCATTTCATAGAGGATAATCTTGATTTAATAGTGAAATAGAGAGGATCCCTTACTTAAAATCCGATGGTGTTCTCCACTTGTTATTAATGACCTAAATAAAAAATTTTGTTTATTAATTAATAATTACATAACATATTATATATTTAAAATATTTATTATAACTATTTTAATTACATTCAAGACCATTTTGATTGGTTATAAAGTTCAATTTTATTTTTTGGGTCTGTTTTCTTGCTTGGTTTTTATAGATCAGTTCACTTATATTCATGTTAGGATAATCATGTAAGGTGAAAGTGGTTGTAAATAAATGAGGCTTTATGATATTAGTGAACATAAAAAATATTTCATGGTTATAAAAATTCATTCAGTTATTGGGATTCAAGCTGAGTTATTATAAAAAACCTTAGTGATAACCATTTTGGTTAATCGGTGGGTTAGATTACAATGAACGCGTTTTTCTTTACAACACAATTCCATTTGTACTGAAGCATTACAAAACCTTAAATTGGTTATATTACATATATAATAATATAGTTCCACCATAACACAAATGGTTTCACGACTATAAATAAGGATGACAAAAGTAATTTATAAACTGTTGTCCTTGAATGTGTTAAATTTACACATCTCAAACGGTGTTTTCATTTCATTCAAATAAAAAATGGGGAAAGGAGAGATGATAATGAAATATCACATTAGCATAAAACAATTTCATTAAATTTATGTTATGGGAGTTATTAAACTATTTTGGTGAATGGAGGTGAGGATAGAAACAATAAATGAAAAGAACATGAAAGAAATAAAAGAATTTGAAAGAAAAATTTACCTCTTGAGTTTATCCCCTTTGAGAACCTCTTAAAGAGAGATGTTTTGGTATTTTGATGAGAATAGAGGCTGTTAGACATGGTAAAGGATATTGTAGAGATTGTTAGGTATAATATTGGAATGGCACAAGGCTTATGAGGAGTGGAGAGAAGAGGGAGTGTGGGTGAGTTTTTATAGTGGAGGAGAGGAGGGTTTTCATAATATTATAATCATTAATTTATTATTTATTCAAAAGACAATAAATAGTAAGTATTCCATGAAAAATAATAGTAATAAATTCATGTGATTTATAAATAATTGGTCTTACCTAAAAAGATAATCATCAATGACTCAATAAACCCATTATTTAGCATTTATCTTAAATTTTCGTATTCTACTATTCATAAAAAATTCAGGTATTTTAAAAAAATCTCAAAAAATACACCCAACCATATTTTGACGTGTAGATTTCAAAAAATAAATCCATTTTTTAAAAATAATTTTTGAAATATGATTAATTTAACATTTAATTAAAATCATATTTTATTATTAAAAAACTAGTTTCAAAACATTCATTTACATATTCTGAAATATATGTAAAACATACTTTCACATGAATATTTTATTTATACTATCATAGGTAAGGTTACTATTAATTAGGGTATATCACTATTCATAAGGTTATGTTTCTATTCATAAGGGTATGTTACTATTCACCAAAAATTTATGTTTTTCTTATCGGACTCCAAATAACTTACCGATCACAACCATGAATGTCATATTTTTGAAATTCAAATCACATAAGTGAAAAAATTATGATTAGAGGTCACATAGAACTTAGTAGTTCATTATGTTGTGTTTTCATGTGATTTTAGGACATATTTTATAAGAAATGAAATTCCATTGAAAAAAACATTGGGTCGTTACAATAAATATGTGGAAATATGTTAAAAAAATATCATATAGGGTAATATAAATATGAACATAGTTTTACATTAAATTAATAACTCTATTTGAAGCATTATGTAGAAGGGTTAAACATGATTTAATGATTTCAAACACAAGGTAATAGAATTTTCTTTAAAAATCCCCTTTTAAATTTCCATATTAAAAAAAATTATGTGGAATGTTTTTATGATGCATGTATTATTTTTTGCTGATTATTTTCTACTTCATGGGAATTATTTATGATGAAGGGTGGGACCTATATCTCCCTATAATGTATTGGGATTGTTTATGTTGGAATTTGACCCAAATGGTTATTGTAAGTGTAAATGCGATGGTTACACTATAAGGTAGTTGTGATGGTTACATTGTAAGGTATCCGAGAGGGTTGAAAATAATATGATATCCATGAGGGTTATAGTTTTATATAAGTAATTACCCATGTTACCTATACGGTTTTATTTATGTTTTCTATATTTTATTGAAATATTTTGTTTTCACAAGTTTAATATAAAATAATTTATGGGTGAGAAGTATGTTTGTGAAAATTTTTTCATATGTTTATAAGTATTCCCAGACTAATGATTCCCATTCTTTTTTGTCCCTTACTAAGAATTTTCCTCTCATACCAATTTTTAAAACGTTTTTTACAAGGATTATGAAGAATTAAGAGAAAATAATAATCTATGATAAATATTGGGAATATTTTTCATGAAAATATTTTATGTTTTTTTAAAATTATTTGTATTATGGAAGAGATGGATACTATCTTAGTAATTTTAGCTTTGAATTCTTGTGGGCTGATATGTATGAATGGTGTCCTAATTCTATAAAACTATAAAATGAAATTATCTTTGGGAATGTAAGAAAGTGAATTCAAAAATAATTTACTAGATTATATATTGTTCAGGTATAAGTCCTTATAATTATCATCATTTTGGATGATATCAATGACCACTATCATTATTCTTCAATTTATCATTTTTTGATTGTTAACTTTCCCTGGATCACCAAATTTCTTCAGATTTTTGATCTTCATAAATATCTATGATTATTTTATATTTTAATTTGTGTTTTTGTTTTCTCTTTCCACTTATTTTCACCTAACTATAAATTCAGTTATGAGTTAATTTGGTTAACTATTATGATTCTAACAATTCCTTTTTAAGAACTATTTTAGTAGTCATTTTTACAACGTGGGATTCTATGAAAGGAAGTTTCATGTATTAAAATGTTGATAAACCACATGAATTTAGAGTTATGTTAATTTGAAGGGGTGTATAATGAATCATGTATATATTTTCTGAAATATTGTTTTCAAATTAACGTCATTGTTTTGATATTATTCATTTCATAAAAAACTGAATATAGATTCTACTATATGAAATTACTAAATTTGGCTTGGATTTCATGAAAAAACAAGTTAATCATTCATTAAAAGGAATACAAAGATTAAAATTAAATAAAAACAACAAAATATTCTTTATTTTTACACACAATTTCAAGTTCCATTGATATTTTGTGTTGCACACAAGGCTATGTTTATTGAACTACAATATACTATTATTATTGATAATAAAATATTATTATAGTTACCACCTAGCCATTAGATTATAATTTATGAGTAATATTGACTTGATTTAGAAATTATTATTTACACATTTATATAAAATTAATCTTTTGGTTATTAATTAATTATAAATGAATGTAACTATTTGAAAATTAATAAATTTCTCTTATATGAATACTATTTTTCAATTTATTGACACACTTTTATCTCAGAAGATTAAACAAAACACTATTGATAAATATTTTAAATAAAATATCTATATTATATATTTTATAATTATATTTTATGAATATATAATATATTTTATAGTTATATGATAAGAATAAATCCAATTTTTTTAAATAAGAAGATTTATTTTTTTAAAAGGTAATTTTACTAGTTTTAATGGTGAACCTATTTTAAATTTTATTTTTTAAAAATTTATAATTTTTTACTTTGGAAAAATAAAAATAATTTTTGAAATTTGAATAAAAAATTTACATTGAGTGAATTTTTGTTTTTTTTCTGAGAAGTTTTATTTTTTGATAAATATTGAAAAATACCAAATATTAATATTATACATATTCTCCATCTAATTTATTTATATTGGTAAATTATATATTAATTTGTCTTTAAATTATAATTATATTAATTAAAATCACTTAATCTATTTTAGGCCCTTGTAACTAATTTCACATTGGTATTGGACATTAAGACATTTTAAACATTTGGACTTTTCGCTATAAAATCTGCTTTCATGACACGCCTGTGGGAAATATTTTAAATTAATTTCATCTACTAATAATTTTAGAATTTATAAAAATGTATTAATTTTTTTAATTAGAATAATTTATATTATCTATTATTATAAACTTATTTTTTACTAAAAATATTAGTAAAAGTAATTAAAATTAATTATAGTTATTAAGGTAAAAACAAGTTTAAATAGTGGTAAAAAATATATCTTAAGGGGACAAATACCCTATAAACATGTCAAGAATCCATTATATGGAAATTTTTAGAACATATAATCATGGTTCATGAAAATAAAAAATTATTTTAGTCACATGATTTAACGGTAACTCTCAATAGTGTATACCTTTTTATATATAAAGAATTCCACCCCTCCTCCACTATAAAGGGACACTCACACCCCCCTAAAATCCTCAAACCTATAAAGACACTATTAATATTTAAAAACCAACCAAAATAAACTTCCAAATAATATCCTTTCAAAATATATTACTCACTTTAGACATTAAGTAATCCAAGTCAGTCCTTTCGTGCAAACTAGAAAGAATTACCCAAAGAAGAGGTAACATCTTCCCACAAGCTCTTTTTATTTTATTTTAATTCTTCACCCAATTAATAATTGTTATTAAATGACTATATAATATCATCGGCATATTAAATATAGATATATATTTTTAATATAATGTTTCTAACTTCACCGCTACACACATACATCAAATGGGTGAAAACCATAATGATCTTGTGTACGACATACTACCGCCTCACAAAATGATGTCGTTCGTTTTTTCCTTTACCACCAATAATTTTTGGGATTTGTAATAAAAATATTAATTTTAAATGATATTTATTATTTATTATTTATTATTTAATAATTACTTAAAACATACAATCATGCCTTCCATTTTTTAATTACGTTAACTTTGTTTGTGGATGTGTGGACTACCGCCTCCTCAAAGTTATGAGATTCATTTAATATTTACACAGAATATATTAAGGATAGGTTTATTATAAATATATTATATATATGAAATTTTAATAAAAATTTTATTATAAAATATAAATATAAATATAAATATAAATATAAATATATATATATAATTTACATTCTTTATTTCAATATGAAAATAAAACTGAATCAGTGTTTATGTGTACATATGATCTACTATCTCCATGAAAAGTGTATTCCATTTCCTATTTCTATATTTTTTATATTATTATAAATATTTATATACATAATATATATTATATTTATATAATGTTTTACTATTTAAAAACAATTAATTACTTATCCAAGTAATAGGATTAAGAATAACAAGTTAAAACCTACACGAAAAACAAAGCAGATGTTACGTGAAATGTAACATTAACATGAAATAATTAATAAATGGGTAATAAAATATTATAATTAAATAATATATTTTAATATATATGATAATATGGTTAATATTCATATTTATTTTAAAAATTTACTTATTTTATAGTGGGTTTGAACATGACCCAATAATGTTAATACTTGTGTAATCAGTTTTTCTCTTCTCACATTTATTTATATGAGATACATGCTATATTCACGAATTATTCTTGTTATGTGGTGTATATACTACACTATGAAATGTTATATCATGAATTTAATTTATTTAATTAAATTAAAGGTTTTAATTTATGTTATAATTTCATGTATATCATGATTTAAAAGTTACTCAAGTAGTAATGTGATTTCTCGTCTCACTTTTATTTTTGAGAGGTTTTTTCCTTATTCACCACACATCCATTTTGTGTGGTGTATATACTATAAATGAATGTATAATATGATATTTATATTTCAATTTATGGTTATTTAAATATCCATTTTCGTATCTCTATTTCATGGGGTTTTACGTTTCAAAATATAAAATATTTTCAAGATTATTTTGTCTCAATTTTCTGTCCATGAGAACCATTTCTTATGCACCTATATTCTTTCATGAGATTTATATACTAAAATTTAGAATTATATAGGGTAAATATACATAGTTTCATTATGTTTTATTCTTAATTTATGGTTATTATTTCAAGTTTATTATCAATTAAAGTTTCCAAGGTGGTAAGATTTTATTGCTTCAATAATAATATTTATGATGATTGTTTAGGATTATACTACTACTGATGAAATATTGTGATAAATATCTCAAGAATTCTCATGAGTTTTGATTTACTCTAGTTATTCATGTTATATTCTAGAAATGGAACCATTTTTACACACCTAAGTACTTAAGATAATTAAGAGACCATTTTTTAGAATATCCACATTTATTTCCCTCTTCGGTCAGAAATATATTTCAATCAAAAACCATGATCCCTATAAATGTATTCAAAGCTATTTTAAAATATATTTTCAATTCATTTTTGAGTAAAAGTATTTTAAAAGTGTGTTATTTTTTAATAAGTTTTTCAAAATTTTTTTCAGTATTCCTTTATATAATTACAGGCTTATTTTCAAATAAATGGATTTTAGTGATTTTGAAGCATATTTTATATTTTAAAAAATAGTTTTTCATGGAAAACCATTTCAAAAAATGTTGTATATTTAACTAGTGTTTTAAATTTTTATCAAATAATCTTTTATATTTTTTAAAATGGTTTTTTTTCAAATAAAATGTTTGAAATTATTTAGATGATTCTTTTTTGTTTTTTGAATGATATTTTAATTGAAAAATGTTTTCAAAAACTATTTAGGCTAAATAAGTGTTCTAAATTATTTTAAAATATTAATTTATATGTTTTCAAAAGGTCATTTTAAATGAAAATAATTTAAATAAAAATAATTTCATTAATTTCCATGCTTCTTTTATATTTTTTCAAAACTATTTTCAAATAAAAATGTTTTCAATGTGATTTTTTCATCAATAAGTGTTTTAAAAGATTTCAAAGATTCATAAATTTGGAAAGGTTATTTTCAAAGAAAAGGACATCATTGTTTTCAAATATTATTTTGTATTATTTTATTTATATTTTTAAATTAAATGTTTTCAAACAAATTACATTCAACCATTTTTTTAAATGATATTCAAAGATCTGTTGATAAGTTAAAAAAAAAATCAAACAAATTGATTTCAATGATTTTAGGTTTCGATTATTGTTTTCAAAACTATTTTCAATGATTTTATTTTCGAAAATATTTTAGGTTTAAAAATGTCTTAAATGACTTTGAACCATTAATTTATATGTTTTGAAAGGTTTTTTTTCAAAAAAAAGTTTAAATAATTTTGTGAAGAAAATGTATTTTTATATTAAATTGAAAATATCTTTATAAATTATTTTCCATATCATATGATATTCATTGGTCTCAATCATTATTTATCGAGGATATGATCCAACAGATCTATTCATATTCATTCCCTGAATGGTTTATCTTTTGATGGAATGATGTTTATGAAACCCATTTATATTTCACATATTATATGTTTATAAAACCTATATCAATTTCATTAGTTTAATTCTTATGAAATTATCTTATTTTCATGGCTTATGTATTAATGAAATGATTAGAAACCTATGTCATTTCCAATGGTTTTGATATGAATACAAGATTTTGATACCCATTTCATTTCATAGGTTATGATATGATTGTTTATGATGTTGTTTCACCCATCTTTATGATTTCATTATGGGATATGTGGGACGTATATCTCCATATATTGAATTGGGTAATTATTTATTTTTTGAGAGATACAATATGATGTAATAAAGAGTGACCTAGATTCAGTATGATTATGATGGAAAATGACGTGAACCCAGTTCAGTAATACAAGGATGAAATGGTAAGTGAACTCAATTTAGTAATATATGAATGGAATAAAGAGTGTAATTCGTTCAATAATAAAGGGCCGAAATGAGAAGTGAAATCAATTTAGTAATATAGTTCTAGAATGAAGAGTGAACCCAGTTCAATAATACATGGTTAGAACATGGAGTAAACCCGGTTCAGTAAAGGGATTTTTCCACTAAGATGGTATTGGGAGTGAATTTTTACTACTAAGATAGTATGAGGAGTGAACCTATTCATCTAATATGTCATATTAATTGTGCCTTGTTTACTATAGAAATCATTTTATATATTTATGTATCTATTTTAGTCACATGTATTATTCTTATTCAATGATATCATGGGTTATGCTATTGATTTCCTAATGATTCATGTCTTAGGAACTACTAATATTTATTCATTGACTCATGATTATAAAATTTGATATTCATGGTATGATCTTATAATAATAATATGAAGTTATCAGACCCTTATTCACATTTAATTCTTTCATATCACCCTTGTTTTCCCTTATTAATCTTCTGAGTTCAACAATTTATTCTGTTTCCCTTCCATGGGTTATGAATAAATGTTTTAAGGTGGAATACTAATGGGAAAGATATTTAAAGTAGATTCTGAATATCTTTCACTAAGATGAAATATTATATTTCTATATTTCCATATAAACTAAGATATGATGGTACATGAGAAGGAATATTTGTAATATACAGAATATAAATAAAAAATGTTGTAATATCCATGTATGTTAAGATTGTATCGATATTGTTTGTACATGTGATAATGTCTCTAAATGAATCACCTTCAAGTGTAAATTCTGATCATAATATTTTATTCCCATAGTGACTGTGAATGTTTATACTAATTCCCATGAGGTATCAACTAATGATAAGTATAACATTCCACCAATAAATGATGTAAAACTTTTAGTTGATGATCTTGATACATAAGGATATACTTAGGATGTGAAAACTCTATTTTGGAGGATTGAAGTGGACCATTATGATTAAATTTAGTTTTCATATAATAAAAACATTCAACATTCAATATACATTAACCACATAAAGGATTTTTATGGTAGGTTGTGTCTTTTTCCTCTATGTTGGTTTGAAGTGGTTGAGTCAATGGTGATTAAGAAGAACATTGTATAGTATATGATAGAGTGGATGAATTTTATAGAGATATTGTTAGTGACCACTCAAAAAAATAATATCATTGTTTTAAATCAGTAATGATAAACCATGAGTTCTTTTTGGGTGAATGAGTTTTCATATTGGCATCAATATGGTTTGGGAATCAAATATTAATGAGTCAATAGAATCTTTCAACTCAAATTTTCCTCCCATTAGATATAGTGGTTCAAATAAAACAATTGGTATACTACATGGATATTAATCCATTAAATAAAGGTATTCATAAAGATTTTAAATATTTTAACTCCATAAGATTAAGTTATGCCAAACCACATGTTCGACAATGATGTGGGTGATTTTGTGCAAGTTATATTTTTTCAAGAGCACCTAATATGTGTATTTAAAAGAATCATAAAGGAACCATGAGGTAAGAGAGTTCCTCTAATTTTGGTATTATAGCCTAGATTAAATATTCTGGTGGAGATACCGGAAAATGAGTCATATATGTGAGGTTGGTCTATGGATCTTAGTGGTGATGAACCACAGAGACACTTCTCAAGGATGAGAATCACATAATGGTGGGTTTTGCAACTCCACTCAAATTTAAATTTTTGTTTTACTTAATATATTTTTAATATTATATATCATATTGTCTTTTTTTTTCAGGATTTTTTAGTTCCACAAAATAATTATTTTGGGAGTCATTCATGGTTCATGGATATGAATTCTAGAGTAGGAAAGGGATCAAAAAAATATCTATAGGCTGTAACATGGTTTGAATAAACATATGTTTAAAATTTATTTTGTTAAAAGTTATCATGTTGTCATACCATAGTTTTTGGAACTAAATGTTCTCACGAAAGATTAAAATTATTGATCTAGGATTTATCAAACATTATTGGGGTTGCTGTTCCATAAATTAGACATGAAATTGGTCAATAGGATATCATTCCTCGAGATTTTTTTAGATTTTTTTCATGGTGTATATGGTCATTATACAATATGGACCATGAAGGAAATGTTCTTCAATGATTAGAATGTTCAAAAAAAATCCTAACTTAAGGTAAATATATTTTTAAATTGATTTTTATGGTATTTCCGTCTTGGAGCCTATTAACCCTCGTATCATTATCCTATGTCGCTTACTTGGATTTTATAGTATTTTTTTCTTTTTATTGGAATTATAAGCTCTTATAAGCTTATTTCATCCAATTATTATCTATATATTATAATGGGATCTCACTCATGGAACGTTTAATTCAATTCATTCATTGGTTTCCTCCGTCTCTCATTATTCTCTTGTTTTCAATCACAAATTCAAAGGAATAAGGGTTTGTAGGTAATAATAGTGACTTTAGGGTTGGGGAACCAATATAGTGTGGTGGATTTGTGTGTATGATCCCTTAATATAAAGTAAGTAAGTGAATACTAGGAATAAATGTTTATGTGGTTATATGTCCTCATGTGCATGTGGATGCATGAGTTTGCCAAAAAATGTTCTTCTTTTAATAAGAAAGTTTTCAGGTCTGTACAAATTGGTATGATTGTCACCTTAAGGGGTAGTTGGGGGAAAATGACATAAATAGTGTGAAACATTTAAGATTTATATAGTGTGATTTATGGTTATATTCTTTAAAATAATAGTTCTATAATGATTTTTATTGGATTAAATAATTCTTGGGTGACCTATTGTATCAGAATATGTGTTGGTGTGAAACATTAGTCAATTTTTACAAATTTATGTGAAAAAATATAACATGTGTTGGTAGAGAGGAGGGTTTTAAAGGGAGGATATAATTTGGTATCCATGTGTTAACGTTGTTCTTGGTATTTTTTGTTGCTCTAGTGGGATACTCGATGTCTTTCATAGAATATTAATTCTCTTAATGATTTTTATAATGTATTCGAATTTATAGTTGTGACCATATCTTCAGTAAAAGGATGGTGGTTGGAATATTGATTTAATGGGGCCGTGTATACATATAATACTCAAACTAAGAGATATTGGTGTTGTGATGATGATGTTAGACCTTATCATAGTGAGAGGTAGTGGTCCATAACTTCCTTTTTGACCAACCCTATGTAATAGGGTGTTTTAAATAACATGGTGTGTGACCTCCCATAAGTGAGAGTATGTTGTTATCGGGATTTTTTTAGACCAAAAATGAGTGAGTGGTTGTGGTTTGAGACTTTAGGATTGATATCCAATGAGTGTCATGGGATGGTCTAGTGTGTGATGTGGTATATAACATGGAACTAGTTGCGGGATCATAACATCAATGACAATATATCAATCATTCAATGAAATGTGATTTTGTATTATTATGGATCTTCCACCCATAATTGAGTCACAGAAGTCAAGGTTGGGGTTCATGGAAGAATATTTAGTGAATGAAGATGTGGTCGAGAATATGTTTGTTTGATTAGTTATTTTCTATCAATATATACACTCTCAAATACGTATTTCACTTATGAAAAGGACATATAAGAAGGTTTGTATGGGTTTTATTATTCCCCCCATGAACTATTTAAACCCGTATCATTCATGTAGTATTTCTACATCATATTTATGATAAAAAATATAACAATAATATATTTCATAATCAAATGTTTTAACAACATGGGAAAGATAATTTCATACAACAAGATTGAAAATTAAATTTTAAATATTATTTAAGTCATTCATCATGGACCTCTATAAATCATACATAATAATACTAATATATAGAATCACTTGATTATATGAATCAATACAAGGGTGAGTTAAAACCTTGTAAGGAGAGGAATAATTTTATAGGTATATGAGACATGAATCATTATAGTTCATCAGGGATGATGAACATCCTCATCATATCAATGTTAAAAAATCATGATTAGAAGCATGAGATAATAATTTGAAAGAGAAAATTAATGTTAAATACCCAAAATAATAAAAATTATAATATCTTATAAAAGAAAAAAAATTGATAAACAAACCTAGCATCATATTCATGTATAAAGAATGAATATAAAGAATCACTTCATAAAATGAGAAAGAAATATGACATCATTTTTAGTAATAATACACTAAATATTATGATACATTTCAGATTATCCCATGACCTATAGGGATATTTAATTCTATTCCCACACATCTCATAATAAAATTATCATTATTAATCATCTCACAATGAAATGAAACATATATCAATCATATATATAAAATAGACCTACATGAAAAGAATGAGTTTCATAATGGTATCATATAAATCATATGAATGAATAAAATAAAGTTGTTCCACAAAATAAGATGTTCATATAAATTTTAGATTTTTAACAATTGAATTAATAATTTAATGAAACTATTTTTATATAGAGGATGAGAGTAAAAATAATCATAATTCACGATAGTTTTTTTGAGAGGTCATTGAAAAAAATTATGATGTTCTCTTATATGTTCTCTAAAAAATATATGAACATGTATATTATGAGAATAAAAAAGGGAAAATAAAATTGAAATACATTTTGATTAAATTTTAAATTAATTATATTGAAAATATATAATAATAGGAGACAATCTCATAATAATAGTTTGTTTTGAGAGCCCATTTAACATAGGTCCAATTTGGATTCATCACATTTTTTATTTCTATATGATACTGTTATGTTCATTAAATCATTAATCTAGAAAATTATTCTATTAATTTTTGTTGTTCCTTTTTTCTTTAATTATATAATTCTTTTTTTATAATGTTAAAATTATTTGATGAAATTTTTCATTCAATTAAAACATTTTCATTTCGGGTTTGTTATTTTTTGTTCACTAAAATTTATTAGTTTTTTAGTTTACATGTAGAGGGTTATAGTATATTTACCTGAAATTATAAATAAAATATATTTTATACATTAATAAATCATGTGGTTTATTATAAGTCAATAATTTACAATTTCCACATATTTAGATGAATCTTTCTATTAATAAGACACACTAAAAAAATAATGGGAGTTTATATATATATTAAATTAAATAAAACTAATTTACTGTACCATAATAACATTAAAATTTTATATGACTATAAATTAAATATTTTATTTTGGAATATAAAAACACATTCGTGGAGTGTAAAAATGAATAAAATTAAAAAAATTAGAAAAGAGAGGATTGAGTTTCTTCCACTTCATTGGAGCGTAATCATTTTATATAGGGTGAATTACTTAATGGATTGAGATTGGATGACACAATAAATTTCCCAATGATACTTGTAGGAATAATATTAGTGAATTGGGTAGATATTGATAATCGATAGTTGATAGTATGTGAGTTTACAAGGGAATGAAGTGGGAATATTTCTACATGAGGGGATTGTTATATTTGGGAAAAAATATTGAATAAATTATTATTTACAATGTAGAACATTAAATAGTTTTATTTTATAAATTATTAAATTTATTTCATTAAAATTGTATATTTATAGTAAATTTATGAAAATAGAAATTTTTTTAACATATAAATTTATTAAAATAAAAAAATGGGAAATTTTTTTCTTATTGTAATACATTAAATTTTCTAACATTGAGAATTATTTTTCTATTTTGAAGTTACAATTTTTGTTTTAAAATAATTATTTTATCTTATTGATTCAATATGTATTAATATAATAAATATATGATTTATTTGTCCATTATTACATCAAAACTACCATATAAAACATGTTTTATTTAAAAAAATTATTTTTAAAACACACCTGAAAATGATTTTGTTTGGAAACATATAAAAAATCCTTAATTAAATTTTAATTTAATGTTTTTGAAATATATTTAATTTTATAGAAATATTTTCATATATAGTTCAATTGATTTATTATCAATAAATTTTTTTTATTTAAAATATATTTTAATATATACTTTATCAAAAATTCAGTTATACTGTTTCAATTACTAATTTGAATTTTTTATAGAATTTAAGTATTTATATTTACATAAATATTACATGTAAAACATTATATATTTTTCATGTTAATATTAAAATAGATTGTTTACAAATAACCAAAATAAGTTTTACTATTACAATAGTAATACTTCAATTGTAGTTCCTACAAATACCTCATACATCCTTCACCATTGAGTTCAATTTCCCTCATGGTTATATGTCCTTAATTATTATAATTTCAAGTACAATACTTATGTTTTGTTTCTTTTTTATTTTTTCATATATGGTATTAATGATTATAGGTGATAAAATGATCAAAATAATTCTATTCTAGTTGTTTCAATTTTTCTGTTTGTTTACCCATTCTACAATGAACAATTTAATATATTATACTTATCAGTTTTTTGTAATGTTATTTAATTAATAAAATAATAGTTTTGTGTTTTATTTTTCATTTTTTTATTCAATATAAATTAATAATATTTCGAAAACAGATATTTTTTATGTTGGTGAATTTACTAAGGTATGTGTTATTATATTCCTCCCAACATTATAAATTTCAAACTCATAATTTCAATTAATATACATAGTAAAAAATATATATGATACCTCTATTTCAAGAAAACATCACATTATGATATTCACTATTAATACTTATTGTTTCACTAATGTATTTTTGACAAGGGTAATGGTACTGTTTTGTAGAAAATTTTCATTATGATCAATTATCTTCACTAGTTTCTCATCATTGAATAACTCATGCTCCAGTTATAACACCACCTGATTCATTATAATATTGGGATCATGTGTGTATTTACTCAAAAGATATAAATGGATAACATCATAAACTTAATCAATGTTTGGTGGAATTTTTCACTGATAGTCCACCACACTTATGTGTTCAATGATTTCATACTGGGAAATTTAGAAATGAAAGAGATTTCCTTTTTTCCAAACTTCATGAATCTCCTCCAATGATAAATTATTAAGGAAACATTATCTACATTTTAAACATGAAGTCTCATTGATTGTTTTTATTGATTCTAACTAATCAAATCTTAGTTTATCTACTATACATAATAATATCTTATACCTTCTTAAAAATTTCTTGCACAAGATATAGTCAAAGATAAATCCATTTAATAACTCCACACTAACATTTTAGAGATCAATATCTCTTCAAATGGATCACTTTACATGAGGTCATATAAATACATGATTGAAAATTATAGTTATATTAAAAATCAGTTAGTATAATATGTTTATCCAAACATCATTATATTATAATTTAGTAAGTACTAAATATTTATTCACATTTATAAAGTTTTAATTGAAATTAACAATTAATTCGGGGGTGTTTGGACAAACTATTGTTTGACTTAGTATTTATGGATTATTTAATTCTCTTTTAAAACTTATATCATAACCATGGATCTGGATCATAAAATATTTAATGTAGTTAAATATGAAGCTACATTATACCCTTAACAAATATCATGGCATGTTGATCGATTGAGAAATATTCATGAATGGAAATGAAGTGATATGGAATGGTTATTCGATCCAATAAAACCAAAATTTCATTATTTGCATATGGTAACTTTTTTGAATATTATAAAATATTTCATAAAGATGTTATCCAAATTCTATATTGGTATGGGTAATAATTTCAACAAAATAATGGAAACTTCATTGACTCGATGAAATAATAATCATTTGGAGGAGTATGTAGAAATATACCAAATCATATTATCCTATTGAAGTTTCAATTCAATATAACTCTACATTGTGGAAAATGTTGAATATAATGAGAATGAAATATTGTTTGAGTCATCCTATACAATTACATTATCATAGGGGATAAGAGAATATAGAGACCATTCAAAACCGAATAAATCTGAACTGTTCTTTGTTGACTTCATAAATCTACCCTTCCTTTGTTTCTCTCACCTTCCCACGAAAATATATGTAATATATATTTATTCCTCCTTGATTATCTATTGAATATAAGGTTGTTCAATCATTTTTTCATGGTATGAAGTATTCAATACCATTATTATTTCTATATCAATCCTTTATATATCCATGATAGTAGTATCTTTCTTAGTCACAATTAATGTTTTAGTAATAGTTAAGGTCTTCTAAGAGTAATAATTTCCTTATTTTACTTTCTATAATGGTAGTGAATTGATGAAAAGTAGTCCAAGATATACTCCAACAATTTTCATTGATTCATTCTCAACTACATATATGTGGAAATATGCTTTAAAATAATTTGATTGTTATATATATAAAATTCTCTCTAAAGTGTTTGTGTCTCCAAATCATCAATGAAATGATCATAACTTAAAACTCAAAATCATGGTTCTAGAATTTATATTCATGAATCTTCAATTTTCAAGATGCATACACTATAAATTTATCATTATTAATGACTGTGTATCCCATTCCTTTCATTGAACAACATTTTTATATCACAATCCCTACTACAATTGATGAGATATTATGTATTGGTGTAATGATTGGTTTACTCCTGAGATCATAAAATCTTTTCTCCCATTATTATATCTAGTCGTACTTTCCCCCCTTTTTTGTTAAAATAGTTATTGTGATACAAATGTTTTAAAATAATGTCCCAAACATAAGAATCATCTAGATAGTCCACAAATACTATGGATCTAACTTACAATTTTGGTACTGGATTATTTTTAGATTTCCTTTTTCTGAGGGAGTAATATAAATTCCACCACTTCATATCACATGCCTTGATAATGATAATTTATTTTTCAAAAAGTTACATTTTTTGAATATAACAAATAACTTCTATTATTTTAATGATTTCATCGATATCCTTATATTAAATTGATATTCCATTTATCCATTGGAGTATATAGGATTATCATTAATAAATACCACAAAATATTTATCTATGGAGAGTCTAAACACATTATTTATCAATTACATGACCATTTTTGATGTTTTTATGTCTGAATGGAATGAAAAGTATATATGATATTTTCATATATTTTTAGAATAATTCTATTTTCAATATATTTTATCTTCAATTTAATATGATGATATAAAAAGTAATGATCACCTTTTTACAAGTATTGAATGCCTATATGTTGATCAAACCAATCACCAAACATTGATAGTGGATACCTGTTCATTATGGCGACCTTATTTAGTTTTATATAGTCGATGGAAATACACAAAGACTCATCTATCACCCGGAAAATTGTAGTGGTTCTCTAAAAGGAGTTTCATGAAATGAAAATGGTAACTTGTCAAAATAGTACCCAACATATCCCATGGCATACCTGAAGGGAATTCTTGATCCCCCACCACTATCGGCTAGAACCATGGATTCAATCAAAAACCTATAAGAAAAGTTTTTCCTAACCATTATGACAAAATTTCATACATATATATCATTGAGAAATATAATACACTGAATTATATCCTGGTTACAAAATGAACTATGTCTGTAACCCAATTTGTGTATGATGACACTGAACGTCATCCCTGCTGCAAATAGAGAAAATTCGGAGACTTATATATCATCAGAAACTCTAGAAACAAAATCTAGGAAATGGGAGTCTTGAAAATATTCCTATAAAATCCCACATTCCTTGAATCTTATACCACAAAATCACACCATCTCTAGTTGGGACCCTCAATTTGAAACATTTTTCACATTACCTTGATACTAATATGTGTATCCTAGAAGTAAAATAAATGATCATTCCCTCATACCGAGTCGTATGACTCATAAGGTTCATAAATATAATTAGAGTATGGATTTTTTTCATAATAACTCATGCGATTGAAATATTTTCATCAATCTTCTTCTGGTACCCCAAAAATAGATTTTTGAAAATATGGTACATTCTAGGGGATAACACAAACTAACCACATGATTTCATTGATAAGATTCTAGTCTAGAGGCCGATTCCCTTGAGAATCATCTTCTAAACCCTCCTTAAGAACCACTAGATGATGACTTATAGGAATAATGCAGCACAAAAAAATAGTAGAGTTTATTAGAAAACAAAAAAATCTTAATTCAAGCTAGTTAACCATAAGAAATAAACTAAAATTAGTATAAAAAACCAAAAAATAATGACACACATACCAACATAACATGCTACCCTATGTATTTTCAAGACCTGATATAGCTAGGCACTCATCTCAACCCACATCTAAAGTATAAGAAATATTATATCAAGTCTACAAAAGTCCAAAAAATGGGGAAAACATTGGGTTAGAATACCAAATTTTTATGAACCAACTCAGATACCCTCTCCCAAAGATACCTAACCAAGATCATGTCATACTTGACTGTCTTTCCTGACTTCCACGTACTAGTGACTAGCACTCATGAATCATAACAAACCAATGGGAATGAATCCTCCATAACTGATGAAAAAATGTGTCATTGTTATATATCAAATAGAAAAAATAAAATGATAAAATCCAAAAAAAATAGTTTAAATATCTGATTTTATAGGTACAATAATAAATGGAAATATAAAATAGAAAACTAACTACTCCATGGGATATGATAGAAAAAAATACAAACATCTCATCACCAGATACCTTGAAACAAAACATAGAAATCTCACTACATCGATGTAGCACCTTTCAATCACTTACATCGAAAGAAAAATTTTCGTCTACACACCACATAAGGGTTTCATAGGGTGAGAGCTAACATGATCATTAGGATCACACCTTGGTGTTCCATAAAAAGTATCTCTATAATAATATGAACATTATAAACTTTATTGAAAATAAAGAATTATAAATATATTAATATTGTTTTATTTCAAAATAAATATAACCATGTTAATCCCCCCCTTTACCGCATTTCCAAATAATCTGGGAAACATAACTCAAATCATTTAATATACATCTATTATAAATATATAAATAAAAATTGTGTCACATATTAAAAAGTTCCATATGAAAGAATAAAAAACATCATGCCAAGGATCATACTAGGTCAGACTATAGGACAAATCATACCACAATCAATGACTTGTAAAAACTCAAGTCTTTATAACAAAGGCCTAAGCTGTAGTGGAATACCCCATGAGTGAACCCCTCCAACAATTTCAATATAAAGACTATATAAAAACAAGAATAGGTAGTAGAAGAACACCCCTTGAGTTCACCCAAAAATAATACATGATAAAGGCTTTAAGATACACATTCCACTAAATTACCCAAGGATTACCATAGGATATGTTATCCAATCCTTTTAATAGTTTCAATTCATTATTCCACATCAAACCCATGTTTTGAAACCCAATTTGCAAATTCATTAAAAAATTATTTGAAAATAAAAATTCTTTTAAAAAATCATGAAGAAAAGAATCCTTTCACAAAAATAATATTTTACACACACACCAAACTATCATGAATTTTCATTTATTAATCAATTCATAATACTCAGAGTAATGGAATGCATATAACATACTATAAAAATGGAACCACATACCTCAATCATGGGATTCCATGCCTAAAATGATATTAAAAAACTCAGATGAATAGTAATTCTACAATAAAGAAACTAGAACCAATTATCACATTAGATTCATATCCCATAAAAAAGAAAATATGGAAGATATAGGAAAAAACACACTACATATAGAAACATTCATGTCACACACCAACCAAAAAAATTGTTAGGATTGAGGGGAAGATCAAACAAAATATCCAAAGTGAATTACTAATATTATCATCACATATCATGTTATCCGATAATATAACGCAACGATGCTACCAAAATCAATATAAATGAATAAGAGGGAGGATTAATCACCTGGATAAATGAACCACAATCTCCATAGGGATTAATCACTAAACAAAGAGATGAAAATGAAATGTAGGTCTCTAGAATAACATTCTTGAGTACCCAGGTTGAGATAAAAGAATCTACTGATGAAGGAAATACAAATACAGTGTGATTAAGACTTTAGTCCATGACTCACAATATTTACTCTTTGGGTAATACCAAAATATGTGCTGTAATCTATGAGACCCAGAAAACTAAAAAACATGTCTCCATTTTATAAAAACACGACTTTTAAAAATACCCAATGTGAATTAATAAATCAAGTCTTTTAATCATTTATGCCATCTAATATTTAATGTCATCATCCTAGATCCCAATACATTGTGTGAAATCACATTAAATATAATATATTCCTCCTAAAGACACTAAAATTTCTAGTTACTTCTCCAAATCTTAATCCACTACCACTATTCACTTAACCTAGGGAGATCCCTTTAAATCCCTTTAGAAATTCATACCTAAAATACAATAATTCAAATGAATAGACATCCCACAACATTATTTTATATTCACTCGAAGATGCTCTCCATCATTGGTATTCTCAATACACAACCTAATAATGTGAAAAATGAATAAATATAATGGGAAAACCAAAAATACAATAATAATATGTTAGAGACTCCACAACATTAGACATTCAATCATTGTACGTGAAGTTGAAGTATGATGTCTAATAAATAGGAGAGGCCACATATCCCTAATAAAAGAATAATTCTCCGATGTATCATGAGAATATGATTCAAAATAATATAACACTCTATCCCATACATTCTACATAAAATTCATGACATTCACATGAGATTCTATGATCTCAACTGGTTTCTCTACAACACAAATATCTAGCTCCAACTCAATCTCTTCCCTATTCCAATTTCGAGAAGGATTAAGATGATATTTCCCAAACAATGACACATGAAAAATACCAAAAATTCCTATAAAATAAACTAGAAATGATATATAATAACAAACCTACCCAAGAATCATAATGTCTTCAAATGGTCTAACATTTCCCAGATCTATCTTTCCTTATTTTCCATTCGGACAGTGACCCAATCTAGGGGAAACATTCAAGAAAACTTGGTCACCTATGGAAACCTAAAAAGGATGATCAAAACTATCTAAATAGGATTTATGGAAACTATTATTCCTAAAAAATGTCAACATATATCTTAAATCATTCCTGATGCATTCTGAATATTACTTTTACCAACATGGGAGGCCTCACCCACCACTTCTGAATAAAGTACTGATTTTAATGGGAGACCATTAAAATAATCAAAAGGATACATTTAGACTACTGATTGGTAACTATTTTTAAAAGTAAAATCAACCAATACTAGATGTATATTACATGATCTTCCAAAATAAAATAAATTAGAATGGATAATATCCTTCATAATTTCAATATCATGCATCATCTGTGCATCTTTTTATGGATGGTAAGTTGTACTCATCCTGACAGGAGTCCCCAAAACCTCAAAAATAATCCACCAAAACCTCAAAGAAATACTAGGATCCATTTTTGAAACAATAGAAGAAGGAACCCTATGTAACCCCATTGTATCATACACATAGGACCTACCTGTACCTTTAACTTTTTCTATGTAAATGATTGGAAGGAAGTTAGCTGAATTTTATAATCGATCAATTACAACCCATATGGAATTAATCCCTTGTGTATTTATGGAAATCCAATAATAATACCCATATACACATCATCCCATTTCCAAAATGACACTGTAAGAGGATGGAGTAAACCAGAAGGGGTTTTGACCTGTTTGTAACTGATGGAAGGTGTAAAAGTGAGACTTGAAGTTTATAATGTAAAACATTATAAGAGGAAACCAAAGTAATCATATAATGTAATATTCAAATTTTTGTTCATAGATGAATAGAAAAGGAATAACTATAACAATAAAATAAAACTATGCTCCCCACATATATAGGGATTTTATTTATCAATGTGGATAACCCGATGTAAATAGAGTTTCTAACTAGAAATGATCTACCCACTATACAGGGTCTCTCAAATTCCTTGAACAAATCATCATACTACTTACCATGATGAATATAGTCATAGATACATTATATCAATATAAAACATGCCAAAATATTACATTAAACAACCTCTACAAAATCTAGGAAGAACTCAACAGATATCCCCAAAAGGTTTCAATCCTCCTTCGATTACAAAAAATCATGTGATGGTACTTTACTAAAACTATGGAATGAAATAGAATTCGCCATCAATGGGGTGTCAGGAATGTCAAATTCAAATATCTAAATTTATTCCATCCATCACATCAATATAAAATTCTATTCATTACAGGAAAATATTTATAAAATAATCTTATGGTCCAAAAAGGAAATTAACCACTACACAAAAATATAGTTCGACCAACATTGAAGTACATGAATACCTATGAGAGGATAAAAATAATGAGTGGGATAATTCATCACATTTGGACATAGTTCATGAGATATATAATCCACCACATGGTCATCATATATTCTCAAAAAACAAAAACCATCACCATAAGAAACCTTGAAAATAACATAAACACTACTAGGTTCATGTATTATCATAATATGATCCAAAATTAGATTTCATGTAAGCTCATAAAAATAACTCTTAAACTTTACATCTCACATTAACTTAACACTTTTTTTTGAACGAGGAGTCAAAATGTGACACATCCTTGAGAAATCTTTGACCGACCATCGGTAGTATTCAATAAGATCATGGAAAGTATAAAAATCAAAGAGGGTTAGTGTGTCTTAACATGATAAAACAATCATCACCTTATCAGGATTAACTACTAAGACATGCTTGGAAATCATGTTCTATATGAACATAAATTCTTGGATCAATAATGTACATTTTTTATTCTTTCTATAAAAATGGTGAATCCTCAAGACTTATAAAAGGCCAAATGGTTCTAATTCTCATGATAAGATCTCGAATTATCCAAAACAATCATCCATGAACAGTACCAAAAATGGTCAAGACATGGATGGAGTATCAGATTCATCAATGAAATAAAAACCGCATGAATTCTAGTCAGATTAAATAGCATCAAAAGATATTCTTAATGTCTATACCTACTCCTAAAATCTATCATCAGAATATTTGAATCCCAATATTTAAGAAGTTGATTACATAACTGAAGATTGTTCTTTGAAAACCAATTTTCCACCTTTAACTGACCAAAAAAACATAAACACATGGAATAAGATACTTATTATTAACTATTGAACATTTCAACTTATGATAGTATATTCAAAATCAACGAGAACCATCTTCCTTCTTGGAAAATAGAAGATGTGATACCCATGGATAAACAAAAGGTTGAACAAAACCTTTCACTATTAGTTCATCCAAATGAATCTTGTTTCTTTTTATTTCCTCTTGTTCTATATGAGAATAGGGTATCAAAATATAATGTCTACCTTTCACTAGGTCAATTTTAAAGTCTCTACCCCTCTTTATATTAATTATAGATATTTAATATGAAAAAACATCAGGAATTTCCTGAAAAAATGAGAAGATCAATAATTGAGGATAGGTAATTCAGATTAATTACTACAATAGACAACAAACTCTTGAGGTCTAGTTGGGATGGTCATGAATCACCAAACCCTAAGTCCCACCCTCCAGGAAAAAATCATGATATCTCATGTTCAATATGAAATGAGAAAAGATGATGATAATAATCGTACTCATTATGACAAGGTATAACAAAAACAAAAGTGATAATGATGTAAAGCTTATCTAGATCGAAAATAGGGAAATCCCATACAATCTCAAAATTATAAATCTACAGGGGACAAGAAGGACTCAAAAATACCTACCCTTTACTCTTTCTGAGAGGTATTTCTAACTCCATAACAAAGGATATGATTTCCCTAGTTCATTTATGAATATTAACAAAAAAATAATATAAAAACGTTTTGGTAGGAACTAGTATCAAATAATTCCATCCTCAGTTAGGATTCAATAAACATGGTACCTCTCACTATCACTGAACATGAAAACACAATTTCTTGACACAAATCTATTGTGTGATGTTTCTTCATTATTGAGGAATGTGGATGGAAAACTGTGAGCATTGAAGCGTATGACTACACCATATTAGTGTTTGGAGATTAAATACCTTAATATGACATGGTATATAGATATTAAAATAGAATAACTATACATGGAAATAATGTCTAGAATTATTACACATCTTTGTAGATGGAAGAAAGGTACCCTATGTTTTTCCAAAATTTCCACATTGATAGTAAGCCAAGGATATAGTACTAGTTACAAAAGAGGGTGTAGAGGAGGAATTTTACTAAGAAACACCCCTCCAATCATTTGAGGATATTTTCATATCCACTTATTTCCCTATAGGCCACTAAAGCTACCAATGCTTTGAAGATAAGGGGAAGAATAACATATCCTACCTACCATATTCATCCCTACCATCATTTCCATATCCATTGTCTCTAAATAGGACAAAATATTTAACATAAATATGTGCATTTGATATCTAGTTTAAAACCTTATAGGTATTTTTATCCCATCAAATGTCCATTAACTACCCCTTCTAGTGTACAATTAACAAAATCCACAAACCGATTGGTGTACACCGTAAATAAATTTTCTCCCTACTATAAATAGAGTGACTCTAGATAAATCTATATCATCAATGACTTTGGAAAAATTGTTTTAACCAAAGATTCTTGAAACCCTTCCCATAAATTACCACATGCCTATCATCTGGTACCACAAAATCCCATAATATCTTACTGGGACACTTAAGTCAGAACACTACGCATGATACATTTTTTCAGCTAGGTGTATCCAAGAAGTCAAATATCTGATCAATCATAACATGTATGTACACTGCCTCATGATTTCCATTCATACCATTAAATGATGGTGATTCTCACTTAATAACTCACATGATTGATCTCTTTGTCCTCCATATTATATTTATACTTCAACATCTATGTTCTAAACCTATTGCAAATTTTGGTTGATAGAATGAACTACCAACATGATAGCATTAATATGATTCTAATCCATAGGATTATTCCTTTCAAGATAATCTATTGCACCCTAATGAATAAACAATCGAAGATTACTAAGATGAATACTATTTCACACCAAAATAGTTGAAATGATCAGAAAATAAAAAAATATTAGATAAAACTAGAACACCATAAAAAACTAATATTTTTATCAGGAGCACAAGATAGACCACACACATCCATCATAACATGGAAACATAAGTCTATTAATAGAAATTATACAAATGAATTCACCAAAACCTACCTCTCATGTCTATAAAATCATATATCATGTTTACCAACATCCAATATCTGAGAAGAAGCTTGATTTATGATACAAAAATTCAATAAACAAAACTAGATACCCTTTAAAAAGGGTACCCTACCTAGCTCATGGCATACCAGTATGGAATTCCTAATCTACCTGAGCTAAGGACCAGCATCTATATGACAATAGAAATTATAAGGAGTGATTTATCTCAACTTTTTGAACTAAAAAAGAATGGATATTTCATAGAGAAAAAAACTCAAAATTATACAAGTCGAAATCACATTGAACATGCCAATTTAAAAGTATAATGATAATTGGAAAACTATAATTGGAAACCCTCTAATCTATGTAATAGAGTGGGCAAACCACATCATATCAACACCAGATACTGAGACACAGCTGATAGAAACCTCACCACTTCACTAATATGTGTTTTCTCCTATAACTAAATAAACACAATTTTCAACAAACTATGTAAGGGGTAAACGTTTTATGAGATAACATGCTTAGCTGGATCACACCCTATTGTTCCATATTACATCCTTGAACAATAATCCAAAAAATTATTTACTTTAATTAAAACAAGGCATAGAAAATAGGTTAATAGGTTTTTATTTCAAAATAATTGTAATGATTTTAATTCCCTCTTTCAAAATTTCCAAATTAGATAGGTGAAATAGTTTAAATAATTTCATTTAAATAAATTGTTCATATAAAAATAGGGCATATATCTAATATCATAGAGTTTAAATCAAAATGATAGTTAGTATATACCAAGGATCACACTAGGTCAGTCTAGCATTTTACTCTTACCACAATCAATGGCTAGTTCACACTGAAGTCCTTAAAACATGGGCATATGGAGTAGAGGGAATCCCCAGGAGTGAATCCCCCAAACTTTTATATCATGTCCCTAGAACATCATTACTAGGGAGTATAGGAATTCCCGATGAGCGAAGCCCCCAATAATACATGATTGGTATACTTAAGATAATATTTCCACCTAAGTACCCAAGGCGTCCCATGTGTTTCATTTTCCAAACTATTTTAGAATTCTATTTCAGCAATCCACATCAAAACCATTATCTGAAACCCAGCATAAAAATTCGTTTAACAATGTAATGAAATTTCATTTTATTTAAAAAAATAAGGGAAAACCATTATTTCACCATAACCCCATGGTTTTATCCCATGAATTGAGTATCAAAAAATCTACATAGGTTGAAATACCTATATACGATTATAATCCCCCACAAATGAAAAGGATGTATAAGGTGTCCAAGACTCATGGATCATTTAAAAAATTGAATGATATGTGACAGTATGACCAACACTCTTTCAAAAAGTCCCCATTCTCTTGCGATGGTGCCCCAGACAATCAATAGTCATGAAGAGGTAGCTGAATAAACTCCCTCATGCCATGAAATTTTTCAAACAATGAGAACTAGAAAAACCATCAAAACAATCCTTTGAAAATTAGAGAAAATTATCCAAAGGTAGAGGACTCTAGTGGTAATAAAAAATATGTAATGGGTCACTAATGATGATAATGATTGTCCTTGATTATATTTGATAATACTCGAAAGTACCCGAGCCTTAATAAAATAAAGAAAGGGAATGAAATTTAAGAAGGGGGATTGTTCTTGAGCACTCCTAAAGGGTTGTAAAACTATCACGATGAATCAATAAGAGTTACTATGATTGTTCTCAACAACACCTAATCACACCCACAAAATCACCATCCTTTGTAACATAAATAATGGAAATAAAAATGGGGAGGAGTTAGAATCCTCTCACGGTCATAAAAATCATTCGACACACTAACGATATTCACGGTTCTGTTTCGTAAGACCCCTTGACATGTTGGATTGATCCCTTTAATACCCCTTTACAAGAAATCACTAATTCAATAGTATTCCAAGATATGTCTCCCCAGATCACTTTATGGACTTTTAGAGGTTCTTGGAATTCCCAAAGGCCCATGGACATGTCAAAATAAAAATATGAAGGTCCCTTAGCATGTACACAAAATAAAAAGAACCCCATTAATTTTTAATAATCCTATAAATTAGAGGATGATGGAATGGTCTTACATTCACTAAATGAAAATTATTTTCCTCAGAGTGATCTATAGAAGAGACTCACAAATATGTGTAACATTAAATCACTTCACCAACACTATTCTGGATTATCACAATATGCGCTATGAAAAGAAGTGAAATTAAAGTGTGTAGAGGCCAATAAATTCCTCACCTCATCATGGAAAATGGACCACTAATATCTATGGATGAAAAAAATCTCTTAACCTCTCACCAATTCTAGAGAGGATTTCTCATATCGAATGAACACATGACTGTAATAGATTCCTATCAAATATGATCTGGGGAACAACTAGAGAGACCATGCAACATAAGTGAACCGCATGAAAACTCATTTATCATGTGAATTAATTAGGGTTGGACACATGAAAGCCATCCAATATAAATAATAAGGCACACGATACCTAAAACCATCTAACACCTAACAAATTCAAGCCATTATAAAATAAAATGATGGAACCAAGTCTAATAACATGGAATAATTAAGTGAAGAACATGTTCCCTGGTCCTCATACTCATCATGTGAACCCCCCATGACATGCAACAAAACCATGGTATGCCACTCAGATATCTTGACATCCCTTTGGAATACTATTTGGATCATGTGAATTCCTTTTGAAATGTCAATGTTAGTCACATTGTGCCCCTAGATCATGCCACGAAAGTCTTGAAAAACCCTCTAAACTCTCCATATAAACATTATGATGTCCTTAAGACATATTACATGACTCAAAAAATTGTACCTACTCATGTTAGATGTGTATGGAGATAGAACACGACCATGTCGACTAGTTCCCACAATGCTCTCTAAGCATGCTAGACAGATCTCGTGATGCCCTCTAGACATGTCAGTCAAGAAGTGAGACACCCTCTGAGACATGTTATGTTGACTATTGTGATTCCCTCTATGTGTTTCAAAAATCTATTATGATGACACCATGGAGATTTAGCTAGATCACGTGACACCATCTGGAAATATTAGCCAGGGTCATGAGATGGATTATAAGACAAACCATCTATGAATTTTTATGTCCTTCGAACAAGAAATTTATGATCACGTGACAACCTTTATATGTTCATTATAGAATATGAGACATCCCTGTGAAAAGTCAACCAGATCACATGATTTCCTCATGACATAATAGCAAGACATTCTGTGACATGTTAGGTAGACAACCAACCCATGTCGAGTGGACAATCAACATATGTCAGGAATGAAATAAGGTTATATCATAAGGTAAAAATCAGTGTGTAAGCCCAAAAAAATGACACAATATGATTTTCCCCACATAAAAAGATAAAACACAAAGTGTAATCCCCATCCAATGAACTATGAGAACCATGATTCCAATCATAATGAGGATACATAGGATGCGTTATAAGGCACGAGCTCCATATCAAAATTACAAAGGGCTATCCTATATTTATGTCACTAAACCATAAAGAAATGAAACATATCATTTACATCCCTTGTATCTCACCATGATCATAGATCATGTGGGATTAGGGAGATGAAATAATCATATCATTTGTGTCATAAGCCTTTATAATGTAAGGGAAACATCAATATGTTAGATCCAGTCAATTAAAGTACCAGGACTCTGATTCCTGTCCCAATTAGGATACACAAGATTCCATAATAAGGTCTGATCCTAAACACTAATCGGTATCCGCATCTCTATATTCCCCACCATTTCTCTAAAATTTCATCAATTATGATCAAATCATTCCCATGAAATGATCATCTTTCCAAATCCACCAGGGGACTAAGACAAAAATAAACTATGATGAATATAATTCTTACTATAACCATGATACTTTGGATTCCACCCTAATTACCAATCCCTATATGAATCTTCCTAATGGAATTCAGTGTACATAATCCCCCACATCCATATGGCGTGTGGGTGATAACTTGTTATCCCATGTTTCTCACAAGGATCAAAGCTTACATGGGAACATGAAGCCTCAACAGACACATCTTTGTAATCCTAAATAATCACTAGCTGGCCCATCTCAACATTTAATCCTCGATGAGTGGCATGACATAACCACATATCATATAAGGGAATCTACCTTGGGGCCAGTCCTAATGGTGTGATCGAACAATGATAACATTGATTCCTACTATAACCAACATATGGTGTACGTCACCTTGAGACTCAAGATCAAATACCACATTCCTCAGTGCCCACACATATGTCATCTCCACATAACATTAAAAATATATGGTCTTAGAATAATACATGGGTTTTGATTCATGTAATAACTAGGATACATAGGATTCTGAATAATGGAACAATCCCCTCCTCAGAATACTAACTGTCTCCATACATGGAATAAAATTATCAAGTTCATGGTTAGTCATATTCATCATATAATGACTCTATTAATCACTCATAAATGTAAGAAGAACCCTGGATACATACTAATTGATTCACTAAGGAGATTACCCTTTCTCATTTCACTAATGAGAACCCTTTTCTTTAAAACATAATGATAGTTAACCTATTATAAATGTGTCAAGATAACCAATCATGTTTTGAGATTATGAATAGATTATTGAACATATCTTTAATATATAAGAGAGTCCTATAGTGGGCAAAAACTACCCCCAAAAGTGGAATGATAAGGCCAACCTCCCATCATCTTGAACAATTCATGTCCCTAAGAGTCATTGGGTCTAAAACCCCAATTAATTACTTCCATTTGGAAAGTAGGTTTGTACCAAGTTATGGATGAGGGAACCATTGGAAGTTTATGTTATGAATGAAAATTACCCAACATTAATGATTGTGCATGAAATAACACACCTTCCCCCATAATCAACCATCAGATCACACAGAACCCACATTAGTGAGGGTTTCCCAGTCACCTATTCTCCATCAAAACTGAAATGGTGACACCAATGTAAATATATGAAATAAAAAATTATTGGATTAATATCTGTCAGTCCATTTTTTCACACTATATGTAAAAAAGAAATGATGAACCTATCCTAACACTCTAAAAACAATTATTGGGTTATTATCTGTTAGGCCATTTTATTAGCACACTATATGAAAATAAAAATTGTGATCCTGACATGAATCATTGAAATGTAAAATGATTAGGTAATAATATATCTATCCATTTTTATTGCACTATATATGAAAATAGAAATGGTGTACCTACCCTTAATATCAAAAAAAAAACAAATGTCTATGTAATTATTCCTTAGGCCATATTGATTTCACAATTTAGGCAAAACGAAATGATAAAGATGATGAGAATATATAAAATAATAGAATGATAAGTTAATCATGTGTCATGCCACCTTGTTTTGCATATACTATAAAAAATATATAGAAATAGAAGTATAATCTTAAGTTGATCCGATATAACCAGTTTTCTCAAAAAATAATTCCATCCTCTTGTTGTCAATTACACAAGAGCAGAATGGTCAGATTAGGAAAAATATGACAAATTTTTAACCATGAATACCTAATTAATGAAATAATTCCTACATTCACTAATCATTGACCTTGTTACTTAATGTCTGCATGACTAAAACAAATTCTCTCATCACCAATATCAAAATATAAGATAATGGAATCATCCAATGACCGTGACAATAATTCAATTATGCATGGTACCCTCACGGGTTAAAAAATTATCTCACCTTCCCAATAGATTCATTTTTAGGCAGAAACCATAATGGTATTGAAGTAACATCAAACTGGTACAATCCCAACCATTTATATTCATCTTAATGGTATCCAAAAACTAAATCTAATGATTCCACACCATCCTGGGAAAGTTGGAGCTAAACCACTGGCACTCTTTTCAAAATCTATCATCTTTTGAAGATTCTCCCCCAATAACCAACACTAATACATTTAATATCTAATGAAGGTTGACTACGAATCAAAATACAACTCCCTTTCGACTAAGAAGATTCCTAGGAGGTCCTATATCAACTGAAATCAACAACTTCATCCCACCAAACCCAGCAGTAGCCTCTTAAGGGTACCACCTAAAACACTACCACATCTTATTCCCATATATAGATAGTAAGGATATCACATTAAGAGAGGATCTTTTTGGATAACTATGAGTAGGATAATATCCCCACTCCTAGTGATGAAGTTTTTTTGTCATATTCTGGTAGAAAAAAATGAGCAGGCTTATATCCCTTCTCACTCAGAACAAGCCCACATGCATATTTTGGAATAAAAAAGGGGGTAGGCACATATTCCTACCCCCATTCATGAATTCCATGGGCATATTTTAGTGGCACAAGGAGGACATAAGTGGAATCATATCCCCCCTTCAATCAAAATATCTTCCAATACATATTAGAGAATTAAAATGTCTATACTTATATCCCATAAAACACTTTACTAAAATCACAATACATCTTATTAATAGTAAAAGAACTCTAAAATAATATTCTAGAACTGGTACAGTCAGTGGGAAATGTGCATAATTCAATCCCTATATACCAAACATATCAACACTCTGATTATCATGAAAAAATGGATAATTTTGGAGGAAATATACATTATTTCTCCAATATGTGAGGATTATCAGCATATTCTAGAAATGGATGAGGAATTGGGTTGGGCTGATATCTCTGTTCCAACAAGGGATCACAAAGAGAGTGGAACATGCTTTGGGATAGGGGAACATTCCTATTAAAAACTTCCATAGGCATATTCCAAAGGCACATGATCATGATTATATCCCCATTCTGTTCGGGGCTCACAAAGTGATATTGGAACATGCCACAAGATAGACTTTTATTCCTATCAAAGAAATATCATAGTATTTTCCAAAGGACTGGGATTTGGAATATATCTATATTCTAGCAAGGGATAACCATGAAAGAATGAAACAAACCTTGGGACACAATCATATTCATGTTAGTGAATATACTAATAATATTCCTAAAGGTCACAGATCCTAGGAACATATTGTTACATCCACTGATGAATGACTACACCAAAATGATTAAAAGGCTATACAAGAGGAGGCTCATATCACTTCACCAATTTTGGTGGTCCCTCAGTACATTTTAGTGGGAAATTAATTTTCAAATGAGTATCATATTCCTTCTCCACCCAGGGATAACCATGTGAGAGTGACACAAGCCTTGGGGAAGGATTATACACTTTATAGGAAAAACCAGTGGCATATCCCAAAGGCTCATGATTGAGTTCATACTCTCATTTGGACCAACGGTTACCAAGTGATAGTGCCACACACCTCAATAAAGGCTCAAATTCTAATCAGTAATGAGATATCTCATCAACAAATATTCCATCACCTTCTCAGTCCCAGGATAAAAAACCCACAACATTAGATTATTATAATCATGTTTTTAAAATCATCATATAGTAGGCTCATATCCTAACATAATTCCAAAATCTTTGTCTGTATATTCCAACCAGAATGCAAAAAGTGACCCATATTACTAACTTTCTCAATTATAGTGTCCTTGAGGTTGTCAGAGACATGTTATAAACACCAAAATAGTCTATAAACTCAATAATTTTCTTTAATATTATCATTACCTTGATATTCCTCTTCGTGGTAGTGAATAGATGTATTATAAGAACTCTACTCTTGATATCCACCATAGTAAACTACCCCATATCAATATATCCCATAGATAAGTAAATCCTCAACTAACCCAGGAACTGTCTTAAAAAGAGGCTTCCAAATTTTACACACCTTTCTATAGAATGGTTTCTAAATCATTGGGGTCAATAACATATGGTTCACCATCAACTTCCAATAAAACTCCACTCCACTTATCATGAAACCCACCTAATCATCTTATATGGTATGACCAACTGGAGGCATGTATGATTGATGAAGAGGATTCCAGCATCGAATTATGAAGAGTGTTAGTAGGATACAATATCCCCATCATGCTATGACACCTCGCTACTTCTAACTATGAAACCCATATGATAAAGAAAAGGAGTGAATGCCATATTTGTAACAAAATATGTGGGCTACTCATCATATACTGAAATCTAGATACCTCCCTTATCTAGGATATGAGGGAAAACTTCAGACAATAAATATAATCTTTTCTCTACTAGACCTTCCTACTATCTTCATGGAACATGATTCGAAATTGGAAAATCATAATGTACAACATCCTTTCTATCATTTCACCAAAACATTTCATTATCTAATCATCAAAGACACACAATGTATTTTTATTCAATGATGAGGAATTTATGGGGAGTTAAACTTTACCTAACCCATAGAATAGAATACCCCTTATATACAATATCATGAAATGTTATAGCCTCTGGTGAAATCTGGGTACCAGTTAATGCTCGGCCCATTTGGCTACTACAAAAAAATTCCCCCACTTCAACGGTCCCAGATGTCACGAAAGGAGAGAGAGAGGAAATAAAAAATGACATAAACCTGGGCCCATAAAATCAATGGTATTTCACATGAATCATGTAGAATAAAGTTGCGATCAACTAGAAAACACCCCATGATGAATTATTCCCACCATGTGTTACCATTCCACCCATCTCCTACGCGATCACAACTGTACTGCATCAAACAGTCCAAACTAGAAGATTTCATATATGTCTTCAAAGGGTGGACCTATCTAATTGGTCTGAGGGAATATATACCACTTCCTCCACCTCTCTGTTTATCAATTCTTGTGATGATTCTTGACCCCTCATCAATAGCTTCGAAAAAACCCAAGCCCACTAGGCTAGGAGAATTTATATTTCAATTATCATCCCCATGTTCATCATCCCCTAAGAGGGTCATAGGGACATCAATGGTGATTCCATATCAACCCCACACAAATTGGATAGGGTAATTTATATCCTCATATCCATCCTAGAATAATCATATCCTATACTAGAATCATTGAATCCCTAACAATAGGATCAGTAAATGAAAATTGTGGCCCCAAATTACCCCCATTCTATAGGGTAGGGGGAATTTTCATCATCATCATCTCCACAAAGAGAATATGCCTACTCAAGGTTGGGAGATAAAGATAAATCTTCAACATCCCACTTGTAATTCCCACAGTAACAAAAACCTCCACTAGTTGGGGCTCATTCAACAATCAAGACAAGAATCTCCCTCAAGGACATTGTTCATAGTCCAAGATGGGATGAGTGTATCACAAAGGAGACCATACCTCACTAAGGTCGCAATCCAAAATGCCACAATATGGCCAACAGTTTTAATAATGTCACTGATGAAGGCATTTCATAATCATCATTTTGCATTAAATGTAATGGATCAACCAAAATTTCTTGATAGGCCTCTTTGAAATTCATCACTAAAAACATGGAAAACATAGTGGATCAGGACATGAATTCAAAGGTTCATAACATGGAAAACATTCCCCAAGAGGAAGGTTAATTGGATGAAAAAAACGAGGCTGCATGAACCCGAAACCAATAAAGCATCCAAAATGTAGCACCTCTGAATACTAAGTTTCCATATTCAAAGAAAAACCGTGCAAAATAAAAAGGTAAAGGTAAACTACATACCGATCTACACCCAAAATATTTTAGGATCCTTCCAAAAAGGAACATTTTCACAATATGAAAGTGATATAAAAGCTCCCAAAAAACTCAATGGGTATCTACAAGGGGGAAATATTCTTGCAGGGTATAGTCTTTAAGAAAAGATAAATATTCTACCACCCATAGACTATCCACCAGCATGAGTATTATCTGAGCCTCAGACAGAATCGGGATCTAAGAAGTCAGTCTATGTAGATGTGTAAGTCGAAAATGATTTTTACTTCCCTCCATTATGGTGATAGACACTCTGTCTCTATGGTGACCATTTATTCTTATGAAAAATCTAGAATCAATGGGATACAAATGAGGGGGAACCTAATTAACCTCTAGCTTCCCCCTGTAGTTAGATGGTATCTTAGAAAACTTTCCCCTAGAGATACATAACATGATTGAGTCATTGTCTACTAATATGGAAGCCATGGAGGGGTGACATGCTCTTGTGTAGCTAGAGGGGGATCCAAATCACTAATGGATGGATAATACTCCATCGGGAAAAAATTTGGGAATCAAAACTTCTTTAAATTTAATGATGGACGTGAATGCGAATAGAGTCTTACAACCTTCGTATCTGGATATGGGTCAATTATGGGCCCTTGATATAAATAGAAGGAAAAAACTCCAAGGTATTTTTTACAAATACTGAGAGGTACAACCCTTGTTTGGAATGACATTCTTCTAGTAGGATCTGTTATAGAATGTGAAGATCATCATCGTCATTTGCTTTATCATTTCATTTCTTTGCTAAGGAAAACGATGATCTTCGACCTGAAAAACTAGAAGCAACATGGAGATGAGAGGTTGAGCGACTTCATATACATGTGTAAGGTCATAACCTATTCACTCCACATCCCTCACTCCTAGGGGAAACTATTAGATCTTTGTACTGAAAATCTATTTGATGAGTTTCCAAAGCCATTGATCCCGATGAAATATCTATTTCAGTTCCATCAGTTTATGAAAATGGTACAATTTCTAGAGTATTCCATTAAGATAACACGATATAAACCATTACTCATTCCCTCAGCATAGGTAAAAAGGATTGGAAAAGAAAACAATTTATCTATGACTCTCAAGACAACAACCGTTCCAATTTGAGAAACATGGAAGATCTCAAACCACCCAAAACCTCTTATAAAGCAGTGAAAACCATAAAATCACCCTCGTCTAGAAGCATAGAGAAAACAGGGTCACCTGGTATTTGAGTAACACATTGATAAAGAATAACTCATATGAAATGAATGTATCCCAAGTTATTTTTAGAAGCCATGGACAATAACCTTCCCACCCTACCACAACCCTAGAATCCTGACATGGTCAACTATACTAACTATCTTAACTACTAACCTTTCCATGGAAGAATGGGTCAAAATATCCTAGACATATTCATATTCAAAGATATCCTTCATATCATGGTATATTCTATATAGGTGGTGTTCAATAATGCATTAGAGTAGGTGGTCTATATAACCATTACCAAGCCAGAAGTGAACTATGATTTGAAAAATGTTATGTCTAGGAATGAGTGGAAGTTCAATAACTGGATGTCTATACAATAGTTGATCATGTTGGTGCCACCCTGAGACCACAACTGCACGAACCCAAAATAGATCTACCACCCAATAAAGAGACATCAGATATGCCTGCCAAAAGTTGGCATGACAACCGAAAGTATTAAGAAATAGAAGAGGAGGGGTCATATTACACTCCATCACAAGATCTAAGTCATATAGAATTATTCCCTGAAATATCTATAGAATAGGTACCACCCCATGAAATAGAACCTTCATCGGACGAATGGCTCATCATTAACTTTTTCAATGTGAAACTCTTGGAATACCCCTTATATAATTATTAAAATGCCTTATAATATGATTTTCTTACTTATAACAAAGGAATGAGAGGCCACATGTGCAGGAATTGAGGATACATGGGACATCTTTGATGTGGTCGAACCCAATATTCTGGTCACATCTCCAAATATGAAGTACATATAGCTAAAACCTATGGGAAAGAACTTTAGTAGTCTCATAAAAGGTACAAAGGTACCCTAGAACCCTCTTGTGGTCACCCATGCCCAGATTCCTACATGACTGTCTATAAAAGTTTTGATTATCTGATCATCCTAGGAAATGAGGAAGGTTGACATGTCCCACACCACTAGAAACTGACATTTCATCAACCTCTGAACAATAACTATGCATATTCACCTCAAAATCCCCATCTCCAAAGTCATATATATATATATATATTATCAACCCTATATCGAAAATATAAAAACTCTAGTAAAAAATTACTCCATTATGAAAGAACTGATGGTGATACCTACCAAGCTCTTTATAATATATGCACTACATCTTTCAAAATAACTCAGGGAGGCACTCATTGAATCCATCTAAAACCCATAATAATTCATTATAGTTCTTTCTACAGCTATAGTCTATCAATTGGATATCTCTTTCATGGAACTTTATATGGAATGGGTCACTGAAGGGCTCATTATACCCCTATATGTTTCAGGTAGACTCAATTATGTTGACGTACAGAGGGCTCTGATTGATTTTGGTTCTTAGATCAACCTCATCCCAGTTCAAACCCTTCGAAATTTAGGATATATCAAACTATATTTTTCATCAACATGGTTGAATAGTCAAGGGTATCATAATCATGATCGAAGAATTTTCGAGAATATCAATCTTGACGATCAATTTGGCGATCTCACATATAACACAAGGTTTATAGTTATCCAGAAATAAACAACATACAATACCCAAATAGGAAGGAAGTGGATTTATTGGCACATGGTGGTACCTTAAATATTAAATCATTGTTTGAATTACCCCTTTGATGGAAAGGTTAAAATACCTCATTGTGAAAATTCCCCCTTTTATATTTATAGAGGAACATATTTCGAAGAATATTTCTAAAAAGGGGATAAAAGAAACTAACAGTAGATGATGGTAACAACTTAATCCCATAATGTCATAGGGAAAACCCCTACAAATACTTGGAGTATAAAAAAATGACTATATTCTCCCCATAAATATAGTCTACATGATAAACATTACCATTAGAGTCCAATCCCCTTATGTACCTAGTGATAGTTTAATAGACAGTCATCTTCAGTATCTCTCTGCAATGAATCAAATATCAGTGGATGATAATGTCTCTTATCATGAACTTTCTCACCATTATAGTGACATAGATTCCCCTAAATTTAAATCTTCATTTGTAAATAATTTCATATACTCAAAGGTGGAAGAGGGTGAGGATGAGTTCAGTAACATCCCTCCCAAATTCATGGAAGGTGACTCTGCCACCATTTATAAGATCAGAAAATAAACCCAAGAACAGAAGGAGACCTGGGTGATACAGTAATTAGTGGTTACATTCCATTTTAATAAAAAGTGATTTATATAAAATTTGTGAAGAAACATTAATATTTTTTCTTTTAGAACTACACATAAATTCTTAGACTAAACCCAAATGTGGCTACACACTATCTTGTCTTACGAGAAGGCAATCAAGGATTCATGTAGGAATCCAAAAGGGTGAAAAACTCTCATTCCACCAATGTAGAGTCTTAAGTTGATAAATTAATAAAATATGAAATTTTTTGTCAAATGACATACCCACAAAGGCATTCCAACATTATCCTCATCAAGAAAAATAAAAGGGAGATTTGGTTGTTAATCCATTTCATAGACATTAATTAAAACTACCAAAAGTGTGATTTACCATTTCCGATCACATGAAATCTTGATCAATTATAATTTTGGATTCCAAACCATTTACTTCAGGGATGCGTAATCATGGTACAATTAGATAAACCTATCCCATGAATATGGAGAATCCACTACCTTCAGAACAAACCATAGGATCATTTTCTATCATGGCATGACCATTGTCTAGAAAGAACATTGTCACTACTAACAAATGTGTCATGCATCATATCTTTTTGATAGTATTGAGAAATATACCCTAATTTTATATCAATGACCAAGTGGTAAAATATAGAAAGCAATGTGATCATTTCATATACCCACAAGTAGTCTTTTACAAGCTGTGAAAGATGAGTATAAAGATGAATATGATGAAGTGTGCCTTAATTGTAACATTAAGAAAGTTTTTTAGCTTTGAGGTAAGCCACTGTGGTGTCAAGGTTGACCTGGAGAAGGGTAGTAAGATCATTACAATGTCACCCCCAAAAATATCAAAAAATTAAGGGGGATCCAGGGGAACCATTCCAAAATTATATGATTCATTGATAACATTATTGGGAAATCTTTCCCCTTTACTATGAAAATGAAAAAAGGAATCCTCTATCAATGGAATGATGACTATGATGAATTATTAAAAAGTTTCAAGTAGTATATCATTCATCCACCAGTCTTGATATATCTGGTGGAAGGGAGGCCCCTCATAATATATGTTTCTTCCATGGAATGCTTATGGTGTTCCGTCCTCGGAAAGAAAAATGATGCTAGGATCATGAATAATATATACTACCACAACCAATCAATGATGGGTACTGAGACCCGATACTCTAATGTTGAGAAAAACTTCCTTGCACTCATATTCGGAGTACAAAAGATGAGGCATTACTTTCATCCCCATAAATACCATATTTTCTCTTTTATTGATCTTATCAAGTAAATTCTTGGCCTCCCATTGTTGATAGGGCATATGGCCTGATTATAAATCATTCTATAACAATACGATATTTAGTTCGTATAATAGATATCAATGAATGTGAAATCCCTATATGATTTCCTAGGAACAAATCATGCCCCAGAGAATACACTAGTGGACACTAAGCTTCTAGATGAATAAGTCTTATATTCCCATGATACTCCCTAGTCATTGAAGATATATTTTGATCAAACATCCGGAAGACCTATCTAAAAATGGATAGAGAACTAAAAGATCAATCTAGATGGATTAATTCTTGTATTTGTCTCTAGAAACAATGTAACTTTTCTCTAATGTTTATCAATATCTGAAGGATGCATAAACAATAAAGAAGAATACCAATCCATCACCAATAAATTTTAACTACCCCTATAATAATAAATAGATAAGCTTTATATCACTGGGGATTTAGAACTAGTTATAATGAAATTCAAAGGAGAATATTCCATAAAAATTAATTATTGGCCCATATGACTAGGTACATTAGGGGACTGATGGAAGAATTCCCTTTTGATACCACATTTCCTCATGTTCCCCAATCAAGAAATGTTGGTGCAGAAACACAGGTTAATGAAACCACTATCATGGGTAACCCGAATCAGGAGGAAGAAATCTTCCATATCACACATTGACAAATGGTCTCGTTGATCATCATTTTTGATACAGAGTAAAAAAATTAGGTCAGAAACTCCCTATATCATGATTATAAAAAACCCACCCAGAGATTGAAGGAGCATATAATTTGATATCTACAAAATAGGACTCTCAAGATTGATAGAGCATGAAAGGAACTGATTTGGTTCCATGTAGTGAACTTTACCATTAAGGATGGTTAAAATGTCAAGAAATACCTATAAAAGTATGGATGTAATGGAATCCACCTCAGATTCATATAGTAAGGATATATTCTCCCCTTTATAGTGTAATCCCATGCAGGGTCCTACGACTCTTACTACTCAAGGACCACACTCTCCCACCAGATCAAGAGGTTGAAATGTTACTATAAGATGGTATATGAAGGCGTGTAATACAACTAGAAATGTCATTCATTCCAAATACATGGAATCATCATTCATAAAACCCTATAATTTTGATATATATCATAATATTCCGGTCTATTCATCTTCTAGGGAATTAATTTCATAGGTCCATATCCCCCAGACACAACTATATAGACAAAGTAAATCTTTACCACTTCCAACTTCTTTTCAAAATGGAATGAGGAAATAAACCTTAAAGAATTCAAGAATAATAAAATCATAAACATCATAACGTCCCATATCATTATCAACTTTGGGGTCACTCATAAAATATTGATAGAAAACACTACCAACATCTTGTAGCACACTAGAACACCGTGAGAGTGGAGGGGTGAATCAAGGTGTCTACTTTTTCTTTTAAACTGATGGATCTTATTCCCATATTTGTAGGGACCTGTTAAACCTATCTGATGAAAATGTATTGATTAAAAAAAGAACATAAAAAGATATAGAACATCAATTATACTCGGTTCTAAACTAAGGGAAAGAATGAGAATCATATGTCGATAGGTTTTTGGTCATACCAATTTCCACTAATCTTCAGTAGTTGTGGAGTACAATAGTTTAGACACAATCACTATGTTCCAAAACACTTCCATTACAATGATTTTAGGGATAACACACTACATACCTCAGAATATTTCCATTGACTCCCCCTTGATCAATGTTGTGGGTGAAGTCTTACTCATTTTATCAACTTGATGGTCTCTCCGATAGATTGGAATTGAAGTGTTTGTCTCTTTCCAGCATTGGACATTCATTCATCGAAGTCATGAATTGATGCACATGAAATCACTGTTCACTTAAAAAAAATGTTTAAAACTGCCTTTTGAAAAGATCATTCATAAATCTCCCTTTATGAAGATCCCTTGCCTTCTACAAACAAACTGCCTTCACAAAGAAACCCAAGCTTTTGGAACAAATTTCCTTCATGAAGCACTACTGATTTCATTGAACAGACTCCATTATGAAGCTCACAAATTCAATGTGGTAAACCCTATCACCGCGAAGCTTCCATTAATCAAAATAATTGGAATTGGTAAAGGCTCAAAAATTATTTTCACAATTCTCAAGACCACATAGAATGTCTTTTTAGTAGAGAGCCCCTATCTTCAAAAATTCATAGCAATTACGTATTTTCCTTGAAAAAATTCTACTAATGTAAAGAGGGGCATCCTCTTATTTAAAGTCTCACCCATTCGCGAAGCTCCACTACCTCCAACACATTTTTTGGATCTGTCTAAAACATCTTCATGACACACCTCCTTTCGCAATGAACAATTTCTATTTGACATTATCGTGATTCTCTCCGTCAAACCCTTTGTGTCGCTATGATGTAACAATTATCTACTTTTCATGATGATTGTTGTAATCATGAGGCACACAATTAGAATTCGTTAATAATTTGTGAAACGCCACTCTTGTATTCCATCATTTTTAAATGCTTGAATTTTCCATATTTTCATATGTCCTTCAAGAGAAACCACTTTTCACAATACATTGCATTTTCCAAATTTTGGACCCCAGAAATTTAGGAAACACTCTGAAAGGACGCCACCTTCAATAATATTTTCAGAATCAACTGTAAGATCCATATTCATTTAATCTCCTTGATCTTCTATATTCTCCATGATCTTCCTTTTTGAGGTTTTATAACCACCACAAACCATTCCCTCTTTCCATGAAAGTATTGACTTGGTTCTAACAATCTCCCCCATTGGGTTTGTGGGAAATCTGCAGAAAAATTCAATGAATCACCAACGACAATAAAAACATGATACGTAATAAACAAGTAAAAAATCACTCTAAGTACATGTGGGAAATTAATGTTGTTTAAATAGCGGGGAAACATGAATTCAATTCTCATGTTTTGGAATGCAAAAAATATTTCCATGCTCTGCTCTAACAGTTTCTTCTTAACAACTAACCATTTTCTGCATTCTCATTTTCTCCCTTTTGTAACTCATCATTCTCCCCCAATGTAACATTTTTGAATTTCTTTATTCCCAATCTTCCTAATATAAACCAAAACTATATATTCCTACAACCAACAAGAAAAAAAATCATTTTTTCAGTGGATTTCGCCATTTAATCTCTCCCTTTGGAAATAAACCCAATGATCCTAAATTTGAATTTTCGATCTCAAATAAAACTCCCCCTAGATAGTATCTATCCCATAAATCTACATAACAACCACAAAAATATTAAAAACATTAACACATCTAGGGAGAGGGTTACTTTCAAAAAATCTTCATGCACCGGGAGGTGGTTGAACACCAAGGATCAACTGATGTCTCTCAAACACATCCACTGCTAATGGATTGCTCATAAAATCATACAATGGCTTATCAGTTACCAATTGATCTTGTTTAATGACACCTAGTTCAACTTTTCCCTGATTATGTTATATCTAATTTCAATATACATCATATGATAATTATGAACAAGTTTCATTATGAGAACATTCATGCTTTTTTTGTTATCAGAGTGAATCACAATTGGTTGTTTCACATCATTACCAATATATGTTATTTTTTCCTTCATCCACAATAGCTGAGTGAATGCCTTTGTAGCAGATATATACTCAGATTCATCATATCTCTTGCATAATTTTCCTAATAAAAGAAAGTGTAATCATTCTTCTGAATCACTTTCTTCCCCAGTAAATATGTGAGTTCCCCAATAATAGACATTTCAAATTCTAATTTCATGTGATTGGAAAATTATTCCATAGATCTTTGACTCATTTTTCAAATATAATATCACCCACGTACACCAACACCAAAAATTGATACTCTATTGAATTATAAAAATAGTGGTGGTGATTTAAAACTTATCTTTTAAATTCAATATTCATCATATTGGATTCCAGATGACAGTACAACACTTTTGGTTCATGATTTAGACCAAAGAGTGACTTCAATAATCAACAAACATTCATTTAATCATTACCAAGAAGAGACAACACTGGTTGTTCTATGTATAATTTTTCTTCAAGAGCTCTATTTAAGAAATCTATTTTGAAATCCATTTGATACACTTTGTATCCTGTTTAAATTTCCATGGTAAGAAAGATTCTAATTGAATCTAGTATAGCCACACGAGAAAATATTTTTTCACCATCAACACCTTTAATTGGTGAATATCCTTTACATTACAATCGTGCCTTGTTTCTGATCACATTACCATGCTCATAGAATTTATTCTTTCAAATCCAATTTGTACCAATAACATTGTGACTTTTAGGTCGAGTAATAATATCCCATGTTTTTTTTCTTTTCGATCTAATCCAAATATTCATTCTTGGATTTAACCCATGATTCATCATATGCAGCCTCTCCAAATGAGGATGGTTACACAATTGATAGGAAGGGAGATTATGAATTATTCCTCATTATACTTGTTTGTGTAGGTGTTTTCTAATGCCTAATAATGTTGGATTGATCAATTACTTCACTTAAATTTTTCATAATAGGTTTATATGAATTTTCTTTATCCATAGGTTCATATTCTAATTATTCTTATGAATAAATATATTTTTGTAACCTTTGAATGTTTTTAATCCTTCTTCTATGTCACGACCCATCCTCGGGGCTCGTGCCGTGACTATCCCAAGTCTGCCTTCCATAGGCCAGGGGATGGCGACTAGCACCAAAGGCGTAAATCCCAATAAAAGGGAAGACATTGACTTTAAATAAGTAGACAAACACAACAGAGTACGCAAGATGATGTACACACTAAGTAAACTGAGTACAAAAGTAAGTGCTGGAAAGTAAATGAGCCAGAATACAAACCCAACTGAAAGTACAGTACAATAGTAAAGAAAGATCAGCTGCAGTAAAGTAAACCAGCAACCACTGATTCATCCACCAGATATCCCACCTGAACGGTGGGTACAAATGGTCTCCTCAGCTCCTCAGGTCTGGCCGTCCACTCCGTGTATGTTCCGCCAAGTGGTCCACCTCCAGGTATCGTCCCGCTCCACAAGACTCCTCCTCGATTAGTGATGTTTTTTGTCTGCATCCAATACAACGTAGTGTGGGCTTAGCCAATGCAGGGGTGAGTATATGAAACTCAGTAGGGACCCCGAGACCCTGGAAGGTCTCCCAGAATCCACAAAGGATAAACCACAAGGAAATATACAAACACAAAGTATCAACCAACTCTACTTAGGTATATGCCAATACATATACCTAAGTCATCAATTCCAGTTAGGCCCCAACTCATGAGCCCAAGAACAACCTAGTCCACACAAGAAATCAAAACCTAGTACACATAGGAAATCAAGTCAATCATATCGATGATAATGACTAAAAGTCGAGGCTTAGATCACACATGTATACTAATCACGAAGAGGATTAGAGATGATAGATGTAGCTTCTGAATCATCTCTCCTGCCGAACCCACGTAGGATCCAAGTACAGAAGTCGTCACTGCCGAACCCACGTAGGATCCAAGTATAGTACCCATCGCTGCCGAACCCACGTAGGATCCAAGTACAGTCGTTATCGCTGCCGAACCCATAGAGGATCCAAGTAAAGTTGTCCACACTGCCGAACCCACATATGATCCAAGTATAATTGTCATTGTCGTCGCAGTCGCAGCCAGCTCTAGGGTTCCCGCACACAGCATGCTCGATTCTTGGAGGGTCTGTTCCACGAGCCAAGGGGGTCGATACATCAACTATAACGAAGTATAGAGTTGATGTATACCGAATTTCCGTCGCATTAATAGGAACTCAATACAATAGACGGCGCGTCAATCAGATACCCGGTCTGAGAGATACTGGCTTTTCTGTCTTAGGGGCCCGGTTAGAAATACACTCATTTCTAACCCGGCTGATATCCAAATCCATCCAATGCTCACTTATAGTATCGCAAAAGGACCATCTCATCGAAGGAGTCTCATTACCACAAATAGCGCGTCGATCGGATGCGAGGTCCTTATGTTATTCAGATTAAGTGAATAATGGGCCCGGTCAGTTAGGCCCGACGGGCTAACGGATCGGGTCGACTCAGTTTTGGCGAGTCCGACCCCACAAAGGCGGTCGGACCGGCCCGGTGAGTTGCGCGGCCTGGCCCGAAGTAGCGCGGTCTGTCCCGAAGTGGCGCGGCCCGACCCGAAGTAGAGCGACCCGACCCGAAGTGGTGCAGCCCGTCCCGAAGTGGTGTGGCCCGGTTCGGCGGGGCACGGTCCGGCCTGGCGGGGCGCGGCCTAGCCCGGCGGGGCACGGCCCGGCCTTGCCTGGCGCATCCCGGCTCAGCCCGGCCCAGCACGGCCCATGCTGCCCGGCTGGTGCGGCCTGTGCGGCCCAACTCGGAAGCCGGTCGCGGCTCGGCCGCTGGCCATGTGGGACGCAAAGGGGGCACGACCCCTTGTTTTTTTGGAAATAGCAGACCCTGTGGGGTCCGCCCTAGCATCTGGTCGGGGGGAGGGGGGTTACACCACCCCAGTTTCCAGGTAATGGCCGACCATTAAGGCCGGTCGGTTTGTGAGCTGCCGCGGGACCCAGAAGGGGTCCTGCCTCCTCGAGACGCCGATGGTCAGCTCGGCCAGCCGCCCTGGCTAGTCCGCCACAGCCTTAGGCCGCGGCTCACCTCACCAGCATGACGCAACGGTGCCGCAGCCCTCCTCCGCGGCCCGCTCCAGCCGCGGCCTTCCTCGGTCTCTCCGGTGTGGCGCGACGGCGCCGCGCACCACCGCCGTGGCACGCTCCAGCCGCAGATTTGTATGTCTCGGGCCGGTGCAATGACACCGCACCGCCTTCTCCGCGACCTTTCATAGTCGTGGTTCTCTGTCGATCACCGCACGGTGCAACGGCACCGTGTGCCTCCGCATCCAACATCAACGAAGATTAACAAGGAAGTGGAGAGGAGAATCGGTCGTGTTTGTGCGGTCTGATCTCCTCCCATTACAACGATATCATGCGGAGAAACCTTAAGCAACGAAGAACGATGATAAATACTTGAAAAACATAACCCCAAACTCAATATAAGATATCGAACGCTGGGCTTCGCGGAAGACGGCGTTGCGGGGTGAGGTTCCGTAAGCGACGATGGAGTGCTCCCGAGGAAGAAGCGGCGCCTCCCCTTATGTCACGGAGAGAAAATTATAAGGTGAGACATCGTTGGTGAGATCCGGCGTTGGTGTCTCCTCCCTTGCTGCAGAGGAAGAAGGGGATGGAGAATCCTGGGTCTCCGAGTAGATGTTCTTCGTCGGAGAGTTGGCATTCTTCAACAATGGAGATGAAGCGTTCTTAGAAACTCAAGAGCTCTCTCCCCAAAATCTCAACACAACAAGATAACCAAAAATAAAATAAGGCATATTTTTATTTTATTTAATCATGCCATGCATTCAAAATTTAAATTTCAAAACACTTAATTAATTAATTGAAGTGGTTCAATTAATTGAATAAAGTTTGATGGCAAGAGTTTAGAGGGAGAGAGAGAGGAGGTGGAAAGGTTTCACAAGTAATGACGAGTTTACAAAAATTAAGAGGGGGGGGGGGGTTTAAGGAGGTTTAGGGAATGTGAAGGGTTGGGGATCATATGGGCCCCACCTCACATTTATCCTCACATGGGTAGTTAGGTGCTAGTGGGTCCCACCATAACTCCCCCATGTAGGATAAAACCACCTTAGATATAAAAATAAAATTGTTCCACAATTGTATTCACTTCTCATTTATTCCACAAATTTTAACTTATCCTCTCGAGCAAACACATCTATGATAAAAGTCCTCTTAAGAAATTACCAGCGTTGTGAGTTCATCGGTGCCCTCAGATTTCAATTATGAGAACCGGTTCAAAAGATAGAAAAACCTGCTCATTCGTTCACTGAACGTACTCGAGCTAAACTTCGGAAATTGATTCCGGGCACAACAGGCCTCAGAATCAAGTGTCGTCAGAAGTCACAAACTCGTAAAATTCGAAATTATTTAAGAAAAAATTTTCCTTGAAATTTTCTGGTCTTTACATTACTCCCACCTCAGGGATTTACATCCCCATAAAGCTACATCGTAAACTAGGGAAACAAATGAGGGAACTGAGCACGCATCTAAGGCTCCCGCTCCCATGTGCTCTCCTGGAGGTTCCCATGCTGCAACAAATGCACACCAAATGAATCGACCGTCCATGTAGTACCCGCTCCTGTTGATCCTTGATCTCCATCAGGACCTCCGTGAATGAAGCCCCATCATCGATGTCCATCTCCCTATGGTCGATGATATGCATCAGGTCATGCACGTATCTCCTCAGCTGAGATACGTGGAAGACATCATGAACCCAGTGCAACTGAGGTAGAAGGGACATACTGTAATCCACCTCACCTACCCTACTGAGGACCTAGAGTGGTTCGATGAAACACAGAGATAACTTGCCACCCCAGCCAAATCTCCGTAATCCACATCGAGGTGAGACCCATAAGAAAATGTGGTCACCATCCTCGAACTCCAGTGGTCTCTCCTCCTATCAGCATAGGACTTCTGTCTGCTCTATGCAATCTTTATCCTCTCCTGGATGATCGGCACCTTCTCCGTCGTAGCCTGAACCATCTCTGGTCCTACGAGTGCTGACTCCCTAGGGTCAGTCTAGCACAGAGGTGATCTGCATGGTCGGCCATACAGTGCCTCGTATAGTGCCATCATGATGGTGGAGTGGTAGCTGTGGTTGTACGAAAACTCCACCAAGGTTAGGTGATCCTCCCAGCTATGACCAAAGTCAAGGACACATGCACAGAGCATGTCCTCGAGTGTCTGAATGGTCCTCTCCATCTGGCCATCCATATGAGGATGAAAGGAGGTGCTCAGGTGTAGCTGCATCCCAAATGCATCCTGTAACCCCTTCCAAATCTGGGAAGTAAAGTGATCATCTCGATTGGAGACGATAGATGATTGAACACCATGAAGCCATACGATCTCCTGAACATAGATGCATCCCAAGCTCTCCACTGAGCCCTGCTCTCTGATAGGTAGGAAGTTGGTCGACTTGGTGAGTCGGTCAGCAATCACCTAGATGGATTCGTGTCCTCTGGATGTACGTGGGAGTCCCATTATGAAATCCATAGATATCCCATCCCACTTCCACTCCGGGACCTCTAAGGGCTGCACCAAGCCTGTTAGAACTTGGTGCTCCACCTTCACCTGCTGGCAGGTGAGGCATCGTGAAATGAACTCTGCCACAACCTTCTTCATACCCGGCCACCAGTGGTGTTGTCTGAGATCCGGGTACATCTTCGCTACTCCTGGATGTACTGCCAAAGGGGAAGTGTGAAAATCTCTCAGCACCTCCTCCTGTAATGAAACTGGTACCATGGTACGTCCCCTACAGGGGATAATGTGCTATCCTCCTACAGAAAATCCATTAGGTGCCTGTCCTATGGATATCTGTGCACGTCGCATCTCACAGTCAACGTCCACATGCTGTGCCTCTCTGACCCGCTGAAGTAGTGGAGGAGTGCCTATTAGTGACTATAGAAAGGCTACTCCATCTCTATCCACGAAGGATATCTGCAACGCGGCTAGTTGATATGTCGCATCTTCAAGTATCTGAATGCTCGATCTCTTCCTGAGAGCATCAGCTAATACGTTCTCATTACCAGGAGTATAGACTATCTCAATGTCATATTCCTAGAGAAACTCAAGACATCACCTATGTCTCAAGTTCAGGTCCTTCTGTGAGAAGATGAACCTGATACTCTGGTGGTCATAGTAGACTGTAAAGCGCTCGCCCATCAGATAGTGCTGCCATATCTTCAAGGCGAAGAACACTGATACTAACTCCAGGTCATGGGTAGCGTAGTTCTGCTCGTGCTGCCTCAACTTTCGTGAACCATAAGCGATCGCTGCCCGCTCCTATATCAAGACACACCCATGTCCGGTCCCTGATGTATCGTAGTAAACTACGTACCCTACACCCTCATCTGGTAGCCTCAAGATGGGTGCACTGTTCAATCTCTGTCTCAGCTCTTGGAAGGTCTTATGACATCTATCTGACCACGCGAAGGGTTTCCACATGTTTTTCAATGCTAAAAGTGGTGATGAAACTCTAGATAAGTCTGGAACAAATCTCTGATAGTACCCAGCCAGTCCTAGGAAACTGCGCACCTCTATCACACTCCTGGGTGGCTCCCCAGCAAGTACTGCCTCGATCTTTGCAGGATCCACAGAAACTCCCACCTCCTAGATGATGTTCCCCAAGAAGTGAACCTATCGAATCCAGAACTTGCACTTTGAGAGATTACCATAAAGATGGCTCTCTCGGAGTGTGTCCAGTACAACCCGCAAGTGGTAGGTGTGCTCCTCCTCAGTAGTCGCATAAATCAGTATGTCGTCGATGAAGACTACTACCAATCGATCAGGGTAAGGCTGGAAGATCCTGTTCATGAGACTCATGAACAATGATCGAGCATTGGTTATGCTGGAAGACATAACCAAGAACTCATAGTGGCCATACCGACACCTGAAGGCCGTCTTCTGCACATCCTCGTCTCAAACTCTGACCCGATGATATCCTGAACTAATGTCTATCTTCAAGAACCATCATGCTCCCTTTAGCTAATCAAAGAGGTCGTCTATCCTCGGGTGTGGATACTTGTTCTTTACGATCACCTGATTCAGGCGATGGTAGTCGACACATAGTCGTAAGCTCCCATCTGCCTTCTTGGAGAATAAAATCGAAGAATCCCAGGGTGGAACACTAGGTCGGATGAATCCCTTTCCCTGCAAATCCTCCAACTGTACCTATAGCTCACGAAGCTCGGCGGGAGCCATCTGATATGCTAGAGTAGATATCAGGGCTATCCTAGGGTATAGGTCAATATAGAAGTCTACCTATCTATGAGGAGGTAGTCCTAGAACGTCGTCAGGGAAAACGTCTGCATACTGATCCACCACAACAGGAAAACACGGACTCCGCACATCAACTGATCCGAGGATGAGACTAGACAATTGATGTGTGATCAGCTTCCCTCTCCTCTGCGTAAGCCCATCATTCACTACAAATGCTCCCTTCGTGTCGGTGAAGGTGAACCTGCTCCCATCTGTGCGGACACACCAAAATTTGCGCCTAATACAGTCAATCTGGGCATGGACTGTAGATAACCAGTCCATACCCAAGATGACGTCATATGGCCTTGACGCCACTACAAGAAGATCCCAGCCGAAGCTCTTGCCTCCTAGAGTAATCTCACACTACCGACACCAGTGTGTAATAATCTAATATGCTCTCGTAGGAGTCTCTAGCCATAATGATCGAGCCAACAGCTCCATCGGAATCTCCGAGCTCCGAACAAGGGTAGTGAAAATAAAAGAATGACTCAATCTTATGTCTATAAGAACTGCATAAATGGTGGAGTAGACACGGATAGTACCTCGAATCATCTCAGGTGAACCTTGGTCGTAGCCCTTGACTACCTGGTGCTGAGCATGCCCTTGTATTCTAGCTCCTTGTGGTCGGGGTGGCCCTCCTGGTGGTGGTGGTGGTAGAGCCTCGAAGAGTCGTCCACCACCTGTTGCTCGGCCAGCTCCTCTGCCTCGTCCACCTACTCCCTATGGACTACCATGGTCGAACCTCTTCCTCTACCTGGGAGCCCCCTCTACTGTCTGCTGCTCCTCTGCATGGCGGGTTGGGCAGTCACAAGCCATGTGGCCCTACCTGCAGCATGCATAGCACTGCCTTCCTCTCGTATGACTGACTCTTCTGCATGTGACCCACACATACGAACCAGTATCCTAAGGTCACCCACCTAATGGCCTAGTCCTCTTGGACCTCTGCGACAACTTTCTACTACCGGATACAGAAGAATCCGCTACGTGTCGCACTGCGATAGACCTCACTGCTGGCGTAGGCTCAACAAGGAAACTCCCCACAAGAAGGGCTCGCTCCAGTACTCCTGCCTATGTCGGAATGCTGAGCGAGATCATCGAAGCCCTAATCTCATGCCTCAGTCCCTGCTCAAAGGTCCAGGCCCAAAATAATGTGTCCCGTACCATGTCTGTGGAGTAGTGCGAGAGGTCGGTAAATCTCACAGAGTACTAGGATACTATCATGCTGCCCTGCTGAAGCTGTAGTAACTCCTAGATGCACACTGCACAGAGGGTGGATGGAACGAACTCTGAGAAGAAGAGGCTCTCAAATTCTATCCAAAGTTGTGATGCCTCATCGTGCACTTGGAGCATCAGTCTCCACCATCTACCTGCTGCTGCGTGCAGAAGACTCGCCGCAATGATCACCATATGATCTGCTGGTGTCTTTACCAACCTGAAGACTCAGACAATAGCCTCCAACCAATCCTCAGTTTCCCGAGGGTCCATTTATCCGTGGAACCTGGGTGGCCTTTATCTCTGAAACTCGTGCAGCACACTCAGACGATATGCACTCTCGGCTGCTGGGGATGGTGGTATCGGTGGCCCAGCGGATAGAGGTACCGCTAGTGCCTCTACTGTAATGGGGCCCTTGTAGAGACCCGAAGCATAACGTACAAGTATATTACATTAATTTTGTGGAATACTTATTACATAACAAAAACACACAGACAAGGACTGTAATAGTTTAGTGTCTTTGGAAACTCGGAATATAATCTTCTAATCGTGGTGAAAGATCTTCAAAATCTCCCATAAAGATCTTTTTTTTACCTAAAACCTTTCATTATATCCTGAGGAAAAGAAAACATAAAATGGTGAGCTCAAATGCTCAGTAATGGTAAACAAAAGAAATTTCAATCACATCATATACATAAGCACATAACTTTTGGAAATATTAACCTGCAAAAGAGATCATAATTTCATAACATGGGATAAATCATGGTAGTGAAATGTAGTCACAATAATCATAACTTAAAACATGAAACTTTGTTTCATACACACATAATCATAGAGAATCATATCTTATTAGTCAAGACTCATTTCCAAGACTATCTTAGGGGACAAAGTCCCTTTCTGAACCGAGTCACCCTCGTTTCAGTCCTGTTTCACTGAACCGGTATAACCTACCATTCCATCCATGTCTATCTCATGAGATATAAACTCTTTACCCAATGCATTGGAGGGAGATATAGGTCCCACCCATCTCATAATGATACCATTCTTATGTGTGCCACAAAATCATAAATCATACATCATTGCATAACCCATGTAATAAAATGGGATTCTTAAACATCATGCCATCATAATCCATAAACAATTGATATCATTTCATCATAAGAAAATTGAAACCATTTAAATCATAGAGAAATTTTACTTGAAACATACATATCAAATAACGTCATCTTAGATGGAAAATAGTTTTAAAAAACACTTGAAATGAATTTTTGAGGAAAATATCCTTTCTTCTTTAAAAACATTTTTCCTTTCTTAACATGTCATAAAACTTTAAACTAAAAGAAGTTGATTAAAAATAAACTTGAAAACTTGTAAAGGAATCTTCTTGGAAATAATGTTTTAAAAATCCATTCATTCCGTATAAGTTAAAAAAAACATTCTTCTCGTACTTTTGTCGGAAAAGTCAAAAAAGTACCTCGTACGAAAAACGACAAAAGATTCCTTTCATATCTTTTACTAAAAACACACCGAAGGGGAAAATTGGATTTAAACCATTATAGGTGGATGTAAATAATATGTCATATCGAGGAAACATGAATGTGGATGATAAAATGCACCCCAGTAAATGCCAATCTATAAACAATCTCGGATAAAAATGAGATTGTGATATTTCCCTTACCCTATGGTCCGATTTTCTTCGTAAGTGTCCGAACCTCCTGTATAATGATTTAAATAATGTCATTTACTTATTAAAGAATCATATTCATTGTTATTATATCATATATGGTTCACTTATGACTTTATATTACCCGTTCTTTTGTAAATTAATGTTAAATTAGCGTTTTGGGTAAAATCGTCTCATTTGTCGTTCGTGTTTTAACTTGTAATTATTCATATGATTACTTAGATCATTATTAATTAATTATATAATATAAAAAATGATTTATATATAATATATATTCATAATATAAATACATATAATGGATCGATAAATGGAAAGAAATACACCGTTCATGGAGACGGTAGGCCGTACGTACGCATGAACGCTGTTTTCGTTTCCTTATTGAATTGAGTGGAATTAAGTAGATGACATACATATATATACACATAAATGCAGTAGCTTTATAATGTCATATATTTCATTATTATTTCTTATATATACTTTATAATCATTCTTAAATGGTTAACATGGAGAATGAATCTCATCGCGTCGTGGAGACGGTAGTCCGTACGTACGCACGAGCGATGATATCATTTCCATAATTATTGAATTGAATTGGAGTGGATGATACAATATATCAGAATAATTATGATGTTATAATAACTATGTATAGTTATTCTTTACACCATAATACCCATCCATGTAAGGTGTTGGTGGAAAAACAGATTACACCACGGCGTGGAGACGGTATTCCGTACGTACGCACGCGCGGTGATTTTGTTTTCCGTAGGATGGATAGATAAAGAAATAGGGTTGTTTCATACTTATAATAACATATCCGTATATGAGTGATACTGATGTTATTACTTCATAATGAAACAACCTAATAAGAAGAAGTGGAAGAAGAAATAAAGTTGAAAGAATCGGTAACGGAAATTACCTCTTCTTTGAAGCACCTCTTTGAGACCTCCTCTTAGGGAACTAAAATTGGTCTTTGTGGAAGACCAGAACCTCTAGTATGTTTCTAGGGAAGTGGAGAGGAGAATTTCGCAGGGGTTGGCTGTGCTTGAAGGCTCAAATTTGTGTAAGGAAGAGAGGGAGGAGGTGCCCTTTTATAAAGAAGGAGAGGGGCACCTTTGGAATTCTTAAAAATATTAATTTATAATAAATCTAACCCCAATTAAAAACCTCCAAAAATGACTCATATTCGAATATTAGATGATATAGGGTTGTAATCTCATCAACCAATCAAATTTAGACATGTTTCGATCTTATTTTAAACCTTATCATTTTGATTTGTCCTTTTTAATCTATTTAAGTTTATTTGTGGTAATAAAATTCTAAATTTTAAATTATAACAAATAATTACTTATTTGTTGTGCAATTTCCATAATTGTTTAATTTAGGACATTATAGACCATATAAAGTTAAATTTATAATTTTTAAATATTTTTTTTATTTTTAAACAATTTTATAATATGTTATTTTTATAAAATAACAATAGTGGCAATTTTGACACTATTAATTTATTTGAATTTAAATAAAATATATACAGAAGATATGTTCGAAATAAAAGCTTTAATATATTAATAAAAGGTCACATGTGTCTATAAAATTAGTGGATAACATTAAATAGTTCATATAATATTTATTTTATTATTTTTAAAACCATTTATTTGGTTTATCTCTTAATAAAATAATTACTACATCATTTTTGTATAATTATTTAATATACTTATTTGTTGCATAAAAATTTAAAATAAAATCCTATGATGAAGATAAATATATTAAATTTCACAATAGTAATTTTATTCGAATTTAGCATCTTAAAATCACAATATTTAAATTTTTATATTTATTAAATTATAAAGGTGACAACTTTGGCATCATTTAAAATAAAATAATATAAGTGTCATAATTGCTTGTATAAGACTCCCAATGGTCAAATATTCGACCATTGGATGAATATAGTTTAACTTTACATGACCAATAAGTTTTGGTCAGGGTTTTGTGCCTTTTATGGTCACTATTAGTTTAATAAAATCTATATTCTTAATTTTTCACTAGATAAATAATTTCTGCATCAATATCGTGTCACAATTAATGATAATTATTTAATCCCAAAAAATTCTAGATAAATTCTCATGATGTAGATAATTTTGTTATCTTTCTAGAGACTATTCATGTTCTAATTTTTATGATGTTTATCACTAAGTTAAAATTATTATACTTATAAGATTTAAGAAAGTGACATGTTGTCACTTTCTTTGGTTTTAATAATAATTAAATTATTTTCATGGTCAAAAGTCCATAAAATGAATCTAATCCGACCCTTAGTTGATATGGGTTTACTGTTAGCCGTCAAATAGAATTTTGGCATGAGTTAGGGTAATTTTATAATATTATATTTACCCTTAATTACCCGATTTACCTATAACTATGGTAAATAAAATTTACCGTAGTTACTATTCATAATTCCCAAAAATAAAAAGTAGCCTATTAACATAATTTGGACCCACTGATTCCAAATATGGAATCCATTTTTTGAAATTCAACACAGATAAGTTGTAGAAATTAAATTAAAATTAATCCTGTTGTCGAATAAAAACGAGTTTTTTTTAAAACATTGCAAAAGATTGAATTGATTTAACCTACGAATTCAAGGTAAAATCAATGATAATGACATTAATTATATTAAATGGTAAAAATATATTCTATTTATAATTTAAAACCATTAAATATTATAATTTGACCACATAAGATATTACGATGAAAAAAGTTGTTTTTAATTAAAATATAGCGTGTTTTTACTATTCATTAAAATATGAAAGTTATCGGAAAAACATCAAAACTTTATCTAATGTAAATTTTTATATCCTGATTCAAAAGAAGAATTTTATTTTGTCAAATTGAACATATAAACATGTCAAAAACTATATTTAAAGTGGGTGTGCCATCAAAAGGCGGCAAAACTGCATTTTTTGAAAAATACTTATTTTACCTGAAAATTTTATTTTGTTCTTATACCATGTTCTATAAAATGTGTAAGATGAATAATAATGTTATAAAATTAAAAATTTAGTTAATAATATTCATAACGGCTAGTTCATGACAATATTATAATAATATATCGTTGTTTATTAAAACCCGGTATTGTGTACAACACACGCTATCGAGGAAGGTCGCGATTGCGTGTAATGCAAGCCAAGTCAGGGTTGCGTGTTGTGAAAGAATCCTTCGTTGTTTCGTATAACATAATCCAACCATATATCATTTATACATTGAATATATATATATATATATACTCAATGTTGCGTAGAATAACTATTATCAAAATTGTGTGTAACACGATCCAAGAATAGTGTTGCGTATACTGCAAGCTAATACGGTGTTGCGTATAGTGCAAGGTAATATTGGTGTAGAATACAACACAAGACATTAATGAAATTAAAAGAATATTTTTCATAAAATCTCGGGGTGTTACATTCTACCCCCCTTAAAATGAATTTCGGCCTCGAAATTCGTCGGGGTTATAAATGGCTTACTACTCGAAAGTTTGTTTAATAGAAACCCACATCGTAAAAAGGAATACCAAAACATGGCTTTTAAAAACTAAAGTATGGAATGTAACGGTTACCCAAATTAACTCATCACTAGGTTTCCACATAGGAGAACATAGGTGAAAATATGGATATGGAAGAAAAATCTAACCATCAAGTTCTGATGGAGAGTGGTAGAGAACATGGATATGAAAAATCCAACAATCACAAAGCTATTGATTTGTGATGATATAGGGTACCATCCGATTCATCAGATATAAGATCACTAGGACAACATTTTTGGTTTTCAATATCATTTCCCTAAAGTTGAAAATTTTGAATTAGAAGAAATACTTACTTGATTTTGGTACAATCTCACTGTTGTTCGTGAATTGAACAATTTCCACTTCATCCCTTAAAGAAATGAAGTTGAATTTGTTATTCGTGATGTGTTAGCAGATCATGTGATAGAATGATGGGTCATTCCATCTCTTTTAAACAAAATGTTAGCAAAATTTATAAGTCCATCTTATGGTTAGATTAATCGTATATGGTTCCAAAAATGAACTTATACTTCATATATCATACCGCTTAATAAAATAAAACTAGTTTATACTAACCAGGGACTTCCTATAGGCCAGTGGTAGGTGATAAAGGCCAATCGCACTTCGGTTGTGGGTTTGATTCCCACAGCCTTGTCCGACGCGATGGGCTGTCGCCCGTCCTGCAGGTTGTCCTTTTTCTAAAACTATATTACTATAACATCCCATCAATAATATCGAAAAACAAACAATACTAACTTATGTCCAACATAATCCATTCCAATCTTTAGGCTTATCCATAATACTGCAGTCCACTCTCAGAGATTTAATACCATCGTTTATCCCCATATATCATAAGATATATCTTGTTTGTCACATTCCAAACATTCAAAGGCCTTAATCATGTACTCGCTTGAATACCCATTGAACCTTATTGAAAACATGAGTGCTGTTAAAAGTTAACTCTTTCCACATACCAAAATCCTCAAAATTCTATATACCGAAACCATGATATAACCTTCTCCTTATATCATTCATGAACTCATGAATACTATCAAACATTTAATTTTCTCCTTATCCCTTCATTATGCGCATATCATCTACATTCCAAAAATATCTGAATAACCTTTCATGGATACTGGTAACATTAATCATACACTTTCAAAACTCAAGGAAAGGCAACAGTGTAACAATCCTTAGACGTCTCTTTATTCCATAGTACCATGAGATTACTTATACAACATTACACATGATAAACATGTAATCATTCCACTACATTCTTAAACCATTGACCGAGATTCAACAATTCTTTCATCTCAAATATCATTTGTAGTCTCTTCATCATCATCAACATAAATACTACCCATACGACCATACTGATTCTCTTCATGAGACTTTACCTTAGGGAATTGGTTTGCATAATGCCTGTACATTCCACATTTAAATCATTTTACCATTGTTGATGTCGTAGCAATACCATTATCCTCATCCCTGGTGTTAACTAAACCTTTTTCTTTGCACTTACTGGCTTTGTGTCCTTCTTTTCCACACCCAAAGCATCTTCCAGTTCCTTTGAAACATTCTCCTTGATGCCTCTTCCCACATGATTTACATAGGGGATATTGAACTATCTTTCCTCTATGATCATCATGAAACTCCATCTTTCTCTTATTAGCCGAGTCAGGAAACTTACCAAATTTTACTTTATTGATAATATTATGAGATTGCTGATTTGGCATAATAATTATGTTTGGAATTCCAAATACCATTTCATTTTATTTCTCATGAAGAATATCATTCCATTTTTCACCATATCCTCCATTATCGTGAATCATCTTGTTTCCAGCCATTTTCTAAAACCCAAAAAGAATAGTGTGAGATGAAAAAATCATGCTAGGGAAAACAACATAATAAAAGAGGGAGTAACCTTAATATATAACATCTTAGGTTAAATTATAATATCTTTAGCGCAATTCTAGGACTATAACCTATACGTATACTTAACCTTAGAGACATCCCTACACATACCTTAGAAATATCTCTAGGGATCTCACTAACGTTTTCGCATCCTAGTTTCCAAAGGTTGACTAAACCTTTCCTCTGATACCAACTGTAGAGAACCGAAGCTTAACGTACAAGGATATTACATTAATTTTTCAGAATACTTATTACATAACAAAAACACACACACAAGGACCGTAATAGTTTAGTGTCTTTGGAAACTCGGAATATAATCTTCTAATCGTGGTGAAAGATCTTCAAAATCTCCCATAAAGATCTTCTTTTTTTTTATACCTAAAACCTTTCTTTATATCCTGGGGAAAAGAAAACATAAAAGGGTGAGCTCAAATTCTAAGTAAGGGTAAACAAAAGAAATATCAATCACATCATATACATAAGCACATAACTTTTGGAAATCTTAACTTGCAAAAGAGATCATAATTTCATAACATGGGATAAATCATGGCAGTGAAATGTAGTCACAATAATCATAACTTAAAACATGAAACTTTGTGGCATACACACATAATCATAGATAATCATATCTTATTAGTAAAGACTCATTTCCAAGACTATCTTAGTGGACAATGTTCCTTTCTGAACCGAGTCACCCTCGTTTCAGTCTTGTTTCACTGAACCGGTATAACCTACCATTCCAGCCATGTCTATCTAATGAGATATAAAATCTTTACCCAATTAATTTGAGGGAGATATAGGTCCCACCCATCTCATAATGATACCATTCTTATGTGTGCCACAAAATCATAAATCATACATCATTGCATAACCCATGTAATAAAATGAGATTCTTAAACATCATGCCATCATAATCCATAAACAATTGATATCATTTCATCATAAGAAAATTTAAACCATTTAAATCATAGAGAAATTTTACTTGAAACATACATATCAAATAACGTCATCTTAGATGGAAAATAGTTTTGAAAAAACAATTGAAATGAATTCTTGAGGAAAATATCCTTTCTTCTTTAAAAACAATTTTCCTTTCTTAACATGTCATAAAACTTTAATCTAAAAGAAGTTGATTAAAAATAAACTTGAAAACTTGTAAAGGAAGCTTCTTGGAAATAATGTTTTAAAAATCCATTCATGCTGTATAAGTTAAAAAAACATTCTTCTCGTACTTTTGTCGGAAAAGTCAAAAAAGTACCTCGTACGAAAAACGACAAAAGATTCCTTTCATATCTTTTACTAAAAACACACCGAAGGGTAAAATTGGATTTAAACCATTGTAGGTGGATGTAAATAATATTTCATATCAAGGAAACATGAATGTGTATGATAAAATTCACCCCAGTAAATGCCAATGTATAAACAATCTCGGAGAAAAATGAGATTGTGATATTTCCCTTACCTTAGGTCCGATTTGCTTCGTAAGTGTCCGAACCTCCTGTATAATGATTTAAATAATGTCATTGAATTATTACAGAATAATATTCATTGTTGTTATATCATATATGGTTCACTTCTGACTTTATATTACCCGTTATTTTGTAAATTCATGTTAAAGTAGCGTTTTGGGTAAAATCGTCTCATTTGTCATTCGTGTTTTAACTTGTAATTATTCATATGATTACTTAGATAATTATTAATTAATTATAGAATATAAAACATGATTTATATATAATATATATTCAGAATATACATATATATAATGGATCGATAAATGGAATGAAATACACCGTTCATGGAGACGGTAGGCCGTACGCACGCATGAACGCTCTTTTCGTTTCCTTATTGAATTGAGTGGAATTAAGTAGATGAAATACATATATATACAGATAAATCCAGTAGCTTTATAATGTCATATATTTCATTATTATTGCTTATATATACTTTATAATCATTCTTAAATGGTTAACATGGAGAATGAATCTCATCACGTTGTGGAGACGGTAGTCCATACGTACGCACGAGCGATGATATCATTTCCATAATTATTGAATTGAATTGGAGTTTATGATACAATATATCAGAATCATTATGATGTTATAATAACTATGTATAGTTATTCTTTACACCATAATACCCATCCATGTAAGGTGTTGGTGGAAAAACAGATTACACCACGACGTGGAGACGGTATTCCGTACGTACGCACGTGCGGTGATTTTGTTTTCCGTAGGATGGATAGATGGTGAAATAGGGTTGTTTCATACTTATAATAACATATCAGTATATGAGTGATACTGATGTTATTACTTCATAGTGAAACAACCTAATAAGAAGAAGTGGAAGAAGAAATAAAGTTGAAAGAATCTGTAACGGAAATTACCTCTTCTTTGAAGCACCTCTTTGAGACTTCCTCTTAGGGCAATAACATTTGTCTTTGAGGAAGACCAGAACCTCTAGGATGTTTCTAGGGAAGTGGAGAGGAGAATTTGGCAGGGTTTGGCCGATCTTGAAGGCTCAATGTTGTGTGAGGAAGAGAGGGAGGAGGTGCCCTTTTATAAGGGAGGAGAGGGGCACCTTTGGAATTCTTTAAAATATTAATTTATAATAAATCTAAACCCACTTAAAAACCTCCAAAAATGACTCATATTCAAAGATTAGATGATATAGGGTTGTAAGCTCATCAACCAGTCAAATTTAGACATGTTTGGATCTTATTTTAAACCTTATCATTTTGATTTATCCTTATTTAATCTATTTAAGTTTATTTGTGGTAATAAAATTCTAAATTTTATATTATAACAAATAATTACTTATTTGTTGTGAATTTCCCATAATTGTTTAATTTATAAAATTATAGACCATATAAATTTAAATTTATAATTTTTAAATATTTTTGTGATTTTTAAACAATTTTATAATATGTTATTTTTATAAAATAACAATAGTGTCAATTTTGACACTATTCATTTATTTGAATTTAAATAAAATATATACAGAAGATATGTTCGAACTAAAAGCTTTAATATATTAATAAAAGGTCATATGTATCTATAAAATTAGTGTATCACATTAAATAGTTCATATAATATTTATTTTATTATTTTTAAAACCATTTATTTGGTTTATCTCTTAATAAAATAATTACTACATCATTTTTGTATAATTATTTAATATACTTATTTGTTGCATAAAAATTTAAAATAAAATCCTATTATTAAGATAACTATATTACCTTTCACAATAATACTTTTACTCGAATTTATCATCTTAAAATCACAATATTTAAATTGTTATATTTATTAAATTATGAAGGTGACAACTTTGGCATCATTTAAAATAAAATAATATAAGAATCATAATTGCTTTTATAAGACTCCAAATGGACAAATATTAGACCATTGGATGATTATAGTTTAAATTTACATGTCCAATAAGTTTTGGTCAGGGTTTTGTGCCTTTTATGGTCACTATTCGTTTAACAAAAACTATATTCTTAATGTTTCACTAGATAAATAATTTCTGCATCACTATTGTGTCACAATTAATGACAATTATTTAATCCCAAAAAATTCTAGATAAATTCTCATTATGTAGATAATTTTTTTATCTTTCTGGAGACTATTCATGTTCGAAGTTTTATGATGTTTATCACTAAGTTAAAATTATTATACTTATAAGATTTAAGAAAGTGACATGTTGTCACTTTCTTTGGTTTTAATAATAATTAAATTATTTTCATGGTCAAAAGTCCATAAAATGAATCTAATCTGACCCTTAGTTGATATGGGTTTACTTTTATCCATCAAATAGAATTTTGGCATGTGTTAGGGTAATTTTATAATATTATATTCACCCTTAATTACCCGATTTACCTTTAACTATGGTAAATAAAATTTACCGTAGTTACTATTCATAACTCCCAAAAATAAAAAATAGCCTATTAACATAATTTGGACCCACTTATTCCAAATATGGAATCCATTTTTTAAAATTCAATACACAGAAGTTTCATTAATTAAATTAAAATTAATCCCGTTGTCGAATAAAAACGGGTTTTTGTTTAAAACATTGCAAAAGATTGAATTGATTTAACCTACGAATTCATGGTAAAATCAATGCTAATGAAATTAATTATATTAAATGGTAAAAATATATTCTATTTATACTTTAAAACCATTCAATATTATAATTTAACCACATAAGATATTACGATGAAAAAAGTTGTTTTTAATTAAAATATAGCGTGTTTTTACTATTCATTAAAATATGAAAGTTATCGGAAAAATATCAAAACTTTATCTAATGTAAATTTTTATATCCTGATTCAAAAGAAGAATTTTATTTTGTCAAATTGAACATATAAACATGTCAAAAACAAGATTTAATGTGGGTGTGTCATCAAAAGGCGGCAAAACTGCATTTTTTGAAAAATACTTATTTTACCCGAAAAAATTATTTTTTTCTTATACCATGTTCTAGAAAATGTGTAAGATGAATAATAATGTTATAAAATTCAAAATTTAGTTAATACTATTCATAACGTCTAGTTCATGATAATATTATAATAATATATCGTTGTTTATTAAAACCCGATATTGCGTACAACACATGCTATCGAGGAAGGTCGCGATTGCGTGTAATGCAAGCCAAGTCAGGGTTGCGTGTTGAGAAAGAATCCTTTGTTGTTTCGTATAACATAATCCAACCATATTTCATTTATACATTTAATATATATATATATATATATATATATATACTCAATGTTGCGTAGAATAACTATTATCAAAATTGTGTGTAACACGATCCAAGAATAGTGTTGCGTATACTGTAAGCTAATACGGTGTTGCGTATAACGAAAGGTTATCTTGGTGTATAATACAACACAAGACATTAATGAAATTAAAAGAATATTTTTCATAAAATCTCGGGGTGTTACAGCCCTGCACTGAGCCCTCGTTTCTCGGTGGGCTGCCATCTTGCATGTATCTCGAAACCCTAGCTGGCAGCCTTCATGGGGCCATCCTGAAAAGTAATAGGTGCGCCACAGTTAGTACAGTATACCTGGTGAGCTGACACAAATTAATCAAAAAAAAACCTTTTAAACACACATGAAATCAATATTTTCGTGCACTGAGTGGGAAATCAGAAGTTAGGGTCCTGGTATATGGATACGTCGGTCACCGCACCAACACTGGACTCCCTGGACTGATAAACACACTTAATACCCTTAACACTATTACTTCACAGGAAGTAATTATCAGAGTCCTAAGTTCTGTGGTAAAACCGACTCCTATGATACCAATTTTTCCTGACCCTTCCTCAAGGCCCATGCCGTGTCTACCCCAAGCCCACCTTCTATAGGCCAGGGGCTGGCGACTAGCACCAAAGGTGTAAATTCCGATAAAAGGGAACGAATTTCCTTTATATAAGTAAAAAAACACAACAGAGTACGCAAGCTGAAGTAAAAACTAAGTAAACTGAGTACAAAACTAAGTGATGGAAAGTTAATGGGCCAGAATACAAACCCAACTGAATGTACAGTACAACAGTAAAGAAAGAACAGTTGCAGTAAAGTAAACCAGCAACCACTGAGTTGTCCACCGGATATCCCACATGAAGGGTAGGTACAGATGGTCTCCTCAGCTCCTCGGGTCTGGCCTTCCGCTCCGTGTATGTTCCGCCAAGTGGTCCACCTCCAGGTACCATCCCACTCCACAAGACTCCTCCTCGATCAGTGCTATCTATCGTCTGCATCCAACACAACATAGTGCGAGCATAGCCCATGCAGGGGTGAGTATACAATACTCAGTAGGGACCATGATACCCCCGAAGGTCTCCCAGAATCCAAAGGATAAACCACAAGGAAATATACAAACAAAAAGTATCAACCAACTCTACTTAGGTATATTCCCAAACATATACCTAAGTCATCAATTCCAGTTTGGCCCCAACTCATGAGCCCAAGAACATCCCGGTCCACACAGGAAAGCACAACTCGGTCCACACAGGAAAGCAAGTCAATCATATCGATGATAATTACTGAATGTCAAGACTTATCTCACGCAGGTATACTACTCACGAAGAGGTTGGGAGATGATATATGTAGCCTCTGAATCATATCCCCTGCCGAACCCACATAGGATCAAAGTACAGAAGTCGTCGCTGCCGAACCCACGTAGGATCCAAGTATAGTAACATTCGCTGTCGAACCCATGTAGGATCCAAGTACAGTCATCATCACTGCCAAAACCACAGAGGATCCAAGTACAGTCATCCACGCTGCTGAACCCATGTAAGATCCACGTACAGTCTTTATCGTCGTCGTAGTCGCAGCCAGCTCTAGGGTTCCCGCACACAACACGCTCAATTCCGGGAGGGTCTGCTCCACGATCCAAGGGGGTCGATACATCAACTGTCACAAAGTCTAGAGTTGATGTATCACGAAGTTCCATCTCATCAATAGGGGCTCAACACAACAAACGACGCGTCAATCAGACACCCAACTGAGAGATATTGTCTTTTCTATCCTAGGGGATCGGTTAGAAATACGCTCATTTCTAACCCGGATGATATCCAAATTCATCCGAAACACACTTATAGTATCAAAAAGGACTGTATCATTGATGGAGTCCCAGTACCATAAATGGCGCGTCGATCGGATGTGGCTTCCTTATGTTATTCACGTTTAAGTGAATAACGGGCCCGGTCCGTTATGCCCGATGGGCTGATGGATCGGGTCGACTCAGTTTTGGCGGGTCCGACACGACAAAGGGGGTCAGACCAGCCCGGTGAGTTGTGCGGCCTGACCCTAAGTAGCGTGGTCTGGCCTGACCCAAAGTAGTGCGGCCTGACCCAAAGTGGGGCGGTCCTGCCCGAAGTGGCGCGGACCGATCCGGTGGGGCGCGGTCTGGCCCGGCGGGGCGCGGACCGGCCTAGAACGGCCCGGCTCGGCCCGACCCGGCGTGGCCCGGCCTGTACGACCTATGGCCCAGCTTGAAAGCCAGCAGCGGCTCGGCCGCTGGCCGAGCAAGACGCAAAAGGGGCATGAACCACTGTTTTTTTGGAAACGGCGGACCCAGTGGGTCCGCCCTAGCAGGTGGCTGGGGGGGTTACACCCCCGCGGTTTCCGAGTAACGGCCGACCATTAAGGTCATCCATTTTTTGAGATGCTGCGGGACCCAGAAGGGGTCCATCCTCCTGGAAACGCCGGCGGCCGGCTGCGACTACTGGTCCACCGCGGCCTTAGGCTGCGACTCGTCTCACCAGCGCGGCGCGACGGCGCTGCGCCCCTCCTCCGCGGCCCGCTCCGGCTGTGACCTTCCTCGTTCTCTCTAGTACGGCGTGACGATGCCGCACACCACCGCCGAAACATGCTTCGACCGCGACCCTCTATGTCTCTACGCAGTGCAACGACACCGTGCTACCTTCACCGTGGCCTTGCATGGCCGTGGTTCCCTGCCGATCACCGCACAGTGCAACGACACCGTGCGCCTCTGCTTCCAACAACAACATAGATTAACAAGGAAGAGGGGAGGAGAATCGGCCGTGTCTGTGCGGTCCGATATCCTCCCGTTACGACGATATCATGCAGCCAAACCTTAAGCAACAAAGAATGATGATAGACACTTGAACAAAAAAATAACCCCTACCACAACAAAATATATCAAATGTCGGGTGTCGTGGAAGACGGCATCGCGGGGTGAGGTTCTGTATGCGATGACTGAGTGCGCCTGAGGAGGAAGCAGCGTCTCCCATTTTTTCACAGAGAGAAAATTATAAGGCGATATGTCATTGGCGAGATCCCGCATCGGTGTCTCCTCCCTTGTCGTGGAGGAAGAAGGGGATGGAGAATCCGGGGTCGCCGAGTCGATGTTCTTCTTCGGAGAGTTGGCATTATTCAACAAAGGAGATGAAGCGTTCTTCGAAACTAAGGAGCTCTCTCCCCAAAATCTCAACACAACAAGCCAATAAAAAATAAAATAAGGCTTCTCCTTATTTTATATAATCATACCATGCATTCAAAATTTAAATTTAAAAACGCTTAACTAATTAATTGATGTGGTCAAATTAATTGATTAAAGTGTGTTGGCAAGAGTTAAGAGGGAGAGAGAGAGGAGGTGGAAAGGTTTCACAAGTAATGAGGAGTTTACAAAAATTAAGAGGGGGGGGGGGTTGAAGGAGTTTTAGGGAATGGGAAGGGTTGGGGCTCGTATGGGCCCCACCTCACATTTATCCTCACATGGGTAGTTAGGTGCAAGTGAGTCCCACCCTAACTCCCCCATGTAGGATAAAACCACCTTAGATATAAAAATAAAAATTTTCCACAATTTTATTCAATTCTCATTTATTCCACAAATTTTAACTTCTCCTCCCGAGCAAACGCATATACGGTAAAAGTCCTATTAAGCAATTACCAGCATTGTGAGTTCATCGGTGCCCTTAGATTTCAATTCCGAGCACCTGTTCAAAAGATAGAAAATCCTGCTCATTCGTTCACTGAACGTACCCGAGCTAAACTTCATAAATTTATTCCGAGAACACCAGGCCTCAGAATGAAGTGCTGTCAGAAGCTACAGACTCGTAAAATTCCAAAGTATTTAAGAAAATATTTTCCTTGAAATTTCCTGGTCTTTACATTATACATCTAAATTTGAATCTGTTCCATGTCTAATATCTTCTATATCTTCAATCACATCAGAATATGACCCATTAATGGTATTTTTGATCTTATCTTCAACTACCTTAACATCAATTCTTCTTATAATTTTTCTGAGGTGCTCATTGAAACTCTTACGAATTTAAATTCATTGAATATATGGGGAATATTCCTTCATCTTCCACATCACCATACTTTTATTGATTTCCTTCTTTGTTTTTGATTAAAAAAATTTACTTTTGAAAACAGAGAAATACTTCAAAGAGGGCTTCCATTTTTTTCACAACTCATACGATGTCTTAGTTTCACCCATATAATTCAATGTTTGATTTTGAATATATATTGGGGCTTCAATGACCCCATTCCACTAATGTTGTGGGATATGTCTCTTAATCAACATTTTTATGGATATATTGATCACCTATCGATTCCTACGCTCAACAACTCCATTTTTTGTTGGGTTATCACAATATCCCCCACATTTTGTATTCCTTAATTCTGCAGGTAATTTTGAAACTCAATGGATGTTTATTCCCCACCATTGTTAGATCTCAGAACACTGATTGGTTGTCTAGTATCATTCTCAGAGATTCAGTGATAAGTTTTCGTGCAATAAAGAACATGTTTTTTCCTATGTATAACCATGAAAAAATAAATTCTACTATAATCAACAAGGAAAAGGATGATGTACCTTTATCCATGTGTTCCATAAATACTTATCGGACAACATACCTCTGTATGGATGAGATCAAGATGATTTGATTCCCTTTTCTTTTTTCAAAAATTTGAACTTCAGACCAAATTCCCTCATACACAAGAATCACAAGTATTTTCCCACTCATGCTTCAGATTGGGGATATCTATGATGATCTTCATCTTAGATATCTTTTCCATGTCTTATTGATTGATGTTCCCCAACCTCATATGCTACATTTTATTTTCTTCATCAACTATCAGATAGAAAATGTTCTCTTTACTATCGACCTAATATATGTTTTCATCAAATCTATAGCCTTTCATCATAGAATTCCATGTATTTCCATTTATAGTTCATCCCTTTTGATTGAAATTAACAATAAGTCCCGATTCGTATATTTGAATCACACTAAGGTGATTGTGATGCATACAATCAATATAGTGAACTTCAGTTTTCTTTAGCTCGCTATTAGCTAGTTCATCACTTTAACTTCCTTTGATCTTTAACTCACCATAAATACCGAACCTCATTATTCAATAAACCATTTTCATAACATTTGTTTATATGTTATCATTACCCATAATTTGATATGAACATCTGCTATCAATGATCCAGGTTTTGTTTCCCTTTGAAGCTTTGAGAGATACCTCTACAATGTTTTACTTTTAAATTTTCTTCTTGTCCTTCTCTGAAATTATAGATTGAGTGTAGGATAATGATGGCCTTTTAGGTATCTCTTCTATCTGGGTAGGTTCTTCATACTCATAATATTTTTCTGTAGGATAAAGAATATTTGTTAAGAAAAACTGCCTCACTGATGAGTATTGACCTGTCTCTGAGTTCTCTATGAATTGTTCATGTCTTTCCTATTCTTACAATAAACAACCTTCTGGCCAAAGTTATAAGAATTAAATCAATATGTATATAAATTATTTCCTCTATAAGAAGAAGTATTTGAATTTTTTTCTTCTTTGTTGACTTCCATGATATTCCCCATTCAAATTGCTCCTTGATTATTTTCAATATGACATGTTATCGCCCAGATAGCCGCAAAATTGACATTTCATAACTGTAAATGTATTCTGATTTATATTCCTCCTCATGTATCCTTACTTAGGAAGATAGTTTTTTACCTACAATTTCTGGATGCCTAAGGATAGTTTTTTTTAATCCATTTACTTTGAAGTAAGGGTTTCTTTTTCAGCACTTCTGGTGACTTTTCAATATGTCCAACTTCAGGCTGCCTTTATTTTTTCCCCTTTTATTCATAGTATTTTAGGTTTTAGCATCACACATAATTCCACTATTTCCCATTCATGAGGATCTTTGGCCATTCAAAATATTTTCAACTCCATCATAACCTCACATAGATCTCTCAAGAAACATAGCATTTGATAGTTTTCCAAGGTCTATCTCATTCCTTACTTATTTTGAATTTGATTAACATTCAAGTTTACTCCTAAGGATAAAAACTTCTTCTTAGAGTTCCAACAACATTATTGGACTTCTCCTCCTATTTAGAGGTAAGGTCATTGATGAAGATTTTCTATTCTTTAATTCTTATCTATAGTTCCACCATATCTTCTATTATTTCAAGGGGTTTTTAATGTACTTTCACTACCTTTTCCAGTCATTCAATTTCATCCTCAGGCCTATCAACATATTTTGATGATTCTTCTACAACTTCTCTCCAATTTTTTGATCTTTTGATTTTATTCTTATGCTTACCAGTATAATCCTTAATTTGTAATTTTAGATCACCATCGACACTCAACTAAAGATATATAGGTTTATCATTTTATGGTTTTGACTTCTAAATTGTAGCCATAATAGAGTCTTGGTTTTCTGATTTAAAATCCAGTTATTCTTCCTCAAAATAATTCATTATCATAATCTTCTTCTTCATATACAAAAATATTTTTCAATAGATTCTTTATAGACTTGATGTTTCCCTTTTGGGGAAACTTTTTCTGAGTCTTCTGCGAGTTTCCAGCTTCACCTTCATCATCATTAAACATCCTTGAGCACTGAGAAGCAATGTTCCCAACTCTACCACAATGAAAACATGAAAATGGTAGCTTTTCTTCAAATCTACCTTTCAATATCATGAAATTCATGTCAAAGAGGGAATGTAGTACATCTTAATCATTTTATATATTAACAATATCTCTTGAAATATCATATTTTCACATGGATTTGAATGCAATTTCCTTACCGAAATTTGTTGTCTCATCTTCTGAATTTAATTTAATTTCATATTAAACTTAAATACTTAGTAGATGATTCATATAAAGTTTAGATACATCCCATTCCTCAAGGGTTTAAATTTTTTAATTATAGAGTGGTGAAAGAATTCTCAAAATATTCATCACATTATCGATGTATTTGATAATTTTTCTGAGACCTTGAATTTCTCCTTAACATTAGTAATTCTATTGATGAATGAATCTATGTTTTAATTAGTATGAATCTTCATATCATCAATCCTATTGTGAAAAACTTGTAGATTCACCTCCTTCAATTTATTGTGTCCTTTATAAATATATTTGAGTTTTTCCCATGTAGACATCTCTATGGTGAAACTCATCACCTTCAGATAGATATGATCATAAAGAACAGTAGTGAGGGAATTATGTGCTTTAGAATCTCCATCAAGAATTTTTTTGTCTAAATAAGTCATATACATCCCTATAGGATCAGTGACCTACATTCCTTATTCAGTAACAAAAAGGTCATCCATTCCAATAGATCTTAGATGAGATCTCATCCAATTATTCCAAATATAAAATTTTATTCCATAAAATATGGGTAATCCCCTAACATTAATTAAATTATCCATTATAGAAAATATAGAAAAATTTAACCACAGTAACCATTATGCTCTGAATACACTTATAGGACCCCAGAACACCCTGATAGGTGATGTCAGAATTATGGTGTCATCATTTTCTTTTAAACTGATGTATCTTTTTCCCACATTGTTAGGAACCAATTAAACCTTTTTTATTAGAATGTGGAGAAAACAAATTACATGAAAAGATATGATACATCATTTTTACTTGGCTCAACAGTAAGGGATATTCCAAGGTGCATACACTGAAAGGTTTTCTGTCCTACCAAAGTCCACTAATCATCACTAGTTATGGAGAATAAGAGTTCATATATAGAAAATTTATTCCATGAACACTGACTTTACAATGATTATTGGGATAACACATTGAGTCCCTCATAAGAATTCCATTGAATCCCCCTTTGTCACTATTTTGGGTGAAGTATTAATAATTTTATCGACTTGAAGGACTCATTAATAGATTGAAATTGATGTGTTTTTATCCGTCAAGCCTGAGACACTGCATTCATTGAAGTCCTGAATTAATGCATGGGAAAGCATTGTTCACTTAAAACCAAATGTTCAAAAATACCTTTCGTGAACCTATTTCATGAATCCACCTTCACAAATATCCCTTACCATCCTAGAAAAAAGTACCTTCCTGAAGCACCCCTACCTTTAGAGAACAAATTACATTTGTGTAGCAGACTTAACTTCACAAAACAAACTTCTTCTCAAAAATCACAATGTCAATGCGTTAAACCTTATCATTGCACATCACCCATTAATACAAATCATTAGCATCAGTCAAGACTCAAAAATCCATTTTTTGATTTTCATGCTCGCATAGACATTCCATTTCACATAGCTCTTATGGATTCATGAAATCAGAGCAATTCCAGATTTTCCTTGGAAAAATTAATAAAATGTGACGAATGTTATCTTCTTATTTAAAGGCTCGACCATTCATGAAGCTCCACCAAATATATAAAATTTTCAAGATACTTCAATAACATCTTCATGAAATGCCTAATTTTTTCAAAGCACCATTGGGATTTTACATTTTCGCAAGGCTCGGTATCAAACCCTTCGTGCCACTATGATTCAATAATTATTGGTCATTCAAGATTATTGTTCTAATCACAGAGCAAACTATCATGATACTATAATACATATAGAAACACCACTCACATAGACCATCTATATGAAACTCACGACTTTCCATATTTTCATATGTGTTTAAAGAAAAAACACTTTTAACAATACATTCCATTCTCCGAGTTTTGGACCCCAAAAATTTCAGAAATACTGGGACACGATGCCTCCTTGAAAAAGTTTTCCATATTGAACTATAATATAACATTGCATTCAATCTCTCAGATCTTATATATACTCTGTGATCTTCCTTTTTGTGTATTGAAATGAAGCACAAAACATTCCCCATTTCCAGAAAATAATTTCCATGGTTACAACACTTTTATTATACATAGTTGATGAAATTGTACCAATAGTACACCGTTGAGTCCAAACACACAAATCTCTATAATGTAGTGAAAAATAAATATATATAGACCATCAATAGTACTATGCCAAATATACTATAGAATATGATGAACAAGGCTAAGAATCTTTGGATGGACAAAATCCTCAATGCTGTATGGGCCTACCGCACCACCACATGTTCCTATACACAAGAGACCCTATACTCATTCTTTTATGGGACTGAGGTACTGTTACCCAGATGGGTGCAACTTCCTTCACTCAGAATATACATTTTTTTGAAAACCCTAAGATGATGATAAAACAAAAAAGTGGTTGGATGAATTAGAGAAACTCAATGAAAAAATGTTGAGTACATTTCACAACCTTGAGGTCCATCATAATTTAACTCACATGCCTTCAATAAGAAGTTTTTCCCTTATTTATTCTTCCAAGGGGAGATAATTCTGGATTATAGGACCCCAATTATACCCATGAAAAAGCCTCCAATGAGGGAAACCAATTAGGAATGGCATCACATCGTACATAAGGCCCCTCAAAATAGAGCATACTTATTAGAAACATTGGATGAGGATCATGTTACACCACCCACCAATGTGATATTTATCAACTAATATGTTTCATATTAGTCATACAAATGGAATCAAAATTAGTGTATGCCACAATAATTTTCTCAGTTAAAAGAAGTTAAAATGTACAAGGGTCATTTTAGTTACATGACGTTAAATTTTGTGAGCTCATCCTTAGCACACGACATAAAATTACTCAGCCAAATTCCATACCGCATGACAAAAAACTAAATAGACCCATTATGTCAATCTTCATTCACATTGGGCGATCTGTGTCCTTACTACATGACAATAAACTGAATGGTATATGTATTTCTGCAAGATGTTAACTTTACAGGTTTTCCAGAACTATATACGACATCATTATCATTTTCTATGAGACACATAGGGACGTATCAATATTATATCTCGGTCCAACCACCACATGATACAAAATACCCCTTTCATGTAATTAATTTTCCTCCACAAGGTAAGAGGAAACCTTACAATTTAATGTTTTTCACACCAAGAAAATATCAGGTGTGAATAAGAACTTTTGTTTGGGGTTCCCCATGAAAATAAGTCATAAAATAGCATGACATGTGAATCATGTTCTAGAATTAAATACCACAAAAGGAATTCTCTGATTCCTCAAAGCATGATATTAAACTACATGGTTGATGTCCCTTTTATGACACAAATGTAAACATTCCCATGGACCTCACTCAAGAGGAACACTATTGGTTTTTTGGGTCTCCTATCACATCTACCCTCAAGAAGTATATATGGGATGATTTTTATTGTTTTAGGATATATATTTATTCCCATATTTGTACCCTCATTACTATCCACAATACCCCTTTTCATGTCAAGAATCCCACATCATTTTCTTATGACGTTATACAACATGGTCTCCCAAGAAACATGTGTGGATTTATTTCTATAACCATGAGATATGTAGGTACGCCTGGATATCAAATTACAGTCCAAACATTAGAAATCAACATGAAACATTCCATCACTATGTACATGTTAGATCTTCATAGAGTGTTTCTTGTTCAAGAACTACGTGAGATTTGATTCCTTTCCTCACTGGATATATAGAGACACACAGATCTCCAACACTGGGTCAAGTCAGAATAAACAAGAATAAAAATCCCCCCTCTATGTATTGGTAACACAGTCATAAGTATATTTATTAAGAAAAATGCGTTCCTTGATTCCAATCACCATGGGATATGTACTGACACCCAGAATCTCGTACGTAGGCCTATCCTCAACATTACCATTTCATGTTGGGGATCCCAATTCCTTAAAACATGATGTTAAACATAAAGGAAAATGTCCTTACCGCATGATGATAAACTTTACTAAAGATAATATATCCCTACTACATGATGAGAAACTATGTACAACACCACACTTGACTCATCCTTTATCAAAAGAACCACAAGAGCCTGATCCCAGTCAACAAGAGTACGTGGTTCTCCAATATAAATTCAAGTACCTCAATCTAGAAACCATACATCATACCTTGTTCACCTCATGTTTCCACCAATATTTCCTATCCTTTAGGAAATATACTCAGCTTCAATGGGCCCTTTGGTTTACTATGCATGTATGCCTATAGCTCCTACATATGTTCTAACAACATGAGTTTTTTTGTGAAACTCTTTTTATTTCATGGAATTAATGATACACTAAGTAAATATTTCATTATATGATACACCAAGATAATATTTCACTACATACAACACAAATAGGTCTTACGTTACACGCAACACTGAGTTTCTATGAAACATCAATTTATTAATATAATTTTTTAAATGATAATGTTATAACATAACCATTAAACACGGTAATATGAATTTTTGTAACTAATTTTAAATATTATTAATAATTTTTTACATAAATAAAATTCATTGATAATAAAACATATAATATTGGTAAAGTCATTATATGTTTGAAAATACTACATTTTCAACCAAAATCCTTTTTATGTTGTCATGTGCAGAATAATAAAATTAAATTTAGAAACAATTAGAAATTTAATTTGAGAAAATATACATAATTTTTTAATTCAGAACTTAAAAATTATCTTATAGTGAATTTTAATGATTTTTATGAAAACATCATTTTTGGGTAAATAGTCTAAAATACTGAATCTTAATTGAAAAATTCTTTTTCATATAATTTATTTATGCAGTTAATTTATATTATAATATGGTTTTATAGTGTAATGAGTTTAATTTTACCTAAATTAATAATATTTAGATCATTTGGACCAATTTCACATTAAAATTGGATATCAAAAAGTTATATACTTTTAGAATTTTTTGATAAAAAACCAATTTTTACGACATGTCTTCAGGATTGATTTTAAATTAATTTCTTCCACTAATATTATTAGAATTTGGGAAAGTGGATTAAATATTTTGAATCAAAATAATTTATAATTTTAAATAATTTAAACTTTGTTTTTTACCAAAATGACTTGTGAATGTGATAAAAATTAATTTTAGTGACTAAGAGAAAAATTAGCTTATAAAAGGAATAAAACTTAACCACAAAGCCCAACATGACCAAGAAAATTGTCCAAATAATTTTTTGTTCATATTTTCACCCAATATATCTTTTATATAAATTCTAATATTATTAGAGATAACTTTAATTGTAAAATTTGGGTTGAATTATCTGTCCAAACTTTATACGAATGTGAATCCTTCTCCACTATAAGAAGGTTCTCACCTCTCAAACTTATTCACACCTCTAAAAAACATTAAATTTCACCAACTTTAGCCAGATAAGCTCCCAAAAATAATAAACTCATCATTGAATCATCACATTACACATAAATATGTCCAAGAAAGTCGTTCAACGAAACCAATAGTAGTTACCCAAAGAAGAGTTTACATCTGCAATACCCTATGTTTTTGTGATTTTTTTGAATATTGTAATTTTCATTGATATATTTCATTTATATAAATCAATCATTACATTCACATAGAACCAAATTTTCTTTCTATAAACACAACACTGACATGGTGTATGTTACATGCGAAATCGAGTTTCCATAAAACATCATTTTATTGTTATAATTATTAAGATAAAGATGGTTATGAACAAGAAGATAAACAAAGTAATATGAATATTAATAACTACTTTTAAAATATTATTTCTAATGGTTTTATATAAATAAAAAATATTTATAATGAAAAAATATTTTTCTTAGTAAACTCTTTATATGCCTAAAAATATTTTTTTTTTCAAATGAATTTCCTTTCATGTAGATATATGAAAAAAATAAAATTATTTTTAGAAACTTTTAGAAATTTAATTTGATAAGATAACATTAATTTTTGAGTTTTTAATATCAAAATTCTCTTAGGGTGAATTTTTATTATTTTTTGGAGAAGTTTCAATTTTTTTGAAATGTTAAAAATTCTACATTGTAGTATAAAACTTTTATTTTAATTTAATTAATTATTGTACATTAAAATTATTTTTAACATATCAATAGATCAATTAAAAGTATATTAATATATTTTTGGTAACTGGAATATTTTTTATATTGAAATTAGATACCAAAAACTAATTGAACATTGAATGTTCTTTTTACCCGCCTTCTCGCCATGTTTTTGTGATTAACATTAAACTTATATTTTCCACTTCTATGGACTATATTTCAAAAAATGTATATAAATGGTTTTAATAAGTATGAAATTTATATTCTTATAGTATCTACATAAGTTTTTGGATATAAATAATAGTAACTTTAGTACATTTTTATTTACCTCGGTTAAGGGTAAATCATGTAGTTAAATGTAAAAATAATATCATAATATATCAAAATTACCCTAATACATATCCAAATCTCATTTCATGAGTGCTTTTTGACAAGAAAAAAACATTAGGATGAAATTATAACCATTTTATGCTACTTGGGTAGGAATGTGACATTTATTATATTTTATTTAAATGTAAGGTTAAAATTTCATACTCATATTTTTAATAAATATATCATTTATAATATTGGGTTATAAAGAAGATAAATTATTATATAAATCATAATTTGAGATCAAGTAAATTTATATTCATCCTGATAATTTATTTTTTATTTTTAGTGAATATATAATTTTACTTATTTCATTCACAATGATGGTGGAGAAAATGTTTAATTAAAGGAAATATCATATAAATGTTGTTAAAAATATTAAAATAAATATTATTTTACCTAATTAATGAAAATAAGGAATTTTATAGATACCTAAGAATTAATAGTGAGATATTATAAGTTTTTGTTCGATGTCATCAATTTAATATCATATTTTTAAAAGAAAAATAATGAATAGTATCATAATTAACATAAGTTAATCTTTAAAATAAAATACATTTTATTAAATTATATAAATCTCAAAAAAATATATAAGTCCTAAAAATAAGAGTAATATGGATAAAAATTTCATAACTGTTCTATTTGTGGTTCGTTTTTCATTTTATATTATCTATATATACCCCAATCTGTAAAAATCCATGTCGTCATGATAAAAGTTAAACAGTTTAACTAAGGGATAAATCCAAAAGATAAGTTTAATATTATGACCTAAACATGTATAAAAATAATTATTTGAGATGATTTTGACCCATCCTAATATTATCTTCTAAATAACTCCAATTATGATCTATTTAAAATTGAAAATAAAGTTATATAAATTTAATATTTGGAATGTTTCCAAGAGTGATCTTCCCCTCTCTTATAAAAAGAAACATCCTATCTCATTTCATCACATCTCTATGTGCTTTATAGCTCAACAAAACCCTGACCATTTTGCCTCCTAATATCCTTTTACATTTTCTAGAGGTTCTTATCTTCTAAAAATACAAACTATAGTGTCCCTAAGATTATATCTAGAGGGAGCTCCCCAAAAGAGAGGGAATCTCATTTTCCCATTATATTTGGAGTATTTTTAATTCTACTTTATCTTATTGTGTTTTTTAAATTATAAATTAATTAATGTAGTATAATATATATGATTATATTTTATTATGAATATTGAACTACCATTTTTCACATTTTATCCATTATACAAAAAATTAAAGCACCACAAGTGTGTATGTACGACATACCGTCTCCAGACTATGGTGACATTTATTTTCATCACCGCTTTACTTGGATGGAGAAAATGATGTAAATAATGAATGTATGTTATAATAATAAAATGACATTGATTATGGATAAAAATATATTCCATCCAATCACATAATATTTCACAATTAGGGGAATGATATCTTCACTCGAGTATACGTATAGCCTACGGTCTCCACGACATGAGGCTATTGATTCTCCATGATCAATAATAAATAATGATTATATAAATGTATATAACTACTAAATATGTTATCTATTACATTAATATTATTATGTAAATGATATAACTATACACTATTCTCATAAACTAGGTTTTATATGATAAACATGCAAATGAAAAGAAAGTATTTATAACTCGAAATAAGAATAATAATGAATTATTATTAATAAATGGGTGGAAATATGATAATATGTTATATCATATGAATATGTTTTTAGAATAAGATAATAACTTTATTCAATCTGTTATATACGTGTTACTTATATGCATGAAGTAAATCATAGAGATAGTAAAGTTTAATTCCACAATCTCATTATTATATTGATTGTTTATACGTAAGTATATGTTGGGAAGATTTTATCACGGATCGTACCATTATTCATTGTTTCATTTTCACACTAACACCACTGTGCTAAACTTGTTTTGTATTGAAAATTATAAATATAATAACAAATTTAACTTCATGATTGATTCCATTATTTTTCGTTTATCACTATAAAAATGGGAAATGTTACTTTTTTTTGATTATTTCAATGTAGGAGGAGATGATTTGGAGGGCCCATGATGAAGTGGAAGAAAAATGCACCAAAATTTCATTGATCCATGAAGACTTGTCTACTATTGTGACTATTTATAAACTTATGTGCATCCAAATGGGATAATATTTTTTTTTCTGTTCCAGAATGTAATGGGCTACAACTCTTATGAAGGAACCCAAGCCTAATTATTCCATAAAGGGGGCCAGCCGACCTGATCCATCCAGAACACCGAATTTGTGAAAAGTCAAAAGTGGCGTTCTGTAATCTATCCATATCTCTGTATAAACTTGTACAATTGATGTCAAAAAATTGGTGGAGATATTTAGGAAGTTTGGATACAACATTCCAGTTTTTTTAAAAGGGATATTCTATTTTCTATTGGCCGAAAGGTGTGGTACAAGTGGCATGAAGAAATCTGCGTGCCTTAAACCACCTTCCAATTTTCCTATGAAATGGCACCTTGGCCTCCCCATTTGAGAGTTCCACCAGGAAGAAAGGTACTTCCATTTTGGAGTTCCAAAGGTGTCTCACCATAATTTCTAAATGTTCTGGAGGCTATGGGAATTTCTACTTCAACATCTTCTTCTTTCTCCCCTCCCATGGGTTTTAAACCCCTTGTGATCACCCCGGGAGGGACGTGATTTAAATCCCATGCTTCATGTTTGTAATATTTGAATGATATTTTTAATTACATGTTTTTATGTTGTTTTTCATCACCCCATATTATATTTTTATTGATTTATGTACTGGTATGTCATGCTCAACTCATATGATCATGTTTGGGGGTACCCATTCATGTGATGTTTCACACATCGTTCCCCACTTTTACTTCCCTCATTCAATTTCTGTGTTTGTGTTGTTCATATAGGTAAATTGATATATCATTTGAACTATGAAGGAAATGTACATTTATTTCATGGTATCAAAAATAAATAACATACAAACCTGGATAACACATCTATTTTTCGTGTGTTTCCATAGTGATATTCGATTATGTAGTCGAACACAAATCACCCAATCATCAGCGGTGTCTGGTGAATCATTGTGTGTTTTAGACCGAACCCTAGGAGGTATCCTATTATAAACTCAATAAAATTATGGTAATAGGTGTTATATACCAGGGAGTAAAATATCTATACCATTTCTCTTGAAACGATACGGGATGAGCATCACGATACTCCCCTGGGTTGATCACATTTAATTAATCTTGTTCATTTCTACCTTGCTTTATTGATTTAGTTTTTCTACTATAATATTTAATCATAAATCTATAAGTTTTATTAAATCCAATTCCCCTATATCTTCATAATCAAAACCCTCTTTTTCAACTAATGATCTAAGGCTCTGCTAAGAGACGACCTAGGGTTGCTGCTATACAGCAGAAATTTGAGTAAAAACTAAACTAATTTGACGTGCTCAACAAAAAGATCAAGTTTTGGCTCCATTTCTAGGGATCCAGGATCATTTTCTTCATTATTTCATTTTATATTTTACCTCTTAATTAGTACTACTTTAAATACCCCACCCCCATTTTATTGTTTTTGTTTTTGTTTTCTGTTTCTATTTTTGGTTGCTTTTGTGTGTTTGTTCTCTCTCTCTCTATTCATATTATTCATCTCTATATCTCTCTATATAATTCAATATTAAAACATTATACTCTCCTTTCACCCTTATTATGTGATTTTATCCATATTCAATCATAAGAAAACTTCACAACTTATTTTCATGACTCGATAAAAAAAAGAAAATATGCTTGAATTTGACCCTGAAATTGAAAATACACTTCACACACAAATCAAGGCATCTAGAGAAGGTAAATAATGTAACACTAACGAAGAACTTATATAACCTCAAGTGTTCATAAACCAATAAAACATTAAACCCAATAAAACCCACGAAAACATGGATGCAAATAATTGATCCTTAGAACAACTAAGCACCACAGATAAGGAGTAGTGACCTACGTACATCCAATATCCCTAGGAATTATCCAACATTGAGTTGAGATCAGGACCCTTCCACCTCCTTCCCAAATTTGATGGTCTTCCTCATGAGGACCCTCACAAAAATCTCAAAGTGTTTCACGTTGTCTGCTCCACCATGAAACCCCAAAATGTCTTTGGGGAATTAATTAAGTTTTGGGCCTTCCCATTCTCCCTTGATGTTGTAGCCAAAGATTGGATATACTATTTTACTTCTAAAATTGGGGGATATAATTACATGAAAAACTATGTTTAGAGAATTTATTCCTGGCCACATTAGCTACATAAATTAGGAAATAAATTTGTGGAATTAGACAATCAAAAGGAGAGACACTTCATGAATACCGGGAGAGATTCAATATACATTTCTCAAGATTCCCCCACCACCAGATTAGTGAACAACTAATAATCCAATACTTTTATAAGGTACATAACCCCATGGTTCATGGAATGATTGATGTTGTATCCATTGGTGCACTAGTTGATAAAAACCCTTATGTTTCTCGTGACTTAATAGCCAACATGGATCAAAATGAACAACAATTTGGTACACAAGTTGTTGCACCAACCCAAGGAGTTCATGAGGTAAGTAATTAATCTCTAGAAAAAAAAGCAGATAAAAAGATTGGTGAGATGCATACCCTTTTAAGGCAATTATCTCAAGCATAAGGTAACTCACAATCTCTTTTTGTTCTATTACATTGTGGTATTTTTTTTTGAAAATACTCATTTTCCTGACTAGTTCCCACAATATAATGATTCACCTGAGTCTTGTGAAACAGTGTTCCAAAAGAATCCATTCCCACAAGAACCTCCCTTTAAGATAGAACCATTTAGGCCAAATCCAAACATCATGTGGAAAGCACAACCCAAATACCAATAATGAGGAAACTCAGGATACCCCAAGTAGAATCGGTATCCACAAGGCCAAGGTATGCAACCTTCGTATCCTTCAACTTCTCAAAACAATCATCCTCCCCCTCCAAAATATTAACCAAGCCTCAAGGATATGGTGAAACAAATGGAAACCCATAAACTCTAGTTCCAACCTACTAGACAATTGAAAATTAAAGACCTACTAAATCATGAGGGAAAATTGGAGAACACCATCAATGAGCTTATGATGCAAGGTTCTATACAACTACCATCCCAATCCATTAGCAATATGAAGGACAATGGTAACATATGTGCATTTACACTTTGTAGTTGTAAAAAAGTTTCTCATTTTACTGATTCTATGACACTTGTATTTCCCTCTCTTGAAAACTCTCTTCTCCAACCCTCAAATGTTTCATGAAAAGAAAAATAAGAAAAAATGTAATCAAATAATCATTAAGGATTCCCATAAACAATGAATTCTTCTTCCTTTCCTCAAAGACTCGCCAAATCTAATAAAAACTTTGATAATTATATTAATAATGAAATAATGGATACATTTAAAAAAGTTCAAGTCAATATTCCATTGTTGGATGCAGTTAATAAAATTCCTCGTTATGTTAAATTTCTCAAAGAACTCTACACCCATAGACAAAGGCTGAAGGGGAATGAAAAAGTAAACCTACAAAGAAAATTTTCAGCCTCGATTAAACTAGCTATGTTAACTAAGTGTAAGGATTGAGTCACATTCGTGATACATTGTACCATATAACAGACCTTATTTTCTGATGATATGATGGATTTAGGTGTTTCCATTAATATAATTCCTCACTCCATGTATAATTCTATGAAGATTTAAGAATGTCAACCAACAGGAATTATCGTGAAACTTTCCAATCTAATTACTACGCATCCAACAAGAGTGATTGAGGATGTCCTTGTAAGAGTGAGGAATCTAATCTTCCCCAATGATTTCTAAATTCTAGAGATGGAAGATACCCGAACCCCAGGACATGACCCTCTCATTCTTGGGAGTTCATTCTTTAAAACAATAAAGATGTTCATCAATGTTCACAATGGTATGTTGTCCATGGAGTTTGGTGGAGAAAAGGTAAGTTGTAATATCTGTGAGGCTATGAAACACCCTATTGAAGAGCACTATAATCTTCCTGTCTATTCAATGGAAGTTCCCTCAAATGATGCACACACACACACACACACTTCTTTCCTTAACCCACACTTTGATTCATTTTACACTTCTCCACCCTTAGATTATTTGAGTTTTGATTCATGTTTTGAGTGTTCTGTGGGTTCTGAAAAGTGTAAATTTTGTTCATTAATTGACGAGTGTGTTCTTTATGAGGTACCCATGACCATCGATGATTATGGAAATCTCATTTCAATATAATCTCTATCCTTATAGAATAAACTTGAGAATATATATAGTTTCATGGACCTCACTCCCCCTTAATCTCCTACCCTATCCCAAAACCCCCTGGCGTTGGAATGAAAACCACTTACATCTAATTTAAAATATTCCTATCTTGAGGGTATTGACCAATTTCCTATCATTATTTCCAATAACCTCTCTCAATAACATGAATGAAAACTAACCAACCTTTTGGGAGAGTGTAAAAAGGTAATATGCTTGACATTGGTTGATATTCCCGGGATTATCCCATCTATTTGAATGCACTATATACTATTGGATGATGAGGCTAAGCCCATGAGACAATCTAAATTCCTGTTGAATCCCACTCTCCTTGAAGTGGTAAAATTAAAAGTCAGTAAATTACTTGTTATGGGGGTTATTTATCCTATATCTGATAGTAAATGGGTTAGCCCAATGAAAATTGTGCCTAAAAAATTGGAATAATAGTTTTTTCAAACGAAAGGAATAAATTGGTTCTAACACATGTGAAAAACAGTTGGCGAGATTATATTGACTACCATCGACTGAATGAATCCATGAGGGAGGAAAAATTTATTCAACCTCTCCTTGACCAAATTCTAAAAAGATTAGCTGGTAAGTCCAATTATTGTTTCCTTGATGGATACTCGGGTTATTTTTAAATCCATATAGCCCCTGAGGATCAATAAAAGACAACATTTACATGTCCATTTTGAACATTTTCATATAGAAGGATGATTTTGGGTCTTTGAAATGCTCCTGATACTTTTAAGCGATGTATGTTGAGTATTTTTTTTGAGTACCTAGAGAATTTCATTGTAGTTTTTATGGATGATTTCAAGGTTTATGGAACTTCCTTTGATGACTATTTGGATCACATTGGTTCTATACTCCACCATTGCATAGAAAATGATCTTGTATTAAATTACAAGAAATTCCATTTCATGGTTGGTCGAGGGATAGTTATTGGGAATGTTATTTCAAAAGAGGTAATTCATGCTGATAAATCAAAAATTGACTTAATTTCAACACTTAAATATCCAAAATGTGTTCATGAGGTGTGATCTTTCTTGGTTTATGCTAGTTTGTACCGCCAATTCATTAAAGAATTCAGTAAGATCGCACATACATTGTCCCGGTTATTACAAAAGGATTCTAACTTTGTGTTTGAAAAAAACTGTGAGGATGCATTCAATTTGCTAGAAAAGCGTCTCACATCACCTCTTACCATCCAACCACTAAGGTGGTATATCCCCTTTGAGATTATGTGTGATGCCACTAACATTGCAATTGGGGTATTTTTATCACAAAGGGTTGAAAAATATCCTTATGTTATTGTATATGCCTCCCATACCCTTGACCCTGCCCAAGAAAACTAACCAGCCACTGAAAAAGAACTTATTTTGAATGTTTTTTCCTTGGAAAAATTCCATTCATATCTTATCGGGTCCAAAATAATTTTCTTTTCTGATCATGATGCCCTTTGTTTCCTCCTATAGTAACCTAAAGCTAAGACTCGCCTCATTCAGTGGATGCTCCTCCTCCGGGAGTTTGACCATGAAATAAGAGATAAGAGAGGAGTGAAAAATGTGGTAGCTAACTACATTAGTAGGATTTCCCCACCATTGGACCATAATGTTGAATCACTCTTCCCCATTGGAGAATTATTCCTTCATGAGAACCTTTGTGATGGTGTAGACCTTACCCCCTGTTATGCAGACATTGTAAATTTTCTAAAAACTTCTAGGGTACCCACTGATTTCATCATTTCACAATCTCATAGACTTATGCATGATTCTCATTGGTAAATGTGGGATGACCTGTATTTGGGGAGAATTTGTGGTGACCAAGTAGTTCGTCGGTGTGTCCCTGACCATGAGTTAACCTCTGGTTTGACCTTCTACCACAACTTGGCATATTGGGGCCACTTTGGCACTCAATATACATCTCAAAAGGTCCTTGAATCAGGACATTATTTTCCAACATTTTATAGGGATGCCCATATATTTTTCAATTCATGTAATCATGGTCAATTTATAGGGAATATCTCCAAGAGAAATGGAATGCCCCAACAACCCCTGTTATTCTATGAAATTTTTGGTGCATGGGGCATTGACTTCATGGGGCCTTTTCCAAATTCAGTTGTCTTTTTGTAAATACTATTGGTTGTTGACTATGTATACAAATGTGTGGAATCAAAGGCCACCAGGAATGATGACTCTTGAGTGGTTGATGATTTTGGGAGGTCTCAAATTTTTAATAGTTTTGGTTTACCAATATTCATCATGAGTGATCAGGGTTAACATTTTTTGCAATTGGAACATGAAGAATTTACTTTGTATGGGGTTGTTCATAAAGTCTCTATATCATATCCCCCCCAAACTAACTATGAAGTAGAAATCTCAAATTGGGAAGTTAAGAGAATCGTTGAAACAATGGTACCACCCAATAGGAAAGATTAGAGTTTGTGCTTGTATGATTCACTTTGGGCGTACCCTACAACTTTTGAAACCCCAATCGGAATGTAACCATACCTAATTGTGTTTTGAATTTCTTGTCACCTACTAGTAGAGGTATAAAACCACATATATTAGGCTATTAAACAATGTAATATGAATCTTTCAGATGTAGGGGAGCATAAGAAGATGCAAATTGAATAGATGGAAGAAATTAGAAGTGATACACATGAGAACTCTCAGATCTATAATGAGAAGACAAAGGCTATCCATGATAGCATGATTCATGAGAAGAAGTTTCATATTGGTGAGAAGGACCTCATGTACAATTATAGGCCAAAGCTCCACCCATGTAAGCTTCGTTCCCAATGGCTCAATCCTTATACTATTACTAATGTTTACCTTTTTGGTGCTATACATGTTTTTCATGAGAAGAGTGGACAATGGATTACTGTCAATGGGTAGAGGCTCAGACACTTCTATTAATATTTCCCGAAGTATCTCGTGGTGGAAATCTGACTAACACATGCCACATATGACACCACTTAGTAGGTTGTCCCTTCTCCCTAAATTTATTTATTGTTTATTTATTTAAAAAACATTCATTGTGGACAATGTAACAATTAGGTGTGGGGGAGGGATGTCATAGTTAGGATTAAACAAACTAAAAAATTAAAAGAAAATTTAAAAAGAATTTTTTTTTCATTTTTTATTTCTTTATGTTGTGTTTTTAGATAAAAATTTGATCTTAAAAAGATGTCCAAAGTCATTCTCCATGCTTGAGTCGACTGTGCAGAAAATTTCATTATTTTAGGAAAAAAAATTCAAATGAATGTTGATATGGAATCTTTTTCTATAATTTTTATTTTTAAATCATTCTTAGGTGTTTAACAGATTTTTGAAACCCATGACTCATTAGCACTGTCCAATATTTTAATCCATTAACCAAGAGATTTTCTAAGACCTTTATTGCAAATTATTCCTTTTAAACACTTTATTGAGAGTCTCAGGTAATGTAGAGAAACTATAACTTGCCTTGATTATATTTAAAGCCATAATATTCAAGTATGCTATATTCATGATAAAGTAAATCATTTGTTGAAAATCCCTTTGTACAATTAACCTCTATTTTTGGCCACATTGACATTTTATCCTTCTTAATCCTTTGAGACTATGAAATTCCTGTTAGGTAGCCATATTACAAGATAATATATCCCTACCTACCCATATATTTTGTATATTCTTATTTTACTTTTAGCAAGTGTGGGAGAGAGGATGTTTACATGGGAATTATAGGGAGAGAATCATCATTAGGGTTGCTATAAAGAGTGCCGAAATTTTCCTTAGGAAATGGATTCACAAGCCACATTACATCACTATTTTACACATTATTCATTCTTTATCTCCAAAAAAACTATACAATAAAAAATTAGTTCTATACAATGAAAAAAAAATATAACAAAAGAAAAGACTAGATAAAATAGTATGTTTACTTATTATTATTCAATCATTGGTTGTGACCTACACAAATGGAAAACAGGGATAGTGAGTTGGAGGCGATACACTTTGTGAGGGATTGAGTGTGTACATTAATTGTTAACACTTGCTGAATTTTGACATGTTTTATACATAAGAGATTAAACACTCCTCTTATACCTTAGAATTTTAAACATTAAATCCTACCAACCCTTGAACCACAAAACAACTAGTTAGAAGTCCTCTTGATTAGCACACTAGTTTTTGCGTGTAGAGAAATGCAAATCTTGGAATTTATATGCTAAGATCACATGAAATCTTGTAAAATAGCATAAATCCACTTTCATACATTCGTTGAGTGAAGAGGGAAAATTTTTAGGTGAGTTAGGTTGGGAAATATTGCATGGGTGAACAAATGAAGTTGAACAAATTGGAATGTGAGAAAAGAAAAATGATAGGAAGAATGATTACATAAATGAGACATGATGAATTTAATTTCAAAAGAATGTTGGATGTTTTTACACCTTTGATTTAGTAATGAGACATGATTAGGATATTATTTTTTTTCTCTAGAGTTAAAATGTTTAGGTGTGGGGGTGTCATCGTACCACGATTCATTGTTTCTTCTTCACCCTTACACCACTGTGCTAAACTTGTTTTATATTGAAAATTATAAAAATAACAAAAAATTGATATTCATGTTTTATACCATTATTTTTTTATCAATATTAGAATGGTAAATGTTACTTTTTTTGATGATTTCAATGTAGGAGGAGATGATTTGGAGGGTCCGTGATGAAGTAGAAGAAAAATGGGCCAAAATTGCATGGTTCCATGAAGACCTATCCACTGTAGTTCCTGTTTAGAAACTTCTGTGAATTAAAATGGTCCCATATTTTGTGTTATGGTCCACAATATAATTTCCTACAGCTCTTATGAAAGAACCCAAGCCAAATTCTTCCATCAAAGGGACCAACCGACCTGATATGTCCAGAACACCGAATTTGTGTGAAGTCAAAAGTGGCATTCTATAATATATCCATATCTCCAGATCCACTTGTCCAATTTATGCCATAATTTTGGTGGAGATATTCAGTATTTTGGGTTAAAACTTTCTGGTTTTTTCAAAATGGATATTTGATTTTTAATTTGCTGAAACGCGTGGTACATGTGGTCTGAAAAAATCTTTGTGCCTTAAAAAACCTTCCTATTTTCCTATAAAATGGATCTTTGGGATTCCAATTTGAGAGTTCGGACTGGAGGAAAGGTGTTTCCATTTTGGAGTTCCAAAGGTGCCTCCCCATAATTTCTAAAATTTATGGAGGCTATGGGATGTTTTACATCAACATATTCTTCTTCCACCCCTCCCATGGGTTTCTAAACCCCTTGGGATCACCCGGGGAGGAACATGTTTTAAATCCCAAGCTTCATGTTTGTAATATTTAAATGATATTTTTACTTCCTTATTGTTATGTTGTTTTTAATCATCATATACTACTTTTCTATTGAGTTATGTACTGGTATGTCATGCTCAACTCATATGATCATGTTTGGGGGTACCCATTCCGGTTATGTTTCACACACCGTTCACCACGTTTTCTTCCCTCATTCAATTGCAGTGTTTGTGGGGTTCATATCGGTCAATTGAACTCACATATGAACTTTCAAGGCCATAAAAATTTAATCCATAGTATCACAAAGAAATAACATATAAACCTAGATATCACATCGAGTTCTTTGTGTGTTACCTTGGTGAGTTTCAGTTAGGAAGTTGAATATAAATCACTCAATCATCGGTGGTGTCTGGTGAATCATTGTGTGTTTTTGAATGAAACCTAGGAAGAATCAAAGTATAAACCCAGAAAAATTATGGTAGTAAGTGTTAAAAACAAGGTCTTAAAATATCTATACTCTTTCTTTTGAAGCGATGAAGGATGAGCATCACGATACTCCCCTAGGTTGATTACATTTAATTAATCTTGTTCATTTATACTTTGTTTTATCGCTTTAGTTTTTCTATTATAATCTTTAATCATCAAAACCCAAGTTTTATTAAATACCATTACCCTTTAATAATCATAATTAATGTTCTATTTTTTCAACTAATTATATATGGATCTGTTGAGAGATGACCTAGGATTGCTGCTATACTGCAAAAATTCTATTAAAAACTAAACAACTAATTTGACGTGCTTGAAAACACGATCAATCAATGAATTCCATGTTTATTTAAAATTTATTTTATAATATTTCTAAAATTCTTATAATTTTTTTTAAATTTATTTCTACCCATTTATGAATTTATATTAAATTTTTTGAGAGGAATATTTTTTTTCATTTTCCGAACGATGTACTTTTGGACTTTCTCTAGCAATAGTAGAAGAAAAATATTTTCTAAACATATACGACATGAACAAATTTTTAATAATTCATGATTAATTTTGACATTTAATCTTAACTTATAATATTTCAATGTTATTTTAAAATAAAATTATTTCTCTTAAAATTTCATGGCATCTTAAGAAAAGAAAAAGACTTCAAAAAAGAAATGATACTTTCCTCAATAATTGATCTCAAGTGATCTCTCAAAGTTATTTTACATATAAAATAAAACTATTTTATCTTACTTATTTTTTAATGGAGATATTATTCAATGTTACCATTAATATTTATTTTATTAATGGTTCAAGTTTATTATAGAATGATATTTATGAAACTGATTTCTTTTTCAGGGGTTATGTCATGATTGAATGATGTCTACAAAACCCATTTCATTTTCAGGGGTTATGATATGATAAATGATTTATTTTATTTTGGAACACATATCTATGATTTCATTATGGTATGGGTGGGACTAATATATCCCTCCAATGAATTGGGTAAATATTTACATCTCAGGACATATACATAAAATACTTTATCCACTAATATGGTCATAAGAGTGAACCATGAATACCAAGATGGAATGAGAAGTGAACCCATAATTCCATGTTTTACTTGGAAATTATTCAGTATGTAATGTGGAATTAATTATTACATTATTATGTGTCTTCCATAGTTCCATGTTTTATTCCTATGTTATGCTTTCATTGATCGTGCTCATTATTTCCACATGATTCATGTCTTATGAACTAGAAATATTTATTCCATAATTCATGTTTATGATCATTGATATGTAGGGTGTGATCTTCTATTTTAATGATAATATTATCACACTCTTATTCTCATGATTATTTTTAAATATCTCCCTTGTTAACCCTTACTGATCATCTCAGATCACCCCTTTTTATGTTTCCATTCACATAGGTTATAAATATGTGTATTATTATTGATGTCCTTGGAAGGGTTATAGTCAAGAATAACCTAGTGGGAGATAATATATCCCAATTATGTACCAGTTTTTATGTTTCCTTGTTCCCAAATAAAAAATTCTTACATGGTGTTTGAGCATTTGATTGTGTATTGTATTATGTCTTCTAAAAAAGTAATGTGATGTTAATATATCAAAAGAGAGTGTTGAAATATATTGTTTTATAGAAAATATTATTTTACCCTTTTAAAAATAGGATGATAAACAATAGTGAGAACCCTAAAGACATGTCTAAGGATAAGTCTAAGGACCAAGAAAAGTATAAGAAAACGTATTATGTTTTTTGTAAATAATAGAGTGATGGGTTTTCTAGTAATAAATCAATATATGAATAATGAAAGTGGATTTGGATATAGCATAGATATACCTAAAGGTAATAACAATGAAATGGTGCATCAGGCATGACCCTATCAAAACTAGGAACATGATAATAGACCTTACTGTACACCTGGTTTGACACTCCCATGGGATATGATTTGGGAATTAAAAAACTATTCACTATCTATTACAAGGGATTTAAATATAAGTTGTATTTGAATGACCTAGGATGAAAATAAGGTGTCATATATTAAGTAAGATTTCATAATTTTGACATCATATAAGTGACTTTTCAGGATTATATGGTTCTTCATTAAGATAACTATTTATTACTCAATGATTTTGTTTTTAGTCAATGGATAGAACATGAAGGAACTATGTTAACAGTAATTTCAACAGGCAATGAAAAAAATGCCTTCATGAGAAACCAAATTATATTGGAAATGGAATTAAATATCTTGTTTCTTTATTCACACAACACTCTCAACCTGTGAATCATGGTGGAAATCCAAATGAGAAAAGGATGGACCAACATTTTGTTGAGTATTTGATGAGGCAACATCCACCTTCTTATATTTGGTCTTATGATCCACTTTTTTCTGAAAAATGGATCAGTACTACTGAAAATATATTTTCAAATCCTCCAGTATTGAAAGCATGAGAATGCTATTCTTGTAGTTTATCGGTTAGAAGGAAAAGCATACCAATGGTTAAATCTAATTAAGAATATATTTTAGCCAGATGAAATTGAATACATAAATTGGGTGGAGTTTAAGAACTTAATTTTCAACAAGTAAATTCCTTAGATTCTTCATACCATAATGGAGATATATTTTATAGACTTAAAGAAACAGGATGATGAATTTTTCAGTATAGTCTTCTTTCAAAAAACTGCGAGGTACACTTTAAGAATTATTATCCAAACCAAAAGTAAAGTTGATTGGTTTTTTAATGGATTAAATCCACATATTTAAAGGTTTTTTTCCATATGATACTTTAGTATAAATTAATTAATTATGTCCTTTTCAATAATGGTTTAAATGGAGGTCTAAGTCATGTACCAATCTCATTTTTTTCACAAGAAGAAGATGATAGTGTTTAATGGGAAATATAAAAACCCGGGAGTGAAGAATATGATACTTCCATTATGATATTAGTGATAGAAGCAGAAATTAGTAAATTTTATTAAGGGATCTAGTAAATGTTTCAAGTGAGGAATGGAAGTTCATGGGGATTAGAATTTATGAATTAATAATAAAAAGACAGTCAATAGAGAAGATGGAGTGAAAGAAGTATAGAATGCACCTTCCATGCTTTAGTGATACCACTTGAAGTAGAATGGGAATTATTCTAACCAATGACAAAAACCCAAGGGATAGTGATGATGATCTAATTTAGAAACCTTTTAATCCAAACAAAAATAGGAAATACCATGTGATCATTATTCTGAAGAAGGGATATGAAATTGATATAGTGAAAGGTATACTTACCATCAGCTATTGACCTTATAATGATCTATTTGAGTATGGACCTACCCACTCTTTCATATATAATTATTCTTATAAGGTTTTTAAGGTTCCACTAAAATGACTAGATTTTGAATTAGTAGTGAAAATCTCTAATGGTATGATGATGGAATATAAATCTTTTATTTCACTCAAGTTGAAGATTGTGGGAATGTCTTTCCTCTAAAAACATTCATTCTTCCCTTGGTGTAATTTGATGTCAGCTTAGGCATAGATTATAATTTTCTATATAAATCCTAATTCAATTTAATGGGAATTTAATTTAAGTTTGATGTTGCAAAAAAAACCTATGATTTTCTATCGATGATATGATAAGTATTAAATTCCTATAGATATTACATCAAGTGTATGGGAATATATTCCCGTTCAGAAGGGTTGTTTCTCTCAAATGGTTAGGATGGGGAATTGACATTAATGATATGCCAATTTTTCATGAATTTGTGGATGAATTTAAAGAATATTTTCCACGTATTCCACCAAAAAGTGGAGCTAAATTCTCTATAGTTATCATACATAGTTATATACAAATTTCAAAGAATTCTTATAGAATGGTCCCAATTTAGTTGCCGGAATTGAAGACTAAATTCAAAGGAATCCCGAATAAGGGATTCATTCAGCCAATTGTGTCACCTTGGGTTGGAACACTTCTTTTTATGAAGAAAAAATATGGATCAATGTGACATTACATTTCTTATTGGTATTCTTACAAGTTCACTCTCAGGAGAATGTATCCTCTATCCATATTGATGATTTGTTTGAAAAAATACTTGAGCTCAATTGTTTTAGTATTGACCTTAATTATGGATATCATAAATTAAGGGAAAAAGGTAGAAATACCTGAAATGGAATTCCGTAAAATGTATGGACACAATGACTATATTGTGATGCCTTAAATTATTACCAAGTCCCCTGCAATCCTAATGAATTTGAGGAATAACATCTTTAGAGATTACCTTGATCAGTTTTTGGTAGTCTTTGAAGATGATATTTCTTTATATTCAATCATTAATGAAGATCATGAAGGCCAATTGATAATTGTACAAAGTACCCTAAATAGGGAGAAAGTAGTTGTAAAATTTACACAGTGATAATTTTTTCAGAAAAAGATATCATTTTTGGGTAATATAATCAGAAGAGAATGTATAATATTTGATATATCAAAGAATGAGGCTATTGAATTTTTTTCCTATACCAACCATAATGACTAAGATCCAAAGAATTCTTGGTTTATCTGGTTATTATCAATGGTTTTTGGAGAATTTATCACAAATATCTAATATTATTACTAAGTTAATCTAGAAGGGTGTCAAATTCCTATGGACAGATGAATGTGAGGAAGATTCCAAGGAACTTAATTGACGGTTATTCAGTGCACCTGTTCTTACATAAACCTATAGTGGTGAAGGTATTTTATTCAATAGTGATGCATCTAATAAGGGATTGTGATGTGTTCTTATGCATAAAAACAAGGTTATTTCTTATTCCTCATGGCAGTTGGAGATTCATGAGCAATATTACCCATGTCATGACTTTTAGTTTTCTATAGTGATTTTTAACTAAATATATAGATTCATTATTCTCTTGGTGTAAATTGTGATATATATAACAAATCATACAAGTCTAAAATATCTATTCACATAGAATAAGTTGAACATATGTCGTAGAAGATGGGTAAATATAATAAATGATTATGAGTGTTAAATGCATTACCACCCTGGGAAACTAAAAAAGGTGGATACTACTTTGATTCAATAGTATCTTTCTATACATTCCATGATGAGGATAAAAAAGATCAAATATTTCTAGATTTTTAATTGATAGACCTAAAAATCTAACAATAAGGGGAAAACAAATAATGCTAAAATTTATGTTTAACCCTCAGTCCTTGAGATGATTAAAGATGTATAGAAGGAAGATGAGGAGATACAAAAGAAAATCATAAATGTTCCTATGTTTAATCATGATCATTATGGAATGATAACTTTTAGAAACCATTAATGTATTCCAACCATACTAGTTTTGGAGAAGGATATGTTAGAAGGAAGCTGAATTCTTTTCATTATCTACTTATCTTGGATGTACGAAGATATATATAGACATGAAATAAAACTTCTGGGAGTATGGAATAAAGATAGATATTGAATTTTTTTATCTCATTTCTTGGTATTTTAGTAAGTTAATGATGAAAGATAAAAATATAAGAGGGTTGTTGCATACATTACCCATACCAGAATGTAAGTGGGAGAACATCACCATGGATTTTTTCATTGGACTCCCCAAAACCTCTAAATGGTTTAATTATATATGTGTGGTATTCCATATCCTTACTATGTTTTCATACTTCATTGTTATCAGAGAATAATTTTTTCAAGATAAACATTCCATTATATATATTAAGTAAGTGGTAAGGATGCATGAAGTACCAAATTATATTGCATCTGATCGGGAACTGAGGGTTTCCCCAAAATTCTGGAAAACTATTCAGTAAGAACTTTATACATAATTGAATTTTATCACTTCGTATCATCCTTAGATAGATATTCAGTCTAAAAGTTTAATTCAATACCTTGAAGAAATATTGAGACCAATTTCTCTAGATTAAATGGTGGTTGGGATAAACACCTTCCTCTTGTTCATTTTTCATATAATAATATCTTTTAATCAAGAATTAATATGGCTCCTTATGAAGCCCTATATGAGAAGAAATATAGTCTCTGTCATATTGGGAATAAATTAGAGAAATAAATATATTGGGACTTGATATCACTGAAGAGATGGCTGAGAAGGTTAGTACAACTCGATAACATATCAAGCCAGCACAAAGTCTGCATAAAATTTATATTAGTAACCAATGACATGGCCTATAATTTTATGTTTGTGATATAGTGTTTCGATGAATTTCTCCATCCAAGATGGTTATGAGATTCATGAAGAAAGGGAAACTAAATCATAGATATATCAGTCACTTTGAAATTATTGATCGTTTCGGGATCGTATCCTATCAATTGGAACTTCCCACAAATCTCTCTCATGTCTATGGTGTGTTTCATGTATCTATCATGAGTAATAAAATACCCGACCCTTCACATGTATTGAACTAATAGGTCATACAGTTAGAGGCAGATCACTCTTACGAAGAACAACCCGTTGAAATTATGGATCACACATTAAAAGTTCTTAGAAACAAGACCACTCAATTTGTCAAGGTTTTGAGGAGAAATCACCACTTATAGGAATCTATGTGGGAAATTTAGGATATTATGAGGCATAATTATCCTCATTTTTTATCATTCTAAAAAATTACGATGGTGAAATTCATTTTATGGTGTATATAATATAACAACCCAATTTTTTGTCAACTTTTTTTTTCAAATAAATTAATTTTCATTGATGTATTTTATTTACTAAAATCATAAATCCCATTCACATGGAACCAACACTTATTTTACTACACGCAACACCTAATTCACATACATTACACACAATATCTACTTTTAAGGAAACATTATTATATTTTTATAAATATTTAGATAAGATGGTTATGACCTATCAATTAAACATAATAACATTACTAGTAATAACTACCTTCAAAATATTATTTATAATGGTTTTATATAAATGAAAAATATTGATAATGGAAAACATATTTTTTTGGAAGAGTCATTAAATTTTAAAAAAAATCTATTTTCTCATATGAAGTTATTTTTATTTACTTATCTAAAAAATAATAAAATTATTTTTAGAAACATGTAGAAATTGAATTTTATAAAATAACATTTACTTCTTAATTTGTAATGTCAAAATTATCTAATGGTGATTTTGGTGAATTTTTTTCGAGAACTATAAATTTTTTTAATAGTGAAAAATACAACATTTTAGTTAAAATTTGTGATTTTAGTTTAAATAATTATTATACTTTAAATTAATTTTTAATTCACAATATACCAATTATTCATATATTAATCAATTATAGGCAAATTTGAATCATTTTTATATTGAATTTAGTTATAAAAAACTTATTAGACTTTGAATGTTCTTTTAACCTGCCTTCTCACCACATCTATAAGATTAACAGTAAACGTAATTTTACTAATTCTGTGGATTGAATATCAAAACATATAAAACCATTATTGTAATATTTACAATATTTATATTCTAATAATATCAACTAATCTTTTATGGATATTATGAATAGTAACTTTAATAATGTCTTATTTACCATGGGTAAGGTTAAATCTGGTAATTAAAGATAAATAAATAAATAAATATATATATATATATATTATAATACTATAAAATTACACTAAAACATGTACTAATTTCAATGTATGGGATGGGTTTCGGCCAAAATCAACCTTATTCCGAATTTATTACATTCCTAGAACATTTGGGTAAGAATATGACATTTAATATATTTTATTTAAATATATGTTAAAAATGTCAACTCATATTTTTAATAACTATACCATTTTTAATAACTATACCATTTTTAATATAGGGTTATATAGAAGATAAATTAAACAATAAATATTAATTTTAAATTTAATAAAGTTATCTTCCTTATGATAACTTCTTTTTAATTATTAGTGACGAAATAATTTAATTTAAGTCTTTCACAATGATGATGCAGTAATTTTTTAATTAAATGAAATATAAAAAAATAGGTGTTAAAAATATTCAAATAAATATCATTTGACATAATTAATGACATACACAAATTTTATTGACAAACTTGAAATATTAGTGAGATATTAGAAGTGTTTTTTTGATGTTACCAAGTTAATATGATATTGTTTCAAATAAAAATAATTAATACTATCCTAAATGACATAAATGATACATTAAAATATATAATATTTTATTAAATGATATAAACTTCATCAAAATAAATAATTTCACACAATAACTAGAATATGGATAAAAGTTACTTAAATTATCCATTTTCAGTTCATTTGACATTTTATAGTAATTATATGAACCCTAAAGTGTAGAAATCCATGTTGTCTTGGTAAAAGATAAAGGGTTAGACTAAGGGTTAAGGTCAAAATATAAGGTTAATATGGTTACCAAAACCTATCTAAATTATTGGTGAGTATTTCTACCTATACTCATCATATATTCAAAACAAATAATTTTGGACCTATTAGAAATAAAAAATCAGCTTATATTAATTAAATATTTTGAGAGTTTCTAAGAGTTCCCCTCCCCTCTCTTATAAACATACACCTCCTCACTCACATCCTCACATGAACTTTAGTATTATATATCAACCAAAACATGAACATTTATCCTCCTAAAATCCTTATAAAAAATTTTCGGTGATTTTATTCTCAAAATATTAACTCTAGTGTCCTTAAGAAAAGATGTTGAGGGATCTCACTGAAGAAGAGGTAATCGCATTTACCGACTCTATCGGGATAATTTCTTCATCTAGTTCCTATTTATGTATTTTTTTATTATAAATTAATAACTAAAGTGTAAATTATATTATGATATTTTATAATTATTATGTAACAATCATATTCGCCCTTTATATCTATTATAGTATAAAATAAATAACCACACATGCATACGTATGACCTATCATCCCCATGTCATCGTGTAATCTATTTTTCACCACAACATTACTTAGATAGGTATAATGATGGAAATATTTAATATATTTTATAATTATGACATGTTAATGATTTTATAACAAAATATTCCAAAAAATATATTACCATTTAACAATTTAGGGAATGATATCATCGCTCGTGTATACGTACGACCTACCATCTCCATCACAAGATGCAATTTATTCTCCTTGATCGCCAAAAAATAATGATTATATAAATTTAGATAATTCATAAATATGTTATCTTTTATAATAATATTATTATTTAAATGACCAAAAAATATCTTATCCACATAAATTGGGACTTATATGACATAACTTAATAATAAAAGGAAGTAGTTACCACCTGAAGGAAGTGTAATAATGAAATATTATTAACAATTGTGTGATAATATGATAATAAGAGATGTCATATGAATACGGTTCCTAGATAATATAATAAAATTATTTAATCCATTATAAATAAGTTTCAGATTCGAATAAATGAAATCATAACTATATAAAGGTTTAATTCCACAATCTCATTATTAGCAAGATAGTTTGTACGTAAGTATCTGCAGGGAAGGATTTATCATCCATGTTTGTGTTTTTGAAATGTGTTTTAAAATAAATTATTAATATTATCTAAAACTTTTAATATAATATTTACCCATTTATTAATTTTTAATAAAATATTTTAATGAATCTTTGTTAATTTTCCTAACAAGTAACATTTTTTACTTTACCAAAAAAAGTAGGAGAAAAATATTTTTAAAACATATATAGTATAAATTTTATTATTATTATTTCAATATTAATTAATACCATGAATCATAACTTACAATACTACACATTTCTTATCAAACAAAATTTTTTATTTTAAATTTATGTGGCATTATAATAAAAGAAAACTATTTCAAATCATAAAAAGTAATGTCATTAATAATTATTTTCATGTGATCTCACAAAATTATTTTACATATAAGATAATATTTATTGATATTACGTATGTTTTAATGGGGATATGATTCAATGTTACCATTCATATTAATGTAATGAATGTTTTATGTTTATGAAGGAATGATAATTATAAAACCCATTTATTTTCAGTGTATTTTGTTATGATTAAATGGTGTTTAGGTAACACATTTCATTCCATGGGTTCTGATATGATACATGATTTATTTTCTTGTGGAACACATATGTTTGATTTCATTATGATATGTATGGGGCCAACATATCTTTCCAATTAATTTGGTATATATTTATATCTCATGATATTGACATAAAATACTTTCTCTACAAAGATAGTCATAAGAGTGAACCATGACTACCAAGATGGTATGGGAAGTGATACCATACCTCCAAGATGGCCTTATCCTTGATGAGTTGAATAATATAGAAAAAAAATTATATTATATTATTATGTGTCTTTCATAGTTCCATGTTTTATTCCTATGTTATGCATTCATGGATCATGTTCATTATTTCCTTATGATTCATGTTCTATAAACTACCAATATTTCTATCGTGATTCTTATTTATGGTCATTTATAAAAAGGTTCTGGTCTTATATTTTAATTATCATGTCCTCATAGAGTTATACTCAAGATTATGTTTATATAACTCCCTTGTTGAACATTATCAAGAATTCGAGATCACCCCTTTATCTGTTTCCTTTCTCCCAGGTTATGAAGATATATATTATATTTGATGTGTCTAAAAATGGTGATAGTCAAGAATAATGTAGTGGGAGATAATGTAGCTCAATTATGTATAGATGTTTATGTTTCCATGTTTCTAAAGGAATGATTCAAACATGGACTTTGGTTATTTTTTAATATATTAATTTTCATGGAAAAGTAATCTAATGTTAATATATGAAATGAAAAAGTCACTATAAATCCTTCCTATACCTACTTTGTTTTATTTTCATTCTCCACCACCAAAAATACTATTATTACATTATTATATAATAACCTATATATAATGAATATATTGTGATGTTTTTATTCTAAGGGTTCTACCTACATTTATACACAATTCAATCTAATGGGTATTGAACTTACTATACTTATGTATGGAGAACTATCACCTCATAAAACAATTTTTTCCATTAAAACCCCCCAAGGTTAGAAATTATGATGGAAACTCCATTTTTATATGATACATATGATTTTAATGATTTGAATACACTTATGTAATTATTATATAAAATAAAAATTTATTATTTCCAATTTTTGTAAATAGGATAATGTCATTTGTGGACGTCTGGACTACTGACTTCTCAAAGTGATGTCATTCATTCACAATTTACATGTAATTTATTAATTATGGGTCCAGTAAAATTATATTATATATATGAAATAATAATGGTTCTAGTATGATGATATATATATACATATATGTCACTTTATTTCTAACTTTCAATATGAAAATAAAATGGAAACAAAATTCATGCATATGTATGACATACCATATACATAAACGGTGTATTCTATTTCATATTTCTATATTTTATTGATTATTATAAATATATATATATATATATACTGAATATATGGGATATTTATATCATGTTTTACATTCTAGAATTAAGTAAATAATGATCCATGTAAGATGATCAATAATAAGAAATCAAAATACGTATGAAGAACAAATCATATATTACCCAAAGTGAAACCTTAGGATAGAATTGTTATTAAGTGGATAATATAAATCCATAATAAAACCAAATATGATATTATTTATAACAAAATGGATATATAAATCAAATATAATAATCATATAATTATTATATATTTTTTTCAATGAGTATTAAGAGAGTCAAGACATAAGGTGAGGGGATTTATAGTCTTAGTTTTATTTTTGTGAGATTTATGACTTATTCGCCAATCATTTCTTTTGTGTGGTGTATATAAATCCAATGAAGATATTATATTTTTATTATATATAAATATATCAGTATTTACATATCTATTTTACTATCTCTATTTTGTGGGATTTATATTTCAAAAGTAACCAAATCGGTAAAGTAGATTTGTCTCAATTTTTTTTATTTGAGACACATGACATGAATTTCGAATACAATTTTTTAAAAAGTTATTTTAAAGATTTTATTTTAAGATAATGTGCATGGAAAAATTATTTTAATTTTTTTATGGTTTTCAAATAATACCATACATGTTTTCAAAATATTCTCAAATAATTGTTTTTAAAACATTTTCAAGCATTCTTTATATGTTTTCAATGGATTTTGAATGAAATGTTTTTAAAAAAAATTTCAAGTTATATTTATATGTTTATAAAGTTTTTTCAAATAAAATACTATTAAACTATTTTAAATGATTAATTATATTTTTTCATGTATATTTTCAAATAAAATGGGTTTTTAAATTTTTATGTTTTAGAAATAAATTTTCAAAGAGGATATCAAATTTTCCACAATAAATGTTTTTTAAATGGGTTTTAAAAGTTATTTTCTATGTAAGATGAAATATGTATGTGTTACTAATGCATTTTTGGGGACATGATCAAATATTTCCATTCATATTATTTACATTAAAGGTTTATGATTTTATGTGATGATGTGTATGCAACCAATTTCTTTTGCATGGGATAAGTGATTCTGAAACCATGTTCTTTTAATTAGTTATGAAACGACCCATACTATTATAAGTGGAATTCCCCTTTATGATTTAATTAAATGTTTTATTTTGTAAAATGAATATAGAAAACAAATTCATCCCATTTGTTTTATTATATCCAATTGTATTTAAATTACCTTTTATGTATCATTACCATTTATAATATATTCATTGAACAGTTATCGCATGACTTGTATAAATGTGGGATTTTAAAAAATACTTTCGACACATAAAAAGGAGGTGATGGCCTCAACTAATAGGATCAGTCCCAATTAAGCCCATTTATCAAAGGTTCTAAGGGAGATATTTTTTTTGGTATTCTACCTATACCAAGTCCAAGATGAGATCCATAAACTTAAGCATGAGAGAAACTATTTACAAGAGATGTTCAAGCTCAATGTGATCACGACCCAAAACATATTCACTGAACTACCCCATGAAATTCCCACCATCACAAACCTTACTCTTAGTGATTATGTTTGTGTAATAATGGGATATGTATCAAGACCCTATCATTACGATTATGTAGACTATATTTGTATATAATAATGAATATAATTTTAGTATACTATTGTTTTTGAAGCATAAATATTATATTTGGTTAATATTAAAATTTAATTAATAAATCGATTTTGATGAATCAATAAATAATATTTTATAAAAATTTTATTATTAAATAATATTTATTAAATATAAATGATTATATATTTTTATGAGGCCAAATGTAATTTTTATTAAGGATTGAAAACTATTTTTGTCAAAACCCGTAAATTTTCAATAAATGTTAGTTTTTTATTTTAAAATTGAAAATTGAAATAAATGAAAAATTATATAGATAAAATTAATTTTAGTTTTGGAATCAGGATGTCAAAATAATCTCAGAGTGAATTTTTCATAATTTTCTAAGAGAGTTTAATTTTTGGGTAAACATTAAATACCATATAAATATAAGGTCTGTTTTATGACATCATAATGGATAAATAGTGATGTAATGAACACTATAAAAAGTACAATCAGCCAAATATATGTTTTAGCTTAAAAATGATTTGATTTTATATTTTTTTACTTATTTTAAAAATCCTTAGTGAATCCTCCAAAATGTATAATATATTTTATTATTTTAAGTTAATTTATTTAATAATGCGAGTCACTGCCACATTATTAAGGATTATATTTTAATATCTTTGAAAAATGGCCTTACAAAATGATTTTTTTCATTCCTAAATGGAAACAATCATGGGAAAAAACCATTGGATGTTTGGTGGTTTTGAATATTTAATTATATAGATTCCAAAAACTTTGTTTGTGAAATATTAAATAATTCCCCTCTCATTTCCAATATAAACCTACCCATGATCCCACTTTTCTTAACTAAAAATATTTTATCACTCTATTACTATGTATAACTTACACTATAATCCTACCAAGGCACTCCAATATCTCAATAATACCCTCTTCAAACTTTTGAAGTCAGACTCTCAAGTATGGGTTCCTTCTATTCTCATTTTTAACCAAGTTTCCTTATATTTGAAAACTCTTTTATTTTCATTTTAAAATGATGGGGTGTGTTTTTGAAGCTCCACCGTACTTAACATATTATGTATAAACAATTTTATTCCCCTTTATCTCTCATTAGTCCCTACCACATACCCTAGTTACCATTCCTAAATTTCATAAGAGTTATTCTATTTCTCAAATTTCTTCAAGTTTCTTTATTGTGTTATTACTTATATTAAAAAATTAATTATATTTTTACATTTATTTATATGAAAAAATTACTATAAATTTAATTAATATATGATGAGATACCTCTTTGTCTCTCATCAACCCTTTTTCTGAATTTTTATGTCACGCAGTTAGGATTCCGAAATTGTTCTGTGAATCTCAATTCCAAAATAATTGTGTAAGTTAATACCTACCCATTCCCTATAAAGGGTGTTCTGTTTTATAAACATATTCCTTGTTATTTAAGACATACATGTATGTATTCCATGCACCTTTATCAAGAAATATATTTTGATGATGAATGAATCCATGCTTTATGATCCATGGGGAACACTTAGGCATGAGAAGGAAATGAAAGTGACGGGTGCACCCAGAAATATATAGCACTCCAATGAATTGGTTAATGTTTAGTATAATGATATGTTGGTACAATGGTTTACCTGATTATTTTATGGTACTTTTTCAACTACGATGTCTTGGTTGTTTAGCCTTGACCTAGGGTGCAATGTTTTAAGATGTTTCCATATTTCACGTTATGATTATCATGATATATCATGACTTTATATTCACATTTGTGTTATGAAACATTGATATTCCTATTGTCTAAAAATGTTTTTCCCTTATGTTATTCCATTTTTATTCCCTTACTGGGATATATAGCTCAGAAATATCTCATGTATCTCCTCAGGTTATCCCATGCATTGTTAAGTAGGAAAAAATGTTGTGGTAATGTAAAGGAAGTTTTCAATAACGATGTTATATTTCATGTTTTAAGTTGTTATGTAATGTTCTTAATTTCACAAGACACTATAATTCTCAATATTTATGGTTATATAAAGAGTAATTTTTTCACATTAATCATATATGAATTTAATAAAAATTACAACATTGTTATAGTTGGTATTAGAAGAATATCTAGTTATTTTTGGGATTAGGATTAGGAAACTCTAGTGAAATCCTTAGGGATAAGAATAAGTATAAGAAAAACATCCATAAATCTTAGTAAGTATAGAGTAAGTGGTTTATCATGGAAATGAATCCCCATCTATATACGAACAAGTTGATGTTGTTTTGGCATAGATGTATGTTGGGGGTAAAACATGAAAACACCGATTTGAGCTAGACTCGAACGGGAACTAGTGCACAACAACATGCTATGCTGTAGACCTAGTTTGGAAATCCTGGGGTATATGTTTTGGTAAAATCATAATCTTAGTATGAACCACTATCAAGTGAACAAGAAAAATCCATTAATAAAATATGTTAGTAAATAGATCATGTCTAACATAGATTGAAGCCTAGAAATTCCTATGTTAAGGAAATAAATGTATTTTATAAGTTATCCCTTTAATGAAACTAGATTACCCTTTATGTGTTTAATAGTGAAAAATAAAAAACCCCAATTTTCCTTTTATTCTGTCTAATGGGTGGTAATAGGAGGAATCAAGCTAACAACTGATGCAAAGATAAATGTAATGATTTACCTAATGATTTTCCCAATCCAATGGGAGTTGGAATTTAAAAAATTTCCCCAATACACTCTCAATTAACTGAATTTTTTAATAGATAATTTAATAAAGAGGAAATTCCACCCCCCCCCCCCCCAAATAAAGAAAAAGTCACATTCGAGAGTTTTATGAGACAAATGCCTCATACTTTCAATGGATCATCTGATCCATCAATCTTTGAACAATGGATCAAATACATTGAGAATATCTTCTCCATCCTTCAATGATTTGAACAATAGAAGGTTCTTCCCGATGATTATCATATGGAGGGTGATGCTAATAATTGTTAGAAATTGATCAAAAATAAGAATCCTAAGGATGAGATCGAGGTGATGTGATGGTTGTATTTCAAAAAAATGGTTTTGAATAATTATTTTACTTGCACCCTCTGAATTAAGATAGAAATGTACTTCCTTGACATCAAGAAAAAAGAAAATGAATCAATCAGAGCGTATGAGAAAAAATTCACAAGTCTTACATGATATGCCTTCGATTTTTTCATTACATTCGAATGCAAGGTTGAATTCTTCTTTGGTGGGATAAAAACTATCATTTGAAAACCCCTGGAGATACATGACTTTGATAGCTATGAGTAAATATTTCAATGTTCCCTCAATGTCAAAATTGAGATTAGAGAATCTCAGGGGTATCATAGGGAGAAGAAGCGGAAGGTGGATACAAATTCTAGTAGTCCAATTTAGAGTTCTAACAATGATAAGAAATTTAAAAACCCCGCTTACCAATGGTGCATAATGAAGCACCCTAGAAATTTCCTAAAGTGGATGAAGAAATGATTTAGATGTGGGAAGGAAGGTCACCTTGCCAGTGATTTCTGAATAAAAAACCTGCTTCTTTATTGGAGGAATTGAATGATCTGATGAACCTTCAGTGCTTTCTTCATTTCTAAAACTACAAGGAACAAGGTAATTTCTCAAACCAATGCACTAATCCAAGTGTTTTCTAAGGAAACCAAAACCCTATAAGGAAGAAAGGGTGAGATTTTTACATCACTAATACCGAATTGAATCCTGACAACAATGTGGTGAGAGGTATGCTATATATCCATACAAGAATAGCACTTGTTTTTTGATTTTGGTTTAACACATTGTTTTATATACCAAAAGTTTATTAGAACAATCCAACCACCACCATAAATCATGTAAATAAAGATTATGGTGAAAATAGAAAATGGGGAAATTATAGCGTCCCAAGTATATAAATCCTCCCCTATCACAATTTTTATATTGAACTTCCCAATGAACCTTATCATAATTCCCTAGGTTTAATTTATTTAAATTATTGGAATGGATTGTATTTCCCTATATAGAGCCAATATAAATTTCCATGAGAGGGAAATCATGCTCTTTATTGAAAATCAACCACCTATTATGAACAAATGAAAGGAGGGGGATTAATATTCTTTAGCACCATCATCACAAGAGTGGATATTACTACCTTTTGAGCATGTGTGTCTTGCTTGGATGATCGAGTCTAATTGTAAGGGAATTCACTGATGGTTTTTCTGAGGAATTTCATGGTTTTCCTCTGAGTAGATATGTCTAATTGTCAATTGATCATATACCTAGGGTGTTGCCAATATCCAAGAATCTATATAGAATGGATGTCATAGAACATTAAGAGTTAAAGAAAAAACTATAAGAGAATCTAGATAAAGGGTTTATATGCCTAAGTTCTTCAGCATGGGGTGCACTAGTCCTCTTCATTAAGAAGAAGGATGGGTCAATGTGCATTTTCATTGATTATTCTAAGCTCAAAAAAATCACAATAAAGAAAAGGTATCATTTTCTATGAACTTATGACTTGTTTTATTATCTATGTGGAGACCAATACTTTTATAAGGTGGATATGCGGCTATGATATTACCAAGTATGGGTGAAGAAGGAGGATATCCCCAAGACTATCTTCATATAAGGTAAAGGCATTATGATTTCATAGTGATTCCATTCAGACTCACTAATGCTCCGTCAATATTCATGGACTATAATAAAAAAGTATTTATATATTACCTAGAAATATTTGGGGTATTATTTATTTATGATATTCAAATATATGCCAACATTAAGAAGGATAATTAAGAGAAGTTAATTACTATGCTAACGACCTTGAGAAAAGAAAATATTTATACCAAGTATAGAAAATATGAGTTCTGGTAAGAGGAATTTTCTTTCTTGGGGAACATCATCACAAGAAATGGGATATCTATGCACCGCTCAAAGACTGTGCCAATTGATGGATGGTCAAGGCTAACATCCATGATATATATCTATAGTTTCATTGGATTATCTGGGTGTTATTGTCGATTTGAGAGAAATTTGGGACAATTGTCAAACCCCCTAACCAAGATAACTCGGAAGAGATTTATGTTTACTTGTAATGACGAATGAAAAGATAGATTCAAGGAGTTTAAAAAGAGGATTTTCACTGCACATGTTCTCACACAATAATAATGTGTAGATCTTATTATAGTATTTTTGTAATGCTTAGAAGAAGGGAATGGGAAGTGTGTTAACATAAAATGAAAAAAATTCATTTTTTATGATTTAGGGTAGATGAAAGTGCACGAGTAGAACTCTCCAACACATTATCTCATGTTGGCTATATTAATATTCACTTTGAAAATTTCATAATATTACCTCATTTGGGAGAAGTGTGAAATATATATAGATAACCAAAGGCTCATATATATATTAAAAAATAAAGAGTTGAATATGCACCAACAAATATGGTTTGAGAAGATCAAAGACTACGACTGATCGATTCACTACCATCCAAGGAAAGTGAATAAAGTGGTAGATGCTCAACGTAGAAATGATCCAACAAGTTTTTCATTAATAAGAATTTATAAGGATCCTGTCTTCTTAGACTTAATGAGGATAGACATGGGAATTATAAAGGAAGGAAATAATCAATCCTATCAAAAATGTTAGCTCAACTGTCTCTTATAGGAGGGTTAATGGATTATCAAAGAGATGATGTGGGAATTTAGAAGAAATTGGAAACTATTAGAAAAGGGAAATCCTCATGTTTCAATGATAATTAAGAAGGTGTTGTAGGATTTCGTTCAAGACTATGTGTAGCATCAAATCCCGAGTTAAATAAGGATGTGTTGTATGATGCACATAGCTCAACCTTCTCTATCCACCCTAGTAGCACAATGATGAATCGAGATATTTGAAAACACTATTAGTTCTAAAATATGAAGAATGAGTTCATATAATATACATAAGGTTGTCTCGTATGTTAGAAAGTAAAGGTGGAAAGGAAAATATTTAAGGGGATGATGCAACCATTTCCCATACCTACATGGAAATGGGAAAAAATCACCATTGAAATGTCTCAGATCTGGATGCCACCCAAAGGTTCCCCGTACCTATTTGGCCATATGACTTCAAGAGAATTTTCCTAAATGCCAGAGGATACCGACTAGCAGAAATGACCTAAGATTGATAGTGGGGAATCTATTCCATCATTTTCAGAGTTTTACACATCGGAATAAAACAATATAGTAATACTAGAAGCAGTAATACCATAAAATTGAAGTAAATAGTGGAAGATTAATAATATAAATAACAATATTTCATAGAATACAAATATAATATTTAATTTTACATGTTCTTGGAAAACATCCAAAATATTTTACACTACAATAAAACAAAATATAAGAACCAACTATACAAAATGGAACAAAAGAAACTCAGAAGCATCACAAGCCTCTGCTTGGTGTCATTCTCTCCTACTCCTAAACAAAAATAAAGTACCTTTAAAAGGGATCTTAACCTTATCAACACCAGCATCAGTATAATATATTTGGTCCCAGAAACCTAACCCAAACTTGGAGTGAGATTAAGTCCTAGTAGAAAACCACCCACGGTTTGTTTTGATATGTCAGTGAATATATATAATAGGCAGTGTGCACTATGGAAATAAGTAAACAATGAATTAATCAGAAGAAAATAGTCCTAAAAGTACTGGTTCCATTTACATTAATTTTATGTTCATTAGAAATTCAATTACCTTGAATTATATAACTCTCGAGATCTGGCCTAGGCTAGATGATCCCCATACAAAAGTAATCACAAAAAATGTCTCAAAATACCATCTAAAAATATATAAATGAATACCAAATAAAAATTTCTACTTTGTCATTAAAAATGCATCATAAGTCATTCTATTCGATATTCAAATTATAATTAAATGTCAACTCATGAAATATAAATATCTTCCAAGAGAGCCCAACCTTGGAATCCCTCTATGGATTAAAGGTTCACTCAACATTTATATAAAGTATCCCTGAGCCCTATTTAGAGACTCAAGAATGACATACATGGAAATTACATTAATTTTGTGGAATATATAAATACATGACACAAAAAGATACCCATATACCGTATTATTTTAGTGTCTTTGGAGACTCAGAACATATTCATCTAATCATGGTGGAAGATCTTATACATCTACCATAATGATCTTAGCCTTTTGATTTATTACGTAAAACCTGTCTTTATATCCTACAGAAAAGAAAACATAAAAAGGGTGAGCTAAAATGCCCAGTAAGGTTAAAAATAGAGAACATAAAACAGACCGTAAACATGTGAACATAAAAACATGAAGATAAGGATTAAACATCAAAATCTTGAGCAATGACATAAATCTTAGTAGTACGTAAGGAATAGATCATAAAGGAACATTAATCATGATAAAAAAGCATGGGAATAAAACATGTCAATTTTGAAAACCATCAATCACATTAAAATATTTCTATATTAGTCAAGGAATTTCTTCCAAGACCATCATAGTGGACGATGCCCATTACTGAACTAGATCTGTTTGTCGTTCCATCCCTGCATTACTGAACTAGATTTATTTTCCATTCCATCCATGTCCATCTTATGAGATATAAATCTTTAAACATTGAATTGGAGGTAGATATCTATCCCACCCATCTCATAATTAAACCATTCTTATGTGTGAAACAAAAACCTAAATCATACATCATAGAAAAACCCACATAATAGAATGGGATTCTTAAACATCATGTCATCATAAAATAATTTATATAAGATAAATGGACTTCATAAAAATAATTCCATCTTAAACATAATCAAATAAAAGTAATTATAGGGGTATAAACATAACCCTATTTCATCTTAGATGGAAAATATTTTTGATAAAACACCTGAACATAGTTCCTGAGTAAAATATCATTTGTTGTTTAAAAACGTTTTGTTTTCTCAAAATACCATGAAATTTTAAAAGAAAAAAATTCAGTTCAAAATAAAATTGATATATTTTAGAGGAATATTAATTGAAATAAGGCATTAACAAGACTAAAAAAATCAGTTCATTCCCTATAAGTTAAAAAAAAACCCTCGTACTTTTACTGGAAAATTCAAAAAGTACCTCGTAAAAAAAAGAAATATAACTTCCATACCATGTAGTAAAAGTCAAAAATGGGTAAAAATGTATTTAAAAAAACATATATGATAATAAACAGTTTATGAAAACTTTTTTTTATAAAATATGTATATGGATGGTAAATATATCTCAAAAAAATACTTACGTATATACAATCTCAGATAAAAATGAGATTACAAAATTACCCCTTACCTTAGGTCAGATTTCTTCTAAATGTGTATGAAACTATTTTATAGTGGGATTAAACATATTATTAATTTGTTAAAAATCTATAATAATATTTATGATATCATATATGATTCAATTACGACTTTATATTACCCATTCATTTGTCAATTCTATGTTAAAACAATGTTTTGAGTAATAATCATTTCATTTATCATACGTGTATGAAATTGTTATTCTACATATGATTACATAGATGATTATTTATTTACTTACATAATGTAAAAAATTATTTATATATATCTTATATATTCATTATATAAATATATATATATAATATAGATAAATTAAATGGAATACACCGTTTATGGAGACGGTAGGCCGTACGTACGCATGAACGCTGTTTTTGATTCCTTATTAAATTGAATGGAATTAAGTAAATGACATATATATATAAATCCAGTATCATTATTATTTCGTATATTTAATTATTATTTATTATATATACTTTATAATCATTCTTTAGTGGTTAATATGGATAATTAATCTCATCGCGTCATGGAGACGGTAAGTCGTACGTACGCACGAGCGATGATATCGTTCCCATAATTACTTAATGGTATTGAATTGGATGGTTTATAATATCTTAGAATTCATATCATGTTATAATAATCATATATAGTTATTATTTCCAGCATTATACCCATCCATGTAAGGTGGTGGTGAAAAACAAATTACACCACATCGTGGTGACGACAATTCATATGTACGCACGCGCACTGATTTCATTTTTCGTAGGATGGATAGAAGGTGAAAAAGGGTTGTTTCATATTTATAATAAAATATCAGAATATTATTGATACTGATGTTATTACTTTATAATGAAACAACAAAATAAGAGGTAGTAGAAGAATAATGAAATTTGAAAGAATCAGTAGAAGTGATTACCTCTCCCTTGATGTGTCTCCTCTGAATTTCCTCTTAGGGAACTAGAGTTGTACTTTTGAAAATGCCGAAACCTCTAGAATGTAACTAGGGACGTTTATAAGAGTAATAATTAGGTTTTGGATTAGATTTAAGGCATATAATGGAGTGAAGAGGAGAGGTAGGAGGTTCCCTTTTGTAAGAGAGGGGAGGGGCAGTTTAGGAATGTTAGAAAATATTAATTTATTATAAATTCAATTTTGACTAAAAATGATCCAAAAATTATTTAATTATAATATAAGATGATTATGATTAGAATACCAATAATTAAATAATTCTTTGACAAGTTTCAAATATTTTTGTATCCTTATCTTTTTATTTTAACCTTATTTTACACTTTTTAATCTTACCGTGATATCATGTTATTTACACATTGTGGGTTAATGTAATTACCATATCATTTCAAGAGAACCAAAAAAAGTAATTTATGACATATTTGGACTTATATTTACCATTTCGATGAATCTTATATTTTTAGGAATTTAATATCATTTAATAAACTATTTTATGTTTTATGATAAGAATTGTGTCAATTTTGGATACTCTTTATACTTGAATTTCTTAAAAATTCATAACAACCCGACTTCTACAAAAATAATGCATTAACCCAAATTTTATATCTAAATATCATCCAAAAAATTCATTTATGACATCAAAATAAATAAATAAATTTGTTTTAATATTTATAAATTCATTTATTTGAATCCTTTATTAATGAACCAATCACTGCATCATCGTTGTTTCATAATTAAATTTATTTATTTAATGTATAAAAATTACAAATAAAATATCATGATGTAGAAAATATTTTTATATTTCTAATTACTATTTATAGTTTGAGATATCACTTATATAACCTCATATAAAAATTGTGTTAGTAAAAGATACATGTTTAGGTATATTTGCCTTAAACTTAAATTAAAAGTAATTAAATGTTATTTTCACATAAAAGTTGATCCATGGGGTCCCAAAATCGACCCAAGGATGACCATGGTCTGAAATGTTTCATCCAATAGGGTTAAGACACATGTTAGTGTAATAAAAATATTATTTGTTTACCCTTATTACCATATTTACCCTATAACCATGGTAAATAAAATATTTAATAAAGTTACTATTCATAATTTCTAAAAATAAAATTTACCTATTTAAAAAATTTAGACCTATTGATTCCAAATATGGAATCCATTTTTCATTATTCATAAATCAAAAGTTTTAGTAATTAATTTAAAATTAATCTCATATCGAAAAACAGGTTTTTGTTTAAAATAATGCAAAAGATTGAAATGTTTTTACTGAAACATTTAATGTAAATTAATGATAATGAGATAAATTATATTAAATGGTAAAAATATATTATATTTATAATTCAAAACCATTCAATAATATATTTAACTCATATAAATATTTCGATGAAAAAATTTGTTTTCAATTAGAATTTAGTGTATTTTTATTCTTCATCAAAATATGAAAATTATCAGAAGAATATAAAAAAGTTATAAAAAGTAAATTTTTGTGTCTTAATTCCAAATATTAATATTATATTTTCAAATATAACTTATGAAAGTGTCAAAAACAATATTTAAAATGGCTGCGCCATCAAAAGGCGGTAAAACTGCATTTTTTTTTAAAATACATCTTTTATTCAAAAAATTGATTTTATTCTCATATCATGTGTAAAATGAATGATACTTTTATATAAAATTAAAAATTTGGTTAATAATATTCATAATGTCTAGTTTATATCCCATTTAAATAATAATAATAGAGTAATATATCATTTTTTGTTGAAACTCAGTATCACGTACAACGCAAGCTATCGAGGAAGGTCACACTTGCGTGTAATGCAAGCCATGTCAGTTTTGGGTGTAGTGAAAGCTTCCATTGGTGTTGTGTATAACATAATCAAAACATTGTTCATTTATACATTGAACAAAATCTACACTCAGTGTTGTTTGAAATTAATTCTATCAAAATAACTTGAAATTGTGTGTAACATAATCCAAGAATAGTGTTGTGTATACTAAAATCTAATACTATGTCACATATAGTGCAATATAATCTTTGTGTAGTGTAGAACACAAGACATCAAAGAAGTTAAAAACAATCTATCTCATAAAATCTTTGGGTGTTACTCCTGAGCACTACATTCAGGGCTCACTCTTGACTTAACATGATAATGCCCTCTTTGAGTCCATATTTGGTCTTCTAACTGAGGCCTTGTTTCACCCAAGTTATATGGTGAAAAAGACATATGGTCCTGACCATTATTTTTAACCTGAGTCTATGGCTACCCATTTCTATTTTCCCCTCTATCATTTCACATAATAATAAAAAAAGTAAATTTATCTATTATAATTCTTCAGGATTTATAACTCATGTGGGAATATATCATATATTAGACAACACTATAAAATTAATCTATTGCATGGTTCAACATTAATCAACTCATGTGGTCATTTCATACAAAAAACATATCATGTAATTTAAACTTTTACACGAATTCGTAATTAAATATATCACATGGGAAAATTTCATATATCAAGCCTATCATGTAATCTAAATCATTACAAGGCGTCATAATAACCAAACTTACATGGGAAGGTTCACAATTGGAAAAAAAACATTCCATGAATGCTTAAACAAGAATAAGAATAACATGGGGAAAAGGGAGAATCACTAATCCCAAACCCTTAGTCAAAAAAATTACAATTTGACACAATTTAAATTCCATTTAATAATCAAAACCATTTTTAACAACCAAAGAATGGAAAAAAGGCATGCCTTATATACAACCTAGGATAAACATCCATAAACAATCATCGAAGAGAAAAACACCCATGGGGTGGCCCTAATTGAAGGTAAAAAACATAACTCATGAATAAGAACACATATTCAATTACCTAAAATTCATTAAGAAATAACATAGGCCAATTATTAATTTAATAAATAGCCTCAAAGGGGTGTGAGAAACTCTATCATAAATAACAACTGGGCAATTAACGAAAGGGAAGGGACCACCTACCTCATGGTAGTATGACTCTTCTCATCCAGCAGCAACCTCTAATTTGACCAAGAATAGAGTATATCTAAAAAATGATCATAAATACTCAAGAATCAATAACTAGGTCAAGAGAATAAATCATGAAGAAAAGATCAAGAGGACTCAATAACATACTAAGGGCATAACAATGCATTTGATTGTGTTCAAATCAGAGTTTAGATAATGAATTAGGAGTAAAAATGACCCATGGTGCTATTGTTCATGATACCCAGGAGAGGGGTTCTATCAATATGGTGGAAATAAGGATACTTCCCGTTTTTGAAAAAAAATAAAGAAATTACATGCTATGTACATGAAAATATATTGTGTGTATATTCTAGATACTCTATTCTTCCGACTCCCTCTTCCACATCATAAATGTGTCCTAACTACATCCATACATGGAGTGTACTGGGATTACATGGCTTGTAACCCCTAGTCATGTTGTGTATCCATATTGCTTCTAGTACTTAGCATGTTTTCTTCCAGTTTCTCATGTACAACCTGGAAATAAAATATATAGACCTTAATGGAAGAAGAAGGTTCCTACAAACTTTCCCTCTTAATGCAATTTATCCCTGAGTTTCCCTTCCATGTGTGGTGAAGAAACATCTCAAAACTACTTCAGACACTACAGTCGTACCTCGACCCCCCCAGGTCACGTCATGTACTTGACCGTTCTTCCATTGCACCCATACTAAAGGAATAGACTGACCATAGAGAACCTTCGTTCTATGATCCACTATTACTATAGGATGCCTTTTTAAGGACAGTTCTATCTATATCTCAACCTCTTTAGAATGAAAAGTGGGATACATGTCTTAAAAGTAATGTTGAAATTGATAATTGTGGAAGATGTCCTGTATAGCCTTTTACGTCTTTGGTAACTAAAATAGATAGGAAACCGGACCGACTATCTCTAGAATCTCAAACGGTCCAATATATCTCAGTGAAATCATACCTTATCTCCTTATCCTCTTGTGTTCCATCCTTAGAGAAACACATAGAAAAAATCAATCCCAAACCTCAAACTCTGGAGGTCCTCTTTAGTGAAAGAAAAAATATTCTAACAAGACCTCTTAGTAGTCATCCACATCCGAATCTCCTGAACTTGTTCAATGGTCCCTAAAACAAGATGAGGTCCCAGAATAGATTCCTCTCCTGACTCTAACCCACCTTGGGGTGATCGGCATGACCTACCATACAAAGCCTCATATTTCACCATATTTTATGTAGCCAGAAAATTATTTTTATATGTGAACTCAAATAGGGGTATGTGTTTCTTCCAAGATTTTCTGTAATTCAGGATGCATGCCTGAAGCATTCCCTCCAGCACCTGTGCGCTCTAACCGGCCATCTATCTAGGGGTGGTATGCTGTTCAAAAAACCATCTATGTATCGAGAGCCCAATATTTCCCATTATAGAAAAAATAAGTAAACTAGGATTACCCATATGAAATGATAGAATGTGGAAGCCCGTGAAGTCATACAATCTCACGGATGTACAACCTTACAAGATCATTAACGCGGATGGTTTCCTTCATCGATGGGAAGAGTGAATCCTTCCCAATCCTGTTAAGGAAACCAAAAACAACATTGTTACCACAACACCTCCACCATTGGAAAAGTTCACCAAGAATGACCCTGAGAATTCTAGCGATGCTATGAGCATGATTTTCCTTTAACAAGGTGTACAAGAACATAACTGAGGTCTTATCAGTGGACTCATAGCAAACAACAGTTGAACCCCAATCAACCTCATGAAAACTGGTCACACAATCATTCATCAAAATACCTTGAGCACTTTCACATAAAATAAACCATAAATTGGAAGACTTTTCAGACTGGTTCACTTGAATCATTGAAGAGGAACAAGAAGGATAATGAGTCAACCCATGACTAGATGACTTATCTCAGAAACACTCAGCATAGAAGGTCGACATATTCAAAAATAAAAATAATTCATTCTTCAAAGAAACCAAGATTTCACAACAATCAAAAGAATAATTCAGATCCATCCCACATGAATCATTACCTGCTGTCCAAGGAACCCACGAAGGTGTTCCATACTCCTATTTACATGTGAGACTTTGGTACAAGGGAAAACGTACACATACGAAAACTGACAGAACCCAGAGCGGCATCCACCTTGTGGTCATGTCAAAGAAAGAGGTAGGTAGCTAGAGTCTTTAAAAGGAATTCCTACACGAGAACTGAGGAATCAATTTGGATTAATCTAACCTCATTTAAAACCAGTCATCTAACACACATTGCCGAAAATATTACAAACTAGAAAAATAACATTCAATTGTAGTGTTATGTTTAACTAAGCCTCCCTTAGTGCATCTAGGACGATGTAACTGTAAAGGAAATTATTGTTTCTTATGGAAGAACAAACTAAGAGGATTTCCAGGTTACCTAGAATAGGATAGTAGAACCAATACTGGTTGACCTTTTGAAAAAAATAAGATTCAATTGCTAGAACATTGTCATTTAATTGACCACAATGCCCTTGTCCCAGGCCATTCTGTGATAGCTCTTGCTTAACCACTCAGGTCTGTCTATGATCATCAGTTACTCACAAGGGTTTCACACATATCCAAATTAACATCATCATGCGGCCATGAAAGAATCAATATGAGACATGATTCGCATGCCTCAAAGGCATTCAAGTAGAATTGACCACTTCTGAATTGTCCTTGATTCTGATCCTTCTACATAGAAGGACACATTTCAATAGGACCAACGTAACGCTCCCTACCAAGGAGATTCATAAATGTTGACAAGAAGAACTAGACTATCTCAAATGCACTAATTCAGAACTGACCTAAACACACATGTTTCGTTCAACAAACCATGATCACCACTTCATTTCACCTGGCATGAAATCTGAAATTGATCTCACAAGAATTTCAAAACACCTGTGTCCTAGAATGTTCTCCCAAGTAGTGGGATGAACATGGTTCCACATATATCAGATTACTATACTCTATAGAAAACCCATGAATATACCCAAAAGATCAACTCTCAATGATTTTACCAACTCAATGGATCATTTTAACATTTAACAGTCGGCGTGCACCACATATATCAGCATATACTACCCCAAGATTACAAGTGAAATAAGAACATTCTAGTTACTATTTATAAGCAATCCACCCTATGTAACCTACTACAAGACGACTCACACATGAACTGGATCATAATCTCGTTATATACACAATCAATAACATGGATGATTATGTACTAAGTCTCCCATCATTTAAGGAAAGAGAGGTTCACACAACCTCCTAAGCATCTCCCCATGCCCGAGGAATGTCTAACATGCTGAACCGAGTATTCCTTACAACTCATTCCCGCATTATGGGTCAAGATACAACAAATCTCACAGCCTAAAAGTGAATATATCAAAACTGGACATGCCAACACCATCCTTTAAACACTCACCCATTTTCTTGCCCCATGGTTCAGGTCTTGGTGTCAAACAATGAGGGATACTACAAATATCCCACTAAAAATTGATGTTGGTCAAGTCAAACAGTGAGAGGCATCCTACATGGGATCCTCCATGTAAACACGCGTGATGTAATCCTAGAAAATATCCATATCTAAATAGGTATATGAGTAATCCTACTCAGGATCCGCGAACAATAAGCAACAGACGAATCCAACATAATGGGTTCTCACAAACGGACATGAAAGAGGGATCCTTCAAGGGACTCCCTAGATGAGCATGTAAGATAAGTAATCCAATAAGGAATACTTAAAATAAATTGTTCTCAAGGACTAATAGGCTAGAAGGTAATGTCTCACATGGGAAACATCCTCAAAAGTATAGGTCATGGTAGATGGATCACAGATCATCTTAGATCAAAGGTCTCAACTAGGATGGTATGAACACCCAACCGATCATTCACACTTTGTTCTCATTCTCACAATACAACTAAAAATCAAAACTGAAGGAAGAACCTATCCCCTATATACAATCCCCAAAACACTCACCAGGAGTCCTCAGAATGCCCCCACGGGTTTCAACTATACGGTATACATGAAAAAATACACAGAAAGGACTACTCAAAAATACAAAAATGGAAATGAGAAACAACATAGGAAATGAACCTAAAAGGGTATCAAAATAGGAATACATAGTTTTTAGACACTATACACAACATGTTCTTTCAAGCTCCCAAATGGGCGTGTACCTCCACCGAATTGGGAATGTAAATACCCAAGGTACATGGTGTGAAAGTAGGGTACATGGATTGACCACAAGTCTCCCCTACTAGCCATGTACTTATACATGGATAGAGCCAGATCATGCATGCTTATGTAAAAGTACATGGTGTGTACCTATAGTACACGTTGTGCACTTTCAAAAACCATCAATCTGTGTTCTGTATAACATAACCAAATAAACGTTGATGTTCCACACTGTGTGTAATAATGGAAATTTTTCTTCCCGAACCAAATAACCCATGCCATGTGTTCATAGAACCACCCGACGTGTTGTCTGTGTTTCCAGGTAGTAAAACTTTGAAACATCCTCAAAACCCCTTTTTTGAAAATTAAAACAATGGTATGACAAATTCCTATATGTGGGGGCCCATAATCCCTGTGAATAAATGTTTGGAATCCACATATAGCAACATCGTAACATGGTTCAGTACGAGTCTAAAACATGATACACCAAATTACGATCTAAGAGGACCCATACACTATAATAAAAATAGTTTGGAATCCATCCAAATCGCACCATAACACGTACCAATACACCTATCACATCTGTAGGGAAATATATCATGAAATCTATCACAACAACATGAAATCACTAATTCTCTCTAAATGGCCTAACAATAATGAATTGTATATTATTTATAGAATGTTCTATATGATGCATGAGATGGAATACCCTCATCTCATTAGGTTGCAACAAGAATAGAACCATAATAGAAACAATAATAACAACACAATACAAGTGTGTCAACCAAAGGTGAAATCAAATCAATTGTAATCCCCCAAAATCCTAAATTCACAATTCAATTTGTGGATATTTGGATTTTCCATATATTTGGGGTAGCTACTCCCAGGAATAGCTAGTTACCAAGCCACATTTCATTCCTATCCCTATCTAATGTCTCTAATGAGTAAGAAAAACCAGAAACAACCTACCATTGATACCTCATTGTAATGTCCCAGATCCAGATTTCACCTAAAGGTGCCCCGTACCTAGTTGGCTACATCCCCTAAAGTGCATTTCCCAAAATTCTAGAGTCTACCGACTATCAGCAAAGGACTAAGTGGGATAGTAGGGAAACTATTCCCCCATTGGAAGAGTATAAAACATCATAATAAAAGCATATAACAATACATGAAGAAGTAACACCATACAAAAGAAGTAAAAAGAAGAAGACTGATAATATAATTAACTAGATGTCATAGAGTAAAAATATGATGTTGCATGTTACATGTTATAAGAAAACAAGCAAAACAGGTTACACTGTAGTAACAAAAAATACAAGTACCAATAGTACAATAAGGAAAAAAAGTAACTAAGGAGAATCCCAAGCCTTGGATTGGTCCCATACTCTCCTAATCCTCAACAGAAATCAAATACCTGTAAAAGGGAACTTACCCTTATCGATACCTGTAACAACAGTCTATTTGGACCCAAAAGCATGACAAAAATAGGGTGTGAGACTAAATCGGAGTAGGTAACCACCCAATGTCCCTATGAAACTATCATCGAATATATATATAAGGATGTGTGCAATAAGGAAAGCTGTAAATTAAGAAGTACCCAAAATTAAACAGTCCTACAATTACCAGTTTCCATTTACATCAAATTATTTTCATTATAAATTCAATTATCATCTATTATATAAGCCTTGGGATTCGACATAGGCCCGAAAATCCCCATACAAAAGTAATCCTAGAAGATGTATCAAAAAACCACCTAAACAAGTATAAGTGAAGAAATAATATAAGATTGTTATTTGGCATGGAAAACATGTCATAATTCATTCCATTTGATATTTAAATTATATGTAAATTTCAACTGAAGAAATATAAACATCCTCCAATAGATCTCGTCCATGGAATCTATCATTGGATTCATTGTTCACTCGGTATTTATATAAATTCTCTGTGATATTAACCACTATATTCATGGATCACTCATGAATTAACATCACAATACCCTCTTTGAGTCCGTTGATGGTCATTTAAGTGAGGCCATGGTTTACCCAAGGTATAAGGTGAAATAGTCATTTGAGCCCGACCTTGCCTTTCAACCTGAGGCTATGGATCTCCATTACTATTTACCCCTCTGTAATTTCACATAAGAAGAAACACATGTAAGTTAAACTATTACATTGATTCAGTATTTATAACTCATGTGGGAATATATCATATATCAATAAACACATGTAAATTAAAATATTACAAGGTTTAACATTAATCAACCCATGTGGGAATTTCATTTAACAACTATATCATGAAATTTAAACTATTACAAGGATTTTTAATTAAATAAATCACATGGGAACATTTCATATAACAAGCCGATCATGGAATATAATTCACAATAAGTGATTTACATAAAAAACTCACACGGGCTGTTTCACAATTTGAGCAAAAAATTCCAAGCATTCTTGAACAAGCATAGGCACAACATGGGGAAAATGGGTGAGTCACTAATCCAAAACCCATAGTAAAAATAGTTACAATTTAATACAATTTCAATTCAATTTAATAATAAAAACCATTTTTAAAAACTCATGAAGAGAAAACAAGTCATCCCTCATAGGCAACCGAGGTGAAATTTCCATAAACAGTCATTGAGAGAAACAAACCCAAGCGGTGGACCTAATTCAAGGTAAAAAACATAATTCATGAATAAGAATACATTTTGAATTACCTAAACATACATAGGAAATAAAATAGGATAATTTTAAATTAAAGAGAAACCCTCACATGGGAACATGAAAATCTGACATACATAAACTTTTTGACAATTAGCAAAAGGCATGAGAGTACCTACCTCATGGTAGTATAACTCTCCTCGTCCAACGTCGATAACTAATTCTCCATATAATAGAGTATATCTATAAAGGGAGGATAAAATATAAATTATTGATAACTAATTATAGTGAAGAAATAATGATGAAAGGATCAAGAGAAATCGAGAACTCGCCAAGGGGACTCAAATGCATCCAACGGTGTTCAAATCGGAGTTCGAACAACAAATCAAGAGCAAAAATGACCTCCAGCATTGATTTTTGCGATACACAGGTGAGGGGTTCCCTCTATCTAAGGAAAATGAGGCTAATATCTATGTTATACAAAAAAAGTAAGTACAAACCATATACATGAAAATACACGGTGTGTATATGTTATATCATTTTTTCTACTGACTTCCACTTACACGTTATGAGTGAGTCCTGCCAACATCCTAACATAGAGTTTACTAGGATTACACGTTGTGTATCTCATAGTCACGTTGTGAAATAGTACTGAAGCCATTATTTGGAATTTTTTCCTCTTGTTTCTCATGTACAAACTGTAATGAAAAGATTTGGATCTTAAAGGAAGAACCAGGTTCTTAAAACCATTGAATTTTTCACTGGGATTCCTAAGACATCTAGAGGAAAACATTCTATCTGTGTTTTGGTGGATCATCTTATAGAGACTGCACACTTAATTATGATTTGAGAGGATTTATCATTGGATAAACTTTCACAGATATAAATCAGATATGTGGTGAGGTTTCATGGTTTACTACTCTCGACTTTTTCCGATCGAGATCCATGATTCACCTTTATGTTATAGAAAACTCTCCAACATGCTCAGAATATAGAGTTAAAATTCAGCACGTCCTGTCAACCTAAAACCAATGGCCAATCTGAGTAGACTATCTTGGCACGTGCGGACATATTGATAGCATGGTTAGTGGACTTAAAAGGATTATGGAATCAATATCTTACTCTTGTGGATTTCTCTTACAACAACATTTTCCACTCAAACATCCTGATTTCTCCCTAGTAATCCCTTTATGGGATGATTTTTGGAACACCTTCATGATGGGATGAAGTTGGGGAAAAACATTTATGTCCGTAAATCATTCATAAAATGGTGTATATGGTTAAGACCATTAAATAACACATCTAGGATGCTCAGAGTCGATATAAAATCTATGTTTACAATAATTTACAAGACATAGAGTTTGATGTTAGAGATATGTTTTTCCATTGTATATCTCTATGGAAGAGAGTAATGATATTTGGGAATAGGGAAAATCTTAGTCTATGGTACATCAGCCCTTTTGAAATCATTGATCGCATCAGATCAGTGTCTTATTGACAAGCACTCCCACCTAACCTGTCTCAAATACATGATGTATTCCATGTATCCCTCTTGAGAAAGTTCATACCTCACCTCTATCATGTACTCAATGTTGAGGTAGTACCATTTGAGAATGAACTCTCATATGAGGAGAATCTAGTGAAGATATTAGATTATAGAGACAAATTTCTACAGAATAAGGAAATTCATCATGACAATGTATTATTGAGAAACCAAAATTATAAAGAAGCAATGAGGGAACTGGAGGGGGTGATGAAAAAGAGTTACCCTCATCCTTTTTAATGTGGGAAATGAATCATTCAAGGGTAAAATTTCTTAAGGGGAGAAGATTGTAACAACTCAAAATATTATAAGTGAAATATCTATTTTGATTTAATTAAATGCCTTATTTTGTAAAATGGATATAGAAAACACATGCTCTCCATTTGTTTTATTATATCCAATTGTATTTAAATGACCATTATGTATCATTTCCATTGATAATATATATGTTGAATAGTGATAACAAGACTTGTACAAATATTGGGTTTTAAAAAATCCTTTCGACACACACAAAAGAGATGATGGCCTCAACCAGTAGGATCACTCCCTATGAATCCCATTTATCATAGCTTCTAATGGAGATAGAATGTCTTGTATTTTCCCTATACCAATCCCAATATGAGGTCCAAAAATTTAAGCATGATAGAAACTGTTTATGGGAGAAGTTCAAGCTCATTGAGATCACGACCCAAACAATGTTCACTAAACAACCCTTTGAAAGCCCCACCATCACACACCGTATTCTTAGGGAACATATTAGTGTAAAAAAAGGATAAGTATCAAGACCCCATATTTATGATTATGTAAATTATTTTTTATAGAATAATGAATATACTTTTATTTCATTATCATTTTAAAGAAAAACTAATATTTTTGGTTATTATTCCAATTGAATTATGAAATATATTTTGATGAATTAATAAATAATATTTTAGTAAAATATTTCTATTAATTTATTTTTGTTAAATAAAAATGATAATATAATTTTAATGAAGCCAAATGTAATTTATATTATGGTTTAAAAACCGTTTTTGTCAAAACCCATCATTTTTCAATAAATATGGGTTTTTATTATAAGAGGTAAAATTGGAATATTTAATCAATTATTTATATATAATGAATATTATTTTTGGAATCAGGATGTAAAAATTATCCCACATTTAATTTTTCATAATTTATTGATACATTTGAACTTTTAGATAAAAATAAAATTGCATATATATATGGTGTGTTTAATCACATCATAATGGCCAAATAGTGATGTAATATACACTATAAAAGGTATATTAAAACAAATATATGTTTTCCATTTAAAATAACATGATTTTAGATTTTTTGTCCTATTTTATAAATAATTAGATTATTCTCCAAAATGTATAATATATTTTATGATTTTTAGTTCATTTATTTAATAATGTGAATCACCTCCACTTAATCAAGGCTAATATTATAATATCTTCAGCCCATGGCCTTATAAAATAATTTTCCCCCTCTTATTTGGAAAAAACCAATGACAAAAACCATGGGAAGGTTTGTGGTCCTAAATACTTAATTATATATATTCCAAAACCTAAGATTGTAAAATATTAAATAATTCCCCTCTCATTTACTATATAAACCCACCCAAGCTCCCAATTCTCTTCCCAAAAAATACATAGAGCACGTCCTTACTCTATCATCCCTCTCTAGAATCCTCCCAATGCACTATAATCTCTCAATTATCCAATCTTCAAGAATTTAAATTCACACACTAAATTAAGGGTTCCTTCGATTCTAATTTTAATTCATGTTTCATTATATTGATACACCCTTTAATTTTAATTTAAAAATTATGGGGTATGTTTTATCACCTCCCCCATAATTACCTTATTTTGTTTGAATGATTATAGTTCCTTTTAACTCTCATTAATCCCTCCCACATACACCCATTACCATTCTGAAGTTTTATAAGAGTTATTCCATTTTCGATGTTCTTCATGTTTCTTTATTAGGTTATACCTTCAATTTCCAAATTCCTTTTTTGGGAAATTTAATTCACTGACCCTGTTACTATCTATTTCATTTATATATGATTATTTACCACTTTAAATATCATCCACCCTTTTTATGAATTTTTATGTCACACCATTAGGCTGCTAAAATTGTACCATGAATCTACATTCCAAAACAATTGTGTAAGTGAATACTGTACCCGTTCCCTATCATGGGTGTTCAATTTTATACAAATATACCTTTTTATTAATGACTTTAATGTATGTATTACACACACCTTGATCACAGAATATATTATGATGATGAATTAATCCATGAATTATGATCTATGTGGCATACTTAACCATGAGAATGAAATGAAAGTGATGGGTTCAGCCTGAATTATATAGAACTCAAAGGAACTAGGTAATGTTTGGTATCATGATATGACATGTTGGGACTGGGGTTCACCTAATTCCATTATTGGACTTTTTTCACTCTGATTTTTTGTCATTTTATCCTTGACCTATGGTGTAATGCTTTATGTCGTTTCCACATCTCCATGTTATGATTATCAGGCAATATCATGCTGTTTTTTTCATATTTGTTCTATGATCCATTGATATGACTCTTATCTAACATTTATTTTCTTCGTTTTTTTGTTCCATTTTTATTCATTTACTGGGCTTCATATCTCACCCCTTTGTTATGTATGTCCTTAGTTTATCACATGAAATGTTAAGTACTAAGGAATGTTGTGGTCATGTAATGAATGTTTTCAATAATGATGTTGTATCTCATGTTTAAAGTTTTGAAGTACTGTTCCTAATTTCCAAATACACTATACTTATTGACATTTTATGTTTTATTAGGTGTAATTTTATTTCAATAAATAATTTATTAATATAATAAAAATAACTGGGTTGTTATAAGTTATACTTTTTGTGAAATGGTTATAAAAATTATTTATTGTCCACAGGTTAAGATATGATCACATGTTTATGAAATCCATCTCATTTCATGGGTTATGATATTTTTTTTGAGATTCTGGACAATGTATGTATGATTTAATTATGAGATGTGTGAGAACAATATATCCCTCCAATTAATTGTGTATATATTTATATCTCATTAGATAATGAAGGAAATAAAGTTGATGGGCTTGATCAACTTTTTGAATATGGAGAAAACTGATGCACTATGGGAAAATGGGGAAACTAGATCCACTATGGGAAGTTGGGGAAACTTGATACACTATGGGAAGATGTAGAGACTTGATCCAATACATGGAAATAACATTAATTGGGGATGGTGGTGTGTCTCTCCCAGTAGGTGTAGTCCCCACGAAGTTCCATATTACATTTTGGAAATGTGCCATGCCTTATAGGGAATGATATTATATGTTTATGACTCTTCCACACTTTCATATCTTATTCCTATGTTATGATTTTTGGGATCATGATCATAACCCCATTTTGATTCATGTCATATGAAATACCAATCCTTATTACATGATTTTCATTTATGATCTTTGATATGTAGTGTATGATCATCTAATATTATGATCACATTCTCATACCCTTATTCTCATGCTTATTCATACAAAAATCTCTTTATACCCTTAATGAGCATCTGAGATAACCCGTTTTTTATGTTTCCTTCCCCATTTTATGAAGATATGAATTATGTATGATGTGCCTATGAATGATTCTATTCATGATGATCTTACTCGGTGATAATGTAATTCACTTAAGTACCAGTGTTCATGTTTTCATGTTTGAAAAGACACTAAACTAATATAGTCTTTGGCCATCTTTTTGTGTAATTTATTTCAGTATTCGACAGATATAATGTAATGTAAATATTTTAAAAGAGAGGGTATCTATAGTTGGTGTTGGTGAAAAGGTTTAGTTAAACATTGGGAATTAGGATGATAAAAACATAGTGGGAACTCTGAGGGAATGTATGAACATATGACTATGGATAAGGAAAAGTATATGAAAATTTCCTGTAATTTTGGTAAAGGATATAGAGATTGGTTTCATAGAAACACATCTCTATCTATATAGAAAAATTGCATGTGGTCCTTGAATAGATGTACCTAAGAGTAACAAATCTAGGAAGGTGTTTCATTCCAGACTCGAGTGTAACTGGGTACACCACAACATACCATTTTATGCACTTGGTTTGACACTCACAGATGATATTCTTTGTGAATTCACAAACATTTCATGATCCATCATGACAGATTTAAAAATATAGTGACTTTTAATAACCTAGGATAAACATAGGGTGTCATGGACTATAGAAGGTGTCATAATTTAAACAACAAGTAAGTGGTTATTCTTGATTATGTAGTTCCTCACTAGGAATAAAATTTCTTACTCTATGATTTTGGGATCTAGTAAATGGATGGATCCTAAAGGAACCTATTTAATAGTGATTACGATGGAAAATTATCATGAGCATATGAATTATATGGAATTTGGAATGTAAAACCTCCTTTATATTCCCACATATATTTCTCAAGCGATGAATCACATCGAGATTGATAATGGGAAAAGGAGGGAACAGTGTTCTATTAAGTCCTTCATGAAGAAACATCCACCTAATTTAAGCGGGTCTTCACATCCACATGTTTCTAAACACGGCACCAGTACCACTAAAAAGACATTATATGTTCACTAGTGTTTAGAACATGAGAAATTAATTCTATAAGTTTATTAGTTAGAAAGTGAAGAACTCTAGTGGTGGAATCTAATCCAAAATATGAGGAATGAATATGAAATTGAATCAATGGATTGTTATGAGTTCAAGAACATAATATTCAATAATTAATTTCATTGTGTTTTTCATACAAAGATGGGAATGGGTTCCTTGAGTTGAATAAAAAGTATGATGAACATGTAAGTAACTACGAGGATAATTTACCAAGACATGTGGGGCATGATTATAGAATTATCATCCAACCTAAAAAAGTTGATTGGTTTTTAAGTGGCATAAAGACAAGTCTAAGAAGGGTGTTTTCCAAAAAGGGAATTTATAAGCTATTAAGAGATTGTGAAGTGTGCAATCAAAGTTCAAATGGATGTTGGACTTAGGTATACATATCATGGATTCAACAAGAAAAGGAAGATACAGTTAAAAGAATAATATAACAACCATGGAGAGAGGAAGAGGATCCTTATTTATACTTTATATTTGAATGAATAATGGATTTAATTTAAATCTAGGGTTTAATAAGTTTTTTATGTGTGTAAGGGATGTCCATCGGGAAATTTATAGATATATTAATGTAGATAAGTGGGTCAATGGTGAAAATAGAGGAAAAGTGAATTGGAATGAACCCCCCCACACACTTCACTGCATCAAGTGTAAGGAATATGGGAATTATACTAACTAGTTACCAAAACCTTGTGTTGATGATGATGATCAATGACAGTGACTTCTTAACTCGAGGGTCAAGGGGAAATCTGATGTGTTCACAAATTCTAATGAGGGTTTGATAAGAACATGGTGAAATATACACATACCATCCACTATAGAATAGCTAATGTCTTATTTGATTAAGGATATACCCACTATTTCATATATAAATAATTTTCAAAGGGTATGAAGATTCCACCAAAATGAATAGATGTAGAATCATTAGTACAAACCTATAATGGTATAATTATTTCATAACTAATATATGATTCATCTCTAGTTGATGTTTGTGGAAATATACATCTTAAAAATATTTTCATTCTTCCCCTGGTTTTATTCATAGTCATCTTAGTCATGGATTTGATTTTTCTAAAAAAATCCCACATCAATTTTCATGGAAAGAAACAAACGTTTGATATTTTGAACCTACCTATGATTGTTGATCAATGTGATGATATGTATTGACTTCCCATTGAGATTACATCCATTTTATGGGTCTTAAATACCATTTAGAAGGTGTACCTACCAAACATAGTTGGGAAGAAAATCGACATTGATTATATGCTTATTGTTTAGTAATTTTTGGATGTATTCCAAAAAGAGTTAGATTTACTCCCACCGAAATTGGAATTTTATTTCTTGATAGAACTCATACTTACTTCAACACCAATTTCAAAGACTCCCTATATAATTTACCCAATTGAGATGAAAGATGTTATGTAGATACTCTTAGAAAACCTTGATAAAGAATTGATTTGTTCAACTGTTTCACCTTGAGGTGAAAATCACTTCTTTTTGAAAAATAAATATGTATACATGTGATTCCCCAGTGATTATCAGGAGTTGAACATGATCATGATCAAGAACAAGTGTCTACTTCCTTGTATTGATGGAATGTTTGATCAACTTCATGTAGCTCAATACTTTTTCAAGAATGATCTTCATTTTTGATATCATCTATTTTGGGTCAAAAAGATGATATACACAAGATAGTTTTTCATACAATGTATGAAAACTATTATTGATTCAATAAGGTTTTCCATATGACTTTTCAATTCCTTCATACTTGGGGGAGAGTTTTTAGTCAATAAGGTTTCCTTATGACTTTACAATTCCTTATTGTTTTGAAAATCATAAACACCTTATCTCAAGGAAAACCTCTTTTCAACCTATGATTTACTTCTATAAGGAAAAATTTTCTTCCACAAGGAAATCTATATTTATCATGTATTCATTGTTCATATCACAATTTTTTCTATGAGTAAAGTATGGTTTGTAACAAAAACCTTGGAATCCTATAAATACCTAGATATGAAGCATTATTTTTTAGGAATCAAATTCTCATAATTCTGATTATGAACTCTTCTGAGTTCTGACTTCGAATTCTGATTACGAATTCTGGTTACGAACTCTTATGAGTTCTGACTCCGAATTCTGAATACGAATTTTGATTATGGACTCTTCAGATAGCTGACATTGAATTCTGAAGTTCTGACTCTGAATTATGAATACGAATTATGGTTACGAACTTTTCCAATTTCTGACTCTGAGTTCTCTGAATACAGACTCTGAACTATTATGAGTTCTAACTCCGAATTCTCATGAACTCGTACTTTGAAATTTTTATGTTCTGGTTCCGAATTCTTGTGAATTCAGATTCCAAATTTCCTTGAAATTCTAACTTCAGAATTCTATAGGGTTCAGGTTCCGAATTCCTAGAAAACAGAATCCGAATATCATTGTGTTATAGACTCTGAATTCAATTTTGGTTAGACTCTGAAATTTAATTTTCTTACATTCCGAATATTGGATTTTAGTTATATAACCATATTTTTGCATACACATGTTTTTTTATCAAATGATGTCATGCATTCAATTACTACCTAACTGTTGTATGAGTGAAACATGTACAGGTCCTTCCAAAATTGAAGGGAAAACATGACCGTTGGAAGAGGGAGTTGACCGTTGAAGTTGTGCCTATAAATAGAAGCTCATTTGAAAGAGCTCACAACTTTGAAAAACTATTCTATGACTCTAGAGATTACAAGCTGTTGAAGTGATTTCTAGAGAGAAAATTGCATTGCTTTGTGCGTACTTAACTTTTGGTTCATATTTTCTTTGTGTGACTTTGATTGTTGCTATGTACAATCGAGGGCTTCTGAGGACACGAAGACATAGGTTCTGACTACCTTGACATTGAGCGATTTCTTGCTAAGGAAGAAAGAGGTGCCGACACTACTACAAAAATAGGTAAGGGAAGCTCCCCCTTATATCATCGCTAAGAAAAACTGCTGATAAAGGTTACCCTATATCAGCTCTACAGTTTTAGCGCTGATACAGGGAAACCTTTATCAGTGCTAAATAAGCGCTGATAAAACAACCCTTTATCAGTGCTAGAAAAGCACTGAAAAAGACTCTCTGTATCAGCGATTTTTTAGCGCTGATAAAGGCAGTCTTTATCAGCGCTTTGTTAGCACTGATGAAACCTTAGTCCATTTATTTATAAAGTCGGTCACATAGTGCCCTCGTTTTATCAAGACCTAAAGCTCCCGTAGTACTGGAACCCTACGAATCCCCTCTACCACCCCCTGAGTTCTCGTTGTTAGACCTCTGCCACCCTCACTTCTATTTTCCAGTCTTCCACCACCCGTAATGCCACTTCAGTTTGCCGTTCCTCTACCGCACGCAATGCCCCTTCGGTTTGCCGAACCTCCGCCGCCCACAATGCCTGGATTCTTGTTGCCGGACCTCCGCCACCCTCAGTTCACGTTGCCGGACCACCGCCGCAAGCAACTTCCTCTTTGGATTGTCGGACCTCCGCCGCCCACAATTCCCGGACCTCCCTTTAAGGCATGCTTTCCAAATATTTTTTTAATATTCTTCTTGTTTTTTGTTGAATCATTTATTTTGGTTAAATATTTATGGTTATGGTGTTTAATTTCATCCTTAGGGCCTTTCCTTAGTTCAGTATGTGGTTTCATTCTGATTTTGTGATGATATCAAGAAATACGCAAGTTGTTCCGTTATTTGACATAGTTTAGGTGTTTAATATGATTTATTTTGTTCTAAAATGGATTTATAAATTTTCTAGTTTGTGGAAAACATGTTTTAAATTTTTTTTGTTGTGCGTAAGGGTTTGATAATGACTTGACTACTTTAAATGGTTGTTTTTCATGTGTGTTTCTATTATTGGAAGTGTGATTGTATAAAATAGATAAAATTTTATATAGTGGGTGGAATTGAGCACAATGGAATCCTAGTTATCTTGGTGGGTAGACTAGGTCTAGTATATTAGGTGAATTAGTCAAGACGATGATTGGTGTTCTTTATAAGGATATACATAACAACACTAAATAAACATTCATGTGCTAGGGATTGGAGGCTCAAATAGGACCTTCATGGCTAAGAGATATAATCACCAAGAATATGAGGATCCTAGGACCCTAGTAACCCTAATAACATAGAGATTTTCTATAGTGATCATACTATTCTTACCCTTATCTTGTCACATTTACTATCTATTTTATATCAAAGAATGTTTTATTTAATTTGTATCTTCCTTTTTCTTAAAAAATAACACATTAATGTTTATCATAATTTCATTACATGGAATATATTTTTGTTGTGTCCTACTAGGTATGTTGGCCCACACCTTATATACACACTCAGGTTTATGTAGACCTTCTTTTTTTTACCCAGTTAATGGAAAGGCTCCTTTGGTAGTGATGGTGCATATATGTTCTAGTAGTTCCCCTTTTGGTAACTGTTATTGGTTGTGGAATGAGGATATTGACCCTCATGTTTCATGGAGGCTTGGTTGTAGTGTTGGTTCCCTTACCTTTTTTGGTTATTTTTGTTTTGGTTGAAATTGTTAAATGCTTATCCCCTATTGCAGTGTTATCTTTTGGTCTATTATATTGTAAAATTTGGTTATGATATGGTGTTTGATTATTATGTAATATTTATGGTTCTGTACATGAAAAAACCATTCCCAAATGTGTTACTCAATGCCTAGGAACTAGTTACAACCCTTGAGGATTGGTAATTTCCTTTGGACCTTCCCACAAGTTGGGTCAGGTTTCGAGTGGGATGACAACCTGGCCTAGTTCATGACAAGAAGTCTACACCATAGTATGGTTGTCTAAATCTTTTCTGTACCATGTCCATGGGAGGTTGCAACATGGTATCTTTTTTATAGTCTTAAATTCCATGATCCCCATTTTATATTCTTTTTTCTCCTACACAACTCTCAATTGAAATCTTGATTCTTTAAGGATAAGAAGAGTAATTTTAACTCCTCCAAACTCCCTTCTTCTCATATAGATGCTCCAGTGGATGCGTTTGGTTTGTCTCTGATAAGGGGATCTCTCATCGATTGGAAATCCTCTATCTCCTCTTATATCCACATTATAGAGTGATAGATCTTCATCTTTTTAGTGAATCTAATATTCTTTTTTATGAATTTTGATTATAGGTTAGACTACTTGTTCTTTTTATAAGGAAGTGTTTCTCTTCTACGGTATTTGGAAGTCTTGTTTTGTGTACTTGAACCGTAAATACTAATATTTTAGATTCAAATAGGATGAAGATGAATAAATATTGGATAGATGCTAATCATTTAACAATAGAGTACGAGAACAGAGTGAAAGAGTTCATCAAGTTTGCAAAGGATCATGCAAAGGATCCTTCTCAAATCCTTTGTCCGTGTTTATGTTGTTATTATTATAGAGTACTTACTCCAGAGGAGTTAGAAGAACATTTTTTATGTCACAGAATAGATCGGAGTTATAAATGTTGGAATAAACATGGAGAAAATGAGAATGTAGCGACTATCTGGGATAAAACTGTGTTTTATGGATCGTCAGATAAGAATAAAAATATGGATAATGAAGAAGATCGTATGGAGGATGTGATTACAGATGTCATTGATGATGAAGATCGTATTGAGGAAATGACAAAGGCAATTAAAGATGAACTCCGTGATTTCCCAAAATTGTTTGAGAAGATAAAGAGTTGTGTAAAGACGCCATTGTATGATGCTTGCACTAAGTATACAACATTGTTAGTTGTACTGAAGTTGTTTAAATTGAAAGCAGGAAATAGATGGAGTGATGTCAGTTTTACGGAACTACTTGCTCTCTTGAAGGACATGATCCCAGAAGATAATGAGCTCCCAAGCCGGACATATGAAGCTAGAAGAATGCTATGCTTGATGGGAATAATTTCTGAAAGAATACATGCCTACCCGAAAGACATTATATTGTTTCTCAAGGAGAAAAAATAACTTACAGAATGCCCAAAGTGTCGTTCTTCTCGATACAAGAAAGATAAATCCAATCCTACGAAAGTTTTATGGTACTTTCCAATCATTCCAAGGTTTAGGCATCTATATGGAAGTGAAGAAACTGCAAGACAATTGTCGTGGCATGCAGATAAAAGATATAAATATGGGTTATTACGTCATCCAACCAACTCTCCTCAATAGAAGAAAATTGATCATGAATATCCTAAATTTGGAAAAGATCCGAGAAACCTTCGTCTTACGTTATCTACAGATGGAGTGAATACTTTTGGTTTTCAAGCCTGCACTCATAGTACATGGCCTGTTATGTTGGTAAATTAAAACTTGCCACCCTAGCTATGCATGAAGCGGAAATTCATCATGTTATCTATGCTTATATCAGGACCAAAACAACCTGGTAATGATATTGATGTTTATATGGGTCCTTTGATCGAGGATTTGAAGTTATTGTGGGACTCAGGTGTAATGTTGTAGGATGATTATAAAAGTGAATACTTCACGTTGAGAGCGATGTTGTATGGGAAAATAAATGATTTCCCTACTTATGGAAATTTTTCAGGCTATATAATTAACGGAACTCAAGGGTGTCCCATGTGTGAAGAAGATACAGAATCAATTAGGTTGAAACATTCATCGAAATCTGTGTTTCTAGGACATTGTAGATTTCTACCTCATCGGCATAAGTACCGATCTTGGATGACATCATTCAATGGAAGCTCAGAAAAATGCCCAACACCGTCTCTACTAATAGGTGATCAGCTATTTGATAAATTAAAAGATCTGAACACTGTTTTTGGTAAACCATTTTCGAAAAACCTTACGAAAATCGGTTGAAAAAAGAGATCAGTTTTTTTTTGAATTACCATACTGGAATTGTTTGTACATCAGACATTTTATTAGTGTGATGCATGTGAAAAAAAATGTATGTGACAATGTTATCATAGCGTTGCTAAATGCCCCTGAAAAAAAAATGGAATTAAGGCAAGGTTGGACATGGTTGACATGGGAATACGAGAAGAGTTGTCTCCCGTGAAGGGAGAAAATCAAATGTTTCTTACTCTAGCTGCTTATAATCTTTCTAGGGCCGAGAGATATCAGTTTTGAAAATTCTTCAATGATGTAAAGGTTCTAGAGGGGTACTCATCAAATATCAAGAACATTGTTTCAATGAATTATTTTAAGTTAAAATGTTTGAAATCACATGATTTCCATGTTTTGATGCAAGATCTAATTCCTATAGCTTTACATTGCATTTTCTCAAGAATGTTTGTCATACGTTAACCAAACTTTGTTTCTTTTTCAAATCTATATGTATCAAAGTTTTAGACTCGGGGAAATTTACAGCTATGGAAAAATTAATTTTCATCATATTATGTGAATTAGAAATGTTCTTTCCGCCAACATTATTTGATATGATGGTTCATTTGATGATTCACTTGGTGAGAGAGATTCAACTCTGTGGTCCTGTGCACTATAGATGGATGTATCCTATTGAACAGTATATGAAAATTTTGAAAGGGTATGTCAAAAATAGAAGTCAGCCAGAGGGTTGTATAGTGGAGCGATATATTGTTGGGGAAGCCATTGAATTTTTTACTGAATACCTATCTGATGTAGAAAGCATTGGTCTCCTGAAATCTCGTCACACTAGACACATTGAGGGTGAGGGAATTTCTGGAAGAGAAGTTATGACAATCAGTATTACAGATCGGGAGAAGGCTCATCTTTATGTTTTTCATAATAGTTGGGAGATTTCTCCATATATTGAAACTCACAAAGAAATTATTAGGCAGTTGAATCCATCGAGGGATGAAAATGGTTATCAGATACACATAATCAGCACTTTAGAGGATGGTTTCAGGACCATATTTTTAAGCAGTTGGATGAAAATCCAAATTCATTTTCAGAACGACTTCGATGGATAGCCATTGGACTAAGTGTGTATGTATTATCTTATAGTGGTTATGTAATTAATGGTTATACATTCTATAAAGATGAACATTATGAGGATAGTACCATGAAAAATAGTGTATTTACACTAGTGGCTGAAGTGATGCATGTTTTTGGTATTAAGGACAGAAATCCAATTTATGCAAATATGCCATACTTTGGCATTATCAAACTAATATGGGAGTTGGATTATACGACCTTACAATTACCGATTTTTCAATGAAAATGGATTGATAACAACAGTGGTGTAAAAATAGATGAATGAGGATTTGTGAATGTTGATTTTAGTAAAGAAGGGTACAAAGAAGAACAGTTTATAATGGAATCACAAGCAGTACAAGTTTTTTATGTTCCAGATCCCCCAAACTGAAAGTGGTCGATTATTCTGTTGTCATCCAAAACTACTAAAGGATCTCATGAAAAGTTTGTTGAGGATGATCCTTTTAGTGGTACTTCTCAATCATTTCAGAGTGGTCCCAATGCAGATGATGATTTTTATATTAGAGGAGACCACAATGAAGGGATTTGGATAGTCGATAGAGATGTCATATCCTTTCAACCTTTGAAAAGAAGAAATAAAGTTCAATAAACAGGTTATATTTTATTTGTAATATAGATCTTGTTATCTCATGTTATTATCTTATCATTACTGAATTTATGTAATCTGAATTAACTGTTCAACCAATTTTGCAGATAATGACTTATGCACATTATTGTGCTCCTAACCTTGAGGCTGAACAAGTCTCTCAAGCAGCTACAACTACTCCTGTATCTCATGCTGCTGCTTTTGTTTCTCCTACTACGGCTGCTGTTGCTCCTGATGCTCCTCCTGTTGCGGCTCCTACTGCTCCTACTGCTGCTCCTACTGTTGTGGCTCCTACTGCTCTTACTGTTGAGGTCCAAAAACCATCAGCACATGACTTTGATACCATTCTAGATGAACATATAGATGGTGTTGATATCTATGAAATGGGTGGGAATGAAGGACCGACATCGCAGAAAACACAGGTGCATCGTAGTTTGGCGGTGTTAGCCAAAATGCTTAAGGCGAAAAGAAAAGACATCAAATTTGAAGTCGGATAGAATGCACGAGTCCAACATGTGAATCCCAACAAGGCTATGTTTAACATCTACATTGGAGTTGTCACTCGACAATGCATGCCGATTGACATAGATTCATGGCACCATGTTCTGTCTGGGCTGATGGCTGTGATCTGGGAAGAAATCACGGTAACATTATCAATTTATTTCCTTAATTTACTAGAAAATAAAATAATTAATCAATGTCTTACTCTTCTCAATATCTAGTAGAGTACACTTATAGTAGACAATTAACACCACTATTATGTACTAAGGCTTGCAGAAAAGATTCATCGAGGTTTTCACACTATTTTAACAAGATGTCACCTGAAAGATTCTAAAGGTAAAATAAACCCACACCCACCCATTGTCTATGCTCACCTGATATCTCAAGAAGCATGGGATGCATTTATTGGCCATCGTGGGGATGAGAAGTTTCAACTACATTGTGGGTGATAATAAGTTTTTTGAGGATACCTGTATTCATCAATTTGATTATCAATATTTCATTTATGAAACAGAAACTCTGTACTGAAAATAAGGAACGTGCATCAAAACCAACATACCCCTATCATAAAGCAAGGATGGGGTATGCTTCATTAGAAAAGAAAATGGTACGTATTTTAAATTTACAGTAATATTGTTAGGTGCCAATAAACAACATCATAATTATCTTTATATGTTTATATGTAGATTGATGAGTCTAAAATAAAATGCTCTTCCATCCCACATCATGTGCTATAGAAGGAGGCACGTGTGAACAAAGAAGGGATGTTAGTAGATGAAAGCACACAGAAAGTGTCAGAAATATGTGTTAGTATGACATGATAATAAAAAAATTTGTCTACAATTTCTATTATATAAAAATAATTAGTTATTTTCCTATATCCGTCAGTCACATGAATCAGCTACTCCTGTAGCTGATACGGACCTATTATCAACGACTTTGAAGCAGCCAAAAAAATACGGTCGTGTTAGAGGTGCAGGGTTTGGGGTGACACCCCGAGTATATTTTGAGAAGAAGAAAATAATGGATGATATAGATGAAAAATTGGAACAAATGAGAGAAAAAATTGCAACCCTTGAAGAACAATTGCAATGGCAGGGGGAGTTGCTAGAAACTTTTATGGGTGGGAAGCAAAGGGAAGACACAACTCAGGAACAACCGCCACATGAACATCCCTCCCCACCCCCACCATCTTTGAGGCGAGCCATAGTCTAACTGTGGTAATAAATATTCTAATAATTGTTCCCATGAAATATGAATTAGACAAACACTGATAATTTTTCTATACTGATCTTCTACAGGGTGATAATGATTGTGATTTATATCTGTCAACACCCACCTATCACCTTTTAGTGAGGGCTACAGTGTTCAATATCCCAGATGCCACACTGCATAATAGACCACTTCTGAAAGATCATCTAAAAGTGATGATTACTGTAGCTCATGAGCCAAATGCAGAGCTACCTATTTCACTTGATGACGATGATGTTCATACGGTCGAAAAGGCTATTGGGAAATTCATTGCATGGCCATCACAACTTGTAAGAGTACATGCGGACAAAGAGGTATTTATTTCCTTTTCTTTTCAAGATAAACCCTTAAAAATTAATGAAAAAATATTCTAAACCAATGATTGTTGTTATAGATGGAGAAAGGGAAGAGGGTGACAAATGTCGGCTCAAAACCATCTAAAGGATTGAACAACCGATCCCAAAGAGCTACTGAAAGCACAATAACACCACATGTTCTCTATCCACATTTACTAACATTGAAGACTCATGTGGATATGAAGCTAAAAGATGGAAATAGTCATATTGTGGTTTTCGAAGAGAATATATACGGAGAGGAAAGTCAAGATTTTGTTGATACTGAAAATGTAAATGAAATTCTTGAAAACGGTTGGCCAGGAATCACAATTGTAAATGTATATATGTAGTATGTTTCCATGAATTGATTTTCTAAAAGCTAATCTAAGGTGAAAATTATGACTAAATGCATTTTATATTGTTGAAAGACTCATTTATGAAAAATAGTTGAAGGATTTTTCCCATGAGCCAAGATTTGGACTGGTTAGTCCTCATATCACATCAACACACCTAACAAAAATAGAGCCATTGAAAAGGGATGCAATAGTGAATGGCTTCCGAAAACATTTGAATGCAATATTACAGATGACAGACTTTTCCTAATACCAACCATGCAGGGGTAATACTCTACGATTAAAGCATATTAATTATATTTTCACATCTTTTATTACTTATTCCTTTTTGTGTTTTTAGGAAACATTGGTTTCTAATTGCGGTGAACTTGGATACTCCGAAGTTTTATTTTCTGTATTCAAAGCAAGGATATCCATCAAACCGAACACATATGATGGAGTTTGTGAATCTGTAAGACACTACATCTTACGTTTTAGGTCTAAACATCAAGTAATATAATTTATATTATCTTTTATTGAGTATTCTATTATGATAGGGCGGTGTATCATTATCATCTAAAAAAAGGAATGAGGACAGGGGCTAAGCATAGGGAGGCGAGCAAGTATTACATCTGGACAAATATCAGGGTATATATAATAAAATTTCACTATCCAAACACATCTCAACACAAGTTAGTTATTCTCCTAATGATAAATTTTTTTGAAGTGTCCAAAAAAAATGATAATGATTGAGGTTATTATGTTTGTAAATTTATGAAAGAGATCATTTTCATCAGCAAACTAGCATCCCTAAAGAGGTATTTTAAAAAACAACTACTAGTTCGTTTATGTTATTTATTAATTCTTTATTTTTTTATTTTGAAGTACTACTCTGACTGCCAAAAATCCTCATACTCACAAGACGATATATATGTGTTCAGAAACGAGTGGTCTGTATACCTGATGGCCAATTGTACACAAATACAATGAGGACCAGACTTGGGGACATGTATAATTGGTGGTCAATTTTTAGAGGGGTTAAGGGGATAAAAAGATGAAACATTTTTGTATGTAAATGTTCGTAGGAAAATTGTAATTGTTATTAAATAAAGAATCCTTTCCCTAATGGGTCATTTTACCATTTTAATAGATGATATGAACCAGCAACATGCAAGAATGCTGAACCACTCAAAGGGTCTCTCTTTTGTTTAAAATGGACACAATTTTAATTGAAAACAAAAACTGACATTTGAAAATATGACCAAATGCATTTGGATTTCCTTGATATATTATAAGAACGATCCAAGGGTCCTTGGTGACCTATATGAGTCAATCGCGCCTCAATCCGAGGCACAATGTGACCACTATCTCTAAAAGGGTCTCTCTTTTGTTTAAAATGGACCCGATTTTAAGTGAAAACAACAACTGAACTACGGAAATCTAAACAAACACATTTGTATTGATTATTCTTTTATAAGAACAATCCAAGGGTCCTTTTGGATGTGTAAGAGTCATCCCCACCTCAATTCGAGGCACGGTGTGCCCGCTATCACTCAAAGGGTCTGTCTTTTGTTTAAAATGGAAACAATTTTAAGCGAAAACAAAAACTGACCTACGGAAATCCAACAAAACGCATTCGGATTGCCTTGATCTTTTATAAGAAAGATACAAGGATCCTTGGTGACATGTACGATTCAACCGCGCCTCAATATGAGGCACTGTGTGGCCGGTAACACTCAAAGGGTCTCTCTTTTGTTTAAAATGGACACGATTTTAAGTGAAAACAACAATTGACCAGCAGAAATCTGACCAAACGCATTTATATTGCATTTATCTTTTATAATAATGATCAAATGTACTTGGTGACGTGGAAAAGTCATCCTCACCTCAATTCGAGGCACGTTGTGGCCGGTTACACTCAAAGGGTCTCTCTTTTGTTTAAAATGGACACGATTTTAAGTGAAAACAACAACTGACCTACGAAAATCTGACCAAACGCATTCGGATTGCCTTGATATTTTATAAGAACAATCCAAGGGTCCTTGGTGACTTGTAAGAGTCATCCCTGCCTTAATCCGAGGCATGGTGTGGCCGGTAACACTCAAAGGGTCTCTCTTTTGTTAAAAATGGAAACGATTTTAAGAGAAAACAACAACTGACCTAAATAAATCAGACCAAACACATTTAGATTGCCTTGATATTTTATAATAATGATCCAAGGGTCCTTGGTGACATGTAAGAGTCATCCAAACCTCAATCCGAGGCACGGTGTGTCCGGTAACACTCAAAGGGTCTCTCTTTTGTTTAAAATGGACACGATTTTAAGTGAAAACGACAACTAACTGACGGAAATCCGACCAAATGCATTCGGATTGCCTTGATATTTTATAAGAACGACCCAGGGGTCCTTGGTAACGTGTAAGATTCAACCGAACCTCAATCCGAGGCACTGTGTGACCGCTATCACTCAAAGGGTCTCTCTTTTGTTTAAAATTGACATAATTATAAGTGAAAACAACAACTGACCTACGGAAATATGACCAAACACATTCAGATTTCCTTGATATTTTATAAGAACAATACAAGGGTCCTTGGTGACATGTATGAGTCAACCGCGCCTCAATCTGAGGCACGGTGTGACTGCTACCACTCAAAGGGTCCCTCTTTTGTTTAAAATAGACACGATTTTAAGTGAAAACAATAACTGACCTGCGGAATTCTGACCAAACGCATTTGTGTGGTCTTAATATTTTATAAGAACGATACAAGGGTACTTGGTGACGTGTAAGAGTCATCCCTGCCTCAATACGAGGAACTTTGTGTCCAGTAACACTCAAAGTGTATCTCTTTTGTTTAAAATGGACACAATTTTAAGTGAAAACAACAACTGACCTACATAAATCCAACCAAACGCATTCAGATTGCCTTTATATTTTATAAGAAATATCCAAGAGTCCTTGTTGATGTGTAAAAGTCATCCCCGCCTCAATCCAAGCCACGGTGTGGCCGGTAACACTCAAAGGGTATCTCTTTTGTTTAAAATAGACACGATTTTAAGTGAAAACAACAACTGACCTACGAAAATCTGACCAAATGCATTCAGATTTCCCTGATCTTTTATAAGAACCATATATGTGCTGGCCATATATTATTACATAGTTAGACCCCATTTTTGTTCCATGTTCATGTAGTAGTACATGAATAGAATGCTATTGTACATATGTTATGTTAAAGTATATATATTGGATGGATATTTTGGAGTATACACCGTTTACTCAAGGTACATGTCCTGTACTATTCCCTTATTACACATTTGAGGATTCAGGGTGATTTTTCACCCTAGATTTATAATTGTGAAAAATTGGAGTCCATATTTAGTATTTTTCTATGTAGATCTTGATGGTGTAATTGTTAAATTATTTTTAGTACTTTTAAGAGGAGATTCAAGGGAATCAATTTATGATTGAGCCTTTTTCCACTATTAATTGAATATGATGGTATCTTAGGAGTGAGACTTGGTATTATAACCAGAAGAGGGTCATGAGAATGGTTGGAGGAAATGGAATGGGATTTCCAAGTTCCTATAATAGAGTATCTTGGGACAACCCCAAGAAAAAGGGACTTGGTTGTGACTTGAGGAGGTAGATAGGATGGGTGTTCAATTCAACATAGATTAACTTATGAAGGAAATGGACTTGAGGTTATCTCCATTATGACAATATCCATATTTGTCTTGTGAGTATCGGATATATTATAGATTGGGTTGTGGGATGTTTTACCACCAAGATATTGACATTGGCCCAATGGTTATTATTAAGATCAAGGACCCCAAATAGGGTTACTTGTTATATTATGACTTAGTGGACCCTTGTAGGTTCAATAATAACTTGTTGTCCCTAGTGAGAATGCATCCATGGGAATGGGTAAATTCAATTATGGGTATTTATTAGGTACTAGAGTCAATGTGTTGAGCTTGTTAGTGTTGTAACCACATGGGTCACACTCTTGAGAGTCTATCCATGTTGTCAGGGTGGATTTTTCATATGAACACTCATAATATATATATATATATATATATATATATATTTATATAGGATTGATATATAGTAATGGATATGAGTTTTTATGAATTAATGGAAATTCTCATAGAGTATTAGTGATTTTGGATAGGTTTATATGTGTTTGAGTCTTGTTTTTTAGAGTGATTCTTTATGTGATATCTTATAAAGGGAATTTAAATGGGGGTCATGGAATGTGATCTATCAGGGGCCTCATATATATCAAGTCATGGTTGGCCTAGAATACTAGTGTGATCATGTGTTTGGGTCTATGATACTTATGGACTTATATCTGGATGAAAATTCTCCCATATGGGAGGGTGGATATGCTAATGGGTCTTATTCCTTAAATGAGAATACTCTCATAGGGGAGGGATGGGATGTATATAGGTATTATTCCCCAGATGAGAATACAACCATAAGAGTGGGATGAGATTCTTATCGGGAATATTCACTAAATGAAAATAATCCCATAGGGGGGGCTGAGATGATTATATAGATTATGCCTCGAATGAGAATAGACCCATCTTGGAGGGTTGATATGCTTCTAGGGATTATTATTTGGATGATAATACTCCCATATGGTAAATAATATATGCTTCTTAGTATTATTCCCTAAATAAGGGTACTCTCATAGTATAGGGATGTGATCCTTGTAGGTTTTATGCCTCAGAATTGGAAGAACATATATCGGTGGTCTGAGATACTGTTGAGGGTATTCCATGGATGAGAAAACTCTCATAAGTGGATTTCCATGATGGATTATAAATAAAACTCACATATTGAAGGTCAATGAAAATTATGTATATAGTGGGGACACCATGGTATATTATATGTTTTGTGTGGTTCCTATGATGTACTCAGAGAAACCCAAACATTGGATGCAGTAGGTATGGTTGATTGAGATTTAATACTTGAGGATCAATGTGTCTTGATGTACATGGGGTAGGACTTAGTCAAACTATATTTTTATAATATCGACACGATCCTTGTGACATGCTTGGTAAAATTTCAGCACTTGGAAAATTAATTTTGGTTTAATCATGGTCATGGATTTGAGGATCAATGATGATTTTTTTATTAGTATTATTCCAATTATTTCTCAACTAGGTTGTGCATATTGCCTGATCATGCACTTACAATAGCCTATTGCAGGTTTAATACTGGGGGTTTATTAATGAGATTCACCCCCAAGTATGTGAACCTCAATGTGTGTACAAAACTTATAACTTCATTGAGGTTGAGAACATGATGCATAGTGGATAGAGAAAAGTCCAATGATTTATGTATTGATAAAACACACCCATGTGGAGCCTTAGGATTGAACTGGAGTAGGATTATAAGCTTTTAGTGAATGGTTATATTGTAAATATCATATTTTTTTAGAATTATTTTACTTTTATTTATTTTATTCATTCATGTATGTGTTTTTGACCCGGTGGATAGCCAATTGATGTGTATAGAATGACCATTTGAGTTGAATCTGAAATTTCATTTAATTATAGTATGTTTAGTTTAATTATTCAATTTACTCTATTGTGTACGATGAATGGTCATTTTATTTTTATTGTTCACTCTAATAGGGATGTATTGTATCCTTGGACACCAATCCACCCCCTGGACACCAATCCACCCCGTGGACATCCCCACCCCCTACAAACCCCCCCCCCCCCCCCCCCCCGACTCCTTGGACACTAGCCCACCCCCTAGAAAGCCCCCCAGACACACCCTACCCCCCTAGGATAGCCACCCCAAACCCTTGAACAGCCCCCAAACCCCCTGAATTATAAATGGAATTCATTATGTACTTAATTAACTTATGAATTATGTGTTTATGGTGTACGAGTATACTTGTTGTTCGTGTATACTTGGTCTAATTAGCTTATGATTTATGAGCTAATTGTGTATGTGTATACTTGCTTTAATTAGCTTATTGAGATGCTGATTTTTTTTGCAGGTGTTCGGGTGTGCTGCTGCAGATTTATGGTAGTAGTAGAGAGGGTATTTACCAGCGCTCTTTTAGTGCTGATAAATCGTGCTTTTATCAGTGCTAAAAAGTGATGATAAACTACACCTTTATCAGCGCTAAAAAAGCGCTGAAAAAAGATGACTTTATCAGTGCTAAAGGAGAGCTGATAAAACACTCATTTATCAGCACTCATTTAGCGCTTATAAAGGGTTGTTTTATCAAGGCTTAGTAAGCACTGATAAAGGGTTACCCCTTTATCAGTGTCGATCTTTACAACACTTTTTTAGCGCTGTTAAAGCCCGTTTTTAGCGCAGTTAATTCCCGTATTTGTAGTAGTGAGACTACCTTGAAGCTGAAGGCTTACAGGGATAGCAAGACAAACACAGATCTTCGTATCGAGGGCTTACCCTGGTGTGGGTAAGACATAATTTCTTGAAAGTATAAATCAAGACACCTTTATCCAAGGTTTTTGGATACCCTTCCCTTAGGGGGAAAGGATTTACTACTTGTTACTAGTTTGTTTCAAGTTTTCCGCTGCATTTGTATTGTTGAGGAAAGTATAACTATCTTATACTTCCTTATACTTGTACTCTGATTTGGATAGATTCTATATGCTTTAAGGTAGAATATTCATCACTATAACCTTTCATTATGTTTCATTTCCAGAACCGTGTTTTATGGAATTACTTTCTCAGAGTCATATTTCCAGAATCAAGTAAGTGTGTAGAACTAGAGGTTTTGTGAATTAACTTGTTTAACCCTGTTTAACATAATCATCTTTAAAATTTACAAAGGAATTTTTTTAAGTATAAAATTCACCCCCTCTTGTATATTGAGCATAATTAGATACTCCATATAATATCTCTTTTAGTTCGATCCTACATTTGGTATTATAGAGTATATTATACTCACATACCATCTCAACAATTGATATATGACCATTGGTTCAATTTGAATTAATCTAATGATTAGATTCAGAAGGGAATTCATTTCATTTTTTCTTAGAGATACTCTTGTTCTATATTTTCCTTGCTTAGAAATATTTTCCTTGTTTACAGATTTTTTCTATTAAGAATTTTTTTGGAATGATTTTTCTATTAGATGGCAGGAATCATTGATGGTTCCATAGAAAATCTCAATCCAACTATACCACCTATTTTTTAGGGAAATGATTATGAGTACTAGATAGATTTCATGAAGACATTAATTATCAATACTAGAGTTGATAATTTTTTTATTCTTACTAAAGGATATTAAATCCCAAACAAGGAAGTTAGTACCTTCACCAATCAAGAAAAGAAAAAATATCAACTGAATTATAAGGTACACAATACTTTGCCTTGTTCTATGAATAGAAACATATATAGCCAAATTTCATCTTGTGAAGTAGAAAATTTTATTTGGAAGAAACTTGAAGTTACTCACTTTGGAACATACAAAGTTATTGAAACAAGTAGATCCATGATCAGAGATTAATATCATGGATTTAACATTCCTTATAGAGAACCCATGTGTAAGGTGAAATGAAGATTCATGACTATTGTGAATAGTTTACAATCCATGGGTGAGAAAGGATTAGACGATGAAGCTATTATTGATAAGATCATAGACATCATGCACAATGAATGGGAATACAATAGGTTATCTATAAATGAGAACAAAAAGGTTACTCAGATTTCCTTAGATGAGCTGTTTGGAACTCTTCTTCAGCATGAGACTAGAATGAAGAGAGATTTTTATAATGTAAAGAAGAAGAATGGGAATGGAAATGCTGCTTTTACTACAACTTCAAATAATATGAAAGCTAAGACTACTGAGAGAGTTACTAGATCCAAGTCTGAGAATGTTGTTATCCAATCTGAATCCAATGGAAGTGAATCCTCAGAGAATGAGTTATAAAATCTTTCTCGAAGGATGAACAAGATAGCTGGACATAAGAACTTTCAATCTAGACACAAGAATAAAGAAAGGAAAGATTGTAATGATTCAGAAGTTACTTGTTATGAATGTAAGAGAGATGGATACATAATACTCGATTATCCTATGCTTAAGAGAAAAGAAAGAGAGGAAAATCATTATGAGAGAAATGGAAAGATGTATTACAAGGCTAAAGCTAAGAATGTATTGAAATCTAACGACACCTGGAGTGCCAGTGGTGGTGAATCTTCAGATGAATCTTCAGATTGTGAATCTTCTGGATAGAAGAATCTTGGTCTAATAGCCAGACTACCTATTGACAATCATTGATTAATGGATAAGGTACACACTGTTGAATCAATGACCAATGTTTCTTTAAATGAAAATTATAGTAATGATAAATATTATAACTCTTCAGATGAAGAATCATCTTATGATGAATATAATAATTTACCTTCATATGAAGAAGTTTCTATGATTTCCAAACTCCTTGAGATTGAGAATTCAAAACTCATGAAAAACATTATAAGGAAAAATCTAGGAATACTATTCTTACTAAGGAAATATCAGATATTTCTAAAAATTTTGATAAGAAAAAAAGTTTATTTCAAAAATATTTCAAAAAATATTGAGGAAGTAAATTCTGAGAATAATAAACATTATAATGATCTAGAAAACTTAACTTCTAAGAAAAATGTTTTCGATCCTAGGTCTAGTTCCAAATCAAATGTTTTAGAAGATAAGAACTTGGTTATCAAACTGAAATCTGAAATGTATTCCTTGATGAAGTGTTTATCAAACTTTACATTAGGAAAGAAATTTTTTGATAAAATGTATTCTCAAATCCGACCTCTAAGTAATAGTTTTGGTTTCGGTTATACTGGTTCTAAACCAATTTTTAGTAACAATTATTTTGTTCCTAAAAGTGATCCATTCTACACTAAGTGTCAGTGTGGTGGACACTATGCAAAAAATTGTTTCTTAAACGAAACTCAGTGTTTAGGATTTCATAAAGCCTATTTTTCTAAAAAGATATGGGTGCCTAAAAATTTTCTTTCTGAGAATTTCGGATCCAAGAAAGTTTGGATTCTAAAAACATAAATTTTTCTTATTTTCAGAAAAATAGAGAAGGTACCAAAAGCAATACATGGTACATGGATAGTGGATGTTCCCGACATATGACTGCTAACAAAAACTATTTTGAAAAGATTATAAAGATGAAAGGAGGAAAATTAACTTTTGGAGATAATGCTCAGGGAGAAATTATTGGTATAAGTAACATCATTATTCTTGGAAAAACATTGATTTCAAATGTTTTATTCGTTAAGGGTCTTAGGCACAACCTCATTAGAATATGCCAATTTTGTGATTAAGGTTACCTTGTGAATTTTAGGAATGACAAGTGATTAGTACACAATTCCATGGAATAGTTTATTCTTTCTTCCCATAGGAAAGAGAATGTTTACACACTATAATTAGAAGACCTTAGGAGCCAAGATCTACCTTTACTTAATGCAATGGAATATCATTCTTAGTTGTGGAAGAGATGGTTAAGACACTGTAACCTTAGTAACTTATGAAAAATTTATAATAAAATATTAGTTAAGGATCTATTGGAGCATATATTTGATTCTAGAAAAGTTTGTTACCCTTGTAAATATGGAAAGCAACATAACTCATGTTTTAAATCAGTAGGTGATGTCTCAACTAATGATGCATTAGAACTAGTGCATATGGATATTTTTGGTCCTACAAAAACTAGAAGCATTTGTGGAAATTTTTATGTATTTGTCTTGGTTGATTATTACAGTAGATTTACGTGGGTATATTTTCTAGAAAAGAAGTCTAAAGATTTATCTTATTTCAAAAGTTTTAGAGCCCAAGATAAAAATGAGAAAAATCTTCCATTGAAAACTATTCATAGTGATCATGGTGGAGAATTTTAAAATTCAGATTTTGAATCTTTTTGTAGTAGAAATGGAATTACTCATAACTTCTAAGCACCCAGAACACCTCAAAAAATGGTGTTATTGAAAGAAGAAATAGAATTCTTCAATAGATAATAAGATCCATGTTGAGTGAGTATTCTGTAGCCAAACATTTTTTGGCTGAAGCTGTTAGTACTGCTTGTTATACTATAAATCGAGTTTTGATTAGACCTTTTCTTAATAACACTCCTTATGAGTTATGGAATGGTAGAAAACCTAGACTTCCCTACTTTATGGTTTTTTGGTTGAAAGGTATTCATTCTGAATACTAAATATGATCTTCATAAATTCACACCAAATCTTGATGAAGGAATTTTCTTAGGCTACTCCACAACTTCTATGGCTTATAGAGTTTTCAATAAAAACACTTATACTATTGAAGAGATAATACATGTGAAATTTGATTAAACTGATCCTTTTTTAAACAACCCCAGCCTACATATTCAGATGTGTTTTAAAAAACTGATTATCAACCGTTGTTAGAAGATCCTCTTGATAAGGAAAATGCCCAAGAAACTGTTTCTGAAGCATTTACCCCAGAAGATTTTCTACCCTATGTTGATGAACAGGTTTTAAAAAACCCAAATAAGTTGTTTCTTAAGAATAATCCTAGTGATAATATCATTGGTGATGGAAATCAACCTATAAGGACTAGAAGTTCCTTATGAAATGAAGTATAACATCTAGCATTTCGTTCCTAATTAGAACAAAAAAGCACTGATGAGGCTTTAGGTGATGATGATTGGATTATAACCATGGAAGATGAACTAAATTAATTCAAAAGGAATAAAGTCTGGACCTTGGTTAAAAGACCTAAGGAAACTTCTGTTATTGGAGTAAAATGGGTCTTCATTAATAAGTGTGATGAAAATGGAATCATTGTTAGAAATAAATCTATATTAGTTGCTAAAGGCTATATTCAACAAGAATAAATAGAGTATGAAGAAGCCTATGCTCTAGTATCTAGACATGAATCTATTCGTATCATACATGCATTTAAAGCATTATTCAATTTCAAACTTTTTCAAATGGATGTGAAATGTGCTTTCATTAATGGTTATGTTCAAGAGGATGTTTTTGTTAAATAACCTCCTGGTTTTGAAGATACAAAACATCTTAATCATGTTTTTAGACTTACCAAAGCATTGTATGAATTTAATCAGGCCCCTTGAGCTTGGTATGATAGACTTACATGATTTTTGATTCAAAATAATTATGTTAAGGGAAATGTAGATCCAACCCATTTTATAAAGAAAGATAAGAAAAATGTTTTGATTGTTCAAATTCATGTTGATGAAATTATACTTGGTTCAACTCAGCAATCATTAACCGATTCCTTTGCGGATCTAATGAAATTTGAGTTTGAAATGAGTATGATGGGTGAGTTATCATTTTTCCTTGGTTTTCAAATATATCAAAAACCAGAAGGAATATATATATCCCAACTTAAGTATATTAAAGATCTTATTAAAAAGTATGGATATGACAACACTAAGAGTATAAGTACTCTCATTGGTACCTCAAACACACTTGATCTTGATGAAGCTGGGAAACTAGTAGATCAAACATATTTTAGAGGTATGACAGGAAGTTTGCATTACTTGATAGCTAGTCATCCAAACATAATTTTTTCAGTATGCTTATGTGAAAGATATCAATCCAATCCTATGGAATCTCATTTAAAGGCAGTGAAAAGAACTTTTTGCTACTTAATGATAACCATGGATTTAGGAATTTTTTATTATTCTGGAAATGATTATATTTTGAAATTTTTTTCAGATGGTGAATTTGGTGGATGTATAATGGATAGAAAGAGTACATCCGAAACTTGTCATTTATTTGGAGATTCATTAGTTTCTTGTTCACACATGAAGCAACACTCAGTAGCACTTTCCACTACTAAAGATGAATATATAGTAGCTGGAAGTTGTTGTGATCAGCTGTTGTGGATGCAACACACACTCACAGACTATGGTATGAGTTTTACCAAAACATAAATTTTTTGTGATAATACAAGTGCCATTTTCCTTAGTAAAAATCCTTCACATCACTCTCGTGCAATGAACATAGAAATTAAGCATCACTTTCTTTGGGACCACACACAAAAAGGAGATATCATTCTTCAATTTATCAGAACGCAAAATCAAATTGCATATATTTTCAAAGAATCATTACCCTCCGATAGATTTGAAAACATTAAATAGAAGTTAGGAATGATAACTGTAAGGTAATTATCATTATTAACTTCTTTTTGAAAACAATCTCCTTAGAGTAATTAACTCCTTTTTATATGGGGGTACATTTGTTCATATAATGTTTTTCATATTTCGTAATGAAGTCTTTCATATTTTTCATAATTATGTATTTCATATATTTCATAATGAAGTTTTTCATATTTTTTCATAATGAAGTTTTTCATATTTTTCTTAATAAAGTTTTTCATATTTTTTGTAATTATGTTTTTCATACTTTTCGTAATGAAGTTTTTCATACTTTTACTAATTATGTTTTTCATATTTTTCATAATCTAAAATTTTCGTAATGAAGATTTTCGTAATGAAGATTTTCGTAATGAAGATCCATGTACTAAATTTATTCATACTCGAGTTTTTTTTCGGAATCTAAAGTCCTTTAAGAAGAATTTTCCTCAATATGAATAATTCTCCTCACAATCTGAAAGGCATGATTCTTTATTGAGTTTTCATAATCACATTCTACATGCTGGTAGTTTCTTTGGTTTTTAAAACATATAGGATTCTAGTTTCCTTAAATCCGAATGTTTTCCTTTAAAAACCACAAAAGATCGGATCCTACCAAATTCTCCTTGTGGCTATGTTTTCAACTGTCAGATCTGATCAGAAGAATTCTCATCCATTGGATTTATATGGGAAAATGAACCATCACATCATCAACTATAAAAGGGGACCACCGATGGTTGTCCCACATCAGCTTTCAAGATTTTTAATGTCGACGATATGCCACTCCTTCAAAAGTTGTTCCATATTTTCAAAGGTTTTTCAATTCCGAATGTCTAGTGAAGTTCCTTATCAAGATATGTCTTCTGTCAAGATGATTTCGGAGTGGTAGGTATATCGAGAAGGCTGGTGCATCAGAGTTTCTTCAATAAGTAGGACTCTATTATCTCTAAAATCATCAAGATGAATGGATGGGAAAGCGTTTGCATATCATATCCTCGAACTCAAGACTTGGTGTTTCTGGATCTTCTTATAGAGTTCAATAAGTAAGTATGTTTTTTAGTGAAGATGGGAGAGATAAGTTATCTTTCAAGAGTTATGGAAAAACCTATGCCCTTTCATACACCAAGACTGCTATCTTGGTGAGGCTGTCTTATGAAGGGGAAGCCATGTTTTTTTCTCACAAGCTTCCATTTGTTCAAGAAAGTTTTGTAAAGGTAAAGGATATGGTGTGTCTTGGACTTACAGATATCAAGACTGTAAATATTGCTCACTTGTCTACCAATAATTAGATCCTTGATTTATGAGTTCAGGGTCTTATTGTACCGATAAAGGGTGACAAAGACACGCTGAAGAAAAGTGATATATATATATATATTGTTTTTTTGGTAAATCTAAGGAAGATAAATCTGATGAATCATATTCTCATTATGATATAAAATATCAAGAACGAGAATTTGAGAGCATAGATAATCATGTATCCTTCCCTACTATCAAAGTTGATTGTTCGATGTCTTGAGTCCTTCAAGATTCCTTACAGTTCCAAGCCGAGGAATTTCAAAGTCATGTTAGTAAGCAATGATACTTTGGCAATAATGAATTTCGGGTTTTCAAAAGATTCCAGAGAGTTTTATGATATACCAGTGGATGAAGCAGAAGTCATTCTGAAGAATTTGGAAGAGGCTGAACCATCGAAGAAGGATGGAAATAAGGGGAAACTAAAGTAAGTGGAAGAAACAGAGAAAACCCCTATGGCCAAAGAAATTCAATCCACACCTCCAAATACCAAGAAGAAGAGAGCTTATCCGGATGAGGTTGTAGCCAAATGGAGGGATTATAAGAAAAACCGGAAGGAAGGAGAGCCACAGTTTGGTCTAGATCCTGCTGAGGCCAAGGCGTTAAAAGAAAAAAAAAGCTGATGAGCTTGAGAAGCAAGTCAAAGAGAATAAACTTATGAATAAAATGTCTGAAGCCGAAATTGTCCAATCTCTTTTGAGGGACACTGAAATAGAATCCGAACAAATTCCAGTACCAAAATCATTCTTGGTTGAGGCTTTACCTAAGACTCCATGTAAGAAGTTCATGACTCCAGAAAAAGTACTTGAAATGGTTGTTGAAGAAAAGGAAGTTGTGGAAGAAGTACAAGAATCTGAAAGTAGTGATGATACAACTGATCTGATAAAGCAAGTAGAAGACTTTCATGAGAAGGAAAGTCCATTCGAAAAATTATCAATCCATACTTCTCAAGACGGATCTTCAAAAATTTATACCCCTATAATTGATAAGATGGCTGAAGAGGAAGTGAACAAATTATCTGAGGAAGAGAGTCATTTTAGAGACCCAAAACTTGAAAAACATGGACATTACATTAATTTTTCAGAATAATTAATACATAATAAGAACCAACACTCAAGGACCATAATAGTTTAGTGTCTTTGGAAACTCATAAAAATAATCTTCTAATCATCGTGAAAGATCTTCAACATCACCCATAAAGATCTTCCCCTTTTGTTTTCTTACCTAAAACCTTTATTTATACCCTGGGGAAAAGAAAACATAAAAAGGGTGAGCTCAAATTCTCAGTAAGGGTAAACATAGAGAACATAATACAATCCATAAACATTCGAATGAAAAAACATGAACATAAAATCTAAACATCAAAATCTTGAGCAAAGACATAAATCTTGGAAGTACGTAAAGAATATATCATAAAGGATCATCAATAGGGATAAAATAGCATGGGAATAAAACATGTAATTGTGGAAACCATTAAGAACATGTTATTATTTCCATAGTAACCAAGGAATTGCAGCCAAGACCATCTTAGTGGACAAAGTCCCTTTTTGAATCGAGTTCAGTCCTCATTCAAGTCCTGTATCACTGAACCAGATTAACATACCATTCCAGCCATGTCCATCTATTGAGATATAAATCTTAACCCAATGAATTGTATGGAGATGTTGGTCCCACCCAACTCATAATGAAATCATTCTTTTGTGTGCCATAAAATAAACACACATCATTCATAATTACCTAATGAATAAAATGGGTTTCATAAATATCATTCCATCATAACATAATCCATATAAAAAAATGGATATCATTTCATCATAAGAAAAGTGAAACCATGTAAATCATAGAGACATTATACTTGAAACATACACATATTAAATAATGTCATATTTTATGGAAAATTGTTTTGATAAAACACTTGAAATGAATTCTTGAGGAAAATATCAATTCTTCTTATCATTTTCTTTTCAAAAAATGTGATGCACTTTTAAAAGAAAATGATTCTGTTGAAAATAGTCATGAAATCTTGTAGAGTAATCTTCATGAAAATAAGGCGTTATAAAACCATAAAAATCCATTAATGCCGTATAAGTTAAAAAACATTCTCCTCGTACTTTTTCCGAAAAATTCAAAAAGTTCCTCATATGGTAAACAAAAGAAATATTCTTTCCATAACACAATGTAAAATTCAAAGAGGGGTAAACATGACTTTAAGCGTAAATGGAAGAGTATTCAATACTTTATTAAATACATTTTATGTACATGGAAGAAAAATATACCCCAGTAAATACTTACGTATAAGCAATCTCGGATAAAAATGAGATTGAAAAATTATCCCTTAACTTATGTCTGATATGCTTCATATGTATCTCAACCTCCTGTATAATGATTTAAATAATGTCATTGAATTATTATATAAACATATTTATTATTATGATATCAGATATGGTTCACTTATGACTTTATATTACCCATTATTTTGTAAATTCCATTTTAAAGCAGTGTTTTGGGTAAAATCGTTTCATTTATCGTACGTGTTTTGATTTGTTGTTCTTGATATTATTACACATATCCTGATTTACTTAATTCTAGAATTTAAAACATGATTTATATATAATATATATTCAGTATATAAATATATATGATAGATCGATAAATGTAATTAAATACACCGTTCATGGAGATGGTAGGCCGTACGTACAAATGAACACTGTTTTCCTTTCCTTATTGACTTGAATGGAAGTAATTAGATGAGATATATATATACACACATAAATACAGTATCTTTATCATGTCATATATTTCATTATTATTCATTATATATACTTTATAATCATTCTTGAGTGGTTAACATAGAGAATGAATCTCATCGCGTCGTGGAGACGGTAATCCGTACGTACGCACGAGCGATGATATTGTTCCCATAATTATTGAATTGAATTGGAGTGGATGATATAATATCTCATAATAAGTATGATGTTATAATAAATATACATAGTTATTATTTACAACATTATACCCATCCATGTAAGGTGGTGGTGGAAAAACAGATTACACCACGGCGTGGAGACGATATTTCGTACGTACGCATGCGTGGTGATTTCATTTTCTGTAGGATGGATAGAAAGTGAAATGTGGTTGTTTCATATTTATAATAACATATTAGTATATTAGTGATACTGATTTTATTACTTTATTATGAAACAACTAAATAAGAAGATGTTGAAGAAGAATGAAACTTGAAAGAATCGGTAGAAGAGATTACCTCTTCTTCGACACACCTCTTTTAAGCTTCCTCTTAAGACATAGAGTTGGTCTTTTGAGGATACCAGAACCTCTATAATGTTTATAGGGATGTTGAGAAGGAAAATGGGCAGGGTTTGGCTGATCTTGAAGGCTCAAAACTGTGTAAAGAGAAGATGGAGGAGGTGCCCTTTTATAAGGTAGGAGAGGGGCACCTTAGGAAAACCTTAAAATATTATTTTATAATAATGTCATATTCTGTTTTTAATAGCCCCAAATTGATTTATTTCGAAACTAAAGTGGGGATGAGTCACAATACTCTCAAAAATATTTTTTATACATGTTTAGGTTACTATTTTAACCTTATCATTTATATTTATCTCTAACTTAAATAATTTAACTTTTACCGTGTCTTCGTGTTTTCTTACACTATATGGTTAATAAAACACTATAACAATCCAAACGAACCCAATAAATTCATTATTAATATATATAACTTTATATAAGTAATTTGGCCAAACATTGTATTTTTAGAAATAGAATAACAATTAATTATATAATATTTGTTTTAAAAACTATTTTGTGACAATTTTGACACTATTTGGTAATTGATTTTTGTGAAACTCATAACAACATGATTAGTTAGAAAAAATGTAATTAAATCAATAATAACATGTCATATTAAGCTATAAAATTATTGTAATTCATAAAAAGTCTCAAATTTTATTTATTTGGGTATTTATTACATCAATTATGTTAATATTTCATTAATAAGGTAATTAATGCATCATCATTGTGTCAGAAATAAATTAAATTATTTAATGTCTAAAAATTATAAATAAAATACCATTATGTAGGAAATATTTTTATATTTATAATTAATATTTTTAGTTGAATGTATCTTATGTATAACCCTATATTAAAAATGATTTAGTTATTAAACATTGATTTTAACTCTTTTAACTCTTCTTAGAATTAAATAATAATAAATGGTCTAATCTAATCCAATTGGACCAAAATGATAATATTATGTTCCTAAGGTTGTTTTTGGTCTAATTATAATTATAGAATAGAATTAGGACATGTTTTAGTGTAAACATATTATCATTTTTACCTTTAATTACTCTATTAACTTTTAACCGTGGGAAAGTAAAAAGTTACTATTCACCAAAAATTATTTTTATCTTATTGAACCACATTTTACTACTTGATATTAACCATGTCTCGTGTATTTTCGAAATTCAGCTCACAAAAGCTGTAAAATTAAGTTTTATGTACAATTGAAAATGCTCCTAAGAGGTGGGTAAAAGACGGTAAAAAGTTCAATAAAATTTTTATATCTCTAAAATTATTATAAAATGACTCCAACGAATTACATTGAACTTATATATATATTATGTAGCTATTTTGAACTAAAATTAATTTAAATGAAATAATTAATTATTTAAATAAAATGTTGGTTTTTAAATAGTAACCAAGTGTTTTCACTATTCATAAAAACTTAAATGTTTTTAGAAAAATACCCAAAATTCACCATAGTGTAATTTAGATATTCCAAATCCAAAAATAAAGTCCATTTTTAAAGATAAAATTTATAAAATTTCAAAAAGTTGGAATTACTATTCATAATAGCTAGTTCATAATAATATTTTAATAATATCTCGTTTAGTGAAATTCGGTATTGCGTACAACACATGCCATCGAGGATGGTCTTGATTGTGTGTAATGAAAGCAATGGCAGGACTGCGTGTAGTGAATGCTCCATTTGGTTTTGTGTATAACATAATAAAAAATTATTTCATTTATACATTAAAAAAAATCTATACTTAATGTTGCGTAGAATAATTTCCACAAAACGAACATGAAATTTTGTGTCACATGAGCCAAGAATAGTGTTGCCTATACTGCAAGCTAAAATGGTGTTGCTTATAGTTCAAGATAATCTTGCTGTAGTTTATAATAGAAGACATCAAAGAAATTAAAAATAATATATCTCATAAAAGTATGGGGTGTTACATTCTACCCCCCTTAAAATGAATTTCTCCATCGAAATTCGTTGGGGTTATAAATCGTTTACTAATTGAAAGTTTCATTCGTAATAACCCACATCATAAAAGGAATACTAAAACAAAATTTTAAAATGTAAAGTACGAAATGTAACGGTTACCCAGATTAACTCGTCACTGGGTTTCCTCATAGGAGAACATAGGTGGAAATATGGATATGGAAGAAAAATCTAACCATCAAGTTCTGATGGAGAGTGGAAGAGGAAATGGCTATGAAAAATCGAACAATCACAAAGCCATAAATTTGTGATGATTTATGGTACCATCTGATTCATTGGATATAAGATCACAAGGACAACATTTTTGGTTTTCAATATCATTTCCCTAATGTAGAATAATTTTTGAACTAAATGAAATACGTACTTGATTTTGGTATAATCTCATCGTTGTTCATGCCATGAACAATTTCCACTTCATCTCTTAAAGAAATGAAGTTGAATTTTTCATTCGTGATGTGTTAGCAGATCATGAGATAGAATGATAGGTCATTCCATCTATTTCTATTGCAAAAAGATTAGCATAATTTATTAAATATACATAAGTCTATCTATGCTGAGATTAATCATATATGGTTGCTAAAATGGACTTATAATTCATCTATCATATATATTAATAAAATAAAACTAGTTTCTACTAACTAGGTACTTCCTGTAGGCTAGTGATAGGCGATAAAGGCTCGTCACACTTTGGATGTGGGTTTGATTCCCGCATCCTTGTCCGACGTGATGGGTTGTCGCCCGTCCTACGAGTTGTCCTTTTTCTAAAACTATACTATTATAACATTCCAAAAATAATATCGGAAAAAAAGTTCCATCCTTAGATAATACTATCTGATGTACAACATAATCCATTCCATTCTTTAGGCTTATCCAAAATACATATGTCCAATCTCATAGTGTAAAGAAAATGATTACTTGAAAGGTCACATAACAAGCACGTGAATACCATCATTTATCCCCCATATATCATACGATATATCTTGTTCGTCACATTCCAAACATGTGAATACCTTAATCATGTATTATTTTGAAAAATGAATACCCATTGAAATTTAGTGAAAACATGAATGTTGTCAAAAGTTAACTCTTTCCACATACCAAAATCCCAAAATTCTGTATACTCAAACCATGATATCACTTTGTCCTTATACCAGTCATGAGCTCATTAATACTACCAAACATCTCATTATTTCCTCATCCTTTTATTATGTACATATCATCTACCTTCCAAAAATATTTTAATAACCTTTCATGGTTACCGGTACTATTCATCATATACTTTCAAAAACTCATGGAAAGACAACAATGTAACAATCCATAGATTTTTCTTTATTCCATAATACCATACATTATTCTTGATAAACATAAAATCATTCTACTACCTTCTTAAACCACTGACTGAGCTTCATCATTTCATTCATATCATATATCATTTTTAGTCTCTTCATCAACATAAATACTACCCATACGACCATGCTGATTCTCTTCATGAAATTTTACCTTAGAGCATTGGTTTTCAAAATGCCCGTACATTCCACATTTAAAACATTTAACCATTGTTGATGTCTTAGCAATACCATGATCCTTGTCCATGGTGTTAACTGAACCTTTTACTTTACAATTACTGGCTTTGTGTCCTTCTTTTCCACACCCAAAGCATCTTCCAGTAACTTTGAAACATTCTCCCTGATGCCTCTTCCCACATTATTTAAATGAGGGAAATTGAACTTTCTTTCCTCTATGATCAACATGAAACTCCATATTTATCTTATTAGATGAGTTGAAAAACTTACCAAAGTTGATATTATTGATCATATTATGATATTGCTGATTAGGTATAATAATGATATGTGTACTTCCAGATACAATTTCATTTGGTTTCTCATGAATAATATCATTCCATTGTCCATCATATCCTCTATTATCATGAATCTTCATGTTTCCGACCATTTTCTAAAACCCAAAAAGAATAGTGTGTGAGGAAAAAATCATAATAAATGGAGATTACCTTCAATATCTATCATATTTTGTTGAATTATAAGATCGTTACCATATTTATAGGGCTATAACTTATACTTATACGTATCCTTTGGGACATCCCTATACATACCTTTGAAATATCTCTAAGGATCTCACTAAAGATTCCGCATCCTAGTCACCAAATGTTAACTAAACCTTTCCTCTAATACCAACTGTAGAGACCAAAAACTTGAAAAACATGGAAATTACATTACTTTTTCGTAATACTTAATACATAACAAGAACCAACTCTCAAGGACCGTAATAGTTTAGTGTCTTTGGAAACTCGGAAAAATAATCTTCTAATCATGGTGAAAGATCTTTAACATCACCCACAAAGATCTTACCCTTTTGTTTTCTTACCTAAAACCATTATTTATATCCTCGGGAAAAGAAAACATAAAAAGTGTGACATCAAATTCTCAGTAAGGGTAAACATAGAGAACATAAAACAATCCATAAACATTTGAAAGAAAAAACTTGAACCTAAAACCTAAACATCGAAATCCTGAGCAAAGACATAAATTGTGGAAGTACGTAAGGAATATATCATAATGGAACATGAATCATGATAAAATAGCATGGATATAAAAAAATGTAATTATGGAAACCATTAATCACATGTTATGATTTCTATAGTATCCAAGGCATTGCTTCCAAGACCATCAAAGTCCATTTCTGAATCGAGTTCACTCCTCGTTCCAGTCCTGTATCACTGAACTAGATTAACTTACCATTCCAGACATGTCTATCGCATGAGATATAAATCTTTATCCAATGCATTGGAGGGAGATATAGTTCCCACCCATCACATAATTAAATCATTATTTCATGTGCCACAAAATAAACACACATCATTCATAATATCCCAACCAATAAAATGGGTTTCATAAACATCATTCCATCATAACATAATCCATATAAAACAAATGGATATCATTAAATCATAAGAAAAGTGAAACCATGTAAATCATAGATATATTATACTAAAATAATAAACATATGACATAATATCATATTTGATGTAAAATTGTTTTGATAAAACACTTGAAATGAATTCTTGAGGAAGATATCCTTTCTTCTTCAAAATCATTTTCTTTTCACAAAATGCCAAGAAATTTTAAAAGAAAGTGATTTTTTTGAAAATAGTCATGAAATCTTGTATAGTATTCTTCATTAAAATAAGGCATTATAAAACCATAAAAATCTGTTCATGCCGTATAAGTTAAAAAACATTCTCCTCATACTTTTGCTGGAAAAGTCAAAAAGTTTCTCGTATGGTAAACAAAAGAAAGATTGTTTCCATAACACAATGTAAAAGTCAAAGAGGGGTAAAAATGACTTTAAACATAAATGGAAGAATATTAAACACTTTATGAAAAAAAATTTATGGACATGGATGAAAAATATATCCCAATAAATACTTACGTATAAGCAATCTCGGATAAAAATGAGATTGAAAAATTATCCCTTATCTTATGTCCGATATGCTTCGTATGTATCCGAACCTCATGTATAATGATTTAAATTATTTCATTGAATTATTACAGAATCATATTCATTATTATGATATCACATATGGTTCACTTATGACTTTATATTACCCGTTCTTTTGTAAACTCCATTTTAAAGAAGTGTTTTGGGTAAAATCGTTTCATTTATCGTACGTGTTTCGATATGTTGTTGTTGATATTTTGAATCATATCTTGATTTACTTAATTCTAGAATTTAAAAAATTATTTATATATAATATATATTCAGTATATAAATATATATGATAGATCGATAAATGGAATGAAATACACAGTTAATGGAGACGGTAGGTCGTACGTACGCATGAACGTTGTTTTCCTTTCCTTATTAACTTGAATGGATGTAATTAGATGACATATATATATAGATAGATAAATACAGTAGCTTTATCATGTCATATATTTCATTATTATCCATTATATATACTTTATAATCATTCTGGAGTGGTTAACATGGAGAATGAATCTCATCACGTCGTGGAGACGGTAATCCGTACATACGCACGAGCGACGATATCATTCCCATAATTATTCAATTGAATTGGAGTGGATGTTATAATATCTCAAAATAATTATTATGTTATAATAACTATACATAGTTATTATTTACACGATTATACCCATCCAAGTAAGGTGGTGGTGGAAAAACAGATTACACCATGGCGTGGAGACGATATTTCGTACGTATGCACGCATGGTGATTTAATTTTCAGTAGAATGGATAGAAGGTGAAATGGGGTTGTTTCATATTTATAATAACATATCAGTATATTATTGATATTGATGTTATTAATTTATAATGATAAAATTAAAGAACAATAACTTGAAGAAGAAAGAAACTTGAAAGAATCGGTAGAAGAGATTATCTCTTCTTCGACACACTTACTTTAAGCTTCCACTTAAGGCACTAGAGTTGGTCTTTTGAGGAGAACAGAACCACTATAATGGTTATAGGGATGTTTAAAATGGAAATGGGTAGGTTTTTTCTAAGCTTGGAGGCTCAAAATTGTTTAAAGATAAGAGGGAGGAAGTGACCTTTTATAAGGGAGGAGAGGGGCACCTTAGGAAAAACTTAAAATATTATTTTATAATAAAGTCATATTCGGTTTTTAATAGCTCCAAATTGATTTATTTGGAAGTTAAGGTGGGTATGGGTCTGAAACCTCTAATCCAATAGGTTTTAGACAAATTTAGGTTACTATTTTAACCATATCATTTAGATTTAACTCAAAGTTACATAATTTAACTTTTACCATATCTTATTGTTTTCTTACACTATATGGTTAATAAACTTACTACAACAAGCCAAACGAACCCAAGTGGTTCATTATTAATATATATAACATTATCTATGTCATTTTTCCAAACATTGGATTTTTAAGAATAGAATAACAATTAATAATATAATATTTGTTTTAAAAACTATTTTATGTCAATTTTGACTCTATTTGGTAATAGATTTTTTTGTGAAACTCATAACAGCTTGATTAGTTCGAAAAATATTTATTAATTAAATTATAACATGTCATATTAATATATAAAATTAGTGTAATTCATAAAAAGTCTCAAATTAAATTTATTTGGGTTTTTATTACATCAATTATGTTAATATTTCATTAATAAGGTAATTATTGCATCATCATTGTGTCACAAATAAATTAAATTATTTAACGTCTAAAAATTATAAATAAAATACAATTATGTAGAAAATATTTTTATATGTCTAATGAATATTTATAGTCGAATTTAACTTCTGTATAACCCTATATTAAAAATGTTTTAGTTGTTAAACTTTGATTTTAACTCTTTTAACTCTTCTTTGAATTAAATAATAATATACGTCCTAATCTAATCCAAGTGGACCTAAATGATAATATTATATTAATAAGGTTGTTTTTGGTCGAATTATACTTATCCAATATAATTAAGACATGTGTTAGGGTACAAATAATATCATTTTTACCTTTAATTACCCAATTTACTTTTAACCGTGGTAAAGTAAAAAGTTAATATTCACCAAAAATTATTTTTATCTTATTGAACCACATTTTACTCCTTGATAATAACCTTGTCTCTAGGATTTTCAAAATTCATCTCACAGAAGTGGTAAAATTAAGTTCTATGTACAATTTCAAATGCTCTTAGGAGGTGGGTAAAAGACGGTAAAAAGTTCAATAAAATTTTTATATCTATAAAATTATTATAAACTGACTCTAATGAATTAAATTGAACTTATATATATATATATATATTATGTATCTATTTTGACATAAATTTAATTTAAATAAAATAAATAATTATTTAAAGAAAAATTTTGTTTTTAAATAGTAACCTAGTGTTTTCACTATTCATAAAAAATTGAAAGTTTTCAGAAAAATACCCAAAATTCACCCTAGGCTAATTTCGATATTCCGAATACAAAAATGAAGTCCATTCTAAATGATAAAATTTATTAAATTTCAAAAACTGGGAATTACTATTCATAATGGCTAGTTCATAATAATATTTTAATAATATCTCGTTTAGTGAAACTCGGTATTGCGTACAACACACGCTATCGAGGAAGGTCTTGATTGCTTGTAATGCAAGCCAAGTCAGTGCTACGTGTAGTGACAGCTCCGTTTGGTGTTGTTTATAAATAATCAAAACTTATTTTATTTATACATTAAAAAAATCTATACTTAATGTTGCGTAGAATAATTTCCACAAAACGAACATGAAATTGTGTGTAACACGGGCTAAGAATAGTGTTGTATATACTGCAAGCTAATACATTGTTGTGTATAGTACAATATAATCTTGGTGTAGTGTATAACAGAAGACATCAATGAAATTAAAAATAATATATCTCATAAAATATCAGGGTGTTACAATAATAATCTTGACTTCATTCATCCAGAAGATATTGAGGCAGAAGACTTGAAAGAAAAAATTGATGAAGATAAGATTGTTCAGTTGTCTGAAAGTGAGCATGAGTCTCCAGATGAAGAAGATGTTACGGGAACCAATAAGGGAAAATAGGTAGTGGCTGATACACCTACGAGAGAAATTTTAAGGAAGAAGGAAGCTGGTGGATCTTATAAGAGGAAGCCGGTCAAGCTAGAGGAAGAACCATCACCAAGCAAAGTGTCAGATTCGAAGTCATCAGCTTTAGGATGTTATTTTGTCATTCAATCTCTAAAAACGCATGTTGACACCATTCTGATCTTTCCAACCATTGACTCCAGATGTAAAATTCTACAACATAGAATGAATCAAAAAATCGGATTCTGTATCCATGGTGATGTATAAGTGTATAAAGATTGAGTCTGATCACAAGCATTTTCTTATCAACTATGATGCCCACAAAAAATCTTGTAAGAAATTGGTTAGCTGGTCAAAGAATGTAGTTGATGATTTGAGAGAGCTTGATGAGTTTCAAGATGATGTTATGATATCTTTTGATAATGAAGATAGAAAAATCCAGAATCTCACAAATATCTTTGAGGAAAAGCTAAATATTGAGTAGAATACTCGGATTCAGGAGGTCAAGGATCTGAATGGGAAGTTGAACTCTGTTGCCCAAAGCTGGAAGAAGGAAAGGGATCTCTAGATCGATATTGAAGAAAAGCTAGTAAAACAAGATGACTTGTTGAAGGCTCGAGTAGAGGCCCTAAATGCTCAGGATGATAGGATCAAAGCCTTAGAGAAGCAGGTAGAGGAAGATCACAAGGAGCTAAAGAAGCTGAAAACCATTGTCAAGAAATTGATCCCCAAGTAAAAGGATGGAAAATAAATCTGATCCTTTGTTGTATTTTCTTTCCTTGTACAAATTCTTCCAATATTAGTGAAATTGTGGGTTTCTTGTATTTATTTGGATGTTTGTACTAACATTTCAGGTACCATATTTTTTCCATTCCCTCAAATTCTTTTTTAAAATCACAAAGGGGGAGAAGGTAAAAAAATTCTAAGTAAAGAAGAAATATCCCTAAGTAAGGGGGAGTTTATATAAGGGGGATTTTTCATACAGATATTTCTGTACTCAAGATAATGAAAAATCCCGTTCCAAAAATCAATAATACGATCCTTAGTGTTCTAAAGCCTAAGAGGGAGTTAGTCGTATTCATCTTTTCCAATGTTAAAAGGGAGATAAGTTTTATTTCAAAGTCTAGAAAAAAAATTATATAAGTCCTTATATTCTTTTTCTTAAGGATGTTTTTGCTTTCCAAAAAGGGGGAGATTGTTAATTTAATAAGGTTTTTCTTATGACTTTTCCACTCCTTCATACTTGGGGGAGATTGTTTAGTCAATAAGGTTTCCTTATGACTTTACAATTCCTTCTTGTTTTGAAAAGCACAAACACCTTATCTCAAGGCAAACCTCTTTTCACCATATGATTTCCTTCTATAAGGAAAAATTTTATTCCATAAGGAAATATATCTTTATCATGTTTTAATTGTTCATATAATAATTTTTTCTAAGTGTAAAATATGGTTTGTAACGAAAAACTAGAAATCCTATAAATACCTAGATATGAAGCGTTCTATTTCAGGATCCGAATTCTCATAATTCCGATTATGAAATCTTCTGAGTTCTGACTCCGAATTCTGATTACGAATTCTGGTTACGAACTCTTATGAGTTCTGACTCTGAATTCTGAATACAAATTCTGATTACGAACTCTTTTGATATCTGACACTAAATTCTGAATACGAATTCTGGTTACGAACTATTCTGAAGTTCTAACTCCGAATTATGAAAACGAATTCTGGTTACAAACTTTTCCAATTTCTAACTCTGAGTTCTCTGAATACAGACTTCGAACTCTTATGAGTTCTGACTCCGACTTCTCATGAACTCTGACTTTGAACTTTGTATGTTCTGGTTCTGACTTCTTGTGAATCCAGATTCCAATTTTCCTTGAAATTTAGAGTCTGGAATTCTATAGAGTTCAAGTTCCGAATTCCTAGAAAACAGAATCCGAATATCCTTGTATTATAGACATAGAATACAATTTTTGTTAGAATCTGAAATTTCATTTGATTACATTCTGAATATTGGATTTTAGTTATATAACCATATTTTTTCTTAAACATGTTTTTTTTTATAAAATGATGTCTTGCATTCAGTTACTTACTAACCGTTGTTTGAGTGACACGTGTACAGGTCCATCCGAAATTCAAGGGAAAATATGACCATTGGAAGAGGGAGCCGACTGTTAAAGTCATGCCTATAAATAGAAGCTCATTTGAAAGAGCTCAAAACTTTGAAGAACTATTCTATGACTCTAGAGATTACATGCTGTTGAAGTGATTTCAAGACAGAAACTTTCATTACTTTGTGCGTACTGAACTTTTGGTTCAGATTTTATTTGTGCGACTCTGATTGTTGCTATGTACAATTGAGGGATTACGGGGATAGGAAGACATAGGTTCCGACTACCTTGACGTTGATGGATTCCTTTTTGAGGAAGAAAGAGGTGTCAACTACCTTGAAGCCGAGGGCTTGCAGGGATAGCAAGACAGACACCGATCTTCATATCGAGGGCTTACCCTGGTGTGGGTAAGACAGAATTTCTTGAAAGTATAAATCAAGGTACCTTTATCCATGGTTGTTGGATACCCATCTGTTTGGGTTAAAATATTTACTACTTGTTACTATTTTGTTTCAAGTTTTTCGATGCATTTTTATTGTTGAGGAATGTATAACTATCTTATACTTCTTTATACATGTAATCTGATTTAGTTAGATTCTATACGCTTTAAGGTAGAATCCTCATCACTATAAACATTCATTATGTTTCATTTCCGGAACCATATTATCCGAAATTACTTTCTCAGAGTCGTATTTCCAGAATCAAGGAAGTGTGTAGAACTAGAGGTTTTGTGAATTACCTTGTTTAACCCTGTTAAACATAATCATCTTTAAATGTTTTAAATGGATTTTTTTAAGTATACAATTCACCCCCCTCTTGTATATTGAGAATCATTAGATAATTCATACAATATCTCTTTTAGTTTGATCCTACATTTGGTATTATAGAGTATATCATACTCACATACCATCTCAACAATTGGTATCTGATCATTTGTTCAATCTGAATTAATCTAACGATTAGAATTAGAAGAGAATTCATTTCATTTTTTTCTTAGAGATACTCTTGTTCTATATTTTCCTTGCTTAGGAATATTTTCCTTGTTTTTAGAGTTTTTATATTAACAAGTTTTTTTGGAAATATTCTTCTATTAGATGACTGGAATCAATTTTGGTTTCATAGAAAATCTCAATCCAACTAGACCACCTATTTTTGATGGAAATGATTATGAGTACCGGAGAGATTGCATGAAGAAATTCATTATCAATACTAGAGTTGATAATTTTGTTATTCTTACTAGAGGATATAAAATCCCTGACAAGGAAGTTAGTACCTTCACTAATAAAGAAAATCATGAATATCAACTGAATTATAAGGAACACAATACTTTTACTTGTTCCATGAATAGAAACATATATATCCAAATTTCATATTGTGAAATAGTAAATTGTATTTGGAAGAAACATGAAGTTACACACTTTGGAACTTCCAAAGTTATTGATACAAGTAGAGCCATGATCAGAGCTGAATATCATCACTTTAACTTTCCTTATGGAGAACCTATATGTAAGGTGAAATGAAGATTCACGACTATTGTGAATAATTTACAATCCATGGGTGAGAAAGTATTAGATGATGAAGATCTTGTTGATAAAATCATAGAAATCATTCCCAATGAATGGGAATCCAAGAGGTTAGATACAAATGAGAACAGAAAGGTTACTCAGATTTTCTTAGAGGAGTTGTTTGGAACTCTTCTTCAGCATGAGACTAGAATGAAGAGAGATGTTGATAATGTAAAAAAGAATAATCGGAATGGAAATGTTTCTTTTACTACAACTTTAAATCATATGAAAGCTAAGACTCCTGAGATAATTACTAGATCCAAGTCTAAGAATGTTGTTATCCAATATGAATCCAGTGGAAGTGAATCCTCAGAGAATGAGTTAGAAAATCTTGCTCAAAGGATGAAGAAGATAGTTGGACATAGGAACTTTCAATCCAGACACAAGAAGAACGAAAGAAAAGATAGAAAAGATTCAGAAGTTACTTGTTATGAATGCTAGAGAGCTGGATACATAAGACTCAATTGTCCTATACTTAATAGAAAAGAAAGAAATGAAAATAATTCTGAGAGAAATATAAAGATGTATTAAAAGGATAAACTTAAGAAATTCTTGAAAGCTAATGACACCTGGAGTTCTAGTGGTGGTGACTCTTTAGATGAATCTTCAGATTGTGAATCTTCCGGATAGAAGAATCTTGGTCTAATAGCGAAAATACCTATTGAAAATCATTGATTAATGGATAAGGTACACAATGCTGAATCAATGACGAATGTTTCTTTAAATGCAAATTATAGTATTTATAAATATTATAACTATTTGGATGAAGAATCGTCTTATGATTAAGATAATATTTTACCTTCATATGAAGAAGTTTCTAGGATTTCCAAACTCCTTGAGATTGAGAATTCAAAACTCATGAAAAACTTGATAAAGAAAAATCTCGCTATACTATTCTTATTAAGGAAATATCAGATCTTTCTAAAGATCTTGATAAGAAAAATGTTGATTTCTAAAATATTTCAAAAAATCTTGAGTAAGTAAGTTCTGAGAAGAATAAACTTTCTAACCATCTAGAAAACCCAATTTCTAAGAAAATTTTTTTCGATCCGAGTTCTAGTTCCAAATCAAATGTTTTTTAAGACAAGAACTTGGTTTTCAAACTAAAATCTAAAATGTTTTCCTTGAGGAAGTGTTTTTCAAACTTTACCTTAGGAAAGTAAAATTTTGATAAAATGTATTCTCAAATCCGACCTCTAAGGAATAGTTTTTTTTGGTTATACTATTTCTAAACCAATTTTTAGTAACAATTATTTTGTTCCTAAAAGTGCTCCATTCTGCACTAAGTGTCAGTGTGGTGGACACTATGCAAAAAATTGTTCCTTAAACGAAATTCAGTCTTTAAGATTTCATAAATACTATTTTCTTAAAAAGATGTGGGTGCCTAAAATTTTTCGTTCTGAGAATTCCCGATCCAGGAACGTTTGGATTCAGAAAACAGAACTTTTTCTTATTTTCAGGAAAACAGAGAAGGTAACAAAGGCTATACTTGGTATATAGATAGTGTATGTTCCCAACATATGACTGGTAACAAATACTATTTTGAAAAGATTATCAAGATGAAAGGAAGAAACGTAACTTTTGGAGATAATGCTCAAGGATAAATTATTGGTATAAGTAACAACATTATTCTTGGAAAAACATTGATTTCAAATGTTTTATTTGTTAAGGGTCTTAAGCACAACCTCATTAGCATATGCCAATTATGTGATGAAGGTTACCTTGTGAATTTTAGGAATGAAAAGTTATTAGTACACAATTCCATGGAAGAGTTTATTCTTTCTGCCCATAGGAAAGAGAATGTTTACACACTATTATTAGATGACCTTAGGAGCAAAGATCTACATTTTCTTAGTGAAATGGAAGATCATTCTTGGTTGTGGAAGAGAAGGTTATGACATTGTAACCTTAGAAACTTATGAAAACTTTCTATGAAAAGATTAGTTAAGGATCTACTGGAGCATATATTTGATTCTTCAAAAGTTTGTGACCCTTGTCAATATGGCAAGAAACATAAATCATGTTTTAAATCAGTAGGGGAAGTCTCAACCACTGATGCATTACAGCTAGTGCATATGGATCTTTTTGGTCCTACACAAACTGGTAGCATTGGGGGAAAGTATTATGTATTTGTCTTGGTTGATTATTACACTATATTTACGTGGGTATATTTTCTAGAAAAGAAGTCTGAATCTATTTCTTATTTCAAAAGTTTTAGAGCCCATGATAAAAATGATAAAAATATTCCATTGAAAACTATTCATAGTGATCATGGTGGAGAATTTTAAAATTCATATGTTTCATCTTTTTGTAGAATAAAAGGCATTACCCATAACTTCTCAGCACCGAGAACACCTCAAAAAATGGTGTTATTAAAATATGAAATAGAATTCTTCAAGAGATAACAAGAACCATGTTGAGTGAGTATTATGTAGCCAAACATTTTTGGGCTGAATTTGTTAGTACTCCTTGTTATACTATAAATCGAGTTTTGATTGGACATTTTCTTAATAAAACTCCTTATGAGTTATGGAATGGTAGAAAACCTAGACTTTCCTACTTTAAGGTTTTTGGTTGCAAGGTAGTCATTCTGAATACTAATGATAATCTTCATAAATTCGCACCAAATATTGATGAAGGAATTCTCTTAAGCTACTCCACAACTTCTATGGCTTATAGAGTTTTCAATAAAAGCACTTGTACTATTGAAGAGATAGTATATGTAAAATTTTATGAAACTGATCATTTTTTTAAACAACCCCAACCAATTTCTTCAGATGTGTTTTCAAAAACTGATTATCAACCTTTGTTAGAAGATCCTTATGGTAAGGAAAATTCCCAAGAATCTATTTCTGAATCATTTACCCCAGAAGATATTCTACCCTATGTTGATGAACATGTTTTACAAAACCCAAATCAGTTGTTTCTTAAGAATCATCCCAGTGATAGTATCATTGGTGATGTAAATCAACCTATAAGGACTAGAAGTTCCTTATTAAATGAAGTAGAACATCGAGCATTGCTTTCCCAATTAGAACCAAAAATAAATGACGAGGTGTTAAGTGATGATGATTGGATTAAATCCATGCAAGATGGACTAAATGAATTCAAAAGGAATAAAGTCTGGACCTTGGTTGAAAGACCTAAGGAAACATCTGTTATTGGAGTAAAATGGGTCTTCAGAAATAAGTGTGATGAAAATGGAATCATTGTTAGAAATAATGATAGATTAGTTGCTAAATGCTATAATCAACAAGAAGGAGTAGAGTATGAAGAAACCTATTATCTAGTATCTAGACTTGAATCTATTCGTATCTTACTATCCTTTACAACATTCTTCAATTTCAAACATTTTCAAATGGATGTGAAATGCGCTTTCTTTAATGGTTATGTTCAAGAGGAAGTTTTTTTTGAATAACTTCATGGTTTTGAAGATACAAAACATCCTGATCATGTTTTTAGTCTTACCAAAGCTTTGTATGAACTTAATCAATTCCCTCGTGGTTTGTATGATAGACTTACATGATTTTTTATTCAAAATAATTATGTTAAGGGAAATGTAGAACCAACCCTTTTTAGAAAGAAAGATAAGAAAAATGTTTCGATTGTTCAAATTTATGTTCATGACGTTATACTTGGTTCAACTCATCAATCATTAACTGATTCTTTTTCAGATTTAATGAAATCTAAGTTTGAAATGAGTATGATGGGTGAGTTTATATTTTTTCATTGGTTTTCAAATATCTCAAAAACCATAAGGAATATATATATCCCAACATCAGTATATTAAAGATCTTATTAAAAATTATGGATATGACAACAATAAGAGTATAAGTACCCCCATTGGTACCTTAAACAAACTTGATCTTGATAAAGCTGGGAAACTAGAAGATCAAACATATTTTAGAGGTATGATAGGAAGTTTTCTTTACTTGATAGCTAGTCATCCAGATTTAATTTTTTTAGTATGCTTATGTGCAAGATATCAATCAAATAATAAGGAATCTCATTTAAAGGAAGTGAAAATAATTTTTTGCTACTTAAATAGAACCATGGATTTAGGACTTCTCAATTCTTCTAGAAATGATTTTATTTTGAAAAAAATTTCAGATGCTGACTTTGGTGGATGTAGAATGGATAGAAAGAGTACATCTGAAACTTGTCATTTCTTAGAAGATTCATTAGTTTCTTGGTCATGCATGAAGGAAAACTCAATAGCACTTTCCACTGCTGAAGCTGGATATGTAGCAGCTGGAAGTTGTTGTGATCATGTGTTGTGGATGCAACACACACTCACAGACTATGGTATGTGTTTTACCAAAACACAAATTTTTTGTGATAATACAAGTTCCATTGCCCTTAGTAAAAATCCTGCATATCACTCTCATGCAACGAACATAGAAATTAAGCATCACTTTCTTAGGGACCACACAAAAAAAGGAGATATCATTCTTTAATTTATCAGAACGCAAGATCAAATTGCATGTATTTTCACAAAATCATTACTCTTCGATAGATTTGAAAACATTAAACAGAAGTTAGGAATGATAACTGTAAGGTAATTCTCCTTATTAACTTTTTGTTGGAAACAATCTCCTTACAGTAATTAACTCCTTTTTATAGGGGGTGGGGTACATTTATTCATATGAAGTTTTTCATATTTCATAATGAAGTATTTCATATTTTTCGTAATAAATTCTTTCATATATTTCGTAATGAATTTTTTCATATTTTTTTCATAATGAAGTTTTTCATATTTTTCGTAATTTTTTTTCATATTTTTCATAATTAATTTTTTGATACATTTCATAATGATGTTTTTCATACTTTTACAAATGAAGTTTTTCATATTTTTCATAGTCTAAAATTTTCGTAATGAAGAATTTCGTAATGAAGAATTTCGTGATGAAGATCCACGTACTAAATTTTTTCGTACTCGAGTTATTTTTCGGAATCTAAAGTCCTTGAAAAATAATTTTCCTCAATATGAATAATTCACCTCACAATCTGAAAGGTATGATTCTTTCTTGAGTTTTTGTAATCACCTTTTACTTGATGGTGGTTTCTTTTTTTATAAAATATATAGGATTGTAGTTTCCTTAAATCCAAATGTTTTCCTTTAAAAACCTCAAAAGATATGATCCTACCACATTTTCCTTGCGGCTATCTTTTCAACCGTCAGATCTGATCAGAATAATTCTCAGCCATTGGATTGATATGGGAAGATGAAGCATCGCACCATCACCTATAAAAGGGGACCCCCGATGGTTTTCCCACATCGGTTTTCAAGATTTTGCGTGTCGAAGCTATGCCCCTCATTCAAAAGTTGTTCCATATTTTCAAAGGTTTCTCAATTAAGAATGTCTGGTGAAGTTCTTTATCAATATATTTCTTCTCTCAAGATGATTTTGTAGTGGCAGGTATATCGATAAAGGCTGGTGCATCCAAGTTTCTTCAACAAGTAGGCCTCCATTATCCCCAAAATCATCAAGCTGAATGGATGGGAAAGCGTTTGCATATCAAATCCTGGAGATCAAGACTTGTTGTATTCGGATCTTCTTATAGAGTTCTATGAGTCAGTAAGTTTATTTAAGGAAGAAGGGAGATATATGTTTTCTTTCAAGAGTTATGAAAAAACCTATACCCTTTCATACACCAAGGCTGCTAGCTTGGTGAGGCTATCTTATGAAGGGGAAGCTGAGTTTTTTTCTCACAAGCTTCCAGATGTTCACGAATGTTTTTTAAAGGTAAAGGATATGGAGTGTCTTAGACTTAGAGATGTCATGACTACAAAGATTTCTCACTTGTCTACCAATAATCGGATCCTGGAGGTATGGGTTCAGGGTTTTATTGTACCGAGAAAGGGTGACAAGGACACGCTGAAGAAAAGTGACTAGTATATCATTGATTTTTGGTAGATCTAAGGAAGATCAATCTGATGAAGAATATTCTCATTATGATAGAAAATATAAAGAATGAGAATTTGAGAGCCTAGATAATAATGTATCCTTCCTTACTCTCCAAGTTGATTGTTCAATGTCTTGATTATTTCCAGATTCCTTGTAGATCCAAGCCGAGGAATTGAAAAGTCATGTTAGTAAGCAATGATAATTTGAAAATAATGAATTTCTGGTTTTATAAAGATTCAAGAGAGTTTTATGATATACCAATGGATGAATCAGAAGTCGTTCCGAAGAATGAAAAAGAGGATGAACCATCGAAGAAGGATAAAAAGAAGAGGAAACTAAAGGAAGTGGAAGAAACAGAGAAAACCCCTAAGGCCAAAGAAACTCAATACACACCTCCAAATCCCGAGAAGTAGAAATCTTATCCAGATGATGTTGTATCCAAATGGAGGGAGGATAAGAAAAACAAGAAGGAAGGAGAGCCATAGTTTGGTCTAGATCTTGCTGAGGCCAAGGAGTTAAAAGAAAAAACATCTGATGAGCATGAGAAGAAAGTCAAAGAGAAGAAACTTAATAATAAAATGACTGAGGCCGAAATTGTCCAATATCTTTTGATGGAAAATTAAATAGCATCTGAAAAAATTCCAGTACCGAAATCATACTTGGTTGAGACTTTACCTAAGAATCAGAGGAAGAAGTTAATTACTCCGGAAAAAGTACTTAAAAAGGTTTTTGAAGAAAAGGAAGCTATGGAAGAAGTACAAGAATCTGAAAGAAGTGATGATACAACTGATCTGATAAAGAAAGTATAATACTTTCATGAGAAGGAAAGTCCATCTGAAAATTATCAATCTGTACTTCTCAAGCCGGATCTTCAAAACTATCTACCCCTAGAATTGATAAGAAGGATGAAGAGGAAGCAAAAAAATTATCTGAGGAAAAGAGTCATTGTAGAGACCCAATACATGAAAAACATGGACATTACATTACTTTTGAGGAATAATAAATACATAATAAGAACCAACGCTCAAGTACCGTAATAGTTTAGTGTCTTCGGAAACTTAGAAAAATAATCTTCTAATCATGGTGAAAGATCTTCATAATCACCCACAAAGATCATCCCCTTTTGTTTTCTTACCTAAAACCTTTCTTTATATCATGGGTTAAAGAAAACATAAAAAGGGTGATCTCAAATTCTCAGTAAGGGTAAACATAGATAACATAAAACAATCCATAAAAATTTGAATGCAAAAACTTGTACATAAAATCTAAACATCAAAATCTTGAGCAAAGACATAAATCTTGGATGTACATAAGGAATATATCATAAAAGAACATCAATCATGATAAAATAGCATGAGAGTAAAACATGTAATTATGGAAACCATTAAGCACATGTTATGATTTCCATAGTATCCAAAGCATTGCTGCCAAGACCATCTTAGTGGAAAAAGTCCCTTTCTGAATCGAGTTCAGTCCTCGTTCCAGTCCTGTATCACTAAACCAGATTAAATTACCATTCCAGCCGTGTCTATCTCATGAGATATAAATCTTTACCCAATGCATTGGAGGGAGATGTAGGTCCCACCCATCTCATAATGAAATTATTATTCTTTCGTGTGCCACAAAATAAAAATACATCATTCATAATAACCCAACAAATAAAATGGGTTTCATAAACTTCATTCCATCATAACATAATTTATATAAAACAAATGGATATAATTTCATAATAAGAACAGTGAAACGATGTAAATCATAGAGACATTATACTTGAAACACACACATAGGAAATAATGTCATATTTGATGGAAAATTGTTTTGATAAAACACTTGAAATGAATTATTGAGGAAAATATCCTTTTTCTTCAAAATCATTTTCTTTTCACAGAATGCCATTCAATTTTAAAAGAAAAGGATTTTTCTGGAAATAGTCATGAAATCTGGTAGAGTAAGCTTCATGAAAACAAGGTGTTATAAAACCATAAAAATATGTTCATGCCGTATAAGTTAAAAAACATTCTCATCGTACTTTTTACATAAAAGTAAAAAAGTTCATTGTATGGTAAACAAAAGAAAGATTCTTTCCATAATACAATGTAAAAGTCAAAGAGGGGTAAATATGACTTTAAACATAAATTGAATAATATAAAATAATTTATGGAAAACATTTTATGGGCATGGATGAAAAATATAACCTAGTATATACTTACGTATAAGAAATCTCAGATAAAAATGAGTTTGAAAAATTATACCTTACCTTATGTCTGATATGATTCAGATGTATCCGAACCTCCTGTATAATGATATAAATAATGTCATTAAATTTTTACAGAAACATATTCGTTATTATGATATCATATATGCTTCACTTATGACTTTATATTACCCTTTCTTTTCTAAATTCCATTTTAACGCAGCGTTTTGGGTAAAATCATTTCATTTATCGTATGTGTTTCGATTTTTTTGTTCTTGATATTATTACTCATATCCTGATTTACTTAATTCCAGAATGTAAAACATGATTTATATAAAATATATATTCTGTATATAAATATATATGATATATTGATAAATGTAATGAAATACACCGTTCATGGAGACGGTTGGTCGTACGTATGCATGAACGCTGTTTTCCATTCCTTATTGACAAGAATGGAAGTAATTAGATGAAATATATATATATATACAAGCATAAATCTAGTATCTTTATCAATTCATATATTTCATTATTATTCATTATATTTACTTTATAATCATTCTTGAGTGGTTAACATGGAGAATGAGTCTCATCGCGTCGTGGAGACGGTAATCCGTACATACACACGAGCGATGATATCATTCCCATAATTATTGAATTGAATTGGAGTGGATGATATAATATCTCAGAATAAGTATGATGTTATAATAACTATACATATTTATTATTTACACCATTATACCCATCCAAGTAAGGTGGTTGTGGAAAAACAGATTACACCACGGCGTGGAGACGGTATTCCGTACGTACGCACGCGTGGTGATTTCGTTTTACATAGGATGGATAGAAGGTGAAATGTGGTTTTTTCATATTTATAATAACATATAAGTATATTAGTTATTCTTATGTTATTACTTTATAATTAAACAACTAAAGAAGAAGAAGTTTAAGAAGAAAGAAACTTGAAAGAATCCGTAGAAGAGATTACCTCTTCTTCAGCGCACCTCTGTTAAGCTTCCTCTTAATGCCCTAGAGTTGGTCTTCTGAGGAGACCAAGACATATATAATGTTTATAGGGATGTTTATAAGGTAAATGGGTAGGGTTTATCTGAGCTTGAAGGCTCAAAACTGTGTAAAGAGAAGAGGGAGGAGGTGCCCTTTTATAAGGGAGGAGAGGGGCACCTTAGGAAAAACTAAAATTATTATTTTATAATAAAGTCATATTCAATTTTTAATAGCTACAAATTTATTTATTTCGAAGATAAGGTGGGGATGAGTCGCAACCCTTTCAACCAATAGGTTTTAGACAAGTTTAGGTAACTATTTTAACCTTATCATTTATATTTAACTCTAAGTTAAATAATTTAACTTTTACCGTTTCTTCTTGTTTTCTTACACTATATGGTTAATAAACTTACTATAACAAGAAAAACAAACCAAAGTGGTTCATTATTAATATATATAACCTTATATAAGTCATTTTTTGCAACAATATATTTTTAGGAATAGAATAACAATTAATAATATAAGATTTGTTTTAAAAACTATTTTATGTCAATTTGGACACTATTTGGTAATTGATTTTTGTGAAACTCATAACAGCATGATTAGTTCAAAAATAATTAATTAAATCAATACTAACATGTCATATTAACCTATAAAATTATTGTAATTCATAAAAAGTCTCCAATTACATTTATTTGTGTATTTATTACATCAATTATGTTAATATTTCATTAATAAGGTAATTACTGCTTCATCATTGTGTCATAAATAAATTAAATTATTTAATGTCTAAAAATTATAAATAAAATACCATTATGTAGGAAATATTTTTATATCTATAATTAATATTTATATTCAACTTTATCTTATGTATAACCCTATATTAAAAATGTTTTAGTTGTTAAACTTTGATTTTAACTTTTTTAACTCTTCTTTGAATTAAATAATAATAAATGTCTTAATCTACCCCAAGTGGACCCTAATGATAATATTATATTACTAAGGTTGTGTTTGGTTGAATTATACTTATACAATATAATTATGACATGTTTTAGGGTAAAAATGATATCATTTTTACCTTTAATTACCCTATTCACTTTTAACAATGGTAAAGTAAAAAGTTACTATTCACCAAAAATTATTTTTATCTTATTGAACCACATTTTACTCCTTGATATTAACCGTGTCTCTCGGATTTTCGAAATTCAAATCACAAAAGGTGTAAAATTAAGTTTTATGTACAATTGAAAATGCTCCTAGGAGGTGGGTAAAAGACGATAAAAAGTTCAATAAAATTTTTATATCTCTAAAATTATTATAAAATGACTCCAAAGAATTACATTTAACTTATATATATATTAGGTAGCTATTTTGAACTAAAATTAATTTAAATTAAATAATTAATTATTTAAATAAAATGTTGTTTTTTAAATACTAACCAAGTGTTTTCACTATTCATAAAAAATTAAATGTTTTTAGAAAAATACACAAAATTCACCATAGTCTAATTTAGTTATTCCAAATCCAAAAATGAAGTCCATTTTTAAAGATAAAATTTATAAAATTTCGAAAATTTGTAATTACTATTCATAATAGCTAGTTCATAATAATATTTTAATAATATCTCATTTCGTGAAACTCGGTATTGCGTACAACACATGCTATCGAGGATGGTCTTAATTGCGTGTAATGAAAGCCATGTCAGGACTGCGTGTAGTGAATGCTCCATTTGGTTTTGTGTATAACATAATAAAAATTTATTTCATTTATACATTAAAAAAAATTTATACTTAATGTTGCGTAGAATAATTTCCACAAAACGAACATGAAATTTTGTGTAACATGGGCCAAGATTAGTGTTTCCTATACTACAAGATAAAATGGTGTTGCTTATAGTTCAAGATAATCTTGGTGTAGTTTATAATATAAGACATCAAAGAAATTAAAAATAATATATCTCATAAAAGTATGGGTTGTTACATTCTACCCCCCTTAAAATAAATTTCTCCATCGAAATTCGTCGGGGTTATAAATCGTTTACTAATTGAAAGTTTCATTCGCAAAAACCCACATCATAAAAGGAATACTAAAACAAAATTTTAAAATGTAAAGTATGAAATGTAACGGTTACCCAGATTAACTCATCATTGGGTTTCCACATAGGAGAACATAGGTGGAAATATGGATATGGAAGAAAAATCTAACCATCAAGTTCTGATGGAGAGTGGAAGAGGACATGGCTATGAAAAATCGAAAAATCACAAAGCCATAAATTTGTGATGATTTAAGGTACCATATGATTCATTGGATATAATATCAGTAGGACAACATTTTTGGTTTTCAATATCATTTCCCTAATGTAGAATAATTGTAGAATTAAATGAAATACGTACTTGATTTTGGTACAATCTCATCCTTTTTCATGCCATGAACAATTTCCACTTCATCTCTTAAAGAAATGAAGTTGAATTTGTCATTCGTGAAGTGTTAGCAGATCATGAGATAGAATGATAGGTCATTCCATCTGTTTCTATTGCAAAAAGTTTAGCACAATTTATTAAATATACAGAAGTCTATCTATGCTGATATTAATCGTATATGTTTGCTAAAATGGAATTATACTTCATCTATCATAGATCTTAATAAAATAAAACTAGTTTCTACTAACTAGGTACTTCCTGTAGGCTAGTGATAGGCGATAAAGGCTCGTCACACTTTGGTTGTGGGTTCGATTCCCGCATCCTTGTCCGACGCGATGGGTTGTCGCTCACCCTATGGGTTGTCCTTTTTCTAAAACTATACTATTATAACATTCCAAAAATAATATCGGAAAAAAAGTTCTATCCTTAGATAATACTATCTGATGTCCAACATAATCCATTCCATTCTTTAGGCATATCCAAAATACATATGTCCAATCACATATTATAAAGAAAATGATTACTTGAAAGGTCACATAACAAGCACGTGAATACCATCATTTATCCCCCATATATCATACGATATATCTTGTTCGTCACATTCCAAACATGTGAATACATTAATCATGTATTATTTTGAAAAATGAATACCCATTGAACTTTAGTGAAAACATGAATGTTGTCAAAAGTAAACTCTTTCCACATACCAAAATCCCAAAATTCTGTATACTCAAACCATGATATCACTTTGTCCTTATACTAGTCATGAGCTCATTAATACTACCAAACATCTCATTATTTGTTTATCCTTTTATTATGTACATATCATCTACCTTCCAAAAATATTTGAATAACTTTTCATGGTTACCGGTACCATTCATCATATACTTTCAAAAACTCATGGAAAGACAACAATGTAACAATCCATAGATTTTTAATTATTCCATAATACCATACATTATTCTTGATAAACATAAAATCATTCTACTACCTTCTTAAACCACTGACTGAGCTTCATCATTTCATTCATATCATATATCATTTTTAGTCTCTTCATCAACATAAATACTACCCATACGACCACGCTGATTCTCTTCATGAAATTTTACCTTAGAGCATTGGTTTTCAAAATGCCCATACATTCCACATTTAAAACATTTAACCATTGTTGATGTCTTAGCAATACCATTATCCTTGTCCATGGTGTTAACTGAACCTTTTACTTTACAATTACTGGCTTTGTGTCCTTCTTTTCCACACCCAAAGCATCTTCCAGTAACTTTGAAACATTCTCCCTAATGCCTCTTACCACATTATTTAAATTATGGAAATTGAACTTTCTTTCCTCTATGATCAACATGAAAATACATATTTATCTTATTAGATGAGTTGGGAAACATACCAAAGTTGAGATTATTGATCATATTATGAGATTGCTGATTAGGTATAATAATGATATGTGGACTTCCAGATCCAATTTCATTTGGTTTCTCATGAATAATATCATTCCATTGTCCATCATATCCTCTATTATCATGAATCTTCATGTTTCCAACCATTTTATAAAACCCAAAAAGAATAGTGTGTAAGGAAAAAATCATAATAAATGGAGATTAACTTCAATATCTATCGTATTTTGTTAGATTCTAAGACCGTTACCATATTTCTAGGGCTATAACTTGTACTTATACGTAACCTTTGGGACATCCCTAGACGTACCTTAGAAATATCTCTAGGGATCTCACTAAAGATTCTGCATCCTAGTCTCCAAATGTTAACTAAACCTTTCCTCTAATACCAACTGTAGAGACCAAAAACTTGACATACATGGAAATTAGATTACTTTTTGGTAATACTTAATACATAACAAGAACCAACTCTCAAGGACCATAATAGTTTAGTGTCTTTGGAAACTCGGAAAAATAATCTTCTAATCATGGTGAAAGATCTTTACCATCACCCATAAAGATCTTACCCTTTTGTTTTCTTATCTAAACCCTTTATTTATATCTTGGGGAAAAGAAAACATAAAACGTGTGAGCTCAAATTCTCAGTAAGGGTAAACATAGAGAACATAAAACAATCCATAAACATTTGAATGCAAAAACTTGAACCTAAAACCTAAACATCAAAATCTTGAGCAAAGACATAAATCATGGAAGTACGTAAGGCATATATCATAATGGAACATTAATCATGATAAAATAGCATGGGAATAAAAAAATGTAATTATGGAAACCATTAATCACATGTTAGGATTTCCATAGTATCCAAGGAATTGCTTCCAAGACCATCTTAGTGGACAAAGTCCATTTCTGAATCGAGTTCACTCCTCGTTCCAGTCATGTATCACTGAACTAGATTATCTTACCATTCCAGACATGTCTATCGCATGAGATATAAATCTTTAACCAATGCATTGGAGGGAGATATAGGTCCCACCCATCACATAATGAAATCATTATTTCGTGCGCCAAAAAATAAACATACATCATTCATAATATCCCAACCAATAAAATGGGTTTCATAAACATCATTCCATCATAACATAATTCATATAAAACAAATGGATATCATTTAATCATAAGAAAAGTGAAACCATGTAAATCATAGATATATTATACTAAAAACATAAACATATGACATAATGTCATATTTGATTGAAAATGGTTTTGATAAAACACTTGAAATGAATTCTTGAGTAAGATATCCTTTCTTCTTCAAAATCATTTTCTTTTCACAAAATGCCATGCAATTTTAAAAGAAAATGATTTTGTTGAAAGTACTCATGAAATCTTGTAGAGTATTCTTCATTAAAATAAGGTATTATAAAACCATGAAATCTGTTCATTCCGTATAAGTTAAAAAAACATTCTCCTCATACTTTTGCTGGAAAAGTCAAAAAGTTTCTCGTATGGTAAACAAAAGAAAGATTCTTTCCATAACACAATCTAAAAGTCAAAGAGGGGTAAACATGACTTTAAACATAAATGGAAGAATATTAAACACTTTATGAAAAACATTTTATGGAAATGGATGAAAAATATATCCCAGTAAATACTTACGTATAAGCAATCTTGGATAAAAATGAGATTGAAAAATTATCCCTTATCTTAAGTCCGATATGCTTCGTATGTATCTGAACCTCCTGTATAATGATTTAAATAATTTCATTGAATTATTATAGAACCATATTCATTATTATGATATCATATATGGTTCACTTATGACTTTATATTACCCGTTCTTTTGTAAACTCCATTTTAAAGAAGTGTTTTGGGTAAAATCGTTTCATTTATCATACGTGTTTCGATATGTTGTTGTTGATATTGTGAATCATATCCTGATTTACTTAAATCCAGAATTTAAAAAATTATTTATATATAATATATACTAAGTATATAAATATATATGATAGATTGATAAATTGAATGAAATACACCGTTAATGGAGACGGTAGGTTGTACATACGCATGAACGTTGTTTTCCTTTCCTTATTGACTTGAATGGAAGTAATTAGATGACATATATATATATATATAGATAAATACAGTAGCTTTATCATGTCATATATTTCATTATTATCCATTATAAATACTTTATAATCATTCTGGAGTGGTTAACATGGAGAATGAATCTCATCACGTCGTGGAGACGGTAATCCGTACATACGCACTAGCGATGATATCATTCCCATAATTATTGAATTGAATTGGAGTGGTTGTTATAATATCTCAGAATAATTATTATGTTATAATAACTATACATAGTTATTATTTACACCATTATACCCATCCAAGTAAGGTGGTGGTGGAAAAACAGATTACACCATGGCGTGGAGACGGTATTCCGTACGTACGCACGCGTGGTGATTTCATTTTCCGTAGGATGGATAAAAGGTGAAATGGGGTTGTTTCATATTTATAATAAAATATCAGTATATTAGTGATATTGATGTTATTAATTTATAATGAAATAATTAAATAACAATAACTTGAAGATGAAAGAAACTTGAAAGAATCGGTAGAAGAGATTATCTCTTCTTCGACACACCTATTTTAAGCTTCCTCTTAAGGCACTAGAGTTGGTCTTTTGAGAAGACCCGAACCACTATAATGGTTATAGAGATGTTTAAAAGGGAAATGGGTATGTTGTTTCTAAGCTTGGAGGCTCAAAATTGTGTAAAGAGAAGAGGGAGGAGGTGCCCTTTTATAAGGGAGGAGAGGGGCACCTTAGAAAAAACTTAAAATATTATTTTATAATAAAGTCATATTCGGTTTTTAATAGATCCAAATTGATTTATTTGGAAGCTAAGGTGGGTATGGGTCGGAAACCTCTAAACCAATAGGTTTTAGACAAATTTAGGTTACAATTTTAACCATATCATTTAGATTTAACTCAAAGTTACATAATTTAACTTTTACCATATCTTATTGTTTTCTTACACTATATGGTTAATAAACTTACTATAACAAGCCAAAAGAACCCAAGTGGTTCACTATTAATATATATATCATTATATAAGTCATTTTTTCAAACAATAGATTTTTAAGAATAGAATAACAATTAATAATATAATATTTGTTTTAAAAACTATTTTATGTCAATTTTGAGTCTATTTGGTAATTGATTTTTTTGTGAAACTCATAACAGCTTGATTAGTTGGAAAAAAAATTATTAATTCAATTATAAAATGTCATATTAATATAGAAAACTAGTGTAATTCATAAAAAGTCTCAAATTAAATTTATTTGGGTTTTTATTACATCAATTATGTTAATATTTTATTAATAAGGTAATTATTGCATCATCATTGTGTCACAAATAAATTAAATTATTTAACATCTAAAAATTATAAATAAAATACCATTATGTAGAAAATATTTTTATATGTCTAATGAATATTTATAGTCAAATTTATCTTATGTATAACCCTATATTAAAAATGTTTTAGTTGTTAAACTTTGATTTTAACTCTTTTAACTCTTCTTTGAATTAAATAATAATATATGTCCTAATCTAATCCAAGTGGACCTAAATGATAATATTATATTCCTAAGGTTGTTTTTGGTCGAATTATACTTATCCAATAGAATTAAGACACATGTTTGGGTAAAAATAATGTCATTTTTACCTTTAATTACCCAATTTACTTTTAACCGTGGTAAAGTAAAAAGTTAATATTCACCAAATATTATTTTTATCTTATTGAACCACATTTTACTCCTTGATATTAACCTTGTCTCTCGGATTTTCAAAATTCAACTCACAGAAGAGGTCAAATTATGTTTTATGTTCAATTTCAATTGCTCTTAGGAGGTGGGTAAAAGACGGTAAAAAGTTCAATAAAATTTTTATATCTATAAAATTATTATAAACTGACTCCAATGAATTAAATTGAACTTATATATATATATATATATTATGTATCTATTTTGAAATAAATTTAATTTAATTAAAATAAATAATTGTTTAAAGAAAAATTTTGTTTTTAAATAATAACCCAGTGTTTTCACTATTCATAAAAAATTGAAAGTTTTCAGAAAAATACACAAAATTTACCCTAGGCTAATTTCGATATTCCGAATCCAAAAATGAAGTCCATTCTGAAAGATGAAATTTATTAAATTTCTAAAAGTGGGAATTACTATTCATACTGGCTAGTTCATAATAATATTTTAATAATATTTTTTTTTGTGAAACTCGGTATTGCGTACAACACACGCTATCGAGGAAGGTCTTGATTGCTTGTAATGGAAGCCAAGTCAGGGCTACATGTAGTGATAGCTCCGTTTGGTGTTGTTTATAACATAATCAAAACTTATTTTATTTATACATTAAAAAAATCTATACTCAATGTTGCGTAGAATACTTTCCACAAAACGAACTTGAAATTGTGTGTAACACGAGCCAAGAATAGTGTTGTGTATACTGCAAGCTAATACAGTGTTGTGTATAGTACAATCTAATCTTGGTGTAGTGTATAACAGAAGACATCAATGAAATTAAAAATAATATATCTCATAAAATCTAAGGGTGTTATAATAATAGTCATGACTTCATTCATCCAGAAGATATTGAGGCAGAAGCCGAGAAAGAAAAAATTGATGAAGATAAGATTGTTCAGTTGTCTGGAAGTGAGCATGAGTCTCCAGATGAATAAAATGTTACGGGAACCAATAAGGGAAAATAGGTAGTGGCTGATACACCTACGAGAGAAATTTTAAGGAAGAAGGAAGCTGGTGGATCTTATAAGAGGAAGCCGGTCAAGCTAGAGGAAGAACCATCACCAAGCAAAGTGTTAGATTCGAAGTCATCAGCTTTAGGATGTGATTTTGTCATTCAATCTCTAAAAACGCATGTTGACACCATTATGATCTTTCCAACCATTGACTCCAGATGTAAACTTCTCCAACTTAGCATGAATCAAAAAATCGGATTCTGTATCCATGGTGATGGTTAAGTGTATAAAGATTGAGGCTGACCACAAGCATTTTCTTATCAACTATGATGCCCACAAAAAATATTCTAAGAAATTGGTTAGCTGGTCAAAGAATGTAGTTGATGATTTGAGAGAGCTTGATGAGTTTCAAGATGACGTTATGATATCTTTTGATAATGAATATAGAAAAATACAGAATCTCACAAATATCTTTGAGTAAAAGATAAATATTGAGTAGAATACTCGGATTGAGGAGGTCAAGGATCTGAATGGGAAGTTGAACTCTGTTGCCCAAAGATGGAAGAAGGAAAGGGATCTCTAGATCGATATTGAAGAAAAGCTAGTAAAACAAGATGACTTGTTGAAGGATCGAGTAGAGGCCCTGAATGCTCAGGATGATAGGATCAAACCCTTAGAGAAGCAGGTAGAGGAAGATCACAAGGAGCTAAAGAAGCTGAAAACCATTGTCAAGAAATTGATCCCCAAGGAAAAGGATGGAAAATAAATATGATCCTTTGTTGTATTTTCTTTCCTTGTACAAATTCTTCCAATATTAGTGAAATTGTGGGTTTCTTGTATTTATTTTGATGTTTGTACTAATATTTCAGGTACCATATTTTTTCCATTCCCTCAAATTCTTTTTTAAAATCACAAAGGGGGAGAAGGTAAAAAAATTCTAAGTAAAGAAGAAATATCCCTAAGTAAGGGGGAGTTTATATAAGGGGGATTTTTCATACAGATATTTCTGTACTCCAGATAATGAAAAATCCCATTCCAAAAATCAATAATACGATACTTAGTGTTCTAAAGCCTAAGGGGGAGTTAGTCGTATTCATCTTTTCCAATGTTAAAAGGGAGATAAGTTTTATTTCAAAGTCTAGAAAAAAATTATATAAGTCCTTATATTCTTTTTCTTAAGGATGTTTTTGATTTCCAAAAAGGGGGATATTGTTGAGTCAATAAGGTTTTCCTTATGACTTTTCCACTCCTTCATACTTGGGGGAGATTTTTTAGTCAATAAGGTTTCCTTATGACTTTACAATTCCTTCTTGTTTTGAAAAGCACAAACACCTTATCTCAAGGCAAACCTCTTTTCACCATATGATTTCCTTCTATAAGGGAAAATTTTCTTCCACAAGGAAATCTATCTTTATCATGTTTTCATTGTTCATATAATAATTATTTCTAAGTGAAAAATTTGGTTTGTAACGAAAAACTCGAAATACTATAAATACCTAGATATGAAGCGTTCTATTTCAGGATCCGAATTCTCTTAATTCCGATTATGAAATCTTCTGATTTCTGACACCGAATTCTGATTACGAATTCTGGTTACGAACTCTTATGAGTTATGACTCTGAATTCTGAATACAAATTCTGATTACGAACTCTTTTGATATCTGACACTGAATTATGAATACGAATTCTGGTTACGAACTATTCTGAAGTTCTGACTCCGAATTATGAATACAAATTTTGGTTACAAACTTTTCCAAGTTCTAACTCTGAGTTCTCGAAATATAGACTTCGAACTCTTATGAGTTCTGACTCCAACTTCTCATGAACTCTGACTTTGAACTTTGTATGTTCTGGTTCTGACTTCTTGTGAATCCAGATTCTGAATTTCCTTGAAATTTAGACTCCGGAATTCTATAGAGTTCAAGTTCAGAATTCCTAGAAAACAGAATCCGAATATCCTTGTATTATAGACTCAGAATACAATTTTTGTTAGACTCTGAAATTTCATTTTCTTACATTCCGAATATTGGATTTTAGTTATATAACCATATTTTTTCTTACACATGTTTTTTTATAAAATGATGTCCTGCATTCAGTTACTGACTAACCGTTGTTTGAGTGACACCTGTAGAGGTCCATCCGAAATTCAAGGGAAAATATGACCATTGGAAGAGGGAGATGACTGTTGAAGTCATGCCTATAAATAGAAGCTCATTTGAAAGAGCTCAAAACTTTGAAGAACTATTCTATGACTCTAGAGATTACATGCTGTTGAAGTGATTTCAAGACAGAAACATTCATTACTTTGTGCGTACTGAACTTTTGGTTCAGATTTTATTTGTGCGACTCTCATTGTTTCTATGTACAATCGAGGGCTTCTGGGGATAGGAAGACATAGGTGCCGACTACCTTGACGTTGAGGGCTTCCTTTATGAGGAATAAAGAGGTGTCAACTACCTTGAAGCTGAGGGCTTGCAGGGATAACAAGACAGACACCGATCTTCATATCGAGGGATTACCCTGGTGTGGGTAAGACAAAATTTCTTGAAAGTATAAATCAAGGTACCTTTATCCAAGGTTGTTGGATACCCATCTCTTTGGGTTAAAACACTACGGGAAAAATGAGCAATTGCGACGGGTTATTTGCGACGGGAATAAATCCCGTCGCAAATAGTCATGTTAAAAACTTATTTGCGACGGGGGTATTTCCCCGTCGCAAATAAGGAGGCTTTTGCGACGGGATTGCTTTCCCCGTCGCAAATAGTTTTCCCGCGATGCGCGCCAAATCGCGGGAAACTTATTTGCGACGGGGAAATATTCCCGTCGCAAATAACCGGCGGCGGTAAAAGGTATTTGCGACGGGAATATTCCCCCGTCGCAAATACTATGTCGGCAGAGGATTATTTACGACGGGACCCGTCGCAAATAACTATTTACCGGTTGACTGTAATAAATGTTGGCTAAGGTATTTGCGACGGGACCCGTCGCAAATAATACTATTTGCGACGGGAATCCCGTCGCAATTGGGCCCGTCGCAACTAATCTAACCTATAAATACCCCCATCCGTTTTTTTCATTTCATTCTCATTCCTTATCTTCTCTCTCTCTCAGAATCATATTTCTAGAGTTGAGTTTTTCTCCAGTTTAAGTTTTTTCTCCGGAGCTGATATTAAAGTTTTGAAGAACGATCAGAAGAGATCAATTTTCAAGGTATTTATCTTCATTTTAATTTTTTATTTATTTTTAATTTCTTATTAGTTTCTATTATTATTAATTAGTTGTAATTTAATTATGTTTACATTGTTTTATTACTTAATAAATTTAAATTATTAGTATTGTTTATATGGTAATTAGGAATAATTAGTAATAATTTTTAGTAATTAAGAATAAATATTAATAACTAGTAATAAATACCAATAATTAGGAATAAGAACATTATTACATTATTAATTTATTTTATTATTAATATTAAAATAATATAATTTTTTATATATATACAGTTCTTTTTTCATCTGTGTGTTTGCTGTCTTCACATGTATTATTTGTATGTGGAGATAGAAAACGCACAGATGAAAAAGAACTGTATATAAATTAGAAAATTATATTATTTTAGTATTAATAATAAAATATATTAATAATGTTATTATTTGTAATTATTGGTAATTATTTCTAATTATTGATAATTAATCATTTAATTACTAATAATTATCAATAATTAAGAATAATTAGTAATAATTACCAATAATTAACAATAATTAGTATTAATTACCTATAATTAGTATTAATTAGCAATAATTAGTATTAATTACCAATAATTAGTATTAATTACCAATAATTCGTAATAATTAGGAATAATTAACAATAATTAGTAATAATTAGGAATAATTAACAATAATTAGGAATAATTAACAATAATTAGTAATAATTAGGAATAATTAGGAATAATTAGTATTAATTAGGAATAATTAGTAATAATTACCAATAATTAGTAGTAATTAGGAATAATTAGTATTAATTACAAATAATTAGTATTAATTAGGAATAATTAGTATTAATTACAAATAATTAGTATTAATTAGAAATAATTAGTATTAATTACCAATAATTAGTATTAATTACCAATAATTAGTATTAATTACCAATAATTAGTATTAATTACCAATAATTAGTATTAATTTGGAATAATTAACAATAATTAGTAATAATTAGGAATAATTAACAATAATTAGTAATAATTAGGAATAATTAGTATTAATTAGGAATAATTAGTAATAATTTCCAATAATTAGTATTAATTAGGAATAATTAGTATTAATTAAGAATAATTAGTATTAATTACCAATAATTAGTATTAATTACCAATAATTAGTATTAATTACCAATAATTAGTAATAATTAGGAATAATTAACAATAATTAGTAATAATTAGGAATAATTAACAATAATTAGTAATAATTAGGAATAATTAACAATAATTAGTAATAATTAGGAATAATTAACAATAATTAGGAATAATTAGGAATAATTAGTATTAATTAGGAATAATTAGTAATAATTACCAATAATTAGTATTAATTAGGAATAATTAGTATTAATTACCAATAATTAGTATTAATTACCAATAATTAGTATTAATTACCAATAATTAGTATTAATTACCAATAATTAGTAATAATTAGGAATAATTAACAATAATTAGTAATAATTAGGAATAATTAACAATAATTAGGAATAATTAGGAATAATTAGGAATAATTAGTATTAATTAGGAATAATTAGTATTAATTAGGAATAATTAGTAATAATTACCAAAAATTAGTAATAATTACCAATAATTAGTATTAATTACCAATAATTAGTATTAATTACCAATAATTAGTATTAATTACCAATAATTAGCAATAATTACCAATAATTAACAATAATTACCAATAATTAGCAATAATTACGAATAATCAGAAATAATTAGTAATAATTAGAAATAATTAGTAATAATTAGAAATAATTAGCAATAATTAGAAATAATTAGCAATAATTAGAAATAATTAGCAATAATTAGAAATAATTAGCAATAATTAGAAATAATTAGCAATAATTAGTAATAATTAGGAATAATTAGGAATAAGTAGGATTAATTAGGATTAATTAGGAATAATTAGGATTAATTAGGAATAATTAGTAATAATTACCAATAATTAGTAATAATTACCAATAATTAGTAATAATTAGTAATAATGACCAATAATTGCCAATAATTACCAATAATTGCAAATAATTAGGAATAATTAGGAATAATTAGTAATAATTAGGATTACTCAGGAATACTCGGGAATACTCACGAATACTCACGAATACTCACGAATACTCACGAATAATCACGAATACTCACGAATAATCACGAATACTCACGAATACTCACGAATAATCAGGAATACTCAGGAATACTCAGGAATACTCAAGAACACTTAGCAAAAAAAATTATATTATCAATATTTATGAAAAAGATATTAATATTATTAAAATAATAAAAATTTATAAAATATTAAAATTATCAATATTTGCAACAGATTTTGCTCTATTCTTAACATGTTCAAATCTTAAAGGGTCGCTAATTGTCAGGTCATGAGCAATAAAAAGTTTCTGTCAGCCATGTCCAATGTAAACTCTATAATTGTCCTTGCATGGTCGATCACCTCAAAAGTAATATTGCAATCAGACAAACCAAGTCATTCCCTTCTTATCTATAAGAATCATCTCACATGAACCTTTACAGAGACCATTCTTCCTTGAAAATTTAAGGCAAAAATAATGATATCCCCTCAAATTTTTAAGGAAGAATGATCTATGTAAAGGTTCATGTGAGATAATTCTTATAGTTAAGAAGGGAATGACTTGGTTTGTCTGATTGCAACATTACTTGCGAAGTGATCAACCATGCAAGGACAATTATAGAGTTTACATTAGACATGGCTGACACAAACTTTTTATTGCGCATGACCTGACAATTGACGACCCTTTAAGATTTGAACATGTTAATAATAGAACAAAGTTTGTTCTGAATATTGATAATTTTAATATTTTTTAATTTTTTTTATTATTTTAATAATATTAATATTGTTTTTTCGTAAATATTGATAATATTTTTTTTATTACTAATAATTAGTAAACGAAATCTGCTTGGATAATGAAGGGAAAATTTATAACCATCTCCACAACGATTATTATCAAATTTCCTTTCATTATTCAAGCAGTTTTCATTTTGCTAAGTATTGCTAAGTATTGCTAAGTATTGCTAAATTAGTAATAAATAGTAATAATTAGCAATAAATTGTAATAATTAGTAATAAATTGTAATAATTAGTAATCCTTGCTTGAGTGTTTTTTCTAACAAATTATTCAAAACCAGTAATGCTTTTATATTTTATAGAAAAATATGGAACAACGAGGTCGTCAACAGTCATTATTAGATGACCGCATATGGATAAATCAACATAGAAATCCAAATGGTTCTGGTTTAAATCCAGTATATATAGAGGGTGTGGAGATTTTTTTATCATTTGCGGCATCAAATTCAGAATTTGTTTCAGAAGGAAAGATAAAATTCCCTTGTAGAAAATGTGCATTGAGAACGTTTGACACGTTTGACAAAGTGGGGGAACATCTCTTGCGTTTTGGTTTTCAAGCAGATTATGTTTTTTGGTATCAACACGGTGAACGCAGTTCCAGAGAAGATGATACCAACTTGATTCCGGATCCATCCCAGTTTCAAGATTTAGTACATGATGTTGCAGGTTCATCTGTTCAACATACAGAAACTCCGGCTGATATAGCTTCAAATCCTGAGTTGGGACCGTCTGAATTTTATGAGTTGTTGAAGTCTGCTGAGGATGCATTATATCCTGGCTGCAAGATGAGCAAATTAGAAGCAGTTGCAAAATTTATGGCTATCAAATCAGATAACGGAATGTCAAACACATGTTTTGACCAGATATTTTCTTTGCTGAAAACACTGTTACCCGAAGGAAATGTTTTACCTGCAAATTACTATGAAAGTAAGAGGTTGGTTCGAAATTTGGGACTTACTTGTCAGAAGATTCATGCATGTTCAAATGACTGCATTTTATATTCAGGGGAAAATGAGTCGTTGGATAGTTGTCCCACATGTGGGCAATGGAGATATAAAGAAGGACAACACGGGAAGTCTGGTTTGATTCCTGTAAAACAGTTGAGATATTTTCCGCTTACATCGAGACTTCAGCATTTATTCATGTCTATGAATACAGCGACAATGATGTCATGGCATAAAGAGAATATTTCAACCGATAAAAGCTTAAATCATCCAGCCGATGGTGATTCATGGAAACATTTTGATAGAGTGCATCCATCATTTGCTTTAGAAGCTAGAAATGTTCGACTGGGCCTTTCCACTGATGGTTTCTGTCCGTTTGGATCTTATGGTAGTCAATATTCATGTTGGCCTGTTTTTTTAACTCCGTATAATTTACCTCCATGGATGTTGATGAAGGAGCCATATATCTTTTTGACTTTACTAATTCCAGGACATCCGAAGAAAAATATTGATGTTTATTTGAAGCCATTGATTGATGAATTAAATTTATTGTGGAGTACTGGTGTCAGTACATATGATGTTGCAACGAAACAGAATTTCATACTGAGAGCAGCATTGATGTGGACAATAAGTGACTTCCCGGCTTATGGGATGTTATCTGGCTGGAGTACACATGGTCAGAAATCATGTCCTTACTGTATGGGAGAGAACAAAGCATTTATGCTCATTCATGGAAAGAAACCTTGTTATTTTGACTGTCATCGCAGATTTCTTCCAGCTGATCATCCTTTTCGCAGAAACAGATCTCATTTCAGAAAAGGAACAGCTGAAAGGGATGGACCTCCAAAAATGCTATCAGGTTCGGAGTTAAAATCGGTTGTATTTTCATTACCTCCCATCACTTTTGGTCCCACAATAAACCAACAGAAAATTTCTGGTTTTGGGAAAGAACACAATTGGATTAAACGTAGCATATTTTGGGATTTGCCATATTGGTCTGATTTGTTGGTCCAACACATGTTAGATGTCATGCATATTGAGAAGAACTGTTTTGATAATTTGTTTCATACAGTTTTGGATACGCCAGGAAAGAGCAAAGACAATGTAAATGCACGTTTAGATCTTGCCCAAATTTGCAGGCGTCCAGAATTGGAACTATTTGAGAATGTCAGAACAGAAAGGTTACTGAAACCAAAAGCAGCTTATACACTGTCTAAAGAAAACCGTTTATTATTTTGTCAGTGGATTGCAGATTTGAGACTTCCAGATGGCTGTGCTTCCAATTTGGGTAGATGTGTAAAGAATGGTCATATTGCTGGATTGAAAAGTCATGATTGTCATGTTATAATGGAGAGACTTCTACCCATTGGATTAAGAGGTCTGTTGAATTCTGTGATTTGGGATTCCATAACAGACATGTCTCATTTTTTTCGGGAAATTTGTGCGGCTACGGCAGATTATGATGCTCTAGGAAAACTTGAAAAAGATGTTGTTGTAATTATATGTAAACTGGAAAAAATATTTCCGCCGTCTTTCTTCGACTCAATGGAACATTTGATGTTACATTTGCCATATGAAGCCAAATGTGGAGGTCCGGTACAGTTTTGATGGATGTACCCATTTGAAAGATGCATGCAAAAATTGAAAAGAAAAGTACGCAACAAAGCATCTGTTGAAGGATCTATTGCAGAAGCTTATTTGCAAGAGGAAATATCTTTTTTCTGCTCCCATTATTTTGAATCTGAGTATCCTTCAAAACACAACCGAATGGGACGGAATGAGAGGAATATTTATGAAATCGACAATCAATTATTTGTTTTCAACCAGTCAGAGCTTGGTTTTGGTGGAGTTTCTGAACGCTGGCTTTCAGATGATGAACATCATAGAGCTCATACGTATGTTCTGCTCAACTGTGAAGAGATGACATCAGTTGTACTGTAAGTGTTTATATCACTTATTCTATCATTTATGTTACAGTAAATAACTTTGGTTTTTATAGGTTGTATGATAATCATATCAAGAAACAAATTCCACAAATTACAGCAGCTGCTCTCGAAGAACGGCGACTGAAAAATTTCTCTCAGTGGTTTCAAAAACTGGTAACATAAATTCTTTATCATTTAGCAACTCATTCAATGTATAGTTTACTATATTGATAATTATTTCACAAATCTTCAGGTGTCTCGACATGCTGATAAAATTGACAAACGGCTCTGTGTATTGAGTAACCCACCTTCCAAACTTGTTAAAACTTATAATGCATATGTGGTGAATGGATTTCGATTCCACACGCATGCATATGGGGAATCGAAAAAAACAATGAACAGTGGAGTTAGCTTGAGAGGATCTCATCATCGAGAAAATGAAGTTGACTTTTATGGCATACTTGATGAAATCATTGAACTCTATTATCTTGGACAACATTACATAACCATGTTCAAATGTCGGTGGTTGGATACAGAGAGAGGCGTGCGTGTTCATCCGACTCATGGAATCATCGATATTAAATGTAAAAGTGTTCTCGCAGTAAATGAACCATTCTTATTGGCTCAACAGGCATATCAAGTTTATTATGCAAAGTACTGTGCAACATCAAGAGACTTGACTGATTGGTGGAGTGTAATAAAAATCAAAATTCGAGACAATCAGTTTAGTCAAAGTGAATGTGCTTTCACTGATGTGCAAAGAATTGAAGTTTTTCAAGAGAGTACTCAAAATCAATCTTTTTTACAAAGAGATATGAGTATCGATGACGACACCCCACATTTAAGAGTCGGTGATGACGATGATGTTAATGATGTCACACATGAATTTGAAATGGTAAGAGATGAAGCAACTGCAACTCGAATGGATATCGATGATGTTGAGGAGGAATATGAAGATAACATTGACATATATGAAGATGATGATGAAGATGAACACTTATAGAATTCCATGGTATTTATATACAATCATAATATGTATATATATGTATATATAATAGTAATTATCAATTATTTGCTAATATTAACATTTTCTGTTTCAGATGGACGAGGCCACATTTCGTGAGTTGGCGGAGGCTGACCTGCCTTTCGATGCGGATGAGTTGCTGGCAGATGACCCTCAGCCTGCAGGCGCTCCAGGGAGTACGCGGAGGGGGCGTGGTCTTGCACGATTGATGATTCCTGACCCCGTCCCCGAGCGACGTCCACGTCTTGGGTTTGATCCGCGCACCCGGAGGTGTGATAACCTGTGTAATAACCTGTGAATTTGACTAAGATTTCATTAATCTATTCACATAATAAATGTTTATTATTTTTTCAGTTTTTCGCATATAGCAGTCGGACAGGGCAGCGCTATTTTGCGCAACTATTTCTCTCAGCCGTGGACCACATGGGAGCAGATTCCCATTGATGTGCAGCAGGCCATGTTCGGCCATTGGTTGGTACGTACGTAAATAAATAATTTTTATTTTGAAAATTATTTCATTTCTAACTTGATATTTTGATTTATTTGTAGGGTTTATGGTATCCGATCGAGGATACCATGCGTGACGCCATCCACGAGGCATGGGAGGTGGCCATGCGTGATCGCCTTTGTCAGTTTTTGCACAATTTATGAAAAGCTGCGATGAAGAAAGCAGGAGTGTCAGATTTTGAGGAGTCATGTAGAGCACACCGACCAGAGTACATTTCATCCCATGTATGGGATGGATTATGTGCGCACTGGTTGAGTGGTGCCTTTCAGAGGAGATCATCGGTGGGGAGGCAGAATCGGGGGAGGCAGGAGGTGACTCATCGAGCTGGGAGTCGTTCTTTCAGTACTCATAGACAGCATCTGGTACATACATTATTTATAAATATTTTATATAACTATAAATATTAACAGTTTATTTTTTATTCTTATAGGCTGTCGAGCACCCCGATATTACAGAGTACGACGTATATCGGAGGATGTATAGTGATCCTGCTACTGGGGAGCTCAGAGGTGATCGTCAGCATCACATCGTGGTCAGTATTATTTGTTTTCAAGTTTAAAAATTAACTGCATATAATATATTCACAATTTTAATTTTAAATTGCAACTATAGGAGTCATATGAGGCCGCAGCGGCACAGGCCCGGCCTGAGAGTCAGGCCGAGTCATCAGATCAGACCATTGCCCGTCAGTTTGATGAGGCGGCATGGATGCAGGCCACCCAGTATGCCTTCGAGAAGGGCCGGGTAGTTGGTATCGGCTCTCGACTGACTCCCGGAGATTATTATGGCAGTGCTGCGATGTCGGCGTCCAGCTCGAGGGGAGCTCGTGCATCTTCTTCTACACAGTATGAGGAGCAGTTGCGATCTCAGACTGCACAGATAGAGAGTCTCCGACAGGAGTAGGAGTAGATACGTCAGCAGCATGAGGAGGAGCGTCGACGCCAGCAGCAGCTGTACGAGGAGCAGACGAGTCGGTGGCAGCAGCAGCATCAGGAGAAGATGGAGTACATGCGCCGACTCACTCATGCTTTAGGGATGGAGTTTCCTCCACCACCATCTGCAGATCCCCCACCTACCCCCCCTCCTACAGATTAGAGTTTGTATTTCTGTTATAAAATTTGTGAAATCAAAATATTTTTTTTTCTATTCGTAGTTTCTGTCTCATTATAAAATATTAATAATATTATATTTTTAAATAACAATATTAATATGAATAATAATAATATTTATATTTTATAATATTTAATTATATATATATATTAAAATTTTATTTATATAATAAAATTTTATATATATATTAAAATTTTATAATATTATAATTTAATTATTTTTTTGTAATACTTGAATTATTTTAATATTTGAATGTAAAATAATTCTATTATTTTTATATTAATTAAAATAACTTATTAATATTTTTTTTATTTATGAATTATAATTATAATATTATTATATTAATTAAATTATTTATTAATATTCTATTATTTTTATTTTTGAATTATAATTCTACTATTATTATAGTAATTAAAATAATTTATTATTTTCATTTGTAAATTATAATTCTATTATTATATTAATTAAAATAATTTATTAATAATTTATTTTTTATATTTTTTTTATAGTATTTGCGACGGGATACTATGCCCGTCGCAAATACTAGTATTAATAATAATTTTTTATTTTTTTTTAAAAAGAGTAATTGCGACGGGTCCCAGTTCCCGTCGCAAATACTAGTATTATTAATTTTTTTATTTTAAAAAAAAAACGTTATTGCGACGGGCCCGTCGCAAAAACTATTTGCGACGGGTCCCGTCGCAAAAACTATTTGCGACGGGTCCCGTCACAACAGGTATTTGCGACGGGCCCGTCGCAATAACTGTTTAAAAAGTTTTTTACAAAAATACGGAATACTATTTGCGACGGGCAGAATGCCTGTCGCAAAAAAAGGCTTTAGCGACGGTCCCGTCGCAAATAAGTTTAGTTGCGACGGCGTTTTCCGCAACGGGCTATTTGCGACGGGTTCCCGTCGCAAATAGCCCGTCGCAAATACCTGTTTTTCCAGTAGTGAAATATTTACTACTTGTTACTATTTTGTTTCAAGTTTTCCGATGCATTTGTATTGTTGGGGAATGTATAACTATCTTATACTTCTTTATACTTGTAATCTGATTTAGTTAGATTCTATACGCTTTAAGGTAGAATCTTCATCACTATAAACTTTCATTAGGTTTCATTTCTGGAACCATATTATCCGAAATTACTTTCTCAGAGTCGTATTTACAGAATCAAGGAAGTGTGTAGAACTAGAGGTTTTGTGAATTACCTTGTTTAACCCTGTTAAACATAATCATCTTTAAATGTTCCAAAGGAATTTTTTTAAGTATACAATTCACCCCCCTCTTGTATATTGAGAATCATTAGATAATTCATACAATATCTATTTTAGTTTGATCCTACATTTGGTATTATAGAGTATATCATACTCACATACCATCTCAACAATTGGTATCTGATCATTGGTTCAATCTAAATTAATCTAACGATTAGAATCAGAAGAGAATTCATTTCATTTTTTTCTTAGAGATACTCTTGTTCTATATTTTCCTTTCTTAGGAATATTTTCCTTGTTTTTAGAGTTTTTATATTAACACGTTTTTTGGAAATATTCTTCTATTAGATTACTGGAATCAATGTTGGTTTCATAGAAAATCTCAATCCAAGTAGACCACCTATTTTTTATGGAAATGATTATGAGTACCGGAGAGATTGCATGAAGACATTCTTTATCAATACTAGAGTTGATAATTTTGTTATTCTTAATAGAGGATATAAAATCACTGACAAGGAAGTTATTTCCTTCACCAATAAAGAAAAGAATGAATATCAACTGAATTATAAGGTACACAATACTTTTCCTTTTTCCATGAATAGAAACATATATATCCAAATTTCATCTTGTGAAATAGTAAATTTTATTTGGAAGAAACATGAAGTTACACACTTTGGAACTTCCAAAGTTATTGATACAAGTAGATCCATGATCAGAGCTGAATATCATCACTTTTACTTTCCTTATGGAGAACCTATATGTAAGGTGAAATGAAGATTCACGACTATTGTGAATAGTTTACAATCCATGGGTGAGAAAGTATTAGATGATGAAGATCTTGATGATAAAATCATAGAAATCATTCCCAATGAATGGGAATCCAAGAGGTTAGATATAAATGAGAACAGAAAGGTTACTCAGATTTTCTTAGATGAGCTGTTTGGAACTCTTCTTCAGCATGAGACTAGAATGAAGAGAGATGTTGATAATGTAAAAACGAATAATGGGAATGGAAATGTTGCTTTTACTACAACTTCAAATCATATGAAAGCTAAGACTCCTGAGAGAGTTACTAGATCCAAGTCTAAGAATGTTGTTATCCAATCTGAATCCAATGGATGTGAATCCTCAAAGAATGAGTTAGAAAATCTTGCTCAAAGGATGAACAAGATAGTTGGACATAGGAACTTTCAATACAGACACAAGAAGAAAGAAAGGAAAGATAGAAAAGATTCAGAAGTTACTTGTTATGAATTCTAGAGAGCTGGATACATAAGACTCAATTGTCCTATAATTAATAGAAAATAAAGAAATGAAAATCATTCCGAGAGAAATATAAAGATGTATTACAAGGCTAAAGTTAAGAAATTCTTGAAAGATAATGACACCTGGAGTTCTAGTGGTGGTGACTCTTTAGATGAATCTTCAGATTGGTAATCTTCTGGATAGAAGAATCTTAGTCTAATAGCGAGACTACCTATTGAAAATCATTGCTTAATGGATAAGGTACACAATGATGAATCAATGACCAATGTTTATTTAAATGCAAATTATAGTATTTAAATATATTATAACTATTCGGATGAAGAATCGTCTTATGATTAAGATAATACTTTACCTTCATATGAAGAAGTTTCTAGGATTTCCAAACTCCTTGAGATTGAGAATTCAAAACCCATGAAAAACTTGAAAAAAAAATCTCGCTATACTATTCTTATTAAGGAAATATCAGATCTTTCTAAAGATCTTGATAATAAAAATGTTGATTTCTAAAATATTTCAAAAAATCTTGAGTAAGTAAATTATGAGAAGAATAAACTTTCTAACCATCTAGAAAACACAATTTCTAAGAAAAATGTTTTCGATCCTAGTTCTAGCACCAAATCAAATGTTTTAGAAGACAAGAACTTGGTTTTCAAACTAAAATCTAAAATGTTTTCCTTGAGGAAGTGTTTTTCAAACTTTACCTTAGTAAAGGAAAATTTTGATAAAATGTATTCTCAAATCCGACCTCTAAGGAATAGTTTTGGTTTTGGTTATACTGTTTCTAAACCAATTTTTAGTAACAATTATTTTGTTCCTAAAAGTTCTCCATTCTGCACTAAGTGTTAGTGTGGTGGAAACTATGCAAAAAATTATTCCTTAAACGAAATTCAGTCTTTAAGATTTCATAAATCCTATTTTCCTAAAAAGATGTGGGTGCCTAAAATTTTTCGTTCTGAGAATTCCCGATCCAGGAACGTTTGGATTCAGAAAACCTAACTTTTCTTATTTTCAGGAAAATAGAGAAGGTAAAAAAGCCTATACTTGGTATATGGATAGTGTATGTTCCCAACATATGACTGGTAACAAATACTATTTTTAAAATATTATCAAGATGAAAGGACAAAGCGTAAATTTTGGAGATAATGCTCAAGGATAAATTATTGGTATAAGTAACAACAGTATTCTTGGAAAAACATTGATTTCAAATGTTCTATTTGTTAGGGGTCTTAAGCACAACCTCATTAGCATATTACAATTATGTGATGAATGTTACCTTTTGAATTTTACGAATAAAAAGTTATTAGTACACAATTCCATGGAAGAGTTTATTCATTCTGCCCATAGGCAAGAGAATGTTTACACACTATTATTAGATGACCTTAGGAGCAAAGATCTACATTTTCTTAGTGCAATGGAATATCATTCTTGGTTTTGGAAGAGAAGGTTAGGAAATTTTAACCTTAGAAACTTATGAAAACTTTCTAAGAAAAGATTAGTTAAGGATCTACTGGAGCATATATTTGATTCTTCAAAAGTTTGCGACCCTTGTCAATATGGAAAGAAACATAAATCATGTTTTAAATCAGTAGGGGAAGTCTCAACCACTGATGCATTACATCTAGTGCATATGGATCTTTTTGGTCCTACACAAACTGGTAGCAATGGGGGAAAGTATTATGTATTTGTCTTGGTTGATTATTAAACTAGATTTACGCGGGTATATTTTCCAGAAAAGAAGTCTGAATCTTTTTCTTATTTAAAAAGTTTTAGAGCCCATGATAAAAATGAGAAAAATATTCCATTGAAAACTATTCATAGTGATCATGGTGGATAATTTTAAAATTCATATTTTTCATCTTTTTGTAGAAGAAAAGGCATTACCAATAACTTCTCAGCACCGAGAACACCACAAAAAATGGTGTTATTAAAATAAGAAATAGAATTCTTCAAGAGATAAGAAGAACCATGTTGAGTGAGTATTATGTAGCCAATCATTTTTGGGCTGAATTTTTTAGTACTCCTTGTTATAATATAAATCGAGTTTTGATTGGACATTTTCTTAATAAAACTTCTTATGAGTTATGGAATGGTAGAAAACCTAGACTTTTCTACTTTAAGGTTTTTGGTTGCAAGGTAGTCATTCTGAATACTAATGATAATCTTCATAAATTCGCACCAAATATTGATGTAGGAATATTCTTAGGCTACTCCACAGCTTCTATGGCTTATAGAGTTTTAAATAAAAGCACTTGTACTGTTGAAGAGATAGTATATGTGAAATTTTATGAAACTGATCATTTTTTTAAAAAACCCCAACCAACTTCTTTAGATGTGTTTTCAAAAACTGATTATCAACCTTTTTTAGAAGATCCTTATGGTAAGGAAAATTCCCAAGAATCTATTTCTGAAGCATTTACCCCAGAAGATATTCTACCCTATGTTGATGAACACGTTTTACAAAACCCAAATAAGTTGTTTCTTAAGAATCATCCTAGTGATAGTATCATTGGTGATGTAAATCAACCTGTAAGGACTAGAAGTTCCTTATGAAATGAAGTAGAACATCGAGCATTGCTTTCCCAATTAGAATCAAAAAGAACTGATGAGGCGTTAAGTGATGATGATTGGATTAAATCCATGCAAGATGGACTAAATGAATTCAAAAGGAATAAAGTCTAGACCTTGGTTGAAAGACCAAATGAAACTTCTGTTATTGGAGTAAAATGGGTCTTCAGAAATAAGTGTGATGAAAATGGAATCATTGTTAGAAATAATGCTAGATTAGTTGCTAAATGCTATAATCAACAAGAAGGAGTAGAGTATGAAGAAACCTATTCTCTAGTATCTAGACTTGAATCTATTCGTATCTTACTTTCCTTTACAACATTCTTCAATTTCAAAATTTTTCAAATGTATGTGAAATGCGCTTTCCCTAATGGTTATGTTCAAGAGGAAGTTTTTTTTTGAATAACTTCATGGTTTTGAAGATACAAAACATACTGATCATGTTTTTAGTCTTACCAAAGATTTGTATGAACTTAATCAATCCCCTCGTGGTTTGTATGATAGACTTACACGATTTTTGATTCAAAATAATTATGTTAAGGGAAATGTAGATCCAACCCTTTTTATAAAGAAAGATAAGAATTTGTTTTTGATTGTTCAAATTTATGTTTATGACGTTATACTTGGTTCAACTCATCAATCATTAACTGATTCTTTTTTAGATTTAATGAAATCTAAGTTTGAAATGAGTATGATGGGTGAGTTAATATTTTTTCTTTGGTTTTCAAATATCTCAAAAACTAGAAGGAATATATATATCCCAACATAAGTATATTAAATATCTTCTTAAAAAGTATGGATATGACAACAATAAGCGTATAAGTACTCCCATTGGTACCTAAAACAAACTTGATCTTGATAAATCTGGGAAACTAGCAGATCAAACATATTTTAGAGGTATGATAGGAAGATTTCTTTACTTGATTGCTAGTCATCCGGATTTAATTTTTTTAGTATGCTTATGTGCAAGATATCAATCCAATCATAAGGAATCTCATTTAAAGGAAGTGAAAATAATTTTTTGCTACTTAAATAGAACCATGGATTTAAGACTTCTCTATTCTTCTAGAAATTATTTTATTTTGAAAGTTTTTTCAGATGATGACTTTGGTGGATATAGAATGGATAGAAAGAGTACATCCGAAACTTGTCATTTCTTAGAAGATTCATTAGTTTCTTGGTCATGCATGAAGCAAAACTCAATACCACTTTCCACTGCTGAAGCTGGATATGTAGCAGCTGGAAGTTGTTGTGATCATGTGTTGTGGATGCAACACACACTCACAGACTATGGTATGAGTTTTACCAAAACACAAATTGTGTGTGATAATACAAGTGCCATTGCCCTTAGTAAAAATCCTGCAAATCACTCTCATGCAACGAACATAGAAATTAAGCATCACTTTCTTAGGGACCACACACAAAAAGGAGATATCATTCTTCAATTTATCAGAACGCAAGATCAAATTGCTTATATTTTCACAAAATCTTTACCCTTTGATAGATTTGAAAACATTAAATAGAAGTTAGGAATGATAACTGTAATGTAATTCTCCTTATTAACTTTTTGTTTAAACAATCTCCTTACAGTAATTAACTCCTTTTTATAGGGGGTGGGGTACATTTATTCATATGAAGTTTTTCATATTTCATAATGAAGCCTTTCATATTTTTCGTAATTAAGTCTTTCATATATTTTGTAATGAAGTTTTTCATATTTTTTTCATAATGAAGTCTTTCATATTATTCGTAATAAATTTTTTCATATTTTTCATAATGAATTTTTTGATACATTTCATACTGAAGTTTTTCATACTTTTACTAATGAAGTTTTTCATATTTTTCGTAGTCTAAAATTTTCCTAATGAAGAATTTTGCAATGAAGAATTTCGTGATGAAGATCCACATACTAAATTTTTTCGTACTCGAGTTTTTTTTTGGAATCTAAAGTCCTTGAAGAAGAATTTTCCTCAATATGAATAATTCACCTCACAATCTGAAAGGTATGATTCTTTCTTGAGTTTTCGTAATCACCTTTTACTTGATGGTAGTTTATTTTGTTATAAGATATATAGGATTCTAGCTTCCTTAAATCCAAATGTTTTCCTTTAAAAACCTCAAAATATAGGATCCTACCAAATTTTCCTTGCGGCTATCTTTTCAACCGTCAGATCTGATCAGAATAATTTTCAGCCATTTGATTGATATGGGAAGATGAAGCATCGCATCATCACCTATAAAAGGGGACCCCCGATGGTTTTCCCACATCGGTGTTCATGATTTTGCGTGTCGAAGCTATGCCCCTCATTCAAAAGTTGTTCCATATTTTCAAAGGTTTCTCAATTACGAATGTCTGGTGAAGTTCTTTATCAATATATTTCTTCTCTCAAGATGATTTTGTAGTGGAAGGTATATCGATAAAGGCTGGTGCATCTGAGTTTCTTCAACAATTAGGCCTCCATTATCCCAAAATCATCAATCTGAATGGATGGGAAAGCTTTTGCATATCAAATCCTGGAGATCAAGACTCGGTGTATCCTGATCTTCTTATAGAGTTCTATGAGTCAGTAAGTTTCTTTAAGTAAGAAGGGAGAGATATGTTTTTTTCAAGAGTTAGGGAAAAACCTATGCACTTTCATACACCAAGGCTGCTAGCTTGGTGAGGCTGTGTTATGAAGGGGAAGCCGAGTTTTTTTCTCACAAGCTGCCAGATGTTCATGAATGTTTTTTAAAGGTAAAGGCTATGGAGTGTCTTGGAATTAGAGATGTCATGACTACAAAGACTTCTCACTTTTCTACCAATAATCGGATCCTGCAGGTATGGGTTCAGGGTTTTATTGTACCGAGAAATGGTGATAAGGACACGGTGAAGAAAAGTGATTAGTATATCTTTGATTTTTGGTAGATCTAAGGAAGATCAATCTGATGAAGAATATTCTCATTATGATAGAAAATATAAAGAATGAGAATTTGAGAGCCTAGATAATCATGTATCCTTCCCTACTCTCCAAGTTGATTATTTGAGGTCTTGATTAGTTCCAGATTCCTTGTAGATCCAAGCCGAGGAATTGAAAAGTCATGTTAGTAAGTAATGATAATTTGAAAATAATGAATTTCTGGTTTTATAAACATTCAAGAGAGTTTTATGATATACTAGTGGATGAATCAGAAGTCGTTCCGAAGAATGAAAAAGAGGCTGAACCATCGAAGAAGGATAGAAAGAAGAGGAAACTAAAGGAAGTGGAAGAAACAGAGAAAACCCCTAAGGCCAAAGAAACTCAATACACACCTCCAAATCCCATGAAGCAGAAATTTTATCCAGATGAGGTTGTAGCCAAATGGAGGGAGGATAAGAAAAACAAGAAGGAAGGAGAGCCATAGTTTGGTCTAGATCTTCCTGAGGCCAAGGAGTTAAAAGAAAAAACATATGATGAGCTTGATAAGAAAGTCAAAGAGAAGAAACTTAAGAATAAAATGTCTGAGGCCGAAATTGTCCAATCTCTTTTGATGGAAAATTAAATAGCATCTGAACAAATTCCAGTACCGAAATCATACTTGGTTGAGACTTTGCCTAAGACTCGGAGGAAGAAGTTCATTACTCCGGAAAAAGTACTTGAAAAGGTTGTTGAAGAAAAGGAAGCTATGGAAGAAGTACAAGAATCTGAAAGAAGTGATGATACAACTGATTTGATAAAGAAAGTATAAGAATTTCATGAGAAGGAAAGTCCATCTGAAAAATTATCAATCTGTACTTCTCAAGACAGATCTTCAAAACTATCTACCCCTAGAATTGATAAGAAGGATGAAGAGGAAGCGAAAAAATTATCTGAGGAAAAGAGTCATTGTAGAGACCCAAAACATGAAAAACATGGACATTACATTACTTTTGAGGAATACTAAATACATAATAAGAACCAACGCTCAAGGACCGTAATAGTTTAGTGTCTTCGGAAACTCAGAAAAATAATCTTCTAATCATGGTGAAAGATCTTCATAATCACACACAATGATCATGCCCTTTTGTTTTCTTACCTAAAACCTTTCTTTATTTCATGGGGAAAAGAAAACATAAAAAGGGTGCTATCAAATTCTCAGTAAGGGTAAACATAGATAACATAAAACAATCCATAAAAATTTGAATGCAAAAACTTGTACATAAAATCTAAACATCAAAATCTTGAGCAAAGACATAAATCTTGGATGTACATAAGGAATATATCATAAAAGAACATCATTAATGATAAAATAGCATGAGAATAAAACATGTAATTACGGAAACCATTAAGCACATGTTATGATTTCCATAGTATCCAAAGCATTGCTTCCAAGACCATCTTCTTGGAAAAAGTCCCTTTCTGAATCGAGTTCAGTCCTCATTCCAGTCCTGTATCACTGAACCAGATTAACTTACCATTCCAGCCATGTCTATCTCATGAGATATAAATATTTACCCAATGCATTGGAGGGAGATGTAGGTCCCACCCATCTCATTATGAAATTATTATTCTTTCGTGTGCCACAAAATAAACATACATCATTCATAATAACCAAACAAATAAAATGGGTTTCATAAACTTCATTCCATCATAACATAATTTATATAAAACAAATGGATATAATTTCATCATAAGAACCGTGAAACAATGTAAATCATAGAGACATTATACTTGAAACACACACATATGAAATAATGTCATATTTGATGGAAAATTGTTTTGATAAAACACTTGAAATGAATTCTTGAGGAAAATATCCTTTCTTCTACAAAATCATTTTCATTTCACAAAATGCCATTCAATTTTAAAAGAAATGGAATTTTCTGGAAATAGTCATGAAATCTGGTAGAGTAATCTTCATGAAAACAATGTGTTATAAAACCATAAAAATATGTTCATGCCGTATAAGTTAAAAAAACATTCTCATCGTACTTTTTACAGAAAAGTCAAAAAGTTCATTGTATGGTAAACAAAAGAAAGATTCTTTCCATAACACAATGTAAAAGTCAAAGAGGGGTAAATATGACTTTAAATATAAATTGAATAATATAAAATACTTTATGAAAAACATATTTTGGGCATGGATGAAATATATACCCTAGTATATACTTACGTATAAGAAATCTCGGATAAAAATGAGATTGAAAAATTATCCCTTACCTTATGTATGATATGATTCAGATGTATCCGAACCTCCTGTATAATGATATAAATAATGTCATTAAATTTTTACAAAAACATATTCTTTATTATGATATCATATATGCTTCACTTATGACTTTATATTACCCTTTCTTTTGTAAATTCCATTTTAACGAAGCGTTTTGGGTAAAATCATTTCATTTATCGTACGTGTTTCGATTTTTTCGTTCTTGATATTATTACTCATATCCTGATTTACTTAATTCCAAAATGTAAAATATGAGTTATATATAATATATATTCAGTATATAAATATATATGATAGATCGAAAAATGTAATGAAATACACCATTCATGGAGACGGTTGGTCGTACGTATGCATGAACGCTGTTTTCGATTCCTTATTGACTTGAATGGAAGTAATTAGAATAAATATGTATATACAGACATAAATCTAGTATCTTTATCAAGTCATATATTTCATTATTATTCATTATATTTACTTTATAATCATTCTTGAGTGGTTAACATGGAGAATGAATCTCATCGCGTCGTGGAGACGGTAATCTGTACGTACGCAAGAGCGATGATATCATTCCCATAATTATTGAATTGAATTGGAGTGGATGATATAATATCTCAGAATAAGTATGATGTTATAATAACTATAAATATTTATTATTTACACCATTATACCCATCCATGTAAGGTGGTGGTGGAAAAACAGATTACACCACGGCGTGGAGACGGTATTCCATACGTACGCACGCGTGGTGATTCTGTTTTACATAGGATGGATAGAAGGTGAAATGTGGTTGTTTCATATTTAAAATAACATATCAGTATATTAGTTATACTTATGTTATTACTTTATAATGAAACAACTAAAGAAGAAGAAGAAGTTGAAGAAGAAAGAAACTTCAAAGAATCCGTAGAAGAGATTACCTCTTCTTCGGCGCACCTCTCTTAAGATTCCTCTTAATGCCCTGGAGTTGGTCTTTTGAGGAGACCAAGACATATATAATTTTTATAGGGATGTTTATAAGGTAAATGGGTAGGGTTTGGCTGAGCTTGAAGGCTCAAAACTGTGTAAAGAGAAGAGGGAGGTGGTGACCTTTTATAAGGGAGGAGAGGGGGACCTTAGGAAAAACTAAAATTATTATTTTATAATAAAGTCATATTCGATTTTTAATAGCTAAAAATTTATTTATTTCAAAGATAAGGTGGGGATGGGTCGCAACCCTTTCAACCAATAGGTTTTAGACAAGTTTAGGTAACTATTGTAACCTTATCATTTATATTTAACTCTAAGTTAAATAATTTAACTTTTACCATGTCTTCTTGTTTTCTTACACTATATGGTTAATAAACTTAATATAACAAGAAAAACAAACCCAAGTGGTTCATTATTAATATATATAACCTTCTATAAGTCATTTTTTGTAACATTATATTTTTAGGAATAGAATAACAATTAATAATATAAGATTTGTTTTAAAAACTATTTTATGTCAATTTGGACACTATTGGGTAATTGATTTTTGTGAAAATCATAACAGCAAGATTAGTTCAAAAACAATTAATTAAATAAATACTAACATGTCATATTAACCTATAAAATTATTTGAATTCATAAAAAGTCTCCAATTACATTTATTTGTGTATTTATTACATCAATTATGTTAATATTTCATTAATAAGGTAATTACTGCTTCATCATTGTGTCATACATAAATTAAATTATTTAATGTCTAAAAATTATAAATAAAATACCGTTATGTAGGAAATATTTTAATATCTATAATTAATATTTATATTCAACTTTATCTTATGTATAACCCTATATTAAAAATGTTTTAGTTGTTAAACTTTGATTTTAACTTTTTTAACTCTTCTTTGAATTAAATAATAATAAATGTCTTAATCTACCCAAGTAGACCCCAATGATAATATTATATTCCTAAGGTTGTTTTTGGTTGAATTATACTTATACAATATAAATATGACATGTTTTAGGGTAAAAATGATATCATTTTAACCTTTAATTACCCTATTCACTTTTAACAATGGTATAGTAAAAAGTTACTATTCCCCAAAAATTATTTTTATCATATTGAAAAAAATTTTACACCTTTATATTACCGTGTCTCTCATATTTTCTAAATTAAACTCACAAAAGTGGAAAAATTATGTTTTATGTACAATTGCAAATGCTCCTAGGAGGTGGGTAAAAGAAGGTAAAAAGTTCAATAAAATTTTTATATCTCTAAAATTTTTATAAATTGGCTCCAATGAATTAAATTGAACTTATATATATATTATGTATCTATTTTGATTTATTTGATTAAAAAGTCGGCTTTTAAATAGTAACATAGTGTTTTCACCATTCATAAAAAAATTGAATGTTTTCAGAAAAACACCCAAAATTCACCCTAGGATAATTTCGATATTTCAAATCCAAAAATGAAGTCCATTTTGAAAGATAAATTTTAAAAAATTTCAAAAAGTGGGAATTACTATTTATAAAGGCTAGTTCAGAATAATATTTTAATAATAAATCATTTAGTAAAACTCGGTATTGCGTACATCACACGCTATCGAGGAAGGACTTGATTGCGTGTAATGCAAGCCAAGTTAGGGCTGTGTGTAGTGAAATATCCATTTGGTGTTGTGTATAACATAATCAAAACATATTTCATTTATACATTAAACAAAATCAATACTTAATGTTGCATAGAATAATTTCCACAAAACTAACATGAAATTTTGTTTAACAGGAGCCAAGAATAGCGTTGCTTATACTACAAGGTAATACGATGTTGCGTAAAGTACAATCTAATCTTGGTGTGGTGTATAATTGAAGACAACAAAGAAATTAAAAATAATATATCTCATAAAATCTCAGGGTGTTATATTCTACCCCCCTTAAAATGAATTTCTTCCTCGAAATTGGTCGGGGTTATAAATTGTTTACTACTAGAAAGTTTCATTCTTAAAACCCCACCTCATAAAAGGAATACTAAAACTTAATTTTAAAAAGTTAAGTATGAAATGTAACGGTTACCCAGATTAAATCATCACAGGGTTTCCACATAGGAGAACATAGGTGGAAATATGGTTATGGAAGAAAAATCTAACCATCATGTTCTGGAGGAGAGTGGTAGAGGACATGGCTATGAAAAATCCAACAATCACAAAGCCATAAATTTGTGATGATTTAAGGTACCATCTGATTCATCGGGTATAAGAGAACTAGGACAACATTTTTTGTTTTCAATATCATTTCCCTAATGTTGAAGAATTGTTTAATTAAAAGAAATACTTACTTGATTTTGGTACAATCTCATCGTTGTTCGCGCCTTAAACAATTTCCACTTCATCTCTTAAAGAAATGAAGTTGAATTTGTCATTCGTGAAGTGTTAGCAGATCATGTGATAGAATGATAGGTCATTCCATCTGTTTCTTTTGAAAAAGTTTAGCACAATTTATTAAATATACATAAGTCCATCTATGATGAGATTAATCGAATATGGTTGCTAAAATAGACTTATACTTTATCTATCATAGCGCTTAATAAAAAAACTAGTTTCTACTAACCAGGGAATTCTTGTAGGCCAGTGATAGGTGATAAAGGCCTGTCGCACTTCGGTTGTGGGGTTGATTCCCGCATCCTTGTCCAACGCAACGGGTTGTCACCCGTCCTACGGGTTGTCCTTTTTCTAAAACTATACTATTATAACATTCCAAAAATAATATCGGAAAAAAGTTCTATCCTTGGATAATACTATCTAATGTCCAACATAATCCATTCCAATCTTTAGGCTTATCCAAAATACATATGTCCAATCTTGTAGTATAAAGAAAACAATTACTTGAAAGGTCACATAACAAGCACGTGAATACCATCATTTATACTCCATATATCATATGATATATCTTGTTGGTCACATTCCAAACATGTGAATACTTTAATCATGTATTCTTCTGAAAAATTAATACCCATTGAACCTTAGTGAAAACATGAATTTTTTCAAAATTTAACTCTTTCCACATACCAAAATCCCAAAATTCTGTATACTCAAACCATGATATCACTTTGTCCTTATACCAGTCATGAGCTCATTAATACTATCAAAAATCTCATTATTTGCTTATCCTTTCATTATGCACATATCATATACCATCCAAAAATATTTTAATAACCTTTTATGGTTAACGATACCATTCATCATATACTTTCAAAAACTCATGGAAAGAAAACAGTGTAACATTCTATATATTTTTCTTTATTCCATAGTACCATACATTATTCTTGAGAAACATGCAATCATTCCACTACCTTCTTAAACCACTGACTGAGATTCATCATTTCTTTCATCTCATATATCATTTGTAGTCTCTTCATCAACATAAATACTACCCATATGACCATGCTGATTCTCTTCATGAAATTTTCCATTAGAGCATTGGTTTTCATAATGCCCGTACATTCCACATTTAAAACATTTAACCATTGTTGATGTCTTAGCAATACAATTATCCTTGTCCATGGTGTTAACTGAACCTTTTCCTTTACAATTATTGGCTTTGTGTCCTTCATTTCCACACCCAAAGCATCTTCCAGTTCCTTTGAAACATTCTCCCTGATGCCTCTTCCCACATGATTTACATGAGGGAAATTGAACTTTCTTTTATCTATGATCATCATGAAACTCCATATTTCTCTTTTTAGCTGAGTCGTGAAACTTACCAAAGTTGAGATTATTGATCATATTATGAGATTTCTGATGAGTTATAATAACGATATGTGGACTTCCAGATCCAATTTTATTTGGTTTCTCATGAATAATATCATTCCATTGTCCATCATGTCCTTTATTATCATGAATCTTCTTGTTTCCAGCCAAATTCGAAAACCTAAAAAGAATAGTGTGAGTGGAAAAAATCATAATAAAGGGGGATTACCTTCAATATATAACATATTAGGTTAAATTCTAATAACGTTACCATAATTCTTGGGATATAACCTATACTTATATGTAACCTTAGGGACATCCCAAGACATACCTTAGAAATCTCTCTAGGGATTTGACTAATGTTTTTTCATATTAGTCTCAAAAGGTTAACTAAACATTTCCTCTAATACTAACTATAGAGACCCAAAACATGACATACATGGACATTACATTACTTTTTCCAAATACTTAATACATAACAAGAACCAACACTCAAGGACCGTAATAGTTTAGTGTCTTTGGAAATTCGGATAAAAAATCTTCTAATCATGGTGAAAGATGTTCAACATCACCCATAAAGATCTTCCCCTTTTGTTTTCTTACCTAAAAAATTTCTTGATATCCTGGGTAAAAGAAAACATAAAAAGGGTGAGCTCAATTGCTCAGTATGGTTAAACATAGAGAACATAAAACAATCGATAAACATTTGAATGCCAAAACGTGAACATAAAATCTAAACATCAAAATCTTGAGCAAAGACATAAATCTTTGAAGTACATAAGGCATATATCATAAAGGAGCATAAATAGTGATAAAATAGAATGGTAAAAAACATGTAATTGTGTAAACAATTAATCACATGTTATGATTTCTATAGTAGCCAAGTCATTGCTTCCAAGACCATCTTAGTGGACAAAGTCCCTTTCTGAATCGAGTTCACTCCTTGTTGCAGTCCTGTATCACTGAACTAGATTACCTTACCGTTCCAGCCATGTCTATCTCATGAGATATAAATCTTTACCCAATGCATTGGATGGAGATATAGGTCCCACCCATATCATAATGAGATCATTCTTTCATGTGCCACAAAATAAACATACATCATTCATAATAACCCAAGGAATAAAATGGGTTTCAGAAACATCATTCCATCATAACATAATCCATATAAAACAAATGAATATCATTTAATCATAAGAAAAGTGAAACCATGTAAATCATAGACACATTATACTTGAAACATACACATATTAAATAATGTCATATTTGAAGGAAAATGGTTTTGATAAAAACACATGAAATTAATTATTGAGGAATATATCCTTTCTTCTTCAAAATAATTTTGTTTTCCCAAAATGACATGAAATTTTAAAAGAAAACGATTTTTTGAAAATATTCATGAATTTTTTTAGAGTAATATCTATGAAAATAATCCATTATAAAACCATAAAAATCCATTCATGCCATATAAGTTAAAAAACATTCTCCTCGTACTTTTGCTGGAAAAGTCAAAAAGTTCCTCGTATGGTAAACAAAAGAAAGTTTTTTTCCATAACACAATGTAAAAGTCGAAGAGGGGTAAACATGAATTTAAAAATAAATGGAAGAATATTAAACACTTTATGAAAAAAAAAATTATGGACATGGATGGAAAATATACCCCAGTAAATACTTACGTATAAGCAATCTCGGATAAAAAAGAGATTGAAAAATTGTCCCTTACCTTATGTCTGATTTGATACATATGAATCCAAAACTCCTATATAATGATAAAAATAATGTCATTTAATTATTAGAGAATAATATTCATTATTATGATATCATATATGGTTCACTTATGACTTTATATTACCCGTTCTTTTGTAAATTCCATTTTAAAGCAGCGTTTTGGGTAAAATCGTTTCATTTATCATACGCGTTTCGATTTGCTGTTCTTGAGATTATTACTCATATACTGATTTAATTAATTCCAGAATTTAAAACATTATTTATATATAATATATATTCAGTATATAAATATATATGATAGATCGATAAATGTAATGAAATACACTATTCCTGGAGATGGTAGGTCGTACGTACGCATGAACATTGTTTTCCTTTCCTTATTGACTTGAATGGAAGTAATTAGATGACACACATATATATATATATATACATAAATATAGTAGCTTTATCATGTCATATATTTTATTATTATTCGTTATATATACTGTATAATCATTCTTGATTGGTTATCATGGAGAATGAATCTCATCGCGTCATGGAGACAGTAATCCGCACGTACGCACGAGCGATGATATCGTTCCCATAATTATTGAATTGAATTGGAGTGGATGATATAATATATCAGAATCAGTATGATGTTATAAAAAATATACAAATTTATTTTTTACACCATTAGACCCATCCAAGTAAGGTGGTGGTGGAAAAACAGATTACACCACGGTGTGGAGACGGTATTCCGTACGCACGCACGCATGGTGATTTTGTTTTCCATAGGATGGATAGAAGGTGAAATGGGGTTGTTTAATATTTATAATAACATATCAGTATATTAGTGATATTTATGTTATTACTTTATAATGAAACAACTAAATAATAATAACTTGAAGAAGGAAGAAACTTGAATGAATCTGTAGAAGAGAATACCTCTTCTTCGACGCACCTCTTTTAAGCTTCCTCTTAAGGCACTAGAGTTGGTATTTTGAGGAGACCATTACCTCTATAATGGTTATAGGGATGTTTATAAGGGAAATATTTTGGGTTTGTCCAAGCTTGGAGGCTCAAAATTGTGTAATGAGAAGAGGTAGGAGGTGCCCTTTTATAAGGGAGGAGAGGGGCACCTTAGTAAAAACATAAAATATTATTTCATAATAAAGTCATATTAGGTTTTAGTAGATCCAAATTAATTTATTTTGAAGATAAGGTAGGGATGGGTCGTCACTCTCTCCACCAATAGGTTTTAGACAAGTTTAGGTTACTAATTTACTCTTATCATTTAGATTTATCTCTAAGTTAAATAATTTTACATTTACCGTGTATTCTTGTTTTCTTACACTATATGGTTAAAAAATTACTATAACAAGACAAAATAACCCAACTGGTTCATTATTAATATATATAACCTTATCTAAGTCATTTTTCTGAAAAATAGATTTTTAGGAATAGAATAACAATTAATAATATAATATTTGTTTTATAAACTATTTTATGTCAATTTTGACACTATTTGGTAATTGATTTTTTCTGAAATTCATAACAGCTCGATTAGTTCGAAAAAAAATTTAAATCAATAATAACATGTCATATTAACCTATAATATTAGTGGAATTCATAAAAATTCTCAAATTACATTTATTTGGGAATTTATTGCTTCAATTATGTTAATATTTCATTAATAAGGTAATTACTGCATCATCATTGTGTCATAAGTAAATAAAATTATTTAATGTTTTAAAATAATAAATAAAATACCATTATGTAGAAAATAATTTTATATTTCTAATGAATAATTTTAGTTTAATTAAATTTTGTATAACCCTATATTAAAAATGTTTTAGTTGTTAAACATTGATTTTAACTCTTTTAACTCTTCTTTGAATTAAATAATAATAAATGTCCTAATCTAATACAAGTTGACCTAAATGATAATACTATATTCCTAAGGTTTTTTTGGTCTAATTATACTTATCAAATAGAATTAAGACATGTGTTAAGGTAAAAATAATATCATTTTTACCTTTAATTACCCTATTTACTTTTAACCGTGGTAAAGTAAAACGTTACTATTCACCAAAAATTATTTTTATCTTATTGAACCACATTTTTCTCCTTGATATTAACCATGTCTCTCAGATTTTCAAAATTCAACTCACAGAAGCGGTAAAATTATGTTTTATGTATAACTGCAAATGCTCATAGGAGGTGGGTAAAAGACGGTAAAAAGTTCAATAAAATTTTTATATCTATAAAATTATTATAAACTGACTCCAATGAATTAAATTTAATTTATATATATATATATATATATATTATTTATCTATTTTTACATATAATTAATTTAAATAAAATAAATAATTTTTTAAAGAAAAACTCGGTTTTTAAATAGTAACCTAGTGTTTTAACTATTCATGAAAAATTGAAAGTTTTCAGAAAAATAACCAAAATTCACCCACGACTAATTTCTATATTCTTAATCCAAAAATGAAGTACATTATGAAAGATAAAATTTATTAAATTTCAAAAAGTGGGAATTACTATTCATAACGGCTAGTTCATAATAATATTTTAATAATATCTTGTTTAGTGAAACTCGGTATTGCGTACAACACACGCTATAGAGGACAATCTTAATTGCGTGTAATGCAAGCCAAGTCAAGGATACCTGTAGTGAAAGCTCCATTTGGTGTTGCGTATAACATAATCAAAATTTATTTCAATTATACATTAAATAGAATCTATTCTTAATGTTGCATAGAATAATTTCCACAAAACGAACTTGAAATTGTGTGTAACACAAGCCAAGAATAGTGTTGTGTATACTACAAGCTAATACGGTGTTGCGTACAGTACAAGATAATCTTGGTGTAGTGTATAATAGAAGACATCAAAGAAATTAAAAATAGTATATCTCATAAAATCTCTAGGTGCCACATTCTACCCCCTTAAAATGAATTTCACCCTCAAAATTCGTCGGGGGTTATAAATCATTTACTAGTAGAAAGTTTCATTCATAAAAACCCACATCGTAAAAGGAATACTAAAACTTAATTTGAAAAAGTAATGTATGAAATGTAACAGTTACCCAGATTATCTCATCACCGGGTTTCCACATAGGAGAACATATGTGGAAATATAGATATGGATGAAAAATCTAACCATCAAGTTCTGATGGAGAGTGGTAGAGGACATGGCTATAGAAAAGCCAAAAATCACTAAGCCAAAAATTTGTGATGATTTAAGGTACCATTTGATTCATCGGATATAAGAGCACTAGGATAACATTTTTGGTTTTCAATATCATTTCCCTTATGTTGAAGAATTGTTCAATTAAAAGAAATACTGACTTGATTTTGGTACAATTTCATCGTTGTTCATGCCTTGAACAATTTTCACTTTATCTCTTAAAGAAATGAAGTTGAATTTGTCATTCGTGAAGTGTTAACATATCATGTGATAGAATGATAGGTCATTCAATCTGTTTCTACTGCAAAATGTTTGTCAAAATTTATAAAATATACATAAGTCCATCTATGCTGAGATTAATCACATATGGTTTCTAAAATAGTCTTATACTTCATCTATCATAGCGCTTAATAAAATAAAACTAGTTTCTACTAACCACAAAATTCTTATAGGCTAGTGATAGGCGATAAAAGCCTGTCTCACTTCAGTTGTGGGTTCGATTCCCGCATCCTTGACCAACGCGATGGGTTGTCGCTCATCCTACGGGTTGTCCTTTTTTTAAAACTATACTATTATAAAATTCCAAAAATAATATCGGAAAAAAGTTCTATCCTTAGATAATACTATCTGATGTCTAACATAATCCATTCCAATCTTTAGTCTTATCCAAAATACATATCTCCAATCTCGTAGTATAAAGAAAACAATTATTTGAAAGGTCACATAACAAACACGTGAATAACATCATTTATCCCCCATATATCATACAATATATCTTGTTGGTCACATTACAAACATGTGAATTCCTTAATCATGTATTCTTTTGAAAAATGAATACCCATTGAACTTTAGTGAAATAATGAATGTTGTCAATAGTTAACTCTTTCCACATACCAAAATCCAAAAATTCTGTATACTCAAACCATGATATCACTTTGTCCTTATACCAGTCATGAGCTCATTAATACTATCAAACATCTCATTATATCCTTATCCTTTAATTATGCACATATCATCTACCTTCCAAAAATATTTGAATAACCTTTCATGGTTACCGATACCATTCGTCATATACTTTCAAAAACTCATGGAAATAAAATAGTGTAACAATCCATAGATTTTTATTTATTCCATAGTACCATACATTATTCTTGATAAACATACAATCATTCCACTACATTCTTAAACCACTGACTAAGATTCATCATTTATTTCATCTCATATATCATTTGTAGTCTCTTCATCAACATAAATACTACCCATACGACCATGCCGATTCTCTTCATGAAATTTTCCCTTAGAGCATTGGTTTTCATAATGCCCGTACATTTCACATTTAAAACATTTAACCATTGTTGATGTCTTAGCAATACCATTATCCTTGTCCATGGTGTTAACTGAACCTTTTACGTTATAATTACCAGCTTTGGGTCCTTCTTTTCCACACCCAAAGCATCTTCCAGTTCCTTTGAAACATTCTCCCTGATGCCTCTTCCCACATGATTTACATTTGGGAAATTGAACTTTCTTTCCTCAATGATCATCATGAAACTCCATCTTTCTCTTATTAGATGAGTCACGAAACTTACCAAAGTTGAGATTATTGATCATATTATGAGATTTCGGATTAGGCATAATAACGATATGTGGACTTTCAGATCCAATTTCATTTGGTTTCTCATGATGAATATCATTCCATTATCCATTATATCCTCTATTATCATGAATCTTACTATTTACAGGCATTTTCGAAAACCCAAAAAGAATAGTGTGAGAGGAAAAAATCATAATAAAGGGGGATTACATTCAATATCTAACATATTAGGTTAAATTATAATATCGTTACCATAATTCTAGGGCTATAACCTATACTTATATGTAACCTTAGGGACATCCCTAGACATACCTTAGAAATCTCTCTAGGGATCTCACCAATGTTTTCGCATCCTAGTCTGAAAAGGTTAACTAAACGTTTCCTCTAATACCAACTATAGAGAACCAAAAGATTACATACATGCATATTGCATTACTTTTGTGGAATACTTAATACATAACAAGAACCAACACTCAAATGACCGTAATAGTTTAGTGTCTTTGGATATTCAGAAAAATACTCTTTTAATCATGGTGAAAGATCTTCAACATCACCCATATAGATCTTCCCCTTTTGTTTTCTTACCTAAAACATTTATTTATATCCTGGGGAAAAGAAAACATAAAAACGGTGAGCTCAGATTCTCAGTAAAGGTAAACATAGAGAATATAAAACAATCCATAAACATTTGAATGCAAATACTTGAACATAAAATCTAAACATCAAAATCTTGAGTAAAGACATCAATCTTGGAATTACATAAGGAATATATCATAAAGAAACATAAATCATGATAAAATAGAAAGGGAATAAAACATGTAATTGTTGCAACCATTAATCAAATGTTATGATTTCTATAGTAGCCAAGGCATTGCGGCCAAGACCATCTTAGTGGACAATTTCCCTTTCTGAATCGAGTTCACTCCTCGTTCCAGTCTGGTATCACTGAACTGGATTAACTTACCCTTCCAACCATGTCTATCTCATGAGATATAAATCATTACCCAATTAATTGTATGGAGATATAGGTCCAACCCATCTCATAATGAAATTATTCTTTCATGTGCCAGAAAATAAACCTACATCATTCATAATAACCCAATGAATAAAATGGGATTCATAAAAATCATTCCATCATAAAAAAAATATATAAAAAAATGGATATATTTTCATCATAAACAAAGTAAAACCATGTAAATCATAGAGAAATTATAATTGAAACATACAAATATGATATAATGTCATATTTGATGGAAAATGGTTTTGATAAAACACTTGAAATGAATTCTTGAGGAAAATATCCTTTCTTCTTCAAAATCATTTTATTTTCCCAAAATGACATGAAATTTTAAAAGAAAAGTATTTTGTTGAAAATATTCATGAAATTTTGTAGATTAAGATTCATATAAATAAGGCTTTATAAAACCATAAAAATCTGTTCATGCTGTATAAGTTAAAAAAACATTCTCTTCATACTTTTGCCGGAAAAGTCAAAAAGTTCCTCCTATGGTAAAAAAAATATTCCTTACATAACACAATGTAAAAGTAAAATAGGGGTAAAAATGAATATAAATATAAATTGAAGAATATTAAACACTTTATGAAAAATATTTTGTGGACATGGATGAAAAATATACCGTATTAAATACTTACGTTTAAGCAATCTCGGATAAAAATGAGATTGAAAAATTATCCCTTACCTTATGTCCGATATGATTCGTATGGATACAAACCTCCTATATAATGATTTAAAGAATGTCATTGAATTATTACAGAATCATATTCATTATTATGATATCATATATGGTTCACTTATGTCTTTATATTACCTGTTCTTTTGTAAATTCCATTTTAAAGCAGCGTTTTGGGTAAAATCGTTTCATTTATCATACGTGTTCCGATTTTTTGTTCTTGATATTATTACTCATGTCCTTATTTACTTAATTACATAATTTAAAAAATGATTTATATATAATATATATTCAGTATATAAATATATATGATAGATCGATAAATTTAATGAAATACACCGTTCGTGGAGATGGTAGGTTGTACATATGCATGAACACTATTTTCCTTTCCTAATTGACTTGAATGGACGTAATTAGATGATATATATATATATATATAAATACATTATCTTTATCATGTCATATATTTCATTATTATTCATTATATATATTGTATAATCATTCTTGAGTGGTTAACAAGGAGAATGAATCTCATCTCGTCGTGGAGACGGTAATCCGTACGTACGCACAGGCGATGATATCGTTTACATAATTATTGAATTGAATTGGAGTGGATGATATAATATCTTAGAATCATTATTATGTTATAATAACTACACATAGTTATTATTTACACCATTATACCCATCCAAGTAAGGTGTTGGTGGAAAAACAGATTACACTATGGCGTGGAGACGATATTCCATACGTACGCACGCGTGGTGATTTCATTTTCCCTAGGATGGATAGATTGTGAAATGGGGTTATTTCATATTTATAATTAAATATCATTATAATAGCGATATTTATGTTATTAATTTATAATGAAACAACTAAATAAGAATAACAAGAAGAATAATGAAACTTGAAAGAATCGGTAGAGGAGAATACCTCTTCTTCGACACACATCTTTTAAGTTTCCTCTTAAGGCACTAGAGTTGGTCTTTTGAGGAGACCAGAACTTCTATAATTGTTATATGGATGTTGATAAGGGAAAAGGGTTGGTTTCTCCTGATATTGAAGGCTCAAAAGTGGGTAAAGAGAAGAGGGAGGAGGTACCCTTTTGTAAGGGAGGATAGGGGCACCTAAGGAAAAACATAAAATATTATTTTATAATAAAGCCATATTCGGTTTTAATAGCTCCAAATTGATTTATTTTGAAGATAAGGTGGATATGGGTTGGACCCTCTCAACCAATAGGTTTTAGACAAGTTTAGGTAACTATTTTAACCTTATCATTTAGATTTAACTCTAAGTTAAATAATTTAACTTTTACCGTGTTTTCTTGTTTTCTTACACTATATGGTTAATAAACTCAATATAACAAGCCAAACGAATCCAAGAGGTTCATTATTAATATATATAACTTTATATAAGTCATTTGGCTGAACATTGGATTTTTAGGAATAGAATAACAATTAATAATATAATATTTTTTTAAAAAAACTATTTTATGTCAATTTTGACAATATTTGGTAATTGATTTTTTGTGAAATTTATAACAGATTGATTAGTTCGAAATTTTTTTATTAAATCAATAATAACATGTCATATTAACCTATAAAATTAGTGTAATTCATAAAAAGTCTCAAATTGCATTTATTTGGCTATTTATTACATCAATTATGTTAATATTTCCTTAATAAGGTAATTACTGTATAATCATTATGTCATAAATAAATTAAATTATTTAATGTATTAAAATTATAAATAAAATACCATTATGTAGAAAATAGTTTTATATTTCTAATGAATATTTATAGTCGAATTTATTTACTGTATAACCCTATATTAAAATTTGTTTAGTTTTTAAACATTGATTTTAACTCTTTTAACTCTTCTTTGAATTAAATAATAATAAATGTCCTAATCTAATCCAAGTGGACCTAAATGATAATATTATATTCCTAAGTTTTTTTTGGGTCTAATTATACTTATCCAATAGAATTAAGACATTTTTTAGGGTAAATATAATATCATTTTTACCTTTAATTACCATATTTACTTTTAACCATGGTAATGTAAAAAGTTACTATTCACCAAAAAATATTTTTATCTTATTGAACCACATTTTACTCCTTGATATTATCAGTTTCTCTCGGATTTTCAAAATTCAACTCACAGAAGCAGTAACATTAAGTTTTATGTATAACTACAAATGCTCCTAAAAGGTGGGTAAAAGACGGTAAAAAGTTCAATAAAATTTTTATATCTCAAAAATTATTATAAACTAAATCCGATGAATTAAATTGAGCTTATATATATTATTTATATATTTTTAATTATAATTAATTTAAATAAAATAAATAATTATTTAATGAAAAACTCGGTTTTTAAATAATAACCTAGTGTTTTCACTTTTCATAAAAAAATGATAGTGTTCAGAAAAATACCCAAAATTCACCCTTGGATAATTTCAATATTCCAAATCCAAAAATGAAGTAAATTCTGAATGATAAAATTTTTAAAATTCAAAAATAAGGAATTACTATTCATAACAACTAGTTCATAATAATATTTTAATAATATCTTGTTTAGTGAACCTTAGTATTGCATACAACACACGCTGTTGAGGAAGGTCTTGATTGCGTGTAATGCAAACCAAGTCAAGGATACCTGTAGTGAAAGCTCCGTTTGGGGTTGCGTATAACATAATTAAAACTTATTTCATTTATAAATTAAACAAAATCAATACTTAATATTGCGTAGAATAATTTCCACAAAATGAACTTGAAATTGTGTGTAACACAAGCCAAGAATAGTGTTCTGTATACTGCAAGCTAATACAGTTTTGCGTATAGTACAAGCTAATATTGTTGTAGTGTATAATAGAAGACATAAAAGAAATTAAAAATAATATATCTCATAAAATCTCAGGGTGTTACATTCTACCCCCCTTAAAATGAATTTCACCCTCAAAATTCGTCGAGGTTATAAGTCATTTACTACACGAATGTTTCGTTCGTAAAAACCCACAACATAAAAGGAATACTAAAACTTAATTTTAGTAAGTAAAGTATGAAATGTAACGGTTACCCAGATTAACTCATCACTAGGTTTCCACATAGGAGAACATAGGTGGAAATATATATATAGAAGAAAAATATAACCATCAAGTTCTGATGGAGAGTGGCAGAGGGCATGGCTATGAAAAAGCCAATAATCACAAAGCCATAATTTTTTATGATTTAAGGTACCATATAATTCATCGGATATAAGAGAACTAGGACAACATTTTTTGTTTTCAATATCATTTCCCTAATGTTGAAGAATTGTTGAATTAAAAGAAACACTTACATGATTTTGGTACAATCTCATCGTTGTTCATGCCTTGAACAATTTCCACTTCACTTCTTAAATAAACGAAGTTGAATTTATCATTCATGAAGTGTTAGCAGATCATGTGATATAATGACAGGTCATTCCATCTGTTTCTAGTGAAAAAAGTTTAGCACAATTTATTAAATATACATAAGTCCATATACACTGAGATTAATTGTATATGGTATCTAAAATAGACTTATACTTCATCTATCATAGCGCTTAAAAAAATAAAACTTGTTTCTACTAACCAGGGAATTCCTGTAGGCCAGTGATTGGCGATAAAGGCCTATTGCACTTCGGTTGTGGGTTCGATTCCTGCATCCTTGTCCAACGCGACGGGTTGTCGCCCGTCCTACGGGTTGTCCTTTTTGTAAAACTATACTATTATATCATTCCAAAAATAATATCAGAAAAAAAGTTCTATCCTTAGATAATACTATCTGATGTCCAACATAATCCATTCCTATCTTTAGGCTTATCCAAAATACATATGTCCAATCTCGTAGTTTAAAGAAAACAATTACTTGAAAGGTCACATAACAAGCACGTGAATACCATCATTTATCCCCCATATATCATACAATGTATCTTGTTGGTCACATTCCAAACATGTGAATACCTTAATCATGTATTATTTTGAAAAATGAATAACCATAAAACCTCAGTGAAAACATGAATGTTGTTAAAAGTTAACTCTTTCCACATACCAAAATCCCAAAATTCTGTATACTCAAACCATGATATCACTTTGTACTTATACCAGTCAAGAGCTCATTAATACTATCAAACATATCATTATTTCATTATCCTTTCATTATGCACTTATCATATACCTTCCAAAAATATTTGAATAACCTTTCATGGTTACCGATACCATTCATCATATACTTTCAAAAACTCATGGAAAGAAAATAGTGTAACAATCCAAAGATTTTTCTTTATTCTATAGTACCATACATTATTCTTGATAAACATACAATCATTACACTACCTTCTTAAACCACTAACTGAGATTCATCATTTATTTCAAGTCATATATCATTTTCAGTCTCTTCATCAACATAATACTACCCATACGACCATGCTGATTCTCTTTATGAAATTTTCCATTAGAGAATTGGTTTTTATATTGCCTGTACATTCCACATTTAAAACATTTAACCATTGTTGATGTCTTAGCAATACCATTATCCTTTTCCATGGTGTTACCTGAACCTTTTCCTTTACAATTACTGGCTTTGTGACCTTATTTTCCACACCCAAAGCATCTTCCAGTTCCATTGAAACATTCTCCCTGATGCCTCTTCCCACATGGTTTACATGAGGGAAATTGAACTTTCTTTCATCTATGATCATCATGAAACTCCATCTTTCTCTTATTAGATGAGTCGCGAAACTCACCAAAGTTGAGATTATTGATCATATTATGAGATTTATGATTAGACATAATAAACATATGTGGACTTCCAGATCCAATTTCATTTGGTTTCTCATGAAGTATATCATTCCATTATCCATCATATCCTCTATTATAATGAATCTTCCTATTTCCATCTATTTTCTAAAACCCAAAAAGAATAGTGTGAGAGGGAAAAATCATAATAAAGGTGGATTACCTTCAATATATAACATATTAGGTCAAATTCTAAGATCTTTTCCATAATTATATGGCTATAACCTATACTTATACGTAAACATAGGGACATCCCTAGACAGACCTTAGAAATCTCTCTAGGGATCTCACTAATGTTTTCGCATCCTAGTCTCAGAAAGTTAACTAAACCTTTCCTCTAAAACCAAATATAGAGACCCAAAACTTGACATACCTAGACATTGCATTACTTTTGTGGAATACTTAATACATAACAAGAACCAACACTCAAGGACCGTAATAGTTTAGTGTCTTTGTAAATTCTGAAAAATAATATTCTAATCATGTTGAATGGTCTTCAACATCACCCATACAGATCTTACCCTTTTGTTTTCCTACCTAAAACATTTATTTATATCCTAGGGAAGAGAAAATATAAAAATTGTGAGCTCAAATTATAAGTAAGGGTAAACATAGATAAGATAAAAAAATCCATAAACATTTTAATGCAAAAACATGAACATAAAATCTAAACAACAAAATCTTGAGCAAAGACATAAATCTTTGAAGTAGGTAAGGAATATATCACAAAGGAACATAAATCATGATAAAATAGTATGGGAATAAAACATGTAATTGTGGAAACCAGTAATAACATGTTATTATTTCTATAGTTTCCAAGGCATTGCTTCCAAGACCATCTTAGTGGACAAAGTCCCTTTCTGAATCGAGTTCACTCATCGTTCCAGTCCTGTATCACTGAAATAGATTAACATACCATTACAGCCATGTCTATCTAATGAGATATAAATATTTACCCAATTAATTGGATGGAGATATAGGTCCCACCCATCTCACAATGAAATCATTCATTCATGTGCTGCAAAATAAACATACATCATTCATAATAACCCAATGAATAAAATGGGTTTCAAAAACATCAATCCATCATAACATAATCCATATGAAAAAATGGATATCATTTAATCATAAGAAAAGTTAAACCATTTCAATCATAGATACATTATACTTGAAACATTCACATATGAAATAATTTCATATTTGATGGAAAATGGTTTTGATAAAACACTTGAAATGAATTCTTGAGGAAAATATCCTTTCTCTTTCAAAATCATTTTCTTTTCCCAAAATTCCATGAAATTTTAAAAGAAAAGGATTTTGTTGAAAATATTAATGAAATTATATTGAGTAATCTTCCTGAAAATAATGCATTATAAAACCATAAAAATCCATTCATGCCGTATAAGTTAAAAAAACATTCTCCTCATACTTTTGTCGGAAAAGTCAAAAAGTTCCTCGTATGGTAAACAAAAAAAATATTCTTTCCATAACACAATGTAAAAGTCAAATAGGGGTAAAAATGAATTTAAACATAAATGGAAGAATATTAAACACTTTATGAAAAACATTTTATGGACAAGGATGAAAACTATACCCCAGTAAATACTTACGTATTAGCAATCTCGGATAAAAATGGGATTGAAGAATTATCCATTACCTTATGTCTGATATGCTTCGTATGAACCCGAACCTCCTATATAATGATTTAAATAATGTCATTGAATTATTGCATAATCATATTCATTATTATGATATCATATATGGTTCACTTATGACTTTATATTACTCGTTATTTTGTAAATTCCATTTTAAAGCAGCATTTTGTGTAAAATTGTTTCATTTATTGTACGTGTTTCGAATTGTTGTTCTTGATATTATTACTCATATCCTGATTTACTTATTTCCAGAATTTAAAACATGATTTATATATAATATATATTCAGTATATAAATATATATGATAGATCGATAAATGTAATGAAATACACCGTTCATAGAGACGGTAGGTCGTACGTAAGCATGAACACTGTTTTCCTTTCCTTATTGAATTGAATGGAAGTAATTATATGAAATATATATATATATATATATATACATAGATAAAGTAGCTTTAACATGTAATATATTTCATTATTATTCATTATATATACTGTATAATCATTCTTGAGTGGTTAACATGGAGATTGAATCTCATCGCGTCGTGGAGGCGGTAATCCGTACGTACACACGGGCGATGATATCGTTCCAATAATTATTGAATTGAATTGGAGTGGATTATATAATATCTCAAAATCAATATGATGTTATAATAACTATATATAGTTATTATTTACACCATTATACCCATCCAAGTAAGGTGCTGGTGGAAAAACAGATTACACCACGGCGTGGAGACGATATTCCGTATGTACGCACGCGTGGTTATTTCATTTTCTGTAGGATGGATATAAGGTGAAATGGGGTTGTTTCATATTTATAATAACATATCAGTATATTAGTGATATTTTTGATATTACTTTATAATGATAAAACTAAATAATAATAACTTGAAGAAGAAAGAAACTTGAGAGAATCGGTAGAAGAGATTACCTCTTCTTCGACGCACCTCTTTTAAGCTTCCTCTAAAGGCACTAGAGTTGGAGTATTGAGGATAAAAGAACCCTTATAATGGTTATAGTGATTTTGATAAGGGAAATGGGTAGGGTTTGTCCGAGCATGAAGGCTAAAAATTGTGTAAAGAGAAGAGGGAGGAGGTGCCCTTTTATAAGGGAGGAGAGGGGCACCTTAGGAAAAACATAAAATATTAATTTATAATAAAGTCATATTCGGTTTTAATAGCTCCAAATTAATATATTTTTAAGCTAAGGTTGGTATGGGTCGTATCCCTCTCAACCAATAGGTTTTAGACAATTTAATTTACTATTTTAACCTTATCATTTAGATTTAACTCTAAGTTAAATAATTTAACTTTTACCGTGTCTTCTTGTTTTCTTACATTGTATGGTTAATAAACATACTATAACAAGCCAAAAGAACCCAAGTGTTTCATTATTAATATATATAACCTTATCTAAGTCATTTGGATGAAAATTAGTTTTTTAGGAATAGAATAACAGTTAATAATATAATATTTGTTTTAAAAACTATTTTATGTCAATTTTGACACTATTTGGTAATTGATTTTTTTTGAAACTCATAACAGCTTGATTAGTTCGAAAAAAAATTATTAAATCAATACTAACATGTCATATTATCCTATAAAATTAGTGTAAGTCATAAAAAGTCGCAAATTACATTTATTTGGGTATTTATTACATCAATTATGTTAATATTTCATTAATAAGGTAATTAATGCATCATCATTATGGCATAAATAAATTAAATAATTTAATTTATTAAAATTATAAATAAAATACCATTATTTATAAAATATTTTTATATTTATAAGGAATATTTATAGTTGAATTTATCTTCTGTATAACCCTATATTAAATTTTTTTTATTTGTTAGACTTTGATTTTAACTCTTTTAACTCTTCTTTGAATTAAATAATAATAAATGTCCTAATATAATCCAAGTGGACCTAAATGATAATATTGTATTCCTAAGGTTGTTTTTGGTTGAATTATACTTATCCAATAGAATTAAGACATTTTTTATGGTAAAAATAATATAATTTTTACCTTTAATTACCCTATTTAATTTTAACTGTGGTAAAGTAAAAAGATATTATTCATCAAAAATTATTTTTATCTTATTGAACCACATTTTACTCATTGATATTAATAGTGTCTCTTAGATTTTCAAAATTCAACTCACAGAAGCGGTAATATTATATTTTATGTACAACTGCAAATGCTCTTAGGAGGTTGGTAAAAGACGGTAAAATGTTCAATAAAATTTTTATATCTCTAAAATTATTATAAACTGACTCCAATGAATTAAATTGAACTTATATATATAAATATTATTTATCTATTTTGACCTATAATTAATTTTAAAAAAATAAATATTTATTTAAATAAAAAGTTAGTTTCTAAATAGTGACCTTGTGTTTTCACTATTCATCAAAAATTGAAGGTATTCAGAAAAATACCCAAAATTCACCCTCGATTAATTTCGATATTCCTAATCAAAAAATGAAGTCCATTCTGAATGATAAAATTATAAAATTTCAAAAAGTGGGAATTACTATTCATAATGGCTAGATCATAATAAAATTTTAATAATATCTCGTTTAGTGAAACAGTGTATGGCGTGCAACCCACGCTATCGAGGAAGGTCTTGATTGCATGTAATGTAAGCCAAGTCAGGGCTACCTATAGTGAAAGCTCCATTTGGTGTTGTGTATAACATAATCAAAACTTATTTCATTTATATATTAAACAAAATCTATACTTAATGTTGCGTAAAATAATTTCCAAAAAACGAACTTGAAATTGTGTGTAACACGAGCCATGAATAGTGTTGTGTATACTGCAAACTAATATGCTGTTGCGTATAGTATAAGATAATCATGGTGTAGTGTATAATAGATGACATCAAAGAAATTAAAAATAATATATCTCATAAAATCTCAGGGTGTTAGAGTCATAAAAATGACTTCATTCATCCAGAAGATATTGAGGCAGGAGCCGAGAAAGAAAAAATTGATGAAGATAAGATTGTTCAGTTGTCTGAAATTGAGCATGAGTCTCCAGATGAAGAAGATTTTTCATGAACCAATAAGGGAAAATAGGTAGTTGCTGATACACCTACGAGAGCAATTTTAAAGAAGAAAGAAGTTGGCGGATCTTATATGAGGAAACCGGTCGAGATAGAGGAAGAACCATCACTAAGAAAAGTGTCAGATTCGAATTCATTAGCATTAGGACATGATTTTGTCATTCAATCTCTGAAAAAGCTTGTTGACACCATTCTGATCGTTCCGAACATTGACTCTAGATGTCAAATGCTCTAACATAGCATGAATAAAAAACCAGATTCAGTATCCATGGTGATGTATAAGTGCATAAAGATTGAGGTTGATCACAAGAATTTTCTTATCAACTACGATTCCCACAGAAAATTTTGTAAGAAAATGGTTAGCTGGTCAAAGAATGTAGTTGATGATTTGAGGGAGCTTGATGAGTTTCAAGATGATGTTATGAAATCTTTTGATAATGAAGATAGAAAAATTCATAATCTCACTAATAGGTTTGAGGAAAAGATAAATCTTGAGTATAATATTCGGATTCAAGAGGTCAAGGATCTGAATGGGAAGTTGAACTATATTGTCCAAAGCTAGAAAAAGGAAAGGGATCTCTGGATTTAGATTGAATAAAAGCTATTAAAACAAGATGACTTGTTGAAGGGTTGGGTAGAGGCTCTAAAGGCTCGGGATGACAGGATCAAAGCCTTTGAGAAGCAGGTAGAGGAAGATCAACAGGAGCTAAAGAAGCTGAAAACCATTATCAAGAAATTGATCCCCATGTAAGAGGAAGAAAAATAAATCCAATCTTTTATTTTATTTTCTTTCCTTGTACAAATTCTTCGAATATTAGTGAAATTGTGGATTTCTTGTTTTTATTTTGATGTTTGTACTAATATTTCTGGTAACATATTTTTTTTCCATTCCCTCAATTTTTTTTAAAATAAAAATGGGGGAGAAGGAAAAAGAATTCTATGTAAAGAAGAAATATCCCTCAGAAAGGGGGAGTTTATATAGGGGGAGTTTTCATACAGAGATTTCCGTACTAAATATAATGAAAAATCCCATTCTGAAAATCAAGAATACGATCCTTAGTGTTCCAAATCCTGAGGGGGAGTTAGTCATATTCATCTTTGCCAATGTAAAAAGGGAGATAAGTTTTATTTCAAAGTCTTGAAAAAAATTATCTAAGTCCTTATATTCTTTATCGTAAGAATGTTTGGGATTTCCAAAAAGGTGGAGATTGTTGAATCAATAAGGTTTTCCTTATGACTTTTCCATTCCTTCATACTTGGGGGATATTGTTTAGTCAATAAGGATTCCTTATGACTTTACAAATCTTTCTTGTTTTGAAAATCACAAACACCTTATCTCAAGTCCATCCTCTTTTCACCCTATGATTTACTTCTATAAGGAAAAGTTTTCTTCCACAAGGAAATAGATCTTTATAATTTTTTCATTGTTCATTTCATAATTTTTTCTATGTGTAAAATTTGGTTTGTAATGAAAACCTCGGAATCCTATAAATACCTAGATATGAAGAATTCTCTTTCAGAATCTGAATTCTCATAATTCTGATTACAAAATCATCTGAATTCTGACTCGGAATTCTGATTACAAATTCTGGTTACAAACTCTTATGAGTTATGACTGTGAAATCTGAATATGAATTCTGATTACGAACTCTTTTGAGATATGACACTGAATTCTGAATAAGAATTCTAGTTACGAACTATTCTGAATTTCTGACTCTGAATTATGAATAAAAATTCTGGTTACAAACTTTTCCATGTTCTGACTCTGAGTTCTCTAAATACAGACTCCAAACTCTTATGAGTTCTTACTCCAAATTCTCAAGAACTCTGACTTTGAACTTTGTACATTCTGGTTCCGAATTCTTGTGAATCCAGATTCCTAATTTCCTTGAAATTCATACTCCAGAATTCTATAGAGTTCACGTTCCAAATTCCTATAAAACAGAATCCGAATATCATTGTATTATAGACTCCAATTTCAATTTTGGTTAGACTCTAAAATTTCATTTTCTTACATTCTTATTATTTTATTTTAGTTATATAATCATATTTTTGCTTACACATGTTTTTTATAAAATGATGTCGTGCATTCAGTTACTAACTAACCGTTGTTCGAATGACACGTGTACAGGTCCCTCCGAATTTCAAGGGAAAATATAGCCGTTGGAAGAGGGAGCCGACCGTTGAAGTCGTGCCTATAAATAGAATCTCATTTGAAAGATCTCACAACTTTGAAGAACTATTCTATGACTCTAGAGATTACATTCTGTTGAAGTGATTTTTAGAGATAAACTTTCATTAATTTGTGTGTACTTAACTTTTTGTTCAGATTTTCTTTGTGCGACTCTGATTGTTGCTATGTAAAATCGAGGGCTTCTAGGGATATGAAGACATATGTGCCGACTACCTTGACGTTGAGGGATTCCTTTCTGAGGAAGAAAGATGTGATGACTACCTTGAAGCTGAGGGCTCGCAAGGATATCAAGACAGACACCGATCTTCATATTGAGGGCTTACCCTAGTGTGGGTAAGAAAAAATTTCCTGAAAGTATAAATCAAGGTACCTTTATCCAAGGTTATTGGATACCGATATCTTTGGGTTAAAAGATTTAATAATTGTTACTAGCTTGTTTCAAGTTTTCCACTGCGTTTTTATTGTTGGGTAAAGTATAACTATCTTATAGTTCCTTATACTTGTAGCCTGATTTAGTTTGATTCAATACACTTTAATGTATAATCTTCATCATTGTAAACTTTCATTAAGTTTCATTTCTAGAAACATCTTATCTAGAATTAATTTCTCAGAATCATATTTCTGTAATCAAGAAAGTGTGTAGAACTAGAGGTTTTGTGAATTACATTGTTTAACCCTGTTAAAAATAACCATCTTTAAAAGTTCTAGAGGAATTTTTTAAAGTATACAACTCATCCCCCTCTTGTACATTGAAAATCATTAGATACTCCATACAATATCTCTTTTATTTCGATCCTACTTTTGGTATTATTGATTATATCATATTGACATACCATCTAACAACTATGATATGCATTGATTCCTTTTGTTCTAACTAATTACCTTATTATAATCATGGATTTGAAGAATTGAGTTATTATAAATTTTCCCAATCATTTTGTGGTTCTCTTTATAGATCACATCCTTGTCCACCAAAAGAGAGTGGAAGATCATTAAGACCACGTGGGAATTCTACTAAGGACCCTATAGAAGGATAATTTTTATTAGAAAATTACAATGTTTTATTTTTTGTGGAAAAGGTTTCATTTTTTTGTCCCATAATCTAAATAGAATGTATTATAATAGATTCATCAAATATAAAAGCTATTGAATGCAAGCCAAGAATAACCATAGTGAATGAGTTCAATAGTTTTCTTGATTTACCTAGATATTATCAATAGTTTTTAGATAATTTATCAAAACTATGTAATCACTTGACCAAGTAAACTTGAATGGGTGACATGTTCCACTATAAAGAATAATATGAGAAACATTCCATGGAACAAAAGATAAGGTTGGCCAGCATATCTATGTTTACATTATACTATAGTCTATAAGTGTTTTAAATATATAGTGATGAATATATGATATTATAAGGATATTTTCTTATGAAAAATAACATGGTTATCACTTATTTGTCATAGGTGTTTTAGGACCACAAGAAAAATTACCCAACTCATGATTTGCAGTTAGTAGTGGTAATTTTATCATTAAATATACGAAGACATTGTCTTTTTATATAATAGTGAGATATTTATACCGATCATGAAATACCAAAATGGATATTAAAAAATAATGAGTTGAACATGTTCCTAGGAATATGGTTAGAGCTGATAAAATATTATTTCTTTTCAGTATAGTACCACCATGGGGAAGTGAATAAGGTGGCCAATTCATTGAGTCCAATGGATCAGGCAATCTTATCCATAATGCAGATCACAAAAGTCCCAATATTTCAGGATTTTAATAGGTTGGATTTATAAATCATGAAGGATGAAGGGAAATAATCTCTTCCTCAATTTATTGTTCATCCCTTTATCGAAGATAATATCAAAGAAGAATTTAAGGAAAATATAGAGCTGAAAAATAAGGTTAGATATATTCCAGAGATTATACATGATCAGGATGAAATGAAAACGTTTAAAAACCTTGTATTTCTTCAATCTATACAATATTTAAAGGATCTATTAAAGAAAGCTCATAATTATCCTTTAATTATTCATCATGGAAGTATGAATATGTATTAAAGCTGGAAAGAATAATTCAGTTGGGATGGGATGAATTGGGATTCCAATAACACTGTATTTTGATTCATGGTATTCTAGTAAGTTATGGCAGAATGTCCAATATCTAAGGGGTTTTTCAATCCATTACCCATACCAAAATGAAAATGGGATAACATATTTATGTTTTTTGTCATTGGACCCCCCAAAACATCTAAAGGTTTTAATTATATATTGGTGGAATTAGAACACCAAATTATGTTAGAACACTTCATCTCAATCAAAAATTACTTCTCTCTTGATCATCTAACTTGGATATAAATTATGGAAATGGTATAGATTCATGTAGTACAACATTACATGGTATCTGATCGTGATATTATGTTTAAAAAATGTTATGAATAAATCCTTAGCAATAACTCAATATAGAATTTAATTTTAGCACTAATTATGATCCTCATGTCGATGGAAATTCTTAATAAATTTCAAATCCTATAGGATATATTGAGGTATTGTTAGTTGGATTTCATAGGTTTTTGGTATCAACACCTTCCATTAGTTGGGTTTTATTAAAATAAGAGCATTCACTCAAGAATTCAATTGGATTATTCGGAAGAATTATATGGTAAGAAATGTAGATCTCTAATGATTTTGGATGATGTTGAAGGAAGAAAGCTATCAGAGATTGAAATAGCTGAAGAAATGGATAAGATGGTTTGAACCATTCAGAGGAATATCATGGAAACACAAATTTGAAAAAAAACATTATGATTATAATCATTGGTCTAACCTATAATTTTATATTGGTGATTAGCTGTTTCTATTAATATCTCCCTTGAACAAAGGTTATGAGGTTCGTGAAGAAAGGAAAAATATTCCATTGGTTTATCAATCCATTTTAAATTATTCATCGTATTTGAATGGTATCATATCACCTTGAAATTAATTAAAATATCTTCCAAATCCAAGATGTGTTCCAAGAATTTATCATGAGGATATACATACCTGAACCTTCACATGTAATGAAATCAAAAGTAATATCGCTAGATCATGATATTTCATACAAGAAACAACTAGTTGAAATAAAGGATCATATATAGAAAGTTATAAGAAAAAAGACCAATCACATAGTTAATGTTTGGTGGATAAATATCTTGTTAGATGATGTAATGTGGGAATATACAGATATGATTATGTAGAAATATCCTCTCTCTTTTTTGTATCAAGATGAATGATTTTAAGGGTGAAATTAATTTTAGGTGGGATATGATGTAACAAACTAATTTTTTGGTGAATATATTTTTTGAATAATATAATTTTCTTCTAGGTCATGTGTTTCACACTACAATATGTAAAACATTCATTATATACTACACCAAAATAATCTTGTGCTACACACAACACTGAAATGTATTATGTTACATAAAACAACGAGTTTCTATGAAACATCATTTTATTGTTATAAATATATATAAAAATAGTAATAAACAACATTTTAAACATAGAAATATGAACAGTAATAACCAATTTTAAATATTATTTATATTTTTAATTATAAATAAATCATATTGATAATAAAACATGTAATATAGGTAAACGTATTATATGTTCAAAAATACTATTTTCTCAAATGAACTTCCTTAAATGCCATTATGTGAAAAATATTAAAATTAATTTTAGAATCTTGTAGATATTGAATTTGAAAAAACAAAAATCATATTAGATTCATAATTTTTAAATTATCTTAGTGTCAATTTTAGTTATTTTTCTAACAAACATAATTTTTCTGAGAATATTGAAAATTACTAAAGTTTAATTCAAAACATATTTTTCAAAGAATTTAATTAAATAGTTAAATTATTTTTTAAATTCGTTTTAAAGTGTAATGGGTATATTTTTATGTCAATTAATCCAATTTATGTCATTTTAACTAATTTGACATTGAAATTTCGTGTCAAAAAATTCCAAAATTTCAGACTTTTTTCTAAAAAACCTATTATTACAACACTTCAACAAGATTAATTTTAAATTACTTTTTTTTCAAATTATATTATTATAATTTAAAAAAATCTATTCCATAGATGTAATGATCATAATTTTTAATTTCCAATAATTTCTTCTTATCTATTTTTAAAAAATATTAATGAATGTGATTAAAATTAATTATAGTGATTAAGATAAAACCTAGCTTAATAAAGGACTAAGACTCAAACTTAAAGCCCAAAATGACCAAAAACATTATTCAAAAGAAATTTTATGTTCATAATTAGATACTCTGCTCCCTTTTATTAAATTATTACAATTATTCGATACACTATTCATCAAAAAAACATGAGTGGAATTCCCCTTCAAAAATTTGAAAATAATTCCACTCCTCCTCCACTATAAAAGATAACTCAAACATGGAACATATTCACAAATCTCAAACCATTTGGATTGCCTAAAATATAAAAACATAAGCTCCAAAAATTCCTTCCCTCTTTAAATTCCTAATTTTTGGAATAAATCCATCTAATAAATCCTATTGGTGCAGCACATGTGCCTCATCCCAGTTGGTGAGGACTCCATAAGTGCATCCAAGAGACCTGGGATCAAATCCAGGAAAAGGCTAATTTTCAGCTTATTGTAGTAGTAATGTAGCAGGTACTGTAGCATGTACTGTAGCAGGAACTATACAGAACTGTAGTTGGAACTGTTTCGCACTGTAGTAGCCGAGAATATTCCCCCGTTTAGGCCTTTTGGCCACCGATTTGGTCCACGAGTCCTTTAAGGCCTTTGGGCCACCCAGGCCTTCAGGTTAGTAAGGCCTTCGGCCCACCTCAAGTCCTTCGGGCCACCTTCAGTGCAGATGCAAACCAGACAACCTTCAAGGAACAAACTTTAGAAGGAGGAGGAGCATTGAGCTTTCACTATAGCAGAAGCTAAACAGATTGAAATAATGAGAGGGTTTGGCACTTTCCATCAGGAAAATCCTATGCATGCATGGTAAATCCTAGCCAAACAGCCATGGAAAGGTGAAGATCTAATTTCACAATGAGTATGCTGGGGAGGAGTAGTTCCAAGTAGTTAGTCTGGGTTGTATGCAATATTTAAAGCCCATGGGAATTGAATTCCTCTAAGGCCTACGCGCCATGTAATACTTATTCCTATGGGACTCATAAGGGTTCCACCTCACTCATTGAAAGATGGATTATCAAAATCAATAAAAAAATGAAGGCCTTAGGGCCATTGGAGGAGGAATCTCATTGGTGCAAACTAAGAGGACATACTCGAAGAAGTGTTGACATCCTTCATCAAGATCATTTGTTTTATTTTCATTATTCACAACCTAAAATTATCTTATAACATGCCTATATAATAAAAATAGAATCCCAAATATACTTATATGCTGGTAATATAGTGGTTTGACATGCACTTACCCACACATCCATATAATGGGTAACAGACTTATCGTTCTTGTTTAAGGAAAACTACCGCCTCACAAAACGATGGTGTTAGTTTCACTATACCACCTCTCATGGTTGGTAATTATGATGAAAATAGGTGTTTATAGGATATATATGATATTCATGCGGTACTTATGATTATGTAATTATTTCATAAAACTTAACTTTATTCTTTCCATTTTATGTAAACATGATAAATTCATTTATGGACATGCAGACTAACACCTCCTCAAAGAAATTTGGATCATTCAAAAATTACATGGAATGTTTTAAGGAAGGGTTTAGTAAATTTATATTATATATATGTTATAATAATGATACATTAATGATGATATACATATACATATATGTCACTTTCTTTCATGATTTCAATATGACAAAAAACTATACACAATATTCATCCACACGTATGGCTACTAGTAGAAAAATGGTCATTAACGTCGGTTTTTTTGAATTTTGATGTCAGGTTTTAATCGACGTTGAAGCCGCTAATGTAAAAAATATGAGTTTTTACGTCGGTTTTTGGTAAATCGACACCAAAAATGAAATACCTTTGTTTTTTACCATCGTTTTTGTAAAACAACTATTCCGAAAAAATCCAGCCGTATCATTATTGGCACCAATTTCCTTAAAAACTGATACCAAAAAGATGAAAAAATAGTTTCGGTGTCAGTTATTTTAAAAAATTTACACCATAAATTTAAAAAAATATTTTTTCCTTCGGTTTTTACAAAAAACAATGCCAAAAGGTAACTTTTTCATCTTCCATGTTTTGGAACATTTCCTAAGCTTCCATTTTACAGGTCATGGAGAAAAACCAGAGTTACAAATCAAAAGTTATTGTTGTCAAAATATGAAATTTTCCAAGTTTAAATTGGTACAACTTGTTTAAAATAAATTTTGATAAAAACAAATTAAAATCACATACACAACATGAAAATTGTGATCGATAATTAAATTTACACCACAGTGGCTAAATATCATTTGAATGATCTATATTTGTAACTCGATAATAATAATAAATCATCTCTATAAGCTAATCGAGCTACTTTGAAATGAAGGAAATGAATGATAAAGAAAATAAATGATTAGAAGAGATACCATTTTTAAATTAATGATTGAAGCTACATTGTAAACATGATTGAATTGAAGAGGTTGAAAATGTTGATCGAAGGTTAAAATGGATTTATATATCATAAATGAAAATATTTTCGATAACGTTGTATGGAAATGTATGTGGGATTTTAAAAAGTTAAACTCACATTGAAAAAATTGAAATTTTGATCCCGCGTATTGGTGAATACTCTTTGTCATATGTTTTGATTGAAACCGGTGAGAAATTGGATTTATATTGGTCTTTGTGCGTCAGTTTTGTAGGAAACCTACGCAAAAAATGCTGTTCAATATCCTTTTTTGCATCAGATTTTATATAAACCGATGCTAAAAAGCAAAAAACAAATTATTTTTGGCGTCTATTTTTAAATAAACCGATTATAAAATAAAAAAAACCACTTTTTGAGTAAGTTTTTTTAAAAACTGACACCAGAGACTAATTTTTTTTTGGCATCAATTTTTATGAAATCAGATTCCAAAAATGAAAAAAAATAATTACAATATTTTAGATAATTTATTAAGATTCGATTTGACTGGTTGTTGAGCTATAACATAGTTACGGATTATAAGTTTTGGTCTTTAAAAGATTGACTTCATTAAGACTTATATTAGAGAGGGTCAACATCCTACAACCATAACTTTAAATCCGTAACTCCATATTTTCTCCACGATTAGTCAAATCGAATATTAGGAAATAATCAAAAACGTAGTAAAAAAAATTCTAAATTTTGGCATCGATTTTTTACAAAAACCGATGCAAAAAAATATATTTTGTAAATTTTTCATGTTCGTTTTTAGAAAAAATCGACACACAAACTATTTTTTTCCATTTTGGAATTGGTTTTAAAATAATCCGATCCCAAAAATTCTACAGAAACAATTGTTACGTTAGTTTATATGAAACTGATGTCAATATAATGCTGTTAAAATCCATTTTTCTACTAGTGGGGAATACCATCTCTATGAATGGTTTATTCCATTCCATCTTTATATATTATATATATTACAATAAATACATATATACTGAATATATATGATATTTATTTCATTCATTATGTTATGTAAATAATTAAATAATGATCTATGTAAGGTGATCAAGGATAATAAGTCAAAACATTTTTATTGAACAAAGCAGATATTACCTGAAGAGAATACATACAATGGAATTATTAATAAGAGGGTAGTATAAAGTCGTAATAAACCATATATGGTATTAAATATAAGAATATTATTCTATAAAAAATGTTTAATAAACATATATTTATTATATAGGATGTTTTTATGAGTTTGAAATGTTTCAAGACATATGTTAATGGGATTTCTAGTCTCTCTTTTATTTGAGTGAGATTTATGCCTTTTTCGACACTAGTTTTTGAGTGGTGTATATACTACCCATAATTATATACTATTGTTATTATCTATAAAAATATTGGTATTTACATATCCATCTTATGGTCTCTATTTTAAGGGGTTTATGTTTTAGATGTTTCAAAATAAGTAAATTATTTTTGTCTCAACTTACATTCTTTGAGACAGAATTCATGAATTTCAAATAACGTATTTTGAGAAATCTATTCTAGGATAATAATTTAAGGATATTTATACATAAATATTATTTTGATTATGTTTTATGGTTTTCAAAAAATCATTTATATGTATTCTATGTATTTGAAAAAATATGTTTCTTAATAGTTTTTTAATATTTATTTATATGCATTCATATTATTTCCAAAGAAATGGTTTTGAAAATGTTTTCAAGACTTATTTATAATATTTAAATTTTTTATCAATTAAATTATTTTCAATAATTTTTCAAAATTTATTTATGTTTCCATGTTAATTTTCAATTAAAATGGTCTTAAAAAGTTTCTATTATTTAAAAATAAAATTTCAAAGAAGATATGATATTTTCTTCAAGAAATGTTTTTAAAATATTTTTCAAAATTATTTTCCATCTAAGATGGAATCTGTGAATGTTACTCAATCATTTTTGTGGAAATGAACCAAAGGATCTATTAAAATTATTTCTCTGAATTTTTTATGTTTTCATGGCATTATTTCTAGGGAACTGATTTCTTTTTGTTGGGTAATATGATTATGAAACCCACTTCTTGGAAACGAGTTATCCTTTTGATGAAATCATTATGAATCGTGTCACTTTTCTACATTTTATGTTATGATTGCATGTTTATGAAACCCTTTTCATTTCACAGGTTGGGATATGTGTTTGATTGATATTGTGGAATATATATGTATGATTTCATTAAGATATGGGTGGGCCCTATATCTCCCTCCAATGAATTTAGTGAAGATTTATGTCTCAAGAGATAATGATGGGAATCAAGTCGATGGTCTTGATATATTATAGAAATATGGAGAAGCCTGATGCCCTTTCAAAATATGGGGAAAACCAATCCACTGTGGGGAGATGGGGAATCCCAACCCCCTATGGGAAGATGGGGAAAACAATTCCATTACAAGGAAAGCACTGTGATTGGGGATGATGGTGCGTCATGCCAAATACATGTATTCCCCATGAAGTTCCCTAATAGGTTTTTTCAATGTGCCATTACTTATAGGCAATGATATTGAATTTTTATGTGTCTCGCACAATTTCAAGTATTATTCCTATGATATTATTTCCTAATTCATTCTCTTGATTCCCTTAGGATTATGTCTTATTAAATTCTAATATATATGCCCCGATTTATGTTTTTGATCATTGATATATAGGGTATGATCATATAATGTAATTATCACATTCTCATGCGCTTATGATCATGTTTATGCTTACATATATATCTTATTACCCATACTATGAATCTGAGATCACCTTTTTTTGATTCCTTCCCTAGGATATGAACATATGTACATAGTATGATGTGTCTAGGAATGGTTCTAGTCACGAAGAACCTTGTGGTATTTTTGGTATCTCTCTTATGTAACATTTTTATGTTTCCATGTTTCTAATGTAACTAAAGTAATACGGTATTTTGGAATCAATTTTTGTAATGTATTGTGTATTCAACAAATATTGTGTATTATTAATGTGTGAAAAGAAAGGGTTTCTATATATTCTTCTATGGTCATCAGCCAAATGTGTCACACTAAAAAAAGGGATTTCCATTCCTTCTGATCCCTAATGTCACAATTGTTGAACCCAATACCCCAGTGCGACCTGAACAACTCCTAGTATTATTGTCCCATGTCATTACTCCAAACCTCAAAACCTCGATCTGTGACATACCATATTTTCAGCTCCAATTCGGATTTATGATGGTGTACTCTTGACCCTTGGTATCTTAATTAGTGACTTTTTTATCATCCCAATATTAGGTCCTTCTGTGTCACAGACTTAGACTACCTACACAATGTTCAAAGCTATATGACCCAAAAATCTATTGTATAATTTTCCAATTTTAAAGACTTGTTGATAGAAAAATATGCCTAAAACATTTTAGGTCGAAAACATGGTGTGGGTGGCATGAGAAAATGTCAAGTCTTTTTATCACTAAACTCTTCATCTCTAGTGTTTTGGAAAAAATTAGGGTGTAAATAAATAAGGCATGTGTCTCATAAGGCCTAATCTATAGCCCTAGTAATATATATTCTATTCTTGATAAACCACATGGTTTTTGTAAAATGTTAGACTAATGATTTTTTTCATCTACTCACAGCAAGAATATGTTTTCTAGGAAGTGACATAACATTTAGGGAGATGAAACCCTCCTTGGATATTACACATTCCATAAATCACACTTCATGATTTGGGTGCCTCAGATCACTACAACCATTTATAGCCATTGTAAAGGATACATAACTTCAAGGGACAAATTGCATTACAATGAATGTATACATATGGCTCCTGTATATGTTTCTATTGTTGTCAACCAAATGTGCCACTCTGAAAAAAGGGATTTCAAATCCTTGTGTGCCCTAACATCACTATAGTAGAACTCAATACCATAGTGTGATCTAAACTACTCTTGATATTACTATCCCAATTTACGCTCCTAAATTGAGCACTTTGGGCTATGATTTACCATCCATGAACGAAACTATCCCCGTGGATTTGACATTATAGATATTATGTCATCATGTTTTGTACCATTTATCAAGGCCAAAATGTAGCACACCATTTCTGAACCCTTTATGGACCACACCTCATGATTCTAAACAATAGGGAGTAGGGATAGAGACTCACAATCAAGATATGAACTACAGTAGGGTGCTATAACCCTTTTTTATATCATTATTCCCATGCCCATCCTCATCATCTAGATGTTTGAGTATTCAACACAATTTTCATGGCCCTTGGATTGGACTAGAGATTATATTCTACTGGACCATGATAATTATGCATAAGTTCCTTGAACCACTAACTAATGGAATCCACTCCTTTGGAAAAAGAAGCTTCAATCCTTGTGAGACCTTAAAACACTATGGCAGAACCTGGAATCTCAGAATGTCATGGGACATACCTGAAATGTCTTCCCCATCTCAAATTAATGGGCTCACAATTTTTAGTCATAACATACCTCAACCAAACTCAAAATATTCTGGTATATCGAGAATATATAGTATTTCAATCTCATCCTATATTAACCCATAACCATTCCCTAGCCCTTGGAAAATATTAGAGACCACTATTTCAGAAATTATAGTAATGTATAAGGGATCTGACCCACTAACCATTGGCATCTACTCATTGCAGGAAATGATATCTAATCCTTGAGAGCCTTCTCAACCCCACAAAATCTCCCAATTACCAAAAGTGTTTTGGGTCATTCCTGATATGCCTTGACCATATTCCATGATCATCAATCATGTCCGACCTAACAGACCCTAAAATTAATCAATATCAAGTCCAAGATAAAATACATAAAACTAATGAAATATCAGGTCTGAATTAAATTAACCTAAACTAAATAAATAAAAAGTCCTTCCTAAAAGACCCTAAAACTAAAATAATAAAAGGTCCAATATAAAAGAAATTTCACTAATGTAATAGTATTTCTAATCTAAAATAAGCAAAAGTAAAACAATAGAATCTTTGAGCTAAAGACACAAAACTACTACAATAGCAGGCCTGAGATAAAAGACACTAAACTAAAGCAATATTTTTCTTTGATAAAAGACTTTATACTATAGAAATATAAAGTCTGAGATAAAATACGATATTCTACAACAATAAAAAGAATGATAAAAAATTTCCTAAACTAAAGTGAAATAATGCCTGATATAAGATTCCCTAAACTAAAGTGATGGATGGTCCGAGCTAAAAGACCCTAAACTAAATAAATTTAGTTTGAAATACATAAAATTCTTGTATGTCCCACCATATGGATTTAGAAAAATATATGTTCTCTTACGAGGCCTATCAGCTTTGGAAAAACGATAGATAACTCTACCTCTTTGAACTGTATTCTACATAATTATCCTTATGTGAATACAGTGATCTTAATATAACTAGAATTGATATGTCCTTATGTAACGTCATGTTAGTAGGAATTCATAATAGCTTCTTGAAAAGGATATGTTATGCATTAAATATTTAGATCTAAATGTTTAGGGTTACTTGGTATTATAAAATGTATGGGTATCATTGGTTATTCAAATAATATTTGATAAATTAAAAGTCATATACATCATGAATGAAATAAAATAAAATTGGACCACACATATGATGTTCATAAAATCCATACAGATAAAACATGGGATAAGTGTAATCACCACTATTCAGAGTCTCTCTAAGAATCTCATTAAAACTGGGGTGCGTATCTATGATTTAACATCAACAAAACTTGGTCAATTGAACTAGTCTGGTCAAAAAGAGTGTAATTTTCAAAATTACATTTCATTCCACACATAGGGTATTTAAAATTCGATAATTTATTATGGAGGACAATATTCACATACTTTGTGTTAACTGAACACTTCAATTTTCATTTGTAGTCATTATATTTGTGTCATTATTTTCCACAGTCAAAAAATCTACATGTTTCACTCCGTCATTCACATATGTGATCCTTTCCACATTCTTCATAGAAAATAAATTTAATCTTATTTACATTAGGGTCTCCACTACCCAAACACTTAGAAAACTATTTTCTTCTATTATTTGGTGAGTTGAATATTTCTTTAGGATTCATGTTGTTTATCTTTTTCTGTGAATACTTATTGGGAAATGTCTCAATATCCATTAATCCAGTTATCATCCCATTTGGTTGTTCATTAGAAAAATTTCCATAAAATTCTACATTAAACTAGTTCCTTATAGTTACAACAATTGACTTAAACTAGAAATCATAGTGTGAGAAACATTTATCATAATTCAAAACCATAAAATCATGAACAAAATCACAATAAGTTGAAAAATTCATGGATATTACTTATTTCATATATGGTACCTTAAGGTTATACTAGTTTATTCATATCCATACTATATTTATATCCTTAATAACGGTTTTTAATGATTCTGTGAGTTCTTAAAGAATATCCCCCTTTAGGGTCAAACCAGGTGTGCAGCAAGACCCATTGTCTTGTACCACACAACACTCGTGTCTGGCCCAAAACACCTTTTTGACATTATTAACCCTAGATAAAACTGTTCCTGAGAAAAATCCACATATTTTATCATGAAATAGATGTAATACTAGTAATCCAATCACTATATAATTTACCACAATTCTAGGAAATTTTACTAAAAATTGTGTCATCCTTAGACTTATCTATTGAGACAGCCCTAGACATATCCTTTGAAATATCCCTAGGGATCTCCGTAAATTTATTTTATCCTATTTTCCCATGTATGACTAAAATTTTTCTTTTATACCATCTATAATAACCCAAGATTAACATAGATAGAAATTAAATAATGTTTATTTAATAATTAATACATTACACAACAGATACCCAATGACTATATTGAAGGTTCTGGGCACAATAGAAGCGTGGTTGGGCCGACACCCAACATTGATTTTCACCATGACAAATGATACTTCCAAGATCAATATGATGATGAATGGACTTATCCATAGAATAGAATCAATGATTTATATAATTAAGGGAGAGACCCAAATCGTTCAGATATGATCTTGCACATCAGGTTTATAATTAATTAATTTTATTTCATAAAGAAAATAATACTAGGATATTAGGTATTTTCTTCATTGATGATTTTGATCATCCAGAATGATCATTTCAGATTATATTATTGAACTTGAAAGGATCCAAATTAAAATACCTCTAGCAGTGATCCACACGCACTCTGATGGCCTCTGATCGACACTGCTCGTTCTCTGAGTGCTAGCGCGACGAAGCAATTTTATTGTGTCGGTCATTCTTGATTACTTGTTCTTCAGCCTTGAAGAATGTATCTCATTCTTTAGAGGGGTAGGAAGAGGATTCGAGATAGAATTTTTTTTGCTCAATAATTCTCAATTCAACGGGTGTGTGGTTTGGTACATGGAACAATAGACGTATGTGTCTATTTATTGACCTAGGGATTCAGTAAAAATATTTAATTGTGTAACAGTCATTAAATATGTTCATAACCTTAGAGAATACCCATGATATTAATAATAATACCTTATCATTATTTATGTTGTTCAAACATGTGCAAAACAAAATTATAAATAAAATTATGCTTCCCAAAATAAGAGTAGAATTATTTTAATTTGTTCCAACTAGTTAAATAATTATATGTTATCTTAAATATTATTATATTACTACCAGACTAGCCTTGGTCCTCTCAAACTCCACTTGCACTTATTGAACACTAAAATGAATAAATAAATATTTTTTTCTATTAAATAAATAATCTATTTACAAACTATTAAATAAATATTTATTAAATGTTCAATAAAATAAATAAATATATTTTACACAGAATCCGGTGAATACATATTTATTTAATTTAGGCCATCATTTTAACATGAATAAAATTATTCCATTGTCTTGAGAATGATATTTATTTATAAAATTGAAATAGAATTTAACCGAGACCACCAGAAACACTTAGTGTGTGACCTTCTAGGATTCTTTATCGTTGGGAATAGGTGGGATTGCCTAAAGTCCAAGAGTACTATCTAGAAATGGGTCAAGGCACCCCAAGAGAACAAATATAAATTTGAAAAAATGAAATCCACATACGAATGATCACTGTGTAATATAATCACTTTGTCGTAATATCTCATCAACCAGGTTTCATGATGGTGACATCAACTTTTATGGTTGATACGTCGTTCTTTGACTACATGAAATAAACTATTCATTACACCATAGCCATGGAATTTCTTGCGATGGTTATATTTTAATCAAAGGGCTAGGATATCAAATTCCATAAATGGAAGGGATAAATCCTTCCTCAACTTATCCATTAATAAAATGTCACTCGTGACATACCCATCGTACCCAACTTCTCACCAACAGTCTGTGTGACAGTTTTTGTTACTAAGTGAAAGTTCTCAAGTCAAGACACATATTAATGATAATATTAAAGTCTAAGTATCATTACAGAAGCTCGCATATTGAAATATCTGATGACACTAAAACATGCAGAATTTATTTTTGAAGGTCTGTTTTCATAATCTCTTGTCCTAGAGATTACCAAGTGAAAACATTATGAGAGGAAGTATCATCTGATTAAGAGTAACCACACCTGATGGTATTAATACTATGTGTCCCATCATTATATCTCATCCAAACTTATAACTATATTTAATAATTTGTTATATCATTTCACGGTTCTAATTATTGTGGGGAACTTCAATGACCTTATCAATGAAACAAATAATATAGGAAATTTTTACATCATAGTCATGCAGAACAATGAAAAATAAGTAAAAAGATGTTTCATATTTAAATAAATTAAATATAAATGTAATAAAAGTAAAATTAGTTAGTTCCAAATATTACAAACTCCCACTTAAAATTGAGCCAACTACCTACGACTTTCAGTCCGCTAGACCTCAGATGGTGATCATGTTTCAGATGAGTCAAGGATTTTGTCAAGGAGTTCTCCACATTGTCTCCCATAGAAATAATTCTCACTGTAACTTCACCTCTCTGGAAAAAATCCTTCAAGATAAGAAACTTCCAAAGTATGTGCCTTTTCTGCTGATGTAACCTTTTCTCTTTTGCAAGATCCACCACTACAGTATTATCATAGTGCAGTGTGATGGGATCTTTTCTGCTAGGTATCACATCCAGCTCCAAGATGAAGGTTCAAATCCAAAATTCTTATTTAGGTTCCTTAGAAGCTACGATGTACTCAGACTATACTGTGGAATCTACAACCACACACTTCTTTGCGATCTTCCAACTCACTGCACCTCTAATCAAAGTGAATATGTATCCCGTTTGTGAATTTATGTCGTCTTGATCAGTCTAGAAACTAGAATCTTCATATACTCTAATGACTAGTTCCTCATATCCTTCATAAACTAGTAACGTATCCTTAATATGCCTTAGATACTTTAGGATATTCTTGACTTCCATCCAATAGTGGTCACCTAGGTTAACTTGATATCTTCCTACCGTACTTAATTTGTAGGAGACATCCATCCTAGTACATAGAACGACATACATGACTGACCCAATCACTAATAAGTATGTAGTATTTGCTACTATATTTATTTCCTTATGTCTCTGAGGGCATATTTTCTTGGAAAGGTGAATGCCATGTAGTGCTAGAAATAATCCCCTCTTGGATTGTTCCATACTAAATCTCTTCAGTATCTTATCAATGTATGTACTTTGACGTAGGCCTAAAATTATCTTGGATCTATCACAATGGATCTTGATCCCATGAAAATATGCTACCTCTCCCAATTCCTTCATATAGAATCATTTATTCAACCATGCCTTAATAAACTGTAGGACTAGTATCTCATTTTCAAAAAGTAATATGTCATCAACATATACTATTAGAAAAACTACTTCACTCCCACTAAATCATTTTTAGACACAAGGATCACATTATTTCTTGATAAAACCAAATTTTATTATGGATTAGTGAAACCAAATATCCCATGTCCAAAATTATTACTTTAATCCATAATTGGATTTCTGAATCTTCCATACCTTATTGGCATCCTTTTGTGTCATAAAACCTTCAACTTGTTTCAAGTAAAAATATTCCTAAAGGTTCCCATTAAGGAAGTATATTTTGAAATCCATTTTTCCAAATCTCATACACATGGTAAGAAGAAATGGACAATAGAATTATGATGGATTTCATCATTGCAACTGATGAAAAGGTTTCGTTGTAGTCAATTAATTGATGTTTTTTGAACCCTTTTTCAACCTGTCGTGCCTTATAGGTACTAACTTGTCTTTCCATGTACAATTTCTTATTGAATACCCATTTTCAATGAATCAGTTGTACATAAACTGGAGGATCTACCAAAATCCAGACTCAGTTTTGGTACATGGAATCTATTTCAGATTTCAGGGATTCCTGCAACTTGGAAACATCTATGCCACTTACTACTTCCTTGTAGGTTATAAGATCATTATTAACAACTAATAATGAGTCACCAACATCGTTTACTAGAAAACCATACCATTTTGGTTCTCTAACCTGTCATATACTTCTACACAGCTCTTGTATGTCTACAACAATTCTTTTTTCAAAGGGGATTTGTGGAATCTGTTCATGTACCAACTCTTGTATACCTTGAGCCTCAACATTATTGAAGTATATCTTGCTCCCACTATCTATTTTGGAGATGTGCTACCTCTCAATGAATATGGATTGTCTTGCCAGTATAACCTTTTTGTCTGTGGGGGTCGTATAGGTAGTATCTCCTTGTTTCATTGGGGTATCTTATAAATGTGAACCTTTTTCCTCTTGGTGCAATTTTGTTACCTTAAGTATCCTTAACAGATGCATCAACTCCCCACACATGTAAATTTGATAATATGGATATCTTTCCATTCCAGAACTTGTATGGATTACCATTTATCAATTTATTTGGTACTTGGATTAGTGTGTGGACCACTATTTGTAACGTATATACCCAAAAGGATAATGTAAGACACATATGAATCATCATTGATCTCACTATGTCCAACCGGGTGTGGTTCCTCCTTTCTCTCACACCTTTCCACCGAGGTGTGTATTGAGGAGTGATTTGGTATAAGATCCCAAACTTCCATAAGTAATCAATGAAATCTTGATTAAGATATTCTCCACCTCTGTGTGAGATTAGTCTCTTAATCTTCTTAACTAGCTAGTTCCCAACATCATTCTTGTATTCTTTGAACATATCAAACGAATCTGACATATACCTCATTATGTAGATATATCAATATCGACTACAATCATCAGTAAAATTTATGAAGTATGAGTGAACTCCTCTTGATTTAACTGGAAATATACCACACACAATGGTATGAACCAATTCAAGAAGTTACTTATCCATTTTACCTTTCCCACTAAATGGAGCTTTGGTCATTTGAATTGTAAACATGCATGACATATGCCAAATGAGTTTAGTTTGAAATAATCTAAATATCTATCTTGATGTAACATTTTCAAGAATTTATCATTTACATGAACTAGCCATTGATGCCAAATTTGGGTGTGGTATTAGTCATGTGAAGTATCATTGTTATTTATTTCCATTACTTGGTTTGTGTAATCCAACACATAAAGACCATTTTATAAATATGACCTACCAAAACAAATGCTATCTTTGCAAAAGAAGCAGCATTAATTTCCAAACATGAAAATAAATCCATAGGTATATAATCTAGATACAGAAATAATGTTTTCAGTATCATACGAAACATAATAGAATCCATTTAACACAAAGATAATATGAGTTTTCAATGTGAGGTGGTTCTACCTGACAGCTATGTCTAGCTCTGTTGGCTGCTTGTAGATCTACCTCCCCTTGGTCAATCTTCCGGAATCTACATGGTTCCTGTATTTGTATACATATGTGAGCACCATAAGTTGTATCTAATACCCAGTTTGTAGAAACAGATAGATTGAATTCGATAACAAACGTACATGAATATTCCCCTTGCTTTTTAGGTTGGGTGCAGTTCTTCTTCTAGGGGCCCTTCTTTCCACATGAGAAAAAAAACATCATCTTTTTTCCTTTCCTCCACATTGATCTTCCTTTTCATGGAATTCTGTGAAGAATCTTTGGGATTAAAGATCTTATCCTTCCCTTTCCTCTTATTCACCATAAGGAAAGTATGATTTTCACGCTTCATATCATTGTCCAGTTGGAGAATGAGGATTAGAAGATCAGGTAGAGACTCCTCAATGTTGTTTATATAGAAATTGATAACAAAGTTAGACAATATCTGAGGGAGTGATGCGAGAATGATATCAGTTCCCAGTTCTTTGTGGAGTTTAAACCCTAGATCCTCTAGGCGTTCAATGTATCAATTGATCTTGACTATATGAGCCCAAGCTAGGGAACCTTCTCCAAGATTAATTTGAAAGAGTGCCTTAGAGATCTCAAACCTCTCTGGTCTTTCTCTCTCTTGGTAAAGACCATGGATGTGCTCAATCATGCTATAATAATCCATGTTTTCATGAGACATAATGAGATAAATAGACAATAATGATAACATAAAACATTGAATGTCGATCGCACCATTTATATGTTCCTTATAGACCAAGAAATCCTCGTCACATGCCTCTTTGGTAAGCGGATCGAGTAATGATGGTTCCAGCACATAAGACATCTGATCATGGTGTAGGGTAGCCCAAAGTTGTCTAAACCATGTCGGTATGTTACTGTTGGTGAGTATGTATTCTTTTTCCATAATTGATCTTAAGGATAGTGTGGTTGATGAGCTTGTAATTTTTATTCTACAATTAAAATACCATATCATTATTACTGTCTTGATTACATTTTATGAGAAATAATAAATTTTATTACGTCTCCCACTATTTTATCAAGTCCCAATAGCCCTCACCATTGAACTCAGAATGTTTAGTTTCCTTGAAATTCTAATGGAAACGATCCATATACCCCATTGCATAACCCCAAAAATGGTTGTTCAAGCAATTAGAAGGTATTTACGTAGGTAGGTCTTTGCCAACTGTGGGCTTGCAACTCCTTGATCTATTGAGTGGAATCCCCAATCCTGAAATCATGACTTTGGAGTTCCTTATCTCTTGATGATATTTACGCATAAGTTTGGTTTATTTTAGTTCCATCTTGCATGCTTATTTAGTTCATTAATTATGTTATTTTGATAACACATCTATAATGATAAACCATGAAACTGAAAAAAATAAATTAAAGTAATGGGAATGATCATGAGATTTTATAATTGTTAGTTTATCCAGCGGTTGATAAACTATCCCTAACCTATGGGAGAAACATCTTGATCCTTTTTGGGTTTGTGTTTACAGCTTTCCACCTGTCTACCTATGCATCTCCTAGGATTGGTTTCGTCTCACCTCCAGCATGAACCAACTCCATAACATTAATACTTCCATCCATTAAATATGCCTTTTTTTAACTCACATGAAGGTGAGGTTAAAAATGGGGCTTACATAAAAGAAAACATGGGCATGCATGCCCTACATATTACTGAGGAGCAGGCTCATAAGCAAAAAAATTTAATTTAAATATATAAATTCAAAGAAACCATCCCTATAGAACGGTCATGTTCTAGCTCATCATCATCCATACATGCAACAATATTTACGCATAAATAAAACTGGCATTCAATTCATTAATCATTCTTTTTTAAGATAAATCACGCTCGAATCAATTAATTATCATCTTTAATTAATCAATCCTTTTATCATAAACCATTTTCTGAATTTACTTGAGATTCCCATCCATCGTAATTTTTTAAAAAAATTCATTTAAAATTATCTTTGTACGTAACTTGTACCTTAGATGAAACCCAGTGAATTCCTATTCATCTCTACCCATGATTAGAAATGAACATTACCTAGATATTAAATTATACACATATATATAACATCTATCACGAGTTCTGCCTCAGCTTTATGCCCACATGATTGTACAAAACTTAATTGTCTGTATAATAAAATAATTTTTTAAATAAATCTGTATAATTTGGATGAGTACACGGTGTGTAGTTCCAACTACATGGCCTGTAAATCTTTTCACTATCCATATAAATTAAAAACCTGAGGAAATATCATATGAGTGTATTTTAGAAATATTCGGAGTACACGACATGTCTAGTTGGACACATGCCGTGTAGTAATTTGTTACACAGTCTCCAACTGGGCTAGACGTGCATGGGGTACACAATGCAATACTAACCCAAAGGGACAACACGTCATGTACAGTGGGCCACACAGTGTGGAATCTAGAGACGACGTGCCACCTATTACTTGTCAACACATGGAGTCATTAAGACTCAGAAAAACTCCAATGACACAGCTTGGTTTAGCAGACTAGACCTGGTACATTGAACATTGGCTACACAATGTGTACTTCTGAATACACGTCATGTCTTCTTCTTTTGTATGACTAAAAAACATTGGCACCTCCAGATGAGATCCAATGTTTTATATTAATAAAAATTAAAATAAAATATAATTTCTGTATGGTGAACAACAAAAGGAAGAGGAGAAATAGATCATGAGATTCCAATTTGCAGAACTATTAACATGGATTGAAAAAACTAAATTATTAAATACATAAACCATCAATGAAATATTTAAATAGTTATAAACTATGATATAACCCCTATGAAACCAATTGAATGTTCTGAGCACAATAGAAGCATGGTTGGGCTGGCACCCAACTTTTATTTTTACCATGATCAATGATTATTCCGTGATCACTATGACGATGAACTCCATTCTCTACAGAATAGAATCAAATATTTATATAATTATGTAAGAAGCCGGAAAATTTTAGAGAGGATATTTCACATCAGGTTTAAAATTAATTTAATTAATTTCATAAAGAAAATAATACCTGGGTATTCAATATTTTATTCATTGATGATGTTGATCATCTGGAATGACCCTTTAAGATTATCTTGTCGCACTTGCAAATATCCAAACTAGAATCCATCTAGAGGTGATACATACACGCTCTGATGGCCTTTGATAGACACCTCTTTTTCTTCAGGTGCTAATATGGTGAATTGAGTACCTTTTTTCAATTGTTCTTGATCTCTTTTTCTTCATCCTTGAAGAACATATCTCATTCTTGAGAAGGGTTGGAATAATATTTGAGATATAAATTGTTTCGCTCAACAATTCTCAATTCACCAGGTGTGCGGTTCAGAATATGGAATAATAGAAGTATGTGACTATTTATTGACATGTGGATTTAGTTACAATATTTCACTGTCTAACAACAATTAAATACCTTCATAACTTTAGAGAAACCATTTGCTATTAGTAATAATACTACGTCATTGTATATGGTGTCGAACTTGTGAAAAATGGTGTTATAAATAAAATTTCATGTCACAAAATAATAGTAGTGTTATTTTAATATTTTACAACTAGTTAAATAATTATTTATCATCTTACAAGTAATTATTTTACTACCAAACTGACCTTGGTCCTCTTGAACTCCACTTCCATTTATTGAACACCCAAATATATAAATAAATAATTTTTTAACTTAAATAAATATTTTAATTATAAATTAGTAAATAAATATTTATTAAATGTTCAATAAAATAAATAAATATATTTTTCCTACTATCTGGTGAATAAATATTTATTTATTTTATGCAATCATTTATCTTTAATGAAATTATTCCATTGTCTTTAGAATAATATTAATTAAATAAATTCAAATAAAATTTTACCAAGACCACCAGAAACATTTAGTGTGTGACCCCCAAGGATTATTTCTCATTGGCATTAGGTGGGATTACCTAAAGTCTAAGATTACTATCTAGAAAAGGGTCAAGGAACCCAATAGTAAGAACATAAAGTTTCAACAATGACATCCACACACGGACACTCACTCTGTAATATAACACCTTTGTGTAATATCTCATCAAGAAAGTTTCATGATAGTGTTATCAAATTTTATGCGTGATACATCTTTCTTTGACTACCTGAAATAGAATCATCATTACACCATGTCCACGGAATTTTACACGATGGTTCTATTTCCATCAATGTTCTGAAATATCAAATTCCATAAATGGGTGAGACAAATCCTTCATCGACATTTCCATTAACAACATGCCACTCGTGACGCACCCGACGTAACTTAATTCCTACCAACTGTCTATGTGACTATTTTTTCCCAGTAAATCAAAGTGTGTGAGTCATGAAATGTATTAATGATAATCATACAGTATGTAGATGATTGCACATGCTCGCATATAGAAATATCTTATGACACCAAAACATGCTGAATTACTACTTGCATGTTTATTCTCATAATCTCATGTCTTAGAGATTACCATGTGCGAACTTCATGAGAAAAAGTATCATCTATTTATGAGTACTAACACATAAAGTCCTATATTCTATGTGTCCAATCATAGTATGTCATCCAACCATAGATCTATATTTAATATTATTGTTATATATTTTCAAGTTTCTCATCATAGCGGGGAACTGTCATGTCCATATTAATGCAAAAATTACTCTAGGATATTATTACATTATAGTCATGCAGTATAATGAACAATATATAATAAGATGTTTATTATTTAAATAAATTAAAATCCCATGTAATCAAAGTACAATCAGTTGGTTCTAGGAAACCAACTCTTACATGTAATATTTTAGTGCCTTTGGAAACATGGAGGCATAAGAGTTAGTACATTAGTGAGTTACATTATCGTCCACTAGGTTATCAAAGACTAGAACCCCTCTTATAAATGGAATACATGAAATATATATTCATAAACTATGGAAAGAAATAATAAAAGGGGTTTCCTCAGATTCTCAGTAAGTGTAAAAAAGGGAGAAGTGTAAGAATAAACATGAGCATAAGCGTATGATAACTTGATCATAACATTAACAGATCATACAATTCATATCAAAGACAATAAAAAAGAATCATAGATAAAATATTATTATTTCATTAGACATGAATCATAATGGAAAAAAGATAATTATCCATGAAATGATAAAATAGAAATAACACATGGTGTTGTGGAATACACATAAACACATAATATCATTCCCTATAAGTCAAGACACACTGCTAGAACATATCAGGGAACATTTTGTGGACTACATCTACTGGGAGGTACAAATAACCATCCACATTCATAGTCCATTCCTTATATGATATTGGTTTTCCCCATGCTACTACAGTGGATTTGGATTCCTCATCTTTTTATAGTGGATCTGGTTTCCCCATATTCCCTCATTTGATCGGGTTTCCCCATCTTCCAAAGTAGACTAAGACTATAAACATGGGTCTCATTATTATATCATGATATATATGTCTTTACCTAATGAATTAGATGTATATATAGTTCCACACACCATGTTATAAAATCATAACCACATGTTTCCCAATATAATAAAACTTGCATCATGTCATGACCCATAAAAAGTTGTGTGTTTTATAAAAAAACATATTGTAACCCAGAAAAATTAATTTGTTTCATAAATTTTATGAAATCATTACCTATATAAAAGATATATGTTTAATAATCATATCATCAATTAATAACCTATGAAAATAAATAGTTTTGTAAAGAATATAACCCGTGGAATAGGAACGAGTTTCATAAACATCATTCCATCAAAAACATAAACCATTAAAATCTGAATTGTATTCTTGGATCATATCCTCAGTATAGAATAAAATATAAAAATCTATGTCATCATAGATGGAGAAGGATTTTGAAAGATCACATGAAACATTTCTTAAAAAAGGTATCCTTTATTTGAAAATAATTGTTACAAAACCTTTTTAAAATCATTTTTTTATAAATAAATCTATAGAATTTTATTAAAAAAATTCATGAGGAAAATATCAATTTTACTATGATAATTTATTTTTTAAAAATAAATTATTGTTTTGAAAAAATTATTTTAAAATATAATTGAAAACATATAGTGTAATACTAAAAATATTTTCATTACATTTTTCTATGAAAACTCCTTAAAAATTCATAATGAAATCTTGAAAAATTGTAAATCCATTTTCATTGAAAATTCATTGAAATCCGGAAAAGAAGACCTACAATCATTTGAAAACAATACTCTCAAAAATGGGTTTGAAAACATATATTTAAATATTAAAATAATTTAAATCATTTTATTGAAAAATAAAAATTTAAGAACATGCCATGAAATATTTTAAAATATTTTAAATCACATTTTAACATAAAACAATTGTATGAAAATATGTTTTTGAATACCAAATTAAATTAAAAAAATATAGAATATTAGGAAAATATTTTCATTAAACATAACCATAAAAAATTACATTTTAATATTCAAGTAAATTATGTTCATGACATTTGGTAAGTCTATAACTGACGAACATTCCTTTGGGTCTAATTTTTTTTAAAAACAACCATGATCGGAAAATGAAAAGAAAATTATTTTTTAAAATAGTTTTTTCAAAAGGTATTTCATGGGGAAAAATGTTCTCTAAACATTATAGTATAATGGTAAATGATATTGAAACAATTTTTTAAAAACATATTTTTGAATAAACATGAATTTTCGATCGAAAGAAGAAATAAATTCAAAATTTCATAAAAATGTTTTTTAATAATATTAATTACTGAAGAGTCGGAACATGGTAATAATACAGAAATCCATCATGAATTCATAGAGGGTATGGAATTTAATGAGACCATTTTATATATGGATCCCAATATTTTATTAATGGAATCATAATCATAAATAATGTCCATAAATGTTGAGATTGTTTCAATAAACTATCACCACCTGGTAACATTAAATTATACTCCCCATGTATGAAAATGAAATTACATGAAGAATAAAATATCATAAAAATGATTATTTTCAAGATATAACATTACAAATTGAATTATATAAACCTTGTAACATATTATAGGTGCATAACATGGCATGTGACCCAATAAAGAAAATTGAGACAAAATTACTTTATCAATTGGTTAACATTGGAAACATAAACCCCCTGAAATAAAGATCATAAATTGGATATGTAATTACCCATAAATTTTATTATAAAAATTATATAATACATATGTGTTCATTAAAAACACCACATATTTGAAATAGATGGTGAACATGGATTCTGTCTCATGGAAAATAAAAATCACATGAGGAAACCCTTAACCTAAGTCCTCACTTTATTGGTACAAGTTAAAACATTTTGTATAATAAATATAAATTTATTAAAAATATTCCAAATTTCAATATTATTATATATAATAACACATATTATTTTTTAATTTATTTATATTTCCCATTTATTAACTACTCCATGATAATGATAGGTTTCATGTATTATCTGCATTGTTTTCGTATGTGTTTTGGATTTTTATTATTGATCCTCTTACATGGATAATGATTTAATTAATTTTGTAAAATAAATATTTTTATAATTATCATATTTATTCGGTGTATATGTTTTTTTAATAATCAGGGAAAGATATATATGAAATGGAATACACCGTTCATGGAGACGGTAGGTCGTATGTGCACATGAACTTTGTTTCCATTTAATTATCATATTGAATGAAATAAAGTAAAAGACATATATATATACATATAACAATTAAAATAGTTTTATTATGTCATATATATATCATATAAGTTTACTAAACCCATCCTTATTACATTCCATGTAGATTGTGAATGAATCAGATCACTTTGAGGAGGCAACAATTTACACTTCCTCTAACAAAATAATCGATTTTACAGAACATGGAAATCATGTACATATATTTAAAATAATAACTACATAACATTAAATAAATAATTAATATCATATATAGAAAATAAAAATATACTATCCATCATAATTATCAACCATGATAGGTGGTAAATGAAAAACAAACAACATTGCCTCAGTGACATTAGTTCAGTATAAACATGAACGGTATGTCTGTTTCCTATTAGATGGATGTGTGTTTAAGTGTGGGTATAAAACTTATAAAAGACACATATTTTTATAATTATGATAAAAAATTGACCATAGAATCAAGTAATTATAATATTTTTTGGGGTGTATAATTAAAATAAAAGAAGGACGCTTGAGGATGGATGTTAGCTCATCTTTAGGTAACTTGTCTTGGTTTTCAACAAAAGAAATCCATGAATCGATTTCTACATAAAGGGAGGATTATATTATTAAATATAGAATTTTTAAATATTAGTTAAACTGAATTTCATAAAACTAATGGGAATTATAAGTGTGAATAATTTGGTGGGGTGAGTTCATTTTTATAGTGGAGGAGGAGTGGCATTAAAGTAATTTTTTGAAAAGGGAATTCCACCCAGTTTTTCCCATGTCATGTGGCCCCAACAGTAGACCCAATTCAATAAATATGATTATGTGGTATAAATATAGCCATAAAATGGATTCTTGAAAAGTTTCAATGTCATTTTAGACCTTAAGTGTATGGTTTAGTCCCTTGATAAGATAATGTTTTCTTGATCTCTATTTAATTTTAAAAACATTTGCTGGTCTTTTTTTTCAAAAAAGAAGGTTAAATTTTTAAAATTTATAAATTATTCTTATATTAAATATGGAATTATTTATTCCAAATTCCAATCACAAATGTGCAAGAAATTAATTTAAATTTAGCCATGAAGACAGGATGAAACAATAGGTTTTTATTGAAAAAAATGTTCAAATGATTAGTATGTTTTTATATTAAATTTGAAAGTGTAATTGAATCAAACAGATTAAATTTTATTAATTTAATTTAACTTTAAAACCAATAAAAACATAATTTAACCATATAAATAGGTTAACTAAAAAAATATTTGAATTAAATTTTAGTATTATTCCTTATTCATCAATAAATGAAACTTCACAGAAAAATACCAACAGTTCACCATAATTTAATTTTTATGTTCCAGTTTCAAAAATTATGATTTTTTAGTCAACAAAAAATTATTAAAGTGTAATAAATTGTTTTTAAAATGGGTTCTCTATTTAAAGGTTGTAATATTACATTTTATAAAATTCAATTTTTTATAAATAAAATTGGATTTATTCATACATTATACCTACCAAATATATTGTATGAGTATAAAAAATATTTCTTGAATTTATAATATATAAATATTATTGAAAAAAGTATGCAAAAATTATTTTTTAAAGTTATTGAGATTAAATAGTGTTTGTATGTAAAAAAATAATTTTCATAGTTTTTTTTCTTTCAAATAGTTCTTACATTCACTTATACAAATTTATAATCAAAGGATTCATTTTAAATACATGTGTAAATAATATTTTCAAAATGTATGTATTATTATTCATTAGTTCCATTTAAGGGATAGGTTGTATCTATAATAATATTTTGATAATAATATTAACATTATCTTGTAGTCTAGTAAAACATGACATTATGTGTAACAAAAACTATTAAAGGGACTCTGTATTGTGTGTAATACAAGACAATCACATGGTTGTGTATTCAGAAAGATAATCCATGTGTTGTATTTAGTGCATGATTAACTTCATGTTGCATATAACACAAGCGAGACATAGTTATTTAATATAAAATAACTATATTTAGTACTGTGTGAAATGTAAAATATCAAAATGATTAAATTAATTTGAAAAAAAATCACATACTATCTAGGTGTTAAAAAAATAATACAATTATGATATTATAATATTATTTATACCCTAATGAATTATATTCTCTGGAAATTTGATAATGTCACACATGTGTATTGAATAATTATTCCTTTCTAAGAAATGTGTTTAGTATTTCACATAAACATCATGTTTAAGGTAATAAGGATAAATTTAATGACTATATGTGATATATATGAAATCATAAATATTCTGTTAATGTGATTTAATATTTACTTTTCTTCCATTTCATCCATAGAGAAAATGAAAATATTGTTCATGCATCCATAGAACTTACATTCTCCATGAATGGTGTAAGAATTTTGTATCTCTAACATTAATGGTTTTCAATAAATACATATATAATAAATATATATTATATTTATTTGATGATAAAAAATTCCAGAGATGATGGAAGTGTGATCAATGTAAAATTATTTATGATAACATACCAAAAACATACATAAAAAACAATGTAGTTATTACCCGAAACATGATGTTAATAGGGAAGGAATTTTTAAATTGGTATAAAAATGTGTTAAGTTAATTATATAAGGCAGGAAATACATTATTATTATGGATATATAATATGTTTATAATAATCATATATATTTATAAATTATTATTGATCACATTCAATGAATTTCTATATTTGAGGTAAGATATTAATGTCTCACATTTATCTTTGTGTGGCACACGCCATTTTGACAACTTGTTCATCTATGTGTTGTATATACCACAGATGAATTTATAATATGATGAATACGATTATTTTAATAGGTATTTAAATATCCATATATGGTTATTTCTTTCATGGGGAATATGATTCAATCATTAGAAATATGTAAAAGGTTTATATATTAAAATCATTGTTTTTTATTATACATTCAATAATGAAATATTTTGATATAAATAACAATAATATCAAAAATATTATTAGAAAATGGTTATTTACACAACATAAATTCTTCCCTTTCATTTCCATACATTTATATACTATAGAGACTAATGTTTTTAATAAAATTCAATGTTATTTATCCCTTCTATCAAAATCCTTTTTCTTCCATTTCCATGTTCTTCAAAAATGGTTTAATGAAACTTCTTACTATTGTAAGATGTTTTTTAAATTAAATTTAAAAAAAAATTACTTATTAATAATTTTTCTTAATGGAATCTGCATGTTTTTTCTGATCATTTTACTTTTTTATTTTTTCAAAAATGTTAAAGGAGTTTTGGTTTTAACATGTAAACCTGAATATAATTTTCGACCATCATGAACACTAAATTGTTTAAATAATAATTTACATGTTTACAAGGATATTTTAAATTGAAATATTTTCTTGAATGATTAAGAAATTATTAGTTTATAAAAAATCTATTTTAAATGGAAAGGTTACTTTCAAAAATAATTGTTCATTGGGATCCTTCCAAATTGTTTTTCTTCTGAGAAGAAATATTTTATTGTTAAATTATATTTATTAGTGATATTGTATAATGATACCATCCTTATTCATTGTTTTAATGGTTTATGTTTATAATGAAATAATTTCATTGAAAATATTCCTATTAAATATGTTATTCTATGATGAAAAGAAAAAATCTTTAGGAAACTCATTCCATTTCCTTAGGTAATTCTATGATGTAATGATGAAATTATTATGAAACAAGTTTCTTTTCCTATTTTTATGGAATGATGAATTTTTTAAAAATATAATTTCTATTCATCTGTAATGATATGATTATTTTTTATAATATTTTGGAACAAAAATATATTGAATATGTGATGGGTGGGATTTATATCTCTCTCTAATAGATTGAATAACTATATATATCGTTTGAGATAAATACCACTAGAATGGTGAGTGAACTAAGTTATGTGTGGTGAATTTTAAATTATGATTGTCTTGGGAGTAATAATTGAACACAATGATGGTTTTGGGAGGAAACTAATTCAACTATGATTTCCTTCCTAATGATCCTGGGTTACTATGTAAACTATTTTCTATGCTATTGTGTATGCCACAAATTATTTAATATAATATTATTATGCTCTCACGGATTATGTTCATTGATTCTATTTTTATTTTTTTCTTATTAACATCAAATAATTATTCCATAACTCATAATTATGATCACTCATATGAAGGTCATGGTTCTAAAATGTTAATATAATTTTCTCATACAAATATTGGCATATTATGTTTATGTTATAATCTATATCTCCCATTATTACCATTACTTAATCTGAGATAGAAAATTTTTATGTTTCCTTTCCATTTGTTCTAAAGAAATTTATTATTAATGATATTTATAAGAAGACTACTAGTTATGAAGAATATATTGGGAGATGATGTAGTTCACCTTTGAACCAATCATTTATATATCCGAATTTCTAAAGACACTAAACCATTATTTTTTAGAGATTTTCTTGAATTATTTTAACATTCATGAAATAAAAAATAAACATTATGAATTAAAATTTTTCACAAATGATGGGAAAAGGTTGCATGGAAATGAGGCATATGAGAAATGGATTTAATTTCGAAGAAAATATATGGTAATGTTTTTATCATTGAGTGGTTGAATTATTAACTTTATAATCCACTAATTAAGGTATATAAATTATTTATTTAGGAGAATAATAGAAGAAAATTATGATGGAGAGGTGAGAACACATTAGTTCAGTGGGTGGCCAGATTTCAAATATTTACTATTACATAACCAAGAAAGATATTTATCTTAATCCAAACATTTTATCAATAGTTCACATTATATGATTTGGTACATAGATACAATTTATTAGTAAGATAATTTGATATTTTTTAAATCATGTGAGCGAAGTAAAATTTATATTCTCATGTATGTTATAAAAAAATAGCATATGTTGCTACATTATTTAGAGAGAATACTCTTTTTTTAATGACACAATATATACATGGGAAACGTTTTAATCTATCATTCACTAATTTAGCTCCCCCCCATCGAGAAATATTACCTGATGGAGAAAAAATTTAATATTACAAAGATTTTCTGGATTATCTCATTGAGGGGTATACAAAAGAATATTTTTTCATTGAAAATGTAGGATTTCTCTATATCACATCCATGGTAAAAAAATAAAATCCTAATCTTGAGATGCATATATAAAATTCATTATGTCAACTAAATAAGAAAGGTTGAAGAATTTATACGAATTTTGTAAAATCTATTTATATTTCAATTTTTATAATTTGTGTATTTAAGTGAGTGAATGAAATTTATGTTGACATATTTATGGATATTGTTTTTTCTCAATAGGTTAAATATAATTTTCATATCATGAAACAATAGATTGAAAATACTTGAATAAAATTTATAAGTTTTTTTTATCTATATGGAATCATGATCAGTTGATAATGGGTAGCTTTATTGACTAATTTTGTGCCTCTTATTTTATATAATGATAATGGGCCACATAGACATAAATTGAATTTATAGGTAGAAAATTTCATGAGTATGAAATTATATCCTAATTATATATCAATACACTTTATTTATTATCAATATAGAGAATATTCTTAAATGAAATGAAATATATTATAGAAATGAGGAAAAATATAGGAGCATATATTGAGATATAATGTAATATTTGTATTGATAATAAATATTAATGGGGAATTATTTTATCCCACTTTTAGTATGTTGTATTTATTTTCTATGATCATGGAGTATATAGAAATCATGATGGACTAATTTCAATATACTTGTGAGGAGTATTATCTACAATAATTGAATGTGGATAACCGAAGCATGCTATTGGAGAAAAAGATCATATGTATTTTGTCCCTTTGTATTGAGAATATAATGATTGGAAGATAGTAAAAAAATATTGGTTTAAAATTTCTTATATGAATTCATATAATAAATTATGTGTTCATTAATTTTGAATCATTTCATCATTAATTTATATAGATGGTAGAAGTACTTGAATACTGAAGTTTCATAGGGGATTTATAATTAGAAACATTATATATCTATAATCAATTTATTTATAAGGATCCAACATTGGATTATCTAACCAATTGTATTTTCAACATAGATAAAAATATCCACTAGATGGAGGTTTTTATATTGTTGAAGTAAAAATATAATTATAAGAAGTTAATTGAAAAATTATAAATAGAATATTTACATATATATACTATAAAATAATGTTTGAAACCACATATATGTTCATTATAATTGTTCTCATCATTTATAATGTCATTTAATGTTTATTAGAATCATATTTAATGAGGCTATAACAAATTTGGCTATATTTTTTTATGGTTTGGATTTATCCACAATAATTCAAAGGCCACCTGAATATAACAATGGTAATGTAAATGTAACTACCGTGGTTAACTCGAACACTTTATAAATGAATATATAAATTTCAATACTCAAAAATGAAACCCCATTTATTATAGTTACAAAATTTTATTGGGTAGTACTGTGTGAAGGTATGAATCTAATTTAGGGATATGTAAAGGTAACTGTACATCATGAAAAAAGATAATCTAGAAACATATTTTTGAATGTTATGGTTATATTGAATTTTTATAGTAATCATAATTTTATAGAAGAAATCATTTGAGTTTTGTAGGTTTATTATTAATGTTGTGTAAAGGTATCATTAAAGGCTAGGTGATGTATAAATGTATGATGATTCATTAATAATAATAATAAATTAGTATAGTGGTTCAAAAAGGTATATCTGTTAATATTTCAATTACATACATATATAATCTAATCCTGTAAATCTAGAGTTGAGATGTGTAATGGTCAGATAGATTTTCCAGATAACATTAAATATCTGATGATTTAAAAATGTTGATATAACACATCCTAATCAATATTTTGTGTGTATTTTTATTGTTGTGTTCATATGGATTGATCACAAGTCTGAAAATATGTTATGACTTTATATATCACATCATAATACATTGAATGATTTCAGTACTTCTATTTGGATTGTATGACTTTTGTTTTGTATAAATTTTTATGATAGCATATTTGTGAGGATTTAGAATCTTATGATATGGGAATTATTTATGTCATTTTCTAGAAATAATTTTATAAAAAAATTCAATTTAGATAAATCCAATTAATTATTTCATAAATGAAAAAAATCATGTTAATTATATTTTTGATTCATGATTTTTGTTGAAGAAGGTTTTAAATATTTAATTTTTTTAAAAAAGTGAAGAACCCATAAATAAATATATCTCACGTATGATTCATTCATCTGAATAGCCCAAGGGCCTTTTTTTATAATCCCCCTTTTAAGGGTTGAAGGGGAACTGATATATAGACCATATGGTTCACGCCCTTACATTACCAGTAGGTCTTAGTGGAATTCATCCAGACTATAACTACTTGGAATTGCTCCTCCCCAACTTCTACAACGTGATTTCCACCCTCCAACTTTCACATGGTTTTTCAGTTAAGCTTCCCATGCATGCAAAGGCTAGTCCTGATGAAAATTCCATACCATCACTTTCTTCCAAATCTATTTAGTTTATACTTTAGTGAATGCGCTTACTTTGAATCATTATATAGAGTCTTTTATTATTAGAGTGTTCTTGTTCTATTAAGAACAATTTTCAAATGGCCTGAAATCCTTAAGGTGGCACAAAGGCATTATGGGGGCCCGAAGGCCTTAGGGTAGCCGAAAAGCCATAATGCCCCGAAGGCCTTGAAGGACCTGAAGACCAAACTGATGCCCCAAATGCAAAAATAGATGAATAGTTATTTCCATAACAGTACTGAATAATAACTGCTACAATACATTCTACAATGCCTTCTACAGTAAACTGACAATTATGTATCCAACCAAATTTGATCTCAAGTCTCATTGATGCACTTTCAGAGTCCTAAAAAACTGGGCTAAGGCCATTTTTCCATGTATGATTCATTAATATCTTTGTATACATCATTAATGCATGATATTTATCATGGATATGATGAAGAAGAATGACATGCTAGAAGAAGAATGAAGGTATTTTGATCCATATTACCTAAAAGAAGATCCCACATTATTTTTTATTACAATAACATTTTTGTATACATTCAAACATGGAAATATAAATATAAATGAATCTATAATGTATAGAAGTTGGAGAGTTGAGATTTATTAAAAAATATAGAGAATTTAAAAGGAAATTTTCATGCATACATAGATAAACTTTATAATGTGGTTTTTGATGTATAAAATAATTATCCATGTTCTAGGCATTTGGTTGAGAAAAAGGAGTAAAACATTAGAGATTTTGAATTATTGAAAATATTTTTATATTAGTCTCTCATTATCATATGGTACAGGGGATTAAATATGAGGGAATAAAAAACACATCAGTCAAATTATTATATATAAATATATATCAAGATGCTGATGAAAAAGAGTAGAGAGGAGACCGAATATTATTCTATAATGCATTACACATTTGAGTATCAAATACATAAGATTTGACATAGATTTTAGCTTAAGGAATCATTGCATATCGAAGGATAAATTAGGAAAGTATATCTAGTGACTGTTGTATTGCACTAATGAAATGAAATAAGAAGATTGAAATGAAAAATAATGACTCTAAATTTCTGATACAATTTATAAATGAAGGTACAATGCATTCATGTTTGCATATAAATAAGAGAAACATGAAGGTTCATTTACAGTGCATATATTTAAGCGAATAAATATGTTTTTAAGAAAAAAGGATAGATTTATATTAATTGATGTCAATATATGGTTTTATGTATAATAATTTATATACATAATAATAAAGAGAAGGATAATACATCACCTAATTGTGTAAATAAGATGTTCTTGTATGTTTATGAATGTAACATAAAAAAAGACCCAGGAAACATAGAAAAATATGTTTATGTTATAATTTGGAATACAGTCATCAATTTTTAGACCACATACTATCATTATAATGGTGTGGGGTGCAAATTTTAGCAGGATGAACCGAATCGAGTTATATGGGACGTACAATAATAATTTTTTTGGATATTATATTGTAAGGCTAATATAATATATCTATTTAGATATGTGGTTATGGAGGAATCCATATCACAAAAAGATTTAGCCTTCTCTTATGTAGAGTTGAATGATGTGTATCACTATTCTATTTATTGTGTGGTAGTATTTTCAGTGTGTTTTATGAAAAGAATATCATGAGAAGTGAGAAAAAAGATAACCAATTCACCTTAAAATGATAAAAAGTTAAAATATAAACAGATTAAAATATAAAAATGAATAATATTCAACAACAATTATTCACATCCCTCATCATGTGTACTGTATACACATCCTTATTGAGATAATTTTCATGTATTATTTTCCCTTATTTTGATTATATATTTTTTGAGTGTCATCATAGGTGTGTTTGGGTGAAATTTAGATGTCTTGGAGGGGTTTGGGGTAGTGCATAGTTTTTGCACAGTTTTCCAAAACCGCATCCCATGCCCTAACAAAGTGTGAAACCCCATGTAGAGGAGGATTTCATGGTTGGTGTAGGTTTTTAGAAAACCATGCATCCTATTAGTAGTAACTGTGTGACTGCATGTGAGGAGGTTCATGTTTATGTGCATGGTTAGGTAAAATTGTACACCCTGAAAAAGAAAACATGTGCAGATAATTTTAAACCACTGATAATAAGATAAAAAATTACTAAATCCCCTTCATATATCCCTAAACACCCTCGCTCAACCCTAAAACAGTTTCTATCAATTTTTAGGATCCCATATAGGTACCATGACCCTTAATCCTCAATTAAAGATGATTTTAAACCTGGATTGAAGATATGAACCTCCCCTAGTAAGATATTCTCATCTTGGATAGTTTCTCATCTCCTTCTCGTCTTTATATCATAATTATAAGGGAAGTTTTCATCTGTTGGAATAGAATATAGATACAAGGATAGATCAATCTATTCAAGTTGATCTTGGATCAGGGTTTTAGAGATGGATCTTGTTCATCATCATGTTCTTGTTTGTTCCTCTTCAATTGGGGATTTTTTCTGGTGAGCGTTCATCATCATTCATGAGGTAGGTGGTCTAAATTCAATCTCTACGGTCATGATTTCTAATTTTTTTATGTTTTTTGGAATTCAAATATTCCTTTTTGGTAATTAAATCTTCAATTAAACAAATTTATAGATTAATTAATTTATTAAATCATGGAATTTATTAATTGATTTTCCATATGATTATACAATTATTTGAATGTGGGAAAATTGAATGTCGGTATTTTTGAAAATGAAATTCATGGAAATAAGATTAATTGATTGGTTAATTAAATAATGGAATGTTTTGATAATGGAGATGATGGTAAATTTAGTTTGTGTAAATTATAAAGTAATGTTATTATAAATTAATTGAAAATAGGTATTATGAGATTGTTAACATGACCTTAATTTGATAATGGGCTATATAATTTAAATATTTATAAATGGTTTAATGTTAAATTGTTCATATTATTCTCCATGATTAAATTTGAGAACCATGTTTTTGTGATAAATTGTAATGGTATACCATGATGGGAAATGATGATAAAATTCATAATGTTGATTAGATTGGATTGATGTGATATATTTGATATATATGTGATTGATTGATATTCGAGTGTGGGACTAGGACTATAACTAAAAATACCTATTTTTGGATAATATTTTATGGGAAAAGAAATATGGATCCAAATACCTATAAGAGATAGTGAGTATGGGGTAGGGATTGAGGATCCAAATACTCATATGTGATATTGTGGTCTATGATTGGGGCAGAGGGACGAGATACCCGTAGGGTGTTAGACATGAAATTATATGCCTATGGTTTTTTCATTTGACCATGGTTCTAATTTTTAGTTATATGATTTCAAATTAAATGGTAAATGATTATCATGATATTGTGATATGGTTCAAACTACATCATGGGTCAAAGAAGGTACTGAGAGTTTGGGTACTCTCAGGAACCCGATAGTTTATGTGGTTAATTAATGAACATTGAAATGTGATAACTATTTCACTATTCATTTTACATTACTCATTATAAAATTTCATACATTATTAATGACTATATGTTTCTTTTTATTTTGTTGGTGGTGGTTTACTGAGTTATCCTCACACCCTATTAGAGCTACTATATCAATTCCTAGCAATACATCATGTTTTCATGACAGGATAAGGGAATGATTCATGTGTTAGATATGAGGGTTAGGATGGAGAATAGATGTGGAAACCATAAATAATGTTGTGGGTCTCTTGACACAATGAAATTATTTTTTCATGACATATCTATGGTTTTAGTTTGGATATTTATTTTATTTTTGGTCATCATGTAATATTGGTCATCTGGATATTGGTTATATCAATTGGTTATTGTTATTCATTTTCTTTTATTGTGCTGTTTTAATAAATAGGATATAATCTCCCCTTGAATGATATTATAAAATCACTTCTATTAGGAAGCCTTTGGTGTATGGAGAGTCACACCTGATATCAATTAACCGACTAACTCAGTGGATCGTTGTTTCACACTCGGTTCAAGATGTCACAAAGTGGATTCATATGGGGTTTATTTTCATTTATTTTGACTTAATATTTCTGAAAGGTTGAAATGAGATTAATATGAGTCATTCCTATGTTAAGAGCTCATTCATGGGAGTATCTAACCCATGTATGTGGCTAAAATCCAAGAACACAGGGTGAGATTGTGGATATTGATTTGTGTTGTTATAGTTGATGTTATTTCACCTCAATTGATGTACTTATTGTGTGATGTGATTATTGTTTTATAGAATTTATAATATTTTAATGATGGAATAGTTTGGAATTAGTTTTTTTCATGAATTCATCATTTTATAAACCCAAAAATTATTGTGACATTCATAATTTTTAGGCACACATAGGATAATAGGTTTTGGGTAAGTTATTGAAATCAAAATATTTTCCTTGTATGAGTAACTAAACTGAAAAGGCTCCTATTGATAAATTGAATATTTTAATGTGATTATAACATGATTAATTTGGTTTACATGAAGAATTAGGAAAATTAAAATGAGATAACCCATTGTTAATATGATCTAGATATAGGATGATTAAGGGTAGTAATAGTGCCAATATTTTGACCATGTGGTAGAGAAATGGGGGATGAATAGTTATGGATTTAAGTAAATAGATTCTGTTAAATGATTTTATATTGTGTTAGGTGTCCTAAGATATGTATTTTTATTTCTATATAACACTCCAATATTTTATTGATCATATCAAAATTTAATTTTTTCGATATCTTATGTTTCACAAAACACTGAGCTTAACGAACCGTGATATACTAATAAATATATACATGATCGTTGGAATATCAATATGAATAGTAGGAATAATATATTAGACATTAGAATATAAACCTCACCTATTAATGCATAAATGAATTACGAATATTAAGAATGAAAATATGATATATTTATATAATTTAATAAGTAAATACATGTTTTGAAAATGACAAATTCAAGGTTTTTATTTCAGCAAATCATAAATGTTTATTTACAATTTTATAATTATTATAATAATTTTCTTTAAAAAAATCATAAAATATACCCAAATGTTAATATTGTTTTTTCATATTATTATAAGAAAATTCATGAGCCCTTATTTAATTTTTCAATGTGTCATAAATGCAGTTATAATTTTAAAATCGGTATTTTTCAAATAAAAGATGACATTATTTAAAATTAAAAAAATATGTAAAATTTATTTTAATAAATGGAGTCTATTTTTGAAATCTTCATGTCAAAAAATTGGTTAGGGTGAAGTTTTGAGTTTTTTCTGAAATAGTAAAAAAAATTCTGGCTAGTGAAATATAGTAATTTACGGTATTTTCTAAATACATGAATTATTGATTCCATGATGATGTATGCATGATGTAAGAACCATTACCTATAAATAACATGAATTAGTTACTATGCTGGGTCACAATAATAATCACTATTGGCAGTTACGAGCCAAAATAATGAAAAAAATATAATAATAAAAAACAACTCATCTGGCACCTATAAATAACACCCCTCACCACCTCTCCTACTAACACATTATAAGACCTAGATGTTGATGATATCCATCCCAATTCAAATCCATAATATCATACCAATGTTCTGGTATTTCTGGTCTCACTAGAATACCATTTTCATGTTCCTTAAGGAGGTTCACAAGGAGAGGATACTCAAGGGGTAAAACCTTCCCTTTATCTATTTCAATTTCATTTCATTTCATATTATTAACTAAAATCCCCATTAAAAGGTAACATTTTAAATTTGGTATCATATACATACTATAGTTTTATTATGTTAATTTTATATCCACTATTAATTCTCTTCTCTCACCTTTTTCTCAAAAAAGGATAACATCATCTGAGCGATGTTGATTCACCACCTTCATGGAAAATGGTTTTTTATTTTCTAATAACAACTTCATGTCTAGTAATACAACCATTATAATGGTTAAAACTCATTTTAAAATTTTTATTTTAACTTATTTATTTTTTTAAACCAATATATATATATATAATATTGTTTTATAAAACTAAACTAGTTCATGGTGATCGAGAAAATCTAAATGGTTAGCATTAATGATTTACATAATGAATCAAAATCTTGTTTGGAAAAAAATGATATTTCAAAAAATTGAATCTTCTATAAGTAAATTAATAACTTATAATTTCAATTCTGGATAACTATTCCCATTTATTATGATGTTTCATACATTCGTTAATGGATACCATTATGATATTGTCTTTGGCCATGCCTTATCAACCACTAATTTTGTGAATGTGGTGTTTATATACATCCCTTTAATTTATGATTATCATTCATTGATGATTTCATTAAATATAAATGTTTCATATATCATGTATAATATTATCAGCTTAGTCATATACATTATATATATATGGTGTTTTCTTTTAATGTTTTTTTAACTAAGGAAATATTGATAAATCAATATTTTCTACTCAATATGGATATAATGAGAGTTAATATTTTTCATGGTGTAAATATATATGGGGAATGATTTGGATTGGAATCCATAGGTGTGGCATGTTTTTAGATTTCCCCTTGATTCCTCAACATATCGCATGATAAAAAGATGTTGGGGACCTACCCTTCACATTTGTCTCTAAAAATAATCAGAAGGGTTTCTACCCATAGACATAAATCATCTTTTCATGATGGTAGTGGTTCAGGTTCTAGATACATGATATCTAAAAATTAATAATTTTCTTCCTCTAGTATTAACAGATTACATTCAAATATATTTTCAGCATGAAAAAAATCTATGGATGCATTATCATTCTAAGTGTATTGATGGCATGTGTTTTTTAGTTATTTTACTTTTATAATGACTATTCCTTATTGAATTATTTTCACTTAATAATGGGTCATATTACCATTACTATGAATTTGATATCATCCTTTTATTTTATTTCCTTCCCCAGGTTTTGGTGATGAAATATTTGAATAATTATGAAGGAATAAATTTATTTTTATTTTTTATGTTCTATGGTTAATTACCAATGTAATTAGGGAACCATGTATGTATCTAGTTATTAAAGATACTAAACTAGTTGATTCTCGGTGATTAGTTCTCTTAAATCTATTCCATTGTAATAAAATAACCACAAACTCTATGATACCGTGTTCAAGGTTGTTATATTTGGTTTCACTGCTGGTACATTAGAAGCCTTGGGAACAAGATGTTAACTAAACATGATAAATATAATAATTACTTACAGTGAATTTTTTGGTCAATTTTTTTGATGATTATGAGCTAAAATAGTGTTTTTCATTGACTAGTGATGGTTCAAAAAATAAGAAAGTGAACCGACAACGATGGAAAATATTGGGATTACCCCACTAAGAATGTCAACACAGTTAGTATTGGGAATGAGAAGATCATGACTATTATGAAATCATACTAAGATTATGGTGAATAACCATATAAAAACATAAGTTATAAGATCACATGTTATAGAACCCCCCATATATTAGTAGGACTAAACATCCATTGGTCGTTGATATGTGGATCAAGTACCTCAAATGGATATTTCATTCATTAGAAAGTTATAAAAATGAAAAATATAGTAATTAATGTATATTTCTTCAAGGGTGATGCTTATCAATTGTGGTCATTGATCCATAATACTTAGGAGGAAGAATAAATATAATAAATGTAATGTATAACATTTAAAGAATCATTATTTGAAAAATATTTACTTCATGAGAATTGAACTGAAATGAAGAGACATTTCCTTAACATAAATCCAAAAGTAGAAGACATTGTTACAGAGTATGAGTCTACCTTCACAAGACTAGTCAGGTATTATATATATTACACACGTGATTCGAAAAAATATTGATCATTTTTTGAACATATTAATACATTTATCTTAATGTAATTATATTTTCATTAAATTTCATTATATGATTAAATAATGTTATGTTCCATAAAAATATAAGTAATTTTTTAGGTCCTATATGTTTAATGAAAAATAAATAGAATCAGAGGTCTTATTATAGCCATTTAAAGGGAGAAGTCTCGATGAAGAAGAGGGTAATTAAGAAATTACCATTATGTAAATTTTTTTAATTAAATATCCATAGAAATATTTGGAAGGAATGGGAGTTTGTTATAAGTGAATAGAAAAGGGTCATCGATCTAATGAATTCAAGGAGAATAAAAAAATAAGTGATTTTCAAGGATTTAACTATAATTAAATGGGGTAATATTAAATACAATGTCTCAAGGGTTAGAATAATATACCACAAAAGAGACCAATGGGAGATGTCCAAGATTATGTACTCACCACACTTGAATTAGAGGTACCCAATGATATGGTGTTTTGTATCTTATTCATATATTAAAATTTATCCTACACTTTATTTGATTTTGGATCATGTCATTGTAATATATCTAATGAATTCTCGATAAAACTAATATATTTTCATTTATATTTAACAAGGGTATTTTTATTCAAAACTGTTTAGGGAAGTCTCATTACAACAAAAATGTGTATTAAATTCCACTTTATGACTCATAATAATGCTTTCGTTACTGACCATATCATCACACCTAAGATTTAAATCGATATAATCCTCGGTACATACATTAATTAAAATTTTAATGCAAATATTTATTTCAAGAAAAAGAAAATTATGATTCGTGAGGAAGTTATAGAATCCATTATCATTAGAGTAGAAACATCATCCTCTAATTATTATCTATATCTACCCCCAATAGCTGTAATGAAATAAAATGTTCTATATGGATAGAAAAAAACATCTAGGGATGAGGAAATTAATCATTAAATTAAGTAAGTACTAGTTATATGATGATACATTTATGTATTTCATAAGGAATTTCTTGGGAACCCCTAGAGTGTGAAGTTGAGTTTATCATTGATTTAATCCCGGATTTAAGACCAATATAAAATACTCCTTATTAAATGGCCATAATGAAATTATGATAGATAAAGAAACAACATGATGTGTGGAGTAATAAGAGATTTATTCTCCCTAGTGTTTATCTGTGGGGATCCCCTATTATATTTGTTAATAATAAAGATGGATCCTTGAGTGGTGCATTGAATATATAGAAATAAATGATATTAAAAAAATAAGTATCATCTGCCACACATTGATGATTTATTTGAACAAATTCATGGAGCATAATATTTTTAGAATATTGACCTTCATTCTAGTGATCATCAATTTTGGGCAATGTAGGAAGATAATCTATAGATAGATTTTCGAATGAGGTACGAACCTCATAAGTTTACATTATTTCCATTTGTATTAACTAATATACCTTCTATTTTAATGGATCTAATGAATATAGTAATGAAGTAATATCTTAATGATTGTTTTGGAAATATTAGTTGATTATATTATAGTTTATTATAAATTCTATGAAGACCATGAGAATCAAATGATGATTATACAAGAGACGCTCAGAAGGAAAGAGATATATGGTAAATTTATAGTGTAAGTTCTGGAATTATGGAATTTATTTTCATGGACATATTTCCTTTAATTATGGAATCTTTTTTCATAATGTATTGAAACATTCAAACCAATAATGTCCTACACTAATTAACATAAATGAGGTAGGTAGATTTATTGGTTTTGAATGGTACTATCAATATTCCATTTATAATTTTACATGATTGTAGAAATAATTAACCAAGATCACACATAAAGGGGATAACTTCATATAGAAAAAAGAATGTTCAGTTTGTTTTAATGAATTGAATAGAAGATTAGTCAATGCTGTAACTATTGGCTTTACAATCTAGAATTTATGGGTTTGTATAATACATTGATGCATCGATGAACATGATGTATTTTTACATATTCAAAATTATAAATTTATTTCATATGAATCATGTCATTTGGAGATTCATGATCAAAATTATCTGACTCATGATCTTGAGTTAGCAATCATAATCATTTCTCAGAAGACATGAAGATAATATCTATTTGGTGAAATATGTGAGATATATATGCATCATAAGAGTTCTAAATACATGTATACAATGAAATTACATGGAATGATGCACAGATAATGTATCGAGTTAAACAAGTATTATGATTTATCAATACACGCCCACCCAGTAAACACAAATAAGCTAAAAGATGCATTAGGAAGGAAAGATCAGGGACTACTGACACAAATGAGTATTGAAAAAGATCATATACTCATGGATTTATTAATAATTGTTATTGGAATTATTATTTATGGGGAAACATCACCCCTTTTTTAGATTATTTTTAAGAAAACATTATTGGATAAGATAAAAAGATCTCAATCTAATGATGAGAACTTTCAAATGAAAATTAAAGTAGGTAAGGATGAAAGATTGGAAAATTCATGTTTGTGGATGGAATTATAAAATTTAGAAATAGGTTATGTGTTCAATATATTGGTGATAAAAGTGTAACTATTAATTGAATATCAAAGCTCAAATTTCTCTCCACACCCTACTAGTACCAAGATGTATAGAGATCTGATGCAATATTTTGGTTAGATAATATGAAGGTGAAAATAGTTTATTTTGTGTCTATAGGTATAGTTTTTTAACAATTGAATATTGAGAGAAAACATCCTATGGGATTAATTCAACCTTTATATATTCATAGGTGTAAGTGGGATGATACTACCATGGAATTTTTCACCAGATTACCAAATAACCCTATAAATAATGATACGACATGGGTTACTTATGAGTGCCATAAAAAATTGGGATATTTTCATGATATATGAGAATATTCACTTATTTACAACCTAAAAAGTATCCATATTAATGAATTTATAATAGTTCATGGTATACTTATATTTATTTATTCAATTTAATAACCAGTCTTACATCAAAATTCTAGAAGACACTTCTGAAGGCTTTGGATACTGAGCTTCACGCGAGTACTGCTTATCACCCTCAAACCGATAGAAAGTTTGAAAGGAAAATTCAAACATTATACTAAATTTTGAGATCATTATCACATTAATTTCATTTTATATGGGATCATTATTTATCTTTGGTATAATTTTAATATAATAATAGTTTCCATTATAGTCTTCAAATCGGGACACTTGAAGAATTATATGGAAAGAGATTTTATCCTCCAGGTTGTTGGGATGCAGTTGATCAGAAGAAACCTATGGGACAAGAAAATATTGAAGAGACAATGAAAAATGTAAATACAATCCTATCTCATATTAAATAATCTCTATCTAGGAAAAATAAGTATGTTTCAATCGAATAAATTATTTGGAATTTAACATTTTAGGTCATGTCTTTCTAAATGAATCTCTATGGAAGTGTACATAAGGCTAACATGAAAGGGAAACTGAGCCCCATATACATTATACCATTTCAAATTATGGATAAATTGTATTTGTAGCTTATCAATTATCAATTCACCAATTATCTTCAAATTTCATGATAAGTTCCACATATCAGTGTCAATGAAGTTCGTCCAAGACCCAACACATGCACTCCCCTATGAAGAAATCGAATAAGAACCTTATTTGTCTTATTTTGAAGGCCATATAAAGATTCATGAAACGTGAGAGAATGTATTGAGAAATCATATTATTCTAATAATAAAGGTTCTTTGGAGAAACCATAAAATTAAAGAAGTAATGTGGGAACCAGAGTATGTTACTAAGAAGAACCTCTCACATCTCTTTGGAATGAAATATGCAGAAAAAAATTTGAGTTTGCAATTTCAAAAAGAGTGAATTGTTCAAAAACCCAATATTTTATGGTACGTATCTAAATATAATTTATTCAATATATTATGTTGCATGAAACACCTAGCTTAAATTAACTATGATATACAATAAAATATTAACATGACCACTTGATTATTAATGTGACCATTGGAAATTGTAATGTGGTTATGAGAATAACAACCTCACCTATTAAAGTATAAATATAATTTACTTATTTTATAACTCCAAATATGATTTATTTATATAATGGAGAATGTAAATAAGTGTTCTAAAAATGATAAATTAAGTGTTAGTATTTTTTGAAATGTAAATGTTTGTTTACAATTTTATAATTAATATAATAATTTAAAATAAAATTTATTTTCATATCTTAAATTTATAAATTAATATTTTATTGTACTATGATTATTAGATAATTTTATGTGGCCATAATTAATTTTTTATTGTGTCATAAAATCAGTTATAATTTTAAAATCGTCATTTTGTGAATAAATAATGATTTCAATTAAAAATAAAATTTATCACACATATAAAATTATCCAAAAAATAGAGTAAATATTTTAATTCTTCACATATAAAAATTTTTATGGTGAGGTTTTGGGATTTTTCTAAAATAGTTGTATTTTTTTTGAAGAGTGATATACAATAATTTACAGTACAAGGTAAATACATGAATTATTGATTTGTAGATAACATATAGATTGTGTAAGATAAATTAGTTCAAACTCATATACACTTGTTACTATTCATGGTCACAAGAGTCATTATTGTTGATATTCTTAATCCAAAATAATATACTAATGAATAAACTAATCAAAACACACCCATCTTCTTTGCTATAAATACCACCCCTCACCACCTCCCATCTTTACACGTGGTAAGCCTAGGATATTTCTATTAATTTTTCCAATTAAAATCCCAATACTCTTACCCATGTTTTAATATTTATGGTCTCTCCAAAATACCACTTATAATTCACTTAAGAAGGTTTTCAAGGAAACAACACTCAAGAGGTAAGACCTTCACTCTTTATCTTTCAATTTCTTTTCTTTTATGGTCCTTTAATAACCTACCCTATCCAAAGTAACATATTAAATCCAATATAATATATATAATTAATTTTATTACTATTGGTATATCTATCATCAATTCCCTTCTCTCAACCTTTTTTTCAAAAAATGAAAATGTCATTCGAGAGGTGTTGGATCACCAACATCGTGGATGATGATTTTTATTTTTCTAACACCATTGTAAATGATGGTCATAAAATAATTATAATAGTTAAAAAAATATATTAAAATGTATATTAAAGATTATTTATTATTTTGTAACCTGTATATGTACATAATATTAATTAATAAAACAAAACTTGTTCTTGATTATCGAAAACATTTAAACGGTTATCATTAACATTTTATATAATGGATCATCTTCATATCAGAAAAAAATGATATATAATACCATTTAATATTCTATATGTCCATTAATCATATATAATTTCAATTCTTTTTAAATAATCCCATTTTACATGATCTTGCATACATGTATACAAGTGAACCAAACATGAAAACAAGGAATTGAACACTCCTGAATGACAAAATTGATCCATTTAACTCATAAAAATGTCCATAAATTAATAGAATACAATTATAAAAAAAATTAAGAGATTATTAATTAATATATCAATGAACCAAATTTCATTATCTATGAAATAATGCGGAAATGTAAAACACTTTTGAACATGAGGTAAGGGACTCTCTCTGAACCTCTTTTTTCCATTGGGTTATGCCCTTTATCTCTTTACCCCAATGTAAATCAAAATTATTCTTATATTATCCTCCAAAAATATGTTTTTATTTTCCAAAAATATGTACCTAGATAAGTTACCCCTTCTTGATGGGGGCATACATTTTTTACATGGTTCCATTTTCAACTCCTCCCAATAAGAAAGAAACATTTTAGGGAACATCCAGATTTCATACATATTTTCAAGTACACTACATAACCTGTATTAAGAACCCTGATATTTTTATAAAATAACTAGTTTTATCATGAGAAGATATATTTGGTACAATTATGTTTTTATGAAAACTATTATTCTTTTCTCTACATTAAATGATCTTTAATATTTTCCCTTAAACCACATTAAAGTGGCTCATTTATAAAGATTCTTAACGAAAATATTTAGATTATTTCACTATTGTTAGACATCACTAATCATGATTTGTGAAAAAATAACCTTACTAATATCCAATTATGATTAAAATATATTCTTTTTTTGGATATCATTATGATATTCCTTTGGATTTTCCTTATTCACCACTTATTCCATGTGTGTAGTGTACGCATACATCTCTTTTCTTTAAGATCATCATTATTTGATGATTTAAATAAATATCCATATTTGGTGTATCCTGGATATGATTATTTTAAAATATATATACCATTTCTTATGTATAGTGTTTTCATTGAATTTTTTTAGCTGCAGAAATATTAATAAATCCTTATTTCCTACTAAATATGAATATCTTAATATGTCATGTTGTTAATGAATTAAATTGTTGTATGAAGAATGATTTGTACTTATAGTGATGGATGGGGCCCAGTTATATACAACCCCTTTATGAATTTATAGGTCTCTTGAGATAAAAAATTTGGCAACAAACCCATCACATTTGTTTCTAAGAAGAATCAGACAGGATTCTACCCACTAACTGAAACTATCTAGATCTCATGGTATTATCAAGGGAGTAGTTTATTTTACTTTTTATGTTGTATGTTTAATTACTAATGTATTAAGGGATCCATTAATTTATCCAGTTCTTCAAGACTTCTAAACTGATCAATTCAAGGTAATTTGATCTCTTATATCTATGGAATTGTAAATAAATTACCACCGACTTTTGTCTACTGGGGTTGGTGTTCTATCATTTTAGATACATGAATCCATAACAATGTTTAGAGATAGTAAAAGAAGAGGAAATGGCTAGAAATGAACCTCTAGTAGTGGAACCTGAGTCCCTGATAGTGTTGGGTGAATGAGACATAGAGTAATTCAATGAGAACTTTGCTTGTTTCGTGCTGCTTATGTAGATAGTCTGAGAGAGGGTTGTGAAGAGTATGTATGGCATGGGGGATTTAGTTTTGGAAACCTCTAATTTTTAATAGTAATGGAGTTACTCATCCTATAGAGTTATATATTGATTCATTATAGACTATACTTGACTCTTTGGAGACTCTTATGGAGACAAAGGTCATGTTTGATGCTTATATCTTTTGAGGATTAGTGAAGAAATAGTGGGATGTTTTAGCCCATATAGGAAAAAATGAGAGTATTGTATGGAAGTACATTTCAGAGAAGTTCCAAAAGAACTTTTATATACAGACATTAAGATAGGAGAGAGAAGCTTAGTTTATCTGATTGTCTTTGGGGAGTATGTTTGATATGGACTATATCAATCACTTTATAGAACTATAGTGCTACATTAAAACATTTTAAGTGGATTAACAACAATGTAAGGGCATATACATGATAGAATTAAATGTGATAGAAGTCCCAAGTTGAAAACTTTTAGATGAAAAAGTTATCTAAAGTGGTGGATCAGGATCTTATATCTGAGGGGAGCCTAAATGTGGCTTCCATTCGAGGAAAATAGGTTTCTACTGGGAAATCAAGAGGTAATTCTTTTGAGGGTAAGAAGCATCGTTATGATAATTCTGCCAAAAGTAATGGAAAAAAGAGTGTTCAGGGGAAAGGATTTGTTACTTAGGATCTTATCTGAGTGGTTTTAAACCAGTTCAATAGGTCTGGTTACATTCATAGTCATTGTCCCAGACCACCAGTAGAGTGTCGATCTTGCTATAGGATGGTACATCAATAGTGGTTCTTCTGAAAACCATGAATGGTGGGAACTGATAGAGGATCTTGGTAGAATTATATTGATGTAATGGGATATTTAACCCCATATCAGTATGAAATATGGAGTTCTATTGGTCATGGTGGTATAGGTAGTGGGTGTGGTGATCTAGGTAGGATTAGTCATATCATTATAGTGGTGTAGCTCAAGGGACTCAGACTGCATCACAGGGAAGATGGATAGGATTTTCTCATGTCGTATAGTCTAAACAAGAGTATAACAACATTGGTTTATTCTTTGAACTGTTCATAAAATTTTAAGTTGGAAGAAAAGTTTACTATTTGGACAGATCACAAGAGAATAAATTAAATGTTTTTAAAATAAAACATGAATCTAAGAATGAAGATATTGGTTGAATATATGAATTCATTCAACTATGAACTGGTGTATATTCATGGGAAGATAAATATTGTTGTTTATTATTTATGTAAGAAAACATAGTATCAGGATGTTCATAAATCTTGTGTTGAGTGGAATATTATGAGTTTTCTGGCTGAGATGCATGTTGTGATCTAATAGAGAAAGGTTTAGTTGACTCTCATCCCAGTTTCAGTAGAGTCTATACTTTTTAGCTGGATTTAATATATCCATTAAGTGGCTCTATAATGTTTGGACATGATGGAAAACCATGAAGGTCAGGATTCACCTTCCAATTAAAACATAGATAAATATGAGGTTATCTATATTAAGAATCTGATTGTTGTTACTATGAGTATATGAGATGAGATTATTCATGATTTTCATGCCTCAATATTGGAAGAACATCAGTGTTTTCTTAAAATGTATATTGCCCAATGATGATAGTATTGGCAGCAGAACATGAAAAAGGAGACATCAGAATTCATGACATGATGTTACACCTATCAATATGTGAAGGTTGAGCATCAAAAACCTAGTGGTTTACTGTATCCATTTACCATTCTAAAATCGAAGTGGGATGATATTACCAGGTAAATTATTGTGGGTACCCTATTGATTCCTCAGAAGGATGATTCTATTTCGATGGTTATATACGGACTGATGAAACTAGCGCATTTCATTCTTATATGAGAGACTTTATCAGTGGATTAGTTAATATAATTATATGTTTAGAAAATACTTTGTTTATATGGAGTGAAATGAAGTATATTTTTATATTGCGACTCACATTTATTTTCAATTCTGTAGGGATTATATAAGGATTTTGGTACCCAGGTTTCACTGATTATGGATTTCACCCACAAACCAATGTGTATTCAGAAAATACTATACATATTCTTAGAGATATTCTTTGGGAAAGTGTCCGAGACTTTAGATGGTTTTGGGTTAATCAATTTGATTTCTTTTAATTATCCTAACAATATTTATCAGGAAACTATATATATAGAGTAATATTATTCTCTTTAACTTAGTCCATGAATATCACTTCTAGGTTATATGAAGGCAGGTGAGAAGAATAGTTGGGACGGAGTCTCATGAAAGATATGACATACTAGGTATATTAGATTCAGAAATATATAGATTTGTATAAGAGTAGATAGAATTTTTATACTGATAGACACTGAAGAATAATAGGGTTTATATAGGGTCACCATAGGATATGGAAATAGGAAAAGTTGGCACCCATATTTGTTAGACCGTATAATGTTTTGAGAGAATCATGCTTCTAGAATACTGATTGGATCTTCCACTAAGGTATATTGATATGAATGATGCATTTCATGTGTAACATCCTCTGGGGTATCAACACGACCCTTCTTATGTGATCTATGTGGATTATATTGAGCATGAGAAATATTCATTCATTTAGGAGCATATGATACTTGTGTTGGTTAGTAGTGAGAATGTGTTTTAGGTAAAGAACATTTTTATAGTTAAAGTGTTGGGTAAAATGGAAATTTTAAAGAGGAAACAAGGTAAAGAGAAGTTGATATGTGTGCTTAGTGCCCAAATATGTTTCCTCATTATCATAGAGATTCTTAGGAGTACATATCAAGGATTATCTATTATAAGGTTTGGAGATTGTAAGATTCTGACCATTTATGGATATGTATTGAGATCGTTTATAAGTATTCATTTTCCTTGTTATTTGTATATCTTCAATGGGTATTATATTTGGATTGTTTGGGTGATATTTAGAAGGTTTTGTATGGGTTTTTGGAAATGTATAGATGGAAGATGATTTTCCAAAACTGTGTGCCTTACGCCAACAAACCATGAAACGCCAAGAAGAAGTGGATTTCTGGGTTGGCACATGGATTAGAAAATTGTTCCCCCTCATAGAAGCAACTGCATGACTCTTTGTTAGGAGGGGAACGATTAGGTGCTTGGTTAGGGATAACCATGCACCCAAAGAAGGAAATGATGTGTGTGGAATTTTAAACCCCCATGAATTAGATTAAAAATTTCTTGATCCCCTATAATATATCCCTGAACACCCTATCTTGACCTTAAAATAATTTCTCTCATTTTTTGAAGTTCTCACATGGATTCCAAGGTTGTAAAACATTCATTAGTGAAAATTTAAAGTTCATATTGATGAAATCCACCTATACTAGTAAGATAATATAATCTTAATTAGATTCCTCTTTGTCTCCCATATTTCCTTCATCCATTGAGGGGGGTTTTCCTCCATTAAAGTGGATATTGATATGGGATTTGATATATCTAATTTTATTGATATTCTATCTTGGTTTCAGTTACATATCATGTTCTTCATCAAGTTTATGATCATTCTACCTCAATTGGGGAATTATATTGGCGAGTGTTTGTCATCAATCATGATATATATGGGCTAAATTTGATTCCCATGGTCTTGATTACCAATTTCATGTATGTGTTTTGAAATTCCAATTTTAATTTTTGGAAATTGAATCTTGAGTAAAATACAAGAATTAATTAATTAATATATGGAATCATAGAATTGATTACTCAATTATCCATGGTAATATGAAAATTTTCAAATATGGAAAAATTGAATCGAGGTAATTATGATTATTTAATTGTTGTAATTTAGATTAATTAATTGGTTAATTAATTAATGGAATGTTGTTATTAAAGAATTTATGGTAAATTGAGTCTATGTAATAGATCAATTACTATTATTATAAATTAATTGGGAATGGGTAATATTATATGGTTTAATTTGACTTTATTGTGTTAATAATTTATATAAATTCAATATTATAAAATGGTTTAATGGTGAATTGTTCATATTATTCCATGTGATTAAATTAGAGAACCTCGTTTTTTTGGTAAATTGTTAGGGTTTACACTAATGTGAAATGATACGAAAGGGTTTAATATTGATTAAACTTGATTAATGCGATACATGTGATACATATGTGATTTATTTATAATAAAATGTCCGAAATGTACTGAGTCTCCAAATACCCATATGCGATTATTGTTGCAGGGGAGACAGATTAAGGATACAAATACCCATAGGTGTAAATAAGTGTCGTATATGGTCAACGACTCTAAATACCCATAATAGAAAGAACATGTAGGATATGGAATGAGGATTCAAATAACCAGATGTGATATTGTGTTATAGGATAATGGAAGAGGCTCCAAACACACACGGGGTGTTTGAAATGATATTTTGTGCCTTTGAGTTTGGAATTGGACCATGGTTCCAATTATCCATGATATGATTTGAAATGAAATAAAAAATGATAACCATGATATTGTGATAGGGTTAAACTATGACATGGGCTAAAACATGTATTGATAGTTTGGGTATCCCTAGGAACCCAAGGGTTTAGGTCCATAATTAAAGAATATTGAAAAGTGATAACTGTTTTCTTATGAACTATAAATTTTTATTTATACAAATTCATACACTTTTATTGACTAGGTATTTTTTAGATGTCGTTAGTGGTGGTCTACTGAGTTTTACTCACACCCTACTTGACATTCCTAATCAGTATATGAATAGAATTCATGTTTGAAAGTGATTCTAAGGGAATGATTACTATGTTAGATGTATGAGTCAAGATGGTGCATGAATAAGGGAACTAGAAATGGTGTTTGGACCCGCTGAGTTTTTTCAGTGTGTCATTATTTTTGTTTTACAAGAGAAATATAATAGTTAATTTCACATGACATATTTAGTGTTTTAGTTTGGATATTTTATTTTATATTTGTTCATTATGTGATACTGGTTGTCTAGTTATTGGTTATATCATTTGGATGATGTTATTTATTTTTCCTATTTTGTGATTCTTTTGATAAAGATGGTATAGTGTCCCCAATATTGGTTTTAGACCCATGCTACATATTGGAAGGCTCTAGAGTATAGGGAGGAGCACCTGAGTTTCTGTGATTGAACAGATTGACACACCGATTTGTGGCACCCAGGTCGAGATTTCACATGTTAGAAAATGAAACATAGTGCTTTGTCGAGGTGATAGTTCACATAATCACAAGAAAAATGTTTTTATACCCCATTTGATTAAAAAAGGGAAAAATATAGTGATTCAATTATTGTAATAAAATATAATTATATGCGTTATTATTATGATATTATACTGAAATATGTATGTTATAATTATACTATTTATAAGAAGAAATAAATTCAAAATACTAGGTTAATATGACTACCTCCCCTTTGAAAAACCTCCATTGTATCTCTCCATAAAGATGGTAGGGATGACCTTTTACTATGATCAAAACCATATTATTTTTTTAGGTATGTTATGAAGTGTTTTCATTGAGGGTTTGTATATATAATAGGATCTAGAAGTCTGAGAATGTGAGGATGTGTTGTACACATTTATAATTAAGGAAGAAGAATCATGTGAATTAAAAAAAAGTATTAAAATAATATTAATTAACATTCATTGAAATTTATTGAAAATTTATATATTTTGAATATATGATCTGGAAGAGTCTACATAATCTCATTCAATTAATTTTATACAAGTTTAGGTAACAATTTATCCAATATCTCTTTGTTCTATCAATTTTCTAACACTTTGGATGATTAACATAGTGATTTGTTTTTACTCTCTAGGGGTCATGAAATTTACAATAAAAGTAAAAATAAATTGTAATTAGAAAATAGGTGTGTGGAAAAATGCATTCCCTCAGGTCCTTTTGTGCTGGTTTGTCTTTGTTTCAATTCTCACTAAACTAAAAAGTGTCTTTTATTTGAAATTACAAAAAAATATTTTTTGTTATATATTAAAACAAACTAATTGACATGTTGTATCTATTCATTAAATTAAAAAAATATTATGGTCATTATAAAATAAAATTTTCATCATATTTTAGTATTTTGTAATATTGGATGAATACGGTAGAAATAAATTCATATAATTTAAATATATTTCATTTTTTTTCAAACCCGTATCACAATATTGTTAACTGTAATTACATGGTTTTCCCGTACCAGGGATAACAATATTTACCACATTTTCCATTAATTTTGAAAAAAGTAACCTATTTAAAATTTTTGAAAGTCCATATTTCAAAATACGAAAACCATTTTACAAAATTTATTTAATCTATGTGGTGAAATGAATTCTAAAATAATGTTTCAAAAGATAATGAAAATGAATTTTGAGAATAATTAATTTTAAGTACAAAAATATGTTTAATACCAAAATTACGCATTATTTCAATTTCAATGAAATTATTGGGAATATTTATCATTTTTAGGAAAAAAATTAAAAATTATTTTAAATAAATTTATTCTTTTTAAATTATTGAGTGAAAAATTAAATTTTATAGAAAAATATTATCTTTCACTATCCGATGAAAAACTAATCTTTATAGAAAAATAAATAAATTTCAACATAAGAAATTTTTGTATGATTAGTTAAAAAAGTATATAGTTTTATTAAATTAAACTACTAAATGTTGATAAAATTAATTATAATATTCAGATACAAAAAATAAATAAAAACTATTTTTGTATAATACATATTTTTTAAGTAGAAATTCACAACACTAAAAAATTAATGCTTATTTAATTTGTATTAACTAATAAATTGTTATGTTATCGGACCACTATATATATATATCTCAATTATTTTACTCTTTTTTAATGACTCAGTTATAAAAGTAATATTTTAAAAACATTTATTACGTGGTTCGTTTATGCTCGGTGTTACATGTTGTATATACTATTACACATAATATTCTTTTATGAAATTACATAATTAAATTATCTTACTTTAATAAATTATTTTGTCCCAATATTTCCATCAACTTAGTAATTTAGGGGTTTATTATTAGAAAATACCTTTATTTAATTACCTCACTTTAAAATGGGAAAGTGAAATATAAATTCATCAATAATAAAACATAAATAGGTTTCAAACTTGGATAAAATTAGATGGAGGTGAATATATGGAAACATAAGATAAATGAAAAATCCAAATAATTTAATAAGGTGGTAGAGAACATTGATTCAATATAAATTCAATGATCATGAGAATGTAAATTACCAAAGACCCATAATTCAATTAGATGTGATAAAAACCGTGAATTTATTAGAACTATTTATATGAAAAAAAACATATTCCTTTTCAAGATTGGTTATCATAAGGTCATGTATCTATTTAATATTAAGATATGGAACATGAGAAAATACACTTAATTGATATCTACTAATCCCTAAAGGTGATTTCCTCTATCTATGGAATTTTTCAATCAGTTTCAACCTCTATCTAACCAAATGTTCTAAAAAATGAATATATAATATGAACCACTCCAATGCTTGAAGCATCAAAATAAACCTCTAATACATCATAATAATAATAAAATAATCTATACTTATTCCCGCTATCATAACAAAAATTAAAATGGTCACCAAAAGGTAAAACAATAACCAAAATAAATAAACCATCATATCCATAAATAATATATTTATCATGAACATTTCCACAATATTACTTGAGGTTCAACATATATTATTGAAAAAATAATTAGTCTTATATCACAATTAACCTCAATTACCTCTCTATTAATAAGTTCTTAATACTAAATTTTTGTCTCCCACCATTAAGTGTACATCCCTAATAATAAAATTCAATACTTCCAAAATAATCCTTCATGTTAAACATAAGGGATAGGCTAAGCCTATGTTTCCTTTCTTGTTAATAATTAAATATGTGTTGGTTGAGAAAGCGGTGATTATTAGAGAATTTTTATGGATTCATCTAATGTAATAGGATGTCACATTTAGAAAGTTATCCTTGACAAAAATAATGATTTTTTACTAATATAAAATTAATAATTAAATCTACTAAGGATTGCACAATGTTTCATCAAGTGGATCTTATACACTCCAATGGAGAAAAATTAGTTCAATTAATATAAATAGAATAAAACTATGAAAATAAAGATTTTCATGATAAATTTACTATGGAAGAATAATTAATGGTGGAATTGAAGAAGTAGGAATCCATATTTATTTTGCATGATACATTTGTGTAGGAATATGATATGTGAGACCACATTTGAGAATTGACATAATTCGATGTTTTACTTATAGAAAATATATGTATTATATGTGAATGAAAATTTAACAAAAAATAAGGCCAATAATAAAATACCCGAAGGGAAAACCCTCTACAACATATGGGGGCCCATGGGTCAACCCCCAAGGGATATCATGTCAAAGAAGGATACTCATGGTGTAAGAGGTCTGTGCAGGTCCGTGTATAATGCATGTATAAGAGCACACATTTATCCATTGATGGTCCCAAGAATAAGTCCCACATAAGTAGGTTGGGTATACCGGCATGGTTTATCTCATGGCATTGTGTTCATGATGTTACATGTGTCAATCCCTCATATCTGACTAGAATGATGACTGAGCATGGGATTGATATTAAAGAGAATCCTTGACATAATGAATTTATGATGTTGGATAGAAACGTGTGTTCCTCTATTCCTCCATCACTAAAAAGATGCATTGAACATGATCTACTAGAAAGGATCGATCTCCATCATTTGATCTCCCATAATATGCATATTGAAATACACCCATAATTATTAACCATTGAATGATATGCTCTAACCCGCATGAAAAAACACAATCGACCACTGTAGGTTACAAAGCTAATACAATTTGAATTTATTAATAATACTCTAAAAATTATTTATATCGATGTGTTGAATGAATTTCATGACTTTAAGATCATGAGTTAGTCGAGTATGACTATGTTATCACATTAATTCATCCTAATAACTAGTGACATCAAATGATGTTGTCTCATTAATGAATGAAAATCATGATGTGATGAAATATGGATCACGTGACATGCAAGATACAACCAATCAATGGAAAATGAGATTATATAAAGGCATGTAGACAATCACCAAATTCACAATGAAAATAAAAAAAATATCTTTTTGCATGAAATGTTTATATTTCACATCCATTATCACTAAATTAATCATATTATTAAATAGAATCCTACAATGGAATCACATGATCAATGAAGTAATTATGAGAAATAAATCACATGATCACATGTCCATTCCAACATTATATGGAGAATCCAAAATCACCAACATTAATGAGAACATGAGGTCCTTTTGAATTTGAATAATTCATTTACACGGGAAAAACTATAGGCTAGGAGGTTCAAAAATTCCCTTATAAAAATAGGAATCAGTGAGTTACGATGGTTGTTTCTTATTGAGATATCATAATCAATCTTAAAATAAATAACTTCAATGAACTATTAATGTAATGGGTAGAAATTGTCCACAAGATCTGATCATGTAATGGAGTATATTGCAACCACTCTTGTTATGTGAAGTAGAAGGATTCCACATGAAACTATTTAGAGTAAAGACAACTCTAGAACAATGTTTTTCATCCTAAAATACACTTAATTACATGAATGACATGAGAAGAACCTAGATAAAAACCATAATATTAAGATAAAACACCTGTGGATAGACAATTTTGCATTAAAATAAACCCACTAAAAAGTCCCATATTATGTGAAAGTATTTGAGAAGAACCAATGGGAAAAACCTTATCATGTGAAGCCCTTACACAAAGAGCATTGAGATCCTTAAAAGATTATATGTATATATATTGTGCCTGATGAGAGAAGACCATATAAACCATACCTTGACATGTAGAGGAGGATGTTCAATACAACCAATGCATGGATATGTGAAGAAGGATACTTATTATAATTTTCATGGAAACATACAAGAATTAACCTTCAAATATATTAAGATATACTAAATCATATATGATAAGAACATAATAACAATGAAAATAAAGGAATTTTCGTATTTTTTGGCTTTAATGTAATCCAATCCTAAAGTTACCTTAATTTTACAATTAATAAATAAGATATTTGAGGTTTTCAATGATTATTCATGAATAAAATTTAATGTATCATGAGTAAAAGGAATATACCCAAAAAGGTTGATGGATCATGGTCAAGATTTAGAAACTAACATGGAAAAAGATGAATGATTAATGTGATTATGTTTGGATTCAATAATTATGACAATTGAGTATTTCATAAATTTTGTACATGTAATTAGAATTATGGATTATATATGGATTATACTAGAGTACTACTTCTTTAAGAAAAAGGAACCATGAATGTTTTCATTATGTTTTTTAATCGCTTACCAATGTATTCATATAGTTGGTATGTGATAAATAGAAATACATTATGTTGTTTTAGGAATATAATGTTAATTTGAATTTAAAAATTTAGTGACCATCCCTGTAATTTTTTTGTCTTTAAATTTGGACAAATGTATTTTGGATGAAAATTAAGGTAACTACTTATAAATATATTAAGTTCAACTTTGGATATTATTGTTTTATGTTTGTGTTTGATTTATCATTTTTGACAACTTATGATAACTATTTCTATTTTGATAAATAATTTAACGATGGAGGTATTACTTATAGTTATTTTATTAAATGTGTTTCAAACATAAAATTCACATTGAGTATCAAACTTTGGGTTTAATGGATGAAGTGATTGTAGATCAAAGTTCAACCAAAAGTTGAAATTTTTCATAAAACACTGAATCCTATCAATGATGTATATTTCCTTATATTATTTTTCAAAAAAAAATTCCTCAACATTATGAAAATTATATTAAAATAAAAATGTTATCATAATACATTCATGTTATTTTAAATCACCATAGACTTATGACTTTGAGGACCTAAAATATCCATAAATAATTCACTTATTTGTAATCAATGGACTCAATCATTCCATATAATTAATTATTTTTCTTCTCTAAGTCCATATTTTAAAATTCCATTACTTTTATCCTATATATAAACCTAGTTATATTGTTTTTATTGTGACCATTCTACTTCACATTCCCTCTGATTAAGTGGATATTTTATTAATCAAATTTCTTACGTGGGTTTCCCAAAAAAAATTCTAAGCACCAAACATTGAATTTTGATGTAAAATATCAAATTTTAATGACAGAATTTATTAAATTAGGGTAAATTTAACACCCCATGATGTTATGGCATGTATCCTTTTAAATTTAGTATTTTTGATATCTTGTGTTTCATGGAATGTTGAGTTCCAGAAAAGAACAATCTATTAACCTAGAGATTTAAATAGATGTTATTAATCTTATTATCCAAATTATCATGTTTATATATATTCAATATAATTTTAACATTCATATAATGTGTTTTCTATATAATTATATAATAATAAATACAATTTTACACATAAAACAACATTATTCAATAGGGTAATTTTACAACCTTTTAATGTAACACCTATTTTGAAATAAAATTTTGGAAATTTTATAAATTTTATTTTTCAAAATAGACTTCAATTTTTGAATTTTTAATTTCAAAATTAGTGTAGGGTTAATTTTTTTATTATTCTGATAATTTTAATTTATTGATGAATAGTGAAAGATACAAAATTTTACTGAAAAACTACATTTACTATAAAATAATTATTATAATTTAAATTTTTGTTCAAAGCCAAAATATATCAAATATATATATTTATATCAAATTTAGTTAATGAGAATCATTTCTATATTGAAATTTGATATAAAAATATAATGAACTTTTGAAGGTTTTCTTTTACCCACTTTCCCACTACGACTGCGAGATTAGTGCTAAATATAATTTAGCGACCACTAGGAATTGAATTAGGAAGAAAAAAACATAAATAGTTGTAATAAGTATTATATTTTGAGGCCTATATGATCACATTAATTTTTTGGATATTATGAATAGTAACTTTAGTAAATTTGTATTTACCACGATTAAGGGTAAATTGAGTAATTATAGAAAACATAATATTATAAAAATATTTTTTTACCATAATAATGGATGAGTATGCTTCATAAAAAATAATCCTTTTGAAAAAAATAACCATTTTAAGACACATTAGTGATTATATGAAATTTATTATGTTTTATTTAAAGATAAGTTAAAAATTCCCTACACAAATTTTTAAGAAATAAATCATTTTTAATAAAGGTTTATTAAAAAGAAAAATAATATAAATGGTAATTTGAAATATAATAACATTATATTCATCAATATAATTTATTTTAAATTTTTAGGGAAGAAATAATTTAATTAAAGTCTTTCGTAAAAATGATGCAGTAGTTGTTTAATCATTCGAAATATCAAAAAATTGATACTAAATATATTACAATAAAATTAATTTGAAATAATTAACTAAATAAACTAATTTAATATATAACATAGACTTATTAGAGATATATTATATGTGTTGGGTTGATGTTATCATGTTATTATGATATTTTTAAGAAGGAAAATAAGGAAAAGTATAAAAATTAACATAAATGAAACGTTAAAATAAATATTATTTTATTAAATGATATAAAATTCATAAAACTATAAACATGAGAAAAATGAATAGAATTAAATTAAATATGTCATTAATGGTCTTTTTGGGGTTCGTTTGGAGTTCTATAGTAACTATATTAACCCTAACGATTAAAAATCCATGTTCTCACAATAAGAGTTAAAAGGTTTAACTATGAGTTAAAGACAAAAGATAAGGTTACTAATATGACCTGAAATTGTCTAAAAATAATTTTTTGAGAGGATATTGACGCATAATCATATTATATTTTAAATAAATCACTTTGGATCATTTTTAAATCCAAAAACAATTATATTAATTTAATATTTTAGAGGATTCCAAGAGTGCCCCTCCCATCTCGTATAAAAACACACCTCGTCACTCACTTCCTAAAACCACTTTGAGCCTTATATATCAACCTCCCATTCCTATTTTTCCTCTAAAAATTCTTGGATATGTTATATAGGCCCTGTTTTTCTAAAAATACCACCCCTAGTGTCCCTAAAATGAGATACAATGGAAGTCCATAGAAGAAGAGGTAAATGTTTTTACCAACTTTTTCATGTTATTATCTTCTTCTAGTTCCACTTGTTATGTTTTTTCCATAATTAGTCTATAAATATAGTGTAATATATATGTTGATATGTTATTATGATTATTTTACAACAATATTCCACATTTTCCATCTTTTAATAAATAATATCACCATGCGAGTGTGCTTACATACGGCTTATCACATCCACAGTGTGGTGTAATTTGTTTTTCATCGCCACATTATTTGTATGGGTATAATGATGAATATAATAGATATATATATTAAATATAAAATTATATTGATTCATTACAAGTAATATACCATCAAATTCGTTATCTTTTTTATCATTAGGGGAATGATATCATCGCTCGTACATACGTACGACCTACCATCTCCTTGACACGGTGAGAATAATTATCCACATTAACCATTCAATAATGACTATAAAAATATATATGATGAGAGAAAATAATATTTAGGAACATAATATAGTTATTTATATGATAAAAAATATATCTCATTCTTTATAAACATGACTTACATAGAAAAACATGCATAGGAAAATTAAACAGTTAACACCCAAAACAATGGAACTAATGAAATATTATTAACAAAATTAATTATGAGTATCATATATGATATAATAAATAATTTATATAGTACTGTTATAATTTGATAACATTTTTGAACCATCATATAGGAGGACAACACACCCTCAACTAAAGGAAATTACAAGGCAAAGGTTAATTTTACAATCTCATTATTATCTTGGATTGTTTATAGAGAAGTATTTACTGAAATATGTTGTCATGCATGTCCATGTTTATTTAAAATGTATTTAAAAATATTCTTAATATTAGTAAATATTTTTAAATTTCATTTTTACCCATTTTTTCATATTTATAAAACTTGTTTTGAAATAAATCATTTTTTCATTTCCCAAACGAAGTACTTTATGACAATTTCAACAAAATACATAATGAATCTTAATTTTTTAACATTGCATGATCTAAAATCCTATTACATGATTACATGATTAATTTAACTGGAAATATTTTATTTTAAAGAAATATACCCCTTTTAAAATAATATCAATATAAAAATGGCTATTTCTCCTAAGAAATTTAAATGATTTTATTAGATTATTTTCATCCACGTCAAAATCCATTGTTGGATTTTATGAATAATTGATGATGATATTTTATGATAAAATCTACCATATTTTATTGAAGAGTTTTTGATATGTTTGAATTTGGATATTCTATTTTGATTGAATTCATGGTTTGTGGTCTATATATTAAAATTTATTATTCTCTTTTTAATACGAATATTTATGTTGGCTATGTTTGAACCCTTTCATACGAGTAATGAATTGAACATAGTATGTGATAGGAATGCCCTTATATAGCCCATTAATGCTTCAATAGTTCTTGTGAGACAAACTACTGTGGGTTTTTACTCGTTTGTGTATGGTGTCCTGGCGGAAGACTTGAAAATAATTTTATTATGTCAAAAATTATGCATTACATCATTATTATATTAGTTATTAATATTAAATGAGATTATTCAACTAGTAGAATATCCATGCGAATTTTTATATGGAATTATTTGATTTTATTATTTCCATATAATGCCCAATATTATTCTTAAATGGATTTTGTTTTACATATAAACCTTTCTATAAAATTTTATTCTTATTTATAATAGATTTCTCTAGATTATTTACCCTTACTAAGAATCTGAGCTCCCCCCTTTCTTATTATTGATTTTTACTATGATGAAAAGATGTGTATTATGACTAATATAAATGGGTAAGGTATGATATTAATGGTGTTATATATGGATTATATATGTTTTAATTTTTGTTTTTAATTGTAATATAGGGATTATTTATGTAATATATAATTCAAGACTGCTAAGCTGGTTAGTCCTTTGGAATTCGAAACTTGTATTTATTCCAATTTAAAAAAGTATGGAACTATATTTGGGCTACTCGGGTTGGGGTCATTATAAATAAATATTCATATAAGTTAAATTTCATGAGACTTGTGAAAAAAAATTCATTTAGTAATGTATTTATTTGAATATAAAAATACATAGTTTAAAAACTTTATAGTAATCATGGATATTTAAACATTCATTGTTGACTAAGAAAACCCCATATTTATCATATCACTTAGTAGTATGCTATAACTTGTAAACTCTATCATCTATTAGGAGATACATAAAATAATTTTTCATTATTATCCCAATGAATTAACACAACATTTAATCTCTTATGATTAAATTCCATCTATTTATCTCAATATCATTACCCAATGCACTGGAAGAAAATAACAGACCCACCAATTCAAGTTTGTACAATGTAACATATGTATTTGTATTTACTCTCTAATCATACAGTCATCAATAATTTAGATGTATCTTATCATCAAATAATAAATATTGATGGTCTAAATTCATCAACACTTTCATAGAATGATTTACCAAAGAAAATTAAATTGGTTTCCAAAAATACTCACTAAAATATCATCATAAACCAATAAAATAATATTAGTTAATTGTATCACAGGATAATATACAGAGAGAATCAAAGGAAAAATTAATGAATTTTTACATTGATTGGAACTAACATTAAAATATCACTTGAACATTTCATTGGAAGCATGAGAATACATCCTCTTAAAATAATACCATTTTTTTTTAAAAAAATCTTAAAATGGTAACATTTTAAATAATAATAACCCAAAATTTAGATACAAATTTAGTTTTAAAATAACCATGAAAAAATATATAGGAGGATTAATAATAGTTAACATTCATGGTGGTGGTAAAATCCATTCAAACTGATTATGATAGAATAAAATATTATTATCTATCTTTTAAAAAATTAAAAAAACTACCCATTTGACAAAAAATTTAGAAGGAATGCTTTTTAAAACATTATTAATACATTAAAAGGTAGTAAAAATTAGAATTTAAAAAATATAATATATATTTATAAGTTGTTAAGGAATATTTTTTAGAAGTATGAACATCGAATAGAAAAATATAGTTGAATGATAAATAAGGTTAGTTTTTATTTAATATGATTTTCTTGATGATTTTAAGTTGAAAATAAAAAATGGTACTAATAATTGAAAATTACAGGGATAAATATAGTAGAATTAAACATATGTATTTTAAATTATTAAATCTATATAATTTCATTCAATAGAAAATTAACACAGTTAATATTGAAAGGAAATAAAGTTGTAACATGAATACATAATGCTTTTGTATCTATTGAATCATAACCCCCGTGAAATTAATAACATCAAATGAAAAATTACACACAGTGGAAATAATGACATTCAATAAAAAATATATAAATTGGCTTGTATGTATGACTAATAAAATGAGAGTTGTATAACAAAACATATTTCCTAAAGAAGAAAATTTTAAATCATAAACACGTACCACTTAGTAACATTAAATTAAAATACTATTCACTAAAATATTATGAAATGTAACATTAAATACATTTAATTAAGAATGATTCATTATATAAAATGTATAAATTGAATTATATACACCTAATATTTAAAAATAGAGGCATAATGTCAATGATTCCATAGTGAAACAGTATTAAGATGAAGATTACTTACAAATATTGTATCACTAAAGTAAAAATTAATCATTGATGTGATTATGAGAAAAAAATGTTAAAACCCTTAAACAAATTGGAAATATAATAGGAATTATTAATAGGTAATTTCATTCTTAATAATTTCATGATATAGTTAATGATATATAAGTATTACCAAATGAATGGAAATTGAGTTAAGAAACCCCTTACCAATAGTCCAGAATTACTATGCATGTCCTTTAACCACTATATAATAAACTTACATAAATTATTTATTGATTAATAACCCTTTTAAAGTTTATTCCTATATCATTATACCAACTATTTCAATTATATATGTAGTTAGAAAATAAATTTATTCCATGTCAGAGGATTTAAGGACATTCAATTCATAATTGGAAAATTACATTTGTGGGTCGATTATGGTGAATTGGTTCATTATTTCATAATATTAATAATAATCATCATGTAATTACTTTAATTTTTATAAATTAATTTCAATTTGATAAGTATCCATGATGGGAATATATGAAATGGAAACGAATCACATCCCATGGAGGAGGTGGTCATTCAAAAGTACACATGAATGAAGTTATCATTTTATAATCTATATAAGGATTTAAAAATAGATTATATATTATCATTCAATAATTATTTTAATTTCATGAGTATAAAATATATACATTAAATCCATCATTATAAAAATTGATGAAAGTTGGTAATGGAAAATGAAACACATCCCTTCATGGAGGTGGTAGTCCACATTTATGAACAAATTATGTTTTCATTTCCCATTTGATAGATTTTAGAGATCTATTAGATATTGAAATTAAAATATTAATAATAGTGTATTGATGGTACATATGAGAATATAATAAAATTGATAGGATTTATTTTAACAATGAAGAAGAAGAAATATGAAAGTACTTAGTTAAGAATATTAACTCCTCTTTGAGAAACCTCACTTGGATCTCTCATTATGAAGCCTAGGGAAGGTATTTGATGAATAACAGAAACTATAGAATGTTCATAACTATGATAAGAAGAGTTTTTTAGTGTTTGGTTGAGGTAAGAGTCTCTTGATGTCTGAGGAATATTGAATTTTTGTAACCATTTAGAAGTTAGGGGAGAGGCATCCTAAAAATTACATCTGGTATTAAAATAATATAATTAATATTCCCAAATTAGTGGAAGATTGATATATTTAAAATATAGGATTATGTGGAGTTAAAGTATTCTCATAAATTAAAATTTGGATAATTTAAGGTGATTTTTTAACCCTTATCATTTAGTTTTATCCCTCACGTTACACCTTTTAAATATTACAATGACATTAATGTTTTTTACTCATTAAGAGTCTATAAGTATAAAATAAAATGAAAAGTGACTCCTAAATGGGATGATGTTGATACGATGTACCATAATCCATTCAATTAGAAAAAATAAATATTTATCTAAATTTATTATTATTTATTACAAAATTATTTATCATAAAACACCATTATAATAATTTTCTAGAAAATTCACATAGTTTGACATTAAAGACATCACTAATGAAATTGAATTAATATATAAACTTATAAGACATCACTATTATGATATATTTATCTAAAAAATTAATGAAACTCAATAATTCATCAAAATTTTACTAATTATAATGCTTCTAAAATTATTTACTTGATTTATATACTTCCATCACAATAAATATAATGGAATTTAATCATAATAAAATGTAAATATTTCACCACTAGAATTTAATAACTATTTACCATAATGACGTATATTTATTCATATTAAATGAAAAAATTTATTACAATTCATAATTTTTTTTCTCTGTATCTAAATTTCATATAGATATTAAAACAAAGTGTGTGGCCTTTTTTATTTGTTCATTAGTAAAATAATATTTATTTAATTATCAAAGTAAAATGGTACCATATTTCCATATAATTTAATATTAGATTATTATGGCCAAAATATACTAAAATAATATTAATTATTTGAGTTATAGAAATATTTTTAAATCTTAATGACATTATTTTTAATAATTTGTTTACACTTATTAATTACTTCCAATTCAATGGATGGTTTTTAATGGAAATATTTAATATAATATTATATTTTGGTTCATTTCAACTTTTTGTTGCCTATTTTATTTCCTATTAAACAAAGTGTTATTTTTAAATATTGGTGTGTTACATCAACAAATTTAAACACATATTTATACATATGTTTAGCACAATTTTGCACCAGTTTCTATTTCAATAGAATAAAATATATCATTAAGATCATGTTTTCCATATCTACCTTGAAAAAATAATAATAGGTAAAAAATATCTTTTATTAGAGAATAAAAAACATTATTTTATCATTAAATTTATGGAACTTCGATTATAATATCACCCTAAATATGGGAACATCACTTATTCTTTGATATCCTCATCTTTTGTCATTATCCATGAAAATTATGTTATTTTTTTGTGCTATTAGTATAACTCGCTTCTAATTTAGTAAAGGATACTAAATTCTTCTTCTTTATATACTGATTTACACATCTATACTCCATGAAAATACATCATCAGAATTGTAATTATAATCATAAACACTTAAATGAAAATCCAAATCATTATATTTCAATATATTCTACTTTATCTAATAATTACAAACAAGAAGAAATTTTATAATTCCTTTTACATAACTTATCATTTTTCTCTACAATGAAATGAGAGTCACTTAGTTATCTATGATAGAATTCACATAATGTAACAACAAAAATAATATGTAGTTTTGAATCCATATGGTTTTGAAAATAGACAATTAATTTCCAGAGAAACTTTTAATCAACCTATTAGGTCCCAATTGGGCCTAGATACCCTCAGGGGGGGTTGAATTAGGGTATGTATATTATTTTGAAACTTCATCCATCCCCACTAGATCTTCACCATTTTATTACAAGGGTAACTTCTTTTGATCTTTAATGTTAGTTTTGATTGTTTTCTTTTCAAATTTTATCTGTTGATAATGTAATAAAATTATTATAACAAAGAAATCACAAGGACACATATTTTTACATACATCACCCTTATAGGGCTACATTCAAGGAACATACAATGACAATGTCCTGATTGTACAAAATTCACTAACTCTTAATACCAATATTAATTTTCATGCTAAATCAATTATTTTCCCAAGATCACTGCATTTATAGGATTTATTGTATAATAACTACATTCATAAGGGTCACTCCCTAGGTCTCTGCCTCAAGCTCACTGATAGTGGAAGGGACTTCCGTCTTCCCCTTCCTTCGCTCACTGCTATTAGATGGTATCCAATCATAGTTAATGGACTTTCGGGTCCCTTAATTTACATAAAAACGTGAATCCAAAACAATATATAGATTCTCTTTTGAAGACATGTTTCCACCCATAGATGAAATCCACTTTTACGCATACTGTTAGATAGCCGAAATTTATTTTACTAACTGTTTAAGTTTCTTCACAAACAAATTGCTTCCTCCATCAACTGTATTTCACTGTGTACCGCATATTCTTCATGGATAACTTTTCCCATGAAAAAGATTTTCTTCCACTTCTTCATACCACATCTGTGTACAGCCTCCATGAGCCGCCACCATATACCTCCTCTGCATAACGCCTCCGCTTACGTGGGCCGCTTCTCCCCACAAACCACTTTTTCTTATCTTAAATATTTCCCTTTGATGGAAACATTTCCTTTTCTAGCTTCATATAATAAAAAATAACTTTATAAAACCATTCCCAGGAAATCATTATTCTTTCAAATAATCCTACTTGTGAACCTCTTCTCTTACGCAGACTCCCCATGAACTCTTTCAGACTTCAACTGAATTTCATCCTAAAGTGAAGTTATTTTTTTTTTAAAAAATCTCTTTATAATGATGGGATTTGAACTACTTATATACAAAAGTATATAAAAAATATCTCTAATTATTTTTACCCAAAAATTCAATGTGGAATATCCTTCACCGAATACTACTTCTCCTGTGAACCATTTTCCCAACACAGTCTCTGTACCATCTTCAGTCCATCGCAGTATATGATCTCTTCCATGAACAAAACCCTCCACAAGTCCTAAAATAACCTCCTAATTTCCAAAAACAATGATCAATCTTAGGTACTTAAATCCTTCTAAGAACCATTTTCCTTCTGTGAACCACAAGCCTCTCCATGAATCGTTTTTCCTACATAGACCATGTACCACACTCCGTGGTCCACATAGCACTACTATGTGGACATCTTCCCTTTTCATATTTTCATCATCATTATGTGTACCTGCAATGAGGTCCACATATTACTTATAATGTACCACAAACTATGCACTCCTATGTGGGAATTATTCCTTTACCAAAAAAACTCCATAATTTTCGGTCCAAACCTGCTTTGGAATACATCATCCAAACTCATTCGTGACCAACTTTGCTAATAAAAAAAATCACACCCAAAAAAACCAAGATGACACCATGAGGGATTTTTTCCCAACCCAACATCTATAAAATTATTATCCATTCAAATATTGACTCAAACTAAAATTCGGGTACATAATTGTTTTTCTACCAATGATTGATTCCTGATAAAATTAGAGTACAGTTAGGATTCTCATCCCCCGTCATAAATTTACTAACATTTATCAGACATATTTATTTTTAGAAATAATTATATATTATTTCTCATATTAAATTTAAAATTACAAAAGGTTATTCAACAATCATAATATTAGTATCTCAATCTAATCCAATGTCTATGTGAAAAATTCATTGAAAAAAATCTTATTGGTTTTTTGAAATGGCATAATCAACCACATAGATGATAACTATGAGTGATATCATGTCTCATTACGTTATATATATATATATATATATTCCAATATCCCTTTCCAAAAATGTACTAAATCTATAAATTATGAAATATTCTTATATCATGCATATGGATTATGTTGTATCCTATATTTAACTTTAATTAGCATATAAACACATATTAAATTATATCTATAGAAATAACATCCAAATTTTCAATATAGACTTTCTCATTGTTTTTACTACCCTGGTTGAATGAAATATTATCAATATAGAATATATTTTACCTTATTTTTCATTGATATTAATTAATATCCATACATATTAGAGCATATAATATTTATAGATTTTCTAATTGATGTAAAATCCTATGACTTGAGGACACCATTTATAAAAAAATGTTATGTTTCCTCATCAATTATCTCCTCTTATTCAGATTATTACAAAACCTTTTTTTATAATACCATTATAGTATTATATCTTAGGAACATGCTCCAAAGTGTTGACACTATCTATATATTAAATCTATTCATAGAATATATTAACTCTTGATATTTACATTAATTATTAATATTACATGGTTGAACTTGATAAATAAATTATGTGTGAGATGGTTTCACCAATGATGTTTTTGTTTGAACAAATTTTACATGAACATAAAATATTTTTAGGAAAACCAACCACATATTCAACATTGGATATTCTAAATTTTATCATTATTCATCACTTGATATGGATAAATCATTATTTTATTCTGGATCATGACAAAAAAATACATTTTTTCAAAAAATTACATAACTTTATCCCCTAAATTATTAGTCATATCCCTCAATATAATAATTAATTATTATTAACATTCACAATGTGTTTTATCAAATATTAAAAACAATAAGAATATATTGAGAGAACTTTTGAAAAATATAGAACGTTTTTCCAATATCTCATATCTATGACCATGAAACTCCATTAGCTTAAATATGTGACCATGGATTACCTTTCAATAGGGTATGTGACCATTTAACTCCACAAATAGATTACCGAAATCAAGGATTCAAAATAAATATACAAAATAATTCCTTATTTTTATGATTTAATTGATAGGTTACCAATTGATTAGAATTGAAAATAAAAACCAAATGAATTTAAAGGAAAATATTATTATTTTTTAAGTCCAACAGATGTTTTAACCTAATATATTAAATTAATTACAATTATTAATTTGTATTAATGTAACATATATTTTATATATTCAATTAAATATTTTATATATTCATCCAATATATTCTATAGAAATAGGATAAGAAGAAACCCAATTTTATGTATAAGAACCTATTCTTTATAAATGTAGTTGTACCAAATTTTAATTCCGAACCCATTTAAATCCAATTTTGGCCCTTTTATAGATTTTATATTTCAAAATAAACTTCTAATTTTTAAGATAAACATAAAAAAATTTAAGATAAATTTTGTGTATTTTTCTATAAGGACTAAGTTTTTAATGAATATTAAAAAATACTGGATTTTAATTCAAAAGTGAATTTTACATTAATTAATTTATAAAGTAAAATTATATTTTAAATTATACTAAAATATTAATTAGATAAAAAAATTTATCAATTAATCTAATGTAGGTTATTGAAATTGGATATGAAAAAATAGAAAACATTTGATCATTTTTACTTTAAATGCCTGCAGTGTCTTCTCATTAGGGAGATTAATTGTAAATTAATTTATTAAACATATATAATTTAAATTTGAAAAAAAATTATTCCATATTTTGAATCATTTTAATTTATAATATCTAATCATTTTAAATTGTTTTTGAAAAAAAATGTTAGTGAATGTAATTAAAATAAATTACATCAATTATTGTAAAATTAAGATTAATTATGGACTAAACCATAAATTTAAGACCATAAGTGACCTATAAACATGTAAAAGATAAATTTTATAGACATATATATTCCTTACCCCCTTATTTAATCCACTTGCAACATGAAAAATGAATATGGAATTCTCTATTAAAATATTTAAAAGAGTGACACTCCTCGTCCACTTTAAAAAGGACTCCTCTCCTCCCACTTCCTCACACCACTCAAGCCCCTTGGATTGCCCATAATATAAGAAAATACTCTCCCAAAATTTCACCCTTCCACCTATAATCCTCCTTTTGAGAGTAAATCCGTCCAAGGAATCCTTTTTTTCCCAATCCAAAAGGTGTTACGCGATTAAGAGGTAATGTCTTCTCTCAGGATCCTTTCTATTATTTTCTTTATAAACACCCTCCACTATATTTATTAAATTATTTTATAACTAAAATAGTATAATAAATATAATATTATTTTTTTTATTATAATTTTTTTACCTACACTTACACACACCTTCATCTAATGGGTAAAGAACATACCATTTACGTTTACGGCGAAATGCAGCCTCACTAAATGATGACTGTTCATTTTTCCTCTACCTCCTCTCACGATGGACATTATGATGGGAAATATATTTATATATTTAATATATTGTATTTATAATGTATTTAATCTTATTTATTACTTTTAAAAAACATATAATTTTACTTTATATTTTGTGTAAATACAATAATTTTGTTTGAGGAAGTGTGGACTACCGCCGCTCAAAGCGATGTGATTCAATCACACAACACATGAGATGTATTAAAGTTGGGTTTAGTGAAATTATATGATATATATGATATAATAATTACAATATAATATATATATATATACTTATATTTCCTTGTCTTTTTTTCATTCAATGCGATAATAAAAACGGAAACAACATTCATGCTACGCACGACTTACCATCTCTATAAATGGTCTACTCCATTTTATTCTTATATACTATATAGATTATTATAATACAAATATAATATATAAAAATTACATTTATATAATGTTTTATATTCTTTAAATCATTAAATAATTATAAGTAAAAAATTTATAACAAATTAAGGTACATGCGATGAGAAAAGAAAATATTACCCAAATTGAAACCTTATCATAGGATTATTAACAAATGGGAAATATGAGGTCTTACTAAAAAAATATATTGTATTAAATATAAAAATATTTTTATTTAAAATATATATAATAAACATACCAATATTTTATAGGACACCTATATGAGGTCTAATAGAGTCAAGACTCAAGGAAAGGGGATTTCATCTCACTTTTTATTTCTGTGATATACATATTTTATTCACCACACATTCATTTTTTGTAGTGTGTATACATTAAATGGTTGTATTATATGATTATAATAAACAAATATATTGGAATTTAAATATCCATTCTATTTTATTTATTTCATGGGGTTAATGTTTCAAATGTTACCAAATCAATAAAATACTTTTGTCACAATTTTTCTTCTTTTTAGACTCATGTTTGGTTATGCACCTAATTTTTTTTCGAGGTGTATATAATTAAATTTTAAATGTTATATCATGATTATACTTATTATAATTATATTTTAAGATAAACTTAATTTCACTTTCTTACATGGAGAGTATGTTACCTTGTTACCAAGTGATAATATTTTGTTGAACCAATCTCATCACTTTTTGATATTGTTAATGATTATGCTTTCTTGATGAAATAATATCATCCATATCTATAGAAATATAGTGACCCAATCATAGAATACATGGATATTACATAATTTAACATGAATATTCATTACATTACAAAATTACATTCATGATGATTGTAACCGTTTATTGTCTTTGGAAACATGGAAAAAATATTTTATCCTTGTGAATTATCATAAAAAACTCCCATGAAAATATAAAACTTTAGTATTTCTGCCGAAAACATCTATTAATAAATTTGGGAAAACAAATATAATAAATGGTTGAGATTATATTCTTAGTAAGGGTAAATAATATAAAATAATAAACATAACATAAAAAATAGGGTATGGAACTCGAGCTTAACATTTAAAGATCATAGCATGAATTTTATAGATCATAATAAATATTGGTATTTCATAATTCATGGATCATAATAGTATTAATATAATGAGTCATGATATAATAACATAGGGACAAGTCATTGAATTGTGGCAAGAATATAAGATTATAAAATCTTATTCCAAGGCTAACTGCTACGACCTTTATAACATGTTAATTTTGGGCTACTACTTTTGTACTAAATTCTATATTAGTCTAACAACTCATGTACCCTCTTATTTTAGGCTTGGGATAAAACATATGTACCTTCTAGTTTTTGGGATTAGGCTATAACCCTTGAAGACTCTTACTTTTAGTCTTGGGATATAACCAATGTACCTTCTTATTTTTGGGATTGAGTTACAACCTGTGTACCCTCTTACCTTAAGGGTTGGGCTGAAACCCATGTACCATCTTGTTTTTATTCTTGGGACACAACCCAGGTAAATTATTATTTTTGGGCTTGGGATACAACCCTTTCACCCTTTTAATTTTATTCTTGGGCTAAAACCCATTCACATTCTTATTTTTAGGCTTGGGCTACAACCAATGTGCCTTCTTGTTTTAGGGCTTGTTTTATAACCCATATATGATTTGATCTCATAGAAAACTTATCATTACCCAATTCTCTAGAATTCGATTTAGGTCCCACCAATCTCATAATAAAATCATTCATAAATGTGCTATAAGATAATAAAACAATCATCATATCATGTCCCATAAAAATAGATATATTTCTAAGAATGAAATAATAGACCATCAAATGTAATGGTAATCACTAAAATTTCAACACATTATAACCTACTAAATGAGTTAAGTTTCATAATGACTTCATAAAATCAGAACCCATGAAAAGAATCTGGTTTCAAAAGCATAAAAACTGTGGAGGTGAGACATGTTTCATAAGAACCTATCCATCCAAATGTAATCCATTCAAGATAGAATATGAGTGGAACCATTAGATAAAATAATATAAGGTCATTAATAACATCAAATTATGTTATCATCAACGGAAAATAACTTTGTAGTATATTATTAAAACATTTTGTTATGTAAATATACCTTCTTCTTTGAAAAGGGATATTTAAAACATAAAACTTTTTGAAACCCACTTTCATTAAAAAAAATATAAAATAATATTGAAAACCCTTTGGAAACCCATTTCCTGAAAATATATTTTCACAAAATTTTCTAAATAAGTATACTTTTTAAACATGAAATTAAATATTCAATGAATTGACAATGAGTAAATCCATACATGTCGTACAAGGTAAAAAGAACATTCCTTCTGTATGGTATTTTTTATGAAAAATTATTATGTCATAAAGGGACATGAATATTCCTCTGAAAAAAATTATAAAAGACAATAAGTGTAAGAATTACTTCTAATAATTTTAGCACAATAGTAGAATATTCTTGGAACCCTTTCCAGAAAACATACATTTCTGACCAAAGAGAGGGTAATGTCAAGATTTATTAAAAATACTTTATTAACTTTATTATGAACCACATAGTATAAATATGGTACCAATACATTAATATATCATAAATAACTATAGGATAATAAATTTAACAAATTTACTTGTGAGATGGATCATAATATTTCATCAAAGGAAGCGTAAACATAAACAATTTCGAAAAGTGATGAGATTGTGTCAATAAAATATTATAACATGGAATCATGGGATTATACTCTACATGTAATAAAATTAAATTAAAGGAAGATTCAAATATTATGAAAAAAATTTATTTAATGATATGAAATTTAAAATTTATGTATATAAACCTCAAAAAATTAGGTTCATAACAAAACACGAGTCTTAAAATAGAAAATTGAGACAAAACTATTTTACCGATTTGGGGACTTTTTAAAGATAAACCCCATGAAATAAATATCATTAAATTAATATTTACATAAGAATAAGTTTGTTTATAATATAAATAGAATAAAATCATGGTCAGTAAATTCATAAAAAAAATGATAGAGTGGTGAACATAGAATGTGTTGCACAGAAATAAAAAAGTGAGATGAAATCCCCCTACCTTGTGTATTGAATCATTTCGTACTGATACCAAAAATCAGTATAATAAATGTAAATTTAATATAAATATTTTACATAAACATATTATTATATCTAATACCATATTTGGTTTTATTATGACCTTATATTACCTGCTTGTTAACTATCCTATGTTAAGGTTTCACTTCACATAATATTCGCTTTATTTTTCGTATGAGTCTTAATTTCTTATTTTTTTTGTCTTTATACTTATATAATAATTTATGTAATTTAAGTCATGATAAAAATTTAATTTATAAACATTATATCTATATTATAATAATCTATATGTTATATAAGTATGAAATGTAATACACAGTTCATGGGGATAATAAGTTTGTACGTATGCATGAACATTATTTCCATTTAATTGTTGTGTTGAAAGTAAAAAGATAAAATAAATATATGTGTACATATTTATTTCATAAATAAATGAACTTTATTATATGTTATATATCATATATATTAAAAAATCCAATCCTTAAAACATTCTCTTTTGTGTATGAATGAAAGGAATCACTTCGAGGGGGTAGGCAATCATCGTTTAGTGAGGCGGTAGTTCTCCATACATGAAAAAAGTATTTTTTTAACCATTAGATGGACGTGCGTGTAAGGGTATGATGAGCCCTTAGAATAAATAGATACTAGTATATTTATTATACTATTTTATAAAATCTTGAAATAATTAGTTTTGTGGGGCTAGATAAGTATAATAAATGAAAGGAGCTGAGAGAAGGTGTTACCTAATAATATTTTAACTCCTTTTAGTTTGTGCCAAAAGGCCTACTTGGATGTATTTTTTCCCAAAGGTAAGATTCCAGGTGTAATTTAAGGATGTTGGTAAGTGTATGGGGTAGATAATTTTAGAACCTATGAGGTTTGGGAGGTGTAAAGAAGATGGATAGGTGGTGTCCTTTTATTGGGAAGGGAAAGAAAATAGTTGGAATTTTTAAAATATGTTAGGTGTACAAACATTTTTTACCATGAAATGTAACTAAAAACCAAAAAACTCAATATTGAAAATTATATGGGCGAATGAGGTCCATAATATTTGTTTTGGAAATGTTTATAGGTCGTTTTCAGTCATATATTTATGGTTTATTACATTATTAACCTTATTTTTCTCTTAAACATTGTAATTAATTTAAATCACTTTATCTAATATGTTTGGTAAAAATATATGTTTAACTTTTTAGAAAATATAAATGATTATTATTCCAAATATTTAATAAATTTTTATAAATTATAGTCCTATTATTGGAAGAAATTAAATTAAAATTAATCTTATATTTGGGTGGACAATATGGGTTTTTAAGTAAAAACATTGAAAAGATGGCTATGTTTGTATACCCAATTTCAATGTAAAATTGATATCAATGACCTAAAATATATTAATTAATAAAAATATTATTTCATTAAACTTTAAAAACAATTTAAATTATAATTTAACCTTATAAATAAACCATTTGAAAATGTATTTTCGAATGAAAATTCATTATTTTGAACTATTCTTGAAAAAATGAAACCATGCAGAAAAATACAAAAAAAGTATCCTAATAGAATTTTTATTTGTCACCTTAATAGATTATGTTTATTTTGACATATTAAGTATATAAAAGTTCCAGTTTTTTGATTTAATATGGGTTATCCATTAAAAGATGGAAAAACTATATTCATAAAAATATATGTTTTTTGGAAAAAAATTGTGCATGTTCTTATCTTATGACTACAAAATTTATTGAATGAATATAAAAAATTATTTATTGAATATATTAAATATATATTACATTAATATAAGTCACTAAATTAATTTAATTTAAATTTTTAGGGTAAAACAGCTTTGTGACCATAAAAAGAATAATATTTCCTTTTAGATTCAATCAGTTTTCATATTCAATTTCAAGTAATTAGTAACCTATGAATTAATATTATATTGAGTAACATATATATTTTCCTAAATTATTTAATACTATTCATAATCTCTAATTTAATTACTATGCTATATGTTATTATATTATATTATCATATTGCACATAAAATATGTATGTGGTGAAGAAGAAGGCGCTGAACCCTAGTCCCCCTTCTCTCACGATGACCTAGATTTGGATGCCGCCGGACTCTGCTCTCCCCTCCCGATCGGAGGGGGAGTTTCGCACTATCTCCCATAGAGGATGAGTAGTTCATATGGTAATCTTCCCCGTTTCCTGAGAATCAATATCGTGCCAAAGGTTCCGAATCTTTTCTGAGAGGCGCCTCAACTTTCATTGCTACCGGAGGAGATTAATGGAACCTCCGATCTTTGCATACTCACAATGGTGGCCCGATTCCATCCCCAACGACCCTCAGTTGAATCCTTTGAGCGATTTGTCTCCGATTCATGGAATCTAAAGGAGCGAGTGGTCGTTGGTTTACTTGATCGATGACACTTCATGATCCGTTTTTATTCGGAGGAAGATCTGATCTATGCCTGGTCCAAGGCCCCTCGAAGATGCAACAGATCAACATTCTATCTATTTCGATGGAACTTTGATTTCCATATGCGGTGTGATCCTTCAACATTTGCGACATGGGTAAGTCTACCGGGTCTTCCACTTTCTTTCCAAAACCCCTCTATTTTGTGTGCAATTGGCAATTTGATAGGGAGGTTCTTATGCACTAATTGGCGTACTGAGGTGCTGTGTTACCCTATTTGTCTAAGGATCTGTTTCGAAGTTGATTCTGCAAGGCCGCCGGTCCGAAGCTTATGGATCACTGATGATAAGGAATTTCGATGGAGGTAGGAGGTGGTCTTTGAATCATGGATGCACTACTGTGTAGCTTGTAGCCGTTGTGGTCACTTAGAGTCGAATTGCCGTAGCGAGAGGATGAAGGGTTTCTCTCAGGAGAAGGCAATGCGTCACAGCGTTGTGGATTTTGCTGCTACCCTAGAAAGGACCTTGCACACTGATGCTGATCTGGCAGTGAAAGGGGATAAGTTGTAGCGCCCCGACCCCAGCTACCCAGAGTCGGTGCATTACTTTGTAACATTAGCATGATCACAAAAGATCATGTCTTGAAAGACCGATTAGTTTAGTAGCCTTGGAAACACTAGATACATTCATAAGTCTTACATTACATCATAAAGTGAAAAACTAATAACAAAGTCTCCATAGACCACACTCATATCCTCTTCTGACAATCCCTGCAGGTCATTCATAAAATACATCTTCACATCCTGGAAAATATTAAAACATTTAAATGGGTGAGCTCAGATGCTCAGTAAGGATAACAATATTGCGGAAGCTTTCATAAATAAACTTAAAAATTTAAGGCAATGTATAACTAAAACAAAAGCCTTTTAAACATGAACTTAAACATAATATGGCAAAAGTAAAATGAGATAATTCCATTTACTTATTCACATGGATATTCTACTGGTCGAATAATCACATGAAATATCAATAACCACTTTCATAATGATGGAATGCATAATTCCAGACATTCTGACGCATTTTGTCAAGGCCTCGGCCAAGACGTATAAAATGATTAAGGCCTCGACCAAAATCACAAATCAAATTGGGAAAGGGCCTCATCCAATTCCACGTCTAGTTGTCTCATGAGACCTACCGATGCATCGAGGAGCTATAGCGGGCTCCACCCGTCACTTGTTAAGTCCAATACATTCCTCGTATGAATAGGTTTAAACATATCATAAACCATAACATAATCGTATCACATAAAACATGCATAAAGGAAACATAACATTTCCACATTTTAATAACAAGATATCAATACAACACATTGATATAATAAAAACTCTTTCAAAACCATTTTCAATACCAAAATAAAAGAAAGTTAAAACTTTGTATTTATTTTTCATTAAAAAAATGATGTCTTGTAGAGGAAGATGAAACTCAAATAATGGTCACGGCGGTGGAGAAGTCGTTGTCGCCACATAAGTACGGAAAGAAAAACATTCCCTTTTTGTCGTTTAGTAAAACGCTTCGTATAAAAAAGATTCCTTTTGAATAAACGTAAAAGTCAAAGGGGTTTATTCAACGTATAAAAGAAAGTTGTGTATAAAACCAAATATGCCTCAATGAAAGGGGATTGAGACGAAGTCCATAAAAAGATCATTTTTAAAATAAAATAGATTTATTATGTGTATTCACAATAGGAACACATAAAGAAAGTAAAAAATACAAAATAGGACATAATAATATCATGACATAATTTGAAAGTAGGAGATTAACCCAAAGAGTGGAAGTTGGGTTAAGAAATTCCCTTACCTCGTGTCCGACTTCACTCAACCGTTATTTAACCTCCTGAATAATAAACTAGAGTTAATATCTACCTTATTAAGAATCATTTTCAATTTCATTATCCTTTTTATATCACTTATTACAATGTTATGAACATTATGTAATTATTTAAGTTAATAACGGACGTTTTGTCGATCTTTGGTACTTGAGTCAACAATAAACTTCTTATAATTACAAGTTGTTCATGTGGTTAAATATCCATTATATCCAGAATTATCTTCATGATGTAGTTATCATATATATCATATATATCCAGTATATACATTCATTCATAATATTACGTAACATTTAGAGGTAAGAAATGAAATGCACCGTTCATGGAGACGGTAAGCCGTACGTACACATGAACGCTACTTTCATTTCTATTTCATATTTAATGGAATGAAATCATAATGATATAAATGTATAATATAATTCCAGTATAATATAGCATATAATTCCATTTACTCCATCCTTTATACATCCCACATATGGTATTAACGATTCAAATAACTTTGAGGGGGCGGTAGTCTGCACTTCCTAAAATGAAAATATCGTGTTTACCCATAATGGAAATCATAAATTTATGCCATAAATGAAAAATACAGAAGCTTAAGTAAAACATAAACATATTATATATCATATGTAAATATAGTGACATCTTAATGGCCACCTTTGAAGGTGTTATATGAGTGTTGAACAATCATCGTTTCGTGAGGCAGAAATTCGCCATCCACAGAAACAGTATGTTCTTTAACCATTAGATGTAGGTGTGTGTAAGTGTAGCTAGAATCCATCTTATAATAACATCCTAGTATATTCAGGATACTGGTGTTGTTACAAAAGAAATTAATAAAAAGAGTTTAGGGGGTTGGAGAAGAAAAATAAAACAAAACAACATTAGAGAAGATATTACCTTAAAATCAGGTAACTCTTTTTGATTTGAGCCAAAGGCATCCTTGGGGAGATTTCTGCCCAACGTGAGGATTCTAGGAGTAATAGGGGGAAGTTGGGAGAGTATTTGTGCAGAGGTTTGCCGAGCCAAATGGCTTGAAAGTGTGAATGAGGTGGTTGAGATGGGGGCCTTTTATAAGAGGAGAGGAGGGGCACTCTTGGAAAGTAAGGAAATGTTACATTAGTATACAATGATTTTCGGATTCTAAAGGTCCCAAACATATATCATTCATTGCTAAGGTGATAAGGGTTCGAAATCTACCCATCCAATAGTCTTTGGAAAAGTGTATGCCTTGGATTGTACATTATCTTTTCATTTTATTAAAATCATTAAATAGTGAGGTCATCGCTGCATCATAATGATTTCAAACATAATTTAATTTATTTAATGTCTAACAATTATAAAAAAAATACTATGATGTAGGATATTTGTTTAGCTTTCCAATGACTATTTATAGTCAAAAACATTACTTGTATAACCCCATATAAAAATTGTTTTCGTAAAATAACTCATGTTTGTGTCATTTTTACTTTAACATTAAATAAAAAGTTATTTATGTCATTTCCCAACCAAAGTGGCTCCATGGGGTCCCCAAGTTGACCCATGGATTGTCTGGGTCGTCCATGACACATCCAATAAGGTTAGTACATGTTTCTAGGTCATTTCATATTATTAAAGCATTATTTTTACCTTAAACTACCCTAATTACCACTAATCGCAATTAAGAACTTAAAAGTTACTATTCATAAAAAATTATTTTAATCTCATTGAACCACATTTTACTTCTTAATGACATCCATGTATGTCGGATTTTTGAAAATTAAATCACAGAAGTGGTAATATTTCATTTAAACGAAAAATCAGTTATTTAACTACCACTTAGTGGTTTCACTATTCATCAAAAATTGAAGTTTTTCAGAACAATGCCAAAATTTCACCCTAAGCTATAATTGATATTCCGAATTCAAAAATGATGACTATTTTAAAAAATTCCAAAAATATATGTTTCATTAATTAATTTTATAATTAATTCCCACTGTCACAACAAATAGCGTGTTTTTAAGAAACAATTTATATCAAAAGATTGGCAATTGTTTATGTCCAATTTCAATGTTAAATTAATTATGATGACCACCATTGGATAAAATGGTAAAAATCAATTCTAATTATACTTTAAAACCACTAAATAGTATAATTTATCACTATAAATTATTTTGATTAAAAAAGTTGTTTTTAAGTATTTTTCACTATTCATAAAAATTTGGAAGTTCTCAGAAAAGTACAAAAAATTCAACATAGGCTAATTTCAATATTTGGAATAAAAAAATGATGTCCATTTTGAAATATAAAATTTCTATAAATTTAAAAAGTGGTTATTACTATTCATAACAACTACTTTGATTAGTTGCGGTGTGTTAGAACTCGAAGTTGCGTACAATGCAAGCTATTGCATTATTGAATGAGAAGCGTATCATGGAAGCTAGGGGTGTTACATTCGCCCCTCCTTCAATAAATTGCGTCCTCGCAATTTGAAATTTTTCTTGGAAAATAAAAGGTTGAAAATAGAAAATACCTTTGTGGAAAACCCACATCGGAAATAAGATTAATAAAATTTGGCCTTAAGAAGAGGGAAAGGGAAATGAAAAAGTCACCACCCAATTATGATCTCGATTAGGAGAACATTGGTGGCAATTAGAGACATATAATTGGAGGAAAAACGTAAATATTTGTAGGGAGTGATTGGGGTCATCAATCACAATCAACTGTCAAATTGAGGACCTCAAAGCCTTCAATCTATGTTGATTTAAAATATCATCAGTTCAACAAGACATAAGGTATTCGGATAACACATTTTTTGTTTTAATATCCCTTTACTAAAGTTTAAGAATTTATTTATTCATTGAATAAGAGATAGGTATATATATATTTATGCTTGACAATTAGAGTTTCAACCTTGAACTCATCTTTCACTCAAAAAGATAATAGAACTCAAAAATATTATACTTATCCTAATTGTATAAGGTTCAAAATGTTAACACATACCATTTAGATTAGTAAAATTATTTTGTAATAACCAGGGACCTATTTTAGGCTAGTGGTAGGAAATAAAGGCCTGTCGCACTATGGTTGTGGGTTCGATTCCTGCAGCTTTGTCCGATGCGACGGGTTATGCCCCACCCTGCAGGTTGTCCTTTTCCTAAACTATAGTATTATAATATTCCAAAAATAATCTTCAGAAATGTTTTAACCTTAAACAATACTATCCAATGTTCAACTTAATCCATTCCAACCTTTATAGTTATCAAAAATACCTCTGTCCAAACTTTCTCTAAAAGGTCTCTAAATTCCAAAATCAATTGTAACATCAGATTCCCCAAACAAAGAAAAGTTTCTCTTTTTGTCACATACTAAAAATATGATTACCTTAATCATATTAAAACCTTAATGAAATCAACATGTACTGCAGTACAATCCTTATATATATCACATTATTTTTATAACCAGAATATAATCCTTGAGTCCAAAAGCACCAATACATTAATTATTCTGCTTCAACTGTTGTAACAACATAAGATTGTCCTTGATCCCTTGGCCTTTTCTGAGGTAAGTTTCCCTGCCGCTTAGGACATTCATTTGCATAATGACCCATTTCCCTAAAATTGTAGCATTCAACATTGATATCCTCTTTCTTTCCCTTACAATCACGAGCCTGGTGACCTTTTTCTCCACATTTGTAACAAACTCCCATTCATTTTAGGCAAGTACCAAGGTGATTCTTCCCACAATTATCACATAATGGAAAATCCTTCTTTCCCTTTTTCCCTTTTTCTGTCTCTTGTTCCACCATTCTCTTATTCTCTTTCTATACTTTGTTGTCATAAGACTTAGAGAATTCCTTTTCTGTCTTGATAGCACATGAGACAATATCTTCGTATGACGAGAAGGTTTGTGAGACTAATTCTCGACAGAGAAATTGTTTTAACCCATCAAAGAAACGATCAATCTTACTTCTTGGGTTACGTATATAATCTTCTCCATGCCTCGCTAACCTTGTAAAGTTAGCCTCATACTTTGCGACATTCTCATCCTCCTTCTGCCTCAGACTCAGAAATTGCCTTTCCATATCTGCTCGATGGTCATGTGGAAAGTATTTTTCTAAGAAAAGCTCTTTGAACTCCCTCCATTCCATATTTGGTACCTCATCATCTTCCTTTGTGTTTTGAATCAATGACCACCATTGATCGGCATCTCTAGTGAGGCGGTAGACTGCCATGACAACCTTCTCCCTTTCACTACTCCCCAAGGTGTGGAATATTTTCTCTAAGGAATTTATCCATTGCTCAGCTACTATAGGATTTGTACTCCCATTGAAGTTTGGTGGTTGTTGCCTCATGAAACTGTCTAACATTGATCCTCCACATTGCGGATCAGGGTGCTCCATAAGAGTAAGGTTATTATTCATAACCTACGTGAGTTGTCACAATACGGTGAGAAGCTGATCAACACCAGTTGTATCACTAACTCCACCATAATTATCTTGAGCAGGAGGGAAATCCCTACACGGAGTGCGTGCATTGATATGGTTTCCATTCCTTCCACTAGGCGTCATTTCTAAATAATGGCATAAACTAGATTACTTTATGAATCAAAATACATAATTCCATACTTGTAAAACACTTAACATAAATTGAACTAATTATGGATATAATCCATAATCATAAAAATTTATTCTTTGAGGATGTATATACTCGTAACCCTTCATAGTGGTTTATAAAGAAAATGGGAATTATCCTAAGCATATCCCCCGGGAGTGTCGTAACCAAGAGTGCAGCAAGGCCCGTTGTCATGCACCAGTTCCCGTTCGAGTCTAGATCAAAGCGGTGTTTTTGGGTTTTACCCCTAGGTACATCTGTGGCAGAGCCGCCTCTACCTACTCGTATCCAGACATGGATGTATTGCTCGGAAAACTCATAACATTCTATAATACCAAAATTCTAGGAAGTTCTTCTATACTAATCCTCAAAGTTCATCTTAGGTCTACGTGCTCTAATCAGAGTTTGTCTAAATCTAGCTTCCAAGGTTTGTACTAAACTTCCTCTGATACCAACTGTAGCGCCCCGACCCCAGCTACCCAGAGTCGGTGCATTACTTCGTAACATTGGCATGATCAAAAAAGATCAAGTCTTGAAAGACCGATTAGTTTAGTAGCCTTGGAAACACTTGATACATTCATAAGTCTTACATTATATCATAAAGTGAAAAACTAATAACAAAGTCTCCATAGACCACACTTATATCCTCTTCTGACAATCCCTGCAGGTCATTCATAAAATACTTCTTCACATCCTGGAAAATATTAAAACATTGAAAGGGGTGAGCTCAGATGCTCAGTAAGGATAACAATATTGCGGAATCTTTCATAAATAAACATCAAAATTTAAGGCAATGTATAACTAAAACAAAAGCCTTTTAAACATGAACTTCAACATAATATGGAAAAAGTAAAATGAGATAATGCCATTTACTTATTCACATGGATATTCTACTGGTCGAATAATAACATGAAATATCAATAACCACTTTCATAATGATGGAATGCATAATGCCAGACATTCTGAAACATTTTGTCAAGGCCTCGGCCAAGATGTCTAAAATGATTAAGGCCTCGGCCAAAATCACAAATCAAATTGGGAAAGGGCCTCGGCCAATTCCACGTCTAGTTTTCTCATGAGACCTACCGATGCATCGCGGAGCTATAGTGGGCTCCACCCATCACTTGTTAAGTCCAATGCATTCCTCATATGAATAGGTTTAAACATAACATAAACCATAAAATAATCGTATCACATAAAACAAAGGAAACATAAAATTTACACATTTCAATCACAAGATATCAATACAACACATTGATATAATAAAAACGCTTTCAAAACCATTTTCAATACCAAAATAAAAGAATGTTAAAACTTTGTATTTATTTTTCATTAAAAAAAATGATGGCTTGTAGAGGAAGCCGAAACTCAAATAATGGTCACGGCGGCGGAGAAGTCATTGTCGCCGCATAAGTACGGAAAGAAAAACATTCCCTTTTTGTCGTTTAGTAAAACTGTTCATATAAAAAAGATTCCTTTTGAATAAACGTAAAAGTCAAAGGGGTTTATACACCGTATAAAAGAAAGTTGTGTATAAAACCAAATATGCCTCAATGAAAGGGGATTGAGACAAAGTCCTTAAAAAGATCATTTTTAAAATAAAATAGATCTATTATTTATATTCACTATAGGCACACATAATGAAAGTAAAAAATTCAAAATAGGACATAATAATATCATGACATAATTTGAGAGTAGGAGATTAACCCAAAGAATGGAAGTTGGGTTAAGAAATTCCCTTACCTCGTGTCCGACTTCACTCAACCGTTCTTTAACCTCCTGAATAATAAAATAGAGTTAATATCTACCTTATTAAGAACCATTTTCAATTTCATTATCCTTTTTATATCACTTATTCCAATGTTATGAACATTATGTAATTATTTAAGTTAATAACGGTCGTTTTGTCGATCTTTGGTACTTGAGTCAACAATAAACTTCTTATAATTACAAGTTGTTCATGTGGTGAAATATCCATTATATCCAGAATTATATTTATTATTTAGTTATCATATATATCATATATATCAAGTATATACATTCATTCATAATATTACGTAACATTTAGAGGTAAGAAATGAAATGCACCGTTCGTGGAGACGGTAAGCCGTACGTACGCATGAACGCTACTTTCATTTCTATTTCGAATTTAATGGAATGAAATCATAATGATATAAATGTATAATATAATCCCAGTATAATATAGCATATAATACCATTTAATCCATCCTTTATACATCCCACATATGGTATTAACGATTCAAATCACTTTGAGGGGGTGGTAGTCCGCATTTCCTAAAATGAAGATATCACGTTTACCCATAATGGAAATCATAAAGGTATGCCATAAATGAAAAATACAGAAGCTTAAGTAAACCTTAAACATATTATATATCATATTTAAATATAGTGACATCTTAATGGCCACCTTTGAAGGTGTTATATGAGTGTTGAACAATCATCGTTTCGTGAGGCAGAAATTCGCCATCCACAAAAACAGTATGTTCTTTAACCATTAGATGTAGGTGTGTGTAAGTGTAGATCGAATACTTCTTATAACAACATACTTGTATATTTAGGATACTGGTGTTGTTACAAAATAAATGAATAAAAAGAGTTTAGGGGGTTGTAGAAGAAAAATAAAACAAAACAACATTAGAGAAGACATTACCTTAAAATCGGGTAACTCTTTTTGATTTGAGCCAAAGGCATCCTTGGGTAGAGTTCTGCCCAAATTGAGGCTTCTAGGAGTAAGAGGGGGTCGTTTTTAGAGTATTTGGGCAGAGGGTGGCCGATCCAAATGGCTTATAAGTGTGAATGAGGTGGTAGAGGTGGGGGCCTTTTATAAGAGGAGAGGAGGGGCACTCTTGGAATGTAAGGAAAGTTTACATTATTATACAATTCTTTTCAGATTCTAAAGGTCCCAAACATATATCATTCATGGATATGGTGATAAGGGTTCGAAATATACCCATCAAATAGTCTTTAGACAAGTGTAAGCGTTGGATTGTACATTTTCTTTTCATTTTATTAAAATCGTTAAATAATGAGGTCATCACTGCATCATAATGATGTCATAAATAATTTAATTTATTTAATGTCTAAAAATTATAAAAAAAAAGTACTATGATGTATGAAATCTTTTTATCTTTACAATTACTATTTATAGTCAAACATCTGACTTTTATGACCCCATATAAAAATTGTTTTCTTAAAATAACTCATGTTTGTGTCATTTTTACTTTAACATTAAATAAAAAGTTATTTATGTCATTTCCCAACCAAAGTGGCTCAATGGGGTCCCCAAGTTGACACATGGCTTTTCTTGGTCGGCCATGACACATCCAATAAGGTTAGGACATGTGTCTATGTCATTTCATATTATTAAAGCATTATTTTTACCTTAAACTACCCTAATTACCACTAATTGCAATTAAGAACTTAAAAGTTACTATTCACCAAAAATTATTTTAATCTCATTGAACCACATTTTACTTCTTAATGACAACCATGTATGTTGGATTTTTGAAAATCAAATCACAGAAGTGGTAATATTTCATTTAAACAAAAAATCAGTTATTTAACTACCACTTAGTGGTTTCACTATTCATCAAAAATTGTAGTTTTTCAGAACAATGCCAAAATTTCAACCTAACCTATAATTGATATTCCGAATTCAAAAATGATGTCTATTTTAAAAAATTCGAAACATATATGTTGCATTAATTAATTTTATAATTAATTCCCGCTGTCACAACAAATAGCGTGTTTTTAAGAAACAATTTATATCAAAAGATTGACAATTGTTTATGTCCAATTTCAATGTTAAATTAATTCTAATGACCACCATTGGATAAAATGGTAAAAATAAATTCTAATTATACTTTAAAACCACTAAATAGTATAATTTATCACTATAAATTATTTTGATTAAAAAATATGTTTTTAAGTATTTGTCACTATTCATAAAAATTTGGAAGTTCTCAAAAAATTACAAAAAATTCAAAATAGGCTAATTTGAATATTAGGAATACTAAAATGAATTCCATTTTGAAATATAAAATTTCTATAAATTTAAAAAGTGGTTATTACTATTCATGACGGCTACTTTTATTAGTTGTGGTGTTTTAAAACTTGAGGTTGCGTACAATTCAAGCTATTGCATTATTGAATGAGAAGCGTATCATGGAAGCTAGGGGTGTTACATAAGTTGAGTTACAAGTCCGGTCCTATGGAGGTTATTGGTTGTGCTGAAGGTGGAGGTTCTGCCGAACAGGGCACTCGGGTGGGGGATCCCGGAGGTGTAGGTGATGTTGCATATGATCATGTGGTTCCAGTGCTTGTTCAGGGGGTGGAACGTGTTTTAATCGACAAGGCAGTGGGAGAGGGAGTATCTGTTGTTGAGGTCCCTGGATTCTCCCCTGGTATGAAGGAGTTTCAGGATGGTCAGGCGAGGGATGTGGACAATCAGGCTGTGGATGAGCAGTCGGGGAAATCTGCTTCTAGTGTGTCTCGAAATCTGACAGTTGAGCAGGTGCTTCACCGTTTGAAGTCTGATCTTGGAATCAGAAATGCTAATATAGTGGTTTCCTTGGCATGCAGTCCCTTTCCGTCAGGGAATATGGAAGACCGTGTCTAGGAGCTGGAAGATAATGCTGGACGTATGATGATTTTGGTTCCCACAGACAACAGATTTCTGGAATTGGACAATGAGGAGGCCTTGCATGAAGAGGCTAATGTGGCAAGGCAGGACATGGGTATCTTGTAGTTTACTGGCTCTCCGGTGTAGGCTGCAGCTGGTGAAGATGTCCGGAACTTGGTGGATCAGCCTCATTGTTCCAACACATCTCAAGATTGTGGTTCGTAGGGGGATTATCGAAAGGTGGATATTTTTGGAAAATGGGGTGACATCTCGGATAGTGAGAAGGAAAAATATGGTGGGATGCTCCGGCCCTCCTTCAGGAATGTTGTTTAAGGCGATAGGATGAAGGTGCATGGGATTGAAGACAAAAGCACTGGTCCACCACGTCGACGGGCGAAGAAAGATTATTCTTATCTCCCAAGACCGGTGTCCACTAGAGCCTCGATTGGGAAGGAAATCTGGGCTATGCAATCTTCGAAAGAGTTTTTATCTTTGTAGAAGTTGAATCTGAGAAGAAAATATGCAAAGGTTCATAAGTATTATGAAAACTCCGAATGAGAAACTGATAATGCAGAGGAAATAGTCCACTATGGGGATGGTGATGGGTTTGGTTTCTATGATATGTAGGTGTTTTTCTTGCAAGTTGTACCTGCTTTATGATTTATCTTTTATTAATAAATGGTCAGAGGCTTTGCCTCTGACTAAGCGTATCTAGTATATTATCATATTGTAATAACATATAATTTTTCAGTAAACCTCGGTCCTACATGTTACAAAATCCATCGAGGAAAGTAATTATTCCATGTAACAAAAGATAAACATTATGTAATATATAAGTAGATATAGTTTTTATATTGAATTTTTTGAATTATTAACTTGGTGTTTCAAATAACTCAAGAAAACATGGTGCTTTATTATAAAATAAACTATCATCAGTGTTGCATAAAATGAAAAATATAAAATAGATCTAATTATTTCAAAAATACATATTTTAAAAAATATCAAGGTGTTACATTATTCCCCTTAAAATTAATTTCCCCCTTGAAATTTTTCTAGGTTATCAAATATTTAATAGTCGAAAATATCATTCATAGAAACCCACATTGTAAAAAATTAATAATAAAACATCCCGTAATAAGGGAAGGTTAGAACCAAAATGGTTACCCAAAGTATCATATAACTGGTTTTCCACATAAGATAACATTGTTTTAGAGTGATGATTGTAAATATAGGAAAAGTGTAAATATTTATAGGGAGTGATTAATGTCTTCGATCAGAAACAAGTGAATGATCGAAGAAAATTTGGTTGTCATAAAGTCATAAATCTGTTTTGATTTAAAAGGCTATCGGTTCAACAAAATTAAGGTACTAAGACAACACATTTTCCTTTTATCACTATCCTAACATTGAGTAATCCTTCTATTGAACGAGAATATAACAAAATATAAGGAAATATAATTTCTCTTACTTTTTATGTTTTGCAGATCATAAGGCCTATAAAGGAACAAAAAGTTTAACTATTTAACTCTAACAATTCTTAAAAATTAATATAGTGGATACATTAATCTCTAAACATAGAAAGTGATGCTATTATATCATCATAAATAATTATTCATAAAAAATAATTATTTATTAACCAAGAAATATTGTAGTCCAATTGTATGAGTGAACCCCTTATTATCCTTCGATCATGCGTTCAATACCCCTAGCCTTTCCAAACATGATTGGTTGTCACATGAAATTCATGATATCATTTTCTGGAAAAATACTAATATAATTTCAAAAATAAATAAAATAGACATCCCTGAAATAAATTTTATCACTAAATATCATTCTAACCGTGGTTTTTAATAAAAATATAGTGTGTAAATGCTTCCTCCAAAGTTTAACAAAAACCTTTCATGAATGGTTAACCATATAACCCCTATAAAAAAGGAAAATCCAAAAAACTAGAAATAAATTAATGAAATCAGCATAACATTTATCCCCCATATATCATGAATTAACACTGGGGTATATTATTCCAAACATGTGAATAACCTCATCGTATGTTACCTTGAAAGTGGGTAATAACCTTAATTGCCATAAATCATTTTGCAAAACATGCATGTTTACTTATTCCAATGATTACTGGATATATTCATTAAATCCATCATGTCGTAAAATTCATCTTTGATGATATAGAATGTTTTTCCAATAATCAATTCCTAGGTAATCCATACCATCCAATATACTTATTCATATCAAACATATAATTATCTAAATATTATTATCAAAATTTTTGGAATTGATTAAGGTCTACCTTCTATGAATAAAAATATAACATTTCCATGAAATCAATTTCATGTGTCTTCATCACAATTCATATTGTCTTTTTTTATCATTAAAAACAACTTATAGTGAAAATACTTATACATTTCATGATTCATATAATATAATCATCGAATTAAAAAACATAAATACTTCATTAATCCAACTTTATTATTAACCATTACTCATAGATAATCTACTTAATCTATAATCACTCTTTCCAATAATATGAAATATTAATCATCTCATAAGGATACTTAACCTCAATCTAATCATTCTTATGATGATCAATGTAAACAATACTAGAAGAACATCACATACCTTTCAAATGTCATTTGTGGTCTCATTATCTTCAGATGTATAACCAATACTCATACTACATTCCTCATTCACATTATGAGATTTCCACATAGAAATTGATTTTCTTAATTCCCAAAAATTCCATATATGAAACATTCAATGATAACAATGTTCCATCTATTTCACTACATTGACTACAACCAAGAATCACGGGGTGATAAACACATATCATATAAGAAAGCCACATAATCATGAAAAATTGCTTATAAGAATTATAAAACATCCCACCTAACTTTTAATCAAATACAACTTAGGTTTATCCTAGATAATTCATAGTTATATTATATTAAAATACTTCATAATCATTCATTAAGAGTGTGGGAATTTTCAACACATATCCCCCAGGAGAGACAAACCGGGTGTATGGTAAGGCCTCTTGTCGTCTTCTAGATTACCCTGAGTTTGGCTCAGGACATATTGTCAGAGTTTTTATCCCTAAGAAGATATGTTTTAGAGCCACATTCACTTATATTATCCCTAAAATTTTGTATTTACTGGAAACCACTCACCCTATCCTGTACATAAATTATAGGTAATTTTTTAAAACATTAACTCATTATTATATTTATCCTTGGAGATATCCATAGACATATCCTTAAGAATATACCTAGGGATTTCACTAATGTTTTCTCATACTAGTTTCAAAAGATTGAATATACCTTTCCTTTGATATCAACAACAATAACATGTGCTTAGGATACATCGATATTACATTATTTTAGATGAATATTCAATACATTACAAAAATAAATTCCTTAGGACTATAATAGTTTTTTGTCTTTGTAAAAATGGGAAAAAAATATTCTATCCTAGTGAGAGATCTTAAATAACTCACATAATGATCTCCACCTTTAGTATTTCTAACTAAAACCTTTCATCATAACTATGGTAAAGGAATTATAATAAAGGGGTGAGCTCAGATTTTCAGTAAGGTAAATAATGAAAATGTGTAAACATAACATGAAAAAAAAGTATGGAACTTGATAATAACATTTTAAGATCATAATATGCATATTATAGATCATAAGAAATATTTTAAGTGCGTTTGATATGTATTTTAAGATAATTAAGGCAATAAGTCATGATATGCTAACATAGGAATAAACCATAGAATTATGGAATGCATACAAGAATAGAAAATCTTATGACAAGGATACCTACTAAGACCTTTAAAACATGTTAGGCTTGGGATAAGACCTATATAACAACTTTGAACTAGGGATAACAACCTGTGTACCCTCTTACATTTAGGTTGGGGCTACAACCCATGTACATTTTGGTTTTCGGGCATGGTCTACAACCTGTGTCCCCTTATACTTTTACACTTGTGATACAACCCTAGTTCTTACTTGTTTGCCGGCTTAGCTACAACCAGTATGTGATCTTACTTTTAGGCTTGGGTTACAACCCATGTAACTTTTTGTTTCTAGGATCAGACTAAAACCCTTGTACATTCTTGTTTTTGGGCTTGGTCTATAACCCATGTACCCTTTTACATTTAGGTTTGGGTTACAACCCATATTCCTTCTTATTTTTTGGTTTGGGATACAACCCATGAAACTCCTTGTTTTTAGGCTTAAGATACAACCAATGTACCCTTGGAGCTCATATATGACTTATCATTACCCAATTCATTGGATGGAGATATAGGTCCTACTCATATCATAATAAAATCATTCATAAATGTTCTACAAGATAATAGAACATTCATCATATCCTAACCGATAAAAAGGGATATGTTTTATAAATGTAAGATCATAACCCACGATTTGAAATGGGTATCAATATAATTTCATTACAACATAACCTATTAATTGAGACAGGTTTCATAATTCCTTAAAGAAATCATAACCCATGGAAAGAAGTTTGTTTCAAAATCATCAAACCAACGTAATTGAAATGTGTGTCATTATAATCAATCCATAAGAAACTATTAAAGACGGAATATGAGTGGAGAATTTGGATCATTTTCTATAAGGGAATGAGTAACATCAACATATGTTATCTTAGATTTATAATAACATCAAAGGGTATTTTGAAAACATTTCTTTTGGTAAATATCCTTTCTTCTTTGACAAACAATCTTTAAAATATAAAAAAAATTGAAAACCATTTCCATAAAGAAATATAAAATAAGTTGGAAAACCTTTAGAAATACAATTATCTAAAAATATATTTCAAATTAGTTTCTTAAAATTTATCCTTTTAAACATGAAAAAATATCTTCAATGAATTGACGATGGGTAAATCTGAATGTGTCGTCTGAAGTGAAAAAAATATTCCTTTTGCACGGTAAAAAAATCCAAAAAATAACTCTTTCAAAAAGTGAAAAGAATATTTCCATGATAAAATTGGTAAAATAAAAAAGGGTAAACATTTACTTTATTGATTTTAGGATAATATTATAATATTCTTGAAACCATTTTTAAAAAACATAGATTCCTGACCGAAGAGAGGGTAAATTCTAGAATTATCAAAAATGCATTCTTAACAATATTATCTACAAAGGAGTAGAGTTATGGTACCAATACATGTATATATCATTAATATACACAGGGGAATAAATTTATTTAATTTTCGTGACATCTGGATCATAATATTTCATCAAAAGAATAATAAAAATAAAAAATCTTGGAAAGTGATGGGATTGTCTTAATAAATTATTATAACTTGGTAACTTGGTATCATAATCACTAAATATGAAAATGAAATTAATATAAGAATAAAATATCATTAAAACAATTATTTTCATTATATAACATGTCAAATGAAAGAATATATACCTCAAAAAAATATAGGTGCATAACAAAACATGAGTCTCAAAGAATGACAATTGAGACAAAACTATTTACCGAGTTGTTTAACGTTGGAAACATAAAACAAATGAATGAAAGATCATAAAATGTATTTGTGAATACCCATAAATTTAATTATAAGATACATTTAATACAATTTTGTGCATTATATAAACCACAAAAAGGAAAGAGTGGCGAACATAGAATGTATCTCACATAAATAAAACGTGAAATGAAACCTCCTTACCTTGTGTCTTAAATCTCTTAATACTCATAAAAACCACCAGTATAATAAATATAAATTTGTTATGAATACTTTATAGAAGCAAATTATTATATCTAATACCATATGTGGTTCTATTATGACCTTGTTTTACCCATACGTTAACAATCATATGTTAAGGTTTCACTTTGGGTAATATTCTCTTTATTCATCACATGAGTCTTAATTTGTTATAATTTTGGTCCTTATACTTATAAAATGATTTTTATAATGTAAAACATGATATAAATATCTTTTATATACATTATACGTGTATTATAATAATCTCTAGGATATTTACATATTAAATGGAAAAAACCATTCATAGAGACGATAAGCTGCTAGTACGCAGTAACACCATTTCAGTTTAATTGTCGTGTTGAAAGTAAGAATGTAAAAGGAATATTTGTATACTTATATATATTTATATATCAATATTAAAAAAGATTTATTATATCATATAAATCATATATATTCATTAAATCTACCCTTAATACATTCTATGTCTTGTATAAACAAATCACATCGCTTTGAGAGAGATATTGCCCTCACTTTCTCAAACAAAATTATCGTATTAACACAAAATAAAAAGTAAAAAAAAGATATGTGTTGTAAAAGTAATACAGAAGATTAAATAAATATTAAATATAATATATATAATATATGAACATAGTATTCATCATAATTTCCACCATTATAGGCGGTAATGGAAAAAATGAACATTCATTGTTTATAATGTGGTAGTTCATTTTACACATAAACAGTATGTTTGTTACCCATTAGATGGAGGTGTGTGTAGTATTAGGTTGAACCCAGAGCATGAAAACTAACTAGTTTATTTATAATAACTATTTTACTAAAAAATCATTGAATAAATATATTGGAGGGGTGGGGAAAGAAAATAAAATAAAGGTTCCTGAGAGATGGAGTTACCTCCTAATCAGGTAACTCTTTCTGGTTTGTGCCAAAAGGCTTACTTGGAAGTATTTTTTCTCAAAGGTAGGATTAAAGGAGGGTGGAAGTATTTTGGGAAGTGTATTGGGTAGATATTTTCTGAACCTAAGTGGTTTGATATGTGTTATGAAGATGGACAGTTGGTTCTCGTTAATAAGGAAGGATAAGGACACACTCAGCATTTGGAAGACATGTTTGGTGTACCAATGTTTTTAATTTAAAAAGTTAAAAAACCAAAAAAAAATAATGGATGGATAATTTCCGAATAATGTCCATCTAATGGATTTTGGACAAGTTCCTAGGTCCTTTTGGGCATTACACTTAATGTTTAGTACTTTATTAACCTAATTTTTCTCTTAAATGTCGTAATTATTTTTAATCACTTTCACTTCTATTTATAGTAAAATAATAATTTGAACATATTAGAAATTAAAATTTATTCTAATTCCAAATATGGAATCCATTTCTCCAAGTTACTGTTAAATAATTGTTAGATATTAATTTAAAATTAATCTCATATTTTGGAATATAGTAAGGTTTTTAATGTAAAAACATTCAAAAGTTTGCTTAGTTTTTATACCTAGTTTCAAAGATAAATTTTTCTTAGTAACCTATATTATATTATTTGATTAAAATATTATAAAATTAATCTATGAAACAAATTTAAAATATAATTTTACTTCATAAATAATTTATAAGAAAAATAATTTTTGAATTAAAATTCATTGTTTCTAACTATTCATTAAAAATTAAAACCTTGCTGAAAAATATAAAAAAATATCCCACAGAAATTTTAAAATTTCAATTATAAAGATGTAGTTTATTTTAAAATATTATATATATAAAATTTCCAATATCTACTTTGAAAATGGTCTCTGCATTAAAGGTTGGTAAAACTACATTTATTAAAATATATGTTTTTAGCATAAAATTGGGATATTTCTTATCCTATGTCTATAAAATCTATTGAATTAATATAAAAAATATTTTATTGAATATTTAAAATATATATTAAATTAATATCACTCACTAATTGTATTTAACAAAATTTATTAGGGTAAAATATCTTTTTGACCATAAAAAATAATATTTTCTTATATATTCAATTGGCTTTCATATTCATTTATAATTAATTAGTTACCTATGAATTAATATTACATAGTTTTAACCATATATTTTATTAATTATTTTTAATAATTTTAATATCCTTTAATTTATTGTCTAGTTTATATCTTATTATATTAAATAATTATATTTTTATAATATATTACTGTTCGGTAAACCTCTGTCTTGCGTGTTACGCAATCCATTGATAAAATTCATTGTTGCGTGTAACAAAATCTAACATAAGTGTCTCTGTAACATCCTAGGTAAATAAAGAATATCAAATTTTCTTTATTTATTAATATTTTTGAATTAAATATTAATTTTTCTTTAAATTGGATTCTTTGACTGATAGCGTACTCAACATGCAACAACAAGTTTCTTTAAAATATTATGTTTCACACAACGTTGAGTTATACCAAAAATATTATTTTAATATTAATTTTTTAAATAGTAGTTAACACATAGCTGTTGTATTGGAAATAATAAACATAGATTACTAAAATATTATTATATATGTATCTTAAATGTCTTTACATTTATCTAATAAAAGTTTCGTGGAATAAAATGAGAATGAATCCGATTTTAAGCATAAATACTCTAATAATTTTTAAAAGGTAGTTTTAAAGTATTTTGATGGAGAACCCCATTTAAATCTAGTTTTTGCCATTTTTATGTGTTTAATTTTATAAAATAAACTTTTTCTTTAGAAGAAGTATATCAAAATTTAGTTTGGGTAAATTTTTGGTATTTTTCTGATAAAGTTCATTTTTAAATGAATAGTAGAAAATACGGCATTTTATTTCAATACCAACTTTTTATCTGATTTATTTATATGGATAGATTATCTTTTTAAATTGTTTTTATGTTTAATTGCACAACAGTTTAACCATTTAATCCAGTGTTTGTCATTGGAAGTAATTTCACTTCGAAATTGGACATAAACATATGTAATTTTTTGTAGTTTTTACTTCTTAAAAACACACTTTCTAGTTTTGCCAATGGAAATTAATTTTAAATTAATTAATAAAACATATAGTTTTTTATTTTTATATAATAGACATCATTTTTGAATTCAGAGTATCAAAATTATCTTTGGCTGAATTTTTGGTATTTTTCTAAAGACATTAATTTTTTTATGAATAGTGAAAAACACTACATAGTTTTTAAAAACCAATTTTTTCCTTTAAATGAAATTTTACCACTTCTGTGAATTAAATTTCTAAAATCTGACACACATAGTTTTCATTGGTAAGTAAAATGTGGTTCAATGGGATGATAATAATTTTTGGTCAACATTAGCTTTTGATTTCTATTTATCATGGTTAAAGGTAAATAGGGTAATTCTAGGTAAAATTAATATTAAAATAATAAAAAGTTTCCTTAACACCTGTCTTAATCTTATTGGATATGTCATGGCCAACCAATAAAATCTTTGGGTGAAACCTTTTTCCTTTGATATCCATTTGGTTAATATAATGACATTAATAACTTTTTATTTAAAGTAAAAATAAAGATATCATAAACATGTATTGTTTTTCTAAAACTATTTTAATGTGAGGTTATATAATAGGTAAATTTACTATAAATATTAATTAGAAATATAAAGAGATTTCTTACATCATGTTAGTTTATTTATAATTTTTATACATCAAATAAATAAATTTACTTGTGACACAATGATGATGTAATGATTACCTCATTAATGAATGTTTTAAGTAAATGACATTATAAATATTAAAATAAATTTATTTTGAAACATTTTATGCCATAAAAAAACTATAGAGTTGAGGATTACTTGTTATATTTTAATTAATGAAGGTTTTTTGAAAGACTCATGTTGGTTTAGAATTTTTAAAAAGTCATGATATGAATAGTATAAAAGTTGACATAACTGGGTTTTTTAAATTAATTAATTTTTACATTAAACGATACAATAGCCCTAAAAATCTAATATTCGGGAAATTGACATAGATAAGATTTAATATTTCATTAATGAACTAGTTTTTGTTATATTGTCATTTCATTGTAACTATATTAACTATTTAGAGTGAATACACAAGAAGACATGGTAAGAGTCAAATTAGGTAACTAAGGGTTAAAGCTAAATGATAAGTTTAAATTTGAAAACAAAAACATTTATAAAACTTATAGGTTGAGAGGATTTAGAATAATAGTCATCTTAACTTATAATTTAATAAGTTTGGGACCTTTTGAAACCGAAATTTAGTTTATAATAAAATAATATTTTCAAACATTCCTAAAGAGCCCTTCCCCCCCTTTATAAAAACCCATCACCTCTATCCCATTACTGACACCTCTCAAGCCCCTTGTCTTGCCCAACATCTACCCAAATAACCTCCCAATATCCCAATATTCCTACTATAAGCCTTTACCTTGGAAGAAGGTAATTCAAGAAATCCTTTTGGTTCAAACCAAAGTGAGTTACCCGATTTAAAGGCAACGTCTCCTCTCAAGTTATTTTCTTTTATTTTTCTTCCCTATTACCTATTTTATTATTAGTATTTTATTAAATAATAAAACCATTATCCTCAATATACTAGGTTTTTTTTTATGGTATGTATTCATACTACACTTACACATACCTCCATCTAATGGATTTAGAACATACTATTTCTGTGTATGGTGAACTGCTTCCTCACGAAACAATGATTGTTTGATATTCACTTACCACCCCTCATGTGGCCATTATGATGAAACTGTAATTATATATGATACATATGATATTTATTATATCTCTATGATTCTGTAATTATATTTTATAACATAACTTTATTCTTCTCTTGTTGTATATATATACGTTAATTTCATTTGAGGAAATACGGACTACAACACCCTCAAGGTTATATGACTCTTTCATAACATACATGAAACGTATAAAATATGGAATTAATGAAATTATGTAACATATATAACATATATATTATAACAAACTATTAATATACCTATGTATAATTTTATTTTCATTCCTTTAAATATATGAAAAATTAAATGGAAGTAGCGTTCATGTGTACGTATGACTTACCGTCTCCTTGAACGATGAATTTCAGTTTCATATATCCAAATGATATGAAATCTTATAAATAAATAAATATATATATATATTGGATATATATTGTATATGTGATATATAAATCATGAATATCATTCTAGAGAAAATGTATTTCCGACCACACAGATAATTTTTAATTATAACCAGTTTATTTTTGACTCATGTTCCGAACATCTACAAAATATTCAATATGAACACAAATAATTAACTAATTGTTGCATCAATGTAATAAGTTACATAAAACGAATAATAAACTTTAAAATTTTTATTAATAAATTATAAATTAACGTAATTTTATTATTAATAAAATTAAAGAATGAACGAGTCAAGTTTGACATGAGGTAAGGGGTTTTCATCTAACATTTTATTCCCGTGATATTCATGGTATATTTTCCACTATTTACTTTTGTGTGGTGTATGTTATACCCATTATTAAATTAATTGTGTAATATAATTTAATTTATGGGTATTTACATCTTCACAGTATGATCCTTCTTTCATGTGGTGTATGCTTCGTATGTTACCGAATCAGTAAGGGAACCTTTCAATCATCTCTCATAATCAAAGACTTATTTTATGTTATATCTTATAAATATACATTTTCCTATGTTGGGATATGTTCTTATATATCCTTATTAGTGTAAATTTAATCTCCATTTGATTAGAAACACTTTTCTCTCTCATCAAATTATTTTCCGAATTTTAAAGTGACGTTGTTAGGTTTTCGAATTTCTGTAAGAGAACTTCTTAATCCAATTTCAATTCTTTTGGTAAAACTTATAATTCTTGATTATGTCATGATATGAATATGTGTGAATGAAATAGTATTTTTTTATACTTATTATCCACTTATATTGGGTGTATTCTTATTTGTATCACATAATTATGTCCTTGATTTCTCCTTAATCTAAGGATATGATATTTGTAAGGGACTTTGTCTCAATATCCTTTTATTAAATCATGTTTTGATAATATACACCTCTTTATTATAAACGGTGTGTAAAAAACCCTTTGAATTTTACTTTAATTCAAAGGGATTTTTTTACGAAGTGTTTTAATAAACAACAAAAGAAATGTTTTTTAATTTCTGTAGTGACAATGACCTATCCACCATCGTAATCATTATTTGGATTCCTCTATAAACTTTAAGGATTGTTAAAATGAAAAAGAAACACCTTATTGTGTTTTTGGGTGTTTTGGTATTGAAAATGGTTTTTGAAATGGATTTATTATTTCAATATCTATGATATTATATCTTGTGCTTTCAAATGAAACGTTATTAGTGAAATTTTTATATTTGTAATATTTTTTGTGTTATGATTTTATAATGTTACATGGATATTTGATAGGTGGTTACGTGATAAAACAATTGATGGGTGGTGCTGTGATAAAATAGGATGGGTGGTTACATTATAACCTCCAATTCATTGGGTGTGGAAGTTGTTTGTATGGCTATTCCATTTAGTGATAAGTGTGGAATTCGACCGTATGGTTATTCCATTTAAGTATATTTATGTCCCAAGTTATCTTTATATGTTATGTTTGATTTGTGTGGATTTTATGGAAATATTTTGGTTACAAAAGGGTAAGAAATGATATTTTATTCATTGAAGCATATTTACTAATTCATAAAGGTGAAAATTATTACTTATGATAATGTATTAATGGTTTATTGGTTGTTTTGAAAAACTAATAGTTTTCCTTCTTTGTGTATCCCTTACTGAGATTTTTAAGCTCATCCCATGATTTTGAAATGTTTTTCATAGGACTTAAAGTTGATTAGGGCCAAGTATGGGATCACAGAAAATTTGTGATGATTAAAACATGTGACTAAACATGTTTCTTTTTTTTAAGAATTTTTCTTTTATGAAAAAATGGGTACTGAGAAGAAGTGTCTAAATGTAATATTAAAATTGTTATGTATAAGTTATGCCCTAATTCACTAAAGCTCTAAACCTGAAAATACCCTCAATGTGAATTATTAACATAATTCAAGATTATGTAATGTTTTAGGCTGGGGATTTAAAGTTGGTATCATAGGTCGGTTTAGACAACGTTAGGGATTATGAATTTCTGTTACACACATGGTTAGTCTCTATATCTAATATTTATGTTAAATATTTATTTCAAAACATCTTCAGATCAAGGAAAATATATTACAAATGGAAGGAGGAGGATTTGAAATGACATTTCTATCTCTTCCTGATAACTTTCTTGCTATAATTATTTGCAAAGTCATGTCCAGAAGATTCTGAAACATTTTCTAACATACAAATCACTTTCAAGCAATTGTTTGAGACATCAAACACCTCTGTTATACCTCGATACCATCATGGATCATGTGTTGTATTTTATCAAATCATATTTTTTTCAATATTATCATATTTTCATGAAAGGTAAATATCATCAAGGCATTTTAAAATATTTTACCATATCCTAATATTTTGAAGCATATTATGATTTTGAAAATGGTACTGAAGAAGGAGACCCTTGTGAAACAAATTTATATTTTCATTTAAATTATATTTTTTTGCACAAAATTTTGGTATTTTAAAAGGATTATTGATTGAAAGATTAAACTCAAACTCATTTCAACTATTTTATAAAAATAATGTTTTATTAGTTGTTTTGAAATTATATGTCATACGTGATTATTTTTCAAAACAATTTTTATGTGAACAACCATATGACCCAAGTTGTACGAGGTGTATTTGGATAAAGGAATAAAATTAATTTAAAGGATATCTAGATCATTATTTCAATGAATGTACCATATATCTACATAAACAAGATGACAATGAAACCATGTAGACACCATGATCATGGTACGATGTTCAATCTTTGTGAATAGTATTATTTTATCCTACAGAGGTGAAATAAAAAAATGAAAATATATATAAGACTTCTCGAATTAAGATGTTGAGGTATTAATATGTTGTGATGAAAATGATATGTATAAGAAAACCATTGTACTTAAAACATGTTATGCTTATCTTGAGTTTTATAAAATGAAAACCCATAAGATGGATGAAAACCCGTCGAGTTTGGCAGGGCTGTAGGAATTGAACCCACAACCAATGGGTGATAAGGGCACATTGTTTACCAGTGACCTATGTGAAGTCCCTGGTTATTATGACTAATTATTTTCAGTAAAATGATATTATGGATAAAGAATAATATTATTTTTGGAACCTAAGTTTTATTAAATTGATATCAATAGTATTGGAAAATGATTTGGTGATTAAGCGATAAAGGTTATTCTGGAAGATGTTTCCTCTTTTGGGAACACTATATTCTTACGGAAAATATAATACTATGGGATTTAATTTGTTGAGTAATGGTTGAAATTTTATTTTGGAAGAATCTATATTTTTATTATGGATATATGTTGATTTGGGTTATTTATGGAAATCAAAAACCTATCATAGAGAATTTGTGATTAGGTTTATTACACTTCAGTTTAAGACTTTAAGACTAGTTGCTGTTATTTGGAGATAAATTTTAAGATTTACTATGTAATACTGTGATTAAATCCTTCTGAATTTTGGGTTTCAAACATAGTTTGGATTATATTAAAGAATTTCAAGGACAATTGTGTATTGAATGGTCTTTGTTGAACTTTTGGTATTTTTTGTTTATTTTTGGAGGTTAAAGTAGTATTCCATTTTATAAGGGATTATCCTTTTGGGGATTATTTGATCTTTTAATAACAATTTTTTTTATGTTTAATATCTAAAGACATGAGAAATATAAATTTAATCTTTTGTGGATTATTTTATTCTCTAGAAGTTTATTTTAGAACTTTATGTGTGATCATGTCATCATGAATACTCATCATTTGGAGAAAATATGATTTTATGGTAGAAATTTATTAAAGGATGAAACTCTACATGAAATTAAAGTATATGTTCTTATGTTATTAGTCAATATCAAAAAAAAATCGCTGACTTTATGAAATTGAAAATAAAACAAAAACACTTTTTCTGTTTACTTTTCCTACTGGGAAACAAAATACCACTTAACCTCTCACAAGTTTGTGGCTTTCTGGTGGTTAACTTTCTCCTGATCATTTTATCTGTCACTTTCCATCAAAACATGAATCTTTGTTTCTCCTCTATATCCATATTTTCATGGAATCCTAGTATGGGTTATCTTTGGTGACTTTTTTATTTATCTTTATTTCATTTAATGTTATAGTTTTATTGAATCCTTTTTCAATGTGAGACTTTTAATGATGTTTCATAGCCAAATTTTAAAATTCTGTGGATGTGATTCCCAAAAGGGGGGAAGGATACAACATTCTAGGTAAATAAAGAATATAAAATTTTCATATTTATTATTATTTTTGAATTAAAAAGTATTTTTTCTTTAAAATGGATGCTATATCCTATAGCATACTAAACATTCAATATCTAGTTTCCTTGAAATCTTAAGTTGCACAAAACATTGAGTTATACTGAATAGTAATAATATAATATAATTATTTTAAAAGGTAGTTTATTTTATAGTCATTTTATTGGTGGTAATGGATAGGTATTAATAAAATATTATTTTAAATGTTTATTAAATGTCTTTACATTTATCAAATAAATGTTTAGAGGCTTAAAATGAGAATGAATCTGATTTTAATCATAAATACTCTAATATTTTTTAAAATATAGTTTTACCACCTTTTTATGGAGAACCCCATTTAAATATAGTTTTTTCAACTTTTAGATGTTTATTTGATGAAATAAAATTATTTTCTAGAAGTGGGATATCAAAATTTACTTTCTGTAAATTTTTGGTATTTTTCTGATAAAGTTATGTTCTTAAGGAATAGTGAAAAATTCTGCATTTTATGTCAAAAATGTTTTTTCATCTGATTTATTTAAATTTTTATATTATCTACTCATATGATTATAAAGTGTAATTGGATTATATTTTTACCATTTAATCCAATGTTGGTCATTGGATGTTATTTCACTTTGAAATTGGACATAAACACATGTCAATCTTTTTGTAGTTTTAACTTCTTAAAAACATGCTTTCTAGTTTTGACAATTAAAATTAATTTTAAATTAATTAATAAAACTTATATGTTTTGAAGATGGTAAAATATACATAATTTTTTAATTCAGAATATCAGAATTATCTTTGGGTGAATTTTTGATATTTTTCTGAAAAGGTTCAATTTTTTATGAATAGTGAAAAACACTGCATAGTAGTTAAAACCTAAATTTTTCATTTGAAAGAAATTTTACCACTTCTATGAATTGAATTTCAAAAATACAATATACAAGTTTTTTTCAGTAAGTAAAATTTGGTTCAATGGGATGAAAATAATTTTTGGAGAATAGTAACTTTTGATTTTTATTTACTACGGTTAAAGATTAATAGGGTAATTCAAGGTAAAATTAATATTATAATAACAAAAAATTACCTCAATGCCAGTCTTAACCATTTTAGATGAGTCATGGATGACCAATACAGTCCTTGGGTGAGATGTTTTTCCTTTGAAAGTCATTTGGTTAATTTAATTACTATAATAACATTTTATTTAAAGTAAAAATAAAAATATTATAAACTTCTATAGTTTTGCTAAAAGAATTTTATTGTGCGGTTATATAATTGATATTTTTAACTATAAATAGTCATTATAAATATAAAAATATTTCATACATCAAGGTATTTTATTTATAATTTTTTGACATCATATAAATAAATTTACGTATGACACAATGATGACGTAATGATTACCTCATTAATGAATGTTTTAAATAAATGAGATTATAAATATTAAAATTAATTTATTTTAAACATTTTATGCCATCAAAAAATTTTAGAGATGATTATGAATTTTTATATTTGAAATAATTACTATTTTTTGAAATAATTATGTAGGTTTGAAATTTTTAAAAAGTTGTGATCTGAATAGTATATAAATTGACATAAATAAGTTTTTAAATCAATTAATATTTTATTAAATGAAAAAATAGTCTTAAAAATATAATATTAGTCCAAATGAATTATATGAGAATGAAATGTTGAGAAATGAACCACTTTTATTTTTATTGGAATTTTATGGTAACTATGTTAACAATATAGAGTGAATACACAAGAAGAGATAATAAGAGTTAAATTATTTAACTAAGGGTTGAAGATAAATGATAAGGTAAAATTTGAAACCAAAACATTTATTAAACCAATTGGTTGAAAGTATTTATAATAATAGTCATCTTATCTTATAAGTTAATATGTTTGGAACCTTTTGAAACCGAAATTTTGTATATAATAAAATAATATTTTCAAACATTCTTAAAGAGCCCCTCACCCCTTATAAAAATTCATCACCTCTAACCCATTACTAAAACCTCTCAAGCCCAATGTATTATTCAAACTCTACCCAAATAAGCTTCAAAGATCCCTCCCTTCCTCATATAATCCTTTACCTAAGAATAAGGCATTTCAAGAAATCCTTTTGGTTCAAACCAATGGGAATTACCCGATTTAAAGGTAACATCTCCTCTCAAGTTCTTTTTTTATTTTCCTTCCCCACTAGCTATTGAATTATAATTATTTGATTACATAAAAAAACAGTATCATTAATATACTAGTTTTTGTATGAGAAGGATTTAAACTACACTTACACCCACCTCCATCTAATGGATTTAGAACATACTGTTTCTTTGTACGGTGAATTGTTTCTTCACAAAACGATGATTGATCGATTTTCCCCTACCACATCTCATGGTGGCCATTATGATTGATATGTAATTATATATGATATATACGATATATATTATATTTATTATATTTATATTATTCTTTAATTATCTTTTATAACACACCATTATGATTTTCAGGTTGTATATATATGTTAATTTCATTGGAGGCAGTGCGAACTATCGCCCTCTCAAAGCGATATGACTCTTTCATATGAGACATGGAACATAAAAAGTATGTAATTTATGATCTTATGAAACATATATAACATTTATATTATACTGAAAGAAAATATACCTATTTATCATCATTCCATAAAAAATGGAAAAAATGAAATTGAAGTAGCGTTCTGGCCTATGTACGCCTTTCCGTCTCCATGAACGGTGCATTTCATTACCATATATCCAAATGATATAGACTTTTATAAATACATATTTATACTATAAATATATGATATATATGATATATTAATCATTAATATCATTATGCAGATAATGTACTTCCAACCACATGGACAATTTGTAATTATAACAAGTTCATTTTTTACTCAAGTTCCGAACATCCACAAAATGTCTGATATGAATGAAAATAATTAACTATTTGTTACATAAAGTTAATAAGTGACATAAAAATTATAAAAAACTTAAAAAAATTTCTTAAACATGTATCAATTAGCATAAGTTTATTATATAGTAAAGTAATGAACGAACGAGTCAAGTCATACACGCGGTAAAGGGTTTTCATCTAACTTTTTATTCCCCTGATATTTATGAAATATTTCACAAAATTTCCTTTTGTGTTGTGTATTTACTACCCATTATTGTATTAATTCTGTAATATTATTTAATTTATTGTTATTTAAATATTCACTGTATGATTCTTCTTTCAGGTGGTGTATGTTTTGTAAGTTACCAAATCGGTAAAGGGACCTTTCACAGTCCTCTTCTAATTAAATACTTCTTTTATGTTATATATTATAAATTTACATTTTATTATTTTGGGATATGTTCTTATATATACTTATTTATATAAATTTTATTTCCATGTGATGAGATACCATTTTATCTCTTATCAACTAATTTTCTGAATTTTAAAGCGATATCCTTAGGTTGTCGAGTTTCTGTAAGAGAACTTCTTAACCCAATTTCAATTATTTGGGATAAACTTATACTTCTTAATTATGTCATTCTATGAATATGTTTGAATGAAATCTTATGGTTGTGCACTTAATATCCACTTATATTGGGTGAATTCTTATATTTCACACATAATTATGTCATTAATTTTTCCTTAATCTATGGATATGATCTTTGTAAGGGACTTTGTATCAATCTCCTTTTATTGAGAAATGTTTTGATAATATAAACCACATTATTCTACAGAGTTTATAATAAAACCCTTTGAATTTTACATTCATTCAAAGGGAATATTTTTAAATTAAGTGTTTTTACTAAATGAAAAAAGAAATGTTTTTACGTATGAAGAGACAATGACCTCTCTGCCACCGTAATCATGATTTGGATTCCCCTATAAGACTTAATATTTTTTAAATGAAAAAGAAACCCATTATTTTGTTTTTTTGTGTTTTGGTATTTAAAATGGTTTTTAAATGGATTGATTATTTCAATATCTTGATATTATTTCTTGTGATTTCAATGAAATTTTTTTAGTGAAATATTTATATTTTAAATATTTTATGAGTTAAGATTTTATAATGGTACATTGACATTTGATGGGTGGTTACCTGATAAACTAAATGATGGGTGGTGCCGTGATAAACCAGGATGGGCGGTTACGTCAGAACCTCCAATGAATTGGGTATGAAAGTCGGTCATAGGGCTATTCCATTTAGGGATATGTGCGGAAGTCGACCGTATGGTTATTAATTTTAAGTATGTTTATATCCCAAGTTACTTTTTTATGTTATATGTTCTTTATATGGGTTTTATGGAAATATTTTGGTTACAAATGGGTAAGAAATGAGCTTTTTATTCAGTGAAGAGTATTAACTACTTCATAAAGCTGAAGAGTATTACTTATGATAATGTATTCATGGTTTATTGGCTATTTTGAAAAACTAAAATTTTTTCTTCACTTTGTATCCATTATTGATATTTTTATGCTAATCCCATGTTTTTGAAATATTTTTCCCTGGACTTAAAGTGGATTAGGGTTATGGATGGGATCATGGAAAAGTCGTGATGATTAAAACATTGGACTAATCATGTTTCATTTATTTTAGGAGTTTTTTATTTTCTGAAATAAACAGATACTGAGTATAAGTGTCTACATGTAATATTCAAATTGTTATGTATAAGTTATGGCCTAATTCTCTATGTCACTAAACATGAAAATATCCCCAATGTGAATTATTAACTTAATTCAAGATTATGTATTGTTTAAGGTTGGGGCCATATAGTTTATATAAGGGACACTAATTTTTGTGTTGCATTTTCTGCATTATTAATTTTCTGTTTCATATAATGCAAGTCAAAATAGATTATTATTATTAAAAAATAAATTATCTTTAGTGTTGCATAAAATGAAAACTATAAAAAAGATTAAATTAATTAAAAAATATTTCACAAAATCATGGAGTGCTACAAGAAAATAAAGAGTTTCCTTATCCTCTATTCATTTATGATATATCAATTTATTAGTACAATGTTTCCATTATTTTTTAATTAAGATAATTACAAAAATGTCTTTTACAAAATTTGATCATATTTATATCTTTGGTCTAGATTTATTTTATTTCGAAAAACATATTTTAAAAAAAATGTGTTGAAATGATCCTTGAATAATATTTTTATTGAAAACTTATTTTAAATTATTTTATTATTTTCAAAGATTCCTTTAATATATTTCAATGTTATTTTCAAAGAAAAAGTTTTTCATGAACGTTTTGGGTTCATGGAAATTTTTAAACGTTTGAAATCATTCTTTATATGTTTTAGAAAAAATTATTTCCAAAATGATATCAAAGATTTATTTATAAGTTTTCAAGATTTGGTTTTCAAAAAATTTTATATTTTAAAATGAAATACTTTTCAAATATTAAATGATATTTTTCTCAATAGATGTTTACAAATTATATTTCAAAATTTTTTCTATCTAAAATGACATCCTTTGAGGTTACTCATGTATTTCTAGGAAATGATATAAAAATTCCAGTCATATTATTTATATTAATGGTTTATTCTTGAATTTCATGATGTTTATAAAACCTTTTTTTACCATGAGTTATATTCTTTTGAAAACCTGCTTCGTTTCATAGGTTATTATTTCCTGAAGTTAATATGAAACTTATAAGTTTTCAATGTTTATGATTTGATGAAACTGTAATGATACCCAACTCACTTCATGGGTTATGATTTTATGTTTATAATACCTATGTCTTATTATGGGTCATGATATTGTGAATGTTTTATTTTGTGTCATGTGTATGAATGATTATATTATGAGATAGGTGGGACCTAAATCTCTCTCCAATGCATTGGGTAACAATAGAGGACTCCTAAGTATATGTTTCACGTGTGAAACTGATTTCATGTTCATAATGTATATTTGAACCTGATTATATGTTCATGATGTTATACATGGACCTGGTTGAATGTACAGAATATTATGCATGAACCTAATTATATGTTAACAAATTCATGAGTTATCCTTATTATGTGTTCAAAATATTATGCATGGACCTCGTTTAGATCCATATGTTTATACATTAAACTGATTACGTGCTTACAATGTTATGTGTGAACATGATTACATGTAAAAAAAATTAGGCTTTTTCCATGTTTCATTTCCATAAGGTTATTTGTGAACCTAATTACATGTTCAAAATGTTATGCATAGACCTGGTTTCTTGTGCATAAATTGATTTAGGGGCCAGATTTCATGTCATTGACTTAATGAGTGAACATGTTTAAATTTATAAATGTTCAATCCTTCACAAAAAATGTGCATGCCACAAATTCCCTGTCTTATTAATATGTTATTCATTCATGAATTTTGCTCTTAATTCCCTTATGATCCATGTCATATGAACTAAAAATCCTTATTATGAGCTCTATTATACAAGGTATAATCGTAAAATGTTATGTGCAAGTTTCATACACTTTTGTTTATATTTTTTGTACACATTGCCTTCATTTACCGTTACTGAGCATCTGAGCTCACCCTTTTTTATGTTTTCTTTCCCTGAGTTATGAATAATGGTTTTAGGTAGATGTTATAATGGTGAATATCATTATGGGAGTTGTTAAAGGACATTCATAAATATATATGATTTTATATCCATGTTTCCAATGACGCTAAACTATTATGGTCCTCACACATGTATTTGATAATGTACTGATTATTCATCTAAAATGATATAATATCCATTGGTGCTAATCCTGGATCACTATATGTATCAACACAAAATCAAAACCATCAATTTTCATGCACCAAAAATCCTTTACAACCATGGATCTGCACCATAAATTATGTTACTCCATTATATCATGTCCCTTAATACCACCTAACATAGTTTCAATACCTTTTGACCACATATTCTTTCTTTCAATTCTTTAGACCATTTATTTACGAATTGGAATACCTTATAGTGTGATCACTTATTAAACAAATTTAACATGATATGAAGTTTCAAACCACCTTCATAAGAGATACATCATGATGTGGTCAAAATTTGATACATGATTTTTTCTATATTTTTATTAAAGGAATTAGAATGACAAAATTACCAAAATAGCCTTAGGCTGGACTTCCCAATTTCATTGGTGAACTTTACAATATCTAGAGGCTGTCATAAATGATGGGTTTTAAAAAAAAGGTAGGTTTTTTATTAACAATATGGGAATAGAAATAATGAAATGGTATACTTAATTTACAACATTATCACTTGGATTAATGAATATATAGAAATAAATGTTTTAATACACCAATGAGGTACTAATACATAAATTTACACGTGATTATATAAATTGAATAGCTATATGATACAAGGAATAAAAATTAATCCAACCAAATGAATACATAAAATCTAAAAAATTACAATAAATAGAACAAATAAGAAATTCACATGAACATCAAACCAAATGGATAACTAAGGATCCTCAATGTTGGTTTACCATGAATAAATCATTGGATAAAAATGAAATTGAACACATTTTTTCCCACTCAATATATTAATTACTAACTCTAAGAGAGTCTACCCATGATTTAAAATTTTATTTTAACTAAAACCTAGAATTATAAAAACACTACACATCTAACAAAGTACTAAAAATGATATAGACAACGACACATGTACATATGGAATCCTGGGAAGGTATCAGAGTATACATTAATAAAATTGTTCCATAAATAATCCTCCAATAAACATTGATGAAACATATATATTAATGTTAATATCTATAAATTTACATAAGGATAAACAATATTGTTTCATATATTAACGACTAACAAGACATAGAAATGAAAACATCATGTACCAATAGATGATTCATAGATCACAATAGATAACTCCATATACCGACATGATCTATATTAAAACTATCTTCTTTTGGGCATTACCTAGAATCTATGTCATATCTATAGGTAGTGTTATCACACAATTAATCCCATTCTAGCTAGGGGTGGGGTATTTTTAAATACCATCCCACCCAGGTTCACTTAAAATTATAGGTTTATAACTCTTCCCATTAAAAGGAGAAGGTATATAGTAAGTAAGGTCTAATTACCGTCCTACGGAATGGTATAAGGGGTATACTCTTCCAGATAACAAAAACCTATCTCATTTAATTTATATTTACATCAAGTGTCTGATAACATTATACACTAGTTTTTATTAATAATAATAATAATAATATTTTTATATATTCCATATTCTACCATAATCACAACATACTATGGAATTATGGTGATCAATATATATGTTACGTGTAAAAATCAACAAAGTTATCAACATAAAATAGTTAAAATTATTCTCAATTATGTTCATGTTACCAAATTATTATTGATCGATTTTGATGTAAATATAAAAAATAATGATTACCCAAATTTAAAAAAAAATCGTGTGCCCAAAAAATTATAAAAGTGTGATAACAAAGAACACATAAGCACTATGCCTCAAAAATTATTCACAAAATTAATGAAAAACAATATTTGAATTAATAATTTATGCTTTTATTGTCCTCCTCACCAAACATGGTACTATGTTAAAATAAGAAGTATTTTGAATGTTCAATGGTTATCCAAGAACATGGTTTTTATATGAAACTAGAAAAAATGAAATATATCAATAAACCCAACATGTTGTAAAATATGGGGTCAATTTTTGGATAAATTTTTACATTAAACATAATCTTCATCCAAAAATAAGAATTTTATATTTTAATTTATTATTAAGAGAGTAATACATTCTCAAGAGAAATCATGATTATGATTTTGAGTTTTTCAAACCTTATACATCACAATATTATAGAAATATAAACTTTTGAGAAATATATTAGAAAGTAATAGAAAAGGATACCATTAATGAATATTTATTAAATGCAGATGCAAATAATTATTAAGTATAATTTTAATTCATAAATTAGAAGTAAGTTCATGTTTCACAAGGAAACTAATGTGTTTCAAAAACCAACTCGCAAATGAAATTTTTTGATATTATATTATATTTATATTTTAATTGTTAAACATATTATGTTCTATATTAGTGAAAACCAATGTTATAAAACCATTTATTCATATAAATGGGACACCTCCACCCACTTATCTTGCTCATTTATTACCCATAAACCAATTCAAATATAATAAGGATTGTGTTCATATTGGGTACATATATCTCATATAGGATAGGTGGAATGGATTTTATGAATTAAATAATATTAAATAGTATATTTTCAATAGAAAAATTCATAAAATATTAATAATTTGTAACCTATTAAAGTGTTGAACCATTGACACGTGTTTTCTTATACTACTTGTCAATAATGTTGTAACATGTTAAGACATAATAATATTTAGTTGTGAGAATAATATGGATAGAAAACCCTAGGAAGGTATCATAATTCATGTTACATATAAAAATTGAATTTTATATTGATTTAGAAATTTTTTGAGAATTAAATTATATCACTCAATTTAAATAAGTATGGTTTGTATAAATAAAACCATAATTAAAAAAAATATCTTTATAAAACCAAATAGTCTCATGTATAGATAATGTTATTAATAAAATTTTCCAACACATAATATTAATCAATTAATCATATTAATGTTTCCATAAGAAATATATATAGAGATAAAATCTATTCATACATAAAAAATTAATTTTCTAGATTTTTCATCTAAATAGAAAAACCAGTGGTAAAACAATCTTTGAATAGATTTTAAATGTAGTCAATGAGTTGAGACATCCCAAATATAAATATCAGAGAGATTTGATATCTAATTATCATATAAAAATCACAATAATATACCTTTATATTCCCAAAAGATAAATTATATATAATTCCATAATTAATGAAACCCAAAAAATAAACCCTCTCAAAAATATTAAATCAAAAATCTAAGAAAAATGTAGTAAAAACCTAAAAAAATGACCCGTATTATTTCATCCAAGATCTCTAAATATAACCCATGAAATTGTACACGAATCCCCTCCACAAAACATATAAAACTTTTAATAATTCATACAATAATCTCTTTTAATAGAAATAGTATAATATGTTTAAAATAATTCCATTATGATTCTTTTAGACAATATATGATTTGAAACGAAGGTTACAAGATATTTCACTATGTTATAGTATAATATTAATATAAAAATTAAATAACAGTGATTGAAAACAATTAATATGAAATTATAGAGTGAAATGGGATGAGAGTGAATGAATTACTTAAATATTGTGGAAGAACGCCCCTTTAATGAAGCTTAATCGCTATAAAATGAGGAGGGGAAATATAATACATTATAATGAAAAAAGAGGGTGTATCAGCTATTATTAGACAACTTTTATGGAAGGAACCCCAACAAGAGATTAAAATAATACTTTAAATGAATAAATTACCAATATTTAATAGAAAATTTATCTGATCCTAATGGGTACCCATATAAAGGCCACTGATTACATAACTAGAAAATGTTATTACCCATATCCACGGACAAACCTACAAGGTATATGTTGCACCCTAACCAGTTACCTAGTGTCATCAGTAGAAACTTTTATACATGATAACTTATTATAATTAATTAAAACTCTTGAGAATCCAACCAAAAGTCAACAAATTTATATAAACACATTCAATTCTGACCTAAAATTAATTTTCCAGACCAAATCATGAAAAATGATGAACCCTTTAACTGGATATAAAATTTTAAAACTATCATAGTCACCTTGGTATAATTTTAAAAACATTCCTTATAATCAGATCTTCTCTAAAGTCAACATTTAAATTATATTAACCAGAATACATTTCACCCAAAATATATCCAAACAAACTATTCATCAAAATTTAAAAAACCCCAAATAATATTGATGAGATTCTAAAATGTAAACCCAATTCATTTCTATATGGGTAATTTTCCATCAGTGTAATTGTATATATCTGTAAGCCTCACCATTATTCTGAAGAAAAATTCTAAAATTCTATTTAAATAACCAGAATTTATAAAATTCAAATGTATAAAAAGTAAAATAATCTTTACGACACCTTTATTAATATTAAATAATATCAACATGTGAAAAACATAACAACCCATATCAATATTAACTATACTACTCTAAGATATTGTAGCCATAATGATCCATTAAATATTAAATAAATTTACCCATATTCTAAAAGATGTATTTATAATACATAAGACGCACTATATACCACAATATAATAATATCTAAGGACTTATTGATATTATAAAAAAAACAATTTCACCAACTTTAATGATATTTACCCTATAATAATTATCTTGGTGTTCACATTCCCAATGAACCAACGCCTTTCAATTTATATAAATTTCACTCAATAAATCTACATTACTAGAAAATGTGTTCCATTTTAACACCAGATGTCAACTACTATTCTATGATATGACATTATATAAATTTAATTGAATATAGAAAAAAATCAGTGAGGAAAAAATTATTTTATGTTTTAATTTGTGTCTATTTCAATAACCATTGAATTTATAAAACATCACATTTTATAGGTTTGTTTTCTTAAAATAATACTCGATTAATTTTTCAAAAATGAAATCATTCATGAAAACATTCATCTTCCAAAAAACCCTTTACCTTTTTCAAAAACATATAATGAATATTTTTTCATTATTTAGACATTAAGAATTATTATATGTCTTCACGTTAATTATAACTCCCTGTTTAGAAAATACTTTATTCAAAAAATCTAGATGAAATTATTGTCTCAATAAATTGGAACTATTTGTGTCTATTTTTTCCAATGTAAACAAGAAAAATATACTCAATAGATAATAGTAATGGGAAACAAATATCATAAAAAACAATGAAATAATAACAAATAACAAATTATCATATTCATTCATATATCACTAAACAAGAAACATAAAAAATAATTAATAAAACCAAAAAAATGATACTTGTAGTGTAGTTAGTAATGAATAAAGAATTAAGGGACATGTAATATTTTATAAAGATCCTACTAAAGAAGTATAAAATCAACATGTTGTGTTGGAAAATACTTAACAAATAGTAATCATCAGTAATATATATTTAATCCATACCATATTTCTATATTAAATTATTATTTAAGAAAGGAAGTGGTTAATTAATTACATAACTAGGTATGTGAATGAATGTAATTTATTAGATAAAACCTAATTGTTTATGTATGAGAACAAAAATTAATTTATTAGTTGTTTAGTAAATAAATATTATTATTCATATATGATGATGATAATGATAATAATAATAATAATAATAATAATTCACATGTAATGTGATTAGGTTCTACAAGATCTATGAGAATATATTGAGAGGGGGTGAATATGCTAATTTACTTCCATATTTAGTTTCATTAGTAGAAACCATTAACACTATTTAATGTCAATATGTATATCCTTGTCGCATACACCAAAGACCAGACACATTAGTTAAAATATATTATAACATGGATGACCACTCAAAATGAGAAACTACACCATTGGTATGATGTGGTCAAAACCATTAAGACACGATCCAATAATGAATGACAATTTAATTTTTTATGAAAATAATGAATAGAGAACTATAGAGAAATAATGATAAATGAATTATATAGGGGATAAAGTTATGTATATAAATGACCTCCCCATAGTAAATGATAATACAATACATGGGAGGAGTCACCATGCTTGATTAGGTTATCATTATCTCTATCTGATCAACATTATAATCAAAAAGGTCGGCCTCCATATTCCCCTCAAACATGGTATGGATTATCTCCACATTCTTCTGAAAAATGCTTCTATAGGTTATGATAATTAAGAGATTATCCAAGTTCATTGGATGTTTCATAAAAATAAGTTTACCGACAATGAAGAGTATGGTTCAAATATATAATTAATGATGACATTATCATAATAGATAGATAATTCATTGAGCTTTTCGAGAGAACCGACTAGGATAAATGTGCCTTTTCCAGAGATGGATAATAATTACATGATAATTAATCCATTTATGTCCACATTAAAGTAAATTTCTTTTTGATATTGTGATTGTACGAACCATCTATGGTTTCTAGGCCCCAACCTTGTTCTCTCGATCACACATATGAACCTCAGACACCCCTAAGACCCCAATACTCATGTGTTATTTCCCATGTAATATTATATTATAAAAATAATGGCCTAATATACCCCTCACATATAGAAAATAAGGAAATAATAATTGATCGAATTATGGATTTAAGATAGTTCATATTTGGTTTTAATGGTTGATATTGAACTACATCATGATTCTTCCAAGTTATCCAAGAGCTTACCACAATAATTACTCATTTACCATCGATATTAACTTTTGTACTTCCATGGACATTGAGACTTCTATCAAGGAAGTAATTCGTAGAAACATGAAATAAATTACCTATCAAGAGACCCCAAATAGAATAGAAGATAAATTATTCCCAGTCACATTTAAAGAATAATTTATGTAGTGATTATGAGGAATTAGACTCAGAACACATAATGTTTGAACATGGATATAATATCTTTGATGTAGTAGCTTCCAAACTATGGATATGACATTAAAGGGAAGATTATTTCAATATATATTACTACCAATTTCATCTTAGTGTTTTTTTGAAAAATCCTAAAAAATTTGATCAACAAATAAACATGAAGTTTGTCTTAGATTTTAAGTATTTTCACAACAATTCAGTACCTATTTATTATGACTTCTATTGTTTGTGAATATCTTATTCTACTCCGAGTAAATGAATTTAAACTGGGAAGATGGGGTGGAGACACAATGTTTTGGTTCATTGACCAGTAGAATACTATCATATAAGCAATTATAATCATTGTTGAGGACTAACTACAAAAAAAGTAGGATAATGAAAATCTCATCTCAAAGATATTTCAAAGAAAAGAAACATTGGGCCAATGAAAGGATATCCCACTTTGTTTTTTAGAATGAAATATCACCCCCACTAATAATCCAGTGATAACTATCAATGAAAATTAATATATTACCATAAAAGACTAGATAAAAATTATAACTGGTTAACCATTTGATCTAAATGATTTTAGAGATCATATAAATAATTATTGTAAAATTGTCCCAGAGAGATTAACCTATGATATCCTCTAAAATCATATTGTCTTACAAGAATTACATATATTTTTCAATTCCATTAATAACAATACACCCCTTAGTAGTTAATTTTTCAATCCATGACTATTTTGATCAATGATGATTAACCTATTGATGAGATTTCCAAATCAATTAATTTAGGATGTGTTCAATGATCCTAATAATAATATTGGAGTCCTTCAAAATAAATTAATGTGAATAAGGATATAAATAGGGTGGTCTTAACTCTGAAAAAAAGGAAACAACTCTTCTAATTGAGGATCCATCCCATGGTTCATTTTATAATTTCAATTAAACAATGGATTATGATTCTTCCATTGGCCAAAGGTGTGCCCAGATAATTCATTATTATTTTAATTTAATTAATTTGTTTTCTCTCAAAAATAATTTTTTTCTTCTGGTTAGTGAATTTAATATAAATAATGATCCATCATTTTATTGATATTAATTGATTGACCTCTATTTCTATAATATGATTTTAGAATCATCTTCAAATAGTTTATATATTTAAACTTACTATTCATCGACTATAATATGTAATCATTGAAGAAAAATTGAGTGATGCTTGGGAAACTATATTCTGTTTAAAGTACTATACCAACCAATTATTAATAATATTTTTGATGTTAATATTGAAAACATCCATATAATAGACAATAAATCTCAGGGTTGGAGGATAATTATTATAAAAACCACTCACTAACAAATAATCCCCAAATATCTTTCTGTTGATAAATATAATGAACCAAGGAGAGGCGATGAAATGGAATATGATGTCATAGACCCAGTAAATAATCAAAATTCATATAATAATTACTATAATGAAATTCCATTAAATCATATTATATAACATTTCTATGAAAATTTTCATCATTTTGTTTTAACCAAACAAATAGTGGTCAAGTTCATAAATCATTTCTTGTGATAATCCAATCAATTATTGTATTCTCCTAATTCTTTGAAATCTGTTTTTCTCTTATTACAATTTTTAGTTTAGGTGATCAGAGTGACTTTTGTTTGCGATAGTGGAAAGAAATTTATATGGAACACTACCCATTCTAATTGGAAAAAATTGGCAAAAATACTTTGGAAATCTCACCTAGGTAATTTATATTGAGACACTGTATTTTTTATCACTATGATGTTTACACCCCCATTAAAATAATATTTCATTGATTCTATAAACTTGTTATGATGATTTACCAAGACATAGAGTTAATCTAACCTGGAAATCAAATTTGGACTCAATCCACTATCCAGACAGAGTTTTTAATTGCCTCATTAATCACGAAAGTTAAATCCCTTCACGGATCGCCGCCCTGTATGGCATTCTGTGGATTCTCAAAGCACCCACATATAATGTATTTAATGGGGTTGAAGTAGTATTAGAATAACACAAAAATGAAAATAATAGATTTTTTTGGGATGGATAATTATCTCTACCCTTGTAAATCCTTAACCCCATGAACTAACTAGTTCACATGATGAGGTGGAACCACCAGCATCGACAAACAATGCCCCATACTGACTAAGTTCCTCATGGGCTTCAGTAAAAGAAATCTTATGTCCCATTTCGGATGATTGTCCAAGCATGTATTTGTTCCATCCATTCATCCCTAAAAATACGTTGTGGGGGGAATGAAAAAGGGAGCTTGAGAAAAGGATGAAGCCCAGATAAAAAAGATAAGTAAGAGGTGTAGGAGAAGTCTCTACCAGTCCTGAAGTAGTTCAAAAACGTCATCCCAAAAACCATATTCTTATATCTCTTCATGGAATCCATCCCACAAACTATATATGGAATACCCTCTTCAAAAGATAATATGGGGAGGTGGTGTCATTTTCAAATTGGGGCATTAATTTAAGAACATGTGAAATGAATGAATTAATTCACGAAAGACCCCTTTTATGGATGAAACTTCACAAAAATCCAATGTGGTTGATCGCTTCATGGACCGACCATCTTGGGAGCTCCATCATGCACTCTCTTATGTGGAAAACCCTTCGCACCCAACTCCTTCTTGGACCCTACTCCATGTTATCTCCCTCATGGACTCTCCCGTGCGACCAAATCCTACACAGATAGCCATATATGGAAAAACTATATGCATTTTTCTGTCCATATCACAGGGATTGATCCCACACACCCCAACTCAAGAGCACTGGCAACCTATAGTCTAATCCCTATAGTTCAGTCCCTTCACTGACATCGCATACCCCCATGAAAAATGGATAGTCACACCTAGAATAATTTTTTTCTATGTCAATGATATTTTATATTGCACCCTTATGCCGCCCCAACACTTTCCCCTTCAATACCATGAGTCGACATACTCCTCACGACACTCCTAAAACCTCATCACCTCCATTTTAAGCCAGTTTAATATATAACTCCATGGATAATCTTGGTTTTAATGTTTCTAACATGTGCAAACACATCCTTTCCATTCATGAAGCTCTATGTCACTGGTGATTTTGGGTCTTCATAAACCTCCCTGAACATCAGAAATTAAAGGTCAGTATATTGATTAAACCTTTTCTTAACTTTTAAAAATATACCTCAGTTGGATCCACATAAACTTCCAACAAAAAGGTTATATCAACCAAAGAAAAATTCATCCTCAGGAGAGGATTTTTCGACCTGCATACCCCCTAATGGATCCCATGTCCCATATCATTTCTCTTGTATCGATAATCCTCATAATCATGGTTTACACTTTCCTTCCTCTCATTCTTGAGGAATATTAGAACATCTCGGCCTGATGATCCTCTATTTAATAATGGTTTCTATAAAAAGGGGTGCAAATTATATGACCCTAAACTAGGATTTCTCATCAAAACCACGTGATGTTAAAATGAATGGTATTACTCCATATTACACAACATTAAACTATCTTGTTATGGTCCGAGAATAAAGACATTAAAATATGATTCCATAGTCCAAGATAGATGACTTTAAACTATAGTATACAAAATATGATGTTCAAAAGGGAACTCCAACTGAGGTAATCCCTAAACCTTTTTACGGGAGATAACAATTATTGATCCTCTTAGCCTCAGCCCTAGATGTATCTAGATAAATCGTCGAATATAACTATCCCGATTACTGAAATATAGGGGGATACATGAACACACAAATCCCTCTTTCTCTTTACAATTAAGCTCCAACACTATCCTTAATAAAATAGAGTAACGTCATGTGATAATCAAATCCACTGGTTTCTGTTTTTTCTCACACTAAGCATGACTCATATGTCTGTAGATGTTAGTGACGTTTATGAGATCTACATAATATCATACCTCCAAAGGGAATATTATAAAGTGTAATCCTCAATACCAAATTTCAACCATTAAAGGGACATATTACCAATGAATTTTCACCATGTGATATGTTTCTACAAGTATGAAAAAATCATTCCCCCACATGGGCCTCCTCTAAAATATGGGTCACAAAATAACCAAACTACGAGGGATTTGATTCCCAACTAACTAAGATATGTAGGAAGCCTATCATAGGTCCAATACTAACACCCAAATTCTCCCAAATGTTTTCTGGTATATAATACTGATAGGGTTATATCCACCCAGAAGACCACATCTCTTCGGAGTACCTCAGGACACCGCATCCTAAGCCTCACACCATCCTTGACCAGGAAATGTTCACCTATGTTTCCCCACTATATGATGTAAAACTGCATGGATCTTCCCGTTTCATATGAACATAAAAGTTTATGTGTCTAGTTGAGATGAATAGAACTATATGGGTTCAGACTCCTATCATAGGGATACATAGGAAGACCATTTCATGGGATCGATCCCAATATCAACACAACTTCTATCTCAATAGGATAACAATAGGCTTTAAAGTTATCCATCATGTGGATTAAAACCAACATCTTCCCAAATAACAATTGATGAATGTATGATTTGTTGAAAAATGTGTAACATTTATGGAGAACCTTATTTACAAACAGGTCCCTCTATATATGGAGAATAATGAATACATATAAATGATTCCGAACAAATATGTATTCGTGATCAGTAGGGACCTAGGGGTAATCTGCAGACACCTGATTGGGAATGAACCAAGGATTTTTTAACATATAAACATGAGTTAAATCTATAAAATAATATCAAAATAGGAAACAGTTCCCCCAAAAAGGGTTTGATGAGCTGAACAACCCATCATCCTGACCAATGTGAGTTCTTAAGTGTTGTTTCCCAAGTTACCCAATGAACGCCTACTTTTGGAATATAGGTCCGTGAATCATGGAAATAAGAGACATTAGATGTTTATGGATCCACAAAAGACCAGTTGTAAACCTTTAAAATAGTTTATATGTAACTTTAGTCATTTCACACTAGTTAACCCCCAAAAATAAGCCATTCAATCCATAAAAACAACTTCGGTGAAAAAAAAGGGAACCTGATATAAGAAACTTGACTATGGAACCTCCATCATAATATGAAAAGATATATTTACCACCCCCATCAAACAATTTCACTCTAGAACTCATATAAACACTTTAGAGTAAAAAAAATGGTGAACCTAAAGTGAATTAACTCTTGTGATGAAAATTATTGGTTTATAATTTGTCAACCCATTTTTTTCCTCTTCTGGTGAAAGAGACTCTACAATATTTTATTTTCTACAATATTAGATTAAATTTTTGAAGTAATATTCTTTTATATGGGATATAATTTTGACATCACTATTGTATGAGTTATAATTTAGATATATATTCTAATTCCAATAAAATTTATACTCTTTAATATAAAAATTAAATTAATTTTTATTCCTAACACTCTCCATCACCCCCTTAAATTTATCTCTCCTTCTAAACCCCTATTCTTCATCCTATAAACCCGATTCTAATATCCATCACATGAGATGGATAAGAAGAAAAGATTAATCATCCCATTATTCCAATAATCATGTATATATTATGTATATTTATTCATGGCGATCTTTATAAGTTTATCTTGGGTCTCAGTTGATTTTTATAAAATACAAAAAATATCACAATTAAAATTTTAGAGTCTGTTTTGAAGAATAGTCCATGTATTTCCTTACATGCGAGTATTCCACGATGTATGAGACATATAAATTAAGATATTAAAATCAATCCACAAACAAGATTAAAAGAAAATTTTATCATATGCATCTGCACATCAGATATGAAAATGAATAGGGAATGATTGGACTTGGGTCGATCGATGTGCTTGAAAGAAAATTTTGATAAATTGTTAATATTATAATTATTTCCAAAAAAAACATGAAGAGTTTTTAATTTAATCTATTAGTACATCATTTTTTGTTTTACTATGTGAAATTTTCTCCAGAATAACTAATTTCCAATTTGTTCTTATGGGAATGAAAAACTCAAAACTCACCAAAAAATATGTATAAATTAAGAACCACTCCTTTTTATATATACTAATCATGAATGGTTATTAAAAAACCTCCAAAAAACATGTTTTGGATCTAGTATTTATAGTGGATATATATTCTCTAGGTTCTTTCATTCATATACATCATAGTTTGAATAAATAGAGGTTGTGTCGAAGGAAATGGGATTTTAACCAACTATGGATTTTTTTCAGTAATGGGAAACATAAATGTAGTCCACTAGTAGATGATTCATTAAAAAACATATATATAAATTAACTAAGATACCATGCATGAAGATTTAAAATTTTAGTTTACCACAGATATACATGATGGAAGATACATTTGGTTTGGGTTTGGTAATAGATAATTGGAATACCTAACTACAATGAAGAATATTAAGAAGATATTCACATTTATATATGGATTCCATACCCCATTCATTCCCATCCATGGAGGAAATAAATATTAACTATATAAGAATTCCCAAATTCATTAAACACATTTGGTATGGGGAGACTAAAAACCATTCTTGGTCTTGGAATATGAAAATGTTACCACATTGTTGGGGTGGGGGATGATTAAAACGTTCTTATTTTTTCAAATTTGATATAGAGATGAAAAATTAGTATACTCACCATTCTGAGATAAGACCCCAAATGGGTTTGAATAAAATATATATTCCACCAATGTATGAAGTTCAAAATCCAAATCATTAATCTGATAATTCTCATTGTGTTTAATAAGAACTTTACTAGAATAGAGAGGCCCAAAAACTAGAGGATATTGAACAACCATATGAAGAAATAACAATTTCCAATAGTATGTCAAGAGGGGTAGGTATAGGCATTCCATGGAACCCCATATAAGAAAGTGACCCAAAATTCTAGATAGAATGTAGGGGTTTAGAATCCAAAATAGTAATAGATGAATATAGAGGACATAACCCCAGTTTCTCCTCATAAGGACCAACCATATTAATCTTTGAAGAAGGATAGACTTGGAAAGTGTCCCATTTTTCAAAATAATCTAATCCACAAAAGGTAGAGTCAAAAACAACAAAACAATCTATAAAATGATGAGAGGTAGAAGATGGAATGGGATATTTACAATTAGAACATCCTTCCATTTATCCAACATGCTTAGAGAACTAGGTGAGAGTTTAACATGGGATATTATGGGATACTATTAGAATAGATCATGGGGTGTTGATATGCATGCGGGGAAATACAGAGGAAGCCAGTGGCAAAACCATGACATGAAGAGGCTTATAATTTGTTCTAAATACAGATTCAGTATTCCATTGTATGAATAGTGGGGACTATAATTTTAAAGGATTTCTGTTGGTTATCATTTTCTAAATAGAGATATGTGGGCCAACATGTAGAAATATATATTGTAGAAGATAAGTGACAATATCAATTTCAATGAACATTATTATAACCCTAGTGAATTATATATATCGGTTTTTATTATCAATATAGAGAAAGGAGCTTAAATAATAACTAATTCCCTTGAAGATAGAAAGGTTATAAAAACGAAGTGGAAACATGGCTAGATATATCTAAAGAGACGCCCATAATTAATCACAATCTTATAGGTATTAAATTACTAGTGATGCATAAGAAATCTATACCTTAAATAAGAAGGTCCCTTTATGACCTATGAATTGATTAATTCTATCTCAATTAAGTGGTGGGAACAAAATATTTTATGATTTAGAATAAAGATAACTAGGTTTTAGTTAGTTTACATGATTTTAAAAAGTGTGTAATGATTGGTATTGAGGGATGATCATCATTAAACTTTATAACTGGAGAAACAATGTGCTATTCCAAATATATTTCAACATCACACAAGGATTGATAATGAGTTATAATGATATCTGATATCTCATGATCCTTCACCCCTATGGAGATCAATGGGATTGGAGGGTGTTTTGATAAATATTATGGATAGATATCACCTGATAACGCCTCATTGAATTACATATTGAAGGGGATACTAGAGTGAATAATTTTATAATAAAATGTTAAAAATGAGAATAATTTTCAGCAAAATTCACACATGTAACACTTCATGAAGGTCCATGAGAAGAGAATAAGTAGAAATAGTTAAAATAATGGAGTCCCCTCCCACCACTACTATAGTATTGTCTATTAGTTTTGATGGAATATAAGTCGATGGTGGATATGAAGCTAACATGATGAATAAAGTAATGGAGATCTCACTAATTAAAAGAAAATACCAATAATCTGGAGGCACATAAAGTGATTTTTGGACAAGAAAAGGTAGAGTTTTTTCACATTAAATTCATGATCCACTATAATCATCATGTATTATTCAATGATAAGGGTTTATCCTTCAAATAATGATAAAAAAATATCTCCTTAATTTTGTAAATATCTCATACATAAACAATTATATAGTACTAATTAGTTATAATAAGTGAATATTTATCTAAGTTAGAAATCCTTTTAGTTTTCATTGTTCATCTTCTTCTTCTCCATCCATGTTGTCCTCTTATACATAAACCAAAATAGATATTATTATATATCATATCTTATCTTTATCTATATTTTTATTCTAATTAATAATTAAATAATTTTATAGTCGCAATACATGATTTATCTAGAAACAAAAACTATCATCCCTTATAAAATTTTAATCTAAAATATTAAATCAAAATAGGTAAGAAAATATAATGTTTTCCCAAATTATTTTCATTTAAATATAATTGGTCATATCATCCATTAATTTTTAGTCAATTTTATTTACTTATAAAAAATTCTTCATGATATTTTATACTTTTGGAGTCATCTAGATCACTAATATATTGTATACAAGTAGTTAGTTTTTTAATGAACATTATGTATGAAAAAATATATTTTTTTAATTTATTGAATCTATTAACATCATTATATTTTATATATTTACTCATTCATATATTGGGGGAATACATGGTGACAATTTCATATTATAGGGGTGACCTTTATGTGCTTCCTTTTCCATATATAAACCCTTATGTACAATATTGATTAATAAATACATAATTAAATTTTCTCAAAATAACCCTCAAATATGAAAAAAATCGACACTTGCCTGTTTATGTTACCCTTGATCAACATTTACTTATGAGTAGATAACAATTTTAATATTTCAGTTTCCTTGAATTATCCATTATATATAAAAAATTCTCTAATATTTTAATTTCTCCATAAATTTTCAGATTCACTCTACTCATTAGAGAGTGTCCATTATGTACTGAAAAAATTTACACTTATTTATCTCTCTGCATTAACCATTACATAAGAAGTTCATTTCTATATCATGATCCATCTTCTGAGTATCATTTTAAGGATTATATATATGTAGATTTCCATTTATATAACCATGACCATGTAAATTTTATAATCAATAATTCTTATCACGAGGGTGATCCATACATATGAGAAATGTTATTCTTATATAATAGATATATTTAAAAAATTAAAATATCATCTCTATTCTACATAAATTAATAATTGATCAAAAAATTTATAAAATTATTTTACAAACCTCTAACATTCTTGAAAATATTAATCTCACATTATAACCAATATTTTTTGTTAGTTTGAACATGATTTATGTATTGAAAAAATCCAAATCATAAAAACTCCCTCTCTATTATATTTACATTTATTATTTAATTTTATAAATAGAAATGAATATAACTCTTCTTCAATACATAATTTCAATAAAAAAATCCCTATTCAATAGTAATTTCCCAAATGTAATAACATATTCATATTTTAACTCCCCATTAAACATCACAGTCTCAATAGTACGCCTTATTGGATTTGTTTCTCTACTAATGAAAATATTTCACTTTTCAAACTCATCACACTTATAAAAAATCATTATTCGGTAATTAAAGATTGTATGAGTGAACTAATTATAATAAATAATATAATTGAACACTAATATAATATTTTTAATTATATGAACACAAAAATATTTTTTAAAATTTTATCCCTCTCCAATAAATTATTATTTCCACCCAGGTGTAACACGTTCCTTTATGAATTCTAAAAAGACATGTAACATTAGTTCAAAAATGATATAATTATCACTCAAATATTCTTATTTATTATAAAGACCTTATCTTATCATTACGATATATTATATATTTTTATATGAATATTCATTACAGTATGAAAACACTTGTTTGATATCTATGAAGGTATAGTTCCAATAGAAACATATACACATAATTTTTTTTTTCTATAAGTGACTTAGGTCATCTCCCACGATGTTATTCATAAAAATAACTTTTCTTATACATATAAAACATTATAAATTCCACCATATTCAAGGTAATGGAAACATAAGAAAGTGTGACATTAGATACTTAGTAAGGGTAAAGAAGGGATACATCATCATATCATGATCATAATGGTATGAGAAAATGAGAAAAAATTTAAAAACAATACCATTAAAATAATAGATCACAAAATTTAGTCGTGAAAGAAATGATGGAAATTAATAAGTCAAAAATCAAAATGTTATAAATGTTAAAGAATAATGGGAACAAAAAACGGCATAATGAATAAATTCTTGGAATACATATTATAATATTAAATAATTTCATTAGTAGTTCAATGTTCATTTCAAATAATATCATAGTGGAATAGATTCACTCCCCAATACACCATTATAGTCTAGATTCACTTTAAATTCTATTTAATGGAATATATTCCATTAATAAATTGGACCGACTCCCCATTATGTTCCAATTTATCTTAGGAGATATCATTATTTACCCAATGTGTTAAAGTGGGATATAGGTCCTACCCAATAAATAAAGAAAAATAAAAATCATGTGCAATAGTATTTTAGAAAAATAATTATATTATAATCCATTAAAATAAAAGTTTTTCATAAACATTTCATCATTACATCATTACATAACCCATTTAAAAGGAACCATGTTTCATAATAAATTTTTAAGTGAATAATCCGTGGAAGATAAATGGGTTTCATAAAAATATTTTAATCATAAATGTAAACCCTTTAGAGAATGAATTAAAATTCAATCCTTGTATTTTATACCCTATAAAGAATATGTTCAATAAATGGTCAATCTAGTTGATTAATAAAAGTACAATAAAAAAGTAATTAAATCTTTTATTGAGGAAAATAACCAATTCAATTTGAAAATATTTTTAAAACTAAATGTTCTCCAAATATATTGAATATAATTTTATTTTAATATATCTATTAAAACATATATAAAAGCTATAAATATCAATAATAATATTTATTGAGAAGAATATTCATTCATATTTGAAAAAAATTTAAAACATAAAAATATATCAAAATAATTTTATTTGAAAATAAACGTGGAAACAATAAGGTAAGCTTTAAAACATTGATAGTTCATGGTAGTGGGGTAATTACATTCATGCCTTACATGTTAATAATAAAGGTTCCATTTTTTTGTAAAACCCCATATGAGATATGTTTTTTAAAAACATCATGAAGATTCATTTATAATAATTTGGTAAAAAATCAAACATATTTAGAAATTAATTTATTAAATACATTTTATAATTTAAAATAATTTTTTAAATTTTTTTTAAAAACAAGGATATGGAACAAAAAGGGTTTTCGACTGAAGAGTGAAATAAGTTGGGTTTTAATTATAAACAATATTTAGGAGTCTTGGGTATTTAAAGATGGTAAAATGAAGGGAAACAATTATTCACATGAAATAACTAGATTTTAATAAAATTCTTGATTTTTAGATACATTTAGAATAATATTTCATCATTAAAACATAAACTTAAACATTCACTATAAAAAATGAGATTGTAACATCAATCCTTTACCACATTGGTATCCAATGAATAATAAGTACCGTTAATTAATTACCTAAGCTGAAACATTTAATATCATTAAAATAATTATATTCATGATATAACATGTAAAAGATTTAATATATACACCTCATTATAAATGACAGGTTTATGACATAATTTATCTCAAAAAGAATGAAATTTGAGAAAAAACCTTTCTGTTAAGTATCAACATCCTTCAAAAACATTACAACCTAAAATATATTAAATATATGATTATTATAAATATATTAAATAAACACACACATATATATAATTCTATATATTATTTAATTATGAAATTTTATTACCCATTTATTAACAATCGAATGTAAAAGACACGTTTTTGGAAATAACTACACTGTTTTTAATGTATTTTATTTGTCCTTATACTATTAAAATGGTTCTGTCATAACCATAATTTTAAACATGATATAAATATCATATATATTCATTATATATTTATTTTGTTCCATCGATAAAATTCATATCTAGAAAATGAAATATATGATTCACGTATATGGTAGGTCATATGTATGCATGACCATTTTTTCCATTTTCCCATCAGATTGAATGAAAAAACATAAATAAAATATTAATATTTAAGAATTATTTTTATTTCATATATATATAATATTTTCATTAAGGAATTCCTTATTAACCTTCATGTAGAGTGTAAACGAATCACATCGCTCTGTGAGGCGGTAGTCTACTATTCAATGAGCGACATTATCGTATTCCCACATAATAGAAATTAAGAATGTAAAAATTTTATAATGACTATATTGGTATAATAATAATAACACATATATCAAATATACAATTTTAATTCAACATTATATCTACCAATGATATTAGTTCGCTAGGTGGTGGCATTCCATAAACACGAATGGGGATTTGATATCCCATTTGATGGAAGTGGATACTGATATGAATTATTTATATTAAAATAATAAAATATAAGTATATGGGATATAATTTTGTTATTAAATATTAATAATATAATAAATTTTTATGGAGTTAGATGATGAATTATAATAAAAAACAAGTTTAAGAATAAAATATTTCTTCAGATAACATCTTTTTGTATATATTTGAATCCTTATTAATAGGACATACTAAAAACCACCAATATAATATGGTGAGCGAATTGGCGATATAATTGGCTAGTTATGGTACAGTAAAAATGGATTTGAATGTACGAATAAGAGAGGAGAAGAGGTGTCCTTTTATAACTAAGGGAGAAGAATCATTATGTATTATATAAAAAGAATAAAGTACGCCCATGTTTTTCACATTATAAAAGGAAAAAAATGACTCATTCACAATACCCATAATTGATAAGTTTTAAATATGTATATGAAAGGATATTTGAAAAAATATTATGTCATTTTACCCCTTATCATTTTATTTCGACCCCTGGTGATCCTATTTTAACCATAACCGCACTAAATAATTATTATTGTCTTAACAATTCATTTAAAAAAAATAAATTAAAGTTTAAATATAATATATATAATTATTATTAAAAATATGGGATCCATTTTTTGAAACTCTTTTTATATAAGTAGAAATTTATTTACTAAAAATAAACCAACAAACACGACAAAAAGTGGTTTTCCTAATAGAAAATGATAAAACATTCAGAAATATTTAATATTAAAATTCAACAAGGAAAGACTAAAATGATTAAAATCGAATTATAAAAAAATAATAGAGCATATTTTACTTTTAAACCCATTTGAAAAAAAAATAAAATATTAAATTCTCTAATCAAAAAGGTAGTTTTCCATAAAAACAAGTATTTTTCACTATTAATCAAAAAATAAATAGGCTAAAATAATTTCAAAATCACTATAAAATAATTTTAAAATTATAGTTCAATAATATGTTTTAATTTTTGAAAATTAATTGGTTAATACTTCTAAAAAGTAATTTTATTATTTTTTACAAAATAAATACTTTTTCTAGAAACTAGTACTATGGAAAACATATAAAGACAGTAAAGAAAATTAAGTAATTATTTATCAATATTTTTTCTCTATATATAACCATTATAATTAATATTTATAATTTTTTTAAATTGAATCTTCAATGTTTAATTTCTAAGTACTAGTTTCTATATTTAATGTGTAATGGTAATGTTTTTTCATGTGTCATTTAAACTTGGGGTTGTGTGTAACGCAATCCATCCAAGAAATTAAATTTAGTCAAAAATATCATCATAACATATCAGTGTGTAACATTAATCCCAATTATAATAATGTATTACTTTAAAATTATATCTCTTTTATACAAAAGGATGAATATAATTCCACCTCATCGTATCCATATGTTCCATTCAAACTTCCTCACACTGGTGGATTCACCACAAGTTTTTGACTAGGTGAGTACACTTATTTCATATGACACTATCTATTCCATCCAAAATCCCCACTAGTTCATAATTGTAAAAAAATTATTATATATATGTAATATCACCCAATTATGTACATGTTAAGGGCTGGTTATATATTTCTTCATGAGAGATACCTGGAAAACATAATGAACTTGAGTGAGGTTTGGTGGAACCACCAACAAAAAACATAGGATCAAGATAAAATCAATATTTTCAGTGGGAATTATATGAATGGGGTTTAGATTGACATTCTTTACAAATCTCATCACCCTTTTCTATGGTGATTTATTAGAAACACACTATCACAAACTTCAAATTCCAAATCATGTTAGTGACGTTCCACATATAATCTATGTCATATTTGTACACATCTTATGTGATGTAGAATGGATCTACACTTCTCTATCATTTAATCATCAAAGTCTGATCAAAATACCTTTCTTTCTCCAACTTCATTATAGTTAATTGGATTTCTACACTTATTTTCAAATATGTATTAATAAAGATCCATATTAATTCTCAAGTGAATCCAATCATTAAATGAAATATCCACTATGTGTAGGTGTTGATCCCAACCCCCCATTATAATCTAGATAACAAGATATCAACATACCCTCTATGGGTATAATTGTTCTATGTATGAATATTTATCTAAGGATAATACATAGTGTTGAATCTTAACTTCATATCAAGAGCCCATAGACGAATTCATAAGTACATTGAGGTAAACCTTGGATCCTAATTAGATAGAATTTAATGCGATACTCTGTGAAACATTACCTCTTGGATAATTTATATCATAAAAAGATAATATATATAGAAATATTAAATGATTGAGATAAAGGGTGATGAATTTATAAACTGATCAACTTCAACCCATACTTCATTATTCCCTTCAAATGTTTTGGGGGTTCAAACGACAAAATCCATGGTGATATTACCCCATTTCCATTCAGGTATGGGAGATAGATACATCATCCTATTAGTCCTTTATCTCTCATCCTTAACTTGCTAACATAAAATGAACCAATATGGAGACTCTTTGATATATCTATTTATTCCATCACACTATACATACTCTATCGAATCAAATACATTTTTATAGATATCGTATAAAAAGATAATGATGAAATACATGTCCCCTATAACAACTCCTTCCTCAAATTTTGTACGGATGAAATGCCTGATGGTTCATGAACCATATCATTCCTTCATGACGAAGGTTAGTCTTTGTATCATTAATGACCTTATTTTATATCTCTATATCTTCCTTGTAATTTTTTTAATAATTACATGGAAATATGTTTTACCATTAAATTTAGAATGATATGATTTCTCCCCTTGCATCATTATTTTGATATCAATCCATTAAAAATTCATAAAAAATGAATATTTTGGGATCATACTCATGGATAAGATAGTATGATCTATTAGACTCAAATAATTGGAAATATTATTCTCTTTCCCAAGGTTATAATGTTTTGAGTATGCATAATCTTTAATCAGATGTAAAAAGAATTAATAGCTCATATTCAACTTCTATGTAGTTATAAATTGTAATATTCTTTTATGGGGATATACATGACACTTTTCTACATATTGATAATTCCTCCATATCTTTAATTCAAAAAAATCCGTATGTAAATCCAAATCAAGATTTGGGTAATTTTGATCATGAATCATCAATTTTCTTTAGGTTTGAGCTATAAACATCTCATTCTATATAAGAATGAGCCCCAATCCCTACATGGATGTAAAAATATAGATTTGAAACCCTTCTCCAGTATAGGGTAACATAAGAATAAGTACACATACTAAAAATATCTTTAGTTACATGAATTTTTCCTCACATACTTATATCCTGAGGAACATGTCTTCCTAATTAGTTAAAATGGAGATTTTATTAATCATTCATGATAAATTTTCCAAAAACCGTTGATAATATCTAAAAAACCATGAAATTTATGGATATCAATAATCTTATTTAGTGCAGTACAATATTTTATAGCATCATTTTTTATAGAAATGTGGATATACCTTCTCTTGAAATTACATGACAAAAAAATGGAAACAATTTATAGAAAAAATTAAAATAATGTAAAATTTTAATTTAATTTCACCATGTATGGGGTCATTAGTAAAATTATCAAGTGATCATAATTCTCACATATTTTTATTAAATAGGTATTAATATAATCAAAAAATACTCCAACATATTAATAAAGTTAATATCTAATGAATCTATTTGATATGTTCATGAAGATAGAGGAGGTATTTTTAAGATTGAATGGAATCACACTATATTCATAGTGTCTATAATTTTTAAAGAATTTTTTCTTAAGTATATCATCTGATTTGAAAATCAATTTATGATATCTAGAAATTTATTATATCTTGTTAAAATATTTATCTCCACACAGTTGATCAATTAGGTCAAAAATATCTGTTAGATGATTGCTTTTCATGATCATGAACTTGTTCAGTTCTTGATAATCAGTGAAGAGTCACATTAATCCATATCTATTTTTAAAAGAATAATAGGTGCATAAAAATTTGTCACACTTGGATGTATGACACCCATTTCCATGTTCAATTTTAGTTTCACCATCATTTCCTACAACTCAATCAGGTTCACTATATATGGAGTTATTGAAATAGGTCGGGCACTAGGTTTGTATTTGATTAAGAACACAACATGACATTTTTGTGGAAATATTGGTAACACTTTAGGAAAGGCATTAAGAAACTCCCACATAATATAAATATCATTGTTTTTAAATTTGTCCCTACACATATATTTCAAAGACCCCTCAATGGTAGGAATCAAAACAGATGCAAAAGATGTGATTTCCACTAGAAGATTATATTTATCATCATGATGATAGACGACCATAGGTTTTTTTAGAATATAAAATGTGACATTATATCCTCATAAATTATTGTGGATTTTATGTAAATAATTCCATGAAATTACTATGATAAAATCAAATTAAACCAGAGGAAGAATGTGATGATTTTCTAGATGAAACATCTCACAATCATAATGCATATAGGAAAACAATACTCCACATTTCATCATTATACCATAAGAGGTTTTCATTCATAATTCTGCATCTAATATATTTGGTGGACTATTGGTAACATTAAAAAAATCATCAAATATTAAATAATTGGTTGAGCCATAGTTAAATAATATATTAGCAGTTATAGAGTGTATGGTACGTATACTTTCAATATTTCATTACCTCACCCCATCAAAAAATTATCACATGATATTTCCCTCCATCTCATAGATTAAGTGATTGTTTATGTTTATCATCATCATTACCCTTAATATTTTGGAAACAATTTGAATAATTCTCATACTCCTTACATTTGGTACACTGATGTGTGGGTAGTATTTTATATGGGGCTTCTTTTTAATTTCAAGATTAGTGAAAATCTTTACCAAACATCAATATTTAAATATGAAATGACATACCTTTCCATACATAAAAAATTTACTAGTCCCCTTATGATTATTTTAGTTATGTTTAATTCCACACATCAAGCCTAAAATAATACTAACCTTCTTATCTTTTGGGTGTTTGGAGTTTCCATTGCTCTCTGTCATTAATTTCTTGTCAAAACCATGAGATTAATGGGTAAATCTAATCTCCATTTCAACCATGATATCACATATAATGATTTCCTAAAATCTACTGAAAAATTTTATGTATAATGGCTTTAAGATACTTATATTTAAGCCATTTAATAATAGATAATCCTTAGATTTCAGTGGTATGAAAATTATATAAGTGTACCTAAGAGGTCTTGTAATAATTTTCCCAATATGTACTAATATATTCATCATCCCTTGTATTTTCACTCACTGAATTTTATATCTATTTTTATATGACTGATATGAGGGATTTATTTATTTAAAAAATAAGCTCCAAAACTCATCACACTTTATATAGTCAAAGTCATTTTGTTACCCTATATTCTTGATGATAGTATACCATTGATATTATTATCCTTCAAAATGATAAACAGATAAACTTAAATTTCCATGTTGTGAGACTATAGAACAAAAAATAAGTTTTCAGTGGAACTCATCAAATTTCCTTAAAACTAGAGGATCTATGGAACCACTGCAAGAAGTTGGATGTTTTCTCTTGAAGATCTCAAAATAACATAGTTTCATCCTTTTATTATTTGAATGTACATCATGATTCATGTATTTTTAATGTTTTGTGAGATTATAAATGAGATATTAAATTATACCTACCCAAAAGTTGGTAACTCATGATGAAAATCATTCCTATTTAAATCAAACTAATCATTAAAACAGTTCCTTTAGATTCTATCCATTCACTAAAACCAAAAAACTATATTGTAAACAATAATTATCGTATCAGGGATCCACATAATTATGGAAAAAACTATAGGATGTTTAAATCATGATGATTTCTTTGTAATCTATGATGATATAGGTTATCCAAGGTAAATAATAGTTATCATTTTTTTAATTCCTTAATGAAGGTTCATAAATATTCTTTCATATTTCTTAAATTATATCCCCTAGGAGCGTAAAACCAAGTGTTTAGAAAGGTTCATTATCATGCACTAAGAGAAAATAAAGTTCATCTAAATTCCACCTATTAAGAGTTATTACCCATGGGTACCTCTGTTATTGCACTACAAATTCATTTTATGTTGAGAAATGGATGAAACTTCTTATAATACATTCAATATATCCTCAACCAAATTCCTAGAACATTTTTCTGTATAATTAATTGTTCTTATAATTATTATTAGACATGTATATTGGGATATAACTAATTTTTCCTTCATAGTTTTCTACAGATAAAAACAATTTATCCTCTAAGGGAAACTATAATGAACCAAATATCTCATACATATATATTACATAATTTGTGATGAATATACATTAAAATACACAAACACACATATGTTGATCTTAATTTTATATTACCATTGGAATCTTGTAAAACTAATCAGCACATATGTAAGTTAGACTCATAATCTCCCACTATGTAATTAATAACTATTTAACTTCTTATACATATCATACATAATACCTTTCATTATAAAATGGGAATATGAAACATAAAAATCATAAGCTTAGATGCTCATTATGGTTAAATAAGGATGAAATCAACCTGACAAGAAAATAAGGGTATAAGAAAATTAGAATAATATTTGAAAACCATGCCCTACAAATCATAGGTAATAAACATGTGTCATGATATAAATTATGGTAGTATATATGACATAAATAATAATGGAATCAACAAATATGAACAATTAGAACATGAAACTGGCATAAGGCCATGTTTTTTAGAAAACATAACTAATGTCCTAAAGAAGGAAATTTGTGAAAAACAATTTCTTACCTTAAGTCTCAACTTCTTTAATACATGTTCAAACCTCATGGGTAATTTTTATAATTTTATTATAAAAATATTAAAAATAAATTAATATCTAAATCAAAAAAATATGATTTAATTATGATATTTTATTACATGTTTATTAACAACTCATGTTAATGTCACATTTCAGGCAATTAATGTTATGTTTTTCACTTATGTTTTGATATTTTTTTTGGTCCTATTTCATTGATCATGGTGTCATCCTAAAATTCATGACAACCATGATAAAAATATCACATATATTTAGTATATATACACTTATAGTTACCTGAGAAATATTGGGATTGAAAATGAAATATGACATTCATTGATATGGTATGCTGTATGTAAACATTATTGATGTTTCAATTTTCACAAAAGATTCAGAAAAATCACAATAAATCATATATTTCAAATAAAAATTCATTTTTATTTCATATATATCTCATATTTTCATTGAAAATTCATTTCTACCTTTCAAGCAATTCATGAATGAATCACACCTCTTTATGAGGTGATCCTCCTCCAAACACACGAACGATTTTGTTGTATTCCCAAATAATGGAATGTTAGAAGGTAGATGTGATGTTATAATTTTTTATGTATAATAAAAGCATATATATAATATATAAATTTATAATATATTATTGTACACATCCATTAGAGGTGGTGATGTAAAATAAATAACATTCATTCATGAGGTGGTAGACAGACATACACACGAATGAAAATTTCATATCCCATTTGAGGGAAGATGATATTTATATATAATATATTAATTAACATAATTACATATAAATATATGGGAGAGACTGGTGCTATCATATCACCATAATATATAATGATTTGAAGGATTTAGAAGTATAAATAAAACAAAAAACATAAAATTATAATAATTTACCTCTTCTTTAGAGAACATATTCTTGTTTTTACATAAATCATCTTTTAGAGGGATGACTAATAAATCTTGGGAAAGTGGGATGTGTGTTGGGAATTATGGATTTAATGTGGCAAGGTATTTTTTTTAACCAAGAGGTTTTTAATTTGGGAAGTTTATGGTAGAAAGCGATTATATTTTTATGTCAGGGAGATGAAAAACATGATATTTTTGAAACGAATAAAATGTCATCTAATATTTCACATGAAAATGGCTACAAAATTTCTAATTCATGAGAAATAGATTTATAATTTCCATATATTTCTAGAAATTTTACTTTGGGAAGTTTTTAGGTTATTTTTTCACATATCATTTTAGTTTAGCCCCCAGTATACTTGTTTTAACCGTAATAACTGTAATTACATTTTCTATTTTTACTATTCATTTTATGAAAAAATTCCAATTATTATAATTCTAAATATAGATTCCATTTCTTGAAATACCATTCAAATAGTTGGAATATTTAATATAATATTTATCCCATAGATGTGATGATAAAGTGGGTTTCCAAAGAGAAAATGACCATAAGTTTATAAGGTTTTTATTTTAAAATTAAATATTAAAAAAGCATTGATCAACTTAATTGGATTAATTTATTTTTAAATAAACAAATACTTCAAAACTATTTTTAAGAAATGATATTTATAAATAATTTAAATTAAATTTATGTTTTCAGTAAATACAATAATTTTCACTATTCCTCAAAAATGAATCTTTCTATAAAAATCCCAAAATTTCACTCAAAGATACTTTTGACATGATGAATTTAAAAATTATTATTATTTTATAAAATTTATTTTCTATAAAATGAAGAAAATAATTTTATTTTGTTAAAAATTTTAAATATAAAACCTTTTTTTGAGGAAATAGTATTTTATAATATATAAAGGATTTACATAAAATTAATTGTTTTTTATCAATATTTTTTATTTTTATAAAAATATTATACATAATTATGAAATATTATCACTTCCTATTTCTACCACCATGTTTAACAGAATATTAATAATGGTCATGTTTTAATAATAATAATAATGATAATCTGTTGCAGTTTTTTAAAAATCAGTTTTGCGTGTAATGCGTGTTTTCAAAGATATTAAATTTCTTCCAAAATATATTTTTCATAAAATCTTTGGCTGTTAAAATTCACAATTTTACCTTCTTAAAATATAACTTAAAATATATTCTCGCCTTAAATAAATCCCCCACCCTCAATAGTTTACATCAACTTCCTTGGATCCATCAAATATGTTGTTTTTATCTCACATTGTAAATACCATAATGTTGAAAAATAAACAAATAAAACTTTTCATTTACCTAATCATAAAACAATAAAAAGAACAATTGATAGATGGGATGGTTTCACAATACTTTTTACGTGATAGAAATTTTTTTTAATTCCCATCATTAACCTTAATTTGTGAATTGATTACTTTGGTAGTGACATTGGGAAAATATCTAAAACATGCATCTTGGTTAACAAAACTATAGATTTTGAATCTTTTTCTATATAAACTCATGAGTAATATGAAAATTAAAATCATGTGCATTGATTGAGATATTTAATTGGATTTTCTAAAAAATGATAGCACATTGTTATTAATTTCCATACAACAATGATTACATCAGATTAACCATGAGAGTTTCTAAATGAGACTTTATAAAAACTAATTAGATTATTAATTTCATTTCTTCTTTATATTAAGCTTTATCAGCACTAAAAATAATCAGAAATTTCTTATTTTATATATTGAAAATATATTATCTTCATATTAATTCCAATATATATATATATATCCATAGTGAATGACATATACTTGTATCTCATATTTTTTCCATAATCCACTGTAACTTTTATGTACCTAATAATTCAATTATCATAAGTGAAATGAGATTCCATAAATGAAGTTTGATATGTAGAAAATAATTAAACAATATAATATATAAATGGGCATAAATATGTCATGTAATCAAATACCATAATTTTTCTCCTGAAGTATCTTGAATATGATTTCTTTATTTTTATTCCTTTGACATATTATTTCCCACAAACATTGGGATAGAATGTGTGTATAAATCCTCCATGATAAACATCATCAGATGTTCTATAGCATACATATCTTCAGAAATAATGATAAGATCTTACACTTGATAATTCTATAAACGTAAAAAGTACCTCATTTATCAAATAATGGACATCCAAAACCTATTTTTCATCTCCAAAATAACTCATTTCACAGAAATTATTTATTTTCAGTAATAATTATATCATCAATATAGATATCAACAAAATGTGACACATCATTTACATCTCTAAAAATTATAGTTTTTCCATCACTTACCTTCTTATATATTAAATGATTTAATAATTTTTTAACATGAAATACCATGCTCTAAGTCTTTTTATCCTATAGTGAGATTTCATGTACTAGAAAACATAAATTTTATCTTTTGAAAGTCAGCAACCCTTGGGTTTATCAATTTATTTTTAGTCTTCAAAATCTCAATTGAAGAAGGATGACTTCAAATTGATGTGTAATATATTTTATTTTAGTTTTCCATAGTATTAAGAAATATCCAAATAGTATCAATCTTATAAACTAGTGTTAAGGTCCTATCATAATAATTTCCTTCGTCCTGCAAGTACCCCTTACACACATTTCTTTTCTTGGTTCTTGACACTTATCCTCTTACTCTTAGATTATTATAAAATAACCACTTTATTATTATATAATTCAAGTGTATTATCGTGAAATGAAACTATTTATTATCATTTTCAAATTTTTTATCTAACTCTATAGTCATAACATTGACCCACTATATTTTATAAAAAAAATCAGAAATATATTGGTTTAAAATTTGAAAAAATTAGATAAGTGTTTTTTCAACAATGTTTTTCAAGTATGCACTAGTTAACACTATTCACCAATGATATTTCAAAGCTACACCTACCTTTTCATCTTAACTGAGATGAATACGATTTTTCAAAATCATTGAAAACTGATAAATTAATATAATTAATCTTAATATCATATAAATTGCTGTTGTTTTTAGAAACATCACACTACATGTCAATAATGAATAATTCATTATCATCAGTTTTGAAAAATTATTCAATATTTGTAATTTCATTAGTTGTGTATTCCACAACCAATATATTAGAAATATATATAAGATTTTATGTTTCATTTTTTCATCATTGATATCCTCTTCTATTTGGTGGATATAAAAGGAATATACCATCAATTTATCCCTACCTAAACATCCTACAGTCTTAATCATTATCATTGATAATACATAGGGTACAAAACCATCTATATATCATGATTTGGGACTTGTTATAATACATATCATATGTTAATATATCTAAATTTGGCTAAAAAACAATATTTTATAATTTAAACAACTATACCAATTTCAATTCTCGAGAAATTATGATATGTGTTGTGCTCAATCAATATAGTATGATCCATCTACCCAAAAAAATATTTATTATTCATAGTGAAAATATTTTTTATAGGTTCAATTGTTACTATATTTTATGATGAATTCAATGATTCTTATGTTATGATTCAAATAATCTACTAGTATATACCTCATTGTTATTTAGCTAGATCATATTTAATGAAAACCCACACTATTTAAAACTTATTCCAAAATTATTAACCATCAATAGATCCACTTAATTATTCATCCAAAATATAATGAATGTGATATGAGTGAATTCATATTTTCAAAAATCCAATAATTATAGATTCTTATAAAACTTTTAACCATATTCCCTCAAATACCTAAATTAATGAGCTCCAATGGATATGTTTATAATCATTTTATTCTAGTGTAATGAATTTATGGTATTCAATTTTAAAATGTAGAGGAGAATAAAATTATTTTACTATTTATCATTGGAACATAATAAATATTATATCCTTAGGTAATTTTTATTATTTATTTGAATAGCTGATCAAACCATTAATATAAAAACTAATTTTCCTCCATTATGATTATGAAGTACTAATTACCATAATCACCAACCCCAAAAGATTACATATTATTTTATTTACAGTCATTAATACACGTCCATATTCCAAATACTCCACTAAGAACACAAAGATGATATATTCTTAATAATTTTTGTTTTAACCCATCATCACATAACATGTTTATTTAATTCAAATTATCTTTTCTAATAAATTATAATTCATTTTACATTAATTTTATGTCAACCATATTTTCCCAATTTCACCGATCCTTCATTTAATTTTTCAACATTAATTTTTTAGATTTAAATCTTCAATCATGTGTGTAGAATATCTTCTATTCAAAATACATGGATGAACATTTTTTATTCATTGAGATAAACATCAACAGATAATTCAATTATTATTCATTTATGTTTCTATTTTTTATAAATTTTGTTTATTTTAATTAATACTTACTTATTTATGTAGCTTGGTGAGAAACACTTCAATAATATAACTCTACTAGTCATAACATTGAAAATCATCTTCCAATAATTGGAAGTTGATTACAACATTTAGTCGAAGATTATCATGTTGCTTCAAAATATTAATTCTATTATTGGATTGAATACCCTTAATAAATTTTCTCCCATATCATCTAGTGTAATAGAAATATTGTAAATTTAACTAATATCTTTTCTATAGTTCATGGAACCATCATAATCTTAATAATTTCTAAAAAATGCATATTTTCATGTGAAGACATTATATTTTCTAGATGATGACACCTGTTATTTTTCTACCTTCTGGCTATAATCATGGATCATTTTTTGGATCTAATGTTGAAATAGAGGTCCCAAAAATTCTTCATAGCTATTCAATTCTTCTTTTAATTTTATTAGTAACTATTTATATCAATTTCTATATTCTAGTATAAATTCTCAAAATTTTTAAATTTTTTTAGATTTTTTAGTTTTAAAAATATATTTGGAAATATTTATTTCTAACATTGATTCAGTATTTTGAATAGTAATTACAAGATAGTTTTTTTTTGAAATTTTTAGATGATTTTTTGTCCTTTATGAATTTAATCATTCATTGAAACATTAAAAAGTACCACAATATTTTCCAATGACATTTCACCAACATTATTATTTGAATATTTTTAATTCCTTTCCACCCATTATAAATTTTTTTCCCAATGTTCAAAATTCTTATCTATTTATTTATCCATATTCTCTATTTCAACATTTAATGTTTTCTATTATGTCAGAAATTGTGTGACTTATCATTATCATCATTTACCTTCAACTTCTTTTTATGTTGAATGTAATAATTTTTTATTGAAGATTGATTCTATTTCAATAAATATTTATTCTCGTACTCAAAATTATGATATATTAGATTGAACTTCATTGAGTTATTTATTTAATAATAATTTGTTATCCATTAATACCACTCCGAAAAAATTGCTTCAGTAATCACTAGTGAGTAGTTCAACATTAACTTTTTAATTCAATATTTTTTATGAAATACAATTTAATTCTAATCATCCACTTTATCCTCACTACCTTCATCGTCATACAATTTTCTTATGAAACCTTTATATATTATTTTATATTTTTAATGTTTTTATTTTAATAAAAACATTGATTTATAGAATTTCATGATTTGATCGATGAGAATGTCTGTAGATTTTCATCCTCATTACCAAAATAATATTTTACTTCTAGAATTAGAAAATTTGATGTTAAATGTATAATATATCCACAATTAAGAATGTATGTGGTGGATTTCATCAAAAAACATTTAGACACTACTCAAATGATAAGAAATTTTCTTGTATAATTTAATTATTATATCCTCTTCATCAAAAATTTTATCCAAATAATTATCATATTTTTTCCAAGTCCCCTATTTATTTAGTGATTTTATGTAAATTACCCTATCTATCATTATCTTAATCATGAAGAAACTTCCCCTCATAATTCTAAAATAAATTGGAATAATATGTAGATCATGAAATTGAACTATACCCAGATCCCAGTCATTAGACAAGAAGTCCACTGTATCATACCAATTTGAAAAATAAATAGCCTGTTGCAATTCTGTTCTTTCTCAATAAATTGATGTCTCCCATGTTTACTAAAAAAATCATAGAATTATAATTCCTATATAGAGTAATTAATTTTAATAAGAAATCTAAATTTCTGAATTTATTTGATGGAAACCGTAGTTGTTTGACACCACATTAAAAGGACCCACATGATCAGAAATAATTTGTTATGAAGGGGTAAATATTTTAATTCTCTTATTATTTTTCTTTCAATATAAACACCCATTGAAAATTGTTACTATAAATTACTCAATAATTTTCATAGAAAAATAAATTTCATGACTTGTCCACCAGGGTCGGTGCCGTGACTACCCCAAGCCCGCCTTCCATAGGCCAGGAATTGGAGACTAGCACCAAAGGCGTATTTACCTAAAACTGGGAAGGAATTTCCTTTATAAAGAGTAATCACACACAATAGAGTATGATCTAGAAGCAAAAAAACTAAGTAAAACTGTATACAAAATAGTGATGAAAGTATAGGGGCAGGAATACAGGCCCAATAGAAAAGTACAAGTACAACTGAAGAAAAGTAAAACAGCTGCTGGATCATCCTCCAAGAAATCCTACCCGAAGGGTAGGTACAGATAGCCTTCAAAGCACTCCACATCCGTCCGTCTCCTCCGTGTACCATCACGCCATGTGGTCCACCTTCGTGTACTGTCCAATCCTGTTACTCTCGGCCTTAGTCAGCATTGTCTATCGTCTGCAACTAATACAACGAGGTGCGAGCACAGCCGGTGCAAGGGTGAGTATAACGATACTCAGTGGGGACATTGATACCCTCAAGGTCTCACAAAATCCAACATGGATAAATTACAATTTATGAAATCAACAGATAACCCCACTTAGGTATGTACCCATACATATACCTAAGTTATCAAGTAATCCATCTCAATTATCAGGAAAACACAAAATTTACTAACTCAACTCAACTAGGAATTTAATTTAGGGGTAGTATCAATCTGAACCTCCGGCTTCTGGAGAACTCCTCCTCTATCGAGTACAGTGGGTCTACCACATCACACAGAGGCGTGTCCCACTAATCATGGAATTCTAAGGTACTCCTCCTGTTGATTACCGTGGGTCTGCCGCATCACATAGAGGTGCTCCCCAACGTGGGTCTACCTCATCACACTGAGTTGCTCCCCCTCCTATCCTACTGAGGTACTCCTCCTATCGAGTACTGTGGGTATTCCACGACACCAAGGCGCTCCCCACTGTGGGTCCACTGCGACACCATGGTGCTCCCTGTTGGGTAAGTAGAATCACTACCAGTCAAACAGTCAGTAGTCGTCAGGTCTCAGAGAGCTACTAGGTCCCTGCACAAATTCTCACTCATCTATGAAAGATCCGCACCACAATCTACTGGTCGATGCTCCAACTACCACAAAGTCCCACGAAGAAGTATCTCATAGGTCCTCTATGTCATAGAGGTCTCAGTGCAACTGACACCGCATTAATCGGACACTCGGTCTGTGACTTTTTAGCCATTTAGTCCTCGGGGCCCGGTTGGATTTGTGCACGATCCAACCTGACCGTATCTCAACATCTCCCCAAATGCCAATGTGGTATACTCAAAGGGATATTATCACTCCAAGAAAACTAGAAATGCTGACGGTTCGTCAAACAGTCATCTGGTGCCAAAGATATGGCCAAAGAAAATTAAAGGGTTGGTAGTGGGCTCTGGTCCGGTCTGACCCAGTCAGACCGACCCAGTTTGGGTCAGCCCGTTCTTACCCGATGGGTCTGGCTTGGCCCGTTGGGCGGGCCGGCCCGTTGGGTTTGGCTAAATCCAGGATCGGGGCCGGTTCGGCCCGGTGCACTACGAGGGCGCGGCCCGGTGCGGCTCGACCCGAAGGGAGCTGTCGGGGCTGGTTCGGCCAGGGCACCGCGAGGGGGCCGGGACACCATCCCGGCCGCATGGACTTGAGGGAGGCAAGACGCCGACTCAGTAGGGAGGCCGTGAGGGATCCTGGGCGTCGGCTCGACTGGGATGCCGTGAGGAAGTCGGGGGGCTGTGAGGAGGCCGGGGGGACGCGAGGAGGCCGGGACACCAGCTCGGTCGGGTGGCCGCGAGGGCGCCGGGACACCGGCTCGACCGAGTGTCCATGAGGGAGCCGGGACGGGGAGGCACACGGGGTGCTCGGAGGCCAGTGGGCGGGCTGGTTCGGGGAGGCACCCGGGGCGCAAGCGTAGGCGGTCAGGCGGGCAGGCGGCCAGGAGGCGGTCGGGCTGGCCGGCGTGGCACGGCTCGGGCCGGTGTGGGCCGGTGGTGTTCGACCGGGAGCACCGGCTCACCACAAGGGTGGCCCGGTTCACGGAGGCTGCAGGTAGCATGACTTTTTTCATCACCGCCTTTGTCGTTATATTTCCTCATTACCATGCTGAAGTTCATCATAAACAATGTAACGCCCCGACCCCAGTTACCTAGAGTCGGTGCATTATTACATATCATTTTCATGATCACAAGAAATATCATGTCTCGAAAGACCGATTAGTTTAGTAGCTTTGGAATAACTAGATACATTCATAAACATTACATTACATCATAAAGTGAAAAACTACTACAACAACATATTGTCTTCATATCCCCTCATATTATCCCTTTAGGTCATTCATAGATTACTTCTTCACATCCTGGGAAAAATAAAACATTTAAAGGGGTGACCTCAGATGCTTAGTAAGGATAACAATATAGTGGAAACATTCATAAATAAGCATAAACATTTAAGGTCATGTATAGATAAAACAAAAGCCTTTTGAACATGAACTTCATCATAACATGGCAAAGATAAAATGAAATAATTTCATTTACTTATTCACATGGATATTCTACTAGTCGAATAATCACATGCAATATCAATAACCACATTCATAATGATGGAATGCATAATGCCAGACTATCATAAACACATAGTCAAGGCCTCGTGACAAGACTAAAAATAAGATTTTTTCAAGGCCTTGTTCCAAGACACTAGTTTGTCTCATGAGACCTACTGATGCATCTAGGAGCTATAGCAGGCTCCACTCGTCATTTATTAAGTCCAATGCATTCCTCATATGAACATGTTTAAACATAACATAAACATTCGTATTAAAACTAGTATACGAAATTTCAATACTTCCTTCATAAACCATGAATGGTATAAAAATAACACATCCACAGTCAAAAATATCACAAAACCATCAATACAATATGGATGTTTTGCATCATATTAAATAAACTTCAAATATGCTAAAAATCTATCAAAGTATGTTGACATAGATGAAATCAAAACTATTTGAGAGAAATATATCTTTTTTTAAATCATTTAAAATTCACATAATTATAAAATAATAGTTTTACTTTGAAAATATTTTTAGAAGCTTGTAAGGGAAGCTTTTATGATTTTATAACAGCGTAAAATAGCAGCACCCGCTGTATAAGTTAAAAAAAGACATTCCTACCTTAATTCTGTCGAAAATGTTTAAAAGGGACTTGTTTGGAAAACGACGGAAAGTTTTCTTTATAAACATCTTATAAAAAGTCAAACAAGGGTATAAATGACTTTAACCCATATTCTGTAAAATATAAAGAATGTTTTGAAATACATTTTTAAGAAACATGGTTGTGGATGATAAAGGGCTCCCAGTAGATAATTACATATAAAAAACCTCGGATAATGAAGAGATTGTGAAATAACCCTTACCTTGTACTTTTCCTTAGACGATGGTATGTTAACCTCCTTTATAGTTGTTAAAACATTGTTATTAAATTATACAAGAAACATATAAATAATTATGATATCATATATGATCTTTTAACATTTATTTGTTAATAATATCTTCGTATTATCATTGTTTCGGGTGTTAACTCCCTCATTTGCTTTTATATGTTTTGTTACATAAGTCTTGTTTTTCATGGATAGGTTGTATCTTATTCATATCCAGAATGATATAAGGTTCTTATACATTACTTTTAATCATAAAATGATAATTATTATTGAATTGATATGATGGGGAATGAATCTCATCGCGTTCGTGGAGACGGTAGTCCGTACGTACGCACGAGAGACAATATCATTCTTTTGATATTAAAATAAAATATAATTGGATATTATATCATATATACAGAATCATTATCATGTTATATTTATTATTTAAATGAATTAAACATCATTATTATACCCATCCAAATAATAATATATTGAATAACAATTACACCACGACGTGGAGACGGTAAGTCGTACGTACGCACGTATGGTGACATGTCATTCAAAGGATGGATAGAATACTGAATATGGTTGTAAAATATTTATAATAACATCACAGTATATATAAGATAATGGATTTAATATTTTAGAATGGGATTAACAAAGAAAGAAGAAGTTGAAGAAGAAATGAACATGAAAAATGTTGGTGAAAACATTACCTCTTCTTCGGGGTCTTCCTTTTGATTTGATCAAAAGGGCTCCATAGGTTTGCATTATGATCAAACTAAGTCCTATAGGTTGAATTTAGGAAAGTTTAGAGAGTATTTGGACAGGGATTGGCTGAACCAAAAGGCTTTGAATGTGTTAATTATTGAGAAGGGGGAGCTCCCTTTTATAAGAGGGGTAAGGGGCACCTTTGGAAATGCTAGAAATATTATTTTATAATAAATTCATATTTGGTTTCTAATGGATCCAAAGTGGATTATTTAGAGATTATGGTGGGTATGGGTCTAAAACCACTCAATACAATAGAATTTAGACCGTTTTGGGTCATTATATTAACCTTATGTTTTAGTTTTAACTCTTAGTTAATTAGTTTGACACTTACCATGACACTTTGTATTTTTATATTATATAGTTAATAAACTTAATATATACCTCCAAGATACCCCCAAGTGGTCCATTAATGAAACAAATATCTTGATATAAGTCTCTTGGCCGAACATAAGATTTTTAGGAATTGAATATAAATTAATAATATAATATTTGTTTTAAAAACTCTTTATGTCAATTTTGACACTATTCAATAATTGATTATTGTTAAGGTATTAACAACTTTATTAATTCGAAAAAAATTCATTTAAGCAATCCTATAATGTCATATTATTAAATAAAAGTCATTTATGTAAACAAAACTTTCAAATTATATTAATTTTAACATTTAGAATACAAATTATTTGATTCTTTCATTAATAAGGAAAATACTTCATCATTATTGTGACATAAATAATATTAATTATTAAATTTCTAAAAATTATAAATAAAATACCATTATGTATGAAATATTTTTATCTTTCTAATGAATATTTATAGTCCAAAATCCAACATACATAACCCTATTTAAAAATTATTTTTCTAAAAGATATATGCTTATGTCATTTTTGTATTTATTTTAGCTTAATTAATATAAAGTATCATTATCAATTACAAGTGGCTCTGTGGGGTCCCAAAAATGACACAAAGATGCCCATGGTCGTAAATGTATCAACCAATGATGTTAGGATACGTTTTAGGGTAATTTATTATCATTATAATTTTATTGTTTTACCCTTATTTACAGGATTTACCCTTTAACCATTGTAAATAAAATATTTACCGAAGTAATTATTCAAAATGTATAAAAATGAAAATTACCTATTTAAAAAATTTGGACATCCTTATTCCAAATATGTAATTCATTTTTCCAAATTCAAAACATAGAAGTGGAAGAAATTAATTTAAAATTAATTCCCGCTGTCAAAACAAAAGTGTGTTTTTAAGAAATAATGACTATCAAAAGATTGATACTTGTTTATGTCCGGTTTAATTGTGAAATTCTGTACAATGACCAAAATAGTATTAAATGGTAAAACTATATTATAAATATACTTTAAAACCACCCAAATTCTTAATTTATCAATATTAATTATTTCGATTAAAAAAGTTGTTTTAATTAAAATTTATTAATTCTCAGTATTCATCAAAATATAAATGTTATCCGAAAAGTTCAAAAAATTTACCCTAGGCTAATTTCGATATTACAAATCCAAAAATGGAGTCAATTTTGAGTGATAAAATTTATAAAATTTCAAAAAGTTGGCATTACTATTCATAACGGCTAGTTTGATTGGTTGTGGTGTGTGTTAGAACTCGCAGTTGCATATAACACACGCTACTGTATTATTCAAAGGGAAGTATACCGTGGAAGCTTGGGGTGTTACATTCTACCATAATTCAAAAAAATTCATCATAGAAATTTCTAGAATACTACTGCATGAAAAGACTCGGGTGGTTCTTCATCATAAGTTCCTCGGGTTCCCAGGTAGCCTCTCCCATCTTATGGTTTCTCCATAGAACTTTTACCAGAAGAGTCGTTCAGTTTCTCATCACTTGTTCTCTTGTATCAAGAATCCTGATGGGCTCTTCACAATAAGAAAGATCGAGTTCCAGTTCTAATTCCTCATAGATGAGTACATGCGTTGGGTCAGGCATGTATTTTGTCAACAGTGATACGTGGAACACATCGGGAACTTTGGAGAGATTTGGCGACATTGCCAAATGGTAAGCTACATCCCCAATTCATTCTATAATTTCTAAAGGACCGATGTACCTGGGACTCAATTTACCTTTCATTCCAAAACGTATAACTCCCTTCCATGGAGATACCATCAAGAAAACATGATCTCCCACCTGAAATTCCAAATCCTTTCTTCAGTTGTCAGCATAGCTCTTCTGCCTACTTTGAGTAGATTTGATGTGGTTTTGGATTACCTTCACCTTTTCTATCGTTTCCTCCACCAGTTATGGGCCTATAAGTTTCCTTTCACCAATGTCATCCCAACAGGTTGGTGTGCGATATGTTTTTCTGTATAACGCTTCATATGGTGCCATCCGAATACTTTAATGAAAGCTATTATTATAGGAAAATTCCAATAGAGGTAAATATTGATCCCACATACCCTAAAAGTCACATGAAAAGAATCTGAACATGTCTTCTAAGGATTGAATAGTCCGTTCTGATTGTCCATCTTTTTTAGGGTGGTAAGCAGTGCTCAAATGAAGTTCAGTATCCAAGGATTTCTGGAGACTCTTCCAGAATATTTAAGTAAAACAGGGATCTCAATCAGAAACAATTGATAGGGGTACTCCATGAAGTCTCACCACGTCATTAATATATAGCCTTGCTAGATGTTCAAGTGGTAAATCTTCCCTTATATCAAGAAAATTTTATGACATGGTAAGACGATCAACAATAACCCATATTTCATCATTACTTCTAGGAGTCTTTGGTAGTCCCATGAAAAATTCCATCGTAATATTGACCCATTTCCACTTCGGTATGGGAAGAGGTTTCATGACTCCTCCAGGATGTTTCCTTATAGCTTTCACTTGTTGACAAACCATACATCTTGACACAAAATCAGCAATCTCCCTCTTCATGTTGTCCCACCAAAAATGTTCCTTCAAGTCTCTATACATTTTGGTGCTCCCAGGGTGAATACAGAAGTTGGATCTATGAGCATCATCCAACAATTCCCTTTTTTTATCAGGTATATTGGGAACACAAAGTCTCTTCCCAAATATCAAAATTCTATCTTCATACCCAAATTCATTCAATATCCCATAATTCATAGCTTTAATCTTCTATTGAAACTCTTCATCACCGATCTGATAACTCTTTATCCTTTCTAGTAAAAATGGTTTGGCAACCATTTGAAAAAGTATTGATGTTTCACATTCCATGGTAATTCCCATATCCATCTTCACTAGATCCATGAAAATAGGATCCCTTTAAATTCTCATCATGTTCAAAACTCCATGATATTTTCTGCCCAAAGCATCTGCCACCTTGTTTGCCTTCCCCAGGTGGTAGTGTATCGTGCAATCATAATCCTTTAGTAGTTCAAACCATCTCCTTATGTAGGAAATATTTTTATCTTTCTAATTAATATTTATAGTCTAAAATCCAACATATATAACCCTATGTAAAAATATTTGTTCTAAAAGATATATGCTTATGTCATATTTGTATTTATTTTAACTTAATTAATATAAAGTGTCATTATCACTTAAAAGTGGCTCCATGGGGTCCCAAAATCTACCATAATATGCCCATGGTCGGACATGTATCAACCAATAAGGTTATGACACGTTTTATAGTAATTTAGTATTATTATAATTTTATTTTTTTACCCTTATTTACCGGATTTTCCCTTTAACCATGGTAAATAAAATATTTACCGAAGTAATTATTCAAAATGTCTAAAAATGAAAGTTACATATTTAAACAATTTGAAAATCCTGATTCCAAATATGGAATCCATTTTTACAAATTCAAAACATAGAGGTGGCAGAAATTAATTTAAAATTAATTCCCGCTGTCAAAACAAAAAGCGTGTTTTGAAGAAATAATGACCATCAAAAGATTGATAGTTTTTTATGTCCGGTTTAATTGTGAAATCATGTCCAATGACGAACATTGTATTAAATGGTTAAAATATATTCTAAATATACTTTAAAACCACTCAAATTCATAATTTATCACTATTAATTATTTCGATTAATAAGGTTGTTTTTAATTAAAATTTAGTAATTTTCAATATTCATCAAAATATAAATGTTATCCAAAAAGTTCAAAAATTTTACCCTAGGCTAATTTCGATATTCCAAATCCAAAAATGAACTCAATTTTGAGAGATAAAATTTATAAAATTTAAAAAAGTGGGTATTACTATTCATAACTGATAGTTTGATTGGTTGTGGTGTGTGTTAGAACTCGAAGTTGCGTATAACACATACTACTGTATTATTCAATGGTAAGCGTACCGTGGAAGCTTAGGGTGTTATAAAAAAGATCATAGAAGGGATCGTGCCATGTTGGTTTGGCCCGCACACTCTGCGTTTAGGGTTATATCAATTGGTTTATCAAAGAATAAGAAATATGAACAAATATTTTTTTATAACCACACATCGATTCTTTTCCAATCCGAAGAAAAAGAGAAATGGAAGGTTACACAAAATAAACCCCTACCTTTGATCGTCGTTCGTCGTTTGTTGATGGAGTCACGGAAAGTAGACGTGGAAGATCATCATTCATCACATCTTCCTCACACTTCCAAACCCGAGTTGTGTCGGATCGTTGACAACGATGCGGAAGTCGGCCGTCGAAGATGTCTCACAATGGTTGAAGCTTTGAGGAAGAAGTCGGAGAAGGTCAGAGTTCTTCATTTTTTGTTGGGAGACGGTGTTCTTCATTGGGAGCTTTCTCCCAACAATCCTCCTCTCAAAGCTACCACCAAAATGAATATGCCAATGAAATAATAGATTGAAATATCCTATAAAGTGTTTTCCATGATATTAATATTGAAATAAGTAATTAGGTATGCTCCCCTTAGTTAATTCAAGGGGTTGGCACAAGGAATTAATTAGGGGAGGTGAAGAGGCTCTCCCTCATTAATTAGGGACAGTTGAGAGGTTTCACTCTTCTCCATCATGAGGGGGTTATGCCTAGTGTAGTCCCCATGTAGTAACCTCTCACGGGAGGTCATGTTTAGGTGGGCCCCACCACCATAACCTCTCATGGGAGGTTAAGGTGTGGTGGTCCCACGTCCAACTTTTATGATGAGGTTTTAACCACCAAACAGCCACATGGTGGATCAAATAAAAATAAATTAATGCTCACTTTATTTTATTACTTTCCACAAAAACTGAAAAACTATCTTCCATTCTCGACTCACTACTATCGAAGTGAAAGTCTTCTTAAGAGAATACTAGTGTTTTGAGTTCAACGGTGCCCTCAGATTTCAATTCTGTTCACCGATTCAAAATTTATAAAAACCTTCTCGTATATTTACTGAACGTACCCAAAAAAAACTTCATAAATTGATTCCGGGCACACTGGTCCTCAGAATCATGCGCCTTCAATTTTCACGGACTCATAAAATTCCCATATATTTAGGAAAAAACAAATCTACGGAATTTCAGGTTCTTTAAATTCTCCTCACCTCAGGGATTTATGTTCCCATAAGCCACAACTCGAACTAAGGGGACAAGTGGGGGTACTGAGCATGCATCTGAGTCTCCCACTCCAATGTGCACTTATAGAGGTTTCCACGCTGTTAGTGAATGCACACCGAAGGTATCGACCATCCATGTAGGAACCTCTCCTGCTGATCCTCAATCTCTAATGGAACCTCCATAAAATACACCCCATCATCAACGTCCATCTCTCCATAGTCGATGATGTGAGAAGGGTCATGCGCATATCTCCTCCGCTGAGATACGTGGAAGACATCATGCACTCAATGCAACTAAGGGGGAAGACCCGGGTGGTAATCCACCTCGCCTACTCTGCCGAGGACCTGGAAAGGTTCGATGAACATTGGAGATAACTTTGCACCTTGACCAAATCTCTGTAGAACTCATCGAGGTGAGACCCATAGAATGATGTGGTTACCATTCTCGAACTCCAGAGGTCTTTGTCTCCAGTCCGAATATGACTTCTACTTTCTCTGTGCAGTCTTCATCCACTCCTGGTTAATCTGCACCTTCTCTTTGGTATCTAGTACCATCTCTAGTCCCACTAGTTCTGACTCCCGAGGATCAGTCCAGCACAAATTTGATCAGGAAGGTCGTCTGTATAATGCCTCAAAAGGTTCCATCCCTATGGTGGAATGATAAATGTTGTTGTGTGCCGACTCCACCAAAGTTAAGTGATCCTCCCAGCTCTGACCGAAGTTGAGGAAAGAAGAAAACAACATGTCCTTGAGGGTATGTATGGTCAACTCAGTCTGAAAATCCTTCTGAGGATGAAAGGTGGTGCTAAAACGAACCTGTGTCCCGAAAGCCTCCTGCAACCCCTTCCATAGCCGAGAAGTAAATCGTGCATCACGATTGAAGGCAATATATGAAGTTAATCCATGAAACCGTACAATCTCTCACACATAGAGGTGTCCCAAGCTCTCTACTGAACCCTGATCTTTGATCGGTAGAAAGTGGGATGACATGGTGAGTCAGTCAATGATCACCCAAGTCGAGTTGTGACCCCTAGATGTATGTGGAAGACCTGTCACTAAGTACATGGATATCCCATTACACTTCGACTTTGGGAGATCTAAAGGCTGAACCAAGCATGTTGGTACTTGGTGATCCGCCTTCACTTGCTGAAAAGTGAGGCATCAAGAGACAAACTCCACAACTTCCTTCTTTATACCTGGCCACCAGTGCTGTCGTCGAAGGTCCTGGTACATCTTTTCCTCTCCTGGATGTACTTCTAGAGGGGATGTGTGGAACTCCATCAACACTTCCTCTTAAAGTGACACTGGTACCATACTACATCCTCTGAAGAGGATGAAATGCTCCCCAACATCAGAAAATCCTTCATGTGCCTGCCCTGCGGATATCTGAGCACGTCATGTCTCGCAGTCAGCATCCCCATGTTGTGCCTCTCTGACACACTGCAGGAGTGGGGGAGTGACAATAATAGACATTAGAAAGGTTGATCCATCCCTATCCACAAATGATATCTGTAAGGAAACCAGATGCTCTGTCACCACGCCTAGCAGTTGCATACCAGATCTTCTACTGAGTGTATATTCTACAACGTTCCACTTTCCATGAGTATAGACTATCTTAAAGTCAGAGTCCTGGAGGAACTGAAGACATTGCCACTATCTCAGGTTCAGGTCCTTCTGATTTAAGATATACCTGAGACTCTTGTGATCAGAGTACACAGTAAAATGTTCACCCGTCAGATATTGTCATCACATCTTCAAGGTGAAGACCACTGCTAATAACTCCAGGTGACGGGTAGCCCAATTCATCTCATGTTGTCTCACCTGCCGAGAACCATATATGATCACTAATCTCTCCTTCATCAGGACACACCCATGTCTGGTCCCTAATGCATCGCAGTCGACTACATACCCTATGCCTTCCTCTAGAAGCCTCAAGATGGGGGCATTAGTTAGCCTCTGCCTTAGCACTTGAAATATCTACTGGAATCTCTGTGACCACATGAAGTGTTGGCCCTTCCTCATCAAGGCTGATAGTGGTGCTGAAACTCTAGAGATGTCTGGAACAAATCTCCTGTAATATCCAGCCAAACCCCATAAACTTCGTACCTCCGCCACACTCTTGGGTGGATCCCAAGTAAGTACCGTCTCAATATTCACTGAATCCACTACAACTCTAGCCTCCAAGATTAAGTGTCCCGAGAAGTGAACCTCTCGGATCCAAAACCGACACTTCGAGAGTTTACCATAAATCTGGTGCTCTCTGAGTGTGTCCAGTACTACTCGCAAATGGTAGGCATGCTCCTCCTCAGTATTCGAGTAGATCAGATTGTCATCGATGAAGACTACGATAGAGAGATATAGGTATGGCTGGAAAATCCTGTTCATGAGTCCCATGAACACTTCTGGAGTGTTGGTTACGCCAAAGGGAATAACCAAGAACTCGTAATGGTCGTACTGACATTTTTAGATCTTCTTATGCACATCCTTGTCTCAAAATTTGAGCTGGTGATAGCCTCATCTTCGGCCTATCTTCGAGAACCACCATTCTCCCTTTAGCTGATCAAAGAGGTTGCCAATCATCAAGAGTGGGTACATTTTCTTCATGATCACTTGGTTAAGGAGACGGTAGTTGACACAAATCCTCAATCTTCCATCCGCCTTCTTGGCGAATAGAATCAGGGCTTCCCATGGAGAAACACTGGGTTGGATGAATCCCTTCTCTTGCAAGTTCTCTAGCTATTCCCACAGCTCGCAAAGTTCCACAGGAGCCAACCGATATGTTGGTGTAGATATCTATGTCATCCTGGGGTACATATCAATGTATAAGTCCACCTCTCTGCGAGGAGGTATTACTGAAACATCATCAGGGAAAACATCTGCATACTGGTCCACCACTACATGATAGCTCGGACTCTCCACATCAACGGTTTCGAGTGTAAGGCAGGACAACTGATTAGTGATCGGTTCCACCCTCCTCCGAGTAAGTCTGTCCTATCCTGTATAGGCTCAATTCGCACCAGTGAAGGTAAACCCAATACCATCCATGCAGATACACCGCACATTGTTCCTAATATAGTCAATTTGAGCATGGAATGTAGATAACCTGTCCATACCCATGATGTCATCATAAGGCCTCGACGCCGCTACTAGGAGGTCCTAGTTGAAGATCTCACCTCCTAGAGTAAGCTCACACTTCCAGCACCAGTGTGTAATCATCGTGTTTGATCCCATAAGAGTCTCTAGCCGTAAGGATCGACCCAATGTCTCCATCGGAATCTCCGAGCCCCAAACGAGGGTAGTGGAAATGAAAGGGTGACTGACACATGTGTCTATAGAAACTGAAACCACGGTGGAGTAGACACAGATCATACTTCAAATCATCTCCGGAGTGTCGTGATCATAGGCCTCAGCTGCCTGGAGCTGAGCTCTCCCCTGTCCACCTGCTCCCTACGGTCGGGGTGGACCTCCAAGTGTTGGTTGTGGGAGCACGTCGAAACGTCTCCCACCACCAGCTGCACGGACAGCTCTTCTTCCATGTTCAACTGCTCCCTGCAAACTGCCTCGATTGAATCTCTGCCTCTACATGGGTAGTCCTTCGACTGTCTGCTAATCATCGGAACGGCGGGTCAGACAATCATGAGCCATGTGACCCTACCCGCCGCATGAGAAACGCTACCCGATCCTAGAATGTATGTCTCTACTCTGGTTGCCCCGCACAACCAATCCTATGTCATGCAGTCGTCCACATGTGGCTCTTGTCCTCTTGGACCTCTGCGACATTTGTCTACTGCTAGCTACAGAAGACTCTGCTGCATGTTGACTAGTGGTGGATCTTGCTACTGGAGACTGATCAACAATGAAACTCTCCACTAAGAGGGCTCCCTCCAACACCCCATCCTACGTTAGGATGCTGAGGGAGATCATTGAATCCCGGATCACTCACCTAAGCCCCTGCTCGAAGGTCTGGGCCCAGAAGAATGGGTCTTGTACCATATCTGTGGAGTAGCACGAGAGGTCGGTGAACCTCTCTGAGTACTAAGCTACAGTCATGATGCCCTGCTGTAGATGAAGTAGCTCGTGAATGCACACTGCACAAAGAGTCACTAGGAAAAAATCTACCCGAAACAGGCTCTCGATGTTTCCCCAGAGAAGAATCATTTCGTCGTGAACATGGATCATCAATCTCCACCATCTTCCCGCTACTTCCTGTAGAAGGTAGGTAGAAAGTATCACCATGAGGTCTGCTGGTGTCCCTACTAATTGGAAAACTCTCACCACAACCTCTAGCCAATCCCCAACTACCTATGGGTCCATCTCTCCCATGAACCTGGGTTCCCTATGGCACTGGAACTCGTGCAAAGCGCTCAAGCATCATGCATCGTCTGCTGTTGGGTTTGGTGGCATTGGTGGCCCAACGATGAGTGGTACCATTGGTGCCTCTACTAAAAAAGGGCCCTACACCTAGGCCTCATCTCTCAGTGGGCTTTCAGTGCATACAACTCTGGAGAATCTCACTTGTCATCCATGGGGAGGAATCCTAAAAGAGATAGATGCGACACGCTCAAAATATTATACCTGGTGAGCTAACCTGGTTGAGCTGACTTAAAGAAAACTTTTGAAAACACACATGCAATCAGTGTTTCCATGCACTGAGTCGAAGATCAGTAATCAGGGTCATGATGTATGGATACATCAACCGCTGCACCAACATTGGACTCCCTGAACTGAACACCACACTCAGTACCCTTAACACTATTAATTCAAAGAAAAGATCAGAGTGATAATTTCTATGGTAGAACTGACTCCTCTAATACCAATTTTTCATGACCCATCTTTTGGGGCCCGTTCCATGACTACCACAAGCATTCCTTCCATAGGCCCGGGGTTTCGACATGATCCAAATGTGTATTTCCCTAAAACTGGGAAGGAATTTCCTTTATAAAGAGTAATCACACACAACAGAGTACGAGATGGAAGCAAAACACTAAGTAGAACTGTATACAAAAGAGTGCTAAAAGTATAGGGGCCAGAATAAAAGCCCAATAGGAAAGTACAAGTACAACTGAAGAAAAGTAAAACAGCTGCTGGATCATCCTCCAGGAAATCCTACCTGAATGGGAGGTACAGATAGCCTCGAAAGCGCTACACATCCGTCTGTCTCCTCCGTGTACCGTCAGTCGTGTGGTCCGCCTCCGGGTACCATCCAGTCCTGCTACTCTCGGCCTCAGTCAGCACTATCTGTCATTTGCAACCAACACAACGAAGTGTGTTCATAGCCTGTGCAGGGGTGAGTATAATGATACTCAGTAGGGACCCCTAGACCCTCAAGGTCCCACAAAATCCAACAAGGATAAATTGCAAAGTATTAAATCGACAGATAACCCCACATAAGTATATGCCCATACATATACCTAAGTTATCAAGTAATCCATCTCAATCATGAGGTAAACACAAATTTTACTGACTCAACTCAACAAGGATTTTATTCTGTGGGTAGTATCAATCTTAACCCTCGGCTGCTGGAGAATTCTTCCTCTATCGAGTACAGTGGGCCTGCCGCATCACCCAGAGGCGCTTCCCACTAACATTGGACTACTGAGGTACTTCTCCAGTCGAGTACCATGGGTTTGCTGTGACACCAAGGTTCTCCCCACTACAAGTTTTCCACGACACCATGGCACTCCCCGCTGGACTAGTAGAATCACTTCGAGTCAAATGGTCAGCAATCGTCAGGTCTCATCCAGCCACTAGGTTCCCACACAAATGCACACACGTCTTTAGATGATCCGCTCCACAAGATACTGTTCAATGATCAATATTCCACAAAGTACCATGAAGAAGTATCTCAAAGGTCCTCCACATCATAGTGGTCTCAACCCAACTGACGGTGCGTCAATCGGATACCTGGTCTGTGAGTTTTTATCATTTTAGTCATGGGGGCCCGGTTGGATTCTTGCACGATCCAACCTGACCATATCTCAACATTACCTTGAAATCCATTAGGGTATACTCAAAGGGAACATCACGCTCCAAGAAAACCAGCTCTGCTGATAGTTCTTCAAATGGTCATCTGGTGCCAAAGATATGGCCAAAGAAAGTAAAGGGTCGGTAGTGGGCCCTTGTCCAGTCCCACCCAGTCAGACCAACATGACCCGAATTAGTTTGGTCTGACCCGATTTGGGGTCGACCCGTGCCGACTCAATGGGTCTGGCTTAGCCTATTGGGCGGGCCAGCCCGTTGGGTTCGGTCGGGCCTGCCTAGCCCAGCCCAGCAGGCCACGAGGGCGGTCCGACCCGGGCTCAGGGCCGGCTCGACTCGGTGCAACTTGAGGGTGTGGCCCGACATGTCTTGGCTTGGGGGGTGCGGCTGGGGCTTGTTCGGCGAGGGTACCGCGAGGAGGTCGGGACACCGGCTCTTCCGGGTGACCACGAGGGATCCGGGACGTCGGCTCGGCTGGGATGCCGCAAGCTTGCGAGGGAGCTCAGACTCTGGCTTGGACGGGAGGTCGTGAGGAGGCCGAGACACCGGCTTGGTCATGTGGCTGTGAGGGTGCTAGGACACCGTCCTGGCCGGGCAGCAGCGAGGGAGCCGGGACGGGGAGGTGCACGGGGCGCGTGGAGGTCAGCAGGCGAGTCGGTTCGGGGAGGCGTGCGGGGTGCGCGTGGAGGCCGATAGGTTGTCTGATGGCGTTCAGCCAGGCAGGGCATGGCCAGGAGGCCCAGCTGCTGGGAGGTGGCCAAGCAGGCCGGTTCGGCGCGGCTCGGGCCGACGGTGTTTAGCCGGGAGCACCAGAGCGCCGCCGGGGTGGCGCGGTTCACGGAGGCCGCGGGTAGCATGACCTTTGTCGTCGCCACCTTCATCATTCTGTCACCTCATCGCTATGCTGAAGTTCATCATAAAAAAGATCAGTGGAGTGGTCCGGCCATGTTGGTTTGGCCCGCACTCTCCGCGATTAGGGTGGTATCAATTGGATCACCAAAGAATAAGAAATATGAACAACTATTGTTTTACAACCATGCATCAATTCCTTTCCAATCCAAAGAGAAAGAGAAAAGGAAGGTTACAAAAAATAAACCCCCTACTATTGATCTTCATTCATCATTCTTTGACGGAGTCATGAAATGTAGATGAAGAAGATCGACATTCGTCGCGTCCACCACTCACTTACAAACCTGAGCTGCGTCGGCTCATTGATGACGATGCGGAAGTCGATCATTGAAGAAATCTCATGACAGTTGACACATAGAAGAATAAGTTGAAAAAGGTCGGTGTTCTTCATTCTTCATTGGGAGATGGGGTTCTTCGTTGGTAGATTTCTCCCAATAATCCTCCTCTCAATGATTCCACCAAATTGAATATGCCAAAAAAATAATAGATTGAAATATCCAATTAATTTGTTGGCATGATATTCCAATTAGACTAATTAATTAGGTAGTCTCCCCTTAATTTATTCAAGGGGTTGGAATAAAGAATTAATTAGGGGAGGTGAAGAGGCTCTCCCTCATTATGTGGTAGAGTTGAGAGGTTTTACTCTCCTCCATCAATAGGGTGTTAAGACCTGTGTGGTCCCCACGTCGTAACCCCTCGTGGGAGGTTATGTTCAGGTGCGCCCCACCCCATAACCTCTCTTGGGAGTTTAAGGTGTGATAGTCCCAACTCCAGCTTCTATGAGGAGGTTTTAACCACCAAACACCCACATGGTGGCTCAAATAAAAATAAAGTGATTCCCACTTTATATTGTTACTTTCAAAAAAAACCCAAAACTATCTTCCATTCTCGACTCACATTCGTCGAAGTGAAAGTCTTATATAGCGAATACAGGCTCTACGAGTACAACGGTGCCCTCAGATTTCAATTCCAAACACTGGTTCAAAAGTTAAAAAAACCCGCTTGTACGTTTAATGAACATACCCAAAAAAACATCAGAAATTGATTCCGGGCACACCAGACCTCAGAATCATGCGCTATCAATTTTCGTGGACTTTTAAATTTCCGATGTATTTATTAAAAAACAAATTTCCATGGAATTTCAGGTTCTTTACAAAAAACCAAAATAAATAGGATGAAAAATAGACTATTTTAGGGTTCACCAATTAAAAAGATCATATAAATCTTTGTTATGATCCAAAATAAACTATGTAGACATCATTGTAAATAATTTTCATGTTAGTAACGATGAATGTAGTTTATACATAAAATAATAATAGAATAAATGACACATACCTTAAATGAAGTTATTCTTTATTAAAAAAATATAGAATTTATTTTTTAATAGTAATAGAGTATTTAGTAGAGTTATATATCTAACTTTTTTTCATTGTGTTTCTCATTATTCCCCTTAATATCCATTCTAAAAATATAATACTTTCACAAAAACAATTAATCCAGTCTATATGTACTTAAATTTTTATGCATTACTCCTTAAAAAAGAGAAAAAATATTTTCTTGGAAGAACCAATTTGTTTTTATAATAAGAATAGGTATTATCCCATATCAATTATGAATTTTAAATTCACAAAGACATGTAAAAATTACCTATTATGTCCCAACTTCTTCTCATTGACATCTAAGACCCCATGGTATCATATTAACTTTTCTTATCTCACTCTGTGGATGATATTTTGTCCTTTGAGTGTCTTCTAAATTACAAATAGATAGTTTTTAAGAGTTCTATTTTCATCTTCATATCAATTCCATCAAAATATACTTTTTCAAAAACTGTATAACCGTCATATTTAACTCTATATTACATTCTAATGAATTATTATCCCATGGAATATTATTGTATCCTTTATGTATCATAGTAGTCACTATTTTATATTTTCTTTGTCTCGGAGAAATGGTTACAACCAAATCATTTTTAATATAATTAATTTTATTTATTTTAACACTTATGTATCTATGGGTCAACCTCTATATTTTATTTTCCCAAGAACAACCCTTATGTATCAAAAAATAAAATATTATGTATTTTATTTACCTCATACAATCCTATTTGTAGGAAACAAATTACTTATATATATTGGGTATTTCAATTTTCTTATATGGTATGAAAAGGAAAAAAAGTGAAACTTATATATGAATAATGGTAAAATTTACATATCAATCAATAATAATATTATCACATTGTGCACTTTCCTATTTTCTACCTACTTTATTAACATTTGAGTAACCCTTATATATGATTAAAGTTACATTTATATATTGAGTAATATTCCAATTTTCTAATCTAGTCTATTCATTTCTACAATGACCCTTTTGTTTGAGAAAATTTACCCATATATATTGTAGACTTTATCATATTTTGTAAAAATAGTTTACATCCCTAAAAAAAATTCTTCTTCCAAAAAACCAAAATTTTTAAGAACACGAAACATATTGTAACAGTCATCATGAAAAATTATAAACATTATTATATATGAGATTCAAAAAGACTTATTAAAAAAATATCACACTAACAAATCCACTATATTATCATCACATATCTTCATCCCATTTACAAAAAAAATAATGAAATTTATTCCCCTTCATCATGTAAATTCAGTAAAGAATCACAAGGTCATAAAACTCATTACAAGGACACAAAAACATAATATTTAAACATCCACTTAATTAAATAATGATCTCAATAGAATTAACTTACCATAATGTACCACTAAATATTTTGACACATGAAAGAATATATGGAGTGGATAATATTTTATATATTTGACCACTGTCCTAAATTCTTATAAATTTTATTCTTATATAATATAAATTATTCTACACTCAATCTTAGACATTATATTATTCATATCTAAAAGTACATGGTAACTAGGGATTCCATCATAACTATGCTGGAAAAACAGACAGATTATTGACCCTCTATAGTCGATAAATCCTCTCTACTATAAAAATACTAAAATATAAGATCATATAAAATTGAAAAAATATTTCTCCAATTTCATTTTTAATAATTATGACTCAATTAGATGAATTGAATTGGGTTGGGAAACCATAGGACAAAAGACACTAATCCATGTTTTCAGGGGATGGTGTAAATGATAGGTGATCAAAACAATATATGGGAGTTGGTTTTATATAAAAAAATAATATCAATAAAATCTAATGACCCAAAAAATCTAGCATTGAAACTGTGGTCATAACTAATAGGTCCCAATACATGGAATCATTAAACAGATTTACTTGTACAAAAAATATTCTTGTAAAAATAATAAAACCCTAAATACAAGATATGATGCATAATATTAAAAAAACATGAATCTCAAAAAAATTATACAATGATAAAAGATAAAAAAATTCCAAAGAAAAATGACCCTAAAACCAAAAATAACCACTGGAATCCTCAAATTGGTTTTCAACATAGAGAAAAACTAAAGAAACAACAACAAAAAACAATTTTGTATTCACTCTTGTCATCCACCACGAACTCCAAGAGACTCTATTGAAGCTCTGAGATCCTAATAAATCCAAGAAGTAGAACTACATAAACATCCAATAGTTATAATTACACCCAAAATGAATTAAAAGAACCTATATATCCATTGAGGATTCTTTATTAGGGGTGAGCATATGAATACTTAGTAGGGAACCCCCATTATGCCTGAAGTTTGTTAGTATGGAACCCCCGATATTCCTGAGGTTCGTATAGAAAAACCACGTTTATGCATGAAAAATTCATATAACACCATAAGATTTTGTGACATAAGTTTTTTCAAAGAAATTTAATCTTTTTGATATTTTGTGTCACATAAAACATTGAGTTTAACTTTTTTTACATGAAACACTGAGTATATCTTTCATTACACACAACATTATGTTTAAAACAAATTAACATCATATTTAAATATTATTATTGTATAGTATATATATCACCTAGAACCTTAAATCCATAGTATCAATAGGATTAAATAAATAATGAAAATATTTTTTACACATGTATATATATTCAATTCTCTAGTGACTGATTAACAATAATAGAAAAAAAATAAAAATAAAGGAAATATTATTCTAAACTATTTTTTCTGAAAAAATGTGTTGTAACTCCATAAAATGAAAAAATCACGTTTTTAAAATATTTTAATGAAATGTTTATTCTATATATTTAATCAAATATTTAATATTCATCTTATTTGTTTTATATAAAAGATATAATAAATAATCTATGTTTTCCATTAAAAATATAGTTTCCTAAGAAGTAGTTTTGTATCATTTTTCAAATTTATAATAAATATTAATTTTGAAAAAAAATTAAAATATATTTGAGAAAATAAATTTTATTTTTTAAATCATTATATAAAATTTTTCTTATGGTAAATTGATTTTATTTTCATTAGAGTTTCGTTATTTTATAAATAGTTAAACATAAGGATTTTAAATTTAAAATTTTCTATTTTTTAAATTATTTGTAACCGTAAATTATATTATAAATTAGTTTTACTATAAAATTATATCTATTATATATAAATTAATTCAATTTATGTTATTGGAGTCATTTTTTAAATTTAATTTCGCCGGAAAATGTTTCTATCCTTTTGAACATTTTCTCAGTGAAAAAACTACTTTCTCGTCATATCTATGGGGTTATTTTTAAAACAACTTGTGCAAATTATCTAAATAGAAATTGGAAAAATATATTCCATATTTTGAATCATAATATTATATGTAATCTAAAATGGTCAAATAATTATTTTACATCAATTAATTTTAAAAATATTAAAAAAAATTACTGTAGTTAAGGAAAAAATGGGTTTAGAGGGGGTTAAACTAAAAGGGTAAGGGTTAAAAATCCTAAAATATGTCCAACATCCCCTGACTATCCATATTTAGATCTTATACCTTTTTTATTTATATTTTCCAATTTTGGATCCTTATGGTTTGTGTAAAAAGAGGTTTCACTATTATCTTTCAATAAATTACATATATTCCACTCAAATCACCTATAATAGGCCACTAATTCTCTTCCATTCATCACACCATAAAAATATTTTTTTCTATTATATGATCATATAACTCAAAATATCCCTTTTATAATTATATAATCCTTATTTTTGGATTAAATCCATCATAATTATTATTTTGGGGAAAACCTATGGAAGTTCCAAAAAGAATATGTAACATTCTTGAATGAGAATTTTTATTTTCCACCTTTTCCAGCTCCTTAAATTATAATTTAACCATTATAAAAAATTATAATAATTACATTCCATATATAAATATGTTATAATGATAAGTTATTGACCTAAAAAAATCTCCACTTCTATAAAATGGGTTATTAAGTCGGCATTCATATGTAAGACGAACTACAACCTTGCGACTTAAGGTAATTTATCTCCATTACCACCTCTAATGATTTGGAATTATGATGGATATGAAGTATATATATATATATGATATATATAAAATAATTATACCAATATATTAATTATATATAATACATATGTATCTCTTTTTTTACTTTCATTATATAGGAGATACACAAATGTCTCTCGTTTTTATGTCGTACTATCGTCTCATGAAGTGATGTAATTTGTTTTTAGTAACAATTTACATGGAATATAATAAAAATTAAGTTAATTAATTTATATGATATAACTGAAAAATAATTATATTAGTGGCATATTTACCATTCTTATTTTATAATATATCATTTTATTTATTATCATTTAAATCACTAAAACAAGATACCATCGTTCATGTACATGTGGACTACCACCTTCACGATGTGATGTGACTCTCTATTCTCATCAAAAAAACACATGGATGAAATGTATATATATATTTAATTAAATAATATTTTATTTATTATATCATTATCATTCTATGTAAATAAAATATTACTTACCACCTTTCCATAATGATAATTGAAAAATGGAATCTTTACTTTTGTGAGCGTACATCCTACCATCTTCATGATCGCATCAAACATAATTTCTCAAAACCATCATTCATGATGGGTCATAAAAGTACATTTTTTTATAATAATAATAATAATTCATTTGTTTTATTCTGGTGATGATGGAACCTTAATAAAATTAAGGTCATCAAAAATTAAAAATAAAAAACCTAGATGAAATGCAAAAAAGTTATTACCAATAATGTGTGTTTAATAAGGAATTTTTAATAAACGGGTAATAAATATTAATTAATAAATAATATATGTTATCATATATACATTTATGTTTCTATATTATATATATAATAAAATTATATTTATTTATAAGAGTATTCTAACGAGTATGAAATATTTCATGACTTATGGTTAAGGCTATTCGTGTTACTCTTTATTTCTGTGAGAAACATGCCATATTCTTCTCCTATTTCCTTTATGTGGTGTGTCTAATTAAGATTAATTTATTTTATTATGATTCTACATAATATTATTGGGATTTAAATATCCATTTAAGGATATTTCTCTTATTGGGTTTATGGTTCAAATGTTACCAATTTGGTATGGTATTTTTTTTCGAATTTTCCCATTATTTAGACATATGATATGTTATAAACCTATCCTCTCATATATGGTGTATATATAGAAACTTTTTCAGGTTATATAATGAATATAATTCATCTAATGATATTATATGTTTCAATTAATTTTATTATTTCATCAGGATTACAATTCAACGCTATAAATTTTTTATGTTATTTATATTAAATTCTCCTTATATATCAGGATTGTTTATGATTACAATAAAAAAATAAATGTTATGATATATTTGTCAATAAACTCATTAAACATACTATTTTATATTTATTTCATTATATTACAGTTTTGACCTTCAGTTTCATCCCTTTATGTACTCAATATTTATAAATAATGTTTCTAACAAAAATTGTCTTTATGAAACTCTTCAGTAGAAAACCTGTTTTTCTTCTATAGACGTGTCTTCTAAAAAAATTATACAAATTTTAAACAATCTTAAAATTATTTATTAATGAATTTTTCACCCATTATTTGATTCATAGAAATTATTTTAAAAGGAGTCATCATGTTTAATTCAAAAAAAATACTTTCTTGATTTTAACAAAAATGTGAAAGAAATATTTATTTTTCCATGTATGACCTTAATGGAATTTCCCACCATCAGGACCATTATTTTCTATGAAGCTTAAATGATTCCCTGGACCTAGTTCAGTCAAATGTAACCAAACCTTCTTAACATCAAGTCCTCATGTATACCTCCCCATATTCTAGAGGATGCTAAGTAGAAGAAAGGTTCCATAGTGAGACTATGGGGATACATTACCCTCGTGATTTGAGTGTATAATAATGTATAATCATATCAATAAATAATAGAATAATTTGATATATCTCAGTTGATAAATAATAAAAATCCATCATATTAATAAAAAATTAGTATCATATAATATATTCATATAGAGTGATTATCAAGGAATAATATACAAAACGCAAAAAAATACATGGAAACATCCACCCATTACACAATATGTAACAAAATTACAAAAATATCCAAAATATAACTATCCTTAGAAATAATCATGATCCAAATCCTTGTCATATACTCCCATTATTATATTAATCAATGAATAAATTATTTCTATGTGGGTTCTTTTATCTCTCTATACTTTCATCTGTGAAGTATGTTCGGGTACCCAGGGATAACATAAAAAGGGTGAGAGATAACAATCATTATTTTAGTTAAAAAAATATCTAACAAAACTGTTATGTGAATAAAACATTAATAACTGTGAAGAAAAAATATGATTAAATTTTATAAGAATATAACAAATATTCTCTAATCTATCAAGACTCACTGGGATTGAAAAACCATATCTCAAGGTACACCTGTATCTCTTGATTAGAATCACTTATGACCTACATTGTGAAATCATGTAATAGAAATTCATGGGAAAGGGTACAAGGTGTATAAATTCATAAGGAATCAGATTATTCTAGGAAACCCATGTAAATAGGATCCATGGAGTAGAAATGTCAACTGTATACTAACAAGATAGGTAAATCAAATAAAAATGATACAATAAGTATAAATGATCATGGAATCCTAATATATTTTCAGATATATGGATTCAAAATAACCATGGAATCTAATTAATCTATTTAAATAAAATTAATAGGTTAAAATGAGTGTAAATTTAAAATGAATCCATACATTTCAAGTAAACTAGTTAAACTGGATGCTTGACGTAGAATTGGTTGAGGCATTCAAATAAGCCATGTAACAAGAATCCAAGGAGTAGAGATTTAAAATTAATCCCAAAAGTTCTCATAAAACGAATAAAAGGAGTATATGTTTCCATTACATCCATCTATACTTATTAAACAGTATCTAAGGAGTATAAATTTCCATGAAATCGGAATGATTCACTAGTTCCATACTACAAACCAATCATTGATATTATATACCTAATATTCAAATAATATAAACCATACCTTAAGCATTCCATTAATCCCATTAAAATTTTAAACTATCCATGAAATAACCCATTTAATACTTTTCACCAATAAATTAAATGGAACATAAAGTTACTTACAAACATTATCAATCATCTTAATTAGAATTTTCATTTCAAAGTTGTATAAGAGAGCTCAATGCACCTCAAGGGTGGTATGAACTTTTTGAAAATAAATAACCCACCCCATGGGTAGTTTGGGTTGAGGTTAATAACCTTAACCACATATTAAGGCACCAAGTCATTTCATAGACATGTATTTATAATTTAATTGATGGATCAATTAATTTGAAAATAATCACCCAAGAATTCTAGTGTGCTGAAAATTGGAAAAAAGTTTTAAAAAATGAATTTTATAGAAAATATATTGAACAAAAACCTTAACCATCTAGAGGAGTACTCATATAGTATTAAAATATTTTTTTTTCAAATTAAAATAAAAATTAAGAAGGTATGATTTCCCTAAAAATATATCCTAATATCCTACACCAAAATAGTGGGTCCGATAACAAAAAATAGATGAAATGAACAAGAGGAATGGATAAATTATTTGCATGAATTAATTGAGACTGAAGGTGAACAAATCAAAGTATTGATCAATAATATATCTTAATTAATATGTTATTATTCTAATCGATATCTTAGATTCAATAGGGGAGGGAGTGGTGAGGAATAATGAAAATGGGGTTTTCTCCTTTTAATACCCACCCATGGAATTTACATGATTTGTAAATGAACTATACGTTTCGTAATGATCATGGCCTCCCCCAGGGAAACCGAACACATTGTTGAATTTGGTTGTGTGAGACCAACACACATTGTGTATTGAATAGATACTATATATTTGGCCTACAACTAGCCTTCAACCCTCCTACAATTTCCTCTAAAAAACAACTGGACTATGGTCCTAGTCTCTGGGTCTATGCCTAGAAGAGCACTTTAACAAGGGTTTAATTGAAAATTAAAAGGGACATACTTCAATGAAATACATTGTTATTAAATTCCTCACTATTAAATAAATTCATCACCAAATTTAACATCCATGGTTGTTTAATCATTGTCTTATAATAACTTCATCCACTCTGAATAACCATAGGCCTCTCGCAACCATGTCTTGTCATATTCACAGATGTGCTACCATCACACTCGTACCAAAGGAACTGACTAGCTTTGGATAAAAATTGTTTCATGATCAACATAATAGATTTGAATCTTCTTAAAAAATTAATTTAACTCCAACTAAACCACCTTAGGATGAAGAATATGTGATATATCATAATGCTATCGATGAAACTGAGATATATGGAAGGAATCACGCATGCATTGATACCTATTTGGTAACCACAATCAATTGGTAACCAGCCAAACTCACTCATAAATATCAAAGGGCCCGAAATAATGAGGAATTGGATTTCTATTTTTAGGAATCCTAATTTACCTCATTCATGTTGAAACTCTCTATAAAACCAGACACCCAACCTCACAATCTAGTGTTTGGTAGTGATAATTGGAAAATTAATTCTCTATATAATGATCTAATGACATATTATTCGTAATAAATTCAACCATATATGATGTCTCATGAATGATATGATGACCCAATATCACTACCTCTCTTATCTCTATATAGCATAAGGATAAATAGAATGGACTAATGTATATGGAATTATAAGGATCCATCTGAATGATCTCCAAAACATTTTCATTATTTTTAAACTCATCTAATAGGCATGTGTTTCTCCAAAAAAAATAAAAATAAATGAAATATAATCATATAATGTCCTCCAAAACCACTTTGTACCACTTATACTGACCATTGGTCTATGGGTGATAGGTTGTAATAAGTAGCACCTATGAACCCAGTTCCCTATGTAAACCTTTTGATAACAGATATGAAAAATGATCATCTCTTTTTAATATGATAGAAGGTGGAACCCCATGGAGTTGTATGATATCATGAGTTTAAAGAGTCCCTAGATCATCTATATAAATGATCTTCAAAACAGGTAGAAACTAGGAATCCTTTTTCAACCTAGCTATGATCACCCATATGATGTCATTGACCAGAGGTGATCTCGGTAATCCCATCATGAAATCCATTATGATTTCATCCCATTTAAAATCAATATTGGGTAAATTTTTTATAATCCTCATAGGTCGATGGTTCTCTTCCTTCACCTACTGGCATGTGGAACATTGAGTAACAAACCCATATATCTCTCCCTCCCTTCTCACCCAATAGTACTGACAGTGTATATCATGATACATCTAGTTATGTCCATGATAAAAATCCCATATAAAATCATGATACTCTCATATTAACTCCTCTGAAATATCTATAGGAACCCATACATTCCCATGAATGTATATGGTGTCATTCTCATAAAGGACACAAATTTAGGAAGGTCATCATCTACCACACTCTCATGTAAAACCAATCCCTCAGAATCTGATAGCTTCGTCATCTTCACTCCCTATGGAAGTGAGTATTCCACATATAAATATAAAATTAGATTATATCCATGGTGGTCCTGAACCACCATGTGAACCTCTGAAATTATACACCTAAGCTGCCACTTCCTACTGCCCTCCATAACATCCTTTTTAGCGTCTTCATACTTATATAATTGGAAACAACACTTCCATTTTCCAGCATATAGGTAAGCTTGAAGTAGAAATACATTAGGTACTCAAACCACCTTTGTTTCCTAATAATTATGTCACAATATGTAAACATATAACTGATAGTTTTTTGGTCTACATGCACAAAAAATGATCTCCCAATAAATTATGCCATAAAAAATGTAAGGAATTTAAAACAACAGATAACTTGTTGTCATATGTCATGAACTTACATTCTTGTAGACTCAACTAATGATACCCATAATCCATGACTAACTTCTAATTCATTGATAATTCTCATATAACAATACATAATGAATTAAAATACACTATACAACCCCTTCATGGTTGGGGAATAATTAGGATTAGTGTTGAAGTCAGTTTCCATTTCAGATCATTAATGCATGGCTCAAATGAATCAGACTATATAAAATTGACATCCTTTTATTTCAATCCTATAATGGGTACTTGAAATTCTCTTTAATCATGCATAAATTGATTATAATAACTGTATATCCACAATAAATGGTGTATATCAAACATTTCCTTAGTATTTTTCTATTAAACTACCTCTCTCAACTTATCTTAGTAAATTGATAGTCCTGTCTCTGAGATAATATGTACTAGGAAGTTAATATTATTCATCAAATAGTGTCAAATTCATGGAATAGAATATAATTAATTCTGTATCAATGTATCAGATATAATCTCAAGATGTTTGGAATGTTTATGTCTTGTGTCAAAATATACCACGATGTCTTCCACAAAAAAAACCACAAATGAATCCATATATGGATAGATAACTCGGTTCATTTGTTACAGGAAAACTACTGGTCAGTTTGTGAGACTGAACTAAATGATGAAAATACATATATATACTGTACCTACTATGGAAAGTAGTTTGTGGTATGACATAATGTTAAACACAGAAATGATGATAAACAAATTTTAGATAATACTTTGAGAACACATGAGCTCCTTGAATATGGTCAAAGAGATCATCAACCCAAGGTTAAGAATACCAATTCGTAAATGTCATCAAGTTCAATTTTATTTAGTCCAAACATAAATGATGATTTTAGTCCTCATTCAATTTGAAAAGGACTAGTGATCCCCATGGTGAATAACTGCATAAATAAAACCATTTTCTTCCAAATACTCTAACTTCTTCTAGAGATCATAGAAATCAATCATAAAAATCTTGTGAGGAGGAATGGATAATGGTGAAGATATTGGAACTAGATCAGTAATAAACTATACCTCTATCATAGGTGGTAGCCATGAATTGTTGGCCAGTAAAACATGTCTAAAACAATCAACAACAATAGTTAAATCCTCATTACGTGTTCCCTAAACATATAGATAGAAAATAGAAGTCTATTTTTTCACCACACCCTTCCCATGCTGCTCGGGTCTATCTCGACTCGACTAGATATCAAATTTAACCTTCTGAATAAAAACGCTTTTCTCTTGTTATGTAAATGTCACCCTTAATCGAAATCAGTTGGTGAAGGCCTCACAAGGAACCAACCAGTACATCCTGAGAATTATATGGAACCCTATAGTATGGAGGATATATAGTACTAACTTAAAGTGACACCCATCTATCTCAAAGGGGAACACCTAACACTATTGTACACTATTTGAAGACATCCCCAATATAGTATCACATATCATCATACCATAAGAGAAATAATCATTGGGGCCAAGGAAATCCACAACATGTATAAATAAAATTCTATTAGAATAATATATATTGAAATGCGCATACACAAATATATATTCTACTAGAATATTACATATCATTATAGAAGGTTAGAAATTGTGCTCCTCATATATCAATTTTACTTAATATATCATGTTAGTAAAGCATCCTTGAAATATAACCTGATTATCCTCATATGTTCCTCTATTTTTATTTCTATTAAATTGATGTATTCTAACCCCAGATATGACCATTACCTCGGCTTTACCCATCGGTCACACTCCATGCCCTTATTAGACAAGAACCTATTAACCCCACTCTAAATTGTCGAGTTATCACTGAACCTATCTCAATATATTTTCAAAATAATTCTCCTAAAAAACCATTCTAGATATTGTATCCTACTTTATTATTGAAACACAAACTATTTTCTATCACAGTGGATCCTTTTGTGTCCCTACCTCCAAAAGTGATGATAAAAATTGAGATACCAACACTTTTGAAATGATTGATGTTCCCCTCATGAGAAAATTCAAAACATTACCACTTTCCACCTTACACTAAGCCACTAAGTCGAGATGATGATATACCCTCATATTCTTCCTCAACATACCTTGGGATATGTTCATTAATTATTGTCTATTTTACAATTTCTAAGATAGTTGTAAGTTTTAAAACATTCAGCTATGATCAGATTTTATCTCTGAGACCACCATTGAAATGCCTTGTTATTTATACCTTGAAACCTAACAGAATATGTTTGAAACACTGGATCTATATAATCTTGGTATAATATTCCATGATTAATAATTCACCTCTCTCTGGATTCATAAACTATATTGTAATATTGGCCCTTAATTTCTTTGGATAAAAAAAGTCATGTAAGGTTATCTAGAAGTCCCTTTAAGACATATCCTGAATATAATCCATCCATGTAATCTCATTCCAAAACATATTATTGTAATCTCAAATAATATACATAAGAGATTCACTCTCTTCTATAGAGGTTTCTATAAATTATTGACAAATGATAGAATGGCCTCTGACTATAACATTGTTGCCTATGGTGCTATATCCCCGAAAAACTTATGTAGATGATGATACTAAAACTCACGATTCAACTATTTCATAGTCAGGTTAGGTCATGGTGATCCCTATATAGTTTAAATAACACATAATAATCTATCTTTAAATGGTGCATCATGACCCATATTGGGTATAACTAGATTTTCTGCAAGAAGAACGAATGGAGGTTATAATGGTGGACCATGTCCCACCACATATGGGGAAATGTCATCACCACCCTCCGAGAGGAAAAAATGGAGCTCATCAATGTATAATATATTTAAAAATTCAAGTTTCACACCACAGTTAATATCTGATAACAACAGGATCATAGATATACAATAAGGACATGAACAATCCTTCTTATTCACAAGTCACACCGAGTTGTCTACTCTTAAATCCATGTCGGGGTGACATGACATTAATAAGATAAGTAAGAGACACTGCCTACATAAAACTAATAGGCTTGGGTTATGGTGATTTTATATTTTATAGTTGCGGTTTTCTAGCATAAATAGAGTGAATTTCAATTTATAGAGATAAATACCCTTTAAATTGAAATTAGAATCAAAATTTAATGGAAACATTTACATTTAATAATACAATTTAATTTCCATTCATTTTAATTTATATTAAAAATCCTCTTAAATGGTTGAATTATATATTAACTTATCCAATTTATAATGTTCCATAAAATTTATAAATTGAACTATAGTATTAATTTAATCCCAACCGTAAGACCTTCATGCCCATGTGACCAATACTCCATGACTCAATGAGATATAATTGTCTACATAAGTTGTATGCATTAATATGTACTAGAAAACACTATTTGTTTCATGTATTCACTTTATGTAAAGAGTTATGTTTCTCAATCCCCAAAAAAACATAAATCAAAAAACAAATATGTCAATGAAGTAACATATAATAGATATCATAAATTCATGAAATGCATCATACATGGAAAAGAATAATGTATGAAATATTAGTCATATGTGGTGCCTAAAATAATTTTGGATCAATTCTACCTTTCTATTCTAGGAAAAGGAAAAAAATGTAATTGCAAATCAAAATAATAAAAACTCAAAAATCATGTGTTTCATCCAACTACGAGTTCAAATCAAATATAATAAGTAAAAACAATAATATCTTATCTCCTTCAAAGAAATTTATCTTTTTCCTATACTTGGGATAGCTACTCCTAGGCATAACTAATTACCACATTCTAACACTTTTATAATTAGTATATTCTCTCAATTTACTTATTGTGGATTTCACCTTGTTCTCACTCAGGTTCTCTCCTTCCGATGATTACCTAGCTGTGATGGCTGCTGATCTGGTCCCCCATCCCCACTAGAGGGTGGGAGACCTCCCCCCACCTTCAACACAAGACTTTCCATGACCCCTTATCTCATTCTCTAACTTGGATTTACTCTTGGTGTTCCTTGAAATCTCTATTATCCTAAACGTTCCATATCAAAATGACGGATAACCTCGGACAAGTATTTGGACATTGGAGTTATACTAAGCTTTGGGAAAAATAAATTTAACCGTAATGGCTCACATCAGACATCATCATCCTCTAATTGACTGTATTGAAAGGTTTACCATTAGTCCACTAGGTTTGTTGGACCAGTCTCCCATGGGAATTCTCGAAAAACAACACATCATGATTCATACTTATTTAGAGGCTGACTTGATTCTTTCTTGTCATAAAGACCCTCAAACATGAAATGAGTTAAAATTATTTTTATTCTGATGGACTTATGATTTCTATATAGAATTGGATACCCCTACTTTGGATATATTGTTAAGCTTCCCAGAACTCCCTTTTCCCTTCCAAAACCCCTTTATACATTGTATACATGGTAATCATGTAGGTCAGTACCAATGTTCTGATAGTATAACTGAGCATATTTATCATATGATATCTATAAGTATTTTTTTTGATGATGATGATTTTTGGAGAATTGTTTTGTTGGTGATGATCACAATAGAGGTTAATTCTGTATAAATTGTATGTGATATTTCATTCATGTTTATAATACTGATAATCTTATAAAAGATTATGTCACCTAGTATATTATTAGAGTTATTCTTTTTGAGATTAACATGGGGTTCCTGACTCGATAAATAGACAGGTGTTATGAAAATAGGTTTTTAATTCTCCTAAAATGGATTACCTAGTTAATAATGATACAAAAAATAACAAACCAATATAGTAAGAGAAATATAACCAAATTCTAATCTGATGGTGGTTGACTTCTTTTACAAGTTGAATCTTAAATATTATGGTCTTATTTTGGAAGTGTAGGCTATGTCTAAGGCATGGTGGATTGAGGTGGTGTGGACAAAAAAATCATTAGAACCTAAAACAACATTCCCATGCCTTCCTTATATGTGGACGTTGTTCTTTTTATTAGCTAACCATAATATGTACTGGTGATGTTAGAGACTAGTGATGTATATAATTAGATTTCTATGTAGAGTACTCCAACTATTCAAGGGGTTGGGTGAACTCAAGGAGCAGGTCATGTTCTATAAGAAACATACTGACTATTAATATTAGAAACCAATTTGAAGGAATATAAAACAATGGTTTGGATTAGGATCAAATAAAATATGAATGGGAAGTGTACACCACTAAATATAATTTCTTATATGGGGTAAAATTTTAAGATGAGCCTTCTAACAATTTTTCAATTGTTAGTACAGATGAAAGTAATGATAGAGGACATCACAATCCAATGATAAAGAAAAGGAATAAGGGCTACATGGATGTAGGTAGTTTTATTATGTGCAAGGGGAAATCTAAAGGGTTTAAGGATTACTCTCATCCATATAAACTAATGGATACAATGTCTTCCAAAATGATTTGGTGCATCCTGATGGATTTTGAACTCACTGTTAATGTCTAGGGATATAGAAAGGATTTGAATCATCTAAGTGAGAAACATATGGCTAAATTCATAGGTTCAAAAGATCTTGAGTAGGCTAGAGGTATGGTGGATGCTCTTCCTCTTCCATAGGCTGGTTCAACTGGTGAAGATGAAATTATCAGTGATGCAAACATGGTTATGGGGGAACCAACTGAAAAGGTGTTGGATATACTACAGTAGGATTCAAGTAAGGAGGGTGGAAATATTAAACTCATTAAATATTATTGTCCAATATGGGGAAGAAATAGTGGATGAGGTTCTCCAGATTAATGATTCTCAAGAAGAGGCTGATAAGATGACTAAGTGAATTATTCTTGTGGATATGAATAAAGAGAAGTAACTATGGATTGATAAAAATATCTTATTTTTACAGTAGGATTAAATGAAGTTAAGATAAACATGGAAGAGTATATTCATACGTGCGATAGTATGGATTAGAGTTTTGAAGACCTCCATAAGGATGATCCAGATATAAAAGAAAAATTCTCTTAAATATCAATTAAATACATATAATGATTATAATATCCAGAAACTCACTTTTAATGATTTTTTGATTTTATTTTGTGCCTAATTCTTTATATATTTAACCTATTAGGTTTCCCACACTTTCATTAGAAGTTATTTTAAATAAAAATTGAAATTTATGTCAATTTTCTTTCAAATCCCTTATATACCAATCCAAAATTTAATGAAAGAGTAAAATTAAGATTCTATAATACAACTTTGTGATGTTATAGACCTAATTCACTCAATTTTAACCAATCCTTATTGGCCACATGGCCTCAATAGTTCCTCCCTATATTCCATAAGAATATGACTAGTAGTGAAGGTCCATAATGGAATTTTTGGAAGGCTTTAAAATCATGATATAACTATAAAATAATGGTATAATAGTATCAATATATAGTGGAATCATGTGAAATAACTGGGAATATGAAGAATAAACATCCAATATATAAACTACCATGTAGTTTCATACAATGGTTTCCTATATAATTATGATCATGAAATACTATAAAAAAAATAAAAAAAATCATTGAAACATGATCCTAGTACACTATATATAACAAAAGATTAAAAGGACCTAAAGATTAAATATCCCCAAATAGACACATGATCCAAAACCAAGTATTATTCCCCCCTACTAATTTGAAATAGTAAATCAAACATAATAAATTAATTTATTTACACCTTACCAACTTGCATCAATGATGTCTGTTCGAGTACCCATAGGCATCCAGAATAGGGTGTTAGATAAATCTCAATTTGCCACCAAAAATAGTGTCCAAAAAATCCAATCTATGTACAATAACTAAATTAGTGTTCATATATACCAAGATTACAATTAATAATAATGGAAGCAATAATATTTTGTATATCAAGACACACTATGACCAAGAAACCATATAATAAGGTCTAACTATAATGCATGGTATGTATCACTTCTGGTCTCCACTATGTAATCATATTACATGGAAACATGTTCCAGGGTCCAAGGAGTATAAATTTACACAGAAATCAAATAAGCAAGGTAAAACAAGTAAACATGATCTATTGATTAGAAATTTACAAGGCATCCTAAAAAATAAGTAAAATAAGTAAACAATGTAAAATGAGTATAAATGTTCAAGTCATCATAATAGGCCATCTGATACATGGAGAAGAAACATGAAATGCTTCATAATAATCTATGTTATTCAAATAAATAATATTCATGGAGTAGAAATGTCCAAGGAATCCTAACATGTGTTCTAAAATAGTTAAAATAGATCCTTGGAATATAAATTTATAATACATCTATATAATCCATGTAACTAGGATCTAAGGAGTTTAAATGAGAAACACATTCCAACAGTTCTCATTAAAAGAATCCAAGGAATAGAAATGTTAATAGAATCAATGTTTGAAAATTAAATATAATACAAGGAGTAGAACTGTCCAAAGAATAATAATGGTCCATAGTTTTTATACCAGGATGCATCTATATATATTATATCCCAAACATTCAGACAATATAAATAATTACCTGATTTATTAAATTAATCCCATCAAGATCTTAAACAATCCATGTAATAACCCATTTTATACCATTCATTTTAAAATGAAGGGGTTCTTAGGTTCTTATAAACTATATAAATTCTCTTCATTATCAATTTGAATTCTTAATTATAAGAGGGAGCTTAATGAAACCCAGTGGTGTAATAAATATAGTACAAAGGTATGACCCATCCCATGGTCAGTTTGAGATGTGTTCAGAAACCTATAAGCATCATAAAATGGTTCCATGACATGTCATAGACATGTATTTATCATTTAACTCAAGGCTTAATTAACTTATGATTCACCACCTAAAGTTTCTGTGTTGCATAAAAATTAAAACAACTATCATATATCTATATATATTAGGAAATATATAGAGCACATACCTTAAAACCATATAGGATTACTCATATAGTATCAACATCTGATTTGATCCAGATTAGTAGAAAATGGAATAACAAAAAAACTCCTTGAAAATAAGTAATAAGATATTACACAAAAATAGTGCCATCGAAAAAAGTAATCCAAAAAAAGGATCAAGAGTAATATAGAACTAAATAGTTCACATATAATGAGATAAATAATCAAAGAATCGGAGTCCTAATCATTGAGAAATCACAAATACTAGGTTCATATTTCATGGGACATGTCTTATGCCAGAGAGAAAATATGGCTGAGGAATTTTGAAAAAGTTTATTCCCCTTTCAAACATAATAAGGGAATTTACACTATCTATAAATTATTTAAAATCATGTAATTATTGGGGTATCCCCCCATTGGGAAACTAAATACATGATGTGAATTTGGAATAGATAGACCAATACACATCTATTATTGAATACAAGTTATTTATTCTAAATACATGCTAAGAATTTAGCCTACATATTGCCTACAACCATCATCCTTCTATCTATAAAAAAAGGAATGATCATCCTATTAACCTAGTTACTACGATTTATTCCAAAAACATCTCTTCAATACAGGTTTAATAAAAAACTAAAAGGTACATACCTCGAAGAAAAACTAGATTCTTACTTATTCCTTCATATATTTTCATGTTAATCTTCAATGAAAAGTATTTTTAAATTGTTATATGTTTTAAAAAGTTTTTTTATGTGGAAAAGATAATTTTTAATTAAATTACCAAACTAAACATTAAAAAAATACTATAAAATATTACTTCCCTTGATGTTACTTATGCTTTAATAAGGATATGATCTAGGGATACCATTCTTATGAATTCATTAAATGGTTTTTGTCAACGATGAAAATATGTTTATGAATGTGGCTTATCTTCCATAGGTTACACCATGATAAATATTTTATGAAACCTACTTCTTTTACAACAGGTTTGGTTTTAATGAACGAATGAAATAATTATGAATCTTGTTCCTTTATAAAGGTTATTATTTTGTTAAATGTTTATGAAACCCATTTCATTAAATATATTTTTATATGATTAATGTTTTATGATGTTATGAAACACATGTGTATGATTTCTTAATTAATAGTGGTTATGTTAGAACCAATGGTGTACGTTACGTTAAAACAATGGAAAATTATTACATTATAAGAAAATATGGATGGGAATTATATATCATTCAAATGTAGTTGGTATATATTTATTTATAATGAGATACATAAGACTCGAATAGATAGTGATCTCAATTCAGTAAGGTACTCTTTTAACTCTTAGGGATATGTGAGTGAACCTTGACTATGTTAATGGTTTGCGGAGTGATCTCACTTCAAGATAAGGATATGGATACTAATGGGGATAGTGATGTGTCTCCCCCAAGTGGGTTTTCCTCCCATGGAGATCCCTAGTATGTTTTGGAAATGATCCTGGACTTACAAGGAAATAATTCTCTATTCTAATGTATATACTAGAAGTCTATGTATTTTGAAAATTTTATCATCCCATGACTCATGATATTTGATTTCCTTGCGATACATGTCGTATAAAAACTGAAAAAAGTTTCCATAAATAAATATTGTGATCTTTGATACGCATGTCATGGTTTACATATCTTATTATCATGTTATTATACCCTTTCTCATGTAATGCTAACATATCTTCATTGTTTAACCTCTCTATGAATATTATATCTTCCGAAACTGTTTACCATTTCCTAAATATATAAAAAATATTTTTTGTAGGGTATGTTTGTGGAGAGTACTAAAGGAAATGATCTTAATGGGGGATGTTAATGATATTTAAATAAATTAAACGATTGTGTACCTTGTCTACAGAGACACTAAACTATTATTATTCCCAATCATGTGTTTTTTAATGAACATAATATTTATTTAAAAAAATAATATCATTATATGAAAAACTTGGTCTCTATAGTTGTTTTTAATGTAATGATTGAAAGAATGATTAGAAATCCATAGTGATATCCCTAAGGATATTTCAAAAAATATATCGAGGAATGCATCAAAGGATAATCCGAAGGGTGAGAAAATTTATAGGAAATTGACTAAGAATATTGGTAAAGGATATAGTGAGTGGTTTCCCTAAAATTACATCCCAGTCTAGATAAAACAAGTTAATGGGGCCCTTGAAAAAGGTACCTAGGGGTGATAACATAGAAAAAGGACCATTGATATGGAATCGATCATTACCTAGTTCATGAAATTGGGTCTTACAGTACAACAGGCTCAACACTCCTATGGGATATAATTTAGAAACTTTAAAAATATTTATGAACCGTCATGAAATATTTAAAAGGATGAATATCTAGGATGTACAAGGTCAAACATAATGTGTCTTCATTTTAAAAGAATCTGTCCCTGTTTATATCTTATGTAAATTATTTTTTAGATTATGAGGTTTTCCATTATGATCAGTGTTTCCCACACTATTTTTTTATTCGTCAATGGAGGGAACTAGATGGAACTGTGTTAACATTAAATGTGGCATAAAATTTTCTATTGAGCTTCCAAATGGGATGATTACCGGAGTAAATTATATTATGATTATTCTGAATTAGTTTCCATAATATAGGATTAATAATTTTCACCTTAACAAATGCTCGGGCTCACCAAAGAATATAAGGATATAGTTATTTGGTAGTTCACATTGTAGATAAAATATAGGAAAAGAGATTCATTTTTTCAAATGTTGAGACTATGTGAAAATTAACTCAAGGGAATGTCTCAATGGAACAAGAATATGTTTTTAATGTTCATGAAAAGGACATAAATCAGTTAATTGAGGAGTAAAATTTTAAATTTTGATAAAATTAATTTATTATATTAATGGCCTCTCTAATGTATCATAAATTGTTTAATGTTTTAAATGTGGAATCCATGTGCATTGTGAAAATTGTGGTCCTAATGGGAATTCTTGTGAAGGGAATCATAATGGTTTTACAAATTATTTTTATAATACTGTTGATGAGGAGACTTCAAATGAAATATTAAAATCAAGGGTTGTCACAATTTAATTATTTCTTATAAACAAATGAATCATGAATAAATTGAGGATAATTAATGTTAATACATGATTAAAAAGTAATATTTTGTGGAAGTGGTATTAAAAAATATGTTGATGAATCATAATTAATGGATTATTCATTATGTGGATGAATTGAAGTGTATTTGTTTTCGAATTCCATAATTATACTACTAGAAACAGGAAATAAAAAAATATTTTTCAGTATAATTTTTTCAGTAAGATCTTTCTAAAAAATAAGTTGAATGATGCTGATGACATAAAAAAGTTGCTTAATTTTATGGTGGTATTTGTTTACTGGAAGATAACCCTTCATATGTTCTTTATTTTTAGAAAATTGTATTTATATTGGAAAAATAAATGATTGATATGGATAATGTAAAGTGGATAGTACTTAATATATTAGAACTACTAATTGATTTTGTGAAAAGTGTATTAGGATTTCATTGATTGAGTTTACAAAATTTCTAGATTTTAAGAATATTTTCAATAATATTTTTTTATGGAATAAGTAACAATGAATGTTTCTTAAGGATTTATGTTAATTCAGGTTATTAAAATTTTCAATAGAATACATGATAATGGTTTTCACATGTTTGGTATGTCAAAAATAAGATCAACTTCATATTTTTTGAGGGATTAATTATAAGTGTATTTTGGAAAATTAGAGAAACTTTTTACAATAATTTTGATTTTAATCCATTTTAAGGGTCATAATTATAACTAATTATGATATGTTTTGAAAATAACACCACATGTGGCTTTAGGAATTAGGGTATTTATAAAAATTGCATAAATGTTAATGAAAACATTATGATGATATCAATAGTTTGATATAATGACTTATAATTATATTATGTATATTATGATCTATTAGTGATAATGCATAAAAATTCACCCACACTTGTTCGAATAAACATTAAAGTGGAAATTTATCAAGGAACAACAAAAATATAAAACTATGCTTCTAAAATTGAATGAAATCAAGTTAGTATATCTTCTCATGAAAAATTCCCAAAATTTGGAAAAGGATCTAAATATAAAAATTTTCCCCATTATCATCATTTTTATGATATCAATGACCTCTTGGTTAGTATTTGGTTTGTGTATTTGTGTTCATTAAAATTATCATGGAAATTTTATCTATCACTCCCCATCTGTATTTGGGTGCTACTTTTCTCTTCTATGTCCATGCGTTCACATCCAAATTGTGTTCTCTTATTTTGAAACACAGTATGTTTTATTCTAAATGATTTTTTCACATCCCTTTTTTCAGAGGGATTTTTATTAACTCGTTTTAAAATGTTGATTCTATGAAGGAATTATAAAATGCACAACCTTTGGTGATCGATTTGAATTTCCTGGGTGAATCTTAATTTATAGGGGTAAAATGTAAAAACATAAAATTTTGGGAAATATTTTTTTCAAATGATTTTAGTATTTTTTATCATTTTCATTAAAAGAAACATTGATTTTATCTTATGTTACACAAAATACTGATTGTAACTTATGCTATACGTAACACCAAGTTCAAATGAAACATAATATACTGCTAAATATTATTGTATTGTATAATACATATGACCTAGAAGTTTTAATTGTGGTTATGAATATGAGTAAATAAATAATGAAAAAAATGTATTACATGTGAAAATATATTAACTATATAGTTATCAATTAATTAGAAATGAAAATGATCACCTTTTGAAAATAAATGAAACCATTTTCTAGGAAAAATGTTATGACCACATATTTTTTTACCTAAATAAGTTAAAAGAATAATTTTTTATTAATTATTTTAAGGAAATTAAAAAAAATATATATATTAAATAAATTTTTAAACTTTCAACGTATGTGTTTTTTATATGTGAGGTAAGAATTAATCATTTTTTTTATTAAAAATAATATTTTCTTAAAAATTAGTTTGTCACCTATGTGTGCTTACACTGAAATTAGATTAAAAAATATTTTAAGAAAATATTTAAAAAATAGTATTCATTTTTTAGATAAAAAAATTAAAATTATCTTTGGGATATCTTTTTGGATTTTTTTTTAAAAATATATTTGATGAATAAAGAAAAATACTTAATTTAATTGGAAGTGACCATTTAGTTTAAATTATTTATAGACTAAAAAATATATTTCACATTAGTTTTAGGGTAAAATTAGATCCATTATATATTTATTAACCTAATTAAGGTTATGGGAGTTATTTTAAAATTTATCTTGGATATAAAATCATTGTAAACATTTGAACATTTTCTTCTTGAAAACCTACTTTATCACTATCTCTATAGTTTTTTTTAATATTTATCAATTTCCATGAATGTAATTTTTGTAAAATGGATTCCATATATCGAATCATTATAAATTATATCATCTAATATTTTCAACTTAATTTTTTATGAAAATTAATAGAAAAAATAGAAAAATTATTTATGGTGGGTAAGGTAAAAACGGGTTTACGAAGGGGGTAAACTAAATAGATAATATTTTAAAATAACAAAAAAATATACAAACCAATTTCAAGAAATATTTAGACCTTATCACTTATATGTTATATAATTTCCCATTTGGGTTCCTTCTTTCATGGAAAAAATGTGCATACACATTTTTCAATCGAAGACTTATGTATGTGTCACTCACCTAACTTATAAAAGTCCACCCCTTCTCCTCACACATTGACACCATAAAACCCTTTTATATAATTATAAATAATCCAAAGGAACCTAAAAATATATATCTTCACATCCTATAATCCATATTTTTGGCATAAATGATTTCTATGAATGCTGTTTGTGCTATCTTAATATGGTTACCTGAAAATGATCTAATATTATTGAGTGATCATTTTTTATTTATTCCTAAACCACTTTAAATTACTATTAAACCATTATGATTTTATAAAATTGGTTTATTCTATATAAATATTTTTTTATGTCAATGTAATTACTTAAAACCATATCCACAACCATAAAATTTGTTAAGAAATCGTCATTCATGTGCACAGTGGGCTACCATCTCTTTAACCAACGCCATTGTTTTTTTCATTACCACGTCTCACAATTGGGTGTGATTATTAATTTAAAGTATATATATCATATTAATAACATAATTATACCCTTGTATTATTATTATCATATAAAAATATTTACTTTCAATTTGTATGGTATATGATATCGTTGCTCCTATGTACGACAAAGTTTCACCTCGTGAAGTGATGGTAATCGTTTTCATTAATACTTTACATGGAAGAGAATAAAGATACATTTAATGAATATATATAACATAAATTACATAATTATGATATTAATTACTTATTAATCTTTATTAAATTACAATATATAATTTTCTTTATTTCCCTTTCATTCATAGAATGATTATATTGTTGTTTGTTTAAGTGTGGAATATCACCTTCACCAACAATGTGACTCTTTATTTTCATCACCAGGACACATGGATGACATGTATACGTATATTTAAAATATAATATGTTATTTATGATATTAATATAAATTTTAATGATATAATATTACATTCCCCTATTCCATAATGATCGTTGAGAAATTCAAAGGTTAATCATTATTACATACAACCTACCATCTCCATGATCGTAACGTACTTCCTTTCTTAAAACCATTATTCATGATTCATAGTAAAATTATAATTCAATTATAAATATTATAATTATTTCATAATTATTATTATGGAAATTATGGAACCATTATAAAAATAATATCACTAAAAAACAACATAAAATATATATGAAATACAAAGTGGTAATTTACCAAAAAAGTGGTTTTAACAAGCCATTGATATTAAATAGGTAATAAATGGTAATATATAAGTCATATATGATATGATATATACAAATATGTTTCTATAATAGTTTTATAACATACTTATATTTATTATATAGGATCTTTAATCCTTTATAAGGGAATTTGATACTTAAGTGAAGGGATTTATGACTCACTTTTTCATTCTATGAGTTACATGTCATATTCACCACCTATTCATTATATGTGGTGTTAATAATAACAATGAATTTATTTTCTAATTATTACCTAAAAAATTATTGTGATTTTAATATTCTTTTTTTAATATCTCTTTCAAGAGGTTTACGATTAAAATGTTACAATAGTGATAAGGCACTTTGTTTTAATTTTTATTCTTTGAGACATATGTTATGTTATAAACATATCTCTATTTATGAGGTGTATATAAATCCCATTTTAGATGATATTTCAAAAATATAATTAATTTAATGATATTATATGTTTATTTTAATTTTATTTTATATTTTAATTTCAATTCAAAGTTACCATTATTGTAGGAGTTATTTGTTACAATCACATAATTTGTCAGTATTGTTTAAGATTATGGTTACAATGATGAAATATAAATATCTATATCTAAATAAATTCTTGAATTTTCTTCTCATCTATATATTTATTGATACTAATGTTTCCCCTTAATTTCCTTCTCTTTATGTACTCAAGTGTTCAAAATATGTTTTTATGATAACTCTTATTTACTTCTATATTCATTCAAAATCCCTTTTTTCTTCCAAAAAATATTTTATAAAAATTCTCATAAAAAATATCTAAAAATTAATCCAATAATTTACTACATAAAATTTTAACCATTTTTTAATTTTTTAAAAATGTTTTAAAAATAATCCTCATGTTGTTTTCCAAAATAATGTATGTTTTTCCTTTTCGAAAAATGTGAAATGAATCTTTGTTTTGACAAGAACAGAATGAATGGGATTTTACACCATCATAATCACTCTATATTTTTAAGAATCATTTATATGTTTTAAAATTTTATTTTAAAATAAATTTATTTAAAGATATCTATTTTAAAATGTTTTTTGAAGTGTGAAGTCTATTTTTTCTCAATAAATGGCCCATATAACCATTTAAAATAAATTTAAATCTAAAATAAAATCCTTTGATGTTACTTATGGATTAATAATGATATTATCCAAGTTTACCTTTATTATTTATTGTGTTTAAAGATTATTCTTATGATAAAATTATTTTAATGAATCATGTTTCTCCTCCATCGGTTATACCATAATAAAATGTATATGAAACTTTTTTCTCTTTTCCATGGGTTATGATTTGATGAAGTGATGAAATAATTATGAAACCTATTTCATTTACATAATTTATTTAATGATTAAATATTTATTATCCCTATTACATTTCATTGGTTTAGATATGATGAATTTATTATGATCTTATGGAATATATATGTATGACTTTCATTATGTGATACTTGATACAATATAATAAAGAATGTTGGTTAGGTTATGACAAACAATGATGGATAGGTTATAACCAATTAAATTCATTACATTATAGGGTGGGACCTATATGTCATTATAATTCATTGGTTAATGATTTATATCACATGATATATAAAAGACATGAATGGGGTGTTAACCCAGTTCCATAATGAACTTTGTTTGCTATGATTGTATTAGGAGTGAAACATGACTAAAAAAATGGATTATGAACTGACAATATTTCACTACGAGCAAATGGATTGCATTGTGGATAGTTCTGTGTCCCACCCAAGAGGTTTATCTAAACATGCAGTTCCCTAGTATGATATAGAAATGATCATTTACTTATAGAGAAATGATATTCTATGCTTATGTGTATGAAAAAAATCTATTTAATATCCCAATATTATGCCCCCATGTATCAAGTTCATTGATTCACATATGATTTTTATCTTATAAAATTACAATATTTATGTAATAACTCAAAATTATAATCATTGATGTGTAGGGTATGGTATTAAAATATTATGTTAATGTTCTCATATCCTTTTTCTCATGTTATGCTTATGTATCTCCCTTTTTTTACCTTTAATAAGCATATAAGATCACCCATTACTAGGTTACCATTCCTGAGGTTACTAGTAAATGTTTTTAGAAGGGTATATTTATAAATATTATTAAATGGGATGATAAATATGGGATATGTTGAAGATATTTCCCCAAATTACATGATTGATTAACTAGCCTCCAAAGATAGTAAAATATTACCATCCTTATGTGTGGGTTTGTGTAATGTATTGAATATTCATTTAAAAGGATGTAATTTCAAAGTATTAAAATCTTTTGTTTCTATATTTCTTCTCATTTAAATATTTATAAATAAAATAAATTACACTATCAACAAAGTATATAATATGATAGAGAAAACACTAGGAAAAAAAAGATAAATTGGAGGTTTCATTATGTTACTCCATATACACAGAGGATATATACCTTAAGTAGATTTATTAGGTTATCAACCATAATTTTATATGTGGTCATATGTATTGAAATCATGTAAATCAAATCATATAAGTTGTGGGTATATAAATCGTGTATCCCATATGACATAGCTACCCATATTGAATATGTTCCAAATTGCGTCCCACTGAAGGAATATGTAGTATATAAAGGAAATGGCGGGTCTATAAAATAATGGATAATGTACATGAATTAAGGGTATAAAACCCAATTCAATTTAATGTTTATCTATGTCAATGATTGGGAAAACATATTTAATAATGTATAATAAAATGGATAAATATACACATATCCCCTTCTATAATACTCACAATATACCTTGGAAAGACCACGATCCATGTTTAAATTAAATATTAAAATAAAAATGAGTATCAATAATAAATTAATATATGATTATCAATGATATTTAAATCATAAAACATGGTGGGGGGATTTTATAATAAATATAAACATGTAATAATTATACACATTTCAAAAATCGCATTTTATGAGTCTAAAAATGTTTACATAAGTCAAAAATGATATAAAAGGATATCAAGTTCCAAAATAAAATGTTTAAATTATTTAATCATTACATTATTATTTTATTATCATACTCATCAATGATGGAACAATAAAGAATAATAAAGTCATAATAATGTGTCATTTTGAACAATGTAATGAATTTTACTATAGTAATAGATTTAATACCAGCCAATGAAAAATAGATACAAAATGATGTAAATAATGTTACAAAAATACATCAAAATACTATATTGAATTAAAATTCATTACAAAAAAGGAATTACATTATTTTTTTTATGTTAGTAATAAAAATTTAGGTTAAATGTAGAAAATAAATTCAAGTTTTTTATTCATGAAACCATTTATATAAATATTTTTCTAAATATCATGGAATAAATATGAAGACATTCTCAGAAAAGTAAATTGATAAAACTGGTACATTTGTTTCACACTTCCATTAAAAAAACCCATTTGAGAGTCAATAATTATAAAATAATTTAATAAATAACAAAAAAAGACCAAGTATGAAACAATTAGAATACACAATTACCTACCATTAAACAACTATAATGACATATCACTAAATAAGAAATATAAAAAATTTCAAAATAAAAACTAAGAGAGGAATTTAAATCATCAAAAGGAAAGAATAGACAATCAATGTAATATTAACATGCTCAATGGAAAATAATAAGAAATTTAGAAATAAAAATTCCCAATTGAAATTTATCTTTCATAAGTAACTTATTACATGCTTCTCAACCCTTGGAAATTATAGTTGGGTTTCTCAATGAGTTTGGGATATAGGATCCATTGTGTTTCAAGTGGCTAGGGGGGGAATTTTATTCTGTTTTGTGGTCAATAGGGAAATCGTGTCATGTATTAGGCCAATTTCCTCTAGAAATATAGGTTAATTAATGGTTCCCTCAAAACCAAGTGAAAATGGGATTATCCAAAAATAAAATATCTAACGCCCTTGGGCCATAGAAGAATCGGGTATGTGAATGTATTTAATTAATTATATGAATGACAGTAAGGAATATAGGAAAACACAATTTAATTAATTAGTTATTATTAAATAAACTATGTAATTTTACATATTATAATAATCAAAATATTATTCGTGCTCATAGAAACATGTAAAAATAAACCAATGGAATTTGTGATGGATGAACCTAACCAAGGAGGGGATCTCATTTGAGCTTAAGAACTTTTATAAAAAAATTCTATTATTACATTTTAAGATCCATTGATCAATGACCCACCCTAACCAAGATTTCATAGAGTCCACAACCAAACAACCCTAGTAACATAAGACTCCACCATTGATTTATTAACAAGAAAAGAACATGGTATAACCTTATGATTCATGATTTCATATTGATGATATAAACCAAAAAAATCCTAAACCCTGGATAATCCAAAAAAGACTCTCCTAATAAATGTTTTATGAACATAAGATGATTAATTTAATGGAAATAAAAAAGGATTCCACCATACCTTAAGTGAATATATTAGTTTTCTAAGGTTGTAATGAACTCTAAGGGTTCAATATAACATAATTTATAGGCAATTTCCCCAATAGAAAATAAAAATAAGAACAAAAAATATATTAGAAATATAGAATGACCAATGGTGTTAATAGACGTATGGTGACAAAACGAATAATCCACTACAAAGAATCATATAGTAAAAATGAAAAGGATAGTGAAAAATATAATTGATATATGATATAAGGCATATACATAAACCAAACCAGAATATCAAATAAATTCAAAAACATTGACTGACAGAAAAAAACCAAATTCACAAGAACATCAAACCAAAAATGACATTAAGGACCCTCAAAGAAGTTTTACCTTATGAGAAACCCTAAGACCGTAACCACTGACAAGTATTATGTATCCACAGAACATGTCCACCATAATGTTTTGGAGGGTCATTCCAAGAAATAAGTTTTGAAGACAACCAAAACAAAAAAATACAAACACCCCTATTACAAGAAAACCATGAAACTATTAATGTGAAGTTACAATTACACTTATATTTACATGTAATGTTTTATAATATACATAATATATATCTAATTTCCAATAGGATATATCTCAATAGGGAAAATCATAGTGTATTCATAAACATGTCTTCTCCATTTAATATGTAAAGACATAGATGTACATTAGTTCAATAAAAACACAATTCACGAATGAATTGCATCACTCACAAGTAGATGAATTAGTGTTGGAATTGTGAAACTCCCTATACAAATAATATCCGTAAGTGAACTACAAGCCTCTATTGAACACCCAAATTCTATGATACGTATATAGTTAGGGTAATATTTCACCATGTCCCACCCATTTTATGTGAAGGTCAATCATGCAGCTATTCCACCTATGTGTGTTTCCTGAGTTAGGGTGAAATCCCATCATATAGATAGTGGATGGTATATACAATGTCAGAGGAAATTACTATCATATGGGATATTGGAATACATATACTCAATAAGGTATCAAAACCCTCATCCTATGTAATGTATCTACACATCAACAGTAATATAAAATTAAATAATATATTATAATAAAAATAATTAATATAAACATTTTATCATTTGTATTTCCCACAACATATGAAGAAAATATCATGCTAATTATATAAATTTTGTATATAAATATAAATTCATGTTAATACACGAATTTATATTTGATTATCAATGAAATTACTTTTAAAAATCATAATGAAATTTATCTAGAGTAATTATAATCATGTAATAGATATAAAAATTTCAAAAATATTATATAATGAGTTGAATTAGTTTTAAAAACTAAAATCCAAAAAACACACAAGAACACAACACAGAATGAGGATCCCAATATAACACACAATTAAAGTGAAAGAAAAATCCCAAGATGATTTTATTATCATTCCCACCAAATGAGGAATAATATCGAATAAGTATGTTATATTAAATTTTGAGGTTTATGACAGAAAATAATTTTACTCTGGTATTTTACATAATATAAGAGAACTTCAAATATAAACAAAATACTATAAATAATATTGTCTAATTACAGTTGAAAATTTTATTTTAAAGTAATTTCATTTCAAAACAATCATTCCATAATTTAAATTTATTTTCTTATAGTTGAATTTTTTTCAAAACAAATAATAAGTATTAAATCATGGTTTTTAAAACATATACTATATGAATTTATACGAAAAAAAACTTAATAAAAAATCATTAGTAACTTGTATAAAAACATTCCCATAACCATTATTGGTATATAGAAAGTATACATTTTTGTTAATGAGATTGGTGTACATTTAAATTCTAATATAGTTCATGGTTCTCAATGTATATATTAGTATAAAAAATCCAACTCAATAATTGAATTATTATAGTTTATCTAGTACAATGATTTCTACTTCTAAGAAATGAGTACTTTATTAATTATTGTAAATATTATGTTTTTACTAGGTGGGAAGCTGTTACAGAAAACCATGGATTCAAAAAAAAATCAGTACCACTAACCTACCAAATATAGTCACTCTATTTCCACTTATTTACATTTAAAAAGTTGATATTTTTTATTGGAGACTAGTAACTCCAATAGAAAACGATCCAATGAAGTGACCAATATAAAAAATATTTAAATTTTCATGTTTAAATTTAAAATCCATAATTTATTCATAATTATAATCCTTTGAAGGTATTACAGAATTATCAAATTTTTTTCCAAAAAACACATATAGAAATTTATAAAACTTTAAAATATAATAATATTTGGAAAAATAGAATAGAAAGGCTAGAAAAATAATTCAATTTTAATTAATACATGAATACATAAAGATAAAGAATAGATAAATACTTCAAAAATATTATTTAAGTATTAATGTTAATAACAAAATATAAAAAAAGAATTGGTTCATAACTAGGGCCATATGAAGCATAATTATACATAATAAAACCAAAATAAATAGTTTTATAGAGTTGATTGAATTACTTTTAAAAAACAATTATATAAATCTATTAATGGTACTCACCCCTTAATATAAGAAAACTGTGACAACCCATACCCTTAATAAAATTTAATTATTGATTTAATACAAAAAGATAAAAATAAAAAAATTAATCAATATCATTATGCATTGTCTATTTAGGTAATAAGATAAAAAATGAACATGAAACATGGGTAGAACACTAATATTATAAAACTCCAAAACAATCCCATATTTTTAATGCCTTGAATATTTAATGTAGGATCATTGTCTTTGATGTCGTGTATGACACACAACACAAAGAGTCAAAGAGAATATGATATCCCGATACATGACAATATATTTACTACTTTTCATAAATTTAATATAATTTATATATTCTAATTCATTCAACACTGAGTTAGTGTACATCGCACACAAAAAAAAAATTCTTCAATGTCATGCGTTAAACGAAAGACCCAGTTTTACCGAACAATAATACATTATTAACAAATATTATTTATTACAATAATATATAAGATAGAATTTATGAAGAGTATTTGCTAAATTATGATAATATATGGTTTGAAAAACTAATTCATTGGTTATAAATTAATTTGAAATTAATATATGAGCCAATTGAATATAAAAAGAATATTTCTATAGAAATATTTTTTATGCTCCTGAAGTGGTTTTATCAAAATAAGTTAAATTAAATAAATTTATCAAGTGATATTATTGTAATATATTTATTATATATTCAATATAATATTTTTTATAATCACACAACCGATTTGATATTCATAAGATAAGAATAAACCAAATATTTTGCAATAAAACCTATATTCTTTAAGGGATTTTTCCAACTTTTAATGGAGAACCTATTTTAAATCCAATTTTTGGTACTTTAATAATGTTAATATGTCAAAATAAAAATAATATTTGAAATCAAAACATTAATATTATGTTATGGTGAATTTTTGGTTTTTTATGTATCATTTTTTAATAAATAGTGAAACATATTGAATTTTAATTCAAAACTGATTTTTCATTTAATATATTTATAGGGTTAAATTACAATTTCAAATAGATTAAAAGTATAATTATAATAAATTCTTATTAATTAATACAATTTAGGATATTGGAATTAATTTCACATTGAAATTTTTTATAAAAACATAGAAAACTTTTAAATGTTTTTACATTAAACACACGCATTGTCATCTCACCAATGTGATTAAATTTAAATAAATTTCAGCTACTTATGGAATTGGAATTATAAAAAATGGAATCTAGATTTTGGTTCATAATAATTTCTAATTTATAATAATTTCGACTTATTTTTTTTGGAAAAAATATTATTGAATGTTATTAAAATTAATTTCAACTATTAAGGTAAAATTAAGCCTAATAAGAGACTAAACATTAAACTTAAGGGATAAAATGACCTTGAAACATTACCAAGATCCATTTTATGGTAATATGTATACTAATTCCTCACATGGATAAAAAACAGGACATTATGGGACCCACATACCATGGGGAAATATGGGTGGAATTCTCTTCCCCAAAATTTACAGGAGTGACACTCCTCCTCAACTATAAAAAGGTCTCATATCCTCCAACTTCCCCACACCCCACAAACCACCTTGGCCTGAAAAATATTTAATATAATATGACTTCAAAATTCCTCCCCTCATCCTAGAAGCCTCCCCTTTGGAAGAAATAAATCTGAGTAACCCCTTTGGAGTAATCCAAAATGAGTTACCCGAATTAGTTGTAACATTATTCCTCAAGTTATTTTACTTTATTTTCATTCCCGACACCCAAAACACTCATTGTTTAGTGATTATATAACAAAAATATTATCCTAAATATAATAGGATGTTTTTATGTTATCTTATCGACATAAACATACAAACATATCCACCAAATGAGAAACTAACATACTAATTATAACTATGAACTACCACCTCATGAAACGATGATTGTTCATTCTTCCATACCGACACTCATGGTGAAAATTATTATAAGAACTATGTTTATATATGATAAATATATATATTATTTATTATTTATTTATACTACTATAATTATTTTATAACATATAAATTTATACTTTCTATTTTATGTAAATATGATAACAACATTTGTGGATGTGTGGACGACCACCCCCTCAACGCGCTATGAATGTTTCACACTATACATGGAACATAAAAATAATGGTTTTAATAAAACTATATAATATTTATATTATACTATAGCGACCCTAAAATTTCATAGATTACTATTACATCATTTTAACAACATAAAAACATTACACAACCTATATCCACATGTTTAGTGTATTGAGAAAACTTATAAGTACATAAATTTTAAAACATAAAACATAAACATTTATTTAATTCCTTTTTCTCTAGATTCTTATTATCCCTTCAATTCCCCTTAGTACCTGTAGTCACATGAGGATATACACCAAAAAATGGTGAGATAAAATCCTAGTAATAGAATATATATGAAAATGAAAAAATAAAACATGGTGTGAGCATATTAAATATCATCATAACATAGTAAAAGGATCATAATCATGAGAAGAAAAATTAGATAAAGGCGGAAGAGATGGAAATTCATAAAAATAAAACATAATGTCTTTTTGGAGAACTTCCACACATAGTCGTAAAGAAATATATCATCATTTCCATACATATTTAACAATCCTCGTGATATAAATCACCTTACCCAATGCATTGGAGGCCAATATAATTTCAGGTTCACCTATTACATCATGCCATTTAATTTGTGCTATATAATTCTGGGCGCACCCATCACATCTTAACATTTACAAGATCATGCATTACACATAGAAAATATATCAATCTTGGTCATAACATAACCCATATAAAGAATTTGTTTCGTTTAATTAATCATTCATTCAAAAAAATTTGGTTCCCAAATGAATGTTGTAATTATACACTTTATATTAGAATCTCCATCTTTGAGTGAAGAAGAAATAATCTTGAGAAGCATGATTTTTAAAAGAAGGTTTATTTTGAAAACATTTTTTTGTCATAATCTAAATTAAAAAACATTTATATCCTAGATATTGTAATATAATTATTCATAAATAATATTTAAGTAATATAATTACAGAAATTTGGGTGAAGAGGGAAACCCCAGAGAAAAAGAGTTGCGTTCGAGAAATCCCCTTACATTTTTTTCAAAAGCTTCCTTCATGTTAATATATTGTATAATCACATTAGATTAATTAAGTAACAAATATATAGAGTTTTATAAAATAATATGATTCAATATGTTTTTATTATGTTCTTTAATAGGACTTTTTATGAGTTATAGAGTTCAATTTTATCGTTTATGTGAATTCATTCTCAAGGTTTTCATGATCGGTTCACTTATATTCATTAATGGAAGTTTTTTTGATAATGATGATGAAAATATAGAATTGTTATTATATGTTATTAATGATCCTCTATAAGTATAAATGATCTTACAAAGGATTTTGTTATATACCATGAGGATGATTCATTAGATAGAAGTTAATGATGATTGTTTTAGGTTAATTTTTGTGGTTTTTTGAACCCAAAAAACTCATTATGTTTTATCATTTAGTATTATGAGCATTATTGATTTATAGAACATAAAAAATAGTTTTAGCATAAACATTGAAATATTTTTTAATCCATTTAACGGTCTTATTAACATCCTTGAATGTGTTTATGTATAATGAAGGTTCCTCGCCCATGATGTCGGTAAATTGAAACATCACAGGTGACGATTCCATTTTGAAGATAAAAGAAAGAGGTGGAGGTGATTAATTTTGGATATTCCATTAACATGATATAATTTCATTGTATGTAATGAAATGTGGTTATAATTTTATTTATATTAAGGTAGTTGAGGGGGGAATAATAAAATAAATTGAAATTGAAAATAAATTAAAGGGAAAAGAGATAGGATTTACCTCTTGAATTCTCCTCTTCAGACTCTTTTCAAGGCACCTAGTCCTGGACTTTTTATGAGTAAAATGGACATTATATGTGGGGGAGGGTCTATGGAAGAGTATTGTGAATAATTTAAGAAGGTATCAATGCTTTATATGTCTGAGGAGAAGAGGGTGTGATGAGTTGAATTTTTAGTGGAGGAGAGGGGTGTTTTCTCAATATTATATTGATTAGTTTATTATTTCGGCTCAAGAATATGAAAATTGTAAGAATTACTTATAAATATTTTATAATTAATAATCATGGTTCTATATTAAGGTGATTAAATAAACCTTACATCAACCATGACTCAAAAAAATCATGTTTTTACAATTATAGAAAATTATTGTATTTTACTATTCATAAAAAATTCAAGTATTTCTAAAAAACCCAAAAATTCACCATGACCATATTTTGACATGTATAATTAAAAAATATAGTCCATTTAATGAAATTAATTTTATAAATATGAGTATTTTAATTTTAATTGAAATCCTCAATTATATAGAAAATACACATTTTAAAAATATAACTGATTTTATAACACATTTAAAAATTACATAAGGTGCCATAAAATTATCATAAAATCATAATACATACAAATATTAATTTATGAATAAAATCTATGAAAATTAATTTTATTTAAAATTATTAAATTAGTCATAAATTTGTAATTAATTATTTATGACTTATAAAAATTCCAACATTTAATTAATAATTATTAAAATATTTACATTCATATAATATGATAGTTATATAATTTTAACCTATAATATTTCATAATTTTATTTACACCTTTTTGTGTGAGTCTTCTATTTATTTGGATGGTTTACTATTCATAAGGTTCATATTACTATTCCTAATATAAAGTTTCTATTTCATCAGTATTGGTTTCTTAACTGATAGAAATAATTATTATTTCATTAATTATTCAATTATAATGTTTTTATTATGGTCTCTAAGTTATTTTATGAGATTTATACAATTTTTCATTACTATAAGTAGGGAGAAATTCCTTTTATAATATTTTTTATTGTTACAATCTTTCCCCCTTTGGAAATATTTCCCTCGTAATTTCAGTTTACATGAAAAGGTGAGGGTACTTCTCCTTCATCACCTCCTTTGGTTCCCAAGTTACCTCATCATACTTATGGTTTATCAATAACACTTCTACAAGGTGGGTTTTCTTGTTACATTGAACCTTATCTCTTTAGTCTAGAAACTTTACTAGATACTCCTCTTAAGAGATATCTCTTTTAGGTGCACCACCTCTGAGTTCAATACACGTGAGGGATCGGGTATGTACATCCAAAGTTGTGATACATGGAACACATCATGATCTTGAGCCATATTTCTTGGAAGTGAAAGACGATAGGACACATACCCTATGAGATCATGAATCATAAAGGGGTTAATGTACCTTGGGCTTAGCTTCCCTTTCTTTCTAAACCTCATTACTCTTTTCTATAGAGATATTTTTATGAAGACTTTATCTCAAATTTCAATGTACAGGTCCCTTCTATGGTTGTCAGCATAGATCATTTATTGAACCTAAACATCTTGGAAATATATTTGGATGGTTGTAATATTTTCGGTCATCTCTTGAAAAAGATATGGTCTATGTAGAATTATTTCTCCAACTTCATCCTAACTGGTTGGAGTTTTACGTCTTTTTCCTTATATATACTCATAGGGATCCTTATTAATACTTTAGTGCAATCTATTTTTAAATGATAACTCAACAAATGGGAAATTTGTATCACCTCCTCCTTTGAATTCTAAATATTTGGCTCTTATCATATCCTCGAGCATCTAAATAATCCTTTTAGATTTTTCATCAGTTCGGGGATGATAGGTCAGGCTAAAAATCAATTTAGTACTCAAGGAATGTCAAATACTCATATAGAATGTATATTTGAAACCATGATCATGATTAAATACCATCGAGAGTATAACCCAATGCAGTCTCACTACTTCTTTCACATATATCGTAGAAAGGTTTTCAAGCGAGTGGTCTTCCCAAATAGCGATAAAGTGATCAGTCTCGGTGGGTTGGTCCACCACAACCCATATCACATTATATCCTTCAGATTTATTTAGGATATTATTGAAAAACTCCAAGGTTATATTCTCAAATTTAAATTTGGTTATAGGTGAAAGCACAGCTGATTGTCACCTATCGACCATTCAAAGTTTTGGTGATCCGCTAATGTGTATGGCAGTACTGGGGTCGAATCCTCGATGATGATACTTTTTTATAGTTGATTGTTTTTAATTGACTGAATTTTGATTGGGGGTTTTATTTGTGGAGCATAAGAAATAATTAATGGATGGTGTTTTATTTAACAAATTTATAATGACTCGGGTGTGTTCATTATTGGGGATTTAATCTTATGATATCCTTGAGATTTTTTATATATTACATTAAATTAATACCCACTTCACAAGATGCTTTTCATTGGAATTCCCAGGTGTTAAGGCTATAATCCAAGTCGTCACATAACGTAGGGTTCTAATAATAATAATTACTTATTTATTATAGTGTATTTGTGGTTCCAATAATCAATGTAATTCACATATTAAAAAAACATGTCATTAATCCATGGCATATAACGTTCAACATAAAAAATATTAACTTAAGACTACTCATCGATCAAACACCCTCAATCACTCAATATCCCAAAATCATAACTCACCCAAATTGTAGATTTAATATTCCAATGAAATCATTATTAATATAGTTAAATATTTTTATGTTGATTAATTATAAATAATGTGAAAATAACGGGATAAGAAAATAGTAGTGCGTCAAACACACACATGATCGTTAAAAAGAGTTACAAAAGGAATTCGATTAAAAGAGGAAGCGAAAGAAGGGAATGGGTTTTAAATTGATTTACCATATTTTATGTAAATTAATATTAAACTATATAAGGTGGATGAGAATAAGAGATATTTAATAACAAACTTGTAAAAAACATAATTACAAAGAAAAACACTTTTGAAATTACAAACAAATAAATATACAAAAGTAAATTAAAAAAAAGGGAGGTGTAATGGTTCATAAAGTGAAAATTTGAGTTTGGAATATACTATCAAGCCATTGGTAGGGCCTTGGTCATGCTTCGCTAAAAAATTCTAACCTCATGCATGGAGATGAGGGGGATGTATTTATAGCCCAATGTAGTGGGTTGTTTGCATTCCAAAAATTCCCCTACACATGCATTGCCACATTGATAAATTATACAGATGACTCTTGAGATATTCTCTTCTTACATGTTGTAGAAATTTACAGTCTCTATCTAATCTGAAAATAAGGTGGCCATTGGACTTAATCACCAAATGTTATGGCGGTTTGATTATGCAATTGTAATCAGTCCATTTCAATCCTTACTTTTTAAAGGCCCAAATGTTAATGGGTTTTTGAATAGGAAGATGCCCTCAAATCGAAACACTTTCTTCCACAAAGTCTTCCGCCTCTATCTCCTCTTACACACTACAAAATATCATCTTTAATGGATGTCTCTATTAGGAAACTGATCAAAAATGTTTTGATAATTTCATTTCCCAGACAGAATGGTGGTCTGAGTTTAAATTCATCATTTGGGCCCCCTTGTGTTTGGATTTGGGACTTCAAATTTTATCCAATATTAATTGAATTGTCTCCAGACCATTTGAGGATAATTAATGCATTCAGACTTATGGTTTGAGATCACTAAATCTATCTTGATGGATTTTCTAGTTTTTTCACATATTATTTAGTCTTTTTAGGTAGACCATATGGCACTCCAAATGGAAGAATTCGTCTAACCTCCCTTCTAATGAAATGTTTTATATTGAATGAAGAATCCTAAAATACAAAAACCATTCCATTTTGATGAGTAGGGTGAGTGTTATAATTAAAGCAGTAAACTGAATTGAATCTATATGAATTAAAATAGTTCTCAAAAATTATATTTATTATTTAAACATTCATATTTCATAAAAAATATACACATTTGAAATAAAATCAGTAAATGGAGTATATAAAAATTTATTAAGATTTTAATAAAATCAAATCCCTTACACATAGTCTTGTGCATTTCCCTATGTAGAACAAATATAAAACCATGAAAAAATAATTTTCACTCACCAAAAAATACTAAAATTTTGTTTTCCCCAATCAGGGGAGGTTTAGACAATTCCACTCATCCATATTGAATTTCACCATAAGTTGTTACCGAAAAAATGTTCCAAAAAATTCAATTTTTCACGCACAAATTTAGAAATGGAAAATGGTAGCACACAAAACATACTCTTCTCAGGATGATAAAATTAATTTATGGAGCTTCACTAATTCACCATCCAAAATTGAAAATTGTACAGTTTGTAAGATCTCTCGGATTTCACTCCCTATACTAAAGTGTTCCAAAATGAAGAGGTCCTTTCAGTGGTTTTTCCATGGCGATTGGACGGTAGGAGGATGATATCCAAAAGATAGGGGAAATGGGGTAAAAGACCAACATGGAAAAACCAATGAAAATGATTTTGAAATGAGACTTGAAAGGAAATGGAAATGCATATTTAAGAGGGAATGAATATGTGAAATAAGACACAAAATATGAATGAAATTTGATGTGGATGAGAAGATGAAATATTTACAAACCACGAAACTTCTCCCAATCACATAAGTGTTCATTTTGTTTTTCTTTTTTTTTTGTATTTTTTTCAAAAGTTGAACTTAAAATTGATCTCACACTCATCTCCCAACCCATGTTTGATCTCCTCACGATACTAATTGTAATAGTTATAACAAAATAAAATGTTAAGGAAGAGTGATTTTTTACCCACCCAATACACAACCCATTATTATTTTCATTTTTAAATATTTTTGATTTTTTTTTGAACACTTTTGAATATAATTTGTACAAGATAAAAATATATACATTTCCAAACCTCACTAAAGTAAAACCTCACCCAACAATTAAATTGATTCTTGCCCTTAAGCATATGATATCATGGTTAAAATAAAAAAAAAGTAACTAAAATGAAATTCATTCCCCCATACTTAAATTTTAAAAAAAATTGAAATGAAAATCCATGTTGTTATTGGCTGGGATAAGGTATTTGGCTTGTAATGTGGATAACAAAAAAAATGTTTTCATAGGCTCTAATGGGAATTCAAAAAGAGAATTAATGTATGGTTAATGGGAGGATATTTGTCTATTATAATTCTCATGGGGTTTAAGAAAATTCCTATATAATATTAATAAACACTAAAGTAGGAAATTCAGCTAGAAGGTCCACAAACTCAAGACTCGAAAATTGGGGTGAAAACACAAATTTTAAAAAGGTTGATATAGGTGGCATTGGCATGAAGGAAAATTTTGTTCCTCACTGGTGGGGAAAATCATTTTCCAAATAAAAAATTGAGCATTCAAAATTTGTTAGTTTCGATACAGTATTCTTTATCCAAATTTATTAAAAAATCACAAACTTTTTTAGATGAAACCTTGGATTTTGACTCCCCAAAATGGATAGACAAAATTGTAAAATTAGAGGTTGAGGAAGAATAACTCTTAATTTTTCATATTTTTTGAATTTATTATTTCGTTCTTTCATTTTTTTTGTTTTTTTATTAAGACACACCCAAAAAAATATGAATAGTAATTAAAAATTTTTGATGAGGAAAGTGGTAAAAAACAAAATAAAAATGAGGGAGGAAGATGAAGAAGAGAGAAAGAGAGAGAGAGAGATAGAGATAGATAGATAGAGAATATGAGTTAAAGGTAAAGTTGTGCCCCCTAGTTTGGATTTGTTGGGTTTCCATATCTATCCAGTGGTGGGTTAACTGCTGGAGTTGGGGATCTGATGGAAGTGTAGGTGGTACCCATGATGCATGTCCTCTCATGGTGACACTTTAACTGATTTCCATTAACCGTGAATGTCCTTTTGGAAGAGGGGTCTTGGACTAGCACTGCACTAAATGGGTAAACCTAAGAAACAATAAAAGGACCTTCCCAATGAGATTTAAGCTTACCTTGGGGAAGAAGAAATCGAGAATTTAAGAGCATTAACTTTTCAACTTCATGAAATATCTTTCTCATGATGTGTTTACCATGGAGTGCCTTTGATTTTTCTTTGTACAGATTATAATTCTCATAAAAATCAAGTCTAAGATCCTTCAATTCATCCAATTGCAACAAGCATTCTTCACCATATTTTTCTTGATCAAAATTACAGGTTTTCACAACCCAAAAATAGTTTTGTTGGATTTCAACTGGTAAATGACATTCTTTACCAAAAACTATCCTAAGAAAAGACATCCCAATGGGTGTTTTATATGGTGTTTTATAAGGCCAAAGTGCATCACCAAGTCTTTCAGGAAAGTATTTTCTAGTGGGTTTTTAAATTATCTTAAGAACTCTTTTCACTTCTCTATTAGAGAGTTCATCCATTCCATTTGTTTGGGTGTGATATTTAGTTTCAGTTTTGTACACAACCCCATTCTTTTTCAAAATAGATTTCATGTTTCTATTACAAAATTTGTTCCATAATTTACTTATCAAGGCACATGGTGTGCCAAATAGGTGGAAGATGTGGTTCTTTAGGAACTCACTAACAGTATGTGAATCATCCTTTCTAGTGGGTTTGGCCTCGACCCACCTAGAAACATAATCAACTACAATAAGAATTTTTTAGAATCCATTGGAAGGTGGGAATGGTCCCATTAAATCAATTCCCCAAACATAGAAGATCTCACATAAAATTAATGGCTTTTGTGGGATCTCATTTCTTTTTTGAATTTGTGCCAAACTTTTGGCAAGTGGGACATGATATAAAGAACACATGTGAGTCCTTAAAGAGTGAAGGATAGAAGAATCCATAGTCTAGGACCTTTTGATAGGTCCTTTATGGTCCGATGTGACCACCACCGGGAATTGAGTGACATAATTATAATATGGAGGATTTTTCATCTTCATAAACACATCTCTTAATTACCATGTCAGCCCCAATTTTCCAAATTTTATTTTCTTCCAAAAAATAGTATTTTGAATCAATTTTAACATAATTTTTTTCTTTTGAAAAATTTTCAGTAAAAACACATGAAAAAAAGTAATTTACAATTGGGGATTACAATGGTATTTTTGGAGTGAGAGATGAAAGGTTATAAGTGGGGAATTCAGGATCAATGATTTCTGAATGAGAATAATTAAAAAATCAACTCAAGTGATCAACCATAGGGTTTTAATTTCCTGGTCTATCTTTGATTTCAAGGTCCAATTCTTAGATAATTAGGATACATCTTATTATCCTTTGTTTGGAATCACTTTTCTTGAATATGAACTTTAGAGTAGAGTGGTCTTTGAAGATGATAATTTTGGCACCTAAGAGAAAGGGACATAATTTATCTATGGCCAAAACCACTGCTGAAGTTCCTTTTTAGTAACAAGTTAGTAATATTGACTTTCATCCATAGTTTTTGATTAATAATAGATTTCATGAGGAATTTTTTCTCTTCATTGACAAAGAACAGCCCCAATGACTTTATCAGAAACATCACACATCAACTCAAAGGGTAAGGACCAATATGGGGGTTGGATTATCGTGGTATATGTAAGAGAAGTTTTTATTTAAATGAAGTATCTCTTCAAACCTCATTGAAATGTAACATGACATCATTTTAGAGGAACCAAGTGAGTGGGAGGGAAATCATACTAAAGTTATAGATGAATCACCGATAGAAACCAGCATGACCAAGGAATGAATGGATGTCTCGAACAGATGTGGGTTCTAGAAGTGATTGGTTTACTTCAATTTTAGTAAGATCAAATTCAATACCGTCTTGTGAAGCTTTTTCTTTATAATAATCCCATTTGCAACAATGAAGTTACATTTTTAAAAATTTAACACAAGGATACACTTGACAGACTTTTGGTGGACTAGAGAGAGTGAATTCAAGCAAGATTCAAATGAATCACCATTAATGGTAAATTCATCCATGAAAAATTACATTTATTGTTCAATGAGTTTTGAAAAGATACTCCAAATACACATCCAGAATGTTATAGGTTCATTGCAATGTCCAAAAGTCATTCTCTTATATGAATATCTTCCAATGGGTTAAGAGAAAGTAGTCTTTTGTTAGTCCTGAGGTGTGATTGGGATTTTGAAGTAGCTAGTGTAACCATCAAGAAAGAAGTAGTGCGACTTTACAGATAATCATTCTATCATTTGTTCAAGGAATGGTAGAGGGTACTGATCTTTTTGTGTTTCAACATTCAATTTTCGATAATCAATTCACACATGCCATTTTTTCTTTACACGAGTTGTGACTACCTCTCCATGTTCATTTTTGACAACAGTTTTCCCACCATTTTTAGGTACAACTTGAATTGTATTAACCCATTCACTATTAGAAATTATTTAGATAATACTATCTTGAAGAATCTTGGTGATCTCTTCCTAAACTACCTCATGTATAAGTAGATTGAGTCTTCTTTGTGGTTGTCTAATTGGTTTGGATGATTCATCAAGATGGATTTCATGCACGTAAAGGGTAGGTTTTATTTCTAGTATGTCATATAGGGTTTAACCTATGTATTTTCTGTTTTCCTATAACACCTGAAGATTTTTGGACTCTTGAGTTTCGGTAAGTGAAGTAGAGATAATTATAAGATAAGAGGGATCATGGAAAAAGAATGCATATTTTAGGTGATCAAGAAGAGGGTTTAGATCAGTCTCATCTTTCATTTGTGAGTTAGACAACTCAAAAATGGATGAAGGGATTTCAATTGATTTTGATTAATTTTCCTTAATTTTTTCCAAGGTGGGGCAGTAGATATCAGAGATGATGTGGGATTATAGAAAGTTTTCTAGATCTTTTAGATTTATGGAATCTATGAATGAATGGTACATATAAACTTCACCATTTATGACTTGGTTAATCCTGGTGCAGATTTCACGATATCCCTTCCCTTTAGATTATGATGAACATGATGGAATGGTGTTCAAATGACTCCTAGAAGTTTCCTCAGAAGCATGGATTGAGAATGAATAGTGGTCTTCAGATGGGTATCACATGTCTTGTAAAATGTTGATCTTGACCAGTTGGTCACCAAATTCCATGGATAAGATGCATTAGTGGACATCAATATTTGTTCTAACTGTCATGACGAATGGTCTTCCAAGAATTAGGGGAGATCGAGAAGAGTTCGTCTCACCTTCCTTGTCAAGGACATAGAAATTGTCTTGGAAGATTAGATCATTAACCCGGACAAGGACATACTCAATTATTCCCTCATGACTATCTGTGCTTTGATGGGATAATATAATGACAACACCCGTTGGGTGAAAGGGACCTAGACCAAGGTTGGAGAAGATGGATTTCAGCATGAAATTTATTAGGGCCCCTAAGTGTATGAGTGCATCATCGAAGTTTGAACTTCTTATTTGGAATGAAACTGTAAATGTCCAAGGATATTTTCACTTAATGGGTAAGGAATCTTGGGTTGAAACATTTTCAAAGGTTCTAAGTTTCCTATTTTGGGTACCAAAATCATTGAGAATCTTGGCATAATTAGGAATTTTTTTAATGGAATATAATAGGGGAATGTTAACTTCCACATGTCTAAACATTTCGATCATTTCAGGCTCAGTTTTAAACAACTTATTTGTCATAAAAACATCTTGAGGAAAAGGAATTGGATTCCTAAGTAGAATGGAAGGAGGTGAGGTAATGGATTAATATTCCTTTTCAAGTTTCTTTTCATTTTCATTTTATAGTTCAACATTTAAAGGGGAGTGGGAGGTCTCATCATGAGGCAAAGAGATTTGTTTTCTCGGTCTAAGTGCAATTGCACTTACATTACCCTTGGGGTTGGGTAATATTTGATCTGGGAGTTAGGAATAATTTGATTTTTGTTGATGAATCAGTTGGGATGAAAGTTGAACAAATTTTTTTCAATTATTCTAAGGCTGGAGTGGGTGAAGGAGGAAAGATATTCCACTGCACTTTCCCATGGTTTCTTGGAAAAAGAGGCTTGTCCTGGAATGGGATTTCCTTGATTTTGGTTCTTGGGAAATCAATTTTACTAGTTTTCAAATTAGGAAGGCTCACTATGATAGTGGAATCTAGGAGGAGTATTGTTTCTTTGAGTTTGAGGAAAAAAACTATAAGGTTGATGGAAGTTACCACCACCTTGACCAAATTGGAATTGGTCAGGATGTTGAGGAGGGAATTGAGGGGGATGAGAAATGTGATTACCATACCTCATGTTAGGGTTATATGTAGAAGAGAAGGGCTCAAAATGGGGTTGGTTGTTGTTTTTAACAAAATGACCTGATTGTTGAAGGTTGGGGTTCTGTTGAGCATATTCTACATTAATCTCCATTGGTCCAGTTGTATCAGATTGATCATCTTGAAGTTGTGGACTTGTGTTAGTTGGATGATATGGGGAGTTACAGTTTCCACAGATCTTGATATGTCCAAGGAAGAGAGATTGTGGAGAAGATGAGGCTGGGGCTTTGGCCGATACAACTAGTTGTCTCACAAGACCTATAAGTTCCCTCATCCACTCGGTCATCTTGTTGGGCTCTATAGAATGATTCTATTGGTCTTTTTTTACTTGATAAAGTGATTGAGTATGGAATTGGTGTGTGTTTTCATTCATTTTTCTTATGATATATCTTACAGTAATAGGAGTTTAATCAACAAGAGCACCGCCACTTTCGGCATCAATGAGAGTTATCTATATAGACAACAACACCTCATAGAAGTATTGGATAAAGAGTTGGATGGGGATTTGGTGATGTAGAAATGTTTCCACAAGATTTTTGAACCTCTCCCAAAACTCACGGAGTGATTAATTTAGGAATTGATGTATACCACTTATTTACTTTTGGATAGAAGTTGTTCGAGAAGTAGGAAATAATTTCTCTAAGAAGAGGCACTTCATGTCATTCCATGTGGTTATGGAAATAGGAAGGAGATATTAGATGCATGACTTAGTAGTGTCATCTAAGGAGAAATGGAATGTTCAATGTCTGATTTTTTTCTTCAAAAACCCCATGAGGCTTCATGGTAAACCACACCACTTAGAACTCATTATGTTTGGCATGTGGATCCTCACCGGCTAGCCCATGGAAATGAGGAAGAATATTAATCAAACCTGATTTGATTTCGAAGTCAGCCTCTATATTTTGATATTGATTGCCAAGGGTTTAGTAATTCATATAAGGGGAAGAATGTTCTTTAATGGTTTTCCACTAGGATTGGCCATATCTAATTCAATTGGTTATACAATGACATGTTCATGAATGAGTTGATTATCCCTAATGTTCCTCTTAATTTGGAGAAGAGTACGCTCAATTTCGGAGTCAAACAAATCCGAACGATTTTTTTGGAGGCTATGTGGAATTCAAGGATATTTAGGAAGAAAGAGGAAGACGAGTTTTTCTTTGTGTTCTTTTTATGTTTATGATTTTTAAAAGGTGGGTTTTTCTTTGTGTTTTTTATTTTTTTATTTTGTTTTTTGTTTTTTTACAATAACCAATAATGAATGACTAAATAATGCACCATCCTCAGAAACAACACCATTTGAAAGCATGGTCGATTTTCACCTATCGACCATTAAAAGTTTCAGTGCTCTGTTAATGTGTATAGAAGCACTTGGGTCGAATCCTCTGCGATGATACTTTTTATAGTCGATTGTTTTTAATTGATTGTATTTTGATTGGGGTGGTTTTTTTTGTAGAGCTTATGAAAGAATTAATGGACGATGATTTATTTAAAAAAAGTGATAATGATTGGTGTTAGTTTATTATTGGGTATTTAGTATTATGATATCATTGAGCTTTGATATATATTTCATTAAATTAATACCCACTTCACAAGATGATTCTGATTGGAATTCCCAAGTGTTATGGATTTAATCCAAGTCATAACATAACATAGGGTAATAATAATAATCATTACTTGTTTATGGTAGTTTATTTTTGGTTTGAATAATCCATGAAATCCACATATTAAACAAAACATATAATTAATTCATGACATATAAAGTTCAAAATACACAATATTAACTTAATGAATAATCATCGATCAAAAGATCTCAATCTTTTAATATCCCCAAATTAAAACTCAACCCAATGGTATATTTACTCAGGCATTGAAATTATTATTAATCTATATAAATATATTCAAGGTGATGAATTATAATTAATGTAAAAAGAACAAGAAATGAAAAGAGTGGTGCGCCGAACACACATATGATCGTTAAAGAGAGTTAAAAAATACTTTTGTTTGAAAGAATAATCAAAATAAGAGAATGGGTATTAAATTGATTTAAACTATTTTAAGAGCATTAATATTAAACTACAAAATGTGGATGATAATAAGAGATATTCAAGAAGAACCTTTAATTAAAACATAATTACAAATATAAAAACTTATGAAATTACAAAAGAAGAAAACTCCAAAAGTAAATTAAAACAAAGAGAGGAGTAATGGTCAATCAAGTGAAAACTTGAGTTCGAAAGATCCTCCCAATCCTTTGGTAGGGCCTCTGTCATGCTAATATATCCTCCTTTGCTCTAAAATTACAACCTATTCCATGGAGATTAGGGGATGTATTTATAGCCCAATGTTGTGGGTTGTTTGCATTCCAAACATTCCCCTCCACTTGCAATTAAACATTGATAAATTAAAGAGTTGAATATCGAGATATTTTTTTTAAAGGACCGAAGCACCATATATTAATAAAAGAAACAAAAGTTTACATGAAGCGAAAGGAAGGAATTTTATTACAATCTCTTTCATAGAGGTGAAGAAAATCAGCTGGCAGCGCATCCAGCCAAGTCATGTTCTGGTGGACACCTTTATTGGCAAGGGCATCAGCAACTGCATTTGCTTCACGGAAGGAATGTGTAGCAATGTAGTCGATCTTCTGAAGCGAATTCAAGCAGTTCATCCAGCGAATAGTAAGCGGGCAGGCTAGATGAATGACTTTGTTCCAAATTTCTTGAACAATGGTGGTAGAATCACTTTCAATCCACAGTTTACACCAACCTCTTTGCAGCGCAAAATCAACAGCATGGATGACTCCAAGCATCTCCGCTTCAACGGAAGAGGCGATCCCACAACCACCGTAAAAGAAACCATGACAATGGTCATCAGAGTCTTTGTAAATGGCCCCACAACTAGCAGGTCCAGGATTGCCTTTTGAGGGCCGTCGACATTCACTTTAATCCAACCCAGCATCAGAGGTTGCCAGAAAACTTCAAAGGGTTGCTTGAGCTTCGGGAAAATACCCGGGACACAGATACGTCTAAGGATCTCGAAGTCTCCAATATTATTGCTACAACAATCTTTTTGAATTGATGCAGCTTCATGTATCGCAATGAGAATTCGAGCTTGCCCTGCATTAAAACTGAAAGAGTGATTATTATGGATAAGATCGTTTCTTGCATACCAGATTTCATGAAGAAGTTCAGCCACTGCTGCAAGAAAAATGTTTTTGACTTGCTGAGAGGCGCCATATTTAGTACATTTCTTCAAAAGCAAACAAATCGGGTCATATAAGGACCATGAAGAATTAAAAAGCTCAAAAATATAGTTCCATAAAGCCGTGGTCGTAGCACAAGACAAGAAGAGATGATCAGAATCCTCTCTGTGCTGATTACATAAATGACATTTTGAGAAAAGTTGAATGCCAGAGGCTTGAAGTCGATTTTCCGTGGGAAATCTATTGTGAGCAATACGCTAAATAAGGGTGAACCTGGAGGGTTTGATCCAAGTCTTATTGAAATTACTCACCCAATTATAATTAGATTCATTGTCAGAAAAATTGTTCATGTAGAAGTTTTTTGAATCAAGTATGCCATTTGGAGCAGGTTCCCAAACAAGGAAGTCCCCAGAAGTGGAGAAGGTATAATTTTCAATAATTTGAGCAATGTCGTTGGGGAGATCATGCCTATGAAGATGCATAACATCTTTAATTGTGTGGGTGGTGTTTATAGAAGTGTTATTAGGAAGCAGCATAGAAATTAAAGGAGTACCTATCCAGTTGTCACACCAGAATTTAATGTTAGAGTCAACGCTGACCATCCACCTAGAATTAGCCATAATCTTCTGATAAGAGTTTCTAATAGAGGGCCAGATTGAGGAGTTAATGAAATTAATATTTCCTTTTAAAAGTTTATTTAAAAATCTATATTTTAAAAAGTCAGAGGCTTTAGAGTTGTTATTAATAAGGCACCAAGTGAATCTCGCTTGCAGTGCATCGTTGAACAATTTTAAGTTTTTGATGCCAATGCCTCCATTATCAAGAGGTTTACAACATGTATTCCATGGGATGGTAACAAGTTTCCTTTTAAAAGATACTTCCCGTCCAGATGAAATTTTTTATAAAGGTATTGACTTTCTTGAAAGTACCTTTGGGCCATTTATAAATCATGAGCGAGTAGACCAGCTTAGAGACAATGGTAGATTTGACAAGACAAATTCTACCAGCCATGGAGAGGGATTTCCCCTTCCAAGTAGAAAATTGATTAATAATTTGATCTGTGATATTAGAGAAATAAGATGATTTAGGACGTCCCCAGAAAATCGGGACGCCCAAGTACGTGAAGGGAAAAGAACCTTCCTTAATTCCAATATTATTGGTGATAATGGATTTTCTTCTAACATGAAAATTTTTTCCAAAGAAAATGTGATATTTGTTCCAGGAAATAGATTGTCCAGAATGGTTCTCATAATGAGAGATAGCTTGTTTAAGACATTGAATATTTCTTTGATCTCCCTTAAGAAACAAAATAATATCATCAACATAGAGGAGGTGAGTCGGGACAGTAAGGTTTCTAGCGGCCTGAATGGGTTTAAGTTTATTTAGATCAACCAGATTATTAATGAGTCTGCTAAAGTAGTCTTCCGCAATAACAAACAGAATGGCCGAGAGGGGATCTCCCTGTCTGACACCTTTAGATCATTTAAAAAAACCACGAGGGGTGCTATTAATTAATTTGGAAATGCTAGCAGATTGAAATAAAGTCTTTATTCTCTTGATAAAAGTCTCATGAAAACCAAAATTTTTCAAGACTCTAAATATAAAGCCCCAATAAATGGTATCAAAGGCTTTTCTAATATCAAGCTTGATGGCCACACAACCCCCCTATTATTTTTATTTAGGGTGTTGGTACATTCTGAGGCGAGACAAATGCAGTCTTGGATAGATCTGTTCTTAATGAAACCAAACTGATTCCACGAGACAATTCTGTTGCAAATCGGATCCAATCTGTTGGAAATGAATTTAGTAATGATCTTGTAAAGGGTATTGATAAGAGCAATTGGTCTAAAATAATGAATTTCAAAAGAATTTTCAACTTTGGGTATTAAGGTGAGGAATTGAGCATTGATACCACGAGGGAGGGATCCGTGAATGAAAAAAGACCTTATCAGCTTACAAACATCTGAACGAAGAGTGTCCCAGTGATTTTGATAGAAACCATTGTTAAAACCATCCGGTCCAGTTTATTCACATATTATTTGGGCCTTTTGGGTGGACTATATGACCCTCCAAATGGAAGAAGTTGTCCAAGAACCCTTCTAATAAAATGGTGTATAATGAATGAGGAATACTAAAAACAAAAACCATTACGTTTTAATGTGTAGTCTGAGCATTATAATTAAAATAGTAAACTGAATCAAATTTGGATGAATTCAAATAGTGCACAAAAATAATATTTAGTATTTAAACATTCATATTTCCCACAAATTTTGCACATTTCATTTAAAATCAGAAAAGGGAGTATATAAATAGTTATGAAAATATTAATAACATCAATAGGAAAAGGTTACATTATCCTTTTAGACTAATATATCTCTACCTTAACTTACTAACATATCAAACATCTTGAAATATATTCCACAATCTTATTCTTCATGTTGTCCCACAATAAGAGTTCTTAGAAATTACATTATATCTTTGTGGTACCAAGATAGATAAGGAACGTTGATATATGTTCATTAGAAAATAATAATTATTTATTCTAGGTGATGAATTCACAAAAATCGTTGTTCCAAACCTAATTAATCATTCATCATCAGAAATGGAACTCTTGAAGCTTACCTTTCTTTATTATATTCACCTTCTTTTCCAACTATGGATAATCCCTTTAGGACTCATTAATATTTTTTTGAATTGATGGTTTGGAAATAATTTGAAAAATATAGTATTTATCTCCTACTATTATGATATCAAAAACCATAATTTTCATATCCATGAAGATATAGTCTTTTTGAATATGCAACATAGATAGAGTAGCAAGTTATTTTCTGCTTAGAGCATCAGGTACCTTGTTTTCCATGATAAGATGATATTGAATAGAGAAATTATTGTCGTTGATTAGAACTAACCATCTCCTCTAACTCGTGTTGAGACACTTTTGTGTGAATATATACTTTAGGCTATTGCGATTAGTATATATGTCACACTTCTCACTATAGTGGTAGTGCCACCAGATTTTCCAGGAAAAATACACAGATGCTAGCTCCAGATCATGTTTCGGGTAGTTCTGATCATGGATATTTAACTTTTGTGAAGAATAGGATATCACATTATCATTTTACATGAGTACACAATGCAATCCATTATTGTAAGAATCAGGTTATATCACAAAATGTTCACCAATATTTGGTAATGTGAGTACCTGTGCAATGATAAGCCTTCTATTTAGCTCCTTGATGCTTTCCTCACATTATTTCTTCTAGATATAGTTTACCCCTTTCCTTGTTAACATTTTTAGAGGTCTTGAAAATCATGAGAAATTTCTATCAAACGTAGATAGTACCCAACTAATCCACGAAAACCACAGATTTCGGTGACACTAGGGAGTCTAGTCCATTCCCCAATTGCCTTTGTTTTTGAAGGGTCCACATAAGTTCCCTCACTTGTGATCACATATCCCACGAACGTGACTTCGTGCATCAAAAAGTAAATTTTATTAAACTATGAGTACATCATATCCTTCCTCAATTTCACCAGTATAGGTCTTATATGTTCTTAATGTTCCTAATTTCTATTGGACTAGATGAGAATTTCCTCGATAAACACCACCAAATATTTTCCAAGGTAATGTCCAAAGACTGTATTTGTTAAATCCATGAATATTATAGTGTAATTAGTAAGTATGAATTGAATCACCAAAAAATCATAGTGTGCATACATTTTATGGAAGAAATTATTCTTAATATGCTCCTTCTTCACATTTAGCAGATTATATATTGAACTAAAATCCACCTTTTAGAAGTACTAGGCTCCCCTAAACTGATCCAACTATGCTTCAGTTCTTGGAAGATGATACATGTTCTTTATAGTGATCTTGTTGAGTTCTTGATAATCAATACACATCCTCACTGGTCCATCCTTCTTCATGAAAAAGATAAATTTCTAACCCCAAGGAGATTCGATATGGTGTATGAACCCTTTTTTTAAATACCCTTACAACAACTTCTTTAACTCCTCTATTTAGATAGGAGCCATCCTATGGGTAGACTTTGATATAGGATTAGATCTGGGTATGAGTTATATTGATAACTCTACCACACGATATGGGGGTGGTCTGGGTAACTCTTTGGGAAATACATCTTTGTATTCCCTCACAATGGGAATTTCATATAGGTTGATACCTTCCTTTAGTCCAACCATTTGAGAGAGGTTTTATTCGTCACATTGAATTGAAACCCACACCATTGAAAGATTTTCCAAAGGACATCTGTGGTCTTCTTTGAATTTATAGAAGAGCATGGGATGGTTTAGAATATGAAAAGATATTTCCTTTTCTCGACAGTTTATATGTACTTTATATAATGACAGACAATCCATCCCATGTATTGCATCGAATTCCACTAAGGGAAGTATCATGAGATTCACTGGAAGAGTCTTCCAACATATGACAACATGATAATAGTCCAACACTTGGTTTTCAGTGGTTTCACCACTTAGTGTTTTTATAGATATCTCTAGTTCATGGTTTTTGGGCTTCGATTCAATAGTTCCAGCTGAGTTTCAAGATATAATGGAATGCGTATAACCAAAATCAAGGAATAATTTTTCCATTATTGAGTGTATAGGAAGTGTAACTTGTATGATTTTTTTCTTTCTCCACATCCACGACAATAATGTAATAATCCTTCCCTTGATACTTTGGTTATGATGGTTTATGACACTGATTACCCTCAAGGACTCTAGGTATAGTGCACCAGTGTGCATAGTTCCCTTTCTCTATATGGTTGTCGAATTAGAAAATGGGTGGTGAACTCCTTTACTCCACTAAATTATCCTTATTTTTCATGTTTTTTTGACATTCATGAACTTTGTTTCATTCTCTCCCACACATGAAGCATTTCCCCATCCAATTGAGGAAGTTCCCAGGATTCTTCTTCCCACATTTTTGACAAGTTGGTGGTTGAGTTTTCTTTCCACATTTTTCATTAGATCCCCCAGCATGAAACTACATCATTTATTTCATATCACCAAGTCCATGGGAACATTCTCCAATCTCTATCTCCACTTTTAGATCACATCAAAAAACTTCTTCATAACACCCAAAGTCTCAAATTGTAAGATTCTTTCAAATGTATGGTTTTAAACTACTAATGAATATATCAATTTTTCTATCATTGTTTATAATGAAACCAAAATCATTCTTTGAAAGACTTGTTAATTTTTATTCATAGTATATGATATAATATCCTTCCTTTTTATTCATCTCTATAAATTCTCTCTCAATATTTTTATGAAGAGTTCAAGGGAAATACTTATTAACAACAATTATCTTAAATTCTTCCTTCTCTATCATTTCAATTTTTTCCATTATCTTGGATTTCTTAATCAAACCCCACTATTGATCAACCTATCCATCAAGATGATAAATATACAAGGTCACAAACTCTGTATCATAATAGTGAAGAACATAAAAGATCTTATTCATTGAGTTGACCCAGTGTTCTATGACTAGTGGATTAGAAAATCCACTAAACATTGGTGGTTCTTATTGCATAAAACCCTTGATAGTGAGTTCCTCCCTCATAGGCGAAGGAGGATGTTCCATATTATTCAGGTTATGGTTTATAACATGATATTGTTTGATAAGAATCACTATAAATATTTGAACTCCACCAGACAAAGCATTGGGGATGTCGTTTGGGAAATCATTACATTATCCCTCACATGGGTTGTTGGCCTGGTTTTTCCTGGTTCCCACCATTTTCTAAAATATAAAATTCTACAACAAAACATAAGTCATCAAGTGATGAATAAATTATTTTTTACTTTTTTAATTTAAGTATAAATTCATTTATTATGGGATCTCTATGTTTATAATTTTATAAAAACAAAGTTTCACGGGTGCTCACATATACATAGTTTCATTTTAAGGGCTTTCACTAGGGTTCTCTAATCCTAATTCCCAAATTAACAAAATCTTCCTCTCATACCAACTATAGAGAACCTTCTTTTTCATACATTACTATTACATGATTTAAACATTATAAAATCCATACAAAATGAGGATCCAAACTTTTAGTGCCTTGGGAAAACAATGACCATACATAACTTTAACAACATAAAACATAAAAATTTATTTAATTCCTTATTCTCAAGCTTCTTATTGTCCCTTGAATTATCCATAGTATATGTACTCCCCTGAGGATATATAACAAAAATGTTTGAGGTAAAATACTACTAAAAGGATAAATAAAACATTAAACAATTCAACATGGGGTGATCATAATCATTATCATTATAACAAAGTAAAAAAGTCATAATCATGAGAGGATACATTAGATAAAGTCATGAAATGTGGCAATACATAAAAATGGAACACCGTGTCTTGGTGGTTAACTACCTAACAAAGTTTTGAACAAAGATAGAATCATGGTCATGCATATATCAAATTACTGCTAAGATAAATTACATTAACCAATACATTAGATAAATATATAATTCTGGGTTCACCTATCGCATCTTTTCATTTACATTGCATTATATAATTCTGGGTGACCCATCATATCATAAAATTTACATTATCTTGTATTAATCATTGAAAATATATCTATCTTGGATATAAAAAAACATTGTAAAGTAATGGGTTTCAATTTATAAATTATACATTAAAAACATTTTCTTCCCAAATGAAAGTGGGAATAATATACTTGATATAAGAATCATCAAATCGGAGTGAAGAGGAAACAATCTCGAGAAGTGTGTTTTTTTGAATGAAAAGATCTTTTAGAAAACATTTTGTTTGTAATAATATCCTTTCTAAATAATTTATAATTTATATAAGAAGAGATAATGAATAATAAATGTTATTTAAGGAATATACTTATTGAAAATGGGGTGAAAGTGTGAAAATCCAATGAAAGAGAGTTGGGTTCGAGAAATCCCCTTACCTTTTTTCTGAAAGGTTCCTATAAAATAATATCCTATATAATCACATTAGATTCATTAGTTGACAATTAAAGAAACTTTTTAGATGAATATGAATCATTATTCAATTTTTCTGAAGCACTGTGAATTCTCAGAGTGGGAATCAACTACTACGGATGAAACAATCTATCATGGATATGGTGGTGGGTATGATTTTTATGATTTGTTGTTGTCTTTTTTGGTGTGTTGAACTTGATTATTTTAACTTTATTTTATTTTAATAAATCGTTAAGGTTTCTCCTCTAACTATGATTTACTGGTTATATTATGTTCTTTTATGATTTTTGGATGATTTTTAGAGTTCAATTTCATCGTTCAGGAGCATTCATTTTCATGGTTTTTATGATGGGTCCCCTTGTATTAATGAATAGAAGTTTATTTACAATGAAGATGAAAATACATAACTATTATTATATTTTATTAATTTTACTTCAGTATATTATGTTAACTTACAAATGATTTTTTATATACCATGAGGATGATTCATTAGAAAGAAGTTAATGATGATCATGTTAGTTTAATTTTGGCAGTTTTTCGGACACAACAAACTCATTTTGTTTTATCATTTTGTATTATGAGTATAATTTATTTCCAGAATATAAAAAGGTTTATTAAATAGACGTTAAAGTATTTTTAAATCCATTTAATGGTCTTATTAACTTCCTTTAAGTTGGTTAAAGAAAATAAATCTGCATCACCCACGATGTTGGTAAATTGACACACCGAGGGCGATAATTCCATTATTAAGATTGAAGAGAGTGATAAAGGAATTTAATGTTGAATATTCCATTAAAATGATATAATTAAATAATATTTAAGGTATTGAAGTTATAATTCCATTTTTATGAAGGTATGTGAAGGGATAATAACAAAATAATTGAAATTTAAAGGAAATTAAATGATAAAGAGAGAGGATTCACCTCTTGAATTCTCCTCTTGAGATCCTTCTCAAGGTACCTAGGGTTTATCTTTTGATTGAGACAAAGATTTCCAGGATGTGGGGTGGGTACTAGGGAATATTACTTGGTATAAATTAGGTAAGAATCAAATCTCGATAAGTGTTAGGGGAAGAGGGTGTGTGGGGAGGTATTTATAGTAGAGGAGAGGGGTGTTTTTTAGTATTATATTCATTAGTTTATAATTTAGGCTTAATACTACAAATAGTATGAGAATTATCTCTAAATATATTAAAATAATTAATTATTGTTTTATATTAAGGTTCTTACATCATCCTTACATCAACAATGTCTCAATAATTCATGTATTTAGCATCTATAAAAAATAATCGTATTTTACTATTCATAAAAAAATTCAAGTATTTCAGGAAAATCCGAAAAATTCACCCTTGCAATTTTTTTTGAGTAGAATTAAAAAAAGAACTCCATTTTAAGAAAATAATATTCTAAATACGAGTAATTTAATTTTTATTTAAATTTATCATTTACTAGGAAAATACTAATTTTAAAATAATATGTGATGTTATAACACTTTGAAAAATTAAATAAGGTCTCATAAAATAATCTTAAAATCATATGAATTATAAATATTAATTTATGTAAAAATTTTGTGAAAATAAATGTTCTTTTAAATTCATAAATTAATCATGAAATTGTAACTTATTATTTATTACTTATATAAATACCAATATTTAATAATTTTTAAAATATTTACTTACTTATATAATGATATAATTATGTCATATTTTCACTTAGAAGATGCCAAAATTTTATTTACACCTCCAGGGGTGAGTCTACTATTCATTAGGCCATTATACAATTTTCAATGGTCATATTACTATTACTATGGTTAATTTACTATTTCACTAGTATTGGTCCTTAACTTTTAGAAATACTTCTTATTTATATTACTCTTCATTTATAAAGATTTAATTGGGGTCTCTATGATATTTTATGTGGTTTTTACTATGTGAAGTTAATATAAGAAGGGATAAATTTCATTTATAAATGTTTATATAGTTAAAAAATATTATAATTATAATATATGTATATATAATTTAATTTTCATTCTTTTAATATGAAAAATAAAAGGAACTAGCATTCATGCATACGTATGGCCTACCATCCCCATGAATAACGCATTTGATTTATTATATATAAATGTTATATATTATTATAAACACATATATACTGAATATGTATTATATTTATGTCATTTTCAACATTCTGGAGATAATGAAACCATGATATTTAAAACCTGTAACAATCTAAAATGTTCTTGATAAACTAGGGAATTAACATGTGAAATAGTTAAAATAATTAATGATTTTTATCAAATAGGTAATAATATATTATAAAAAGAGAATATATGATATTATAAAAATTAATATGGAAATTCAATAAGTCATTAACACTATTAAAACCCTTATAAATTAATTTAAAGGGTTTTAAATCAAAAATAAACATAAGGTAATGGATTTTATATCAATTTACATTTAATTATGGTATATTTGTTGTTAAGGAAGGAGTTTCTTTTATAAGGTGTATATACTACCTTATACATGTTATATCAGGAAATATCCTTATTCTCATGCTATTATAAGTTTCATTTAAGGTTATTATTTAATTTATATTATTATTTATATCTTTCAAATTAGTTTGAGACACTTTGGAATGTTTAAATATTATTCTCCTCAAGAACATATTTAATGATTATCTTTGGAATCTAACCTCATTTTTTGAATGTTAACTTTCCCTTGAAATAGTGAAACATTTTTATGAACCTAATTTCTTATATATGGTATAACTTTTTCCACTTTTTCAAATAATATCATTATTCTTTCATTATTCATGATATTTTGAGTTTTAATTTGAATTATTTCATCTGAGAGGATTTGATTCAAATGATACCAAGTGGAAAAAAATTTCATAACCCAATTTACTTTCAATGGGTAATATTACATCCCTATGTTCACTAATTTTTTATGATTTTGTGTATAATTAATTTTACTACCTATTTAGTTATTTCAAATTATATATTTTCAATTACAGTTAATACATATAGTCTACTAATTGATTGATTCTCACTTCAACTTTATAATATTTTCAATGGATTAATATAAAATAAATTTTCTTCTGGGATTATTTTACACGAATTTTCTTTTAAGGAATTTTATATCATTTTGTTTAAATACATTCATTTTATTATCCTATGGTTATTCATGACCATTTTTATGTATTAGTACTATTTTTATACTCTTTGATACTCAAAATGTTTTAGATATTTTTAAGAAAACACTACTTCATTTCTCACTTTAGTTAGAGATTCTATTTTCCCCAAAAAACCATGTTTTATTAAAATGTTTTTAAAAATTCTTTTAAATATGATTTTAATGGATCCAAAAATATTTTTATTAAATAAATTTTTACCCTTTTTTCTTTTTCTAATGTTTTCAAATAAATCGTCTTATCTCTTTCCCAATAAGGAATCTCTCTAACCTATTACTGTTTAAAAGAAATCTTATTTTTACCATGTACAACATGTACATATTTACCAATAGACATTTATTTGAATCTTCTTTTGCATGTTTAAAAGGTTAATTTTTAATGAATATTTTTTACAAGTGATTTTCAAATAAATTTTTTATATTATGTTTTTTCAAAAAAATGGATATTTTTCTCAAAAAAAATTAAAATAAATTTTTATATTATTTCTATACATCTACGAAAACAACCATATTTTTATACTACATGAGATATGTTGTATTCATGCCTTATTTATTATTCATCTGTATGGTTTATGTTTGATTTTACCATGTATAGTATTCAAATTCATATCCTTGATTCTTTTATTAGTCCCCCTGGAAATAATAAATTTTCTATGATCATTGAACATTGAAATTTCCTAAATTATCAATATCATTTACCATGGATATGTTCATTACCTAAACCATCTAACATTTTTTATATGGTGTTTACTTTGAATGTTGTTTTAATTATTTGGGGAAATATTCCAAAATATTTATCATCTATTCTATATAGATATTTTAGAAAGAGAATTTTTAAATAGATTATTCTATATGTGAGGAATGATTTTGATAGGTATGACATGAGTGGGGCCCAATTATAGATAGCCCTTGTCTATAGAAAATTGCTACTCTGGTTAAAAAAGTCTTTCGTTTAAGTCCTCTAAAACCTACTAGGTAGTTATCTAGCACAAAAATAGGAAATAATAAGAGGGTATAAAACAACATAATTCCTCACAGTGTTTAAAATAAAAAACACATGTCTGAGTAGTTTCTTAACCCCCAATTAATGAATACTAGTGAAAGGTCACATTATTAAGTATGGACATACGCGAATAACCTCCAGTAACACCTATGGATACCCTTAAAGGGTTTTAAAAGGTCTTTCACAAGTTTAGTCACATAGGTGGCCCATCTCCCAAGGTTCATCCAATTCTCCCATACCAACCTACGAGAATCACCCCCCCCCCCCGCATGAGTGTCCTTGGTTCGCCCATCCTTCTAGCATATATGATCCATCCATTAGGAAAAATTAAAAAAAAATAGAAAACCCTCTCTTTATTTGTATCCCTTCTTTTATAGGGGTAAAATAAAAACCACCACCAATTCCCTCATATTTACCCAACCATGGATAGTGTCACACCCCTATTTCTTCCATTTTGGTTTGTATTCCTATGGTAAGAGGTTCCCCGCACCTGTTTAGTAGTCCATTCAGGGTTCTTAGGGTGCATGTGGGTATATATCGCTATGGTCATGAGGACCCTTAACTCAAGGATAGCTTTGAGGAGTACCCAGTCTAAAATCCCATGGATAGGAATCTATCAGTCCATTATCGTTTATGAGATCCATATCCTCTTATTTCCAGTAGGGACAGTAAGGATCACACTTGATTTTCATTTAACAAGGAATGAGATACTCCTATCATTATGGAACCAATTTCTTGGAATCCCTCCTGGATTAATCCCCTAGCCTTTATTGTTAGAGTTTTTGGTCCTTCTCCTCTCCACCTTCACATCCTTAACTACCATTCATTCATTACTTTGGGCTTTTCTAAAATGTAAAGTGAAGAGGGGGATGTGTCGTAACTCGTCTTCTTCCTTTTTAGCCCTGACCTCTTTTTTCATAGCCTGGACCTCTTCCATCAGCAAAGGAGGAAATGTGTGTGGTATTTAAAATAATTTTATTCTTATTGTTTCATGGAATGTTCATGAAGCATGTGGGCTTAAAGGTTAGTGATGATCATGAAAAACACACAATCCACCTGACTGACTGAACTATAAGAACTATGATTCCTTCCCAAACCAGGTTATGTAGGACACCCACATAGGGCTCTAGGTCAATGGGAATCCTCCATAGGAATTATCCTCAACATAATCCTCTCAAATGGATATAATCACCTATGAGACTTATTGATATAACTAATTGAACTCTGAATCCTGTTAACCAGGATACATAAGAAACCCACATAGGTTCTAAGTTCAATAGAAATCCTCCTTATGAATAAGACCCAATCATTATTACCTTAATTTAGGTATCCCCATTAAGTGTAAACCCTAAGTTATTACCCCATATCACCATGATTGAAAAAATCCCTCATGTACCCTTCATAGGGGATATCCTTCTCAAGAATAACCCCAACCTATCATCTCAAAGGGACATACTCCACTGTGAGACATACCCTTGAGGGAATCCATAGGTGTGGTTCCTCACTAACCAACTATATGGGCTTTAAGTCCCATGAAAATAGTATATGTAGGAAGGCTCTTAAGGATAAACCAAAAAATCCTAAACCAACCATCTTCCATTTGGTCCATATCCCTAGTGGTGTATAATTCATCTTGGAAACTTATATCCCATCCAAACTCCTCAGGTAGTTTTTTCATACATCCCACACTAAAATTTGACTATCCACCTTACTCCTAGACATCTTTTCCACATGACATTGAACTATATGGTTGGGTCCTCATCACATGAAAATAAATTTTATGATGTTCCCCATTATGTGGAACTGCACTACGTCGGTTCTGATTCATTCAGAAGGATGTATTGGAAAACCGTTTATGGGTTTGATCCAACAATAAACCAATTATCATGTCCATGTATGATGATAAATTACAGAGTGTCTTTCATCTACCTAAATGACAATAAACTCCACAGTTCTCCACTATTTGTCTAGAAATTTTGCATCATCATATAAATGGACAAGGAATATGTAAGTATTATATAATAGAATACCATTGATGGAGAACCTTGGATACATATAGATATCTCCATCATTGGATAACCTCAGATACATAAAAATTATTCTAAATTCTATACATACTAATAATTGATTTTGAATATTGGGATAACTCACATCATACATGGAATTTAATTATGGGTTCATGAACATATATTAAATCAATAAAAATGTCTCAGAGTAGAAAATAAATCCACCCAAAAGGTAGTGATAATCCCGACCTCCCATCCTCTCCACAAATGAAATTTATTAAGCATCGTAGTTCAAAACACCTAATGTGCTCATGCCTTTGTAAAACATTTCCTAACAAACACATAGAATTTCGGTGTTTTTTTGATCCATGAAAAAACTCATTAGAAACCATTCATAAATAAAATAGTGTTATGCGATGAACCTAATGTGAATGACAGAAACTATAGAATATCCTTGACAATATAAAAGGTATGTATTATCTAATCATCATTGAGACAATCCATTTCCCTACAAGATTGTACCCATTTTTAAGGAAAAAAATAATGGTGAACCCGATGTGAATACTTGACCAAGATGATAGTGTCAACTACATTTTACGGGCCCTCCATTCTTAAAGGAAATGAGGGTTAGACAAGGAAATAAATCACGAATGTGTTCATCCAAAAAAGATAGTGGTTTAACATGGTTTTCATGATTAGGTCTGTTATATATCCAAAGGAATTTCCTTCAATGAAATCCCTTCGATCCAATTATCTTCTTCTAGTTTCGCCAATGAATTCCCAAACTACTATTCAGACCAGATCATTATATGCATGAAGTACGTCATCACCACGACAGCATCTTCAATGATAGGTCTCTATTGGGATGGGTTGAGAGTACCATCAACATGGTACCATCATGACATTGGAGGCCACCCAACAGGCCCTCCATCACAACTAACACCACTAACCATCAATTCAATGATGAAAGGGGGTCTTGAAGTAGACGATGTCAATTGTCATCTTCAAATATTTTTAGAGCGTTTCCCCATAAAAAAACAACTAGTCCCTCAAATGTTTCAGGGAGGTGGATCAGGAGGCCACTTAGGCCTCATCTTCAAGACATAGGGGTCCATCTAAATGGATCTTTCCAACAATAGTTATCGCAAATGACATATGATGGTGAAACCTAAAAATGGTGAGGGTGTCACCTTCAATTTTTCATCCTTGGTTTCTCAGAATTGGGCACTTAGAATTACCCATAGGGGATGAAAACTGGCTAATAAATAGTAGTTTCACACCTTTTCACCCTTCTAAGAAGCCCACCATCCGGGTTCGGTGGTAAACAATGACCAGGAACATACACTCATTAACCTTCATTTAGTGAGCCAGTATAGTCGCTTATCAAAATTCAATTAAACCCTCCAACCATACATGATATAAATATGCAATCCAGAATATATGCTTGTATGCACCGAAAAATCCATCCATCAGACTCATCTAGGAAAACACAAATAATTCAGTTGACCATGTTTGATGGCAAATAGAAAGCATGCACACACACCTGTAAATAATTATTAGGCCTGCCAGTATCCTCGTCTGGTATCACATAGAGAAATGAGTTTGAAATTCTGGATAACAGGTAGAGGCCATAATCAACTTCCAACCAATGAGTACTATCTGTATCTATTGATAGGAAAGGGAGGATAGAAGAAATAACATATAGCTAATTCAGATAAAAAATGATGTATATCCCCATTTTATTCACTGATGTCACCAAGAATATCATAACAATGGTAAAAGTACAGATTCAAATCCCTACCCACACCTTATAAAAATTCTAGGATATCATCAAAGTGACAATAGTAGAGCCTAATGGAAAGACACATAACTATATCCCCACAAATAGTGTGGTTCACTTGTATACTACCTCACAGAAAACACAAACCTATGCTCTCATCCAGGAGGGTTATGTGGTAAACCAACAAATATTATACGAAGAGATGGATCGGGAACATACACACAATCCAATGAGATGTAATCATCCCATTACAATGGAAACTCTAAGGCAGGAAAAAACACCTAAAAATGATGACCACTTCTCCCAGAAAGTTTCCCCAACTAATTATAAGAAGACTTCCAAGAAAAGGTATCATTTGACATGGTTGAAGAACCAAGATATGACCTATGATCAAGCATCCATTGAATCTAGATTTCTTGAATCCATTAGACATTTATCTATTGTAGCTCAAGATCCTACCCTTTCATTACCAAATAATGGGAGCAGTAGTTTGAATTTTTGAACTTAATCATCAAAAACCTCACCATGAATTCTAGATTCCTGGAAATGATTCAGTTGATTTCAAGATCGTATCTCATGATGAGAGACAGAAAAAACTCTCCATGTGTCCAGAAGTCCAAAAAAAAGAGGGCCTTCCCTTTACTATAATCCATGATGATAATCCTCCCAATGATAGTGGTCACTACAAAATCTTTCTCTGTAATAGTGATTCTCATTGTCATGAGAATTCTCTAACTTAGAATGTAGTGATGAGAAATCCCTCTTATCATGAGGCACTTAGAAATACCAGTCTAGTCATACATGATGCCTTTTCACTAGGAGGTGAAATCCTTTCTCAGCCTAAAGATAACCAAAGGCAATGGTCCTTATCCGAACCACCCTTCCATCATTTTTCTTCAAACATTATAGAGGAAATCCCAACAAATCCCATTACTTATGGTAAAATAATCGCGAAGATTCCACTCTAGTCAGACTTGGTCGAGGAACCTCTTGTGAAAGACAAAGAATATCTTCTAAACATGAGGAAAAAACTAGCTAAAGATGACATAACAAACATATCTTTTCATTTATCCACCACTCAATATATCATTCTAGAGGGGCTGGAAAAAGATTGTGTGTATGAAATCCTCCTCAAATTATAGAAAATTAATTTTCATTTAAAAGTAAAGTTATTACCTCATGATGAGTATCAAACATTCTTTGGGATAATAGAAGGGTTACATCTCTAAATTGAATAGACATCCCTCTTGGATTCTTGAAATCTAATTATTGAGAAATGGTAGGAACCACTCCAACACACATGCATCAATGCATTAATGAGATTGAAAAAAATAATTTTTGACACCCCATCATGTGTTCATATATGATGGTGGGGTGTACATGGAGCATTGAATTTTACTATGCTACCAAGCTAGGAAATACCATTGAAGGTGGAATCATACAGTGTCATTTCGCCTTGGCTAGCTACAACAAACAGAATCTATTCATGACTGAAGATATGATCAATAAGAACATGCCCCTACTGACCCTCACCAGCATCAGGCCATAAGAGTTAAATATGTCCCCCCTCCACCAGTGATGAGGGGTCTCTTTTAATTCTCCATGTACACCCCATCATGTGTTCATATATGATGGTGGGGTGTACATGGAGCATTGAATTTTACTATGCTACCAAGCTAGGAAATACCATTGAAGGTGGAATCATACACTGTCATTTCGCCTTGGCTAGCTACAACAAATAGAATCTATTCATGACTGAAGATATGATCAATAAGAACATGCCCCTACTGACCCTCGCCAGCATCAGGCCGTAAGAGGTAATCATGCCCCTTTAGTAATATCATTCACAACTTTTTGGGAACAACCCCAGATCTTAGGGATGGGGTCTCTTTTAACCTAACCATTGGGATTAGTCAACCAAGATAGAAGGGGTTTGAAAGAAGAATAGAAGTATCCCACTCCACCAGTGATGAGGGGTTTTTCACCCCAACAATCCTCTGCTCAGTGGTAATAATTCTACTCCCTATTAGGTAAATTTTCACAGAGTGAATCCTCAAAAATTTTCTTGCCCCATGATCTGGTGCATTCACTTGGAACACGTACAACTGATCTCTTTGTGGATTAAATTTGAGTTACATTCCATCAAACAATTCCTGGGGAACCAAAAAGAATAAGACAAGGTCTTGTGGGGGGATTTGAAGAAGGAGATCTTATATATATCCAAATAGGATGCCAGTTTTTCATTGAACTTTTTAAACCTCATCAATAGTATGGTTGAATACCCTTTAGAACATAAGACCAATTCTAAGGATTCTGAAGAAGCATTTCATGTTTATGAGATTTTCCGCACCAAAAATAATGCATGAGGTGTACATACCCAAAACCAAATCTCCCACAAAATTTGTGTATCCCCTTGAATCATCAACATATACCTCTTTGAAATGTACCTAATAGGGGGAAAGGTAAATGTCATGCCTTGTGTCACCATACCCTTAGAGAAGTATAATCCCTTTCATTAGAGGAATGATTGCCTCAAAAAGATGTGGAAATGAGGAAGTTGAGAAGACTCAATGTAGAGTTACTCTGAGATATTTTTCATTCCAAATATGTTCCATAAGAAGACACACAACTCCCACTTTTAGTTGTTACACCTCAGAAAAAAGGGTGCTTCGCCACAACTGAAGTAGACAAGGAACATCCTCTCAATGTAGGGAATAAGTCCCCAATATATTTGAATCCCACAAAAGTTGATCAATAATCAATCAATTGGGTACATAGACAAAACAAGGTCAGAAACATCCTTACTATCTTGCCCCAATTGGTTACCTAGGGCATATACCAGTAGTGCTTCCACTAGTGGTCCTACCAGCTGTTGTGCCCGTTCAGGCTCCAACCGCTACATCTATATACATTCTAGCTCAACCTAACATTCCTTTAATGCTTATGAACACAATTGAGCCAATAGAAAGTTTATTCGAAGATACAGAAGGATGAATTTTCCTATAAAACCATAAATTAATGTTTACCCTAAGTGGGTAGATCGGAATCCCACCCCACCAAACTTTGGGAATCCTTAATTTTCAATTTTTAACATCTCAGGAGATCCAAAGCAGCATTTGATACATTTATTCTCTCAATGTGATCCCATGATGGGGACCCTTTAGTAGTGGGAAGTAGAGAAACTCATATTATTCATGAAATCATTGCAGGGTCCATCCTTTTTATGGTATACGAGTTTGCAGTCATCGTCAATCCCTTGATGGGAAGATTCCAATCAGATGCTTGTTTTCCAATTCAAAACAATGCTATAGAATACCATATTCTTTGATGATAGGAACTGAAACAGAGGGGTAATTAAAGGGTTTTAGCCATCATTTCTCAATGGAATGTATTTAATTATTCCTTGATCCTATCTCTCCCCCAAGAAGAGTTGTGTCCTATCTTTTTAGAAAATCATTGTGATGAGTTATGCACACTGTTGATCCCAATGAAATAAACAGGAGGGTTTTGGTATCTAGTATCAATTTCTCAACATCTGGGAAACTCCATCACAGAGTCCAAATCCATGTCCTAAATAATCCCATTAACTCAAAATTGAAGAACATGAAATGTATAGAGTGATACAATTACACATAATCAAGACCTTGTACATGATCCTACCTCAAATCTTGCACTATTCCACAAGGATCCACCTTCGTAGCATCAACAACAAGGACATACGTGTCAATATAACTAAATAGATCAATGGTCCAGACAATTTGAGGATTTTAATAACAATTCCAATTCTTTTCAAAATGAACAAGTCCCCAATTACTTTATCATAGCTTTGGAAAAAAATGTAGTCTACTTTCCAAAATCCAATAAGCCTAATAAATATGGTGATGAATATTTCCCAAACAATTTCACATTCCATCAAATGATTGGGTATCCAATCCAAGAGTGTTGTGGTTTTAAGGACCTCCTACAAAATATGGTGGATTATGGGAATGTGAAACTCATGAATTCACCAACCCAGGTATCATATGTTTCTATTTCCAATTCGGAGGAGGAAGGAAAGTGGAATGAGGTTTAATTTAAGAATGCACTGACGTTCAGTTACTAGATGGTTAGAAAACCCATCAAATGAAATCACTCTATTCTATGAAAACGATTGAAATAGCCCATTGTTCCCCTACCTCTTCTGCTAAAACAATTCCATCTTCATCAAAATACCCATCATTTGAAGTCCAATCCTCAAAGAAGAAACATGGCTAGAAGGAGAAGGAACAAATAGAATCATATCAGATCATGTCAAAGAAAATGTTGTCATTCACAATATCATATTTTATCTCAATTATCTCGAAAGAAAGGGAACCACCCCACCAAATCATACAACCAGATTCACCCCCTGCCCCGACAGAATTATCCTAAGACAAGAATTTTATTTTTGGTTCCTTTTATGTTATTAAATTAACGGATCCCAACTCAAATGATGGTTCTGATTATAAACCTAATTTCGCTACACATGAATGGTGAATTAGAGAAAGTGGCCACCAGGGTTGACGATATTGGGGAATACGTGATCATTCTAAAATCCACTACTTCAACCAAACCCCCACTTGAACTATATATGCAGCTAAAAGTCATGGGGAAGCTCTCCATTAAGATCAATAGGAACAAGAGAGTTCTTCCTCCACATTTGATAGATTCCTCCCTAACATTATTATCTTGTAATAATGTCTAGAGGATACACCACCACCTCCTCAGTAGGTAGGAATACCGATAAGGCCTAAAACACCAAGACGAGAAGAATTTCTAGCTCATATCCCAAGGAATGGTACACCCACATCAGGATCATCATATCCTAAAGATCCTATAAATAGAATCGTTATTCATGAAATTATAGACCTCTAGATCAAAACAATGTTGTCTTGAAGTAATTATACCAAATTATATTTAATTTATCAATCCTTTATGCTCCTATACAATCAAATAACCTCTAGGAATCACTTATTTAGGCATTGTAAAGACCTTATAAATTTGATGTTGAGGTCATTACTGCTAAAATATATCATACGGAGAATGGTCCTTCAAAATTCCATGAGGTAATTTCTTCGACCGACCAAGATGAGTATGTTTTTATACAAGGAAATTTCACAACCTTGTATATATATGGAAGGTTAAATGACATTGATTTCTTATGAGCCTTCATTGACGATGGCCCAAGAGTCAACCACATCCCAATCTGGACACTTCATCAACTAGGTCTCAATGGATCTTACTTATCTCCCACCACACTAATGTTATATGTTTAGAACAAGAATCCGAAAGATCCTCTCAATGATATCCCACTAAGAACTCAATTCAAATATCTGACTTAGGGTTCATGGTGGTCTGGTAGGACATTACATTCAATGTTCTACTAGGAAGACCTTAGCTACATTAGCATGCATCCATTCCTTCATTATACCACCAATTTCTAAAATATTATATCAATGGTAAAATTAGGACATTTTATGGTGACAAGGACCCATTAAAATCATCTGAGATATAATACATTGACGTAGGGTTCAATCAATATAGGAGGAAACAATCAATGTATAGTTATGACGCCAAAATCAATGCCCCAGATTGATTTTCGATTATCTTAGCTAATCCTTTCAAGAAACTCAGTGTGTATTACATGTTTCTATTTAACCAGATTGAGAGGTTAGGCTAGAATTCACGTTTTCTTATAGTATCTTCTATTTTTTCAATCACAAAAATTGATCCCAACCGTGCTGAATAAGTTATCAAATCTCCAAATGATAATGAAATCTTGAATGAAAATGTCTTCATTCTTTACCCTATGTTTTAACAAATACTAGTTCTTCCAGTCGAAATGTATGAATTCATCATTATAATAAGATAAAGTGAAGATAATCATTCTCCATCCCTCATTGCCCCTTCAAGACTCTATGAAGGCTCCATGCCAAGAAGTGTTCCTGAAATGATTGCATCATCCTCCAGACGTCCAAATGGAGACTCCCCTATTCACTATGAAGAAAATATTTTATCATCTCCTCCATAAGAGGAACAAAGGTATTAGATCATTAAGAATAGGAATAAGAAGAAGATCTCAGGGATGCCCTTCCAATATTTGAGGATGGTGTCTCCACCACCGTGGATGAACTCAGAGAAATAAATATCAGTACAAAAGATGATATTCACCCACCTCTAATTAGTTAAGCCATGACTCCTAAAGAACATGACATGTACACTTCCTTTTTAAATCATAATAAATAGTTTTACCTTGAACTTCCTAGAGATTATAGGACTTGACCCTGAAGTGGAAACCCATCGCATGGGTTTTCAATAAAATCATAGGGGATACAAGTAGGTGTCCAAGAGGATGCACCTGAACCACACCTCCAAGATTGAGGATTAAGTGGATGAAATCCTCAAGGGTACATTCATATGATAGGCGCAATACCAAAAATGTATATCCAAAATTGCCCTTGTGAAAAATAATAATAGGAAAATTATAGTATGCATTGATTTCAGGGATCTTAACCGGAATTGTCCCAAAGATGGATTCCTAGTTCCAATCAATGAACTCTTGATTGATGCAATAGCTGGATACCAAGTCCTCAGATTCATGGATGTATATTCTAGGTACAATGAAATATATATGGACCTATAATATGATGAAGCAACAGTCGTTCGAGTCCCTCAAGGTGTATTCTGCTATCGGGTAACACTCTTTGACCTAAAGAATACCGCTACCCCATACCAACGTGTTATGCATCAATCCTTCAAAAATTCTTGGTAATTTTTATCGAATACTATTTTTATTATCTATTAGTAAAATAATAACAATTCTATAACCACCTAGATGGAATAGAGACCACCTTCAGCTTGATTTTGTAGAATAATTTGAAGATGAACCCCTTCAAATGTGATTTATGGGTAACATCCGGAAAATTTCTTGTCTCCATTATATTCCATCGTATCATTGATGTTGAACCATAGAAGACTAAATATTTCCATGGAATGTCACCTCCTCAAAAATTGAAGGAGTTGAGTGGACTTCATGGAAACATGGCCTACATTTGGAATTTCACATTCAGTCTCATTGTCAAGTGTTTACCCTTCACATAATTTATTAAGAAGGGGGTAAATTATTAGTGGAACAATGAATGTAAAAATAATTTGATTCCATAAAGAAGTACCTATTTATTTCACTAGTGTTGATTCCACCTATTTAAGGAATTCTTCTCATTATCTACATGAAATCCTTACGGTGATCAATGGGTTCCTTCCTTGCACAAAAGAAATATGTCATTAATGAAATAAGTCTTTACTATCTCAGTTGAACCATGATTGAAACAGAGACTCATTATTCAGATATTGAGGAGATATTCCTTGTATTAGTATTTATAGTTTAGAAGAAGATGAACTATCTACAACATCATTAGATACACTTGGTTTCTCATAATAACTCTCTCATATATATCCTTAGTCATCCTATCAAAATAGGGAACCTAGCATGGTGGGATGTTATCCTAAAGTTGTTTGATACATAGTTTGTTCCTCCAAAAGTAGTGAAATTCCAAGCCTTGGTAGACTTCCTCACTGAACACCCATCTATAGATGAGACGTCATTAAATACTGAACTAACTAAGGAAGAAATATTCCCTATTCCAGACATCCTAAGAACATGGGAAATTTATTTTGATAGTGCTTCTAGGAGTCTAACGGGGAAGATAATGGAATACTCTAATCTTAAAAAAGTTTGGTTAGGAATTATTCTTATCTATCGAGGGAAGGTATTTTTTCCATAATCCTTGTTATCATAAGGTGGTACCAACAATGAGGTAGAATATCACATTCTCATTGTAGGTATGGAATTCTAACATCATGTACCGGTGAACTACTTAGAGATTAAGGGTGATTCAAAATTGAAAATAATGAAGATAAATGGGGATTATTCCCTAAGGAAATATGATCTAATTACCCTATGTGATTATGTTCTAGGGTTAATGGAATAATTCCTGTCAAATCCAACAATTAATCATGCTTAGTGATCATATAATGATCAGGATGATGTACTAGAAAATGAAATTACCTATTTGGTAGATCCAAATCAGCAAGAAATAGTTATGATCATTTCCCATCATCAAATGGTATCACCTTTTGTTTGGGTCAGATAATAAGAGATCAATTAAATCAATCCCATCCCTGACCCACATGATCCAACTATAGAGTGGATGACACACATTACAAAATATCTACAAGGTGGATTACTTCCATTAGATAGGGATGGAAGGGAGTACATCTGATGTTGAGTAGGTAATTTCACTCTTTATGGTGTGACAAATCACTAGAAATACTTATACAAGTGAGTATTTGATGGAGTCCTTCTCTTATGTGTTAATGGATAAGAGACTACACCAGTTACGGAATATGTACATGCATGATCCTCTGGTGTCCATCAATCAGGGTATAGGATTTATGATCAAATATGAAGGCATGGATATTTCTAGTCATTCATGATGCAGAATTCCACAGAATTCACCAATAAGTTTCATACCTACCAAGTTCATTCCAACTTCTTCCATCATCCATCGAAGTTTCAATATATAGCTAAATACTCCTGGATATTCGCCACATGTGTAATGGATGTTTTTAGACCATATCCTTTAACTACGGCTAAGAACTTTAAGTATATCCTTGTTGTTACAAACTATTTCTCCAAATGGGATGAGGGAATACCTCCTAAAGAAGTCAATGATAAATTAATTTCTATCTTTTTCAATGATAACATCATTACCATATTTGGTGTCCCTCATACCATATTGATGGAAAATAGCATCCATTTATGTTTTATCGATGTGGAGAATCTATATCAGAAATACAACATCAAATCCAATTATTCATCCCACTATCATAAAACATCCAACGAACAGATAGAAGAATTTAATAAGACTCTACAAAATATACAACATAAAATCATGGATAAAGATTAAAAAACATGTCCTAGAGAGCTTCAACAAGACTTTTGGTCTTATCAGACTACAACATGTAATACAACACTGGGAACCTCATAGTCAATCGTGTATGGAACAGAAGTTGTCTTACCCATTGATATTTAGTTTCCATTTCTTTGTATTTCCATTTTTTAACCATCTATCAACATACGAGAAATCCTAGAAATGACTGGATCAATTGGAGTGACTAGAAGAAAAGGGATTGACTACCACGTATCTATTGGATTTATATTAGAATTGGATAGCACGTCCCTTTAATAATAATTTCTTTCTTCTTTCATTCCTTCAAGGGGAATTTTTATTGTTCCTTATGACTCTAATGATACCAAGAAAGAATCCTTAGAAGCTTGATCCAATGTGGGAAGGACGTTACCCCATACATAAGGTTCACTCTAATGGAGCTTATTCTTAATCTCATTGGATGGATAACTCACTTCAAATCTAACTAAATAAATGTTCCTAAATAACTACATTGTGTAATCACATAGAGTTCGTCATTAATGTAGGACTTTAAACTAAAAACCAAAATTCTTATCCATGTTTCATGAAAATAAACCATGTAGCATCATCCTCCTTATTTCATGATGATAAATTGCATAACATGTTGTCCTTTATATAAGATGTTAAACTATATAGAAATTTTTTTCCTCACAATATGACATTAAACTTCATAGTTAACGTCTCTCATGTTTAACATTATGAAGTCCCCATGATACCATGAGTAGACAATCCTTATGGTTCCTCAAAATATTAGTATCATTTAGGTGTAAACCTCACTCACATTATTTCTACTCCCTAGTGGCAGTTGATCCTTATTCCTCCTTGTGTTTGGATCAAACTAGCATGGGGAATAACTATGAAGAACTATGTGTGGCTTGATTCTCTCACCAAAAATATACATAGTGACACATGGGTATTATCCCTTGGTCCATCTACAATTTTTCATTCACATAAAGTTTCCCCCATCCACAATTGATGATGATTAACTATATGGTTCACCACAAACTATGTGGGGCTTGATTCTCATTTCAATGAGATACGTAGTGATCGACAGATCCCGAATCACGGGCCTAGATGTGACGATAAATAAACAATTTCCATTTTCCCTCATGTATAAAAAAAATATATATTGGGAACTCCTAAAGAACATATAGATTTATCCCAATAACATTTTGTGTCTTGAGTCCAACCATTATTCTGGAAAATATCTGAAAAATATTAAATCCTCCTTCCTTACATCAAACCTTAGTTTGTGTGTGGAACCATTTCAAGAACTACAAGTGGCTTGATTCTCATTCCAATGAGATACGTAGTCATCCTCAGATCGTCTATCTTGGGACCATCCACAATTGTTTTAAAAAAAATTCCCCACTCCATATGTATTGATCAAACCTAAATAGGGAACATTATCAAGAACTACATGTGTCTTGATTATTTTTCCAGTAAAAGACATTGTAATGCCCAAATCTCCTATGTCGAGTCAATTAGAAATGTTTAAAAATCCCCTTACCCCCATGTGTTCATGAATCAAAACTGCATATGTTTCAGCTCCAAGAACTACATATGGCTTGATCCTCATCTGATTGAGATATGTAGTGATTCCCCGATCCCCAATCCCTAGTCTATCCATGTTTTTTGAAAAGAAAATACCCCTTATTTTTCACTGTGCATGAATTAGATCTGCACAGGGAGCCTTTCCAAGACTTGTTCCTTAATTATCATTATAATGAGATCTATGGTGATACATAGACTTCATTTTTTAGGCCCAACCATCAGTTTGGATGTTATCAAAAGTCCCCTTCCCCACATCAATTTCCGATTGGTGTGGATAAAAACCTTCATGAACAACATGTGGCTTGATTCTAATCCCATTGAGATACTTAGTGATTCTTGAATCTCCAATCATTGGTCAATCCATGATTAAATCATAAATCCCCTTGACTTCATATTTATTAATTAGATCTACACAAGAAGTCTGTCAAGGACCATGGGATTCTAGATTCTCATCCCAATGAGATACATAATGACGCTCGGGTTGTACACCATTCATCAACAGCAATGTTCACACTCTTTCACATCGGTTCATCTTTTACTTACATAATGATGTTAAACTACAGGGAATTTCAAGAACTACATACAACTTGAATCTTATACAATGAGATACAAAGCGACGCCCGAATCCTATTTCCTAACTTAGCCACCACAAAATTTAAATTCCATGATCATTTTAGTTGTGTTACCTTTGTGTTTGTAGAAGATACATTCACCACAAATTTTTTCTCACACTGAGCACAACTCACTTGGTCTTAGAAATTTGGTATAAGATTTATCTATATAAGTAGGTTGTATCTATTCACGTTGAGGATATTATGGTCCTAACTAAAAGACCATAAATTGAACCCCATATATTCTTACCTCATGATGGTAAAATTCATAATCCTTCAAAGAACTATGTGTGGCTTGATTCCCATCCATATAAGATACATAGTGACTCCCAGATCTTCAATCATAGGACCATCCATAGCACAATGTAGAAAATTCCCCTACACTCTCATGTATGAGTCAAATTTACATGGGGATATCCAATAAGAGTTCCCACTTTATGCATGAACCTGTATATGTTAGAAAAATGTACAAATTAATTCTTTCCCTAAAAATATACATAGTGACTCTTGGTCTCTATACCCTGGCCCAACCATGATATTCGTTTTGACATCGAAATCACCCATTTTCATTCCATAAGATGTTGAACTGCATGACCAACATCCTCGCCCCGTGACATCAAACTATGTGGTACCTCTAGAACTATGTCTAGCATGATACCCGTTACATTGAGATATGTAGTGAAGCCTAGGACTTATGCCCTAGACTCAGCCATAAGGTAAAAGAAAATTTCCCCTCTTCCAAATATAATAAAAAAAATATGCATGAGGTTATATTTTTGGTAATATTCTTAGAGATCCCACAATGGAAACAAGATATTCTCTCATTCCACATATTAGTCAACTCTATTTAAGGGACTCAATACTCATGGCCAATATAAGTCCAATGCTTCCTTTATGCATCAAACAACTCCAATTATTAACATTTCATACTCGAAATCTTGAATACTTTCATATATTCAAAATATTTCATCAACTTCTCATGTTGAAATTTTTGAGACCTAAGATCTCCTTTACATGACCATTAATTACATGGCCTTGTTGTCCTTACATAAATTTCCACCATAATGGGCTTGTCGGTAAAAGGACCACACTATTTGGATATATAGTATGTTACCCTATTTTAATTTAATAAAACATACCTCATAATGGGGTTTTCAACCAATGGTAACTTCATTCTTAGGAAAGGCCCCTCTTGACCCATTTTGTAGTTGATGATGGTTTTCTAGAACCCATAATTTAAATTCTTCGGTCATCCTCTGCAAATTTGTCCAATTTCCTTTCTCCCTTTATAAAAGTCTCCAAATACCACATTTTATATTTACCATCATCATATATTCAATTAGTAATGAAATATTCTTGGTTCATTAAACCACATACCATCCACCATTTCCATAAAATTATGGTTATAGTCACATAACCAAAACAATGCAAGAACCATACTTCTTACACTTGGATCAGACATGCGTAGAACATCCATATCCCCAATTCATTGTAAATTCTGAAATAGGATACCCCATTCAAATTCAGTTACATTCTCCATAAACCATGCTTTATGCTTGGTAAAATTTGACTCTATATAAACTTTCATCTGCTTTTAAATATATAATTCCATACTTCTTGAGAGCCCCTTTACCTGAATATGAAGTACACACCCAAGATGGAATTATATAAGTTTCTCCCCTAACATGCCTATAAACCTAAGTATGTATCTACTTGACCATGAATTACGTGCCCCAGTTGGCCTTACATAAAACATCCATCATAATGGTTTTTTGAACCAGTGGTCAGTTTGTTATCAGGTTATACCTCTTCTAATATCAAAATCCCTTATTCATATGCCATCCTTTCGATCGAGGAACCCCCAAATCATATCTTAAAATTATGTCCTTCCATACCTGAATATAGAAGCACATTTCCAGAAATATTACCAAGAATATAAGAATCATCAAATTTTCATTCAATGCAAAAGAACATAAATTCCCCCTTAATGTACTTACATCATAACATAATTTCCTCGTTGCATGAATTTAAACTGCACCGCAAGATATTCTCACTGAGAAGACCAGTTTGGGATATACCTAACACAGAGAGGGGTCTTGAATCAGTGTTGGGGACTTTTGAAAGAAATTACAACTTTGTATCCTTATACCTCTTGACCTGTTAGGATCTTGATTCTATTATTCTCTTTTCCCTATCGTATGTAATTATAAAAATCAGTAAAAATAGGCACACAATATTTTTACAAGGTTCACCACTCAATAAGAGTAGCTACATCCTTTACATGCATGGATATGACCAGTGCATGGATTCTCCATTATGATGTTATATGTTGTTATACTGGAGTGGCTAGAAAAAAAATCCTATAGCCAGTGTGAGTCCCTAAAAATTGGAGGGGGTGGGAAAAATCCTCTTCCCAAGATTGGCGATAGCCTTGTCCAAATGGAAGCCTCAAGATGGTTCTTAATACTGCCTATAGGGACAGTCTTATTCCTTCTTGATAAGGTAGGTTATGATCTTGGTCTTCTTTATTTCTCTTCACTTTATTACTTACAATTAAGTAGGAAAGAAATTATTCCTTCTATATTTCTCTTATTCTATTGTGAAACACCAACTGAAATAGACTTCTTATTTCTTCTTCTTAGTGAAAAAACCAACTCTACTAAAACTTCTTCTCTCTTGTTAGCTAGAATCACATACACCAATGATATTATTCAGTCAATGAAGATTAGTTCACTTAGAATCATATGAATTAATTATTTTCTTCTCATTCATGTATGCATATGATCATGCATATGAAATTACGGTTGAACTATTCCTTCTCCTTATTCAGATATGTGCAGACACAATTTTGGTTCATTATTTTTAGTGTCTTCACATATGCAGGTTCATGAATGCATGCATGCATTCACCTATTCTTCTTCTTGGGTGAGAACCCTTAATGGGTATGGTTATTTAAGCACACACACACACACACTCATCCTCTTCTACTCTTCCTATTATTTCTTCTACTTATTCCTCTTTCACTAGGTTAGGGTTTTTATTTAAGTTTATATGTGTATGTTTCATCAAACCCAGATGGGTGAAACCCTTTACATGTGTGATATCCTTCTACACACAAGTGTACATGGCCTTAGGATCCTTCAACCAGGGCACATGAATAAATTCATGTATTATTCCTCTTCACTTGAAAACACCCAATCCCTTGGGTTTCGTCAAATCAAACACACACTTTAAGGAAATGCACCACTTGAGATCTCCTTCTTCTTCTATAATGAACCCCTACACACAGTAGAATACAAACAAGAAAATAAGAGGGTGTTATCACCTTTCTTCGTGAACCCATTAGGGACACGGGTCACTTTCTTCACACAAGGATGCGTGAATATTCTTTGTGCATGAGGTGCACTATTTTCCCTCTTCTCACAGCTTAGTGAGAGAGTATCTTAAACACTGGAGCAGGATGGAATGGCTTTCACGAAGCATAGTGAGGGTTTTACAAAACCTATCATGTGTTCGGGTGCCGGTTCATCGCGAAGCAGTTAGAGGGTGCGTATCACCTGTTGAAGTCTTGAAGGATATCTTTTTCGTCGAGCCTTGAAGACTTACAGTGCTATGCTTTCTCTTTTCAAAGTGACATGTGGATATGCTCTATTATTTTAGAACATGAGATCTTGAGAATTAGGGAGCATCATGATTCTTCGTCTTAGGCCCCTCCTTTTATAGGCAAGGGAAGTTCCTATTACCCATTCACAAACTATGATAGAGGTCGCGGGGATAGATGTTTGAATGATCTAGATTTCTAGAGTTTTTAAAATATTCAAACCAATGGGTGAGGATAGGCCAAGATCCTCAATTTGTTTCCTCTTCTAATGCGGGATCACATCTTCATGAATGGAGTCAAGTTCACATGCACAATTCTTGTGCATTAATCTCACTCGACCCACATGGCCTTGACAACTTCATTTTCCTTGGATGAACCTTTATCATCAAGATATCTCATGGATGTACGATATATATTTCATGCATGGTCTCGGTTTGATCTGACAATCACCATGTAGGATTTTTCATCATCATCGCAGACTGAGAGAACGATCATGGTGGATCGGCCGTGACGATGAAGTGAAGCGAAGTCAGGTGACTCTCCATGTGGTCATATATTTAAGATCATTCCATGGTCGTTGGATCATCATGGATTGATCTCGAACAGAAATGATAATAACATAGGACACGGGATGGAGCGTTTCATCGATATCTCACATGAGATCAGATGAGCGACTAGGATTACCTCCATGTTTTTTAAACCCATACCACATAGAAACGGAGACATGGATTCATATCATTTATAACACATGTCGCGGTTGCAATCACTCATAATTCTCCTATCTCCCTCCACAGTATCATCTCATACCATGTTCACCCATGCGGGTGCCCACTTAGTGCCCACTCTGCTCCTTGGGCGCATGCCTAGCACCCACTATGCACATGCTTGGTCTTATACATGGCCCCCATATGCCTCTTGTAGGTTAGATATACCTTGGCATCCCCATGGTCATGGTCGACCCCCTGTGGTCCGGCATGTGTCTTAGATTGAGGCCGGGTAGCTAGCTCGTGTGTTGGCCCAAATATTTCAGTATGGAACAAAATAAATACTCAGTAGAAAACTGAGTATGCACAATTCATGGGATCTATGTTCAAATGCCAACCTCATACCACTGTCTTATTTTCTCCTTCTTCCATTCCTTTTTAGATTATCAAATCCAAATTCTACATCAATGTTGTAATCATTATATCACACGTGATACATGATCTTTTAACATTTCATGATCAGTGCTTCAGTCATCTGATTTTCGATTCTCCATTTCACTTAGGAGAGTGTATTTAACCATCATTGACTTTCATTGACCAAATTGGAAACAAATACAACTCAAATACTAGAGTGGTCCCAAAAATCTCCCCCTTTGTATTTGTTGGGAATACCGAAGGTTTTTATACTACATGAATATGTCAATGTGAGTTGTGAGTATTCGCTTCTTTCTCTACCGTAATCTTTCATCTCACTTCTCTCCACTTATTGACAAGAAATACAACATTCATGAGAATATGGGTATCAATCCTTACTCAATAAATGTTTTTTCAACCATTTCACTCTAAGTATACTTGAGCAATTATCAGTATAGAAAACAAGAGGATTTGATTTAGATAAAAAAATTCTCCATTCTCCACTGATCCTGACACCTCATGAGATGAGAAATCGTGTACTTTTTCTTCAAGAGATTTTCACTTTCATTTTAGGATTAGTATAATAAGTGTATATGAAATAATCAACCTGAAACTCCAACACTAACATTAAAAAAATGTATCAAAAACTTTCAAGTTCAACAGGGATGATAAGTGGCCTTGGAACTCTTCCATTCTTGTTATGTCACTGAGTAATTTAGTGACTCCCCCTTTGAGAAAAAATATTTACTTTGAGTACCCAAGGATGAGAGATTGGGAAATTAAATACCTTTTACAATGACATGATCTTAAAAAAATCTTCATAGTAATTGAATTTTGATATCAACTACTGTTGACTCTAATTAGAATAATAACTCTTCATCTTCATTTGTCTCCCCCTCAAGGGAACAATTCTTATCACTGAATCTCAGGTTCTCTGCCTAAGAGCTTGCGTCACCTTCAATTCCCTATAATATATGAACAAATAAAATACAAAAATATTTAAATGAATATTTTTTATCCTTTTTTCTCCATCGATGTTAAAAAGAAGGTTGAGATGATTTTCTCAACCCATATGCTCCATTCTTCACACATTCACAACTGATCTTCAATGTTGACATTGATTGTGTGGACCTTAATATTTCTTCCATCTCTTTGCGTGTGAATCTTATTTATTCAAGGGATTTAAAAGAAATATAATATACTGGTTCTACATTCATCTTTTTGAGGAATTATAGTAGGGATGGAGTAAATTCATAGCATCTTCTAACAGTATGAACAACCTTGTTTCACCTCACAAAAATAACTTCTTTGTCTTCATGTAAATTCTTCTTTTTATATTTTAGCACAAGTCTTAGTTTGTGCATCTTCTATATTTTTCATTATTTCTAAATATTCTATCCAAACCCCCAATAAATAATTAGGTACTAGGGCATCAATATTGGACCATCTACAAGGCTTCTTCTATGTGGCATTATTCTTAGTTGTTCTTTTTGATGTACCACCCTTCACCTTCTCGGATTTAAAATCCAAAGACTTCTCAACTTTCCTCCTAAAATCCTTCTTGGGAGTGTTTTATTTTCCAAAATTCTTCTGAATACTTCCCAAGGATGATTTTTCTCTCTTAGACAGCTCATGTGATCTTCTTCTCTTATCATCTTCGGGTACCTGTTGATTGGAACATGCACCATTCATGTGACCACTCATATTTCAGACATCCTAGATGTTATCTAACATTCTAAATTTGTTTTTAGTATACAAATGATTCTAGATCTGTGTATGTTTCTTCTTCTTATCTGACTTTATCCCCCTTGATATGGGTTTTCATTGTGCTTTTAAATTTAAGGTATTGTACCAACAATTCAGTGCACAATTCTCAAATCTATTACAACAACAGTATTGGCCAACAAACCATGACTTCATTCCATCTTCATTATAAGGTTTCTGAATATTCATCATGATATGTTGTTCTTTATGTAGGGAATCGTCTTCCAAAATATTCTTCCTATCTACCCAAGTCATGGTGGCAGTATTATTCATCCATTCTTGTTTATAATTTTTCTTCCAACCTGAAATATTTGAAGAAACAATTTTAGAAACATGAGTACAAGTTTGTATGGATGGTATCTTTACTTTCTCAGCTTCTTGTGATAGATCAATGTGTAATTCCATGATATTCTAATCACATGTTGTAGGTATTTTGATAGTAGAATCCTCTTGTGAACATTTACTTCGAAAAAATATTGTTTTCTTCTTTTGTGGAGACTTAATATGTTTCTTATCAAGATTGGTCAACCAAGATTCCAATTATAGACATATTATATTGAGGATGACTTCATAGTCTTCAATCATATTTGTAACTCCCAAACCCTAGTTCCCTAGATTCAGTTCATTGTTATATAACATTGGTATGATCACATGAGATCATGTCTCGAATGAACGATTAGTTTAGTAGCCTTTGAAGTACTAGATATATACATATGTTTTACATTACATCATGAAACAAATAAATAAAAATTGAGTCCCCTTTGAACACACTCATATCCTATGGAATATCTCAGTAGGTTAATCATAATATAATTCTTCACATCTTGGAAAAAAGAAAACAAATGAAAGGGGTGAGCTCAGATGCTCAGTAGGGATAACAATATAGCAGAAACTATCATAAATAAACATGAACATTTAAGATGATGTAAAGGACTAAAATAAAAGTCTTTTAGAATTAAACTTCATCATAATTTGGAAAAGATAAATAAAATAATCCCATTTAATTATTCACATAGATATTATACTAGTCTAATAATCACATGTAATATCAATATCTAACATCATAATGATAGAATGAAAAATGTCAGACATCATAACTACTCAGTCAAGGCCTCGTGCCAAGACTACATGTCACGACCCATCCTCGGGGTCCATGCCGTGACTACCCCAAGCCCGCCTTCCATAGGCCAGGGGCTGGCGACTAGCATCAAGGCGCAATTCCTGGAAAAAAGGGAAGACATTGCCTTTGGAAAGTAAACAAACACCACAGAGCAAGCAAGAAGAAGTAAACACTAAGTAAAAACTGGGTACAACAGTAAGTGAGGAAAAGTAAGTGGGCCAGAATACAAACCCAAACTGAAAGAAAAGTACAACTAGAAAGGGAAAACAACAACTGAAAGTAAAGCCGCAGCCTCGAGCTGTCCACTGGAAGTCCCACCTGAAGGGTGGGTACAGATAGCCTCCACATCTCCTCGGGTCCAGCCGTCCGCTCCGAGTACGCCCCGCCCAATGATCCACCTCCGGGTACTGACCTGATCCTCGTGCCTCAACCACGATCATCGATGTCCGTCGTCTGCAACCAACAAAACATAGTGCGGGCATAGCCCGTGTAGGGGTGAGTATAAGCTACTCATCAGGGACCCCGAGACCCCCAAAGGTCTCACAGAATCCACAAAGGAAAATCCACAAAGGAAAGAAACAAACTTGAAGTAACATCCAGCACTACTTAGGTATATGCCCATACATATACCTAAGTCATCAATTCTTGTTTTTCCCCAACATCCGAGCTCATGTACAACCCAGTCCACACCCACAACCCAATCCACACAGGAAACCATAATGTAATCCACACCAGATATCAAGTCAATCATATTGAAGATAAGGATTGAAAGTCAAGATACAGCTCACACAGGTATACTTCTTCATGATGTAAAAACCAAGGCAGCTGGAGAACTCCTCCTCTGTTGAGTACTCTGGGCCTACTACAACAACAAAGCGCTTCCCACCATGGGTCAACCACTACAACCAAGCGCTCCCCCTCATAGGCTCCAAAGGTACTCCTTCTGTTGAGTACCGCTGGGCTGCCACTACTACCAAGTGCTCCTCCGCCGTGGGTCTTCCACTACAACCAAGTGCTCCCTCTCCTAGCCTCCAGAGGTACTCCTTCTGTTGAGTACCGCGGGTCTGCCGCTACTACCAAGCGCTCCTCCACCGTGGGTCTGCCGCTACAACCAATCGCTTCCCCTCATAGCCTTCATAGCTGATCCTTCTATTGAGTACCGCGGGTCTCCCGCTACTACCAAGCACTCCTCCGCCGTGGGCCTGCCGCTACAACCAATCTCTCCCAACTAGGCTATCCGAAATACACTGAGTCGACAGATCTGAAGTCGTCACATCTCAGCCAGCTACTAGGTCCCTACACTCTGCTAGCTCGTCACCGGGAGGGTCCTCTTTACGAGCTATTGGTCGATACTCCATGTATCATGAAGTTCCACAAAAAAGAATCTCAAAGGACGGCCTCGTTATAGGGGTCTCAACGCAATAGAAGGCGCGTCAGTCGGACGCCCGGTCTGTGAGTTACTAGCTTTTTTCGCCCTAGGGGCCCGGTCGGTTTTGAGCACGAACCAACCCGGCCGTATCTCGACTATACCCCAAACTCTCATAGGGTATGCTCATAGGGACCATTTCTCAACGTGATCACCAACGTCGCTGACGATTCATCAAACGGACGTCCAGTCTGAAAGCTATCAGCTTTTCCGTTCCAGGGGCCCGGTTGGATTTCGAGTTCAATCCAACCCGGCCATTATCCAACTGCATCCAAAACTCTGGAGAAGCTTGCCAAAAGTTTCTTATCATCAAAAGGAATCCAACAAAGTCAATGGCACGTCAATCGGACGTCCGGAGCTCAATTTATAAGCGTTTCCGCTCTGAGGGCCTGGTTGGTTTCGTGTACGAACCAACCCGGCCGATCCCAAAGTACTCCAAAATCTTGAGTCTAGTATACCGAAACGACCGTCTCGATCCAAGGATCACATCTCCACTAATGGTGCATTGATCGGAGGTCCACATCCAATGTTATGGGCAAAAGACCGTGAGAGGTCCGACATTAGGGGGTTCGGGCCCGACCCGATCTGGCCCGGTACCCCCTAGGTCGGCCAAAACTGGGTAAACCCGACCCGGGTCTGGGTCCGGCCTGCTTGGGCGCGGCCCGGCCTGGGCACGGCCTGGCCTGGCGGTCCATCCGGGAGGCTCGGCCCGGCGCGCTGGCGCTGGCCAAGCGACCGTGTAAAGGGGTGCCACCCCTTTGAAAGAAACTGTGGCCCCATGTGGGGGCCGCCCCTTGCCTACGGACGCGGCCAAGTGCCGCGTCCCGCCTCCCTCAGTCTCGTGCGGGCACGAGACCCACTGCCTGCCGCTGTGGCTTCAGCCACGGCGGCCCATCCCGGTGGCGCGCCGGTCGCCACCGCCTCCTGGCGGCCGGCCGGTTCCAGCCGCCGGTGCGCTGGAGGAGTGTTTCGCGGACCATCGGACGAGCTCCAGGGGTCGGTTTTGCCTACCGTTATCACCAACGGCCCTCCCGGGGCCGGTTCTTCACTGCGAAGACCACAAAATTCCTGTGCAGCCTGCTTCATCATCGCCCGCCGATCTGCACACCAAGAACGAAGAGACGGTGGGTTCGGACTTGTTAATTGGACCGCACGCACCGCGTTAGTGGTTTAAAAAAAGGATTCCAACAATTTTTAAACACATGATGAGGATATAAATCGCATATATTTAACTAAACCATAATCCCTACCTCAAGCGTCGTTGAGTGAGGGTTCGTCGCAGAAAATCACGTCACGGAAGAAGGCGCCGCGGAAGGGGGATCGTCGCATCGCGGAGAAAGCATCACTGAAGAAGTGTCGAGGAAGAAGCATCGCGGAAGAAGGCGTTGCAGAAGAAGGCTTCGCGGAAGGTGATTCGTCGCGTCGCGGAGAAAGCGTCGCGAAAGAAGCTTTGCGGAAGAAGCATCGCGGAAGAAGCGTCGCGGAAGAAGCGTCGCGGAAGAAGCGTCGCGGAAGAAGCATCGCGGAAGAAGCGTCGCGGAAAAAGCGTTGTTGGCATCGCGGTACACGACATCGTGTAGTCGATCTCCGAGGATTCGGCGTTCTTCGTCGGAGATCGGTGCGTTCTTCGCGTTCTTCGCGTTCTTCGCGTTCTTCGCGTTCTTCGCGTTTTTCGCGTTCTTTGCGTTCTTCGCGTTCTTCGTGTTCTTCGCGTTTTTCGCATTCTTCACGTTCTTCGCATTCTTCGCGAAGAGGATGAAGATCTTCAAGACTCCCCTCTTTCTCCCAAACCCCTCTCAACAAAACTAGCCTAATATAATAAGAGTTGTATTATTTTATTATCGCACAAGCCAACATTTGTATTTCAAAAAGAAACAATCAATTAAAAGAATTAATTACAATGATTTAACCACCCAAATTAATGAGGTGTTTATTAACCAGATGAAACGCATGGGTTGACTTCATTAAAAAGGGGGTGCAGGTGCATTTCTTAATTAAATGAGGGGGGTTGAAAAAGGTGGGGCTTGTGTGGGCCCCACCCCACAAATATCCTACCTAGTGGTGTAGGATATTGTGGGTCCCACTTTAACCCCTTAACGTAGGTTAAACAACTTAAATAAATTAAATGGTGCGGCCAATTTATTTTATTCATTTACTTAACCCAAAAACTTAAAAAAAACACACCCGAACAAACGCATCTCCGGAAAAGGTGTTTCTAAGCAATTACCAGTGCTGTGATTGCAACGGTGCCCTCAGAATCTGATTCCGAGCACCAGTTCAAAATTTAGAAACACCCGCTCGTTCGTTCACTGAACGTACCCGAGCAAAAATTCTGAAAATTATTCCGGGCACACCGGTCCTCGAAATTAGGTGCCGTCAGAAACTGCATTCTTGTAAAATTTCCATGAAAATTAGGAATGAAATTTCCTTGAAATTTCTGGGTCTTTACATTACTCACACCTCAGGACTTTATGTCCCCGTAAAGCTTTAACACAATCTAGGGATAATAAAGCGGTACCGAGCATGCATCTGAGCCTTCCGCTCCCACGTGATCACCTAGAGGCTCTCGTACTACCAGTGAAAGAGAACCCGAGGAATCGACCATCCTCATAGGATCCGCTCCTGTCATTCCTCTATCCCCACTGGAACCTCCGTGAGGGTCAACCCATTTCCCAAGTCCAGCTCCTCATGGTCGATGAAAAGCGAAGGGTCATGTTCTTATCTCCTCAGTTGAGATACATGGAAGTCGTCATGCACCTGGTGCAACTAAGGTGGGTGGGTCAAGCGGTAAACCACCTCGCCTACCCTGATGAGGACCAAGAAAGGTTCGTTGAACCTCGGTGATAACTTGTCCCCTCAGCCACATCTCTGTAACTCACATCGAGGTGAGACCCGTAGGGAAACGTGATCGCAATCCTCGAACTCTAGTGGTCTCTGCTTCCTGTCAGCACTAGACTTTTGTGGCTCTGAGCTATACTCATCCACTCTTGGATGACTTGGACCTTTCTGGTCCTACAAGATCTGCTGATATTTCTTCTTTTCCGATAAGAGAAATCTTGTCTCATCCCCTGGATGAACCACGTTGTTCGCCTAATGCAGTCAATCCCGACATGGATGAAACTAACCCATACCAAGGATGACGTCGTAAGGCCTCGATGCTACTACCAAGAGATCCAACCATTACTCTCGTCTCCAAGGGCTGAGTCACACTGTCGGCATCAGTGTGTGGTCACTGGGTCTCCTCCAGTAGGTATCTCAAAGTGAGGGTCAAGTCAACGGTTTTTAAACCGGAACCTCTTAGTAACAACATAAGAGAGGACATAAAGGAAAACACCACAAGAAAGGTGTCTTCTATTACTGCAGCTCAACGTACAAGGACCCAAAACATCTACAAACAAACATCAACAAAGCTAGAAGCAGTATAAACAAAAGTCTCCAGGTCTTGTGCTAGTCCCTCTCCTGTCCATCTGCTCCCGGAGCTCCATGATCATAGGCCTCAGCAGCCTGAAGCTGAGCTCTCCCATGTCCACCAGTTCCCTGCGGTCGGGGTGGACCTCGCGGTGGTGGTGGTGGCAACACCTCAAATCGTCGTCCACCTCCAGCTACACGAATAGCTCCCATACCACGGTCTCCTCCTCCATGCGGTCCGCCTCGATCGAAACTCTGCCTCTGCCTGGGAGGTCCTTCGTTCATCCGCTGGTCATCTGTATGTTGGGTCGGACAGTCATGAGCTATGTGACCAACCCCACCATAGGAGTAACACTGTTCGCTCATGGTAAGTTGTTGTCCACCCTGGGTGCCTCACAGAAACGATCCTGTGTCATACGGTCGACCAGCTGTAGGTCTAGTCCTCTTGGACCCCTGCGTCATTTGTCTACTTCCCACTACAGAAGACTCTGCCGCATGCCGTCTAGTGGTGGGTCCTGCTGCTGGAGACTAATCAGCAAGTAAACTCTCTACTAAGAGGGTCTGTTCCAATACCCTTGCCTGTATCGGAATGTTATGATAAACAAATGAAGCTCTGATCTCTCGCCTGAGCCCCTGCTCGAAGTTTTGGGCCCTAACGAATGGGTACCATACCATGTTCGTCGAATAGCGTGAGATATCGGTAAACCTCACCGCATATTGGGCTACTGTAATGCTACCCTACCATAGTAGTAGTAGCTACTAGATGCGCACCACACGGAGGGTGGCTGGGATGAACTCTGAGTAGAAAAGTCTCTCAAAGTCCGTCCAAATGAGAGATGCCTCGGCGTTCACCTGAAGCGTCAAGCTCCACCATCTTCCTACTGCCACGTGTAAGAGGCTCGCTGCAAGGACCACCATAAGGTCAGCTGGTGTCCCTACCAAATGGAAAACTCGTACAACTGCCTCCAGCCAATCCTCGGCTGCCTGAGGGTCCATCTCCCCATAGAACCTGGGTGGTAGCTGATGCTGAAACTCATGCAGTGCACTAAGGTGACGTGCACCGTCAAGGGCTGGGGCTGGTAGCATCGGTGGCTCGGCGGGGAGAGGTATCCTCAGTGCCTCTGCTGTCAAAGGGCCCTGTACCGAGGCCTCGTCGCTCGGTGGGCTTTCGTCATGTACAACACTCGGAACCCTAGCTGGTTGCCGTCATGGGGCCATCCCGTAAAGAAACAGATGCGCCATGGTCAAACAGTATACCTGGTCAGCTGACATAAAGTAATCACAAAGAAAACATGAAACACACATGCAATCAATGTTTTTCGTGCATTAAGTCAGAAATCATAAGTCAGGGTCCTGGTGTATGGATAAGTCGGCCACCGCACCAACACTGGACTCCTTGGACTGATAACCACACCCAATACCTTTAACACTATTGCTTCACATAGAAGAAAGATCAGAGTCCAAAGTTTTGCGGTAGAACCAAACTCCTCTGATACCAATTTGTCACAACCTGTCCTCGGGGCCCGTGCTGTGACTACCCCAAGCCCGCCTTCCATAGGCCAGGGGCTGGCGACTAGCACCAAGGCGTAATTCCCGGTAAAAAGGGAAGACATTGCCTTTGGAAAGTAAAAAAACACCACAGAGCAAGCATGCAGAAGTAAACACTAAGTAAAAACTGGGTACAACAGTAAGTGCGGAAAAGTAAGTGGGCTAGAATACAAACCCAAACTGAAAGTAAAGTACAACTGGAAAGGGAAAATAGCAACTTAAAGTAATCCCGTATCCTCGAGCCGTCCACTGGAAGTCCCACCTAAAGGGTGGGTACAGATAGCCTCCACTGCTCCTCGGGTCTAGTCGTCCGCTCCGAGTACGCCCCGCCCAGTGATCCACCTCCGGGTACCGACCAGATCCTCATTCCTCAACCACGATCAGTGTTGCTCGTCATCTGCAACCAATACAACATAGTGCGGGCATAGCCCGTGCAGGGGTGAGAATAAGCTACTCAGTAGGGACCACGAGACCCTTGAAGGTCTCCCAGAATCCACAAAGGAAAATCCAGAAAGGAAAGAAACAAACACAAAGTAACATCTAACACTACTTAAGTATATGCCCATACATATACCTAAGTCATCAATTCTCATTCGGCCCCAACATCTCAGCTCAAGTACAACCCAGTCCACACAGGAATCCACAACCCAATCCACACAGGAAATCATAACGTAATCCACACAGGATATCAATTCAATCACATTGAAGATAAGGATTTAAATTCAAGATACAGCTCACACAGGTATACTTCTTCATGATTTCAAAACCACGGCAGCTGGAGAACTCCTCCTCTGTCTAGTACTGTTGGCCTGCTGCTACAACCAAGCGCTTCCCTCTATGGGTCTACTGCTACAACCAAGAGCTCCCCCTCATAGGCTCCAGAGGTACTCATTCTGTTGAGTACCGCAGGTCTCCCGCTACTACCAAGCGCTCCTCTGCTGTGGGTCTACCGCTAAAACCAAGCGCTCCCCCTCATATCCTCCAGAGGCACTCCTTCTGTTGAGTACCTCGGTTCTGCCGCTACTACCAAGCGCTCCTCCGCTGTGGGTCTGCCGCTACAACCAAGCGCTTCCCCTCAGAGCCTCCAAAGGTACTCCTACTGTTGGGTACCGTGGGTCTTCCACTATTACCAAGCGCTCCTCCGCTGTGGGTCTTCCGCTACAACCAAGAGCTCACCATTGGGCTATCCGAAATACACTGAGTCGATAGATCAGCAGTCGTCAAGTCTCAGCTAGCTACTAGGTCCCTGCACTATGACAGCTCTTCAATGGGAGGGTCCGCTCCACGAGCTACCGGTCGATAATCCATGTATCACGAAGTTCCACGAATAAGTATCTCAAAGGACCGCCTCGTCATAGGGGTCTCAACGCAACAGACGACGCATTAGTCGGACGCCCAGTTTGTGAGTTACTAGCCTTTTTCATCCCAGGGGCCCGGTCGGTTTCGAGTGCGAACCAACCCGTCCGCATCTCGACTATACCCTGAACTCTCATAGGGTATTCTCATAGGGACCATTTCTCAACATGATCACCAACGCCGCTGACGGTTCGTCAAACAGACGCCCGGTCTGAATGCTATCAGCTTTTCCGTTCCAGGGGCCCGGTTGGATTTCGGGTTTAATCCAACTCGTCCATTATCCAACTACATCCAAAACTCAGGCGAAGCATGCCAAATGTTTCGTATCATCAAGAGGAATCCAACAAAGTTGACGACACGTCAATCGGACGTCTGGAGCTCAAGTTAAAAGTATTTCTGCTCTGAGGGCCCGGTTGGTTTCGTGTACGAACCAACCCGGCCGATCCCAAAGTACTCTGAAACCTTGAGTTTAGTATACCAAAAAGACCGTCTCGATCCATGGATTGTATCACCGCTTACGGTGCATTGATCGGAGGTCCGCAGCCCAAGTTATGCGCAAAATACCGTAAGAGGTCTCGCATTAGGGGGTTCGGGCCCCGTCCGACCCGACCCGGACGCGGTCGGGCCTGGTGGTCCGGCCGGGCGGCGCGGCCCGGCGCACTAGTGCTGTCCAATCGGCTACGCAAATGGGCGTCGCCCCATTGAAAGAAACTGTGGCCCCGCGTGGGGGCCGCCCCTTGCCAACGGACGCGGCTGAGCACCGTGTCCTGCCTCCCTCGGTCCCGCGCGGTCGTGGGACCAGCTGCCTGCCGCCACGGCTTCAGCCGCGGTGGCCCATCCCGGAAGCACGCCGGGCGCCGCCGCCTCGGGCCGCCGGCGCCGCGCATCGGTGAAGTGTTCCACGGACCACCAGAGGAGCTCCGATGGTCGGTTTTGTTTGCTTTCTTCGCCAACGGCCCTCCCGGGGCTGGTTCTTCACTGTGAAGACCTCAAAACGCCCGTGCGGCCTGCTTCATCATCACCCGCCGATCCGCAGACCATGAACGAAGAGATGGTGGGTTCGTACTTCTTCGTTGGTCCTCACCCACCGTGTTAGCGGTTTAAAAAAGGCTTCCAAAAATTTTTAAACACATGCTGAGGATATAAATCACATAGATTTAACTGAACCAGAACCCCTACCTCAAGAGTCGTCGAGCGAGGGTTCGTCGCGGAAAAGCACGTCGCGGACGAAGGTGTCGCGGAAGGGGGATCGTCGCGTCGTGGAAGAAGCGTCGTGGAAGAAGCGTCATGGAAGAAGTGTCGCGGAAGAAGGCATCGCAGAAGGGGAATCGTCGCGTCGCAGAGAAAGTGTTGCGGAAGAAGCGTCGCGGAAGAAGCGTCGCGGAAGAATCGTCGTGGAAGAAGCGTCACGGAAGAAGCGTCGTTGGCGTCACAGTACACGGAGTCGTGTAGTCGAACGTCGAGGATTCGGCGTTCTTCGTTAGAGATCGGTGCGTTCTTCACATTTTTCACCTTCTTCGCGTTCTTTGCGTTCTTCGCATTCTTCGTGAAGAGGATGAAGATCTTCAAGCCTCCCGTCTTTCTCCCAAACCCCTCTCAACACAACTAGCCTAATAAAATAAGAGTTGTCTTATTTTATTATCGTACAAGCCAACGTTTGAATTTCAAAAAGAAACAATCAATTAAAAGAATTAATTGCAACGATTTAACTGCCCAAATTAATGAGGCGTTTATTAACCAGTTGAAACGCATGGGTTGACTTCATTAAAAAGGGGGTGCGGGTGCATTTCTTAATTAAAGGAGGGGGTTGAAAAAGGTGGGGCTCATGTGGGCCCCACCCCACAAATATCCTACCTAGTGGTGTAGGATATTGTGGGTCCCACTTTAACCCTTTAACATAGGTTAAACAACTTAAATAAAATAAATTGTGCGGCCAATTTATTTTATTCATTTAATTAACCATAAAATTTAAAAAAAACACACCTGAGAAAACGAAACTCTGGAAAAGGTGTTTCTAATCAATTATCGGCGCTGCGATTCCAACGGTGCCCTCGGAATCCGATTCCGAGCACCGGTTCAAAAGTTAGAAAAACTCACTCGTTCGTTCACTGAACGTACCTGTGCTAAACTTCTGAAAATGATTCCGGGCACACCGGGCCTCGGAATCAGGTGCCGTTAGAAACTTCGTTCTTGTAAAATTCCCAAGAAAATTAAAAAAAAATTCCTCGAAATTTCTGGGTCTTTACACTACAAATAAAGATTTTGTTCAGACCTTGTACCAAGACACTAGTTTGTCTCATGAGACCTAATGATACATCAGGGAGCTATAGAGGGATCAACCAGTCACTTACTAAGTCCAACACATTCCTCATATGAAATTGTTGAATCCTAATCTAAGCATTTTTATTAAAACTAGCATATGAAATGTCAATATTTTAACCACAAACCATGAATGGTATAAAAATATCACATCTATAGTCAAACAAAACTCTTTAAATACAATATGGAAGATTTTATTATAATAAATCAACCTCAATCAAGAATAAAATACAATGAATGATATTTACATAGATGAAAATAACCAGTAAAACTATTTAAGAGAAATGTCTCCTTTTTCATGAAAACATTTAAAAATTACACTATTTATCAAGAAGCTATTAAAAATTGATTTTTGAATCAAAATGTCCCCTACCACTTTGAAACTTTTAAAAGTAATTTTATTTTTAAAATAATCATGTCCTTATAAATAAATCCTTAATATAATTTGTAAAACATGGACATTAATAAGAAAGATTGAGGAGAATAAATCTTTAGAACATATTAAATGATATTTTAGTTATAGTTCCTAAAAAAATGAGAGAAGTTTGAATAAAAATAATTGAGGTAGTAAAAAAATTATGATATCATAATAATAAAGGGATTCATGATATACTAGGTCAAAGTACAATATGTACACCATATAAAAGTGAATTAGTTCATAACAACAAAAAAGACTTAGTAGAATGTAAATTAAGATGAAATCACTTATAATGACCATATAGTTTGGTTTAAGATAAATCAATGACATAATTATGTGTGAAAAATATAAATACACTCAATATTATTGGATATTAAGTGTAAATCAATCATAGGACATTCACACATATTCATGTAAAAATAACACCAATGACATGGATGTTTAACTCAATGAATGGAAACTAAGTTATGATTTATCTTATCAAGTACATATCGATGACTTGAGAATTTATCAATGGTGTAATTATGTGTATTAAAAGTATATCCAAACAAAGGGTATTCAAAATTAATATGTAAATAAATAAATAGTGATTTCAGAAATAATCTTGGAGTAAAATAATAAATGAAGTTTTAGTAAAACCCAATGAGTGGAAGTCAAAATTAGAAATTCCCTTACCGATTGGGTAACATACTGAACATACACCCAAAGAAAGAAGGATAATAAAATATAGATGTAAATACCCATTAACTAAATTATATTACACAAATAATACAATCATGGTCAGTACATACACCACACCAAGGAAATTGTGGCAATATAGCATGAATATCACAGGAATGAGAAGTGATATGGAAACCAATTAACTTGTACTTTCCCATAATAGAAGGTAGGATAAACTATTGTATAATGGTTAAAGAATTTTTTTTGAATTATACAATAACCACATATATAAATATGATATCATATATGATCTTTTAATATTTCTTTGTTAATGATATTTTAGTAGTATCATGGTTTTGGGTGTTAATTAATTCATTTTACTTTATAGTTTTTGTTACGTAAGTCATGTTTGTTATGGATAGGATGTATTTGATTCATATCCATAATTATATTAAGTTCTTAAAAATTATTTTTAATCATCAAATGGAAATTATTCTTGAATGGTTGCAATGGGGAATGAAATCTCATAGCGTCGTGGAGACGGTAAGCCGTACGTATACACGAGCGAAAATATCATTCTATTAGTGGTGAAATCGTATTTAATTGGATGTTATATTATATAAATGCAATAATTTTCATGTTATATTTATTATTTACATCAGTTATACTCATTATTACCCCCATTAAAATAAGGAAGTGTTGAATAACAAACTACACCATGACGTGGAGATGGTAAGCTTTACGTACACACGAATGGTGACTTTGTCATTCATGGGGTGGATAGAATAATGAATATAGTTATAAAATATTTATAACAACATCAATGTATGTAAAAGTAACTAGAGTTATTATTTTTCCTTGGAAACAACAACAAAAGGGTAAGTGGAATAATAAAATAACTTTGAAAGATGTGGCGAAATTATTACCACTTCTTTGGTTTCTTCTTTGTGATTTGATAAAAAGGTCTCCTTAGGATAGATTTATGATCAATGTATGTCATCTAGGGTATATTAAGGGTATTTTTAAGGATATTTGAGTAGGGGTGTCCGATTCAAATAGATTTGGAGGTGTAATTTTAAGATAAGTGGATGTACCCTTTTATAAGATAGGTGAGGGTCACTTTAGGAAAAGTTTGAAATATTATTTTATTATAAAACCATTTTCGGTTTATAATGGCTCCAACTAAATTTATTTCTAGTATAAGGATGGTATGGGTCTAAAACCTCTCAATAAATAGGTTTTATACAAGTTTAGGTCACCATATTAACCATATCTTTTAGATTTAACTCTTTTTTAAATAGATTAACATTTAACATGTCTTCTTGTATTTAAATATTACGTGGTTAATAAAATTACTATAAAATGACAAGAGAACCTAAACTGGTTCATTAATGACATATATATCATTTTATAATTCCTTTGGCCGGACCTTATATATTATGAATATTATATCATTTAATAATATAGTATTGTTTTTAAATAGTCATTGATGTTAATTTTGACGCTATATAGTATTTGGTTTTCTTTTAAAAGTCAAAAAAACATGATTACTTGGAAAAAATACATTAAATAAACCCTATAATTTCATATTAACCTTTAAAATTCGTGTAGTATGTCAAAAATCTGTATTTACATTTATTTTGATAATTATATTATCAATTATTTTAATATTTCATTAATAAGGTAATTACTATAAAATCATTGTGTCATAAATAAATTTACATATTTAATTTATAAAAATTATAAATAAAATAAAATGATTTATGAAATAATTTTATATTTCTAATGAATATTTTTAGTAGAATTTATCTTATTTATAACCCTATATTAAAATTTTTTAGTTATTAAACATTGAATATTAAACTTTTAACTCTTCTTTAAATAAAATAATAATAAATGTCCTAATCTAATCCAAGTGGATAAAAAGGATCATATTTTATTCTTAAGGATAATTTTGGTCAATATACACTTATCCAATAGAATTAGTACATGTGTTAGGGTAATTATAAAATCATTTTAACTTTTAATTACCATATTTACTTTTAATAGTGTTAAATAAAATTCAAAATTTACTATTCAAAAAAAATTTATGTTAATCACATTGAACCAAATTTTACTTACTGATGTAAACCGTGTATCTCAGAGTTTTTATATTCAATTCACAGAAGTAGAAAAATTATGTTTTATGCAAATTTTCAAATGTTCCTAGAAGGTGAGTAAAAGACGATAAAAAAGTTCAAACAAATTTATATATCTAATCTTATTATAATATGACTTCAATGAATTACATTGAACTAATATAGGTATTATATATCTATTTTAGTTTAAAATAAATTTAAATTAAAAATAAATCTATAAATAAAAGGTTGGCTTTAAAGAATAACGTAATGTTTTTTTACTATTCATCAAAAATTGAATGTTTTCAGAAAAATACCAAAAATTCACAGAAATATAATTTTGATATTATAGATTCAAGACTGATTTCTATTTTACCAAATTCAAAACATATATGTTTTATTAATTAATTTAAAAAATATTCCCATTGTCAAAACTAGAAAGCAAGTTTTTGAGAGTAAAAACTATCCAAAGATTGATATGTGTTTATGTCTAATTTAAATGTAAAATTCCTTAAAATGACCAAAATTTGATTAAATTTTAAAAATATTTTCTTATTATACTTTAAAACCATTCAAATTTATAAGTTAACACAATAAATTATTTTCATTAAAACGTGTCTTCAATTAAAATTTATTATTTTTTCACTATTCAACAAAATATGAAAGTTATCAGAAAAGAACCAAAATTTTATCCAAACAAAATTTATATGTCCTTATTCTAAAGAAGAAGTTTATTTTATTTCAAATTTAATATGTAAATGTGTCAAATATTGGATTTAAAAAGAGTTCTCAATTAAAAGGTGGTAAAATTTTAATTTTTGAAAAATAATTTTTTTTTGAAAAATTGAATTTGTTCTTATATTATGTCTAAGAAACACATAATATATATGTCAAAATTATATGGTGGATATAAAATTCAAATTTTAGTTAATACCGTTCATAAAAGCTTTTTGAATGACTATTTTGTTTAGTCGTCGTGTGCTCAAACTCAGTGTTGCATGTAGTGAAAGCTATTTAATTACTTTAAAGAAAAAAAATACGATGAAATCATAGGGTGTTACATTATTCCCCCCTTTTGGAAATTGGGTCCTATCAATTTTAAAATTAGGCTTCGGAAATTCATTGAAAGTCCAACTTCGGAAAAAGAGTCAACAAAACTATCACTTTAAATGAAAGAAAGATAAGTACAAAGGTCACTTAAGATAACCCATACTATGATTAAATATATGAAAAAATGGATATGGAAGAGAAACTAAGTGTCAAGTTCTAATGGAGAGTGATAGAAAACATGATCAAGAGAAATTTAGGGAAAATAAAACCACAATGTTCTGATCACTTAAACAATCATTAGTTTCCTTGTTGGAAAGTTAAATCGATTTTTTTTGTTCTAAGTTCCATTTCATAATGTTGAGGAATTTATTTAAGAGATTCACTAAGAATATAAAGAACTATACTTACTTTTTAAGTAGTTTTTCAACCTTTAATAAATTTTTACCACTAACTCATATTTTATCCAAAATGATGAGTATTCAAGATGTCTTGGTCACACCTGAAATGATAGAATCAAATTGTAGATAATAACATAATTCATAAATGATGAGCTATATATTTACCTTGTCTTTATAGATTAACCAAAACAAAATGGTTAGTACAAGATCAGATAATCCCCAAAATGTATAATCATTTACATTAAGAAATACTAATCCTTATTTACAAAATTAAACAAACAATACCTAATTTTCAATAAAGACCATTCAATAAAAAATTGTACTTAAAATCATTAAATATAATCCCAAGTAAGATTGAAACCCAAAACATGAAAGAATTTAATCACATAGTCTTTCATAATAAATCTTAACATTTATCTCCAAATAACATCAACTACTCTTAAAGTCTCATACAGAAGTGTAATTAACCAAATCACATATCATGTATGATAGGTTAATAATTTCCATTAATAACCTGAATCTCTATAAAAATATATATTCTTCCAAAATAAATGATTCCACCATTACTCCTCAAATTAAATCCCATATTATGCTATTTTCCTTAGGCATATAATGTTCCCAATAGAGAGAACATTTTCAAAAATAACATTTATCACATAATCACCTAATCATTTTCCTATAATAAATATATCCATTTGATAAAACATAAGAACCAAAATAAATATATTATAGATCAATAAAACAATTTAACTAAAAATAATTAGTCACACTAACCAGGGACTTGATTTAGTCCAGTGGTAGGGGATAAATCCCAATCGAACTTTGGTTGTGGGTTCGATTCCCGCAGCTTTGTCCGACATGATGGGTTGTAACATGGTCTATGTGTTTTCCTTTTTCAAAAACTATATTTTATAACATTACCAAAATGAGATAGATTCATCAAAATAACCATAACATAATTGAACCCCAGATGATATCTCATACCTCGCATTTTCAGCTGAAAATTAATAACATATAATTGCATCAAATTCAAGGATCTTATAAAACCAAATGGTTCATTATAACTATATACACAAAATAATACATAATTATTCCAAAAAATAGCATTTTCATATAACAAACTATAGGGTTACACATACAAGAGAAAATTCTTCAAAAGTAATCCCATCAACAAAGGGAATTAATACATTTAAACATTTCTCCATCCATTTATTTTCACATGGGTTCCTCCTTGAACAAGAGGTTATCCTATAGAATAGGTCATTGAATCATGTAATTTCCAGGTCCCATACATTTATGGTAAATTTCTGCAAATGGATTCTTAGGAACATTTTTATTTTCTTCTATAGTACTCTTCATTTTTTCTCGAAAATTAATTACTTTATGTCCTTATTTCCCAAACATACATAATTTATTTGTTCTATTTAGAAACATTACATGGTGTATCCTTCCACATTTCCTAGATGATGGAAATTGAGCTTTCTTTTCTCCACAGTCTCCACTGCTAGAGCTCTTATCATTCACCATTGTTCTCTTCTTTTTTGAGTTTGGGAGTTGGTTAATGTATATATTATTGATCATATTTTTAGAAACCTCCTTTGACATGAACATGATATCTTTTACACCTATAAAAATTACACTTAGTTTCTCATTTCCATCAGCATTCCCACCTTATACATCATGTTCAGTTTTACTATAACTTCCACAAAATATATTCATTGACTAACACCAGAAAGCATATTGTGAGTAACAATAGTCATAAAATAATTTATAGGATATCGTGACACCATATATTCAATCTAAAAAACCTTAGGATTAACCAAGGTTATTTTTTTCATTTTATATTAAAATCCTTCAAATTGGTTTGTAATGAGAATGTGAATTATACTATGCATATCCCCCATGAGTTTCGTAACCAAGATTCCAGCAAGTCTCATTGTCATTCCCCAGTTACCGTTCAATTATAGATCAAAGAGGTGTTTTTGGGTTTTACCCCTAGGTACGTTTGTGCCAGAGCCACCTCTACCTAATTGTATCCATAAAGGGATGTATTTCTTGGAAAAACCCACATAATATTTACTTTACCAGAATTTTTGATGTTCTTTTGTACTAATCCTCAATTTCTATCTTAGGGTAGTGTTTTCTAATCATAGTTTTTCTCATTCTCTCTTCCAAGGTTTGTACTAAACTTCCTCTAACACCAACTATAATGCCCCAACCCCAGGTACCCATAGCTAGTGAAATATTACATAACATTGGAAAGATCACAAGAGATCAAGTCTCAAAAGACCTATTAGTATTCTATCCTTGGAATTATTAGATACATACATAAGTTTTACATTACATCATGAAATAAAGAAAAACAACATTGTGTCCCCATTGAACACTCTCATATCCTTTGGCCTATCCCTAGAGGATAATCATAATATACTTCTTCACATCCTAGAAAAATTAAAAGATAATAAAGGCGTGATATTAGATGCTCAGTAGGGATAAAAATATAACATAAACAATCATAAATAAGTATAATCATTAAAGGCAATGTATAATACTAAAACACAGGCCTTTTAAACTTAAACTTAAGCATAATATGGCAAAGAAAAGAAAAATAATTCCAATTACTTATTCAAATAGATATTATACTAGTAGAATAATCACATGTAATATCAATAGCTAATTTCATAATGATGGAATGAAAAGTGTCGGACATCATAATAATATAGTCAAGTCCTCATTCCAGTACTAAAAATAATGATTTTGTCAAGGCCTTGTGCCATGACACTAGTTTGTCTCATGATACCTACCGATGAATCAAGGAGATATAGCGGTCTCTACCCATCACTTAATAAGTCCAATTCATTCCTCATATGAAACATTTTATACATAATCTAAACATTCGTAATAAAACTAGCATACGAAATGTCAATATTTTAACCACAACCCATGGATGGTACCAAAATAGCACATCCACAGTCAAACATAACTAATTTAATACAATATGGAATATTTTATTATTATAAATCAACCTCAATAAAAAATAAAATAAAATGAAGGATATTTACATAGATGAATGTAATCAGTAAATCTATTTTAGAGAAATATCCCCTTTTCTTGAAAAGATTTAAAATCCTCATTATATATCACGAAGATGTTAAAAATATATTTTTGAATAAAAGTGTACCATACTACTTTGAAACATTTAAAATTAATTTTAATTTTAAAACATTCATTACCTTATAAATAAATCCTTAACACAATTTTTAAAACATGGGAATTAATAAGAAGGATTTAGAAGAATAAATCATTAAAACACTTAAAATGATATTTTAGTTATAGTTCCTAAAAACATGAGAGAGTATTGAATACAAATAATTGAGGTCATAAAAACATTATAATATAATGATAATAATGGTATTCCTGATATACTATGTCAAAGTACAATATGTATACCAAATAAAAGTGAATTGGCGCATAATAACAAAGAAGTCTTAGTGGAATGTAAATTAAGATGAAATATATTATAAAGACCATATCATATGGTTAAAGATAAATCAATGACATAATTATGTGTGAAAAATATAAATAAACTAAATATTATTGTATATTAAGTTTAAATCATTTAGAGGACATTCACACGTATTCTTGTAAAAACAACACCAATGACATGGATTCTTAACTCAATGAATGTAAACTGAGTTTAGATTTATCCTATCATGTTCATATCAATGAAGTCTGAATTTATAAATGGGGTGATTATGTGTATAAAAAGTATATCCACATAAAGGTTATTGAAAATTACTACATAAATAAAAAAATAGTTATTTCACACATAATTTGGGCGTAAAATAATCAATGAAGTTTGCATAAAACCCAATCAGTGGAAATAAAAAATTAGAAATTCCCTTACTGATTTGGTAACATATGAAACATACACCCCATGAAAGAAGGATCATAAAATTTAGATTTAAATACCCATGAATTAAATTATATTACACAAATAATAAAATCATGGGAAGTACATACACCACACAAAAGGGTATAGTGGAAATATAGCATGAATCTCACAGGAATGAGAAGTGAGATGAAAACCCGTTACCTTGTAATTTTTCTTAGTATAGGGTAGGTTAACAACTTATATAATGGGTAAATTGTTGTTATTAAATTATATGAGACCACATATAAAAATATGATATCATATATGATCTTCTAATATTGCTTTGTTAATGATATTTCCGTAGTATCATTGTTTTGGGTGTTAACTAATTCATTTTCCTTTATATCTTTGGTTACGTAAGTCATTTTTGTTATGGATAGGATTTATTTGATTCATATCCATAATTATATTAAGTTATGAAACATTATTGTTAATCATAGAATGAAAATTATTCTTGAATGGTTACAATGTGGAATATAATCTCATCTCACTGCGTAGACGGTAAGCCGTACGTACACACGAGCGACAATATAATTATATTAGTGGTGAAATAATATGTAAGTGAATGGTATATTATATATACAGAATCATTAACTTCTTATATTTATTATATAAATCATTTACACTCATTATTATACCCATCCAAATAATGAAGTGTTCAATAACAAACTACACCATGGCATGGAGATGGTAAGTCATACGTACGCATGTATGGTGACTTTGTCATTCATAGGATGGATAGAATAATGAATATGGTTGTACCATATTTATATTAAAATCACAGTATTTATAAGGTACTGTGGTTATTATTTTGTTTTGGAAACAACAATGAAGGAGGAAGTGGAAGAATAAAAGAACATTGAAAGAGGTGATGAAATTATTACCTCTTCTTCGGGTGTATACTTTTTATTTGAACAAAAGATCTCTATAGGATGGATTCATGATCAGTTTATGGCCTCTAGTTCCGAATGGGGTATTTTTTAGGATATTGGGGAATTTTTTGTCTGATACAAATGGCTTTGGAGGTGGGATTTTGAGAGAATGGGAAGTACCCTTTTAAAAGAGATGTGAGGGTCACTTTTGGAAAAGCTTGAAATATTATTTGATTATAAAATAATTTTTGTTTTATAATGTCTGGAAATGGATTTATTTCTAGGATAAGGTAGATATGGGTCGAAAACCTCCCAACCAATAGGTTTTAGAAAAGTTTAGGTCACCATATTAACCTTATCATTAAGATTTAACTCTTATTTAAATAGTTTAACATTTAACTTGTCTTCTTGTATTTTTATATTGAATGAATGTTATTTTTTTCATTATCAAAATCCTCTTTAAGGGAAAAAGTGTAAAACCATAGAAAACATCATTACAACCAACTAAAATAAAAAAGATAAAACTCATAGCAAGACTCCAGAACCTGCCCCACCCCAGCAGCGAAACCATGATGCCAAACCTTCACCATTGCATGGCCACTCAGCGAACTGTCTCGTGCAGGATTGCATGGGCCCGGTGCCGATGGCAAAGCCACACCCTCTCAAAAGACCAAATCCAAGAAGCATGCAGCGATGAAGTATTAGTGCTATGTACCTCATCTGAAGCAGATCCCAGAAGAATGCTGGTTGAAAAACCTCAAAGCCAACACACTGGCATAAAAAAAACCTGCTCCAAAACCACAACCTCAACCCACTCCAACTTACTCCCAAAACAATCCCCAGAGACCACTTACTTAAAAAAAATCATTAATGGATAAATTTATATTATCAGAAATCGATTCCCTACACAACTTCAATGTGATAGAAGAAACCTGGATGTTTGGATCCCGCATTATCTGACTCTCAATTTCAGAAGCCAACTGGTCCGGGGTCCGAATATACTCCTCGAGGCTAATCTTAGCTTTTTTAAAACCCCCTAAAAGGATTAGATCATGTGGATAAATCCAGTCATATTGATCCTCATTGAGAGTTACCCTCAGAGACCTCTCCATCCCCTTGGCTGCCTCATCTTCACTTGCATTAAGAAACAAGATCTGGTCATCAACTTCATCTTTAGAACTTAACAAAACTTCTGAAGTCTGAACCTCCACGACCTCTGAGTCATCATTTTTGACATTGATATTTTTGGAAGAACAAGTCACCAAAGTAGGAGGTAAAAAGGAGTAGTCCTTCATATTCTTCCCCTTCCTATTTCTCCTATTACTCTTTGGCCTTGAATCTTCAGGAACCAGGTGACTAGGATCATTCCTATTGGGTCCATTCTTGTTTAGCTCATCTGTATCAGCCAGTGTAGGGATATAATATCCCAAATCAACCTCTGAAAGGCCCTCAAAGCTGTTTCTCAACTTAATAGGATCCCTGTTCAGAGAAACAGTACCCCCTGGCCTCCCACCTGTAGTTGGAGGGGTCGCATCCCTAGAAGGCCATTGCCTCCCCTTACAGGACTCACCATTCAACACCTCCGCATAAGAAACCATAGCAATATACACCTTTCCAAGAGAACATAAAATGGTTCATTAATGACATATATATCATTATCTAAGTCATTTTGTCAAACTTTATATTTTTAGGAATATTATAACATTTAATAATATAGTATTTTTTGAAATACTCATTTATGTCAATTTTGACACTATTTATTTGGTTTTTGTGAAACTAAAAAAAACATGATTACATTGAAATATATTCATTAAATAAACCCTAACAAGTCATATTAACCTAGAAAATTCTAAAAATGCATCAAAATTATCAATTTACATTTATTTGGATATTTATAATATCAATTATTTTAATCTTTCATTAATAAGGTAATTACTGGATCATCATTGTGTCATAAATAAATATAAAGATTTAATTTATAAAAATTATAACTGAAATACGATGATATAAGAAATCTTTTTATCCTTATAATGAATATTTATAGTATAATTTATCTTATGTATAACCCTATATTAAAAAATGGTTTATTTATTAAACATTGTATTAAACACTTTTAACTATTCTTTAAATAAAATAAAAATAAATGTCCTAATCTAATCCAAGTGGATAAAAAGGATCATATTTTATTCCTAATGATTATTTTTGTCTAAATACATATATCCAATAGAATTAGTACATGTGTAAGGGTAATTATAATATCATCTTTACCTTTAATTACCCTATTTAATTTTAATTGTGGTAAATATAATTCAAAAGCTACGTATCATAAAAGACTATTTTCCTCCTATTAAACCAAATTTTACTTAATGATTTAAACTATGTCTCTTTAATTTTTTAAATTCAATTCACATAAGAGGTAAAATTATGTTTTATGCAAATTTGCAGATGTGTCTAGATGGTGAGTAAAAGACGGTAAGAAGTTCAATAAAATATTATATATCTAGTCTTATAATAAAATGACTTCAATGAATTAAATTGGACTAATATAGGTATTATGATTCTATTTTTAATTTAAAATCAATTTAAATAAAAAATAATTATTTAAATAAAAATCTGGCTTTAAACAATAACGTAGGGTTTTTTCACTATTCAAAAAAAAATTGAATGTTCTTAAAAAATACAAAAAAATCACCCAAAGAAAATTTTGAAAATACAAAAACAAAAAAATTTCTATTCTTACAAATTCAAAACATATAAGTTGTATTATTAAATTTAAAAAATATTCCCATTGTCAAAACCAAAAAACGGTTTTTTTAGAAGTAAAAACTATCAAAAGATTGATATGTGTTTATGCCCAATTTAAATGTAAAATTACTTCCAATGAAAAAAATTGGATTAAATGATAAAAATATAATATAATTATACTTTAAAACTATTCAAATGTATAATTTAACACTATAAATTATTTTGATTAAAAAAGTTTTTTTTAATTAAAATTTAGTATTTTTCACTATTCCACAAAATATGAATGTTATCAGAAAAGTACCGAAAATTTATCCAAACTGAATTTTTATGTCCAAAATATAAATGAGTAGTTTATTTTATCGAATTGAATATTTAAAATTTTCAAAAATTCGATTTAAAACAGTTATCCATTAAAAGGTGGTAAAATTGCATTTTTTGAAAAATACTTCTTTTATATGTATAATTGAATTTGTTCATATTTTATGTCTAAGAAACAAATAATATGTATGTTAAATTTATATGGAGTATATAAAATTCAAAATACAGTTAATACTATTCATAAACACTTTTTGAACGGCTAGTTTGGTAAGTCATGGTGTGCTCTAACTTAGTGTTGTGTGTAGCGCAAGTTCTTGAATTACATTAAAGAAAATAAATTACTATGTAATATTGGGGTGTTACAAAATTCATCTTCTCTTCAAGCATTCTTTAATATTTCAACATCATCTTTATGCATCATTAATTTGGTTTGTAACAAAGAGTCAAGTTCTTTGATCTTCTTGGAGCCTTGTTCCAAATATACCTCCTTGAATTCATTGCACTTTTTTAGGTCATCTTCAAGTGCATGGATCTTCTCTTCTAGAGTCTTCCTGAATACCTCTTTTTCATCGACGTCTTTGAGCCACATTAAAAAGCATACTTAAAATCATCTCATTATTGCTTCAAAGTGTCCAACCTGTTTGTAGAGATTTATACATTCAATGATTTTAGCTTGTAATACTTTCTCCAAAACATCAGTTTCTTCTTCTTATTGAGTGATATTTTTCATGCATACATTGAAATTATCCACAACCCAGGGATGCAATTTATTCAGAAATATCATGGAGAATCATTATAAATCTATCAACTGATAATTATTGAGAATTTGTAGATTGGTCATTTCCACATGTGCAAGCATTTTTATCATGAGAATAATTTCCAAACGTACTAACAAATACCTCATAATCATTTGAGGTAAGAAGGTTATCCATCATCTTGGTTGAAACCTGATCCACATTCTCAATACTTTCTAAGACAGATGTGTCTTCATTGTCAGTAAGTTATCGAGAACCAGATACTTTCTATTCTTTATATAAGAGGGAATTCTTCTTCAAATTTTTATTCTCTTTCCTTTTCTTGTTCATCTTGGTCTTAGTAGATATAGGCTTATGATAAAAGGTAACTGAATCTTTACTAGCACTGCACTTCATTTTTGAATTAGGAAAGGAACTCATGTCTTCAAAAGGGAATAACTTCACTATATTGAATCCAACAGAGGTGAACCTTTCTCTGATGCCAATTGAGAGGACCAGTTTTCGATATTCCTAACACTGAGAGTGGGGGTGAATCAGTGTTGGGGTCTTTTGAAACCAATTCCAACTTTTTATCCTTGTACATGATGACCATTTAGGATCATAATTCTCTTATTCTATCTTCAATGTTGCATGAAATAATAGAAAAAAGTAAAAATATTCACACAATATTTTTACAAGGTTCACCACACAATAAGAGTAGTTACGTCCTTTCCATGCATGGATATCAATAGTGCATGGATTCTACACTTTGATGTGATATGTTGTTACAGTGGAGTGTTTAGGAAAACAATCCTCTAGCTAGTGTGAGTCCCCACACTTTGGAGGGGGTGGGAAACAATCATCTTTCATGGAATAGTGATAGCCTAGTCCAACTTGCAACCTCTTGTTGGTTCTTTATACTTCCTATAGAGACAATATCCTTCCTTGTTAATAAGGTAGGTTCTGTTCTTGGTATTCTTTAGTGCTCTTCAATTGATTACTTACAAAGAAGTAGGCCAGAAATTCTTCCTTATTTCTTTCTCTTCTTCGTTAGTGCAACACCAACGACACTAGACTTCTTCTTTCTTCTTCTTAGTGAAAAAACCAAATGCACTACATCTTTTTCTCTCTTATTGGATAAAATCACATACACAAATGAGATTATTCATGCAATGAAGACTAGTTCACTTGGAATCATCTGAAATAATTCTTTTCTTTCTATTCATGCATGCATGTGATCATGAATATGACATTTGGGTTGAACTCTTCCTTTTCCTTCATCACATATGTCCACACACAATCTTGGTTCTTTCTTTTGAGTAACATCACATATTCATGTGCATGCATTCACACATGCGTTCACATATTCTTATTCATGTGTGAGAACCCTTAATGGGTATGGTTTTTTAAGAACACGCACTCAGCCTCTTCTACTATTCCTCTTATTTCTTCTCCTTATTCCTCTTATACTAGGTTAGGTTGTTTGTTTAGGTTTATATGTGTATGTTTCTTCAAACTCTAATGTGTGAAACCCTTTCCATGTGTGATCTCCTTCTTCACAAAATAGTACACATCCTTGGGATCCTTCAACCTGAGAACATGCATAGATGCATGTATTCATCCTCTTCACTTGAAAAAACCCAAGCCCTTGGTTTTCTTTAAATCAAACACACAATTACATGAAATTCAACAATTGAGATATCTTTATTCTTCAACAATTAACACCACCCACATGGTAGAATATAAAAATAAAAATAAGAGGATGTTTTCACCATTCCTCATGAACCGAGGATGGACACGGGTCACTTTCTTCACACAAGGATGTGCAGATATTCTTTGTGAATGAGGTGTACAGTTTTGCCTCTTTGCAATGATCAATGAGAGAGTATCTCAAGAACTGGCTCATGATGGCATGGCTTTTGCGAAGCATAGAGTTGTTTTTACAAAACCTATCACGTGTTCAGCTACTAGTTCTTTGTGAAGAAATTAGAGGGTGTGTAACACCTATTGAAGGATTGCAAGATATATTCTCCACAAGGCCTTGAAGAATCTTGGTGCTCTGATTTCTCTTCACAAATTGATGTCTAGAGATTCTCTTTCTTTTGAGAACACAAGCTCTCATGAATGAGGGAGCATCATGGTTCTTCATCTCGGCCTCCTAATTTTATAGGTGAGGGAAGTTCCTCTTCCATGTTCAAAAACCACGTGATAGGCTGCATGGATCACGTTTTGAATGCTCATTATTTCCAGAGTTTTCAAAATATTCAAACCTGTGGGTGAAGATATACCGAGATCCTCGGTTTGATTCCTCTTCGAATGTGGGATCCTATCTTCATGCATGGAGTTAAGATCACAAGCACAATTCTTGTTCATGAATCTCGCTCTACCCCATGTGGGCTCGGAAACTTCGTTTTCCTCAGTCGAACCTTCATCCTCAAGATATCACATGCATTAAAGATGTAGATTTCATGCATGGTCTCATTTTGATCCAATGATCACCATGCAGGAGTTTACATCATCATCAAAAATCGGTGGCACGATCCTGGTGGATCAGTAGTGGTGATGGAAAGCAGTGGCATTGGGTGACTCTCCATATGGTCAGAGGTTAAAGATGATGCAATGACCATTGGATCGTCTTGGATTGATCTCAGACAGCAACTATTATAACACAGGATATGGGATGGAGCCTGCAGTCGTGATCTCACATGAGATCAGATGAGCGGCCAGGATTACCTCAAAATTTTTCAAACTCATCCCACATCGAAATAGAGGCATGGATTCTTCTCATTTATAATACAATTTGCAGTATCAGTCACTCAAAAGTCTCCTCTCTCCCTCCATGGTATCACCCCATACCAAGTTCACCCTGCAGGTGCACTCTTAGCACCTACTATGCTCCTAAATCGCTTGCCTAGAGCCCACTATGCACATGCTAGGACTTATACACAGCCACCTTGCGCCTCTTGTGGGCTTGCTCAACCTTGGATTTCCCATGGGCCCGGTCAACCCCATGCGGTATCGCATGTCCCTCAAGTTGAGATCAGGTAGCTAGCTCGTGGGATGGACCCAATTTTTTAGTAAGACACATAATAAATACTTGGTAGAAAACTGAGTATGAACAATTCATGGCTACCAACTTCAAATTACAAGCACACACCACTCCCTTATTTTCTCTTTCTTCCTTTCCTTTATTTATTATAAAATCCATATGCTACTTCAATGTTGTAATAATTGTATCACACATGATAAAAGTTTGTTGAACATTTCATGATCATTGATTCAATAATTTGATTTCCCATTCTCCATTTCACTTAAGATAGTGTGTTTAACCATCATTGACTTTCATTGAACCCATTTAAAACAAATACAACTCAATTACTAGAGTGGTCCCAATACTCACTGGTTGACTTTAAAATACATAGCACGATGTACTTGTTATATGACTTTAAAATGTATGGCATAAAGACTTTTTCGAACAACTTTAAACTAGACAACATAATGGAATTGCTTCATGACTTTAAACTACAAAGCATAATGTCTCACTCACATGACAATAGACCATGTGATAACTTAATCCATTGTCACAAAGGGACCTTCTCCCCTTGACATTGGTTATCTGACAAATAAATCATCCTTCACACTTCAAAATCTTATTACAGTGGCTTCTTATTCATCACCTATATTTTTAAAAATGATTTCGTAATTCTTATATGTATTACCTTGGAAAGACCACCCTCATGGTCTTAAGAAATCCAAATCTACATACAAAACCTTCACCCAAAAGCAATGGAATGTCAAAATTCCTTGGAACTCCTTTCCCTAAATATTTAGTATGTGTCCCTATTGGCCTTGCATAAGTGGGAGCCATAATGGGCCCTTCAACCAAAGGATATTGCTATTTATTATGTAGCATTATCCCTAGTTTTCCTTTCAAAAAAGTGTCGTCGTAATGGGTTTGTCAACCTAAGGTTACATCATTCTCAGAAGATACCTCCTCTATTCTCAATTATCAATTTTTAGATTAGTGAAAAATATAATCATAGATTGAGATTACCCGTTGAATTATCTGAATAATATTGGACAATTTCTAGTCTCCAAGACTTGTTTGGCATATCATCTCAAAATTCATGGTCAAATTTGTTCGAACTAAAACACTAGACCATTTATTCTAGCATGCATGACTTTAAACTTCCCAAAAAAAGAGACATGGTACTCACTAGGTTTAAAACCTACCAAGGGAATACTAGACCATAGGAATGTATCAGATCGCTAGACCTACACTCTATATGGGTTTGGAAATATCAACCAATGAAAATTTTGAAGACACAAATATTGTAGGGTGGCCCATATGACCCAAAAAAATGTCAAACTACACTCACTAGGACCATTAAATTAGGTAAAAATTAGATCACCCCATCCCTATCATTATAATTATTATTTGATGATATGAATATGTGATATTATCAAAATCAGTTTTGACGTCCTTATTATACGATGAAATTAGGTAAGAAGGCATACATTAACAGTCACAAAATTATTTTTCATTTATGGAGGAAAATAATAGGAACATCCACAAAATGGATCCTCTATGTCATTTATTATGATATGTTGTCAACATAACTCCTCTTCTATGGAACAAACTCTAGATCCCCATATGATTCTTGTTGAAGCTCAATCAGTTGATCCATTTTCTTTCTAGGCCCCCTATCTAAGGCAAGAATTAGAGTGTCCTTCCAAACACAAGGTAGATTCAAAGTCCAAAAAATTAATTTGGAATTCCTAAAACTACACAAAATTTACCTTATAACTAGATTTTCTTGTGCCAAACGAATCTAATTTTATTGGGGGTCTTTTGTTGACACTGTGAAATGTGTTCCTTGCACATTTCCATAGATTCTAAGATGTGAATCTCACATAGACACTAAATGATGATTTTAAATATAAATATGTATTTCATTCCAAAAGGAGCATATTGGGTTTCCATTTACTGAGCCACATAACGTAATCAACAAGGCTATAAAAGTTCATGGTGGTACTCAACATTTTTCATGGGGGTCAGTGACTATAGTGAAGGGACCAGGACAAAGGGTCAGTACCGCAACCCATTACAAAACCAATGCAGGGGAGCAGGGGCGTAGGACCCATAATAAGGAATAGCTTGTTGTCCCAAGACCCTCAAATCACTGTCATCTTGCAAGCCCCTGCGTGACATACCTATGTGCCTCCCACTTTCTCAAAAATACACTTTCACCTAGGGTCCCATATTTACCTATAAATATACCCTTGGGGTTATCATTTGGACAGATGAATTTTTATGAAGTCTAATTGCTACTATGACCACTCTAGTGATTTTATCAATTCCACTAAAACCTTCTTGGATGTTTTATAACACATAAATAGGGGGAATAAGAGGGGTATAATAGAACATAATTCCTCTCGGTGTTTAAAATAAACAACACCTACGTGAGGCATTCACCAAACCCCTAAATGAAGAAGATTGGCACCAGGTCCCCTATTTAACTACGGAAGTACACAACTTACCTCTGTGAACACCTATGGGGACCCTTTAAGGCTTGATAAAGGTATCACCAAAGTGTAGTACCCCATGTAGTCCATCTCCCAAGTTGTTACCTATTTTCCCAGGCCTACCTGCGATAAGAAACCCTTCTCAACCCTCCCTGGTTCTCTTTACCTTCTATTATGCATGGTCCATCCATCAGGCCTTCTTCAAATCCATTTATGGCTAGACCACTCCCTCTTTGCGACCCTTTTGTGAGAGGGATCAAGTCAAAACCACCACCAAGGACCCCAAATTTACACAACCATAGTGAGTGGAACACCAGTATGTCCTCTATTTAGGTTTTCATTCCTATGGTTAGAGGCTCTCAACACTTGTTTGGTTGACCAGTCATTGGTATTAGGGTGTATGTGGGTATTTATCCCTATGGTCATGAGAAAACATACCCCAAGGATAGTGTTAAAGAGTTCCCAATATTAGATTATAGGGATCTGAATCCTTTCCCCTCTTATCTTTTATGAGACCCAGAACCTTGGGTTCCCATCCAAGAGGGTAAGGGTCACACTTTCTTTCCCATTCAATATGGAATGCAATACTACTCCCATTTTTGAACCAATTGTTTTCCATCCCTCTTGGGGTAAGCCTCTATTATTTCATGTGGTTGGTTGTTGGCTTTCCTATCTCCACCTCCATATCCTTCAATTTAATTCTTTCCTTACCTTTTACTTCTATTCAATGTATTGGGAAAAGAGGGAAGTTTCATAGTCTTGACCACTTCCGTCGTAGCCCTATCCTCATCCTCCATAGCCTCAGCCTCTTCCATTGGCAAAGTAGGAAATGTGTGTGGTTTGTCAAATCCTTTTCTTCCTCTTGATTCTCACACCTATCATGAATCATGTGGGTTAGAGGATACTAATGATCAATACAATCACACAATCCACCTAAACTACTTGAACTATGAGAAATCAAGTTCCGTCTCTAACCAAGATACGTAAGACTCCACCTAGGGGTCAAGATAAATTTACATCCTCCTTAGGAATGTGGCCCAACTTAATCATAACAAAGGGTTATTATCCCCTATAAAAAATATGTATTGAACTATGAGAAATTTTATTCATGTTAACTTGGATCAATAGGAAACTCACTAAGGATCTCAGCTCATTGGTAATACTCCTTAGGAATAAGCCCCAATCATAATTCCCTTAATATAGATATCCTTTTTAGGAGTAAACCCCATGTTAATCCCCCGTACCACCAAGAGTGAAAACATCCCTCATGGCCCCTTCACAAGGGATATACTTATTAAGATTAATCCCCAACCTATCATCTCAAAGGGCCATACTCCCACAAAATTCATACCCTTGAGTCTCTCAATAGGAGTGGGTAATCACTAAAAAAATATGTGGGATTTGATTCCCATCCAAACGGGATACATTGGAAGCCTCCTTGATGTTCAACCCCAATACCCTAAACCAACCATATTCGTTTTGGGCCATATCACTAGGAGGGTAAAATTTAACTTGGAAACTCATATCTCTTCCAAGTTCCGTGTGTTGTTTTGGCATAAATTACACACAAAACATTGATTAGGCACATTATTCCTAGACATCCATCCCACATGAATTTAAACTATATTGTTGGTTCTTCAATACATAACCTTAAAATGTATTATGACCCCAATAAATCGATGCCAAACTACATCGTTTCTGATTCCTTTCAAAAGTATTCTTAGGAATCCCATTTATGTGTTCAACTCTAACATCAGACAATTTTTGTTTCCATGGATAATGAAAAAATCCAGAGTGACTTTCGTCTACCTAGATGATGATAAACTCCATAGTTCCCCCACATTATGGGTAAAAAACCAACATCATAATATTAGTAGACAAATAATATCTAAGTTGTATATGTGAGGATACCATTGATGGAGAACCTCAAATACATACAGATAACTCCATCAATTAAGAACCTTGAATACATATAGATGATTTGAAAATCTATATATGATAATAATCAATTTCTAATATTTAGATAACTTACATCATAATTGGGAGTTAATGTAGGATTCATGAATAGGTCATAAATATATAAGTGAGTCCCATAGTAGGCAATAATTCCCCCAAAAAGGGTGTGATGACCTTTACCACCCGTCATCTCAACCAATGAGTGTTATTAAGCATCATATGTAAAAACAACTAACAAGCATATACCTTTGAAAAGTAGGTCCTCATGGATAAAGAACCATTGGGAGTTTCTAGTTCCATGAACAAAGCCATTGGAAACCATTTAGAAAAAATAAAACCATCATGGGGCCGAACCTAATGTGAATGACATAAACTATGGAATCTCTTTAAAAATTTAAAATGGATGTACTCCTCAGTCTATGTCAGACAATTCAATTTCCCTAAATAATTGTTCCCATCTCTAAGGGAAACCCTTACCCTCAAATAATTATTTTTTCCTTATCTAGTTATTTAAATAAAATGTGTTTCCATTTATTACATATCCTTATTTTTGAGACACTTTTATTCACTTTATTGATTATCAGGCATCTGTGTTCATCTTTTTACCTTGAAATATTGACTATTATCATTGATTAATTATTTCTTCCATTGTACTTTACCCTTACTGGTCATTTAATCTCACCCTTATTAGGTTTCCTTTCTGAGGAATCTAAGAAGTTTGCTAATTAAGTTATGGATGGATTCACTTGATTGAATAGAGTTATAATACTAGATGTAATTTAGAATGAATAACAAAATTATTTTGTAAATACATTATTCTTTTATAAGAAAATACTCATGTATGTATCTGGTTTAAAAATACTACTATATTTTTCAATCCATTAATATGTTATTTACCTATATCTTATGCCAATGTAATGGGAGTAGACACTGGCTTCAAGCTCTCTGGGGTTTGGTCACTACCGTTAGTATTAGATAAAGTTTAGTATCAACATTTGGATCTAAATTTAGGAAAACATATATAAGAGAACATAACGATAATGTATAATTTGAAGATAACAATAAAAGAACACCCTATAATTTTATTAATCTATAAATTATGTGCATATTACTAGAAATTCACTTCTATCTAGATACTAAAAGTGGATGTGGTTCTCACATATATGTACTAATAAGTAACACCTCTGATAATAAGTTTCATGCCTGAGCTAGCATAACCTGGTACATGACAATGATCATTACTACGCATTTAGTTTGAAACTCCTATGGGATATGCTTAGGATAATTTAAATTTTATTTACGAACAATTGTGAAGGTTTTTTTACTATTAATGACCTAGGTTAAACCAAAGGATTTTTTGATTGAATAAAATGTTTCATGAATTATAATTCATCTAAATGATATTTCGGATAAACTCTAGACTAAGGAAGGACTTATGTGGATATAAATGGATGATGTATTTATGTATTAGGGATGTGTTGAAAAAAATTAGAATAAAGGCTATTTAGTGATTCACCTAATTTCAAGGATGTCCATATAATTTATTTTTGGAAATTATATTAATGTAGTTTTAGAAATGGATAGACATTATTTTCAGTGATAATCAAACGAATTAGACAAGGTCATGGTTCATGAACAAATTACCAAAGGAATATAAGGGATTCACACCAACCAAGAACCTACTTAATCTCTTGGTTAATTTTTCATTGTTTTCAGTTAAACAATATGATGAATTAATATTATTGATGAACCACTTGTGTTTATTTTTAGGATTAAATATTAATATATTAACCATATTGACATTGCAGAACATTTGTAGAAATATAGTACATGTCACACTTTTAAGGATCTTATGATCTATTACATGTATTCTAGTGCTTTATGCATCAAAATTAATTTTGGAAGAATTCTAAAACTGACAAAGCACAATAAAAGGATGAAATTGTGATTATATAAATATATCAATTAAGTATATTTCATTATATTCTATGGAGAAAATAGAATTACCCAAAATTTTAGGAATATACCTTAGGAAAAAATTTTGTCTTAATACCATAATTTTTCTAGAACTAATAGTCTTTTAAAACATAATTTTTTTTTTGAATTTGAGGCCCAGAAAATTATATTGATCATTAAAATTTTGTATTAAGGACCTCAATAAATCCTTATAAATATTTATTCTTTTCTTCCATGTAAATATCTATAATTACCACTAATTTTCTCCTACTTCAATTCATTGTTATATGTAATTTTTATGTGACCATTGTACTTATCATTTTATCTTTTCTTGAGGATTTCAAACAAGACCTTATCATTATGTTGGATTAAGAAAATAAAATTTCAAAAAAACTATCACTAATATCATGTTTAAATTGCGAGGATTCAATTTAATTAATGTGGGGGAAATTTAACACCCCAAAAATCTGAAGTGTGAACATTATATTTGATAGCATGTGTGACACACAACACTAAGAATGTATGGTAAAATATTATCCTGATACTTAAATATATATTTACTATTTTATATAAATTAAATATGATTTATATCTTGAAATTCATGAAACACTGAGTTAGCATATTCCACCCGCAACAATGTGTTTTTTAAAAGGCTTTCATTATACAGAAGATTGAGTTTTTGCAGAACAATAATTTATTGTTAAAATATTATTATTCAATACAATAATATATAAACTAGCCTTTATGAATAGTATTCACATATAAAAATATTTTGTTTACACAAAAAACTGACTGGTTTTAAATTTATTAGAAATGAATATATGAACCAATTGATTGTAGAGAGAATTTTTTATAAAAAACTATTTTTAGGATCACAAAGATGTTTTATCATAATAAATTAAATTTATTAGAACTATAAAGTGATATAAATTTAATTTATTTAATATATATTAAATTTAATTTTTTTTATATTCATCCCATATATTTTTGAATAATAGGGTAAGAACAAACCCAATATTTCGAATAAAACCCTATATTTTTTATAAGGTATTTTTACAGCCTTTTAATTATTAACCTATTTTAAATAAAAATTTTCAAAACTTTATAAAATTAATATGTCAAAATAAACATAATCCCAGAAATAAAAACATAAATATTCTTTTAGGGTTATGTTTTGTCATTTTTCTATGAAGTTTCATTTTTTAATTAATAGTGAAAATACTGAATTTTAATTCAAAACAACTTTTTCATTTAATTTATTTATTAGGTTAAATTATACATGTAATAAGTTTTAAAGTTTTTATATAATATATTTTTATCAATTAATCTCATATTTTTCATTGGAATCAATTTCACTTTGAAATTGGAAATAAAAACATAGCAAGCTTTTAAAGGTTTTTACTTTGAAAGCCAACATTGTTATCCCGCATACAAGATTAAATTTAAATTAATTTCTCCCACTTATGTGATAGGAATTTGGAAAATGATTTACATATTTGTAATGAAAATAATTTGTAATTAATAATAATTTAAACTTATCTTTTGACAAAAAATATTATTGAAATTAATTAAAATTAATTATAATGATTTAGGTAAAATTAAACTTAATCAAGGACTAAACCAAAATCATAATGTCCCAAAAGACTTGGATTTTGTGGTATGACCATATTTAGACCACATACTCAAATTGTTAGAAATCGGAACATTATTTAATCCACTTTACAATAGAAAAACGTGGGTGGAATTCCCTTTATCAAAAATTACTCGAGTTGCACTCCTCCTGCACTATAATAAGGCCTCCTCTCCACCAACTTCCAAAAACCATCAAGACACCTTGTATTGACCCATATCTACCCAAATATCTCCCAATTATTCATCCCCTATTCCTAGAATTATCCTCAAGGTAAAAAATAAATCTAAGGACACCCTTTGGTTTCATCCAAAAGGAGTTATGTGAATAATATATGACATTGTTCTTGAAGTTATTTTGTTTTATTTTCATTATCCACCACCTAAAGTATCCTTATTCCATGATTATATAAAAAAATATTATCATAAATATACTATGAATTTTTAATGTTATGTTTTAAACCTACACTTACAAAAACTACCATCTAATGGGTAATGAACATGATGTTTATGTGAACGGTGAGCTACTTCCTCGTGGAACAATTTTTGTTTATTCTTCCTTACAGTATCTCATGGTATACATTATCCTAGAAAGTATTTTTAAATATGATATATATTATATTTATTATTTCTTTATAATTAATTAATTAATTTATAACACATACCATAATACTTTGTATTTTGTGTAAATATGATAACATCGTTTGTGGAAGAGTGGACTACCTCCCCCTCAATGCAATGTTACTCATTCACACTATATATGGAATGAATAAAGTATGGTTTTAAGAAATATATTTAATATATATATGATATTAGTATTATACTATTCATATATATCATTTACTTTTCATTTTTTAGTATGAATTTGAAATCAAAGTAGTGTTCAGGCATACGTACGACTTACCGTCTCCACGAACGGTACATTTCATTTCTTATCTCCAAATGAAATGGATTATTATAAATAAATATATACTGAATATATATTATATTTACATCATGGTTTGAATTATATTTATTATGAAACCATTATATCAAAAACAAATAACAAGATAAAACGTACTCGAAAAACAAGGCAATTAACACCCGAAATAGTGAAAATAATGAATGATTCTTATCAAACGGGTAATAAGATATTATAAGAAGATAATATACGATATTATAAAGATTAATATGGTTATATAATAAGTTTTTAACAATATTAAAACCATTATACTTGAATTTAATTCATGTCCACTCATAATTAAACAAAAGATAAGGTATTTTTCTCAATTTACATTCCCTTGAGAAATTTTTGTTGTTATGAGCCTAGTTTCTTTTATATTATGTATATAGTTCACTTTGAAATTTAATATGAAAAAAATATAATTATTATAATGTTATATTAGGTTTCATATAAATTTATTATTTAATGTAAATTATGATTCTATTATTTCAAAGTGATATGGGATAATTTGGGTTGTTTAAATATTATTCTCCTCAAGAATGTTTTTAATTGTTATCTTTGCAATATCACTTAATTTTGTTACTATTAACTTTCTTATGAAACAATAAATTTATTTTTTTGCACCTATTTTCTTATATATGGTTTAAATACTTCAAAATTTTCATATAATATCATTATTCATGCATTCTTCTTGATAGTTTGTGTTTCATTTATTATTATTTCATCAAAGGGGATTTGAGTCAAAAAGTCTCCATGTGGAAAAGAATTTCATAACCCAATTTCTATTCATTGGGTTATACTACATCCTCAGTTTCATTGAAATTATTTTTATTTTTTGTATAATGACATTGACTATATATTTATGTAATTCTACTTCTATATGTGGATATATATTTGATAAATGTAATATACTCATTGATTGGTTCTCGCTCTATCATTATAAACTTTTCATGTGTTTACTTTACAATGTCATATTTCTAGGGATTATTTACAGTTGAATTTCCTTCAGAAAACATTATTTGATAATTTTCTAATAAACCATTTAATTTTCTTCTCCATTGGTTATTCATGAAATTTTTCATGTATTAGTACCATTTTTCACTCTTTGGTACTCAAATGTTTTTGATTTTTTAAGAAATCACACCATCATTTCTCTATTTAGTTGGAGCATCTATTTTCTTCTAAAGGCCGTGTTTTATTAAAATGTTTTCAAATATGTTTTTAACATTTCCTGAATGACATTATTAAAGAAATTTTTATCCATTTTTATTTTACCCATGTTTTCAAAGGAATCTTCTTATCTCTTTCCAAACATGGAATCTTTTTAACCATTTTCCATGAAAACTAAATGTTCTTTTTAACTTGTAAAACATGTATGGATTTACCCACTTTAATTTCATTGAATATTAATTTTAATGTTTTAAAAGATAATTTTTAATGAAAATGTTTTCAAAAATTATTTTCAAGGAAAATTTCTTCCAAATGGTTTTTCAAAACAAAAGAATATTTTCCTCAATAATGTTTTTAAAAGATATTTTTATAGTATTTCTATCCATGGATGACAAAACTTTTTATTTTTAATTCACATGGGATATGTTGTGTTGATACTATAATTATTCTTTCTTTTAAATGTTTATGATTGATTTGGATAAAGATAGTATTCACGTTCACCTCCTTGATTCCTTCTTTAGTACCTCTTGAAATATTCAATTTCTTATGACCATTGAACATTGAATTTATCCTAATTATTCATATCATTTATCAGGGATATGTTCATTTCTTAAACAATATACCATTTTTAATATGGTGTTCACATTGAATATCATTTCATTATTTAGGGAAATTTTGATAAATATATATCTTTTACTTCATATGGATATCTGATAAAGAACATTGTTAAATAATTATTTGATATGTAAGGAATTATTTGGAATGGTATGACATGGTTGGGGATCGGTTATAGATAATAACTTGATGTATCTATATTCTCATGGGACAAGATAGTTGGATAACTACTTTAGATGTGTTTTTAACCAGTATGTTTTAAATTATTTTGTGAATTGTCTTGACGGTAATGGTTCCATTTACCTAGGAAACATGGTGTTCAAATAATTAAACATTTTCCTTATTTAGTTTTAGATATTATTTATCCATGACATCTTGTATCAACATATCTATTGATACATTTCATTTTCAATTAAATGATTAAATGGAATGTGTTCTAATTTATTTCCATTCAATATTATTTTTTCTTAACAATTTATTTGAATAGGATGTATTTAGAGTTATTACCATTCAACTTTGTTTACACAATTCCATTCTGTTTATTGATTGCATGGCTTGAGTGTTTGGTTATTTACATTCACATATTGATTATTCTCATTGGTTCATTATTTATTCCATTTTAAATTTCCCTTACTGACCATTTTAGCTCACCCTTGTAATGTTTACATTCCTAGGAATCCAATAAGTGTACTAGGAGCATTATTTAAGGATATTATAGATGGAATATAGTTACTATCCAAAATGTTATTTACAAATAATAAAAACATTATGTTGAAATTATTGTATTATTTGTTAAGAAAAGACCCATGTATGTATCTTTTTTACCAATACTACTAAACTGTTTAGCCCTTTGGGATGAAATTTATGTGTATCTTTTTCCAATGTAATAGTAGTAGACAGTGGCTCCAGGATCATTGGGTTTAGGTCGCAACATTATACTCCATCGACCCTCTAATTATTCAAGCAATTACCCAAGGACATATATATGAATGGGGTGATATATAATACTTAATAAGGGAATAATTAATGAATAAAATAATTAATTTAATACATATGACTAAGTATTCTTATCAAGGTTTTATAAAAGGGGTGAAAATCATAAATATGAAAATATAATCCTGATGTAAGATGATAATATTAGGACGAAAGTGGATATGAAAAAAACATAAAACATAAAATCCAAATCCCATTTCATGGATATTAACTGAGACATAATGAAAAATTATATATAGGATAACTTCATATGAAACATACATGTTATCTCATGAGATAAAAACATTTCCCAATGCATTGTATGGCTATATAATTTAGGGACAATATGTCACATTCATTCATGTATATGAATTAGGGTGCCACATATTTCATGTAACATAAGGATGTCTTTATCATAATAAATTGAATTATTAAGGAGTGTGGGTTTCATAAATTGGAGTTCAAATTTAATAAAATATATGTACATCTTAGTTAATATCATTTTCTATAAATGGTAATGTTTATTCATTACACAAGTGTTTAACTTGGAAAATCATAAGATAATTTTGACAGCATAACATGTTTACAAAAGGATTCATATAATGGTTTAATGGGATTCAATGGTGCACTCTCATTACATGTAAATAATTCAGACAAGATAATGGATTTGGGAAATCATATTCTATCATTATAAATTTGAAATCCAAGGGAATATTAAAATGAAATTCAATGAATAAAAGAAGAAGGATAGAATCACATACCTTGAGAGGGTGCATCTATAATCTTGGGGAGTTTATAGTGATATTGGGAACACCTTGAAATATATTTACCAAGCATATTTATTGGAACTTCTTGAAAAATCTTGTTTTAGTATAGAGGATTTGTAGTATAGGGTTTTATTTTTAGCAAATGATAGGTGAAATATTTATTAATTTCAAAACAAGAGTTTTAAATCTATATGATAAAATAATATAATGTAAAATAATTCCAGTATTTTTTCCAATGGTTTCATCTAGATTGGATAGATTTTAAATATTTATTATTCTATGAGCTGAAAATATCAAAATAATACCATTTTTGATATGGAAGTCTATCATGTTCAAAAGATTTTTTTTTAAACCTATAGTTTAATATTTTTTGCATTATTCAAAAATGGTTTATAAAAGGAATAATTTAAATTTAAAAAATTATTATAAATGGTAACTATATATTTGGACATTAAAACTATTTTATAGCATATATTATAACACTTTTTTCCACTATGATGTTATATTACTAACAATATATTTATAAAATATTTAATGCTAACCCAAAAAATTAAATGCTTGAGAAATTAAAAAAAATTAACGTCAACTTATATTGAAATTATTATTTCATAAAAATTATTCTATAAATATATCAATTTATTTATTTAAATATAACCCTTTTTATGGGAAAATACTTTTTTTGTTACAATATCTATTTTATCACCCTTATAAAGATTACATTAGTCTTAATTAAATGATATTATAATTTGTATATAAAATAATATAATAGACTAATACTATTATATTTATATAATATTTATTTCAAAAAATTCGAATTTATCAAAAAGTCTTTTAAAAACACATATTTTCAAAAAAAAAACTATTTTAGTTTCATCATATCAAAACATAATTTTCATCAACACCAATAGAATTGTATACACATAGTTGTAATAAAAAGGGATAATCGTAATCATTATTTTATAAAAAATAAAATATATAAACCCACACTACTAGGGTCTAGATACATTTCCCCTTATTACTCCTATGTAAATCCTAAAGGGTAAAGAGTTTGATTGTAAAATTCTATTAGGGTGGTTCAGAAAATAATTTATGTTCCCTCTTCTTGATAATCATGAACTTATATTAAAAATATATATAGTCATGTTTTAGTTGTATATTTTCAAATAGATCATGGTAAAGGGTAAATCATAGTGACATTTCCTCCCTCATATGGTTTGATAATTGGGATTCATAGTGTAAGATCATACTATTCAAGGTCATCTCTTCTTCAAACTCTGTGAATTAGTCATTATCATAACCATTAATATTTATTAATCTTAACATTATCATACTATGGATATATTATATATTATAAAGTTTATTAATTTTATTAATTTTATTTTTTATCTGGCATGTTATATTTTATAATGTTCAAAAAAAACTAAATTAGTGAATATGTTTTATATATATAAATTACATAATAAGTAATTTCATCATTAAAAAAATTAATTTATAAATTTTTGTTCCATTAAATTATCCCCCCCCCCACTCTAGAAATTTTCCAACTGAAATTTCATTTCATAAACATTAAATGGTGATGGTAGTATAGTTTAATCACCTCATAAGGTTCCCAGGATTCCTCCTCAAAGTTATTGTTTTTCCACAACACTTTGACCATGTGAGTTGTCTTATTTTATATAACATATTCTCTATGATCTTAGATAATCAAAATCAAATCCTCATTTGGATGATCGTACTCTATAGAAACCACCTATATATTAAGTTCAGGTTATTGGTTCGATAAGTACTTCGTCAATAGGTACTTATTGAACACATCATGTATATAGGTCAGGTTAAGTGGGAGTGTTCCTTGATATTTGATAACTTTGATGTGATCAAGTATCTTAATGGCATTGATGTATCATGGAAATTGATTTTTTCTTTCCCAAACCACAAGAAATTCATCAACAATGATATATAAATGTGAGCCTAATCTCAACCCATAATATCTAGGTATCATTGAAGATTTTATATATATTTTTTCAATATAATTTTTGTGGATCCCATATGATGTTAAAGGGTATGACCTTTCTATGTTATCTCATTAATTATATTAGGTACAATAATAATCTTCTCTCCATATTCTTCCCATTATAATAGATTTCAACGCCTCTTCCTATAAAAAGCTTCATATGGTGAATTTTGGATTCTTGAATGGAAATCGTTGTTATTTGATAACTCCACTAGAAGAAGGTTTTGATCCAAACATATTTAAGAAACTATTAAATAGGATTACAGAATATACAATATAGTATGAATGGTTATATTAGAGTTACTATATTATTGCGGCTGATAAGATCTAATGATACTCATATATGTATCAAGCACGTGATGAAGGCTTCTCAAAATCCTTGTGTAAAACCTAAGATCTTTATCAGATACAGTTGATATTGGAACTTCCAACATTCTTACTAAGTCCCTTTTATAAATCATGGACATTTGGTCATGTGAGAACTGTTCATAGATTGAAACAAAATTTACCAAAATTTTACAGTGATCAACTACCATCCAAATGGGCTTATTTACATTAGATATATTGGAGTGTCCATTTATTAATTTTTTTTATTTAAGATGGAACCCACTAAATAATCACTAGAAAAAATTACAAAAGGAATAAATACATGAATATGTGTATTACCTTCCCCAATAAAACTAAAGGAGTGGATACTTATGAAACACATCAACCTCCAATGGACTCGTGATTGTACGACAATTTCATGGTCATGTGAAGACACCACATGTAGCACATAACTTGGGAGAATCCCATAGTCACCCCTTCAACAAAGCTTCCTACTCTTGTGAAGGCTCTCCAGAAGACCAATGGACATGTGATGATAATCGATTGAGCACCCCATACCACATGGGATTTCATTGGTAAGTGCCTAACAACCCATCTGAAAAGATTTTGGGAATAATGAATAATACTATACAAAGGAAGAGAACCCCCATGGTCATAAATCTCATGTTCCATATCATAATTGGATAGAATAAAATTCCTTTATGATATCCAAGAAAACTCACAAGAACCCTAAACTATTTTGGAATAAAATAAATGAGATAAACAGAATGAGGTGATAGGTACTAAAGGTCTCTAAAAGACACGTGACATTCCCCTATTGACCCGCAAGTCAACAAAAGACCTCGGTGACATGTCCACCTTATCTCATGAAATCCGTTTTCCATGTTAACCATTTTGTAAGTAATTCATCGTGTATGTATATGAGACTATGCGCTTACCCTTTATCATTATGACAATAAACATAGATATTTTCCCAGTACATTCTTGTGCTCCCCCATATGACCCATATTGGTCATGCGAGGAATAATTATAAATGAGAGTAAATAACCTTGACATTACATGTAAAAAATATCATAATCTATGACCTTTGTAAAATAAAACAAAGGATATAAAACTGAAGGAGGTGATAGCTCTTGTGGTCACTGAATGACATGTACCGCACTAGGATTTCCACCACGTGGCCCTGAGGGACCTCCTGAAAAGTCAACCAGATCACATAAATATGCCTAGACAAGCCACCCTTTTCCCACAATGTATTCCAATAATGGAATCAAGTTCACATGAAGTTCATTGGTCATGTCCACATGAAAATATGAAAAGTCATTTGACATAACCATGTAATAAAGTAATTCTTCATCAATCTGTAATAATCCAATAAAATAGGTGTTGATGGAAGAGACTCGTGATCACAAAAAATTAGGCAATGCCCTCAGAACGACCCACGAAAAAGACTCATGAAACTCTATGGCACCAAACCCCTTCACCAACTCCAACCTTGATCTACGCCATATACATCATCAAAATTGGTGAACAACCGGGGTAGAGAGGTATATAAATTAAACAACCCAATAAGAAAAACTATACCGCTCCCTCTATTATGTTGAGACTACACTAAGGAAAATCTCAAGAACAACAGCAGAATTATTGGAGAAACTGATCATGTGACTTGCCAGACTCTCATTGAGTAATATACTGGAGATAATCTAGAGTAGTCATGTTATTGGAAGAAGCCTATTCATGTGATCATTCACAGATCACGTGAAGGATATCTGGTGGGCTATGTGAAGAACATCCAACACACCCACTAGATCAGGAAAGAATAAAGATAAAATAACACTGAATAATGCTAAGTAATTACAAAGTAAAACGTCGAAAATAATAATAATGGTTGAATAAATAAATAAAAATATGTTATGTGACCCACGTTCACTTCACGTGAGCCTCCCAATTTCATGGAACAACACTGGGACACATCACTCAGATCTTGTGACACTCCTTTAGCTTACTACCTAGGTTATACGAATCCCTCCAGACATGTAATGTAAAAGTCACACAACCCCCTTATATGTATCACCATAGTCTCGAAGAATTATCCATGGACATGTCTCCCAAGACCCATGACATCCTTCGGATGCATCACCTGACTCTTATAATGGTGCCCGCTCATGTCATCCATGTATCACAAAAGCACCTGGGCATAATATTGGGATCTCATTACATCTTCTATGCATATTATCCAAGAATCATTATTCCCTCCATGGATGTCATCCAAGACATGTGACATCATATGGAAATTTCAACCAAGACTCATGATATAATCAAGGCATATCAATAGGCTCTCACAGTATAATCTGGGCATATCGGGTAACACTCACGATGCCCTCTGGGCATATTAAATAGGACTCACGATGCCCTTCAGGGATTTCAGAAAAGGCATTCAACACCTTATATACATGTCAAAAATATTTGATAGCATCTAGAGGAAACTATATGGATCTTATGATGTCCCCATGAAAGGTCAAATGGGTTATGCGACACCCTCTAGAAAAGTGGGGCCATGTCATCAGGGCATCCTGGGATTTGATAGCCTCATCCAGCCCTAGTGTGTATCCCCTAAATAAAAGGGAAACTTCATAGTTTAATCCCCTGCCAAGGTAACTATGATGAAATTTATTCTTTCCATTTTTAAGATTCATAGTCCACCTATTCGAGGATCGAGTTCCATATTGATCATCTACGGTGATCCATGTATCTAACCCCCTTACCAAAAGTAATGGAATTGATTAGTTTCTAACCCCTGTTTCTCAAAACAAGATTGGATCACATGGGATTTGGGAGTTTCACTTATCACATAATCTTGACTATATAACCAAGGGGCACAAGGGTAGCCTTGGAATGTAATCCCCAACCAATAGGGTATAATCAGTGCATAATACCCAACTACTGCCATCATATAGTATGTCCCTGATCAATAGGGAATTTATCCTAGTATAATTCCCTTGAATTCTGTAAACCTTGGGCATAGTCATAATGTCCCTAAGGATATCATCCACTTTATCCTGTCCGTATGTTAAGGGACAACCATACAATAATGACTCTAATTCTAGCCAAACTCATGATATGTATGATTCATTCTCAAGGCCTGAGCTCTATACCAAACTCCCTAAAAGATTTCCCAATATATAAGGCCCATAACTACCTACCATTAGACTAATAATCATTTCTACCTTGTTTCTCACACTGACCAAAGATCATATGGGATTATGGAGAACCAATGATCACCTCCTAAGGAATAATGATTTTCAACTAACCAAAAAAATCCTAGTATGTAAGCCTAGATGAGTGGTATAGAATGAACACCCCTCATATATGGATAACACCTTGGGGTCAGTCCCAGTGGTGTGAATGAACTGTGTTTATTTTTATTGCTACAATAACAAAGATACATAGGATTACTCATAATGTCTCAATCCCCTCCTTTTAATATTAAAGTTCTCCCTACGTGGAAACACATTCCTAAGCATTGGGTATACGACTTCAGCACATAAAGCAGTTATTCGGACGGTCATTTCACTGAATGTATTTTTTCAGTGTCCCAAATTATATTTACCCTAACATGTATAGCACCAGTAAGGGGTCGATCCCCAGGGAACTATGAGGTTATTTTATCTTTTCTTAATTTAGTTTGAATTTTTGTTTTTAGTGAAGTCTAGTGATTTTAGAATATATTTTGGTTGGTTGTTTGGGTACAAAAATAACAATTGGTTTTTTAGAATATTTTAACAAATTAATTACTAAAACGAATGTAAATATGGGAGAATTGGTTTTGATGTAAATAAAGATAGAAATGCATTGGGGTTATGGATTTTTGATATGTTTATTATTAAATACAGTTTCTTATGAGGTTGTGTTGTTCATGATACCCCAACTCTCTGGGTTTAATTTGTAATAAAATTTCCTTGATCTAGTAAACTTTATATTTAGAACTGAAGAGACTAAATATTTGGTCTGGTAGTTTGTATTTAACATATCTTTATTTTCCTTAGTCCATTTTGAGTTAATGGTTACTTTCAATGGTCATGGAGTTGTTCATCGTTATTATTCTTTTGAATCCCTGAAAATTATGCCCTTGGTCTGGTATAGAATTTCCAGTAATATTATGAAGTTATTTAAGAATAATAATAAGAGATTATTAAAACAAACACTTTCAGAGAAACCTAATTAAAATTACAACTTATCAGTGTCCACAACCCCAACGAACTGGGTGTTTGGTTACACATATTGAAAATGATAAACACAAAAATATTGATACCTTATGAAATCATGCTTGGAACATTGAAAACTGAATGATTCTTCGGTAGATGGAAGAATGGTGGTATGACTGCAGAGCATCTTTCCTTCAGATCCTCAACCCTTTCTTCACAAAATACTAAACACACACACCACACACTTGGTCCAGAGGCCAAGGCCTCTTTTAATAGACAAAATAAGTATATGATGTGTATCTAAAGTACACTCCATTTACTTTCATCAAAGAGTTTTTGGATTTGCTTTCTCCACTGGTAGAAGGCCTAACACGCCATATTTGACTTGGGACATGGCGCCACCTTGTAGGTGAATGTACACGGCATGTGGAACCGACATACACGGAGTATAGTATCAAAATTCGGCCACCAAACCCTTCTAGAAATGCAGAGATGGTGAGTAGAAATGGCACACGATGTGTCCCCTTCCACCGGCCACATGGGCGTGTAAACTCTTCCCAGCCACCAAATTCTTCTAGAATATCTTATACAGCGTGTATATATGTTTACATGGCATGTACCACCTTCTGGTTACTTGGGAATTTATTTTTTTGGGTCAACTCGTGTCTGAACTGGAATGTACCCGACGTGTATATAAGTACATGTCGTGTAGTTGTAAATTTTTTCTCTGCTCTTCTCCGGTTTCTGTATTTGGCCACAAACATTCTAGAAATGAATAAGATCACCAAAATCAAAGTATTTTTTCTCTAATAATTAGGTAATTTCTGAAAACTGGTTCTTATTTTTCAATAGGATATATGAAAATGTATACAAAAATTGGGCGTGTTAAACTCCCCCATACTTAGTCATTTACTTTCCCTCAATAAAATCTCAACATCTAATTTAATAGAATGTATATTGTATAAGGAAGAACTTTAGTTAATAATAAATGTAAATAATAATTGATAGGAGAAAATTTCAAAAAGAATACAAAGCAGTTTTAATCTAGGAGATATTCTAATCATGCCTCATATATAATTCAATTAACTACTTTCATCCTCTTTTAACACATATTTTAACCATTCAAATATATGAAATACAATTGATTATTTACCTTACCAAAAATATGCTCAATAGTCAAGATGTTTTTAAACAAAGTTATGATCAATCAGAGATATATACACTCTATCCATAGGTTTGAAAGAAATCTAGTTCTCCAGTTTAGAAATTTTGACTTCCAATATCCTGAGTACTTTTCAATAAAGTTCAGATGTTTCTATGGCTAATGGTTGGTAGGTAAAGATGTGAAAAATAAATCTGAGGATTTAAAAAGGATGATAAATTCTTAAATAACAATTCATGATATTCAACATTAAACTCAATGTAAAAACTTCCTCAACAAGATTTATCAAATGATCTCATCACCACCATCTCCTTTAGTTGAGTAGGAGTCACAAGCCAACAAGTGTGTATAAGGCCCCTTTGTTTGTACCTTTTTTTTAACAAATTCAACCTTTCTAAATTTCCAAAATTGAGGTTTAGAACTCTTTTTTCCCCAAATGATCAAGAGGTTCTCCTCCATACTTCATTTTTTGGAAATTCACGAATTTGTACCATGTGTTTCCAATACCTACTTCTGATCTCAAATAAATAATCATTCAAAACCATAAAATAATTAGGGTAGGAAGGGAAATAATCTTGTAATATGGCTTCCTATAAAGGCTATTAATGGTCTCTTTGGGCTTCATAAAGATAAGATGTAGGGTAGGCTCAAGATAAAGGGGTTTAAAATAATCTTATTTTTCAATATTTTTAATGTAATTCAAAAATTCCTCATGTTTCGAAAAAAAAACTTCAAAATTCTGGTATTTATGTATATTCTATGAATCTCTCATGAAATAGGTTATTATAAAGAATATAACAAAGGGGTTTCGAATACCTCTTGGGAGTGGGAAAAATAAATATAGAGACAATCAGGTCATGACTTGCAAAATAATTTATTAGTCTAATCGGTGCAATTATCCGAGGATTACAAGTTATAGTTTAATTTATATCAGAAATCATTTTAAAATAAAAAATAATCAAAATAAGCATGTAACTGTTAATATTTTCCACATTCAGCATTATTATTTTAAAAATATGGTGAAAAAAATTGTCTTTACATTTAAAAATATATCTTCTAATAATGATGTCTCCTTGAATATGAAAAGGGAAAAGACTAAAGAGGATGAGAGACACCCCCCATACTTAATATCCTACATGGTCCACCAAGTGCCCAAAAAAAGGAACAAGGGAAGGCGGGGACACAATATTGGACCAGACCTAGGGGAATTAAAGAAACAATTAAACCAATAAAGGAAATTAAACAAGGGAAAGAGAATACTCCCCTTGTGTCTAAGCGTAGGAAAATGGTATGTGATGTAAAAGTGCAGCCCAAAACATTCCAAAGTACCTATAAGAGGGGAAGAAAGTGAACACTACAAGCATGCATAACAAACATAGGCACAAGATATCACAAAAATATATATACAAAGAAACGAATGTGTCCCAAAACCAGTCAAGGGGTCGCCTCAGAATAGGAATCATCCAGTACAGAACTAGCTAGTAGAGATTTCTCTGGATCCATGGAAGCTGGAGGCTCGAACTCTGCATCTGGAAGGGAATCTGAAGAAGTATGATCTTTGGGTGACGGACATCAAAGATGATGCTCTAAAACATGCCCTAGACTGGAGACAGTGGTGGTGGAAGTAGTAGGAGTAGTTGCACCCATAGTATAGAGGAGAATAGAATCTGTGTCCTGTGCAGTACAAGGAGGTGGAGCAGCAGCAGAAGGGATAGGAGCCGAGGTAGAGGCAAGTGGCAGAGGCAATGGAATACCCAGATGCTGAACAATATTCTCTAATAGCAGCTCCATGTGATCCCGGCGGCCATTGATACTTACCAAACACCACTCCATCGTGGCTAGGTAGAGGGAAAGGGCGAGATCGACCGAGGGTGCGGGGGTAGGTGGGGCTGGTGGTGGTATAGAAGAAGGAAGGTTAGAAGAAGGGGGTCAGTAGGAAGGGGTGGGGTGGGGAAACTGGAGGGGGTGGGGAAGGAGGAGCAGGTGCATCAGCTGGGGCAGGAGGTTCAGTAGGTGGGTGGGGGTGAGCCTGGGAAAGGATGTAAGCACCCCATGATTCCGTACCAATCCCATGAGAATGAGCATGAGATAGTCCATCCACTGGGGAGAACCTAACAGGTTATGGGGTAAAGAAGGCTCAAAAACCCCAAGGTGGTGGGTGAGGCGAGGGGCGTAAAACCTGCCTTTCATGTTTCCCTGATGGCCGATAAATATAGCATAAGAATAGGAGGCAGCTAGGTAAGGGAGGTCTAGGTAGTTCTGCTGGATGACACAGATAAGAATATCCATGTCACGACCGGACATGAACCCAATATCTTCATGGTGGGGGGAAAATAATGGCGCTGAAGCACCGGTGGTTAAAATGAAGGATGGGGTTGATGATAAGGGTGCTCTTCTGCGAGGTAGGGGCATAGCGGTGCTAAGGCCCAACAATCTCCCGCCACGTAGCCATGATCTTAGAGCACTCGAGTCTGGTCTGGGTAGAAACAGAGGGTGGGGTGATAGGATAGGGGGTAGAAACCGCACCCTCAACCAAACTCTGTCATGTTGAGGGAAAACCTTCATCTACATAGCCAGAACCGAACCAATGGAACCACATCACTAGGTGTCTCCCGGTACCCAGCTCTATCGAACTCAAACGAGGTCGCGAACTACAAAAATAAATCACGGAAGATAGGAGTGTTGACCTAGAAAATAGTGAGCAGTGGAGTGTGTAAAAGGAGATCCTCTAACTCTCCCGAGATACCTAGATACTGAGGAACGGTGATATCAAGGTAGTGGCCACTCCACAAAATCAGATGGATAGAAAAGCGTCAAACCCTGTCATGTTCTAGATTGGTGACCGGGAATACCATGCAGGGATAGGGAACACCTGCAGGTCCTAGCCCAGGTGGAGGTGCAGTAGCAGGAGCTGGCTCTGGGGGTGGATCGACTGTAGTGGGTGAAGGTCCGTTGGATAGGGTGGTCAACGAAGTTCTAGCTGCGGAGTAGGAGATCTATGGTGGAGTGGCAGCTAAGAGGGAAGTAAAGATGATGTCCGGACCAGCCTCAGTGGAGGGAGTAAGGGTGGAAGGGTGGCCAATGGAGGGAGCTCGTATACTGGGGTGTCGGGGTCTGGATGCGTCATAGGTCACAACCGTGTCTGCTAATAAATGGGCCTCTCACCCTTAGTGGTGGAGGATGGCCACTTCCCGTAGGAAGGATCATGATCTTCCCTAACCTGAAAAAGAAAGAAAAAATAAAAGAAAAGAAAAAGAAAATAAAATAAAACAAATAAAAAGTGAGAAATCTAAAAAAAAAGTCCACGACATGTACATCCAGAGTACACGACGTGTAGTGAAACCTGTACAACATCATGTGTTCTCTGGATAAACATGTCGAGGGAGAAAATAATAGACCATGTAAAGTTACATGGTATGAACAGAACATACACATCATGTTCATACAAAGTGGACATGGTCGTGTGTCAGAAATGACACATCCATAATTATAACAGTTCGAATAATAAAAGACTCGTTGTGTATGAGACAGACACGTCGTGTTCATGGATCAAAGAACATGGCTATGTTGGGGCTAGACACGAGTCTGGATGAAAGAAATAGATTACACGGCATGTCCCAAACACACATTCCGTGTATAGGAACATGGGGTGAGAGGCTATGTCAAGTGCGACACACGGAGGGGGAAAAAAGACATACATAGTGTGTACCAAATAGAAACGTCGTGTATGTAAAAATGGTGTGTGATGTCGTGTCCAAGGGGAGCACGTGCACGATGGGGTAAAGTACATGTTTTGTACTAAACATACACACCATGTATATTCAAATTATGAATCATTTTGTGTGTGGCCATGTACCATAGTACACGGCCTGTGTTCTTTATTTCATGGCTGTGTACCACAGAAGCTGAACAGTCGGCTAATCCCAAAATCACCCTAAACATGTCTAATAACTTGATAAGGATGGTGTATAAGGGTGTACCTGGACAGAGGATCGCAATTAAAGAAGAATAAGAACCCAAAACAAACAAAATTGATGGATCTAGAAGTGGGGAGGTTGGGGGTGTTTGGGAGAAGAAAACGGGAAGTGGGGAAGCACCGTGTAACATGGCGTGAAGCTGGGTGGTCGTGGATTATATATTCGAGGTACACAGTGTGTACATCTAGACTATACGCCATGTATCTCAATTATTTTTATTAAAATAAACATATATATATAATAATTATAGTAATCTATATAATAATTAATATAAACATTTAAAATCAATAAAAATGGATATATATATATATATATAAAGAATTTAAAAATAAAGTTATACACGTAATGTAGTGGGGTAATACACGCCGTGTGTTTAACAATCATAAAAAGATAAGTACAACCTTTGCTCCGGTGCATGGGGAAAGGTTTTAACTGGCGATCGACCACTCCGAACAAAAGCCCTCAACCACTGGAGCAAAGGTTGGAATTCTGCCCATATTTATTATTTATATATATTTACTCTATATAGCATATATAAACGGGAAAAAACAAATGCACAGCATGTGGTTTTTAATTATAAAAGAAAGGGATGAATTAGGGAGATTAGCCGAGTTCGAACCAGTGTCTTTTGGATCCAGGGCTGAGAATTTTCCAATATTCCAACTTCATCCACATGAATTAATTTATATAGAAAAGTGTTTTAATATTTTAGTTTTAGAAATAATATAGGGCAAACACGACTTATATTGGAAGACTTGCTATGTGGTTTTATTAAAAGGGTAAATGATGGAAATGGGGTGGTTATCAGGATTCCAACCAGTGTCTTTTACAAACTGGGTTTTGATCTCGGCCATCCAACCAATCCCCATCATGGTTTTCCTTATAAGAATATATATATATATATATATGGAATTTAATACACATTCTGTGTAAGAAAATATAAAAAGGAGGAACCACGTGTCAATGGTAGGTCGGGAGGATTCAAACCGGTGACGGCTCGGATAAACTCCAGGGACATAGCCATCGACAACGGCATCATCCCTATTTATTAAGTAATTTAATTTATATATTTATAATATTAATATTAAAAACTAAAAATAAATGTGTACACCATGTATATAAGTGGGACACGGTGTCTAACCTCTTGGTTGCCTCGTAGGAATCTCCTTTCTTTTAGGTCATTGACTCAACCGACATACCTTTACTTACCTAAGAGTGGTGGTGGAGATTAATCCCATTGTATCTTCTATGTGATGGTAAATATTCAGTCGTTGTTCGTTCAGCTTGAACGGTTGACCAACCTCTTTAGCAATTTCCACCGCTCTGTGGGGGAATACTCGTACGACATGGAACGGTCCCGACCACCTTGACATGAGTTTTCCTGGGAATAGGTGAAGATGAATGTTGAAGAGGAGTACCTGATCACCAAGTTGAAATGTTTTTCGAGAAATAATCTGGTCTTGGATGTATTTTTTCCTCTCCTTGTACAATTTAGCGTTCTCATATGCCACCATTCTGATTTCATTAAGTTCCGATAGTTGCAACTTTCACCTCTCTACAGCAGCCTTCATATCAAAATTTAGGACCTTGACGACCTAATATGATTTGTGTTCCAGTTCCACTGGTAGATGGAATGGTTTTCTATATACGATTCCAAATGGTGACATCCCCAGTGGTGTCTTAAGGGTGGTGTGATAGGCCCACAAAGCATCGTCAAGATTTTTGGGCCAGTCGTTCTGTGAGGTATTCACTGTTTTCTCTAAAATTTGTTTGAGCTCACTGTTGGAGAGCTCCACCTTTCTACTTGATTGGGTATGTTATGGTGTATCCATGTGATGATTTACCCTATATTTAGACAGCACTCCATTCATTAATGTGTTGTCAAAGTGAACCCCCTGTCGATGATCAGCGTCGGAGGAATGTCGAACCTACTGAAAATGTGCTTCTTTAGAAATTTCACGACTAACATAGTTGTGTCATGTTCTGTAGAAGTGGATTCCACCCATTTGGAGATGTAATCAATGAATAAGAGGATGTAGGTATTCCTGAAAGAAGGGGAAATGTTCCCATGAATTCAATGTCCCAGATGTCAAAGATCTCGACCTCCAGGATGGGGTGCTGGGGCATCTCGGCTCTACATCCCATATTACCTGTATGTTGGCATGGATCACAATGGTAAAAGAAGGCTTGGGAATCTTTATGAATGGTGGGACAGAAAAACCCAAATTGCAGAATCTTAGCTATGGTATGATCCGGCCCATGATGTCCTCCAACGGGTGATGCATGACAAAATTCCAGGACCCCTTGAACCTCTGTCTCTGGGATGCATCGTCGGATCACCCCATATCCACAAAATCGAAAAAGGGGTGGGTCTTCCCAGAAGTATCTCTTAACATCATAGGTGAATATTTTCTTCTTCTAGAAGGAGAGGTCAGGGTGGATGGCACCTATAACTAAATAGTTAGAAATATCAGCATACCAGGCCCTAGGGGAATCGATAATTGAAAATAGATGCACATCAATACAATACTCCCTTATCTATTGATCCTCTTCCTTCTCCAAGTGTGGCAGCTACAAATGGGATAGATTCCCAGAAACCATATTCTCACTCCCCTTTATATCTTGGATCTCTAAATAAAATTCTTGTAAGAGGAGGACTCATCAGATCAATCGAGGCTTTGCATCCTTCTTGTTTAACAGGTACTTAAGTGCTGCATGGTCAGTATAAACAATAACTTTAGATAGCACAAGGTAAGAACGAATCCTTTAAATAGAGAATAACACTACCATCATCTCTTTCTCTATAGTAGTGTAGTTTAGTCGGGCCTCATTGAGTGTCCTGCTGACATAGTAGATGGGTCAGAAGATTCGGTCCAGCTACTGACCCAGGACAACTCCCACCGCATAGTTGCTGGCATCGCACATTACATTAAATTGTGCCTCCCAATTTAGAGAAGTAATCATTGGATCTTAGAACAAGCACTACTTTAGATGCTCAAAAGATATGGTACATTCCCCCATTGAATTCGAAAATAGCATCCTTAGTCAGAAGGTTGGTTAGGGTTGGGCTATCTTCAAGAAATCTCGGACAAACCGCCTGTAAAAACCCGCACGTACTAGGAAGCTGCAGATGGATCTAATAGAAGTTAGAATGGGAAGTCATGAAATGACTTATATTTTCAATGGATCCACCTCTATACGCTCACCTGAAATTTTGTGGCCAAGAACTATTCCACTTTTCACCATAAAATGACACTTTTCCCAGTTCAAAACTAGGTTAGTGTTTTATCATCGCTCCAGTACTAGCTCTAGGTGATGCAAAAAAGTGGTAAATTACTTTCTATAAATGTTAAAATAATCCATGAAGACCTCCAGGATTTTTTCCGCCATGTCGTGAAAAATATCCAGCATGCATCGCTGGAATGTGGTGGGAGCGTTGCACATACCGAAAGACATCATGCGGTAGAAAAATGTACCGTATGGGAAAGTGATGGTGCTCTTATCCTGATCCTATGGGGAAATGGAGATCTGATTATAGCCTGAGTATCCATTGAGGAAGTAGTAATATTCATGCCATGATAGTCTTTCTAGAATCTGATCCATGAAGGGTAGGGGAAAATGATCCTTCCTTGTGGCATCGTTTACCTTCTTGTAATCGACACAGACTCTCCATCCCGTGACTGTGTGAGTGGGGATGAGCTCATTCTTGTCGTTAGATACCACAGTGATACCTCCCTTATTATGGACCACTTCCAAGTTACTCACCCAAAATCTATCTGATATTGGATAAATGATGCCTGCATCTAACAGCGTGATAACCTCTTTCTTTATGACTTCCTTCATGGGAGGGTTCAGACGCCGCTGGGGTTGTCCATATGGCTTTGCTCCTTCTATAAGTAGCACCTTATGGGTGAAAATGGTTGGGATGATACCCTTCAAATCTGCAATATTCCGTCCAATTTATTTCTTTCTCTGCTTCAAAACATGTAGGAGTGCATCCTCCTGCTCCTGTGATAGTGATTCACTAATTATAATGGGAAAAGTGTGATGATCAACCAAATACCCGTACTTTAAGGAAGGTGGGAGAGGCTTTAGCACTAGTTCAGGTTCCTTGAGAACTAAAGGTACCAATGCTTGTACTTCTTCCCTCTCTTTGATTTCAGGAATGATATCTTGTTGTCAGTAGTGGCTGCCCTGGCCTTCAATGAATTTCAGGTCCTCTGGCTCTTCATCAGTGGACATGTCTAGAAAAATCATATCACTTTAAATGGAAGAACATACCAGATAATCTTCTTGTCTTCTTAGTTTTTCATCAATGTTAGTCACAATGTAGCAGCCCTCATGTTCGGGTAACGATGCTTGTTTGACAGCCTTTAAAACATTGTAGGAGACTCTTTCATCCCCAACTTGAAAAATCAACTCCCCCTGGGGCATGTGGATCAAGACATTCCCTGTGGATATGAAAGGTCTACCCAATATAAAAGGTTCCCCTTGATCCTCCACCATGTCTAGGATAATAAAATATGTAGGGAAGAACAATCTTCCCACATTCACCAACACATCCTCCAGTAGCCCCTTTTCATATTTAATGGATCTGTCAGCAAGTTGAAGGGCGACTCAGGTAGGCTTCAGATCGTGGAGTCCGAGCTTTTGGAAAACTCTGAATGGCATGAGGTTGACATTGGCCCCTAAGTCGTACAAGGATTTTCCAAATTCAAAGGGTCAAATTTTACCTGGAATAGTAAAGCTACCTGGATCCTAGAGCTTGGGAGGAAGGGGATATTGTACAACTGCAGAGCACTCCTTTGTCACTTCTATCATGCCCAAGTCCTCCATCATCCTTTTATTCAAGAGGATTTCCTTCATGAATTTGGATTATGTGGGAATTTGTGTTAGAGCCTCTTCAAATGGGATATTGATGTGTATTTTTCTGAATACTTACATAAACTTTTCAAACTGGTGATCTAGATTCCTGTGCTTCATCCTCTCTAGAAAAGGTAATGCAGGCTAGAATGGTTTGACGACCTCCTTTCCTTTTCCTGGTTGAGCCTCTGGTGATGGATTTTCAGATGAATATGGGTCTGAAACTATACCTTTTTTCAATAAGGAGTATAGGTGAAGTTGAATGTGCCGGTTCCTTCTGGTGTACATTCTTTCCTCTTTGTAAAGTGATGGAATAAGCCTCCTCCCTTGGGTTCTTCTCGATGTTGTCGGGTAGTGTACCAGGTTGTCTCTTTGAGAGCTGGTTTGCTAACTAGCCAATTTGGTTCTCGAGGATTCTAATAGAAGCCTCTTGGTTCTTAAATCTGGTTTTAGTGGTAGATATGAATCTATTCATAAGATCCTCTAACCTTGAGGTATTCTCATACTGAGGTGGTTGTGCAGTTGGTGGAGGTGGTTGCTGCCATGGCTGCTGCGGGAGAGGGTTTAGATACACTTGCTGATGGTAGGTACCCTGCTGGTTCTGTTTTTGCCTTGGGTATGGGTTATGATATTGTGGCTGACTGTAGCCAGGCAGTTACTGGGGCGGATGATTCTGCTGCTGTTGGCCCCAGTCTGTATTATGGTATTCGCACCATGTCGGGTTCTGGTATTGTTGATACTGATTTGACCCTCTATTTTGAGCAACATAGCTCACCTCTCGTGTCGAAGGGTCGACTGAAGGTCCCTAGAATACTCCTAGGATGTGGTTGTTACCACATTCACCGCATGCTGGATGGTTCTCTACATGGACTTGAGATGCACCCTTGAGATTCAGTGCGTCAATCTTTTCGGATACTGCATCCAACTGGGAAGCAAGCATGGTAGTAGAATCAATACTATTCATACCTCATTTTTGGGTCCCCCACTCAGAATTCCACTGGAAGCTGTTGGAAGAAATATCTTCCAATAGTCCGAAAAGTCGTTCAGGGGACTTTCTCATTACTGTACCTCCAGCAGATGCATCCACCACAAACTTTTTATTCATTGTTATTCCTCTGTAAAAGGTTTAGACATTCATCTAGGTTGGAATTATGTGGTTTGGTCATTTATGTAACATCTCCTTTAAACGTTCCCATGATTCGTACAATGAATCTGAGTCATACTGCTAGAAGTTGTGGATCTCATTTTGCAAGGTTACCATCTTCAAATGTGGAAAATATTTAGATTGAAATGCCTGGGCTAGCTCCTCCTAGGTGAGGATAGATCTTTGTAGAAACCATTTGATCTAGTCTTTTTCCATGTCCCTTTGAGAGAAGGGGAAGATGCGTAGATGAATGGAATCCTCAGACACACCATGGTAACAGAATGTATTGAAGATCTCCAGAAAAATGGAGAGATGGGTGTTTGGGTCTTTACTGGGCAGGCCAATGAATTGAATGGTGTTCTGGATCAGCTGCATAATAGCAGGCTTGATCTCAAAGTGTTGGGCCTGTACTGGAGGAGGAACAATGCATGTGTCAGGTTCGTGGATCGATGGCAGGCCATACTCCATAAGAGTATGTCGCGGAGGTGGCTGCAGAGGGGGTGGATGTTGCATGTATTGCTGCTCCTGAGGGAAAAAATATGGCCTTTGGATGATCTTTTGTGGTTATTGATGTTGGATGTACTCCAGAGTAGGTTATTGTGGTGGCCTTTGGTAGTTCCTTGGTAGGAATTCCATGAAGAATCCAGGTGCCTACTCCGGTATACCAGCAGCGGGAGGCTGCAGGTCCTAGTATGGGTGTTCATCTACAACATCAATGGCCAGTTCTCCCTCCTCCTTGTTCACCATTGTTAATGGATTGTGGTTGTGCATTTCCACCAGTGCACGTCAATGATGATACAAAGTCCATTCGATTTCTGGGTCAAGAGGAAAAATATTCGATGACTCGGCGCTCCTGGACCACGTGAGGCGTTGGTTCATAAACCTGTGATCAGGCACAAACACAAAACAAAACCCAGATGTAAAAGAAAAAGCAAAAGATAAATGGAAATGGGATTAGGAAAGAAATTTTTGGTAATTTTTGATTTTTAATTTTCACTAAAATTTGATACAAATTTAATTGAAACAAGAATAAAATTATTGTAGTTCCCTAGCAAGGTCGCCAAAAATTGGACGGTCATTTCACCGAATGTATGTTTTCGGTGTCCCAAATTATATTTACCCTAAAAAGTATAGCACTAGTAAGGGTTCGATCTATATGGAACTATGAGGTTATTTTATATTTTCATAATTTAGCTTCTATTTTTGTTTTTAGTGAAGTATGATGAATTTAGAATCAATTTTGGGTGTTTGTTTGGGAATAAAAAGAACAATTGGTTTTTAAGCTTCTTTTAAAAAATTAATTACTAAAATGAAAGCAAAGATGGAATAATTGGTTTTGATGCAAATAAAGAGAGAAATGTGTTGGGGATATTGATTTGTGATAAGTTGATTATTAAATCAAGTTTCTTATGATAGTTTGTTGTTCATGATAACCCAACTCTCTGGGTTTAATTTTTAATAAATTTTCCTTGATCCATTAAACATTAAATTTATAATTGAAGAGACTAACTCCTTGGTCTGGTAGTTAGTATTTAACAGATCATTATTTGGCTTAGTCCATTTTGAGCTGATGGTTACTTCCAATGGTCATGGCGTTGTTCGTTATTATTCTTCTTTGTAATCCCTGAAAATTCTTTCCTTGGTCTAGTAAAGAATTTACAGTGATATTATGAAGTGATTTAAGAAGAATAAGAAGAGATTATTAAAACAAACACTTTTAGAGAAACATAATTCAAATTAAAACTCATCAGATGCCACAACCCCAACACACTGGGTGTTCACTTACACATATAAAAAATGATAAACACAAAACTATTGATACCGGATGAAATCATGCTTGGAACATTGAAAACGGAATGATTCTTTGGTAGATGGAATAATGGTGGTACGATGGCAGAGTATCTTTCCTTCGGAGCCTCTTCCCTTTCTCCACAAAATACTACACACACACCACACACTTGGTCTGGAGGACAAGGCCTATTTTAATAGAAAAAATAAGTACGCGGCATGTATCAAAAGTTCACGCCGAGTACTTTCATGAATGAGTTTTTGGCTGTGTTTTCTTGGACGGTAGGCAGCCTAACATGCCGTCTTTGACTTGGAACACGGCATCACCAGGTAGGTGAATGTAAACGGCATGTATCCCTGCTTTACATGGTGTGTAGAACTAAAATTTCTCCACCAACCCCATCAATAAATGTGGACATGACATGTTGAAATGGCACACAACGTGTCCCCTTCAACCAGCCACATGGGTGGGTAGGCTCTTCTCGGCCACCAACATCTTCTAGAATATATTTCATGGTGTGTAGATATGTTTACACAGTGTGTACCGCCTTCTGGTTACTTGGGCATGTATTTGTCCTGGTCAACCCATGTCTGAACTGGAATGTACACGGCATGTATATAAGTACACGTTGTGTAGTTGTAAATTTTTGCTCTGTTCTTCTCCGCTTTGTGTATTTGCCTCGAAATATCATAGAAATAAATGAGATCAGGCAAATCAATATATTTTTTCTCTAAGCAGTAGGTAATTACTGAAAACTTGTTCTTATTTTTCAATAGAATATATGAAAATGTATACACAAATTGGGTTTGTCATTATTCATCATTAAGAATATGGATGAAGAATATCGAATACATATAGATGGATTCATTAATGAGACCACAATTTTCTTGGTTCATTAATGAGACTCCCCTTTTTAAAGATAAAATTAATCAATGAATTATTTTTTCAGGGTAATCGGTCTCGTATCAAGAATTGGACTATATTTGTAAACATATATTAAATATATAAGAGTGTCCTAGAGTAGAAAAAAATTCCCCAAAGAATGGTGCGATTAGCTTGACCTCTAATCCTCTCGACCAATGGAAGTACCCAAGTGTCGCAGGGCCTGAAAACCCAGATAATAATCGGCCTTCGGAAAGTAGGTCTGTACCCAGCTGTAGATGGGGGAACCATTTGATGTTTCTGGGAAAAGTTATTCTGGTAGCCTAAAAAATGAAACCCATTTAATGCCTCAAAATCTCGACAAAATAGAAATGATAGACCCAACATGAATCTCTATAATGACAAGATGATTGGTTATTATCCATTGGAGCATTTCATTTCTCCCTATATGCAACATAAATGATAAAAAACATGAATTTTTTCAATAAAAGAACAATTGGGTTATAATGTGACAGACCACATTGTTTTGAATACCCTAGCCAAAAAAATCAATAAGACCAAAACAATCTTAATAATTCTCCACTATAACCATTGTTCTCATAAGTCCATCCTCATTTTGAAAATTCTAAATGAGTTAACTCACCAAATTGTGAATAAAAAAATTAGTTAACCATGAATATCTGATTGAGCATATTATGGCTAAAAGTTTTCACTATCTGGTAACCTTGTTCTTGTTCATCATCATAACTTAATATACTACTTTCAGTAGACTTATTTTAAGAAATGTATTCATCATCTAGAATTTTCGTAGGTAAATCATCCGCAACTGCAACCTGTGTATGTTGCAAAATGACTTCACTTTCTCAACAACTCTGATGATAGGTGGTGAGTATGATGGTCAGAGAGTACCACCGACATTATAGATTCCCATCCATGGACATTTCTCATGATGTTCTCCAAGAACGATGACTGGTGAGTCTACATCGCTTAAGAAAGGCTTCTTAAAGACTAGTATACCTTATTGTTATGACCAATAGCTTCAGGATCTTATCCCTTGAGAGTGAAAACTGCCACCTTCAATATCTGATGATGGAGGACTTTAAGAAAAAATATTGCTCTCTTTTGGTTTAGGTGCCACCATAGAGGGAACCTATCAATCGCCACCACTAACATCGTTCTGCTGGTACCCATTAGTCACATGTTGAGGGAACCATCTGACACACAATTGTGTCTTATAACCTTTTACAGTCTATATGGAAGACACATTAGAGAAGGAAGGTGTTGGATATCCAGAAGAGGGTCATATTCCCACTCTTATAGATGGTTCTTGCTGGAAAAATCAGGAAGGAACCAACAAGAATGTTCATATACCTACTTGTTTAGAACAATCCTGTGGGTATATTCCCATATCAGGCATGGGAGACACTCATAATCCAACCCCCATGAATGAATAACATTGGTATATTCTGATGGAACATGGAGGACATATGTGGGTTCATATCCTAGATTTAATCAAATTCATCATCTAGTTTATCATGTGTCATGAACCGTCCCCCGGGGCCCGTGTCTTGACTACCCTAAGACTGCCTTCCATAGGCCAAGGGCTGGTGACTAGCACCGGAAAGGCGTCTTTATAATACATGAAGGCATTTCCTTTAAACCTGTACAAACACATAGAGTAGAACACAACAAAAATTAATACAATGTAAACTGCTGTAGTAAAAGTGTGGTGAAAGTTAAGGGTTTGGAATACAATCCATATACAACTAAAAAGTACAATACAACTGGAAAAGGGAAAAAATATCCTGGGTCATCCTCTGAGGATTCTACCTAAAGGGTAGGTACAGATTGCCTCTTCAGCACTCCATTTTTTCCTGTCTCCTCTGCATACTGCCTGGTCCTGGATCCCTCAAACCTCATCCCAGTTGCTCATCATCTGAAAAAGAAACAATAAGGTATAGGCGAAGCCTATGCAGGGGTGAGTATAAAAATACCTAGTAGGGAACCCAAGACCCATGAAGGTCTCTCAAAATTCCATAGTGGAAAACCACAAAGAATAATCTCAACCACAAAGCAAAAAGCAATAGACACATCTCAGAAAAAGTCTCAACTCAAACAAGGTTTTTAGTGAAGTATAGAAGTACAGATGATTAGTCGTGAAGCTGAATCAACTTATTCTATCAACAGCCACTACTTCTGACCATAATGAGTTTTACCCACATAGTATCAATATGTACTGACTCCTATAATGACAATAGAGGATATGACCCATATAGAATCGGTATGTGCTGACCCACACAAGGTCGCTAAGCGCTGACCCACATAAGATCTGAACCACACAGGATCGGTATCATCATCAGACACAGTCGTTAAACACCTTGAATTCTAGGGAAATACTCCTTTATCGAGTACAGTGGTCCTTCCATATTACACAAAGCCACTTCCCACTAACCTTGAACTTCTTAGGTACCCCTCCCCATCGCATACCATGGGTCTTCTGGGTCACACAGATCCTCTCCCCACCATGGCCTAGTGAGGTACTCCTCCTATCAAGTACCATTTTCCTGCCAGGTCACACAAAGACACTCCCCACCATGGGTCTACAGGGTCACGTAGAGTGGTTTCCCACTGGATCGTCAAGTCACACAGAGTCGAAACTCAGCAGTCTTCAGGTCTCATCGAGTCGTAGGGTTCCACACATAGCATGCTTGGTAGAAACACTCCTCAAACCATTATTCACATCTCGATTTCCACCATAGAACGTTCCAAAACATCCTTCTTGTTGAGAGGGTCACAATTATGCAGACAACTCGTCAAATGGACATCAAGTTCTCAAGATATGGCCCTTTAGGTGATTCTGGACCTAGTTGTGATAGGGTCCGGTCTGACCTAGTCAGACTATCCCGGCTTGACCCGATCTGGGCTGACATTTGGCAGACTAAGACTATAGGGTCGTGGTGTGTCCCGGTCCCCAAGGGGGTGGTCTGTATGGGGGGCCCGAAAAGTGAAACCCGTAAGGGCGGCGGCCCGGTAGGGCGGTGGCCCTGTCCGAGGGGGAGCATGGCCTGCTGTGGTGTCCGCCCTGGCCAGTGCGGGGGGGTGTGAACCCCCGGTCTCTGGAATGGCCCAGTGGACATTCAGTTTGCGGTGTGACAGCACCACGTGGGCACCACTTGGTTGCCACAGAACCCACCGGAGGTTCGGGTTTTGCCTCCGTTGCAGCTTTGGCTGTGGCTTCTTGTCCATCGGCGAAGCACTGGTCGTGCTGCCTCCCCGTCTACGGTCGGCTGACAAGCCGACCGCCTCCTCCCTTTGTCATGGATGATGAGTCGCAACCTCTTACTCATAGGTTTCATGTGACAGTTTGTCATTCATCCCTACGTCTGGCCGGTTCCGACCGTTCTGATGATCGCCATGACTTTTTGTCGCGGACTCCATTTGCGGTGTGCGTTAATGCGCTATTCCCAACATGGCCGATCGGTGTCGCTGCACTGGTGGCCTTCCATGAAGGCACAAGGATAGCAAGATAGCAGAGGGTTTGGTCTAGGTTCATGAGGCCTTCTCCATCCATGTTAGCTCATAAACATTAAGGGGTAATTAAAGATTTAATAATCAATTGTATTAAACAAAAAAACCCTTCAAAGATACCCCGCAACAACCTCTCACAAAAGCCATTAATCGTAGATCAACCAGTTAGTTGGTTGGTCCATGTTCTTAGTATTATTCAAGAATGGGTAAGAGAGAAAATCATTTAAAATGTGTAATGAAATAAACCCCTTACCTCTAATTGTTGGAGAAACTCTCATGCATGAAGGTGGGATGATGTTATTCGTTCCTCCAACAGGCTTCCAACGATGTCGCTCACACTTCATCCTCTAGTTCCTGGTTCAATGTCAGTTATCGCCTCCCACTGGGATCAGCTTTGTCCTCTAATGGTCTAGTGTCATGGTGCTCCTTCAACACTTTGTTTCTTGGTGAAGCTGTGCCTATACCTCCCCCCAAAATCTATATATATAGGAGAAGGGGAGGGTAAGTAACGATATGGGGATTAATGGGGGTTCATAAATTAGGAACCTTCTTAATTCCCCAACGACATCATTACATAGTGTTGGTAGGTCAAGCCATTTTTTGTCTTGAAACATTGCTGGCCCCACAAACCTCTAGTATGTTGGAGGAGAAGAAAGAAAAATAAAATAATAAAATTAGATTTTTTCTTTTTTTTTAAAAGGTCACAAAACATAACATTTTCTCCGAACCTACTGTAGTCAAAGTAACATCTCCCTTAAGAGAATCCTGGTGCTGTGGATTCAATGGTGCCCCCAGATTATTAATCAGAGCACCAGTTTAAATGTTAGAAAACGCCACTCACGCATTTACTAAACGTACCTTAAAAAAGTTAAATAAATTAATTAAGTTCACCCCCGACCCACGCCGGTCAAGGTTAGGTTCCACATAAAAAGAAAACACCCCAAAAAACTCAACGGTACTCTCAGATTTCCAATTTGAGTTACCATTTAGATGATATAAGTTTCATAATTAAATAATTTTCATTTAATTATTTTATTTATGGCCAAAAACTAACATTCATTAGTGGCCCGCACCGGACAATTTTAGTATCTACCTAAAGAGGGGATACCCTCACGAGCTCAGTGGTGGTCTCAATTTTTTAATCTGAGTCACTGTTCATGAGTTATAAACAATTGAAAAATAAAATAACTTTATTTAATTATTTTATTTATGGTTTTGCTATTTTTGAGTTTCCCCATTTGTTTCATGCACCGACTAAAATTAATTCATGGCTAGGGTAAACCTGCCATACTGAACACAAAGGAGCCCTCAAAATTCTAATCTGGGAAACCGTTTAAGTGTTATTCCACTTTTTTAGGAAAACTTCTTATGCATGCTAATTAAAGCTTATCAAAACTTCGATAGATCATTCCGGGCACTACGGGCCTCAGAATAACACGCCGCCAGATTTTGCGGTCTCAAAATAATTCCATATGATTAAAAAATTATACGAAATTTCTACGAAATTACATCATGGATATATAAAATATTCAATTTTATATCCTTGCAAAGACTTTTCTAAAATTCCAATGTATTTGAGATGTATATGAATAAATTTATATGTATATTCTAGCACTATTGCAGATGAAGGGACTTGAGTACACTTTTATCCCTACATCCTGAATAGTTAAACACTCTAATCATCATGAACATGTTTCTATACAATAGAATGAATACACTCTTTCTCGTGTCCTCGAGGATTTTTGGCATATTCCAATGAAGGGATAGGCATCAGACCGGGCTCATATTCATGTTACAACTGCGGATCACCAAGTGAAAGTGAAAAATGCCTTTATATAGGGGAATATTCATATCAAGTAAGTCTTCAAGAATATTACAATGGCTTAAGATTATGATCATATCCAAATTCTGATTGGGGCTAATCATGCGAGAATGGCACAATCCTCAGGACAAGCTCACATTCTTGTCACTGAATCTTTCTGGCATATTCTGGAAGATCATGAAAGACATGTGCATATTCCAACTTCTTCTGATGAATGATTATTCTAGCATCATTCCAAGGAAACATAGGGTGCTCATATTACTTCTCCCATTATGGAGTTTCATTGGCATACCCTAACGAGGATGTCATAGTTATACCAGGATCTTATTCTTTAACCAACCAGGGATCACCATGTGAGAGTGGCACATGCCTCGGTGTAGGATCATATTCCTACTTAGAAAGACCATTGGCATATTCCAAAGGCTCAAGATTAGGCTTATATTCTCATCTTGATAGTGGATCTACATGTGAGAATGGCACATGCCTTGGGACATGCTCACATTCCTATAAATAATTAGATAGATCATCAAAATATTCTGGCCTATTATCAATAGAATGTGCATACTCCCACAACACCAGAAAATTATATACATGTTCTGGAATCCATCATATAGTAGGTTCATACCCCCGTACAACCCCAATTGTTAGGTAGGCCTATTCCAACCATGATGCATAATATGGTTCATGTCCCTAATCGTCTCAGAGCTAGTTTCCTTGAGGCTATTCAAGACATATTCTCAATTCCATAAAGACCCTTTGACTCATCTATCGAAGCGGAAGTAGAAGAAATTCATGAACATGCTATTCCTCCTCGTGGTAGTGTGGAGATGGATCATATGGACATTTCTCTTGAAATCTACCTTGGTCAACCTCCCCATAGTGATATCTCTAGTGGACATGGTTGTCCTCCCTTTGTCTATACTCATCTGTATGAAGGGGTGTTAAAAAATCTTACACCTTCGTATATATAGGTGTCTAAATAATCAAGGTAAACTATATATGGTTCCCCATAAACTTCTAGAAGCACCCCACTCCTGTCATTAGGAAACCATTAGATAAATATTCTATGGTCTGACCAGATAGAGGCACATAAGTTTGATGAGGAGGTGGAAAACTTTGACATATAAAGAGATGTATCAGGAAAAACCCACCCCGTCATGTTCTCTCCCCTCGTTTCTGCTCACTATTAGATCCCAGATGAGCTAGAAAAATATTTCATGAATTATCGATGCCAGAATATATGGGAAACTCATCAGCAATTGAAGGATTGGTATCTCCCTTATCCAGCATATGATTTACACCTTCAGACAATTAATATACTCTTTTTTCAGTTATCCCAGCCTGATATATCCATGTTCCATCATCCAAAACCAGAAAAGTACAGTGAAGATCTGCAACACACATTCCTTCATTACACCATAACTCATTAGTAGCTGATCTCTGAAGACACGTCATGAATTCATGTTTGAGGATGGGGAATGTATGGATTGTTAAACTTTTTTCACTCCCTTGTAATAGAAGATCCCATCAGTTTCATCATCCTGAAATTTTATAGACTCTGATAAGATCATTGGACCGTGTGACACTCATCCAAGTTTGTCACTACAATAGAGTCCCCCCACTCTAACAGTTCCAAGACACCATTAACGGAGAGTGAGTTTTCCAACATGACTTCAAAATGGTGCCCTAAAAATAATAGGAATGCATTTTGAACATGGATACTAATGTTTAAATCACCCAAAAAACTTCTCATAAGAAATGTTTCTCTTTAGGGGTCATCCTCACACCCAACTCCTACATGAGATCAACTGTGCCACATCAAACAGACCTCGATGACAGATGTCATATCAGACAACTACGAAAAAACCGAGCCTTTTGGACCAGGGGAATATCTACCATCACCTCTACCCTTCATATCATTAATTATCAAGACGATTTTGGAAACACTTAAAGATACCACAATAGAACCAGTGCATGGTGGAATGAGTAAATTTATATCTCAATCACCATGTCTAGGTTCATCGTCCCTTGTGAATACCCTGTAAACCTCATCAACGATCCTAGAAAATCCCCACCCTACTGGGATATGGGAATTTTTACTAACATGTCTATCCTAGGAGTCATCAAGTTCTCGACTGGAGCCATTGAATCGTCACCCATTGGACCAATAAATGGAAACTATGACCCCAAATCACCCCCACACATATGGATGGGGGATTTTTCATCATTATCACCACCGCAAAGGGTATAAATCTTCTCCATGTTGGGAGGAATCAATCAACGATCAGCATTCCACTAGCTCCTCCCACCACAAGACAACCCCTTCCAGTTGGGGAACGTTAAAAACCATGATAAAAAACTTCCTCAGAGTCATTGTTCATTGACCAAATGGGAGGAACATGTACAGAAGAAAATTAGACACCATCGAGACTGAAAACCAAAATGGACTGACTTGGCCCATGTTTCAAATAATGATCCTAAAGTAGTTATAGAAGAATCATCTAAGTGCATCGAAATAAATGGATCAACCACAGTTTCTCAATATTCCTCAATGAATGTCATCACTATTGAATTGGTAGATATTGATCATTATGCAGCTATAGTAGGTTGTGACATTGAGGAAATAAATATGGAGGACAGTGACTTTGATGCACCGAATGAGGCTGCAGGCACTAAGAACCACTGCCAACTCCAAAACAAGGAATCATAAAATATCAATTTCCCAACTCCACAAAAACATATTGACAATGGAAAGGGTACAACCAAATCCCATTCACCTCTCAGAATAAGCGTGGTTCCATCCCTAGGGGAATGATTCTCGTAATAAGAAAGTGAAATAAAAAATCTCAAATAACTCAATGAGGAGTTATTCGTAAGAAATATTCCCACTGAGTATCATCTTCAGGAAGAGATGAATGTTCTCCCTCCCATGGTCGATATTCTAGAAATAGCAGTATCAAAGCATCAAATTGGTTGTGGATATAAATATCCAGTCCACATAAATTATGATGTAGAAAATGATTGTGACTTACCTCCATTGTGGAAACAACCTCTCCCTCTCCAGTAAAACCTTTATGTCCTCATAAGAATAAAAAATTGTCAGGATATAAAATTGGTTCCACCACATCAGCCCCCAAAAGATCTCTATAGATAGTATAATTCTCATAAAATAGTTCCCGAAAGCTCCTAAATTTCATCAAGTCCCTAGATACTCAAATGGAATCCATGGAAGGGGGGTTTTGTGCCTTTGTAGACTAAGAGGTTTCCATAACCCAAATAGTTGGAAGACACTTTTACCACACCAAATTTCACAATCCCACCTTCTCTACCTCTAATGGTGTGGGAGACCCCGAAAAACATCCCACATAGTTTATTTCCTGATGTGGGCCAACGATGGGTCCTCGGGATCAACATGGGCAACAAATATATGTTGTTTTTTATAGACTATAACAGGGTCGTACTCTTTTTGGTATAGTAGTCTACCTGCAGGATCCGTGTTATGATGGTAAGAACTTCATCACCAATTACATTATAAACTCATTTCTACACCAAGGAATACCATGATCGTCAACCTGGAGAACTTTAAATGATGTGAAAATGAGAGGGTGTCTGAATTCATAACAATCTGGACGGGTTTAACAAAATCACTCAGCACCCCTCTCTAGCAAGAGCTGCTACTACAACTATGTGCTGAAAATACCAGGGATGAGTTGTAGACCCCTGTGATTCAAATGAAATATCTAGGAGGATTCCCTAAATTTTCTGAAATGGACCAACATCTAAAATATGACATCTAGCAAACACAATCTAAAACACAAATCCTTCCCACACCACTGGGATAAAGGCAGTGCGGGCAAAAGTTGCGGCTGTCACTATCAAGCCAGCAGTGGAACCTATCCAAATACCTAGGAAGGAACCAGTACACCTAGTACCTCCTACCGAGTAGAAAAATGCACACAATCTCCGATGGCTAGAATCATAGAGAGATCTAAGTCATTTGGGATTTGATGAATTAATTTATAACGTGTACTCCTTACATAATGAACAAGTCCCCGATAACTTCTTGGTAGGTGTGGATAATAACTTGATCACACCCCAAAAACTGAGAAATCTCAATTATTTCAACCTCATAGATCATCCTAATTACTATCCTCTACATAGACTTCTGGGTCATAATATCCAAAACTTCTTCATCATCAATGTCATCCTTCAAGGCATGATCGATTTTGGGAAAGTTGTGCAAGATAACTCCCTAGAGAATGTGGATTGCATAAACGTGTTCTGAATGGAAGAAGGGGGTGATTGGAAAAAAAGTATCATATAAACATGAATGAAAATTCAATAACTAGATGGCCCGAAGCACAGTTGAATGAGCCCACTCAACTCTGAGAGAATATTTGTGCAAACGTATAATTTCTCCACCACCCAAGAAAGAGATGATAAATGTGTGTCCTGAAGGTTTTTATGACCACCTTATTTAAGAAGTTACAGAGGAGGAATAGTCATATTCTCTTCTAAATAGATCCTTAAATATCAAATATTTATTGACTACAACATCTAATACATGGTCACCACCCCAAAAAATGGAACCATCATTAGAAAAAGAACTCATATATAGTATTTTTAAATATGATACACTTGTGAGACCCCTTCTCCGATTATGATTTTCCCAATATCATAGGTTTTATTCACTTAACTGAGGAAAGAGAGGTCATATACGCAGGAACCGAGGATATAGATGATATCTTTGGCATGGTCGGACCCCATATTCTGGTCATGTACCTATAGAAAATATACATCTAGAAGAGAATCGTGATAAAGTGATCCAACAATCCCAACAAGGGTAGAGAGGTATCTCATAACCCTAAAACTGTAGTCTGCACACTATTTGCATCCATGACTACCTATAAGGGGCTAATCCCAATTATTCTAGACAAAGGGGAAGGCCAGGATGACTTTTTGCACCAGTAAAAGTAACTCCCATAACACCTAAAAATCCCAAGGTCTGTCTACCCAAAATGGCTCAACTCCTCATCCGAACATCCAACAGAAACACCATATCAAGAAGTGAATACCTCTAGAACAATATTATGATGTTATAAAATAGCTGGTGGTAGTTGAAACCTATCTCTTGGTCCAAGATATGTTTCGTCCTTAAAATATATTCATGGAGGAACTTTTTGAAGCCCATAAGATCCCACGGGAGTTTGAGATAGAAGTATTTGTAGATGATGTCTATCAAGTGGAGACCATGGCATCAGAATGAACTATTTGTATCTCATTCACAAATAAATAATATGTGTAGTTGGGGTTTGGCTTAGTGGTAAGCACCCTATAATCCTACATAAAAAATGGGGGTTCAAAACCCATTGGGCGCAGGTTACAGTGGCAGTACTGTAGTAGTGTTGGTACTGTAGATCGGTGTGTACTATAGCGGTGGCCGATCATTGTAGTAAAAACGGTACTGTGCGGGTACTGTTGCATCTGGTTTACTATTCACAGAATGGAAATTGGGCCAAAAAATTGGGCCTATGGTCTATGTAATGGACTATAAGCCCACTGGGCCTTCGAGCTATGTAATGGGTCTCCCTCTACCCATTTGAAAGAGGTATTTGATTTTATTTAATAATAAAATGAGGATTCGGCCCCAACCTTAAAAAAAACAAATCAATAATATGAAGAGAACCCTAAAGGACTCATTAGTACCCTATATGTCTCAATAAATATCAAAAATGTAAACATACACAGGGATCTAATTGATTACGGTTCTAGAATAAATCTTATCCCTATCCAAACCCTATAGAAGTTTGGATACAGAGTAGGGTATTTATTCCCCTATAAGTTAACCATCCATGGGTACGATAAAAATGAGCAAATTATTCTTAGGAAGATAAAGATCTAAGCCTATTTTTGTAATATTACATCATACAATGAGTTTATGGTAATCGATTAAGGAAACACATATAACGTCATACTCAGAAGGCCCTGGCTCCACATCCATCTACTGATACGTTCAACATTCCATAAGTGTCTGAAGTATCCCATTAATAGAAAAATATCAATAATACATGGTGATAGTTCTCCCATATATAATTTTAGGACCACATATACTAAAGAATATTTATCTAAAAAGGGATAAAATTTACTAATGGAATATGATTATGTATAGTTTTCTGCTCCCAATGGATTGGGGACCACCCTTGTGAATCCCTAAAGTATGCTCAATGGTGACTATGTACTCATCATAAACCTATTCTAGGATATAGATATAATCCAATAGGACCAAGACCTTCTTGTCTCCAATTATAGAATCAAAGACAATTATCTGTGGAATATATCTACACTGACATGGTCAAAAGGGGGTGACAATGCCACTTCTCATGGCCTCTCTCACCCTGATAATGATAGTGTTCCCCCATATTGAAATCTTGCTTTGAAAATTTCTCCAATGATTCCAAGATGGATGAAGGTAAGGCTATCCTTAGTAATTCCCCTCCAGCATTGGAGGAATTTGTCTCCACCACCATCGATGAACATAGGTTGATAAATCTAGGAATATAGGAAGACTCGTAGCCTATACTGATTAGTGCCACCATAGCCCTCAAATATGAAGAAATTTATATCGAATTTCTGAGTCAATATCCATATGTGTTCACATATAACTACTCATAAATTCCCAACTGAACCCAAATTTGGCTACGCATATCCTCATTTTACCATATGATCATCGAGACTTCACACAGACATCCAGGAGGACACACCCCTCTCATGCCACCAATATAGAATCATATCTCATAATGTTGATCAAACCCAACATCATCCAAGAAGTGAAATATCCAATATGGCTTTCCGACATCATCCCTATCATGAATAATAATGGTTAGATTATGGTCAAAATTAATTTTAGGGACCTTAATTGGCATTTCACAACGGATGATTTCCCATTTTCGACTACATAACTCTTGATCGATGAATCTTCTTGATTCCATGCCCTTTCTGTCATGGATGGGTACTCGGGTTACAATACGATAATGATGGCCCATAAATATGAAGAATCCACTGCGTTCAGAGTGAATTAGAGGATCTTCTGCAATCAAATCATTACCTTTTGTTTGACAAGTTTTGTCACCAAATATTAATGAACTATGTAACATATCATTAAGTCAATCCTATGAAATATAGTTGAATGTTACATCGATGACCTAGTTGTGAAATATCGATGATGATGTGATTACTTCACAAAACATCAAATAATTTTAAACATATTTTGATAATACTTTTTGAATATGAATCTTCTAAAATTCTTTTTTGGGTAATGTTAGGGAAATTCATTGGCTTTGTATTGAACCACCGCGGAATTGGGGTCGACCATGAGAAGATTATTTCTATCTTAGATATAGAAACACCTAGAAATATTAAATAATTTTGTGGGATCTAAGGAATAATTTTTTAGATTTTGTGGTTCAATTCCAACCTTTCTATAAAAGACATCACCTTCACTAAGCTAATGAATAATGGAATTTTCTACCAATGGGATGATGATTTCAAAAAATCCTCAAAAGCCTCATGTAGTACCTACTTCACCCGTCAGTTATGATTCTTTCGGTGGAAGGTAGGTCACTCATCTTATATGTGGCCCCCATGTAATGATCATTGGGTTCCATCCTTGCACAAAATAATGATACAACAAGTTAGAATATTAAATATTACCTTATCCAAACTATGATAAGTACTGAGAGCAGATACTCTGATGTCGAGAAGAACTTCATCGCACTCAACTTCAAAGTGAAAATACTGAGGCACTACCTATAGCAACACATAGTCAAATTGTTCTCTCATATCGATCCTCTCAATTAAATCCTTGGTTTTCTGAGGATGATTTGGAAATAGACCCAATGGGTGGTTATTCCTCATCAATCTGACATTATGTGTGTGTTAGAGAAGTAAATGTAAGGAACATCCCTTGATGGTTTCCTTGCAGCACATTCTTCCCCAGAAAATACGCTGAAATACACTAAGCTTGAAGATGAAGAGGTCTTTTATTCCCATGAAACTCCCCTAACATGGGAGATGTATTTTGATGGCACCTCATAAAGTCCTATCGTAACAAGGATTCCAAACATTAATTTCAATTAGGTCAGCATGTGGGATGTATTTTTATCTACAAAAAAAATAATTATTTCCCTACACTTTCTCACTATCTAAGGGATGCACAAATAATGGGGAATAGTACCAAGCCCTCATCGTTGGCTTGGAATTATCCCTACAGCTTCAAATAGCCTGCATGAACATCAAAGGGGATTCAAAGTTAGTGATAAAGTAGGTTAATGGAGAATACCACACCAAAAAGGAGGAACTGGACCCTCTCATCGGTTAAGTCATGGGACTAATGGAAGATTTTAATTTTGATCCCACATTGCTTCATGTTCCCTGATCATTTGATTCTTATATCATTGAATTGGCCCATGTGTACACCATCTTGGTTGACCCTAATCATGAAGAAGAAATCATCTGTATTATACATTGGATCATGGTGTCAGAAATCATCACATGTGATATGGAAGAGATAAATCAGGTCAAAACCACCCCATATCATGATGCACTAACAACCACCCCTAGATGGTTGGATCCCATAATCATATTTCTGCCAAATGGGACTCTCCTAATGGATAGAACCAGAACAAAATAGATTCAATGTCATACAATGAACATTTCCATGTGGGATGACCTAAATTAGAAGAAAACCCTATATAAGCATGGATTTGATAGGATCCTCTTCAGATGCATAGCAGAAGAAGATATTTATATCATAATGGAAGAAGTCCATGTGAGATCTTATATAACCCATCAATTTGGGGCCAGGATCTCCCACTATATCAGGAGGTTTGGATATTAATAGAAAATCATGATACTAGACAGTGTGGAATTCACCAAGAAATGTCATGCATTCCAAATACATGGATATTTCATCCATAAACCTCCATAATTTATATATATATATATATATATATAAATATAACATTCCATTTTCTATTTGGGGGATGGATTTCATGGGGCCATATCCCCTAGCCACATCTTAGTAGTTCATGTACATACTTACTACTACTGACTTATTTTCCAAATAGGATAAGGTATTACCGCTCAAAAAATTTAGAAACAAGAATATCATCATCAACATAAATTATCATATCATCACCAAGTTTAGTGTCCTTCACATAATATTGACATAATACAACACCAAATTTTGTTCCGTGGATTTTAAGAAGTTGTACAAGGAGTCCAATATTGAGTCCAATAAATCATACCACTATCATGCTGCAAAAAATGGATAGATAGAGGCCTTCAATAAGTATCTATCAAATATACATCAAATGATGGTGTACAGTGACGAATATTCTTGTATAGAGAAACTCCTCCATGATTTATAGTCTTACTATACTACCATGTATACCACTGCACAAGGAACGCCACACTCAAAGGTGTGTGGGACCAAGGTAGTGTTTCTCATGGAGATCCAACTGCCCTTGCTCTAAGTATCTATCTATTAGAAACACTCATATGATGATAAATCCCAAATGTGATGATATTAATTTAAAGTTATTTATGGGAATAGGTTGTTCACATTTTACAACCTTGTGGTCCACCAGAATTAGATTGTGTGAGCCTTAAATAAAAGGTTTCAACTCTGTTCATTCCCCTAAGGGGAATCAATGTCGGTCCTCTGAATTGAAATGATACTAAAGCCCTGCATATTGTCATCTATTGACTGCTCAAGGTTCTCGTGTTCTTTTAATGTGTATAATATCACTCGGGGCAAATCCTCAACAAAAATACTTTTTAATAGTCGATTGTTTTTAGTTGATTGTTTTTTGATTGGGGGGTTTGATTTCATAGCATAAATAAAGTGATTGATGGTTAATATTTGATTTAGAAATTTAATAATGATTTAGGTGAGTTAATAATTTGGGATTTTATCTTTTGAAATCATTGAGATCTTCTTTATATTGCATTAAATTAACACACACTTCAAAAGATGACTTTGATCATAATTCCGAAGTGTTCAAGCTTTAATAAAAGCCTTAACATAACTTAGGGTTCTAATATTAATAATATACTATTTATGGTAGTGTATATATGGTTCTAATAATCCATGAAAACTATAATTTAAACAAAACAAGTCATTAGACCCTAACATGTTATGTCCTACATACATAATGTAAATTTGAAAAATATTAATTGAGCAAATTCTCTCAATCACTTAACATCCCAAAAATTTGACTCACCCCTATGAAAGATTTACTCAAAAATTAAGATTATTAATAATCTTGTTTAATATATTTATGATGAATAATTAATAAGAGAATAAAAAGGCATGGATAAGAACAGAGTATTTCACTAAACACACACAAAAACGGTAAAGTTAATGGTAAATAAAGAATTCAGATTGATTGATAAAGAGAATGATGGAAGGGGTTTAAACATTATTTAAACTATTTTAAGTCCATTAATATTTAAGAACATAGGGTGTATTATTATAAGAGAATATGAATAAGAAACATGCATTAAAATTGAAATGAAATTGTAAACAGCATATACGATTACAAATAAAAAGAAAACAAAAAAACATGAAATCAAGGAGAGAAGGAAGGGTATCTCAAATGAAAACTTGAGTATGGAAGGTCCTACAAAGACTTTATAAATTCTTTGGTCCTACAAATTTATTCTTTTCTCTTCTGAAATTCCAACCCCATGCAATGAAAATAGGGGGTTGTATTTATTTCTCATGTAGGTGGACTATTTGCATTTCAAATATGACCATTAGCTTTAATATCCAATGTGGTAAATTAGACAGCCTAATCTGGAGAAATATTCTTCTTAGAATGTTTAGATATTAATTTTTCTAGTATACTCTAAAATTTTGTGGCATTTGGACTTATGGATCCAAAGTTATGGTGGTTTTAAAAAACAATGTTAAATTGTCCATTTCTATCCATTCTTTTTCTATGGCCAAAATATGGATGAGTTTTTAAATAGGAATATGAATTTAAACAGAAAAACATTATTAAAAAAAGTTTTTTACCTAAATATCCTCTTTAAAACTGAAAATGTTCATCTTGAATGGATGCCTCTATCAAGAGAAATGTCAATATTGGTGTTCTTATTTCGTTTCATGGATTGAATGGTGGGCTATACTTTATTAAATCATTTGGTCCCCTTTTTGTGGAGTTGGGCCAAGAAAGTTTTACCCAATATTAATGGTATTTTACACTGAAAATTAGTTGAGAATAAAACAATTTGGACTTCCAAATTGAGCCCAGTAATTCAATCTTCATGGATGGTCCATTTTCTTCACCGATTCGGCAGGCCTTCTTGTGTGGTCCATCTGACCCTTAAAATGGAGAAATTTGATAATGATTCACTATAATGATATATTTTAAAATGAATAATTAATACAAAAAAATCCAGAACCAAGTAGTTTGGATAACCAGGGTGAGAGGTATAATTAAAATAGTAAACTGACATAATTGGACTACATTAAATATTGCTCAAAATTTATATTTAGTATTAAAACATGAGTATCTCATAGTAATTATGCACTTTTACCTAAAATTTAATAATTTTTTTTTACAAAAAGTTACTAATAAATTAATAACATCAACTCCCCCACAATTATTCTTATGCATGTCCTCATGTGCACTAAATATAAAAACCTAACAAAATTATTCTCACTCACAAACAAATATTAAAATCTTGTTTTCCACAATCTAGAGAGGTTTAGACCATTCCACTCTCCCATATTTCACTCCACCAAATATTTTTATAGAAAAATATTCCAAAAAATTAATTTTCATGATCAAATTTAAAAATAGAATATGGGGGCACTCAAAACATACTCCTCTTAAGATGATAAAATTTATTTATGGAGGTTAACTCATTCACCAACCAAAGGTGAAAATATTAGAGATTGAAAGATATCTCAGATTCCGTTACCTTTCTTCAAGTACACAATAATAAATAGGTGTTTTTCAGGGGGGGTTGTGTCTATGGGATGGTAGGGATTTAATTTCCAAGGGAGAGATGAATTGGGTTAAAACATCAGCACGGATAAAACAATGCACATTTTTTTAAATTTAAACATGGAATGAAATTGGAACACATATTTACAAAGGCATTATTATTTTAATGAAGTCACAAAGGAGGAATAAAATTTAAATGTGATGAGAAGAAGAAATATTTAAAAAATAATAAACTTATCCCAATGATATAACAATGTATAATACATGTGTTCTGTTTTTTTTTGGAATTTATTAAAAAATTGAACTTGAAACAAATATCACAATCATATCCCAACCCATGATTGATCTCCTCATGACACTAATTATAATAGTTATAACAAGATAAAAGGTTGAAGAAGAGTTATTTTTTACTCGCCCAAGACACAACCCTTTTTTGTTCTTTTTTTATCCTTTGTTTTGAACACTTTTAAAAAACGTTTTCAAAATTACATAAATAAAAGTACATTCCCCAAACTCACTAAATAAAAACCTCTCCCCCACACTAAAATGTATTCATTCCATCAATCATATGAAAAATGTTTAAAATAAATAAAAGGTCTCCCAAAAATGAAATTTGTTTCCCCCACACTTAATTTCAATAAATTATGGATTGTAAATCAATTTAGATGTTGGGTGGGATAATATATTGGGATTGTAATGTGGCTATCAAAGAAAAGGTTTTTGTAGGATCTATTAGGATTTCAAAAGAATGATTAATGTAAGGGTAATGGGAGGATATTGGTATATAGTGATTCTCATGAGGTTTAGAAAAATACACTATAATATTAATTCAAACCAAAGTAGAAAATTTAGCTCAAAGGTTTGAAAACTGATGACTCATAATTGAGAGTGAAAAAACACATGTTAAAAATATCATCATAGGTGGCCTTGGCATGAAATACATTTTTATTCCTCGTGGTTGTGAAAATTAATTTTCTAAAAAGAAAAATGAGCATTCAAATTTTTTTGGTTTTGACATAAGATTATTTATTGAAAATTATGATTAAAATATAAACTTTTTGAGATTAAAATATCTCATTTGACTCCCAAAATAGTTGGACAGAATTTTAATATTGGATGGTGAGTAAGTATAACTCTTTTTGTGAGTTTTTTCTTGATTTTTTTTTTGATTTTTTTAGTTTTTTAGGGTGTTTAAAATACACACCCACACAAAAGAGAAAGAGAGAATGAAAAAAAAATCATGATGAATGTGGTAAAAAATGAAAAATAGAGGAATAAGAAGAAAAAGGAGAGAGATAAAGAGGAGGTAGAGAGAAAGAGGGAGTTAAAGGAAAGATGTGACCCTAGTTTGTATTTGGTGGGTCGATATTTCCATCCTACGGTGGGTCAATTGAAGTTGAGGAGGTTTCTGAGATGTGTTTCCTCTCATGGTGATGCTTTAATAGATGTCTGTTAACTACGGATGTCATTTTGGTAGATGGACCATGGATTTACACTGCACCAAATGGGGAAATGAGAAACAATTAAAGGACCTTCCCAATGAGAATTAATCTTACTTGGGTGACACCGAAATCAAGAGTTGAAGAGCAATAAATTTACACCATCCTAGAATAACTTTCATAGTATGTGTTTTTCATGGATTACCTTATCCTTTTCTTTGTACAGATTGGAATTATTATAGGAATCAAGTCTATACTCCTCCAATTTAGTTATCTACCACAATATTTCATCACCATATTTTTCACAATAAAAATTTCAGGATTTCATAGCCCAAAATTTATTATGTACGATTTGATCTGGAAAATGACATTATTAACCAAAAACTATCCTAAAAGGAGACATCGTAATAGGTGTTTCATAGGTCGTTCAATAATCTCAAAGATCTTCACAAAGTCTCTTAGGCCATTCTTCTTTGGTGGGCTTAACAATTCTCCCAAGAACAATTTTTACTTCTATATTAGAAAGTTCATTCATTCCATGTTTTTGGTGGTGATATGCAGTTGAAGTTTTATATACAAAACCATTATTATTCAAAAAATATTCAATGTTTCTATTACAAAAATGGGATCCTAAGTCACTAATCCAAGCATGAGGAGTTCCATATGGGTGGAAGATGTGTGTTTTTATGAACTCACTAACAGTACGTGAATCATCCTTTCTAGTGGATTTGGCCTCTACCCACCTAGAAACATGATTGACCTCAAGAATAATGTATGAGAATCCATTTGAATGGGGAATTGATCCCATGAAATTTTTGCCTCAAAAACTGAAAATCTCAAAGAAAAATAAAGTCGTTTGGGGCATTTCATTTCTTTTCAAAATTGTTCCAATATTTTGGAAAGTGGGGCATGATTTTCAGAACTCTTGTGAGACCTTGAAGAGTGAAGTCCAGAAGAATCCGAAGTCTAAGACCATTCGATAAGTCCTTTATGGTTCAAAGTGGCCACCTCCAGGAATTGAGTGAAAAAATTTCAAGATGGCGGAATTCTCATCTTCATCGACACATATCCAAATTACCAGGTCATCCCAGGTTTTCCAAAGTTTATTATCTTACGAAAACTATTATTTTGAATCACTTTTCTGCTTCAGTTTTTATTATTTTGAAAACTATTTAGGAAAAATACCAGAAACCAAGTAGTTTGCAATTGGGGAATAATATGGTTTCTTTGGTGTGATAGGTGAGAGGTTATCAGTTTGAAATGCAGCATCAAATTTTTTTTAGAATGAGAAGAACTTGAGATTCTACTGAGGTGATCAGAAACTGGGGTTTCTCTTCCTGGTCTATCGTTGATTTCTAGGTAAAAATCTTGGATCATTAAGATCCATCTTATTTTCCTCAGTTTGGAATCACATTTCTTGAGTAATAACATTATATAAAAATGGTTTGTTAAGATAATGATTTTGACACCTAATAGATATGGTGGGAATTTATCTATGGATAAAAAACCCTAATAAAATATCCTTCTTAGTCACAGTGTAGTGAGATTGAGTTTCATCCAATGTTTTTAGGCATAATAGATGACATGAGGGATGTTTTCTCTTCTTTGACCAAGAACAGCCCCAACGGCTCTATCAGAAGCATCACACATCAACTGAAAGGGTAAGGACCAATCTGGGGGCTTGATTATCGAGGGATATGTAAGATATGTTTTGAGTTCAATGAAGGCTCTCTTTAAAACCTCATTGAAATGTAATGTGACAAAATTTTTGAGCAACCAAGTGAGTGGGAGGGAAATACTATTAAAATTACGGATGAATTTCCGATAGAAACCAACATGACTGGGAAATGAATAGATGTCTCGAATAGAGGTGGGTTTAAGAAGTGATTGTATCACTTTAATTTTGGTTTGATCAACATCAATACCATATTTTGAAACTATTTTCCCTAGAACAATTCCATTCTCAATCATTATGGGAAATTTTTTAAAATTTTACACAAGGTTAGTCGTGATATACTTTTGAAGGACTAGAGAGAGTGAATTAAATAAAGACTCAAATGAATCACCATAAATGATAAAGTCATCCATGAAGACTTCCATAAAATGTTCAGTTAATTCAGAAAATATTGTCACGACCCGCCCTCGGGGTTCGTGCCGTGACTACCCCAAGCCCGCCTTCCATAGGCCAGGGGCTGGCGACTAGCACCAAGGCGTAAATCCCGGTAAAAAGGGAAGGCATTGCCTTTGAAAAGTAAACACACACCACAGAGTAAACAAGAGGAAAGTAAACACTAAACAAGCAGAGTACGACTGAAAGTGCGGAAAAGTAAATGGGCCAGAATACAAACCCAAACTAAAAGTAAAGTACAACTCAAAAAGGGAAAAACAACAACTGAAAAGTAAAAGCCGCTACTCCGAGCTGTCCACTGGAAATCCCACCTGAAGGGTGGGTACAGATAGCTCATCTGCTCCACGGGTCCCGCCGTCCGCTCCGAGCACGTCCCGCCCAGTGGTCCACCTCCGGGTACCGTCCCGCTGTGCAAGCCTCAGCTAAGGTCAACGCTGTCCGTCGTCTGCAACCAACACAACGTAGTGCGGGCAAAGCCCGTGCAGGGGTGAGTATAAGCTACTCAGTAGGGACCCCGAGACCCCTGAAGGTCTCTCAAATCCACAAAGGATAAACCACGAAGAAAAGTACAATCACGAAGTAACAACCGACACTTCTTAGGTATATGCCCATACATATACCTAAGTCATCAATTAAAATACGCTCCAACCTCCGAGCCCAAGTACAACTCTGTCCACGCAGGAAAGTATACGTATTCCACATAGGAAAGAAAAACATAACCCACACAGGATTGCACAACACAATCCACACAGGAAAGCAACAGGATTCAGCTCACACAGGTATACTTCTTCAAGGACGATAAAGATGATCACTGATCCATCTAAGTCGTCAGACCCACGAAGGATCGATAGGTAACTAACCCCCGCAAAGACCCACACAGGATCGGGCTCACACAGAACCTGTAGGCACTGGCTCACACAGAACCGCTGAGCGCAAGGACCCACACAGGATCGGGCCCACACAGGACCTGTAGCACTGATCCACGTAGGATCGCTGAGTGCTGTAGTCGTCGTCGTCGAATTCACACAGGATCTCTGTACTGTCGTCGTCGAATCCACACAGGATCTCTGTACTGTCGTCGTCGCAGTCACAGTAGCAGTCGAAGCAGTAGAACAGTCGCAGCCAGCACTAGGGTTCCCGCACACAGAAAACTCGTTCGGAGGGTCCGCTCCACGAGCCGAGAGGCTGATACATCAACTGTCACAAAGACCAGAGTTGATGTATCCAAAAGTTCTGTATCGTCAATAGGAACTCAACGCAACAGACAGCGCGTCGATCGGACGCCCGGTCTGAGAGTTATTGGCATTTTCGTCTCCGGGGCCCGGTTGGTTTTTAAGGCTAAACCAACCCGACCGTACTCCACCTGCGTCCAAACCTCGGGAGAAGTATGCCAAAAGATCCGTCTCACTAAGAGGAACTCTACGCGACTGACGGCACGTCAATCGGACGTCCGTAGCTCAAGATATGAGCGTTTCCGCTCCGAAGGCCCGGTTGGTTTCGTGAACGAACCAACCCGGCCGAACTCAAAGTAAACCGAAACCTTGAGTGCGATATACCGAAACGACCCTCTTGATCCAAGGATCGCGTTGACGCAGACGGTTCGTCGATCGGAGGTCCGAGGCTCAAGTTATGGGCCAAAAACCAAATGTGGTTCGAAACGGGGGGGTCCGGGTCCGGGCCGACCCGGCCCGACCCCCCCCCCCCCCCCCCCCGGGGCGGCGGGGGCGTGGCGGCGGCGGGCCGCGGCGGTGCACGTGGGTGGCACGCGGGGGGCTAAGCCCCCGCTTCTTCAAGGTGGCGCGGCCTTTGTGCCGCGCCTGGGTAACAAAACGGCCCCACGTGGGGGCCGGTTTTGGAGGGTCAAACCGGGGGGCTGCTGCCCCCCCTTTCATGGAACCGCCCCCCTCTTAAAGAGGGGGGTTTTATGTGCTGGCTGGGGGAATTATTTCCCCCGGTTTAAAGACATCCGGCCGGCCAGCTGGCCGGCCGGTTTTCTCCAACGGGACCGGAAATTCCGGTCCCCTCCTCGGCTTCCGACGCCGGCGGCCCGGCCGCCGGTCTTCTCTTCCGCTGCGGCCTGGAACCGGCCGCGGTCTTCTCGTCCCGCCGCGGCCCGGAACCGGCCGCGGTGTTCGTCGTCCGGCGCGGTGCGACGGCACCGCGCCCCTTTCGCCGTGCCATGAATTCTTTCAACGCGGCGCGACGGCGTCGCGTTCTTGAAGATTTTTCTTTGGCGTAGCGCGACGGCGCCGCGTAAAATATAAGCACGTTCATCCGCGTGGTGCGACGGCACCACGCCAATTGCTTTCTTCCGCAAAATAAACATGAACGATGGAGGGGGGGGTTCGGCCGTGTTCATGCGGTCCGGCCCCCCCCCCCCCCCTCACGTTAAAAAAAATAAACAACTCAACTTAAACATTCAAGCCTCAAGTTAGACATGCGAGATCCACGTTCAAGAAAAAGAAATAAAAAAATAATGAATCAACAACCCCTACCTCGGGTTTAAGATTCGAAGATTCGTCTACGTTCCGCGGAAGATGGCGTCGCGGAGGTCGGGCGTCGCGGTCGTCGTTCGTCAAATCCGTTGACGAAGAGATATGCCCGAAGAGATACGTCGTTGGCGAATCTTCGTATGCCGACGAAGGTTGTCCGAAGAAGAGGTGGCGTCCCCTTCGTTGACACGGTGAATGAAGAAAGGAGGTGCGGCGTTCTTCGTCGGAAAAAGAGCGTTCCTCGTCAAGTCTTGAGGAAAGTCAAAAAAATAAAGAAAACAACGAACTCAAGAACCTATACCTCGATAGTCGCACGTTGACGTAGTCGTGAAATATCGGTGTCGCGGAGGAAGAGTCGTTGTCGAATCTTCGTATGCCGACGAAGAAGGTCCGAAGAGGAAGCGGCGTTCCCTCTTGTTGACACCGAGGACGAAGAAGAGAGGCGTCGTTCTTCGTCGGAGTTTGAGCGTTCTTCGTTCTTCGTCAGAGCTTGAAGATGAAGAGGAAGCTCTCAAAAATCTCTCAAGGGGACAAACAAACAACCCATAATAAAATAAGATAACATCTTATTTTATTATTACAAAACATAAAAGAATTTCAAAAGTTTGAAATTCAAAAGAGTTAACCCCCAAAATTAATTAAGTAACTTAAGTCAATTAAGAGGGGGTTAAGGGAACTTGAAAAGTCTAGGGGTTCGTATGGACCCCACCACACTTAATCCTCCCAAGGGAGGTTAAGTGGGTGTGGGTCCCACTTCCAACCCCCTTTGGTAGGATTTTAACAAACTAAAAAATAAAAATAAAATTTGTCTTACACAAATTTTATTTAACTCAACTGAAAACCCCAAAACTTAACTTACAACCCGCAACAAACGCAACTCCCTAAAAGGTCTCTTTAAGCAAATATCGGCGTTGCGAGTTCATCGGTGCCCTCGGATTTCAATTCCGAAGACCGGATCAAAAGTTAGGAATTCCCGCTCGTTCGTTCACTGAACGTACCCGAGCCAAACTTCGGAAATTAATTCCGGGCACTCCGGGCCTCGGAATCAGGTGCCGTCTGAAACCGCGCTCTTGTAAAATTCTAAAGAAAATTAAGAAAAAAATTCCCTTGAATTTTACGGGTCTTTACATTACTCCCACCTCAGGGCTTTACGTCCCCGTAAAGTTACAACAAAAACTAGGGAAACAAAAGAGGGTACTGAGCACGCATCTGAGCCTCCCGCTCCCATGTACTCTCCTGGAGATTCCCGTGCTGCCATCTGATGCGCACAAGAGGAATCGATCGCCCACGCAGGACCCGCTCCTGTCGATCCTCTATCTCCACCGGGACCTCCGTAAAAGTCTCCCCATCGTCAACGTCAAGCTCCCCATGGTCAATGATGTGCGTCGGGTCATGCACGTATCTCCTCAGCTGGGATACGTGGAAGACGTCGTGCACCCGGTGCAACTGAGGTGGTAGAGCCAGGCGATAAGCCACCTCGCCAATCCTGCTGAGAATCTGGAAGGGTCCGATGAAGCGCGGAGATAACTTGCCACCTCGGCCAAATCTCCGAATACCACGTCGAGGTGAGACCCGCAAGAAGACGTGGTCGCCATCCTCGAACTCCAGTGGCCTCCGCCTCCTGTCAGCGTATGACTTCTGCCGGCTCTGAGCTGTCCTCATCCGCTCCTGGATGACCTGGACCTTCTCTGTCGTGGCCTGGACCATCTCCGGTCCCACCAGTGCTGACTCCCCAGGGTCTGTCCAGCACAAAGGAGATCTACATGGTCGGCCGTACAACGCCTCGTATGGTGCCATCCCGATGGTGGAGTGGTAGCTGTTGTTGTATGCGAACTCCACCAAGGGTAGGTGGTCCTGCCAGCTACGACCAAAGTCGAGGACACATGCGCGGAGCATGTCCTCGAGAGTCTGAATGGTCCTCTCCGTCTGACCATCTGTCTGAGGGTGAAAAGCTGTGCTAAGACGTAGCTGCGTCCCGAACGCCTCCTGTAACCCCATCCAAAGCCGGGAAGTAAAGAGGGCATCTCGATCGGAAATGATAGATGATGGCACGCCGTGGATCCGCACAATCTCCTGAACGTAGAGACGTCCCAAGCTCTCCACCGAGCCCTGCTCTCTGATGGGTAAGAAGTGTGCCGACTTGGTGAGTCGGTCAACAATCACCCAGATGGAGTCGTGACCTCTGGAAGTGCGTGGAAGTCCAGTCACGAAGTCCATAGATATGCCGTCCCACTTCCACTTTGGAACCTCCAAGGGCTGTACCAAGCCTGCTGGTACCTGATGCTCTGCCTTCACCTGCTGACAGGTGAGGCATCGAGAAACGAACTCTGCTACTGCCTTCTTCATGCCCGGCCACCAATGCTGTCGTCTGAGGTCCTGGTACATCTTCGCCACTCCAGGATGTACCGCCAAAGGAGAAGTGTGAAACTCTCTCAGCACTTCCTCTCGCAATGCGACTGGTACCATGGTACGTCCTCTGAAAAGGATGTAGTGCTCTGCTCCAAGGGAGAAACCATCAGGTGCCTGTCCCGAGGATATCTGTGCACGCCGTGTCTCACAGTCAGCGTCCCCATGCTGTGCCTCCCTGACTCGCTGTAGTAGTGGAGGAGTGACTGTGAGAGACTGAAGAAAGGCTGCTCCATCTCTATCCACGAAGGATATCTGCAAAGAGGCTAGCTGCTCCGTCGCCTCCTCGAGTAGCTGAATGCACGTCCTCCTGCTGAGGGCATCGGCTACTACGTTCCCCTTCCCAGGAGTATAGACTATCTCATAGTCATAGTCCTGGAGGAACTCGAGCCATCGTTGCTGTCTCAGGTTCAGGTCCTTCTGCGAGAAGATATACCTGAGACTCTGATGATCGGAAAAGACTGTAAAGCGCTCGCCCATCAGATAGTGTCGCCATGTCTTCAGAGTGAAGACCACTGCTGCTAACTCCAGGTCATGGGTAGCGTAGTTCTGCTCATGCGGCCTCAACTGTCGTGATCCATAGGCGATCACTGCCCGCTCCTGCATCAGAACACATCCGAGTCCGGTCCCTGATGCATCGCAGTAGACTACGTACCCTACTCCCTCCTCAGGCAACCTCAAGATAGGTGCGCTAGTCAATCTCTGTCTCAGCTCCTGGAAGCTCTGCTGACATCTGTCAGTCCACACGAAGGGTTTCCCTTTCTTCGTCAAAGCTGTGAGTGATGCTGCAACTCTAGAGAAGTTCGGCACAAATCTCCGATAGTATCCAGCTAGTCCCAAGAAACTCCGAACCTCAGTCACGCTCCTGGGTGGCTCCCATGCTAACACAGCCTCAATCTTCCCGGGATCCACTGCAACTCCCGCCTCAGAGATAACGTGTCCCAAAAAGTGGACCTCACGTATCCAGAACTGGAACTTCGAGAGCTTACCATAAAGCTGGTGCTCTCGGAGTGTGTCAAGAACAACTTGCAAGTGATAGGCGTGCTCCTCCTCTGTCGTAGAGTAAATCAGAATGTCGTCGATGAAGACCACGACAAACCGATCGAGGTATGGCTGAAATATCCTGTTCATTAGAGCCATGAACACTGCTGGAGCATTGGTTACACCGAAAGGCATAACCAAGAACTCATAGTGGCCATACCGACATCTGAAGGCTGTCTTCTGCACATCCTCGTCTCTGACTCTGAGCTGATGATAGCCTGACCTGAGGTCTATCTTCGAGAACCACCGTGCTCCCTTGAGCTGATCAAAGAGGTCATCAATACTCGGTAGCGGATACTTGTTCCTCACTGTCACCTGGTTCAGGCGACGATAGTCAACACAATGACGCAAGCTCCCGTCCGCCTTCTTGGCGAACAATATCGGGGAAGCCCAGGGTGAAACACTGGGTCGGATGAACCCCTTGCCCTGCAAGTCCTCCAACTATACCCGTAGCTCTCGAAGCTCGGCGGGGGCCATCCGATATGCTGGAGTGGATATCGGGGCTGTCCCGGGGTACAAGTCAATATAAAAGTCTACCTCTCTGCGAGGAGGTAGCCCTGGAACATCGTCGGGAAAAACGTCCGCAAACTGATCCACCACTGCAGGAAAACCAGGACTCCGCACGTCAACTGATCCAAGGATAAGGCTAGCCAACTGATGAGTGATAGGCTGTCCTCTCCTCCGCAGAAGTCCATCCTGTGCTGCTAAGGCTCCCTTCTCGCCGGTGAAGGTGAACCTGCTCCCGTCGGTGCGTACACATCGCACCTTGCGCCTAAAACAGTCAATCTGTGCATGGACCGTAGACAGCCAATCCATGCCCAAGATGACGTCGTAAGGCCTCGACGCTGCTACAAGAAGATCCCAGCCGAAGCTCTCGCCTCCTAGAGTAAGCTCACACTGCCGGAACCAGTGCGTAATCGTCGAGTCTGCTCCCGTAGGAGTCTCTAGCCGTAAGGATCGAGCCAACGGCTCTGTCGGAATCTCCGAGCTCCGAACAAGGGCAGCGGCTATGAAAGAATGACTCGCTCCTGTGTCTATAAGAACTGCAGCAAGGGTGGAATAGACACAGATAGTACCTCGAATCATCTCGGGTGCGCCGTGGTCGTAGGCCTCTGCTGCCTGGAGCTGTGCCTGTCGCTGCTCGCCAGCTCCCTGTGGTCGGGGTGGACCTCCAGGTGGTGGTGGTGGTAGAGCCTCAAAGCGTCGGCCACCACCAGCTGCTCGTCCAGCTCCTCTGCCTCGTCCGCCTCCTCCCTGCGGACCGCCACGGTCGACCCTCTGCCTCTGCCTCGGTGGTCCATCAACTGACTGCTGCTCCTCGGCACGACGGGTCAGGCAGTCGCGAGCCATGTGGCCCTGCCCGCCGCACGAGTAGCACTGTCTGCCTCTCGTAAGACTGGCTCCGCGCTGTGTGCCCCGCACTGCTGAGCCAGTGCCCTGAGGTCGTCTGCCTGAAGGTCTGGTCTGTCTGGACCCCTGAGTCATCCGTCGACTGCCTGCTGCAGATGACTCTGCCACGTGCCGCCCTACGGTGGGTCGCTGTGCTGGTGTAGACTCAGCAAGGAAGCTCTCGATCAGAAGGGCCCGCTCCAGTACTCCTGTATGAGTCGGTATGCTGAGGGAGATCAGTGATGCCCTGATCTCGTGTCTCAAACCTTGCTCGAAGGTCCGGGCCCGGAAGAATGGGTCCCGTACCATGTCGGTCGAGTAGCGCGAGAGATCGGTAAATCTCGCCGAGTACTGAGCGACCGTCATGCTGCCCTGCCGCAGCTGTAGAAGCTCCTGGATGCGCACCGCTCGGAGGGTGGCCGGGACGAACTCAAAGTGGAAGAGGCTCTCGAAGTCCGTCCAGAGCAAGGATGCCTCATCGTGAACCTGGAGCATCAAACTCCACCATCGTCCTGCTGCTGCGTGTAGTAGGCTCGCAGCGAGGATCACCATGAGGTCTGTTGGTGTCCTCACTAGCCTAAACACTCGAACCACTGCCTCCAGCCAGTCCTCTGCTGCCTGAGGATCCGTCTTCCCGCGAAACCTGGGCGGTCGCTGGCGCTGAAACTCATGCAGTGCGCTGAGGCGACGTGCATCGTCAGCGGCTGCTGCTGGAAGCATCGGGGGATCGGCGGGTAAAGCTACCGCCGGTGCCACTACTGGAAAAGGGCCCTGCACCGAGGCCTCGTCGCTCGGTGGGCTGTCGTCTCGCTCGACTCTCGGAACCCTAGCTGGCTGCCGTCGTGGGGCCATCCTGAAAAGGAAACAGGTGCGCCACGGTCAGAACAGTATACCTGGTGAGCTGATATAAGAAATCACAAAGAAAACTTTGAAACACACACGCAATCATTGTTTTCGTGCATTAAGTCGGAAATCAGAAGTCAGGGTCCTGGTGTACGGATACGTCGGCCGCCGCACCAACACTGGACTCCCTGGACTGATATCCACACTCAATACGCTAAACATTATTGCTTCACATAGAAAAGATCAGAGTTCGCGGTAGAACCGAACTCCTCTGATACCAATTTGTCACGACCCGCCCTCGGGGTTCGTGCCGTGACTACCCCATGCCCGCCTTCCATAGGCCAGGGGCTGGCGACTAGCACCAAGGTGTAAATCCCGGTAAAAAGGGAAGGCATTGCCTTTGAAAAGTAAACACACACCACAGAGTAAACAAGTGGAAAGTAAACACTAAACAAGCAGAGTACGACTGAAAGTGCGGAAAAGTAAATGGGCCAGAATATAAACCCAAACTGAAAGTAAAGTACAACTCAAAAAGGGAAAAACAGCAACTGAAAAGTAAAAGCCGCTACTCTGAGCTGTCCACTGGAAATCCCACCTGAAGGGTGGGTACAGATAGCTCCTCTGCTCCACGGGTCCCGCCGTCCGCTCCGAGCACGTCCCGCCCAGTGGTCCACCTCCGGGTACCGTCCCGCTGTGCAAGCCTCAGCTAAGGTCAATGCTGTCCGTCGTCTGCAACCAACACAACGTAGTGCGGGCAAAGCCCGTGCAGGGGTGAGTATAAGCTACTCAGTAGGGACCCCGAGACCCCTGAAGGTCTCTCAAATCCACAAAGGATAAACCACGAAGAAAAGTACAATCACGAAGTAACAACCGACACTGCTTAGGTATATGCCCATACATATACCTAAGTCATCAATTAAAATACGCTCCAACCTCCGAGCCCAAGTACAACTCAGTCCACGCAGGAAAGTATACGTATTCCACATAGGAAAGCAAAACATAACCCACACAGGATTGCACAACACAATCCACACAGGAAAGCAACAGGATTCAGCTCACACAGGTATACTTCTTCAAGGATGATAAAGATGATCACTGATCCATCTATGTCGTCGGACCCACGAAGGATCGATAGGTAACTAACCCCCGCAAAGACCCACACAGGATCGGGCTCACACAGAACCTGTAGGCGCTGGCTCACACAGAACCGATGAGCGCAAGGACCCACACAGGATCGGGCCCACACAAGACCTGTAGCACTGATCCACGTAGGATCGCTGAGTGTTGTAGTCGTCGTCGTCGAATCCACACAGGATCTCTGTACTGTCGTCGTCGAATCCACACAGGATCTCTGTACTGTCGTCGTCGCAGTCACAATAGCAGTCGAAGCAGTAGAACAGTCGCAGCCAGCACTAGGGTTCCCGCACACAACAAACTCGTTCGGAGGGTCCGCTCCACGAGCCGAGAGGCTGATACATCAACTGTCACAAAGACCAGAGTTGATGTATCCAAAAGTTCCGTATCGTCAATAGGAACTCAACGCAACAGACGTCGCGTCGATCGGACGCCCGGTCTGAGAGTTATTGGCATTTTCGTCTCCGGGGCCCGGTTGGTTTTTAAGGCTAAACCAGCCCGACCATACTCCACCTGCGTCCAAACCTCGGGCGGAGTATGCCAAAAGATCCGTCTCACTAAGAGGAACTCTACGCGACTGACGGCACGTCAATCGGACGTCCGTAGCTCAAGATATGAGCGTTTCCGCTCCGAAGGCCCGGTTGGTTTCGTGAACGAACCAACCCGGCCGAACTCAAAGTAAACCGAAACCTTGAGTGCGATATACCGGAACGACCGTCTCGATCCAAGGATCGTGTTGCCGCAGACGGTTCGTCGATCAGAGGTCCGAGGCTCAAGTTATGGGCCAAAAACCAAATCTGGTTCGAAACGGGGGGGTCCGGGTCTGGGCCGACCCGGCCCGACCCCCCCCCCCCCCCCCCGGGGTGGCCCGGCAGCGGCGCGGCGGCCGGCGGCGGCGACGACGGTGGCGCGGCGGCGGGGGCGCGGCGGCGCCTGGCGCCGCACGTGGGTGGCACGCGGGGGGCTAAGCCCCCGCTTCTTCAAGGTGGCGCGGCCTTTGTGCCGCGCCTGGGTAACAAAACGGCCCCACGTGGGGGCCGGTTTTGGAGGGTCAAACCGGGGGGCTGCTGCCCCCCCTTTCATGGAACCGCCCCCCTCTTAAAGGGGGGGGGGTTTTATGTGCTGGCCGGGGGAATTATTTCCCCCGGTTTAAAGACATCCGGCCGGCCAGCTGGCCGGCCGGTTTTCTCCAACGGGACCAGAAATTCCGGTCCCCTCCTCGGCTTCCGACGCCGGCGGCCCGGCCGCCGGTCTTCTCTTCCGCCGCGGCCCGGAACCGGCCGCGGTCTTCTCGTCCCGCCGCGGCCCGGAACCGGCCGCGGTGTTCGTCGTCCGGCGCGGTGCGACGGCACCGCGCCCCTTTCGCCGTGCCATGAATCCTTTCAACGCGGCGCGACGGCGTCACGTTCTTGAAGATTTTTCCTTGGCGTAGCGCGACGGCGCCGCGTAAAATATAAGCACGTTCATCCGCGTGGTGCGACGGCACCACGCCACTTGCTTTCTTCCGCAAAATAAACATGAACGATGGAGGGGGGGGGGGTTCGGCCGTGTTCATGCGGTCCCCCCCCCCCTCACGTTAAAAAAAATAAACAACTCAACTTAAACATTCAAGCCTCAAGTTAGACATGCGAGATCCACGTTCAAGAAAAAGGAATAAAAAAATAATGAATCAACAACCCCTACCTCGGGTTTAAGATTCGAAGATTCGTCTACGTTCCGCGGAAGACGGCGTCGCGGAGGTCGGGCGTCGCGGTCGTCGTTCGTCAAATCCGTTGACGAAGAGATATGCTCGAAGAGATACGTCGTTGGCGAATCTTCGTATGCCGACGAAGGTTGTCCGAAGAAGAGGTGGCGTCCCCTTCGTTGACACGGTGAATGAAGAAATGAGGTGCGGCGTTCTTCGTCGGAAAAAGAGCGTTCCTCGTCAAGTCTTGAGGAAAGTCAAAAAAATAAAGAAAACAACGAACTCAAGAACCTCTACCTCGATAGTCGCACGTTGACGTAGTCGTGAAATATCGGTGTCGCGGAGGAAGAGTCGTTGTCGAATCTTCGTATGCCGACGAAGAAGGTCCGAAGAGGAAGCGGCGTTCCCTCTTGTTGACACCGAGGACGAAGAAGAGAGGCGTCGTTCTTCGTCGGAGTTTGAGCGTTCTTCGTTCTTTGTCAGAGCTTGAAGATGAAGAGGAAGCTCTCAAAAAGCTCTCAAGGGGACAAACAAACAACCCATAATAAAATAAGATAACATCTTATTTTATTATTACAAAACATAAAAGAATTTCAAAAGTTTGAAATTCAAAAGAGTTAACCCCCAAAATTAATTAAGTAACTTAAGTCAATTAAGAGGGGGTTAAGGGAACTTGAAAAGTCTAGGGGTTCGTGTGGACCCCACCACACTTAATCCTCCCAAGGGAGGTTAAGTGGGTGTGGGTCCCACTTCCAACCCCCTTTGGTAGGATTTTAACAAACTAAAAAATAAAAATAAAATTTGTCTTACACAAATTTTATTTAACTCAACTGAAAACCCCAAAACTTAACTTACAACCCGCAACAAACGCAACTCCCGAAAAGGTCTCTTTAAGCGAATATCGGCGTTGCGAGTTCATCGGTGCCCTCAGATTTCAATTCCGAGCACCGGATCAAAAGTTAGGAATTCCCGCTCGTTCGTTCACTGAACGTACCCGAGCCAAACTTCGGAAATTAATTCCGGGCACTCCGGGCCTCGGAATCAGGTGCCGTCTGAAACCGCGCTCTTGTAAAATTCTAAAGAAAATTATGAAAAAAATTCCCTTGAATTTTACGGGTCTTTACAAATATTCTCATCATACACATCTAGAATGCCGTAGGAGCATTGAAAAGGGCAAAAGGAATTCTCTTATATGCATATGTTCCAAAGGAGAAAGTGAAAGTAGTCTTTTCTTGGACCAGATGTGTGATTGGGATTTGAAAATATCCAGTGTATCCATAAAGAATAAAATAATGTGACTATCAAGAAAATCATTCTAGAATTTGAAAAATTAATGTAATAGGGTAGTGATATATTTTTTTTGGACGTTAAATTTCCTACAGTCGATGAACACACATCATTTGTTCTTCGCTTGAGTTCTGGATACCTCCCCATATTCATTTGTGACAATAATTATCCCACCATTATTTGGTAAAACATGAGTTGTACTAACTAATTCCCTATCAGAAATTGGGTAGATAATACCATCTTGATAAAGCTTGGTGATCTCTTCCCTAACTACCTCAAGTATGAGTGGATTGAGTCTCCTTTATGGTTGTCTAACGGTTTTGGATGATTCATCAATATGGATGTGATGCATGCAAAGGGTAGGGTTGATTCCTAGTATGTCATTTAGGGTCCAAACTAAGTCCTTTTTGTTTTCCTATAACACTTGAACAAGTTTAAACTCTCTAGTTTCATTATGTGAAGTATAAATAATGCCAGGATAAGAGTGATCATGGAAATGGAATGAATATTTCAAGTGTTCAGGAAGAGGTTTCAGATTAGTCACTTCTTTAATTTGTGGTTTATACAACTATGGAATGGTTGAAGGGTCTTTAGATTCTTTTTTATTCATTTTCCTTAATATTTTCCAAGGTGGAGCAGTAGAGATCAGACTTGGCGCGAGATTCAAGAGAGTTTTCAAGATCCTCGTGATTGATATAGTCTATGAATGAGAGGTCTAAATTAACTTCACCATTTATAACTTGGTTAATCATGTCTCATATTCCACAAGATCCTCTCTCATTAGATCATGATGAACATGATGGAATAGGGTTAAATTGACTCTCAGAAGTGTCCTCAAAAGCATGGATTGAGAATGAATGGTGATTCTAAGATCGGTATCGCATGGCATGGAAAAATGTTAAAGATGACAAGTTAGCCACCAAATTACATTTATAAGATGCCTGAATGGACATAAATCTTGGTTATCACTATCATTAGGAATGGTCTTCCTAGAAATAAGGTAGATGAAGAAGATTTCATCTCACCTTCCATGTCAAGGATATAGAAATTAATAGGTAATATAAGATCATTCACATGAACAACGACATCCTTAATTATACCCTAGGGACTAGAATTGCATCAATTATCCAATTTAATGACAACACCCATTTGATGTAAGGGACCAAGACCAAGTTCGTAGAATATTTATTTGGAAATTACATTAATTATGGTTCCTAAGTCTATGATTGCATCATCGAAAATGAAAATTACAATATGGTATGGAACTATAAAGTTCCATGGATCTTTTCACTTTATAAGAATAAAATATTGGGTGGAATAATTTTTGAAGGACCTAAGTTGCCTCTTAAGGTTGCACAATTCCTTAATAAACATGGCATACATTGGTATTTTTTATGTAATCTAAGAGGGTAATGTTGAATTCAACACATCTAAATATTTCATGCATTTCACGATTGGAATCAAAGGACTTATTTGGATTTGAAAGAGCCTGAGGAAAAGGAATTGGATTACTAAGTGGAATTAGTGGAGGTGAGGGAATGAATTTAGGTTCCTTTTCTTATTTAGTTTTCTTTTTATTTTATAGGTTAACATTTAATGGGGGTTGGTGGACTCATTATAAGGAATAGAATGTTTCTTTCCCAATCTAAGTTCAATTGAACTTAAATTACCCTTGGGGTTTGGTAATGGTCAGGCTAGTAGTTGGGAAGAATATGAATGTTTTTACTGGCTCAGGTGGGATTCAAGTTGACCAATTTGGGTTTCAACATTTTTAGGGTTCGAATGGGTGAAGGAGGAAAGATCCTCCACTTCAATTTTCAATGGTTTCTTGAAGAATAAATTACTCCCCAATTGGGATTGCCTTGATTTTGGTTCTTGGGAAAGTGATTATATTGGTTTGGGAATTGGGAAGGATCATTAAGATTGTGCAATCCCAGAGGAGCAAGAGGATAATTGATCATTTGAGATTGAGGGAAAAAGGGTAAGGTTTTTGAAGTTACCAAGACCATTACCATATTGTAATTAGTTTGGGTTTTGAGGAGGGAATTGTGGGGGATGAGAAATGGGATTACAGTACCTCAAGGATTGGTTGTGGGTTGAAGATAAATGATCATAGTGGGGTTGGTTGATGTTTATAATGAACTGAATTGATTGTTGAGGGTTGGTGTTCGTCTGAGAATATTCTCCATTGAGCTCTATTGGTCTTGATGAATCAGAGGTATCCTCTTGGAGTCGTGGAAATGTGTCATTTGGATGAGTTTAGGAGTTTTAGATTCAAAAATTCATGATAGTTTTAGGGAATAGAGATTGTGGAGAAGACTATTTTGGGTCTTTTTTGGCCATAGATAGTTGTCACACAAGAATTGTAAATTCACTCATCTACTCGGTCATCTTGTTTGGATCTATAAATTACCTATCCTAGGATTGTTTGAATTGATAATGTGCTCATGTATGAAATTTTTTTGTGTTTTTAACCATGTTTCTTATGATATCTATTTTAGTTATGATAGTTTTATCAACAAGATCACCACCACTTGCGGCATCAACGAGAGTTCTCTCTATATCCAATAACCCCTCATAAAAGTATTAGATATACAGTTGGTCATAGATTTAGTGTTATAGACCAGTTTCCACAAGCTTTTTGAACCTCTACCAATATTCATGGAGGTATTCATTTTGGAGTTGACAGATACCACTTATTTCCTTTCGGATAGAAGCAATACATGAAGCATGAAATAATTTTTCTAGGAAAAGTCGCTTCATGTCATTCCATGCAGTTATGGAACCAGGAGGGGGGGTAATAAATCCATTATATAGAAGATTTAGCTAGGGAGAAAGGGAATTATTAGAGTTTTATTTGTTCCTCATAAACCCCTTGAGGTTTCACTATAGACAACACCACTTTGAACTCTGTAAGATGAAGATGTAGATCCTTACTGGCTAGCCCGTGGAAATGAGGATGAAGATGAATCCAACCTGATTTGATTTCGAATTCAGAAACTATGTTTGCATGTTAAATGCCAAGGATTATGTAATACATATCATGGATAATAACTTATTTATGTTTTTCCCTAGTATTATCCATGTCAAATTAAATTGGGTCTACAAGGAGTAGTTCTTGAATGATTTGATTATCTCTTATGTTCCTCCTATGTTGGCGAAGAGTTCACTCCATTTCTACGTCAAAACAATCTGAGGGATTACATGGGAGGCTATGTGGAATTCATATATATTTTTAATGAAAGTGGAATATGGGGTTTTCTATGTTATTTTTTCATTTATGATTTTTATGAGAAGGTGGGTTTTTCTTTGTGTTTTTCTTCAATCAATGTTTTTAAAATTTTGTTTTTTTTGTTTTATTTGGTTTTTTAATACAACCAAAACCTAATGACTAATTAATGAACTATTCCCAACAATAGTTCCATTTGAAGCCCAGACATTTGTTTCCAATCAACCATTCAAGGATCTGGTGCTCTACTAATGTGTACAGTAGCACTTAGGTCGAATCCTCGATGATGATAATTTTTAATAGTTGGTTATTTTTAGTTGATTTTATTTTAATTGTGGGGTTTGTTTTAAGAGTTTAAATTAATTTATTGATGTTTAATGTTTTATTTAAAAATTTAATAATGATTTATGTGAGTTTATCATTAGGGAGTTATTCTTTTGATATCCTTAATCTATGCTTTTTATTGTATTAAATTAACACCCACTTCACAAGATGACTGTGATTGGAATTCCCAAGTGTTAAGGCATTAATCCCTGCCTTAACATAAAATAGGTTTCTAATATTAATTATATATTATTGATGGTTGTGTATTTATGGTTCCAAAAATCCATGGAAAACCAAACGTTTAACAAAACAAGTCATTAATCTATGACATGTTAAGTCCAACAATCATGATTTTAATTTGAAGAATATTCATCAAGAAAATACTCTCTATCACTTAACATACCTGAATTTTAAATCACCCCAATGAAATATTTACTCAAACATTGAGATTATTAGTACTCTGGTTTATTATATTTAGGATGATGAATTAAAAAGAGATGAAAAATAAAGGGACAAGAAAAGAGTAGTGCACTGAACACACCAAAAAAATGGTGATGTTAATGTTAAATAAAAATTTTGTTTGAACGAGAAAGAGAAAGAGGGAAGGGATTTCAACATAATTTAAACTATTTTAAGACCATTAATATTTAATAATATATTTATTATTATTATATGAAAATATGAAGAAAAAAATTGAATTAAAATTGAAAAAAAATTGAAAACATCTTACACGATTAGAAATAAAAAAAGAACATGAAAGAAAAGATTGGAGGAAGGGTCTCTTAAGTGAAAACATGAGTATTTCTGGTCCTCCCAAGCCTTTGGAAAAACATTGGTGATTCCAATGTCTACTCTACTATTATTAAATTCCAAACTCCTGGAAAGAGAAGACGAGGTTGTATTTATAGCCCATGGAGGTGGACTGTTTTCATTCCAAATCTTCTCCTCCACTACAATCCCCAATTTCTAAAATTAGACAGCCAAATCTGGAGAAATATTATTCTTGAATGTTTTATATATTAATTTTTATAGTTGAATCTGAAAATTTGGTTTCATTTGTACTCATAGAGGCAAAGTTTTGGTGGTTTTAATAAATAATTTTAAAATTTCCATTTCTATCCTTTCTTTTTTGATGGAAGAAATGTGAAAGAGTTTTTGAATAGGAATATTCTCTAAAATCCGAACACTTTATTCCAAGAATTCATCCACCTAAATATCCTCTTTCATAATGAAAAATAAAATCTTGAGTGGATGTATCTATCAGGAGAAATGTCAATATTTTTGTGCAGACTATATTTCTCTGAGAGATTGGTGGTCAGGACTTCATTGGATCTTTTGGACCCCTCTTTATAGATTTGGGCCTTGAAATTTTTAACCAATATGAATGGTATTGTTCCAAAAAAATTATCGAGAATAAAAAATTTTGACTTCTATATTGAGCCTAGTAATTCAATATTTATAGTTGGTTCATTTTCTTCACAGATTCTGTGGGATTTCTTCTGTGGTCTATATGTCCCTTCAAATGGAAGAATTTTAAAATTATTCCTTCTAATGATATGTTGTTATTTGAATAATGAATACTCAAAAACAATAACAATGCAATTTGGTTAATTAGGGTGAGTTTTATAATTAAAATATTAAACTAACTTAATTGGACTACTTCAAATATTGCTGAAAATTTATATTTAGTATTAAAACAGGATTATCTCAAACCAATTATGCACTATAATATAGATTTTAATCATGGGAGTATACCTAATGTTAAGAATAAATGAATACGATCATATAAAAAACAAAATCCCCCAGAGCTAAAAACCAAATGGGAGGGGACTCACATCATACATGAGTTCTATCACAAAAGGGCATACTCATTGGACACAATGGATGGGGAGAGTTTCACACCACCCAAAAATGCAAGATTTCTCAAGAAATAATTTTCGTATCTATTATTACAAGGGTGTAAACATCTGTGAATGTCTCATCACTCATCCTAGTTAGATGTAATTAAACTATAAATTTTTTCCTGGAAACAATACGTTAAACTTCATGGAACCTTTCATCCTATAAGAAAGACGTAAAAATACATGACACCTTTCGAAATTACCATAAGACATTAAACTACATGAACAATGTCCTTACCGCATGACATAAAACTGTATGGATCTGTGATAACCACCTATATTCATGTTGATTAACCTACATCCTTTCTTCACGCTGTTATACTAAATAGTTCTTGTAGAACTGGAAATGGGTTGATTCTAATTTCCAATGATATACGTATGGACGTATCAACCCTATATATCGGTCCAGCCACCACATGATACAAAATTCCCTTGTTGTACCCTCAACTATCTCTCTAATATAGGTAAACTTAGGCTGTTATTTATTTCTCCCACTGAGCGAATCTCATGTGATCTTAGGAGTTGTGGTAGGTGATTACACTAAAAATAATGGAATAAATGTACACAACATGCCCAACACAGTCTTTAATGAAAGACTATAAAAGGTATACCCTGAGTCCTCCTTCCATGATGTTAAACTACATGGTCAATTTCCTTGTGGTGTGACGTGAAACATCATGGTTCTTCAAGAATACATGTGGTTTTATTGTCATCCTCATGAGATATGTAGTGATTCCAAAACATCCATATTTGGTCCCAACCACAACATTTCCATTTATTCATGACATTTCACCCTCATCCTCACCGAATGATGTTAAACTATGTGGAACATCAAGAACTACATATAACTTGATTTCTATAGTCACAAGATACATAATGAATCTTGGATATCTTACCGCAAGCCTAGCCGTAATGACCAAAATAAATAATTCCCACAACTACTTATGTTTCAGACCTATGTCGAGTATTTACCATTAAATAAATATGTGTTAATTGATTCCTTCTCTCACAGGATATGTAGTGACACTCCAATTTCCAACACAGATCCCAATCACAACAAACAAATATAAAAAATTCACACTCAATGCAGAAGGTCCAGAACTATGTAGGATACTTCATTTAGAACTACGTGGGGATTCATTATCATCATCATGAGATACGTAGTGATTCCCGAGTCTCCATCTTTGGTCATATCTACAACATTGCCACACTTTCAAATTGGTTCATACTCCCTTACTACATGACACTAAAATGCATGGATGTATGTCCTTACAACACAATGTTAAAATACATGGAAGTACATCCTTATTGTATGAAATTAATGTTCGTTGAAGTACATACTTAATGCTAAATGTTAAACTACACAGAGGAAAGTAAATCCCCACCACATGACATTAAATTGGGAAAACCATTTCTCATCAACCTCTCTTATCAAAGGACCAAAGTATCCTTACCTAGGCCAAAATGATAATGGGGATCTTCCATAATCATTCGAAGAACCTCAATCTATATTCTACATGTCATTTCTCAGGCATCTCAGGTCATCGCCAACCAATCACGTCCCTTGAAAAAGAAAATAGATCTCTTTATTTGACCTTTATATTGATATATAATGACTTAGACCAACAAACCAGAGACATCTTCACCTAGTATAAATGGCAGTCTGATTCTTGTGAGACAGACATCACCATGGAAAAATGTATCACCCTGTTGTGGATTATGTTATCCTTAGAATTATTTTCCCATAACATCAATCATGACATGAGAATCTTGATCCTTGATTTATATCATCTCACCTATTGTTCATAAGGATTTTGGAGTAGGTTTGAACCTGGGAATCCTAATTAGTATATTGGGTAACATCTACCGTGTTTGGTCCATAAGTGTCATGACCATAAACTATTCACACATTGGTCAAAGTTGCACGAACTTAAACTCTATCCTATAATAGTCAAAACTACATGACTTTAAACATCATTCAAAATAGACAGAAATTTTTTCAAATTTATAACCAAAAAAGGAATTCTTAAGAAAAATTCAGGTCATCGCTCACTATACTAATCGTCATTAGAGTTTAGGAAAAAATAAGTATGTTATTAAATAATTCATATTGCTCATTGGGTCTACTCTGTGGCCCCACTAAAAGACTCAATATGATCTCTAGAGCCCCTGGTCTTGGAGAAAATTATAGAAATGATTTTTCACATTTCTTCACCATGATAATATATTTGATATTTAGTGGTTCATCTTTTAGGGTTCTCCAACCCTTATTGTATCTTAAATTTTCCATAAATCTCAATTCATTATCTAATGCATCTCAAATCATCGCAAACTGTTCATTTATACTAAAAAATAAAATAGATCTCTCCTCTTGGCTATGTTATTAATGTAGAAGGGCTCTGAACTACCTACAAGATATATATTGTCCTAGTATAAAGGGATTTTTGATTCTTGTGAATCTGGCATCATCACAGAAAAAAAATAACCACATTGTGTTTTAATATATCCCCAGTGTGACTACCACATACCTTCATCATGAACTGATCACTCTAGACTATGATTTATAATCTAAATCTTAGACTATTCAAGTGTATTTGATATCCTCATTATTACATCACCTTGTTTTGTACACTTTTTTAAGTCTAGAATACGACCCATCATTCTTGAACCTTTTGAAGGCCCACAGATTTTGTTTCGAAACCGCAAGGCATTGGGTTCGAGTAGTTAAATTGGAGAAAAGCTTCCCTAGGGTTCTAGAACCCTTCTCTAGATATCCTTCCTTCCATACCTAACTTCATCATCTAGATGTTTTAGTCTTCACAAATATTCCATATCCCATATTGAAGAAATATGATCCCTTAGTTCATCCATGCTATTAATTTGGAGGGGTAAGACCCACAAACTCGATACATGTTGGCCTAGTAAAAAGGGTCTATTAATCACTATGAGCCTCAATGACACCATGGGGTAACCTAACACCCCATTGTGTTAAGGGGAATACCATGCATGTCTACCCCATTTCATACTACTTGGCACAAAATTTTTTATTGTGACTTACATCACCCACATCCCAAATATCCAGGTAGGCCTATATTATGAATTATTTCACCACCAACCATTTTCACCCCATAAATCATCCATAGGACCTTGGAATGGACTCAAAATCATATTTACTGGAACATGTTATCAATGCACAAGGTATTTAATCCACCAAATAAAGTCCTCTCCTCTTTGCAAGAAAGGATCTCCAATCCTGCTGAGTTCTCACAATACCATGGTGGAACTCAGCACCCCATAGTGTTTTGAGCAATCTCGGGACTTCATTCCCCATATTCTATTTGTTTTGAGCTAAAAAGAATTAAAATAAAAGAAATATTAGGTCAGAGCTAGAAGAGGTAAATTAAATTCATTATTAGGTCTGAGCTAAAAGACCTTAAACTAAAAGAAGAATTAGGTTTGAGCTAAAAGACACTAAACTAAAGAAATACTATGTTCGAGGTAAAGACCCTAAACTAAACCACCATAGCAATCTAGTCTAGAAAGTTTGAAATTACCAACATATGGTCTTGAAAATAAAGATACAATCATCAATCCTATTATCATTTAAAAAAAATATTTAATTCTTCCCCTGAGATATACATTTAATAAAATAAATTAAATAGATTTATTAGTAAGGGATTCCATGTTAGTTGGAATTATGGAGAATTTCATAAATCAAATATTTAAATACAGACATTCAAACTTTCTTGATTTTATGAAATAGATGGTAATCGTGTGTGATTCACATAATACTAGAATAACAGGATTATAGTCATATCGTAAATGAATAAAATATAGAAATAGAAATGAAAATTTCAAAAGATCCATTTGTATTGTGAAAAATGGTTCAAGGAATCTCCACATTATAGATTATCTCTGAAGCATCAACCAAAACATGATGCATTACAAGGGTCAAACTATGAAAAAATCCGATCTGCCACATTGGCAAGGTTGGTAAGAATCTGACGAGAAGCATCAATAGAACACTGAAGTTCCACTCTCCCTAATTCTCCCACTTCCTCTATAGGACAAAGAGTCTCAAAAAAGTGGTCAACTCTTCTACCCTTTTTTGAGGAGCATAAAAATAGGATGAAGATGTCAAAACATCAGACTTCAAATGATTAATGATTTCCTCATACCTACATATTTGTATGGTCAACATGTCCATATGAGCTTGAAATTCATATATCAGCTGACACCACAGTTTACATGCATCTGATGTCTCCCTCATCTACCTAGAAATTGGAGCGTCATCCATCAAATAATGTAGATCTCATTCACTTGTTTCTGTATCTCACTAATTCAAAAAAAATCATCATTATTTCATACCGAGGCTGACAGACAAAACCATCGTTTCCCAATTCATGAAATAATTTTTTGAGGCGTTCCCCTAGGTCATGAAATAACTCTAAGGGGGATTCAGTGATAAATACATGAATATGTTTAAAGATAATCCAATGTATCCCCTAATATTTTGAAACTGAATGAATAGGTTGGATGGATGGAAGGTTATTTAGTCGAACAAACGTAAAAGAAGGGGATGAATCCCCATAATCTCTTCTCTCTGTAGGTGTATCATTCATATCTTGTACTAGAGGAAAAATCTCTTCAATATAATATGATCCAATATCCAAATAACCATCATCATAGTGGGGTAACATACTTGATTCCTCTCATGGTTCTTTAATAAATTCCATCAATGCCACAAATAATGTTTTTGGTAATGCAAAAGTCTTGTCCACATGGTGGAACATCTATCATAAGACATTGTTTAAATAAGCTATTACCCAAGACCAAGCATAATCATGGGTAAGGGAAGTGGAATAATTAGTAGGAATAATTATGATCTTTGATCCTTTATCTTTATATTATACTATGTCATATAATTGATGAATGATTATAAGATGTCGTTCCCCTTAGACATTGACCAAAGGAAGGGGAATAACTCTCTGAATGGAGCCTAACTATAGAAAGAATTGATATAGTGTGTATAGATAACAGATTATCATCTCGTCTACCCTTATTTCTAGAACCCCATCCCAAAGAGATATCATATAAGATATTTCATTAAGATAACTCTTGCCATCATAAAAAATAGGTCCACCTGGTGCATAGAAAGTAGTGAAATCAAAACTATTAGATTGACACATTACACCTTCTATGTTAGTAGGGCTTAGAGACATAATACCAACCCCAGTGATGTTTAAGAATTTAGGATAGCTTGGGGAATATGGAATCCTAGAAGCATTTTATTACTCATAAAAGAGAAATTGTTCCCCTATCCACCTATTGAGAAACTGGAGAGGACTGGTAATCATGCAAGGAGTATTTCCTTATTGGATATTTCAAAGAATATAGTAGAGGCACGCAAGGACCGGTACTATAAGGTTCTTGTAACTTCCTTCTGAAATTCATTCCCCTATCACCAATGTGCTAACATGATTTCCAAAGTGTGCATCACCAGTCCAAAAAAGACACTCAATCCTGAACATAGCTAGAAATCTTGCCAACCTGATGTTTGGAGAGACCTATTGGTTTACCCAATAGACCCATGAGGTATAGTCCCCATCCTCCATAATGGATCTGTATAAGACATCACTACCATAGAATTATTGATAAGGGAACCGAAGAGGATGAATAACATGTGTTCTATCCATGTAACCACCCTGAAAAGTATTGTTCCAATCTATGGAAGAAATAATCGATCCCACTGTTAGCTCTTTCTTCAATTTCTACTTCCTGATAACAACCATCTCCTTTAAAAATACTAGGGTCTATAGGGGATCTTCCAAAAAATACACAATAGGAATTAATTTATCCTACACCTCTTTAACAGGAGGGATACTACCAAGTTGATGAATATCCCATAAGTTTATAGCCACTTCACCTTGAAGAAGATGCAATATGTTGGTCCTATAACACTAGTGAGTAATCATTTCCTAGTGGAGTTTGGTTTGGTGGTATGTGATGAATTGAGAGGTCCACATTTCTTCCTAAATATGAATCCTATATAGATCATCAGTGAACTCTAAACAGCTTTGGCTCTCCTAAAATGGTCATACCCATTCGTGAGAAGAATTTCCTCTAGGTCATAGATCCCATTTCGAGTACCATATTCCATAGGATGTGTCTATAGGGGAGCTGATTATAATAAAATAACATTTATCCAAACTTTATCGAGAGAATTCATGACTATCTAAAATCAAGGGAGAGTTTTCTAATAGACAATTCAAACCCTAGGTATGAGCTATAACTAGATAGACATCCTCAGTAATTATCGTCTGAATGCAGCTAGGGGATCCTAACACCCCATGATATGGAAGATTAATGTATGGGAGATGGATGGTGGAATCATGTTTCAAGACAAACTCATGTAAAGGGATCCTTTTAGAAAAGGGGTATTCCTAAATCCTTCTTGACATGAATCCCTTTATACTATCATTAGCAATATACACATGCTAGTAGGGATCAACATTAAGATTTATGAAAAAAATGACCCCCTGATAAGCCATAACCGAGGGATTGTGATGAGTACATGAAGACATATAAAAAAAGTAGGTGGCACTTTTTAGAAAGATTGACAAATGATTGTCAAAGTTTCAAAAAGACCAAGGGAATGACATGATCTGCACAACTCTAAAGGGGTTTGCCAACCATATAAGGGGTTCCTAGATCTCCTAACATCTAGTTGACTAACAAGACACATAAACACAAGAGAGAATCATGTGAACCACATGACACCCTTTGAGACACGTGACCATGTGACCTAAAAATGGTCACATGAGTTTTAAATGATCTAATATAAGGCCAAAGGCTCTTATGAAGTTACCCAGACAACCACTTCCCACATAGATGTTGTTCAAGAAGTTACCAAAGTATGACTCATGGTTGTAAAAAATGAGTGTATAAGAAAGAAATGGTCTTGTGGAAAATATCTGACAAGATGGAATTTTATAGAAGACTCGTGAATGAGGACCTTGATTTTGGATCGTGGTATAGACTTTCGATTTAAGTACTCAATAGAGGAGAAAATGACTTCAATCTAGATAAGGGGTGACCAACAGAATGAATTTGCTGTCACCCCTTATTTATATCAGATATTTCATAGAATACCAAACACCACTACGTTAGTCAAACATCACATCAGAAAATTATTTTATGAAATTTTCAAATACATAATTGGGATTTAGTTTTCCTCAAAACTGATCCATTTTCACTGTGGAAGTCACTCTGGGGGGGGGCATTTTCTAATTCCTGCCAAATAATAAAAAAAATAGAAAACGAAAAAATAATTGAATAGGGTTATTACATTATCCACAAAAGAAAAGGAGATATGACTTGTAGATCACACAATCCTCCAAAGGAATCATGATCATGACAACATTTGAACATCATAGGAAGACTCCACTCGCAACACATAACTACAGAAAATCCCATGGATCCCTCTTTAATGAACCATACTTATATTAAGACATATCTTTAGAAAACCAATGGTCGCGTGATGAAAACTGAATGGGTTCCCCCAAGCCACATGGTTTTTTATTGAAATGCTACTGACAAACCATCTAAAATTATCCTAAGAATAGGGGGAATATTATCCAAAGGGAGATAACCTCTATGTTTTTAAATCTCATGTTCTATATAATCATTTTGATGATTAAAATTCCATGATGATATCTAATCAAACTCACAAGACCCCCAAACATTTGTTGAATAATATAATGGATATGATGGGATGGATTCGATTGGTACCAGTGGTCATTGAAAGACATGTGACACGCCCCTATAAACCTTTAATACACTACAAGTCCTCAGAAATATTTTCTCCTCATTTTAGAAAATCCCATTGTCTTTTCATCCTATCCACAAAGAAGTCCTTCGGTATGTTCAAGAGACTCTACGCTTCCCATTCGGTGCTCTAAGGATAGACATAATGATTTGTCCACAACATGCTCACACATCCCCATATGACCCATATTCATCATGTGCGGCATGTTTTTTAGTCTTTTGTTGGGACACACATTGTCTGTGGGTATCCTTTAATGGTTTCCCGATATTCCCACTTTCCAAAAGAGGGTGGAATTCAACACTTCTTCTGATATGTTTTATCATTGATCGAAATAAAATGATTGGATGTTGGTCTCTCCTTTCATGTATTCTTCAAAAAAATTCACCTAGTTCGGGTCTCACATAAAGATTAAGACATTTTTCGCGAAACTATTATTTGTGCCATATCTTTGTGGATTATGGTTAATTACACTGACTCAGTATGGACATTCCCATTGTGGTCATGTCGGGGCATCATCCTTCGGTCAGGAGAGTAGTAACGTCAGGGCATCTATAGAGTGTCTAAACATTGAAACACGGGTACACCTAGAGTGTCCCTTATTAGAGGGATTCTCAAGGATGCAGAAGCCCAACAAATCTCACATAAAATTTGGGTAATTATATTCTGGAAGCATTTATATATGGATTTCCTTTGCTTTCCATATTTAATATGGGGTATTCCACGAGTTTAACATCTACCAGAGATGGATCTGATTGATCAGAACACTGATGAGAGTGGATCTTATGGGTATATACCTAGGGGAGCACCAAGAATGTTTATCAAATATATGGATCATAATTCCCGATTTGGACGGACACTGGATGAAAAGTCCCAAAAAGCGATGGTTTCTCACTATAAAGAATGATATGGATGCCACAAAGGGCAGATCCGAAAGGAGGATGGGTACATGCAAATGGAACACCAAGGATTACGATGAGATAGGATTGAACCTCAAAGAGGCTTCCTATGTACCATGTGTAGAAGATATAGATCAAAACCCATTTAGTTCCAATGGATGGGGAATGGAATCAAGGTATACCCAAAAAATAATGAACCGTGTTTAGGTTGGGGATTATACATGGTTAGTGGCCCGTATGGGTGGCATGATATAATAGGGAGGTGGTGGATCAGGTATACTCAGGGTGGACATGGATTAGGTGTCAAAGGTTGGAATTATTGGGGATGGAATCGAAAACTGGTGTGAAGGTGAAGGTACTGGGCTTAAACCTCAAAAAGGTTTCCAACGTATCCTTGTCGCAGGGAATAAAATTCCACATAGTTATGGGATGGGATGAAAAGTCACTTGAGGAGTAAAATCATGAGAATAGACTCATGGATGGGGACCCAAAGAAAATGAAACCAACGGTTTAATTCATGGTCTTGTTAAGACACAATGACTCTAGGGAGAGAATATAATGAGACATGGGAGATGGTTTTGAAACTCAGGGAGGATTCCTATGTACTTTCCTCAAATAGGGAAAAAAATCATAGGCTATTTTGTTCATAAATAGGAAAAAATCAGGGTGTGTACAAATTACAACAACTTGAAGACATGTTGGGGTATACATGTCATTGGAAACCCACCTCTAGAGGGACACTCTTGGTTGTAATAGTATGGATTTTTTTTGGGCTTATGCATGGTTAACTACTTGGGAACTTGATTGACTCCACAATGGGAAAGAACAAGGATGGTGAGGCAATAAAGTGGGCACTGAAGTTTACCAGTGTTTTGGGTTTAACCTCAGGGAGGATTCCTACATACCCTTTCTAGGAGACATGGATCAAAACCACCATAGTTCAAAAGCATGCCTTTTAACATCATGTGTGATAAGAGGGGCATATAGTTTAATGTCATGTGGGATGAGGGTAAATCGACCTGAATAGGTTTGGATCGATGGGTGATGGGATTGAACCTTAAATAAGCTTCCTATATACCATTCTTGGAATGGGAAATGATCAATATCCTTGTATTTTGGTCAAGAGGGGCATGGGACTTACATGCTAAGGTGGCCCATAGAGGATGGCATGGTTGATGTTTACACTAATATGACTTGTTTCATGCTCGGTGTGAGAAACAAAAGTCAAAAATAGAATTGATGACCGTGTCACAAAAGGTTCATCTATGAGGGATGGTGTGGGGATTATTCATGGTTAGCAGCCCAATGAGGATAGAGGGGATTAATTTTTGAGGGATGCCCAAGGAGGATGTCCAGATGTATGAGGAGTAAATGATCTTCATACAAGGAGGACCCTATCATGTTGCAGAAGGGATTATGTAAAGACTACCCGAGGTGCGCATGGAGACAAAGCATTGGGGGAGAGGGGGATTGAGAGGGTGTTGGTGCACATCCCTTTCACAGTACTTTCATGGATTTTCACATATGCAGTGGTCACAATTTAACATCATGTTTCAATGATGCGGTGTTTCATTTCAATTTAATATCATGTAGATTAGAGGATAAGGTTTCACTCCTCACCCCCAAGACATACATAACTAGCACTTTTTAACCCTCAGTGAAGGAAAGGAACCAACAATTTTGCTGGTTAACAAGATTGTGGAGTTATCCATTGAGGGGTCCACATTAGTGTGGTTATGAGAAGAAAAAATATTTTTTAGCAGGACTAAATGAAAAAGAACATCGTAGGGAAATGCCACATTAATCCTTCATTAGGGGACTTTGAAATTACATCGTACAATCCTAGAGAGTCGCACGATAGAATTATGTGCAAGAGAGGGGTGTTGCATAAAATAGGGGATCATAAATGGTACCTTAAAGTAAGATAGAAACATGGGGAACATAAGGAGGGGTGTGTGAAATACTAAATTATTTCACACAAGATGAGGGATTATGTGCAACATCGAAGGATTACACACAAGGTGAGGGGTTGCACGCAAGATGAAACACTGAAAGCAATATTGGAATGACACAATGGAAAACATGAATGCAAGAAGAATCTTTTGAACCCAATTTCTTTAGATTAAAAAGAAATGGGTGAGGTTTAAGACCTACTGGGACCACCTAAAGGAGGACCCCTAGGAGACATGTCCTGCAAGATCTAGTAACATGAGGCCATGTCTTTCTTGCGGTCACCGATGGGGTCTTCTTTCACACATGGGTACAAAATTTAATCTTCTGTGATGGTAACTCTAAATGAAGAGGTATGTATCTATTTATAGATGAAACATTCAGCGGAAACACGCAAGGAGGACTACCTGCAAGTAGGATTTAATGTCATATTTGGTGCTGAATATCTTATGTGCAATAGCTCTTCTTACGTGACAGTTGAATTTCTTTAGCACTTTTGAATTGGATATTTTTCAGAAGGATGACATAGAAGAATCCATTTTGGGTTTCATTGGACACTCAAGATCTTGGGTGTACTTTTCAATATTTTCCACAGACCTTAGATCTTGCACACATCACCCTCAGTTGTATCGAGATTGTCTACAGATCAAAAATATTCCTTTAGTTTTCTACAAAAATTCAATTAAAGGACTTAACTAAAACTCAGTGCCAAAAAATACCACCCCACTGGGAATCTCAGCTGAAAGGGGACCTAAAGGTCAGATTCTGAGGGAAACACTAAAGAGTATAGTTCACGATGGTCTGTGCATGAAAAAATGACCATATGCCGTGTAACCCACTTCTGTGTGCATGAAATGGAATGTCTGTGCCTATAAATACACAATGGGGGCCCAAGGTTCCATACCTTCACATTCACATGAGATAGGAAACTTTTATCTCATCCAAAAAATATATTCCTTTTTACACAAAATATCTTGGATTCAGTTGGCATTTTTCATGCAATCGCAGGCTCTTTCATGCCACTAATAATTCTTGAGAACACCCAATTTATCTGGATTTTTTGTGTGTATTAGGCCACTCTCTTGTGCTCTGAAATCGCATTCATTCATGAAAGACCCATTTTGATTATTAGGACCTAATAGAAATGGTTGTTGAACAAACTGGTGTTGAGAGGGAATCTACTGCTGCTAAATAGAGGGCTGAGATGATCAAAAAATCTCAAATTCATATTTCGAGAAGGGTCATATATGATAATAAAATTCTTTTCAATATTCTGATGCATGATCAAAAGGATTATGCTCAGAGAGACAATATACTAGAACAAAAATTCGGTATCCTGGAGGAAGTTCGAATGCTAGGTTTAAAAACTAACACACTACAATCATGGTTGACACATGAGGATAGCCTTATATGGTAAAATATCATGAAAAATGGTCACCCTTCCGAGAATCTCAGAACATTTCTGTTTATTTCCTAAATCTGAAAACCAAAACTGTTGTGGGGAGAGATTCGGCTCCTGAGGAATCTCCAACTTGCTATGAAAGAACATTCTTAAGCATCATTACTGATGAGAGAAATGGTTTCCTAGAATGGTAAATTTAGTATGGGGGAAATATTATGAGTGAGTGGGCATGGAAGTGTTGGGTATTCCATATATGCAAGGAGTTCTGGGTAGATCTGCGTTCTATTGGGCTGTTTTAAGCTGTGTGGACATCACAGTTCTATTTTTACAGTCAACAAGACCTGGTAATAGATCTGTTCAGTCGGTGGTCCCCTGAAACAAATAATTTCAACCTACACCATAGTGAGTTAGTAATAAGCCTTTAGTACATCTATTATATCAGGGTAATTCTTCTTGAAGTGTACTAGTATGAATATTTTATTCCAATGGAAAATATTTGGGGGTTTAGGACATGAAACTCCATTATAACATGGAATCTTTTGAATCATTCTAAGGAAAAGTTCTAAATAATGTAAATCTTGAAAGATATAGCCTATCCATATGTTTAATCCTATTTTTGAGATAGGACAAGGTAGTGAAAAGTTTAGAATGAGGGTAGCAGTGCTTCAAAAAGTTTCACAGGGGAAAGGAAAGATAATAAAGGGTGGCCATATAAGCATGTGATTACCAATCATAGTGTTTCATCATAGATTAATGTCAGGACCTGAATGTGATATATTCTAGTTCCTTGCCACTTTTCTGAGTAGGTAGACCCTACCATTAAGGTACACAAGTATGGGGGTATGTCCAGGGACATTGGTGATGCTGGAATCATGGAAACCAAGAACAAGTTTAATATGGGAGTGCATGTATTGGCCAGGATGTACAACATTCTAGGGCGCATTTCAAGAGGATGTACATAATGAAGAATATCCTCACCATTCCAAATTCATCATGGTTGTGTTGCAGCTCATTGTAGTGGGTATAACTTAACAAATTTTATCCTCTTTTTAGGCGATGTTCTGCGGCATTTCCTAATGGTTATTGCTAGAATTATCCCATTGACACTTAAAGAGGAAGGGATCCAACTCACGAATGAAAACCATAAAAACATTAACATAAATCCATTTTTGACACTAGCTGGTCGGATGATAGATGAAGGGGGATGCCCATCGGAGTATAAGAAATACTTGGATGGCCTCATGGGCGGTATGATGGTCGCCCAAATTGATGGGAAAATATTTTGTTAACCTTATGCATCATTGAGGTTTTCCAGACAGTTAAAGTGTATATATGAGATGAAAAAAGGAGTATATATAGGTGTTTAGGAAGAGTGGAATCCCTATATTCTTTTCCAAATATATCTCATGTTAACAACATTCAGCTTTGTTGAAGTCATTATATTTTCCCTACTAATGTAAATGTCGGCCTATCAATAGAGTATTCCAACCATGGGGTATTAGAAAATCCAAAAGTGATCATGTGCCAATGCGTTCAAAAAATAATGGTGTACAACATGGCTTCTAAACAATGAGGAATAAAATGAGGCATTATCATGTAAGTGATATGGGGAATAATCCAGGACATTTGAACAACACGGGAATGAAATTTGGCTGCATGAGCATCTCAAAGTGATAATGCACCTCTTATTTCTAAGATAGGTGGTCCTATGGGCAGCCTCGTGGTCCAGCTAGGGAAATCCTTGGGAAGAAACTAATATATATTATAAATCCAACCACTGATGCTATTTTCCCTTATCTATGGTCTTCCTAGATGGTGATTCAAGAATCGATGTCTATTGAAGGGTAATAATGGAGACTGGTGTGTACTGGGCTTGATCTACCAGATGTTGGGTGTATTCAGGTGGGAAAGATGGTTAAATTTTATCAACGATATACATACAAAAAATTCATGGATATTTATGCATACCAATTGGGGTGGTATGAAGAACCAAATCTTCTCGTGAATTTGATACTTCACTAGGAGAAAGACCTAGAAAACTAACATCCAAGGATATGATGATGAGGAATAGAGAGTTCAATAAGAAGAAGATGAAGAAGAGGAAGAAGAGGAAGCTGAAGGTGGGGGTCCATGGAGTTGAGAGACCTCAAGGAACAGTTTCCCAATAAATATTCCCATGTGAGAGAAGTGAAATTGTAATCTCTAACACAGAACTTGTTAAATAACTCAAGGCGATTATCAACCCTTACCTATATTAGTATTCCTCTTTCATAATTCGAATCCACTAACCAAACTCTAACTTATTCCGAAACACATCATTTATGATAGCTATGAAGTTCCTCATAGATTGGATGAAAATTTCTCAATGGATATGGAAGGATGTCCCCATGAATCTGTATCTGGAATGAAGCCGGGAAGAGGACTGATCATGACTACAGTGAGCGAAGGGCTATCCACGGTTGAATTGGTCGGTGGTGGACTGGTAGGAGGGACTGAAATGTTGGCATCAGAATCTAAGGTTTTCCCCGCTGCTCAGAATGAGCTACTGCCAATCATTGAATTAATAAGCATTGTGGTATCTTCATTGGTGGTAAATCCTACCATGACTCTGGAACTGGATTCCTCTACACTTGGATCTTGTAATATTCTGCCTTTTTAGACTAATATTGTTTATTGGGTAACTCATGTTATAAAGGTATCAATTCAAAATACTGTGATTACAATATTAGAGGCTCAGAAAAATATTGAGTCTGAAACATCTGCGGGAGCTCTACCAGTGACTGCACTAATCCATTTTGAACTAATCATTCAAACTGGTCACACCCTGGAACATATTGAGCATGATGCTATAATCATAGGTGACGCTGCTACTAGGGCTGAGATCCATGTAACGACCCAAATATTTATCAATTAATATTCATCTTGATCTAATTAAATGTATTATTATGCAAAATGGTTATGTAAAATAAGCAAATCCTTAGTTTTTTGTTTTTGGATTTCAAAATAACATTAATAATTTTTACCATTGCTAATATAGTTTTTTAATAGTGATCACATGATTATTATATATAAAGGGCATTAAAAAATCCAATTTACTCAGAAAAAGGAAGCGATGACCTCATTAAGTAGACTTTCCCCATACAAATACCATTTTTCAGATTTTGGAAAAAAAGGTGGCATCATTGGGATTCACTCTTGACCATGCCCAATATGAGCGTCAACCTGTTAAGCTCAAACAGAACTGCCAATAGGAGAAGTGAAAGTTGATTGAGATTACCACACAAGCGATGTTATCCGAGCCACCCTAAGAGTCTGTCACAATCACACACCTTACCCTTCAGTATTATGCGGGTGCAATAAGGGGTTATGTAATAAGACCATAACACTATTATTATGTTCATTTTTTATATAATAAATAATATACATTCATTTTATTATTTTTACTTTGTAAATAGTTTTTTAAAGCAAAAATATTATTTCTAGTTAATATTCAACTAAAAAATCAATTTTGATAAATTAATGGATTTTATAATTAAATATTATTTTAATAAAATATTTTTATTATTGAATTAATCTTTATTAATTTAAATGATCATATAATTTTTATGAATGCAATTGTAAATTTTATTATGGTTTGAAAGCTGTTTTTGTCAAAACCAATGAATTTTGGATAACTGTCGATTTTAATTTTAATATTGAAAATTAACAAATTTATAAAATTATTTGTATAAAATTAATATTATTTTTTGGAATCAGGATATCCAAATTATCCAACAATGAATTTTTCATACTTCTCTGCGATAGTCAAATTTTTTTCTAAAAATTAAATAGATTTTAAATATATAATGTGTTTTATGACATCATAATGGCACAATAGTGATCTAACAAAATAATACAAACATTATGGTTGGCCAATATATGATCTAACATTAAAATAATGTGATTTTATGTTTTTTTATTTCTTTTACAAAGCATTAGTGGACCCTCCAGGACATATTGATTTCCTTGAGAGTGTGACTCACCTAAACATAAGCAACCCTATTATTTTAAGAAGTTCGTCCATTGGACTTATAAAATATTTTTTTCCACTCCCCTTTTGAAAAAACATGGGAAAAAATAATTGGATGGTATGTGGTTTTTATTAGTTTAATATGTTGTGTCCCAAACCTAAATAATAAAGAATTCCCTCTCCTTTCCTATATAAACCCAACCAAGCTCCCAATTTCTCTTCACTCAAAGCCTTTGGAGTTCATACAACATCTTCCATCCCCTCTCTATTATCCTCACAAGGTGCCCATAGCTCCCAATAAGCCTCTTTCAAGCCTCTCCCAAGCCTTTGGGATCACACTTCCAAGTAAGGGATTTTTTCCTTTCTAATTTTTTTTCCAATTCTGTTTATATTGTTATATCCTTTTGATTTTAATTACAAATGTTGGGGTATGATTTAAAACCTCTCCAATAATTCCCTCCTTATGTTATAATTGATGATAGGCCTCTTTCTCTATCATTAATGCTTATCATGTACACTCGTTACCATGCCAAAAATCCATAAGGAATTTCTCTCTTCTCATTTACATTCAAGAAAATTCTTTTTTATTATGAATCCAAATTCCATTACATATGTTGGGACATGTATCTATATAACCCCCTTACTGTCCATTTCATGTACATATGATGAGACACAAATTTCTATCTCATTAACCTTTTTTATTATTTCTTATGTCATGCAGTTATACTGCCGAAATTGCACCGCGTTTTTCCAAGACAAAGTCATTGTGTAGTGAATAACATGCCCATTTCTCTATCAGGGTATTCAACTTTTTTACATTTACATATTGATTATATAGTTTCATTTATAAATTCTACATTTATTATATCTTGGAATAAATTATTATGTTTTATGAATCCATGTTTTATGATTGATGTGGCAGACTTATATATAAAATGAAATGTTTAAGAAGGGTGCACCCTGATAGTGCTCCAATGCATTGGATAAAGATTAGTATCATGATAAGTCAACTGCAATGAGGATTTGATCCTGATAATTAAATTTCAATGTGGATTTACACATGCTAATTCATGTGAAATGAGGTTTTACTCATGCTCCATGTGCAATGTGTCTCTTCTCGTGCTAATTCCATGTTAAGTGGTGTTTCAACATTTCTATGTTATGATATTCATGTTATATCATGACTTTATGTTCATGTTCGTTTATGATCCATTGATATGCCTATTTTCTAAGATGTATTGTATTTTTCATGTTATGCCTGGTTCACTCCCATACTAGGATTTATAGATCACCCTTTTAACATGTATGTCCTTAGGTTATCCCATTCAATGCTAAGTACGAGGGAATGTTGTGGTTATGTAAATGATGTTTTCAATAAAGATGATGTGTGTTTTATGTTCTATGTTTTTATGTAATGTTTTTAGGCCCCAAAGACACTATAACTATCGATCTTTTATGTTTCATCAAGTGAATTTTTTATAATAAACATGTCTAAGTGTGTGATAAAAAACACGGTTGTTTTAGTGGGTATCATAGGATAGATTTAGTTATTTTTCGGATTAGGATTATAAAAACCTAGAGAAGCCTTAGAGACAAGAGAAAGTATAATTAAAACAGCCTTAAATTTTGGTGAGTATTTAGTAAGTAGTTCATCAAGTAAATACATCCATGCCTGGATATGAGCAGGTAGAGGCAGCTCTATCATAGATGTACCTAGGAGTGAAATATATGACAAGGTGTTTCAGGCTTGACCTGGGGATATCCTGGTACACGACAATGTTCCTTGATGTACTCTTTATTATGACATTCCCAGGGGACATGCTTTTCTATATTCACAAGCTTAGTATGAACCATTATTAAGTGAATTAAAAAAATTGCACCTAAGAATATATGTTAGAAAGTGTAGGACCCTGAGACACCCTGAGAGGGGAGGGGTGAATCAGGGTGTCAACTTTTTCTTTTAATCTGATGGTTCTTGTTCCTACGTTCGTAGGAACTTGTTAAACCTGTATGATGGATATGAACAGAAAAAAAAAATTCACAACAGAGATACGAAACATAACTTTTTACTTGGTTCACCACTAAGGGCTACGTCTAAGGAGAATACACCAAAAGGATGTCTGTCATACAAAAATTTCACTAAACGTCACTAGCTGTGGATTACAAAGGTCCGGGAATAGTCACTCTATCCCAGGATCACTACCATTACAAAAGTCCAGGGATAGCTCACTGCCTCCCTTAGGTCACTCCCGTTGACTCCCCCTGGCTCACTGCCCTTGGTGAAGCCACACATGGTTAATAGACATGAAGGTCTCTTCATAATTTCAAAAGAATCCATCCTCTGTTGTATGTAGATGCTATGTTGAAGTCCAACTTTCACTTTTAGAAAAAACTCACTTTTCACTGAAGGTATCGGGCAATCTCCTAGCTTTCGTGCAGCTCCAAAAAGATGGGTGTACTTCAACCTCACCTAGCATGCTTTTCCAAGACCGACGCACAAGTTTTAAGACTGGCGCGCAAGTCAATTTCACGGTACAAATTCGGCGCGCATGTCATACCAAACCACTTGAATGACACTACCTCCTTCAACTACAAACTTGCGTGACTCAACACCTTTAACCCCCAAACGACTTTGGACGTGCAACCAACAACTGGCGCACAATCTCTACTTGTGCAGCCCAACTAACACTTGCACGACTCAACCACTTGCGAGACAGGAGATCGAAAAATATCTAAGTCTTGAAATTTTTTCCAAATGAGGAGGGGTGGTACTCTATAAATAGGCAAACTGGACACCCTGCACGATGGCACGCAAGTGTCATCACGGTGTGCAAGTCCCGTCGCACAACTCCAACCACCCTTGCCTCTGTCGCGCTACTCACTTGTGCAACCAAACCTATACTTGTGCGACCCTATTTCATTTGACATTTTTTGAAGTTTTGTTCATGAAGAACAACATGCACCTATGTTTCCAAACCATCTAGGCACTGGTGCACAAGTCCTTTCTCGGCGCACAAGTCACTTGCGCGACCAGCCCAAATCTTGCTCAGCCCTTCTCCCTTTTCCATTTTTCCATGTTTTGATCTTGAAAAACTTATGACGTGAAATTTTAATCTATTTCAAGTACCCGACGCACAAGTCTATTTTCCAAAATCACTTTTCTCCATTTGTTGATTTTTAGGCCCAAAAAATTGGAAAACACTAGAAAATGGTTCCACCTTCAAAACTGTAATCTGCTTGACCTGTAAGAGCACATTGCTGGAACACATTATGAACATCCACTGAGAATCAAAAACAAACATAAACCATAATCCAATTCATGCAAAAAAGACCATGGTTCCAAAAAGCTCCCCCTTTGGGTTTTTTGGTAATCAGAAAATAAATTCAATAGATCCCCATCCACATGTAAACCAAAAACACAAGAATCAACTCATCCAACACTCTAAGTCTATGTTAGAAATGATCGGTGTAAGAAACAAGAGAGGAAGCTTGAATTGGGTTCCCATGTTTTGGAATTCTTAATGACGCCCAAGAAGCATTACATGACCGATGTATTCCTTCTCATCCTTCTCATCCTATCGCTGACACTAAATTCACATCGTGTCATAGAAGCATTACATGCATGAACTTATTACTTTCTCCCCCATTGACAATAATCCCAAAGACCAGTAATTTTTTCATTGTTCAGCTCAAAACATACTCCCCCTGGAAAATATCTCCCCCATAAACCTATGTCACATCCATAAACAGATAAAAATAGTTATCATAAATGGGGAGATGGGAAATGTGTAATGTCCTTCTGCACTGGGAGGTGGCTGAACCCCGAGGTTCAACTGATGCCTCTCAAACACAACCACTGACAGCGGATTGGCCAGGATATCAGCCACTTTCTCATCAGTTCCCACATGATCCATTCTATTCAACCCTTTCTAAACTTTTTCATTGATAAAGTGATACATGATTTCAATATGTTTTGTACAAGAATGCTGAACTGGATTCTTCATGAGATCAATTGTGCTCTTGTTATCACATTAAATTACCATTGGTTGATTCACCTCATCACCAATATCTGTTAGTTGTTTCTTCATCAATAGAATTTCAGTTCAAGCCATTGTGGCGGATATATACTCAGATTCAACAGTACTAAGAGAAGTATTTTCTTATTTCTTACTCAACCATCCAACACATTTCTTCCCAATATTGAAGGCTCCACCACTGGTGGACTTTCTGTCTACTATATCACTAGCCCAGTCAGCATCACAAAATGCTAATAATCTAATGTCCTTGTCTGCAGCCAAATATAACCCAAAGTTATGTGTACCTTTAATATACCTCATGATTCTTTTTAATACTGCCATATGTTCCTCCTTTGGATTACTCTCAAAGCGGGGTGAAAGTCATGTGGGAGAGACAATATCTGGCCATGTTTTTGTCACGTACATCAGGATCCTAATGATTCTCCTATACATGGTGGGATCTGCAGAGGTCCCATCCTCATGCTTTCGAAGATTAGTTCTGACTGAAATTGGAGATGAAATTGGTTTGGAGTCTTCCATATTAAAATTCTTCAGAAGCTCTCTTGAATACTTTTCCTGAGAAATGAAAGTGTAATCCTTCTTTTGAATCACCTGTAGCCCCATGAAATATGTGAGCTCTCCAATCATAGATATTTCAAATTCTGATTTCATGTGATTGGAAAATTTATCCACAAATTTCTGCTTACTTCCACCACATATGATATCATCAACGTAGACAATAACCATGAATTGTTCTTTTGGATAATTCTTCACATATATATTATGATCCACTCCCCCTCTTTTGAACTCCAGCTTCTTGAGATACGAGTCCAGGTAGGAATACCATGGTCGTGGTGCCTGATTCAAACTATATATGGCTTTCTTTAGTTTGCAGACCTTTGTCTCATCAGTACCAAGAAAAAAACCCACTGGTTGTTCAATGTAGACTTCTTCTTCGAGTACACCATTCAATAATGTTGTCTTGACATCCATTTGATATACTTTATATCCGATTTGGAGTGTCACGGCAAGGAAAAGTCCGATTGACTCTAGTCTAGCCAATGGAGCAAAGGTTTCTTCAACATCAACACCTTCAATCTGGGAATATCCCTTACATACAAGTCGAGCCTCATTTCTAATAACACTTCCATGCTCATCAAATTTGTTCTTGAAGATCCATTTTTTACCAATCATAATGTGACCTTCGGGTCATTGGACAAGATCCCATGTCTGATTCTTATCAACCTGATCTAGCTCATCATTCATGGATTTCACCCAAGATTCATCCTTTGTAGCTTCTTCGAATGAGGATGGCTCCAAAACTGATAGAAATGCAGATTGCGTATTATTACTCATCCTCTTTATTTCAGTGGGTGCACTTCTATCCCCAATTATGTTATATGGATCAATCTCAGCTCTAAGATTTCTTCTTGTGAGGTTCAATTGCATTCTCTCCACCCACAGTTTCTTCTTCAGATTCTTCTTCTGAGTCATCATCAGGATGTGACTGCTGAGTGTTTTGTACAACTTCCTCTATTTCTGTATTCGTATTTTCTTCACATTCACTTTCTTCCTCACTTTCTATCACATCAGAATATGTTGTTTTTGAAGCATTTGTGTGTTTTCTCTTCAATTATCTTAAAATAACTACTTACCACAATCCTTCCTAATCACTTGTTGAAACACTTGTAGGCTTTTCTGTTCATTGGATACCCAAGAAAATTTCTTTTATCAGCATTGTCACAAAACATACCTTGATTTCCTTATTTATTCAGAATGAAACATTTAATTCCGAAAACAAGAAATTTTTTCAACGAAGTCATCCTTCCATGCCATAATTCATATGGTATCTTCATTTCTCCTGTAGAGACCCGAAGCCTAACGTACATGAACATTACATTACTTTTGCGGAATACTTAATACATAACAAAAATACACACACAAGGATCGTAATAGTTTAGTGTCTTTGGAAACTCGGAACGTAATCTTCTAATCCTGGTGAAAGATCTTCAAAATCTCCCACAAAGATCTTCTTTTTTTTTACCTAAAACCTTTCTTTATATCCTGGGGAAATGAAAACATAAAAGGGTGAGCTCAAATGCTCAGTAAGGGTAAACAAAAGAAATATCAATCACATAATTTTCATAAGAACATAACATTTTTGGAAATCTTAACCTGCAAAAGAGAGCATAATTTCATAACATGGGATAAATCATAGTAGTGAAAATGAAACCATAACTTAAAACATTACTCATTGTGGCATACACACATAATCATAGAGAATCATTTCTTGTTAGTCAAGACTCATTGCCAAGACTATCTTAGTGGACAAAGTCCCTTTCTGAATCGAGTAATCCTCGTTTCAGTCCTGTTTCACTGAACCGGTATAACCTACCATTCCAGCCATGTCTATCTCATGAGATATGAAATCTTTACCCAATGCATTGGAGGGAGATATAGGTCCCACCCATCTTATAATGAATCCTTTCTTATGTGTGCCACATAATCATAAATCATACATCATTGCATAACCCATGTAATACAAATGGGATTCTTAAACAACATGACATCATAAAACCATTCATATAAGATAAAGGAATTCATAAACACAATTCCATCACAACATAGTCAAATCAATGTAAAAATATGGATAGAAACAGAACCCTTTATTATCTTAGATGGAAAATAATTTTGATAAAACACTTGAATTGAATTCTTGAGGAAAATATCCTTTCTTCTTCAAAATCAATTTTACAAAACATCATGCAATTTTAAAAGAAAGATAGTTTTTTTGAAAATAGTCATGAAATCTTTTAGAGGAAGCTTCATGAAAATAAGGCTTTATAAAACAGTAGAAATCTGTTCGTGCCGTATAAGTTAAAAAAAACATTCTTCGTAATTTTGTCGGAAAAGTCAAAAAGTACCTCGTACGAAAAACGACAAAAGATTCCTTTCATACGTATTACTAAAAACTCACTAAAGGGTAAAAATGGATTTAAACAATTTTAGGTGGATGGAAATAATATTACATATTGAGTAAACATGGATGTGGATGATAAAATACACCCCAGTAAATACTTACGAATAAACAATCTCGGATAAAAATGAGATTGTGATATTTCCCTTACCTTAGGTCCGACTTGCTTTGTAAGTGTCCGAACCTCCTCTTCTTTGAAGTGCCTCTTTGAGACCTCCTCTTAGGGCACTAGAATTGGTCTTTGAGGAAGACCAGAACCTCTAGGATGTTGATAGGGAAGTGGAGAAGAGATTTTGGCAGGGGTTGGCCGAGCTTGAGTGCTCAAATTGGTGTGAGGAGGAGGGGGAGGAGGTGTCCTTTTATAGGGGAGGAGAGGGGCACCTTAGGAATATCTCAAAATATTATTTTATATTAAAGTCAAAATCGGTTTATAATGGTTCCAAAGGGTCTTATTTCGAAGCTAAAGTGGGGATGGGTCGAAATCCTATCAACCAATAGAATTTAGACAAGTTTAGGATATTATTTTAACCTTATCAATTAGATTTAACTCTAAGTTAAATAATTTAACATTTACCGTGTCTTTTTGTTTTCTTTCACTATATGGTTAATACACTTACTATAACATGCCAAACGAACCCCAAATTGTTTATTATTAATATATATATCCTTATCTAAGTCATTTGGCCGAACCTTAGATTTTTAGGAATAAAATAACAATTAATAATATAATATTTGATTTAAAAACTATTTTGTGTCAATTTTGACACTATTTGATATATGATTTTTTTGAAAGTCATAACAGAATTAAATGTCCGAACCAAGTTGATTAAATCAACATTAATATATCATAGTAACCTAGAAAATTAGTGGAATTCATAAAAATTTTCAAATTACATTTATTTTGGTGTTTATAACATCAATTATGTCAATATTTCTTTAATAAGATAATTACTGCATCATCGTTGTGTCACAAATAAATTAAATTATTTGATGTCTAAAAATTACAAATAAATTACCATCATGTAGGAAATCCTTTTAGCTTTCTAATGAATATTTACAATCGAATTTATCTTATGTATAACCCCATATTAAAAATGATTTACTTATTAAACATTGATTTTAACTATTTTAACCTTTCTTTAAATAAATTAATAATAAATGTCCTAATCTAATCCAAGTGGGCCTAAATGGTCATATTTTATTCCTAAGTTTGTTTTTGGTCGAATTACACTTTTCCAATAGAATTATGACATGTGTTAGGGTAATATTAATATCATATTTACCCTTAGTTACCCTATTTACTATTAACCGCGGTAAAAAAAAAAGTAAAAAGTTACTATTCACCAAAAAATTATTTTCATCTCATTGAACCACATTTTAGTCCTTGATATTAACCGTGTCTCTCGGATTTTCGAAATTCCATTCACAGAAGCGGTAAAATTAAGTTTTATGCAAAATTCAGTTTTTAACCTACCACTTAGTGGTTTCACTATTCATCAAAAATTGATGTTTTTCAGAACAATGCCAAAATTTCATCCCAAGATATATTTCATATTCCGAATTCAAAAATGAAGTCTATTTTACCAAATTCATAACATAAAAGTTGCATTAATTAATTTTATAATTAAATCCCGCTGTTTAAACAAATAGCGTGTTTTTAAGAAACAATATCTATCAAAAGATTGACACTTGTTTATGTCTAGTTTAAATGTGAAATTACATCCAATGACCAACATTGTATTAAATTGTAAAAATATATTCTAAATATACTTTAAAACCACTCAAATTAATGATTTATCACTATTAATTATTTCGATTAAAAAAGTTGTTTTTAATTATAATTTAGTAATTTTCACTATTCATCAGAATATGAAAGTTATCCGAAAAGTACCAAAATTTCACCTTAGGCTAAATTCGATACTCCGAATCCAAAAATAAAGTTCATTTTGAAAAATAAGATTTACTGGATTTCAAAAAGTGGTTATTACTATTCATAACGGCTAGTTTTAATAATATTTTTATAGCATATCGTTGTTTATTGAAACTCGGTATTGCGTATTACACACGCTATCGAGGAAGGTTGTGATTGCGTGTAATGCAAGGCAAGTCAAGGATGCGTGTTGTGCAAGCTCCTTTTGGTGTAGCGTACAACACAAGACATTAGTGAAATAAAAAAGAATATTTTTCATAAAATTTCGGGTTGTTACATTCTACCCCCCTTAAAATGAATTTCGCCCTCGAAATTCGTCGGGGTTATAAATGGTTTACTATTCGAAATTTTCTTTAATAGAAACCCACATCGTAAAAAGGAATGCCAAAACTTAACTTTAAAAACTAAAGTATGAAATGTAACGATTTCCCAAATAAACTAATCACTGGGTTTCCACATAGGTGAAAATATGGATATGGAAGAGAAATCCAACCGTCATGTTCTGATGGAGAGTGGTAGAGAACATGGCTATGGAAAAGCCAACAATCACAAATCCATAGATTTGTGATGATATAAGGTACCATCTGATTCATCAGGTATAAGATCACTAGGACAACATTTTTGGTTTTCAAGATCATTTCCCTAAAGTTGAAAATTTGAATTAGAATAAATACTTACTTTATTTTGGTACAATCTCACTATTGTCCGTGCCTTAAACAATTTCCACATCATCTCTTAATGAAATGAAGTTGAATTTGTCATTCGCGATGTGTTAGAAGATCATTGGATAGAATGATGGGTCATTCCATCTGTCTCAAACAAAAGGTTAGAGAAGTTATCAAAAAATACATAAATCCATCTATAGTGAGATTAATCATATATGGTTCCTAAAATGAACTTATACATCACATATCATACTGCTTAATATAATAAAACTAGTTTCTAATAAACAGGGACTTCCTGTAGGTCAGTGGTAGGCGATAAAGGCCAGTCGCACTTCGGTTGTGGGTTCGATTCCCACAGCCTTGTCCGAAGCGATGGGCTGTCGCCCGTCCTGCAGGTTGTCCTTTTTCTAAAACTATATTACTATAACATCCCATCACTAATATAATACTAACTTATATCCAACATAAACCATTCCAATATTTAGGCTCATAATACTGCAGTCCATTCTCATAACATAGTGAAAACGATTACCAGAGATTTAATACCATCGTTGATCCCCATATATCATAAGATATATCTTGTTGGTCACATTCCAAACATTCAAAGGCCTTAATCTTGAACTCTCTTTAATACCCATTGAACCTTAGTGAAAACATGAATGCAGTTAAAAGTTAACACTTTTCACATACCGAAATCCTCAAAATTCTATATACTCAAACCATGATATCACTTAGTCCTTATATCAATCATGAGCTCATGAATACTATCAAACATTTAATTTTCTCCTTATCCCTTCATTATGCGCATATCATCTTCATTCCAACAATATCTGAATAACCTTTCATGGATACTGGTAACATTAATCAGACAACAATGTTACAATCCTTACATGTCTCTTTATTCCATAGTACCATGAGATTACTTATACAACATTACACATGATAAACATGTAATCATTCCACTACATTCTTAAACCATTGACAGAGCTTCAACAATTCTTTCATCTCACATATCATTGGTAGTCTCTTCATCATCATCCACATAAATACTTCCCATATGACCATACTGATTCTCTTCATGAGTCTTTCCCTTAGGGCATTTGTTTGCATAATGCCCATACATTCCACATTTAAAACACTTAACCATTTTTGATGTCGTAGCAATACCATTATCCTCATCCCTGGTATTAACTGAACCTTTTCCTTTGCACTTACTGGCTTTGTGTCCTTCTTTTCCACACCCAAAGCATCTTCCAGTTCCTTTGAAACATTCTCCTTGATGCCTCTTCCCACATGATTTACATAGGGGAAATTGAACTTTCTTTCCTCTATGATCATCATGGAACTCCATCTTTCTCTTATTAGTCGAGTCAGGAAACTTACCAAATTTTACTTTATTGATCATATTGTGAGATTGCTGATTCGGCATAATAATGATGTTTGGACTTCCAAATCCCATTTCATTTGGTTTCTCATGAAGAATATCATTCCATTGTCCAGCATATCCTCCATTATCGTGAATCACCTTGTTTCCATCCATTTTCTAAAACCCAAAAAGAATAGTGTGAGATGAAAAAATCATAATAAAGGGGGAATAACTTCATTATCTAACATCTTAGGTTAAATTCTAAGATCGTTACTGTTGTTCTAGGACTATATCCTATACGTATACTTATCCTTAGGGACATCCCTAGACATACCTTAGAAATATCTCTAGGGATCTCACTAACGTTTTCGCATCCTAGTTTCCAAAGGTTGACTAAACCTTTCCTCTGATACCAACTGTAGAGACCCGAAGCCTAACGTACATGAACATTACATTACTTTTGCGGAATACTTAATACATAACAAAAATACACACACAAGGATCGTAATAGTTTAGTGTCTTTGGAAACTCGGAACGTAATCTTCTAATCCTGGTGAAAGATCTTCAAAATCTCCCACAAAGATCTTCTTTTTTTTTTACCTAAAACCTTTCTTTATATCCTGGGGAAATGAAAACATAAAAGGGTGAGCTCAAATGCTCAGTAAGGGTAAACAAAAGAAATATCAATCACATAATTTTCATAAGAACATAACATTTTTGGAAATCTTAACCTGCAAAAGAGAGCATAATTTCATAACATGGGATAAATCATAGTAGTGAAAATGAAACCATAACTTAAAACATTACTCATTGTGTCATACACACATAATCATAGAGAATCATTTCTTGTTAGTCAAGACTCATTGCCAAGACTATCTTAGTGGACAAAGTACCTTTCTGAATCGAGTAATCCTCGTTTCAGTCCTGTTTCACTGAACCGGTATAACCTACCATTCCAGCCATGTCTATCTCATGAGATATGAAATCTTTACCCAATGCATTGGAGGGAGATATAGGTCCCACCCATCTTATAATGAATCCTTTCTTATGTGTGCCACATAATCATAAATCATACATCATTGCATAACCCATGTAATACAAATGGGATTCTTAAACAACATGACATCATAAAACCATTCATATAAGATAAAGGAATTCATAAACACAATTCCATCACAACATAGTCAAATCAATGTAAACATATGGATAGAAACAGAACCCTTTATTATCTTAGATGGAAAATAATTTTGATAAAACACTTGAATTGAATTCTTGAGGAAAATATCCTTTCTTCTTCAAAATCAATTTTACAAAACATCATGCAATTTTAAAAGAAAGATAGTTTTTTTGAAAATAGTCATGAAATCTTTTAGAGGAAGCTTCATGAAAATAAGGCTTTATAAAACAGTAGAAATCCGTTCGTGCCGTATAAGTTAAAAAAAAACATTCTTCGTAATTTTGTCGGAAAAGTCAAAAAGTACCTCGTACGAAAAACGACAAAAGATTCCTTTCATACGTATTACTAAAAACTCACTAAAGGGTAAAAATGGATTTAAACAATTTTAGGTGGATGGAAATAATATTACATATTGAGTAAACATGGATGTGGATGATAAAATACACCCCAGTAAATACTTACGAATAAACAATCTCGGATAAAAATGAGATTGTGATATTTCCCTTACCTTAGGTCCGACTTGCTTTGTAAGTGTCCGAACCTCCTCTTCTTTGAAGTGCCTCTTTGAGACCTCCTCTTAGGGCACTAGAATTGGTCTTTGAGGAAGACCAGAACCTCTAGGATGTTGATAGGGAAGTGGAGAAGAGATTTTGGCAGGGGTTGGCCGAGCTTGAGTGCTCAAATTGGTGTGAGGAGGAGGGGGAGGAGGTGTCCTTTTATAGGGGAGGAGAGGGGCACCTTAGGAATATCTCAAAATATTATTTTATATTAAAGTCAAAATCGGTTTATAATGGTTCCAAAGGGTCTTATTTCGAAGCTAAAGTGGGGATGGGTCGAAATCCTATCAACCAATAGAATTTAGACAAGTTTAGGATATTATTTTAACCTTATCAATTAGATTTAACTGTAAGTTAAATAATTTAACATTTACCGTGTCTTTTTGTTTTCTTTCACTATATGGTTAATACACTTACTATAACATGCCAAACGAACCCCAAATTGTTTATTATTAATATATATATCCTTATCTAAGTCATTTGGCCGAACCTTAGATTTTTAGGAATAAAATAACAATTAATAATATAATATTTGATTTAAAAACTATTTTGTGTCAATTTTGACACTATTTGATATATGATTTTTTTGAAAGTCATAACAGAATTAAATGTCCGAACCAAGTTGATTAAATAAACATTAATATATCATAGTAACCTAGAAAATTAGTGGAATTCATAAAAATTTTCAAATTACATTTATTTTGGTGTTTATAACATCAATTATGTCAATATTTCATTAATAAGATAATTACTGCATCATCGTTGTGTCACAAATAAATTAAATTATTTGATGTCTAAAAATTACAAATAAATTACCATCATGTAGGAAATCCTTTTAGCTTTCTAATGAATATTTACAATCGAATTTATCTTATGTATAACCCCATATTAAAAATGATTTACTTATTAAACTTTGATTTTAACTATTTTAACCTTTCTTTAAATAAATTAATAATAAATGTCCTAATCTAATCCAAGTGGGCCTAAATGGTCATATTTTATTCCTAAGTTTGTTTTTGGTCGAATTACACTTGTCCAATAGAATTATGACATGTGTTAGGGTAATATTAATATCATATTTACCCTTAGTTACCCTATTTACTATTAACCGCGGTAAAAAAAAAAAAGTAAAAAGTTACTATTCACCAAAAAATTATTTTCATCTCATTGAACCACATTTTAGTCCTTGATATTAACCGTGTCTCTCGGATTTTCGAAATTCCATTCACAGAAGCGGTAAAATTAAGTTTTATGCAAAATTCAGTTTTTAACCTACCACTTAGTGGTTTCACTATTCATCAAAAATTGATGTTTTTCAGAACAATGCCAAAATTTCATCCCAAGATATATTTCATATTCCGAATTCAAAAATGAAGTCTATTTTACCAAATTCATAACATAAAAGTTGCATTAATTAATTTTATAATTAAATCCCGCTGTTTAAACAAATAGCGTGTTTTTAAGAAACAATATCTATCAAAAGATTGACACTTGTTTATGTCTAGTTTAAATGTGAAATTACATCCAATGACCAACATTGTATTAAATTGTAAAAATATATTCTAAATATACTTTAAAACCACTCAAATTAATGATTTATCACTATTAATTATTTCGATTAAAAAAGTTGTTTTTAATTATAATTTAGTAATTTTCACTATTCATCAGAATATGAAAGTTATCCGAAAAGTACCAAAATTTCACCTTAGGCTAAATTCGATACTCCGAATCCAAAAATAAAGTTCATTTTGAAAAATAAGATTTACTGGATTTCAAAAAGTGGTTATTACTATTCATAACGGCTAGTTTTAATAATATTTTTATAGCATATCGTTGTTTATTGAAACTCGGTATTGCGTATTACACACGCTATCGAGGAAGGTTGCGATTGCGTGTAATGCAAGGCAAGTCAAGGATGCGTGTTGTGAAAGCTCCTTTTGGTGTAGCGTACAACACAAGACATTAGTGAAATAAAAAAGAATATTTTTCATAAAATTTCGGGTTGTTACATCTCCCATATAAAGACCCGTTCGATTCTGAATGTTCACTACAGCTTCGACAGCTTCCTTCCAGTAATGGTGATAGATACAACTCTCAATCAGCATAGTCCTGACCATGTTTTTGATCTATCAATTCGGGCACTCAAAAACTCTATTTTGTTGTAGAGTTCTCACAACAACTATCTCATACTGTATTCCATGTTTTTAAGGTAATTCTCAAACTCAATAGATGTGTATTCCCCTCCATTATCATATCAAAAAACATTGATTGTTCATCCAGTATCTTTCTCAACGATTCGCCGATATGTTTTCATGCAGTCAAGAACTTTTTGTTTCCTATGAATGACCATAACACATTCCATTATAATGTAATCATCAATGAAAAAGATAAAGTACCTTTCTCAATGAGTTCTGGAAACATTAATCGGCCCGCATACATCTGTATGAATTAGATCAAGAAGATGAGATTCCCTTTTCATATTTGGCCGATATGAACTACAGACCATATTTCCACAAATACAAGAATCACAAGATTTTTCACGCTCACGCTTCAGGTTAGGAATGTCCATGACAATCCTCCATTTTGATATTTTCTCTATGTCTTGTTGATTGATGTGACCCAGTATCCTATGCCAAAAATTGTTTTCTTGTTCAACAGTCATGTAGCAAAAATTTTATTTTCTATCAACCTGATACAGGTTGCCTTCTGTTCTGCATCCTTTCATAAGTGAATTTATTGTCTTTCCCTTAATAGTGTGGAATTTCTGATTAAAAGTAACAATAAGTCCCGAGTCACAGAGTTGACTCACACTGATTAGATTATGATGTAGGCCATCTATGTAAGGGACTTCAGTCTTCTTTAGATCTCCTTTAGCTAATTCAGTACTTCCACTGCCTTTGATTTTTAGAGCTCCATCATTACCAAATCGAAACATTCCATCAACCTTCCTTTTGATATCTGTTAATAGGCCAGAATTACCTGCCATATGGGATGAAAAACCACTATCCAGAATCCATGTACTGTTGCTTTTTGTAGCTTTGAGGGACACCTATGCAAGGATTGATTTCCCAATTTTTTTCCTTTCTTTCCATGAGACATTGGAATGAGTATAGAGCACTGATGGACTTTTAATTATCTCATCTGTGTACATTGTTTCTTCATAGTTGAAGTCTTATTAGAGAGGAGAAAACCTGTTCGAAAGAGAAACACTATCTTTTCGATGATATTTGACTTGTCTTGAATTCCGGTATGAGTTGACCATGTCCCTTCTCTATCTGCAATTAACAACCTTATGACCAAAGTTATGGCAACGAAAACAGTATCCATAGATACTATTTCTTCTATAAGATATAGAATTTGAAGTCATAATCCTTTTTTGTTGTCCTAGATCTTCCCCATTCAGATAGCTCCTTTCCTCTTCACAATATGACATGGTATGGCCCATATAGCCACCGAACTGACACTTCATGAGAGGAAATGTCTTCTCACTTGAATTTCTCTTCATACTTTCCTCCTTGGGAGAATAATTGGACTCCCTATCATTTCTAAATGTTTGAGAATAATTTTCAGTTCTCCTTTTAGATTGTATTGAGGGTTTCTTTTTTAGCACATCAGGAAATGTTTCAACATGTCCAACTTTCATCTTGTCTTTATTTTGGATCTCTTTACTTCCACCAGTTGATGTCTCAGACTCATAGAAAATCCCACTCTTTCCCATGAAAGCGGGTCTTTGATCACTCAAGATTTTTCCTACCCCATCTGAACCACTCTTGGCACTTTCTAGTAATTCTGCATATGAGAATCTTCCAAACTGTATTTTCTTTCAGGATTCTTTTGAAATTGATTTGGTCTCAAGTTTACTTCTAAGAGTAACAACTTCCTCCTATAGACCCTCAATAGTCTTGGATTTTTCTTCTAGTCTGGAGGTGAGGTCATTTATGATCTTTTTAGGCTCTTCAATTCTCAGCTTCAGATCCACTACATCATCATTTCTTTCAAGAATTTTTTACTGTACTTTCAAAAAATCTTCCAGTCATTCAATTTCAGCTTCATGTTGATCAACATATTCAGTTGATTCTTCTACAATTGATTTCCAATTATTGAAACTCTTATATTTAATCTTAATCTTGCTAACAGCATCCCTAAGATTCAACTCGGGATCTACACTAGTTTTTAACTGATTTTCTCCACCATTATCTTCTGATTTTTTAACAGTGGCCATCATGGAAGCTTGTTTCCCAGTTTTAAATTCTGGTTCTTCTTCATCACAGAATTCATTATCATCTTCTTCCCCTTTACAGAAAAACCTCTTCTTCAGAAAATTCTTTCTAGATTTGAAGTCTCCATTCTTGAAAAACCTTTTTTGAGGCTTCTCAATGTTTTCAGCATCGTTATCATCATCATCGATCTTTCTTAAGCACTGAGAATCAATGTGCCCAACTTTTCCCCAATGAAAGCAAGCTAGAGGTAACTTCACACTGAATTTCCCTTTTCCCTTCTGGAACTTCTTGGCAATGAAATAACGAATTTCTTTTTACTCATCTTCTTCACCACTACTATATTTTTAGATTTTTAGTTTCTCCATGAATTTGAACTCCATTTCAGTGCTTACTCAAGTAGTAGTATCTTCTGGTTTGACTCTCATTTCATATGCCACCAAGATTCTCAACGGATCATCCAAATAAAGTTTAGAAAGATCTATTTTCTCAACGGTTGACACCGTTTCATTTTACAGGGGTGGTAGTCTTCTCAATATTTTCTTCAAAATGTCAATCTCTCTAATTTCTTCTCTTAGGCCCCGAATTCCTCCAACCACTTTAGTAATTTGATTGAAGAAGGAGTCTGCATTCTCATTAGGATGCATCTTCAGATCATCGAACCTATTGTGTAGAACTTGTAGTTTCACCTCCTTTACTTTTCTATCTCCTTCATAAATATTTTCAAGTTTATCCCACATGGACTTTTCTGAGGTGTAACTCATCACTTTTAGATAGATCTGATCAGAAAGTGATGCAGTGAATGAATTCTGTGCTTTAGCATCTGCAACAAGAATGTTTCTATCTATATCATTCATTGCTAGCCCTATTGGATCAGAAACATTAATACCTTGCACAATGGAGAATAGAACTTCCATTCCAAGGGATCTTAGATGAGATCTTATTTGGTTCTTCCAGATCTGGAAATTACTTCCATCGAAGAGAGGTACTCCCCTAACATTGATTGCATTATCCATGACAACAAAGGACATATTCAACCCCAAAAACCTCCCTCTGATACCACTTGTATGACATCGGGACACCCTGAGTGGGTAGGGGTGAATTAGGGTGTCAACAATTTCTTTTAAAGTGATGTATCATGTTTCCATGTTGGTAGGAACTTGTTAAACCTTATGATGGATATGAACAAAAAACAAACATTCACAATAGAGATATGACACAACACTTTTTACTTGGTTCCCCACAAAAGGATATGTCCAAAGAGCACACGATGACAGGTTATCGGTCGTACCAAAATTCCACTAAACTTCACTAGATATGGATTACAAAGGTTCAGTCATAGTCACTCTGTCCTAGGCTCACTGCCTTTAAAAAAGTTTAGGGATAGCTCGTTGTGTCCCTTGGGTCACTCCCGTTGACTCCCCCTGGCTCACTGCTCTTGGTGAATCCACACTTGGTTTATAGATGTGAAGGTCTCTTCATCATTTCAAAAGAATGAATCCTCTGTTGTATGTAGATGGTCAATTGAATTCCAACTTTCACTTGTAGACAAAACTCACTTTGCACCAAAGGTATCGGGCAATATCCCAGCTGTCGTGTAGCTCTAAAAAGACAGGTGTACTTCAACCTCACCTGGCACGCTTCTCCAAGACCGGCGTGCAAGTCACATGCACGGTACAAATTTGGAACGCAGGTGATACCAACCCACTTGCGCGACACTGCCTCCTTCAACTCCAAACATGCGTGACTCAGTGCCTTTAACTCCCAAACCACTTTGGACGTGCAACCAACAACTGGCGCGCATCCTCTACTTGCGCGACCCAACTAACACTTGTACGACTCAACCACTTGCGCAACAGGATCTCGAAAAATATCTATGTCTTGAACTTTGTTCCAAATGAGGAGGGGTGGTCCTCTATAAACAGGAAAACTAAACACCCAGTGTGGTGGCGAGCTAGTGTCATCACATCACACAAGTCCCGACACACAGCTCCAACCGCCCTAGCCTCTTTCGTGCTACTCACTTGCACGAACAAACCAATACTTGCACGACCATCTTTCCTCTTCCATATTTTGACATTCTGATCATGAATAACAACATGAGCCCAAGTTTCTAAACATTCTAGGCACCGGCGTACAAGTCCTTTCTCAGTGCGCAAGTCACTTGCGCGACCAACCCAAATCTTGCGCAGCCCATATCCCTTTCCCATTTTTCCATGTTCTGATCTTGAAAAACATATGACGTGAAAGTTTTCTCTCCTTTAAGTACTTGACGCGGAAGTCTCTTTTCCAAAATCACTTTTCTTTATTTGTCGATTTTCAGGCCCAAAAAATTGGCAAACACTGTAAAATGGTGCCACCTTAAAACTCTAATCTGTTTGACCTGTAAGAGCACTTTGTTGGCACACATTCTGAACTTCCTCTGAGGATTGACAAAAAACACAAACTATACTCCAATTCATGCAAATAAGGCCATGGTTCCAATAGAAAGTAGACCAATAAATAACATAGATGGAAGCCTATAGATAAATAAGTTAAGGAAATAAAAGTTATTTATAAGTCATCTGTTTTGTCCTTGGATTATCCTTTATGTGTTACCACAAACATTCCTTTTATTCCAGCCAATGGCTGGTAATAGGAGGACTCATGATAACAACATATGCTAAGACCAATGTGACGACTGTTCTATTGAGATGACCAATCCGATGAGAGTAGGAATCAAAAACTTTATTACAATACTCTCTCAGTTAACTCATGCTTTGGATATAATCATGGGTCAAGAGGAATGTTCAACCCCCCCTACAAAGAAAGAACAAGTCACTATCGAAATCTTCATGAGATAAAGTCCTCCTACTTTTAATGGATCATCTGATCCCCCAATCACCAAACAATGGATCATCTCCATTGAAAAGATCTCATCCATCCTTAAATGTTCTGAAGAAGAGAATGTTCTTCTGGCTAATTATCATATGGAGGGTGAAGCTGATAAATTGTGGAAATTGATAACAAATATGAAGCATGAGGAGGAGATCGAGGCATTGGAATAGAAGGATTTCTGGAAGAAGTTTTTAAATAAAAATTTCCTTGAACCCTCCAACTAAATATGGAAATGGACTTCATTTCACTCTAGAAAAAAGTCATCGAATCCATTGGAGCATATAAAGAAATATTCACAAGGATTTCCTAATACACCTCTAGCTTTGTCTTTACCCTCGAATTCAAGGTTGACATCTTATTTGGTGGGATGAAACCTAGCCTACGGAAAGACATGTTGATCTGTGACTTCAACAACTATGAGGAAATTGTCTGATGTTCCCTCAAGGTCGAAATGGAGATAAAAGAATATCATGGGTATCATGGAGATAAGAATCATATTGCGGACATCAATTATGCTAGTCTAATAGATAAATCCAATGGTTCAATGAAAATCTAGCACCACACTTGCCAAAGGTGTGGAAAGAAGCCCACTGAAAATTTCCTGAAGGGGATGAGGAAATGCTTTAGGTGTGGAAGAGAAGGACACCTAGCCGTTAACTGACAATAATAAAAACTCACAACTATAACATAGGATAGGAATTATCCTTTTGAACCTCAATATTTTGTTCATTGCTTCAACTGCAATGAACAAGGGAACCTTGAAAATTAGTTCCCTAAGACAATGAATTTTAGAGGAAACCAACAACCTCCATGGTAGAAAGGGAAATTTTTTTCCATCACTACCACCTAAGTTAACCCTGAGAACAAAGTGGTGACAGGTACACTAGTTATTCATTCTGGAATAGCAAACATACTTTTTGATTCTAGTTCTACGCATTCTTTTGTATCCTGAAAAATTATTAGAACAATCCCAACACCACCCCAACTCATGGAAGTAAAGATATCAGTGAGTATGGAAAATGGGGAAATCATTGAATCCCATGAAGATAACTCCTCCCCCATCATCATTTTTGGATTGAACATCCCGATGAACATCTTCATACTCCCTCTGGTGGAATTTGATTCAATTCTTGGCATGGATTGTCTTTCCTTATATAGATCCAACATAAATTTCCATGAGAGGGAAATCACTCTCCATATGGAGAATTAAACTCCAATTCTATACAAGTGAAAAAAAGATGAATATTCTTTAGCACCATCATCTCAAGCATGGATATTACAGCCCTATGAGCTTGCATATCTGGCTCAGATGATTGATTCTTAGGAAACAACCATCATTGAAGACATGCCTATTGCGAGAGAATTCACTGAAGTGCTTCCTGAGGAATTTCCTAGTCTTCCTCTTAGAAGAGATGTTGAATTCACAATTGAACATATAACTTTGGAAATGAAGATATCCAAGACTCTATATAGAATAGATATTTTGGAGCTTGAGGAGCTGAAGAAAAAACTACAGGAGAATCTAGATAAAGGGTTTATATTTCCAAGTGCATCACTATGGGGTGCACTAGTTCTCTCAATGAAGAAGAAGGTTGGGTCAAAGAGCCTTTGAATTGATTATAGTGAGCTTAATAAAATCCTAATAAATAAAAAGTATCCTCTTCCATGAATTGATGACTGGTTTTATCATCTACGTGGAGCACAATACTTCTCCATGGTTGATTTTTGGTCGGGATATTATCATGTTATGGTGAAGAAGGAATATATCCCCAAGGCTTCTTTCCATACAAGGTAGGGGAACTATGATTTCATAGTAATTCCATTCAGACTCACTAATTCTCCATAAATTTTCATTTACATGAGGAATAGAGTCTTTAGATATTATGTAAACAAATTCTTGGTAGTCTTTATAGATGATATTCTAATATACTCCAAAACCAAGGAGGATCATGAGGAGCATCTTAAAATTGTACTACAGACATTACGGAAGAAGAAACACTATGAAAATAACATCAAGTGTGAGGTCTAGTTGAAGGAGGTCACGTTCATGGTTAATATCATCACAAGCAATGAGATATCTGCGGATTACTCCAAGAAAATTGAAATTGAGGGATGTTCGAGGCCAATATTGGTAACAGATATCTCTAGCTTCTTGGGGTAATCTATATATTGACGCTGATTGGTGAGAAATTTATCACGACTGTCCAAACCATTTCTCAATCTAACTCGGAAGGGAGTAAAGTATTCTTGGAGTGATGAATGTGAATAAATATTCAAGGAGTTAAAAGGAGGCTTATCCCTAAGCTCGTGATAACGTTACCCATGAGTGGAGAACGTTTTTTGGTATTTAGTTATGCTTTAAAGAAGGGCTTGGGTTGTGTGTTGATGCAGAATGATAAAGTGATCGCCTATGCCTTAAGGCAGCTGAAAATCCATGACCAAACCTATCCCACGCATGACATAAAGTTTGTAGCTGTGATATTTTCATTGAAAATATGGAGGCATTATCTCTATGGGGAGAAGTGTGACATATATTCTGATCACAAGAGACTCAAATATATATTCACAAAAAAAGAGCTTAATAAGTGCCAATGTAGATGAATTGAACTCATCTAGGACTATGACTGCTCAATGCACTACCATCATAGAAAGGAAAACAAGGTGGCAGATTCTCTAAGTGGAAAGGATCATGCATCTTAATCAATGATGAGAATTTAAAAGGATCCAATATTCTTAGATTTGCATAGAATAGACATGGAAATCATTAAGGTGGTAACATCATCAATCCTTTCTCAAATGATTTCTCAACTGTCCCTCATGGAGAAAATAAAGGATGCCCAAAGAAAGGATGTGAAAATTCTTAAAAGGGTGTAAGCTATCAGAAATGGGAAATCCTCAGACTTCAAGGTTGACAAATATGGAATTGTGAGTTTTGGGTCATGATTATGTGTACCATATGATCCAGAGACAAGGAAGAATATTATGGATGACGTGCATAGCTCAACCTTATCTATTAACCTAGGGAGCACAAAGATGTATCGAGATATATGAAAAAACTTTTGGTGGGACAATATGAAAGGATAGATTGATGAATATATATCAAAGTTCCTGGTATGTCCACATATGAAGGCTGAGAAGAAAAAGTCTATAGGGATGTTGTAACCACTACCCATACCAACATGGAAGTGGAACAACATTACCATGGACTTTGTCACTGTACTTCCAAGGACATACTCTAATCACTGAACTAAACATCAGTATTTCCTATCATCCTCAGACTGATGGCCAATATTAGAGAAATATTCAGACACCAGAAGATTTTTTAATATCATGTTCAATGGACCTTAAACGAGGATGGGACCAACAAAATCCACTTGTTGAATTCTCCTACAATAACAGTTTCCAATTGATCATCTGAATGGAACCATATAAATCCATTTATGGGAATAGTTTTAGAACACTGAAATTTTGGGATGAAGTTGGTGAGCAGAAGCTTCTTTGACATGAAATGGTCGAAGAAATGCTGGAGAAAGTGAAAAGTATTCAGTAGCATATCAAGGAAGCCTAATGTTGACAAAATATTTATACAGAAAACCATTGATGATACCTTGAGTTCAAAGTTGGAGACATGGTATTTTTACACATATCTCTATGGAAGAAAGTCATGAGGTTTGGAAGGAAATTTAATTCCTAGGTACATCATTACCTTGGATATTATTGATCGTGTTGGGGTTTTGGCCTATGGACCAGCACTTCCACCCACCATAGACAATGTACATGTTGTATTTCATGTATCCCTCTTAAGTAAGTACATACTAGACCCTTCACATGTACTCTCTTCAGAGGAAGTATAGTTATAGTATGATCTTTCTGACAAGGAGCAACCAGTGAAGATCTTTGATCGTAGAGAAAAAGTTCTATGAAATAAGACAATGCCACGTACCACGGTGTTGTGGAAAAACCACAAGTTTCAAGAAGTGGCGTGGGAATCAGAGGAAGTGATGAAGCAGAGATACCCAGTCTATTTTAGTGTGAGAAAAGTAAATTTCAAGGGAGAAATTTTTTAAGGGGGGAATATTGTAACAACCCAACCTTTTATCAATGAAAATTCCTCTTGACCTAATTAAATGTCTTATTATGAAAAATGGTTATATAAAATATGTACTTCCTTAGTTTTATGTTTTTGGATTTCAAAATACCATTAATAATTTTTACCGTTTCTAATATAGACATTGAGAAGTAATCACATGATTAGTATAAATAAAGGGATCTAAAAAATCCAATTTACTTAGAAAAAGGAAGTGATGGCCTCATCCAGTAGACTTTCCCCATATGAAGACCATTTCTAGTATCTCAGAAATGAGGTGGCATCATTGGGATTTACTCTTGACCAAGACCAAGCCTATATTCAACATGTTATGTTGGATCAAACCCACCTATGGGAGAAGTGGAAGTTGGTAGAGATTACCACCCGAGCGATGTTATCCGAGCCACCCCAAGTGTCTGTCACCATCGCACACCATACCCTTCAGTCTTATGCATGTGTTGTAAGGGTTTATGTAACAAGTAATTAGAACCATTATTATGTGAATTATCTTTGTATATAATAAATAATATACATTGATTTTTTTATTATTACATTGTAAATAGTTTTTTAAAGCACAAATAGTATTTTTAGTTAATATTCAACTAAGAAATATATTTTGATAAATTAATGGATTTATGAATTAGATAATATTTTAATAAAATATTGTTATTATTAAATTATTTTTTATTAAGTATAAATTATCTTTTAATATTTATTAATATAATTTTAATTTTAATTCAGGTTTGAAAGTTGTTTTTGTTAAAACCCATGAATTTTTTATAAATGTCAGTTTTTATTTTAAAAGTGAAAATTCACAAATTTAAAAAATTATTTGAATAAAATTAATATATTTTTTGGAATCTGGACATTGAAATTATCCAATGGTGAATTTTTCATAATTTTCTGAGACAGTCTAATATTTTGGGTAAAAATCAAATACCGTTTAAATATATAATGTGTTTTATGACATCATAATGACCCAATAGTGATGTAATAAAATTCTATAAACATTATGTTCTTCCAATATATGTATTACCATTAGAATAATGAGATTTTAGGTTTGTTTTATTTATTTTACAAAGCCATAGTGGACCCTCCAATACTTATAAAACATTTTAGCTTTTTAAAATGATTTCTGTGAGAGTGTGACTCACCTACACATAAGCAACCGTATTCTTTTAAGAAGATAAGACATTGTAATTATAAAATATTTGTTTCAACTTCCCTTTGGATAAAACCCTGGGCAAAAACCATGTTCTGGTTTTTGGTTTTGATTATTTTAATGTGTGGTTTTCCAAACCTAAATAATAAATAATTCCCTCTCTATTCCTAAATAAAACCACCAAACCTCCCACTTCCTCTTCATTAAAATACTTTAGAGTTCATCCACCCTCTGACATCCTCTCTCTATAATCCTACCAGGGTACCCAAATCTCCCAAGAATTATCTCTCAAGCTTCAACCAATCCTTTGGGATCACACATCCATGTGAGGGATTTCTTCCTTTCTGAATTTTTTCAATGTTTTTTATATTGTTATATCCTTTTGATTTCAATTACAAATGTTGGGGTGTGATTTCTCACCTACTTTGTACTTTCTTCATTATGTTTGAATTGATGAGAGACCTATTTCTCTCTAATTAATTCCTTCAATGTAAACACGTTACCATACTGAAATTTCGTAAGAAATTTATCTCTCCTCATTTAAATTCAAGAAATTATTTTGAATTATGAATCAATATTCCATTAATTATGTTGGGACATGTATCTATATGACCCCCTTACTATAAATTTCATGTCAATATGATTATACACACCTTTATATCTCATCAACGAATTTTATTAATTCTTATGTCACATCGTTATGCTGCTGAAATTGCACCACATTTTTTCAAGACAATGTCATTGTGTAGTGAATACCATGCCCATTTCTTTATCAAGGGTATTCAACTTTATTCACAATTACTTATTAATTATATAGTTTAATGTATTAATTCAACATTTCATTAATCATGGAATAAATTATGATTTTTAATGAATCCTTGTTTTATGATCCATGTGGAACACTTATTCATGAAATTAAATATTTAAAAAGTTTGTGCCCTGATAGCACTCCAATGCATTGGGTAAAGATTAGTATCATGATAAGTCAAGTGCAATGAGGATTTACTCATGCTAATTCATGTTCAATGAGGATTTAATCATGCTAATTCATGTTCAATGGGGGTTTACTCATGCTCCATGTGCAATGAGCCTTGGCTCTTGCTAATTTCTTGTTAAGTGTTGTTGCCACATTTACATGTTATGATAATCATGTTATATCATGACTTTATGTTCATGTTATTTAATTCTCCATTGATATTCCTATTGACTAACATGTATTGTAATATTCATGTTATTCCTTGTTTACTCCCTTACTGGACATTATAACTAAACCTTTTCACATGTATTTCTTCAGGTTATCCCATGCAATGCTAAGTATGATGGAATTTCGTGGTTATGTAAATGAAATTTTCAACAAAGATGTTGTGTGTTTTATGTTCTAAGTTGTTATGTAATTTTCATAATCCCCAAGGAAACTAGACCTTTTGATATTCTATATTGTATCAATTGAATTTTTTTTAATAAACTAGTTTAAGTGTGTAATAAAAAGAGGGATTGTTTTAATCGAGGCTGGTGAGGGTGATGTCACTGAAGAAGAAAGTATTCTAGAAGAGGACTCTGCCTATAAACTCCTGGACTTGTTTCTTGAGTATAGGACTATATATCCTATGGATATGGATGAATATATTCTAGATTAATCTGAGGAGAGTCATATGACATGAAACAAGGCTTAAACTTTCATCATATGCTTCCTCAATCAATCAGAGGAAGAACGACTATGTCGGATGGAGTGACTTCACATATGGCTATGCTTTCTCTACACTGGAGGGGTGGATTCCCACCGACTCCACTTAATAATCCATGATTATATGTATGAGAGGATACAAGAGAGTACCCAAAACTCTTATATTTCTCGATGTAAGAAGGAATCAGAGAATGTCAAGAAGCTTCTTGGGAATGAGGATGAAGTTTGACACCTTGAATAGTAGGGAAATGAACAAGTTGTATTTATCACAATTAAATTTGGGCTCATTGAGCAGTTGAAGTCCCTTCTTGCAGATTCCCAATAGAATGAAATGTATGAAAGCCATCAAATTATTGAACTCCAAGATGAGAAAGATCAAATGCATGTCAAAGTAAATGAGCTACGCTCCGCAGCTGCTAATGAATAACATGAGCTTACAGAGTGGGAGACAATCCTTGAGGCCACATTTCATAAAGAGGCAATACTAGGGCAGTCCATTGAAGGGGATAATACATAAAGGCTGTGTTTTTTCCAAAATTATGAAACATGTTTTCTCCCTTATTTACTTATCCTGGACTATGTTCTTGGACATATTGCTTTCTTATTATTAGATAGTGCATTGTGATCATTAATATGGAGGAAGTATCAATTTTCCCCTAAGATCACATGGGTCATACTCGGTGTGAGAAATAATTGATACTATATAATCATCCATTTTTACATGAGAGTGCTAAATAAACATTGAATACTTGGGGTTTTCTATTGTTAAATGACTAATCAGAGCTTTTGAGTGGAGAGAGGTCGTAATTGAAGGGTTGGATTCCAATAATTGCCAACTTGTATTTAGCAAGTGCACAATTAGGGTAACCCCAGGGGTGTTAAAACCCATACTAAGTAAAGGGGGATGGGATTTGTGATTCACGATACCCAAAATTCATATCACAGGGATGATGGAGATCCAATATAAGATAATTGATAACCTTATTCAAGACACATCACCCATACTCCTATCCTAGAATGGTAAAAAAACGAGTTCTAACTACTTACTATATTCCAAAACAAAAGTCCAAACACGAAATCTCATCTGAGGCCTCATGGAATGTTTTCCAATGATGGTAGGTGATCCAAAGGGGAATGGGACCAAACCATTAGGTTGTTCCCTCAGACATGAATGAGTATGAGGATCCAAATAAATGGCACTCAAAGAGTTGAGATGGAGTGACATGTCGTTCGAATGAATTCTAACAATCTTCACACTACACCACTATAAAGAAAGTGCATTATCTGTATGCATCAATCTGAATCAAGGTCAAACATTTTTCCAAAAAGAACATCTCTGGAAAGGACTCAGGATGCCTTGTAGTTTTATGTCTTACAAAAGAGGATGATGGATTCATAGTTTAACATCATACGGTGAATAAGATGTGTAAAATAGTTGAACTTCATATGACCATGATATTATTTATAGTATAATGTCATGCCTCCCAAACCCTAGTTAATAGTTTAATGTCGTGTTACACAGAATTGGGATTCCCAATTTAGGGTCATATTTTTTGGAACATAATTAGGGTTGAAGAGATATTAGGGTTAATGATCTTGTGGTTGGGCTTGAGGCAAGGTTCCCAAGAATCCCTACATATCCTGAAAGGGTATGAATCAAGATTCATGTCATCCTAGAACCAAAAAATGGTTACAAACCAACACTGGGGGGGGGGGTTTAATCCTCCCTGGCAAGGAAATTGAAGTATCCCATAATTGTTACGGGGAATTATGGACTTATCTTTTGTAGCAGCAAAGTTTAAGGTCATTAATTGAAGGACATGGGAACCCTAAAAGTGAGATATGAGGTGAAGTATATAAACACAATGTGAATGGGTCAAATAAGTCCACACCACACCACATATTATAGAAAGGGGGTGAGGTCCAGGAGGTCAGAAAGATGAAATGGGTTACGACTAGACCTTTATTGAGGAATCTTAGTGTCAGTACGTATCTTGCAAGGGAAGGAATCAAGAAACACATAGTTATTGAGGATGATATGGAATATGTTAAACACTATAAGGTGTTATATCCTCTCAGGAAGAGAAAATCATAGCTATTATACAGTCTAATGTTATGCGATGTAGGATGATGAAAGTCATAGTATAAATATCATAGAGTTCAAACCAAAAGGGGAAGATTTCTGAAGATAATATATGTGACGCGATGCCCCAAAGAAACATGATGTAAATAAAGGAAATTTAGTACTCACCATATTACTAATTTCCAAGATAACCCATAATGTTTAATGTCACTATGACTAGACTATGGAATTGGAGCTCCTAGTTTATGGTCATAGAGTTTGGACCAAAAGGAAGTGTAAATTTTACATACATTCCCAAACCTTAACCAAATCCATAATCCCACATCAGCCATGCTTGGTGTGGGAAATAATGGCATTGAAGATATTTGAAATGAATGAAATCACATTGTTGGGAATGAAGGTGTGTATTCAAATATGATCCCAGGACATTGGTTCATCCTCTCAGTGTGGAAAGGTGCACATAGGGATAACGCTGAGGGTGTTTATGTTCTGTCTGAACATGATGAAATGGAAAGGGATGCGAATCATGAAATAAATATTTAGAGAATGATTTGGTTGGAATAATGATTCAGGATAACTGTTGACCATATTTTAGGAATAGTATCCATATCGTGTGACATGGGATGGGAACAAACAAGTGAGGGTTGACTGCAGACCACATTCGTGATGAGGGGCCTATTTCAATTATCCATCGAGATCCTCCGAGGTGTTAGCCCTAAATTAGTTGGTGATCCATAAGGATGGGAATACATACCTCATGATGTTCCTTTCGAATGTGATAGATAATGGAGACCCAAATCAAGGGACACATGAAGCATGGGAATGAAAGGAAATCATGTTCGTGAAGGACCCAACACTCTATGTACTAAACCAAAGTACGTATGAAAACAAAAATGAGGCATAACAATGGTTGAGGGACCCAATTAGGGGTGGAAAACTTGTAAAGGTGAGTGGAGGAAAGGGGTAAAATGGTTTAGTGAAACTGGGGATAGACATGAGGAAAACGTCTTGGGCATTACTATGTATCCGATGAGGATTAAAATCAAACCACATGTAGTTTGATAATTCCTTGAATTTTATCTTCATGTGGTAAGGACGTAGTTGAAAGGAATGTCTCAAAAAGGAAATGAGTACTGAATGAAATGATATCCTAGAGTGAATAATAAAAAAGAAGTCTCATACCACACCACACACTCCATAGAGGAGACTCAAGCCAAGGGGGTGGAATAAAGGGATTTTGGAAATGTACCATGCAATTTATTGCTATGAAGAAAAAATGGGTACTTACCTTTTAAGGTCATGAAAACCAGACCAAAAATTATTTGGGGTTTAATGACTTGAAATCCGGACAAAATAGTTTAATTTCATGTAGGACAGCTGAGATCTTGGTTTAAGGTCATAGAAATCAGACCATAAGATAAGGGTAAAAGGGGTGAAAAGGATGAAAACATGGTGCTAGACCAAAAGATGAAATTTCTAGGCTTTTCATATGTATCCTATGAGGGAAGGAATCAAGCCACACATAGTTATAAAATCCCTTTCTTTTTAACATCATGTGGTAAGAATGTAGAGGTAAGGGATATATTCATAAGGTAGGCACATGGTGTGTCTATTGTAAACCCAACATGAATGGGGGAAAATTACACACCACAACACATGATTATCAAAGGAATCTCAGGTCGTAAGGATGAAAATGGGAAACATGGGGTTGGGACCAAAGACAAAACATCTGGGTGTTCCTATATATCCTATAGTATGGGAACCAAGCTACACATAGTTCTTGAGATTATCTATAGTTTAACATCATATGGTAAGGTAAAAGAGGAAATGAGGATGTTCTAGAGGGAGGGGAACATGATGTGTCTATTGTAAACCTGACATGAATAGTGATAGAAGAGTTTGTATCTCATCACATGAATCCCTCGAAGAGAACTAACACCAAAGGGGGAAACCAAAGAGATGGAAAGATTCATTGGGCTAGACCCAAAGATGAAATGTCATGGTGTTCCTTCATATCCTGTGTGGTTAAGAATCAAGCCACACATAGTTCTTGAAATTCCATGTTGTTTGCTGTCATCCGACAAGGATTTAAAATATCTTAGTTTAAGGTTGTAGAGCTCAGACCATAGGTGCCCAGTTTAATGTTGTGTGTGTAGGAATGAGGGGTAGAAAAAGGTGAATCACCACACCTGATATTTGGTATTCCATATTGACGATGATAATGATAGAGGATAAATGATAATCATTTTCACAACAAAATATTCATACCATGTGACATGGAATGAGAACAAACAATTGAGCATTGACCACTGACCATATTCGCTATGCGGGACTTATATCAAATTGTCGTTCTAGAACCTTCGGTAAGTTGGCCCAGAATAGTTGGTGAGAAAAGGTTTCATGAGACCAGGCTTCTAGGGTGATGTTTCATATGTGAAAGATGATTAAGACCCAAATGAAGGGACATGTGAAGGGTGTTGGTACTTTTGTAGTATAACATCTTGGGTCAAGGATGAGAGAGATCTTTTTTTAAAGTCGTAGAGCATGGACAATGAGGTATGTTTACCAATTCTAGTTTATTGACAAGCAAGATGAAAGGGGTCTTAGTTTAAGGTTATAGAGGGTAGACCATTTTCAGTTTATCATTATGATGGATTAATGGGACCACTCAAGAAAATTACTACATGAGAAATTTGGAATTGGGGGGAGGATCGATATTCCCACAATCCATGGTGACCACAGAGTATGCACCATTGGGGTAAAACTTGTGATTCATGTAAGGTACTATCCATTTGGGCTCCAACATTGGTGGATTCATGCTCGGTATCATCAGAATTATCAGGTCCAGTACCTTGTCTCCTTTAAGGAAAGAATGGATATAAACATTTTTATTGAGATCTATTGTCATCTTGTTCAAATTCCTCTCTAGATTGTGAGAGGCACAAAGAATATTCACATTTAGAACTTCCAGTTCAACCAGACAAACTTATACTAATTTTTCCAATGTATGATGATCATAGATGGATATGTGGAGAATAGATGGGTAGAACTGCCCCTGCTTCATACACAAGGGAATATGGATTCACCTTAGTAGACTTACAAGTCGTTGTTCGGTAAGCCTAGAGAGTTTTGGGGAGCTTCTCTGACAAACTCTTCTTGTTCTGACCAACCACCTTCTGAAAGATTCTATAGATGGTTTTGTTTAATGACTTGATCTTCCCATTTTCTTAGACATGATAGTGAGAGATATGATTAGAATGGATATGGTACTTGGTGTACAATTTATTTAGCTCAACAACGCAAAAGTTGGTTCTGTTATTGGTGAGGACGACATGAGGGACTCCAAATCAGTGGATGATATTGGGCCTCATGAATTCATTGATGGAACAAGACATACATTCCTTAAGCGGAATTGCCTCTTCCCACTTGGAAAAGAAATTTGTAGTGTTCAAGATGAACCTGGACATGCGAGCTGTCGTCGGTGGATATGGCCCCATGCCATCAAGTCCTCAGACCGCAAAGGTCCAAGATTACTTAGTAGTATGGAGGGAGTTCGAAAACTAAAGCCAAAACTTAGCATGGATTTGGAATGAATGGAACCTTTTGGAAAACTCAATACATTCAAGGATTATAGTGGGCCAGAAGAAGGCCACCCTTCAGATCTGATGAGTGTGTTTCGGCCCTTCCTAATGAAATTTATAGGAACGAACATGAACGTCCTTTATAACCTGTATAATCTCATCTTATGAATGAAATGGAGAAGAATCCCACGAAACCCATGTCTATAGAGGATCTTCTCCAGACTGGGACCACTCTGGAGGGTGAACTACACAGTCTGCTAACAGAATCACTCACATTCATCTCGATCGTTATGGAGATTACCAGAATATATATACTTGATAAAGGGATTTGTTCAACTAGGGGTCTTCACTTCTGTGATAGGCAGAGACGGGGGTCCCGATGTGGACGCACCAGTGATGATATGATTTACTTATTAGTTATCATCACCATCTATAGTGATGCGATAAATGACCCTTCAATGTTCCACATTGATAATGAAATCATCTTGTTCAGGATCTAAAAAATATGAGAAAAGGATGGCCAAGGAATCGGCTCGGACATTCTGGGATCAAGGTACATGAGGAACTTCTGAACAAGAAGGGAACTGGTCCATCTGCTAGTGAGTGGACACTAGAAAGGGTATGGTCTTTGGCTTCCTAAAAATATTATCACAATTGGTCTATTTGATGACCATCATAGAGTCCCGCTTCACCTGTAGCTGGGGAACATCAATCTTGAGGGACAGCTCAAGACCAGTGATGGGAGCTCGATACCCTGCCTCATTGTTGGTGAAGCATTCTAACAATAAGAACGAATAAGCTGGGATAACTTGTGTAGGTGTGATAATGAAAATACCTAGACCTACTTTGTCAAGTCTATGATCATTGAGTGTCCTTTCAGTAGGGATCCACAAGGCACCATCAAATTGAACATTCAAACACGGAATGACTTGATCAACTTAGAGGATTTACTTATCTAGGAAATCATGATCTAGATACTTCTCTACGGGGGCGGATGGGCAGCAAGGAAGTCTTATTCTTCCTTTCCCTTGATATATTTCTATGGGTAAAACCTGATGGAAAACTATTTAAGGATCACTTCCTACCAATATATATGACCTCTTAACATGGGGTGGTTCAGAATGTACTTCATCTGATCCACACGAGACACTAGTTGTATCTCATGGTGCTCTATGTAGTGTCGCAATTTGTAGACTATGAATACCAGTGTAAGGACTCTCTTCTTGATGTAGGAATATCTAGTCTATATATTGAGGATCATGCAACAGAGATAGTATAAACTGTTATTAGATCCCTCATTTTTCTTTTAGGAGAGAAGGCCACCAAGGGATCAATCTAGGGCGGTCACATAAAGAGCCAACGGCTTTCCGGAAACTAGTGGAATCAGAACTGGAGGTTGTAGCAGGTACTAATTGATCTCATCAAAATTACCTTTTAACTCTTCATCACATTGGTAGTCAGAATATTTTTTCACTAGTTGGGAAAAGGGATTACACTATCTTTTTAGATTCAAAATGATTCGGCGTATGAAGGCTAAGTGGCCTTGAAATCCTCAGAGCTCTCAGAGGTTGCTCAGATGAGGCATCTAGATAATAGCCTTTATTTTCTTTGGATCAATATTTATTCCACTATAATTGATGATAAATAATGTAAACATTCAAGAGGTAACGCTGATGGAACATTTCTAGGGTTTTATCTTCATATGGAGGGAATTGAGGAAGCCGAACAGTTTCTCCAGATCTCTGAGATGGTTTTAACGCTGGTAGGATTTGGAAAAAAATCATCAACATAGCATTCCACTAGTTTCCTAAGGATAAACTTAAATATTTTGTTCATGGTACGCTGATTGGTGGAACCTACATTCATTAGACCTAAAGGCATTAATTGGTAAAAAAGGTACCTTGTGGTGATATGAAGGTGGTGGACTCTTTTTCCTCATGATCCAATTATATTTGACTATATCAAGAATACTAATCCATTTAGAAGAGATATTGGAATCCAAAATTAGCATCAATCAATAACTCTTTTGCAGGGGGGATAAAATCATCCTTCAAACAATGATGGTTGAGATCTTTGAATTTCATAAAAACTCTAATTTGTCTTCTTTTCTTCCTGATGAGCACAATTTTGGCTATCCATTTCGAGTACTAGACTTCCTTGATGAAGTTGGATTTAATGATCTTATCAACCTCGACCATGGCCATAGAACCATGAGAAGGATGCATCTTTTGGGGGGTTGTTTGAATATGTGATGGTTTATTGGGAGAACAAGGTGGTGGACGGAGACCTGTAGATCCCACCCTGGAATCTCATCATAGCTCCATGAAACTACATCTTGATACTACTTTAGGAAACCCACATACCATTTCCTCTCTCTTTCGGGAATACATTTTCTAATCAATATTGGATTTGGATTGGTATTGGTGTCATGGTTCACATGAACTAACTCATCAGTGGTGGTGGAGACACCTTCCTCAAACATGGGAGGAGTGTCTTCTAAATCACATTCATCGAATACAGTGAGATGATCATTAATAGGGGATATTATTCTGAGTCGGCTGATCCTGATAGAATTTCAGTGTTGGCCTGAGTGATAGTAGAATATTTATTGGAGGGTTCCCACACTATTGAAATCATGAAAAAAAAACCTATTGATCCGATCCCATCATTATTTTGACACAAGGTTCCATGCATGATAACATCAAAGTTGTAGAGGTGTTTCATCTTGATTCAATTCAATTCAGCCTGGTCGAACATTCAGGTATCATGTATTATTGTTTCCATGTGGTGAAATTCTTGATACCTTGTAGGTGTAAGTTGATATGGAATCACCTGATCATGATTTTTAGGGGTACTAAGTAATCTTTTAGAATTCCTTATGACAGGAAACTCACATTTCACTTATTCTAGATACAAAGAACCAGTTCCCTAGGTCTGGGGTCGTGGCCTCAACTAGTGGATTGGTAAAATGAAGGAATAATCTAATTATATCCACGGTCTGGCCGTATCAGTAGTGTTCTCAACCTCATTGGACTCAACCTTCTTCTCCTTAATCTTGTAATAGTTTTCATATAATTAGTGGGCTTTGTAAGAATAATATGGAGACACGTCACCTTGAAGCATGCCTAATTGACCATTAAGTGACTACTTGAGGTATTGGTGATATGAGTAGGGGACCGCTGCATGTTGTTGGAGCTATAATATACCCATAAACATGTTATAAGTTGTGTTCCGAGAGACAACCCTGAAATAAACTCTGAAAACTAGGCCATTAAATTGGGTATTCATCTAGATCCTACCAACCGGTGTCAGCTCAGTCCTATTAAAACCATGAATCTTCAGGTCAGAGAGACTAAATTATGTTTCAGATAGTCCCATCTTACAGAGCATCTGGGATGGGATGAGATTGATCCCAGAAACTATGTCAAAATTTAAACAGTGTATTTCCACTCCATTGAAGTAGCCAGTGATGTAAAATTGGTAGATGTTCCCCTATTTTGGGAAAAATTCCTCTTCTCTCAAGAGATAAATGATGGGCTATATTTATTCTTGCACAACTTCCCCATCATGGAAGGCTTCTGTGACTGATAACTCTATCTCGTACTAGAGGGAACTTCTTAAAGCCACATATAGGGATTCACACATGTTTGTAGATAGGAGGAGATCCTTGAAAGAATTATGGAAAGGTTCTAGATCATATCATACATCCATGATAAGTGCACATTTCTACTGACAAAAGTTCACTCTATGGTAGGAGGCATAAAGGGTACTGCTGGTTGAAATGAATGATTATGGCTAGTGGTGGGAATTCCCCACTACTCACTAGTCGGATGATATAGAGTAACCACTGGCTAATGATTAGATGACTGAGGACTATACAGAACTAAATGTGTTTAATCAAGGTGTAGTCTTTTTGGTTCATCATGATTGAGCAATAAAAATGTAGGTGGGGTGAATCTGAGAAAACAAGATGAGAAGGTTGTGCATGTTGATCTGTGCGCTGGGATAATAGTCTAGCCTTGGTGGAATGCAGGTCTTAGCTAGGAGAACTGGCCTAAAAATTATTTTTATTAGTATACCCATTACTATATCAATGATGGAATCTACTAGGAACATTACGATGGTCTTCTTGGTGCTTTTCGTTGTCAGGTATAATATAAGGGTCCACCGGCTTGATGATATTCACTAAGTCCTACTCCTGATCATCACTTGAAGATTCCGCCATTGTTGGACAAATTCTGGGTGAAATTCTCACCTCTAATGGCATAATTTCATGAAGAGTATGTGATAGCTTCAATACCGGTAGAAGGATTTTCATTCCCTTGTGTTGACGACACTTGATCTCTTAATAGTGAGAAGGCCCATATATCGATGTACTGGTAGTAGCTGATGGTAACACAAAATCTTCTGAAGGCATAGTCTGATTTAAACAAGAATACATAATAACATGGGCATGGGCGAATTCCCTATAAGCTATCCAGTATTCTTACTTTTGAGACCCTTGTCTAGAAACCTACTTCCATTCACACTCACTGTCACCATCAAGCTTTTCAGACACACATTCCACCAGTTATGAAGCTAGACCCAACCAAACTATATTTTTATTGACTTTGTCCTTGATCCATTCATTGGACACATAAAACTGCTTGAGATTGTGTCTAAGGAATTAGTGATAGGGTAATTAACTGGGGTGATCGGTGAGATCTACCTATTTGGGCCTCCTATATTCTGGAAACCAAAGGATTCCTTGATCCAAGGAACTCTAGAAATTGTTGGTGATCTGAGCCTCATTCAATGAGTATGTCCATTTTATTCAATCTAGGAAAGGGGCTATTGGATCCTAACACTAAAGAGGGTCTGGAGGATCCTGACAAGGTGGTGGAACATGTTTTTCATGCCTATGTGGTGGCAGTGCATTACGCGGTGTCACCTGCTGATTATGAGGTGGGTGATTCTAAGCCATATGCTAACCTTGAGCTGGTATACCAAAGAGAGGTTTTGGAGTTTCTTATTATAGTGATAATTCCATCTATATAGGGGCCTTTATCTAGGAAACAATCGCAGTTTAGACATAGGTTTCTCTTATCGTGGGAGATGAGGGAGGCAGTGGGCGTTCCTACTTATCCTGCTGAAAAGGACTATATAGACACTCAGATTTGTCTGAAAAATCCCAAAATCCACCTAGGAAGTTTGGAGTCATGAATGTAGTGACCAGTTTGATCTTCCAATTCTCTACGCACATTGTTAGTAGATGTTCCTGAGTTAGTGGCATGTTGAGTGAATATGTGAGGCCCTTCCACCTAGTGACAAAGTCTTTGACTCACTTGTCTGGCCTTTTCTTAAACATGAAGATGCAAAAAATACTAATCTTCTAGGTGGTGGAACTGAAATGGTAGAGAAACTACCAATGAATATCCTCCCAACCAGTTATAGACCAATTGAGAAATTGGTTGTACCATAAAAATGTGGGCCCCTCCAATGTCTGTACGAAATCCCGGAGCTTAGAATCCTCCTACTATGATGAAGTTCGCAGCGTGGGTCCACACCTTGAAATAATGTGGTCTAGATGCTACAACATATTTCATATCACATTTAAAGGGAAGGGAGTTGGATTTCAAAATACTGGGTGTGCAATCATATCATCCACTTGTGCCGGATATGGCTTACCACTAGGAGGGATTTTCACCTATCAAGTTTCAAGACCCTCACGGCGAGCTATAAGAGAAGCAAATGGATTATCTTTCCATGGATTCCTATCTGGTTTAGTGTCCTTAAACACTAATGTGTTGGAACGATTTTCAAGATGGTAATCTAGATGAGCAGCTCAAGTAGTGGATAGTGAGAGGACCCAAGGGTCCACTGGAAGAACCTGCAAAGCAACCAGTAGAACTTGAATAGTGGGCTGCGAAACCGTAGCTAGGTCGTGTGGAAGGTTGTCGGACAGCTCAAAAGGCTTTGACGACACATATTGTTCTTGATTTCTATAAACTCTATCTTTTACCTAATTTATATGGGAAGGGTTTTTGGGGTCACTATGACACACCTAGCCGAGGTGGGATCTATTCTTATCTGTGATGCCTTGATCAAGGATTTCATTAATATGGTTGTCATTACGCCACGTGTTCGGCAAGAAGTTCATCAACAATATTATTCAGTTCTGTGAGCTGCTAACGCAACTCAGCGTTTTTAGGATGATCATCTATATTATGAACTGATCCATATGGTTTTTAGGGTTTAATGTTCCCATTATTCTCTTTAATCATTATGTGGTCTCAAATGAGGGGAAACAACTTATAGGGTTTTCTGAGGCCAAGTGTCATCCTTTTTTGGAAAGTGTTGACACCTATAGAGTTTGCAGGGTGATGTGCTTCCCCAATGAGTTTTTCATCTTCTCCAGGTACTATTTTGATGCCCCCTTCTGAGTATATATTAAAACAGACTTGTTTGTAATGATGACTCCTGAAGGAATATCTTATATATCACCTAGTGAACTGGGTTGGCACATGATAGGACTGAAAGTAAGGGAATCAAACTACTCAATACATGGATCTAAACATATGGGAAAGACTCCTTAATAGCTCTGTGGTGCACTTTACTTCACTGTAAACATCATTGTTGGAGGTTCTGATGATAACCAAGTGACTAAGGGTGGTGGGAAACAAGGAGTGAAGCCAACTCAACTAGGAGGTACTGCATGCCAATGTTGTAGAAGTGTTTCCGACTTACTGGGTAATCTAGCTGTCGATGATGTAGATGGAAATGCATCACCTATATAGTTCATCATAAGAAAATTACCTCATCTAGGGAGAGGAACTATAGAATATTGAATCTTATAGTTTTAATAGGCCAGAACATCTTGAAAAAATTGTCTATTGTGAAAATGTCCCAAAAACATCTCAGCTCCTACTCGGGATACAGACCTTGGTTTCCCCATTCATCTACTAGGGGAGATTGAGGGACCGGTAAGAGCACTGACATGGACTGTTGCACTAGTAGACTGGTCAGTGGAGAGTACGATGCATGAGATAACTAACAACTGCATCTTGTGGTGTCTTCTGAAGAATGAACTGACTATATCCCCACATCCCTGTAAGAAGGGGTTCTTGTAGAGACCCCAAACCTGACGTACATAGACATTACATTACTTTTTTGTAATACTTAATACAAAACAAAAAGAGACACACAAGGACAGAAATAGTTTACTGTCTTTGGAAAGTCGGAATATAATATTCTAATCTTGGTGAAAGATCTTCAAAATATCCCATAAAGATCTTCCCCTTTTTTACCTAAAACCTTTCTTTAAATCCTGGGAAAAAAACATATAAAGGGTGAGATAAAATTCTCAGTAAGGGTAAACATAGAGAACATAAAACAATCCATAAACATTCGAATGTAAAAACATGACCATAAAATCTAAACATCAAAATCTTTTGCAATGACATAAAACATTGCAGTACATAAGGCATAGATCATAAAGAGAACATTAATCATGATAAAATAGTATTGGAATAAAACATGTAATTGTGGCATACATTAATCACATATTATGATTTCCATAGTAGCCAAGGCATTACTTCCAAGACCATCTTAGTGGACAAAGTCCCTTATTGAACCGAGTTCACTCCTCATTCCAGTCCTATATCACTGAACCAGATTAAATTTCCATTCCAGACATGTCTATCTCATGAGATATAAATCTTTACCCAATTCATTTGAGGAAGATATAGGTCCCACACATCTCATAATGAAATCATTATTTCGTGTGCCACAAAATAAACATACATCATTCATAATAACCCAACGAATAAAGTGGGTTTCATAAACATCATCCCATCATAACATAATCCATATAAAAGAAATGGATATCATTTCATCATAAGAAAAATCAAACCATGTAAATAATAGGAACATTATACTTGAACATAAACATGCTAAATAATGTCATCTTAAATAGAAATTAGTTTTGATAAAACACCTGAAATGAATTCTTGAAGAAAATATCCTTTCTTCTTAAAAATAATTTTCTTTTCACAAAATGCCACACAATTTTAAAAGAAAAATATTTTTATGAAAATGGATAGGAAAACATGTAGATGATTCTTCTTGAAAATTAGGTGATATGAAACCGTAAATATCCTTTCATACCGTATAAGTTAAAAAAACATTCTTCTCGTACTTTTGCCGAAAACATCAAAACGTACATCATATGGTAAACAAAAGAAAGATTCCTTACATACCATGTAGTAAAAGTCAAAAATTGGTAAAAAGGAATTTAAACATACATGAAACCATTTTTAGAAAATAGGGATATGAATGATAAATATAACCCCAGTAAATACTTACGAATAAACAATCTCGGATAAAATTGAGATTGGAAAAGTTATCCCTTAACTTAGGCCCGATATGCTTCGTACGTATTTTATCCTCTTATATAAAGATTTAAATAAGGTCATTTACTTATTAAAGAATCATATTCAGTGTTATGAAATCATATATGGTTTACTTATGACTTTATATTACCCATTCTTTTGTAAATTCTATGTTAAAGCAGCGTTTTTTGAAATATCGTTTTATTTTTCGTATGTGTTTGGACTTGTTGTTCTTGATATTATTATTATTTATATCATGATTTAATTACGTGAAGAATGTAAATCATTATTTATATATCATATATATTCAGTATATATATATATAATAGATATATAAATGAAATGAAATACACCATTCATGGAGACGGTAGGTCGTGTGTATGCATGAACGATGTTTTCATTTTCTTATTTAATTAAATGGAATTAAGTAAATTAAATATATATGTACATAAATATAGTATCATTATTATATAATATCGTTCATTATTATTTATTATATATAATTTTTAATCATACTTGAATGGTTAATCAGTGAAAATGAATCTCATCGCGTTCGTGGAGATGGTAGTCCGTACGTACGCACGAGCGATGATATCATTCACATGATCATGGAATTGTATTTTAAGTGTATGTATAATATTTCAGAATCAATATCACTTTACAATAATCATATATAGTTATTTATTTACACCATTATACCCATCCAAGTAAGGTGGTGGTGGAAAACAGATTACACTACGGCGTGGAGACGGCATTCCGTACGTACGCACGCAAGGTGATTTCATTTTCCGTAGGATGGATAGAAGATGAAATAAGGTTGTTTAATATTTATAATAACATATCAGTATATGATTGATACTGATGTTATTACTTTATAAGGAAACTTATAAAAAAGAAGAAGTAGAAGAATAAATAAATTGGAAAGGATCGGTAAAGGATATTACCTTTTCTTTGACGTGCCTCCTTTAAAATTCAACTTAAAGGACTAGAGTTGGTCTTTTGAGAATACCAGAACCTCTAAAATGTTCCTAGAGGTATTGAGAAGGGAAGGGGGAAGGGGTTGGCCCAGTTTGAAGGCTCAAAGTTGTGTAAAGAGGAGAGGGAGGAGGTACCCTTTTGTAAGGGATAAGAGGGGCACCTTTGGAAAGTGTGAAAATATTATTATTTTTTATAATCTTATCTTCGGTATCAAAAGGTCCAAAAATCATTAAAGATAAATATAATATAACTCATAGTAGAAATAAAATCACCCAATTAGAATTGGACATGTTTTTTATAATATTTTAATCATTATAATCTTATTTATTTAAATCATTTATTAATGAGGTAAATACTGCATCATTATTGTGTCATATATAATTTAATTTATTTGATGTCTAAACATTATAAAACAAATACCATCATGTAGGAAATAATTTTATCTTTCCAATTAATATTTATATTCCAAATGATAATTTATATAACCACTTATAAAAATTCATTACTAAAATATTTTTGTTAATGTCAATTTTGTCTTTACATTAAATTAATTAATCCAAATTGTCATTATCACTACCAGGTGGTTCCATGGGGTCCCAAAATAGACATAAGGATGCCCATGGTTGGCCAATACACATCTAATAAGGTTAGGACAAGTGTTAAGGTAATTTTGAATTATCATAATATGCTTTTAACCTTGAATTACTCTATTTACCTTTAACCGCGGTAAATAAAAGTCAAAAGTTACTATTCACCAAAAACTATTTTCATCTTATTGAACAAAATTTTACTTGATGATAACAACCATTCATATCATATTTTTGAAATTCAATTCAAATAAGTGGTAAAATTTCATTTAAATGAATGAGTCAGTTTTTTTAACTACCACTAAGTGGTTTCACTATTTATCAAAAATTGAAGTTTTTCAGAAAAATACCAAAAATTCAGCCCAAGATATATTTGATATTCTGAATTAAAAAATTATGTATATTTTTTCAAATTAAAAGCATAGAAGTGGCATTAATTAATTTTAAAAATTAATTCCCGTTATCAAACCAAATAGCGTGTTTTTAAGAAACAATAACTATCAAAAGATCGACACTTGTTTATGTCCAATTTCAAAGTGAAATTAATTTAAATGACCAACATTGGATTAAATAGTAAAAATATATTCTAATTAAAGTTTAAATCCAATTAAATAGATAATCTAACCATATAAATTATTGCGATGAAAAAATTTGTTTTTAATTAAAATATAGCTTGTTTTTACTATTCATTAAAATATGAAAGTTATCAGAATAATATGAAAATATTATCCATTGTAAATTTTTATATCCTGATTTAAAATAATAATTTTATGTTCTAAAATTGAACTTATAAATATATCAAAAACATGATTTAAAGTGGGTGCGCCATCAAAATGTGGCAAAACTTCCTTTTTTAAAAAATATTTATTTTACCCAAAAAATTTAGTTTTTTCTCACACCATGTTCTAGAAAATGTGTAAGATGAATAATAATGTTATAAAATTCAAAATGTAGTTGATACTATTCATAATGGCTAGTTCATAATAATATTATAACCATATATCGTTGTTTAGTGAATCCTGGTATTGCGTACAACTCACGCTATCGAGGAAGGTCGCGATTTCGTGTGATGCAAGCCACGTCAGGGCAGCATGTAGTAGAAGATCCATTTGGTGTTGCGTATAACATAATAAAAACTTATTTCATTTATACATTAAACTAAATCTATACTTAATGTTGCGTAGAATAATTCCCACAAAACAAACTTGAAATTGTGTGTAACACTAGCCAAGAATAGTGTTTCGTATACTGCAAGCTAATACGGTGTTGCATATAATACAAGCTAATTTTGGTGTAGCATAAAACACAATACATCATTGAAATTAAAAGAATATTTTTCATAAAATCTCAGGGTGTTACATTCTACCCCCCCCCCCCCTTAAAGTGAATTTCTCCCTAAAAAATCGTCGGGGTTATAAATGGTTTACTACATGAAAGTTTCTTTAATAGAAACCCACATCGTAAAAAGGAATACTAAAACTTAATTTTAAAAAGTAAAGTATGAAACACAACAGTTACCCAAATTAACTTATCACTGGGTTTCCACATTGGAGAAGGTAGGTGAAAATATGGATACAGACGAGAAATCTAACCATCAAGTTCTGATGGAGAGTGGTAGAGAACATGGCTATGAAAAATCAAATAATCACCAAGCCATATATTTGTGATGATCTAAGGTACCATCTGATTCATCAGATATAAGAGCATTAAGGCAACATTTTTGGTTTTCAATATCATTTCCCTATAGTTGAAAATTTTGAATTAGAAGAAATACTTACTTGATTTTGGTACAATCTCACTGTTTTTTGTGCCTTGAACAACTTCCACTTCATCTATTAAAGAAATTAAGTTGAATTTGTCTTCCGTGAAGTGTTGGAAGATCATGCGAAAGAATGATAGGTCATTCCATTTGTCTCAAACATAAGGTTAGCAAAAGTTATATACATAAGTGCATATACGGTGAGATTAATCGTATATGGTTCCTAAAATGGACTTATACTTCATCTATCATACCTCATAATAAAATAAAACTAGTTTCTACTTACCAGGGACTTCCTGTTGGCTAGTGGTAGATGATAAAGGCCTGTCACACTTTGGTTTTGAGTTTGATTCCCACTTCCTCGTCTGACGCGACAGGTTGTCGCCCGTCCTACAAGTTTTCCTTTTTCTAAAACTACATTATTATAACATTCCATCAATAATATCAAATAAAGTTATAGCCTTAAACAATACTAACGTATGTCCAACATAATCAATTCTAATCTTTAGGCTTATCCAAAAGACTTCTTCCCATGCTCATAGTATAAAGAAAAAAATAACTAGACATGTCCTAAGCATGTGAATATAATCATTTATCCCCCATATATCATACGATATATCATGTTGGTCAAATTACAAACATGTGAATACCTTAATCAAGTATTCTATAGAAAAATGAATACCCATTGAACCTTAGTGAAAACATGAATGCTATAAAAATTTAACACTTTCCATATACCAAAATCCCAAAATTTCTATGTTGTAGCGACTCGGGTTTTTGGCCCTGTTAGACTTTGGAAAATTTCTACGAATAATTACAGAGCTAGGCGCGAAGACGTCGTGCGATTCCGAGGCCCGATGTTCCCAGAAATAATTTTATAAAAACATTGAGTATTTTTATACTATTCACATGGATGGGGTGTGATATCTCCTAAACGGTAGCTCAGAACAGGAATCCGGGGGCACAATTGCGTCTGAAACGTGCCGTTTACCCTAGGCGAGGTGTAAACTTTGCTGGCGCGGGCCTGCGGTGAGAAACACCAACAAGGGTGATTTCGTAATTAAATAAAGAAGTTAGTGTGCGAACATCAACTCAAATAACTTTTTAATGGAGTCTCGGATTGAAAATCTGAGCCCGCCGTTGCATTCAGAACATCGTGTTTACCCTAGGGGCGACCTTACCTTCGTCTGCATTGAGCGCGGGGTGGACGGTGAGTCAGGAGCCGAGAAATAATAGGATTTATTTAATAAAATTAAAAAAATAAAACCCCCTTATCCCCTTCTCCCCCCACCTTGTACGTGCAGCGTAGGAGGCTACCACCCCTTCCTCCGTTATTCGTCGCTTGATATGCCGAATCGAGCAAACGAGGCGCTGAAGAGCTCAGATATGGATGGTGAGCGTTCCTGGATTGTGCAGCGGCAGTTGTGGAGAGTGCGAAGCTTCGGCGTTCCGCCAACAGGTAGGCGGTTTGTGTTTTAATCGCTGATCCCATTTCTGCTGTTTTTTTTCTTCAAATCGAACCCGTAGCAGTGTAGTAGGGGTCCCGAGGGTCGCGCAGTTTCTTCCGGATCGAAAAATGGACCGCCGGGGAGCTCCCGGCGGTCCGCGGAAGTTTTCCGGTGAAGGGGGCCGATTACGGAGAGTTTCCGGTGAGCGGCGGTGCTCCGGCAAGGCGGCGGCGCTCCGGCGCAGTGGTACGGCGACTCCGGCATGGTGGTCCGGCATGGTGGTGTGGTGGCTCCAGCAGGGCCAGCGGTGGAGGGCCGGCGAGCCAGGCTTTTACGGAAACCACTATATCTCGGAAACCAGAAGTCTGTTTCGCGTGCCATCTACGGAAACACGACCCTTGGATTGAGGCAGACCATTTTGCGATAGGTTCGAGAATTTTTAGGGCTGGGTCCGTGGCCTGGGGTCACGAAACGTCGGAGAATATTAATATTTTAATTATTATCTAACTTGACCGGCCGTAACTTTTTCCCGGAGTGTACGCTTGACATTCCATCACTGGCTTTGAGACCCTGATGGTAAGACAAACTTTTCTTGAGGGTTTCCCAGTGTTGGGACCAAGTTCAGGGTGTGGGCCCCATGAGGCCGGGTTTTGGCGTTTGTGGACAACGCAGATTTCACAACAGAAGTCCGATTTTGGTAGATGATTAGTCAATCCTGTGTGTTTTTCCAAGAGGATCACAATGGTGTGATCCGCTCGATGAGTTTCGGGATTGAGGTGTGGGCCCCGCATGAGCTGGCATTCGGTGAATAGTTCCCTTTTCATTGGGTGTCCGTTTCGGACATGCGAGTAGTGGATCCTATGTACTTTTCTGAGGGGATCGTCGTGGTATGATCCATTTGTTGAGTTCTAGGATCGTTGTGTGGGCCCCGCATGAGCTACCTACGGTGAATAGTTCATTTTTCACCGGTGCTCTGTTTCGGGCAAGTAAACAGCCTATCCTGCATGTTTTTCCGCGCCAAACTTGATGGTGGCCTCGGTATTGGCCTTGGGGATGCACGGTGTGGTGTTGTTGTGAGTCGCTCGGGTTAGCGACGTTTTGGACCAGCAGTGGTTGAGGGTACTCCCTTGGTTCATTTCCCGGAGGGTTCGTGTGGCATTACAACCTTCGTATAGGTTTGTGATCCTCTCGATAGGATGTTTAAACTGTTAGAGTTGTGGCATCCCTCCGATGGGCCCGAAGCGGGATCCTCTAGCATCTTTTCCCTAGATCGGGTTCTTGGTATCACTGTGATCGCTTATTCACAGGCAACGATCCCCTATCTAGCTGGTTAATCCCGTAGGGTTTTTGGAATCATCGAGATTATGATCCCCTACACGGTGGGCCGTACTCAGTAGGGTTGTGGGATCGTCGGGTATATGATCCCCTACTCAGCACGAGGTGTATAGTCGGGTTACGGTATCGTTGGTTATGTGATACCCTACTCAGCGCGTGGTTTCGGTAGGGTTGTGGCATTGTTGGTTCGATCCCCTACATCGCGAGTTATACCAGATGAGGTTCCGGTGTCTTCATGACCAGTTTTATATGGGCGATGATCCTCTATCTGAGTGACGTGCTTCTGTCGAGTTCCAGATTGGGTTGTGGTATCCCCCAGCGGATCCTGGGTGTGATCCCCTATCTATGAAAACTATGTATGCCAGATCGGGTCGTGGTATCCCCTAGCGGATCCTGGGAGTGATCCCCTCTCTGTGAGATATTCGTCTACCAGAGTGGGTTCTGGTATCCCCTAGCGGACCCTAGGATTGATCCCCTATCTGAGAAGTTTGGTGGTTATGTTGTTTCACGGAGGTTTCCTCAGTGATGCTATCCGACGAGCGTGATCTCTCGGGTGAGCGTCTGAGAGGTTTGTGCGAAACCCGATGGAGTGTATCTATTAGATGAATTTCATCTAGGATGACAAGTTCCTATGGTGTACTCTCCTGGTTTTGGATAGTTGCTGGTGACGAGGTCGGTACCTCTTGTGGCTTTGTGGCATGAGCTGAGTATATCTGGACTGTTCAAGGTGTATGTATGGGCATACACCTGAGCTGAGCTGAATAGTTGTGTTTAGCCGAGGATGGTCATGAGATGGAGTTTCTCTCTCGTTTGGGTTCCCTCTGGTTGGGTTGAGCGTACTGTTGCCTTTCAGTTGCTCCCTTTGGTTTTTGGTTTTTGGGGTGCCTACTGAGTATGTTTATACTCACCCATGCACGGGCTTTTCCCACACATGTTTGTGTCTTGTGCAGACCACAAGCCTTTTGACAGAGTTCCAGGAGGACCCGGAGCAAGCGGAGCTTAGTGAGCATGTTGACCGGGGTGTTTACTGGAGTTGTACCAAGGGAGCTTCCTGGGGGGTGTTTGTGGCAGTGTTCCCCTTCTTCAGAGCAGGTTGGACACGCTTTGTAGTTTTCTTTTGGTGGGACCTGTTTTTCCCTTTTGTACTTTTGTTGTTGCACTCTGGTTTGGGATAGATTGTATGCATGCATTTACTTTTGAGTTTCTGTATCTCTGCACTATTGTATGGAGGTGTTGTGGGTGCATGTGTACAGGTGCCTTAGGATAATGCCTCCCATGTGTTTGATAGAGTAATCGGTGCTGGTCGCCATCCCTTGGTCTATTGGAGGTGGGCTTGGGGAGTCGTGGCTCGAGCCCCGTTGGGTCAGGTCGTGACATATATTCTCAATCAATGATATAAGTTTGTCCTTATATCAATCATGAGATCATTTCATTTTTTTTCTTTATCCCTTCATTATGCACATATCATCTTCTTTCCAAAAATATTTCAATCACATTTCATAGTTATCGGTACCATATAATTATTGAAAACCAATACATAGATATTCCAAAATTCCATGATACCATAAATGAGATTCCATGATACTATTTTGAAATCCCATTACATAAACACTTAATAATTCCACAACATCACAAAAAGGGATCGCATGTGACTTCCCTTTATCAGTTTCCTTAAGAGGTTGCTCATGTTGATAATCATTAACCCTTTGATTAGGTCATTTATTAGCACAGTGCCCCATTTCCTTGCACTTGATGCATTTAAGTGTTGGTGGTGCGTTCTCTGCAGTCTTTTATTTATTCACATCAATAGGAATCCTTTTTCCATTACATCGACACTCACCTGCTCGATGGCCTTATTTTCCACATTTAAAACATTTTCTACTCCTTTTAAGACAATCTCCACCATGCTTCATTCCACACTTTGAGCATAAAGAAACATTCATATTATTTTCACCATTATTCTAAAATTTCTCCATGAACTCCATCTTTCATTTCTTGTCAAAACCATGAGATGGATATGTAACACCAAATTCCATTTCTACCTTAATATCACAATGCACAATTTCTTCATAGCTACTGAAGTCTCTTTTAGCTAATTCCCTTTAAAGACTTGGTTTTAAGCCACTGAAGAATAGATCAACTTTACTTTCACTTTGGATGATAAAGCCATATGAATACCTTCCAAGGCTTGTAAAATTCACTTTGTATATACCAACAGATTCATCATTCTTTTTCTTAAGCTCATGGAAATCTGTTTCCATATTTGTTCGAATAATACGAGGGAAGTACTTTTTGAAAAATAAGTTCATAAACTCATCCCATTCCATAGATTCAATTTCATCTCGGGGCCTCGTATTCTTAATTAGAGTCCACCATTGATCTGCTTCACATTCTAAATGGTAAATAGCCAGAAAATTTTTTTCATGTTCTGAACAGCGAAGTATGGAAAATATCTTTTCAATGGTACTGATCCATTGTTCAGAAACAAGTGGATCAGAATACCCACTGAAAGAAGGTGGGTGTTTCCTCATGAAGGACTCAATAGAATATTATTCCCTTCTCTGCTCATTTGGAAGTCCAGAATGATTCATAGATTGTGTAAGTATTGCAATAAGATTATGCACTTCATCTCTCATAACATTGGTTTGTCCAGGAGGAAAATCATTACATTTTCCATTACGTTGATCAACACGGTTCCTTCGGGTTCCATCCATCGTCTAAAACCCAAAAAGAATAGTGTGAGAGGCAAAAATCATGCTAGGGAAAACCACATAATAAAGGGGGAGTACCTTAAATATATAACATCTTAGGGTTAATTATATGATTTTTACCATAATTCAAGGACTATAACCTATACGAATACTTATCCTTAGGTACATCCCTAGACATACCTTAGAAATATCTCTAGGGATCTCACTAAAGTGTTTGCATCCTAGTTTCCACAGGTTAACCAAACCATTCCTCTGATACCAACTGTAGAGACCCCAAACCTGACGTACACAGACATTACACTACTTTTTCAGAATAATTAATACACTACAAAAAATAGACACACAAGGACCGTAATAGTTTAGTGTCTTTGGAAACTTGGAATATAATCTTCTAATCGTGGTGAAAGATCTTCAATATATCTCAAAAAGATCTTCCCCTTTTGTTTTCTTACCTAAAACTTTTCTTTAAATCACGGGGAAAGAAAAAAATATAAAGGGTGAGCTCAAATTCTCAGTAAGGGTAAACATAGATAACATAAAACAGTCCATAAACATTCGAACATAAAAACATGAGCATAAAATCTAAACATCAAAATCTTGAGCAATGACATAAAACATTGCAGTACATAAGGAATAGATCATAAAGGGAACATTAATCATGATAAACTAGCATATGAATAAAACATGTAATTGTGGAATCCATTAATCACATATTATAATTTTCATAGTAGCCAAGGCATTGCTGCCAAGACCATCTTAGTGGACAAAGTCCCTTACTGAACTGAGTTCACTCCTCGTTCCAGTCCTGTATCACTGAACCAGATTAACATTCCATTCCAGCCATGTCTATCTAATGAGATATAAAATAATTACCCAATTTATTGGAGGGAGATATAGGTCCCACTCATCTCATAATGGAATCATTCTTTTGTGTGCCACAAAATAAACATACATCTTTCATAATAACCCAACAAATAAAGTGGTTTTCAAAAACATCACCCCATCATAACATAATCCATATAAAAGAAATGGATATCATTTTATCATAAGAAAAACCAAACCATGTAAATAATAGAGACATTATACTTGAACATTAACATGATAAATAATTTCATCTTAGAGGGAAAATAGTTTTGATAGAACACATGAAATGAATTCTTGAGAAAAATATCCTTTCTCCCTAAAAATCATTTTCTTTTCACAAAATTCCACACAATTTTAAAAGAAAAGGTTTTTTTTTGAAAATTAACATGGAAAATTGTAGAGGAAGCTTCTCGAAAATTAAGACATATGAAACCGTAAAAATATGTTCATACCGTATAAGTTAAAAAAAACATTCTTCACGTACTTTTTCTGGAAAAGTAAAAAAGTACCTCGTATGGGAAAAAAAAGAAAGATTCCTTAAATACCATGTAGTAAACGTAAAAAATGGGTAAAAGTACTTTAAACATACATGAAACAATTTTTAAAAAATAGGGACACGAATGATAAATATAACCCCAGTAAATATTTACGAATAAACAATCTCGGATAAAAACGAGATTGGAAAAGTTATCCCTTACCTTAGGTCCGATATGCTTCGTACGTATCTGAACCTCCTGTATAATGATTTAAATAATGTAATTTACCTATTACATAATAATATTCATTATTATGATATCATATATGGTTCACTTGTGTCTTTATATTACCCATTCTTTTGTAAATTCCATGTTAAAGCAGTGTTTTGGGTAAAATCGTTCTATTTTTCGTACATGTTGGGACTTGTTGTTCTTGATATTATTATTACTTATATCATGATTTACATACATCAATAATTTAAATCATGATTTATATATCATATATATTCAGTATATATATATATATAATAGATAGATAAATGAAATGAAATACACCGTTCATGGAGACGGTAGGCCGTGCGTATGCATGAACGCTGTTTTCATTTCCTTATTGAATTAAATGGAATTAAGTAAATGAAAAATATATGTACATAAATCCAGTATCATTATTATGTAATATATTTCATGATTATTTATTATATATACTTTATAATCATACTTTAATGGTTAATCATGGAAAATGAATCTAATCGCGTTCATGGAGACGGTAGTCTGTACGTACGCACGAGCGATGATATCATTCCCATGATCGTGGAATTGTATTGAGGTGTATTTATAATATTCATAATCAATATCAATTTACAATAATAATATATAGTTATTTATTTACACCATTATACCCATCCAAGTAAAGTGGTGGTGGAAAACAGATTACACCACGGTGTGGAGACGGTATTCGGTATGTACGCACGCGCGGTGATTTCGTTTTCCGTAGGATGGATACAAGATGAAATAGGGTTGTTTCATATTTATAATAACATATAATTATATGAGTTATACTGATGTTATTACTTTATAATGAAACATATAAATAAGATTAAGTAGAAGATGAAATAAATTGGAAAGGATTGGTAAAGGATATTACCCTTTATTTGACGCTCCTCCTTTAAACTTCCACTTAAGGGACTAGAGTTGGTCTTTTGAGAAGACCAGAACCTCTACTATATTTCTAGGGATTTTTAGAAGGGAAATGGGCAGGTTTTTTCTGAGCTTGAAGGCTCAATGTTGTGTAAAGAGTAGGTGGAGGAGGTTCCCTTTTATAAGGGAGGAGAGGGGAACCTTTGGAAAGTGTGAAAATATTATTTTATTATAAACTTATCTTCAGTTTCAAAAGGACCAAAAATCATTAAAGAATAATATAACATGGCTCATGGTCTAAATAAAATCATCCAATCATAATTGGATATGTTTTGGATAATATTTTAATCATTATAATCTTATTTATTTAAATCATTTATTAATGAGGTAAATACTGCATCATTATTGTGTCATAAATAATTTAATTTATTTGATGTATAACAATTATAAAAAAAATACCCACATTTAGGAAATCTTTTCATATTTTCAATGAATATTTATAGTCGAAAATATAATTTATATAACCCCTTATAAAAATTAATTACTAAATGATTTTTGTTAAGGTCAATTTTTTCATTACATTAAATAAATTAATTCAAAATTTCATTATCAATACCAAGTGACTCAATGGGGTCCAAAAATCGACCCAAGGATGCCCATGGTTGAAAAATACTCATCCAATAAGGTTAGGAAAAGTTTTAAGATAATTTTGAATTATTATAACATCCTTTTAACCATGAATTATCCTATTTACCTTTAACCGTGGTAATTAAAAGTCAAAAGTTACTATTCACCAAAAATTATTTTCATCTTATTGAACCAAATTTTACTTCTGGATAACAACCATGTATGTTGGATTTTTGAAATTCAATTCACAGAAGTGGTAAAATTTCATTTAAATGAAAGTTTCAGTTTTTTTAACAACCACTAAGTGGTTTCACTATTCATAAAAAATTGAAGTTTTTCAGAAAAATACCAAAATTTAAGACTAAGATATATTTGATATTACAAATTCAAAAAAGATGGATATTTTTCAAAATTCAAAACATAGAAGTGGAATTAATTAATTTTAAAATTTTATTCCCGTTATCAAAATAAATAGCGTGTTTTTAAGAAACAATAACTATCAAAAGATAAACACTTGTTTATGTCCAATTTCAAAGTGAAATTAATTCCAATGACCAACATTGGAGTAAATGGTAAAAATATATTCTAATTACACTTTAAAACCAATTAAAAATATAATCTATCCATATAAATTATTGCGATGAAAAAAGTTTTTTTTAATTAAAATATAGCGTGTTTTTACTATTCATTAAAATATGAAAGTTGTCATAATAATAAGAAAAATTTATCCAAAGTAAATTTTTATTTTTTGATTCCAAATAAGAATTTTATGTTGTCAAATTGAACTTATAAACATGTCAAAAAAAAATATTTAATGTGGGTATGCCATCAAAAGGCGTCAAAACTGCGTTTTTTGAAAAATACTTATTTTACCCCAAAAAATTAGTTTGTTATAATACCATGTTCTAGAAAATTTTTAAGATGAATAATAATGTTATAAAACTAAAAATTTAGTTGATATTATTCATAATTGCTAGTTCATAACAATATTATAACCATATATCGTTGTTTAGTGAAACATGGTATTGCGTACAACACACACTATCGAGGAAGGTCGCGATTTCGTGTGATGCAAGCCATGTCAGGGCTGCCTATAGTGGAAGCTCTCTTTGGTATTGCGTATAACATAATCAAAACTTATTTCTTTTATACATTAAATAAAATCTATACTTAATGTTGCATTGAATAATTCCCACAAAACAAACATGATATTGTGTGTAACACTAGCCAAGAATAATGTGGCGTATACTACAAGCTAATACAATGTTGCATAGAGTAAAAGCTAATTTTTTTGTAGCTTATAACAAAAGACATCAATGAAATTTAAAGAATATTTTTCATAAAATCTCGGGGTGTTACAGTTCTGACCACTACTTCCTTCATAGGAGGGGCAGTCATTGGAAGTGGATCAGGCTACTTCTCATCATCAACTAGTCCCCAGAACAGTTCTTCATGGTCTCTTATCAAAGTGTAGAATAATACTGCTGTTGATAGGGAGGATTGCACAGAAAGACCCTAGAAATGATCCAAATATTCCTCCTCTTGTATGTATCTGTTGAGGGATTTTGTTATTTGGTGTATCACAATTTTGGGAGGACAAGGCTGACATGTCGAGTTCCTACCCCAAAACCTAATATAGAAGACCAGGGTGAGGGTTCCATCACCGAGTCTCACTATTCTTCAGAGTCTCAAAACCTCATGGGCTTGATTGCGATCTGAGGATTCTCAGGGTTCTTCCTCTGGTGATGTTGGCCCGCCCTCCTACCTTGGGATGGTTCTTCAAGGTAGGGTAGATCTTTGGCATAGGTAGGACCTATTCTTTGATGAGATGTGGTGTGAGAAGCACCCGAGAAGATTTCAAATGGAACATAAAGAGGACCTCTATTGATGGGAATGATGGAGCAGAGAGGGCCTCCGCTTGGGTTGGTGGCTTTTCAAGGATGACCTTCATGTTGATAGCCTGAAATATGGGGAGAAACTCCATACTTGAGACTATGGGAATGAGGAGGACCTTCGTGTCGAGGGTGAATATGATGTGGAGGACCTCCACTTCCATCCCTCCCATTCTCTCCCAGCCTCCCCTCCAATTCCCCCAATGGACCGTGGCCCCTCCTATAATTCCTCCCATGGACCATGCCTGTATCCCCCTGTACTCCTCCCCTCTAATTCAGTGTTTTTTCAACAAGCAGGTCACTCCACCCCATACTATTCCTCCCCTCTCATGCAATATTCCAAAATTCAAACTCGGTGGAAGTCGAACTTGGGACCTACCTCAAAACAAACTAGAGCACTTACCACTATGCTGATTAGACTTTTTTAATTGATATACAAAAAATTTATGTATTTATATATTTTAAAAGTGCTATTTATATAAATAACATTTGAATAAATTTTTAAATACCTATAAATATTTATCATATATATTTTTTTATATAAATTAAAATATACATTTTTATATTATGTATCTATATTATATTTACTTTATACATTTACATAATCTATATATTTTATATATGTGTCAACAATAATTTGAGGAAATATATTTTATAATAATATTTATTTTATTTATATTCAAATTTATTTATATATTTATAAATATATTTATGTGAAATATTTATATACTTAAATACATATATATATATATTATATACATGTTTATTTATTTAATTTTCTTAAATATATATTACTATAATGTTTTCAATACATATATTTATTATTATGGTAATTAATATATATTTATTTTTATATTTTTTTATGTTATATATAATTAATATTGTATGAAATAAAAATATATGAAATAGAATTTATACAAATATTTATTTAATGTTATCTGAGTTACAATTTTATATTATATATACTAAACAATAAAATAAATAAAAGTTATACAAATATTTATATAATGTATTTCAAGACATATATTTATTAGTATGCCCATTGATATATATGTATTTCAATAAATATAATTCTATAATATTGTGTACATTAATATAAATTTATTTGTATAAAGTTTATATCATATATATAATATTACTTATATATAACATAAAAGCATAAAAATATTATTTAAATATATATTTATTATTATTATATAAATTATAGAAACTAAAAGCTTGAGTTTATATATGATATATTTTATGAATAAATTATATTTAGGTTTATATATATAATATGTTTATGATTTTATAGTATATATAATTAATATTATTTGAAATGCAATTTATAGAAAAAAATATATATTATCGTACATATATAATATTATAAAATTTTATTTTTGTATACATATAAATACAATGAAATACAATTATATAAATATTTTAAATAATATGTTCATATAATTTATTTAAATACATTTATATATAGTGGTTAATTATATATATATATATATTTATATAATATTGATTTTTTTTTTAACAGTGGGGGTCCACAACCCCTCTAATCTCTAAAACTTTATGGGGTTTTAACCCCCTCTAATTTAAATACATTAGAGGGGGTTTTGAACCCCCTATAATTTAAAACATTAGAGGGGATTTTCAAACCCCTCTTATTTAATACATTAGAGGATGTTTTCAACCCCCTCTATTTTAACACATTTGTGGGTGTTGGAAAACCCCTCTAATTTAAGAAATTAGATGTGGTTTTTGAACCCCTATAATTTAAGACATTAGGGGGGTTTTGAAACCCCACTAATTTAATATATGAGACGGGTTTGTGAATTACCAATAATATCATTGATTCCTAGTGGTTATAAACCCCCACTATTTTCTTGAATGAGGGTATATTGAAAACCCCCGGTAAACTATCACCGAATATTAAAAAATAATGTTTAAAAATTTATAGGGGGTTCAAAACCCCCTCTAATATAAGAAATAGAAGGGTGTTCCTAACCCCCTCAGAATTGGATGATTAGCAATGGTCAATCATATCCCACAATGATTTATATATAAATTGATTTAGTGGGGGTTTATAACCCCTCTAGTATGATTATTAAAGGGGTTGTGCATAACCCCTCAAATTATAAAAAAAATTAATCTAGAGGGGGTTCTGCATAACCCCTCTAAAAAACCCCATCTAATCACCCAGCTTTTTTGGTAGTGTTTCGGGAGGACCTTCAAACAGAACACGGGAGTGGGGAGGACCTCCACTCTTGTAACGCCCCAACCCCAGTTACCCAGACTCGATGCATTATTACATGACATCGACATGATCACAACAGATCATATCTTGAAAGATTGATTAGTTTAATATCCTTGGAATCACTAGATACATTCATACAGTTTACCTTACATCATAAAATGAAAAAATACAACAACATATTGTCTCCATATACCACACTCATATTCACTCATACTATCCCTACAAGTCATTCATAAAATACTTCTTCACATCCTGGAAAAAATAAAACATAGAAATGGGTGAGCTCAGATACTTAGTAAGGATAACAATATAGCAGAAACTTTCATAAATAATCATAAACATTTAAGGCAATGTATAACTAAAACAAAATCCTTTTAAACATGAACTTCAGAATAATATGGAAAAAATAAAATGAACTAATTCTATTTACTTATTCACATGGATATTCTACTAATCGAATAATCACATGCAATATCAATAACCACTTTCATAATGATGGAATGCATAATGCCAGACCATCATAACCACATAATATAGGCCTTGTGCCAAGACTACAAAAAGGATTTTGTCAAGGCCTTGTTCCAAGACCCTAGTTTGTCTCATGAGACCTATCAATGCATCGAGGAGCTATATCGAGCTCCACCCATCACTTATTAAGTTCAATTCATTCATCATATGAATAGGTTTAAACATAACATAAACATTCGTATTAAAACTATCATACGAAATGTAAATACTGTCTCCATAAACCATGAATGGTATAAAAATAACACATCCATTGTCAAAAATATCACAAAACATTCAATACAATATATAAGTTTTTTATCAGAATAAATCAACTTGAAATAAGCTTAAAATCCGTTAAAGGATGTTGACATAGATGAAATCAAAACTATTTGAGGGAAATATTTCTTTTTTTTGAAATCATTTAAAATTCAAATAATTATAAAAGAAAAAATTTACTTTGAAAATATAATTATACTCTTTTAGGGAAGATTTGAATATTTTATAACGGTGGAAAATAGCCTCACCCGCAGTATAAGTAAAAAAAACATTCTTATGTTAATTTTGTCGGAATGGTTAAAAAAGATCTTGTTTGGAAAATGACGGAATGATTCCCTTATAAACATCTTATAAAAATTCAAACAAGGGTAAAGATTACATTAACCCATCATCTGAAATAGTAAGAATGATTTAAAATACATTTTAAAGAAACATGGATGTGGATGATAAAGATGTCCCAGTAGATAATATCGAATAAACAACCTCGGATAATGAAGAGATTGTGGAATAAACCCTTACCTAATACTTTTTCTTGGATGAGGGTAGGTTAACATCCTGTATAAGGGTGAAATAATTGTTATTAAATTATACATGAATCATATACATTAATATGATATCATATATGATCTTTTAACACTGCTTTGTTAATAATATCTTAGTATTATCGTCGTTTCGGGTGTTAACTTACTCGTTTTCTTTTATATATTTTGTTACATAAGCCATATTTTTTATGGATATGTTGTATCTTATTCATATCCAGAATGATATGAAGTCCTTAAAAATTATTTTTAATCATCAATTGAGAATTATACTTGAATGTATATGATGGGGAATGAATCTCATCGCGTTCGTGGAGACGGTAGTCTGTAAATATGCACGAGCAACAATATCATTCTTTTGATATTAAAATAATATACAATTGGATAGTATATCATATATAAAAAATAATTATCATGTTATTTTTATTATCTACATCAATTACACATCATTATCATACCCATCTAAATAATAATGTTTTGAATAACAATTACACCCCGACGTGGAGACGGTAAGCCGTACGTACGCACATATGGTGACATGTCATTCAAAGGATGGATAGAATACTGACTATAGTTGTACCGTATTTATAATAACATCATAGTATATAAAATATACTGGGTTTATTATTTTATAATGTAAATAACAAAGAAAAAAGAAGTGGAATAAGAAAGGAAATTGAAAGAGGGTGGTGAAATTATTACCCCTTCTTCGGGTTCTACCTTTTTATTTGATCAAAAAAGCTCCATAGGTTGGCTTTCTGATCAAAATAAGTCCTCTAGGATGAAGTGAGTAAAGTTGAGAGGATATTTGGTCAGTTTTTGGCCGAACCAAAAGGCTTTTATGGTATGAATGTGAGAGCAGGGGGAGTTCCCTTTTATAAGATGGGTGAGGGGAACCTTAGGAAAACCTAGAATTATTAATTTATAATAAATTAATATTCAGTTTATAATGGCTCCAAACTGATTTATTTCGAGTTTAAGGTGGGGATGGGTCGAAAACCACTCAACCAATAGGTTTAAGACAGTTTTGGGTCACTATATTAACCTTGTCTTTTAGTTTTAACTCTTAGTTAATTAGTTTGACATTTACCATGTCTCTTGGTATTTTTATATTTTATGGATAATAAATATACTATATACCTCAAAGAGACCCCAAGTGTTTCATTAATGATACACATATCATTGTATAAGTCTCTTGTCCTAGCATTAGATTTTTAGGAATAAAATATAAATTAATAATATAATATTTGTTTTAAAAACTCTTTTATGATATTTTTGACACTATTTGGAAATTGATTTTTGTGAAAATCATAATAGCATGATTACTTCTAATAAAGTTAATTAAATAAATTATAACATGTCATATTAACCTATAAAATTAGTGTAATTTATAAAAAGTCTCAAATTACATTTATTTGAGTATTTATAATATTAATTATTTTAATAATTCATTAATTAAGTAATTACTGCATCATAATTGTGTCATAAATAAATCAAATTTTTAAATCTCTAAAAAATATGAATAAAATACCATTACGTAGGAAATCTTTTTATCTTTATAATTAATATTTATAGTCGAATTTATCTTATTTATAACCCTATATTAAAAAAGTTTTAGTTATTAAACATTGATTTTAACTCTTTTTACTTTTCTTTGAATTAAATAATAATAAATGTCCTAATCTATTCGATGTGAACCAAAAGGTTCATATTTTATTTATAAGGTTTTTTTGGTCAAATTATACTTATCCAATAGAATTAGGACATGTGTTAGGGTAATAGTAATATCATTTTTACCTTTAATTACCCTATTTACTTTTAACCGTGGTGAATAAAAGTAAAAAGTTACTATTCACCAAAAATTATTTTCATCTCATTGAACCACATTTTACTTACTAATATCAACCATTTCTCTCAGATTTTTGAAATTAAATTCACAGAAGTAGTAAAATTATGTTTTATGTGAATTTCAAAATTCTCCTAGGAGGTGGGTAAAATACGGTGAAAAATTCAATAAAAATTTTATATATCTAAATTAATATAAAATGACTTCAATGAATTACATTGAACTTATATAGGTATTATGTATCTATTTTTACCTAAAATAAATTTAAATAAAATAAATAATTATTTAAATAAAATGTCACTTTTAACTAATAACTCAATGTCTTTCACTATTCATCAAAAATTGAATGTTTCTAGATAAATACCAAAAATTCAACCTAGGATAATTTTGATATTCCGAATCAAAAAATGAAGTCCATTTCGAAATATAAAATTTATAAAATTTTAAAAAGTGGGTATTACTATTCATAACAGTTAGTTTGATTGGTTGTGGTGTGTGTTAGAACTCGAAGTTGCGTACAACCCACACAATTGTATTATTCAAAGGGAAACGTACTGTGGAAGCTTAGGGTGTTACATTCTCCCCTCCTTCAAATAATTTCATCCTTATTTCAATAATACTACCGCATGAAAAGACTCTAGTGGTTCTTCATCATAATTCCTTCGGGTTCCTACGTTGCCTCTTCCATATTATGGTTTCTCCATAGAACTTCTACCAGACGAGTCATCCGGTTTCACAGCACTTGTTCTCTTATATCAAGAATCCTGATAGGCTCTTCGCAATAAGACAGACCAGGTTCCAGTTCTACTTCCTCATAAGTGAGTACATGCGTTGGGTCAGGCATGTATTTTCTCAATAGTGGTATGTGGAACACAGCATGAACTTTGGAGAGATTTCGCGGAATTGCCAAATGATAAGCTACAACCCCAATTCATTCTAGAATTTCTAAAGTTCCTATTTACCTGGGACTCAATTTACCTTTCTTGCCAAAACGTATAACTCCCTTCCATGGATATACCTTCAAGAAAACATGATCTTCTACCTGACATTCGAAATCCTTCCTTTAGTTGTCAACATATCTCTTCTTCCTACTTTGAGCTGCTTTGACGTGGCTTTGGATTAACTTCACGTTTTCCATCTTTGGCCTCCACCTGTTCTGGGCCTATGAGTTTTCTTTCACCAACATCATCCCAAAAGGTTGGTGTGCAACATCTATTTCCGTATAACACGTCATACGGTGCCATCCAGATACTTTAATGAAAGCTATTGTTATGGGAAAATTCTACCTGATGTAAATATTGATCCCACCAAAAATGTTCCATCAAATCTCTATAAATTTTTCTGATCCCTAGGTGTATAGTGAAATTGGAACTATGAGTATCATCAATCAATTCCCTTGTTAGATCAGGTAAATTATGAACACAATGTCTCTTCCAAAATTTCAAAATTTCTTCTTCATACAAAACGTCACTCAATCTCCCATCATTCCTAGCTTTAATCTTCTTTTGAAATTCTTCATCATCGGTCAGAGAACTCTTAATACTTTCTAGTAAAGATGGTTTGACAAACATTTGAAAAAGTATTGATGTTTCACCTTCCATGGTTATTCCCATATCCAACTTTTCTAGATCCATGAAAATTGGATCCCTTTCAACTCTCATTTTTTTCAAAACTCCATGATCCATTCTGCTCAAAGAATCTTCCACCTTATTTTCCTGCCTGAGGTGGTAGTTTATCGTGCAATCATAATCCTTGAGTAGTTCAAGCCATCTCCTTTGCCTCATGTTGATTTCATTCTGTGATTAAATATACTTCAAACTCTTGTGATCAGTATAAATCTAACATTTTTCACCATATAGATAGTGTCTCCATATCTTCAAAGCAAATATTACAGCAGCTCACTCAAGATCATGAGTATTATAGTTTTTCTCATGAATTTTCAGCTGTCGTGATGCATATTCAATAACACTATCATTCTGAATGAAGACACAACCAAGTCTTTTCTTTGATGTATCACTATAAATTACGAACCCATCATTCCCCGATGGTAGAGTCAATATAGGAGAATTGAATAATATTATATTTAGTTCTTAAAAACATTCTTCACACTCTTTTTTCAAAATAAATTTAACCCCTTTACGTGTGAGCTTCATTAATGGGTTATCCAATTGGGAAAAATTCTGGATGGAACGCCGATAATAACCTGCTAAACCAATAAAACGGCGTACCTCAGTTATACTCATCGGTGCTTTCCATTATTGGATTGCATTGGTCTTTGAATTATCAATAGAGATTCCGTCCTTAGAGACAATATGGCCCAGAAAAGAAATCTTTTGAAGCCAGAATTCACACTTGCTAAAATTCCCATATAATTCATGTCTTCTAAGATTCTTTAGAATAATGCGCAAGTGATTTTCATGATTTCATAGCTTTTGAAATATACCAAGATATCATCAATAAATACCACTACAAAATCATCGAGATATTCCTTGAAAACTCTGTTCATTAGATCCATGAAAATAGAGGGATTATTAGTCATCCCAAAAGGCATTACTGTAAACTCGCAATGCCCATACCTGGTTCGAAATGTTGTCTTTGGAATGTATTCCTTCTTCAAACACAACTGATGGTACCCAGATCGAAGGACAACCTTTGAAAAGTATTGAACTCCATGCAGTTGGTCAAATAAATCATCAATGAGAGATAGGGGATACTTGTTCTTTATTTTTATAGCATTGATCTCCCTATAGTCAATACATAACTTCATAGATCCATCGTTCTTTTTAACAAAAAAAACCGGGGCTCCCCATGTTGAAACACTAGGGTGAATAATCCCTTATTACTCAATTCCTCTAGTTTTTTAGATCAACTAATTCCATAGCGGTCATTCTATAAGGGGTCTCCGATATATGCCTTGAATCAGGAATTAAATCAATGGAAAACTCAGTTACTCGTTCTGGAGGATGTCCGGGTAAATCTTCCGGAAACACATCTATATATTCTTTCACAATAGGTAAATCCTCTATTTGAACAATCCTTTCCTCACCCATAGTTATTTCATTCTCTTCCTCCCCAATAATTTAATTTAGTTAAGCTACTGGGGGTGGATCTAGATAAGAATTAGGTGGTGACGATTCTGCTCTCAAGATAAGGTGTTCTTTATCATCATGATCAAAAATCATAACCTCCTTATTCTTACAATAAATCATCTCATCGTGGTTCGAAAGTTAATACATAAAGAGGATTATATCAAACTCAATCATGGGTATGACGATGAGATAAACAGATAATGAAAATTTATATACTCTAATTGGGATTGATTCATAAAACTTTGTTGCGATGATACTTCCCTTAAGAGTTTTAACTGACAAATACCTTTTTAAATCAAATTGGAAATATCTAATTTTATTAGAAAACTAGGAAGATATGAAACAATATGATCATCCAGAATCAAATAAAGCATTTTCTAAACTTGAGGAAAACATTAAATTACCAGCCACCGTGTCTTTCTGAGCATCTACCTCAACAGTAGTGATATCATAAGCTTGGCCTTGATCCCTTGGCCTTTTCTGAGGTAAGTTCCCCTAACGATTAAGACATTTATTTTCATAATGTCCCATATCCCAGCATATGAAGCATTTTACATTTGAAACCTTTTTCTTACCCTTGAAGTCACGTACGTGGTATCCTTTTTCTCCACACTTATAACAAACTCCCATTGCCTTCAGGCAAGTTCCAGGGTGTTTCTTCCCACAGTTATAACATATAGGAAAATTATTCTATTCCCTCTTCCCTTTATCCATCTTTATATCTTCCATCATTTTCTTATCTTACTTCCCTTAAAATCCATAGGACTAATAGAATTCTTTACTTATATTATTAACACATTATACTACTTATTCATATTTTGAGAATACATGGGACAATATTTCCCTTCTAGATGTTGTCTTAATACCGTGAAAGATATGATTCTTCTTAATCTTTGGATCATACGTATTGCTGGAGCTCACATTCCTTCTACTGGGCACCATTTCAATACAATAGCATAAACTAGGTCAGTTTTTGAATTGCAATGAATAATTACAAACTTGTAAAATACCTAACATAAATTGAATGGTTTATGGATATAATCCATAATCATAAATATGTTTTCATTGAGGATGTATATACTCACCTTTATAATGATTTGTGATGAAAATAATAATTATCCTAAGCATATCCCCCGATAGTGCCGTAACCAAGAGTGCAGCAAGGTCCACTGTCATGCACCAGTTCCCATTCGAGTCTAGATCAAAGCGGTGTTTTCAGGTTTTACCCCTAGGTACATCTGTTCCAGAGCTGCCTCTACCTTATTTTATACAGACAGGGATGTATTTTCATAGAAAACTCACAAAATCTCCACATTACCAAAATTTTAGGAATTTATTCTATACTAATCCTGAAAGTTTATCTTAGGTCTATGTGCTCTAATCAGAGTTTATCAAAATCTAGATTCCAAGGTTATTGGTAAAATTCCTCTGATACCAACTATAACGCCCCGACCCTAGTTACCCAGTTTCAGTGCATTATTACATAACATTGTCATGATCACAAATGATCAAGTCTCAAAATACCGATTAGTTTAGTATCCTTGGAATCACTAGATACAATCATAAAGTTTACATTAAATCATAAAATGAAAAATTACAACAACATATTGTCTCCATAGACCACACTCATATTCACTCATACTATCCCTGCAGGTCATTCATAAAATACTTCTTCACATCCTGGGAAAAATAAAACCTAGAAAGGGGTGAGCTCAGATGCTCAGTAAGGATAACAATATAGCGGAAACTTTCATAAATAATCATAAAACATTAAGGCAATGTATAACTAAAACAAAATCCTTTTAAACTTGAAATTCAGCATAATATGGAAAAAATAAAATCAAATAATTCCATTTACTTATTCACATGGATATTCTACTAGTCGAATAATCACATGCAATATCAATAACCACTTTCATAATGATGAAATGGATAATGTCAGACTATCAAAACCACATAGTAAAGGCCTTGTGCCAAGACTACAAATGAGATTTTACCAAGGCCTTGTGCCAAGACACTAGTTTGTCTCATGAGACCTACCGATGCATCGAGGAGCTATAGAGGGCTCCACCCATCACATATTAAGTCCAATGCATTTTTCATATGAACAGATTTAAACATAACATAATCATTATTATTAAAACTAGCATATGAAATGTAAATACTTTCTCCATAAACCATGAATGGTATAAAAATAACACATCCAAAGTCAAACATATCACAAAACCTTCAATACAATATATAAGTTTTGTATCATAATAAATCAACTTCAAATAAGCTTAAAATCTATCAAAGGATGTTGACATAGATGAAATCAAAACTATTTGAGAGAAATATCTCTTTTTTTAAAATCATTTAAAAGAAAAATAATTATAAAAGAAAAAAATTAATTTTTAAATATTATTATAGGCTTTTACGGGAAGCTTCGACAATTTTATAATGGTTTAAAATAGCCACACCCCCTGTATAATTTAAAAAAACATTCTTACCTTAATTTTTTCGAAATGGTTAAAAAGTCCTTCTTTGGAAAACGATGAAAAGATTCCTTTATAAACATATTATAAAAAGTCAAATAAGGGTATAAATGACTTTAACCAGTCATCAAAAATAATAATAATGTTTTGAAATACATTTTTATGAAACATTAATGTGGATGATAAAGATGTCCCAGAAGATAATTACGAATAAAAACCCTCTGATAATGAAGAGATTGTAGAATAAACCCTTACCTTGTAATTTTCCATGGTCGATGGTAGGTTAAACTCCTGTATAATGGTGAAATAATTGTTATTAAATTATAAAATAATCATATACATTAATATGATATCATATATGATCTTTTAACATTGCTTTGTTAATAATATCTTAGTATTATCGTCATTTTGGGTGTTAACTTACTCATTTTCTTTTATATATTTTTCCACATAAGCCATGTTTGATATGGATAGGTTGTATATTATTCATATTCGGAATTATATCAAGTCCTTAAAAATTATTTTTAATCGTCAATTGACAATTATACTGGAATGGATATGATGGGGAATGAATCTCATCACGTTCGTGGAGAAGGTAGTCCATTCATACGCACGAGTGACAATATCATTCTTTTGATATTAAAATAATATATAATTGGATGTTATATCATATACATAGAATCATTATAATGTTATATTTATTATTTACATCTATTACACATCATTATCATACCCATCCAAATAATAATTTTTTGAATAAAAATCACACCACGACGTGGAGACGGTAAGTCGTACGTACGCACGTATGGTGACATGTCATTCAAAAGATAGATAGAATACTGAATATGGTTGTACAATATTTATAATAACAACATAGTATATAAAAGATACAAGATTTATTATTTTATAATGGAAATAACAAAGAAAGAAGAAGTGGAAGAAGAAAGGAACTTGAAAGAGGGTGGTAAAATTATTATCTCTTCTTCAGGTTCTTCCTTTTGATTTGATCAAAAGGGCTCCTTAGGTAGGCTTTATAATAAAAATAATGAATCTATGATGAATTGAGGGAAGTTCAGAGTATATTTGGGAATGGTTTGGCCGAACTAAAAGGATTCGAGTGTATAAATTTGAGAGAATGGGGAGTGCCCTTTTATAAGAGGGGTGAGGGGCACCTTAGGAAAAGCTAGAATTATTAATTTATAATAAATTCATATTCGATTTATAATGCCTCCAAACTGATTTACTTCGAGGCTAAGGTGGGTATGGGTCGAAAACCACTCAACCAATAGGTTTTAGATAGGTTTGGATCACAATATTAACCTTGTCTTTTAGTTTTAACTTTTATTTAATTAGTTTGACATTTACCATGTCTCATGGTATTTTTATATTATATGGTTAATAAACATACTATAAACGTCCAAGAGAACCCCAAGTGGTTAATTAATGTTACACCTATCATTCTATAAGTCTCTTGGACTAACCTTATATTTTTAGGAATATAATATCAATTAATAATATAATATTTGTTTTAAAAACTCTTTTCTGACAATTTTGACACTATTTGGAAATTGATTTTTTTGAAAATTATAACAGAATTTTTACTTCAAATAAAGTTAATTAAATCAATTATAACATGTCATATTAAAATATAAAATTAGTTAAATTTATAAAAAGTTTCAAATTAAATTTAGTTGAGTATTTATAATATCAATTATTTTAATATTTCATTAAGTAGGTAATTACTGCATCATCATTGTGTCATACATAAATTAAATTATTAAATGTCTAAAAAATATAAATAAAATTCCATTATTTATTAAATTGTTTAATATTTCTAATTAATATTTATAGTCGAATTTATCTTATGTATAAACCTATATTAAAAATGATTGAGTTATTAAACATTGATTTTAACTCTTTTAACTCTTCTATGTATTAAATAATAATAAATGTCCTAATCTTATCCATGTGGACCAAAGAGGTTCATATTTTATTAATATGTTTTTTTAGTCGAATTATACTTAGCCACTAGAATTAGGCCATGTGTTAGGGTAATAATAATATCATTTTTACCCTTAATTACCCTATTTACATTTAACCGTGGTAAATAAAAGTAGAAAGTTACGATTCACCAAAAATTATTTTCATCTCATTGAATGCCATTTTATTTACTGATATCAACCATGTCTCTCAGATTTTTGAAATTCAATTCACAGATGTGGTAAAATGATGTTTTATATGAATTTGAAAATTCTTATAGGAGGTGGGTAAAATACGGTGAAAAGATCAATAAAAAATTTATATATCTAAATTAATATAAAATGAATCCAATGAATTACATTGAACATATATAGGTAATATGTATCTATTTTTACCTAAAATAAATTAAAATAAAATAAAACATTATTTAAATAAAATAAAACATTATTTAAATAAAAAGTCTGTTTTAACTAATAACTCAGTGTTTTTCACTATTCATAAAAAATTGAATGTTTTCGGATAAATACAAAAAATCACCCTAGGCTAATTTCGATATTCTGAATCCAAAAATGAATTCCATTTTGAAATATAAAATTTATAAAATTTCAAAAATTGGGTATTACTATTCATAACAGTTAGTTTGATTGGTTGTGGTGTGTGTTAGAACTTGAAGGTGCGTACAACACATACTAATATATTATTCAAAGGGAAATGTACTATGGAAGCTTGGGGTCTTATGACTCTAGTTGGTGGTGGTACGGGGAGGGCCTCAATACTAAATTTCCTCACCACAGGTCAAAATAAAATGGATACTGCTTGCACCCAAGACTGAAAAGGTTGACAGAGCCTGCTCGAGGGGGGGAGGGGGAGATATCAGTCTCGATCAGGCTTAGTGGATACACTGATCTTTAGTTACAGGGAGTTGATAACATGCGTCAGTGGTGGATTGTTCCACTGAAGATGTTGAAGATTATTCCCCCTTTTAAGCATCCTCCTAAGCATGTTCTGAGTGTTGATATCGAGTCAACCGAGCTAGGTCCGGTTGTGCAGGTGTATAGACCAACCTCTCTTTGATCTACAGGACCAGCTGGGGGAATTGATGTTTCCTGGTGGGAGCCATTCTTGGTGGTCCCATGGCTGGAGATGAATTTGGGAGGACCAGAACACCCCTTACTTTGTCAGTGTAAGGTATTTAGTCATAAGAGCAATCCAGGGAGAGTCTCCTGAAAGTATTTAATGTCGGAGTGGGGAGTAGCGGCTCCCTACATAGCCCTTGGGGTCGATGGTGTTAGTGGGGAACAAAAGCCACCAAATCATTATGGGCTATATCCCTCATCGAGATGATCCCCTCATATTTGTATTATTGAAAAATATTTTCAATCACCCTTCTTTAAAAAAATTCAGATGATTTGATTTTGCATTGGTACTTTGTAGCTTTGGTCATGGGTGTCCTGGCACAAGAGGTGAAGTCATGCGGGATTGCAACACTTTTATTTCCCCTTCCCCTACATCTGTGAGCGGGAGGTGATCAGCTTCATGTAGCTTTATCTTTGGTCCTATATAACAAGAAGATTCATCCATCATTATAGGTAATAATAAATCGATTCCCAATGTCCCAACTTAGATCAATATTCCATGGCTAGATAAAAATATCAACACTGATAACGCTGTAGTCCAGGATGCCCGATGATTAGCTGCCCCAAATCCTAGTGCACTTCACGCCATGAAAACTATTTTCATGGTAGGACCAGGAAAAGATATCTAGATTAGGTGAAATGATTATCATTATATTTCCTGAATTATATTAATCACCATATTGAGGAGAATAATTTCACATCAGTTTTACCATTTCTGATTCCAACGCTTTCGTCAGGGATTATATCGTTTGTGGGGACACACTGGTTGTTTCTCCACATTCCTTATTTCTAAAGGTGGATGACAATCATCACTTCTTTAGATATGTTTTCTACTTGATTGAAATGTGATGATGGGATGTTTTTCTCTCTTTAATAGGATTCCTCCCTTGAATTCATCACCTAGTTAGGGAATCCCTCAAATATTAAGATGCTATTCGTGAAACTATTCCCAGTATCATAAATTTGGAGAAATAGGTTAATTATAATGATTCTATTAGGACATTACCAATGGTTCAAGTAAGGTAAGGAACCTCTGGTTAGGAGAGTAGTCACATTGGGGAATTTATGGAATGTCTAGAAACTAAAACATAAGTACACTAGGATTTTCCCTTGTCATAGGGCTTCTCGAGGGCGTAGAAGCCCAAGTCATACCACATCGAATATGGGGAATTATATGCCAAAGGTATGTCTATGAGGATTTACTCATCTTCATATGTTCATCTCGGGGTATTTCTTGAGTTTACTGTCTAGAAGAGACATATCAGACTGATCATAACACTAATGAGAGTCAATCAAATGGGTACATCCCTAGGATGGAGCACCTAGAATGTTTACTTGATGGATGGATCATACCGCCCAATTTGGATGGACCCTGGATGGAATGCCCATAAAGGGGAAGGTATCACATCGTGAAGACTTATTTAGATGCAATAAAGGTTGGATATGATGGGAGAATGGGTCCACACAAAGGGGAACCCATGGTCTACCATTGGATGGGATTGAACCTCGAATAGGCTTCCTATGTTCCCGGTGTATAAGACAGAGATCAAAGCCTACATGGTTCATATGGGTTGATCATGGAATTGAGTATTATACAATGGAAAACAACCCAGGTGAATTTTGGGGATTATTCATGGTTAGTGGACCATATGGATGGCATCATTTCACCGGGAGATGGAGGCCTGGGTATTGGTGATGTATTGAACGATGGAATTAATGGGGATGGAACCAAGAACTAGTTTGAAGGTGACTGTACTTGGAATAAACCTTGAAGAGGTTTCTTATGTATCCCTATGATGGGGAATCAAAGTCCTTGTAGTTATGGAATGAGGCGATAAGTGACCTAAGGAGGTGAATCATGAGAATGGATGCATATATGGGGACCAAGAGGAAATGAAACCATCAAATTATGTCATGATATTCCTAAGGAAAAAACACTCGTGGGAGAGACTAGGATGGGACTTGGGAGAGGGGATTGAGCCTCAGAGAGGATTCTTGCATAACTTGCTCAAAAATGGAAAAGATCAAAGTCCATGTTGTTCACAAATGGGGCACAAAATTAGGGTGTAAACAAAGGACAAAAACTTGAAGATATTCTGGGGCTTACAGATGGTTGGAATCCCCTCACAAGAGGTACACTCTTGGTTGGAATAGTATGGGTTGATTGTGGGGTTTATTCATGGTAAAATACTTGGAAACTGGTTTAACACCACAATGGGGTGGACCAAGGATGTGGGTCCCAACAAATGGTACACCAAAGTTTACCAGTATTTTGGGATACACCTCAGGGGGGATTCCTACATACCCTATCTAGGAGACAAGGATCAAAACCCCTATAGATCAAAAGAATATAGCTTAAAGACTTTCAGGAAAAGAGGGGGATATAGTTTAATGTCATGTGGGATGAGGGTAAACTGACATGAAGTGGTCGGGATTGATGGGTGATGGGATTGAACCTCATAGAGGCTTCCTACATACCTTTCTTGGAATGGGAAGGGATCAAGGTTTATGTGATTCAATCAAGAGGCACATGGGAATTATATGATAAGGAATACCATAGAGGATTTCATGGCTGATGATTACTCAAATCCCTCACGATGAATGCTCGGTGTGACAAATAATAGGTTTTAATAGACCTTACAATCACATCACAAAAAGTGTGTCACTGAGGTATGATATGGGGCTTACAAAATTCTAGATGCCCAACATGGATACAGGGGATTACTCTAGAAGGGAAGCCTTAGGATGATGTCTGAATGTATGAGGATTATATCATCTTTGTATCAGGACCACCCTTTCAGGATGGGTTGGGGCTTACGTAGAGTCTTCCCAAGGTGTGCATGGCGACAAAGCACAAAGGGAGAGGGGGATTGAGAGGGTGTTGGTTCACATCCCCTTCGTTGTCCTCTTGGAGATTGTCGCTTATGTGGTGATTATAGTTTAATGTCATGAGTTGAGGACATGGGGTTTCTTTTAAATTTAACATCGTATAGTTCAAATGTTCAGGGTTTACTCCTCACCCCCGAGACATACACAAATATCTTTCTCTAACCTTCATTTAAGGGAAGGAACCAGAAATGTCACTGGTTAATGGGGTTATGGAGTGATCCATTTAGGGTTCCACATTAGCAAGGCTATGAAATGAATCAATAGTTATTAGTGTTACTATGTGAAGAATCACATGGGAGGGAAACTATTTATGAAGCACTCCTCAGGGAACTTTGAAATTACTTCGTACAAGTATGGAGGGCCACACGATAGAATTATGTGCAAGATAGGGGTGTTGGGAATAAGAGAGGCCCAGACATGGTTCCTTAAGGTAAGGAAGTCATATGGAGCACATAAGGAGGGTTTTTCACAAGACTTAAGGATTTCACACATGACCGAAGGATTACACGCAATATGAGGGTTGAGCGTACGATCGGAACGACACAAGGTAAAACATGCGTACAAGAAGAATATTTTTCATAAATTTTCATTGGGGTAAAATGAAATGGTTGAGGTTCAATCCTTAGTGGTCCCACCAGAAGGAGGACCCCTGTGAGACTTGTCGTTCAAGATCTAATACCTTGAGGTGATGTCTTTAAAAAGGACGCAGAAGGGGTCGTATTTTGTGCATGGGAGAAACGGTTTGTCTTCTGGTACGATACCTCAGTATGAGGGGGTACATTTATGTTTAAAGATGAAAGATTTAGTGAAACCGCATAAAGAAGCATTCTCAAAGGAGTAATTTAACGTCACATTTAGTGTGGCCGAACATGCACGTGGTATCTCTTCTTGTACACCAGGTGAATTTCTTTAGTACTTATGACATGGATATTTTTTGAAGGTTTGTGTGAAAAAAATCCATTTGATGTTGCATTGGGTGGGAAATATATTGTGCTCAATTTTCAATCTTATGCACAGACCTCATACCCTGCGTGAATCTCCCTCGGGTGTATTGGGATTGTCCTATGATCCAAAATATTCCTTTGGTTTTCTGAAAAAATGTACATTCCTGGACATAACCAAAATTCTCTGCCAAGAAGGCATCATACAAAAATCTAGTAAATATCGTTGACATTACTCATAAAAACTTGAATAATCCTAGAAATTTGTAAAATAAAGAAATGGGGATAAAAAGGGAGGAGTCAAGAGAACTCTTAGTCACTGAAAGACATGTGATAGAAAATGTAATTATAAGAAATGATTTCTATATTTATTGATAGAAAATTTATTGATAGAAAATTTAATTGGTAGTCCATGCATGCATGATAATCTCCCTCGGGTGTATCGGGATTGTCCTATGATCCAAATTATCATGCATGCATGATAATTTATATTCTCAGGGGCATACGATGGACATGCAACATATCCTACCAACACATAAATAGTAGTCCATGCATGCATGATAATGTAATGATAAGAAATGATTTCTATATTTATTGATAGAAAATTTAATATTCATAAAATTATGTGATATTTTTAGGGAAATAAGTTTTTAATAAAGTGATTTACTCTCAATCTTTATTACATAATATTTAATTTTGAAAAGATTATAAATTTTGGAAGTTGATATGTGTTGAATGATACCCCCATGACAAGTGACTGGATCACTCAATCAATTAATGGATTAATGTTGGTGATCCCTTAAGTGCCTCATAATCCCCAAATTTATTCTTTTACTTATATTGTGGAATCAATTATGGTATCATATTCTTATAAATATACTAGTATATCCTTTAATAAAAGAATTTGAAACCCATATGGGATACGATGGAGAATGATGTTTTTCATGAGATATAATTTTCAATGAAACTTATTATGTTACTTTTTGATACCAACTATAATATTAACATATGTGAGCATCAGTTTAATGCCTCATTCAAGTGATAACCTGGCCATATAATATCCTTATTATGTTAGGTTCCCATTGGTTATGTGATTGGATGGCCTAATTTTTAACATGGTCAACTTTTGATATGTAGATCATGATTAAAGGGTAATTATATCATTTGATGATAAACATCCACCCATCCAATAGATGGTCACATGGTGATCTATCTATATAAGTTCATGTTTTTAATTTTGTTGTGTACATATGGTCCCTTGATGTCATGTGACTCTTGTAATGTGATAATCCGTCGTGTGGCCTCAGTAATATGATGATATTAATGCATCTCCCTTTATTAGAACACAAATAATGTGGAATCAGTGATGCAACCCATATTATGAGAATCTAATTATTCATTCCATGACATAAACTATGTTCCAAATACCCCTATTCTTGTGACCACAGTTATGTGAACCTAATCATGTAGGACAATCCAGTATGCCAGTCACATTGAACCCCCATCACTTTAGTGGGCATTCATACCATATATTAGTTTATTATGGACTCTATTAGTTGTATTTAATAACATGATATAGCCTCCATAAACCTAAAACGATATGCAACTCAATGATAGGTCACTAATGTGGTCATTCCATTTCCTACAGCCACTGACCATCTTGCATTTGGTAGGTGTGAGAGTAACATGGTTGCTCCCAATAATGTGATTAAAATGGAATCAGATATTGATGAAAGAATTATTCACACTAGTTATTAATCACAAGATCACGTACACTTGTATAGATTAAATCCAACTCCATCATACCTTTCATGTGGTTCCCATTCCTTAAGATACAACATCAAGCGTGGTCCCTTTTACATATAACCCACACCCTTAAGGATTCAAATTTAATGTGTATATTAAAAAATACTACTAAGAGAAGATAAATATTATGGTGATGACTTTTATATAATTGATGTTTTAGAGACCACCACACAGAGAATCAAAAGGTCACTCTTAGATGTATGGTTAAGACCATGATAGAGGAAACACTCCTCAATCTCGTGAAGAGGGGCATGAGAGTTAATCAAATGTCTACTAGCATGAATGTAAACTATGTTACTAATATTTAATTTTACATTGGGTTGATCAAACACATATAATGTGATCACGTAATCACCATTCATTCAAGTGGTCACTTATCCCCATTCTAGTGATGTAATCAAATGAACCATATTTATTTATGTGGAAATCTTTTTAAAGGTTTGAATATGGGTCATTCATGTGATCCCATATCCTTAAGACATTTTTACAACCTCCTGAATCCACATGTTATATATTATATACTCAATTCATGTTTTTGAACCTCAAAAAATCAATTCAAGAGAAATATAACTCAAATGGTAATATAAATTTCTATAATCCCCATATATCATTGTTATCCCTTGGGGCCATACCCCATGAGTCTAATCATCTGTCCTCATCCACTAGTGGATGGGGAAATGAGTCAATATTAAGGGAACCTAATTTAGTAAAATCACCAGTAACCTTATCACATGATAACATTTCATTTATCCCATAGAAACACCATGGGTTTTTTTCATAGGATTAAGAACCAATAAGTCTTTCATATATAAATTCATTGTGTATAATCTCCTTTAAAATAAAACTGTACACCCTCATGTGATGTTTATCAACTTATGTGTTATCTTTTTTCTCAAACATAGCACATGACTCATATGGGATTATATATTTTCAATGATCATTCCTTAAGAATTATGATAATTACTCTATTAAAGGCCTTATTTATAGGTGTTAGGCCTAATAACCATAACTTATCCTTCACAAAGGCCTTATTCCTCAGGATACCTACATTAAATGGTCTATATTCCCAACAATGTCTTATAGGGTGACCAAAAATTTATATTTCCCACTTAATCCTCTATTGTATCGACTTTCATGACATAGATATTCTAGTCACATGAAATTAAACTACATGATAATATCCTTACAACATGACATTAAAATATAAGGACTTTTCAAATCACATGACCCTAATATATATTATTTTAAACTACATAGTCCTTAAATCTTATCTTCATAGTGTTAATTTTATGCCTCTCCAAGGATCAATCACCATAACCACTATATATATATATATATCCCTATATACACCATCAACATCCGATTTTACTTGTCTTTCCTTCAGCACCACTATATTACATGAAAAATACTCTATCTTTATATGTTATCATTTCATCTTGGTGGAGGGATAAAATTAACTATGCTATTTATTCATATATTGATCTATATGATATTAGATTCATGTTATTACAAGATATACATGACAGATTCTCGAGGCCCAGGTCCCCATAAGAACTATTTAAATTTCAATATATATTTAATTACATGCCCTTATGGAATGCCACGTCGATGGAGAATGATGTTAAACTATGTGACCAACCTCCGCTTTACAAGATGTTAAACTGCATGAGTAAACTAGAACCCTGTGATTTAAAAATACATGGTATGGTCTTATCACAACATAGTAAACCATGTCACTCAATCTACATAGGTTTTGATTTCAATTTTGATGTGATACATTGGATTAATTTCAGAAGTTAATACCTGACATCATCAATCTTATTTTCACCTCTACTAGTTCTATATTCATCATGTGTCATCCCTTTATGATTCCATATCCTAGATAAAATTATACCTCCACACGATCAGATATATTCTCCCCTGTTGTCATCAAATTATTCTCATCATGACTTAAACCTATATAGACCTATAATTATAGGGCCATGTTTATTTTCAAATCAAGAATTACTCATTTGATCTTATTCCCTATGAGGTAAAATATAAAATGATGATCATGTATAAGTCACACACAAACCATTTCCTGGAATCATTGTCCTATTTTTTCTTACTATATAATGTTAAACTCTATATAACATCCGGTGTCACACATCATTAAATGGTAAGACATAATCTCTTAAGTGGAACCAAAAAAAAACATGTTCTGATTCTGTTAATTGAGTTATGTAGGATGAACATTCAATTTCTTGATTTCAACACCCTAATCATCATTTGTATTCCAATACTATGATAATCACTACAATGACTAGTCAAAAGGCATTCAGTTATAGTGACCAATAGTCCAACATCGCTAAGTAATAATAAGTAACAAGTTGGAGAAGCTTTAATAAATAGATATGTTTTCATAAATGGAGTATCCATGATACATATATATATATATAAATATCGATGATATACCTATGAAATGTAAATATATTTAACCCAAAAATGATATTTACTAAATGATAATGTAATAGTATTTTTTCCATATTGGGATTTGGAAATGATTTAAGAACGTGGAATAAATCTATAGGGGTTCCTTTGAGCAGGAAAAAATTCTACAAAATTTAGTGTCATGAGACAAAATTCCCATTCTCTCATCCAATATTAGGTCATAAGAATCATTGGTTATAAACATCAATGAATTTCTACTACGGGAAATCAAGTTCATTTAATCATATCTTATCCCGAATGTGGGGACCATTGGGTGTTATTGGTTTTTTGGATAAAAATATCTTGAAGCCATCTATGTTAGGAGTACTAACTCAACATGAATATATTTTTAGCTTCTATCATCCAATCTTAAAAAAACATCAGGACACCAGGTTCTGTGTTAAAAAAAATGGTTGAACCAACATGATCCTTAAAACTATCGCATAATTTTCATTGATAGAGAATGAATAATTTTACAACCATTAAAATGAAAACAATTAATGTACTATTTAATATTATTTGTGATATTTCATTGATTGTTTTCTTATTTGGGTATCCTTTTTAGAACCCTCATGGTTCTCTACAAACCATGTGGTGTCACTAAATCCACCAATGAATTCCTTGCTTATTGGACAATTTTGTTACACTCATAAGACACATTAGACAACTATACAAAACCATATAACAAAGAGATCATACAAATAAATGTCCATGGAGACAATTAACTCGTGGGGTTGATATACATAGTCACCAACCTAACACCTCCAACATCATATGATGAATGCACTAGTTTGAAAATATCATTATGATGGCCTCGTCCTGAGCTTGGGGGTTTCTTCAAAATGACTCTAGAATAAGAAGCCCCACATAAATTCCAACAATTGATTGGTTGTAAGGAAGAAAGTGGAACTTATACCCATATAAGACTATATTATGATCTTGTTCCTAGATAACATTGACAAGTTCCACCCTTATCATTGGGAGGTGGATGAGGAAACTCACCACATCGGGAAAACAACCCAAAAGATACATGTGAGGGTTCATGTCTACCATAGCCATCATCACTAATGTGTCACCACAATTCCATGAAAATATGTATGGAATGTTGCCTCTACCAAAATTATCTAGAACATAGAATCCAAAATTTGGTCCCATCAAGGTATTAAAACCACTAAAATTATGGAGGAATGTAGTCTTACAACACTTCCAACCCCAATGAGGAACATTGGGGTTCCACGATAGAAACCCATGGCCAATTCTAAATCACTACATGCTAGAATACCCAATTTTCATCCTGGATAGCCCTGGTAATAGAATAATATAAAGGATAACCCCATCCAATAAGGATTAGGGATCTTTTTTATCATTTGTAACCCTAATTTGATCAATGGTATTGTCTTGTGAAGAGGCATGCGCCGTGATTAATAATTATTATCCTCTAAATAAATTCATTCTATCTAATAAATGATCAACATTAGTAAATTTCATCATTATTAGATGATATCAAAATTAAAATTTTTACCCATTAAATGACATTTTCCAAACGGCATATGAAGATTTTGAAGGTTCTAGGCATAGCAAAAGCTCGTGGGTGGATGTGCCCACTTGGATTTTTTTCCATTAGCAATGATCAATCTGGGATCAATACAACGATGACGTCCAATCTATATGGATCGATTCACAGAAATAGACAAAGAAGAAGAAATTTCCCAGAACCACAAAAGTGGATCATCACTGGTTGATTATAATTAATTTAATTAATTGACAAGAAGTACATTTTGGGTGTTATTTCTTCATTGATATTCTTGATCACGTTCTGATGTGATTTGTCGTTGTGTCGCAGAAGCCAAGTGTAGACTTCGTCTAGTGGTGATCCACACATGCACCTCGTATCTCAGGACGTCGCGAAAGGTGTAACACCTCGACCCCAGTTACCCAGAGTCGGTGCATTATTACATAACATTGTCATGATTACAAGGAATCAAGTCCCGAAGGACCGATCAGTTATGCTGTCTTTGAAAATAGATTACATACATGAATGTTACATTACACTTTATAACATACAAAACAACAAAAAATAAATTAATTATGAACACCATTATTCCCTTGGCTTAACCCATCATATCAATCACAATACAGTTCTTGGAATCCTATGAAAAATAATACATAGAAAGGGGTGAGCTCAGATGCTCAGTAAGGATAACAATACAATAGAAACTTTCATAAATAAGCATAAACATTTAAGACAATGTATAACTAAAAGAAAAGCCTTTTAAACATGAACTTCATCATAAAATGGAAAAAATTAAAATGAATTTATGCCAATTACTTATTCACATAAATATTATACTAGTCGAATAATCACATGCAATATCACTAACCCCTTTCATAATGATGGAATGCATAATTCCAGACTATCATAACCACATAGTCAAGGCCTTGTTCCAAGACTACAAATAAGATTTTGTAAAGTCCTTGGGCCAAGACACTAGTTTGTCTCATGAGACCTACCGATGCATCGAGGAGCTATAGCGGGCTTCACCCGTTACTTACTAAGTCCAATGCATTCCTCATATGAAAAGGTTTAAACATAACATAAACATTCGTATTAAAACTGGCATACGAAATGTCGATACATTACCCATAAACCATGAAAGGTATAAAAATAACACATCCATAGTCGAACTTATCACAAAACCTTCTACACAATATAGACGATTTTTATCATAAAAAATCTAATTCAAACAAGTTTAAAATCCATTAAATGATTTTGACATAGATGAAAATGATTTGTAAAACTCTTTGAGGGAAATATCCATTTTTCATGAAAAAATTTATATGTCACACAATTTAGAAAGGCAGACATTTAAATACATTTTTGAATCAAAGTGTTCCAAACCACATTGAAACTATTGAAAGGAATTAACATTTTAAAAACAATCATGCCCATATAAATAAATCATTAAAACCCATTTTGAAGACAGGGACATTAATGAGAAAGATATAGAAGAATAAATATTTAAAACATTTTAAATGATGTTTTTATAAAAAAGTGCCTTAAAAATCCCTTTGAAAACTCTTTCATGAAACATGGACATGGATAATAAATATGTCCCATTAGATACTTATGTAAAAACAACCTCAAATAATAAAGAGATAGTGAAATTAACCCTTACCAATTTGGTAACTTACGAAACATACACCCCATGAAAGAAGTATCATACAATGAATATGTAAATACACATAAATTAAAGTTTATTACACAAAGAATACAATTATGGGCAGTAAATAAACGACACAAAAGGTAATAGTGGCAACATGTCACGAATCTCACATGAATAAAGAGTGAGATGAAAACCCCTTACCTTGCACATTCCTTTAGTCGAGGATACGTTTAACCTCATGTATGAAGAATATAGTACGTTATTAAGTTATAACAGAACCATATTAATATTTATAATTTCATAGATTATTCATTTATGACTTTATAATACCCATTTAATAATAATTTCCATGTTATATTAATATTTCAGGTAAAAATCGCTTTCTTTATCGTGCATGTTTTGACTTGTTACTCTTGATTGTATCACTTAGATCATGATTTAAATAAATACAGAATATAAAACATGATTTATATATCATATATATTTAGAATATATATATTTATAATAGATATATATATATATGAAATGGAAAACACCGTTTATGGAGACGGTAGTCCGTACGTATGCATAAATGATGTTTTCGTTTTCATACAGTATTGAACGGATGTAAGTGAATAAGATATATGTAAGTAAATAAATAAGTATATATATATATCTCCAGTAGCATTATTATGTAATATATTACATACTTATTAGTAATATATATTTATAATCTTCGGTGAATGGTGAACTTCGAAATGAATCTCATCGCGTCGTGGAGACGGTAATCCGTACGTACGCACGAGCGAAAATATCATTATTTTGATATTAAAACAACATATAATTTAATGTTATATCATATATAAAGAATCAATATAATGTTATATTTATAATTTAAATCAAATACACATCATTATTAAATCCATCCAAATAATAATGTATTGAATAACAATTACACCACGACGTGGAGACCGTAAGCCGTACGTACGCACGTTTGGTGACATTTTATTCAAAGGGCAGATAGAAAAATGAATTTATTTGTACCATAATTATAATAACATCACAGTATATAGAATATACTGGAGTTATTATTTTATAATGGAAACAACACAAAAAAGGAAGTGGAAGAAGAAAGGAAATTGAAAGAAGGTTGTGAAATCATTACCTCTTCTTCGGGTTCATCCTTTTGATTTGATCAAAAGGGCTCCTTAGGTTGGCTTTATGATAAAAATAAGGCCTCTAGGTTGAAGTGAAGGATGTTGGGAGAATATTTGGGTAGGTTTTGGACGATCCAAATGGCTTTGTAAGTGTGAATTAGAGTGAAGGAAGAGTGCCCTTTTATAAGAGGGGTGAGGGGCACCTTTGGAAAAACTTAAAATATTATTTTATAATAAAATCATTTTCAGTATATAATGGCTCCAAAATTTATTATTTAAATTTTAAGGTGTGTATTGGTCAAAAAATCCTCAACTAGTAGGTTTTAGAAAAGGTTAGGTTAATATTGTAACCTTATCTTTTAGATTTATCTCTTAGTTAAATTGTGTAACTTTTACCATTTCTTCTTGTATTCTTACTCTATATGGTTAATAAACTTACTATAAACTTCCAAGAGGACCTCAAGTGGCTCATTAATGACATATATAATATTATTTAAGCCCTTTTGATGAACCTTACATTTTTAGGAATATTATATATTCCAATAATATTGTATTTGTTTTAAATATTAATTTATGTATTTTTTGACACAATTTGGTATTTTGTTTTTTGTGAAAGTCATCCCAAGTTCATTACTTAGAACAAGATACATTTAATTATCCCTAACATGTTATATTCACCATGAAAATTCGTGGATTTCATAAAAACATTGAAATTATATTTATTTTAATATTTAGAATACCATTTATTTGATTCTTTCATTAAAAAGGTAATTATTGCATCATCATTGTATCATTAATAAATTTAATTATTAAAGGTATAAAAATTATAAATAAAATACTATTATGTAGGAAATATTTTTATATTTATAATTAAAATTTTTATTCTAATTTATCTTATGTGTAACCCTATATTAAAAATGTTTTAGTTATTAAACATTGAATTTAACACTTTTAACTCTTCTTTGAATTAAATAATAATAAATGTCTAAATCTAATTCGAGTGGACAAAAGATGTTCATATTTTATTCGAAGGTTGATTTTTGGTCGAATTACACTTAACCAATAGAATTAAGACATGTGTTAGGGTAATAATGATATCATTTTACCCTTAATTACCATATTTACTTTTAACCGTGGTAAATAAAAGTAAAAAGATACTATTCACCAAAAATTATTTTCATCTTATTGAAAAACATTTTACTCCTTGATATTAACCGTGTGTCTCAGATTTTTAAAATTCCACTCACAGAAGCGGTAAAATTATGTTTTATATGAATTTGAAAATTCTCCTAGGAGATGGGTAAAAGACGGTGAAAAGTTCAATAAAATTTTTATATATCTAAAATTATTATAAACTGACTCCTAATAATTACATTGATCCTATATAGGTATTATGTATATATTTTGACCTAAAATAAATTTAAATAAAATAGATAATTATTTAAATAAAAATTCGGTTTTAAACTATAACTCAGTGTTTTTCAGTATTCATCAAAAATTAAAATTTTCAGAAAAATAACAAAAATTAACCATAAGATAATTTTGATCTTCTGAATTCAATAATGAAGTCTATTTTACCAAATTCAAAACATATAAGTTGCATTTATTAATATAAAATTAATTCCCGCTGTCAAAACCAAAAGGTATATTTTTAACAAATAATAATTATCAAAAGTTTGACACTTGTTTATGTCGAATTTCAAATTGAAATTACATACAATGAGAAGAATTGGATTAAATGGTAAAAATATAATCGATTTATACATCCAAAAAATTGAAAATTATGATTTAAAATAATAATTTTTATTGATTAAAAAAGTCATTTTCAGTTAAAATATAGTATTTTTCACTATTCACCCAAACATGAAAGTTATCAGATAAACACAAAAAATTTATTGAAGCTAAATTCTTAAGCCCTGATTCTAAATAAGAAGTTTATTTTGTAAAATTTAATATATAAAAGTTACAGATATTGGATTTAAAAAGGGATCACTATTAAAAGGCGGTAAAAGTATATTTTTTTAAAAATACTTCATTTACTAGAAAAAAGGAATTAGTTCTTACATTATGTCTAAGAAACTCATAATATGGATTCTAGAATTATAAGGATTATATATAGTCCAATGTTTAGTTAAAAATATTCATAACGACTTTTGAACGGCTAGTTTGGTAAGTCGTGGTGCACTTGAACTCGATGTTGTGTGTAGTGTAAGTTATTGAATTACTTTATTGAAATAACGTATTATGAAGTCTTGGGGTGTTACATTCTTCCCTCCTTCAATAAATTTCATCCTCGCAACTTGAAATTATTTTTCTGAAAATAAAAGGATGAAAAAAATACCTTTGGAAAACCCACATCGGAAATTGGGTTAATAAAATTTAGTCTTAATAAGAGGAAAAGGGGAATGAAAAATTCACCACAAAATTATGATCTCGATTAGGAGAACATTGGTGGAAATTAAAGAAACATAATTGGAGGAAAACTGTAAATATTTATATGGAGTTATTGAGGTCATCAATCACAAACAATTTTAGAATTGTGGGCCTCAAAGCCACCATTCTATGGTGATTTAAAATACCATCAGTTCGACAAAATGTATGGTATTAGGATAACACATTTTTGGTTTTAAGATGCCTTCCCTAAAGTTTAATAATGTATTTCTTCATAGAATAAGAGAAAAAAATGTATACTTGTCAAGTATATTTCCATCCTTTAACTAATTTCTACCACAAACTCATCTTTCACTCTAAAAGATAATTGAACATAAAAAATATTCTATTTTTCCTATTCGTATAGGTTTCCAAAAAATGAATTTATAATTCATCTACCAGACCCCTTTAAAAAAATACATCATTCAATCTAGGACATCACATGGGCCAGTGGTTGGTGATACACCCTTTTTGCCCTTCGGTAGTGAGTTCAAGTCTCACGGCCTTGCCGGGCATGATGGGTTGCTGCCCGATCTCTGAGTTGTCCTTTTTATAGCAATCCAAAAATAACCTTAACAATAGTATCCAATTTCAAACTTAATCCATTCCAGCCTTCATAAATATCTGAAATACTCATATCCAAACTCTCAGTCCAAAATTTTCTAAGGAAATTAAACATAATGAGGATCATTTTTTCCAGGTAATAACTTGTGAATGCCTTCATCATGTATTCTTTTACAACATCGTAACATCCTGAATTACCAAAATCAACCATCTCTTATTCTAAAAGAACTACCTCATTATCAGGACTACATTTAGCATTAACTTTCCTTAAACAATGTATTTTCCAAAAAGTGTAGCTTACTATTAAGTCAATTTTCTTAGATCCATATAATCTCAAATCCACAATAAAATAGTACGGCAATACAACCCTTATTTATCTCCATAATTCATGTAACTAGTATACTATTGATACGACACTCAAATGAAATAACAACATAAGAACACTAGTCATTCCTCTTCATCTGAGGTAGTATCATAACTTGATTATAATCCAATAACATCATTTGTGGTATACTCTTATGATTTGGACGTTGTTTTGTGTAGTATCCCAACTCCTTACAGATGAAGCATTGTACATTTGAAACCTTTTTCTTTCCCTAGAAGTCACATACTTGGTGTCATTTTTCTCCACAATTATAAAAAACTCTCATTCCCTTCAGGAAAGTTATAGGGTGTTTCTTCCCACATTTATGACATATGGGAAAAATTATTTTTTAGCCTCTTCCCTATATCTATCTTTCTCTCTTCCATCCTTTTCTTCTCTTTCTTCCCTTCAAAGCCATAGTATGCAGAGAATTCTTTACTTATCTTATTAACCCATGATAATATTTCTTCAAATGTTGAGTATACATGGGAGACTATTTCCCTTCATAATGTTGGTTTAATACCGTGAAAGATATGTTCCTTCTTACGCTTTGGATCATACGTATTGCTGGAGTTCACAATCATTCTATTGGGCACCATTTCTATATAATAGCATAAACTAGGTCAGTTTATGAATTTCAATGAATAATTACAAACTTGTGAAATACCTAACGTAAATTGAACGGTTTGTGGATATAATCCATAATAAAAAAGATGTTCTCATTGAGGATGTATATACTCATAAACTCTACATAATGATTTGTAAAAAAATGAGAATTATCCTAATAATATCGCCTGGGAGTGTTGTAACAAAGAGTGCAGTAAGACCCGTTGTCGTGCACCAGTTCCCATTTGAGTCTAGATCAAAGAGTTGTTTTCGGTTTGTAACCCTAGGTACATCTGTGCAGAGCCGCCTCTACCGGCTCGTATCTAGACAGGGATGTATTTCATAGAAAACTCACAAAATCTCTACAATAACAAAATTCTAGGAAGTTCTTATATACTAATCCTCAAATCCCATCTTAGGCCTATGTGCTCTAATAAGAGTTTATCTAAATATATCTTACAAGTTTTGTACTAAACTTCCTATGATAACAATTGTAACGCCCTGACCCCAGTTACACAGAGTCGGCGCATTATTACATAACATTGTCATGATTACAAGAAATCAAGTCACGAAGGACCGATCGGTTTAGAAGTCTTGGAAAATAGATTACATACATGAATGTTACATTACACTTTTTAACATACAAAACAAAATAAAAAAATCCTTTATTAATGAGATTATTCTCTTGGATTAACCCTGCATATCAATCACAATACACTTCTTGGAATCCTGGTAAAAATAAAACATAGAAAGGGGTGAGCTCAGATGCTCATTTAGGATAACAATGCAGCGGAATCTTTCATATATAAGGATAAACATTTAAGGCAATGTATAACTAAAAAAATCCTTTTAAACATTAACTTCATCATAATATAGCCAAAATTAAAATGAAGTAATTTCATTTACTTATTCACATGGATATTCTACTAGTCGAATAATAACATGAAATACCACTAACCACTTTCATAATTATTGAATGCATAATGCCAGACTATCACAACCACATAGTAAAGGCTTTGTTTCATGAATACGTATAACATTTTTTCAAGGCCTTATTCTAGGACAATAGTTTGTCTCATGAGACCTACCAATGCATCGAGGAGCTATAGCGGGCTCCACCCGTCACTTACTAAGTCCAATACATTTCTCATATGAAACAGTTTAAACATAACATAAACATTTCATATTAAAACTTGCATAAGAAATGTAGAAATTTACCCATAAACCATGAATGGTATAAATTAACACATCCACAGTCAAACATATCACAAAACCTTCAACACAATATGGACGATTTTTATCATAAAAAATCAACTTCAAACAAGTTTAAAATCCATTAAATGATTTTGACATAGATGAAAATGATTTGTAAAACTCTTTGAGAGAAATATCCCTTTTTCATGAAAACATTTAAAAGTCACACAATTTAGAAAGGAATACATTTAAATAAATTTTTGAATCAAAGTTTCCCATACCACTTTGAAACTTTTGAATGGAATTACCACATTAAAAATAATAATGTCCATATAAATAAATCCTTAAATTCCATTTTGAAGACATGGACATTAATGAGAAAGATATAGAAGAATAAATATTTAAAAAAATTTAAATAATGTTTTTGTAAAAAAGTTCCTTAAAAAATCCCTTTAAAACTCTTTCATGAAACATGGAAATGGATAATAAATATGTCCCATTAGATACTTACGTACAAACAACCTCGGATAATAAAGAGATTGTGAAATTAACCCTTACCAATTTGGTAACTTACGAAACATACACCCCATCAAAGAGGTATCATAAAATGAATATATAAATACACATAAATTAAAGTTTATTACACAAATAATACAATTATGGGCAGTACATACACCACACAAAAGGTAATAGTGGAAATATGGCACGAATCTCACAGAAATAAAGAGTGAGATGAAAACCCCATACCTTGCACCTTCCTTTAGTCGAGGATACCTTTAAATTCATGTATGAAGACTATAGTATGTTATTAAATTATACCATAACCATATTAATGTTTATAATATCATAGAGTATTCATTTATGACTTTATACTACCCATTTAATAATAATTTCAATGTTATATTAATATTTCGGGTAATAATCGCTTTCTTTATCTTACGTGTTTTAACTTGTTACTCTTGATTGTATCACTTAGATAATGATTTAAATACATCCAGAATATAAAAAATGATTTATATATCATATATATTTAGAATATAAATATGTATAATAGACATATATATGAAATGAAAAATACCGTTTATGGAGACGGTAGTCCATACGTACGCATAATGGTTGTTTTCGTTTTCATAAAGTATTGAATGGAAGTAAGTGAATAAGATATATATAAGTACATAAATACTTATATATATAAATATAAATATTTATAGTATCATTATTATGTCATATATTACATACTTATTACTAATATATATTTTTATAATCGTCGATGAATGGTGAACTTGGAAATGAATCTCATCGTGTCGTGGAGATGGTAATCCGTACGTACGCACGAGCGAAAATATCATTCTTTTGATATTAAAAATATATATAATTGGATGGTATATCATATATACAGAATCCTTATCTTGTTATATTTATTATTTACATCAAATACACATCATTATTACACCCATGAAAATAATAATGTATTGAATAACAATTACACCACGGCGTGGAGACGGTAAGGCGTACGTACATACGTATGGTGACATGTCATTCAAAGGGTGGATAGAATAATGAATTTTGTTGTACCATAATTATAATAACATCACATTATATATAAGATACTGGAGTTATTATTTTAGAATGGAAACAACAAAGAAAAGGGAAGTGGAAAAGAAAGGAACTTGAAAGAGGGTGGTGAAATCATTACCTCTTCTTTGGGTTGTTCCTTTTGATTTAAATAAAAGGGCTCCTTAGGTTGGATTTATGATCAAACTAAGGCCTCTAGGTTGAAGTGAGGAATGTTGGGAGAATATTTGGTCCAGGTTTGGCTGAGTAAAATGGCTTTTGAAGTGTGAATTAGAATGAAGTAAGAGTGACCTTTTATAAGAGGGTGAGGGGCACCTTAGAAAAAACTTAAAATATTATTTTATAATAAAATAATTTTCAGTTTCTAATGGCTCCAAAACGTATTATATAAATTGTAAGGTGGGGATGGGTTTAAAAATACTCAACCAATAGGTTTTACAAAAGTTTAGTTTAACATTTTAACCTTATCGTTTATATTTAACTCTTAGTTAAATAGTTTAACTTTAACATGTGTTCGTGTATTCTTACTCTATATGGTTAATAAACTTACTATAAACTTCTAAGAGGACCTAAAGTTGCTCATTAATGACATATATAATATTATTTAATCCTTGTTTCCAAACCTGACATTTTTAGAAATATTATATCATCAAATTATTTTGTATTTGTTTTAAATATTAATTTTTGTCAATTTTGACACTATTTGGTATTTTGTTTTTTGTGAAAGTCATCCCAAGTTTATTACTTCTAACAAGATACATTTAATCATCCCTAACATGTCATATTCACCAATAAAATTCGTTGATTTCATAAAAACTTTGATATTATATTTATTTTAATATTTATAATACCATTTATTTGATTCTTTCATTAATAATGTAATTACTGCATCATCATTGTATCATTAATAAATTTAATAATTTAATGTCTAAAAATTATAAATAAAATACAATTATGTAGGAAATATATTTATCTTTCTAATTAATATTTATATTCTAATTTATCTTATGTGTATCCCTATATTAAAAATGTTTTAGTTATTAAACATTGAATTTAACACTTTTAACTCTTCTTTGAATTAAATAATAATAAATGTTCTAATCTAATTCAAGTGGACCAAAGAGGTTCATATTTTATTCTAAGGTTGTTCTTGGACGAATTACACTTATCCAAAATAATTAAGACATGTTTTAGGGTAATAATGACATCATTTTTACCCTTAATTACCATATTTACTTTTAACCGTGGTAAATAAAAGTAAAAGGTTACTATTCACCAAAAATTATTTTAATCTTATTGAACCAAATTTTACTCCTTGATATTAACCGTGTCTCTCAGATTTTCGAAATTCCACTTACAGAAGCAGTAAAATTAAGTTTTATATGAATTTGCAAAATCTCCTTGGAGATGGGTAAAAGACGGTGAAAAGTTCAATGAAATTTTTATATATTTTAAATTATTATAAATTGACTCCAATGAATTAAATTGATATTATATAGGTATTATGTATCTATTTTTACCTAAAATAAATTTAAATAAAATAGATAATTATTTAAATAAAAATTCGGTTTAAAACTATAACTCAGTGTTTTTCACTATTTATCAAAAATTAAAAGTTTTAAGAAAAATACTAAAAAATCACCCTAAGCTAATTTTGATATTCCGAATTCAATATAGAAGTTTATTTTACCAAATTACAAACATAGAAGTTGCATTTATTAATTTAATATTATTTCTCGTTGTCCAAACCAAAAGGCGCATTTTTAAGAAATAATAACTATCAAACGTTTGACACTTGTTTATGTCCAATTTCAAATTCAAATTACTTAAAATAACCATAATGGGATTAAATGATAAAAATATAATATATTTATACTTCCAAACCATTAAAATGTATGATTTAAAACTATAAATTATTTTTATTAAAAAAGTTTTTTTCAGTTAAAATATAGTATTTTTCACTATTCACCAAATATGAAAGTTATCAGAAAACACCAAAAATTTATTGAAACTAAACTCTTATGTTCTGATTCTAAATAAGATGTTTATTTTGTAAAATTGAATATATAAAAGTTTCAAATATTGTATTTAAAAAGGGTTCACCATTAAAAGGTGGTAAAAGTATATTTTTTTAAAAATACTTCTTTTATCTGAAAAAATGAATTATTTCTTACATTATGTCTAAGAAACTCATAATATGGATTCTAAAATTATAAGTATTATATATTGTTCTAAATTCAGTTAAGACTATTCATAACCGCTTTTGAATGACTAGTTTGGTAAGTCGTGGTGCACTTGAACTCGATGTTGCGTATAGTGTAAGTTATTGAATTACTTTGAAGAAATAACATACTATGAAATATTGGGGTGTTACAAAAGGAGTCTCTGGGTTCTAGTATGGAGAATAATTATCTTGCAATTCCGGCCTTATATCATCTTGATATGAAGGAACATGATCTCTCTCGGTCTTGAGAGCATTCTTGGAGGAAGAGGTTCTTTCAGCCTTGAAATAATTCTCTATATTTGTTGTGCTCAATGATTCACTTTTTCAGAAAAGAGTTGGGGTTGTGAGGATATCTGTAATTCAGTTTGAGGTTGTAGAGTTATGACAATAAATAAACACGTTACACGTTTTATTTATTTCGTTGACTCTTATTAAAAACCCCCCATGTCAAATAATTAATTCCTTGACATGCGCCCACACTGATTATAATAAATATCATTTAATAAAACAATATTATATCCTCAAAATCCCGACAGGAAAAATACACGGCATGTAATCATTAATACATGGCATGTACATGTTTTCCATAAAACTACAGGGAGTGTAATCATTAATACAAGACATCTACTTTTTTTCATTTCCTTTCAAAAATGAAAACTACACGACGTGTAATCATTAATACATGACATGTACTTGTTTTCCATGAAACACTACACAGCGTGTAATCATTAATACACAACATGTATATCTTGTTTTTTATTTCCTTCTCTCTCCATCATTAGAACAATTTAGTATTTCTTGAATAATTATTAAACCACATATGGGAATAATCTTAATTCTACTTGAGATACTTGGATAAACTAAGTGTGTGACCCTCAAGGCCTATTTATCGTTGGCATTAGGCGGGCTTGCCTAAAGTCCAAGATTACTATCTAGAAATGGGTCAAGGGTCCCAAGAGAACGAAGTTGATGCCACATTGACATGTCACCTCATACAAATGATTACTGTGTAATTTAATCCCTTTGTCTCAATATCTCATCAAGCAGGTCTCATGGTAGTGTCATAAACCTATATGCTTGATCTGTCATTCTTTGACTTCCAGAAATAAACTCTTCATGTCACCATGGCCATGGAAATTGTTTGACAGTTCTATTTCAATTAAAGGGCCCGAGATATCTACTTCCATAAATGTGGAAGGGGCAAATCCTTCCTAGACATATCCATTAACAACATGTCATTCGAGACAAACCCAACGTACCCTACTTCCTGCAACTGTCTTCATGACAATTTTCGTCAGCAAATATAAGTGCTCAAGTCATGACATGAGTTAATGATAATCTTCCAGTCTAAGGACCATTACACACACTCGCAGATAGAAATATCTGATAACACCAAAACATGCAGAATTACTGCTGGGGGGTCTATTCTCATAATCTCCCATCTTGGAGATTACCAAGTGCGAACTCCATGAGATAGAGTCTTGTCTTCATATGAGTACCCGCACATGATGAACTGTATACTACGTGTCCTATCATAGTATGTCATCCAAACACATACCTTTATTTAAGAATATTTGTTATAGCATTTTAAGTTTCTTATCATAGTGGGGATCTTCCATGACCTTATCAATGCAACAAATATTCCAGGACATTATTATATTATAGTCATGGAAAATAATGAAAAATATATAATATGTGAACATTTCTGTAATCAAAGTACAAAGAAGTTGGTTCTTAGGACACAAACCCTAAAAAATTCCCACTTGGACTAGAGCCAATATCCAACAACTTTTAGTTATCTATACCTCAAATGATGATCATGTTTCTGATGAGTCAAGGCTTTAGTGAAGGGTTCTGCCGCGTTGTCTTCCATGGAAATTCTGCTCACTGCAACTTCACCTCTCTGAGAAACATCCCTCAAGAGATGATACTTCTGAACTATATGCTTTGTCTACTGATGTGACCTTGGATATTTTTCAAGTGCCACCACAGTAGAATTATCATAATAATGTGTGCTAGGATCTTTACTGCTAGGTACTACATCCAACTCTTGGACGAAGCTTTGCATCCATACTGATTCTTTATTTACCTCAGAAGTTGCGATATACTCGAACTCCACTGTAGAATCTTCCACCACACTTTGCTTTGAGATATTCTAGCTCATTGCACCTCCGTTTAAACTGAATATGTAATGAGTATGCGACTTCATGCCATATTGATTAGTCTAGAAAATAGCAGCTACATGTCCTCTGATGACTAGTTCCTCGTCTCTTCTATAAACCAAGAACATATCCTTAGTATGCCTCAGATACTTAAGGATAGTCTTGGCTGCCATCTAATGGCCGTTTCTTGGATCAGCTTGATATCTGCCTACCACAATTAATGCATAAGCAACATATAGCCTTGTACATATCATAACATACATGACTGACCAAATCACAGATTTTTAAGGGATACTTTCCATTTTTTTCATTCCTCATGTGTCTAAGGACACATTTCCTTGGAAAGATGAATGCCGTGTGACACTGGAAACAGTCCCCACTTGGATTGTTATATACTGAATCTCTTCAGTATCTTGACAATGTATTTACTTTGACTCAGGACCAGCATTCTCTTGGATCTATCATAATGGATCATGATCCCAAGAATATATACTACCTCTCCCAAGTCTCTAATGGAGAATAATTTATCTAACCATGACTAATCTGACTGTAAGATATGTACTTTGTTTCCAATTAGTAATATGTCATCAAATTATACTATTAATAAAACGAATGCACTTCCACTAAACCTCTTGTATACACAAGGCCCACATTCATTCATAACAAATCGAAATTCTGTTACACCTTCATTAAAACGAATTTTCCATGACCTGGATGCTTATTTTAATTCATAAATGATTTCTACAACTTGCATACCTTGTTGGAATCCTTTGGAGTCATACACCCATTAGGTTGTGTCATGTAGACATCTTCCTGGAGGTTCCCAATAAGGAATTCTGTTTTGAAATCCATTTTCCAAATTTCATACTCATGGTAAGCGGCAATGTACAATAGGATTCTGATGGATTTAAGCATTGCAACCATTGAAGAGGATTCATCATAGTCAATTCTTTGACTCTATCTAACACCTTTTCCGACCAGTCGTGCCTTATAGGTGCTGACTTGCCCCTCTATGTCCAGTTTCTTCATGAATACCCATTTATTACCAATAGTCTTTACATCAACTGGAGGATCTACCAAAATCCAGACTTGGTTTTGGTACATGGAATCCATTTGAGAATTCATGGATTCTTTTCCACTTGGAAACATCTATGCCTTAAACTGCTTCCTTTTAGGTAAGAGGATCATCATTGTCAACCAATAATGATTCACCATCATCAGTGACAAGAAAACCATATCGTTCTGGTTCTCATACCACTCTCGTGCTCCTACACAGTTCTTGTGTCCTTGGAATAGATTAATCTTCCACAGGGCTTTGTGGAATCTTTTCTTGTACCAACTCCAATGTATCTTGAGCCTCGACTTTATTGAATTCTATATCACTCCCACTATCTCTTTTGGAGATGTGATCCCTTTCAAAGAATATGACGTGTCTTGCCATGATAACCTTTTTTTTAGGTGTTGTATATGTAATATCCCCTTGTTTCCTGGGTATATCCTATAAAGATACACGTTGTGCCTTGGGGTGCAAGTTTGTTGCCTGAAGAGGACTTAACAAATGATTCACTACCCCAAACTTGTAAATTCGATAAAATGGATTTGCGTCCACTCCATAACTCATATGGAATACAATTTATCTATTTAGTTGGTACTTGGTTTAGTATGAGTGATACTGTTTGTAATGCATATCCCAAAAAGGATAATGGAAGACTCACATGACTCGTCATTTATCTCACCATGTCCAACAGGGTGTGGTTCCTCCTTTCACTTACACCATTCCACTGAGGTGTGTAAGGAGGAGTGAGTTGAGATAGAATCCCAAACTCCTGTAAGAAATCAATAAAGTCCTAATTAAGATATTCACCTCCTCTGTCTAAGCAGAGTTTCTTAATCTTCTTACCAAGCTGGTTCTCAACTTCATTCTTGTATTCTTTGAACCGATCAATATTATCTGACTTATACCTCATTAATTAAATATATCCATATCTACTAAAATAATCTATAAAGTTATGAAGTATGAGAACCCACCCCTTCCTTAAACTGGAAATGGTCCACACACATCTGTGTGAACTAATTATAGAAGCTCTTTAGCCCTTTCAACTTTCCCACTAAATGGGGATTTGGTCATTTTTCCTTGTAGACACGCATGACATACATCAAGTGGTTTTAGTTCAAAAGAATCTAAATACCCATCTTGATGTAATTTTCTCAAACATTTCTCATTGACATGACCTAGCTACTGATGCCAATGTTGGGTGTGTTATGAGTCATGTGAATTAACTTTTTCATCGATTTCCATTATTTGGTTTCTGTAGTATAACACATAAAGGCTGTTATGTAAATATTCCCTACCAAAACAAAATCTATCTTTATAAAAGTAGCAACACCCACTTCCAAACGTAAAGATAAATCAATCAATATCTAATCTAGATACTGAAATAATTGTTTTGGTTACAGAGGGTACATCATAAAATCCCTTCAAAACCAAGACCATCCCAGTAGTTAATGTGGTGTGGTAGTCTCCGACAACTACAACAGCAAGTCTAACTCTGTTGGCTGCTCGTAGATTTACCACACCTCAGTCAATATTTTTGAATCTACATTGTTCCTGTATTTGGATACATATGTGAGAACCATAAGCAGTATCTAATACCCAATTGGTAGAAAAAAATAGATTTCATTCGATAACAAACGCACCTGAAGCTTCCCCTTACTTCCTTGGCTGGGTGCAGTTTTTCTTCCAGTGGCCATTCTTTCCACATGCGAAAAAAACAGCCTCATGTTCTCTTTCCTCCCCTTTGATCTTCCTTTTCTTGGAAGGCCATAAAGAAGCTTTTGGATTAAAGATCTTCTCCTTCCCTTTACATTTATTTACCATGAGGACATAAGGATTTTCACGCTTCTTGTCATTGTCCACTTTGAGAATGAGGATAAGAAGATCAGACATAGACTTCTCATTGTTGTTCATGTTGAAGTTCACAATAATTTTTGAGAAGCTCTGGGGGAGTGATTCAAGAATGAGAGCAGTACCCAGATCTTCGGGGTGTTTAAACCCTAGAACCTCCAAGTGATCAATGTAGCCAATGTGATTGACTACATGAGGCCCAGCTGGGGAACCCTCTACAAGTTTGCTCTAAAATGGATCCTTGGATAACTCAAACCTTTCATGTCTTCATATCTTCTGGTATAGACCATGGAGGTACTTGATCATGCTATAATAATCCATGTCTTCAAGAGACTTCATGAGCTCACTAGACATTTATGATAGCATCAAAAATTGAATGTTGACTGCATCGTTCAAATGTTGAGCATATACCAGGAAATCTTCATCACTCACCCCTTGGGCTGGTAAATCATAAAGTGAGGACTCCATAACGTAAACCTTTCGTTCATGGAGTAGGATAACCCGAAGGCCCCTAAACCATTCCTGAATGTTACTAGTGGTGAGGATATTGTATTTGTCAATAATTGATCGTAGAGAAAATGTAGATGATGTGTTTTTCAAATTGATTCTACAAATTAAAAGAGTATATTTATCAGTACCTTTTGATTACATTTTATGAAAAATAATAAATGAATTTATTAATTCTCCAACTATTTTATCAAGTCCCAATGGACCTCACCATTGAACCTGGAATGTCTAGTTGATTTGAAATTCTAGTGGAAAGGATCCATATTCCCCTTCCCAAAACCCCAACAAGGGTTGGTCAAGATATTGGAATGTATTTTGGTAGGCAGGTCTTTTCCAACTGCGAGCTTATAGTTCATTGATATTTTGAGTGGACTCCCCAATCCTGAAATCTGGACTTGGATTTCCTCCACTCTTGCTTCCAATATTACATCAAGTTAAGCAAGGGATACTCCTCTTGATGTAATATGGTTAAGTCAACCGGAAACCTTTAATAAGGTCTTCCTTTATAAAAGTAAGTGTCCCAACAAGGCTTGGCCGAACACATAGTTTTATTGAGTCATTCCCTTAATCATGTAATGGAAGGCTTGGTATGACTTAATATGGTATTGATGGATTTTAATCCTTTATGCTTAGTTTCTCATTATCACATTCTTGTTAATATTAAGTGATTAACCATGTTTCGATAATGTTTATGCGTAGTCTGGTTTTTATTTTATTCCATCTTAGCATGCTTTTTCATTTTATTAATTATGTGATCGTGAGAACACATACATAATAAATAAACCATGAAATCAGATAGAAATATAATAAGATGGCATGATCATGAGGTTTTATTGTTTAGCTTATCTAGAAGTTTGATAAGCTAACCCTGACCTAGGGAAAAACACCTTGAACTGATGGTTCGTGTTTTGCAGCTCCCACCTATCCACCTTTGTATCTTCTTGGGTGGGTTTTGCCTCAGCTTCGGGTTTTGAACCGTCTCCTCCGGCTTGGGAGATCCTCCATTACATGGGGTTTACATTAAATAAACCATGGGCACGCAGGCCCTGCATTTTATTAGAAGAAGGCTCACAGGCCAAAAAATTAAAATTAAAATAATTTAAAGGAAATCAAACACACATAGAAAGTGTCTTTGGTCTAGTTCATGATAATCCATATCATGCAACAACATTTACACATTTTTAGAATCAAAATTATTTTAATTATTCTATTATTTAAGATAAGTCGTGCATGAAAATAATTAATTATGATGTTATAATTAATCGATTCTTTATCTTAAATTCATTTAATAATTTCCTTGATATTTTTATCATCCATATTCCTTGTACAAGTATTTGTAATTTTGGAGGAAACCAGGTGAAATTCCATTTCTGGAAAGTACACGGCGTGTAGTTTATATTTACACGGAATGTATTTATTTTCACCCTTTATCCAAAGTACATGTGGGTGGATTTGGTGTGATTTCTCTAATTTGGAAATTTTTTAGTACATGATGTGTAGATTAATCTAACACGGCATGTAATTCCTTGTAATGAGGTTACTGGCTTGGTAATCCCATGTACGCGGAACACGGATTCTCCTTGTACACAGTTCCACTTGGGCTAGATCGAACTACACAGCATGTTGATTCAACATACACGCTGTTTATTCTAGTTCCACGTGCCATTCATTTCTAGTCAACATGGTTTAATAAAACTTAGGTACACTCAATTCACACAGTGTGGTTTGGTGGACCAGTACCGGTTCGTTGAACCTAAGTACACGACATATAGATTTCATTACACGCCGTGTATTCCCGTGTTTTAATGACAGAAAGAGCGGCTCCTCCAGATGAGATCCTCATTTTTTCATTTAATCAAAATTAAAATTAAAAAGTCCTTTCTATGATGTGAATCGAGAAATGAAGGAGGAAGAACAGATCTCGTTTATGCAGTTTAATAGAAGGACTTATCACGAATTGAATCAAATATAAATGCGTAAATTATCAATGAAAATTAAGTAACTATAATCAATGTTGTAACCTCGCTCTGATACCAATTGAAGGTTCCAGGAACAGGTGAAGCTCGTGGGTGGATGTGACCAGATGGATTTTTTTGTCATTAACAATGATCAATCTGGGATCAATATGATGATGAACGCTAGTCTCCACAGATCGATTCATAGAAATAGACAAAGAAGAAGAAAGGTCCCAGAACCACAATATTGGATCCCCACAGGTTGATTATAATTAATTTAATTAATTGACAAGAAGTTCCTTTTGGGTGTTCTTTCATTGTTGATATTCTTGATCACGTTCATATGTGAATTGTCGTTGCGTCGTAGAATCCAAGTGTAGACTTCCTATAGTGGTGATCCACACGTGCACCTCGTATCTCTGGATATCACCAAAGGAGTCTTCGGGTGCTAGCATGGAGAATCCTTTGCTTGTCTTGTCCGCCTTAGATCATCTTGATCCGATGGAAGAGTATCTCTATCGGTATTGAGAGAATTCTTGGAGGAAGAGGTTCTTTCGTCCTTGAAAGAATTCTCCATAATTGTTGTGCACAACGATTCTCTTGTTTGGAAAAGAGTTGGGGTTGTAAGGCTACTTATAGTCAGGTTTGAGGTTGTAGAGTTATGACAATAAATAAATGCGTTACGAATTTTATTTATTTCATTCACTCTTATTGAAAAACCACCATGTCAAATAATGAATTCCTTGACATGCGCCCACGCTGATTATAAAAAATATCATTTAACAAAACAATATTATATCCTCAAAATCCCGACTGGAAAACTACACGGCGTGCAATCATTAATACACAGTGTTTACTTGTTTTCCATAAAACTACATAGTGTGTAATCATTAATACATAGCGTGTACTTGTTTTTCGTTTCCTTTCCAAAATGAAAACTACAGGGCGTGTAATCTTTAATAAACGGCGTATATATCTTGTTTTTTATTTCCTTCTTCCTCCATCATTAAAACAATTTAGGATTCCTTGAATAATTATTAAACCACGTGCTGGAATAATCATTATTCTACTTGAGATACTTGGATACACTTAGTGTGTGACCCTCTAGGCCACTTTCTCATTGGCATTAGGCGGGATTTCCTGAAGTCCAAGATTACTATCTAGCAATAGGTCAAGGAACCCAAGAGGAAAAATTTGATGCCGAATTGATGTGCCACCTCAAAAAATGATTATCGTGTAATTTAATCCCTTTGTCTCAAAATCTCATCAAGAAGGTTTCATGTAGGTGTCATAAACCTATATTCTTGATCTGATATTCTTTGACTTCCCGAAATAAACTCGTCATGTCACCATGGCCATGGAATTTTTTTCGACAGTTCTATTTCAATTAAAGGGCCCGAGATATCTACTTCCATAAATGTGGTAGGGACTAATCCTTCCTAGACTTATCCATTAACAAAATGTCATTCGGGATGCACCCAATGTACCCTACTTCCCACCAATTGTCTTCGTGACCATTTTCGTCAGAAAATATAAGTGCACAAGTCATGACAAGAGTTAATGACAATATATCAGTCTAAGGACCATTACACACGCTCGCAGATAGCAATATCTGATAACCCCAAAACATGAAGAATTACTACTAGCAGGTCTATTCTCATAATCTCCCATCTTGGAGATTACCTAGTGAGAACTCCATGAGATAGAGTCTGGTCTTCATATGAGTACTGGCACATGACGATCTGTATATTATGTGTCCTATCATAGTAATTCATCCAACCACAGACCTTTATTTAAGAATATTTGTTATAGCATTTCAAGTTTTTTATCATAGTGGGTATCTTCCATGACCTTATCAATGAAATAAATATTCAAGGACATTATTATATTATAGTCATGCAGAATAATGAACAATATATAATACATGAACATTCATGTAATCAAAGTACAAAACAGTTGGTTCTCAGGACACAAACCCTAATAAATTTCACACATGTAATGGAATATTGGGTTTGGACCCAACAAATTAAATAAACCCCCTATTAGGAACATTAATTCTCATTTTATGAAATCAACAAGGTATAAATAATATCTACATAGTAATAATGACTTCACTCCTAGTGAATGTATCCTCACACTTCTACAATCATCCATGCCTTAGCAGGCTATCCCATTCTCCACTACAAGCATTTGTAATGATTGTCCGCCATATTAATGCTTCTGTGTGATATTATGAAAGATCATGTTCCCAATAAGAACAAAATATCTATTATCCCTGGTTTAGGATAAGACATCCATAGTTATACACCCATAAAAACATTGAAAAAGGAAATGGTGTAATCATGTGTTTATTTGATCAACACCTTAAAGATGATAATACAGTATTTACCATGGAATAAATTTATTATTGGGATTTATTGGAAATAGTTGTGGATATTATTTAGGTATATTTTTAAATAATAAAATATTATCATTCTCTAAAAATGGTCCTCCTAGAAATGAAATTACCATTCTCACAAAGTTGTGTGAATTTTCATATCCCCCCCCCCCTCACCGAGTTAATTATATTCATTATTCCACTTCAAATAAACCCCTAGTTCTCAATGACTTTTTATATTTTAACCCTATCATCAGGTGGATCTGAGACATCATTGGACGCTGATGATCACTACAATGTTAGAAAAATAGACATAGTGATCTAGTCTAGAGGAGGCATCATCAATGATTGAACTATCAATAGATTGAATATCTTCCTCTGAATCGATCAAGGTTGAGGCACCTAACCTAAGTGATTGGTGAAGAAAAAAATATTTCATCCAACCTAAGTAGGTTTCCAGAAATTTCAACTTGTCCATGCAGGATATTTTTCCATGAACCTAAGGGTTATGAGAAGGATGAAAAAAAGGTATATTCAAGAGATTATCCTAAATGTTATATCTCCAGTAAATTTATTAGGAATACAATCAGAAAAAGAAATATCTTTATGGATTGGATTCATAAGAAGGAAGATGATGTGATATTCGAGACAACCACAAAATAATCTATGATTAAATCAAGCAATCACCCTAAATAGAACAAACAAATTATAATAAAGCTGTAGGGACATGAATATTTCATTTATTGACACATAAATATATATTTATTTTTCCCAATGAATTTGGGTGAATATATGAAACTATTATTAGAGAAAAATAATCTTAATCTACTGATAATTGAGTGGTCGACGAGGTTTGCGGCAATGATAATATCAATTATAGTCATAATCAATAGATTTTTGGTTATATGATTGATGGATTATTCAAAATTATAAATTTAATGTGTATGAATTTAGAAGAAGATTGGATATAGTAATAGAATATTGATCCTCATGCAACATGAAATCAACCCATTCTCACTCTCATAGAGAATACCCCCTCTTGAAATGTCTTTTCTGCATACATGTCTTTACCATATGACATTAAACATCAGGGACACATCCTTACCAAATGATTTTAAGCATCATGGACATGTCCATACCACATGACATTTAACTATATGGACATTTCATTACCAAATGATGTTAAACATCATAGAAATTCCCTTTTCAGAAGATATTAAACCCTAGGTATTAATAGTCCAAGATATATGACATGAAATTGTATAAAAATTTATCATAGATTCATGAATTTATACTACACATCCATGTCCATTCCACATGAATATAAACTCTTTAGGTTGTTTACTTTTCAAATGATATTAAAATGAATGACATATTTCAATATTGTGAGACCTCCATTAACTTTTACTTATAATCTAGATCTATAAAGAATGTTTCAAATATATGGGTTTTTATTCTCATTCGTTTCTATTCTAGAAAACCTGACATATGGAAAACATTATCTCATATCATCATGGATTGAAAACCTCATCGACATAGGGTTTCATTCCTTATTAATTTAGTAATCTTATACATTTAATTATTAATTCACTACACTAGTGTCATATCTATAGGGAAAATGGAATTGAATTAACCCTATGATTCACTTTGTTATACATGGGGACTAAGTTAAACAAATTTACATGGATTGATTTTTTTCATTTTAGTATATGTAGTGGCATATGAATAATTAGAGTAATCCACTAGATAAAATCCAAAATATTTTCCCCACTCTATATTTGTGGTAAAAAAATAAACCTAATCCTGACAGATTCTCTCTAACTTCATTCCACTTAAAATATGGTGATATTATTTTCCATAAGTTTTTAATAACTGAAAAGATTGTATTCCTTTCCTTAAATGATACATAGTTCCACCCATTTCATATACCATGGGACATACTCAAATATTTTACAACTATTACATGTTTTCTTATATAGGTAAATGTGATGTTTCATCCATGGAATAACTATAAATGTTATACGCACTTCGGGATATCAAGAATTCTAAAATTTAAACATAATTTTCAAATCAATCATTACTTACATGGGATTAGGGGTTATTATTGATGGCATTGACCATAAAAATTGGGATGAATCACACCCAATAGTAGTAATTTTTTTTCATAATTTGATAATTAATAACATATCGTCATTAGTACATCATACATAACCTTAAACTAATTTTATTAGCCTTTTCTACATGACCAAAAACAAAAATTTCCTCATTCTCAATATCCTCGATCAGCATATGGGGCATTCTATGTTTAATTAAAAATAAATGGGTATGGTCATCTATGTATTCTCTTTTTTTCATGTTTCAATTGGAATATTTAAATCTTAAAAACTTATTCTTGTCTCATCCATGAATTTAGTTTCATTTTAACACTCTGGTCTAAGATAGAACTAGAGTTTTCTGTCCTTTTTTATACTATATCAAAATAGTAAAGTTCCATCTCCTAACATGTATTATAGATCTGTGGGATGAAATTCATATTAGGAGAATATGTGTCTTGATTCTTTTACATACAAGATATAGAATGATGCCCAAAATTCCACAACTATTTCTCACCTCATAAAAATAAAAAAACCCACCATGACTTATTGCATAACCCTTCACTCATTCAGATTGGGGATTTTCCCTACTAATAAGTAAGCTAATTTTATTAAACATTTTGTGCCATTAATTATGAAAGAAATAAATAACATGCTAGTTTTGAGTGAATACAAATTGCACAACCACTTTTTCATATTCTTTTTATAATAAAATTCATAGTTAACATCAGTACCAATTATATTCCTGCAAATTCTAAAAGTAGTTTTCAATCTAAAACTCATTTCTCACACCAATAATGAATGAAATGTTCTAAGATGTTTGGGTTGATCATTATAATTAGAATGATCAAGGGGAAAAATTAACGAGACACAAGTCCTTGTTTCATGAAATTTAACTTAATAGAATGACATACATTCTATATGTTATTAAAATGAATGAAATTTTTTCCCTATTGTACGATTAGAAAATTCAGACCATTAATGGTCCATTCAACAAGACCATAAGATTCATTGAGATACCTTCTCTACAAGGCCTATTTTCTGAACAAAAAATCTTGAACTATATAAGTGAAATACCAAAACATTTGTAACACAAATAGGCCCATGGTATAAGGTGAAGGTTCCCCATTAGACATTGATCAATTATAGTGATTGGGATTCCCCCTATTATATGTTTGTCCCCTTATAATCACTATATTGAAAAAATGTTGTATGTTTCTATTATTGTTGAGCTACATATATGAAAATATCAAAACATTTGGGTCCTGATGTCATGATGTTAATATAAATGACATTTTTATAAATTTTAATGAATTTCAATGGAAAAAACTGTTATCCATTATCATTACCAGTCAATGGACCTCGAAATCTCAGTTCTATCCCACTATGGTATGTAATACCTCTACCACTATTTTCAGAAATCACTATCTATAAATATCAATTCATATAAAAATTGTCTTGTATTTCTACAAACATTTCACGTATTTTTTTATTCTTATTTTCAAATTCAAGAGTAATATCCACATAAATATAAACACATACATCAATTCAGTTTTTATTTATATTACCCTAATATGGCCTTCCAACAAGTGGTTTTTTTAAACAAGAAAATTTCACCTAATCTATCTATTCTAGAATGAAACCAATATGTGGATCGTCATTCGAATATTTTCAGTGGTTATCCCTTTTGTTTATCTCCCATAGTAGCACTCAAGATTTATAAACCATGATCCACGATTTATAGTATCCTCACCAGGGTTAAAAATTAGGTTAAGGTATACTCAATGTTTGGAAACGTAATTGGGTTATTTTGCAGGCATACCAATTTCCTTATTTTAGGAATCATTATGTTAAACTCTGTGAACTTTGGTCCACACATAATGACAATAAATTTTTTGGAGTTTGGTCCATGCATTAATATAATAATATGTGAGAACCTTATTCCATACATTATAACCCTATGTTGCTAATACACATTTCAATGTTGTATCGCCTTAAAAGATATCAATATATGATCCATTTCCCATGAAACATAACCACCAGTGAATGAAAAATAAAACAATATAGGTTCAAAACCATTAAATGTGAAGCCTGAGAAAAAATTATTCTTCTCATACTATGCATTAATCTTCAAAATAAAAGGAATCACTTATAGTATTGATTAAATAGTCATAATTATTATATGTCCCACATATGAATGTATTAGAATCGGATCCATGTTCGTTAGAACACTCTAGTTATGGAAAATGTAAGTGAAATAACACAACAAGTCATATCCTAGATATAGTGTCCAATTCAAATATCTATGATCGTTAGGGTACCAAAACCCAACATTAGCGATAATTATCTATAACCACATTTTATTTATATAGAATTTGAATCCACAAACATCATTCATTTTTATATGTAATGAGCTTATCTTGTTTCAATAGACTCTTATATTTGGCTATGAATTCCTGTTCCAATATGGTTCTTACATATGTGACCCCCAATTTGGCCTTCTAAACATTGGTACCATCATCCATTGAAAATTTTAATATATTATTTTTATTCCCATACATTACTATAGTGTATCCCATCATTTGAAATACTTAGATATTATCCACTATTTATATATTCCATATCATTACACCAGATTACTATCATTGAGTGACGATGTAATTATTCCATGATTCCATTATTCTTATAGGATCAATATTCTAGATATAATACCATTGCATGCCATATATGTTAATGATGAATTGATATAGAACACAATTATTTATCATTTTTAAGGTTCTTGGCATATGAAATTAAACTACATGGGATGATTACTTTATCATATATCGTTAAAAAAATACGACTATCGCTCTTCTACAAAATGGTATAATATATAGTAGAATTCAATCCAACATTACTCTAAAATACTTAGTGTGACCAATCCCCCATGACCCCTTTCTCCCCAGTATAACAGATTTATCCATCTAGATATCCCTGGTAAAAAATATGCTCATGACTGAAATTATCAATGCCCTCTATTAATTAATTATGAGTTATATCTCTGTAAGTAATATTTTATACAATAAATACATATGGATTGACTTTGGAATTAATGAGATATATAGTAGTGGAAATCTTCCCTTAAATGGGTCTTAGAATGGAAATCTAAAATTCATATACATCATCATGTTTCCGGTACAATTCACACTTCATTCCTGATAGGGCTTTTCCTTTTTTTTGAACTGAAATTTGTTTCATTTATTTCATAGGGGAATCATCTCGGTGAAAAACCTTAAATTTGAAAATTTCCTTTCCTGTATAAAACTTTGATCTACATAGGATACTGCAACATGATCTCCCCCATTTATGGACCTATTCTTGCAAAATATCTCTTCCCATTATACATGAGTATGATCTGTACAAGGGATATTACTATAATAAATTACATGTGTCTTGATTCCTATTACTTAGAGATACATACTAACACAAGTTTCTCGTATCATATGCCTCCCCATGATTTTGAAGAAATAATTCATATTCATCCTAATCACACAATGTTAAACTATATGAAAATATTCTATTTTGTATGAAATTAAACTACATAGTAATCAACCTCATAAAATTGATTAAACTTAATGAAATGGACCCATGTTTTATGAACATAAATAATTTGAAACCCTAGTTAATCCTATATGTCCTCCTAAATACAAAGATTCTATAACCTTATTGATACTAATAACAATCTTACACGGTGACCGAAACCATCAAATAAATATATTTTAAAAATATTTTATATGTATTCACCTCTAATAAAATATGAATACCAACCTAACCTCCTTGCATGAAATCCTACATTATGAAAGTATTCTCATTTAAAAACTATATATAGAATGATTCCAACATAAGTGGGATATGTAGTTATTAATTAATATCATGTTCTCTTTAAATATAGAATTTTTTTCATCCAAAATAAATGGTTTGATAATTCCCCCCATCACTTTTCTATTTTATCATTTCTCATTTCTTTAGATTTCCATTCACTATGGTGAAAAAAATTATCTTCTCCTTTTTATGAACTCAACTGATTTAAAAGTGAACCTTTTATGAACTATATAGTGATTCCTACTTCTCATATTATTTTCCCAAACATAGTTGTGTTATTCTACAAAGATGTTTAACTCCATTACATGAGGTCTTCACATTATGTAGACCATCACTTTATATAATTAACGGATGAATAATCACCAAGGTAAGACAGTTTGTATTTTTATTACAGGAACTATTAGTCCATATCCTCTTGGTTATTTCTCTATTGAAACATTCGTATTACAGGTCATATGAATAGGAAGGTACCTACTAGGGATTTTAGGTAAAAAAATAGTTTATGTTGAGCTTGTAATTTGTCACGTAAGGATTTTTGTATTATTTTAGGGGTCCCCCAAAAACAGAAAATGATGTTCTCTTTCAGTGTTATGTTGGATTATAGTATTGTTAACATCCAACATACTGCCACTAATGTCTAATTTTTATTGATTCAGACTTTATAATATATGATTTAACTTATCTAAAACAAAAATATACTTCTGGAATCAACCTCACCTGAGCTCAAACATTGTGGATCTTCAAAACATTCAAAGTAATGTTATGGCATCTTATGACTGTCTATGGGTATGCATCTCTATTAAAGAACCAAATAATTTTTTTTAAATTATTAATCTTACTAATCTGGAACGGTATATGTTATCTGACCATAAACATATGTAACCCTTGTTCAAGGATATATTTTCATAAACTAAATCATATACTGGTAAATCTGATATTTCATTAAATTTCATGGATAATTTCCCCGATTCCCCCATAGTAGATTCAGTTAATTTCCATATCTTTTGATGATTGAATTACCCTTACATTCAATTATGATTCATTCCTCATACCAAATAGAACATATAGAATATAAGTTTTTATCCAAAAACTATTCCAAACATTTGGGGTTTCCCCTCTTTCAACAATCCAAATACATATCATATTATGTATGGATAATCTGATACCTTGAGTTCACATTATCTTGGGTTCTATTTCATAAAAATATTGATAACAAGTAATCATTGATATAATTGGACTAAAATACGTATTGATGGTGGAAATAAATTAAATTTTTTCATATAAGGTAATCCTTTTTGGATATTTTATGTCCAGGATGAGAGATACCCATTAATATCTAATTTTTATTTCTCTGACGGCGTGGACCTTGTTTCAACCATTAGTAATGTTCAAACTACTCCAACCTCTCCTAATTTCCCATTTTTTAGACATTATTATATTATTATTCACACCTTCCATAACCCGACAATTCATGTGGTTTCAAATATGCTTGATTTTATACAACTTTTTATCATATCCATTATAAATGTAATAGTATGACATCTTATACCATTCATATTTGGGGTTTCCACTACCTTATAGATAGAAATGCCTTGAGTTTTATGAACTTCCCAGAAATAAAAAAATAATGTTATGTGGCCTCAACCACCTGATGTAGCATTCTGAGCTTCATGACACAATGATTCATGCACCATTCATGAAGATTCTCTATGTCAATGACATTGGGCTCCTAATTACGTTGGCTTTTCATTTTCCATGTCTCTTTAAAGATTGTGTCACATTATGGAAAAAGTTTTCAAACCATAAAATCAGCTCCAACCGGGAAAACATTCATTTCTATAAAATAAAAATGAAATGATTCAAAGTAAATTTAATGTCCAAAATCAAAAAAGAGAGACTTTGGAAGAAGGAAATTCTACCATCACTAGTAACACACCAATATATAATAATAAAGCTGTTGATAATTAAATACCGAAAATTCCTAAAACATGATTCAATTAAAACACAAGACATGAATCCTATAGAACGTTATTACTTAGTTTGGATACACCTTCGTAACAAACATTTATGAAATTATTTTTGTGGAAAATAAAAAATAATCTCTCACAAGGTCCCTCATTCAGACCTAGAAAAAATAAATCTATTCTCACTTTGTCTACAGACCTAGGAAATAACATGTCCACATATCATTCCCCATGACCCAAAAAAGGGTACCTAGTCTTCTCATTTCATAAATCTAAAAATAACATTATTTATACTATAGGACCATAAAAATCATAGACTAGTCTATAATTTATTGTTTATTCTCTTGGCATGAGAATTAGATATGTGAAAATCTCCCATTTGAAAGTGGAACCACATACATTTTCCCATGGTGAAAAGAAAATTTCTGCTATCCTATGTAAAAAATAGATCTATATAGGAACCTTTTCCACTAATTTATTTACCCATAATACTATGCCAAATATTATCCCACTATATGAAATATTTTCATCTTCATTGGGTCTGTTTTTAATAACTAATAGTGGATTGATCCTTGTTCTCGTAGGATACATAATGAAATCCTAATCTAATTATTTATCTAGCTAAAAATTAATTTACATTCCACTTCATTTTACATCTTATTATTTTTAACATTACCAATTTATGATATATATTACTCAGGTTGGGTACACTCCATTTGGAAGTCTAAATTCCCCCAATATATTATTCATCATGGTGGCCCAAAAAAATATGTCTATATTATACCCATGTGGGTATGCAAAATCCCTAAGTTAAATCATGTATTTAGAAAATACTCTTTTTGGATCCATTGAAAAATAAAAACAATTTTCCATTTATTTTTCAATGTGATTCACATTTTTTTATATAATTATATTAACATCGATCTCAAGGGGTATTGTTATAATTTGGGGGGGGGTGTCTTTTTGAATGTAAAACATGTGGAAATAAAATTACCATTGAAAAAATGGAAGAATGCATAACCATTGTTGTTACTCATGAAATTTTTATATGTAATTTTTAAGAATTCACTTCATCTAAAAATGAATAGGTGATGATAAATAATGTTACAGTGATTCCACATAAATAATTCAAGAGTTGAGTATGTGAGATGTTATAAGACTACACAAAAATAAAATAATTTCCCACGAAGTATAATGAGAGTATTATAAATGAATTTTTATATTGACATTATATCTCTCAAAAAAATATTAGAATAATACTATGATTGATAGCTTTTTTAATAAAAAACAATGATATATAAGAATAATATAGTATTGATTAAAAATTATTTAAATGTAATAATAGTAAAATAGATATTAATTTGGATATGTGAATATAAATAATTGAATTAAAAAAATATGTGTGTTTTTTAAATAATTAAATAAAATTAAATTTATGCATAATTATTAGTAAATACAATTTATTCTTAAAATTTGGAATTTCCTAAAAATGGTTTTATTTCATTTTGGGCATATGAAATGTAGTTAATTTCTACCATTTGTAGAATTTTTTTTCTCAGAATATGAATATAATATTTTAATCAATCATTTCAATATAATATTATGGGAAAATGGGATTCTTCCTCAGTTGTGATCTGGGTTAGTTTTCCAAAACTCTCATTTTCGTTCCAATACCATTCAATCCTTCAAATTCTATAAAATATGGTAGGTCAATTTCTATTCTCTAACAACAAAAACCTATCTATTTTTCTTCCTATTAACCTATGGATATGTGTGTAGGTTGAAGTCTCTAATCCACCAGTAGAGTGGTTTTATGTTACTATTAATGAATAATTGAGGAGAAAACAATTGGTGTACTTTGTATCTAGGGTGTATTATTGAAATATGTGTATGAAACTATGGAATTTTTATTCCATTGATAGTGTGGATTCATCTGTAGGGGTATCAATTCGAATGTGGGTAATGATGGGTAAAAACATCAGGTGAAGAACCATTTTTCATTCAACAATCATGGAGTGTCCAATTTTTCATGTCGGGACCCATCAAGAGCCCCAGGCTTCCACCTTTAGCAAGATATCTAGTTAGTGAGGTGTGGGTGAAATGATACCCACATGGAAAGAGGTTCATCAGAGTGCTATTAATCCCATTGTTTTATATGTGTTTAGAGGGTTTAATAATGATATGTACAGTTCATTAAAATAGGTGTCATCCAGGTTAGGTGAATAGAGGGATTGGATGCCTCTAATCCTACTACCTCAGCCAACATAGAATCTTATGTTAAGGACTTGAGAGATGGCAGTGGTACCATGTTCAAGGACAGTTTGCAGGGGATTGGGTCTGTATGAAACTCCTCCAACCATGGCCAGGATGGGTTATCAATAAACACATTGTAAATGTTTTAAGGGGTTACCCAATTTTGATTTTTGAGGCCATAGGGGGTGCTGAACCAAGTGTTAAATGGTTAGGTCAAATGATAAGACCAAAAATAAAACTAGGCAACCAAATTTAAGGATTAGTTGTTGAAGGATTGGATTAGGATCAGCCAGACCCAATCTAGGATAAGGATTCTGATGAAGTTCGATGAATCCTCATTTTACTATCTAGTGATTGGATATCTAGTGATTTTGGAGATGAAAGTGTGGATGGTCACCATGAAAGAGGGATACAAAATTAGTTGATGAAGAAGGGGAATGTGCAAAATAAAGATTTAGGTAGATGCATTATTCTCAAAAAAGATAAAACAATAGTATGGGAGGACTACTCATTCCTACCTAAATTGACGGGGAAATTGTCTGTAATGAAGTCAAGGCCTAGAAAGACTGATCCTGAAACTCGTGATAAGGTGATGGATTATAAGGTGGGTGTGATGGTTCCAGTTGGAAACCGATTTACTGACATCGGTGAACCAGAATCTGGAGGTGTGATGGGAGAAACAAGTTTCATTTAGGAACCCTCAGTGGTGGTGATTGAAAAAACCACTGACCTAGTTGATCTCTTTAAGGCTGAACCTGACAACAAGTAGATGGAGGATTGAAAATAGGTTCCAAATAGTTCCAACCTTTGGGAGCTAATTTTCCACTTTAAGGGAGAAATGATAGGGGAATTGCTTGTGATTAATGCCACAAAAGAAGATACAGATAAGATGAATCAGTGTCTACTACTTTTAGATACTAATATGGAGTACACAAATTTGTTAAAAAAGAATGAACATATTTCAGTAGGTGGTTTTAATGTAGGGAAATTAAAAGTGGACGAGTACATTCATACTTTGGAAAAGATGGTGTATTGGTTCGAATATCTTATCAAAGATGACCTGTCTAAAGAGGTAAAAAATATTCAATAGAAATTATTTAAGCATAATATGTCAAATAGTCTCAAATTAGGCATTAAAATTTCATCCATATCAAATTTTAATTTAAGGTTTTTGTTTTTTACTTGTATGGGTTATCACATTTCCCATAAAAATGTTTGAAAAATAAAAAAGAATATTTTATTTCTGGGATTAGAGTAAATAATGATTTCTGTAGAAATTCCATTTAGTTTCATTAACTATTACTATTTAAAATATATTACATATTCATCATAATTATAATTAATATTAAAAAATATAATTAACATAATTATTTTTAATAGTTAATAGTTAAAATATTAAAATATCGTTATCATGGTTAAGGTTAATATGGGTTTACCAAATGAGGTTATTCATAGAATGAGTATAACTATTAGGGTAGTATTTTCATTTTATATATTAGTATACATAATAAAATAATTTTACTATCAATATGATATTATATCACAATTATCTCTCATATAATGAGATTCTATTATTCGGATGGAGTAACCATTATTCATCACCTTCTTAATTAAATGGGAAACAAATGCATCATTAAACCATAAATGTGTACTACCACCTCACAAAGTAATGTATTTAGTGTTTCAACTCCACATTTCATGGATTTTTATTATTAATAATATAATGTTTTATATAATAAATATTATATAATTTTGATTCTTGAAATATATTATATCATTACCTTATTATTATTTCTCTTGTTTAAAATGATAATATTATTATGGTTGTTCAAGTGGCTGATCTGTGTATGCCTAGTGAGTATCTGAGTGGCCATGTTGGGGTTTTGGATTTGATTATTAACTATAATACCAATTAGGAAAATAGGCTTATGAAGTTAGTCCCTGATGATAAAGACATTTATGAGGCCATTCTTTGTCTTTATCCAAAGATTCCTCTTGGCCCTGACTACTTCCTTGGTTCTTTCTACAGAACATCTTGGTCGGTGGCTAAAAATTATATTTGTATGTCCATTCACAAATTATTTTATGGGGGTCCCTCCCACATGTGGGTTTTTCAACAACACCCATACTTATACCCAAGATCATGGTTCCAACATCTCTCTCACATTATAGGCCAGTGTGTATGTGTAATTTCCCTTATAAAATTATAGCGTGTATTATCAACAGAAGAATATCCTTGCATTTGTAGGACCCCGGGGAAACCTGAGATTGGAGGGGTGAATCAGGGTGTAAAATATTTATTTTAATTCCATTTATATTATTCCCACATTGGTAGGAATGCATTAAATATGTTTTATGGATATCATTTGTAATCAAATATTCACAGGAAAATAGTCAACACAACATTTTCACTTGGTTCGCCACAAAGGGATACATCCAAGGAGCATACACCGACAGGTTGCCGGTCATACCTAATTCCACTATTTTTCAATAGTTATGTATTACAAAGTATTGGTCACAATCACCCTTTCCCAAGTTCACTCCCTTTACAAATATTCAGTGATAGCTCACTGCTTCCCTCAAATCATATATGTTGACTCCCCTTGGCTCACTGCCTTGGGATAGGTCTAACTTAGTATATTGACATGAAGGAATATTCAATGATATGGAATAAAATTATTTGTCCCTAACTAATAATGGGACCCTTCTTTAATCAAAATCCTTAATTTATCCACTTGAAATCACGGATTTCACAAACAAGATATTCAAAAATGTGTATAAATCTTAAAACTACACTTTCTCGCAACAACAAAACGTGGGCATAATATTTGGGATTTGTCATAGAAGATCAATTTCATGCAACCCCTAATATCCATGAAACGATAGTCTTTTTTGAAACTACATCTAAGGGTTAACATGGACATTTTAGACTAAAAGAACACCTTTCAAGAAAGGTTAACTCACTGCAATTCTTTCGTGCGAAAATCTATTGCATGGAAGAGCATCCAAATGTTCATTAGAAAAAATTCTTCTTCCTTCCATGGGGGTAGCTACCTATTTATAGTCCTCTCCAACCGTACACACAAGATTTTGACGTGTATTTGTCACTACAAATAAGTTTAATTTTTAGCACGCAAAACCACTTTTGACATTGCATTGGGTGCATAATATTCTCCTATATAACCTTATCTTTCACGCAAATTTATTCCTTGAACGCAATGTTTTCCTTTTCAATATTTTTATATACTGATCCCAAATTAGGACTTGTGCGCTACTTTCTAAAAATCCTTTTCTCTTGCACGCAACTCCCTTCTCCAAAAACTATTTTCTCCATATTCCAAATTTTGGACCAAAAAGTTTGGAAAATATTGGGAAATGACACCACATTACATAATATTTTCCACTTTAATGGTATGATCCCTTTCCTTGAAAACATCCTGAACTTCCAATGATGATTGAAAACAAACAAAAACTATACTCTATTTCCATCAAAAAACGGTTAATGTTCTAACATCATTTACCTTGTTAGATCTATTTGGAGCAGCATGGTTTTGTTAAAGGCCGATCCATTCAGGGTTCAATTGCATTTGATCAAGTAAGGATATGGGAAATCAACCTCAAAACCCATGGTTCAAAATTAAATATCAAAGTAGATATGAGTAAAGGGTATAATAGGATTGAATTTAGTGTTATCAATAAGGTTCTCACATGTATGGGATTCTCCTCTTAGGTGTTTGAACTTATTTTTTGGTGTTTCAGCTCCTTGTGGTTGGTTGTCTCCTTAATGGGGAGAAAATATGGATTATTTAAATATACACACGGGCTAAGGTAAGGAGACCACACATCCCCACTCTCTTCATCCTCAGCTAGGACATCCTTAGTCACCACATCAATGGGAGTGTTCAGAATGGATATATCCTCCCCTACTAGAACATAATAAACTCCTGATCCATATCCCATTTCAAGTATTTGGATGATAAAATTATTTTTATGGATATAGAAAGGAGTTCAGTTCAATAAATTAATAGTATTCTTAACAACTATTTCCATTGGAGTGGCCAGGTTATTAAAAAATCCAAGAGAAGCCTCTTAATTTCCAGCAAATGTGCATCCAGTAGGGTATCTTCCTTATTCCATAGTTTTGAAATCCAAAGTGGCATCACTCAAAATTAGTACCTAGGTTATCCCATCTCTCCAAGGACTCATCACATTCATGATTTTGACCATATTGTAAGAATGATCACTGGAAGGATACTCAAAAGGAAAAACTGATTCCTTTACATTGAGGGTTGGATCGCACTTTTAAACAATGTTCTTCTTGCAGTTCCAATCCATGTGTTGGCTTCTAAAAACGTTTTTAACGGTGTTATCAACAACATTGAAAAGGTCCTCAAAGGTTTGATATGGGATGCTCTCTCTAATGGTAAACACCACAGGGACTCTTATTCTAGAATGGAAAAACCAATTCACGAAGGGGGTATTAATGTGTGTAGCCTCCAACATGCATTAAACTGCATGAATGACATGATGGTGTGGGATGTTATTGAAGGGTGTACCATATGGGGAAGGGTTGTGTGCCTACGGAACAACAACATGTAGGTTGTTCTATCCCATATCTCCCCCTTATGGTCCCTAGTCTCACCTCTTATCTCAATTTGAAATCCGTTTTCTCACTAGATAGTTGGGGATGATGATATTTCTTTTTGGAATCACAAATGGGTTGGCTGGGTCATCAGATTTCTATGATGTACTACTTATAGAATTAACTCTAAATAGGCGATAAAATACCAATATTTCCTCAAGGATATGATGTATACTGATCAAAAAGCTACCTTCAACCTTATTAAAATGTTCTATGACCCTGATAAGTGTTTTTTTACCCCCATAATCCATAGGATCCTCCTCATCCAAAGACATCCAGAGGGTTTCTGCCTCTAGCGGGACTCCTGATAGTTGAAATGATATCCTATGGTGCCATAAAATCCCATAAAAATACAATTTTATCACATGTAGAGTCCATAATATGGTTGCAGATACTGATGATAATATTCAGTGGTGCGGTATTTACCTCGATTCTCGATGTTACTGCTGTAATCACCACAAGGAGGACTCTGCGAAACACATCTTCTTTGAGAGAAATATAAATGGGTTCTTGCATCCTTTACAACACACTAAATGGAATAGGTGAAATCCCTTGTTCTTTATCATATATCATCAAGAAGTGTAGATTTCTTCTTAACAGTATCAATCAAGTGTCACATTCCTGGTGTGATGGTAAAAAGGAAGAAAATTTTCTTTCTTATGTGGTGGTCAAGTCCCATTGTGTTATCTGTTTTACAAGGATTAACTCTTTAGTTTAGGATGATAATATCATAGTTTGAGGTGATTCTGATGGAATTCATTACTTTAGAACACCTTAGGTCAGCTTGCTTTTGTTTTTCCAATTTCATTTATCTTTGAATAAATAAACATGATGATGGTGATAATGTTGCTCATGGATATGTTTGGACTACAACCTCTATGAACCGATGTGATTCATTTTTCATTTACAACAATAAATAATTATTCAACAAATATACACATATATAATTTATATATATAATTTTTATATCATCATTAAAATTCCATAAATGATAGAATAATGAACAAGATGTATGGATAGAAACTACCAAACCAAAACATACTTGAAAAAAGACACTTAATAGTTAGAATATATGAGTTTAATAAGCTATTAATAATAAAAAGTTATTGAAATTTTATAATTGGACCACATATGATTTTTTAAGTATCCGTATCATTATTATATTTATGTGTATAATAAATTTATATTTATTACCTAGGAGATCAAAAGATAAAGAAAATAAATTCTCACCTAAGGTAAGAGTTTCTCATCTCAAATTTAATTAATTGAGGCATATTCCATATTCAACACAAGTTTCACTTTTTTGGTTTATATAAAACCCATTTTGAATTTCATGAAATGAAATTATATATAATTATTTTATTCAATGTTTTATTTTAATTTTTTTCATTCAGGGAGGTTATGAATAAAAAGATACCAAAGTCGTAAGTATTTATTTCACAATCACATCCTTATTCAAGATTATATATATTTATATATATATTAGAGTAATTATTTGATATTTATATTGTAAACACAAAAAAAATTCTTCTTCTATGCATATTTGTTTAAATTAAAAGTTTTCATTTCATTTTTCCTCTCTGTGTGTACTCAAAATTCTAAAAGAATGTTTCTAAGGAAAACTGAATTTATTTTTCTTTTAGGTCCAAAATATTTGTCTTCCATGTCCATATTTTCATTAAAATGTTACTATAAATTTTTTTAATACTCTCCATTAATTTATTAATTTAATTATTATCCATGTTTGAATTTTTATATGGTGTACTAAATGGAAACAACCAAATTGGGCACTTTTTATCGATGGTGTGAACAAAATTTTTTCATAAAAATACCCCACAGGAATGAATTTCCCATAAACATTAATAATAATTGATTTAAAAAAATTTAACATGTTTCTATGTTTTTTTACAATGAATATATTTTTCATTATATTTTGTAAATTTATGGATTTTAAAATAAGTTATTTGAAAATGAAAAGGGAATTTCCCTCAGGAAACGTCAGGAAAATATTTTATATGTATTTTTAATTTATGTCAGCGTACTTTGATAAATAATATGATTTACTAAGGATATAATATAATTATATCATCCACCATATTTTATTGGTTGGCATATGATAACTCTAATTTGGGAAGGTATTGTTATTCCTTATGATAGTTCATACAGTACATATAATTAATTATTATTAAATCATGTTGACTATGTTCTATTGTTTATTCATAAGATGGATGAATTGGAATTATTATGTAATTATTGGGGAATAGAATTCGATATCACCTCAATTCATCTGTAGGTATCATGAAACAAAAGAATTGGGTATTTTTCATTTTCATTAGACATTTATGTTTGATTTTTTGGCACAAGGTCTCGAAAGAATGTTTAAGATTTCAGTCATTATGCATTACATCATTATAAATACATTTATTGAAGTCAAAGTAATTTTTCAAGTAGTTATATTATCCATGTATATGTTTCTTGTGTAGATTATTATTTATATGTAATTTTTTTATCATCATTTATTCGGTCGATATTTTTCATTACTAATGTATTTTATCACCTTTTATGATATGTATATTCCCTTACTGAGCTCTGAGCTCACTATTTAATTTTTTTACTTTCTCCATGATCCCATGAAGTGTACCATAACTGATTTTAAAGGATATTTTGTTCTGAATAATAATTTTTCCAAATATTTGTTTTTGTAGTTTTTTTAAATATAATTTTATATTCATGTGTGTATCTAGTTTTCAAAACTATTTAACTTTTTGAGCCCTTAGAGTGAGATCACTTTTATTTATTGCCAGTGTAAAAAATGTATCATCTCCTTTGGGTTATTATGGTCCAGGTTGTTACAATTAGTATCATGGAATTTATATTACTACCATTTGGAGGTATATTTTGGAAAAATATATTAGAAAATATAATCCAATGATAGAATCTAGGGTAAGTCTATGTATATGATAATATCATGATTTTTTGGTAAAGTAGGGAATGTGTTCATTCCAAGAAAATAAATATTTTTTTGGATGTTGGTATGTGGATTTAGCTATGGAACTAATGTAGAAAATGTTAATAACACTAAAGGGGCAACTTAAGTATGAACATGATCATCACTAATGTGTGATGAATGAGCCTAAGATTACACACCTAGATCAAATATCCATATGTTTTGATTAGGATGATTTACACAATATTTAAAATTGATTTTGAAATATAATAAATTGTTTTTATGGTTTGAAGAGATTCACAATAATAAAGAACTTATTTTTTTAGAATATTTATTAATAAATTTCATATTTATTATAGGTATTACACCATATTAGGAATTATACACATTCATTTTTAATATTATGATCTAATATATTATATGAAATTATTTATAAATGGGGAATAATTGAATTAATACAAAATGTATTAACAACTATAATCTACATAGTGATTTTCCTCTTCATAAATTATATAAGGAAAGAGTTTCATTTAATCATATTATAAAAATATTATTAAAGGTAATGACCAAGATTCTTAGTTATATGAAGCATATTATTGCATAACATCATGATACTATGATGATGGACTACAATATAAATCAGAATCCTAAATTCATTATTATTATAACTAATGTTCTATAGGCTAAACAATGGATATAGTCCCTTAATAATATATTTCATGCTTTGGAATATAATGAAAAGGAAAATTTTATTCTTGTAATATTTTTTTTAATGATATATGATAATAAACAATGAATCACTACTGCAAATATGGCCTTTATCAGCATTATAAAAGGTCATTAACAGCGCTAGAGAAGCACTTTTAATCAAGGTAATGATAAAGGGGGTCCCTTTTATCTCTTCTCAGAAAAGTACTGAAAAAGGTCCTTTTATGAGCACTAAAAAGTCTCTAATTAAAGGGGTCTTTTATCAGCACTAAGAAAGTGCTGATAGAAAGGTCCCTTATCAGCTCTTTTTTAGCGCTGATAAAAGACCACTTTATCAGGGAATTATTTTGCATGATAAATTTCAAAAAAAATTAAGAAATTAAAATGTTATGGGAACTTTTAATAGTGCTTAACCCCCCCCCCCCCCATTTATCAGCGCTAAGAGGACCCCCTCTACCTCTCCTTCACCCTGCACTTGCATGCGCATCCCGCACTTGCACACGTGCCCCTCCTTGCCTCCACCCGAACTCGAACCCTAGACCTCCCCCATGTGTGCCTACACCTTTACCACTAATCTATTTAGATTTTTTATCTACTTAAGGATATATATATATATATTTATATTTATTAGTATATTAATATAGATTCATATTAATATAAATATATTTAGTTATATTAATACATATATATTTATTCATATACTAATATATATATATATATTCATATATTAATATATACTTATATTTATTTATATTTATATTTATATTTATTCATATATTAATATAGATTAATATTAATATAAATATATTTAGTTATATTAAAATATATTTATTAATTCATATATTAGTATATATATTTATTAGTATATTAATTTATATTTATATTTATTTATATATATTTTTTGTTATATTTTTTATCTGTATATTTATTTGTATATTAATATATGTTTATAAGATTAGTTTTGAATTCATTTATAAAATTTATTTTTTTATGCATGTTTATAAATAAATACATACATATACATATATATAAAACATGCACACACATAGACACACACAGACACACACACACACACACATTTACGAATAAATACATATATATATGTGTATTGGAAATTCAATAGAATGTTAAAACGACCATAAATTCTAATCCAAAAGTACGTTTTAACTCCACAACCATTAAAATTGAATAAAATTAAACAATATTCAATATGATATGTGGTACATGCCTATAGAACATTTGAATCAGAAGTTATACCTATTTGATTGTCAAAACATTGGGGTATCCCAACTAAAAACTCAGTTAAGAGGCCTTCTGGGCCTTTTTGGGCCTTGAAAAATATGACAAAATGATCCCTTTGGTCATTGGCATGTAAAGCTCATCGCAAGATTCGATTTGATATATTTTAGAGTTGCAACGGACACCCAAATCAAAAGTTATGGTCGTTTGAAGTTTGAGTTAAATGTTTAACTTATTTTAGATATTTTATTAATTTTTTTGATTCTTTGTGTCTTCAAATTGAAATTAAATGATTATTAATCGATGATAATTAGGAAATTATTAATTAATAATATTTTATAAAATAATTTAAAAACATTTTCACTAAATTCCATATATATTAAATGTAATAGTCTATCTATACTTATCTAAAACCTATTTAAAAAATATATTTTATAATTATATCAATATAAATATACTTATATAATAATATAATATTTTGTATGATTTTTTTTTGAAATATAAAAATATTCAATGCTTGGAAAAAGTGATGATAGAGCCCTTCCCTTTATCAGCGCTACTAAAAAAATGTTGATAAAGGGGTCCCCTTTAACAATGCTAAAAAAAGAGCAGATAAAGGGGGGGCTTTATCAGTGCTAAAAAAGCGATAATAAAGGGTGGCTTTTAACAGTTCTTTTTTAGCACTATTAAAGGTGCCATTTATCAGTGCTTTTTTAGCATTGATAAAGGGTGGCGCTGTAGAAACATAGTTTTGTGGTAGTGAATGCTGATTAAAAATACAATAAAGGATTAAGAAATTAGTGGTATTGAAGAATAGAATATTAAAGAGATGTTATTTTTAAAATACATTCATCTTTAGGAAAAAGTTGATTTTTGAAGGCAAAATTTAAACTTGTGACACAAAGAAGAAGAATGTATACCTGAATATGAGTCAATCTTTTTACAATTAGAAACAAATGATGTAGACTACATATGTAATATAGAGTGTAATATTGGTTCTTTCACTATTGGGTTAAAATGATTCTTTTGAAGGGTGTTACACTACTATATATTTTCATCATATGAATTTATTTTATAATGCTCCCTCAAAGTTGTGATATAATTCCAAAATTCTTATATTTTAAAATGAATGTAAGAGAAAAATAGAATGAATGATCACTATAAAAATGTAATTATTGAATGATGTAAAAAAGGGAAGAGTTAAATTTCCAACATGAAATAAATTTGGAATGAAGAAACCCTTTAAATTCATGATGGGACTGAGTGTTTTCCTCAAATATTTAGATAATGGTTATCATGAATGTGAATTTAATGGAATTATTGAGTCCTCTATTTTCAATTATTTCATTTCTAAGGAGATGGGGAACTATATAAAATAATTACCAAAGCATGAAGGGAGTTTACATCATATAAGGTTGAGGGATAAGTGATAAGCTTATAAAACTAATACTACTAAAGTTGAAATCCATAATGTTTTGATATAATTGATATTTATCATAAACTAATAATTAGATAATTAACAATTTTATTTTGGATAAAAAAAATATTTTATATCTGGTATGAATATTAATTTATATCCTATGAGTATGAGGCAAGAGTTTCTAATCCAAAAAAACTAGTGGCCATCTGGTAATCGTATAATGACCAATTTATATTAAGATGAATTATTCTTACCCAATCAAATACCTAATTTTTATATCTATGTTTGGATTTAAAATTATACATATTCACTTTGAAGAAATATTTTTGATGATTTATTATTTATTAAATGATGAATAAAATAGTATATAATAAAATATTGGTAATATAATTCAATGGTTTATGTATTACAGATTTTTTGTGGGTGTTATTATCGATATTTTATGAATTAATATATTACCTTTTCAGAAGAAGTTCTATTCATATTGAATATAATCAAAACTTGTTCTTAAAAAATATTATACATGTTTAATAACATTTATTTATTTTTAGGATCTCATTATCCATTATGGGTTTAATTTAGTGTTTCAAACATTGAAAAATTTGTCTTGTTTCCTTAATTTTTAGAATATGGTATGAAAAAAGGTGGAATCTAATTGAAACATAGTTGAAAATTATGAAATATAATTTTTGGATTTGAATAAATTTTGTATATATATTCTATCATATTTCATGATAAATGAATTTCTGATCATTTAGAATTGGATCTTGAGAATTAATAAAATTATGTTCATTCTGTTATTACTGATGAAATGGTGTTCTTTTGACCCCTCAATTATTTATGGGTTTTTACTCATTATCTTTCTCATTCCTCTATTTTCTACCACTATCTATTATTCAACTGAAATTATTTTTCTCCTCCATGTTCACTTTACAACTCCTCATTACTGTTCTCCTTATTGAGGAACCAAATTATCTGTTACATTAGGTAACACTTATGGTTCCCAAATCCTATTTTCAAAGGAAGTTTTATTTTATCTATTATCTATGTGGTTTTCTAAAAACATGTTTTTAAACATTAAACCAATGATTAATGAGTTAAAAATTGTGAGGAAGAAATTTATTTTAGGTGGATAATGTAACACCTCAAAATGCACTTTAGAAGAATACTATGTTCGATGGAATTCCTAACACATCAAACCAAACCTTAAGAAAACCCTGATATACAAGAAAAATATTAAATAATTGTGAATATTACGAAATATGTTCCAAATTAGTGGCCTAAATAGGTATTTCCAATTTTTTTGAATAATATGTAAAATGTTATATATAATTAATTCAAAATAAATATGTAATCAATTATAAATAAAGACACTTTTGATTCAAAAATATGATTTCATAAATAATTATTATTTTTTCATTTCTTGTGCAAAGATTATTAATAATTTTTTTTGAAATTTTATTTGAGGAAATGAATATTATTTTTGAGAAAAGGAATTTTATTGTTATTATACGATGAATTTTTATGAATTTTTCAATAATAAATTATGATTAAGTGAATACAATAAATAGATATTTTTTTAGAATATTATACTTTCTTCTAATTTAGTAAAGAAATTTTAAAGCCACATTATGTTTTTTAATTTTTAATTAATGTAACATAAATCCTCTTTAATTATAAATAATACAATTAATTACATAGTAACCATTATTACAATTGATTTTGGTATAGGTTTACTTTTTGGCTTCAAAACACCATTATAAAAAAACAATTTTTATCCATGTAATCTATTTTTATATTATATAAGTAAAATTTAGCTGTTGAATAATGATTTTTATTAATTGAATATAAAATCTATAATTCATTTAAATATTACTTTAATATTTTTTCATGGAAAGGACTGGAAATATATTTCTTTTTATACTTGAAAGTTTATTTCTCCATAAATGGTTTTCATTGTATTTTTCACACATATATTAACTTGAATTTATTCCCAATATAGAAATTTTATCTTTTAAAACGGAATAAATAATTATATTCATAATAACTCATATAATGTAATATGTTAAAAATTATTTTTTCTATACTGAGGAGTAAGAAAAGTATTATTTTTTTTCATAGATGGTGTCAATATGAGTTTACTAAATGAGGATTCTCATAGAAGTGGTACTTCTCTTATCCAGGTGTTTTCATTTTTTTATTTTTATAAAAATTTAAAAATGGTGATAAACATTATGATATTATTAAATTAGTTTATATCTTTTACTAAATTTTTTTTATCCCAATGGTGATATTTTTTTTATCTCATTCTCTGTAAAATGGGAAATAAAATTAACATTTTTGCATATGCACTGACTATTACCTCATAAAGAGATGTATTTTTTATTCAGTGGTATTCAGATATTCTTATTGTGATGGATATATTGTTTTTATATTAATGTTATAGAATAGTTATGGTTCTATAAATATAAGATATCATTTATAATATTTCTATTCCACCATTTAGAAATTATAACCTTGCTTATGTATATATGTGGACTACAACCTCCATGAATAGACGTAATTAATTTTTCAAATTCACATTTCAAGAGTGATTCCAAATACATGTATAAGGAAAATATATGTCATTTATATTATAATTTACATTCTGAAGATAACAAAACCACTAATAAGAATAAAGTACTACAATAATGATACTGGATCTTACATGAATAATAAAACATTTAACACTCAGAAATTGAGATTTAAATAAAAAAATCATAATAATTGGATGTTGAAATATTATAATTTGGCTATATGTGTTATTATAAGTGTGCATATTATACTGTTATGTAATTTTAACAAATTTAAATATATTTTAAAAGAGTTTAAAATCACATATAAATCATTTCATACATGATGTAAGGGTTTCTCTTTTCATGTATAATTATATAAGACATAAGAATTATTCAACACATATTTCATTTGTGTAGTTTATATACATATATTTCGATATATTATATCATGAATCTATTATATTCATGGTATTTAAATTTTTATTTTCAGTTATTTCTTCCATGGATTAATGATTCTAAGGATACCTCGGTGGTAATAGTTTATTTCAAAAACTCGTCCTCACACAAGATTTTATTATTTTTAAGTTTCCATTAGTGGAATTATATGATATTTATATTTTAATACACATAAATATTATTCACCTAAAGTTAATTTTTGATATTAATATTTTTTTTCATTAATTTTCTATCTCTATAAGTACTCAAATGTTTCAAATAATGTTTGTTATAGATCTACAAAAAAAATTATTTAGATTGAAATAATTTTGATCCATGTCCATATTTTGATTAAAAAATTTCCAAGAATGTTTTTAATATTCTCCAATGATTGATTGAATTTATTTTCACACAAATTTTATTTTCTATAAAGAAGATTAAAATTAATCTTCTAATTATTTTCGAAATGTGGTACAGTTTACAAATAGTCTAAATGGTTTTTTTGTTTTAATATACACCACATGAATAAATTTTCCTATCAACAAGACTATTATTTTCATTTAAGCTCCCTTAATATGTTTATATTATTATTTAAAAAGAATAATTTTTCATAATTTTAATGAATTGTTTTCATTTTAAATTATTTATTTCAAAATGAAAAGGTTATTTTCATCAACACACGTTCCAATTATCTTTTAAAATTATTTTCATCTATTTCAATGTCATTTGATGGAAATTATTATTTACTAAGGATGTACACTAGTGAAACCTTTTTTATCATTTCTATTATTGGATTATGATCACTATGGCTGGGGGAATGTATTTTAATTATTTAAGTTAGTTCTTTATATATGTATTATTATTGATTTTTATGTAATCTTAATTAAGTTCCATTTTTTATTATTTTAATGAATGAAACTGACTTATTGTGTGATGGATGCTATAAATAATTTCACAGACCCTCAATTCATAGGTAGTTAGAATGAGATAAAATATGTTTGGTATTTTTAATATATCATATCAATTTATGTATGATGTCTTGGAATGGGGCCTCGATGGTAAGATTAATATGTCTAAAACTGGGCAATCAATCATTATGATATCAATTATTATTTCTATGTGAAAATTAAAATATTTATGTTACAAATACATAGGTTTTAAGCTCAAGTGGTTATATATATGGTATTATTTTTTCATCATTTATTATTTAATATTTTTTATTCCTTAATTTTTTATATGATAGATGATGTTGTACGTATTCCCTTATTAAGCATGTGATCCTACCATTTTCTTTTGTTTCCTTTAACTAGGAAGACATGAATCATACAAGGAATGATATAGAAGGATATTATATAGTGAATAATAATGTTATCATAAAATAATATTTTGAATTGTATCTTTTCAAATGTAATATGAGATTGAAGATTTTATCTAGTTTTCCAAGGAAACTAAAATATTATATCCCTTGGGATTTGATTGCTTGTTTCTATTGATAATGTCATAATTAAAACACCAGCTCAAGGATACTAGGGTCTAGGTTATTACCACCTTAATATTATATATGGTGGTAAAAATTTACTATTTCAATTAATATTTCAATATTGAGTTGAGTTTAACCAAAAAATTTGGCATTATATTTTTCTTTGGACTAGAGTATTTGTAAAGGTCTGTCCACGCACAAGAAGGGGGGTATGTGCATGCGTAGCTTGATCTCATAATAGGACGGTGAAATGAATCTATGTGAGTGTGTCCAAGAGAATAATCAGATACATAATTGAGGTGTGGATTCAATATATAATCATATTAAGAAAAGTGGATCAATTAAGAAAGAATGTTGTTTTATATACAACAACGTGGAATTATTCCTTCTCTATTTAAATATAGGGATTGAGATCAGGGGTGAAAAATATACACTCTCATCATTATCCTCCACCACTATCCATAGATAAGACATAATATTTTCTTTTGTCTATGATTTCTATGGGAAAAATTGACATCTTCCCTGATCAATACAAACTCAAACAACAAGTATCTACCATAAATGAATCTAAGAAGCTCAATTTGATTTCCCAGAACATTGGGACATGAAAGGATAATTCTACATCAACATCCATTGATCATGGAGTAGTCCATGAATGAATGGGAAGTTGTTTATAAGACTAGAATGTGGAAAAAATTAATTAACATGTAGAATTCATATAATCATGTGACATTATCATGGAATTATGATAATGTTGAATGAATTAAATGAATCTCTTAGTCCCATAATACCAATATTTTATCAATTCATGATCATAGAAGACAAAATTATGTATGTAAAACCACTAATACACATGAATTGATCGATTGATCAATCAATGATATGCAAAGAGAAAGCCCTTGATCACCACCTAGTCTCAAAATGGAATTTTGTATATACTATGGAATCAACTGTGGGACCATACTCCAAAAAATACCATAGTCTTCATTTAATAATGAATATTACATATAAATGGATTTTTGAGTAAAAAAAATATCAACAATTACAAATTTTTTTAAAACTTTCCAGATTACCATGTGATCCTCATCCATATAACTACTTATGAAATAATCTTTTTAATTCCTCATTTATGAAATTTCATGAACATATACTGTTCACATGATCATCGGGTCCACTTTAGTTATAATATTTCTTGACCAAATTTATTCACATAGTCAAACATACATTACCTTGACTATAATGGTGTGGTCACATCATTAATCAATGTTATCCATCCACCAAAAATATAGAAGTAAATGTGGTCACCTATTCTATAGATAGCCATGTCATTTACGGTTAATATGATATTTGGTCTCTTTATATCACAATAATCAAGTCATGTGACCACTGATAATGTGAACTAGGTTATGTGACATGACTAATGTGGCTATCATAATGTGGAAACCACTCATATAACCCATGTTAAATTTAAAAAGACATGTGACACCATTGGGAAATCCATGTTCATGTACTCTCATTCATACATACATATTCATATGGCCCCAGTTACCTGACCCTACATGTGTGCTCCAATCCCCAGATCATTTTGCAAGACCCTACCTCCACTAATGTTGGTATCCCAGTTGTGTATAAATTGATGTATAATTTATCGTTTTTATAGATTCATGACATATGTCATGTATAAATCACCTATGATACATGAATCGACACAAGAACCCTAACATGGTTACCCCTATCCATGTCATCATAGGATATCAAGCATTTAGTTAGTGGGATAGTCCCCTAATCACTCATATATAAAAGATAAGGATATAATAGGTTGTTGATTAACGACTACTTCATGCTCAATTTTTATCACATGGTCACCTTTACATAGGAATATGACGTCCACTATAATTAGACCTTTCATACGGCTTATAGTGACCCATACTTTACATACATTGTTACTACTTCAAAATTGAAGAACTCTTATTAAAAAATATAACAAAACCATGAAAGGAATATATAGGTATAGTGTATTTAGAAACTGGGAAACATAAACAACTGGTTCATAAATCATCTACATTGTCTCCCTTTTATTTTACCATATCTAGAGTCCCTTTTGAAATATCTTACTTAATACACTTCTTTCTGACCTGGGGAAAAGAAAACATACAAAAGGGTGAGCTCAAATGCACAGTAAGGGTAAACAATGGAAATATCATATTCAGAAGAACATAGAATTTAGAAAATATTAACATGAAAAAGAGATCATAATATCATAACATTGGATAAATCATAGTAGTGAAATATAATCCCAATAATCATAACATAAAACATGAAACTTTGTGGCATACACACATAATCATAGAGAATCATTTTTTAGTAGTCAAGACTCATTTCCAAGAGTATCTTAGCTGACAAAGTCCATTTCTAAACCGAGTTCACTCCTCGTTTCAGTCCTGTATCACTGAACATGATTAAACTGCCATTCCAGCCATGTCTATCTCATGAGATATAAATATTTACCCAATTAATTGGAGGCAGATATATGTTCCACCCATCTTATAATGATGCCATTCTTATGTGTGCCACAATATCATAAATCATACATCATTGCATAACCCATGTAATAAAAATGGGATTCTTAAACATCATGCCATCATAACATAATCTATAAAAGGACATCATAAAAATTATTCCATCATAACATAATCAAATCTATGTAAATATAGGGATACAAACAGAACCCTATATTTTTATTATATAGAAATAATTTTGATAAAACACTTGAACTCCATTCTTGAAAAAATATCCTTTCTACTTCAAAAAAATATTTTTCCTTTCTTAACATGTCATACAATTTTAAAAATGAAGTTGATTAAAAATAAACTTGAAAACTTTTAAAGTAAGCTTCATGGAAATAATTTTCTATGAAATCATAAAAAACCATTCATGTCGTATAAGTTAAAAAAACATTCTTCTCGTACATTGGCCAAAAAAGTCAAAAAAACATCTCGTACATAAAATGACAAAATATAGATTTCATATATTTTACTAAAAATCCACCATTAGGTAAAATTGGATTTAAACAATTGTAGGAAGATAGAAATAATATTACATATTGAGTAAACATGGATGTGGATGATAAATATTCCCCAATAAATACCGAAGTATAAACAATCTCAGATAAAAATTGAGATTGTGAGACTTTCCCTTACCTTAGGTCCGATATGATTCTTACATATCCAAACCTCCTGTATAATGATTAAAATAATGTCATTGACTTATTACATAATCATATTTATTGTTAGGATATCATACATGGTCATATTCTTATCTTCTTATTAGTAATATTTGATTGCTAATTGTTATTTGGGTGTTCATTGCTTTATGCTCTTATGCATGTCTTGTCGATTAATTCTTATTTTTATTTTTAGGTTATAGATACCTTATTTACAGAATGGTATTAGTGTAACATATATAATATTTATTAATTCAATTCATTTATGTAATCATTATTCAATGAATATCATGTAGAACGAGTCGCATCAGATCGTGGAGACAGTAGGCCGTACGTACGCACGAGCGATGATATCATTCCCATGATCATGGAACTGTATTGAAGTGTAGGTATAATATTTCAGAATCAATATCACTTTACAATAATCATATATATTTTTTCTTTACACCATTATTGCCATCCAAGTAAGGTGGTGGTGGAAAACAGATTACACCATGGCGTGGAGACGGTATTCTGTAAGTACGCAAGCGCGGTGATTTCATTTTCCGTAGGATGGATAAAAGGTGAAATAGAGTTGTTTAATATTTATAATAACATATCCTTATATGAGTGATACTGATGTTATTAGTTTATAATGAAACAACTAAATAATAGTAAGTAGAAGAAGAAATAAATTTGAAAAAATCGGTAACAGACATTAACTTTTCTTTGAAGCGCCTCTTCTTAACCTCATCTTAGGGCACTAAATATGGTTTTTGAAGATGAAAAGGACCTATAGGATGTTTATATGGAAGTGGAGAAGAGTAATTTGTAGGTATTGGCCGAGATTTAAGGATCAAAGTGGTGTGGGGAGGTGAGGGAGGAGGTGCCCTTTTATAAGGGAGGAGAGGGGCACCTTAGGAAAAACATAAAATATTATTTTATAATAAAGTCATATTCGGTTTTTAATAGCTCCAAATTGATTTATTTTGAAGAAAAGGTGGGGATGGGTCTAATGAATCTCAACCAATAGGTTTTAGACAAGTTTAGGTTACTATATTAAACTTTTCATTTAGATTTAACTCTAAGTTAAATAATTTTACTTTTATCGTGTCTTCTTGTTTTCTTACACTATATGGTTAATAAACATACTATAAAAAGAAACACTAACGCCAAGTTGTTCATTATTAATATATATAACCTTATCTATGTCATTTGGCCTAACCTTAGATTTTTAGGAATAAAATAACAATTAATAATATAATATTTTTTTTAAAAACTATTTTATGTCAATTTTGACACTATTTGGTAATTGATTTTTGTGAAAATCATAACAGCATGATTAGGTAGAAAAAATTTAATTAAATCAATACTAACATGTCATATTAACCTATAAAATTATTTTAATTCATAAAAAGTCTCAAATTACATTTATTTGGGTATTTATATTGTCAATTATGTTAATATTTTATTAATACGGTAATTACTGCATCATCACTGTGTTATAAATAAATTAAATTATTTAATGTCCAAATATTATAAATAAAATACCATTATGTATGAAATATTTTTATCTTTCTAAGGAATTTTTATACTCTAATTTGTCTTATGTATAACCCTATATTGGAAATCTGTTTGTTATTATACTTTGATTTTAACTATTTTAACTCTTATTTAAATAAAATAATAATAAATGTCCTAATCTAATCCATGTGGACCTAAATGGTCATATTTTATTCCTAAGGTTTTTTTTTGTCGAATTAAACTTATCAAATAGAATTAGGACATGTGTTAGGGTAATAATAATATCATTTTATCCTTAATTACCCTATTTACTTTTAACCGTGGTAAAAGAAGTAAAAAGTTACTATTCACCAAAAAATATTTTTATCTTATTGAACCACATTTTACTCCTTGATATTAACCGTGTCTCTTGTATTTTTGAAATTCCACTCATAGAAGCGGTAAAATTAAGTTTTATGTAAATTTTCAAATTCTCCTAGGAGGTGGGTAAAAGACGGTGAAAAGTTCAATAAATTTTTTTATAAAACTAAATTTTTTATAAAATTACTCCAATGAATTACATTGAACTTATATAGGTATTATTTATCTATTTGGACATAAAATTAATTTAAATAGAAAAATGATTATTTAAATAAAATTCAGTTTTTAAATAGTAACCCAGTGTTTTCACTATTCATCAAAAATTGAATGTTTTTAGAAAAATACCAAAAATTTACCCTAGGCTAATTTCGATATTCCGAATCCAAAAATAAAGTCCGTTTTGAAAGATAAAATTTATAAAATTTCAAAAAGTGGGCATTACTATTCATAACGGCTAGTTTATATAATATTTTAATAACATATCGTTGTTTAGTGAAACTCGGTATTTGCGTACAACACATGCTATCGTGGAAGGTCGCGATTTCGTGTAAAGCAAGCCAAGCTAGTGTTGTGTGTAATGAAAGATTCCTTTGATGTTGCGTATAAAATACGACATAAAAAATATTCTTCTCATAAACTATCAGGGAGTTACATTCTACCCCCTTAAAATGAATTTCACCCTCGAAATTCTTCACTTTGAAACAAACAAATGATGATACCTCTCCCTCATCATATCCTCAAGTTCCCATGTAGCTTCTTCTAATTGGTGGTTCCTCCATAAAACATTCACCAAGAGAGTGGTCTTGTTAAGTAGGACTTTTTCGCTACAATCCAGATTCTCTATCGGTTGTTCTTCATAAGAAAAATCTTGCTCCAGCGGTACAACTTATAAGCTGAGTATATCTAAAAGATCGAGTATGTACTTTCTCAGATGAGATACATGGAAGACATCATGAACATGAGAGAGATTCGGTGGAAACACAAATCGGTAAGCTACATTTCCAACATGATCCAGTATTTCAAAAGGACCAATATACCCAGGGCCTAGTTTTCCCTTCTTTCCAAATCTCATTACTCTCTTCCAAGGAGATATTCGTAAGAACACTTTATCACCCACTTCAAACTCTAGGTCTTTTCTACGGTTATCAGCATAACATTTTTTTCGACTCTGAGCTGCTCTTATGTGTTGTTGAATAGATCTGACCTTTTCTGCCATCTCATCAATAATATCAGGTCCTAATAACTTTCGTTCCCCAACTTCATCCCAGCAAGTTGGAGTCTTGAATTTCATTCCATAGAGAGCTTCATAAGGAGCCATCTAAATACTAGAGTGAAAGATATTATTATAAGAAAATTCCACCAAAGGTAGGTGTTGATCCCAACCACCTTTGAAATCCATAGAGCTAGCTCTTAACATATCTTATAGAGTTTGAATTGTTCTCTCAGACTGAAGGTCTGTCTGAGGATGATAAGCAGTGCTGAAACTCAACTCTGTATCTAGAGTATGCTGAAGACTTTGCCAAAACATTGAGGTAATCCTCGGATCCTGATCAGATATAATGGAAAGTGGTACTCCATGTAATCTTACCACTTCACATATATCCTGGAATGATAATCAAGAGAGAAATCATCTCTAATAGGAATGAAGTGTGCCTAATTCGCAAGACGATCAACTATAACCCAGATAGCATTATTACCATTGGATTTTTAGGAATTCCAGTGACAAATTACATAGTGATGTTTTCACATATCAATTCTGGTATGGGTAATGGTTGTAACATCCCCTAAGACTTATATCTCTTAGCTTTATCATTCTGACAAACCAAGCATTGAGACACATATTCAGCAACATCTCTTTTCATTCCATCCCACCAGATGTACTCTTTCAGGTCCCTATACATCTTCGTGCTTCCTGGGTGAATAAAGAATGAAGAACTATGAGCGTCATCCAATAGCTCCTTCTTTAATTCTGGGATGGGAGGAACACAAACTTGATTCCTGAACCTTATTATCCCATCACAATCAAGGTTGAATTCAGGATCATTTCTCACCTTCTTTTGCAACTCTACATCTTTTTTTGTGCCTCTTTAATATTCACATGTATAGATGGTTTAACATTCATTTGATAAATATTAGATTTTTACCCTTCCATTATAATTCCAAGATCCATCCTTTGTAAATACATAAATATTGGATCTTTTTTGATCCTCATCATGGATAAGATAGCATGGTCTTGTCGACATAATGCATCTGCCACCTTGTTTGCTTTCCAAGGGTGATAATGAATTGAGCAGTCGTAGTCCTTAATCAACTCCAACCATCTTCTTTGGTGCATATTCATCTCCTTTTGTGTGAAAATATACTTTAAACTTTTATGATCATTATAAATATCACACCGTTCACCATAAAGATAATGCCTCCATATTTTTAATGCCAAGATTACCGCGACTAACTCCAAATCATGAGTTGGGTAATTTTGCTCATGTATTTTCAACTGTCATGAGGCATAAGCTATCACCATATCATTTTTCATGAGAACACACCCCAATCCCTTCTTGGATGCATCACTATAGATCACAAACCTTTCTCCACTACAAGGCAGTGTGAGCACCGGTGAACTGGATAACCTTCTTTTTAACTCCTTGAAATTATCTTCACACTCCTCTGTCTGAATGAACTTAACTCCTTTTCGAGTCAACCTGGTGAGTGGATTAGATAACCTTGAAAAATATTTCACAGAACATCGATAATATCCAACTAGACCAAGAAATCTTTAGATCTCAGTTACAATCGTTGGTCTCGACCATCTTTCAATAACCTCTATTTTTGCTGGATCCATAGATATCCCCTCTTTTGAGATTATGTGACCCAAAAATGAAACTTTTTGAATCCAAAATTTACAGTTCGTAAATTTGGCATAAAGCTTCTTTTTTCTCAGGGTCTTTAATACAATTCTCATGTGATCTTCATGTTATTCCTTGATCTTTGAATAGAAAATAATATCATCTAGAAATAATAACGCAAACTGATCAAGATAGTCTCTAAAGACTCTATTCATTAGATCTATGAAGATAACAGGGGCATTAGTAAGACCAAATGGCATCACTATAAATTCATAGTGTCTATACCTTGTACAGAATGTCGTTTTTGGTATATCCTCTCTTTTGACCCTTAATTGATGATACCATGAACGATGATCAATCTTGGAAAAGTATTGAGCTCCGCGTAGTTGGTCAAATAATTCATCAATGCATGGGAGAGGATATTTTTTCTTGATAGTGATCTTGTCAAGTTCTTGATAATTAATGCAGAGTCTCATTGATCCATCTTTCTTCTTAACAAATAGAACAGGTGCTCCCCAAGGTGACACACTAGGGCGTATGAATCCCTTATCAAGATTCTCTTGGAGTTACTTCTTGTATTCCTGCAACTCAATTGGGGCCATTCTATATGGTGTCTTTGAAATGGCATATCACCCAGTATGAGTTCAATTGAAAACTCAACTTCACGATTTGGTGGAAGACCTGGCAATTCCTCTGGAAATGAATCATCAAACTGTCATACAATGGGCATATTCGTAATCGTGAGTTTCTCACCAACCATTTGAGATAAATAACTATCATTTAGTGGAATCAAGACCCATAAGATGGAAGAAATTTCCACTAGAAGGTTATGTTCATCCTTGCATAGATACAAAATCATAGATTGATCTGGAATATGAAATGTGACTTCCCTTCATTGGAAATTGATATGAGCTCCATAGAAAGAAAGCCAATCCATGCCAAGAATCATATCAAATTACACTATAGGAAGGATCACAAGATTTGCAGGAAGCACATTCCCACAAACTTCAATCAGAGAATAATTATAAACTTCTGATGCAACTGTTGTTCCATTAGGTGTTGTCACAACTAACTAAATATCTAACTTCTGAGGTAATATGGAGATACCCTTAGAAAATTCTTCAGAAATAAAAGATTGGGTGGATTCAGAATCAAATAAAATATTTTCTACTTTAGAGTGGATGGTAAGTGTACCTTTCACCACTTTGTTATCATACTCCACATCACCGATAGAAATTTCATGTGACTTTCCTTTGTCTTTGGCCTTAATAGTTTGTTGAAGTCGATCATCATCAACATCCCTTGGATTAGGGAATTGATTAGCATAATTCCCAATTTCATTGCACTTGTAACATTGAAGTGTAAGAGGTTCATCTGTGTAGCCTTTTATTTTTTCGCATCACTAGACCTCTTCTTCCCATCATTGCAGCATTCAAATGCCCGATGAACTTCTTTTCCACATTTGAAACATTTACATGTCCCTTTAAGACAACTCCCTCCATGTTTCTTTCCACACTTTGAGCATATGGGAAAACTCATCTTCTTTTTCAGTGTGCTCTTAAATTTTCCTTTGAATTCTATTTTTGTCTTCTTATCAAACGCATATGACTGATGGGTTACTCCAATCTCCATCTCAACCTTGAGAGCAAATCGAACGATTTCCTCGTTGATATTGAAGTCCCTTATGGCTAACTCCCTTCGAAGACTTGGATTTAAGCCACTAAAGAATTGATCGATCTTACTCTCAGGTTGGATAATAATCCCAGAAGCGTACCTTGCAGGTCTTGTAAAATTTGCTTCGTAGGTACCAACAGATTCATCATCCTTTTGCTTCAGTTCAAGATACTACTTCTCTATATTTGTTCAAAGAATATGACTGATGTACTTATTGAAAAATAAGTTCTTGAACTCATCCCATTCCATGGACTCAATTTCATCTCTTGGCCTCGTATTCTTGACAAGATTCCACCATTGATCAACTTCACCTTCCAAAAGATAAACTGATAAGATGACTTTATCATGTTCAGAACATTGTAGAACTGAAAATATTATTTTAGTGGTACTGATCCATTGTTCATCCACTAATGGATTAGAAGGCACGCTGAATGAAGGTGGACGCAGCCTCATAAAGGAGTCAACAAAATGTTACTCTTCCTTTGCCCGTTTGGATGTCATGCATGATTCATAGCTTGTGAAAGTTGTGTGAGCATGGCTACAATATTTTTCATTTCAGATCCCCTAACATTTGGTTGCTCGGGGGGAAAATCATTGCATTTCCTGTCGCATTCAGCATTAACATGATTCCTTCAGGTTCCAACCATTTACTAAAACCAATAATCATAGTGTGAGAAACACTAATCAAAATAGTAAAAACACATAATCAAGAATAAAATTTCACACTTTAGGCCTTATCATATGTTATTCATGGCCATTTCTAAAACACTAATATTTTTTCCTATGCTTAGACATATCCTTAGGGTTCTTACTATGGATTTCATATCCTAGTTTTCAAAGGTTGATTATACCTTTCCTCTGATACCAACTATAATGACCCATACTTTACATACATTGTTATTACGTCAGAATTGAAGCACACTTATTACAACATATAACAAAACCATGGAAGGACCGTATAGGTATAGTGTCTTTAAAAACTGGGAAACATAAACAACTGGTTCATAAATCATCTACACTGTATCCATTTTATTTTATCATATCTAGAGTCCCTTTTGGCATATCTTACTTAATACCTTTCTTCCTGACATGGGGAAAATAAAACCTACAAAAGGGTGAGCTCAAATGCTCAGTAATGGTAAACAAAGGAAATATAATACTCATAAAAACATAGCATTTCGAAAATCTTAACCTGTAAATGAGATCATAATATCATAACATGGGATAAATCATAGTAGTGAAATATAATCCCAATAATCATAACATAAAACATGAAACTTTATGGAGTACACACATAATCATAGAGAATCATTTCTTAGTAGTCAAAACTCATTTCCATGATTATCTTAGTAGACGAAGTACATTTTTGAACCAAGTTCACTCCTTGTTTTAGTCCTGTATCACTGAACCGGATTAACCTACCATTCTAGCCATGTCTATCTCATGAGATATAAATCTTTACCCAATGCATTTGAGGGAGATATAGGTCCCACCCATCTCATAATTATACCATTCTTATGTGTGCCACAAGATGATAAATCATACATCATAGTATAACCCATGTAATAAAAATATGATTCTTAAACATCATTCCATCATAACATATTCCATAAAAGAACATAATTGAAATAATTTCATCATAACATAATCAAATCGATGTAAAAATAGAGATATAAACGTAACCCTATATTTTACTTATATGGAAAATAATTTTGATAAAACACTTGAACTCCATTCTTGAGGAAAATATCCTTTCTACTTCAAATTTTTTTTTCCTTTCTTAACATGTCATACAATTTTAAAAACTAATTTTATTAAAAATAACCTTGAAAACTTGGAAAGGAAGCTTCCTGGAAATAATTTTCTATGAAATCATAAAAATCCATTAATTTCATATAAGTTAAAAAAACATTCTTCTAGTACTTTGGCAAAAAAAGTCAAAAAGTATCTCGTACTTAAAACGACAAAAGAGTCCTTTCATATCTCTTAATAAAAATCCACAAATAGGTAAAATTGGATTTAAAAAATTGTATGAGGATAGAAATAATATTACATATTTAGTAAACATGGATGTGGATGATAAATATTCCCCAGTAAATACCGAAGTATAAACAATCTCGAATAAAAATTGAGATTGTGAGATTTTCCCTTACCTTAGGTCTGATATGATTTGTACATATCCGAACCTCCTATATAATGATTAAAATAATGTCATTGTCTTATTACAGAATCATATTCATTGTTAGGATATCATACATGGTCATTTTATTATCTTCTTATTAGTAGTATTTGATTTCTACTTGTTATTCGGGTGTTTATTACTTTATGTTCTTATGCATGTCTTGTCGAATAAATTCTTATTCTTATTTTTAGGTTATAGATACCGCATTTACAGAATGGTATTATTGTAACATATATCATATTTATTCATTCAATTCATTTATATAATCATTATTCATTGAAGATCATGTAGAACGAGTCACATCACATCATGGAGACGGTAGGTCGTACGTACGCATGAGCGATGATATAGTTCCCATGATCGTGGAATTGCATTGAAGTGTAAGTATACTATTTTATAATCAATATCACTTTACAATAATCATATATATTTATTCTTTACACCATTATAACCATCCAAGTAAGGTGGTGGTGGAAAATAGATTACACCACGGTGTGGAGATGGTATTCCGTACGTACGCACGCGCGGTGATTTTGTTTTCCGTAGGATGGATAGAAGGTGAAATAGGGTTGATTAACATTTATAATAACCTATCAGTATATGGGTGATATTTTTGTTTTTACTTCACAGTTAAACAACTAAAGAAGAGTAAGTAATAGAAGAAATAAATTTGAAACAATCGGTAACAGACATTACCTCTTCTTTGAAGCACCTCTTCTTAAACTCCTCTTAGGGCACTAAGGATGGTCTTTGAAGAATACCATGACCTATAGGATGTTTCTAGGGAAGTGTAGAAGGGATATTTCTAGGTTTTTTCCGATCTTGAAGGCACAAAGTGGTGTGAGGAGCAGAGGGAGGAGGTTCCCTTTTATAAGGGAGGAGAGGGGCACCTTAGGAAAAACTTAAAATATTTTTTTATAATAAAGTCATATTCGATTTTTAATAGATCCCAGTTGATTTATTTAGAATATAAGTTGGGGATGGGTCGAAACCATCTTAAAAAATAGGTTTTAGACAAGTTTAGTTTAATATTTTAACCTTATCATTTAGATTTAACTCTAGGTTAACTAATTTTACTTTTACAGTGTCTTCTTGTTTTATTACACTATATGGTTAATAAACTTACTATAAAGAGCCAACGAACCCCAAGTTGTTAATTAATAATATATATAACTTTATATAAGTCATTTGGACGAACCTTATATTTTTTAGAATAAAATAACAATTAATAATATAATATTTGTTTTAAAAACTATTTTATGTCAATTTTGACACTATTTGATAATTTATTTTTGTGAAAATCAATACATCATGATTAGTTCGAAAAAAGTTAATTAAATAAATACTAACATTTCATATTAACATATAAAATTATTTTAATTCATAAAAAGTCTCAAATTAAATTTATTTGTGTATTTATAATATCAATTATGTTAAGATTTTATTAATAAGGTAATTACTGAATCATCACTGTGTAATAAATAAATTAAATTATTTAATATCTAAAAATTATAAATAAAATACCATTATGTAGGAAATATTCTGATAGTTCTAATTAATATTTATTTTTGAATTTATCTTATATATAACCCTATATTAAAAACGTTTTAGTTATTATACTTTGATTTTTACTATTTTTACTATTATTTAAATAAAATATTAATAAATGTCCTAATCTATTCCAAGTGGACCTAAATAGTCATATTTTATTCCTAAGGTTGATTTTGGTCAAATTAAACATATCCAATAGAATTAAGAAATGTGTTAGGGTAATAATAATATCATTTTTACCCTTAATTACCCTGTTTACTTTTAACTGTGGTAAAAAAACATAAAAAGTAACTATTCACAAAAAAAATATTTTTTTCTTATTGGACCACATTTTACTCCTTTATATTAACCATTTATCTCGTATTTTCAAAATTCCACTCATAGAAGTGATAAAATTATGTTTTTTGTAGATTTTCAAATTCTCCTAGGAGGTGGGTAAAAGACGGTGAAAAGTTCAATAATTTTTTTTATATATCTAAAATTGTTATAAAATTACTCCAATGAATTACATTAGAACTTATATAGGTATTATTTATCTATTTTTACCTAAAATTAATTTAAATAAAAAAATGATTATTTAATTAAATGTCAGTTTTTAAATAGTAACCGAGTGTTTTCACTATTCATAAAAAATTGAATGTTTTCAGAAAAATACAAAAAATTCAACCTAGGCTAATTTCGATTTTCCGAATCCAAAAATGAAGTCCGTTTTGGAAGATAAAATTTATAAAATTTCAAAAAGTAGGTATTACTATTCATAACTGCTATTTTATATAATATTTTAATAGCATATCGTTGTTTAGTGAAACTCAGTTTTTGCGTACAACACACGCTATTGTGGAAGGTCGTGATTGCGTGTAAAGCTAGCCAAGCTAGTGTTGTGTGTAATGAAAGATTCCTTTGATGTTGCGTATAACATAATACATAAATAAGTATACTTCTCATATACTATCAGGGTGTTACACGGCTCCCAATTATTACAATGTGGTTCCAATGAGGGGATTTCATTCTTATAATACTCATGTTTTACATATTTATCAGGGACATAAAATAGGATTATGATGAGGTAATGGTTATAGGGATTTGAATTTTTTTATATTGTTATATTTTGAGTACCCCGTATAGAAATTTAGTAGTATACTCTTAAAAGTATGGTTAACACCTTAATAGAGGAAACATTTTTCAATCACCGTATTAGTGGTGTAAACGTTAATCAAATTTCTATTGGTTTGAATGTTGACCTTTTGAATCATATTTTTTCATTTTGTAAATTTTTCGTGACCCTATAAAATGATCACAGAGTCATTGTTCCATCATCTAGTAACCTAACCCTATTCCGGTTATACAATCATTGGAGCCATATTCATTGATGAGATCATTTTATATGATCTTATTCCATGATCCATTAATGTAATATACTAGAAATGATCCATCCATGTGCCCACCTAACTCCTATTGTGACATATTAAATTGTTAATAAGTCTATAAGAACCTCATGTCACCCTTTAAATCCAAATATATCTCCAATGTGCATCCATCTTGTGTAATCACCGATTCAACCGTATCCAATGGGGACATATCCCTAGTGGGTCCCGTTATCTTTTCTCATCTAATAATGGAAGTTACAATGAGTCTATATAATGGAAACCTAATATGGTGTAACCCCTATTATTTTCCTTTCTTGTCTATATTCCATTTGATTCATAGACATACCTTTGGCTTCCATCCTAGGTGTAATACCCAATACATAGTTCATTTAGGGATTATTTCTTTGTGATCCCATTTCAAAAAAAAATTATTCTAACATGAAATTTGTCTATGTTCTTTTGATCTATTTTTTATCACAATAAAAACATGAATTTAATGGGCTTAAAGACTTGTGATAACATTTCCATCATTATGAAAAAAATTATTCCATTATGGTTCTCCAACTTAGATGTGATCCCAAACAACCATATCTTATCCTTATCAAAGGACTATATTCCCCACAATACACTCATTCAATGTGCAATATTCCAAATAAATCCTTCTATGGTGTCTTTACAAACTAAATCCCACATGTTATTTAAAATTTCAATACATATATGTCCAAGTCACATAATCTTAAACTAGAAGAAAATGTCATTACCACATAGTGTTAAACTGAACAGTATGGTCCTATCGCATTACATTAAATTGTGTCAATTGGAACTATGAGAACATTGATTCATTTCTTAAAATCATATATAGTATTCCTCCCAATGCTCATATCACATTATAAAAATTAAAATATCACCATATACATCAGTCTATATTTTTGTTCTACTTTTCTGGACTCCTATTAAAGTATATTCTATGTGAAATCACATATCCCTGTGTTTTTTCATTTTATATTTATATAGGGGTAGAATTATTCATGCCATATATTTCTTTTCTAAATTGTGTGAGCTTTGAGTCATGTTATTACTTGATACATTCGATTCCTTCTTGAGGATAAATTCCCCAAACCCAACAATCAAATTTCCCTATATAGATATATATATCAACACCCTAGTGGAAACCAACATATCTACAGTGTGGAATTAATATATATGGAAGAACTATTAGTTGTATGATGTTAGACTACCCCAAAATACTGTTACCACATGACATTAAACTAAATTATATGGCCCTATCACATGTCCTTAAACCTTGTCATTAGAATTACACTTTCAAAAATTCACCCTTTAATGGACACATAGGATGAATCTCTAAGGATAAAACTCAGCATCATCAATCCTCTATTCACATCACCCTGAGCTATATTACACAATTTTCATCCCTCTATTTGGTAATTTTTATAAATCATCCCTCCACTCAGTAGACCATGCTCCCTCCAAGTTTCATCACTCAATTTATAAGGCACTGACCTTAAACATTGCTTAATATTCAGATAAGTCATTAATTTTACTTTAATCCACTTTTCAGATCTTTTTAGGTTTAGATTTTTAGAGAATTAGGCCATAAATAATTCATAGAAACTCAAATATTACAAGAAAAAACTTCTAATCACTATCAATTTTTTCATAAAACAAAAACTCTTTAAAAATAAACATTGTATCATTTCACATTTTAATAGAATAACTTTTTCTTTATCTCATCTTTTACTCTATTATTCTTTAAGTCCTTTGAAAAAAGTTTCAAAAAATGGTATTATCATTAAAATAATAGTAAGGGATAAACAATGAACTAAAAATATTAGTCTTGGGAAAACATGCAAACCATGAGTACTTTATCATAAAGTAATACATTTCACCTTTAAGAAGTAGAAAATATACTTCGCTAAATATAAGATCATTGATTATCCTTTTTGTAACCAAATTATTTACAAAAATCCTATAGAAATAAACATATAAAATTTAAAGGTTACTTGAGACATAAACATTATTAATTTTAATAACCATACATTCGACTTCCACACGTATAACTAAATATAATAGTCATAAGGCCGACTACCATACCCAATGAATTGGATTTTATAACATAACCACCCATCCCTGGTTTATCACGAAACCATTTATCTTTGGTTTATCATGTAACCACCCATCATTTCTTTATCATGTAACCACCCATAAAAATTCCATTTACCATTATATAATCATAAAACATATAATATTTAAAATATCAATATTTCACTAATAAAATTTCATTTGAAATCGTAATAATTAATTTCAAGATATTGAAATATTCAATCCATTTAAAAACCTATTTTCAAAACCAAATCACCCAAAAAGGGAGTAATAGATTTCTTTTCCTTTTAAAAACATTAAGGCTTATCGAGGAAGCCATGTATCAAATAATGGTAATGGTAGTAGAGAAGTCATTGTCACCGCATTAGTTAAAAACATTCCTTTTGTCATTTAGTGAAACACTTTGTAGAAAAATATTATACCTGAATGAAATTAAAAGTCAAAGGGGTTTTTTATACACCTTATAAAAGAAGGATGTGTATATTATCAACATATTTCACAATGAATGAAGATTGAGATGAAGTCTCTTACCTTAAGTTCAAATCATCACGTATGTTCCTTGTTCTTCATGAATAAAAAATATAAGTTAATTTCTACTTGTTTGAGAACCCTTTTCAATTTTGTTTTTCCTTTTATGTACCATTTTATCATGTTACAATAATTACATGCATATTTAAGTTAATATCAGTCATTTTTTTAGTATTCTCTACCAAAGTTGAAAATTATCTTTTTTATGAAAATTTTACTTGTAGTCAAAAGTACGTCATCTCCAGAATGATATTAATGATTTAAATATCATATATATATGCAATATATATTTATTTATAATAGTCCATATCATTTGGATATAAGAAAATAAATACATCATTCCTGGAGAGGGTAGGTCGTACATACGCATGAATGCTACATTCATTTCTTTGCAATATTAAAGGAATGAACACTAAATGACACATAGTTATTTTATAATTTCATTATATGTTAGATAATTTCATTAATTCCATACATTATACTTTCCATGTATGGCATTAATGAGTCTTATCACTTTGAGGGGCAGTAGTCTGCACTTTCTCAAATTAAATTATTGTAATTACACATTATGGAAAGTATAAATGTATGTTGTAAATAAAAATTAATGAATCATAAAGAAAATATAAATATAATATATATAATATATAAAGAAAATGTCATCATAATTTCTACCATGATTGGTGGTAGGGGAAAATTTAACAATCATCATGTTGTGAGGCAGTAGTTTTCCGTACACAGAAACAATATTTTCATATCCATTAGATGGAGGTGTGTGTAAGTGTAGTTTGAATAATTATCATAAAAAATCCTAGTATATTGAGGATACTGATTTTGTTATGTAATCAAATAAGAAGAAGATCATAGGTAGTGGAAAAGGAAAATAAAGGAAAGTAACTTGAGAGAATACATTACCTCTAAATTGGTTAACTTCTTTTTATTTGAGACAAAGGCTTTCTTGTATTGCCTTCATCCCAAGTCAAGGATTATAAAATGAAGAGGGTGATTTTGATAGATTATATGAGCAGAATTAGGATGATTCAAGGGTATTGATATGTGTGTGTAAGTGGGTAGTGGTGGTGGCCTTTTATAATAGGGAGGAGGGGCACTTTTGGAACGTCTTGAAATATTATTTCCTTATAAAATTATTTTTTAATTATCATAGTTCCAAACTGAAATATTTCTTTGATAAGGTGATAATGGGTCGTAATCTTCTCAACCGATATGTGTTATAAATTTTTAGGTCACAATGTTAACCTTATAGTTTAGCTTTTACCCTTACTTAAATACATTAACTCTTACCATGTCATATTGTATTTTCATAATATATGGTCACTATAGTAACTATAAAATTCCAAGAGGACCAAAAATTTATCATTAATGAATTTTTTGATATTATATAAGTCTTTTTACAAAATATTAGTTTTTATGGATTATTATATCATTTAATAAAATAGTGTTTTTTTTAAAACTCATTTATGTCAATTTTGACACTATTTAGTAATTGATTTTTGTTAACATCATAAAAACATGATTCCTTAAAACCAAATTCATTAAATAAAATATAATTTGTCATAATCAAAAAACAAATTGGTATCAAAATTTTTATATAACATTTATTTTAATTTTTAAAATACCATTTATTTGAATCTTTCATTAATAAGGTAATCACCGCATCATTACTGTGTCATAAGTAAATATATTATTTTAATGTCTAAAAAAATAAATATAATACCATAATGTATTAAATATTTTTAGATTTATAATTACTATTTATATTCTAATATATAATTTATATAACCCCACCTAAAATTTGTTTTTGTAAAAAGTTACATGTTTATGTTATATTTCTCATTACATTAAATTAATTATTATAACATTTCATTTCAATGTGACATGGTTCCCAAATTCTACTAGTTCTGGATATGTATTATAATTGTCATACATATCTCATCCAATGGGATTAGGACACATTTTAGTGTAGTTTTATATTATTATTATATTAATTTTTACCCTTATTTACCCGATTTACCCTTTAACTAGGGTATATAAAAATAATTACTGAAGTTACTATTCACAATGTCAAAAAATATAAGGTACCTATTTAGACAATTTGGATCATATAATTCCAAATATAGAATACATTTTTTTCAAATTCAAAACACTGAATGTTAGTAATTAATTTAATATTAACTTCTGTTGTCAATACTAGAAAGTAGGTTTTTAAGAAGTAAAAACTGTCAAAGTATTGACATGTCTTCATGTCCAATTTAAATGTGAAATTACTTCTAATGGACAAAATTGTATTAAATGATAAAAAATAAATCCAATTACACTTTAAAACTAATTAAATTAATAATATAACTATATAAATAAGTTATCCGAAAAGGATGTTTTGAATTAAAATATAGTATTTTCATTATTCATTAAAATTTAAATTTCATCAGGAAAATACAAAAATTTCAACCAAAGTAAATTTTTATGTCCCATATATAAATAAGAAGTTTATATTGTAAAATATAACATATAAAATAGACAAAAAATATACTAAAATAGGGTTCTCCATAAAAAGGTGGTAAACAAGCTTTTAAAAATATTAGAGTAATTTATGACTAACATTGGATTCCTTCTAATTTTAAGACTCTAATATTTGTTGGATAAATGTAATAACTTTTATGAAACATGTGTAATCATATTGAAGTTAGTTATGTCAATTCCCTGCAATACAACAGTCAGCCATTTACTACAATTTAAAATAATAATATTATAATTGTATTATTTTTCAGTATAACTCAATGTTGTGTGCAACGTAGGATTTCGGAGAAACCTGTGGTTTCATGTAGAGTACACTATCGAACAAAGATTTATCTTTAACATAAAATTAATATATTCTTAATAAATTTTAATAGATATGAAAACGTATAATTCTATAAATACATAAGTTGCTACATAATTATCATCAAGCCTTTTTTCATGTGAATCTAATATTCAAAAAGATATAATATTACTAAGATATAGTTGTCATTTTGGGAATTATTCCTTGACTGTTAAACTAGAAAGGTCCTCTAATGAATATTTCCCTCAAAAACTATTACATTTCATCTATTTGATAGTCTTTATTACCACATAATGTTAAAATAAATGGATTGTTCATTTTCATAGGAATATAGAAGGTATCATTTTCCCATTAAGTGGAAATGAAATATGTGGGTTCATATTAATTTCAATGGGATACCTAACAACCCCATTTATAGGAAAAACCCGAAGACCATGGATATCTACTTCCTTCATAGATGATGATAAAGTCTAGAGAACCCAATTAGGTGTCTTAGAAACATAGTGAACTACAAACCATCATATCTATGTATTAATAAGTGCCATGATAGAAAACCTTTTAAACATAAATATGAATTAATCAATAGATAACCCCTAATATATAAAAACTTTTATATCGATAAGATACAACTAACATATACATATATTTGCATCAGTATCTATTAATAATTGATTTTAAGTGTTATGTTAACTAGTATCATTCTGGGATTAGGGGAAGATTTATTAACATGGAATAAATATATTGGAGAGTACTAGGGTAAGAAATAATTCCACACAATATGGTGTGATGAGACCAAACTCTCGTCCACTCAACCAATGTGAATTATTAAGAACCATTGGTGGGAAATAAAATTTACCACCTTCCTTTGGAAAGTAGGTCTATAAAAATCTCTTTTCATGGATGTGGGAACTATTGAGTGTTTTTGGTTCAAAAAACCCCATTGAAAAACATCAAAGGGAGGAGTAGTTACCCTACATGATGATTGTGTGGCCATGAACGTCCACTATAAATCCCAATATGGGCCACTCCATTTTGGTTTGAAATAAAAATAATTAAATAAACATTCATATATAACCCTTATAATAATGTCATATCTAATATCTAAGAAAAAATGGTGGTGAATTTCTAAAAATCACCCAATAACATTTCCATAAAATCCTCCAATTTCATCCATGAATTCCTTAACTAATCCAAATGATAAATCATTTAATATTGAGAATAACTCATAACCCAATTACTTATAAAAAAAATACTGAATGAGCATAAGAAAAAATAAACAAGTGATTGCATTATATAATATGTTGGAAATATCTATGGTTATATTTTCTTTCACCATGTCATGTTGATAGATCAATCATAACATCCATATGTGGTGGATAAAAACAATGATGAATAAAGCAGATGGAATGATAAGATGGGAGGGTAGGTATTCAATTAAATTTAGTTGAATAAATTTCAATGAATCAATCTTAAATACCATTAATGAATGATGGAAAATAAAAAACTTATGGAGACTATAGTTGAGATATCAGGTATATTTATACAAATTGTTTTGAAGAAACATCGATATTGGGTAAAAGGATATGGTAAAATGAAAAACTAATAACAAATATTTTGGGAAACCCAACATTGTCCTACTCCGTTGTTGTCAAATTACCACCATGAACTCAACTAGCACCTACGTCTGCCCCCTTCCACTGCCAATACTACTAGTTACCTTTTGTGAATCCCTCAGATAACTGATTTCATCTATACAAAAATTTTACATTTGAAACCTCCCAAGCCCTCACCTAGAATCATGAGCCACCAAAAATTCCTGACCTATGTCTAAAAATCCGTATTATTCTAACATTTTAGGGAAAAATATGAAACCAAATCCTAGAATGAAATAAACCAATCCCCATAACTTGAATTTTATATATGGTTATGAACTTATTGATCTAATCCGTGAAACAACCCATCTAATTATAAATTATATAACACTAAAATTAACAATCTATACTTTTAATTGAGAAAGGAATTTTACCACAGGTTGTCTCTCCAGGAGGACCAGATATTATATATCATCATAATTTTAACCCTTAATTATTTAAAAATAATATGAAAACACAGATGATGATGTAGTTTTAGATGTGGAATGAAAAAAATTTAATATTAATTTTCAATTCACAAATAATGTTGTTAAGAAGAAAGGAAAAACTCCATGGATTTTAACTGAAAAAATTTATAGTATTTTTGAAATCTATCCCATATTCTAATTCATTAATTATACCATAAAATATTCACAACTTCTATCACTAGTCAAATTTTTGAATGGAATTTTTTTTATAAATCCCAAATTCACTCCAACAAAATTACTCAAGAACAAGTATAGGGTAAAACACAATGACCGAGTATGTATATATCTCATCCTCAATGCAATAAAATCCAAATTCCACAAAACAAAACATTATTGGATCAACATAATAAAAATAAATCAAATATTATAAGATAATATAATATTGAATGTAATTAATAAAATGATAAATGAATATTTTTGAGGTCCTATAACTAAAACCTAACCTTGATTTACTCAAATTAAAAATTCATCTAATATGGGATTGAAATGAAAATTATCAATAAATTTGGAATATTTTCAGTTAATCTTGGGGAGATTATTAAGAAAGATTATCACTCTAATGGGTGAATAATATATTTAGGTGGAGTTACCAAGGGAGATATTAAACATATTATGTAAAATAAATAAATATAATGAAAAATATGGAATGAAAAAAATATAATCCCTAAAAAGGTTTCTATATAATGCCACTAATGTGGGGCCTCTATCATGATGAAAACGCCTTTAATTTATACAGAAAATCATCTATTTATTTACCTTAAGTAATCAATATATTGAAATAAATTCCCCATGATTTTGGATATTCCTTTCACTTGGATATTTTCCACATGCTTTTTAATTTTATGAATTACCCAATTTTTAGAGACATTTGATATGGGTATCCTGAACGTTACTTTATCGTAATGCATATTAGCCATATGGATTTACTATTTTCTCAATTTCTATATTGGGGTTTCTTATTCTCCTACCTAGAGGATAAATCATGGTTGTTTTTGGAGGATCTATATATGTGACTAAATTGTAATCCAATATATCCTTTTCTTGGATCGGGTGAGTGATTTGAATCAATAATATAGCATCAATATCGTACCTGAGACTATGTTAGTGGATATATAGAAGATGTGTCATCATGAAATACTATGATGGGAAGTAATGATAGATTGGTCTTAAATTTTCATAATCTATAGTATATGGGATCATATTACACATTATTTTATGTGAAGTCTATAGTATATATTGGAATTTATGATTATATTAGGGAGATAACATAACATGGGGTAATTTATGGGTTAATGTTGAGTGATGGTTGTATCCCATTGATTTAGTGTGAAACTATAGAGGAAAGAAATGATGACTTTAATAGTTATCATTATGTCTATTCCTTAATATATTATTTTTATATTTGATTTTATAATAACATAAATAACACAATTTAGCCATAGTATTTTCACACAATTTTCTTCTTTATGTAGTTCCTCTCCTTTTTCATCAATTAGAATATGTTTTATGGACAGTTATAGCCTCCAGATCTGACACATCATCTAATTTTTATTCAATATATCATTCATTTACTCCTACACCCCTCTTATTATTTGATCTCATCATGTCTTTTCTTATCCTCCAAACCTATAAATAATCATACAAAAATAAAAATTTTATATATCCATGGTATTATAACATTATTTCTCAAATTAGTCATTCAAATCATAGATTTGGGCTATTTACACATTATATTGAAAACGTTATCAAAATAATATATATGATATATTTACCAATACATTGTGAAAATTATGTCGAAGTAAACATTTAATTACAATACAATTTTTTTAATGTTAGATAATTACATCACAATTTTAATTTTCCACTCATGGGAAGTATTAATGTTATTAAAATATCTAATTCAATTAAAAAACATGGTACTCTATTATAATATTTTGGATAATTTTTAATTACCTCATTTTATTCATTACAATCTCATTTCCATTGATTAGTATTTTATGCATACATTTATGGAAAAGTTTCTCTCTTAAAATAGAAATTAAAATTAATATTTTTTCCTCATTTCTAAAATCATGTAAAAATTATTGGGGTTTTTAAAACATCCCATTAATCCCCTCACCAAAGATAATTATTATTAAAATCAAGAAGTATTTACTTTTTTTATTCACAAGTTTAATGTTGGTAAATTTACGTTTCAAAGGGTGGTTCAGAATTGGAGACTTGGGATCTTAAATGAAAATAAAAGATATTACAGTGTAAGTGCACATAACTTTTTCCAAAAACTCATTTTTAGGATTCCAAATCATTTTGTACTATCTTTTGTGGATGTGAACATATGAATATTAATCAATTATTGAATTATTACTCAGCTCCCTTTCATTTCATCCCTACATTATTTTAAAATAATTTTATAGATTTTGAGGGTAAAAGGTATGTTTTATTTTAATTCAAATACAATTAACATGGAAAATATATTCACAATGAAATTATAATTTAATATATATTAAATTTAATGATTATAATAAATTGTTTTCCATCACCCACACATAGCATCCCATGTTTTGTAGCATTTCACAAAAATAGAATGTTTCAATGGGATTAATTCTATAATGTGTCCCCAAAAAAGAACATTCACAATGTTTCAATATATATGTAATTTTACATGTCATGGTTGGATGAATTATATTTTATAATATTATTTGAGTAAAAAACTCATTTTTTATTTTGAATAACCTTTTAGGCTCCACGTATTTTTGAATTGAAATTATTTCAGTTTATAGAATGAAGAACATGTTCCAAGATTCTATCAAGTAATATAATTGTAATGAATACAGAAAAAATATATATTAAAACTTATAAACATTGTGATTTTGTATTTGGATTGTGTTCCAAAACATATATTTCAATTTTAACAAATATTTTATTCATTATCATATTAATTATCATAAAAGTAACTAATATCACAATTCTCTAAAATTTTCCTATATAAATAAAATTCACATTCATGAAATCATTCAAGGATTAACCCATTAGTGGTGATAAAATACTTATTATCTAGTCATAAAATGGAAAAATAATGAAATAAAATAGAACATATAGTCACATTAGACTTTATCCCCCCACATAGTTAAACTGTGCACATTCAAAATTTTATATTAATTAATATATTAATTTTAAGTGGTTTTTGTTTGAAAACTCATAAACAATTTGTAGAAATATTCGACTAAGTTTATTTGGATATAAACCTAATTTACCTTATTTTTTATATTTCCAATACTTCTTCATACCATTAAATCATACAAAAATATTAAATTAAAATATTAAATTTCCATTTTTAACTAAAAACCAAATAATAAAGAGGATGATAAAATGGGACTGGGTTACCTCTCTCTAGTGGGTATATGTTTATACTACATATAGAATTTTTTTAGAGTAGGTAAAAACATCTATGAAGGGGAGTGATACTTATGGAATATGAGACACCATATTTCCTTTATCTAATGTTATTTATTTTTCTCTAGCTATATAGAACACTATACACATAGTTCGTTAAGTCCCACTACTGAAACTATTCTTCTTCTATAATTATGGAGGCATAAATATGATTAGGTTTTATTTTTTTCATTTAAAAATAAATGATTTTTAGACCTATGTTATATAAGTGACTCTAAATAGATATGTGGTTTTGTAACATAATTAACTTATGGAATAGTTTAAAAATCATGTGGTTCATCAATTTTCAATTATAAAACAACATATTCATATTTTTCCTTATACTATTTATCTACCATGGAAAATTTTAAAATTTCATAATCAAAAGATTAAAATATTAGAGTAAATATTTTAATTTTTTTTGCAGAAATTTTAAAATAATTTTATATAGTCTCATTTCATCTATCTTTAACATTTAAAATTTATCTATTGTTTATCCATGATTCTTCCATGAATGGTTAGTCAGTTGATAGTTTTATATTTCATCCTCAACCTCTAAGAACACTAATTCATTTATAGTAGGGAAATGTAGTAATTTTGTTAATTATTCTACCATATGGTAAAATACTGTAAAATATTCTTACAGCTCGAAAAATTTCTAATCCATGGATTCATAGTATGATTACTTCAGATCTACAATAATTTATTAAATTAGTTCACTATATGTATCTTCCCTATATGTGCAAATTCAAAATCCCCTTATCTTTTGGGAATAAAGTTCCACTATTTCATAAATGTTTGTGTTATTCTCATCAAATATTCTATAATGAGCCATGATTCTCACAAATTGATGTTACATACTTTTAGATAAATATTAATTACATTTCAAAAAACATGTCCCTGAGGAATAAAATAGTTTTATTCCTTTTCAGACATGGAACAAAATATTATTAATTATTGAAATATCTTCAATGTATTACAAATAGATCATTACCATTATTACTCCTACTTAAAATAAATTCTTCATAACCTAGGGAAAGGAAACATAATAATGGGTGATATCAGATCCTACATAAGACAAGCAAGGTAGATAGATAAGAATATAATAACTATATGGGTATGAGAAAATGAGCATAATATTTTAAAATTATACCCAGCCTGTCTATGATCATAATCTTGAGTTGTGAAATAAATATTAGATGTTCATAAGACATGAACCATATGGAAACTATAGAACATAGACCATTAGAGTATATAATTGTAAAAATAAAAAGAATTGTGGAATAATAATAATTACAGAAGTACTATTTTGAAGTCTTTCCACCAAGACATTCATAACAAGTTAGTCTTGGAATAACCATCTGTGTACCTACTTCAAGATTAAGAAAACCACTAGTGTACCCTCAGTTTCATTGGGTACACATCCTCGGTGAGACACACCAACATCCCCAGTGTTATCCCTTTCATTATAGTAGATTGGGTTCACTCCCCAAGACATCATGTTGGTCAAGGTTTACTCACAATACCATCATTGTGTACAATTTCCCACACTAAACTGAGTTCCCTACCCATTCCAAACATATCTATCTCATGAGTTATAAATATTTACCAAATTAATTGAAATGATATATATGTCCCACCCTTATCATAATGAAAATCCTATTTATTTGTTCTATAATATCATTAATCATTGACCATATCTTAACCCATTAACTGAAACGAGTCTCATTAACATTTTATCATATATTAACAACTTAAAAAGAAACAGGTTTCATAATCATATTCATATTTCATCATGTAATATATTGTGAATATAAATGTTTCTGTGATATTTCAATCGTGTTATACCACATGAAAATAATGGAGTTCCATAAAAATATTTTAATGATAAACCATTCAGAGAAATAACAAGAATAATATAATTGGGTCATTTCCTTAGCAAGGAATAGGTAAAATAAATGGATGTCATATTAATTGAAATGTAATATTTATTGACCATTTGAAACATTTATTTAGGAATATAAAATTTCTTATAAAATAATTCTTAAAACATAAATCCTAATTGAAAGTTAATTTCATTTAAAATGACACTAAAATATTATGAGGAATCATTAAAAAACATTTTAAACATTTATTAACAAAAATATACTTTCCAAATTAAAAACCCATTTCAAACATAAAACATATTATAAATCCTTTTATTTAAAAATAAACTTGAAAACCAAAAAATTATACTTAAAATCAAATAATTTTCATGATAACGTGATGTTTTGGTCATAATGTACTTGTTATAACGGAGATTGCATCCACATTTTTGGTAAAATCCAAAAGGGAATTATTTTGAAAATAACATGAATATTATATTAAAAAAATTAAAAACTAAATTCTAGTGTAAATATTTATTTTAAAAATAATAGACGAATAATAAAACTTTTTTTAAAAACATTTTTAGAAAAAACAATTGGAAGGAAAGGGTTTTCCTCCTAAAATATGGATTTACTTATAATCATTTTTTCAATTAATGTGTGCATAAAGAGAGTAAAATTAATAGTAAAAATAAATTATTAGGACATAAATAGAGTTTAATAAACTAATTGAGTATATTTTCCTATATATATAAAGATTTCATAATTGGAATCATAAGCATAAGCATCCCTGATATGTGATTAGAATGTAAAATAAGACAATTTCCACATTGGTAACCTCATATCATGATCCCAAAAAAAGAGTAAAATATAATTATATTTAAAATATAATAATGATAAATAAATTCATATTATTTAATTTCAAATTGTTTTCATATACATCTTTCGAAATAATATTGGTTCATAAGATAACATATGTCTCATAGATGAAAATTTTGAAAACAATCCCTTAATGCTTTAGTAACTTTTTAATCATAATCCCCATGAAGTAATGACATAAATATAAAATGTAATTATAATTAAATGAGATATATTTATTATATAAAATTTCACATGTAATTATATACACCACATAATATAAATTATTAGTGAATATGTCATATATTTCCCAAAAATAAAAGTTACACTAGAAATCACCTTATTGAAAGTCTTGACTTCCATTTCAATCATTAGATTCTAATTCATAATAAATATAAGTTTATTATAAATTTATTAATTAAATATATTCATATATATATAATTCCATTTTTATTTATTTTTTATTTCATTTTATTACATGGTTTTAACAATTCTATGTTAATGTTTTGTTTCTGGTAATAACTACTTTGTTTTTCATATATTTTTGAACTTTTTTTTCAGGTATACTTACATTGATCATTCCTACATAACATTTTTAATAATAATCATGAAATAGTTATCTTATTTATACATATAATATACTTTTAATAAAACTCATGAATGTATGTTTTGAGAAATAATGTATGTTACAATTATGGACACGATATATCATACAGACTCATGAGAAACGTTTCGGATTTTCAATTATCATTATTGAAAGAAGGTAAGTAATATCATATATTTTTATAATGGTAATAATATCAAAAAAAAACATATTACTTATTGAAATATTGTTACACATATCATACTTGTGATGTGGTGATGAAAAAAGTGCCACATCGCTCCATGAAGTCTGTAGTCCCCACATACATGTGTGACGTTATCATATTTCAATAACAAAAAAGTTAATAAATAATGATATATATATTATAATTTAATAGTGATAAATATTTAATTAATATAATAATTATTTCATTATATAAAATATTATTGTTAACCGTAACTGTATCACATTCTATGTAATGCTTGAATAAATCAAATTGTTTCTTGAGGAGGATGTCTTTCGTACAAACGAGCAGTGTTATCGTATTCACAAAAAATGGAAAGAATGAAGGGGTGTTTGGTATTATAATTAAATAATTATAATAATATAATATATATCATATATTATTATTAAATACATCATTATTTATAACTTTTATATGTGGTAATGAAAAAATGAATGACTTTGGTTCATGAGGTGGTAGTTTAACATACACACGAACAATGATTTCGTTACCCATTTTAAGGTTGTAGGGGATGTTTTAGGTCATGAAAATATTCTAAAAACCATCCATTATATTTTATACACATATATTATTATATTATCATGGTAGAAAAATAATTTAATGAGGTTGAAAAAGAAATACAACAAAGTCACTCATTGAAGAACATTTCCTCTTCATTGGATATCCTCAATAGGTATCTACAAAATCCTTTATAGGTTTTATTTCCTTATATACTCTGGATTTTAGGATCAGATTAGGGAATCTGGTAAGGTATTTTTTTATGCAATGACATAATAAAATATTTTTTAACATTTTAATAAGATCGGAGAGTGAGTGTCCTTTTATAAATGGTGGCGAGGACACACTTTCTAATTTTGAAATTAAATAAGTTATCCCACATATTTAATATGTCCAAGGGGTCCAAATTAGTTAATTATCAAACATTAAAGGTGTTATGGTCAAAATATCAACATAAAATATTTTTTAGAATAATTTATTGGACATTATTACCCATATCATTTTAGATTAACCTAACAGTAAACCCATTTTTACCTTAACCATAGTAAGAAATATTTACTAAATTCACTATAAGTTTATGGTAAAATATTAACATGAACATATTATAAATTATAAAATATTATCATTAAAAATATGGCTTCCATTTTTCAAAATACCATTCACATGAGTGGAATATATTAATTTTAAATTAATCATATATATGAATGAAAAAGCGAGTTTTTAATGTGAAAAATTTGAAAATATTAAAATGTTTATATATCTAAATTCAATGTGAAATTCATTAAAATGAAATAATATAATTGAATTAAAATAATATTGAACTAATTATTATTTTAAATAAATTATATCTATAATTTATAATTATACATCATTTTAACAAACATGTATTTTTCAATTAAAATTCAGTATTTCTCACTATTCATTGAAAAATGAACCTTCTTAGAAATATCCCATATATTCACCCAAAGATAATTTTGAAAATATGAATTAAAAATTTAAATATATTTTATCAAATTAAATTTCCAAATGTTTATGAAATTTATTTGATTAGAAGTGCACGAAAATATGACACAACATCTTTTTAGAGAAATACAGTTGTAACCATAAGATTTTATTTTTTCTTATTTATTTTTTAGAAAACACATATGTTAATGTTAAAATTTTGGTTTAATATATAATATAAAATTAAATAAAAATCAATAAAATGATATTTTTTATTTTAATGATATAAATACACTTGTGTGAATTAAAATACTTTTCCATAGAAATAAATCTTTTTATTTTCAAAACGGTTTTATTTTCATTTATAATTAAATTTCACCAATGAAGACTCATGATATAAATATTTATTCCATATATGGATAATTTATTTAATCATATTCATAACCACCATTCAAATGGATACATGAACACTCTAATAACATTATTTTAATAATATTTCACATTACATTTAATCTCTATGTAGTGTGTAATGCAAGATAATCTTGGTGTTGTGTGTAATAAAATCCTAACTCAGTGTTACATGTAATTCCAACTACAGATAAAGATATGTTTACAAAAATATCCAAAATATTAAACTATTTTGAAAGTTAAATTTTCATAAATTCTAGGTGTGTTAAATTCTACCCCCATTAAAATGAATTTCTCCCTCAAAATTCATCTTATTCATAAAAGTTCTAACATTTGAGAAATAGTTCATAGAAACCAACATCCTAAAGGGGGTTTTTAAAACATCCATTTAAATAATAGAATGGTATTCTTGTAATTCATCTATATTAATACCTATATGTATTCCATATGGGATAACATAAGTGGTGAGTGAAATCGTTATCATATATGACAAAAATAACACCCAAATATAGATGTAGAGAAATAGAGAATGTTAATCACAATAAAGTGGGTGGTCATTAATATTTTAAAATCCATAATTCCAAAAACCAAATAGTTATAAAAATAGACATTGATATCATAAAATATGGTGACAACATGCCAACCTTGGGAAATAAAATCCACCCAAAAATTGGATAAATTAATGATATGAATGTGGGGGTGAAAATTTGATGATAAGATTGAAGAAATTATATTTGAAGAAGGACCCAAGTTTGTTTGTGTAATGATTAATAGGAAAGGTAAACAGAAGGCACAGACCAAGAACCAAATGGCAAACAAAAGGCCTATGAAATGATGGCATGTGCAACTTAAGCCAGTGAACCAAGAAGTTCATGAAATGAATGAGGAATGATTCTGGTAAACTGTGAACCATTTCATTGGAATAATGGTGGCAAGGAATTTACACCTATGAACCATGGACCCTTGAACCACATCATTGAAAAAAATGTGATATATAATTAAGTCTCCATGAACAATCTCCACAGACTGAGTATTTCATGGGTGAATTAGGGCTTAGAGAATCTTGAAAACCACAATTTATGTGGTGGTGAGGCAGTGATCTACGCTTCCATGAACTGCAACACTGTGAACCTCGGTTGACCAAGTTGTCCTCAAGTCTGTTGATCCCTCCATGGGCTTCTGAAAAATGTTTCATGTGGCCAATAGATACAACCTCATTAGAACTCTATAAAAGGACCCCAAGGGGATCCAAGAAAGAGATCAGGTTTTTTAGGGGAAAACATGGAATTCATGGGTGAATGAATTTGAAGGAAAACAACTGGAGAATTTTGAATCCACAAATGGATTCAAATAGGTATAAACACATTGCAAACCATAAAAATGAAGAAATCATAATAATATAGGGAACCAATAAACTGAAAAGGATATCCATGAAACATAGTAACTTGGATTCCAACCTTGGGATACTTAAATAGACCTCCTCATTCTAGGGATCAAGGGAAATCACTGGCTTTTACATTCAATGAGGGATAACGATCAGTCAAATGAATTATGCTGGATTTTCCTTTTACCAAGGAGCAATGTTCCTCCCCTTTCCTAGAACCCATTTTAGGTCTTCCTTCCTGGAGTAATCCTCTAGATTATTACCACTTGTTGAATGAACTTCCTTTCTTTACTTTTCGTGATCATACACATTGGAAGTCATGATTTTCATGAAGCAAAAATGGTTGCAGATGGTCTTTCCAACAAGGGAATCAACCAGAAAATTACTTGGCTTGATGATCATCCTGTTTCTTTTCTCCCTCTCTACGAAAAAGATTGTAATAAAATACTCTCCATTATATTATTTTAGTTCCTTTATTTATTTATAATAAATAATGTCTTGGTCTTTGACTGAGGCGCCACCTTTGAAAAAAACAATGAAGGGTTCCTTGATCTACACCCTCTTCCACCATCTCCCTCCTCCATTTCCCATAGTGGATACGGGAGGGTGTGCCTTTGTTGAATCTTTCAGATCCTTTTGTTTATCACACATATCATGACCCACATGTTCTTAGAGGTTTGTGATGATACAACATTTGTTCAACAGTGAAAATGAACTATGAGAACTCTGATTCCCAACACAACTAGGATACATAGGAAGCCTTTATCTAAGCATAATCTTTATATCATCTCATCTATGAAATTAGATATTATGCCCCATTCAAGTGTAAAATTTCTACGTTTAATCCCCAAAACAAACCGAAATATGAGGAATTTGATTACTAACTAACTAGGATACATAGGAATCCTTCTTAATGTCTAATCCCAACACTTGAATTTCCATAGTGTTTATTGGGATATATCCCTAGTAGCCCCATATTTATTTGGGAGACCATGCCTATGCTGGAATTTCGGGGATTCTTTGATGTAAGTCCCAATACAAAATCATTTCTAGGCCTCCCTCGCCTAGATTTTTTTACTGCATGATGTTAAACTGTATGGATGGGTCCTCATTGCATGACCTTAAAAGGTGATGTGTCCAGTTTAGTGGCATATAACAATGTGGGTTCTAATTACTCTCATGAGGATACATCGGAATCCCATTTTATGGGTTTGATCCTAATAGTGAAACAACATATATCCACTCCTTGATGAAATTAAACTCTAGAGAGGATCATCGTTAGCATAAACCAGTGTTGTCCCAGTAATTCCCAACCTGTGCTCATATATGATTAATCTTGCAACCTAGGGGTAACCTGTGGACACACACTTCGGAAAAACAAGGATTCACAAACATATGAACATTGCTTAAATCTATAATAGAGTCCCAGAGTAGGAAATATTCCCCCCCCCCCAAGGGTTTTATGAGCCCCACATCCTATCATCTTGACCAATGGAGTCATTAAGTGTCATTGGCCAAATCATCATCCAACGAAAACCTTAATTTTGAATGAAGGCCCATGAATCATGGATACAAGGTTCGTTGGGTGTTTCTAGCTCCACAAATATACCCATTTTCTACCTTCTAAGGACCACTTACCCTAAGTGAAGCCCTTAATTGTAACAGGAAATTGGTTACAGTCAATTAGGCCATTTTGGTCACCCCATAGCGGAACAATGCATATCAGTTCGAAACAAAAATGGTGAACCCCACATGAATCTCTAACCAAGGTGGCGGTTTTACCCAAATGGTAACAAACAAGTGGATATTTCATGTCAGACTATTTGGTTTTCCACTATAAGAAAACAATACAAATTAGGTTGAGACAAAAATGGCGAACCTGACGTGAATCCCTAACCAAGGTGGAATTTTTACCCCAATGATAACATACAAGTAGATATTGCAAGTCAAAACATTTTGATTTCCCCTATATGTGAATGACTTGAATCGAGAAAAAACAAAAATGTTGAACCTAATGTGAATACCTAACCAAGATGTCGGTTTTACCCCAATGATAACTGAAAAGAGGAAATTGCACATGAGACCAATTTTTCCCCAAAATTTGTAAAATGTGAATCAAGTAAAAACAAGAATGGTGAACCCAACATGAATCCCTGACCAAGGGGGCAGTATTACCCCACCTCAATCCCCATTCACATTCAAATGGAAGAGGGCCAAGAAAAATCATCAATATAACATATGATCATCAGAATCTACATTGATAGGCTTTTTTTGTGTATGTAATATATATATTTAACAACATTTTAATTTATCTCCCTTAGATCCAAATGGAATCTCAACAAATTAACCAGACAACCATGTCAGCAACCACACGGGCAACCAGATCCCCAACAAAGAATACGAACCCATCGCCTACCCCATGTCTTCAACACTAGGGTCTAAATGAGATAATAGAAAAGTACCATCAAAATAGTACTCTTTTAATATAGGGGGATGTATAGAAGGCCATCCAATCAATAGAATATCACCAACTGCCTCTTCATCCATGACTGAAGATCTAGCATTGGATGGCCCCGTTGGCCATCTCCAACCGCTTCACGAGTCTATCCCCGGAGCGTGATAACAAGTACCTCTCTTGTCTTATGGATGTATATGTAGTCGATTCCAATGAATTATTCCCATATGCACTTTAACCTTGCTCTATGTATCCTAAAAGAGTACATCGACACCCATGTCATACAACCCGATGTCCTCACTCTGAATAAGATCACATGCCGAGGGCATCTACTGAAGTCCAATGAACATGGGACCCTATGGCTTCCCATGGTGGATGAAAAATTCATAATCAAGAATAGTTTATGACCCTGGTTCTGAAGGATGAGGTCTTCCACATGAATTCAATGACATATAATGGGAATACATACAATCCTTACCCTCATGATAAATCCTACTATAGAAATAGGGTGGCATAATATGAGAAAATGCACATTCCTGAAAGTTTTTGTCGGTCCCACCATGTAGACAGAGTAGAAAATTAAAAGTAGATATAAATCTATTCCAATGTTCAAGAAGCTTGTCATCCAAATAGTAATTCACCCATCTATAAGAAGGCATAAATCCCTACTGATGAAAAAAATCATTCTCTCTAAATTGGGTGGAAAATTATGGGTAATTATACAACAATACTCGTGCATATGAATCCTATCAACCAAATACAATGGCACTCAATTGGTAGCTACAAACTCCAACCTACCATTATGTAGCCCACCAGTCAAATATGGTGGAAATAAAATATGAGTAGAGTAAAATTCCTATTGATTAAAATCATGCCTAGGAGAAACATACAATGGAAAGAGAGAAGAATAAAATTCATTCTCTCTAATACAAAACCCACCTGCCAAATATGGTGGAAATTGGATAAAATATCAAGTGGTGGAATCATTCCTATTCCCTGACATATGAGAACCTCCAGTGACCACTAGCAACACATGGAGGACCGGAGTAGGCAAAAACTCTTACTCCGACATTGGGATGGGAATTTACACCCGTCCCAACCAAAGACGTATCCCAACACATCTTATCCATGATGGAGGATCGGATTTTGGTCCTAGACTATATCCTCTAGACATATAGTGATGTATTTGTATTGGCTCAAAAACTAAAGAGTTAGGCCCATTAACCAATCTCTTAGAGTAGGGTTATTCATCCACAAAATCATATAATCCCTCTGGAGAAAAACATCGTCCATGTTCTAGTCCCTGAGGGTCGACAACCATTTTCCATGATACAAGGACAACTGTATTGGGAAAACAATACATGTTCTAATTGGGGGACACCGATCCAACACCGTGGCCACTTAGGGAAGACATATATCACTACCAGAACTCATGATTTTCATCGACGTATCCTAGAGATATCACCAGAACTATCGAAACAGGGTATTATAGATAAAGTTCATTACCAAAAAAAGGCATCCCTTATGGCCCAAATGAGAATGCACAAAACTGTAAGGTTCCAAATGCAACCATAAAATGAAGAGAACATTCATGATTCTACTCTACTATAAGCTGGAGTTCTTGAAGCCATCAAACATCTATTAATAGAGGCCCAAGATCCTATCAATTCATTACCAAAATATGGAATTGTTAGTGGAAATTTCAAAGGACCTCCCCACAATGTTTCCAACAACAACTCTAAATGTCCTCCCGAGAGCACCCATGGGGGATTACATTGTGGTATATAAATGATCTATAATTAGTGTATATGTTCTGATGCATATTAGGGAATCCCTCTATATGAACAGAAGATGATACAAAATGAAGGCCCTCGCCTTGTTGTACTCTGCCTTGATGGTCCTCCCCAGGGTATACATTGTTGATATAATTCTCCCTATAGTTGGACGTCAAGATGTGATGGTATTCCTATCCATGACAACATTCATTACAAAGGCCCTCCCTACAGTGAAATTAAGAAATTAGAAGACCCTCCCCTCATTCCAGTACATCCTGATGGTCCTCTCTAGAGTGTAAACTATATATAATCTCACTATATCCAGAGATATGATGGTATTCCTCATCATGATAACAGTCATTATGAAGGATTTCCCCTTAATGACGCCAAGCAACAAGAAGTTACTCCCCTTTCCGTGGTCTGTCCTAAAGTTCCTTGTAATGGTATATACCATAGAAGTACTATCTATGACCAGACACTAATCTGTGATCATATTCCTCGCCATCATGGCACCGACTGTGAAGGTATTCCCTACAGTAATAATTTAAGCTGATGAAAAGATCCTCCCCTCATCAGGTTGAATGCGATAAAGCCCTCATATTTCAATGTGCTTAGAAAAATAGAGTACTGATTTTGAGATACTCTCTCCATGACAAGTGATATCCTTTATCACCTAGAGGATGGCCTGGGTCCATGCTCATCTTTTTATCCACCCTCATACCTTTCACATGTCAACAAGACTTCCACTAACCCCACTACTTGGAATCAAATAAAAAATAACAGTCAAACTGGGTGGATCAAGGAGAAGATTCCCGAGTGGGATAATAACAATATGTCTTTATTGTGAGATGAAAACAAGATAGGGATGGAATACCAGGGATTTGTTTTCCTACGAACACTTCTCAATACAACGTACCAAGAGGGTTTTTATAAGAATGTATGCATAACATTATCCTCAATATCTGGAAAACACTCCACTGGATAAAAGAAAATTTTCTTCCCTAAGAAGGGTACATAAACCATGTCATTGTCCAGAAATAGAATCACCATTAGTTCAATCTAAAAACCCTTCTATTTTTATAGAATCTACTGTTAGAAAATAAAAAGAAAGGCCTTGTATTGGCCTACCTCAATGTCCTATTGAATTTATGATGCCTTATCTGCAGCACCCTATCTAATGTTCATATATGGGGATGGGGATAACATGGAGCCTACACTTCACCCCACTTATCATCTAGAAGAACCCAACATAGGTGACATCCTTCAATGTCATCATCCTCAGACAATAATTAAATGAACTCCCTGCTCAAGAAAGGTGGAATTCTCAACTAGAACCTACCTTGAATAAATCACAGAAGTATCAGGACCGACGCGAGCAATCCATCAATAATCCCTTGAACCAGGACACCGAGAATACCCAACAGGCATCCTATTTAAGGTAATCCAATAAAAAACACTTATTATGTCCTTGGAAGAAAGTAATTCATGCGTAGACCTAACACCACATCTGTCGTACATCCACATGAAAATATATGAGATCAAGAAGGCAGTAATAGTAGTAGCATCCACCGTAGTATAGGACCAAAGTATTCCCTCTAAAAGATGGTCTACACCAAGCCTGGAGGTGTGCACACCAGAAACCAAAGAGTTGTCTTAAAATTGGTTTCCCACTCAGCCAATCTTCCATTACCACCCACAAGAATCCTCAATAAGGAGAAGAATAAGATAAAGGTCTACCACCCACCTCCTCCACCATGGGAAGATTGTTCACCTATTCTTGAGGATATATTCACTCAACAGGAGGAAGAAATGTAAAAGATTAGGTGAATCAACACTAATCTATTAAGATAAATCCTCCCTACTAGGTATGTTTCTCGACTGAAGGATCAACAAAAACTTCCATCAGACATCCCTCTACCTCATTGGCTCATCCTGATGAATCATCCAAGGTTCTAAGGATCATTTATTGTGGATTCGGGACCATCAATATTCCTAAACCCAATCCCAAAAGGATATCAATATTTACCTCCATTTGGGAAGCAACCAGAATAGATTTATCCAAATCCACAAAGGATATCCATGGATGGGTATCCGCCTCATGGTCCAACAACATCGACACATCCAATATTTCCTCCTACTGCACATATTCATGTTCAGGTCAAACAATACATGCATCAAGGGAACCTAAATACCATCGAGTTACTAAAAAATCAAATGGAATAAATGTGAGGATGACACACTCCATTAAAACTACAATAGAGACCTTTCCCTGACTTGGTGAGAAATTTCCCGCCTCCCCAAAATTTTAGGAATCCCATATTTCCAGTGTTCAATGGACCAGGGGACCCAAAGCAGCATCTAATGCACTAATCTTCTTATTCTCATATCATTACTGGAAGTGATCAGTATAAAGAGGTTGTTGAGCTTAGATTATTTGTGAAAACTCTACAGGGTTAAGCCTTGATGTGGTACAACACTTTTCAAGCTAACTCAATAATAGGATTAGAGGATATCCGGAACCAGTTACTATTCTAGTTCAACTTGACCTAGACAAAAACAAAAGTAGTGAACTCATGAACTCCAGAAAATGATAGAATTATAGATTCTAAGACTTACTCACCAAATGGAAATGTTTGACATACTAATTAAATCAGCCACTCCCCAATATGAGATGTTGGACATGTGCATTGATAATATCCGTTATGAGTTTCATAACCCACTTATTCCAGTAAAATATATATGTATTTCCCATGATTTTTCCACCATCACTCATAGAATATAATATTTCATGCAAAAGACTACCCTCAAGTCCCGGGTAGCTCTATTATCCCCTGTAAAAAGAGAAGGCAGAGTTTAATTGGATTTTTTACACTTAATCTACCCCCCTACACCATCTCTAGCTCCAATTCCCCCACCAAACCATTTAGGGACCTCAAGATGATAGAATCCACCCCACCCCATTAAGTTGAGAATAAGGGGGCAAATAGAAATCCAATAGAGGAATGCAGAAATAAATTATACTCATTATGAGATGATAATGTCCATTGTGACATCATATCCTCAAGTAATTACAATTTTCTTCAGATTCTAGTGCCAAAGCAGGATAATGAAGTAGGTTTGGATGACCAGACATATTATTTTCGCTTCCATCGTATATTTGGACACAATATTTAGGAGTGATTTGCCTTCAAGATTCTCTATAAACATATTATTGATTATGGACCTGTCATGTTGAGACCACCTCCATCACAAGTCACATATGTCTCTACCACTGATCTAGATAAAGAGGAGATGTGGAAAGTTGTTAACAAAAAGGATAAAAAATTCGATAGTGTGATGACTCCAAAAAATATTTAACCAAGCTCATTGAGTACTCCAGTAATAGTTAAAGCAATAGATCATGCCTCCAATATCCCCTGATGCGACCCAGTCGTCATCCTCGACCCCAAATCCTCCAAAGGAAAGCCGCCCAAAAAGTAGACCTATCAAAAGGATGAGAAGATAGAGTAGGAATATGAACTTACACCAAATTAGAGGTTGTAGTTGACTCTCTAATATTTCATTCCATAGAATCAAGAAAAATAGGAACCCTCCCCCCCACCAAATGGTACAATAGGAACCGCCCACCAAATGGTACATCAAGAAAAAGATGATGAGATAGAGACATAATCAAAAGAGGATATGATTTTTGTCTCTATAAATGTCATCCATTTGATGGATCCTTTCTCCAATGAGGAGTATAGTTATCAATCAGAATTTCCAACATCCAATCAGGGAGCTAGAGGAAGAAGCCACAAAATCCAGGGATACCAAGGAAGACACAACCATGGATGAAATCAATTGTATGGAGACACCCCATCTCAATCTATCAGAGTTGCAGAAATTCATGTAAGGACCCTCTAGCATATATGATAGGGATAAGAAAATTCTACTTCCCCCAAAGGAAGCCACCCTGATACAATACTTATGAAATATAAATCAAAGTAGAGTAGATAACTAATTACCATTGGCATGTGATCAGACCTACCCAGTCTGATCCATAAATGATGGAAGCTCCTCCATCTCTAATAAGGAGGGCCGACCCATCTTCATCAAATGATCAAGCCCCTAATTCAGTAATGAAAGATCATCCCCAATCTGGGAAGTGACGAACTTTAGATAAAAATATGATATTCTGAAGAAGTTAAAATTAGTTCCAACAAAGCTATCAATCTTGGATGAACTAATCTGTCATTAGATCTTATGGAATCACTCATAGAAACTTTTCTTCGTCCTTGAATGATTGATTCCAAATTAGATTCTGATGAAGTCTACCGAATAGGTACAAGCCATGTGGAATGCCACACTATTATCTACTTCACAGATCAAGATGAATATGCCACCATGCAAGGACACATCAAACCCTTATATGTTTCTGATCGAATAAATAATATCAATATCCAAAAATTAGTAATCTACAGTGGATCTAAGGTAAATCTCTTCTAACTATGGACACTTCTTCAGCTAGTCTTCAATGAGGGTATTCTGATACCCTACATCACAACTATGTTGGGCTATGAAAAAAGCGAGTAGAAGTTATTGTTCCAAATCAAGCTCGAATCCCATTTCGGTGACCTTTTAGTTCAATAAGAATTTCTGGTGGTCTAAAAAACACAGCCTTCAATTCCCTTTTAGGAAGGCCATGGATACATCAACACACATCAATCCCCTCCTTGTACCATCAGTGCCCAAACTATTTCACTAATTGATAGAGTGGGACACTACATGCTGATAGAGCTCCATTTTAATCCTATGAGTCACACTATATTTAGATGGGGTTCTACAAAGTAAATAGGAAACAATACTTAGCTGACTGAATTTATTGGGTCACCACCCCCAAATAGTTTGGATATGGTCCCCACTGATCCCCTCAAGTAGCTGGGGGAGGAATACATACTAAACATCAATCATATTAAGGGAACAAGTCCAAATTATTATGTGTATTCAACGATCCTCATGATTTTAGTTTCATATGTCGATCCTGATAATGATGAAATGCTCATTGACTCTAGAGATAGTCGGGAAAGTTTGGATAAGAATGCCCTCGAACTATTATAAAAACTCTAGGAAATTTGTGCCTCACCCACGGAGGTAAGAGTAACCATATGTTCAGTCTAAGAAGATTTGATAATATTTTACCCATCACGATGTCTTACCCTAAGAATCCTCCTTAGATGGCTGAGACATAAGAGGTGTCTTCGTCTCTCATACAAAAAATGTATGACTCTTCATTTAATTAAAGGATGATTATCACATGAATCATTTCCCCATCATATTATGGGATGGAAGGTGATGAGTAAATAAGGGATGAAGTAGAAGAATGCCTAAGGCATACCCCTCTAGAATCTGAGTAGGATGTCTCTACTGTCATTGATGAACTCAATGAAATCTACTTTGGTATAGGAGAGGACCCATGACACACTATAGTCTATGAAACTATGCCTTCAGAATAACAAGAGGTATATACCTCTTTCCTGAAGTAGAATCAAAATATTTTGACCAAGAATTATATAGAAATTGATGTTCTCGTTCCTGAGGTGGCCACTCACAACATGTGTTGTCTAAATGAGCACAATGTCTAAAAGAAATCATCCAAAAGGACACACCAAACCCATGATACCAAAATAGAAGCTGAATTCAAAAATATCATCAGGGAAAACATTATTATGGAGGACCAATAACTGATCTGGCAGGAAAACATTATCCATGTAAAGAAGAAAAATGGTTAGATCAAGGTCTATATTGATTTCAGGGACCTTAATCAGAACTGCCTGAACAATGATTTCCTGTTATCGATTACATAATTGTTGATCGATGCCAATATTGGATATGATTCTCTCTCTATCATGGACAGTTATTCAAGGTATAACCAGATCCAAATGGCCCAATAAGATGAATAATACATAAAATTCATGGATCTCTAGGGATTGTTTAGATACAAGGTGACTTATTTTGGTAGGAAAATTTATAGCACCACATATCAGTATGTCGTTTACTGCATTTTCAAACCCTTACTAAGAAAATTTGTTGAATGATTTGTTGATGATATGGTTGTTAAATCATGAAAACACTTATACCACCTGGATTACCTTGAAACCATCTTCAATAAACAACGACAACACTATCTAAAATGAACCCCTTGAAATGTGCTTTTGTTGTCACATTAAGGAAATTTCTTAGCTTCACCGTACATCGTCAGGGAATCAAAGTAAACCCTGTGAAGAAAAATGTAATCCTTGTCATGTCACATCCTCACAAACTCACCGAGTTGAGAGGAATCTAAATACCCTTGTCTTATATTAGACACTTCATATCCAACTTGGTAGGAAAATGTTTTCCATTCACTAGGTTGATAAAGAATAGGGTAGTGAATCAATGGACTGATGATTATCATTAAGCATTTGAAAATATTGAGAAATATCCCTTGATTCCACCAGTGTTAATGCCTCCTATTGAATGATGACTACTCAATCTATATGTAACCTCCATGGAATGATCCCTAGGTTCCTTACTCACACAAAATAATGATGTTGATACTGAGAATATACTCTATTATCTCAACTGAAACATGATCAATGTTGAGAATCATTATTAAAATATCAAGAAGAGATGCCTTGAATTGATATTTGTGGTCCAGAAGCTAATACATTACATGAAGTACCGCAAAGTACATTTGGTCTCATGTAGTAACCCACTCAAGTACATTCTTAGCTGTCCATTGTTAACTGGATGACTATCCCAATGAGCGGTCATCCTTTCAAAGATTCATATATAGTTCAAACCATAGAAATATAACAAATTCCAAACACTAGAAGATTTCCTGACTGAGCATCCCTCAATAAGAGTGTCCCCATAAAATTCTGAGCTACTCGATGAGGAATTGTTATCTATTCAAGAGAAATCCTAGTTGTGAGAAATTTACTTTGAAAGTTCTTCCAAAATCCTGATAAGAAAATGATGGAAGAACCCAAATTCAACAATGTGGGTCTGGGAGTCATACTCATATCATCAGAAAGATAATTAATACCATATTCCTTCCTACTGTCAGAAGGATGCAGAATCAATGAAGCAGAGTACTAGGCCCTCATTGTAGGGATGGAACTATCACTCCATGTGAAAGTAGAACACTTGAAGATAATATTTGATTCAGAACTTGTCATCATGAAATTCAATGGTGACTATCCTATCAAGAAGGTGGATTTAATCCCTTTGATGAACCATGGATGAGATCTGATGGAAGAATTCCCATTAGAGAAGAAATTGTCTTATGTTCCACGGTCACAAAATGTGCAAGATGATCCATTAGCCAATGTAACCATAGCTCTGGATGAACCAGATACGAATAAAATGGTCATTAGCATTGCCCGCTACCAAATGGGTTTTCCCTATGTTTAGGAAAAGATGGATGAAATCAATGAGTTCAGCCCCATCTTAAAGTCACATGGTCATACCTCCGGATGGATGGGCCCCATTGTGGAATATCGTCAAAAGGAATAACTCCCACTGGATAGGGATGAAAGATAATATATCTAAAGAATAGAAATCAATTTCATGATCTACAACAGAAAAAACTAGAAAAATGTACTTTATAAGTGAGGCCTTGATGGAGTCCTTCTCAGAACAATTGTTGGAGAATGAAGATGTTATAAAAGAAGTACATGCTGGAACTTGTGAGGCACACCAATACACATCCAAACTCTCTCATAAACTTCAATGGCTTATGTATTATAGGCCAACCATAATATTGGATTGTGTCGATTTCACCAAAAGTTTTTATTCCTATCATTTCCATGAAAACTTCATCAATTAGACCTCAGAGTTAATTCACAATACCAAGTACTCCTCTCCATTTTGCATATGGGGAATGGATTTCATGAGACCATATCATTTCTCCATGTCTAGAAAATTCCAATACATTCTCATATCCACCTACTTATTTTCCAAATGGGAAGAAGATATACCTCTTAAAGAGGTTGGGGAAAAAAGAATTGGTAGATTTGTGAAATCCAATATGATCACCTGTTTTGGTGTCCCTCACAAAATACTCATGGACAATGATATTAATTTTTTCTTTCTTGAATCGGACCAACTCTGCCAAGATTATCATAGCAAATCCAATTGATTATCACACTACCACATGGAGGCCAACAAAAAAGATACAGTATTAAATCAAAAATATATCCAACATACTCTAAAAGAATGTAGATAGGGATAATAAATCATGTCCATATATACTCCTCATTTACCTTTGGGATTACCAAAGCACAACTCGTACCACCACTCAAGAAACCACACACTCACTAGTATACATGACACAAGAAGTTATTCCCATTAAAATTAAACTACCATTGCTCTGCATCGTGGTCTATGATCAACTATCTGTGGAAGAGCAATCCCAAAAATAGATTGATGATATGGATTGGTTGGATGAGAAAATATTGCACATTTTTTACCATTTATATGTCCAACAAAATCAAATTTCACAAGCCTTTAATAAGAAGGCTCACCTCTGATCATTACTTGAAGGTGAAATGGTGTTAGACCTCAGAACCATGATGATACTCAGGAAAAAGCCCCATAATTTTGAGCAAAAATGGGATTGTCCATTTCCTATACAAAAATTTTACTCCAATAGAGATTGTGCTTAATCACAATGGATGGACAGCTCACCACAACTCCCCCTAATGCAAGGTTATAGAAGAAATATTTCATGTTTCCAAAAGCATGCATCAATGTCCTTTCCACATGATACTAAACCATACAAAAGACGTCTTGATCACATGATAATAAATTTCATGACAAATATATCCTTCCCACACGATGTTAAACAATACCTAAGTCATACCCACTACATGACATAATCATCTAAGAATCCTCATCCTAATTTCAATACAATAAACTACACGGTGATCACAGTGTCTTGAAAAATGACTTTTTTAGCATGATTTGATTTGTGCAAAGAAAAAATGCCCCCTCCTTGTCTATGGCCCATGTATATGTAGGAACGGCCTTCTATAGAATGATGTGCATCTTGATTTCTATTCATCAACAAGATATTTAGAGACACCATGACGATAAGTCTTGGTCCAGCCACCACATAACATGGAATTACACTGTTATAACCTCTATTGCCCCTATACTACAGAGGAACCCCTCATCGTTACTTGTTTCTCACACCGAGTATCACTCATGTGGGCTTAAGAATAGTAGTCAGAATTTCACCTACACAGACAAAGAATAATGGAGTATAATAATCCCATAATCTTGAAAGAATGGTATAAAATCCCCCCTCCCCTCTATGAATATGTATGACTATCATGGGGGTCCTTAAAACAATGTATGGATTGATTCTTACCCTCATGGGATACGTAATGACACTTATATTCTAACCCCTAGTCCATCCACCATTCCAAATCAATAATGCCTCTCTCCCTATGTACATGTAAGACTTGTGTAGGGAGAATTTTCATCTTAACTACACAACACTAAACTGTATGGCCCCAATAATGTTCTCACTCTAAGAGACATCCCCACCTGCATCGGTCACCTACCACAAAGCTCTAGAATTACATGTTGCATGATTCCTACCCTGCAGGATACGTAGTGGCAAATGGATCTTATATCCCATTTCTAGTCACCATGAAACAATAAAAAACATAAATTAACCCCACTCTATGTATGGGTATGACCGGTATATGGAACTCTACAACTATGTGTTTCTTGATTCCTGCTCTCACTGGATACGTAATGTTGCCGGGATTCCACATCCTGGTCTAGCCACCACTTAAAAAAAATCCCCTTTCCTACGTATAAATTAGATATATAGAAGAAATTTCTTACAGAACTATGTGGAATTTGAATCCCAACTAACTGGGATACGTAGGAGACATTGACAAGGTTCAAGCCTGACACTTCACTCGCCTCATCCTTTTTATGTCGGTTCACTTTCATCCTTATTGTATGAACTTAAACTACACATGATACAAGAACTATGTTTGGATTGATTCCCACCAACCAATGGGACATGTAGTGATGCATGGGACTTCCTGGGTCCATTAGTCATGAAACAAGTGCTCCCCTCAGCATATAATCCAGACTTTCATTGGAAAATTCACGAGTCCTTACCGCATGATGTTAAACCGCATGGCCAAAGAAGTCCTTACCACCTGACATTAAATAGTAATTTTACTAAAGAACAATATATTTCTTGTTTATTAGTATAACAAGATACGTTTTGACACTCCATCTAGAAATTACGGGTGCAACCGGGAAGAATAAAATAAAGGGGTAGAGAACCCAACTTCTCAAATGTGAAACTAAAATAGATATAGTGGATTTCAGATCAAAATTACTATATCCTAAAAGTGTTAGGAAACCATGATTCCCCTTGTATATGAATATTATCTATGTAAAGGATCTCTTACTTAAAAAATAATCATGGTTAGGATAGCTTTTACGTTCCCATACATACATTTTCATCTGCCAAACTCCATGCCTCAAGAAATCTCAGCTCAACAAAATCACCCACGACTATCAAAAATTGATATATTGTGTCTTGCAAGAACCATTGTATGATTATTCAAATTATTCCCTGGTGGATCTGCATATGTTTCCCACAAAGATAGAATTCCAACCAAAGGAACATTCTTCCTAAAGAGTGGTTTTTCTTACTTTCATACACTCATTGGCTCTTAAGACTTGCACCATCCCTCCTGACTTGAGGGATCCCTAAATCACAGTTTACACATTATTCCCCAACACTTTTTAGGTTAATACCAAGACTTTAACGGCTTGATTATATCATATTTATGCATGATAACTTTGACGTTTCATCCCTAAAACATGATAGTTAATCTACAATGTCAACGTCCCTTCTATATGATGCTAAATTGTACGAAAGACATCCTGATCACATTAAAATAAATTTCACGACAAATTCTTCCATGCTACATGACGATAAACTACAGATCATTTTCATCCTCACTATATGATGTTAAAATTCATTTCCCAACAACACCCTTTCCTTTAATCAAGTCATCCCAAGGTGGTTGAGTGAAACCCTTACCACCCCTTGTTTCTCACACCAAACATATCTCATGTGGTCTTAGAAATTTTTGTAGGGAACTCCACATAGGGTCAAGGAGAATAAATCTATAATGATTGACCTTACTAGCATGACTTTGATATTCATAATAGTGTTTTCATATCTATATTAGGAAACCTAAATTCTTGGACATATAGAATTAAACTGCAAGGTACCCCAAACACAACAAGAATGTCCTGAAACCTTTCAAGAAATTAGACCCAGACAGGGTATCCAATATCTAGGTTCTAGGATCTCCAATCCTGGGCCCCACCATACCAAGGGAATCAAAATGATTTTCTCAATGTATGAGTTAGATCTATGTGGGGGAGTTCCAAACTCTATGGGTAAATCATTTCTCGAATGATTCTAATGTATCTAGGCACACTTCTGCAATTTGTCAAACTCTGTGCTTTGAGTGATTAGAGATCTTAGTAATCATCCACATCCATCAAAAATGGATGACCAGTTTCATGTGGACAATTTTACATGACTATGAATATAAATTCCTCTACAACTCTGCATATGTTTCCCCAAAAAATGGCATGCCAACTAATGGAAAATTCATCCCCCATTATAGGATATTCCTATTTTCATACGCTTAATGGGTACTGAGCACCATGTCATTCATTATGACCTGAGAACCCTCGATGCCATGGATTATGATTTCTTTCCAAATCACATAATAAACATGTAAAAACACCCTGGAACGATTACCCTATGGTTGATTAGGTATTATGCATAGAAGTCCTAATCGAATGATTTTTAAACCATATGATATTCAATACCATGAATTCACCCTTAGTTCAGGTCACATGAATGGGTATTTCCCATTCTGAACCTAAAAATGAAGAAAATCTACACAGGAAGGTTCAACATATGCCGCCACCTCATTGGTGAATCTTTATCCCAATAAAAATGAACATTCGTATACACGAATCAGATCGACATACCAGTAAACCTTAAAATATTGGGGTATATCTTGATGTCTTCCCTCACAGGATACATAGTGGTGTCCTATCTCACATATCTGTTCTAGACATGAGACAAAAATACCCCATCCCTTCCAATGCAAGGGTCTGACCTATGAGAGGAAACAATTCACATGTATAAGGTAAAAAATCCTCAACATATTTCAAGTAAATATTGACCTAAAATGACACTTTTTTATGTTTTTTTAAAAGCACTTTCCACATGCCATACTCTGTTTCCAGGGAAGTCTGAATCTCTATAATCCTCCTTTGTTATTATAAATTGAAGGCTAGTGTCTTGTGGATACCTTTTCGTGACTATGAATACAAATTACTTGGCAGATCTGCAAATGATTCCCAAGAAAATGGTCTATCTACCAAAGTAAAATCTATCCTCAAGAGTGGCTATTCCTACCTCTGTATTTCCTTAAAATATTTATGTCCCACCAAAGTCCTTGGATTCAGAATCACCTCATAGTAGGGTTTCCATATCTCCCCTTCTCAATTCCTAAAGGTGAAATACGTTCTTGGAAAAAATATTATGGAGGAAATGAATCATTTACCCTCCTCTAGTCAGATTAAGATTATTCCTAAAATAGGTCCCAAATTTCCTAGTTTTACCATGTTAAACTACAACTTTCTTGAACCCTCCTTTACTTAAGACAAATTCTCATGGGAGCATTTTTGTTTCTGCAAATCCAACACAAATGAACTTATTACATTCATATTTAATTCTTTAAAAGTTTCACCCACTGTGGTCCTCAATAGAAAAATAAATCCAATGTTCGTTAAAAAATTCATGGCCATCAAAAATGGAAGGCCATTGTCCTAGGAACACCATTGATTGACTATCCACATTATTCCTCGGAAGATCTACATATTTTTCCCACAAGATTTTCCTATCAACCAAAGAAAAAATCCATCCTCAGGAGAGGATTTTTATATCTCCATACACCCCATGTCTTATATGCCCCATATCATGTCCGATATCTAGAAATCACATTTCATGGTCAAGAAAAATCTCTCATCCATGTCTGAATGTTTTTAGGACATTATTGATTTATGATTACTAAATCAGGGTCCTTTCCCATGCAATTCATGGTCCAAGATGTTTGGCCTAAAACATTAGTGTAGTTATGGTCAATTATGTTTGACCTAAAACATTTGTAATGACATTCTGTTTCAGATGACTTTAAAATTCCCACCAAAACATACATGATGCTCACCAAGGTGAAAACCCACAAAGGGCACCATGAATAAAAATAGAGTTTCATATCGCTAAAGCTATGGTACATATGGTTTAGAAAATAAATGGTGATCAACCAAACAATCAAGAGACACAAAGATTGTTAGATAAAAACCCTGCAAAGGGAATCCTAAGAAAAATAAATGTTATACCCTCTAAGCCGACACCATAGTAGACTTCGTCAAAAATGAGGGTGATAAGAAAAAAAAGAGAATGGTTTTTAGGGTTCTCCATGTGACCCTAGAAATAGTCGAACAATGATTACTAAGCCCCTAGGTTTTAGAAAAAGATAGAGCATAAATCCATTATTCATTTATCCTGGACTATTATTTAAATTTCTATGTGGTTGATATTATCATTTAAAATATGGTTGATCATAGATGATTGATATCACATTAAACGGTAAAATAGGAACACTATAAGGAAAAAATGTTTCTATTTTCATAAAATAAGTAAGAATGGGGGGACCATACACAATCAAGAGACTCTCCCCCAATGTAAAAAATTGTGATTATGGGTATCCAAATGGATTATAATGATGCTGACTCACTCTTTCCAGTCGGTTGATAACTGCCCAATAATGGCTTTCAGGGGCTTGTTCCAACGCATCCCTCTATTCATCTTAATCTTCACTCATTTGGAGTACTTGATTAATAACATTCTGGAGGTCTCACCATTTTTGTTGGATGATCTCATATTTTTTGCTTGATGATGCCAGTTGCGCTTTCAGTCTAGCCATGCAATCTTCACACTCACGTAGTTCCTCTATTTTGGAAATCACATGGTCATGAGAACTATATTCATGAACATCTATATCATGTAACACATCAGAAATGTCTCAGAAAGTTTGAGCTTGGTTGTGAGAGTTATTTAATCGAGCAAGTAACTTTTACAAGAAGCGATATCCTCTCGAGATATGACTATTTTCTGCACAAAGAGATCCTGGCATCGGTAATCAAAACCACTCGAACCCAGATTGAAAAATAGTATTCAGAAGTTATTCACCTTGTTGTAAATTTTCTTTGAGGGATTTTCTGTGGAAAGAGTGTGTGTTTGATTCCATTCCCAATTTCACACAACTCGATGCCTCATAATGCCATCTGAATCTTGGTCCTCCTCCACTATGATAGGTAAGTGGTGAGGAAGAAGCATTCCAACTGTCAGAAGTTCCCTAAGTCGGGTCACTAAAGTAGGGGGAATTTCCCTACCAATAGATGGTTCATCCACTGAAAAAAAATGAGGGGTGTTGGCAACAACTTCCGGAATTTCCGATGATGACCCACTCATGCCATCTTCTATATGACCACATAGCACATCATTCATAGATACGGGATCTGAATAAATCTATACATAAATGAGTTTTTCATTTGAAGACCCATCCAAACACATGTGATGGTGGGTATAACACCTTATTAATACAATAAGGGGAACAAATGGATTAAATGGAATGGATGGGATACGATTTAAAATAGCCAAAGGTCTCTGGACTCACCGAACTGGCCTTACCAATATCCCATAAGGATAGCATGATTCCCTCATCTTAGAATACTCTAGTGATAGGTAAGTTGAGGCTACTGTGGGGGGGAATAAGGACTTCCTCATTAGCATCCTCCAACATCATGGCCAACTATAATTGGTGATAAACAAAGAAATGATATTCCCACTTCACCAGGGTGGAAGAGAGAGATATGATCTACAAAAGTCATCCATACTGCCTATCGAACCCATAGGTAACCTAAGGTTCAAAAATATCAACCCTTTCTATTCGTTAGACCAAGACTCCATCTCTGTGTGAGATAATATAAGAATTATCTTTAGAGGGGACTCTACCAATATCTGCTACAGGCCCATGGGACACTGTGTATGGTGAAAAAGATAATTGGGATACATCACTTAGTAGTTAAATCAGGCCTTCCACACTCAAGGATTTCTCATGGATGGAAGAAATGTTTAGAAAGATTAGGTATAATTCAGAAAGAGGAACTATGGAAGTATTTTGTTACACCTAGAAGGAGAAATGATCTTTCATCCATCCATATAAAAATTGATATGGCCAGCTAAGACAATACTGGGGTTTCCCTTATTTCAGATGCCTTAAAAATTTCTAGATTCGAGTAAGAGTAGGAATGACTAGGTTAATGGGTTGTCCCTCTGCCAATGTGGCTACCATCATCAAAGTGCAGGCCCTAACACATGTATAAACATAACGAGAGGGGACAATCCATCCCCATAGGAACGTGGAAAAGAAACCTACCCACTTGAGCTTAGGCGACACATCATGGCAGATTTCATAACCCCAAGTGATATATTGACCTGCCTCAAGGGTAATACATTAAGAACCAGGAATGATCCATGACCATTGGGTCTAATGGTTTCAAATATGGAGAACTCTCATCCTTGGACAATTCACCTACAATAATATCCCTATCCATTTCTCAAATAAGATAATTGAACATGCGTGAAAGGGATGACCAAGATTCCTCTCATCCATAAACAATAATTAATTTTCCAAGGGTGATACTTGCTCAACATTCCTCCAAGTGTTGTCCCCTAGTAAAAATTCATCTTACCCATAACCATGGATAGGAAGTCCCCCTATCTGGTAGACGTTCCATAGACTTATCCCCACTTCACCACTATATATGTAAAATGTGTTTTTTCCCGTACTCGAATGGATAAGCATCTCGGAAAGTATCTCACCTGATAAGAAGATGGAAAATTAGGAGACCCACAATGCTTGATATAGATTTATATCTTGTAGTGGAATAGAGGCTTCCAAGTAGTTTGGGTGAACCCAGAATTCCCAATACCACTCCTCATAAAATCACTCTTCCGATCGGTGGTCTGATTTGGATTTTCATCTTCTATTAGGGTAACCTCGTGAAAAGTTAATGATAAATGGATAATCTTTGACAATGGAATCCAAGTACATACTATCATGTAATTGGATACTCTGAGTCTACATAGAGCCTCTTAGAAAAAACTCACCCTCATGACTCAAAGTAATATTGATTTTGGCAGTAGATATGTTTGTCTTATTATGCCCATGGGATGTTTTGGAATGTGTGATAAGATTTCCATGACCAGTACCTGGAAAATGACCATCATCTTAGAGTCCAAAATTATAAATTGGAATCTCATTGGATAGTGAATAGTCTATTAGCAATAGAGAAAGAATATCTTGGAGAATACCCCTTTTAAGAGAAACGACAACACAAAGTTTCTATTCTACATTCTCGACCATAGCTTCCCACCTCCTGATCAATTCTATAAAGATAATGGGTAGATCCATTTAATCCTCCAAAAAAAGAACACATAATGGGGTAGTCCATTTAAAATGATTGGGAAAAGATTCCAAAAATTAGAAAAGAACAACTATGTCTTCCTAATGCAAGGCTCCAGGTACTAAATCCCTAGAGTGGTTCATGGAATGCATTCCCCATGAACTGAAGATATGTGGAATGAAGTGCAATATGCTATCCCATGATGCATTGTCCAGTTATTAGTTAATGGAATGGGGAACCCATGTACCAATAACCTTTGTGAGGATGTTCAGATTTCATAGTTTGAACGTTTAAATTCCAATTTGAGCATTTAAAAATTTCAGTTCGCCAAATTAAAGTAACGTCCATAGGACATGAGAGTTGTGTAGTGTCTTACTACATGGAAATTTGAACCTACATTATAAAATAACATAGTTATATTTGTATATTCATAGTTCAGTTTATGACTGAGGTAATTGTAATGAGTATACAGTTCATGGAATGCAAGGCATGGTTTGTGTATGGTGAATTTCTTAAAGGAGATGATACATGGAAGTAATAAAACTGATATAACTTTTCGAAGAACTTTTCACTGAGAAACCAGGTAAAAGAGAAATAACATGGTCCATATATATATAAGTGTTCCCCCCAATGGGTTCACCTTTCTACCCTATAATAGATCAGTTCAGGACTGTTTTCTACATCAGAAGAGCCTCATCTACATTCCAACAAGATCCCATTCCGATGAGGAGCATGTTTAGGGTCCCAAAAAATATGAAAAGGGAAAGAAGATCCTCCCAAAAATTGGATAAAGGAAAGATATTCTTGTTGGGATGAAAATTTGAGGAGAGTATTGAAGAAATAAAATTTTTAAAAGGACCCAAGTTTTTCAACATACTGATTACTAGGAAAGGTCATCATAAGGAACCGACTGTGAACCAAGAAGTAAATTGAAGGCCTATGAAACACGAGGAAGTATTTGGAACGCCTATGAAACACTAGCCCGAAAACCATTGTTCATCGATCCATGTAGTTCATTGAATGAATGTGGAAAGATTCTGATCAACCATGAACCACTTCGTTGGAATAATGGAAGTGGAGAAATTCCACAGGCAAACCACTTCCCTGCAAACCACATCACTGAAAAAAACACAACAGATAATTATGTCCCTATAAACCATATCTATAGACTGAGTAGTTCACAGATGAGGAAAGGCTAGAAACGTCCCATGAACCATGATATTTATAGGAGTTATATGGTAATTTCTGCCACCACACACCATAACATTGAGATCCTCAGTTGACCGAGTCAACCATGGGTCGGATGATCCCTCTATGGGATTCTGCAAAAGGTGTCATATGAACCATATATACAGCCTTTCAGAACTCTAAAAATTTACTCCCAAGGAGACAAATAAATGGGTCTTCTTTTTAGGGTAAAACCTAGAAATCACAGGAATAAGAATTTAAAGGGAAAAAACAAACGAAGTAATGAACCATGAATGGTTTCCAACATTTATAAACATGTTAAAAACCATAAAAAGAAGAAAGTATAATAATATGGGGAAATTGTGAACCTAAATGGTGAACCATGAACCATAATCCCTTCATGAATGAACCTCCCAAAAACTACAGGACAAATTCCCCTTCTTCAAACTGGTGTACCGCATGACATATCTCTATGCAAAAGAAACCATGTATTGCATAGCATTCCTTTTCACAAAGGGAATCCAATTATATGTACCATTATGGTATGTGGACGAAACCTAAGGTCACATATCCCCTGATATGTGGATGACATCTGAGACCGCATACCACCATGGTACGCGGATGTCGTCTATGACCGTGTACCACTATGGTACATGTACGACCCTTCCACTTCATGAACAAGTGATATGTGGAGTATGGTTTCTTTGGGATTTCCACCTTACGGTTCCAATTATGCCCTTCCATTTCCATATTGCCCTCTAAATTGCCTTAACAAATTAGTCCATTTGTGTTAGGCCAAAGCCTCCTACTAAACCACTGAACTTAGATGAACAGAGCATTGGGTGCATCAGTGTGACCTTCTGAGTCTACATACCCATTATAAGAGGAGTCACGAAGGTAATCTCTACATCGGTATGGACCCCAAGAATGTGCTTATCTCCACATTCCCTTGGTAACTCGGTGTCCTACCATGGGATACTAATGTAGACCTTCCTGTTCGAATGATCAAGGATGATCACTGTCTTTTCCTTTTAATGATGCATAGTGATTACTTAAAAGAATTACGCATGCTTTTCCTTTTGACAAGGAGAAACATTCCTCCCCTTTCCGATAACCCATTTCAGGGCTTCCCTCATGGAGTAAGGCCCTGTACTTTCAGGGTGAACCTAATGAACTTCACTTTCATTTCATATTGAAGGGTTCATTGCTATGTTCCGGCATCTACCATCTCCCTCCTATTTTTCCCTCAGTGGATAAGGGAAGGTGAGACCTTTTTTTTAATATTTCACATCCTCTTTTTCCCACACTGAACATGACTCGCTTGGGATTAATGGTTTGTAATGATATGAAATTCTCACAACCATGAAAATGAAGTATGAGAACTTTGATTCCCAATAGAACTGGGATATTTTGGAAGCCTTTATCTAGGCCTGAGATCTATATCAAATCATCTATTAAATGATAGATCATGCCTTATTGAAGAGGGTATCTTCCACTTGTAAGCCCCAACCCAAGCCGAAGTACGATGGATTTGATTCCAAACAAACAAGGATATGTAGGAAGCCTCTATGAGGTCCAAACCAAACACCCAAATTTCCCTAGTGTTCATTGGGCCATATCCCTAGTAGGACTATATTTATATGGGATACCATGCCTCTCTTGAGCATCCTAGACCACATCAGTGTAAGTACCAATACGAAATCTTGACTAGGTATCCTCCTCCTATATGTATTTACCACATGAAGTTAAATTGAATGGATAGTTCCTCGTATTATGACCATAAAAGGTGATGTGTTCAGTTTAGCAGCACCGAACTACGTGGGTTCTAATTCCTCTAATGGGAATAAGTAGAAATCCCATCTTATGGGTTCAATCCTAAGAGAAAAATAACATATGTCCCCTCCTGGATGACATTAAACTCTATATCACCTTATCGTAATGCTTAAACTGATGTTGTCATAGTAATTCCCTACCATGTTCATATATGGTTAATCATGCAACCAAGGGGTAACCCGCATACACAATCTTGGGAAAAATCGAGGATTCAAAACATATGAACATTGCATAAATCTATAAAATAGTCCCGGAGTAGGAACTATTTTCCCCAAAAAGGGTGTGATGAGCCGAACTCCCATCCTCTCGGCCAATGGATTCCTAAAGTTTCGTTGGCCAAATCGCATCCTAAAATTGTCTTCCTTTGGAAAGTAGGCCCTTTGAATCATGGATATCGGGGCTTCTGGGTGTTTATGGATCCATGAATAAACTTGTTGGAGACCATCTGAGAATTTCATACCCTATATGAAGCCCTTAATGGTAATAGACAATTGGTTATAGTCAATCTGTCCATTTTGGTCTCCCCATAGTGGAACAACGTGAATCGTATCGAAACTAACTTCATCATGTATTCTCTTGAAATATGGTAAAATCCTAAATTATAATACTAAATCACATAAATAATACATGATTTCTCATTCAATTAAAAAACCAAATCTTATTTAATTTATTCCGTAGTTCAAATATTGTTTTAAACTTAATCAATGATAACACAAAGTAATTTTTTAATAAATCATATATCATTTACAAGGTCATAAATACTATCAAGTTTAATTTATCCATATTAATCATATCTTTGTTTAATTTAATCCCTATTTTCTCAAAAAAATTAACATATTAAGGGTTATCTTCCCTTAATAATTTTTCCCCAAAAACAATATTTAACTATTACATTAAATCACTTTTCTAGTTCGTCAGTAACATTTGTCATATTCTTATAAATCATTGATGAAAAACATATATAGATAAATCCTTATATATTTCATAATTTTAATTTTATAATACATAAAGAAATCAATTATTCCACCCCATACATAAGCCATTAACCAGGCTTCCTCGTCTTACCTCTTATACCTATTTCCTTTCACATGTCACTGGTAGTCTTTTCATCATAAATAATGGAGCCATTACTCAAAAAAGATTAATGATTCCCTCAATAAAATTCCCCCCAGGTCATTGATTTTCATAATTCACATAAATTACATGTTTATTGAACTAAAAATACAGTTATATTTTAGGGAAATGACTATTAGTAACCATTTATTTGACTGAATTTTAATTTTCCAGTTATAGTTACATTCCTTGTGTCCCTCTTTTCCATAGTTAAGACATCTTGTAATTCCTTTGATACATTTAATTGGGTTATTATTTAAACATTATAGGCATATAGTATAATGAATCATCATTCCTCCATGGATACCATCACCCAAACTCTCATATAACTCTTTATTTCTCTTATTTGGTGAGACTAAGAGTAGGTTATGTACATATTGTTAGTCATGTCTAAGGGAAACTGATTAGGAATAATCAAAACATCATTTACTCTATCCATCAATTCATCATGATTCTCATAAAAAACATAATCAACATTCAATAGTAATAATTTTATTTTTGGTTCCCTATATTGACTAACATATGAAATCATAGTGTGATAAATGTTAATCATAATAGAATATCACATACTTAGAAAACAATTATTTTGGAGGTCTAAATTAAAGAACCTTCTATTTAATCTAGGAAATGTTACACTTATCCTAGATCCTTCATAGTCATAAACTATTTAAATCATTCATGATGGTTCATAAAGAGTTTGTGAATTTATGAATTATATTCCCTGAGAGTGTAAAACCATGTGTGGAACACGGCCTGTTGTTGTGCCCTAGTTTCTAGTCAATTCTAGCTCAATGTTGTTCTTTCAGAGTTGTTACCCCTATGTACATATATTTCATATCCACATCCACTTCTAGTATAAATATAGGGATGTAATTTCTTGAAAACCAATCCCTATATCCTTTACCAAATTTCAATGAAATTTCCCTATAATTTAACTCATCCATAGAAATATCCTTAGAGACATAACTAGATACATCAATAGAAATATCCTTATGGTTATCAATGAATATTTCTCATGCTACATTCGAATGGTTAAATATATATTTCTTATGGTACAAACTATAATGACTCGGGATTATTATACATGAATATTACATTTTTTAGGTGAATATTGATTAAAATAAACAAACATGTTCCAAATTAACATAATAATTTAGTCAATTTTGAAAAATTGGACACAACCATATTAATTCTTGGAATATCTTCAACTTATCCCATAATTACCTATCCTTTTAGTACACCTACATAAAACCCATGGTTCATAATACAAGAAATAAAACATAATAAAGTGTGAGATCAGACACTTGATAAGGGTATGAAAGAGAGAAACATAAACATGGAATGATTATAATGGATTGAGAACATGATCATATAATTTTAAAACCATACCCTACATATAAAATATCATAATCTTAATCCATAGAATTAATAATAGAAGTTCATAATACATTAGTCATAATGGAATGAAGGAAAATGATCCATTAAATCATAAAATAGGAATGAAAAATAGAATTACAGAATACACATATGAATAGAAAATCTTATGTCAATGACACCTGCCAAAACATTCATAACATATTTGGTTTGGGTTAACTACCAGTGTACCTTCTTCGGTCTTGGGATAACCACACGTGTACCCTACTTCTATATAGCTACACCTACTTGGTGGAACACACCACCATACCTAGTAGAATTAAATTCCTCATTGTGGAATGGGTTTACTTCTCTAAACCATTATGTTAAACAAGGTTCAATCCCAGGACCATCAAAACAGAAAAAGTCTCTTGCTAAACTGAGTTAATTCCCCATTCCAAACATGTCTATCAAATGATATTTAAATATATACATAATTCATTTAATTTAGATATATTTACCACCCATATCACAATGTAAAACATATTTATGTGTTCCACAAGAACATAAAAAATTCAATATATAATAAACCATGATATGAAATGTGTTTCATAATCATTTCATCAAATGTAACATGTAGAAAAGAAATAGGTTTAATAATCATTTCATTATTTCATTGTAGAATAACCCATGAATAAAGAAATGTGTCATGAAAGTTCTATAATGTTCTAAATTGGTAAAATAAGTGGGTTTCATAACCATATTTTCAGGATAAAACATTCAAAGAACGATTAAGAATTCTATCCTTAGGGAATATCCCCGGTAAGGCATAGGTAACATCAATATATGTCATATTAGATAGAAATTTTTTTTATTAATGATTAACTTCATTTCATGGGGAATATAAATTATAATGGAAAATAATTTATAAAACATAAATCCTTATTTAAAGAACATTTATTTTAAAATAACCTCTTAATATAATAAATGAAGATTTAAAATCATGATAAAAATTTATTGAAGAAAATATCATCGCCACATTAAGAAAACACATTTCTTTACATAAAATATTTTAGAGATACTTTTACTTGAAAAAAAACTTGATAAATTATAAGGTATTTTTAAATTAAAATAATGGTCACAATGATGGGAATTTTCATTCAGTTACTAAATATTAAAAAATTCCATTCTTATTTTTGGTAATATACAAATGTGAAATGTTTAGAAAATGAAACGAATATTCATTTTAATTTTTTTTAAAAAAAGTAAATCATTAGTACGAATTTATTTTAAAAATAATATATAATAATAAAAAAATTAAACATTCTTAGAAATCATTGTTTTAGAAGGAGAAGGGTTTTCGACATAAAAGAATGATTTTCATAAAAATTTAATTTTTCATCTTATACTAAATAATTACTTTAAAATTCATGGGAAACATTAATTCTATTAAAATAAAAAAATGGGAAATAAAATAAATGAGATAATTTAGATATATATTATTAAATTTATTCATTAGAATCATAATCATAAATAATGCCAACAGGTGATGAGACTGTGACATAAAACTCTTACTTCATTGGTAGTGTTCTATCGTAATCCGTATAATGGATTTACATAAAATATGATGAGGATAAATAAATTCATAATATTTCATGTTAAAGGGGAGGTAATAAATATTTAGAAATAACTTATGAGCATAACATAATGTATGAACCAAAGAACGAAAATTGAAAAAAAAATATCCCTTATTACTTGGGTAACATTTGAATCCTATGCCCAGTGAAATAATAACACCATTATAATTATTCTTAAATGAGTTAGATTCATGTTATATCATATCATATAGAATTATATACACCACAAAAAAGATATTAATGGGGAGTATGGTATATGGCTCTGGGAAATAAAAATGAATGAAGAAATCCCCTTACAAAAAGTATTGACTCCCTTCACACTCAATTGAACATCTTTTATAACATATATATGTATATTATAAATTTATTAAATATACATAATCATATATATAATAAAATATATGATTTAATAAAAACATTTTATTACTTGTATTAATAATTCTATGCTAAATTTATGTTTCATGTAATTGATTCATTTCTTTGTATTTGTTATGATTTTTTATTTTTGGTCCTCCTAATTTTATAATTTCTCCATTAATTAAATAATAATAATTATACAATAATTATAATCTTTATAAATAAAATATAATTTTAATACCAATCATGAATTATGGTTTTGATAAATGATTCTTGTTTTTGTCATGGATACATTAGGTCATAATTTTTCTAGGGCATTGTTTCCATTTTTCAATGATAATTATAGAAAAGAAGGTATCTAATATATTATTATATAGAATGATCATAATATCATAAAAAACTTATTATTTAATTAAATATATTTATTCTTTTTAAGACAATAATTCCCTGATTTCTTTTCTATTTCATTTATTTTGAAAATCACAAACACTTTTTCCTAAATGATTATTTTCTTTCTCTAACAAAATTTACAAGCATAAAATTTATAATTATTTTACATGTTTTTTCTAAATGTTTCATAGTCTAGATTAATCATATGACCTTATGAAGGAATTCCTTTAAGTACAATTAAATACAAACCTTTTAACCTTATAGTTCATTAGATATCGAGACTCACAACTTTTGGACGTTGATTCCATCTAATTTTAGACACTGTTTCATCCTGAATTTTGACAGCATGTTTTTTATAAATAAGATTCCACGTTCCCAAATTTTATGATTATGAATTATCAAAAAATAAAAATCTATTTCTATATAAATTCAAACTCAATTTCTATTCAAAATCAGAATCTGATTTATTTTGAAATCTTGCTCCGATTTATTCTGAAATCGGACTCCAATTTCTTCTGAAATAAAACTCTTATTTCTTCTGAAATCAGACTCAAATTTCTTCTTAAATCAGAATATGATTTCTATTGAAATCCGAATATTATTTCTCTTGAAATCAGACTCTGATTTCTCATGAAATTTGACTCCGGTTTCTCCTGAAATCGGACAATGATTTCTCCTAAAATTAGACTCTGATTTATTTTGAAATCAAATTCCCAATTCATCAAAAAATTTATTCTGAAGTAATCAAAATGAAAACTCCGATTATCTATTATTTAAGAATATTATTGTTCATATTTTTAGACTCTGAATTTCAATTTCATAAGAATATGATTAAATTAATTTTTTAGAGTTACCTCATTTCCATAAAGTGACATTTAATTTAATCAGATCCTAAAAATGTTAATGTTTCTCAATCTTGTTAATGTTTCTTAAAAATAAAATGTTTTTTTATTAATTATTGTTTTTTCTTTAACATGATAATTTTTCCCATTATTTATTACATGAAATGATGTCATACAATATAATTTTTAACTAAATGTTGGATGAGTGACATGTGTACAACCCCTTCAAGATTTAAGGAATAATATGACCATTGGAGGACGGATCTGACCACGGTAACCTTTTCCTATAAATAACCCAGCCATTTAAAGAGTTCAAAAAACCTTGAGAAGTACTATATTTTACAAAGATAATTTGTTCTAAAAAATATCTACTCAAATATTTATTTTGTTAATGTTATGAAAAATACTTTTTCAACCGTGAAAAAAATGTTCAACCTACATAGTGTGATTCCAATTATTTCTGATCAATCGAGGGATTTTAGGGATAAGAAGACAATGGTGTCTATTAACTTAATGTTTGAGGGCTTATGAGGATAGAAATACATAGGTGTCGATCACCATATAAATCGAGGGATTTTGGAAATTGCAAGACAGATTCTGATACTATTTTAAAGGTCATAACCTAGTATGGGTATGATATACTTTCCTGAAAGTATAAATCAAGGGACCTTTATCAAAGGTAGTTATATACCCTTATCTTTGGTTTAAGGATTTCTAATACTTGTTTACTTGTCTCTGTTACAGTTTTTAATTATACTGAATATTGTTAAAGAAAGAAATTATAATATTCTTATAAATTCTTATAATTGTATACTCTGATATAAATAAGATTCTACATGATATATGGTAGAATAATTCCTGAAGTAAACTTGTTTTAAGTTTCTTTATTGGATCCACATTTTCATATCCTAATAAAATTTATTTCTTAGTTATGAACTGAAGAGGGTTTTTTAATCCATCTTGTTTAGCCTTATTAAACATAAATTATCTTAAGGATAAAAACAAATGTTAATAAACCTACAATTCACCCCCACTCTTGTAATAGAAAATCTACATATACATTTTGATATTTCAATTAGTTTCAGAGCATGTATCTGAAATACATATAATTACATATAATTTTTATTTCTAAAAGTTTCTTGAATAATTTTACTTGTTGAAGTTTTCTTATGATTTTCTTTATAAAATCTCTGTATATAAACTTTTACTAACATTCCTTTTTGAGGAAAATTTTTTTCCTTATAGAATTTAAGGAATGAAAGTTTGTTATATAGACAACCTAAATTCTAAAAGACCACCAATTTTTGATCGTAATGATTATAAGTGATGGAGATATAGGATGATGACTTTTGTTATAAACACTGGTGTGGATAATTTTTCCATTCTCACTAGTGAATACAAGATTCCTAAAAAATAAATCAGAACATTCACAAATCAGGAAAAACAAAAATATAAAATAAACAAAAAAGGTATGCAATACTCTTTTATGTCACATGGCCATGAATATCTACCTCCAAATATCTTCTTATGGATATAACACTTGTGTCTAGAAGAAACTTTAAGTTACACAATTTGGAACTTCAAAAGTGATAGAAACAAGAAGATCTATGTTAATAGGTGAATATCATGGATTTTTATTTCTTTAGGGGGAACCATCATGCAAAGTACAAAAAATATTTATGAATATTTTCAACAGCCTTCAGTCTATGGGTGAAAAATTACTTGATGTTGAAATACTTGTGGAAAATATAATTGATATCATTCTTAATGAGTGGGAATCTAAAAGGACATATATTGATGAAAATAGGAATGTTTCTAACACCACTCTTCATGAGTTATTTGGAACACTTAATCAGCATGAAATATGAATTAAGAGAGATGTAGACATTTAAAAGAATAATAATGGTAATGGAATCATTGATTTCACTAATATATCTAAATCCAAGACTCAAAAAAGAGTTACTAGATCTAAGGCTAAGATTTCATTTGTTGTATCAGAATCAAGTGATAGTGATCATTCTGAGAATAAAATAGCCAATCTTTATTGAAGGATGGACATGATATTGGGAATGAAATATTTTCAGTATAGATATAAGAAGAAAGACATAAAGTACAAAAATGATTCAGAAGTAAAATATTATGAGTGAAAAACGGTTGGAAATATAAGACCTGATTGTCCTATTCTCAAGGGAAAGGGTAGAAAGGATACAAATTTTGAAAGGAACTGAAATATTTACTACAAATCCAAGGCTAATAATGTCTGTAAGGCTAATGAAGCTTGGAGTTCTAGTGGGGGTGACTCTTTAGATGAATCATTAGATATTGAATCTTCTAGTTTTAAGACTATTGGTTTTATTTCCAGACTAACTATTGAAACTCATTGTCTTGTGGATAAGGTACACAATGATGAATCTTTTATAAAATATTTCTTTAAATTATATTTTTCCTAATGAAGAATATTATGAATCTTCAGATGAATAATCTTCCTCATAAGAATATAATACCTTACCTTCATTTGAATAAGTATCTAGGTTTGCAATGTTTCTTGGGAATTAAAATAGTAAGTTAGAAAAGAAACATGAAAATGAAAATTCTAGAATTTATATTTTTAACAAAAAAATTGTCATAGCATTCAAAATATCTTGATCCAAAAACTCTTGATTTTGATAATATTCCCAAAAACTTAACAAATTTAATTCTGGGAAGGATAAATGTTATAAAGATCGTGAAAATGTAATTTATAAGAAAAATGTTTTAGACAATAACTTAAACTCTAACACAAATGAAAATGAGGATAAGAATTTAGTCATCAAACAAAAATCTTAAAATTTTTACTTAAAGAAACATTTATCAAAATTCACTTCATGAAGGAAATAATTTTATAAAATGTATTCACAAATTTGTCTTCTTAAGAATGGTTCTAGATTTCGTTATTCTCATTCAAAACTAGTTTTTAGTATCAACTATTTTGTTCCCAAAAGTGATCCGTTTTCTATTTAAGTGTCAATTTGGTGTAAATTGAGAGAAAAGTTTTCTTTTAAGAAAACCCAATCCTTAGGTTTTATTAAATCTTACTTTTCTATGACAATGTGGATACCTAAGATTTTAATAATAATTCTAGATCCAAGAATATTTGGACTCTAAAAGTCTAACTATTTTATTCTCTAAAAAAAGGAACTTCCAACAATAATACATTCTACCTAGATAGGTGATGTTCCCAACACAGTATTAGTAACAAAAAATTATTTGCAAAAATTAGTAAAAAGAAAGGAGGAAAAGTAATATTAATAAATAATTAACTAGGAGAAATTGTTAGTATAGGTAACATTTTTCTTCTTGGAAAATCATTAATTTCAAATTTTTTATTTTCTAATGGTCTTAATAACAACCTTATAATCATAATCCAAATATGTGATAAAGGTCACATTGTGAATTTTAGGAATGATAGATCTCTAGTACACAATTCTATGGAAGAGTTTATTCTCTATGCCCATAGGCATGAAAATGTTTATACACTTAACTTATAAGACCTAAAAAGCCAAGAACTACCATCCCTTAGTGCAATGGAAGATCAATATTTGTTTTGAAATAGTATAGTAGGACACCGTAACCTTGGGAAACTATGAAAACTATCAAAGAAAAGACTTTATAAGGATCTACTAGAGCATAGATTTTATTCTTAAAAGGTTTTTAATCCTTATTAATATGTAAATCAACATAAGTCAATATTTAAATCAATTATTGAAGTCTCAACTTCTAATGAATTACATCTAGTTCATATGGATCTTTTCGGTCCAACACAAACATGATGTATTTGAAGAAAATACTAAATAATTGTTTTAGTTTAAGATTACACTAAATTTAGTTGGATCTATTTTCTAGTAAAGAAGTATAAAGACTTTTATTATTTTAAATATTTTTCATCCAAAGTTAAAAATGAGAAAAAACATTCATTGATAACTATTTATAGTGATCATGAAGGATATTTTGAAAATTCAGATTCTGAAACATTTCGTAGTAAGAAAGGCATTACTAATAACTTCTCATATTTAATAACACCTCAAAAAATGGTTTTTTTGAAAGAAGAAATTTTGTTCTTCAAGAAATAACTAAAACTATACTGGGTGAATATTCTATTATTAATCATTTTTGGGCTGAAGCTATAAGTACTTCTTATTATACTATAAATAGAGTTTTAATCATACCCTTTCTTAATAAAACACCTTATGAATTATAGATTGGCCAAAAAAACTATTGTTTCTTACTCCAAAGTATTCAGATTAAAATTATTCATCTTGAATACTAATGTTAACTTACATAAATTATCAAACAAATTCAATGAAGAAATTGTCTTAGGGTACGCCACTACTCCTAAGGCATATAGAGTTTTTAACAGAAATTATTGTATTGTTGAAGCAATAGTAAATGTTAAATTTATTTATACTAATCCTTTTGTGTTTAAAATACCTCAACATAAACCATTGGATGTGTTTTCAAAAACTTATTATCAAAATTTGATGAAAGATTCTTCTTATATGGAAAATACTCAATAAATGTTTTTTGATGTTTTACCTCAGAAGAGTTTTTACCTTATGTTGATGAACAGGTTTTACCAAATCTAAATCAGTTATTTCTTAAGAATCATCTCAGTGATAATATCATTGGTTATGTAAATAAACCTGTAAGTAATAGAAGTTCTTTATGAAATTATGTAGATAATAATGAATTTATTTCCAAATTAGAACCTAAAATCATTAATGAATATTTATGTGATGATGATTGGATTAAATCTATACAAGATGAATTAAATTAATTCAAATGGAAAATATTATAGACCTTGGTTGAAAGACCTAAAGAAACTTCTATAGTTAGAGTAAAGTGGGTCCTCAGAAATAATAGTGATGAAAATTGACAAAATTTTTAGAAATAAAGAATGATTAGTTTCTAAATTATATAATCAACAAGAATGAATAGACTCTAAAGAAACCTACACTCCAATATTTGGACTCAAATTCATTTATATTTTACTACACTTTGTAGAATTCTTCAAGTTTAAACTTTTTTAAATGGATGTGAAGTGTTCTTTCCTTAAAAAATATATTCAAGGGGAAGTTTATATTGAAAAACCACTTAGTTTTGAAGACACAAAACATTCTAAACATCTTTACAAACGTACTAATGCTTTATATGGACATAAAGAATCCCGTAGATCCTAGTTTGATAGACTTAAAATATTTTTGTTAAGAAAAAAATTATTTTAAGGTAATTTTTGATCCAACCCTTTTTATAAATAAAGATATGAAAAATGTTTTAATTTTTCAAAATAATTTTAAAGTAATTATATTCGGGTCAATTCATAAATATTTAATAGATTCATTTGTGAATATCATGAAATATGAGTTTCACATGAGTATGATGGGTGAGTTAACATTTCTCCATGGTTTTAAAATTTCTGAAAAACCAGATGGATCTTATATATATCAATATAATTATATTGAAGATCTTCTTAAAAAGTATGGATATCACAATACTAAAACTATATGTACTTAAATAGGTACCTCAAACTCTCTTTATCTTGTTGAAGCTAGGAAACCAATAGATCAAATGTATTTTAGATGTATGATAAGAAGTTTGTTATATTTAATATCTAGTCATACAGAATTAATGTTTTAAGTATGTTTATATGCATGATATCAATAAAATCCAAAAGATTCTAATTTAAAAGCATTGAAAATATTTTTTCTCTATTTAAAGCGAACAATGGATTTAAGACTTTTCAATTCTTCTCGAAATGCTTTTGTTTAAAAAAAATTTGATTCTGATTTTGGAGGATGTAGAATGGATAAGAAAAGTACATATGAAAATTTTCATTTATTAAGATATTAATTATTTTCTTGGTCATGAAATATACAAAACTAAGTATCACTATCCACTAATAAAGCTAAATATGTTGCAACTGGAAGTTGTTGTGCTTAAGTGTTGGGGATACAACGCACACTCACAGACTATGACATGAGTTTTACCAAAACCCATATAATGTGTGATAATACTAGTGCCATTTATCTATTACAATACCCTACAAATCATTCTAATGAAAATAGAATATACATTAAGCATCAATTTCTTAGGGATCAGAGACTTAATGGAGATATCATTTTTCAATTTATCAAAATGCAAGACCAATTTGCTGATAGTTTTACAAAATCATTACCCTATGATATATTTGAATACATTAAACAGTATTTAGGAATGATAAACTTAATATAATGTTTCATATTTACTTTTTTGGAACCATCTCATAACATCAAGGTACCCCTTTTCATAGGGGGAGTACATATGTTTACTCTATTATTTTTTTATAAAATTTTTTGAACTAAAAAATTATCTTTCCCTAATTATTTTTTTGAATCCAAAAGTTTTTTTCCCTATTAAAAATTTCAATACGTAAGTTCATAAAGAAGAACCTTATCAATATTTATAATTATTTCAATGAAATCCATAAGGTATCCTCCCTAACTTAAATATTCATAATTTATTTTTTTATATGATGGTATTTTCAATCTTATTTTGAGAAAAAAAATATCGTATTCACATTCCATAAATATTATTTTTCTTTAAAACCTCAAAAGATCGTAACCCATAAAACCTTCTCTAAAATTCATCTCAACTGTCAAATCATCTTATGCTAATCTCAACCATTATATGGAATCAATATGCTAAACTGTCTCCACGAAGCCTATTTAGAGGGACCATGTGTTCATGTCCCACATAGGTTCTCTTAGCCTTTCACATTGAAGATCGTACCTTCACTAAGTGTGTTGTTCTTTTTTTCAAGTTTCCATACATTTTGAATGTATCTTGAAGCTTCTCCTTAGACATCGATGCAGTCTCAGTCCATCAAGGAACCAAATGATGGGTTAATTGTCCAAGAAAGGTTAGTGGACCATTATTTCATTGTGAATTATAAATATTTGATTGAAAAGATGATAAAACTGAATTGATGGAAAATAATTTATGTTGCTAAGGAAAATATTTAAGACCCATTTCTTGTAGAACTTTTATTGGAATTTTATGATTCAGTTCATTTTTATGAACAAGGAGGAAAATAAATTATCAAGTTTAGAAGCTATGGTAAGTCACATTCCTTATCATTCAACAAGGCTTATAGCATCCTTGAAATATTTTATGAAGGTAAGGAACTTCCCAAATCACACTGTTTGACTAATAAGGAAGTATCTATCGAGATGGTAAAGGAAATTGAGTTCATTGGGATGAAAAATGTCAATAAACAAAAAATATCCCATCTCTCCACAAACCATAGGTTTGTAGCTTTATGGATTCAAGTTTTTATTATACCAAATAAGGGTGATAAGGAATCAATCAAGATTTGTGATATATTTCTCTTGTATTAATGGATGAACCAAAGAAATATAAATTTGGTGAAGTATATTCTTCTAACAATAAATAATGTTAAGAATGTTATTATTAAGTCTCAGATTATGATATATCTAGTGATTATATCAAATATTATAGTATTTGGTTTACAATAGTTCAATATCTTTAGCACCTCAAAGTCTAAGAATTTCAAGATTATATTTCTTGGTGGTGATACACTAAAAAGGATGAAAAAAGAGTTCATTTTTATGAATGAAGAGTTTCATGAACTTTTTGATAAGAATTATTAGCCTGATGCTAATAAAGATGAAGTTGGTGAACCTACTATGGAAAGAAGAGCTAAAGAGCTAAAAGCTCAGCTTTCCGAACCCATACTGGAATCCAAGTCTGCTACCCCTAAGTCAAAGAATAAAAATACTTATGACGATGAAGTGGTTGATAAATGGAGGGATTATAAGAATAAGAGAATCGATGGTGATCTCATCATCAGGATTGACCCTATTGAGGATAATGCCTTAATGATTGTTGAAGTTTAAAATCATGAGAATCAAGAAAAAGAGAAGAAGAAAAAAGATAATAAATAAAAATATTAGGTTCTCTGATCTTTGTTAAAAGATGTGAGAAAGCTTTGAAACAGAATTTGATATTGGAAGCCTTATTTTAGGATTCATCACATCCTAAATAGATTATTGAATAAATATAAATTTATAAACAAGAAGAATAATAGGAGGAGTAAATTGATGATGTAATCAATATGGTTGATGAATTTCATGAGGAGAGTTCCTCTAATAGATATTCAATAAGAAATTCCCAAGCATCATCCAAAAAATTAGCTTTAAAAAGTAGAAGGAAAATTATATAAAAGATAAATTTAATAAAGGCCATTCCAATGAAGAAAGAAAGGATAATGAAATTTGTTTTCAGGAAGACGAATATGAAGTTAATGATGAAGAATAAGAATTTGAGGTGGCCAATGTTATTGAAAAACATGTTTCTAAAAGAAATTTATTCTATCTTGATATACCTCAGAAAGATATATTTGGAACATCTAAGTAAAAGTATGCTGATGAAGATAAAGATACTCCTCCAATGAATGTTTCCTCAGACTCTAAATTGTCCTCCTCTAGGTGACATACTTTTGATGAACTATATTTGAAAAAGCTTGTGTATTCAATTTTTTTCTTCCCAAACATAGAATCATGGTGTCATGTGACCCAACAATATATTAATTCAAAAAAGAAATCTACAAGTACTTTTATTTAGAATCTCATAACAGTTGAAGTTGATTTCAAAATTGTATTAATTAATTACGATGCCCACAGTAAGTCCTGTAAGAAGATAAAAAACTGTTCAAAGTCTATTATTGAGGATCGTAAGTTATTTGATGATTATAGGGATTCAGTTAAAAAATAATTTAATAAATACTATGAAAGTATCAATAATATTTCTGAGTAGCTGAATTAACAGAATGTTGCCCAGATCCAAGAGGACAAGTATGTTAATGAAAAACTAAATTCCGTTGTTTTTAGTCTAAAGAGATAATGAGAATATAAAGAATAGTAGGAAGAACATGTTAATCCCCAAGAAAAGTGATCAATACACAAGGAAACAGGATTCTATTCCTCCAAAATTAGAAACATGATCAATAAGTATGAAGAAGATCATAACGAGATAAAGAAGATAAAGGCCATCCTTTAGAAGCTTTTTTCCATAGAAAAATAAAGGAGATTGATTATCTTAAAAATAATATCATTTATTGTACTAAAACTGTTCAATCTATGTTAATGAAATATCTTTGTTATACTTTGTTTTATATGGATCTTTTTCTAACATTTCAGGTACCAAATTTTTTTCCCCTCCATTACCTTTTGAAAATCACAAAAGCGGAGAAAAATTAAAAACAATATCATATTTAGGGAGTATTTATCCAAAATAATATATTTTGTAATAAAGGGAAAGCTAAATGATAAATAAAACATTATTAAGAAAATGAAATTATTTTTTAGGAAAATTTCATAAGCCAAATAATATGATCCTTAAGGTGATAAAACCTAAGGGCGGTTAGTCGTATTCACAAGGACACAAATATAAGGGAGATAAGTATTTATTTCTAGGATTTATAAAATTAATTATATTTTTTTAAATGGTTATTGGTTTCTAAAAAGGGGGATATTGTTAAGACAATAAGTGCCTTATGAATTTTACATTCTTCTTTTTGGAAAATAAAAAACACTTTTTCCTTAAAGATTATTTTCTTCAAATAATAAAATTTAAAATCATAACACTTTTCATTCTTTTACATGTTTTTCTTATAGTTCCTTATTCTAGATTAATCGTATTCTATTAGGACCAAATTCATTTAAAAATAATTAAATACAATCCTAGGAACATTATAGTTCCTTAAATACCAAGTCTCACTACTTTTTTACTGTGATAAAATCTCTTTTCAGACTCCATTTCACCCTAAATGTTGACTATGAGTTTCATAGAAACTGAATTCTGAGTTCTCATATTTTCTAACTCTGAATTCTCCAAATATAGAACTCTATTTCACCAATAATTGATACTCTGTTTCTATACAAAATCAGACTCGTATTTCTTCTGAAATCAGTCTAATATTTCTTCTAAAACCAGAATCTGATTTCTCCTGAAATTATACTATAATTTTGTCTCTAATGACACTATGATTTCTTCTGAAATCAGATTATGATTTCTTCTAAAGACAGACTCTGATTTATTCTAAAATCAAACACAAATTTCATCTAAAACCAGAAACTTATTTCTTCTAAAATGAGTCTCCGATTAATATTGAAATATGGCTCTGATTTATTATGAAATCCAACTTTAATTTCTTTTGAAATGATACTCTGATTTCTCCTAAAATCAGACTCTTATTTGTTCTAAAATAATATTTCGAATTCTTTATAAATCAGGTTCTCAAGTCCTCATAATATAGACTCTGATTGTTGATTATTTCATAATCTTATTTTTCAGATTTTTTAACTCCAAAACTCACTTTCTTAGGTATATGGTTATATAATTTTATTATTGTTGCCTCATTTCCTTAATGTAGTGTTTCATCTTATCATATCATAAACATGTTAATGTTTCATAAACTTGTTAATTTTTCATAAGATAAAATTTTTTCCCTTACATATTATTATTTTTTATACATGATAATATTTCCCATGATTTATTACATTAAACTACATCGTACAATATATTTTTTAACTAACTGTTGGATGAGTGACATGTGTAAAGGTCCCTCCGATATTTAAGGAAATATATGACTATTAGAGGAGGGATCCGTCATTGGAAATTTTTTTTATAAATACCCCACACATTTAAAGAGTTATACTCACATTGATAAAACTAAATTCTAGAGAGAGAATGTATGCTATGAGAGCTCTTCTCAAATCATCCTTGTGTGAGTGTTATGAAGAAACTGTTCAACAATGAATAACTTTTTCAGCCTGCCAAGTGCTATTCTGATTGTTTCTAATCAATCAAGGGATTCTAGGGATAAGATGACCGAGGTTACAACTACATTAAAGTTTGATGGCTTCTGGGGATAGGAAGACATATGTGTCGATCACCTTAGAGATCGAAGTCTTATGGGAATAGAAAGATAGATTCATATACTCTTATCGAGGGCTTACCCTTGAGTGGGTATGATAGAATTTCTTAAAAGTATAAATCATGGGAACTTTATACAGGGTTTTTGTATACCCTTATCTTTAGGTTAAAATATATCCCATACTTATTTACATTCCTTTGTTACATGTCTTAATTCTTATGAATTTTTTTATGGAATGAAAGTATAACGTTTTTATACTCTCTTATACTTTTGTACTCTAATATAAATAAGATTCTATATTCTTTATGGTAGAATCCTTCCCTAAGAAAACATTTTTTAAGTTTCTTTATCTAATCCATATTTACGGATCCATACCAAGTTTGTTTCTTTGTTAATTAGTAAATAGGGTTTGTGAATACATATTGTTTAACCTTGTTAAACATAGATTATCTTAAGGATAGAAATGAAATTTTTAAAACCAAAAATTAGCTTCTCCTCTTGTAATTGAGCATTTACATCTAAATTTGGATCCTAAAAAATATACCAAACATTTAGTGTGTTGTTGAAAATAGAGTCACGTCTCTTTATTAAGGAGGTAGTAGACATGTACACAAGTAACATTATCAACATTCATTGAGTTTAATGGTATCAATGAATATGTAATGACTCTGTTGGAAATATCATGTGTTAATCATATTTTAATGATCACAAATCCTATTACTGTTAATTAATCTCAATCTTAATTACACATCTTGCTGATGCTCTTCAAGTCTTATGATGTTAATTACTCTCTGTATTATTTACAAGTCTTATGCATGATCACAAATCTCACTTATATTATCATGTATTTATATTTATGATTCTAGTTTTCTTACTCTCTAGTGATTAAACTTAATCCATATTCGGCATATTACAATCTAAGTCTAAATACAGATATTTTTCTAAGTATAGAGACACCGTGATGTTTGACACAGTAAGATAGACTGTGTACAAGACACAGTCAGAGTGACCCAGACACCGTGAAGGACACACCGTGAAGGACACACCGTGAAGGACATGCCGTGAAGGACACACCATGAAAGACACACTATGAAGGACACACTGTGAGCTACTCACCGTGACTGAGACACCATGAAGAACTTACTGTGAAGGACTTACCGTGAAGCACTTACCGTGAACCACATACCGTGAAGACTATACCGTGAAGAAGACATCATTTACATAATCATTGTGACACTGTTTCTTAACTTTTTGTCAATATTATTTAAATAATTCTAATGGTCATATTTGATGTTTGAAGTGCAATTAATGTTATTTAATGATAGTTGTTGGCATGTCAGGAAACCGTATCTCGTACCTATGAAAAGGGGATCATTCCTACTGCCATAACGAGTGGAATATAAGGAAGATTGAGATGTAGTACACATATCAAGTGTATGTAGTGGTGTTCAAGTGTGAAGATACAACAAGAATAACCTACATACACCTGAGAGCACTGTACTGAACCAATAGAACAATCCTGATCAAGAAAGAGATTGCAATACTTTCAATGAACTCTCATTAGGGCAATCCAACACCACTGAAGAACACATGGTGAATCAAGAGATCATTTTCACTCCTGTAGAACTCAAGTTGAACAACGACACTATGTTTTCAACAGAAAAACCAGAGAAGGACTAAGAAGCAATTCTGTTGACTCCAACGAGTCCAGAGCTGCATTTCTAATCCCTAGAGATTACTAAAATCCTATCTGTTCTCTCTAAGTGATTTGTTAATTTACTTTAGAGTAGTGTGGTGTACTTTTTATATCTCACATGCACACTATCTCCTGTACTGAACTGGAGGATATAAAAATACCCTCTATAAGACTCTTAACTCTTGTTTACCCACGTAAACTATGGAAGAGGTCCTTGTGTGGCCTGATCCTTGTTTTGTTTCCCATGAAGAACAGTGGTAGAGGTCCATGCATGGCCTGTACAGTTGTGTAAACTATTTTTATTCCCAATCCAGGGTGTGGATCAAATTTATATAAATTTGAGAGGACTAAGTCTCAGCTTGAGACTGAACCACTTGTTACATCTGTTGTGCATCTTTAGTTTAAGTTTAAAAGTATACTACATATATCTTTTGTACTCCTCTGCTATTACTTTTCAATACAAAACTATTTTAAAGCTACTTTGATATTTAAATTAGAAAATGTTTACACTTATTATAAATCAGTAAGTTAGTTTCAAAAGTTAGTTTGATCTTGTGGTTAAACTAATTGAGACCTAATTAATATTTGATAAGATAAGTGAACATTTAAAATCTATAAAAATTCACTACAGTTTAACTTGTTTTATAAATTGGGGGATTTTAAATAGACAATATTTTAATAGAAATTTTAATTGGAACTAAATTCACCCCCCTCTTGAGTATCCACTCCGACCAACATTTGGTATCAGAGGGTGTTTTTATTTAAGGATTTTTTTAACTGTGATTTTCATTGCATCTTTAAAGATCTTAATTTTCTGTTAGTTCTAAATTTTATCTCTTTAAATTTAATTTCTACAATCTAGTTATGGACAATAGACTAGAGGGTGCTGCTACTAACAGGTCACCTTTCTTCAATGGTACAAACTATTCTCAGTGGAAGATTAAAATGAAAATTTATTTAGAAAGCATGGATTTTGATATTTGGACTGCTATAGAATCTCAATATAAAATTCCAAAAACAGAAAGATCAACTTGGGATAAACCTAAAAAGACTTCCTACAATAACAATTGTAAAGATATGAATTCCTTGTACTGTGCTTTAGGAGATGAAGAGTTTAATAGAATTTCTGCTTGTAAAACTGCTTTTGAAATTTGGGATACTTTAGGTGTTTCTCATGATGGAACAACCAATGTTAAAGAAATGAGATTGAATACATATACTATTAAATATAATAATTTTAAAATGAAAACAGATGAACCTATTTCTGATATGTATCTCAGGTTTAATGAGATAGTCAATACAATGAATTCACTCTGTAAAGTTGTTCCAGCAAAGGAACAAATTATGAGGATACATAGATGTTTACCAGACCGATGGAGAGGCACATCTGTTTCAATCAGAGAGTCATGTTACAATGCTGCTCTACCTGTCAAATAACTCATTAGTAAGCTTATGATGTATGAAAAATAAATCAAGGTGAATAAAGAGGAAGAGGATAAACCAAAAAGGAAATCAGTGGCTCTCAAGAATACTGCTTCAGATAACGAAGACTAAGAAAAAGCTCAAATAAAAACTGATAGTTTAAAAAGTGAAATCTCAGACTCTGATAGTGATTCTGAAATGGTTCAGATAGCCATAAGGTTTAATAAAATTTATAGGAAGAAATTTTTTTTCAGAAAATAAAATTACATAGGAATGTATGACAATAAGGGACATTGGAAGAAGGACAGGAAAAAGCCAAGTAAAAGTGATGAAGTTGTTTGCTATGAGTGCAAAAAAAAGGAGACATTAAGGAAGACCTCCCAAAGATAAAATTCAAAAAGAAATATGATTACAAGGACAGTAAGTACAAGAAATCTATGAAGGCTACCTGGAGTTCTTCTGAAGATAGAACAAGTGAATATGAAATGTCTAATTCTGAAAAGAATCGTGCAAACATGTGTTTCATGACAAACACATCTCAGGTAACCTTAGATTATTCTGTTTCAAATTCTTATTATTCTGGAGATGATGAAGAATCTGATTTGGATTCTAAAAACATGACTAGTGAGGAATTATTTTAATATTGTAATATGATGGAAGAGACATGAAATGAAATTAAGGATAAATACAAATCATTTAAGAAACAACATGCTCTCACTACAACTATTAAAACTAAACTTACTATTGAAAAAGAGAAGAATGCTCAACTGTTAAAGGAGAACACTAAACTGAAAATGTCTAATGAGAAACTTAGAAAGGACTTAGAGAAGTTCAAAAATGGAAAGGATACACTAACTCAAATTCTAGGAAAGAAAGTGGCACCAAAATACACTACTGGAATAGGCTACAAACCTAGAGAGAGACAGTTTACTAAGAATAGATTTATTCCTAAATCTGGACAGAATACAGCTAGTTCTAGTTCTGGAAATGCCTATTCTTCAACTAGTTGTTCACATAGTTATAAATCAAATAGAGTTTATCTTTCAAAATATATTGATTCTGTAAATTATATGAGACCCATAAGACAAATTTGGGTACCAAAATCATTGATTGCTAACCTGTCTGGACCCAAGAAGATCTGGGTACCAAAATCATACTCTATCTAAAACTATTTTGTAGGAAACCTACTTGAAGAGTTCCCACAAGAATACATAGTATTTGGAAAGTGTATGTTCCAGACATATTTCTGGGGATTACTCTTATTTCAAGAGTTTAATAAAGGTTTATGGAGGCTATGTCACCTTTGGTGATAATTCTAAAGGAAAGATCATCGGCTTAGGCCAAATTGGTAACACTAATTCAGTTTTAATTTCTAATGTTTTATTTGTTGATGGACTGAAATATAACCTGTTATGCATTTCTCAATTATGTGATGATGCTTTTAAGGTCAAGTTTGAAAATGATTCTTGTAATGTATTTAATTCTAAAAATGTTATAGTATTTTCTTCTTTAAGAAATGAAAATGTTTATGTTGTTGATCTAAATTCCTTAGCTAAACAAAATTTTACCAATTTAAATGACTTTAATAAAGTGTCTTGGCTTTGGCATAGAAGATTAGGACACTGAAATATACACTCACTTAGGAAACTAAATAGGAAGAACATGGTTAGAGACTTAACTAAACTTGTGTTTCCAAATGACGAAGTGTGTAATCCTTGTCAAAAGGGAAAGCAACACAAAAGCTCTTTCAAACCAAAGAATGAAGTCTCAACTTCTCAACCTCTCGAGTTGGATCACATGGATCTATTTGAACTATATAGAGTTTCTAGCTTAAATGGGAATCACTATTTATATGTCCTAGTAGATGACTTTTCTAGATATACTTGGGTATACTTCTTAGCTCACAAAAGTGAAGCTTGTTCTTATTTTGTTAAATACTCCAAGTCTGTAGAAAACCTTAGTGGGCATAAGATTAAAACTCTAAAAGTGATCATGGCCGTGAGTTTGAAAATCTTGAATTTAAATCCTATTGCTCACACAATGGATATAGTCATAACTTTTCTACTCCTAGGACACCTCAGTAGAATGGTGTAGTAGAAAGAAGAAATAGAACTCTGCAAGAAATTGCTAGAACTATGCTTAATGAATATGACCTACCTATTTACTTTTGGGCTGAAGCTGTGAAGACAGCTTGTTATATTATTAATAGATTCTTAATTTGACCTGTTCTAAGAAGACCCCATATGAGTTGTAGAATAATAGAAAACCTAAAGTGAATTACTTTAGAGTCTTTGGTTGCAAAGTGTTTATTCTCAAAACAAAAGATAATCTTGATAAGTTTGCTTCTAAGAGTGATGAAGGAATCTTTTAGGATATTCTTTAACTAGCAAAACCTATAGAGTTTTCAATAAGAGAACCAAGTATGTGGAAGAATCTGTTCACATCAAATTCGATGAAACTGATCCACATGAGTCTAAAACCTCTCTTTAAAATCTTGAAGAAGATTTATCTGTTCTGGAACTTAATGATAAAATCAATGAACCTGCTATAAATACAACCAGCTCTGGACTTATTCCAGAATCTTCTTCTAATGAACCCGAAACTAGAGAACAACCTGAAATTTCTAGTCCTACCTTTACTTGATCAACTAGAATTCTAAAGAATCATCCTTTAGATGATGTTGTAGGAAATCCTGATAGAGGGAATCAGACTAGAGATTCTCTTAGAAATCAGGTTGAACATCAAGCTTTCTTGTCACAGCTTGAACCTAAAAACATTGATGATGCTATTAATGATGAATTTTGGGTAATTGCTATGCAAGAAGAACTCAATCAGTTTGAAAGAAATAAAGTGTGGAATCTTGTTTAAAGACCTAAGGACACTTTCAACATAGGCACTAAATTGGTGTTTAGAAATAAATTAGATTAATCTGGATACATAGTTAGAAACAATGCTAGGCTAGTTGCACAAGGCTATAGTCAAGAGGAAGGAATTGACTATGAGGAGACTTTTTCTCCTGTAGCCAGATTAGAAGCTATTAGGATTTTACTTTCTTATGCTGCACATCTAAATTTCAAACTATATCAAATGGATGTTAAGAGTGCATTCTTAAATGGATATATTGCAGAGGATGTTTTTTTTGAACAACCACCTGGATTCTCGAACTCTCATTTTCCAAATCATATTTTCAAATTATTAAAAGCTTTATATGGTTTAAAGCAAGCTCCAAGAGCTTTGTATGATAGATTAAGTACTTTTCTAATTTCTAATGGTTTTACAAAAGGTATAGCTACCCCTACTATTTTTATAAAATGAATTTCTAAAGATGTTTTAGTTATACAAATTTATGTAGATGATATTATTTTTGGATCATCGTGAAATTCTCTATGTACTGATTTTTCTAAAATGATGGAAAATGAATTTGAAATGAGTTTAATGGGTGAACTCAAATTCTTTATTGGATTTCAAATCTCTCAAAATGATGATGGAATTATTTTAACTCAAAGTAAATATACTAGAGATCTTTTAAAACTTTTTGGATTGGATAACACAAAAGGGAGTGACACTCCCATGAGTACCACCTGTAAGTTGGATCTTAATGAAGATAGTAAATCTGTTGATCAAACCACTTATAGAGGAATGATTGGAATTCTACTCTACCTAACTGTTAGTCATCCTGATATTATGTTTACTGTGTGTATGTGTACTCGTTTTCAAGAAAACCCTAAAGAGTCACATTTAAATGCTGTAAAAAGAATTTTCAAATACCTCAAGTATACTCCCAATTTAGGACTGTTCTATCCCAAAGGAAAATCATTTGAACTAGTTAGTTATTCTGATGCTAATTTTTCTGGATGTAAGTTAGATAGAAAAAGAACCTCTGGAACATGTCATCTTTTAGGCATGTCACTAGTATCATAGTGTAGTAAGAAAAAAAATTTTGTTGCATTATCTACTACAAAAGCTGAATACACAGCTGCTGGAAGTTGTTTTGCGCAAATTTTGTGGATGAAACAGACATTACTAGACTATGGATATCAATTCAGATGTGTCCCAATAAATTGTGACCTCACAAGTGCTATTAATATTTCTAATAATCCTGTTTCTCATTCTAGTACAAAACATATTGATTTAAGACATCACTTTTTGAGAGATCATTATCAAAAAGGTGATATCACTTTGGAATTCATTGGTACTGAATATCAACTTGCTGATATATTCACTAAACCATTGAATTTTGAATGATTACACTACAACATACATGATATTGGTATGATTAATAATAAATAGATATTTTACTGATCTTAATGCTCAATACTTTACTGTATTTTACATTACGGTTTCATGCTCACTATTTTACAGTTACTGTTTCATGCATATGATCTCACTGTTAAGATCTTGTGCTCACGGTCTGTTAACTCACTATCTCACCATTACTCCACATAATGGTCACTGTCTCACTGTGACGACCACCTACTGTCTCATCGTGATGACTGCTTTTCATCACACTGTAATGCCTACTCACAGTCTCACTGTGAAAATTATTTATATTCTTATTTTAACTCGTATCGCGGTAATTTTTATTTCACTAACTATTTTATTTCCTGCGTTTTTGTTTTTATGATGATTGACTTTCCCAAATGATAAAAATTAAGGTTTTCATTAGATTCCTTACCCGAACTCTCTCCTAAACCTTCTCATTCTTAAAAACCTTCTCTTCCCTCTCGCCCGAACCTTCATTGGATGCCAAGGATGAAGCATCCATCTTCACCCTCATCTGAGAAGTGCCGCTCTAAGAAACAGAAGAGGATACCGAGGATAGCTCCCAAAGGACCTCTAAACCCAAACTTGGTAAGTCGTACTGTTGTACCTTAAAAAGAGGTTTTTCCTGAGTGGTTGTTGTCTAGAAAGTTGTTAGTTTTGAAAGTTTTAAGAGAACAAGGATGTCTTTAATGGTTATATGGACAAAATAGACTGATTTACCTGAGGATGGTTTCTCAATTATACGAATATTTTATGTTTTCCTTTGATTTTGGAGAAAGCTTTATGGTGACCAGCTGGATCAATGGTCAGAAGTGTTCCTTCTCTTCGAGGTTGTGGGCTGCATGCCTAAGAATTCCACATGATGGAGTTTGTGAAGACTACCAGAGAGACCCTACTCAATCTGCTTATATCTTCAATCTGGAAAATTCCTTGGAAATTCTAACTGGTAATGGAACCAAGCGAAGGGCCATAGCTGCTGAATTAGATGGGGAGACTAGACTTATTTTCAGATTTGTTCAGAATTTTATTAGTCCGAGATAAGAGGATTTTGCTATAATGAAGTATCAGGATGTGTTCATAATTCACCTGTTGAAGAATATCCTGAAGATCAACCTATGCCAGTATGTTATTAACCATATCTGTGAGCTAATGAAAGTCAATTCCAAATCCACCTCCTTGTTTTCCTCAAGGATGATTTTAGCCATGTTATTTTCCAAAGGGATGGTTGGACCGAATGAAGAAAAGTTAGAGGACTTTGATTTCTGATTATCCAAGCCTGTCATCAAAAGTATGAAGATAAGCCGGAACCCCTGGAAGAAGCAGTGGGTTGAGGATAATGATAAACTCTATAAAAAGTTTAATCCTGTTGATTATCCAAGAAGACCTAAGAATCTATCTGATCCTATTTTGGAAACAGATGATTGGTTGAGTATTCATAAGAAGAAGAAGAATAAGAGGATGTAAAAGCTGAAGTATCACCTAGAGGAGAAGCTGGAAGACCTCCAATGGAAACAGTTGCTATTGAAAAAGAAAGGGCTGTTGTCCCTGCTGTTATCCCTGCTGAAATACCTCAAGGAGAGGAAGTTGTTGTTGGTTTGAGAGAAGATGAAGCTCCAGCTTCTAGTGACGATTTAAATCTAGAAACTCATCCTAATAATGTAAGAAAATTGGTTTTTACTGATTCAAAACAGCAAGCAACCATAGAGACAAACCCTATTGAAGAGGATCTCCCTATTGAGAAAGAAGCATGTCTGGAAGCTCAACCAGTGGAACAATCAGTTCCTGAGATAATTCCCTCTGCTGAAGAGAGGATGGAAATTTCCTTTCAGCTGGTAAAGAAAGAGTTTGCTAAAGATATTAGAGATGATCCTATGGATCTTGATCATGTTTCTGAGCCTATAGTCTCTGAAATTGAAGCACAATTTGAGGGGGAGGAACCTCAAAACCTTGAGATTATGGAAGCTGGATCTGCTGAAGCTTCTCAAACTACTGTCACATATTCTCTGTACACTCGGTATGAGTTCCCAAGATTTTATGATGTGAATGAGTCACAGTAGGTGACTACAATTATAATGGATCTTTCTTCTTTGTTGAAACTGAAGTCTATAACTCATCCAGAACTAGTACCAGAACTAGATCCTCAATCAGAATCAGAATCTGTGTCTGAAGATGACTCTGAACCGCAACCAAAACCTGAACATCTACCTTTACCTGCACCATTACACGAGCATCAATCCTTTGTGACTAAAGATTATCTGAATGTTTTTGGAGATACTCTGTTAGCTGGAGTTGAGAAGATCTTATCCTCTCAACCTCTTCCAGTGACTCAACTGAGTCAAGAAGATGCATCAACTCTCATGGAAAATATTATATTGCATATTCAACAAAGGATGATCCGAGAAATTCAAGAATTCGGCGTTGAAAATAATTTCCTAAGTGCTGATGTTGTAAATCTAAAAAATATGGTAGAAAACTTGCAGAATGAGTTGTCTTTGAGATCAGAGTCTGCTCCTGTCTCTGCCCCTGCACCTGTTGCTGGTTCTCCTGAGCCAACTGATTCCACCCTTTCTAGGGAAATTATGTCTCAAGTGCATCCATATCTACTATCTTTAGATGAAAAGATTGGAAAAAGACACACCAAGATGTTGGAACATATGAGGGATATTGTAGAAAATCTGAATAAACTCACATATGAGTACACTGGATGCCTGCAAAAAGGTCTAAAATAGCTAAAAGTTCTATCCGAAGTTGTAAAAGCTTCTCCTGCTTCAGGTCAACCTTCTGTTCCTCTTTTGGATGATTATCTGCTGAGATCCATAATCAAGGAAGAACTTCAAAATTCCTTAAGTGTCTTGGATCTGTCTTCTTTTTCAGAAGTGGTTAAGAATAGTGATAGAGCATTGGACTTGGTTAGAATTCATTCTAAGATATCCAATGATGCTCAACAGGAGATCACTAAGAAAATAGATTTTTATCTCACTCGGATTTTCTCCAAAAGTGATATGACAGATCACTTTATATATCTTGTCGAAAACCTGAAAATCCCTCCTATAACTCAAGCTTTTAAAGCTCAAGTTCAGGAAACTTACAGAGTTCACCAGATTTTTGGAAAAAATCATTGAGAATAATGACGATTTTGAAAAGGCTATGCAATATGGTGGGGGAATCATTACTGATTTCATCAATCTTTTGAAGCCATATCTTCATGTGCAGAGTATTGATATAGTTTCTCCAGCTACTGCACCCCTTAGACCGGGTCTAACGGCCTTATCCTCAACTGTCTTTTTAGTCAGACAAGCTCTTTATCAAATACGACCAGTCATTCTTGACCAACCATAGCCTAGATATTCTTCTGCTCCTACTTTGGATCCATCTGTTTTTGAAGTTCGGCCCTTACCCTCTTTTTCTACCACATCTATGCCTTTTTCTACTTCAGCACTAGCTCCTGTTGCTGCTAAAGGAAAGGAAAAGGTGTATCCCTGAAGAGTCTAGAGGCTGTTTTCTTTTTGATAGGATGTCATTTCTTGTTTCCTGTTTGTATTTCTCTTGTATGATCTATTCTGAACCCTTTTAATGAAAAATGAATTGTTTCATTTCATTTTCTCTATTTTTTATAATCCCAAAAGGGGATAAAAACTACAAGTATCAATACTATAATGAGATATGCTATGTTGCATTTCATTTATATTTTGACTATACATGATTTTTGATCATCAAAAAGGGGGATATTTTTGGACACCTCTTGTATTAATCATGTTTTAATGATCACAAATCCTATTACTGTTAATTAATCTCAATCTTAATTACACATATTGCTGATGCCCTTCAAGTATTATGATGTTAATTACTCTCGGTATTATTTTCAAGTCTTAGTCATGTTCACAAATCTCACTTATATTATCAAGTATTTATATTTATGATCCAAATTATCTTACTCTCTAATGATTAAACTTAATCCATATTCTTCATATTACTATCTAAGATTAATACAGATATTTGTCTAAGTATAGAGACACCGTGATGTTTGACACAGTAAGACAGACTGTGTACAAGACACAGTCAGAGTGACCCAGACACTGTGAAGGACACACCGTGAAGGACACACCATGAAGGACGCACTATGAATGAAACACCGTGAAGGACACACCGTGAGCTACTCACCGTGACAGAGACACCATGAAGCACTTACCGTGAAGCACATACCATGAAGACTATACCGTTAAGAAGACACCGTTTATATAATCACTGTGACACCGTTTCTTAACTTTTTTTAAATATTATTTAAATAATTCTAATGGTCATATTTGATGTTTTTAATGAAATTAATGTTATTTAATGATATTTGTTGGCATTCCAAGAAACCGTATCTCATACCTATGAAAAGGGAATCATTCCTACTGCTAGAACGAGTGGAATATAAGGATGATTAAGATGCAGTACACGTAAAAAGTGTAAGAACTGGTGTGCAAGTGTGACGATACAACAAGAAGAATCTACATACACCCGAGAGAACTATACTAAACCAAAAGAATAATCTTGAGAAAGAAGACGATTGAAAGACTTTCAAAGAACTCTCATGAGTGAAATCCAACACCACTAAAGAACACACGACGAATCAAGATATCATTTTCACTCCTGTAGAACACAAGCTGAACTACGAAACTCTGTTTTTCAACAGAAAAACCATAGAAGGACTAATAATCAATTCTGATGAATCCAACGAGTCCAGAGCTGCATTTATAATCACTAGAGATTTCTAAACTCTTATCTATTCTCTCTAAGTGATTTGTTTATTTACTTTCGAGTAGTGTGGTGTACTCTGTATATCTAACACACACACGATCTCCTGCACTGAACTATAGGATACCAAAATCTTCACTCTAAAACTCTTAACTCTTGTTTACCCACATAAATTGTGGAAGAGGTCCTTGTGTGGCCTGATCTCTATTTTGTTTCCCACGAAGAACAGTGGTAGAGGTCCCTGCGTGGCCTGGACAGTTTTGTAAACTGTTGTTAACCCTGATCCAGGGTGAGGATCAAATTTATATAAAATTGAAAGGACTAAGTCTCGGCTTGAGACTAAACCTCTTGTTAAATCTTTTTTGCATCTTTTGTTTATGATTAAAATTATACTGCATATATATTTTATACTCCGCTGCTATTACTTTGAAATAAAAAACGATTTTAAAGCTACTTTGATAGTTAAATTAGCTAGTGTTTACACTTATTGTAAATCAGTAGGTTAGTTTCAAAAGTTAGTTTGATCTTGTGGTTAAACTAACTGAGTCCTAATAAATCTTTGAGAAGCTAAGTGAACATTTACAATCTGTATAAATTCACTACAGTTTAACTTGTTTTATAAATTGAGGGATTTTAAATAGACAATATTTTAACAGAAATTTAAATTGGAACTCAATTCACCCCCCCCCTCTTGAGTATCCACTCCGACCAACAGACTCGAACTGTTAAAAATTAAATGTTTCTTTTGATTTAAATTAAATTTATTATTATGTAATATGATTATATAAAATATATGGACTTATTTGGTTTTATTATTCTATCAAATTTAAAAGATCATTAATCATTTTTATCATTTTTAATATAGCCCTTGAACAGTGATCACATGATTAGTATAAATATATGGTTTTAAAAACCCAATAGACATAGAAAAACAAAGACATGGCCTCAACAAGTTGGATCATACCCTTTAAATCCAATTTATCAGATCTTCCAATGGAGATAGCATTTCTGGGATTTTCCCTTGATCAAGGCCAAACTGAGATCCAATAACTTCATGTGTGAAACTGTTAATGAGATATATTCAAGCTCATCAAGATCACGGCCTAAACCATGTACACTGAACCATCAATGAAATTATCATTGTCACATACCTTAAAATTATGTAGTTTTCTAGTGTATTAAGGTTATATGTATCAGGATCCTAGAAATACGAGCATGTTAATTATTTTGTATATAATAATGAATTTAGTTTCATCCTATTATTGTTACTTTATAACTGATTTTTCTTTTGATACAATAAAAAACAAATAGTATTTTTGTGTAATATTAAAATTAAATTAAGTAATTTATTTTAATGAATTTATGAATTTTTTAAATAAATAATAATTTTAAAAAATATAAATTATCATTTAATTATTTTTAAATGAAATTATATTTTTATAATGGTTCAAAAACTATTTTTGAAAAAAAAACTATCAGTTCTCAATAAATGTTGATTTTAATTAATAATTTAAAATTGAAATAATTAATAATTCATTGCTTAAAAAAATATTTTTTTAGAATTAGATCATCTAAATTATCCAATAGTGATTTTTTTCATAATTTTCTGAGATAACATAATTTTCAGGTAAACATAAATACGATATAAATATATGGTTTTTATTATGGCATCATAATGATATAGAAGTGATGTAATAAAAAATATAATTGTTATACATGACAAAATATATGATTTAAATTTAAAATAATGTGATTTTATATTAATTTAATAATTTTTTAAATCCTTTATGAATCCTCCAAGACCATTAATATATTTAAGGTTTGAAAATAATTTCTTTAAGAGTATGTCTCACCTCCACATTAGAAAGGTCATTATTTTATTAAGTCTTGACCTTGTCATTATAAAATAAGGAAAACCACTCCCATTAGGTAAAAACCATGGGAAAATCCAATGTACGGATTTTGGATTGTTTATATTTTTATATAGATTCCAAAACCAAATTTTGAGAAATAATAAAGAAATACCCACTCATTTACTATATAAACCCACAAAAGATTCGATTTCTCTTCACTAAAATTTATTTTATAATGTCTTTACCCTTCCCTCACAAATATTAAGTCCTTTCATGGTTCCCTAAATCTCTCTTGAAGCTCCTCCCAATAAGTTTGATTCACGCACTCAAGTAAGGGATGCTCTCATTATTATTTTTATTAATGTGTATTTTTATCTTATGCCTTATATTTTAAAATTAATACTCCTGGGATATGACTTACATGTCCCTATTACTTCTCTTTTTATTTTTAAATTATTATTCACATTTCTCTCTTATAAATCCATGTTATCAATATTTTAATTGACGTCGTCATGAAACTAAAATTTCACAGTGATTTTCCATTCCAAAATAATTGTGTAGTGAATACCATAGCCATTTACTATTAAGGGTACTCACCTTTGTAAACATATAATTATTTTAATTGGTACTTAGATATATTTATTCCACACTCCTTGTTCATGGAAGAAATATAATGGTGAATGAATCCATGTTGTACAATCAATGTGGCACACGTAATCCTGAGAATAAAATAAAAGTGATGGGTGAACCCAGATTTATATAGAACTCCAATGAATTAGGTAATGTTCAGTCTCCTAAGATGTCATTTTTGGACAACGAGTGAACATGATTACTTTATGAGACTTTTTACATCATGTTATATTGGATTTTATCCTTCAACAATGTTTATTATGCATTGTTTTAAGTTGCTTCCACAATTCCAATGTTATGATAATCTTGATATATCATGCCTTATTATTCATGTTACTTTTATTCCCCATTGATATTCCTATTTTATAATATTTATTAACTTATTCCATGTGTATTACCTTACTGGGATTTATAGATCACCCATTCTTATGTATGTCCCTAGGTTTCCCATCTTGTTTTAAGTGTAATCCTGTTGAGGAAGATTTCATTAAATTTTATGTTTTTTATATTTTAAATTATTATACAATGTACCTAATTCCAAACGACACTATTATTATATATATTCTTGTTTGTATTAACTAATATTTTATGTAACAAATAATGTATTAATATATAATTAAGATAAGGGTTATTATAGTTTCTATCAAAGGAAACGTTTAGTTATTTTTGGGATTAGGATTAAAAAACACTAGAAAAGACTTTAGGATAATACTAATTATAAGAAAACATCCCTATATTTTCATAATTATAGAGTAAGTGGTTTGTGAGGAAAATTCTTCCCTGTATGGTTACTATAAGTGTATGTTGTTCTGGAATATATGTACCTAGGGGTCACAACTCCAATAAGGTTTATCGGGCCTGACATGGTGTAACATGGTGTAGGAAAATGTCCCATACTATTCACCTAGTGTTATAATACCAAATGATGTTCCTTGGTAACATCACAAGTTCAATAGAAAATATTATTACGGGAATAAAAAATTACCATAAGAATATATGTTAGAAAATAGATCATGGATAACATAGATTTAATCCTATAAATTCATAACTTAAGGAAGTAAATTTAAGTTATAATTTATCCCTTTAATGACATTAAATTTCTATTTATGTGTATTATAGTTTAAAAATATTTATCCAAACATTTCGTATTATTTTATAAAATGGACATAAATAGGGAGAATCATATAAATAATAAAAGTGGCGACCAATGTGATGACTTCCCCAACAAGATGCCCAACCCAAAGGGAGATGGAATCATGCACATTTTTACGATACTCTATTCGCTAACTCACATTATGAATAGAAACTTAGATTAGGATGATAATCAAAATCCACTTGAAAGTGAACATGTAGTAATTGTGAGCTTTATATGACCAAGGCCTCCAACTTCTAATAGATCATCTGATCCCTATATCTTGGAAGAATGGAACAACATTTTTGAGAAGATATTCTCTATCCTTTAATGTTAAAAATATATATGGTTCTACTGGTTGTATATTGTATGGAGGGAGAAGCTAATAAATCATGGAAATTGATCAAGAATATGAATACTAAGGAAGTGATCAATATGATGGGGTATAAGGAATTCTAGAAAAAAAAATTCGAAAATATTTTCCTCACACTCCCCATCTTAAAATGTAATGACATTTTCTTTCCCATTAGAAAAAAGTTGATGAAACTATCAGGTCATACAAGGATAATATTAAAATAATTGCATGATATGCTTCTAGATTTTTCATTACCCTTGAATAAAAGTTTAACAACTTATTTGGTGGTCTAAAACCAAATCTATGAAAATACATGTATATCAATGACTTTAATAGGTATGAAGAAATTTTTGATTCTCCTTCAATGTTGGAATGGAGATCAGAGAATCTCAAGGGTATCATAGCAGTAAGAAGTAGAAATTAGAGTTTAATTTTGGAGATCTGATGGAGAAATATAATAGTGACATAAAATTTAGACATCCTACTTATCAAGGATTTAGAAATTAGAGCCATCGAAATTTATTAAGGGTTATGATAAAATTATTTAGGTGTTGGAGGGAAGGAAACCTAGTAGATGATTAGTGATAAGAGAAAGGCACTAATGCGATAGAGGAAACAAGTTCTCTAGTCAAACCTTAGTGCATTTATCATTTATTTAATAGCATGGAATCATGTACCTTTACAATTTAATGAACTAATTCAGTGGTTTTTTGAGACAACCAACAAACACCAAGTTAGTAAGGGAGATATTTTTTCTATCACAACTACTGAGGTGGATCCTAATAATTAAGTGGTGATAAGAATTCAAGTTATTAATTCTTGAATAGCGAACATAATTTTTTTTTCTTGTTTTATGTATTCCTTCATATCATGAATTTTAATTAGAACTATTCAAATACCACCACAAATCATGGAAGTGGAGTTGTCGGTGAAAATAGAATATGAGGAAATTATTTCATCCTAAGTATATAACTCCTCCCCTATAAAATATTGTGGGATATAAACATCCCATCGGAACTCATAATTATTATTTTTTTATAATTTTATGTAATTTTGGGTATAGATTGGATTTAACTATATAGAGAAATTATAAATTACAATGATAAGAAAATAAATCTCGGTGTCATGAATCATCCTTTATTTATGTACAAGTTCATGGAGGAAGATGAATCTTTTATAGCACCAACATCTCAAGCGTAGATATTATTTTCTTATGTGCAAGTCTATCTAGCTCAAATTATTGAGTCTGAGGAAAATATCATCCATGATGAAATTCCTATTGTGATGGAATACACTAATGTGTTTCCCAAGGGATTTTTCAGTCTTCCTCATAGGTGAGAGGTTGAATTTTCAATTTATCTTAAGCATGGGTTGTTTCCATTATCCATGACATTCTATAGAAGGGTTATTTTGGAACTCGAGGAACTAAATAAATAACTATAAGAGATTCTAAATAAATGGTTCATATGCCTAAGTGCTTCAACATGGGGTTCACAAGTCCTCTTTATCAATAAGATGGATGGGAAAATGTGCCTTTCTGCTGATTGTCATGAGCTCAACAGGATTATGATTAATACAAGTATCCCCTCCAACATATTGATAACTTGTTCGATCAGCTACATGGAGAGTAACACATCTCCAAGGTGGATCTGTGGTTGTGATATTACCAAGATAGAGGAAATAAGGTTGGTATACATAAGACTACTTTTTGTACAATTTGTGATCACTATGAGTTCATAATAATTCCATTCAGACTCACCAATGATCCATCAATTTTCATTAACAAGATGAATATAGTATTTAGAGATTACCGTGACATATTTTTGGAAGTCCTTATAATTAATATTCTAATATTCTCCAAAACAACATAGGATCATGAGAATAATCTGAGTACCTTCTAAAAGTCTCTAAAAATGATAATCATTATGAAAAGTATAGAAAATGTGAGTTTTGGTTAAAGGAAGACTCATTTTTTTGGAATATCATCACAAGAAATTATATATAAGAGGACCGTATAATGATATATGCAATTAAATAATGGATGAGTCCAACATCTATGACTGATATCCATATTTTACTTGGTTTAGCATGGAACTATTATCAATTTGTGATAAATTTATCATAATTTTCAAACCCTCTAACCAAGATAACTCATAAGGTAGTCATGTTATCATGGAATGAGGAATGTGAAGAGATATTAATGTATCTAAAAAGTTGTCTTATCACAGCATAGGTTATCACACTTCCCATAAGTGGATGAATTTTTGGGATGTTCAACCATTCTTTGAATAAGGTCATATGCTATCTGTTAACATAAAAGGACAAAGCCATATACTATACTTCAAGTTAGTTGAATGTTGATGAACAGAACTACCCAAGGCATGATATGTAGTTATCTTTAGTGATCTTAACTTTGAAAATATGGTAGAATTATATCATCAGGGAGAAGATTGAAATATATACAGTGAAAAAATCCTCATGTATATATTCACACAAAAATATGTGAACATTAAACAATGAATATGTTTAGAGATGATCAAGGACTATGAATGATCAATTCACTACCATCCTGGGAAATATAATAAAGTGGAAGACACTCTAAGTAGTATGTATCCAAAAATTCAATCAGTGATTATAATTGAAAAGGATCTCAATGTTTTATACTACAAAATTATGGACTTGGGAATAATAAATGAAGGGAAATCTTCAATCCTTTCACAAATTATTTCTCAAGAATCTTTTTTGGAGGGATTAATAGATGCTCTAAGAGATGATGTAGTAATTAAAAACAATATTTAAACAATATGAAAAGGTAAATCCTCAAAGTTAAATGGTAATGAAGAAGGAGTTGTGAGATTTGGGTCACGACTATGTATACCATCAAATCCATAGATAAAGGATCCATTGGATGATGCAGGTAGATAAACCTTATCCATACACTAAGGACGCACATAGATGTATCAAGATCTCCAACAACATTATTGGTGGGACATTATAAAGAAGGAGATCACAGAATATACATCAATAGCTATTTTATATTAGCAAGTGAAAGTGGAAAGTAAAAAATATATGGGGATGATACAACCATTACCCATACCTAAATAGTAAATGGGAAAACATCAACATGTACTTTGTCACATGCCATCCAAATAAATAAAGAGGGAATTAATATATAAGGGTTTTGGGGGATTATCTAATAATTACTTCACACATCACTCAAATTTTAGAGGACATATCACTCCAAAAACATGCATGAAGATACATCAGATAAGTGTTAAGGATACATGGAAAATCACTATCGATTGTACACGATCGAGATCCAAGATTCACCTCTTTGTTTAGGAAGAGTCTCTGACATGCTCTTAACACTTTGTGTAACTTCATAATGTCTTATCACTCTAAAAATAATAACCCATTTGAGTGTACTACCAAGACACATGGGGAAATGTTGAGAGCATGCTCAATTCACTTTAAAAGACGATGGGCCCAAAATATTCCTCTAGTCGAATAATCTTGAAAATACAGTTTCCACTCAAGTATCCAAATTTCTCCCTATGTATACCTTTATGGGAATAATTATAGAACTTATTCATTCTGAGGTGAAGTTATAAAATGAAAACTTCTATATTTTATAATGGTCACGAAAATATTGGAAAATGTTAAGACTATTCATTTGAACATCAATACTTCTTAGGGTCAAGAAAAGGGATATGTTGTAAATTATCAACAAGACCTAGTGTTTGATGATGTGGTATTCTTATACATATCTCTATGGAATAAAGTGATGATATTTAGAATTAATTAAAATCATAGTCAAAGATATATCGGCCCTTTCGACACCCTTAGTCACATAAGAGCGGTAGACTATTGATTATTACTCCCACCTAACCTATCTCAAGTACATGATGTAATACATGTATCTATCTGTGGGAAGTACATACCAGAATTTTGACATGTACTCAATCAGTGGGTGGTACCATTGGAGAATGATCTATCATATCAAGAGAAATCTATGAAGATATTAGATCGTAGATACAATGATATATGAAATAAGAAATTGAACCTTTTCAAAGTGTTATAGAGAACCCATAATTTTGAGGAAGTGACATGGGAATCGGAATAGGTGATGAAACATAGTTACCCATATCTATTGTAGTGTGGTAAATGAAAATATCAAGGGAAATGTTTTTTAAGCTGGGAAGATTGTAACAACCCGAACGATTATAAAATAAATTTACCATATGATTTTAATTAAATGTATTATTATGTAATGTGGTTATAAAAAACACACACACTTTTTTGATTTTATATTTTTAACAAAATTAAAATACCATTAGTAATATTTACTATGGATAATATAGCCATTGAAAAGTGAACACATGATTAATATAAATATAGGGTTTTTTCAAATCCAATTGACACATGGAAAGGAAGTGATGGCCTTAACTAGAAGGATCATATCCTATGAAGCCCATTTATAAGTGCATATGAGGGATAGAGAATCTTTGTTCTTTTCTCTATAACAATCCCAATCTATTATCCAAAAACATAATCATGAGTTAAACCTTTTATGGGAGAAGTTCAAGCTTATCGAGATCATGGCCCAAAACATGTACGCCAAACCATCCCCTAAAAATCCCATTGTCATTCACCTTACCCATAGGTAATTGTCGGGTGTATTAAAGGGATATGTTTTAGGAAACTATAAATATCATCATGTAAATTATTTTTTATGGAATAATGAATATATTTTCATCTTATTATTATTACTTGATAAATTATTTTTATTTTGATACAATAAAACCCAAATATTATTTTTGGGTAATACTAAAACTAAAATAAGGGATTTATTTTGTTGAATTAATGGAATTTTGAAATAAATAATATTTTAATAAAATATTAATTAGTATATAATTTTTATGAAGTCAAATGTAATTTTTATAAGGGTTCGATAACTGTTATTGTAAAAAACCAAGAATATATAAATAAATGATGATATTATTTTAAAAGTTAAAATTAAAATTTCTAAAAGATTACATTGTTAATATACATACAGTTATTTTAATTAGAATTTTGAAATTATCCAATGATGAACATTTTCATAATTTTATGCGACTGTCAAATTTTCTGGTAAAAATTAAATACGATATAAATATTAATTTTGTATTATGAAATAATAATTACCAAAAAGAGATGTAATAAAAATTATAATATGTTTTTACCATCGAAGAAATGTTTGTGTTCAGCTCTAGAGAGATGGTGAAGTTGGTTAGCATTGATGTAATTGAATTCGGTGAGGCGATGATGGTGGTGAGTTGTTCGATGGCTGTGAGGTGTTCGAGGACTGTTTTCTAGGGAGAAGGGTGATGGTTGATGGGTCACGGATCTTGGGGGGCGGCGAATCAAGGGTCGAGGTGATGAATGGCAGTTGTTTTGGTTTTTTGAATCTTTAATTTTGAAAAGTGGTCTTTGAAAGTGTTTTTTGTGGTCTCTTTGTGGGTGTGGAATGTGAGGGATCATTTTCTTGTATTCGAGTTCGCACTTTCCCTTAAAAGTGTCATATGAAAATACAAAAATATGGATTGTGGAGTCATTATATAGAGTCATAAACCAACGTTTTAGTAATAATTGATAAATCCCCACCCATTTCCAACATAACCCCACACAATATCTCATTTACCTTCACTAAAACTCTTTTAAGAACGTCCTTACTATTCTATCCCATCCCTATAGTCCTCCCATTGTGCCCCCAATATATTAGGAATATCCTCCCAAGTATTTGGAGTCACACATTAATGTAAGGGATCCTCTAATTCTCCTCTTTATTAAAGATTTTTTATTATTATGCCATATATTTTCCAATTCCTAATGTTGGGATATATATTACCATGTCTTTATTACTTCACAATTAATGTAAAATTGATGAGAGGCCCCTTCTCTCCAATCCACCTGTTTCATGAATTTTTAATGTGACACTATTATTCAGTCAAAATTTCACCTTGATTTTCCATGGAAAATATAATTGTGTAGTGAATGCCATACCCAATTCCTATATGTGGTGTTCACCTTTATAAAAATATAATTATTTGAATTAGGACTAAAATGTATTTTTTACACTCTTTTTTTCGAATAAAAATAAAATGATGACATGAATCCATGTTGTATGATCTTTGTGGCATACTTAATCATGAGAATGAAATGAAAGTGAATGGTGCACCCAGAATTATATAGTGATCCAATGAAATATGTAATATTTTGTCTCATTGGACCTAATGTTGGCCTAGGGGTGATCCTGATTACTTTATGGGCCTTTTTCAATAATTATTTCTTTGCAGTTAGCCATAACCCATGTTTATGATGTTGTGATTTATGTTGTTTCAACATTTTCAAAGTTACGAATGTCATTATATAGAATGCATTATTTTTCATGTTACTTTTATTCCCCATTTATATGACTATGGACTAACATGTATTAAAATATTCCATTATTATTCCCTTAATTTGATTTATATCTCACCCATTTTCTCATGTGTGTCCCTAGGTTATCCTTTGTAGTTTTATGTATAACCATGTTAAGGAAGTTTTTAATAAATATAATGTTTTTCTGGTTTTTTATTTTTATGTAATGTAACTAATTCCCAAATAAGCTATATTTATCGACCTTAGGAGTTATATTAAGTGTAATCATATATAGTAAATAATGAATTAATGTGTAATGAACAGAAGGTTTTGTTGTAAAAAAGGATATATATTAGATTTTAATATTAAAAAATATGCAATTTATATCATAATTATTTCCCAAATATCACATATAATATTTAACTATACCCTTATAACCTTACATTTATAGTGTTAGAGAATGAAATCGCTTTGTGAGGCGGTAGTCCTCCATACACATGAGTGACATTATCATAATGTTGAAAAATGAAAATCATCTTTGAATGTATAATATAATAATTATATAAGAATAATAATATAAAAAATATCATATTTAAACAATAAATACATCATTAGTTATATCCATTATAGGTGGTAATTTCAAAAATAATTACATTGGTTTGTGAGGTGTTAGTCCTCTGTACGCATGAATGATGATTTCACAATAAAATTAATGGATATAGGGATGTTTATAAGGAATTACCATATTATAAAAGAATCATAGTATATTTATGATACTAAGTTTTTTATATCGTCTTGGACTGAAAACAATTGAATTTTGTAAATAAATAAATAAAATGAAGACTCTCATTAATGAACATTACCATTTCATCAGGTGTACTCACTAATGTTTTAGAAAAGCCTTCTTAGGATGGTTTTCTGTTCAAAATAAGGATTCAATGATGAGATGGGAGAATTTGGGAAGTTATTTGGTTATGTATTGGCCAAATATTTGATGAATAATAAGGGATAGTGGTTAATTATTATAATTTAGGGAGACGAAACACTTGGTATTTTTTCGAGGAATTAATTGCTCCCAGATTTTTTATGTCACAATGATCCAAATTAATACATTATTGATACATAAAGGTAGGATGGTAGAAATATGTCTAGAAAAAATTTTCTATAAAATTATACAAGTTATTTTTATCCTTATTTTTTAGTTGAACCCCCCCCCCCCCCCCCCCGCCCCACCCACTTTGTAAATATATTTTTACTTTAACCATGGTAATTAATTATTAATTAAAACTATTCATTTCGGTAAAAAATTAAGTTGAAATTATTAGAAATTATAAATTATTCTTTTAAATGATATTTAATAAATATTTCAAAATTCAATTTATATAAGTGGAAATTATTAATTTAAAATTAATCTCAAAGACTGATGAGAAGGCATGTTTTTAAGGAACAAATGTTAAAAGTTTGGAAAGGTTTTATATCAAAATTAAATATGATATTGATTACAATAACATAAATTGTATTAATTTACTGATAAATAAAATATTTTTACTTAAAAACAATTCCGAATTTAAAATAAAATTACAAATAATTTAAATGAAATGTTTGTTATAAATTAAAATTCGGTATTTTTCCCCATTGATCGAAAAAATGATTCTTTTCCAAAAACTCCCCAAATCATCAACCTATTATAATATGGAAATTATGATTTCAAAAATAAATGTTATTATATTGAACTCATTTTATAATATTTTCTATGATTAATTTTATTCTACATTCAAAAAAGTGACATAACATATTTTTTAGAAAAAGAATGTTTTAATAGTAAAAATGGGTTTATTCTTATTTCCTATCTTAAAAAACTATAAGATGAAAGATAGATATTTGTTTGAATATATATATTATATTAATATAATTAAAATAGTTTACCAAATGTTATTTGGTTAATTTATTGATTTAAAATACACTTTTTCTCATGAAACATAGTTTTAAGTGAAAGATATTATTTTATTTTCAAAATGGTTTTATTTTCATTTCTAATTAATTTTTCACCAAGATAATCCTTTTACATACATTGTTTATCCATAATTTCATAATTTCATTAATATTATTCCAAAACTCTATTACAAAGGAAATTTGAAAACTATTATAATAATATTTCAATAATATGCATCGTTTCGTCTAAACTCAATGTTGCTCATAATGTAAGATAAGATCAATGATGCATATAGTGAAAGAAAAATTCAGTGTTCCATGTAACTAAAGATAAAAATATTTTTGTTTATATATAAAAATATCTAAAATACTAAACGAATTTAAAAAATCATAAAATCTAACGATTTAATAGATTCTATGTTTTATTGATTTTTTATATGTTATTTTTAAAACAATAATAATAAAATAACATCAAAATTAAATGCTGAAGTTATAAATCCAATGAAAACATGATTATCCCAATCCTTATTATATTTTTTGGTGTTATATTAGAAAAATGTCCATATAAATAGAGTGTGGGTGTATACTATTGGTTTTCTCTTGATGAGGATGACTTATTATCTATTGTACATCTTATTTCTTCTTATTTTTTAAATAGAATACGAAAACCCAAATGACTTTGTGATGTTTGACGCCTAATGAAAAAGAAAATAAAATATGAAAATTAAATACAAGTAGAAATTTGTTAATAATAATTAGTAAACTACTGTATTAATCCACTAGAAATTCACCATAATTTGGAAACCCCCACCCCTATTATAACCTATTATTCATGCCCCAACATATTAAAAAGAATCCTCAATAATCAAATGTGTGAATGGTTAACTTTTGTAGGAGTGAAAAGTTCACTTCTATCAACTTTTATCCTAAAAACAATAGGTAAACCAACCTTAACAATGTATATATCCATCTCATCTAGATTAAATTGGGTCACAATTGTTCGCAACAAACAATCTATAGTTCCAACATATACCAATAGTTCAATTTTTAGAAGAGAAAAACTTTTTGACCATGAGAATGAAAAAAAGAGGTGATTTTTTAGTCTTATTCCCTTTAATCTCATTGAATCCCTAAAATTCCCAAATTCAGAAAAAGATGATTGAAATTATAAAGTGTAGATACTCTGAAAAATGTTTAGTTTTATATTTGGATGATTTTTATGTTATTCTCAAACAATCAACATACCATGATAGTACATTTTAGAGTGAGGGATAGGAATAGGAGACATAATAAATATATTAACAACATGTAATTCAAAATTAAAAAAAAATTAAAACACACCTTATCCATTAGAATGGAAGTAAAAATTCCCACCATTAGGGGAACACTATCACAGAGTAATCCTCTTACATTTTTTCATATATTCCCCCCTTTATCCACCTAAAACCACTAAGTTGTAGAAATTAACCCTCTGTAATTGAGTATATTCCCTCACAATGGTCATTTTTTATCAGATTCCTTTTTTTGAATGTCAAAATATAGTTATACATTTCATATGATAATAAATAATTTTCCCCATAGTTTATTTATAATAAGAAAGTGGATTCACTTTTTTATTAATGGAAAAGGTGGGTTTGGACTTCTTTTCCCTCAAATATTTTCTATGAAATATTTATGAGATTTTTCACATGTATTAGTGATTGGAATCCAATTTCTTCCCACATTATATTATGATATTGGATTTAGTTGAGATAAAAATATAAATTTCACCCACAAGACTATTCTCATGGACCAAATAAATATTTTTTAGAATAAGAGACTAAAATGTATGGAAAGATGTGTTTGGAGTTAGGATTAAGTTAGCTACAATATAGGGAATCAAAATTATCACATAATTATATGTTATTCGTGGAAAATTTTGAGATCCAACATCATATTTATTTGATGAATCTTTCTTGGGGTTCTTCTGTAGGGATATGTTAAGTAGTGGTCATATCCTTAGGGTCTAGAATCTAACTTTTATGGAGTGAAATTATATCTCAGCTAGTGATTGTAGTTTTTGTTTTACACTTAAGTATTCTGAGTTATTTGGGAGGGATAATTTCAGTTGAAATGAATAGCCTTAAGATTCTTTACAAGGTATGATTGTTGGGGAAAGACCATCCTAGGTTTTTTTGAATACATTAGGTGGGTGGTCATAGCCTAAGGCTCTAATGCATTATATCTTATCTGGGAATTAATCATGTGTTCCTTCACATTCATTCTATATTTATTATCAATCTTCAAATTCTTCAAGAATTCTCATTTCCTATTTTACTATTAAACAAAAAATATTATTATTTTTATATACCCATGGAATTAAAATATAGGATATCAATTTATTTATTAAAATCATAGATATATACATGGGGTGGGTGGCCATATCCTAAGGCTCTGATACGTCATATGTTTTCTAGGAATTAGTCATTTTTTCCATCATTTTCATTCTATATTTTCTCTTAGTATTTTGATTCTTCAAGGATTTTCATTGCATATTTTCATATTTACCATAAAAACATTTTTTTATCCACCTATGGAATTAAAATATATGAAATCAATTTATTCATTAATATCATTGAAATATATTATTTCCCAAAAAAGTTTTATAATATCATAATCTATTATATTTTTTATAGATATTATGACATAGTGAAAATTATATGGATATAAAAATTGAATTTCGAAATGAAAATATATAAATTTCATTATGAATCACCAAATATCCTGTAGAATTTCTCACCCATGGAATTATAATTCCTCTAATTGAATATCAAGGCATATTTAGTATTATAACACCTTTTTTATAAGGATCCCTTAAAATAAAGTCCCATGAAATACTGTAACATCTTATTTCATATCATGTATATCAAGGTATAATTTTTCATTCCTAGTTTTTTATTGTAATAACCCAAGAACCTATATTTTTAATTTTAATGATTATCGTATTTGAGAAACTCTATCGGTTGTAAAATCCACCTTGTCAGTTAGAGTGGCATTCAATCCCACAATAACCATGTTTTAATTTAGCATACACCCAAAATTAATACAAGTACTTACCAAATCAAATTGGGTATATCATCTTTTATAATTAATTTTATACCATGTGATAGAGAATCATTATAGATAGGAATACTTTATAGATAAATCACTTTATACACTTAGTGAATAGTTTTATGGTTTATAACCCTATTTTATAGTTTAATATTTATCATTTATTCCATGGTTTTAATTTTTATTCTTGTGAAAATATATTCATTATATTTTTATGCTATTTAATGATCAATTTAGAGTTTGAAGAGTTTAAATGTTGTTAGTATATTTATACATAGAAAACATAAATTTGAAATTAAAAGATAAACTACAATAAGAAAATGTTAAGCTATCCCCTAGAAAACACCAAAGAAGATGTAGAGAATATTTTTAAGGCCACCATCCAACCTTTAACCATAGAAAACACCATAGATAACATCAAAAAGAATCAAAGAATCCATCTACCAATTGTCAAATCAATAAGGGTTGGAGAGAATGGATTGGTGAGGTTTGATGCACGGTTATAGGAATCAATGGAGGGTAATGCTAATAATTGCTCCAAAAGTATATTTATATTGACATACTTAGTGATAGAAAAGACTTAATCCCAAAAAAAATATGTGAGATACCAATGTATATCCCTAATCATGTCAACAGAAACTTGTGTTCTCGAATAAAAATTATATAGTTATACATTCCTCATTATCACCATCATGCACTAGGTTTTCCACTATACAGTGCTATGGAATTCTAGAACAACACTTCTTGGTTTGGTTCTTAAAACACATACACAAAATATTTTCTTTACCACCAAGGGATATATCCTATGATAAAATAGATATATTTTGTATTTGTTTTACTTCTCAAAATAATCTCACACACTCCTAAAAAAGTCTACCGATTGTGTACTTTGAGATTGTCTACATAAAAACTTCTTTTTTAATAGTTATAATATTTCACATTAATCACACAAGAAATTAATACTTTATAGAAATATTATATCCTATAAAAATCTTCATAAACTGGAGAATGGAAAACATTAAAAAGGGTTGAGGTCAAAAAATATATACGGAAAAATATATCAAGTTGTCATCAAGGTATAGGTCAAATGAATGAAATAAAATATTATCATTGGAGAAATATAATATTAAAAAGAAAACTGTATAATAATTGTTATCAATAAATTATGATAGATGAACATGTAACCTATAAAAATTAAAAATATTCCATGGAATAAGTGTGTGGAAGCCTGAGAAAAAAATAGCAATGTGGATTAAAATAAGGTAATGGAATAACATATAAATCTAGTAAATGGAAAGAAAATTATAAAATTGTGAAAAGTAAAATGATATCGTTTCCACAAACAACATTGTAAGAAAATATTTATATGTTCATGTCCACAAAAAATATTCTAAAAAAATATGTAAATGATCATTTATTTTTAAAATCTTTTTAAAAAAGCAAAACACATTAATGTCTATGAAAAAAAAGTTAAAAACTATCTATGTGATCATATCCATTCATAATCCTCTGAAAATATATACACATGATCGTTCCAATGCACAGTCATGAGGGAAAATTTATTCTTGATTAGGTCCATGCACTATCATGTGAATAATGATATACATGATCTAATCCATGCCCCATCATCTGAATAAGAAAAACTTTTATCGTTTTTATTCACAATAATTTCAATAAAGTAATATGACATCATTTCCAAGATAAATTATATAAAAAAATCTTTATTTGATCATGTACACACACAATCAAGTGAAAAATGCTACACACAATCATGTTCAAACACAATATCATTATATAATGAGATGTATAACATTCTCCATTTGATTTGAAGGTTATTTAGAACTCAATCCATTACATAATGGTAAAACATAATAATATTTTCCATAAAAAATAATTGTTATATCTTGTCATGATGACGAAATAGAAATAAAATGGGTTTCAAAACATTTTAAAATGATATAGCATGAAATGATCTCAAGGGTAAGTTTATAATATACCTAAAATTCAATAACCTAGAATTGGTATTTCATAATTCAATTTGGATAGTGATACATAAAAAAATTCACAAGTAAATAAATCCATTTTAGAAATGTTTAAATTTTTAATGAAACAATGAATGTGTTTTTAGAAAAAAAAATTGACACTGATTTAAAAGATGATGTTATAGGACACTTTTAAAAGTTATTTTAAAAAATGAAAAGGTAAAACATTATAATTAATTACCCTTAAAATTAATGATTGAGAATATATCTATAAAAGGAAATAGTTTTTTTTAGTTTATCTAGGGAGTTAAAAATAAATTATATAATCTTGAAATGAAAATCATATTTCACTATTACTAAAATATAATTATTGAAACTCACATGCTAAAAATGGTTTATAAAAAATCAACCTAATAAGGGTTAAATAGAAATATTAAAATCCGGTGAAATAATAAATATATAGATTCCAAAATAAAAATGGTGAAAAGTTTTTTGAAGAATGAATTTGATAGGGATGGAAAATAATGAAAAAAAGATCATATTTATTCTAAAAATTGTAATTCTTTTATGAGAAATAAAGTCATCATAAAAGAGGAATTAAATTATAATTTTCAATTTAAACTGAGATAATGATAAATTATCATATAATAAAACTTCCAGATAGAAGAAGATAATAATATAAGAATGAAGAACAAGAGGAACCATTATAATCAAATGATTGATATTTGAGATTACAAAATCTCTTACAGCCTTGGTATCTACTATATAAAAAAGACCATGAAAGATAGAAGATGTGATGGATTTTCAAAAACCTTTATGATATTCTTTTATGATAAAAATTAATAATGGGTTTATATAAGACACAAAATATAAAAAAAAGTTGTCAATATATAATACATCTGAAATACTGAATATTGTGATGAGGAAATCCTTACCACAACTCTTGATATCAATGAAACAGGTTTAACCACATGTATAATAATGATAAAATTATAAGTAACCCTTTTTTATAATGATTTTAATATCTATTTCCCTATATACTCTTAAATTGTAATCATTTATAAAACTATTATAAGTTTTTTGTTATTTATTTTCTTCAACGAATGTTATAACTTTTTATTATTTAACACACTATTTAACATTTTGATGATCATACCCATTATTTTATACCAATTTCAACATTCTGAAAGTTTACATGGTTCTATAGTATGTGATTTATAATGATTTATAAATATCGAATCTCATTCCATGATAATTGTTATCAAGATTCATGAAGATATAATTAGTAATGATCTTATTTTAGAATATTTTTATAAACAAAAGTTAAGAAATAGATAATGAATTACATATAAATATAAATGTCCAAGAACATTGATACTATTACAAGAATCATTTTAATTAATTATATAAATTCTTAATAATATCCATATAAAGTCTCAAGATTTTAAAATTTAGATTTTACATATTTTTATATGAATATAAAATGCATTACAAAAACATATCACTAATGACCATAATAGTTTTGAGTCTTTGGATACTAGCTACCGAAGCATCTAATTTGGTGAAAGATATTATTTTTTACATAAAAATATTCTCATATAATAATCTTCATATATATAACCTAATTAAATCCTTTTTAAATAACCTGAGTAATGGAAACATAAGAAATGGTTATCTTAGATGCTGAATAAGGGTAAATACAGGAAATAGTTCAACATAAATTGAGTATAATGGTTTAATACCATTATAATAACATTTCAAAATCATACGCTATATTTCAAAGATAATGATCTTGAATCATGGAATAAATATTTACAGTTCATAAGACATTAATCATATGAAAAAATCACAAGATCTATGAGAGCGTATCATTGGAATATGAAATGAAATTTTTAGCATAGACATTAGAATAGAAAATAATTTCCATAATAATATAGTATTATTTCCAAGGAAATCAAATTGGAATGGTTTCACTCCCCAAACTATCATAGAAGTCAAAGTTCACTTCTAAGACCATAATTGTAGAAAATGTACCTTACGGAACTATGTTCACTCCGTGTTCCAGTCCTGACTATCTCTTGAGATATAAATATTTAACCAATTTTTTGGAGAGAGATATAGGTCCAATCCATTTCATAATGAATCTTTTAGTGACCCAACCCCAGAAATCATAGATCTTGTGTCATTCAACCATTATATTTTCATAAGATACAAGTAAATCACATCCCAAAGGACTGAATAGTTTAGTAGTCTTAGAAAACCGGATTCAGACATGTGTCATGTATTAAAAATTAATACACAAATTAAAATATATCTTTTTCTTTATAGAATAATAATTATATTCCATAACATGTATCGTTGCATATCATTCTTAGGAATCAATTCAGTGAATCCTGGGGAACGGAAAAAAATAAGGGGTATATAAAATTCTCAGTAAGGGTAATGTGTTTTGGATGTAATTATGAATCATTGAGATGAGTCAATTTGGTAAGGTAATAACTGCATATAAAATCCCTATAATCAATAAATTGAGAACTAAGTGGGTAAAAAATAACGAAAGTTATATAATTGAAAACAAAATTTATTTAAATAACTAGATAAATAAAAATCAATATGGAAAGGTAAGAAATTGAAAACACATTCCATTAGTAAATAAACTAAAAATTAAATGAATAAATAGATATATCTACAGAAAATATCAAGGATATATAATAACTAAATTTAAATTAAGGAAATGATTAATTAATAGACTTCATGTTTCCTAGGTACATGGAACCATTACTGCCATGAAATTTCACAGGGTATTTTAACATATCAAGTAAAAACCAATTTAGGGATATCCAACTAACTTTCCCCATGAGACTATTGATTCATTGAAGGGATATATATAACATGGCCCCAATTTTTTCATAGTAGTTCAAATCAATCTTCTTATACTAAAATTTTGATTAAACAATGTGCCTTATCAAATATCTGTATAGATTAGAAGATATTGATTTATCAATATTTCCCAATATAATCAAATAACACTCAATATAGAAACTTTATGGAAAATGTTATGTGGTTTAGGAAATGAACATATCTATGAAACATTATATGGATAATTAGGGGAAATTCAATGTTCAATGATCATATGAAATCAAATATTTCAAGAGGAATAATATTGGAATCAAGGAAATTAATTTCATTACTATATTGGGTCAAAGAAATCATAAACTATCCATATGAATAATAAGGATAATATCAATGAAAAATACCCCAATTGGAGTAAGGATATGGGGTTGCTGTCATTGCTGAATATAAATACAGTAAAAATATATTATAAACATTTTTTGAGGAAATATCATTTTCATTTTTAGAATCTTTTTGAAAATAAGTTTTTTTTTCAAATCACGTTTTGAAAACATTTCCATTAAAAATAAAACATTTAATCTTCAAATTATTCTTTTAAAAATGATGACGGGTAAATTATTACAGGTCGTATATGGTAAAAAATTCCTTTTAAATGGTATACAGATGGAAATATTTTTTTGTTCAAAAAATGATAAGAATATTCCATTGAAGACTTTATTAAAATAAAAAAAGGGTAAACATATCATCAATAAATCATTTTTAAAGGGTAAAAAAATTTAAAACCATTTTATAACAAATGGTTTATTTAATAAAATAGGTTCTCCGACGAATGAGGGAAATGATGTCAGTTTTACTAGAAATATTTTCTAAAACATTTAATTATCCAAGAGTGGGATAATAGTAATATTAAATGATAAATGTCATTAAGAACTATATTATGATAATATTAATGTTTTTAATATACAATGATCTTATAATTTACTCTAATGGTAAATTCATGTGGAAACAATCTCAATCAAAATGATATTGTAAAAAAAACCCTTCAAATTATTATAACACTTAAGTGAGATTCAATCAATGAGTATATTTTTTGTATGCGCTATACATCCAAAAAAATAAATTAAAATACATTAATATATATTCAAATTTATTATACACATAATCATATAATATTAATGGAAATGAGGAATTAGTATAACCCAATGAGAAGTAGTCAGGTTATGAAATTTCTTTTTCACATGGTAATGCTAAAATAAAATATCCATAGATGAAATAGTTAAAATTAAAACTGAAATTCTCATAAATAAAAAATTAATCATGATATCTATATCATAATTATCCTCAGATTAACCATATAGTATAATCCAGTGGTGAATATGACATTTTTCTCATAGATGTAAAAATTGAGATGGAAATCCCTTACCGTGGATTTAAGTTTTGGTTGAACATACTTTAACATAATTTATAATGTTTTTAGACATATCAATAACTTATAAAATAACCATAATCATATTTCTAATATCATATATTATCTTCTTATAATATATTATTACCCTTTTGGTAACAATCTTTCATTATTTTCACTGTTTTGGGTGTTCATTGCATAGTTGTTGAGAATGTTTTAACATGTTACTCATCATTTCTATCAGGATCTGATAATATATAGAATTTAAACATGTTATATATATATATTATTTATTCATTATAATTTTATTTATAATAATTCATATTATTTTGTTATAGTAAATTAAGTGCATCGTTTATGGAGACAGTAGGTCGTATGTACACCTTAATGATACCTTCATTTTATTATCGCACTTTCAAAGAATGAAAAGTAAATTATATATATTTATATGTATATTTCAATTAAGTTATCAAATATATTTCATTTATGTTACATAGTTTTATTAAAACTATCCTTTATAAATTTCATGTATAGCATCGATGAATCACATCGCTTTGTGGAGGCGATAGTCCACACTTCCACTAATGATGTTATCGTATTCCCAAAAAATAGAAAGAATAAATTTATTTATAAAATATAAATTAAATAATTAAATGAAATTATTAATATAAAATATTTCATATATAAATAGAGTTTCCATCATAGTTACCAACCATGAAAGGTGGTATAGGAAAAATAAACAATCATCATTTCACAAGGTGGTAGTTCTCTTTACACAAAGATTGTAATTTCATTACCCATTAGATGGATGTGTGTGTAATTGTAGGTAGATAAATTAACATAAAAAATATCTGTATATTTTGGAAAATTTATTTTTTATGTAACCATGGAATATGAATAATTGAACAAGTGGATAAAGAAATAACATTGTAGAGCTTTAGGAAGAATGTTACCTCTTATTCTGGTAACTCCATTTGGTTTCCACAAAAGGGCCTCCTTGGATGGATTCCTTTAGATGTTGAGGCTTTAATTTTGAGGTGAGGGATTTTTATGAGACATTTTGGAAGATATTGTTTTTTCCAAAGTGTCTATATAGGTGTGAGGAATTTTGAGGGTTGTGTGATTTTTGTTATGGAGGAGGAGTGACACTTTTATAATGTTTTGGAAAGGAACTTCCACCCACGTTTTTACCATGTAATGTGGATCTCTTAATGGTAAATATTATATCCAAGGGATTTTAGGGTCTAAATATATATATATTATGGATTTTAAATACGTTTTTATGTCATTTGGGTTCTTAAGTGTAAGGTTTAGTCCCTTGTTAAGCATAATTTCAACTTAATCGTTTTAATTAATTTTAATTAAATTCACTACTATTTTTGGTCAAAAACTAATTTTAACATACTATAAATTATAATTTATTATGTTTCAAAATATGTAATTAATTTTTAATATTCCAATCATAGAAGTGGTAGTAATCAATTTGAATTTAATCCCGCATATGAGATGACAATGTGTGTTTTTAAAATAAAATGTTCAAATGTATGGTAAGTTTTTATATTTAGTGCCAAAATGAAATTTATTCTCACGGACTAAATTAAATTAAACGATATTATATTTATCTAACTATTATTTAAAAATAATAAAAAATATAATTTAATCTTATAAATAAATTAGGTGAAAAAAGTAGTTTTGAATAAAAAATTAGTATTTTTCAATATTCATCAACAACTAAAACATCAAAGAAAAATATTAAAAATTCACCCTAACCTAATTATTGTGATTAGATTTTAAAAATTAAGTTTATTTTTATATATATAATATATAAAAGTTCCTAAAAATTGATTTAAAATAGGTTCTCTATTAAAAGACGATAAAGGTGCATATATAAAAATATAGATTTTTTTGTGAAATATTAGTTTTGTTATTATCTTATACTTATAAAATCAATTGGATGAATAAAAAATATCTGATTGAATATATAATATATATTTCATTAATTTCACATAAGTTTTGTTATTAATTTAAATTATTAGTATAAAACAACTCTATGAGTATAAAAATATTTTTTCATAAAAAAATTCACTTTATAATCAATTTTTTTTATATTCACATCTATTCATTTTGAAACCAATGAATTATTTTTATATTTTTTATAAAAAAAATAATTTCAGAAGTTATATAATAATTTTCAAAGACTCTAATTTAATGGATAGTTTATGTCATATTATATTCAATAATAATATTTTGATAATGTATTATTACTCGGTAAAACTCAGTGTTGTTTGTAACGCAAGCTATGAAAAAAAGACTTTGTTTCATGCAGCATAAGATAAATCTATATTGCATGCATTTCATGATATAACATTGGTTGGATTTATTTAAAATTGAAATAATATTGTAATGTCTTGGGGTATTATATTCCATTACGTGGTTGGTGTTGTGTGGTGTACATGATATCAAATAAAATGTTGTTATATTAGAATTTTGGGGACTTACATTCTCCCAATCATAAATAAATCATATCCTCACAATTTAAACTCGATATTGGAAAAATATTGTTGGATATGTAATATTTTGAAATACCAAATCATGAGAAGGGTTCATAAAACATCCTCCATAAAAGATATAATTGGAGGTATAAAGGTCATGTGGACTAATATATATCTAGGTCTCTAAGTATGAGAACATTAGTGGAATGTAGAGATACATATATGGAGGAAACGTTTAAATATTCATAAGGAGTGATTGAGGTCATCAATCATATACAATTTAATGATAAAAGGAATGTGCATGTCCTCGAATCCATATATCTATTATGAATATAAAAGACCATTGGTTAAACAAAAAATAAGGTATTTAAACTCTTTTTAATATTATCTTACTTATATTGAGGAATTAATTTATTAACCTAGAATATAAGGAAATATATTTACTTGGTAGGTTTTATTTTCATATGAACGATTCCATATTTTGGTTATTCTTTGATCAAATTCTAATTCATCCCTTACTTTAACAAAAGAATATCTAAAAATTAAATTTCATTTTTGAATCACAAAAATAATTTTTTTGTGAAACATAAGGGCCATAAAATATTGAAATGATTAACTATTCGCCTTTATCAATTACCCATATCTAATATAGTTAATACATTAATATCTAAACCAAAAAAAGTGACACTAATGGTTCATTAATAATATTTATTCTTAAAAATATGTAAATGAAAATAATTACACAATGGCAAGTAAATCATGTAGGATTGTGGTAGTCATGAACCCCCTATCTTCCTTCATACATGGGGTCAATTAATCTGTAATTTTTGGATATGATGGGTTTTCACCCATTATACATATTTTCCTTTTCCAAAACTATATTAATATAATTCCAAAAATTAATATTATGCACATCTATAAAAAGATTAAAAACTAAACAATTGTTTTAATAAGGTTTTCAATACAACCTCAGTACATAAATACTTCATCGGTATTATTTCGACACAGTTTCATCCATTGTCTAAGGATTATCCTATGTTCTTCATTTTGATTATCTATTGAAAACCTATATAATGGTTTGTAAATAAAATTTGAATTACACTAAGAATACCCCCAAGAGTGTCAAAGTAGGTGCATAGTAATGACCATTTTCGTGTACTAGGTTATGGTGAGTTGGGAATGAAACACCTTGTTGGAGTTGTTACCCCTAGGTACATCTATGACAGAATGATGCCCACTTGTATTGTCCAGTTAGTTATATACTTCTAGGAAGACCCATATAATCTCTACCTTAACAAAATTCTAGTATGTTCTCTTATACCTAACCAAAAATTCTTTACTAGGGTTATGTTCTCCAATCTATGTTTTCTTAAATCATGTTCCCAAGGATGCTACTAGACTTTCTCTTATACCAAATATAGTGGCCCAGACCCATAAATCAAGGAGCTGGTTTCATGATACCATTAATTTATCATAAGATATAAGTAAATCACATCCCCAAGGACAAAATAGTTTAATAATCTTGGTATAACAGATATATTCATGATTCTTGTATGAAAAATTAATACACTAATTATAACATAGTTATTTTCTTTCATTGATAATAACTATTTTAAAAATACAGTATCATCGTATATATGTCATAGCGCACAATTCATTGAATCCAAGGAAAAGGAAACAAAATAATGGTGAGATCAAATTCATCATAAGGGTAAAGTATATTAGAAGAAATTATGATTCAATGAGAATATTCAATATGTAAAGGTAATAAATGAATACACATGCCATGTATTCAATAAATCAATAATTAAGGTCATAAAATATATGTAAAGGTAGATAACTTAAATCACATTCCATTTAAATAACTGAATATCTAATAATCAATATAGAAATGTAAGAAACTGAAAACAAATGCACTTTAATCAATAAAATAAGAATGTAATGCATCCTTGGATATGTGGATGAAAAATATGATTGATAAAAAATTACTGAATCTAAATTAAGGGAATTATTAATTATTAGAGTCTTTGTTTCCTTGGTACATTGAAGCATTAATGTAAATACCTTTTACAATATAGTTTACCATACCAGGTAAAAACTCATCTAAGGTTGGACAACTATCTTATCCCATGATATGATTGATTCATGGTGGGGGAATCTATAATTGTGCCTCACCCGTGTCATACATGTCCAAATCATTCCTTATATATTGGATACTCGATTAAATAATTTTCCTTGTCGAATATCCATATGGAGTAGAAGAAAATAATTTATTAATATTCCCTGAAATAAAAAAATAACATTTAATGTAAACACCAAATGAAGAATGGTATACAATTTTGGAAATAAACACATCCCTAACAACTAATATGGATAATTATGGGAAATTAAATGTTCAATATTCATAGGAAATTTAATATTTCATGGGGACTAACAAAGGAATTGAGGAATTTAATTTAAATTGTATCCTTGGTAAAAACAAATCATAAACCATCCAGAAGAAGAATAAGGGTGGTATCAATAATAAATATCCCATGTGGAGTAAGGATAAATGGTTGTTGTCATTGATGAATAGAAATACTACAAAAATATCTTTTAAAAACATTATTGAGGAAAATATTATTTTCATTTTTAAAAAAATATTGATAATAATTTTATTTGAAAATAACTTTTTGAAAACATTTAAAAAAACCTTTTTAAAATGAAAAGTAATATTCAAAAAAATGACTACATTAAATCTGAATATGTCATACAAGGTAAAAGGAACATTCATTTTTTATGGTAAAAGGTTAGGAAAATGCATATTTTGAAAAGGGAAATAAATATTACATTGAATAAATTTTTAAAATGAAAAGGAGTAAAAATTCCTTAAATAAATTATTTTTTTAAGGGTAAAAACATTTTTTTAAACTGTTTTATAAAACTACGCTTGTCGAAGAACATGGGTTCTCTCACAAAAGAGGGAAATGAAGTCGGGTTTTCTTTAAAAAAATTATAAAACATTTTAAGTATCAAAGAGTTTAAAATTGTAATAGTACTTCATATAGGTCGTGAATAAAAATATTATAACAAAATTAATTTTTTTAATTGATAATGATAAAAACATTATTATAGAAATTCATGTGTATATAATCTAGAACAAAATGAGATTGTAAAGTAAACCCTTGAAAGGATTATACCATTGAAGTTAGAATATGTCAATGAATAGGTTGTGTGTATCAACTATATATCCTCATAAATAATTTTAAATACATAAATATATATTCAGAGTAATTATACACAAAATATTATAATATTAATACCAATGAGAAAGTAGTATAAACTAATGAAATGGAGTCTGGTTATGAAATTTATTTTTCTCATGATTATGCTTAAATTAAATCCCCATAGATGAAATAATTCAGATTAAATCACAAAATATCATTAATAATAATTTAATAATGATATTATAAATCAATATGGGTAGTACATACACCATATAAAATAATTAAGTGGTTAATATGAAATTATCTCATAGATGTAAAAAGTGAGATGAAAATACATTACCTTATGTTTACTTTTTGGGTGAAAATCCATTAACCTATTGTATAAGGGTTTAAAAAATGTAACTAACTTATATCATAACCATTTATAATATCATTTATTGACTTATTATAATATATTATTACCTGTTGTTAACAATCGTTCTTTAATTTCACTATTGTGGGAGTTAATTGCCGAGTTTGTCGAGTATGTTTTTACATGTTACTTGTTGTTCCTATCATAATATCATAATCTAAAGAATGTAATACAAGATTTAAATAAAATATATATTCAGTATATATGTATTCAAAATAATCAATTATTTTTTGAGAAAGGAAATGAAATGCACCATTAATGGAGACTGTAGGTTGTACGCACGCATGAATGCTTCTTTCATTTCCTTACAATAATTTAAAATAATGAAAAGTAAATGACATATAAGTATATTTATATTATAATACAAGTAAAATATATAATTAATATATTTTATATTGTTTTATTAAAATAATCTGTTATACATTCAATGTATATCATCTATGAATCACAACACTTTGAGGAGGTGGTATTCAACACATCCACAAATGATGTCATCGTATTCTTAGAAAATGGAAAACATAAAGGTATGTGTTATTTAAAAATATATAAGAACAAATAAATTACTAATATCATAAATATCATATATAAATATATTTTCCATCACAATTTCCATCCATGAATTGTGATAAGTAAAAAATAAATAATCATCGTTTCGCAAGGTGGTGACTTTTCATACACATAAACTGTAAGTTAGTTAACCATTATACATAACTGTGTGTAATTTTAGGTAGAAAAAGAACATAAAAACATCTATGTATATTTATCATAATTTAATTATTATCTAAGAATTAAATAATTATAATTTAATGAGTGGAGAAGGAAATAAAACTAAAGAGGTTGAGTAATGATGTTACATTTTATTCAGGTAACTTGTTTTGGTTTGCACCAAAGGGATTCCATAGATGTAATAATTTCCATGGTGGCCCTTATAAGAAGAGGATATATATTTTTAAAATATATTTGGGAAGATCTTGGTTGATACAAAGTGTCTTGAGAGGTGTGAAGAAGTGGGAGGGTTGATTGCCTTTGTATAGTGGAGGAGGAGTGTCACTCTTGTATGTTTTTGGAAAGTGAATTCCACCAACATTTTTACCATTTCATGTGGATAATATAATGGTCAAAATTTTATCAAATTGGGTATAGTGTATACATATTTCTATATAATTTATTTTTTAAAATTTTCTAGGTCATTTAGGACCTTATGTTTAAGGATTAGTCCATTATTAAGCATAATTTCTTCTTAATCTTTTTAAATAATTGTAATTAATTTCACTCATATTTTCAGTAAAAAAAATAATTTTAAATCATTATAAATTAAACAAATTTATTCCAAATATTTAATCCATTTTTAAATATTATAATTTCCAAAGTGGAAGTAATTAATTTAAATTCAATCTAGTAGAAGGGACGACAATGCGGGTTTTTCAAAGTAAAAAAGATCAAAAGTTTGTTATGTTTTTAAATCCTATTTCAAAGTGAAATTAATTACCATGAACTAAATTATATTAAATGATATTAAATTTATCTATTTAATATCTAAAACGAATAAAATCTCAAATTTTAAATTATAAATAATTTACATGAAAAAGTTATTTTAAATAAAAATTTAGTATTTTCACTATTCATCAAAAAATCAAACTTCACAAAATAATAATAATAATTCACCATAACCTAATTTTTGTGTTTCTCTATCAAATATTAATTTTATTTTTATATATAACATCTATAAATGTTCTAAAAAATTGATTTAAAATAGTTTCTCCATTAAAAGGCTTCAAAAGTGCCATTATAAAAATATTGATAATTATAAAAATATTGAGTTTGTTCTTATCTTATGATTATTAAATATACAGGATGAATATAAAATATATCTGATATATTATATAATATATATTTTATTAATATCATACTATAAATTTATTTAATTGAAATTATTTGGATAAAACAATTTTTTGGGCATAAAAATATTTTTTCTATAAAAACATTCTCTTTATATTCAATTTGGAATTATATTCATTTATAATAAATTTTTAACAAATGAATTCATTCTATACTTTGGTAAAATATATATTTTTATAAGTTGGACACTAAAATTAACAACCATTAATATAACAGCTAGGTTAGTCTTATTATATTAAATAAAAATATTGTAATCATACATTATTGCACGATAAAACTCTCTCTTGCGTATAATTCAAGTTATAAAAGAAAGTATTTTTTTGTGTAACTGAAGATAAATTTTTATTGTGTGCATTGAAATATATATAATATATTTAATTTATTTATAATAGCAATTATATTTTGATGTCTTAAGATATTATATTCCCTTATATTCTTGGTGTTGTGTGTTATACATGCTATCGAATACAATGTTATTAATTTAGAATATCAGAGAATTACAAAAATAATAATTATTTATGGAATAAAATCATAAAACATTTATCATATCATAACCCATGAAATAAAATATACTTCATATACATTTAATCATATCATAACCTCTTGAAAAGATACTTGTTTCATAATAATTTCATCATTTTATCATAGTATAACTAGTGAAAATATTTAGTTTTTATTATAATTTTATAATGGTATAACCCTTGGAAGTGAAATGGTTTTCAAAAATATATTTCCCTAAAAACAATTTAGTGTAATAATAAGATTGGGATCAATTGTTCATATTCCCTATAAAAGATAAATTATATCAAAGAATGTCATCTTAGATGAAAAATTATTTATAATGAAAAATAACGTGGAATGTTTCTGAGGAATTATGTACTTTATACATTGAAAAATAAATTTTATAAAGATAAAATATTTTGGAAATAGTTTTCTTGGGAAATAAACTTGAAAATGTATAAAGGAATAGTAAATATTACTATAAACATTTCTTACTAAAATTAAGCTTTCTAATTTGAAAAAACTTTTTAAAACATAAAATACTTTATAAGATATTTTCATTTAAAATTTAATTGAAAAAATATAAATGAAGCATTAAAAATCATTGAAAAAATTATCTTGAAGAAAATATACAGTCTGCTTTGAAAAAATATTTTAAAAACATAAACCATTTTAAAAATCGTTTTCCTTTTGTCATTATTTATTTAAAATCTAAAAATTATCAAAAATATTAAGTAATTTTTCTTTAAAAATAAAATTGAGATCTTTTAAGGGAGGATTGAAATAATTGATTGGTCATGACAATGGGGAATACAGTTCATCTTATGTATGTAAAAAAATTTCATATTTTTTTTAAATGCTAAATATTAATTATTTGGAAAATGAAATTAATATTCATTTCAAACAATTTTTATTAAAATTAAAAAATTGGTCAAAACATATTTTATAAATAAATGACAATAATAACATATTTTTGAATTTTTTAAGAAAACAATTTTTGGAAGAAAAATGGTTTTCTCAGAGAAGATTGAAAAAATTTATGAATTTTAGAAATAATATTATTAATTATATTATGTAATAATTACTATAAAAACGGTAATATCACTTGAAATAATAATTAATTACTATATTATAGTACAATTCATGAGATTAATGAGTGATAGATCATAATTGTTTATTATTTTAACCACAGTCATAAACAATTCTCATAAACAAAGAGATTCTAACCTAAAAACATTACCTTATTGGTAACATTGAATCGTAAGACCCAATAAGGAATAAAATAATATGAAACATAAATTACCATTAAGATAAATAAATTTATGATATTATATTTCAATGAACTATGTATACCCTTCATAAGAAAACTTAGGTTCCTGACAAAATAAATATCTTAATAAAGGCAGATTGAGACAAAAATCCATTGCTGATTTGTTATCTTTTGAACAATAATCCCCCTGAGGGAGATATCCTCAAATGGAAATGTAAACCAAAATAATATTTCAGAATAAAATTCATAAAATATATTCAAGGGAATAATATACACCATATAAATGAATTATGTGGTTAATATGGCATATGTTTCCCTGAAATTAAAGAGATACTATAAATCCCTTACCTTATGTCTTGAATTTCATCATGAAGGTTCAAACCTCCTATAAATATATGTTTATTATTTATCTATTAAATAAATATAATTATATATACCATACCTTAATCTATTTTATTATGGAATTTTATTACCTGTGTATGAACAACTCCATGTTAAAGTCGCATTTTGGGTAATAACTACTTTGTTTTCTTTGTATGTTTTGATTTGTAATTCTTGTTCCTGTTGTAACATACTAGGTATTTATAAAATAATAAATTTTCATATCTATTAATATTTTTTAATAAGATATTAATTTTAAATTAAAGGGGACACTTTTTCGATAGCTTACCAAACATGCAACAATGGGTTTCTCCGAAATCTTATGTTGAAAACAGCACTGAGTTATACCGAAAAATAATACAACAATAATATTATTAATTTAAAAAATAGTTAATACCTAAATGTTTTTTTGGAAGGAATGAACATAATTTACTATATTATGATTTTAGAAATTTGTTAAATGTTTTCACATTTTTCCAATGAATTTTATAGGCTTGAAAGTAAAATGAATCCAATCTTAAGCATAAAATACTCTAATATTTATAAAAGGTCATTTTATCCCATTTTGACGGAGAACCATTATTAAAAATTAATTTTTAAATTTTATGTTTTATATATGGTAAAATAAACTTCTTCTTTCGAATTGGGACATCAAAATTTACTTCGGTTGGAATTTTTTTATTTTTCTGATAAAATCAATATTTTCATAAATAGTGAAAAAATACAACATTTCAATTCCAAACTACCTTTTCATCTAATTTAGTTATGTAGTTATATTTTAATTTTAATTATTATTAAAGTGTTAATAGATGAAGGCTCTTTTATTTAATCTAATTTTTTCATTTGAAGTAATTTCACATTTTAATTGGACATAAACAAATGTCAATATTTTGATAGTTTTTACTTCTTAAAATCCCGCTTTCTAGTTTTAAAAGTGGGAATTAATTTTTAATTAATTACTAAAATTTCTACGTTTTAAATTTTTAAAATATATTACATGTTTGGAATCATTAGGTCTAAATTTTTTAAATAGGTACCTTTTATTTTTGGACATTATTAATAGTAACATCAGTAATTATTTTAATTTAGCACAGTTAAATATTAAATTAGGAAAATAAGGGTAAAAAAAATTTAATAATAATATAAAACTACCATAAAACATGTAATAATATTATTGGATGAGTCATGGGTGACCAAAGAAATCTATAGTCAAAACCTTTGGCATTTTGGAGCCACTTGGGTATGAAAATGAAAAGTTATAATAATTAATTTAAATTAAAGAGAAATATAATACAAACATGTTTCTTTTTACTAAACAAAATTTATAGTGGGGTTATATAATTGATCTATTTGACTATAAATATTAATTATAATGTTAAAAATATTTCCTACATCATGTTATTTTATTTATAACATTTTGACATTATATAAATAAATTTATTTAGGACAAAATGATGATGTAGGGATTACCTTATTAATCCATGATTCAAATAAATGATATTATAAAAATTAAAAAAAAAATGTAATATTTACATTTTTATTCCATCCAGGAATTCTTTGGATGAAATTTACTTGTTATGGATGATTTAATTCCTTGGGTTATAAGGAATCAATTACCTATAAGAAAAATAAATTACAAAATATTTTTAAAATTGTTGGAAATTATTTTTAAATAAAACACTATTTTATTAAATGGTATTATAGTCCTACATGTCTATGATTATGAAAACTAACTAATATAATGTTAAATATGACATTAATTATCCACTTTTGGTTCTTTTGTCATTTTATAGTAACAATAGTAACCATATATTATGAAAATACAGGAGGACATGGTAAGAGTTATTGTTTTAAACTAAGGGTTGAAGCCAAAAGGTAGGGTTAGTTTGGAAAACTACACTCGTCTAAAACAATTTGGTTGAGAGGATATAGAAGCACACTCATCTTATCTGTTAAATTTCCCGCATTTTAACTATTATAATTCGAAAATCAATTTATAATAAAATAATATTTCAGGACATTCCTAAACTTCCCTTCCTCCCTCATTTAAAAGGTCACCACCTAAACCCACTTATAAAATCCTCTCAATACTTTTTAATCATCAAAATTCATCTAAAATAATCTCCCAACATCCCTACATTTCTCATAGAATCCTTAACTTGGGAAAAAATCAATTCAAGAAATCTGTTTGGCTCCAATCAAAAGGAGTTACCTGATTTAGAGGTAGCATCTTCTCTTAGGCTCAGATCCTATATTTTCCTTCTCCACTCCCTATGAAATTATTATTATATGATTACATAAAAAATAAATATCCTAAATACACTAATATATTTTTATTGGATTTATTATAACTACATTTACACACACTTCCATCCAATGGATACGAACATATCGTTTGTTTGTATGGCGGACTACTGCCTCACGAAATGATGATTGAAAAATTTTCACCTAACTCGTTTCATGGTATTCATTATGATGGAACTGTATTTATATATGATATATATTTTATTTATATTTTTCTTTATTCTTATTTGATTTTTAGTTACAACATACCTTTATGCTTTCTGTAATGTGTAAATATGATAATTTCATTTGAGGAAGTGCGGACTACTGCCCCCTCAAAGTGATATGACTCGTTCATGCCTTACTTGGAATGTATAAAGGACAGTGTTAAAGAACTTATGTAACATATATAACATATAAATTATACCGTAATTACAATAAACCTATTTATCATTTATTTTTATTTATTTAATAATACAAAGAAATGAAAGTAGTATTCATGCGTTCGTATGGCCTACCATCTCCATGAATAGTGCATTTCATTTCTTATATCCAAATATTATGGAAATAATAAATGCATATGTACTGTATATATATGATATTTAAATAATTATTAATAATATTCTGTAGATGGTGGAATTTTGACTACATGGACATGTTATATCAAAACATGTTCATTTTTTACTCAAGTAGCGAATATCAAAAAAACGAACTATATGAAAGTTAGAGGCTTAAAATGTGAATGAATCTAATTTTAAGCATAATTTACATTAAATGTTCGATTTGCCGCCTTTTAATGGAGAACCCTTTTTAAATATAGTTTTGGTCACTTTAATAGATTATAATTGACCAAATAAAATCCTTCTTTGGAATGTGGACATAAAAATTTACTTTGTGTAATTTGTTGTAATTTTTCCGATAAAGTTCATTTTTTAATGAATAGTGAAAAATAGTGTATTTTAATTCAAAACTGCATTTTAATATAATTTATTTATAATGATAGATTATCTTTTTAATTGGTTTTAAATTTTAATTATAATATATTTTTACCATTTAATTAAATTTTGGTCATTGGAATTAATTTCACAATGAATTTGGAAATAAACAAGTGTTAATCTTTTGATAGGTATTATTTCTTAAAAACACGCTATTTGTTTTAACAACGGGAATTAATTTTAAATTAATTAATGCAACTTCTATGTTTATAATTTTTTAAAATAGACATCATTTTTGAATTTGGAATTTCAAATATACCTTAGGCTTAATTTATGGTAGTTTTCTGAAAAACATTAATTTTTGATGAATAGTGAAACCACTCAGAAGTAGTTAAAAAACTGAATTTTCAATTTAAATTAAATTTTATCAATTCTGTGATTTGAATTTAAAAAATCCAACAAACATGGTTGTTATTAGTAAGTAAAATTTTGTTCAATAAGATAAAAATAATTTTGGTGAATAGTAACATTTGACTTTTATTTTCCGCGGTTAAAGGTAAATAGCGTAATTCAAGGTAAAAAGAATATTATAATAATTCCAAATTACCTTATCACTTGTCCTAACCTTATTGGATGAGTAATGGCTGACCATGGTAATCCTTTGGTCGATTTTGGGACCCCATGGAGCCAATTATGAATGATAATGACACTTCAGATTAAATAATTTAAAGTAAAGACAAACATGACATAAACAAAACAATTTTTGTAAATCAATTTTTACACAGGGTTATATAAGTCTTAATTTACACTATAAATATTCTATAGAAACATAAAAATAATTCCTACATCATATTATTTTTTTATAATTGTTAGAAATTTAATAAAGTAAATTATTTATGACACAATAATGATGCAGTATTTACCTCATTAATAAATGATTTAAATAAATAAGATTATAATGATACAAATATTATCCAAAACCTATCCAATTCCTATTGGATGATATTATTTCGACTATGAGTCATCGTATATTCGACTTTAATGATTTTTGAACTTTTAGAAACCAAATATCATTCTATAATAAAATAATATGTTCACACTTTCCTAAAGCGCTCCCCCTCCCCTTATAAAAGGAGACCATTTTCTAACTAATTACTCACACCTCTAAAGCCTTTTGTATCATCCAACCTTGCCCCAATTAAGCTACCTAAATCCCTCTCTTCCACATAAAAGTCTTACCTTAGGCATAAGGCACTTCAACAAACCATTTTGGTTCAAACCACAGGGAGTTACCTAAATTAAAGGTAATAGTTTCTCTTAACTTATTTTCTATTATTTTACTTCTCCAACCCCTAAACTCTTTTTATTACTTTCTTTTATAAAAAACCCAGTATCCTCAATATACTAGGATTTTGTTATGAGAATGATTTGAAATACACTTACACACACCTCCATCTAATGGGTGAAGAATATACTGTTTCTGTGGATGGAAAACTAACGCCTCACGAAACGATGATTGTTCGATTATCTCCTACTGCATATCATGGTGGCCATTAAGATGGAACTATATTTATATATTATATATATTATTTTTATGTTTTCTTTATGATTCTGTATTTTTCATTTATAGCATAGCTTTATGGTTTCCATTATGTGTAAACAAGATAATTTCATTTGAGGAAGTGCGGACTACCGCCCCCTCAAAGTGATATGACTCGTTAATGCCATATGTGGGACATATAAAGGAAGAAGTTAATGATATTATATATGATATTATACTGTAATTATAATATACCTATGTATCATTATGTTTTAATTCCATTAAAATAATAAATAAAAATGGAAGTAGCGTCCATGCGTACGTATGGCTTACCGTCTCCATGAACAGTGCATTTCATTTCTTACCTCCAAATGTTATGTACTATTATAAATAATTGTATATAATAGATATATATAATATATATGATATCTAAATAGTGAATATCATTCTGTATATAATGAACTTTTGATCATGTGAACAACTTAAAACCATATGGTGTTCATTTGTGACTCTAGTACCAAATATCGACAAAATAATCATTAACTTGAAGGATTACATAATGTTTATAACATGGTAATAAGTTATATAAAAGGAATAAAAAACTTAAAAAAGATTCTTAAGAAAGTATAAATTAACTTTATTTTATTATTTAGGAGATTAAGGAACTATTGTGTCAAGTCGTACATGAGGTAAGGGACTTCGTCTCAATCTCCTTTCATTGAGGCATATTTTGTTTTAATACATGACTTTATTTTATATGCTGTATAAACACCCTTGACTTTTCAAAGGGAATATTTTTCTATGAAACGATTTATTAATTGACAAAATGGAATGTTTCTTTTAACATAAGTGGTGACAATGACCTTTCTATCGTCGTGAGTATTATTTTTTCTTTGCCTTCCTTAACAAGTCGTAATGTTTTTTAAGGAAAATAAATACCATATACTCTTTTATGTATTTTGGTATTGAAAATGGTTTTGATAATGGATATTTTATGTCAATATATTTAAGTGATATTTTGTGATTGAAATGTGGTAATTTTTTCTTTCCTTTATATTTGTTTTATATGTTATGATTTTATAATGGTACTTAGACATTTGTTTGGTGGTTGCGTGATAAACCAAATGAAGGGTGGTGTTGTGATAAACTAGGATGGGTGGTTACATTATAACCTCCAATTCATTGGGTATGGAATTTGACCGTATGGCTATTCCATTTAGTGATATGTGTGGAAGTCAACCGTATGGTTATTCCATTTAAGTATGTTTATGTCCCAAGTTACCTTTATATGTTATGTGTTATTTATATGGGTTTTCTGGTAATATTTTGGTTAAAAAAGGGTATGTAATGATCTTTTATTTAGTAAATAGTATTTACTACTTCATAATGGTGAAAAGTATTACTTACGATAAAGTATTCATGGTTTACTTGTTGTTTTGAAAAACTAACATTCTTCTTTCTTTGTGTATCCCTTACTGAGCTTTTTATGCTCATCCCAAGTTTTGAAATATTTTCAACAGGACATAATGTAGAATAGGGTCAAAGATGGGATCATGGAAAAGTCATACTTTCTTAAACATGGAACTAGACATGACTCTTTTTTTCAAGAGTTCTTGTTTTGTGAAAAAAATGAAAACTGAGTAGAAGTGTCTACATTGTATTTTTTTGAAATTAAATGTAATAGTTATGGCCTAATTCTATAAAACTATAAACCTAAAAATATCCTCAATGTGAATTATTTTTTTAATTCAATATTATGTAATGTTTGAAGGCCAGGTCCTTATAGTTGGTATCAGAGGTCAGTTTAGAAAACTTTAGGTGTTAGGGTATTGTTAAATAAAGGTCCATGAATTAATTTGTGGTAATATTGAAATGATAAAGCATTTAAATATTACCATGTTGATTCGCCTAATATATTTTTGTGTTCAGAATGGTTTTCCGCAGAGGAAACAAGGATGCTATGTTGGGACGCCATTAGAAGGAAGACAACCTTCCAAATCAGCAACCTGAGATGGTCGGAATCAGAAATGAATAGTTTGTTGCAGTGATGTCATAGTTAACCCAGGCTATAAATGGTGGTGGTATCCATGCACGAGATCAGCTAGATCCACTGCAGAAGAACATGTCATTTGTGGAGCATTTCATGAGGCAACATCCCCCATCATTCATAGGATCATCTGACCCTGTGCTAGCTGATGGGTGTATTAAAGCACTGGAGAAGATTTTCTATGTTATGGGGAGTTTAGAGCATCAGACGATTAGTCTTGTTGTTTACCATTTTGAAGGTGAAGCTGATCAGTGGTGGTCAATGGTGAAATATATCAGGGATAGTGAGGAGATTGATGTTATTGATTATAATGAATTCAAAGTTATATTTCTTGAGAAATATTATCCTAAGGTGGTTCATCTTAAGATGGAAAAACAATTCCTATAATTGAGGAAGGAGGATGACTCAGTGGCTGCTTATGAAGAAGATTTCACTTGAATGGAAAGTTATGCACCAAATTTCGTCTCAAATCTTGATATTAAGATAAATTGATTTTACTCGGGACTAAAGCCACGATATTGAAGAGTGTTAACCTCTTGTAAGTTTAAAAGTTATGAAAAACTTGTTCGATGTGTGGAGAAGGTGAAAATGGAGTATTCATATGATCAGGTGTTCTTCAACAAAGAACAGAATAAGAGGTCCAGTTGGCAGGAAAAGGAGAAGAATTTATCAAAGAAGCCTGGAGGTAAGAAAATTAAATATCCAACTTGTGAGAAGTGTGGTAAAAAACATCTTGGAGAATGTTTATCAATGTCTGGAAAGTGATTCTGGTGTGGTAAGTCTGGTTATATTGCTCATAACTGTAAGGAAGATGATCAATTAGGAAATGAAAATCCATCTGTAATATCATTTAAGTGTAATGAAATGGGTCATTATGCAAATGAGTGTCCATCGAAGAACTCCAATGAGGGAAATCAACCGGACTACAAGCAGAAATGGGTGGTGAAATCCTTTGCAAGTACTTCAGAGGATGTTGGGACATCGAATGAAGTAGTATCAGGTACACTGTTTTTTTTTCAGATTATGCCAATGTGTTTTTTAATCCAGGGTCTACACACTCTTTCATCTCTGAGAAGTTATCTAGTAAGTTGTGAATTCAATATCAATATATGAATCCTGAACTTATGGTAAAAACACCTGGAGGAAATTCTGAGACAAAAAGAAATTATAAGAACCTTCTTGTCCTTGTGTGCGAGAAGAATCTACATGAAAACCTTATTGTTTTGCCTTTAGTAGAGTTTGATGTTATTTTGGACATGGATTGGTTGTCTGTTTATCATGCTAATATTGATTACATAGCTAAAGAGGTTTCATTTTAGAAAGATTTACAGTTTTTGTAAAAGAATGAACTCTTTATTTTGATAACATATCAGGAAGCTGAGAAACTTGTAAAATATGGAAATGAATGTTACCTTGCACATATTTTTTAAAATAAAGGAACTGTTCAGATTAATGATGTGCCAGTGGTAAATGAGTATCTTGATGATTTTCTTGATGAGTTGCCTAGTATTATACTCAATTAGGAAGTTGAATTTACTGTTGACTTAATTCCTGATTCTAAGCCAATTTCAAAACCCCCTTATCGAATGGCTCAAATTCAACTTTTAGAGTTAAAGAATAAATTGCAAGAGTTATTAGATAAATGTTTCATTAGACCTAGCACATCACCTTGGGGTGCTCCTATATTGGTTGTTAAAAATAAATATGGTTCAATGAGACTTTGCATTGACTATAGAGCATTGAATAACATCACTGTTAAGAACAAGTATCCATTGCCTCATATCAATGATTTGTTTGATCAGATCTAGGGAGCTCAGTATTTTTCAAAATTTGGTTTTAGGTCGGGGTACCATCAGTTGAAAGTAAAGGAAATTGATGTTCTGAAGACCGCATTTTGTACTAGATATTTCCATTATGAATTTGTAGTTATGACTTTTGGGTTAACCAATGAACCTGCTATATTCATGGATCTTATGAATAGAATTTTCTGTGAGTTCTTGGATAAGTTTTTGGTTGTGCTAATTTATGATATTTTTGTTTATTCAAAAAGTAAATAGGAGCATGAAAGTTATTAAAGGGTTGTCTTGCAAAACATAAAAGAAAATAAACTTTAGGGGAAATTCCGTAAGTGTGAGTTGTGATTACAACAAATTTATTTCCTTGGTCACATTGTTTCAAAAAATGGAATAACTGTTGATCCTGCTAAAACAAAAGTTGTTGAAGAATGGCCAAGACCCACAAATATAATAGAGATCTACAGTTTCCTTTGTTTGGTAGGTTATTATCTGAGTTTTGTTGAGAATTTTTCATGGTTATCTAGTCCAATGACTAAGTGAACTCGAAAAGGTGTTAAGTTCATTTGGACAAAATACTATGATGATAGTTTTTAGGAATTGAAAAGAAGATTGGTGAATGCTCTAGTTTTGGCACGGCCTTTGAGAAATGGTGAGTTTGTTATTTATAGTGATGCTTCATTAAGGAATTGGATGTTTCCTTATGAAAAATTATTAGGTAATTGTTTATGTTTCATGTTAGTTGAAACTACATGAGTTAAATTACCCTACACAAGATTTGTAATTAGCTGCTGTTGTTTTGGCTTTAAAAATTTGGAGGCATCATTTGTATGGAGTAAAATGTGAAATATATACTGACCAAAAAAGTTTGAAATATATATTCACTCAGAAAGAATTGAACATGAGATAGAGAATATGGCTAAAATTAATAATGGATTATGATTGCATGATCCATTACAATCTGGGAAATAAAAATACAGTGGATGATGCTTTGAGTAGAAAAAGTAATGCCTAATTAACCATTCTATGTTTAGAATGAGATCCTTTGGTTTTTGATTTGATGAAATTTGGAATAGAAGTTGTTGGTGTAGGAAATTCTTATTTTTTGTTTCAGGTGTCAGTGAGATCATCTCTATCAGATAGAATAAAGCAAGCACAGAAAGAAGACAGTGAGTTGCAGAAAAAGGTAGAGTTGGTTCAGAAGGGTAAGTTTCCTGATTTTAAGGTTGATAATGATTGTGTTTTGAGGTTTGGGAAGAGATTATGTGTGCCTTGTGATTCACAGTTGAAGAATGAGTTGTTATGTAAAGCTCATAGTTCTCTGTGTTCAGTTCATCCTAGTAGTACTAATATGTACAGAGATCTTCGGGAGTATTACTGGAGGAATGGAATGAAAAGAGATATTGCTGATTTTACTGTGAAGTGTTTAACTTGTCATCAGGTTAAAGCAGAGTGGAAGTTACGGAAAGGGATTCTTTAGTCTTTACCAGTGCCAGAGTGTAAATGGGAAAATATATCCATGGACTTTTTTGTGGGATTACTCAAGAAATCTTGATGTAATAATGCAATATGGGTTATAGTTGATTGATTGACTAAATCTGCTCATTTCCTTCGTATTTGAGATACTTTTTCTCAAGATCAACATGCTTAGTTGTATGTTAAAGAGGTATTCAGGTTGCATGGAGTTCCCCTCTCCATTTTATCTGATCGTGATCCCAGGTTTACTTCTAACTTTTGGAGAGGCCTTTATAATTCATTGGGTAATGAATTAAATTTTAGTATATCTTTCCATCCTCAATCAGATGGGTAGTCAGAACGAACAATATAGACCTTGGAGGATATGCTACATGCTTGTTCACTGGATTACCAGGGAATTTGGGACCAACATCTTATTTTGTTGAATGTTTTTATAATAAAAATTTTCATTCTAGTATACATATGGCTCCATTTGAGGCATTATACGGAAATTGTTGTCAAAATCTAAATTTTGGGATGAAGTAGGTGAAAGGAAGCTGATGGGACAATAATTGGTAGAAGATATGGAAGAGAAAGTTCAGTTGATTCAGAAACACATGATAACAGTTCAGAGCAGGCAGAAAAGTTACACAGATAACCGGAGGAAGGATATTTCTTTTGAGGTAGGTGATCATGTCTTTATCAAATTTTCTCCATGGAAAAGTGTGTTGCGTTTTGGTAAGAAGGGAAAGTTGAGTCTGAGGTTCATTGGAACTTATGAAATCCTAGAGAAAGTTGGATTAGTTGCGTACAGAGTGGCTTTACCTCCAAGTTTATCCCAGGTACACAATGTTTTTCATGTTTCGATGTTGATAAAGTATATGCCAGATCTATCTCTTGTTTTGAGTCTAGAGGTAATTCAGTTTGAAGAGAATATCTCTTATGAAGAAAAACTAGTCCAGATTCTTGACCATAGAGAACCAGAGTTGTGGAATAAGGTAATTCACCAGGTAAAGGTTTTATGGAAAAACCATATGATTGAAGAGGCAATGTGGGAATCTGAAAATGCTATGAGGGATAAATACCCCCCCCCCCCACTCTTATTTTTATAAGAGAATAAAAAATGTGAGGACCCAATATCCAAAAGGGGGGAAGGATGTAACATCCCAAGTAAATGAAGACTAAGAGATTTTCATACTTATTAATATTTGTGAATTAAATATTAATTTTACTTTAAAAGGGTTTCTATGTTCGATAGCGTACCTGATATGCAACAACGAGTTTCTTTGAAATCTTACGTTTTACACTAATAATATAATATTATTATTTTAAATGGTAGTTAACTCCTAGCTATAGTATTGTAAGTAATTAAAAAAACTAAATAAAATATGATTATACATGTTTGTTAAATGTATTTACTTTTATTCAATAAAAGTTAGAGGATTAAAATGTGAATGAATCTAATTTTAAGCATAATTTACATTAAATGGTCGATCTACTGCCTTTTAATGGAGAACCCTATTTAAATATAGTTTTGGTCACTTTAATACAATATAATTGACCAAATAAAATCCTTCTTTATAATGGTGACATCAAAATTCACTTTTTCTAAATTTGTGGAATTTTTCCGATAAAGTTCATTTTTTAATGAATAGTGAAAAATATTGTATTTTAATTCAAAACTACATTTTAATCTAATTTATTTATATGGTTAGATTATATTTTTAATTGGTTCTAAAGTGTAATTATAATATATTTTTACCATTTAATCCAATTATGGTCATTAAATTAATTTCACTTCAAATTTGGACATAAACAAGTGTCAATCTTTGGATAGTTATTGTTTCTTAAAAACACAATATTTTATTAACAATGGGAATTAATTTTAAATTAAATAATTCAAATTATATGTTTATAATTTTGTAAAATATAAATCCTTTTTGAATTTGGAATATTAAATATCACTTAGGATGAATTTTTGGTAGTTTTCAGAAAAACTTCAATTTTTGATGAATAGTGAAACCACATAGTAGTAGTTAAAAACTGACTTTTTCATTTAAATAAAATTTTACCATTTATGTGAACTGAATTTCAAAAATCCGACATACATGTTTGTTATTAGTAAGTAAAATGTGGTTAAATAAGATGAAAATAATTTTTGGCAAATAGTAACTTTTGACTTATATTTACCGCGGTTAAAGGTAAATAGGGTAATTAAAGGTAAAAAGAATATTATAATAATTCAAAATTACATTAACACTTGTCCTAACCATATTGTATGAGTAATTTCCGACCATGGTCATACTTGGGTCACTTTTGGGACCCCATGGAGCCACTTATTAATGATAATGACACTTTAGATTAATTAATTTAAAGTAAATACAAAAATGAAATAAACAAAAATCTTTTAGTAAATCAATTTTTACATGGAGTTATATAAGTTATAATTTTGACTATAAATATTATTTATAAATACAAAAAAAATTCCTACATCATAGTAGTTTTTCATAATTTTTATACTTCAAATAAATTAAATTATTTATGATACAATAATGATGTAGTATTTACCGCATTAATAAATGATTTAAATAAATAAGATTATAATGATAAAAATATTATCCAAAACCTGTCCAATTCCTATTGGATGATATTATTTCGACAATTAGTCATCTTATCTTAAACTTTAATTATTTTGGACCTTTAGAAACCGAATATCATTCTATAATAAAATAATATTTTCACACTTTCCAAAAGAGATCCCCCCCTTATAAAAGGAGACCATCTCTAACCAATTCGTCACACCTCTCAAGACTTTTGTCTAGTCCCACCTAAGGCCAATTAAGCTCCCTAGATCCCTCTATTCCACATAAAAGCCTTACCTTAGTTAGAAGTCCCTTCAACAAACCATTTTGGTTCAAACCAAAGGGAGTTACCCAAATTAAAGGTAACAGTTTCTCTTAACTTATTTTCTTTTATTTTACTTCTCCAACCCCTAAACTCTTTTTATTAATTTATTTTATAACAAAAATAGTATCCTCAATATACTAGGATGTTATTATGAGAAGTATTCGAACTACACTTACACACACCTCCATCTAATGGGTGAAGAACATTCTGTTTCTGTGGATGGAAAACTAACACCTCAAGAAACGATGATTGTTCGATTATCTCCAAACGCCTATCATAATGGACATTAAGATGGGACTATATTAATATATGATATATATTATGTTTATGTTTTATTTATGCTTCTGTATTTTTCTTTTATATCATACCTTTATGGTTTCCATTATATGTAAACATGATAATTTCATTTGAGGAAGTGCAGACTACCACCCCCTCAAAGTGATATGACTCATTAATGCCATATGTGGGACGTATAAACGATGGAGTTAAATATATTATATATGATATTATAATTGAATTATAATTTAATTATAATATACCTATTTATCATTATGTTTTAATTTCATTAAAATAAGAAATAAAAATAGAAGTAGCGTTCATGCATACGTACGACTTACCGTCTCCATGAATGTTGCACCTCATTTCTTACCTCCAAATGTTATGTACTATTATAAATACATGTATATACTGGGTATATATGATATATATGATATCTAATTCATGATATCATTCTGGATATAATGAACTTTTGACCATGTGAACAACTTGTAACTATATGGTGTTCGTTTGTGACTCTAGTACCAAATATTGACAAAATGAACATTATTAACTTAAATGATTACATAATTTTTATAACATGGTTATAAGTGATATAAAAGGAATAATAAAATTTAAAAATGTTCTTAATAAAGTATAAATTATCTTTAGTTTATTATTCAGGAGATTAAATAACGATCGAGTCAAGTTGGACACAAGGTAAGGGAATTCGTCTCAATCTCCTTTCATTGAGACATATTATGTTTTAATACACGACTTTCTTCTATATGCATTATGAAAACCCTTGAATTTTCAAAGAGAATATTTTTCTACAAATCATTTTACTAAACAAAGAAAATTAATGTTTCTTTTAACATAAGCGGTGACAACGACCTTTCCGCCGCTGCGAGTATTATTTGTTCTTTGGCTTCCTTAACAAGCCGTAATATTTTTTTAAGGAAAATAAATACCATATAATATTTTATGTATTTTGGTATTAAAAATGGTTTTGATAATAGATTTGTTATGTCAATATATTTAAGTTATATATTGTGATTTAAATGTGGAAATGTTATCTTTCCATTATATTTGATGTATGAGTTGTGATTTTATAATGGAACTTGGACATTTTATGGGTGGTTACGTGATAAACTAAATGACGGGTGGTGCCGTGATAATCCAGGACGGGTGGTTACGTTATAACCTCCAATACATTGGGTATGGAAGTCGACTGTATGTCTATTCCATTTAGTGATATGTGTGGAAGTTGATTGTATGGTTATTCCCTTTAAGTATGTTTATTTCCCAAGTTACCTTTATATGTTATGTGTTCTTTATATGGGTTTTAGGGTAATATTTTGGTTACAAAGGGTAATTAATGATCTTTTATTCAGTAAAGAGTATTTAATTCTTCATAATGGTGAAAATTATTACTTATGATAAATTATTCATGTTTTAGTTATTTTTAAAAAAAAACTAACAGTTTTCTTTCTTTGTGTATCCCTTACTGAGCTTTCTATGCTCATCCCAAGTTTTGAAAAAAAATTCAGAGGACATAATGTGGAATAGGGTCAAGGATGGGATCTAGGAAAAGTCATTCTATCTTAAACATGGAACTTGACATGAATCTTTTTTTCAAGAGCTATTGTTTTGTGAAAAATGGAAACTGAGTAGTAGTGTCTACTTTGTATTTTTTTTAAATGAAATGTAATAGTTATCGCCTAATTCTCTAAAACTCTAAATCTGAAAAGATCCTTAATGTGAATTATTCATTTAATTCATTATTATGTAATGTTTTAAGGTTGGGTCCTTATATTAGGGTATCATGTAAGTGTCAGAGTTGGGAATCAAGTTCAAGGACCTTCTGCATTATTCCTATACTTTTTTCCAGATGAGGAGTCTCGTGCGAGACGTCTAAAGAAGGCACTCTATCCTTTTATCTAGTATTTTATTACAACTTTTAGGTGGCTGGCGTACTTGGAGGTTCAAAAGAAGGTAGAGGTGATCGAGAGGATTCACTTGAAATGAGGTTTTCCATGAGATGGGATTTGTCAAGTCCTTTTATGGGAAGAGTTTTCATTGGCAGGTCTTATGTTCCAGGACCTTTGAGGTTTTTACTGGTTGGGAGTCGACCTCAGCAGCTTCCTTTCTAGACTTCTGGTGATATTTGTTTTTATTCTTTTTATGGGAGATTTTTTCTAGTATTTTGTGGTTTTTGGGTTCGTGTTCATCATTGGATCTAGTTCCTAGTAATTTCTTGAGATCAGTTTGGTGGAGTTGGACAGGTTCTGTGCCAGCCTCAGTAGCAGTTTCTAGTGAGACTGTTTCAGTAGCAGGGGTAGTAGGCCTTTTCTCTGCTAAGGTGACATGGATTAGGTAGAGTCTAACCTAATGATGTTACTCATATTCATGTAAAATTACAAGAGCATGGTTGTGGAAGTAGTTCTCATTATATAGGAATATGAGGTGGGCATGGTCAGTTTCACATAGTGGAGGCTGAAGTTTTCGAGGGGAAAGAGATCATCATAGGTACGATCTATTTTTTTAGTACTCTTTCTTGTGTCTTTTTTGATTCATGAGATTTTCAATAATTTTTTCACCCTCTCTAGATCATGCTCTGGGACTATACATATAGATGATTCTTTTTTCCCCTAGTGTTAAGTACACAAGTTAGAGGTCAGAACAGCTTGTTCGATGTGTGTTGGGGGTGTAGACTGATGATGGGATTGCATCACTCCCATGGGGACCTTTTATTGCTATAGATGCAACCATATGATGTCATCCTCTACATCAACTAGTTTTATTCTGTATGTTCTATTATCTACTAATTCCAAAGGATAGTTTTATTTTTAGATGTGGATGGTTATCATGTAGTTTTCGTTGGTGATTTGGGTTTCCAGGTGGGTACTTGGTATGTGGAGCCCCTTCTTGTTTTGGATGAGTTTTCAGTGGAATCAGTGGACACTAGGATTTTAGTTATTTCCTAGGTCATTTGAGAGTTTTTAGATGTTTTACCTGAGTATTTTGTGATGCTACCCCATCAACATGATGTCAAGTCCAAGATATAATTACAGCTTGGTGCTACTCTGATTTCAATGAAGCCTTATTAGATAGACCCTTCTAGGTTGTGGTAGTCGAGGATTGAAATAGATGATCTGATGAAAAAAGGGTTTTATCCATCCCAGTGTGTCACCATGGGGTGCTCCAGTATTGTTTGAAAACAAAATGAATATGGTGTTATGAGGTTTTGTATAGACTACTGGAGGTTGAATCCGGTGACAGTCAAAAATGTTTACCCTATTCTAAAGATAGAAAATATTTTCGACATGTTGAGAGGGGTGACATGGTTTTAAAAGATCGATATAAGGTCTGGATATCACCAGTTGAGGGTGAAGGAGGGGTATATCAAAAATACATTCTTCATATGCTGGTATGGGAACTTCAGGTTTTTAGTCATTCCATTCAATGTTACTAATGAACTATCCATGTTCATTGGGTCATAATCTCCATGTTTCATGAGTTCTTGGATCGTTTCATCATCGTATTCATCAATTATATCTCAATCTACCAAAATTTAGAGGGGGATCACACCGAGAATCTCAAAAATATCTTTCATGTTCTTTGATTCCACCATATCTATGTAAATTTACCCATGTGTATGTTCTATATGTGAGAGGTTCATTTCCTTGGGTATGTGGTGTCTCATAAGGGTGCGGTAGTAGGCCCGATGAAGGTTGAAGCAGTTTTTCCATAGGCATCACCCAAGAACATGGAAGAGGTTCATAGTTTCATTTGTTTTTCCAGATATTATGAGAGGTTTTTACCTGATTTCTATCTAGTTGGATCCCCATTGAAATCTCTGACTAGGAAGGACCCATCTTTTGTGTGGATTGATAAGTTACATGTATCATTCAGTTTCATGAAAGAAAAGTCGGTTAGTGATCTAGTGCTTCAGTTTCTTGAGTAAGGGGTGATGTTTGAGGTTTCGATTGATGCTTTACATCTTGGATTGGGATATGAGTTGATGTAGTAGTGAAAAGTGGTCTCTTATGGGTATATTAGGTAAATTTGTTCATGAGTGTAACTATCCCACCCATGATCTGGAGCTAGCAGTAGTTGTGTGTGCATTGATGTTGTGGTAGAGTTACCTCATTAGGGAGTTCATTTTGACCTTTATGGATCAAAATATCTTGATTTATATATTTTCCCAGTGTGACCTAAATCTATGACAATTTAGGTGGATGGAGTTTCTTCTAGACTATGATTTTTAGATCTTCTACACCTTAGGAAAGGAGAATGTTGTGGTTGATACCTTGAGAAGAAATTCATAGAAGGGTGTTGTTTAGTATTCAATGGAAAATTGGAGTGAAATGGTGGAGTATAAATCCTTTTAATTAGATGCAAGTGTGGATAGTGGTAAAATAAATTTGTTTCAGATGATGGTATAATATTCTCTAATGCAAAAGTTGGAGGAGTCTCAGTGGAGAGACTCAGAGGTAGATGTGATGTGCGATTTGGTTGTCTATGGTGATGCTCTGAAAGTATGGTCAGAATATTTTTGGAACCGAATGTTGTTTCCTGAAAAGTGGTTTTCTCGGGTGGCAGTGTTTGATGGAGTTCTTTATGAGTTTCATATCTCACATTTGGTGGTACACCCAAGAGTTTACAAGATTGAACATGGCATGAGGATATAGTTTTGGTGTCCAAGTATGAAACAAGTAGTGGTAGAGTTTGTTGAGAAGTGTTTGGTTTTCCAATAAGTAAAGGACAAGAACCATGTTCTTGTTGGATTTTTTCAGCCTTTGGATGTTCTTGATTTGAAATGTGATAACATATCATAGGATTTTTCATAGGGTTAGCTAGAGCTCAGGGAGGTTGTGATCCTATCTGCGTGATTGTGGATCAGTTGACCAAATCAGCTAACTTTTTAGTGATCAAGGAGTCAGGTATAGTGGATTATTTGGATAATAAGTATGTGGATGAAGTTGTATGGTTTTATGGAGTTTTTAGGTCAATTTTCTCGGATCAGGATGCATGGTTTACCACAGGATTCTAGAGGGGATTGCAACATGCTTTTGACACTCAATTACTCCTCAACACTACATTCCACCCCCTGGAAGATGGGTAGACAGAACAAACTATCTAGAAAATAGAATATATGTTGCGAGTGTTCATATTTTACTTTAGTGGATCTTGGTTATGACACCTACCCTTGGGGTAGTTTTCATTTAATAATATCTATCACCTTCCATTGGCATGGCTACATTTGGTTCCTTGTATGAAATAATATTGCATTCACTATTGTGTTGGATGGAGGTTGGGGAGATGATTGTTCTTAGTCCCGATGTGGTGTAGAGCACGGTAGAGAAATTTCATCATGTTTGTGATAGGATGAAAGTAGTGCAGGACTAGTAGAAGTCTCGTGACAATCGCATATAGAGGCCCTTGGAGTTTGAGTTCAGAGACCATGTGTTCTTGAAGGTTTCCCCTCAACATTGGAAGTGGAGGTTTGGAAGAGGGATTAAGCTTTCTCCCAGATTCATTAGACCATTTTAAGTGTTGGGGCGAGTTGGTAAGGTGGTGTATTAGTTTTTGTTTCCACTGTGGTTGGAAATAATCCACGACGTTTTTCACATCTCTTAGTTTTGTTGGTATCTTCACAATGACTCCCATGTCATTGATTAGGGAGAGTTTGATATCAAGGACAACACGGAATTTTTTGGAAAGGCTAGTAAAGATCCAATATCATCAATACAAGTCATTATGTGGATGAATCATTCCTTTTTTTGGGTTTTGTGGACTGATGGTGTCCAAGAGGAGAGTACTTGGGAGTGAGAGATGAAAATTCTTTCCAAGTACCTGGAGTTGTTTTGATTTTTTATTTTCTCTTTTTTTCTTTGTGATGTGATGTTTGAATCCTTTTTTTATGAGATGATCTATTTTCCTTGGTTTGTGATGTTTGTGGTGATATGTGTGATAAATTCTTGATGTATGTAAATTGGAGGACCTGATTCCTAATCGAGACACATTAACTACAATGCGATTAAACCTGTACAGGAAAGTCAGTGCCGCACAAATCAGATCGTATCTTGACATGGAAGACAGAATTATATAATTCATGTGTTTGGTATGGTGTGGTTCATTGGTTTTAGTGGTTTTCGGTTTTTTCTATGTGTATGTTGAGATAGTTGTACAGTGGTTGTGTGTTTTTGTGGTTGTGTGATAGGAGGTGGCTTGTGGTTGTGCAGTGTGTTTTGTGGTCGTTCTGGTTGGTGTGTTTAGCTAGTGGTATTGTTTAAAGTATGAAGATATTCTTGAGATATATCTCATGGGGTGGTTTTTCAGACCCCTTTTTCCTTTTGGGATTGGTTTCAGATTCATGAGGGAGAGAATCATTTGAGAGGTATCAAATGTAATGGTTTCTTACCTCATGGTTTATTACTTTCTCAAGTTTTGTTGTTTAAGGTGTTTAGGGGAGGTTCCGGGAGTTTTTTGTGGAAATTTGAGGTGCTGAAGTGGTGTTGCAGGAATTACCCATTGTGTAACTGTATTACACAATAGTAAATTTTGTCTCATGGCGTGAGGGTTTTCAGAGTTAATTATATAATAAAATGAAGAGGCGACGCATTTTTTGGTGGAAACTGAACACTGAGGACTACACAACATGAAATGGTATCACATGTCATGTAATATCTCAATCATGTGTAGTTTTAAAAATTTGTCTCAACTTAACTTTATTTCATTCTTTTTTTCTCCCTTTTTACTCTCATTTTTGGAGAACCCTAGGCACCCTAAGGTTCCTTCAAACCCTTCTATATCCCTCTTAGATTTGTTGACCCTGATGGTTTTTCTTTGGCAATCTGTGGTTGGTACATGGTAAGTTCTTCCCCCTTTTTAGTTGTTTTTCTTTCATTATTATCCTAGGGATATGCTATGTTGGTGCTTCTTTAGTTTTGGGTATGCATTAGGTTGTATTTTATGGTTTTGAAATTTTTTGTAGGTAGATCTGCGGTTCTGCATGGTGTGATAGTGGTTTGCAGGCATTATTCCTCACCCTACGGTGAAAAGAGCTTCCATGAGGTATGATTCCCTTCATTTATTTTTATTGTGCATCATGTGGGTGGGGTTTTACTTCTATTTATCTATGTATTATGGTTATTCTAGCTTAAATCAAAGATAAATAATTGGTTATTTGAATTTAAAGGAAAAATGTGGTTTGATCCTCATGTTTTTACATCTTTGAAATTGTTTGTGATATTGGGATTATACAGGCTTGATTCCCCATTGAAAATTTTGGTCATAAGGGGATTCGTTTGAACTGGATATATCTTCTATTATTTCTAATTTTGTTTCGATTTTTGTGATATCACCCTAAATAGAAATTGGTTAATTACTTATACTTGGATAATGAAAAAGTTTCTCCAGGAATTTGGTTTGTTTTATAACACCCCAAATAATTAATGTGTAATGTGATAAAATCCCCTTTTTAAATTTTCAAAATGATCTTGACAGTTGATGTGACAAAACATCATCTTTACCATTGGGTATTTACTTTGGAGATTTTATTTTATTTTTATCGGTTCTATTTATACATGCATTTGGGATAGTTTTGGGATTTATTTTATATAGTGTGTTGGAGTTGTTTGTGAATTATCCATCTTATCTCATAATACTATTTATATTATAGAGGGTAATTCCTCCCATATATGATATTTTCATACCCTCAATACTAGTTTCCAACCCATGGACTACTAAAGGAGGGACTCAGGGAACATTATCTCTATCCATTCATCGTGGTATCATTGGATGGAAGGGTCGTGATAATAGGAATCAAAGTTATCATAGGAAGATGCCCTAATATGGAGTAGTTATGTCATTCCACTGATCAATTGTTACACTCTATGTTTTCCATAGTTGGGGAATATTCTTGATGAAAATGGTGTGGTCATTGTAACTTCATAAGCATATATGATCCATGCTCGGTGTAGAAAACAAGGGATATAAGGAAATTGGTCTCACTGTATATAGATGAGGGACTTATTTGCTGAGATAGCCCTATGAATTTTCATTATAGATATTGGGCATTAAAAATGGTTCCTACGTTTCTTAGTTATGGAAGGATTCATATTCATCGTAGATCAGTTGATGTTGGGAAAAAATTCCTCAAGGTATCATTATAGCATTTTTGAGGTGATTGTGTTTGTTGATAAAGTGGTCCTCCATGTTGTGTTTGTTGGAAAAGCAAACCATGATTTTCAATTTGTTGAAAAAAGAGGGTTTTCATGGTGAGTTTTTGATTTTAAGAGATGTTTTAGATAGTCCATAATTGATATAAGAACCTTGAAAAGGGAATGGAAAATATGGGGGCAGTAAAAAAGAGCATATATAAGGTGGTGCCGTTTTCTAGTGTTTGCCAACTTTTTGGGCCACAAAATCGAAATATGGAGAAAATTGTTTTTGGAAAAGGGACTTCTGCACTGGTGTCTTGGAGGCTTGTAAAGTTACGAGCCATATTTTTTTCAAGATCATAAGATCAAAATATGGAAAAGGAAATAGGGGTACCAAGGTTTTGGTTTGGGCACATAAGGTGACTAGGGTGACATAGGCTAAGGCGGCAGGACTTGTGTGATGTGAGGAGACTTGCACGTGGCACTCATGGTACCCAAAGTGCCTATAAATAGAGGTCTAACACTCCTCATTTTTATAAAATATAAACACTTATAGATAATTAGATCTTCATTCATGCTAGTAGGTTTGGACGCGCAAGTAGTGGTTTGGTCGTGCAGGTATAAAGGCATTCTGAAGATGCGCTCCAATTGATAGTTACGCGCCAATATAGGTTTAGAATTAAAGGGTGTGATTCTCCCAAGTTCTAAGTTATTGAATAGAGTTTTGCGCTAGCGGTTAGGTAAAACATTCATGCTATACATAGAGAAGCACACCAGGCATAGGGAAGCACGCTGGTAATTCTAGGGCTGCGCGAAAGATGAAAGATTTCCCAGTACACCTACGATAGAGTTGTATCATCAGTGGATGAAAGTGGAACTTCAAAAGAGCATCTACAAATAGAATAATATGCATTCATTTGTGATAATTAAGGGACCCAAAAGTCTTTAAATTTTGAGTGGATCTTATGAAGAAGCAGTGAGAACACTTCAGTTGAGAGAGTAGTGAGCTTTCAAATTGTGAGTGGTTGTAAACCAGGAGGGACAATGAGTACGCTCCGAACATTGTAAAAAGTAGTGAACTTTTTAGTGAATTTGGTTCATCAGTACATTATCGTTTTATGATCCTTGGAAATAGCCTAGTGATTCTGAACCAAGTAAAATTGATAAGTCGTGTTTATGCTTTAACATTTTTTTATACTATGCAACGGTAAGGAGAGAGAAGCAGGTTTTGTCTAACAACAAAATGAGATCCAAAGTGGTAGTTTTTTTAATATTTCATACCCTGATTCACCCCCACCCTCTCAGGGTATCTAGACTATTGGACCTCATAGTTAAATTCTAAATCTACTGGTGGATAGGGAAGAGTGATCATCCCATGGGAGATATTGGGTCCTAAAGGGTGGAATGCCAAAGACATGGTGGGACTTAAAGTGAGGTGGATTCCCATTTGATCTTGAGACTTTATAAATGAATCCTATATATATGGTCATGGAATGAATCATAGTTCTTTTAGTTCAAATGATATGTGCATACACATTGAGGATTCCCTAATACGAGGGGATATGTCATATTATGCCACTAATCGGGGCTTAAACAATGATGTTTCCATAATATTGGGTGAAATTTCATATTATTCTATTGATTTGGGATTACACACTGCGATTTACCTATGGATGTTTAGTATAGATCTCAAGGATAAGGAATGCGTCTTAGGTATCCTAGTTATGCCAGGAATCAGTGTCATTGTAGTTCAGTTTAAATGGGGCACACGGATTGAGGGTTCCCTTTTGATGTTTAACATTGATCTCAAACCGTTATGAATGTGTCCTATATATCTTGGTTATGGTAGGAATCATAGACATTGAAGTTCAGTTGAATTCTCAATCAACTGGTGGTTGAGGAAGAATGATCATCCCATGGGGGATATTGTGTCTTGATGGTAGGAATGTCATAGACATAGTGGGACTTACACTGAGGTGGATTCCCATTTCATCTCAAGCCTCTAGGAAGGCATCTTAAATATCCTAGTTATGGTAGGAATCAGAGCTATCATAGTTGAAATAATCAGAGCTTGCACACTGAGGATGGTATGATATTGGAATAAAAATCATATTATTTCACTGATTGGGGCTTAGAAAATGAGGTTTCCCTACTATTTGTGTAAATATTATGTTATATCACTGATTAGGGATTACATTCTGAGATTTCCCAATATTGGAAGACATATTATTTTATGCCACTGATCTTGGCTTACACACGAAGGATGCTCTAATGTTGGTGAACATATCATATTATGTCACTAATCAGGGATTGCACACTAAGGTTTTATTAATATTGAAATACATATCATATTATCCTACTGATCAGGGATTAAACCTAGAGATTTCCCTTATATTTAAGTTTGACAATGTTATCATGCCCAGGGGAACTTTCTTGACCTGGATTGGATGTCCGTCTGACCTACTTAATTGTCTTCCTAACATGTCTTGTTATCCTTTTTTGCATGTCAGAGGGTGTCTAGACTTGTCTAGATATATTGCGTAAATTTAAAAAGTTATTCTCATGAATCAGAATACTTTTCCAAAGGATATGGCATATATATGAGTGGCATGCCTGAAGACCATCGCATGATCAATGTTGAGTTGTGTGGATGACATTGATAGACCTAGCTAACTTATCTTTGAGGCCAATGCATGATCTGAATGACATTCCTAGATGATGCCTCATGATCTCAGATAAATTTCCCAGAGGACATATCATGATCTGTATTGGTCTATCTTGGTGCCATCTTGAGGCCTGGTTGGTATGCTTGAAGGGTGCCATGAGATCTAGATGGAAATTCCAGAGGGTTTCTTTAGAACAATATAACACGCCCTATTTTATCTATTTATATTGGTTGAGATTTCTAGATGACATTACACTATCTAAATGGTGAGCCCATAGGGATTTTTGAGACTCAGGTGTCATGCAAAAGGGGGGATATGTGTCTTGATTGATGTTTATGGAGGACATCACAAGATCCAAATTGTTTTCCAAGGAGACATCGCATGACTAGGGAGACATATCCTAATTCTTTAACATGATCTGTATGAGTCATGAAATGAACATGAGGATCATCATATATATTCTTGACATAATTCTTCTATATTTTAGTCTTTATTCTTATTTTTTATGAATATGTTCATTATATTTGTTCAGTGTTATCTTGTTTAATACTCGTGTGATTCAATATATATATATATATACGGGATGTCCTTCACATAACCTTGCATATGTCCTTCGCGTGATCTATGAGTGATCATGTGAACATCGTATGCATGTATCATGATCCTCTTAATCATTCACTATATTTTTACCTAGTAGAAGACCTTTTGACTGAAAATTATTCTGCATTGATTGGATGTGTCGGTGCACGTATCAAATGACAAAAAACATTCATGTTGGGATATGGAATTTATAGGTCTCACCATTCCAATGATATGTTTCTTTGTGTGTTATGTATTGTGAAAATTAAAGTAGGATTTTATAGAGGGACTGGTTTCACACATTTTTCTTGATCCAACTGTCAGTTATTCTGGGGGTGCCTCAGGATTTTTAGTGACCACAATACCATCCTTTCAATGCCCCTTTTATTATATTTTCTCCAATCAATGGGTTATTTCCTAATCATGTGAAAATTTCAAGGGGTTCTTGCAAGTTTAGGCCGACATTTCTAAGGGACCTTGTGAGATCACAACATTTTTGAAAGGATCTTGCATGATCTGAGATTCTTTGTGCTATACATTCTCTGAGACAAAGGTGGCTTCCCAGGGGGTAATCATGAGATCAAGCCAGAAAGTCAAGAGTCCCTCACATGATCAAGGAACGATTCCTGGAACATCTAACCCAATTCACATAAGATCATATTATATTAAAATCATAAAAAGCCTTAATTATTTCCCTTTTTATTTCCTTATTTATTTTACAAGGGATGTGATCTTGTGAGTTTTTAAGAGTTTTATCAAATACAATCACTCTGTCCATTGGTATTGTTTCACATTATAAAAGATATTTCATTTGGTAATGTGTGATCATTATCATGGGAAACCCCTTTATTTGTCTTTGGAGCCAAAGGGGGAGAACAAAGAAACCAGGACATGTCTAAAGCCTATTGTGTGACTAGGGTGACTTATCAGCAGGCTCTTTCATGACTGGGAGGACATGTCACCGGAGATTTCATAGTGTCTTTTGAAATTCTTGGGTTCATCACATCAAATCTATGACCACCAGAGGATCCCTCCTTTTACATATTTTCTCCGTATTTTAAAAGGATTTTTGTAAGGTTTTTTAGGAATCCTCCAATTGATATGTTTCTTTTTAACACCCCAATATTTCACAATACATTTCCCTATGAATAATGCAATAGCTTGTGTTGTACGTAACATGGAGTTTTAGCACGCCGCGACAAATCAAACTAGCCGTTATGAATAGTAATACTCACTTTTTAAAACTTTATAAATTTTATTTTTCCAAATGGACTTCATTTTTGGGTTTGGGATATCAAAAATATCTTAGGGTGATTTTTTTTGTATTTTTCTGAAAACTTTCAATTTTTTAGGAATAGTGAAAAACACTACGTTGTTGTTTAAAACCTAATTTTTATTTAAATAATTATTTAATTTATTTTAAGTAAATTAGGTATATAATACCTATATAAGTTCAAAATAATTAATTGGATTCATTTTATAATAATATTATATGTATACAATTTTATTGAACTTTTTACCGTCTTTTACCCACCTTCTAGGCACATTTGAAAATTTGCATAAAATGTTATTTTACCGCTTATGTGAATTGAATTTAAAAAACATAAGACACATGTTTGACATCATTAAGTAAAATTTGGTTCAATATGATGAAAATAATTTTTGGTGAATAGTAACTTTTGACTTTTATTTACCACAGTTAAAAGTAAATAGCGTAATTAAAGGTAAAAATGATGTTATAATTACCCTAATACATGTTTTAATTCTATTGGATAAGTGTTTTTAGACCTAAATAAATATTATGAATAAATTATTATCCTTTTCGTCCACTTTTATTAGATTAGAACATTTATTATTATTTCATTTAATGAAGTGTTAAAAATGTTAAATTCAATGTTTAATAACTAAACCATTTCTAATATAGGGTTATACATAAGATATATTCGACTATAGATATTCATTAGAAATATAAAAATATTTCCTATATAATGGTATTTTATTTATAATTTTTAGACATTAAATAATTAAATTTATTTATGACACAATGATGATGCAGTAATTACCTTATTATTGAAAGATTAAAATAATTGATATTATAAATTTTAAAATAAATATAAATTGAGAATTATGATGAGTTTAAATAATTTTATAGGTTAATATTACATGTTAGGTTTGATTAAATAAATTTTTTCTAAGTGATAAAGTTTTTATGACTTTCACAAAAACAAAATACAAAATAGTGTCAAAATTGACATAAATGAGTTTTTAAAACAAATACTATATTATTAATCAATATATTATTACTAAAAATATAACATTAGGAAAAAGGATTTATATAAGGTTATATAGATTAATAATTAACCACTTGGGGTTCTCTTGTATTTTTATAGTAAGTTTATTAACCATTTATTATAATAATACAATAATACATGGTAAAAGATAGACTATTTATCTAAGAGTTAAATCTAAAAGATAAGGTTAATATAGTGACCTAAACCTGTCTAAAACCTATGGTTTGAGATGTTTTCTACTCATACACACTTTATCCTTGAAATAAATCTTTTTGGAGTCATTATAAACTGAATATTATTTTATAATAAAATAATATTTCAAGCTTTTCCTAAACTGACCCTTACCTCTCTTATAAAAGGGTACTTCTGCTTCTCTTAATTTAACACCTCCAAAGCCTTTCGGCATGGCCAAAACCTGCTCCAATATCATCCCATATACCCTCACTTCAACCAGAGGCTTTACATTGATCATAAATCCAAACTAAGTAGCCATTTTGATCAAATCAAAAGGGAAGCACCCAAAGAAGAGGTGATAATTTCATCATCCCTTTCAAAGTTCTTTTCTTCTTCCACATCCATTTTGTTGTTGTTTCCATAACAAAATAACAAATATAGTACCTTCTAAATACTGTGATGGTATTATAAATATTTTACAACCATATTCATTATTCTATCCATCTTATTAATGACAAAGTCACCATACATGCGTACGTACGGCTTACCGTCTCCACGTCGTGGTGTAGTTTGTTATTCAACACTTAATTATTTGGATGGGTACAATAATTAGAATAATTGATGTAAATAAGAAATATAACATGTTTATGTTTCTTTATATATGATATACCATGCAATTACATAGATTTCACCATCAATATAATGATATTGTTGCTTGTGTGTACGTACGGATTACTGTCTCCACGAACGCGATGAGATTCATTCCCCATCATAATAATTCCAGAATAATTTTCATTTTATGATTAAAAATAATGTTTAAGAACTTAATATCATTCTAGATATAAATCAAATAAATCTTATCCATAAAAAACATGACTTATGTAACAAAACATATAAAGGAAAATGAATTAGTTAACACCCGAAACAACGATACTACTGAAATATTATTAACAAATAAATATTAGAAGATCATATATGATATCGTATTTATGTATTTTGTTCCTGTATAAATTAATAAAAATGATTTAAATATTATACATGATGTTACTGTACCCTCAACCATGGAAAAGTACAAGTTAAGGGTTAATTATACAGTCTCTTCATTATCTGAGGTTGTTTATACAAGAGTATCCACCAGGACCTCTTTATCATCCACATCCGTGTTTCTTAAAAATATATTTCAAAACATTTTTATTATTTCCCAGAATATGGGTTAAATTTATTTATACCCTTGTTTTAATTTTTATAAAAAATTTATAAAGGAATCTTTCTGTCATTTTACAAACAAGGTCCTTTACGACCATTTTGACAAAATTAAGGAAAGAATGTTTTTTTAACTTATACGGAGGGTGCAACTATTTTCTGCCATTATAACACCTTCAAAGCATCCATTACATGATTATAAAAATATTTTCAAAATAAATGTTTTCTTTTATAATTACATGAATTTTAAATGATTTAAAAATAGAAAGAGATATTTCTCTCAAACAGTTTTGATTTCATCTATGTCAACATACTTTGATGGATTTTACACTTGTTTGAAGTTGATTTATTATGATACAATATTTCATATTTTATTTAAGGTTTTGTAATATGTTTGACTGTGGATTTATTATTTTTATACCATTCATGGTTTATGGTTAAAGTATTAACATCTCGTATGCTATTTTTAATACAAATATTTATGTTATGTTTCAACATTTTCATATAAGGAATGCATTGGAAAAAGTAAGTGACAGGTGGAGATTGTTATCGCTCCTCGATGCATCGGTAGGTCTCATTAGATAAACTAGTTTTTTTGGCACAAGGAATTGAAAAAATCTTATTTTTAGTCTTCTCATGAGGCCATGACTATGTGGTTATGATACCCAGCATTATGCATTCCATCATTATGAAATTGGCTATTGATATCCCGTATGATTATTTCACTAATATAATATCCTTGTGAATAAGTAAATTCCATTATTTGATTTATCTTTTCCATATTATGTTGAATTTTAATTTTAAAAGGCTTGTGTTTTAGTATTATACATTACCTTAAATTTTTATGATTATTTATGATAGTTTTTGCTATATTGTTATCCTTACTGAGAATCTGAGCTCACCCCTTTCTTATTTTTTAATTTTATCAGGATGAAAAAAAGTATATTATGACTGACCTGCAGGGGTAGTATAAGGGATATGTAAGTGTTAAAAAAGTACATAATGTTGTTTTTTCATTTAATAATTTAATTTAAAACTTATGTTTTTTCTAGTACTTCCAAGGCTACTAAACTGATCTGTCATTAGGTATTTGATCCCTTATGGTCATTCAAATGTCATGTAATAATTCACTTACTCTGGGTAACTAGGGACAGGGAATTATATTTTGTATCAGAGGAAGTTTAGTACAAACCTTGGAAGCTAGATTTATAAAAACACGGATTAGAGAACATTACCCTAAGATAGACTTTGAATATTAGTATAAAAACTTCCTAGAATTTTGGTAATGTATATATTTAATGTTTTTTACAAGAAATACATCCTTTTTTGGATACAAGAAAGAAGAGGCGACTATAGAACATATGTACCTAAGAGTGAAAACCCCAACAGGGAGTTTTGGGCTTGACCCGGGGTATTCTCGTACACAACAACGGGCCTTACTATACTCTAGGTTACGAAACTCCCAGAGAATATGCTAAGGATAATTCAAATTTTCTTTACAAACCATTATGAAGGATTTATGAGTAAATAATTCCTCAAAGAGAACATTTTTTTACGATTAGGGATTATATGCATAAACTATTCAATTTATGTTAGGTATTTCACTGGTTTGGAATTATGTATTGTGATTCATAAACTATTCTAGTGTATTCCATTTCTTAGAAATAGATCCTAGTATAGGGAATGGAAACTGTATCAACACACATAATCTATGTAGGTATTTCTCTCCTAGTTAAGATAATTATAGTGGAGCTGGTGATGCAACAGGTGTTGAACAACTTATTACCATACTGGGACAACTCACTCAGGTTATGAATAATAACCTTAACCATATGGAGCACCCTGATCCACAACACAGAGGATCAATGTTAGACCGCTTCATGGGGCTAAAACCACAAACATTCGATGGGATTAAGAATCCAATTGTATCTAAGAAATGGATAAGTTCTTTTGAGAAAATATTTCATGCTTTTGGGAGTAGATAAAGGGAAAAAGTTGTCATGGATGTTTATCTCTTCATGGGAGATGCAGATCAATGGTGGTCATTAATTCAAAACACAAAGGAGGATGAAAAAGTATCAAATAAGTAATGGAGGGATTTTAAAGAACATTTCTTAGAAAAATTCTTTCCTCGTGACCATCAAGCAGATATGGAAAGAAAATTTTTGATTCTGAGGAAAAATGAGGATGAGAATGTCACAATGTATGAGGATAACTTTACAAGGATAGAAAGGCATGCTGAAGATTATATATGTAACCCAAGGATTAATATTGATCGATAATTTTATGTGTTAAAACCATTTCTCCATCGAGAATTAGTCTCAACATCATTCTCATCGTACAAAGATATTGTCTCGGGTGCTATTAAGACAGAAAAGTAATTCTCTTAGCCTTACAACTTTAAAGAAAATCAAGAGAAGAAGAGATCTGTTGAACACTTTGGAAATGGAAATAATGGGAATAAGGGAAAACTTGAATTTCCATCCTACAGAAAATGTGGTATGAAACACCCTAGTACTTACCTGAAGGGAATGGGAATCTATTACAAGTGTGGTGAAAATGGCCACCAATATCATGATTGCAAGGGAAAGAAATAGGTTGTCAATATTGAATGCTACAATTGTAGAGAAATGAGCCATTATGAAAATGAATGTCATAAGCCCCAAGAAAACTTACCTCAAAAATTACAAGGGAGCAAGGCTAATCTTATTTGATCACTACTACTGAGATTGAAGCTCTGAATGACATGGTGGAAGGTAATTTAATGGTTTCCTCAAATTTAGACAATGATTTATTTGATTCTGGGTAATCACATTGTTCCACATCTTCCCATTTTTCTAAGAAAACTAGATATTTCCAATTTGATTTAAAAAGGGAGTTATCAGTCAAAACTCTTAAGGGAAATATCTTTGCAACAATGTTTTGTGAATTAGTTCCCATTAGGGAATATGAACATGCTTTATCTGCTGATCTCATCATCATACCCATGATTTAATTTGATAAAATTCTCAGTATGGATTTTCTTTCGGACCATGATGAAAAAATTTATTACAAGAAGAAGGAGGTTAAAATTTTAGAAGATGATAAGGAGTACCTTATCATTAGAGAAGAAACATCACCATCTGATTCTTATATAGATCTACCCCTAGTAGAACTACTAAATTCAATTATTGGGGAGGAAGAAAATGAAATAACTATGGGTGAGGAAAGGAATATTCAAATATAGGATGTACCTATTGTGAAAAAATATGATCATGTGTTTTCAAGGGATTTACCTAAACATCCTCCAGAATGAGAAATTGAGTTTTTCATTGATTTAATTCCTGGTTTAAGGCCCATATCAAAGACACCTTATATAATGGGCACTGTGTAATTAGTGGAACTAAAGAAACAACAAGATTAATTGAGTAATAAAGGATTTATTCAACCTATTGTTTCTCTATGGGGAGCCCCTATTCTTTTTATTAAGAAGAAATATGGATCTATGAGGTTGTACATTGACTTCAAGAAGATCAATGCTATAACAATAAAGAATAAGTATCCCCTACCTCGCATTGATGATTTATTCAATCAACTTCACAGAGCTCAATATTTTTCAAAGATTGACCTTCAATCTGGATATCATCAGTTTAGTGTGAAGAAGGAAGACATTATGAAAACAACATTTTGAACTAGGTATGGGCATTACAAGTTTACACTAATTCCTTTTGGACTAACTAATGCACCCTATGTCTTCATGGATCTAATTAATATAGTTTTCAAGGAATATTTTGATGAATTTATAGTGGTATTTATTTATTATTTCTTGGTTTACTCCAAAAGCTATGAAGATCATGAAAATCACTTGTGCACTATTTTGAAAACCCTCAAAATAAATGAATTATACAGGAAGTTTAGAAAGTGTGGATTATGGCTTTAGGAAATTTCATTTCTTATCCATATTGTCTCTAAGGATGGAATCTCTATTGATCCTTTAAAGACCAAGTCAATCCAAGAATGGACAGAACCGATGAGTATAACTGAGGTACGAAGTTTTAATGGTTTAGCAGGTTATTATCGGAACTTCTTATAGAATTTTGACCAATTTTCTAACCCATTAACCAATATCACGTATAAAGGGGTTAAATTTGTTGTGAAAAAAGAGTGTGATGAATGATTTGAATAATTGAAGAAAATATTAGTCAATGATCCTATCTTCACTCTACCATTGTGGAATGATGGGTTTGTTATTTATAATGACACTCCAAAGAAAGGACTAGGTTGTGTCCTTATGAAGAATGAAAGGGTTATTTCCTATGCATCATGTCAACTAAAAATTCATGAACAAAACTATCCCACTCATGATCTTGAGTTAGCAGCTGTAATCTTTTCTTTGAAGATATGGATACACTATCTCTATGGTGAAAAATGTGAGATATATACTCATCACAATAGTTTTAAGTATACTATCTTATAGAAATAACTAAACATGAGGCAAAGAAGATGGCTTGAACTACTCAAGGATTATGATTTCACTATACCCTACCACCTGGTGAAGGAAAATAAGGTGGCAGATTCTTTGAGCAGAAAGGATCATGGAGTTTTGAACAATATGAGAGATGAAAGGAATCCTATATTCATGGATCTAGTAAAGATGGATATATGAATAATCATGGATGGTGAAACATCAATAATTGTTCTAATTATTGACAAACCATCTTTATAATAATGGATAAAAAGTTCTCAGACTGATGATAAGGAGTTTCAAAAGAAAATTAAAGTTTTGAACGATGGGAGATTGATCGACATTGTATATGAAGATGGGATTTTGAAATTTGGTAAGAGACACTGTGTTCCCGACATACCTAGTCTAAAAAGATAATTTTTAGATGATTCTCATAGCTCTAATTTCTCTATACACCCTGGTAGTAATAAGATGTACAGATATTTGAAAGAACATTTTTGGTGGGATAACATGAAGAGGTATATTGTTGATTATGTGTCAAGATGTATGGTTTTTCAACACATGAAGGATGGAAGACAACATCCTAGAGGAGTCATGAAACCTATTTTCATACCTGAGTGGAAATGGGATAATATTATGATGTACATTGTCATGGGACTACCAAAGAATCATAGAAGTAATGATGCAATATGGGTCACTATTGATCGTCTTACCAAGTCATCACATTTTCTTACTATAGGAGAAGATTTACCACTTGAGCATTTACCAAGAATATATATTAATGAAGTTTTAAGACTTCATGGAGTACCCCTATATATTGTTTCTGATCGTGATCCCCATTTTACATCAAGATTCTGGAAAAGTCTTTAGAAGGCCCTAGATACTGAACTTTGTTTGAGCACTGCCTACCACCCTCAAATTGATGGACAATCAGAACGGACTATTTAAACCATAGAATACATGTTGAGATCTTGATCACATTACATTCAAGGTATGTGGGATCAATATTTACCTCTGTTAGAATTTTCCTATAACAATAGCTTCCAGTCAAGTATTCAGATGCCACCATATGCAGTGTTATATAGAAACAGATGTCACACACCAACTTGTTGGAATGATGTTGGTGAAAGAAAACTCTTAGGCTCTGAACTTGTGGAGGAAACAATGGAAAAGGTTAATATTATCCAAAACCATATTAAAGTAGCTCAAAGTATGAAAAATATCTATACTAAAAACCGAAGGAAGGAATTGGAATTTTGAGTAAGTGATCCTATTTTCGTGATGGTATCTCTGTGGAAGGGTGTTATAGGATTTGGTGAGAAGGTAAAATTAAATCCCAAGTACATTGTACCTTTTTAAATTCTAGATTGAAGTGGATTTGTAGCTTATCATTTGTTAATTCCACCAAGTCTCTCCAGAGTTCATGATGTGTTCCACGTATCATTGTTGAGAAAATACATGTCAGACCCAACGCATGTACTCACCTATGAGGAAATTGAACGGGAACATGATTTGTTTTATTGTGAAGATCCTGTCAAGATTCTTGATACCATATAACAAGTGTTGAGAAATCGGACGACTTTTCTGGTATAAGTTCTATGGAGAAATCAAAAGATAGAAGGGGCAACATGGGAACCCTAGGAACTTATGGTGAAGAACCACCCAAATATTTTTTTCAGTAATATTATTGAAATTTTTAGGTTGAAATTATTTGAAGGAGAGGAGAATGTAACACCTCAAGCTTCCATAATACGTTTCCTTTTGAATAATGAAATAGCTTGCGCAATACACAATTTTTTATCACACTAACACATATCAAACTAGCTGTTATGAATAGTAATACCCACTTTTTTAAATTTTATAAATTTTATTCTTGAAAATAGAATTCATTTTTTGGTTAGGAATATCAAAATTATCTTAGGGTGAATTTTTGGTATTTTTCTGAAAATATTCAATTTTTGATGAATAGGGAAAAACAATACGTTATTGTTTTAAACTGGCTTTCTATTTAAATAATTAATTATTTTATTTAAATTTATTTTAACTCAAAATAGATATATAATACCTATATAAGTTCAATATAATTCATTGGGGTCATTTTATAATAAGATTATATGTATAAAATTTTATTTAACTTTTTACCATCTTTTACCCACCTTCTAGGCACATTAGCAAATTTGCAAAAAAACGTAATTTTACCGCTTCAGTTAATTGAATTTCAAAAATTTGAGAGAAACAGTTGAAATAATTAAGTAAAATTTGGTTCAATAACATGAAAATAATTTTTGGTGAACAGTAACTTTTGCCTTTTATTTACCAGAGTTAAAGGTAATTTGGGTAATTAAAGGTAGAAATGATATTATAATTACCCTAACACATGTACTAACTCTATTTCATAAGTTTATTTTGGCCAAAATAAACCTTAGGAATAAAATATGATCCTTTAGGTCCAATTAGATTATATTAGGACATTTATTATTATTTTATTTAAAGAAGAGTTAAAATTGTTAAATTCAATGTTTAATAACTAAACCATTTCTAATATAAGGTTATACAGAAGATAAATTCGATTATAAATATTAATTAGAAAGATAAAACTATTTTATACATAATGTTACTTTATTTATAATTGTTATACATTAAATAATTAAATTTATTTATTACATAATGATGATGTAGTAATTACCTTATTATTGAAAGATTAAAATACTTGATATTATAAATATAAAATAAATGTAAATTGAGACTTCTGATTAATTACAATAATTTTATATGTTAATATTACATGTTAGGTTTTATTAAATAATTTTTTACGAAGTGATAAATTTTTTATGACTTTCACAAAAACAAAATGCCAAATAGTTTCAAAATTGACATAATTGAGTTTTTAAAATAAATACTATATTATAAATCGACATAATATTCCTAAAAATATAAGTATCATAAAAGGACTTAGATAAGAATATATATATTAATAATTAACTACTTTGGGATCTTTTGGATTTTTATCATGAGTTTATTAACCATTTATTATAATAATACAAGAGTACATGGAAAAGTTAAACTATTTAACTAATTGTTAAATATAAAAGATAAGGTTAATATGGTGACCTAAACCCATCTAAAACCTATTAGTTGAGAATTTTTAGACCCATAACCACCTTATCCTTTAAATAAATCCTTTTCGGGCCATTATAAACCGAATATTATTGTATAATAAAATAATATTTAAATTTTTTCTAAAGTGACCCTCACCTCTCTTATAAATTGGTACTTCCCATTATATTAATTTCACACCTCCAAAGCCTTTTTTCGGCCAAACACTACTCAAATATCCTCCCATCTTACCTCACTTCAACCTAGAGGCCTTAATTTTATCATAAAACAAACCTAAGGATCCCTTTTGATCAAATCAAAAGGAAGCACCCGAAGAAGAGGTAATAATTTCATCACCTCTTTCAAAGTTCTTTTATTTTTCTACTTCCACGTTCTTTGTTTTATCCATAAAAAAATAATAAATCTCATACCTTATACATAATTTTATGTTATTATAAATATGTTCCAACCATATTCATTATTCTATACATCTTATTAATGACAATGTCACCATACGTGTGTACGTACGGCTTACCGTCTCCACGTCGTGGTGTAGTTTGTTATTCAGCACTTCCTTATTTGTATGGGTATAATAATGAATAAAATTGATGTAAATAATAAATATAATATGTTAATGATTATTTATATATGATATACCATTCAGTTACAAATGATTTTACCATCAGTAAAATTATATTGTCGCTTGTGCGTACGTACCGATTACCATTTCCACGAACATGATAAGATTCATTCCCCATCGTAATCATTCAAGAATAATTTTAATTTTTGTGATTAAAAATAATATTTAATAACTTAATATAATTATTGATATGAATAAAATACATCATATCCATAATAAATATGACTTATTTAACAAAACATATACATTAAAATGAATCATTTAACATCCAAAACAATGATACTACTCAAATATTATTAACAAAGAAATATTATAATATCATATATGATAACATATTTATATCTGTGGTTCCTATATAATTTAATAACAATGATTTAAATATTATATAGAAGGTTAACATACCCTTTAACAAGGAAAATTACACGTTAAGGGTTAATTCTACAATCTCTTCATTATCTCAGGCAGTTTATACGTGAGTATCCATTGGGACCTCTTTATCATCCACATCCTTGTTTCTTAAAAATATATTTCAAAAAAAATACAATTTAATTGAATATGGATTAAAGTAATTTATACCCTTGTTTTAATTTTTAAAAAAAATTTATAAAGGAATATTTTCATTGTTTTCCAAACAATGTCATTTACGACCTTTTTGAAAAAAATTAAGGAATGAATGTTTTTTTAACTTATACGGAGGGTTCGGCTATTTTTCGTCATTATAACACCTTCTAATCTTCCCTTAAAATATTATAAGAATATTTTCAAACTAAACATTTTCTTTTATAATTACATGTCTTTTAAATTATTTCAAAATATAAAGAGATATTTCTCGCAAAAAAAAATTATTTCATATATGTCAACATCCGTTGATGGATTTTACACTTGTTTGATGTTGATTTATTATGATACAATATTACATATTTTATTTAAGGTTTTGTGATATTTTTTACTATGGATTTGTCATTTTTAAACCATTCATGGTTTATAGTTAATGTATTAACATTTTTTATGCTAGTTTTAATATGAATTTTTATGTTATGTTTCAACCTTTTCATACGAGGATTGCATTGGACTTAGTAAGTGATGGGTGGAGCCCACTATAGCTCCTCGATGCATCGGTAGGTCTCATGATACAAACTAGTGTCTTGGCACAAGTCCTTGACAAAATCTTATTTTTAGTCTTGGCACAAGGCCTTGACTATGTGGTTATCATTTCAGGCATTATACATTCCATCATTATGAAATTGGCTATTGATATCACATGTGATTATTCAACTAGTAGAATATCCATGTGAATAAGTAAATGGAATTATTTGATTTATATATTCCATATTATGCTGAAGTTTAAGTTTAAAAGTCTTATGTTTTAGTCTTATACATTTCCTTAAATGTTTATTCTTATTTATGATAGTTTATGCTATATTGTTATCCTTACTGAGCATTTGAGCTCACCCGATTCTAATGTTTTTTTTAGGATGTGGAGAAGTATATTATGACTAACTTGTAGAGATAGTCTAAGAGAGATTAATGTGTTAAAATGATACATAATGTTTTTTTTCATTTCATAATGTTATGTAAAACTTATGTTTGTATCTAATACTTCCTAGGCTACTAAACTGATTGGTCTTTCAGGATTTGATCCCCTGTGATCATGACAATGTTATGTAATAATGCACTGACTCTGGGTAACTAGGTTTGGGGTGTTACATTCCTAACACATAGAAACTCATATGGAAACCATCGTATGATCAGTTAATGTCTTGGACACCTTCTCAAGAACAATGATGGATTTTCAATTTCTCTCAACATGATCTATCATTAGGATATGCACTTTTCATGAGTTATCCATGTGTCCTTCTGAAGGTCATGCGATCATGATTCATATTGTAGGTTATGTGATCTTTGTGTCTTATCCATCTTCTATTTATTTTATTTATTAGGAAATAATACCTATTGTTTCTGATGCTTTCCTCCGGGGCGTGCACACGCGTCCATTACGCAGAGGACACGTGGCTTGTGGCCCTGTATTCCTGCTTTCCAAAGGTGGGCGTCATTCACTCCTTTTCAAGGGACGTCTGCTCCTTGATTGAAACCGGGATGATGGGATGTCGGTTCTTCCTTTCATGGATTTCTCCTTGGAGCTCGTCACGTAGTCTGGGTCTCCCTCATAGATTTAAGACGTATTCGTGAATCTCGTTCTTGGTGCCATATCTTCATGGACACCAGTTAATTACGCTGCTTCCGTCGAGATTCTCTATGGGGTCTGGCCTGGGTATAAACCTTCGGTTAGGAGAGTGGTCACACTGAGGCATTGTTGGTGTGTCTTGATGTTGTGGAATTGGAATGTCTGTCTTCTGTCCCCTGCTATAGGGATCCTCGAGGGTGCGGAAGCCCGAGGCATCCCTCATCGAACGCGGAGAGTTGTATTCCATAGGCATGTATCTGAGTTTTTTCTGAGATTCTCATGCTTCACATGGGGTATGCCGCGAGTTTAACGTCTTGCGGAGACAGTTACACCAAAGGCGTGTCTTCTGAGGTTTTCCTCAGCTTCTCATGTTTAACACAGGGTATGTCGTGAGTTTAACATCTAGTGGAGATGGATCAGACTGATCAGAACACTGAGAGTGGATCAGATTGAAGAACCCCCTAGGGGGGGACACCGATGTTGGTTCCAGCACGTGTGCGGATTCCCAGATGTTGTGGGGTGGAATGAGGTGGCATGATCCCACTGGGATGTGGCGGCCCAGGTAAGGATCAGGATGGGTGATGGCCTCAGGCTTGGGTCTCAAGGAGACTTCCTACGTATCCCTGTGGCAGGGAATCAAAGTCCACATAGTTCGATGATACGGTGGGACACCTGAAAAGGTGACCCATGAGAATGAACACATGGATGGGGGCACGGAGGAAGTACAACCTCTAGGCTAGGGCATGAGCTTCCTGAAGCACGTGGGCTCGAGGGAGAGGTCAGGATGGGATGTGGGTGTTGGGATTGAACCTTGTAGAGGCCTCCTACGTATCCCATTGGCGGGGAATCAAAGTCCACGTAGTTCAGGATGGATGGGGCTTATGATCTGAGACGACCTAAGATGGATATGGGGCTTACACTCTGAGGTGGCCCACGATGATGTATCAATGGGTCTTATGCTCTAAGGCGGCCAATGATGGTCGGTGAACTGACGTTAAAGGGTCGGGATGACCGGGTGATGGTCTTCAACCTTGTGGAAGATTCTTATGTACCATGCCTTAGCACAGATCAAAGACCACGTAGTTCAGGTGGTGGAGTTTAACGTCATGTTGGATGGGGGGCATACAGTTTAACGTCATGCGGGACATGATACAGTTTAACGTCATGTGGGACAGGATACAGTTTAACATCATGCAGGATGGGATATAGTTTAACATCATGCGGGGTGGGATAAAGTTTAATGTCATGTGGGACAGGTTCATTTGGGGCCTATGCTCTATGGCGGCCCATGGGGTTGGTGAACCGACAAGGAGGGGTCGGAACAACCGAGTGGTGGGATTGAACCTTGTGGAGGCTTCCTACGTACCATGCCTTAGCACAGATCAAACTCCTCGTAGTTCACTAGAGGTTGTGGTCAAGGTCGGTGCTCACTCTAAGCTCGCGTGTGTCATGCTCGGTGTGAGAAACAAGATGTTGCAGGGACCTGCCGATCACGTCTCAAAGGGTGCGTCCATGAGAAGCGAAGAGAGGATTATGCGTTGAGCAGCCCATGGTGTTGGGGATTACTTTAGGATGGAGGCCCGAGGTGCGACAAAGCGCAGAGGGAGAGGGATTTGGGACTGAACAAAGGAGATTCCTCATTCCCTATCACACCCTCCCCTGGCCTTGGGAGTGGGGAATTACGAAGGTGCATGGGTTCTACCTTCCGCAGGAGGGGCTAGGGGCTTACACCAAGGAGGTTTCCCTTCCCCCGTGGACAAACTCCGCTCTGAGAGGGATGATATCATTCCATGTGAGGAATATTCCACTCCCGTGGAGACGAGTGGGTGTAAAGAATGTCCGAGACGGGGGGAACCAGCGTGCGAGGCACGGGGTCGGATCATAGTTTAACGTCATGTGTTGAGGATGAGGCGCTTAGCAGTTTAACGTCCTGCAGCTCAGATGAGTTGTGTTCGCTCCACACCTCTAGGACATACATAACTGGTACCCTCTACCCCTTGTGGTAAGGAAGGCATCGGTAAGGCCATAGTGAAGGGGTGTCATGGAACGGTAACAGTGAATGGGGTTTATGCATGGAAGCTGCCCAAGTTCCACTAAGGAGTGGCAACGGCGGATGGGGCTTAGGCGTGGAAGTAGCCTGTAATGTCTTCCTCATGTCTGAGCATGAGGGCATCCCAACTCACTGGTGGGTTGAGGAATATGATTGAGGCCTACACCTATTCGCTAGTGCACAAGCGGGATAATGCCAAGGGCGTTGGAATAGGCCCGAACAAAGGGTGATGAAAAGTGTAAATTACATGCCCGAAATTCGGAACACAATGAGAGTGGCGTGGCGATAGAGGATAACTGTTGACCATGTTTGTAACACAGCATCCTATCGCGTTAGCCTAAAATGGGTACAAACAAATGAGGGTCGACTGCTGACTGTGTTTGAAAAACAGGACCTGACTCAATGTTTTTCCCAAAGTCTTCTGGGGCGTTGGCCCAGGATGGTAGGTGAGCCGATGCGGCATGGAACCAGGCCGTTAGGGGGTCCCTCTAGACTTGGAAGTGGATGCAGATCCGAATGAAGGACATGCAAAGCGTGAGGTGGAGTGATGGAATGTTTGAATGAACTCCAACGCTCTTGATATTACGCCATTGTAATCATGGCATTAAGCATCTTATGCTTGTCACATAAGGCATCTCTTGTTTGGAACAAGAGGCATCCTATTGTTGAATGATAGGGCATTCTACTCAGGGGAATTGATGATAAGAATCTCAAATCCCAACATAGGAAATGAACCAAGAGGAATATGTCAACTCAAGGTATTTCATGGTGTGCGGAGGAGTATCTTAAATCATGGTATTCCCTAGGTTGAAGGTGGGTGCGCATAAGGGCACAAGGGAAAATCCTAACATCCCTGCCCGAAAAGTTCATGGTGCGACTCTCCATTTTTCATGGGGGTCTGTGATGCCAGCGGGTACAGGCCTAGGCACTATTGGGCGTAATAGGATCGACATGCAGGATGGGCTGCATGCAATAAGAAGGGATTTCACATAATAGGGAAGTCCTACATGCAATAGGGAAGGCCTACGTGCAATAGGGCAGGCGTTCGCGCAATATGGAAGGCCTACGCGCAATAGGGCAGGCGTGCGCGCTATACGGGACATGTGTGCGGAAAACACAAGGATGGCGCGTAATTCAGGGATGTGCGCGAAAAAGGCCGAGTCAGCGCGCAAAAGGAATTGCGCGCCAAAGACCTAATTGCGTGCAATTAGAAGGAATTGCGCTCAAGGGGAATAACCCTAAGGGATTGGAGTTCAGTCTAAGCCAGAGGGGATCTCGCGCGAAGGTGAACCCCGGGGGCGACTGGGCACGAAAATAACCATACGTGAAGGCCATACTGTGCGTGCACGGAATGCCAATTATGTGCACGAGAGTCGGTTCAGATTCTTCGGCCGCAAAAAGAAAGGGGGTATCGTTCTATTTATAGGCCTCCGGTGGCACGGAATCCAAGCCTTGCACGAAATAATTGCGCGACCGATGCGGTGGCAAGGAATATCAACCGTGCATCGCTCGGGCACGAAATAATTTCACATCGGCACTGGGACCTTTCACGAATCCTGGGGCCTTCCACGCGGGACAAAATTTTTTCGTGCACATCTCTTTTTTTTCCTGCAACCTCTCCGGGCCCTCCGGACTGGGCCTCCAGATCTGAATATGACTTATCTTTTTCGTTACGGAACTTTCTCTGGAAATTACACATTTTTCAGCATCTATAAATTCCCCCCCTCGGAATTGGATCTGTGAGGGGTCGCAACGATCGGATTCCCAGGGGAATTCCGAAATGCGGGACCAATGGGCCGCTGACGCCCAAAAAGCTCGAGTGGGGAAATTCCAGGGGCATTGAAATCAATTCAAAAATAGGGATATGAAAAAGGTGAATCATGTTGCCCAAATTTGGAATGCAATGAGAGTGGCGTGGCGATAGAGAATAACTGTTGACCATGTTCGCAACACAGCATCCTACCACGTTAGCCTGAAATGGGGACAACAAATAAGCGTCGACCGCTGACCATATTCGCAACACGGGACCTAACTCAAATATCGTCGATCAGTCTTCTAGCACATTGGCCCAAGATAGCAGGTGGGCCATAGGTCAAACATACATACTATTAGGGGGTCCCATCAAACTTGACCAGTCTTCTGGAACGTTGGCCCAAGACAGCAGGCAGACCATAGGTCAATCATCCATACTGTTACAACAGGCGGACCAAAGGTCTATTGTCCATATTGTTACAGCAGGCATACCATAGGTCAAGCATCCATACTGTTAGGGGGTCCCATCAAACATGAAATAGGATGAATATATTAATAAAGGGGCACGCGAAGCGTGTAATGTGAAATGGAAGTTTGTTCAAACAGAATCTAACACTCCCAAAATTACGCCACCGTGGTAGAGGCACATTAGGTAGACGTATTAATCTGGTCACGGATCATCCCTTCTTTTTGACAGGACCTTTCTGGTGAGGGAGCTGTCACTTCCCAACATCACTACGGGGAATTCTGAACTCATTCGAGGTAGATGATTCAGTTACACCACTCCCCAAGAAGTTGGGCCAAGGGGGCGATAGTGAGGAGGGACGAGATTTGATAATCCCCGGGGCTAAACCCAAGATGAAATGTCTGGGAGTTCCTACTTACCTCATAATAATGGGAATCAAGCCACACATAGTTCTAGAAAGGGTCTTAGTTTAAGGTCTTAGAACACAAACCAAATATAGGTAAGGAGGGCGGGAGACACATGGTAAGGTGTTCACGAAACCCGACGTGAATTAGGATGAGGTCATGCTGACCATGTGTTCCTGGAAAAAGTGTTTCGGTCTAGGGACCAAACACAAAGTTAGGTCGGGCCCATGGGGAAGTTCCCAGGAACTCATACGTATCCCATAAGGATGGGAATCAAGCCATGTGTAGTTATTGGAGGTGCCTTTTAACGTCGTGCAGGAAAGGAAACATGAGGGATAACTCTTATAACAGGGTGTACGCGGGGTGGCTATTGCAAACCCAACATGAATGAGGACATAATCCCATACCACGCCATGCGATCCCACGGTCAAGGTCCCAATAGGTGAGATAGACATGATGAATTAGCAGACCACAAGTTGGACCCATAGACAAGAGGTCTGTGCGTTCCTACGTACCCCATAAGAATGGGGATCAAGACATACATAGTTCTTGGAAAGGGTGTCATGGAACAACATGGTACCTGTGAAAAGGATGAAAGGGGCATGCAGGTCTATCCCTTGAACCAAAATAAGCATCATATGATGTATCTTTTTTGTCCTTGAAGGTGAATGGTTTTTCTTTTGTGGAGAGACCGACCTATGGTAGAAATTCCTGGAATCTCTACAATAATCAAGATGTATATAGGTGTTGAAAAATGGTATGGTAATTGACCAATACCCAATGTGATGTCCCCTATGGAGAGGTCATCACAATGCAGTGTCGTTTTTCATCGTGCGGCCGGGATGATATCATCACAGTTTACGGTCATGTGGTAGGACCAATCATCACAGTTTAAGGTCATGTGGCTTGGACCCGGGGGAATGCACATGGTGTGATAAAGCACACCCAATGCGGATGAGGACATAATCCCATACCATCAATGCACGTGATTCCAGGAGAGGAGCCTTGGGCAAAGGGGCAGTGAGGGTCTAAAATCAAAGGGCGGGATACACTATCCTCCATTTGAGCTAGGCCCGAAACGCAATGTTTGGGAGACCCCTAGTATCTCGTGGGGATTAGGGTCAAGCTGTGCATGGATCTTAGAGAAGACCCAAGACTATAATCTTAGTGCTCAAATCGCGGGAGCCCCAGGAGATGTCGTAATGCAGCTCTGTCTGCCTGACGTGTGGAAGTGCACTGAGGGTTAGTGCTAGGAGTGTCAAGATTACACCTTGAAACGATGGGGTGGAACATAATGTGAATCATGGAACCAAAATTCAAGGCCTAAAGAAGTCCGTGTGACGATGGAGGATTACTGCTGACCATGTTCGCAACACAGCATCCTGTCGTGTTATCCTAAAATGGGGACAAACAAATGAGCATCGACCGCTGACCATATTCACAACATGGGATTTGTATCAATTTTTTGTCTGAAAACCTCGGGGTCATTTGCCCGTGACGGTAGGATAGCCCTTAGGCGTTGTATCTAGGTTGTTCTTGTGGGTCCCTCCGGGTATGAAAGATAATGGGTGCCCGAATAAAGGGGAGCACGAAGCTTAAAAAGTGGACAGAACTTTCCTAAGTTGAATCTGACACTCCAGGTCCTAGAATAGAGTACTTTGAACACATTAGAGGACCACTAGAAAGGGTCAAAGTGCTCAGTTTGAGAGCGGCCAAAAGATGGAGGATTCCCAGGAGAAGGGGGCATGGTGCCAAAAACCCTATACCACACCTATATATCCCCCCCATAGAGAGGGACATGCCAAGAGGCTGAGGTGACAAAGAGATTGTGGGATCTCTTAGGAGACGGGGCTGGACCTGAAATCTATTTGATTGGGCGGTCCTACATATCCCATAAGGATGTGAATCAAGCCATACGTAGTTCTTGTAAGAATAGTATAAAGTCATGTAGGACAATGAGAGGCATTTCATCCGGGAATGTGTACGGTGCGGCGAGTAACCCAACGTAAATTAGGACATAATCCCACACCACATCGTACAATTCCACGTGAGAGAGCCTGGGTCAGGGACCGAGGTAAGGCCTCGGTCAGGGAGGCCTGACCGGCTTGTAGTTTAACATCATGCAGGATGAGCATCGGGGAGTAGGATTCCCTGGACAGGGGAGGTGTACGACACGACGAGTAACCCAATGTGAATGAGGACATGATCCCACACCACACTGTACAATTCCATAGGAGAGAGCCTAAGCCAGGGCCCGAGGCTAGGCCTCAGTCGGGGAGGCCTGACCGGATTGTAGTTTAACGTCATGCAGGATGAGCGTGCGGTTTAGGGTCATGCGGGACCATAATCCAGTTTATGGTCATGGGGGACCACAATCTAGTTTAAGGTCATGGGGGACCAAAATGGCCTAGATATTAGACAAAATGTAGTTTAAGGTCATGCAGGACCTGATGCAGTTTAGGGTCATGCGGGACCGTAGGGGTCAGGAAAAGTACAGCTTGAGGAACTTGGCATTGGTGGGAGGAGTTATATGCTCATCATCCATAGTCACCAGGGAGTATACACCCTTGGGATAGACCTTATGGACTATGAAATTTCCGTCCCATTTGGGCTCCAACTTGGGTGGTTTCCTTCCAGGAATCATTGGGGGCCTAAGGGCCAGTACCAGGTCACCTTGAAGGAAGGAGCGGAGGTGGACCTTCTTGTTGAAAGCTTGATCCATCCTGCCCTGATTCCTTTCTAGGTTGTGCAAAGCACGAAGCCTATTATCATCCAATGCTTCAAATTCAGCTAGATGGATTTCTGAAACTCTATCTAGCGCTTATTGGTCGTAAACTGCTGTGCACAATGAGGGAAACTGAATCTAGATGGGCAGGATGACCTCATCCCCATACACCAGGCAATATGGAGTCGCCTGTGTGGAATTATGATTCATTGTCCGATAACCTCAGAGGGTGTTGGGGAGTTTATCTGGGCAACTCTTCTTGTTCTGACCAACCATATTTTGTAGAATGTTAGAGAGGGTTTTATTAAACACCTCGATCTGTCCATTTTCATGTGCATGACAGCGGGAGTTATGGTTATAGCAAATGTTGTACTTAGCATACAATTTCTTCAGCTCGGCTGCTCGGAAGTTGGTTCCATTATCATTGAGGATAGCGTGAGGTACTCTAAATCTATAGATGATATTGGAACCCACAAAATCGTAGATAGAACAAGATTTGACCTCCTTGAGCGGAATTGCCTCTGCCCACTTGGAAAAGAAATCCATAGTGGTCAGAACGAACTGGCATTGGCAAGCCGTCACTGGTGGGTAAGGTCCTATGACATCCAATCCACAGACTGCAAAGGGACAAGAATACTTGGTTGTATGGAGAGGCTCTGGCGGCCGATGCACAAAGTTATCATGAACTTCGCATGCATGGAACCTCTTGTAAAACTCGATACAGTCATGGATCATCAAGGGCTAGAAGTACCCCAACCTCTGAATTTGGGGAGACAACATTGACCCGACCTGATGGGCGCCATAGGAACCAGCATGAACCTCTTGCATGACCTATGGAATCTCGACTCCTTGAATGAAATGGATGAGAAAACCATCAAATCCATGTTTATAAAGGATCTTCTCAATGATGGGACCGCTCTAAAGGGTAAACTGTAGCGTGCGGCATCGGATTTGCTCTCGCTCTGCCCGGTCTGACGGAAGATTACCGTGTTGGAGGTATTCAACCAAGGGTGTCCTCTAATAAGGAACTATTTCAATTACCACATCTGAAGTACCTGGAGATCCTGACATAGGGGAACCAGCAGTAAGATGGGTCACCCGTAGGTCGTGATCATCCTCTGGGGTAACTGAAGCAATGACTCTCTGGTGCGCCACGTGGATAATCAGGTTATCCTATTTCTACTCTACAAGCGACGTGGCTAGGATGGCCAAGGCATCTGCTCGACCATTCTGTGACCAAGGAATATGAACGACCTCTGGCTGAGAAGGGAACTGGGCCATTAGATGGAGGGTGTACTCCAACAATGGCATGAGTTCTGTCTTTCTGAAAACATAGTCGTCATTGACCTGCTTCATGACCACCATGGAATCCCCCTTCACGTGCAGATGGGGCACGTAAATCTCGAGGGCCAGCTCGAGGCCAGTAATGAGGGCATGATACTCTTCCTCGTTGTTGGTATAACCCTCTGACAATAGGAATGAATATGGCAGAACATCTTTTTCTGGGGTGATAAAGATGATACCCAGGCCCGCTATGTTAAGCCTAGGATCGTTGAGTCTCCTACCGATGGGGATCCGGGAGGTACGGTAAAAGTGAATCTGCCAGCATGGGAAGGAATGATCGGATGAGAGGATTGCCTCATCAGGAAAACCTAGGTCATGTGGCTAATTCGTGGAGGTTGGGTGGGAAGCTATAAATTCTTCCAATGCATGTCCTTTGACAACCTTATGAGGCACAAACCAGATGTCAAACTGTTGGAGGATCACTGCCCACCGTGCTAGTCGACCAATCAACATAGGTCTGTTCAGGATGTACTTCAATGGGTCTACCCAAGATATCAGCTATACCTCGTGGTGCTGTAAGTAGTGCCACAATTTTTGTACGACAAATACAAGCGCCAGACAGCTCTTCTCGATGGGAGAATATCTAATTTCCGTATCAAGGAGCATGTAGCTGAGGTAGTAGAGGTTGTTCTATGTTCCCTCGTTGTTCTTATGGGCGAGAATTGCACCGAAGGACTGTTCCAGGGTGTTCACGTAAATGACCAGTGGCTTCCCGGAGATGGGTGGCATCAAGACCGGGGGTTGGAGCAGATACTGCTTGATTTCCTCAAAGGCAGTCTGACACTCTTCATCACATTCATAGGTGTTACCTTTTTTCATGAGCCAGGAAAAGGGCTTACACTTGCCAGCCAGATTCACAATGAATCGGCATATATAGGCTAAGTGGCCTTGGAGACCTCAAAGCTCCCGAATATTGCTTGGGGGAGGCATCTGGCCGATGGCCTTGATCTTCTTTGGGTCGATCTCAATGCCTCTGTGTCTGACAACAAAGCCAAAGAACTTGCTGGAGGTGACCATGAAATCACACATCAATGGGTTCATCTTCTTATGATGGGAACGGAGGAAACCGAACACTTTCTCACGATCCTTGAGATGGTCCTGGCACTGGCGATATTTGACCACCAGATCATCCACGTAGAATTCCACCAATGTTCCCAGGATCAGCTTGAATATGCGATGTATATATCGCTAATAAGTGGCACCCGCATTCTTCAGGCCGAAGGGAAGAACCTGGTAACAGAAAGTACCATTGGGTGCCCTGAATACAGTGGACTCCTCGTCCTCAGGGGCCATCCGGATCTGGTTGTACCCAGAATACCAATCCATGAAGGATAGGGCTTAGAACCTGTTTGTGGTGTCAATCAACAACTCCGTCATTGGAAGGGGAAAATCCTCCTTCGGACAGCGGCGATTGAGATCGCAGAAGTCGATACAGACCCTGATTTGTCCATTTTTCTTCCTGACTGGCACAATGTTGGCTAGACACTGGGGGTACTAAAATTCCTTGACAAAGTTGGATTTGATGAGATTATCAACCTCAGCCTTGACCATGGCACCATGAGAAGGGTGCATCTTTCTGGGAGGTTGCTTGAACCCGCGATGGTTTACAGGGAGACCAAGGCAGTGGATGGATACTTGAGGATCTAGTCCTGGCATCTCGTCGTAACTCCAAGCGAACACATCACGGTATTGTTTGAGGAATTCCACATACCATTGCTGCTCCTTGGGGGGCATGGCGGTACTAAACAATGTGGGTCTCGAGTCAGCCTCACTACCGAGGTTCACCTGTACCAACTCATTGACCGTGGTGGAGACACCTTCCTCAAAAGAAAGGGGCATCTTCTATGTCCTCTCCACTTGTGGAGGGATCATCCGCAGGGGGAGCTTCTTCCGAGCTATCAAACCCTGGTGGGAGGCTGGTGTCGGCTTGAGTGGTAGTGGTCATCATATCAGGAGATTCATGCATCACTGAGACCATAGCGATGAAGGTAGTCGATCCAATCCCATCTGGTCATCGGCCCAAGGGGCCACGCTTGATGACATCAAAGCAGTAGTAGGACGTAGGCTTGAGCTGATTAATTCCAGCCTGGCGGAAGAGACACGTATGACATACTGCTGTTTCCATGAGCCTGACGTCCCGATATCGTACAGGGGTAGGAGGTCCAAGGATCACCTGAGCCTAGTTAGTGTAGGAGTACGTGGTGATTCTCTGATATAGCATGGACCTAGGAATATGCGTTCCTATTGTACCCGAAACAACAAAACATTTCCCCATGTCGGCGGTCTTGGCCTCCAACCAATGGATTGGGAAGACGTAGGCATCATCCAGACCTTCCCAAGGGTCACTTGTGACAGTGGCGAGCTCAACCTCACCTGCTATAATATGCTTATCCTTGCTCTTATAATAGTCGGTGTCCAGATAACGGGCTTCACATGAGGCAAAAGGAGATGCATATCCTTGGAGCACTCCCACTCGACCATTAAGGGAGAACTTGAGGCATTGGTGATATGATGAGGGGGACGCCGCATGAAGGTGGAGCCATAACCTACCCATTAATGAATTGTACACGGTGTCCTGGCAGACAACCATGAATTCGGTGCTGGAAATCAGGCCACCGAACTGGGTCTTCAAGCATATCTTTCCAACCGGGGTTTGTTCGGTCCTGTCATACCCCTAGATTCTGAGTTCGGAGGGAGTGAGATCATCCTCAGACAAACCCATCTTCCGCAGTGTCCGAGCCGGGATTAGATTAATCCTAGAACCCGTGTCAACAAGACAGTGGCGGACTTCCATGCCATTGAACTGGCTAGTGATGTACAACAGGAAAATGTGCCCTGGTATGGGAGGGTCTTCGTCTTCACTGGAGAATGAGATAATTGCCTAACACTTGGCGTTCTCAACTACCTCGGCATGGAAGGCTTCTCCAGCTGCTACCTCCATCTCGAACTGGAGGGGGATCCTTAGGGCCTCTGTGATAACCTCATGAATTTCAGATGATAGGTGAAGAGACTCAAGGATAGAAAGCCTCGCTGAAATGCTGGCCAGGTGCTTCAGAACATCATACATTCGCACCAAACGAGAGTTTCTGCTTACAGGAGGCCGCTCTATGATTGGAGGTACGATGGGCCCTGCTGGCTGGGCTGACTCTTGACTGGTACTTGGTACATCCTACTGCCTGATAGTCGATGCTTGGAGAGTAGCTTCCAGATGAGGACTGGAAGGCTGGGGTCGGCTGGTGGCAGGGTGGAGCTGGTCGTGGCACGGCAGAGGCGGTTCCGCCTGATCCAGCAACACAAACGGTGGTGGAGGAAAACCTGTCGACACCGGATGAAGGGGCCAAGTGTGATGAGATCTATACTGGGCTTGCTGTCTAGTCTCAGTGGCGTGCACAGCCTAGCTAGATGTTCCAACTGGCGTGCCCTGGCGATTCATGTAACCACATCTCCGACGACGTTGGTGGCGGCTGGGGACATTCAGAAGGTCTACCTGGAGTTCCCCATTTTCGGGAGTCAAAAAGGGATTTACCAACTCTATGGTGTGAACTGAAGCGTACCCCAAACTATCACTTGAGGTGTCATCCACTATTGGGAATAGTATCAGAGGGATCCCCATTTCTAGGGGCATAAAGTCACCAAGAGTGAGGGACAACGACGACATTGGCAGGGCACGTTCTTTCTTCTTGCGCTGTCATCGCTTGCTCTTCTGGGACAAGGCTGGCTGAGATGACGATGCTGAAGTAGTAATCACCACTTCTGAGGGATCTGGCTGATTCAATCATGCATAGATGATGCTATGGGCACGGGTGACCGTCTTGCAATCCATCCAGTCATTATCCTTCTGAGGACCCACAGTCGGGAACCTGCTGCAATTCTCCTTTGTCGCCACTACTTCCATCCTAATTCACAAAGACACCTGCCACTTGTGTCGGGGCTGGACCCAACCTGACTATATTATTTTCAATCTGGTCTTGGAGCTAGTCCTTGAACATGTAGCATCACTTTATGGTGTTCCCCAGGGTCCGGTGATAAGGGAAGTAACTAGGGTGATCAATGAGATGCGCCTCTTCTAGCTTTTGGCACTCGGGCAGCCACCAAATCCTCTTCTCCCAGGCACTACAGAAGTAACTGGGGACCTGAGCCTCATCAAATTAGTAGGTCTAATTCATCCTGTCCATAAGGGGGCATCTAAGAGGCTGAACCTGAAGAGGGGCCGGAGGAGCATGCCGAGGGGGTGGAACCTGATTATCTCACCTAGGTGGTGGCGGTGCGTTACGCGGAGGAACTTTCCGATTTTGATACAGTCGTTGTTGGGATGGATGTTGTGCTTGTGGGGGCGGATCCCTATGGGGTTGCGGAGCTGGCCTCGCTGGTAGCAATTCTAGCTGCCTGGGGGCCTCTATCTAGGCCAACGCAGGGGGCTCGGCTTTGGCATCTCTCCTTGCTGGGATTACGGGAGGCAGTGGGCGTGCCTGAATGGCCTACTACAGGGCTTCTTCGAGGCATTGAGCCTTGTATAAGAAGTCCCGGAAACCTCTGGGGTAATTCTAAGTGATCATAGAAGGAAACAGCTCTCCCTTGACATTCCCTACACACATTGTTAGTAATTGCTCTTGAGTCAGTGGCATGTCACGTGAGTATGTGAGCCCCTTCCACCGGGCGATGAAGTCCGCGACTCGCTCATCGGGCCTTTGCTTGCACTTGAAAAGGTCTGCAATGTTCGTCTTCCATGTTGTGGAACTGAACGGGTAGAGGAATTTCCTATGAAGGACCTCCCAGCTAGTCACAGATTCGATTGGGAGCTGGTTGTACTAGACGAATGTCGGCCCCTCCAGTGTCTGAACAAAACAACAGAGCATGGCGGCCTCCTACTGCGCTGGAGTCCCTAACATAGGCCCACACCTTGAGTTGAAGTGGCCCAGGTGTTGTGGCGGGTCTCCTGTCCCGTTAAAGAGGGTGAAAGTGGGATTCCCAAATCCCGGAGGTGCTGGCATATCATCTACCCATTTTGGGTATGGCTTGCTGTCTGGCGGGATCGCCACCTTCCTATTTTCCAAAGCCTCTAAGCGGGCGTTGAGTGCTGCCATCAGATCATCTGGACACGGGTTCCTGTCCTGATGGGGATCCCTAACTACAAGTGCATTGTCAGGCTCTTCAATCTGGTAGACAAGCTCAGCAGCTCGTGGGACAACTGGTGGAGTGACCCTTGGGGCAGTGGGAGGAACCCGAGCAGGGTCTCTTGGGTGATCACGCCATTCAGGAGGGTTTGGCGAAACAAATTTCGCCCTCTTTCCATGATCTTCGGCCTCCCCTCTGTCATCGAACATGGAATGATCGAGTTTGACTAGGGGAATATTGCCGAGGGGGAGTTGTTCCTGCCCCTACTGCCCCGGACTGGGATCACTGTAGTTGGGTTGCCGCTCTACAATGCATTCAGCCAGAAGCTCATCGACCAACCTCTTCTGCTCAATCAATTATTGGCACAGTGTGGCCTTCTCAGGATCTTCCTCTACCTTCTACACTGAGGCAGATGGTTCGGATAGCTTGACATCCCCAACGTGCCCTTTACCCTTGTCGATGTTCCGTCCCAGTGTTAATGCCTTAGTGGTTGTGGGGAGACCTAGGAGGTTCCTCTGCTAGAAAGTAATCCTCCCTGATGGGTCCAGTGGTGGTTTATCCTCAAGGGGTAAGTCCCCATCAAGAAGTTCCAGAATGTTCCCCTCCCCCGACCGATCGTCCATGTTGACCTTCACTAACCTCAGGGGCATATCTTCAGAGTGGCCCAGTGAGTCGGGCAGCTGAAAAATCACATTGAAGAGAAGGGCAGCATACTGCCCCCATCCATGGACGTGCGCGTGGGGGGTGGCCTCCTTGATAACTTTGCGGAGTACTTGAAAACTCTGAACGCATTGTTGTTCGAGGGTCCTGTGGCGGCCAAGTGATTCGGGGTTCCGGACCATGGGGAGTGTGGCCAGGTCGACCCGGCGACATTACTCACCGATATCCTCGAGGTGTGCTTGACTCCTAGGATAAGGCACTTGATGATGGTGAATATGGGAGTGAGTCACCTGGAGGGTCTTGCGAAAACATTCAAACTCTCCTGGGGTGAGTGATTCTGGTGTATCAAAATCTGATCCTGCGACTGGCCAAAACTTCTCTGCGAGGATTGTCCAGAAGCTCCACGACTCAGGTTCAGGATCTAGCCCTTGATGGCCCCACTCATCAACTATGAATGGATGGGGCGCTGGCAGCATCACCGAGGCAGGCCGCTTGGCCGGTGGGCTAGCCGGCGGAGAATACGGTGAGCAAACCGATTGGCCTCCGAATCCTAAGTCGTCATCCCAGGGTGGTAGTGTCTTGGATTGCACATCACGATAGGATGGACCGGCGAACGAGCCTCCTGTCAAAGTTTCGGTGCTTGCTGAGGGTGTGTTATGTCACAACTTCTCCGCCATCGAACCCCAAAAAAGGTCTGCGTCATCTCTGACCGAGGTGGAAGCTGCTTCTGGAGAGGCTGATGGTGACTGCAATTTTGATCCCTAGGGGTACACCAAGTCCTCGTCCTCCAAGATATACCTTAGGAGGGAGGCGGGGATCATATGGATCTCGCATTCAGGGAGTACGAGGCTGACGTGTCGTGTCCCTATCCCTACCCTTGACTCAAAGGACTAGGGGGAAGGCTCCATCGCGGAGTCGTACTCCGCCTCAGAGTCTGAGAAATAGACTGGTCTGATTTCTGTCCGGGCTTCTGTGGAATTTCTCTTATGGCAATGATGTCCCACCTTCCTACCCCTGGGTGACTCCTCAGGGTGAGGCTGATTTCCATCATAGAGTCCCCTGGCCGCACTAGTACTGGGGCAGAGAATACTGAAGGCTGTGGTACGAGGAGTACCAGAGCAGATGTCTAAAGGGACATGGGGAGGGCCTTCATGTGGGTGAGTGACCAGATATGCGACAAATCCATATTCGCGGTCTGTGTTAGGGGAAGTAACCTTGTACCTTGTGTAGTGAGCACTTGAGATAGCCCCACCTGGAGTGTTTCTGTCATGGGTAAGCCCCTTACCTATGGCAAGGGTGCTGCTAGTCAGGCCTTCGGGCCGAGGTTGGAAAGAGGGAAGGCCCATACCTTCTAGAATGGTGGCACGGAGTAGGCCTTCACGCTGGATGGCACTACCATGAATTGGTCCGTGGCGACCATTGCTTGTGCCAGCAACCAGGAGAGTCGACCAAACCTACCTATGGGGCGGTTGGGGCCTCGATCCGGGTCGGTCATGGAACTGCCCCTACTCAACATGTGCAGGGGTTTGATGATAGGAGTCAGTGGTGGCTCAGGCCACAGTGGCTGCTGACGTTGATGCCCCGGTGCGAGCATCCTCTTCCTCCTGAGCCCGACGCTGGCGTCGGGTCAGGTGGGTTGGAGCCAGTGGTGCGGGAATATGGGTTGCCTGCTCCTCAGCCCGGGGAGTTGGGTGGCGGCATCGACGCGGCCTGGCGGGAGCCCTTGCTGTGAACCCTTGAAGTGGGTCTCTGGTCGGGCGAAGATATACATCCCCTACCTCATCGGTGTAGGTAAGGGAGGTTTCTAGGAGTTCCGGGGATAAACTCCCAAAACGGTTGAACATCGGGGTGGGGAGAAGCATCTCCCGGTGCAGCCCTCAGGGGCGGTGATGGCAGTGAGGCATAGATTCCTCGAGGTCCAAACGGGCCATGTCCTTGGTGGGGATGACCCCTTCCCCCTCATACCTACGCACGAGGTCATTGATCACCCTTCATTGGATAATCTCTGATGTGGAGAGGGGGTGTGAGTGCCAGGAAGTCGCAGAGGTCGGAGAAGCTGTGGGAAAGGCAGAACTGCACGTGGTGGCCGCATCGGTACTGCCCCTGCCCCTGCGTTGGTGGGCAGGTGGCAATCGAGCTCCGGATGCAGCGATCTGATTCTTGAAAGCAGGGAGATAAACCCATTAACACTAGTAGGAAAATAAATCGACAACCAATAGCCCAACGTCGTTCCGTCTTCCGTGGTCGATAAGAGGGATATACGGTGACAATGTCACAGAACAGAGTGCTCAACGTCCTATCTGCTCTAACCCCTGGCGGGTTTCACGTCCTAGTGCTGGGTGCCAGGACCTAGTGACATGCTAATCTTCTGACACCCCAAATGTTGCCAGTTTCCATATTGAGGAGAAGAGATTCACGTTGGGTTCACCATTTTTGTTTCTGACACTTTCTTTCAGGGAACGCGCACACATCCGTTACGCAGAGGACATGGGGCTTGTGGCCCCGCATTACTGCTTTCCAAAGGCGGGCGGCATTCACTCCTTGTCTAGGGACGTCTACTCCCTGATCGAAACTGGGATGACGGGATGTCGGTTCTTCCTTCCGTGGATTCCTCCTCGGAGCTCGTCACTTAGTTCGGGTCTCCCTCATAGATTTAAGAAATATTCCTAAATCTCATTCCCAGTTCCATATCTTCATGAACACCAGTTAATTATGCTTCATCCGTCGAGATGCTCCAAGGGGTCTGGTCGGGGCAGCAACCTTCGGTTAGGAGAGTAGTCATGCTGAGGCGTCGTTGGCGTGTCTTGACACTGGGGAATTGGCATGTCTGTCTTTTTTCCCCTACTATAGGGCTTCTCGAGGGAGCGGAATCCTGAGGCATCCCACATCGAATGTAGGGAATTTTATTCCATAGGCATGTATTTGAGTTTTTACTCATCTTCCCATGCTTAATAGGGGGTATGCCGCGAGTTTAACGTCTTGCAGAGATGGTTAATCCAAAGGTGTGTCTTCTGAGGTTTTCTTCATCTTCCCATGCTTAACATAGGGTATGTCGTGAGTTTAACATCTAGCGGAGATGGATCGGACTGATCGGAACACTGAGAGTGAATCATATTGAAGAACCCCCTGGGGGGGACACCGATGTTGGGGCCAGCACGTGGGCGGCTTCCCGGATGCTGTGGGGTGGAAGGACGTGGCATGATCCCACCGGGATGTGGCAGCCTGGGTAAGGATCAGGATGGGTGATGGATTCAGGCTTGGGTCTCAAGGAGACTTCTTACGTATCCCCATTTCAGGTAATCAATTTCCGCGTAGTTCGATGATACAGTGGGATACCTGAAATGGAGACCCGTGAGAATGAATGCAAGGATGGGGGCACAGAGGAAGTACAACCTCTGGGCTAGGGCTTGAGCTTCCCGAGGCATGTGGGCTTAAGAGAGAGGTCAGGATGGGACGTGGGTGTTGGGCTTGAACCTTGTAGAGGCCTCTTACGTATCCCTGTGGTGGGGAATCAATGTCCACGTAGTTCGAGATGGATGGGGCTTACACTCTAAGACTACCCAAGATAGATATGGGGCTTACACTCTGAGGAGGCCCATGATGATGGATCAGTGGGGCCTATGCTCTGAGGCAGCCCATGATGGTCATTGAACTGACGTGAAGGGGTCGGGATGACCGGGTGATGGTCTTGAACCTCGTGGAGGCTTTCTACGTACCATGCCTTAGCACAGATCAATGTCCACATAGTTCAGGTGGTGTAGTTTAACGTCATGTTGGACGAGGGCATACAGTTTAACATCATGCGGGACGTGATACAGTTTAGCATCGTGTGGGATGGGATACAGTTTAACATCATGCGGGACGGGATATAGTTTAACGTCATGTGGGATGGGATATAGTTTTATGTCATGCGGGATGGGGGCATTTGGGGCTTATGCTCTGAGGCGGCCCATGGTGCTGGTGAACCGACACAGAGGGGTCGGAACAACCGGGTGGTGGTCTTGAACCTCGTGGAGGCTTCCTAAATACCATTAATTAGCACGGGTCAAAGTCATCATAGTTCGCTAGAGGTGGGGGTCAAGGTCAGTGCTCACTCTAAGATCAAGTGAGTCATGCTCGGTGTGAGAAATAAGAGGTTGTAGGGACCTGACGATCACATCGCAAAGGGTGTGTCCTTGATAAGTTAAGAGGGTCTTATGCATTGAGAGGCCCATGGTGTCAGGGCTAACTCTAGGATGGAGGCCTGAGGTGCGACAAAGCGCAGAGGGAGAGGGATTAGGGGCCAAAAAAGGAGATGGCTCATTCCCTATCACAACCTCCCTTGGCCTTGGCAGTGGGAAAGTACGGAGTTTCATGGTTTCTACCTTCCACAGGATGGGCTAGGGGCTTACACTAAGGAGGTTTCCCTTCCCCCATGGAAAAATGCCACTCCGAGAGGGAGGATATCATTACATGTGAGGAATATTTCACTCCTGCGGAGATGAGTGGTCGTAAAGAATGTCCGAGCTGGGGGGACCCTGCGTGCGAGGCACGGGGTCGGATCACAATTTAACGTCATGTGTTGAGGATGAGGCACTTGGAAGTTTAACGTCTTGCAGCTCGGACGAGGTGGGTTCACTCCACACCCCTAGGACTTACATAACAAGTACCCTCTACCCCTTGTGGGAGGGAAGACATCAGCATGGCCGTAGTGAAGGGGTTTCATGGAACGGAAATGGTTAATGGGGCTTATGTATGGAAGCTTCCCATTTTCCACTAATAAGTGGCAACGACGGATGGGGCTTACGCGTGGAAGCAGCCCGTAATGTCTTCCTCATGTCTGGGCATGAGGGCATCCCAACTCACTGGTGAGTTGAGGCATATGATTTTGGCCTACACCTATGCGCTAGTGCACAAGCGGGATAATGCCAAGGGTGTTGGAATAGGCCCAAAAAAAGGGTGATGAAAGGTGTTAATTACATTCAATACATTTGGAATTCAATGAGAGTGGCGTGGAGATAGAGGATAACTACTGACCATGTTCGCAACACAGAATCCTGTCGCGTTAGCCTAAAATGGGGACAAACAAATGAGGGTCGACTGCTGACCGTGTTCGAAACATAGGACCTGACTCAAAGTATCACCCAAAGTATTCCTGGGCATTGGACCAGGACGGTAGGTGAGCAGATGCGGCATGGTACCATGCCGTTACGGGGTCCCTCCAGACATGGAAGTGGATGCAGATCCGAATGAAGGACACGCAAAGTGTGAGGTAGAGTGATGGAATGTTTGAACGAACTCCAACACTCTTGATATTACGCCACTGTAATCATGGAATTAGGCATCTAATGCTTGTCACATAAGGCATCTCTTTTTTGGAACAAGATGCATCCTATTGTTGAATGATAGGGAATTCTACTCAGGGGAATTGATGATAAGAATCTCAACTCACGACACAAGAAATGAACCAAGAGGAATATTTCAACTCAAGGTGTTTCAGGGTGTGTGAAGGAGTATCTTAAATCATGGTATTCCCTAGGTTGAAGGTGGGTGCGCATAAGGGAGCAATGGAAAATCCCAAAATCCATTCTCGAAAGGTTCGCGGTGCGACTCTCCATTTTTCATGGGGGTTAGTGACGCCCGTGGGTGCAGGCCTAGGCACTGTTGCTCGTAATAGGATCGGAACGCAGGATGGGCTGCACGTAATAAGGAGGGATTGAGCGCAATAGGGAAGGCCTACGCGCAATAGGGCAGGCGTGCATGCAATAGTGAAGGCCTACGTGCAATAGGGCAGGCGTGCACACAATACGGGACATGTGCGCGGAAAACACCAGGATGGCACGTAATTCAGGGATGCACGTGAAAAAGGTCAGGTCGGTGCGCAAAAGGAATTGCGCGCCAAAGAACTAATTGTGCGCAATTGGAAGAAAGTGCGCACAAGGGGCATACCCCAAAGGGATTGGAGTTTAGTCTAATCTAGAGGGGATCTCGCATGAAGGTGGACCCCGGGTGCAACTGGGCATGAAAAGAACCATACCCGAAGGCCATACTCTGCGCGCGCGGAATGCCGATTACGTGCACGAGAGCCAGTTCAGATTCTTAGGCCGCAAAAAGGAAGGGGGTCTCGTTCTATTTATAGGCCTCTGGAAGTGCGGAATACAAGGGTTACATGAAATAATTAAGCAACCGATGCGGCAGCGCGGAATATCAACTACACGGGGCCTGGGCATGAAATAATTCGCGTCAGCACTGAGACCTTTCATGAATCCCAGGGCCTTCCATGCAGGGCAACATTTTTTTGCGCACGTCTCCTTTTTTGCGTGCAACCACTTCGGGCCCTCCTGACCGGGACTCCGGATCCGAATATGACTTCTCTTTTTTGTTACAGAACGTTTTCCAGCACTTACGCATTTTTCAGCGTCTACACCTATATTCAGGTATCTCTTCCTTTTTGGATTTTCTTATCCTTAATTTGATGGAATCAACAAGTACACCCTCTCAGGAGTGACAACCAAAGGATAAAGGGTCAATTTTGAGGAATGTAAATGCCCTCTTGAGATATTTATATTGTTTCCAATCTACGTCTTAGGTGATTCATGGTATTTTGGAAAACATTTGGTATTCCATGGAAGGCTTTATAAATAGGGGAATGTATTTTGACTCATTTATCAGTTTTATAAATCTTACATCTCTTTCAATACACCTTCATCGCATCACCCACCCACAAGAAATTATTTTGAGATACATTAATGAGACATTTTGTCCATCACTACATCACAACTATTTATTTTACTAGCGTTTTTTTGAATTAATAATGAATCTATCTTCTGTAATTAGTTAAACTGTGGATATACGGTTGTAGAGTTTCTTTTAATGGTCTCTCAAGATCATCAATCATGGTCGTATGACCACAAGAATGTTATAAAAATCATGTGACCATGTTAAGATCATGTGACCATGAGTCTCATGACTAGTTGGGAAATTTTGATATGTCTTTCATGCTCATGTGATTCACGAGGTCTTTTATGATCAAGGTGATTCAAAATTCCTTTATGAGAACGTGAATCCATTTTATGGTTCATGTGATTAGCAAGTGGCTAGATGAATTTATTCATTTATTTTGACAATATTTATTTTCATCTGTCTATAATATGGCACATACTTTTTTTAGATGGATTTAGACTCTCATCATACATTCCAAAAGCATTCAAAGAGATATTCTAAATTAGTGATGGCTTTTTAGGATGGTATCATGGAATGTAAGGCTGCTACCTGATGCTATGTGTTTAGGTAATTTCAAATGGGTCAGGTATATTTTATGAGAAAATAATTAGGTAATATACCCTTTATTATTTTCTACCCCTCTATGGTTTTAGTCTTACAAATTAGACTCCCATTCCATTAGCACATTCATTCTTAATACCCTAATATATTTTTCATAAAACCCATAACTCCTTTTGAGTGAACATCTCTCATGTAGATTGTATTGTTACTGACAGGGATCACAAAGATAGTAATATTTTGATGATAACTCCCACATTATTTACTTTGAATAGTCGGGAACCTAATTCAATTGTTCATATATACCATTTGATAATGTGAAAGTCCACCTCCAACAATATGTTTGGTTGGGTTCCCCACTGGGACCTTCGATAAGCAGGAAATCGTGGGATGGATTGGAGATGGGCCTTCTAGGTGCAATACATCACTTCTGAGTTTTCTATTGAGTTGAAGAATATTGGGATGTATTAGGATATCTAGATATTTCAAACATTTTTTAATTGCGTCAAGGGTCTGATGACCTGCATGTTTAGCCTCCATATACCACACAAAAACACTTTCAACCTTATGCATGGTGAGTTGGTTATCAGAATCTGGTATGTTTTGCAGATATATTGTGCACCAATATTACGTAAGATGTATGATAAGTTTTTTCCTCTATGGTCTATGTGGGATAATTTAGATATAACTCCTCCCCTTCATCGATATCTGATCCAGTTTTCCAAAAAGTTCCTTTATAAGGAGCCACATCCCATGGAAGATATCCTATTCAAGACATGGGCATTCTACTTTATCCAGAATTCTTGTTCCCATCTGGAATCCAATAATCTAAAGCATTTCATAATAAGGAATCTATAAGTGAATTAAGTGATTAATTTCTTATGGTTTAATAAGGTAAATTCAAATAATGGTGATGGGATTTCATCCCCGGTATCGATCGGGCTATTTAGCTGGACAGTTTCCTCGCTATGTATCTAAGTGGGTACTTCTATCCAACAAAAGAAAAAGGTGCACTTAATTATTACACATTTCTAATACCGAACTCCATAGTATGGGGAAAATTATTGTGTTATCCAACCCTATTTTGGCCTTGCATTATCACCTTTTGTACCAAAATTATATGGGAAAATCCCTTTAAAAATCACATACTCCTTCCAAGTATTATTGGTTTTGATGGGGGATCATATAGGAGTATATAAATATTTAACATAAAAAACAAACCCAAAATTGGTTTCAAACCATAAATTTAGTATATAGGTGGGGAAAGACTAGTTATAGTAAAGGATTAGGAAGTCAGGGGTTTTATGAGCTGTTATGACAATTTCTCCTTTATACATTATGAGAAAGTGCTAATGGGTAATATGGTTGATAATGGTGAGGCTAGTCTTGAGGATCAAAACTATACGATGTAACTTCAAGAGTTAATCCATTACACCCACATATATGGGGACCTCCACTGTGAATGGTATTCACCCTTCTAGTTTATCCACCAATTCATGTGTGTACAATCATGATTCTCATCCCCTATTCATTTCTGATCGAAGGAGAAATTGATAGTGTCTCACCTATGTTGGATAATATTCACTAGGGTGGATAATTATAATAAGATAAAAATTCCTTCTTAGGATGCATCAGTTGGTTTATTCAATAATTATGTAGATTTTTGGACTCACTCATATCTTAAGGGGAAGTTATCCAAACTCGTAATATAAGATTCCAAATTACCACCACCACTTGAGGACAATCCTAGTACTAAAAGGAAATATGTTTTGAGAGGACCAACACCCTTGGGAGAACCCTATAAATAGGAAAGGAATTTAACATTACCCTTATTTCAGGTAGAAGTTATAACTAATGTGTCCATAATGACTTTGGTTCTAGAGAGTGAAGCTGTGAAAATATTAATATTTTCTATTGCATCTCAACATTAGTCGAATTAGAGAATTTTGAATTCAATGAATGAGATATAGGGAATATTTTGTCTACAAGAACTACATTTTCATGGTTTATCCCATGTCACTACCCCTCTGGGCATCAATTTAAAAGACTGACTGAAGGAGGTCAGTTCTTTCTTTTGAGACCTTGATGTAAATTTGGAAGGATTCAAGGATCTAGTTTTCTATTCTCATATGATTCACTCAATGGTGGTTTTAGGCACACTTCACATGGTCATGGTTGTAAATAGAGATCTTATTGAAGATTCAGTGGTATGGCTGAACTTACTTCATTGTTTAATAGGTCATGGAACCTTTGAAACTGTGATGAATTCTTTTATTTTTTGATGATACAGTGCAAGGGTGAAAAAGACAGGCTAGTTCTGCAAGCCCATGTATATTATCCCAGGGTTATGATTGTTGGATCTGAATTTGGTAGTGACCAAGGGACAAGTGATAGGGATCCCTAGGTCAACTGCCCTATATGACAGAGGTGATAACTAGTTTTTGAGCAATATCCTCTACTTAAACACTTTATAGGAGGGCTTCCCTTTAAGGGAAGGGGAAAAGGAAGCACTCTGAGTTGTCAAATCTTCCTCACACAGAATCATCATGTAACTATGAAATTTTACTATTTTATTGTTTTGGATTATCTTGGTACAACATCGATATTTTTCAAGAATTTATAGGGGCCCGTTGAGCCCGTTTAGGGGAGTATGCATCCACTCCGGAGGATGTAGGTGAGTGTTTAGTTGATTTAATATACCCTACAGTGTTGGTCTGGTCTATCAAGAAATAGATATGGAAGAGGTGTTTACTTATTCAGGAATGTTTCCTATTTTTTATATCCCACTGGTAACTCCATTTGTTCTGGTGAAAGAGAACACTCTATTAAAGGGTACTAATATACATATCCATTATTCTAGTGAGTTATCCTTTATGGAGGTGAAATTTTGAGATGGTGAATAGTTATATGTAAAATAGACACATTGTTCACTTTTTGTCATGCTAGTGAACATTATCATCGATTCCTATAGCTCTCAGGGGTAGTGAGAAATGAACATCTTCAGAGAAAGCACCATAATTTCCCTAAATCCACTCATCGCAAGATGGAGTCATCTCTTCGTCCAAGGATGGGATTGGGGAAACGAATATCTCTAGTTATGAAAATGAGAGTGGTATGTAACTAACATTGGTCACATATAGTTGTTACTTGGGTATATAATAACATATATCCTTTGGATGATAATCCCTTGTGCCCCTTATTGTAGTTTCTTCACCTCAAAGCTTGAAGGTTCCAGTCCCTTCTCTCTTAGGGATACCTCTAACTGATTCAACTAATATAGAGTCTCTCTCCCTTCCTATTCTATCAAAGACAATGATAATGACTCATTCTCTTAGTGACCTAGTCCTAGAATATATTCCCATTCCTAATATGGGATTAGATCAAGGATCATGTTTTGAATCATTCCATGAGTTTATATGGAGAAAAATATGTAAGGAGTTACATACCATAGTCTTAGAGACCCATATATAATGTTTGATGAACCTATGGGGTCACCTTTGATTTATATTTAAAACCCTTGGTTATGAGGGTTTTGACTATACTTCCTTTAATGCTTGAGTGAAGGAGTTTATTTCTCTTAGAGAAAATAACAGTTCTCTTGAATTGAGGATAGTAGACACTAAATATTCCACTTTAGTGAAGAAAAGATGTGATGAGGCCTTAAATGAATCTTCATGATGTGATATGGAGGCAATAAATTACCGTGATATGGCTAGGCTGATAAAATTGAAATTGTCCATCTCTTGTCCAAGATTGGTCCCATTTAGAAATAATTATCCCATTTTCATCATGATCTTAATTTATCATAGAAAACTATGTCATAGAAATAGGGACTCCTTGAATTCTAATAAAAGGTATAACTTAATATCATTTCTAGGGTGGATTATTTGAATCTTTTTTCATAGGCATAGATTGAATTTGTTGATCAATTACACTAATATGTTACTTCCCTGGATCATAGGATTGTAGAGATCAAGGATTTCTATGGGCATGTTCTATAACTGAATTGTAATTTTCCAACATTTACTTGGATCTTATATTCATGGGAGAGGTTTTTATATATAGATAATCCTCCCTTTGTATTATATCAATGAATAGACCTATTATTATTTATTTTTCATTGTCCATTTTTCTTTCAATCATGATGTACTTGAAATTTTGCTGATCTGATAATGTATGAATCATCAATGATACCCATCATTTTCATAATATCATGAAAACATGGATTCTTGGATTTTAATGTTTAAATTATAAGATATTATTCTCAATAAATGATAATTAATTCCCACCAACATGAAATTCTTAATTGATATATCTTCTCAAGTTATCTTGCTACTACCCGATTCAGAAAAGGATTAATTTGGTAGAATATATTTCTTGGAGGGATAGTGGTCAATCTATTTCCAAATCCAATGGACTTGGTGAGTGTAGCTTGAATTTTTATGTCCATATATTAGTCCCCAAGTGTTTTGTATCATTTCCACTATTATGGACTAAATCAACAACTGTTTTGTTGTTTTGGGTTTTTTAGATCATACCTTATATTTTTGTAGTTTAGAATCTCATAGCTCAGGAATTATATTACTTTATTTAAGGGAATTTTATCTTGTAATTTCTATCACGATATCTTAGGTTATTTTAACTTGGAACTTCTATCACTTTATCTAAGATTCCTTAGCTCAGAACTTCAATCATTTTAATTTAGGGTCTATTAGCTCAGACCTTCAATCTCTATAGTTTAGGGTCTTTTAACTCCAACCATTTGTCATTGCAGTTTATGTTCTTTTTTCTTGGATCGTTTATCACTATAATTTATTGTATTTTATCTTAGACCATATATCAATTTAGTACAGGTTATTTCAGTTTGTACCTTTCGTTGTCATATTTTAGGGTCTTTTCGCTCAAAACTTCTATCAATATAGTTTAGGGTACTTTATCACTGGCCTTCTATAGATTTAGTTTAGGGTCATTTAGCTCAGACTTTTTTTACTACAGTTTAGTGTCTTTTATCATGGAAAATATACCTCTCTTGTTTAGGGACTTTTATATCAGACCTTCTATCACTATATTTTAGGGTCTTTCATCTTGGACCTTCTACTCCTTTAGTTTGGGGTATCTTTTCATGGACATTTTATGGTGGAATATGGGTTATCCATACCAGGTATGACCCAAGACACCCAAAGGTTATGAGTTCCACCATAGTACTTGTAGTTATCACAAGTATTGGTGTTCGTTTCTTGCAAAGAGGAGATGTTGTTGATATGTAGGTCAAAGACCTTACGCCTCAATAGCATAGTCAAACAGAAGTTTCCCCACTCTTTTCAAAGAGCCATGGAAGATTATGGAGCTGATAAAGGTTGATATAGAAAGTATCATGGATTTACGGACCACCTAGATAATTTGATCATGGTTTGAGTAAGAGATAACCCAAAAGCATGAGACAAGGAGTATGGGAAGGAGTAAACATGTTTGGGATGACCCACAACACCCTAAGGTGTTGGGTTCCACCACAACTATACCAGTGCTCACAAGGATCAAAGTTCCAAAATTTTAAGGAGGTTATTCCTCTAGTTGGAAGTTCTAAGACCTTATGTGTCTATATCATGGTCAAACTGAGGTGTTCCCACTCTTTTCCATGGGTAATGAAAGATTAATGAATACTCAAATTTCATGATGATGAAGTTGGGTATGGAGGAAAAGATATCTAGGAAGGGTTCAGGAACACTAGGGTTATTTAGATTCTTTCTGTTAATCTCAAACCATATTCCCTAAGGTTTATAATCTCAGGGTGTGAATTATCAATTGTTTTTATAATGGAGTGTCATGTTTCTACTTTGAGAAGGGTATAAAACACAGTGACATAAGGTTGAGGGTGTCGAATCCACTTCAATAGTCTTGTTTTGGGGATTTTAAAGCATGGTTAAAAGTTATTGAATCATGAATTCCATATGGAAATATCATACCTGGAATGGCCCATGATACTCTAAGTTTATGGGCTCTCTTGCGGTGATGTCAAGGATCCCAAGGATCAGAAATCCATTTTTTATAAAGAAACACATTTTTTGATTACCTTTATTCATATGTGCATGAGCCATAGACATACATGGATAGTCAAACAAAGTGTCCCTTGAAGATAGGTATCATTTTTTGAGGGAAATTGAAGGTTTACAGTCCACTGAGATGCTCAAATCATGAAGTGTGATTTAGGGAAAACATAATATTCATGGTGGGTTTGTGTAACAACCCGATATTTTTTGAATTTTTTTTTTCCAAATTAATTTAATCTTTTTGATATTTTAAAATTAACATAACACAAAATATATATTTTCATTATTATATAAAATCACTAATTTTTTAATATTTTATACACAATTTCAATTTAATCTTATGCTACATACAACATCTATTTGTCTTTTGTTACACACAACATTGAATCTCTATGAAACAACACTTTGTTATTATAATTATTTAAATGAGAAATTTATAACCTATCCATTAAAAAAAGTAATATTAATATTAAGAAAAAAATTTAAATTTTATTTATAATATTTTATATAAATAAAACAATTTATAATGAAATGTATAATCTTTGGTAAAGTCTTTATATGTTTGGAAACACTATTTTCTTAGAGAACCCACTTTTAATGTCCTTTTGTGAACAATAATAAAATTAATTCTAGAAACTATTATAAATTTATATTTTTAAATAAATATAATTTTTAAATTTATAATTTCAAAATTAACTTAGTGTGAATTTTTAGTATTTTTCATAGAAGTTTCATTTTTTTATGAATAGTGAAAAATATTCTATTGTAGTTAAAACAAGTCTTTTCATTTAAATAATTATTATATATTAAATTCATTTTTAAAGTCAAAATAAATAAATCATACATATATTAATCAAAATCAGTTCATTGGAATTATTTTTATATTTAAATTAGATATAAAAAATTATGGAAGTTTTGAATGTTATTTTTACCCACCTTCCCGCCACATCTCTAGGATTAACATTAAATATAATTTTCCTATTTCTATGAGTTGAATTTAAAAAATAGAAATACTTTTTTGTAATTAATATGATATTTGTATTTAAATATAATCAACTAAAGTTTTTTTATATTATGAATTGTAACTTTGGTAATTTCTTATTCACCATGGTTAAGGGTAAATCAGGTAATTAAAGGTAAAAATAATATTATAATATTATAAAATTACCCTAACACTTTTACCATTTCATTGTATGAGTGTATTTATACCAGAATAAACCTTGTCCTAAAATTTTGAACTTTTTATGTCACTTGGGTGAGAATATGACATTTATTATATTTTATATAAAGATAAGTTAAAAATGTCATACTCATATTTTTAATAAGTAATTAATTTATCATATATTGGTATACTAAAGATAACTTCGACTATAAATTTTAATTTTAAATATAATAACATTATCTTCATCATGATTAATTTTTTTTTTTAGTGAAGAAATAAGTTATTTACAGGCTTGCATAATGATGATGCAGTAATTGTTTAATTAATAGAAATATCAAATAAATGATTGTAAAATTAATAAAATAAATAATATATAACTTCATTAATGGCATAAAAAATTAATATATAAATTTAATATTTTATTGATATATTAAAAGTTTTTTTTATAAGTTTTAATGTTTTTAGGATATTTTTTAAAAAAATATTAAAGAGTTTGAAAATTGACATAAATGATACTTTAAAATAAATAATGATTTATTAAATGATATAGAAGTCATAAAAATATAAAATTATATCATATGACTTTGATAAGGTTAAATATTCCATAAAAGATCCATTTTTTTATTTTGGCATTATATAGTAACTATATTAACCCGTAAGTAGTAAAAACACATGTTGTCATGGTAAGAGTTAAAGAGTTTAACAAATGGTTAAATCCAAACGATAAGGGTAATAATGAGACATAATAATTTATAAAATTTATGGGTAGAGTGTAATTAGAACCATAAACATATTATATTAAAAATAACTCACTTTTTTGGAATTTTAAATCTGAAATTAATTTATATTAATTTAATATTTTAAAGGATTCCAAGATTTCCCCTCCCCTCTCTTTTAAAAAGACACATCCTCCCTCACTTCCTCACAAACATTTGATCCTTATCTCTCAACCAATCCATTCCCATATCTCCTTATAGAATACTTAGATATGTTTTATAGGTTTTGGTATTTTAAAAAGGACACCCCTATTATATCTAATAGGATATCCAAGAAAATTCAATCAAAGAAGAGGTAATTATTTTATCATATCATTCAAGTTCATTACTCCTCCTACTTCTTATTCATGTGTTGTTTCCATTATAAAGTAATAAATAAATTAGATACTATCTGATGAGTTTTTATTATTGGTATCGAACAACCATATTCCACCTTTTATCCATCCTAAGAAAAATTAAATCATCACGCGCGTGTGTGTGTGGCCTACCGTCTCCACGATGTGGTGTAATCTATTTGTCATCACCACTTTATTTGGATGCGTATAATGATGGATATAATGGATATAAATAATAAATATGACATTATATTTATATTTTATAATTAATATACCATCCAATTTCTTTACTCTTTAACCATTATAATAATTTTACCATCACTCGTGCGTACGTACGACCTACAGTCTCCATGACACGATAAAATTAATCTTCTACAATAACCAATAAAGAATGATTATAAAAATGTATATAATGAAAAAATATTAAATATATTACATAATAATTCTAAATTAATAATATATATATATACATATATGTCATTTACCTTCTTCCATTCAGTACAATAAGAAAACTGAAACATCATTCATGCATACGTACGACTTACCGTATCCATGAACGGTGTATTCAATTTCATATATCTATATTATATATATATATATATATAATAAATATATATGATATATAAATGTCTTTTTTTGTCTTATAAATGACATTAATTGATAATATCATAGTCCTCCAATCGTTTAGAGGGGTTCCTCCTATGGTTTCTGGGTTTCGACGGTGTGTCACTGCGCCGGTGGTGGGGGTGTCGTCTATTATGTGAGAGTTAAGGACTCACGGAGGATCTGCACGTGGAGTTTAGCAATTTTCAGTTCAAGGAGTTTGGCTTCAATCTGGGATCTGCGCTTCTTCAGTCCTGCAATTTTGGTTCCACGGTTTCAGATATGTGGTTCTCGGCTTTGATCTGGTTTCTTAATTTTTTTTAGTTTTGACGATTGTAGGTTAGCAATTTTGGTTTGACAGTCTCGATTTGAGGCCTTTGGGTCTAGATAATTGACTTGAGGCAGTGTTGCAATGGATACCTGTGTACTACGACGATTAACGATGGAGTTTTGCAATCTGTGATGGATTTGGTTTGCAGACGCATATGTACGGGAAGGATTCTGGTCACAAGGATTCGCCTGTGCAGGGTGTGGTTCACGCAGGGTGTCGGGTGTCATTCGCGGTGGTCAATTTTGGCATCGAGAAGGGTGTGGCTCGTGAAGGAGGTGTTTCACAATGATGCTTATTTGCGAAGGAGGGGTCGCATAGAGCTGTTTTTCAAAGAGTGTTTATGGTCCACGTAGGAGTTGGCTATGTTTGGGTTGGCTTCGATGAATTTGTCTGCGAAGGAATCATCTGCACAGGACTTGTCGGTGCAGGGTGTGTTCGCGAAGAAAGAACTCGCGCAGGGTGTTCTCATGATGGAAGTGTAACAGCCCGATATTTCATGAGATATAATATTTTCATATCTTCTGTTGTACACTACACCAAGATTACCTTGCGCTATACGCAACACCGTATTATCTTGCAGTATACGCAACACTATTCTTGGAACATGTTACACACAATTTCAAGTTCGTTTGATAGTAGTTATTCTACGCAACATTGAGTGTATATATATATATATTCAATGTATAAATTAAATATTATTGTATTTTGTTATACTAAACAACGAAGGAGTCTTGCACAACATGCAACCCTGACTTGGCTGACATTACATGCAATCACGACCTTCCTCGATAGCGTGTGTTGTACGCAATACCAGGTTTCACTAAACAATGATATATGGTTATAATATTATTATGAACTAGCCGTTATGAATATTATAAACTACATTTTTAATTTTATAACATTATTTTTCATCTTACACATTTTCTAGAACATGGTATGAGAACAAACTAAATTTTTTGGGTAAAATAAGTATTTTTCAAAAAATGCAGTTTTGTCGCCTTTTGATGGCGCACCCACTTTAAATCTAGTTTTTGACATGTTTATAAGTTCAATTTGATAAAATAAAATTCTTCCTTGGAATCAGGATATAAAAATTTAATTTGGATCAATTTTTCATATTATTATGATAACTTTCATATTTTAATGAATTATAAAAACACGCTATATTTTAATTAAAAACAACTTTTTTCATCGTAATAATGTATATGGTTAGATTATATTTTTAATTGGTTTTAAAGTGTAATTAGAATAAATTTTTACCATTTAATCCAATGTTGGTCATTGGAATTAATTTCACTTTGAAATTGGACATAAACAGGTGTCGATCTTTTGATATTTATTGTTTCTTAAAACGTGCAATTTGTTTTGCTAACAGGAATTAATTTTAAAATTAATTAATGCCACTTATATGTTTTGAATTTTTAAAAATAAAACTCATTTTTGAATTCGGAATATCAAATATAGCTTAGGCTGAATTTTTGGTATTTTTCTGAAAAACTTCAATTTTTTTATGAATAGTGAAACCACTTAGTGGTAGTTAAAAAAACAGACTCTTTCATTTAAATGAAATTTTACCACTTCTGTGAATTGAATTTCAAAAATCTGACATACATGGTTGTTATCAAGATGTAAAATTTGGTTCAATAAGATGAAATTTTTTTTGGTGAATAGTAACTTTTGACCTTTATTTACTGCGGTTAAAGATAAATAGGGTAATTCAAGGTTAAAAGAATATTATAATAATTAAAAATTACCTTAACACTTGTCCAAACCTTATTTTTTGAGTCATTTACAACCATGGGAATCCTTGGGTCGATTTTGGGACCCCATTGAGCCACTTGGTAGTGATAATGACAATTTGGATTAATTAATTTAATGTAAAGACAAAATTGACATTAACAAAAATCTTTTTGTAATTAATTTTTATAAGGGATTATATAAATTATCTTTTAGACTATAAAAATTAATTGGAAAGATAAAACGATTTCCTACATGATGGTATTTTTTTATAATTTTTAGATATCAAATAAATTAAATTATTTATGACACAATAATGATACAGTATTTACCTCATTAATAAATTATTTAGATATATAAGATTATAATGATTAAAATATTATCCAAAACCTGTCCAATTATGATTGGATGATTTTATTTCGACCATTAGTCATCTTATCTTTATCTTTAATGATTTATGGGCATTTTTAAACCAAATATAAGTTTATAATAAAATAATGTTTTCACACTTTCCAAAATAGCCCCTCCTCCCTCTTATAATAGGAAACCATTTCTATCCAATTCCTAAAACCTCTCAAGCCATTTGGATCATCCAACATATGCCCAATTAATCTCCCTACATCCCTCTCCTCCCCCTAGAAGCCTTACCTTTGTCATAAGGCACTTTAATAAGTCCTTTTGGTTCAAACCAAATAAAGTTACCCAAATTAAAGGTAACGATTTCTCTTAAATTGTTTTCTTTTATTCTACTTATCCAACCCCTAAACTCTTTTTAATCCTTTCTTTTGTAACAACACAATTATCCTCAATATACTATGACATTGTTATGAGAATTATTATAACTACACTTACACACACCTCCATCTAATGGATGAAAAACATAATGTTTCTGTTGATGGAAAACTAACGCCTCACGAATTCGATTTTCTCCTACCGCCTCTCATGGGGGCCATTATGATGGATCTATATTTATATACGATATATATTATGTTTATTATTTCATTATTCTTCTTTAATTCCCAATTATATCAAGGCTATATGGTTTCCATAGTGTTTAAATACGATAATCTCATTTGAGGAAGTGCGGACTACCGCCCCCTCAAAGTGATGTGATTCATTAATGCTTTATGTGGTATGTATAAAGGATGGAGTTAATGATATTATATATGATATTATACTGGAATTATAATATACCTATTTATCATTATGTTTTAATTCCATTAAAATAAGAAATAGAAATGAAAGTAGTGTTCATGCGTACATACGGCTTACCGTCTCCATGAACGTCGCATTTCACTTCTTACCTCCAAATGTTATGTACTATTATAAATACATGTATATGATGGATATATATGAAATATATGATATATAAATCATTAATAGCATTATGGATATAATGAACCTTTGACCACATGAACAACATTTAATTATAAGAAGTCCATTTTTGACTCAAGTACCAAATATCGACAAAACAAACATTATTAACTTAAATGGTTACATAATATTTATAACATGGTAAGAAGTAATATAAAAGGAATAATAAATATGAAAAAGGTTCTTAAGAAATTAGAAATTAACTTTAGTTTATTATTCAGGAGATTAAAGAGCAATCGAGTCAAGTCGGACACGAGGTAAGGGAACTTCTTAACCCAATTTCCATTCTTTGGGTTGATCTTCTCTTTCTTGTTTATGTCATTATTTGATTATGTGAGAAATGAATTTTTATATCTTATCATGTATTTATAATTTATTTATGTGACCTTATAGTGAATACACATAATTGATCTATCTTATTTACAAAAATATCTTTGTAAGGGATAACTTTTCCAATCTCATTTTTATCTGAGATTGTTTATTCGTAAGTATTTACTGGGGTTATATTTATCATCCATGTCCATGTTGTCTAAAAATGTTTTCATGAATGTTTAAAGTCCTTTTTACCCATTTCTGACTTTTACTACATGGTATGTAAGTAATCTTTCTTTGGTTTACCATATGAGGTACTTTTTGACTTTTCCGGAAAAAGTACGAGAAGAATATTTTTTTAACTTATATGGAATGAACGGATTTTTACGGTTTTATAACGCCTTATTTTCATAAAGATTACTCTAAAAGATTTCATGACTATTTTAAACAAAATACTTTTCTTTTAAAATTGAATGGAATTTTGTGAAAATAAAATTATTTTGAAGAAGAAATTATATTTTCCTCAAGAATTCATTTCAATTGTTTTATCAAAACCGTTTTCTATCTAAGATGACATTATTTCATATGTGTATGTTTCAAATATAATGTCTCATTGATTTACATGGTTTCACTTTTCTTATGATTAAATATCCATTTGTTTTATATGGATTTTTTGATTATGGGATGATGTTTATGAAACCCATTTTATTCTTTGGGTTATGACGAATGTTTTAAGTTTATTTTGTGGAACAAGTAAGAATGATTTCGTTATGAGATGGGTGGGACCTATATCTCCCTCCAATGAATTGGGTAAAGATTTATATCTCATGATATAGACATAGCTATAATGGCAAGTTAATCTGGTTCAGTGATATAAGACTATAAATAGGAGTGAACTCGATTCAGAAAGGGACTTGGTCCACTAAGATGGTCTTGGCAGTAATGCCTTCACTACTATGGAAATCATAACATGTTCTTAATGGTTTCCACAATTACATGTTTTATTTCCATGATATTTTATCATGATTAATTTTTATTTATGGTCTAGGACTTACATACTGCCATGTTCTATGTCATTACTCAAGATTTTGATGTTTAAACATTATATTTATGTTTTTTTTAGTTCAAATGTATATGATTTGTTCTATTTTCTCCATGCTTACCCTTACTGAACATTTGAGCTAACCCTTTATATGTTTTCTTCTCCCCATGATTTAATGAAATGTTTTAGGTAAGAAAACAAAAGGGGAAGATCTTTATGGGAGATGTTGAAGATCTTTCACCATGATTAGAAGATTATATTCTAAGTTTCCAAAGACACTAAATGATTACGGTCTTTATGTGTCTGTTTTTGTTATGTATTAAGTATTCCGCAAAAGTAATGTAATGTCCATGTACGTTAGGTTTGGGGTCTCTACAGTTGGTATCAGAGGAAAGGTTTAGTTAACCTTTGGAAACTAGGATGCGAAAACTTTAGTGAAATCTCTAGAGATATTTCTAAGGTATGTGTAGGGATGTCCCTAAGGTTAAGTATACGTATAGGTTAGAGTCCTAGAATTATGTTTATGATCATGAATAACCTAGGTTGAAACTAAGGTGTCATGGATTAAAGAATTTTTGATAATTTATACATCCCATAAGTGACTTTTTATGATTATGTGGTTCCTCGTTATTTTAAATGTTTCTTACACTATGGTTTTTGGTCTTAGTCAATGGAGGGAACGAGAAGGAATTTAGTTAACATTGATTCCAATGGAAAAATTAGTGACTATGATCAACGAAATTATGTAACGCCTGGAGAGAAATATATTGTGATTATGCTGAATCAGACATCTCAATATATGATTAAAAAGGTGAACTTTAGTTGTATTCCTATGTCATCAAATAAGAGGAAGATGTAATTCTATGCGTGTTTCCATGGTGAGGATCATAGAGAAAGGTAGATTGATATTTCTAAAGAAGGGAAGAAGAACCTTGAGGAATACTTCAAATGGAGGAGAAGATGTTATCTATGTGGAGAAATGGGTCATAGAGTGACAGACTGTTATGGAGTCCAATGTCTTATCTGCAGAGAACATGGGAATTACCCAACTCAATGCCCGGACCTGAGAAGTTACTTCTAAATTGAGGAAGGACCTATTCCATGACAATTATTTAAGAGCATGGATTAAAGGGCTTATGTATTGGAATTCAATAATAATGTTGTTGAGGTACTTTTATAGTTTATTGAAATATATGTGTATTGGTCCATTGTGGTTTTCTATAAGAATATGGTACCAGTAACCATGAAAAATGATTCAAATATTTTGGAATACAGATGATATGAGCATAATGAAGGGATAAGGAGAAAATAAATTGCTTGATAGTATTCATGAGCTCATGACTGATATAAAGACAAAGTGATTTCATGGTTTGAGTATATAGAAATTTTGGGATTTTGGTATGTGGAAAGAGTTAACTTTTGACAGCATTCATGTTTTCACTAAGGTTCAATGGGTATTCATTTTTCAAGATAATACACGATTAAGTTATTCACATGTTTGGAATGTGACCAAAAAGATATATCTTGTGATATATGAGGGATAAACGATGGTATTCACGTGCTTGTTATGTGACCTTTCCAGTAATCATTTTCTTTTTACTATGAGATTGGATAGATGTATTTTGGATAAGTCTAAATATTGGAATGGATTATGTCAAACATTAAATAGTATTTTTTAAGTCTATGACTTTTTTTCAATATAATTGATGGGATGTTATAATAATATAGTTTTAGAAAAAGGACATCCTGTAGGATGGGCAACAACCAGTCACGTCAGACAAGGCTGTGGGAATCGAACCCCCAACCGAAGTTCGACAGGCCTTTATCACCTAACACTAGCCTACAGGAAGTCCGTGGTTAGTAGAAACTAGTTTTATTTTAAGCAGTATGATAGATGAAGTATAAGTCCATTTTTGGAATCATATATGATTAACCTCACCATAGATGGACTTATGTATATTTGATAACTTTTTCTAACCTTTTGTTTGAGACAGATGGAATGACATATCATTATATCACATGATCTTCTAACACTTCGTGAAAGACAAATTCAACTTCATTTCTTTAAGAGATGAAGTGTAAATTATTCCAGGCACGATCAACGTTGAGATTGTACCAAAATCAAGAAAGTATTTCTTTTAATTCAAAAATTCTTCAACATTTGGGAAATGATCTTGAAAAACAAAAATGTTTTCCTAGTGCTCTCATATCTGATGAATCAGATGGTACCTTAAATCATCACAAATTTATGGATTTGTGATTATTGTCTTTTTCCTAGCCATGTTTTCTACCACTCTCCATCAGAACTTGATGGTTAGATTTATCTTCCACATCCATATTTTTCACCTATGATCTCTTATGTGGGAACACAATTGATGGTTTACTTTGGGTATCCGTTTTTTTTCTAACGTTCATTTTTAAAAGTAAGTTTTAGTATTCCTTTTTACAATGTGGGTTTCTATGAAAGAAACTCTCAAGTAATAAACCATTTATAACCCCGATGAATTTCGAGGGAGAAATTCATTTTAAGGGGGGTAGAATGTAACACCCCGAGATTTCATGAGATATATTATTTTCATATCTTATGTTGTACGATACACCAAGATTACCTTGCGCTATACGCAAAACCATATTAGCTTGCAGTATACACAACGCTATTCTTTGATCATGTTACACACAATTTAAGTTAGTTTGATAGTGGTTATTCTACGCAACATTGAGTGTATATATATATATATATATATTAAATGTATAAATTAAAGATGGTTGAATTCTGTTATACAAAACAACGAATGAGTCTTGCACAACACGCATCCCTAACTTGTCTTGCATTACACGCAATCACAACCTTCTTCGATAGCGTGTGTTGTACGCAATACCAGGTTTCACTAAACAACGATATATGGTTATAATATTATTATGAACTAGACCTTATGAATAGTATAAACTACATTTTGAATTTGATAACATTATTATTCATCTTACACATTTTCTAGAACATGGTATGAGAACAAACTAAATTTTTCAGGTAAAATAAGTATTTTTCAAAAAATGCAGTTTTGCCTCCTTTTGACAGTGCACCCACATTAAATATAGTTTTTGACATATTTATAAGTTCAATTTGGAAAAATAAAATTCTTCCTTGGAATCAGGATATAAAAATTTAATTTGTATAAAATTTTCATATTATTCTGATAACTTTCATATTTTAATGAATAGTAAAAACACGCTATATTTTAATTAAAAACAACTTTTTTCATTGCAATAATTTCTATGGTTAGATTATCTTTTTAATTGGTTTTAAAGTGTAATTAGAATAAATTTTTACCATTTAATCCAATGTTGGTCATTGGAATTAATTTCACTTTGAAATTGGACATAAACAAGTGTTGATCTTTTGATAGTTATTGTTTCTTAAAAAAACGCTATTTGTTTTGATAACGGGAATTAATTTTAAAATTACTTAATTCCACTTCGATGTTTTGAATTTAGAAAAATAGACATAATTTTTTAATTCTGAATATCAAATATATCTTAGGCTTAATTTTTGGTATTTTTCTAAAAAACTTCAATTTTTGACGAATAGTGAAACCACTAAGTGGTAGTTAAAAAAACCGACTCTTTCATTTAAATGAAATTTTACCACTTCTGTGAATTGAATTTCAAAAAACTGACATACATGGTTGTTATGAATATGTAAAATGTGGTTCAATAAGATAAAAATAATTTTGGGAAATAGTAACTTTTGACCTTTATTTACCGCGGTTAAAGGTAAATATGGTAATTCATGGTTAAAATAATATTATAATAATTTAAAATTACCTTAACACTTGTCCAAACCTTATTTATTGAGTCATTTTCGACCACGGGCATCCTTGGGTCGATTTTCGGACCCCATTGAGCCACTTGGTAGTGATAATGGCAATTTGGATTAATTAATTTAATGTAAAGACAAAATTGACATTAACAAAAATATTTTAGTAATTAATTTTTATAAGGGGTTATATAAATTATCCTTTTGACTATAAATATTAATTGTAAATCTAAAAATATTTTCTACATGATGGTATCTTTTTATAATTTATATACATCAAATAAATTAAATTATTTATGACACAATAATGATGCAGTATTTACCTCATTAATAAATGATTTAAATAAATAAGATTATAATGATTAAAATATTACGAAAACATGTCCAATTCTGATTTTATGATTTTATTTAGACCATGAGGCATCATATCTTAATCTTTAATGATTTTTGGACCTTTTTAAACCGAAGATATGTTTATAATAAAATAATTTTTTCACACTTTCCAAAATAGCCCCTCCTCCCCCATATAAAAGGAGACCATTTCTATCCAATTAATCACACCTCTCAAGCCATTTGGCTCATCCAACCTCTGAAACATTAAGATCCCTACATCCCTCTCCTCCCCCTAGAAGCCTTATCTTATGAATAAGGCCCTTCAAGAAGTCCTTTTGCTTCAAACCAGAGGAAGTTACCCAAATTAAAGGTAACAATTTCTCTTAAATTGTTTTCTTTTATTCTACTTCTCCAACCCCTAAACTATTTTTAATCCTTTATTTTGTAACAACAAAATTATCCTCAATATAATATAATTGTTTTATGAGAAGTATTCAAACAACACTTAGACACACCTCTATCTAATGGATGAAGAACATAATGTTTCTGTGGATGACAAACTAACGCCTCACGAAAAGATGATTGTTCAATTTTCTCCTACCGCCTCTCATGGTGGCCATTATGATGGAAATATATTTATATATTATATATATAATGTTTATTATTTCCTTATTCTACTTTAATTCCCAATTATATCAAGCCTTTATGGTTTCCATAGTGGTTAAATACGATAATCTCATTTGAGGAAGTGCGGACTACCGCCCCCTCAAAGTCATGTGATTCGTTAATGCATTATATGGGATGTATAAAGGATGTATTTAATGATATTATATATGATATTATTCAGTTATTATAATATACCTATGTATCATTATGTTTTAATTCCATTAAAATGAGAAATAGAAAGGAAAGTAGCGTTCATGCGTACGTACGGCTTACCGTCTCCATGAACGACGCATTAAATTTCTTACCTCCATATGTTATGTACTATTATAAATATGTTTATATGATGGATATATATTATATATATGATATATAAATCATGAATATCATTCTGGATATAATTAACCTTTGACCACATGAACAACATGTAATTATAAGAAGTCCATTTTTGACTCAAGTACCAAATATCGACAAAATGAACGTTATTAACTTAAATGGTTAAATAATGTTTATAACATGGTAAGAAGTGATATAAAAGGAATAATAAACTTGAAAAATATTCTTAATCAAGTATAAATTAACTTTATTTTATTATTCAGGAGATTAAAGAAAGATCAAGTCAAGTCGGACACGAGGTAAGGGAACTTCTTAACCCAATTTCCGTTCTTTGGGTTGATCTTCTCTTTCTTGTTTATGTCGTTCTTTGATTATGTGAGAAATTAATTTTTATATATTATCATGTATTTATAATTTCTTTATGTGAACTTATAGTGAATACACATAAGTGATCTATTTTATTTACAAAAATATCTTTGTAAGGGATAACTTTTCCAATCTCATTTTTATTTGAGATTGTTTATTCGTAAGTATTTACTAGGGTTATATTTATCATCCATGTTCCTGTTGTCTAAAGATTTTTTCATGTATTTTTAAAGTCAGTTTTACCCATTTTTTTACTTTTACTACATGGTATGTAAGGAAATATTTTTTTACCATACGAGGTAATTTTTGACTTTTCCGGCAAAAAGTATGAGAAGAATGTTTTTTTAACTTATACGACATGAATGAATTTTTACGGTTTTATAACACATTATTTTCATGAAGCTTACTCTACCAGATTTAACTACTATTTTCAACAAAATACATTTCTTTTAAAATAGCATGGAATTTTGTGAAAATAAAATTATTTTGAAGAATAAAGGATATTTTCCTCAAGAATTCATTTCAAGTGTTTTATCAAAACCATTTTCCATCTAAGATGACATTATTTCGTATTTGTATGTTTCAAGTATAATGTCTCTATGATTTACATGGTTTCACTTTTATTATGATGAAATATCCATTTGTTTTATATGGATTATGTGATGATGGGATGATGTTTATGAAACCCATTTTATTCTTTGGGTTATGGTGAATGTTTTAAGTTTATTTTGTGCCACAAGTAAGAATGATTTCATTATGAGATGGGTGGGACCTATATCTCCCTCCAATTCATTGGGTAAAGATTTATATCTCATGAGATCGACATGGATTTAATGGTAAGTTAATCATATTCAGTGATACAAAACTGGAATGAGGAGTGAACTCGATTCAGAAAGGGACTTTGTCCACTAAGATGGTCTTGGCAGTAATTCCTTGGCTATTGTCGAAATCATAACATGTTCTTAATGGTTTCCACAATTACATGTTTTATTTCCATGCTATTTTATCATGATTAATGTTTCTTTATCGTCTATTCCTCTCATACTGCCATATTTTATGTCATTGCTCTAGATTTTGATGTTTAAACATTATGTTCATGTTTTTTTAAGTTCAAATGTATATGATTTTTTCTATTTTATCCATGCTTACTCTTACTAAGCATTTGAGATCACCCTTTATATGTTTTATTTTCCCCAGTATTTAAATAAATGTTTTAGGTAATAAAACAAAATGGGAAGATCTTTATGGGAGATGTTGAAGATATTTCACCACGATTATAAGATTATATTCCGAGTTTCCAAAGACACTAAACTATTATGGTCCTTGTGTGTTTGTTTTTGTTATGTATTAAGTATTCCACAAAAGTAATGTAATTTCCACGTACGTCAAGATTAGGTCTCTACAGGAAGGGTCACGTAGGGTGTGAGCGCGAAGGAAGGGCTGTGAAGGAAGGGCCACGCAAGTTGTGATCGCGAAGGAACAGTCGCGTAGGGTGAGTAGAGGCTGCAGTTCGCGGAAGCTATGGGCGTGGTTCGCAGCCCAGGGACGAAGGGGGTTGTGGTGATGAGGGATGATCTCATTTTCACTTAAATGGAGCCGGACCTAATGAATTTATGGTGGAACCTATCCTTAACTAATAAAGAAAAATCGGTAATTGCTACATAGAATAGTGAAGATGTGTTTCTCTCACAGCGACTGTCCTTGCTTATTGTGGGAAATTTGTTAGCAAAAAGTTCCTTCAATCAGGGAGCACTGAAAAATACTCTACAAAATATCTGGCAATTAGAGGATGGTGTTTCTATAAGATAAGTGGAAGCAGGACTCCTGGTCTTCTAATTATTTAATGAACGAGATAAATTAAAATTCCTCAAAGGTCGACCATGGTCCTTTGACAACCAAATCATTCTCATGGAAGACCGTAAAGGTGAAGAAAATTTTCAGTCAATAAATCTATCTTGCTCACCTTTCTAGATTCAAATTAGAGGAATCCCCTTTCATGGTATAATTGAACCTGTTATGCATGAGATTAGAGGATTCATCGGTTCATTTCTGGAATGGGACCATTCTGATCCAATTCACTAGGGACCTTTTGTGCGAATCAGAGCTTCGATGGATGTTTCACATCCTCTTATGAGGGGAATGTTTTTGACAATTGAGAACTCTGATGTCTGGATTTCTTTTGAGTTTAAAGAGCTTCCTATTTTCTGTTTATTTTTTTGGTTCCTTGGACACATAGAAAAGGCATGTGAGGCGAAGAATGAGGATGGACAAGGCACTGTTATTTGGAAATATGGTCCCTGGCTCCATGAAAAAACCTCTAGGACGGATTTTATTTCCGAAGTTAAAAAACAACAAGACTGCGAAAAACTAGATAAGGCTCTTAATACGTGGACTAAACCAACTCATACTAATATAATCATCCTTGGGCCACCAAATATTACTGTTGACAGTCATGTGGATTAACGGGCGGAAGGAAGGAACCTGGGCTAGCCCCGAATCTCGGTAAAGCCGAGGGAACAACACAAGGGTCAGGGGTAGGGTCCGACTTCCACCCCTCGCCCCCCCCAATCAAATCCACAACTATTTTGAAGGCCATCCCCCCCCCCATTTTCTAGGCTGCAGCCAAACTGCAAGGAACCACCAGACCCAGGCTCAGGGGTACAACGGCTATGTAACAACCCACCAGATCTAGTTTCCATCTCATATGATGTTACTCCCAGTGCTACCCCTCAGGTAGTAGATGGAATGACTGGATCACATTGACAAATACTATAAAACATTGGATGTGGAAAAGAATAATGAGTGGCGATAGGGGTATGGACACCCCCCCCCCTAGTTCACTACCCAGGGACATTAAACGATGCTTGGAGGCATCTCAGATGACTGAGAGCCTGCCAAAGAGGTGGAAAGCGGCATACGATGGTTGGGTAGTCGAAGTTTCAGAGGCGGTGGTGGGTGTGTCCCAGCCCCGCCTAGGGTAATGAAAATATTATGCTGGAATAGTTGGGGGCTTGGAAATCCTCGAATGGTTCGCGTTCTCCATCACTAGAGTTCCAAATTTCTCCCTAACATAGTTTTTGTATCCGAAACTATGTTGGATAGCAAGGATACGAGCCTTATGGGCTGGAATATTGGGTTTAAAAACGTCTTTCCCATTGGAAGACAGGGACACTTAGGTGGAATTTGCCTCTTGTGGAAGGAGGTCCTTGGGGTCAAGATCTCTAATTACTCAAGTAATCACATTTTTGTGATGGTTTCGGGCCTAGAAGATCCTCCTTGGTCATTTTTTGGGTTTTACGGGTGGTCGGGTGGGTAGGATAAACACATATCATGGGACCTTTTCAATCGGTTATAGGACTCCCTCCCTAGCCCACTTCTAATGGGGGGGGATTTTAACAAGGTCCTATCTCCCCATGAAAAAGAAGGGGGACGTGTGAGGAGTGGTGTTGTGATGAATGATTTTCGGACGTCTCTTATGTCAAACAATCTTCATGACCTCGGGTTTTCTGGCTCTCCATTTACCTGGCATCAGGGTAGGTCAATGGAGAACCACCTGGCGGAAAGGTTAGACAGATTTGTTAGGAATGATGAGTGGACCTATCTTTTCCATGCCTTCTCTATCATCCACCTACCCCATGTCTCCTCTGGCCATTGCCCCATCCTTTTGTCAACAGTCTCACAAGGGAAACAGAGGGGACCTGAGCGAACCTTTCACAATGAAAGTATGTGGCTCCAAGATAGTGACTGTGAAAAGGTGGTTCAAGCAGCTTGGTAGGGATCGAATCGATGCATCATGTCCAACTTCCGCACTGTTGTTTCTTTCCTTCAGAAGTGGATCTCAGCTATGTTTGGTAACTTTGACCGACATATTAAGGAGGCGTAGAATCAATTAAAGTGAATCCACTCATATCCTTGTTGTGACTCTTTCCTTAATAACATCTCTGTGGCAGAAAAAAACTTAATGCAACTCTGAGGGAGAAAGAGAGTTTTTGGTTCCTTCGGGAACAGGAGTCCCGTATGAGATATGGTGATCAGAACACCTATTTTTTCACCAATGATCATCTGTGAGGATAAGGAAGAATCATATTGCTCATCTAGAGGACCCCACTAGAAGAGTTGTGCATGAAATTAAGGACATTCACTCTATTATCCTAAACTTTTTTAGAAACATCTATTCAGCAGAAAGTATTAGCACTCCCTCATGCCTGATTTGATGCATCCGAATGTTGGTCGTAGAAGACATGAATCGGTAACTTGAAATAGATTTGTCTGATGAGTAAGTTCTTGGGGTCCTCCATCTTATTCACTCTACCAAGGCACCGGGGCCTGATGGGTTTCATGATCTATTCTTCAAACACTTTTGTCATATTATGGGGCCAGACATGGTGGCCCTAATGAAGGAGGTGTGGGCTGGTAGAGACTCTCTTGAATCCCTGAATGAAACTCTTATTACTCTTATCCCCAAATCATAGTGCCCTCATAAAATCTCGGAGTTTCGGCCAATCATCTTGTGTAATGTGATTTACAAAATTTTCTCCAAAATCATGGTAGCCAGACTTAGGGATTTTCTCATGCTTCTTGTCTCAAATAACCAAAGCGCTTTCGTTCCAAAGAGATTTATTACTGACAATGATTCCATTTCCTTTGAATTATTCCACTCTATGAAAACTTGATCCTAATCCAATCATGGAACCATGGCAATGAAACTAGAGGTGATGAAAGCTTATGACAGAGTAGAATGGACTTTTCTAGAACTTGTTCTATCCAGGTTGTGCTTTGGGACAAAATGGATCTATATTGTCATGAATTGTGTTACGTCTGTCTCCTACAGAATCAATATTAATGGGCACCCTTCGGTGAACATTAAACCATCAAGAGGCTTGAGATAAGGGAACCCCCTATCACCTTACCTATTCATTCTGGTGGCAGATGTCTTTTCTCATCTCATCCCAAAGGCAGCGGATCAAGGAGTTATTCATGGTGATACGGTATATAGAAATGGCCCCCCTATCTCTCATCTCTTATTTATAGATGATAGCCTCCTTTTTATGCGTGCTACCCCGCAAGAATGTAATTCAGTTCTGAATATCATCAATCTATAAGAAAAGGCCTCTGGGAAACGTTTTAATGCTTCGAAATAACATTTATCTTTCAGTAAAGGCGTCCTACAAGCCAAGAGAGAGGATTTGTAGCAAATGTGTGGGTTTCTTCTGGTTGACAAGCATCCTATGTACCTTGGCCTCCCGACCCTGGTGGGTAGGTTGAAGAAACAAGTTTTCGGTGCGATTATGGATAGGGTGGATAAAATGATTTTTCTTTTGTCTAGTAGAAAGGTTTCCAAGGCAATAATGGAAGTCCTCGTGAAGTCAGTGTCCCAAGAAATCCCTTCTTATGCTTTGTCGCTGTTTAAATTCCCTAAAACTCTCATTGATCAAATCCACTCCTAGTTGGCCAATTTTTGGTGGGGCTCCCATGAGGGAAAACAAAACTCCCATTGGATGTCTTGGGAGAAGCTGTGTGTTTCAAAATTTCATGGCAGACACGGCTTCCAAAATCTCAAATGGTTTAACGAGGCTCTTTTGGCAAAGCATGGATGGCGCCTTCTTTCCCACCCAAATACCATGTTCTCAAAGGTGATGTGAGATAAGTATTTCCCTCATTCTGATTTCTTGCATGCCCAGCTGGGGCCATGACCAAGTTTTATGTGGAGGATAGTTTGGGGGGGAAAATATCTCATTGATTTGGGCTACATGTGGAGAATTGATGATGGGAATAATATTAAAATTTGGAATGATCCATGACTGGATGATGGAATCAATCATAAGGTTTCCTCACTGGTTGTTCCTGGATTCGAAAATGCAAGGGTACGTGATCTGCTTGATGACTCACTTGAGGAGTGGGATAAGGAGAAGCTTTGTGGCTAGTTTAACGAGGTGGATCTTCAGCACATCCTGAGTATCCCTCTCACACCAAGAATGGGTATTGACCAGATTTTTTGGATAAGGGAACCTCATGGGAGGTATTTTCTTCGTTCGGGTTACAAAATGAGGGTTCAAGGATTATCCCAGGCCTTTACCGATAATAGTTTGAAGTGCCTCTGGTCCCTCACCGCTCCCCCTAAGGTGAAATTGTTTCGGTGGCAGGTATGTGATGGGGTTCTTCCAACCTGTGACTTTCTGGTGCAATGAAATTTGGCAGAGGACGACACTTGTCCTTTGTTCCTCCATAAAGTGGAATCCCCTTTGAATGAAATTCTTTCCTGTAAGGGGGTGGAAGGGGTGTGGAAGGTTTGGAGGCTGGATTTTGGTATTTTCTTTGATCTTTCAGTTGGTTTGGTCCCAAATATTACTAAATGGGTGTCTTATCTAGAACCAAGAGTGATAGGGTTGATATGCACAATTGCATGGTTGGTTTGGACTCGATGGAATGAATGGATTTTCCAAATGAAGGGGACCCCTGATCACCTATGGGTGGATAGATATTTAGAGTTGATGAATGGTTGGAAGAAAAGTGATGTGGTGCATTCTTTGGGCCCCACTCAATGAGCAGCTCCTTTTTGGTCTCCCCCCCCCCACCCTGAGGGTTTTATCAAGATTAATACAGATTCTACTGTCTCTACTAATTCAAGGGTCGTTATTGGGATCATAGATCATAACAGTTTTGGCCAGGTTGTGGAAGCTCAGTGTAGGGTGATGTCTAACTCATGGCGCCCTGTGGTGGCAGAGACCTTGGTCATCCTCTAGGGGCTTCTTTTTTCCCGTTCAAAATTTTGGCCCAATATTCTAGTGTAATCCGACTGCCACGAAGTGGTGAATGCTCTCTCAACAAAATAAAAGGATTCCCAACCTTACGGCCACATCTTGAGGAAGATCTGGTCCCTGACTAATGGATTTGATGCATGAAAATTTTTTTTTATCAAAAGAGATGGTAATTCTAAATTCCATCATTTGGCTCATTTTGGAAAATGTTGGGGTGATCATTGTTGGGTGAACTCATTCCCTGATTGGCTTTATAATCCTTGTTTCCTTGATCAGTAATTTATCTTTTCCTCTCAAAAAAATATGATATATAAATAATTTTTTACATTTTTAAGTAATTAAATAATGATCTAATTAATAATTCCAACAATAACTAGTCAAAACACGTATGATAAACAAAGTGATTATTACCTGAAACATAACTTTAAGAGGGATGAGTTAATAAGCAGGTAATAAAATAACATAATAGAATAATATGTGGTATGATATAATTTAATATGATTATTTTATATGTTTATAATAAACTTATATTTATTATACCTGAGTTTTTAACAAGTATTAAAGAATTCAATACTTATGGTAAGGGAATTTCAACTCACTTTTTATTTATGTGAGATACATTACCTATACACCACTCAATTATTTTGTGTGGAGTACATAATTACATATAATATATTCTATTATATTTATAATTTAATTAATGGTTATTTACATATCCATGGGATGATCTTTATTTCATGGGGTTTTATGGTTCAATAGTTTCAAAATGATTAAGGTTGTTTTGTCTCATTTTTTCTTCTTTGAGACAAATGTTTTGTTATAAAACTATGTTTTTTTATGAGGTGTATATACTACCATTTCACATGTTATATCAAAAATATCTTTATCTTCATGATATTTTAAGATTTTTTAATGTTATGTGATAATTTCATGTGTATTATGAATCAAATTTCTCAAAGTTGTATGGGACACTTTGTAAATTTTAAAGATTATTTTCCACAACCAATTTTTTTAAAACATATCCTAAGATCATTTTCAAATAAAAAGGATTATAAAGTATTGTTTTATGTATTAAATTTGTTTCCAAGTCTTCCTTTTTAACATTTAAAATATATTTTTTCAATTAAAAGGATTTCAATTGTTTTCAATATTCCTTCATATGTTTCCAAAGAAAAGGTTATTAAAAAGTTTTTATGTTTTGAAAATAATTTTTCAAGAATAAAGTATATTTTACTCAAGAAATGTTTTAAATGATTTTTAATTATTCCTATATATATTTTAAAATTGGTTTCAAATAAAATATTTTTGGAAATGATTTTTGTTTTAAAGGGTTTTTTTAGTAAAATTCATGTTCCAAGTGATCTTTCAAAATACTTACCCATCTAAGATGACTTACCTTTTTATAGTTCAAGAATACCATTCATATTATTTCTATGAATGTTTTGTTTTTTTTTATTGAATGATTTATTAGAACCACACTTCTTTTCATGGGTTATTCTTTTGATGGAATGATTATGAAAAATATATCTTTTTCACTGGTTATGATATGATTACATGTTTATGGAATCCATTCCATTTCATTGGTTATGATATAATTGTTTATGATCTTGTGGAAAATGTATGTATTATTTCATTATGAGATGGTTGGGACCTATATTTTCCTCCAATGTATTGGGTAAATATTTATATTTCTTGAGATAGACTAATATGGTCTTGGGAGTGATCTATGACAACTAATATAGTTATGGGAGTAAATCATGGCTACCAAGATGGTATGTGGAGTGAACGCGTACTACTAAGCTGGACATGGGAGTAAACCATAACCACTAAGATGGTATGGGGAGTGAACCCATACTACTAAGATTTATATGGAATTAATTCCTTAACTACAATAGAAATCATATTATATGCTTATGTGTCTGCCACAAATTCTACATCTTATTCCTATGTTGTGATTTCATGGATTATGTCATTATTTCCTTATGATTCATGTATTATGAACAACCAATATATTTATGAAATGTAGCATTCTTATGATCATTGATATGAAGGGTATAATATTATATTTTTATTATCATATTCTCATACCCTTAATCTCATGTATTCTTATGTATCTCTCTTGTTTACCCTTATTGAGAATTCAAACTCACCCCTTTTTATGTTTCCCTTACCCAAGTTATAAAGGAAGGTTTTTATGTATAATTACTAAGGGTAATAAATTTTTAGGAAACATTAAAGATATTTCACTTGGTTAAAATATTTTTGTTCCAATTTTCCAAAGGATCTAAACTAATGCGGTCATAGGTCATGTGATTTTGTAGTGTATGAAATGTTTCATAATAATGATTTAATATCCATGTATAAAAATCATGGGTTGTTATATTAAGTATCAGAGAAATGATTTAGTGAACCTTTAGTAAATAGGATAAGAAATTTTTTATGATATCCCTAGGAACATTTCTATGGATATGCCTAGGGGTTCATTAAGGATAAGTCTAAGTATGATGAAAAGTATAGGAAAATGTCCTGGAATTTTGTTAAAGGGTAGAGTGAGTGTTTTTTCTAGCATTACATCCATGTACGGATACTACAGGTGGGTGTGGATTTGAAATAGATGTACTTAGGGGTAACAAATCCAAAAAGGTGTGTCATCCCTGACTCGAGTGTAACCCAGTATACAACAGTGGTCCTAACATCACACTTAGTTTGACACTCTTGGGGAATGTGATTTGAAAATTCACAAATTCTTTACAAACCATCATGAAGGAATTAAAAAGAATTCAGCTATGAATAAACTAGGATAAAACTAATTTTTCATATATTAAATAATGTTTCATGATTTATCCATCCTATATGTAATTTTTCAGGATTATGTGGTTTTATGATTTGATAAGTGTTTCTCACCATATGATTTCTGGTTTTAATAAATAGTGGGAACTATAAATAATTGGGTTTACATTTAATGCTTCAGATGTGGAAATAATGTGAATTGTGAAAATTGATTTCCTAAGTGGAAATCTCATGAAGAGAATCATGAAGGTGGTACAAATATTAGTTATACTACTTAGGATAAAGAGATCACAAATGGAATTTCAAAAGTTATGGGATGATCTAACCATATTTTTTACATTAAACATCATAATAATGATTATATTGAGTTTGAGGAAACTTAATACATGATTCATATTTCATATTTGAGGAATGAATAAGATGATGAATCATGAGTAATGGGTTAAAAATAAAGTTGGAGGATAAAAATTTATATGTTTTTCAATTCAAATATTATGTTATACGAATCATGAAATATATAATTATATTCATTATAAGTTTTTATTTAAAGATTGGAAATGATATTTTCAATAGTTATAAAGACCTAGAAAAGTAATTTAATTATAAGGTGATATATTTTAAAAACACATTGTTAAGGGAAATATAACATTTAATATTTAATTTATTTTAAGATAAAGGTGTTTGGATAATGATATGTTGGGTATGAATAAGTAAATTGAATGATACTAGTTTCTTGGGAAATAATTATGGATTTGTTGACAAGAGGTTTATACTGTCATGTATAAATTATGAAACTTTTTTTAGATATGGAATATATATAATAACAATTGGAATAAGGAAAAATGAATGTTTTCAATAAATATTTATGGTAATTTATGTTATTACCGTGTTTCAAGGGAATACATGGTTAAGGTATTCACATGTTTGGAATGCGACAACTAAGAACTGATTTATGATATATAGGGGATAAATATTAATATGATTTTGTGAGATTATTTATAATGTTATGGAATTTCATATTATGAAATATTTACAATGTTAACCATTTATGGAATGGATTAAGTTAAACATTAGATGAAGTCTATGAGATTAATGTATTATCTCACCGTATTAGGATTTATGAATATTGGTTAACTTGTGGAAACATTTGGTTATGATAAAGATAGATGGAAGGACATATAATTATATTTATAGATCTCATGATTTGATAATACTCCATAAATGAAAAATCACCTTCATTTCATGGATTAAGAGATGATGTGGTAAATAATCATGACACAAAAAATGGTGATATTGTGCTCAAATCAAGTAAATATATCTTCTCGTGTAAATTATTCAATATTAATAAAAGGGATTATGATGTAAAAGGTTGTCTTGTTCTAATATGTTTGATGATATCAATGAAACTTTCAAATTTCTTTAGTTTATAGTTTTTTTATTTTTTACTTTCTCTGGATCACCCACTTTCTTGTGAGCATTGATCTTTATCAATCTCTATGACTATTTACTCTTTTCCTCTATGCATATATCTTCACCCATGTTCTTCTACATAGAGACCTAGTTATGACTTACTTTGTGTAACTATTATTTTGAACTTTTCCTTTTTAAAATGAAGTTTTAGAATTAATTTTTATGATGTGGTTTTCTATAAAATAAACTTTCAGTTATTAAACCATTGATAACCGAGATGAATTTTTAGGGAAAAATCTATATTAAGGGGGGTAGAATGTAATACCTCGTGATTTTGTGACTTATTTTTTCAAATTAATTTAATCTTTCTTATATTTTTAATTTCATGTAACACTGAGTAGAGATTTTTATTATTATATAAAATCACTAATCTTGGATTACATTATACGTAACATCATGTTAATCTTGCACTACAAGAAACACTGACTTGGCTTGTGTTACACACAACATTATGTCTCTATGAAATAACACTTTACTGTTATTATTATTTAAAAAATATATTTATAACATATCCATTAAAAATAGTAATATTAATATTAATAAATTATTTTAAAATTTTATTTATAATTTTTTTATATAAATAAAACATATTTATTATTTAATTTTATAATATTTTGTAAAGTCTTTATATATTTGGAAATACTATTTTCTTAAAGGAACCTTTTATTACGTCCTTATTTGAACAATAATAAAATTAATTTTAGACAGTGTTGGAAATTTAATTTGATAATATAAGCATAATTTTTTAATTTTTAATATTAAAATTATCATGGGGTTAATTTTTAGTATTTTTTCCAAGAAGTTTCATTTTTTGATGAATAGTAAAAAATACTACATTGTAGTTAAAAACTACCTTTTCGTTTAAATAATTATTATATTTTAAATTAATTTTTAAAGTCACAATAGATCAATTATATATATTAATCCAAATTAGGTCATTGGAATCATTATTATATTGAAATTAGATAAAATAAATTATTGAACTTTTGAATGACCTTTTTACCCGCCTTCTCACCACGTTTGTGTGATTAGCATTAAACTTAATTTTATCATTTATGTTAATTGGATTTATAAAAATAGATATAAATTGTTTTAATCAGTATGATATTTGAAACCTAATAGTATTAACTAAAATTTTGGATATTATGAATAGTAACTTTAGTAATTTTTTGTTTACCACGGTTAAAATAAAATAAAGTAATTAAAGGTAAAAATGATATAATAATGTTATTTAATTACCATAAAACCATTAAAAATTTCAATATATTTGTTTTTTCAACCAAAATAGACCTTATTCTTAATTTATAACCTTTTTACGCCACTTTCGTAAGAATAGTACATTTATTATATTTTATTTAATGATAAGTTAAAAATATTGTGCTCATATTTTTAATAAGGAAATAATTTTAAATATAGGTTCATACATAATATACATTAAACTATAAATTTTAATTTGAAATATAATAAAATTATATTCATGATGATAATTTATTTTTATTTTTTAGAGACTAAATAATTTAATTAAAGGCCTAAATCATGGTGATGTCGTAATTGTTTAATTATTATAAATATCAAATAAATGATATTAAAAATATTAAAATAAATATTATTTAACATAATTAATGACATAAAGTAATTTTATAGATAATTTGTATATGTTAGTGATATATTATAAGTGTTGTTTTTAAGTTATCATGTTGTTAGGATATTTTTAAAAATACAAATAATTAATAGTACCAAAATTGACATAAATGATACTTTAACATAAATAATATTTTAGTAAATTATATAAAATTCATTAAAATATAAATTTTATAAAACATGATATAATAAGGTTAAATATACAATATATTATCCATTTATGGTTCGTTTGGAATTTTATGATAACTATATTAACCCATAAGTAGTAAAAACAAATGTTGTCATGGTTAGAGTCGAAGGGTTTAACTAAGGGTTAAATCCAAAATATAAGGGAATGAATGAGACCAAAACCTGTCTAAAAATTATTTTTTGAAATTATTTAGACCCATATGCATATTATCTTCTAAATAAATTTATTTTTAAAAAATTTAAAGTGAAAATTAATTTATATTAATTTCATATTTTAAAGGATTGAAAGAGTGACCCTCCCCTTTTTTATAAAAAGCACCTACTCCCTCACTTCCTCACACCACTGTGGACCTTCTATCTCGACCATACCCTTCCTATTTATCATCACAAGATTTTTAACTAAGTTATGGAGGTACAGGTCTTCTAAAAAAACCTCCCATAGTATCCCTAAGAGGAGATCCAAAGTAAGTTAATCGAAGAAGAGATAATTGTTTTATCAACTCATTTAGATTCATTTATTCATCTACTTCTCTTCATGTGTTTTTTTATTATAATTAGTAAATACAGTATATAATATATGTTTATATTTTATTATTATTATGGATCAACCATATTCTACCTTTTATCTATCCTATGAAATATAAAATCACCATGTGTGCATACGTACGACATACCGTCTCCACACCATGGTGTAATATGTGTTTCATCACCACATTATTTGTATAGATATAATTATGTATATAATTGATATAAATAAAAATATTACATGATATTTATTATATATAATTAATATACCATCCAATTCCTTACCCCTTCACCATTATGGGGAAGATACCATTGGACGTGTGTATGTACGGCCTACCGTCTCCATGATGCGATGAGATTCGTCTTCCATGTTAACCATTAAAGAATGATTATGAAAGTTTATATAATGAATTTTAAATATATTAAATAGTAATGACAATAGAATAAAAGAATATGTTATTTACCTTCTTCGATTCAATGAGATAAGAAAATAGAAACATCATTCATGCATATGTACAGTTTACCATCTCCATGAATGGTGTATTCCATTTCATATATCTATATTATATATATGATATATAAATCATTTTAATCATTCTATAAGTAGGTAAATCTTGAACTATTTAATAATATCAAGAATAAAAAGTCAAAACATGTACACTAAATTGGGTGATTATTACCTGAAATGTGACATAAATAGGGACGAGTAAATAAGTGGGTAATAAAAGAACATAATAGAATAATATGTGGTATTATATAATTAAAAAATTATAATTTTTTATATTTATAATAAATTTATATGTATTATACTTTAGTTTTTAACATGTACTAAAGAATTCAAGACTTAAGGTAAGGTAATTTTATCCCACTTTTTTTATGAGATACCTTCCTTATTCACCACAAATTTATTTTTTGTGGTGTAAAAACATCCCATGAATGTATTATATAAATTTTATAATTTAAATATTTTATATTTACATATCCATTGGATGATCTATATTACATGGGGTTTTACGGTTCAATAATTACCAAACGAGTAAGGTAGTTTTGTCTAAATTTTCCTTCTTTGAGGCACATATTTGTTAAGCACCTATGTTCTTTTACAAGGTGTATACACTTAAATTTGACATGTTATATCAGGGATATCCATATTTTCATGTTATTTTATTCTTTGTGTAATATTATTATTCATGGGTATTATGATTAAAATGTTTCAAAGTAGTATGTGACACTTTTAAATGTTTAAAGATTATTCTCCTCAAGAAATATTTTTAAGATATCTCTTAACCTCAATTTCAAGGAAAAAAGATTTTAAACTAATGATTTATGTCTAAATATTTTTTAAGACTTCCTTTTTTTTATTTTTAAAAAGTTGTTTTTTCAATAAAAAAAGTATTTAAAATTGATTTCAAGATTCCTTCATATGTTTTCAAAGAAAATGGTTTTTCAAATGTCTTTTTATTTCAAACATTATTTGTCAAGAAGAAAGGTTATTTTCCTCAAGAAATGTTTTAAATTATTTTTAATGATTCATTTATATGATTTCAATATGGTTTCCAAGAAACTATTTTTGAAATTTTTTTATATTTTAAAAATTTATTTTTAAGGAAACTTCGTTTTCCAAGTGATATTTAAAAATACTACCCTTACTTAGATGACATGATTTGTTATAGTTAAATAATTACATTCATATTATTTCTCTGAATTATTTATGTTTTGGTGGTATGATTTTTAAGAAACCATCTTATTTTCACTGGTTATTTTTTTGATGAAATGATTATGAAACCTGTATATTTTCCACATGTTATGATATGATTACATGTTTATGAAACCAATTCCATTTTATTGGTTATGTTATTATTTTTATGATCTTGTGGAACTTGTAAGTATGATTTTATTATGAGATGGGTGGGACCTATATTTCCCTCCAATTCATGGGGAAATGATTTATATCTCAATAGATAGACTAATATGGTATTGGGAGTGATCCTTGACTACTAAGATATCCATGGGAGTAAACTGTGGCTACCAAGATGGTATGTGGAGTGAACTCATACTCCTAATATGACCATGCCAGTGAACCATGAATACCAATATGATATGGGGAGTGAACCCATACTACCAATATGGACTTGGATGGGAAGCCTTGACTACTCTATAAATCATATTATATACTTATGTGTCTACCCCAAATACTATATTGTATTCCTCTGTTGTTCTCTCATGGATTATGTTATATTTTCTTCATGATTCATGTCTTACGAACTAATAATATATTTATGTCATTTATCATGATTATGTTCGTTGATATATAGGGTATGATATTTTATTGTTACAATCATCTTCTCATACCTTTACACTCATGTTATGATTATGTATCTTTTTTTGTTTACCCTTACTGAGCATTCAAACTCACCCATTTCTTATGTTTCCCTTACTCAAGTTATAATTAAGGTTTTTTAGACTTATAAATGGGGAATATCTTTGTATGAAACATTGAATATATTTCCTAGAGTTAGAAGATTTTTGTTCTAAGTTTCATGAGGCACTAAGCTAATATTGTCATTGGGTGTGTGTTTGTTTATTATATGAAATTTTATGAAAAAAATGATTTCATATAAATATATGAAAGTTGTGGGTCATTATAATTAGAGAACCATAAAGTTTGTGTCACTGCCTATCAACCATGTTCACACGGTGAGGAGATGTGAAAAATCATTACCCTAACGTTTTTCTAAACTGGTGGCTCCAATGATCATGGATTGGATTTTACTATGTCTAATAAGTATGGCCTTATGATATTAATTCCTTATTCAATTAATCACTAATTATTTACTTAACTATATAGATGAATATATCATCAAGTGAAGGCATGGATTTTAATGAGTTCTCTCTTCACGGTTTTTTAACCTGAGAAGTTTTGTTTCACTTTTTATATAAATTTAATGTCATGCTATTTGGACCATACAAGTCTATAGATTAAGTTCATACATCTTTGATAGATGTGAAAACATTTTATGTTCATGAAGAATATGGACATAATATTAGTGGAATGTTACACAATAGACTAATTAGGATTCACAGGTTCAAGATAACTCCCAAAACATTATCAGGAAGAGATGAAAATTTTGTAAATCATGACTTGATATTTTTAGGTCATGAGGAATGATATGGGAAAATCATGTCAAGGATGAACCAAAACACCCTCAAGTGTTGAGCTCCTCCACTGTGACATTGGGCTCGCAAGGATCATAAATCCCTCCTTTTAATACTCAGATGTATCTAGTTGGTATGTCTAAGACCTTATATATGAATATCATGGTCAATAATAGTGATAATATTTCCTTTCTAAGGGTCGTGAATGGTTTGTGGAAGCTTTAGGTGCTAAATACATGAAGTGTGTTTTATGGATTGATATGATTGAAAGATGTAAAAATCACTGCATAATATACTTGATCGGGATGAGTCTCTTATGGTTTTTTGATAACAAATGATAATGAGTGATGGCCTACACATTTTATCTTAATCTAGTGGGGATTTATTTTTTGTGGTTTTAGATTCTTATGACCAGGGAAATTTCCTTTCATTTTAACGCCATGAGGTGTGGATGTGGGAACTGATGTCAAATATTGTTCAATATATATTACATGAAAAAGAAAACTATAATTATATCAGACTCATTTTTAGGAAAAAAGTTCTTGTATGACTCAGTTTTTATGCATTTGGAGGTTCATTTTTTCATTTATCATTGTATTTGAACCTAGGATTGGAGATCCATGTGTCACTAGGTATCCTCGGATGAAATGAATCAAGTCACATTCTAGTTATTGAAATATATACTCTATAAGTAGGTCTATACAACATGTATAGGGGGGCATTTTTTTAGATTATTATTTTAGTTAGACCCATAATTAGAGATCTAGGTGTCACTACATATCTGGTGATGACAAGAACCAATCTGCACATAGTTATTGAAGAGCCAAGTAGTTTTACATAATGTGGTAAGAATATAGGATCCCCAACATGAAATGAGAGTATTTTAACTAGTCTCTAGAATGTAATTTTATGCATCACTAAATATTCCACTATAATAGGAATGAAGCCACACATGTTTTTTAGATAAGGATTCACTATACAGGTCTAACCTGTATGCGTATAGGGGGAATTTTTATGTTTATTCATTATGACTAGACATGAGGTTGGAGATCTAGGTCTCACTATGGGTCCTTTTATGACATGAAACAACTCACACATAGTTCTTTAAGGGATTTTTTGTAGGATACCAACACTAACAATAGTATTCTTCTAGGGAAAAGTCAATAAGAATGTACAGTTTTATGTCATGTAAGAGAAATCAACTGTTCAGTTTTAACATCACGTAGTGAGGACTCAGGACCATGATAACACTATCATGAGCTAATATGTCTTTTTTCTTTTAGGTAATCCCATACCAAAAATCCTGATCCCATGTTTGAAATGCTCATTGTGAGAAATAAGGAATGGAAAAGGTTCCTAACAATAAGGGGAAATTGGATAAAGAATAAAGGGATTTTTAATCGTGTAGTGGAGGGACCAAGATATCATATTGATCCATCCTTACATGCCTCATTATAATGATAATAATGTTGTACATAGTTTTAGAAACCCGTAAATTTTAGTTTCAAGTGGTAAGGGAATTATTCATGCATCTTAACATCATATAGTGAGTACGAAGGTGAATCGATGTGAAAGAGGTGTAATGTTGTCGTTAGAACTGATAAGGGAGGTTTGGGAATCACTACATATCATATGAGGATAGAATAAAGACTCACATAGTTCATGTAAATCGTTTATTTTAGTGTCATGTGGATGAGGAAACGATCAAGCAATTTAATGTCTTGTGTTAAGGAATAATGACATCCAATGTGAACAAAGATGAACATTTGGAATTTGTATAGTTTTATGTCATGAAATGAAGACTTTTCCCATGAATTTTAACATAATGTGGTAAGGAAAAACTCCAAAAGGTTTTACATCATGTGGTCAGGACATGTTCTATATATTTTATCATCATGTGGTGAGGATGTGAGATGTTTACAGTTTAATATCTTGCTTCCGGGATATCTTCATGCAGTTTAACATCACCAAACTAGGACAAGAGATGTTGTATAGTTTAAAATATTTCTATTAGGATGATAGACACTTGACAGAGGCTGTGAAAAGTTTATCTTAATAAATCTTTCATTTTTGGGGGTATGCCATGTTCTCCATCCATTGTTGTTAATAAGTAGTATCCATTATGATAGACCTTATGTATTATATAACCCAATTCCCATTTGGGTTATTTATTTGGAGTCCTTTTTTCCTGGTATCATTGGAGACCTGAGATCCAATTCCAGTTCTCATTAAAGAAATAAATTGAGGAAAACCTTTTTATTGAAGTCATATGGGATCTTATTCTAATTGACTTCAAGGCTATGAAATGTACACAACGTGTTCTCATCGAGCCTCTCCATCTCATCCAGCAACTTCTGTGGCTACTCATCACCGAAGAGTTTTCTTGAAATGGTTATTTGGAGTAATGAAAATAGTAATCCTATGGTTAAAATTTACTTCATCCCATACACTAATTAATATGGCATTGTTTGTGTTGAAGTACATGTGGTGGTATGATTGGCCAAGAAAGCATGGAGGAGCTTGACCGACCAGGACTTCCTACCTTTATTCCCCATATTCAAGAGTATATTTGAGGTACTCTTATTTAGGGAATAATTTTGTTCACTCTCTATATCATGATATTTTGATGAGTTATTTCACGTGATGTTGTACTACGGGTATAGTTTCTTCAACATTATAAAATAGAATTTGTTGTCATTCTCCATCAATATTTTGTGAGGTAATATGAACCTGGAGATGAAATGGGACTTTATGAAGTTGATGATATTCTTCATCCCAATATCATTGAGGGTGGGAGAATATTTCACTAGGGTAATGTAGGCCATTGGATACCATGATGGACTTCAACTCGAGGGGAGCTCTATCCTGCAATTCCCTCAACAACCGTTTTGGGAGCTTGAGCAATGAGGGGGATCTGAGGGATTTTCCAATGGTTCATATGAGACTTAATCTAAGGGTGATTGACAATTTTTTGATGAGAATGGATTATGAGGGTTGGTAAATGGCTTTCATAACCAAATATGGAAGAAAAGGAACAAAGAGAATAGGGACCCAGGGTGTTGCATTGTTTCTAGGAAGCTGAAACCGAAGGGGCACGAAGACTACTCTTATCTACCTAGACCGATGGAGACTATTTCTGGAAAAAAAGAGGGAAAACTCAAGGATCTCAAGTCCAAATCAGTGGAGAGAGTGGATGTCCCACAAGCCTTGGTCTCCAAGTCACATTAGAATGAATTCCCATAGGAATGAGATCACCATGAGGAAAGGCACTTGCATACGAAGGAGGTGATATCAGTGGCAGAGGATACTGCTTCTCTGAGTCTGCAGTGTGAGGTAGGAACTGGGCCAGCTGATAAGATAGGTCTAGAGGAAGTGGAGGTGCAAGTGAGTGAATCAGCCTCACCTGCCAAGATAGGAGTGAAGGGGATGCCTTGGGAGCCGGAAGGGGAGGTTGTGATCAGGGATTATCCATGGAAGTTGTTATTACATTCAGAGGAGGGGGTGGCAGAAAAGGTGTTAGCCATCAGTGCTTTTTCTAAGGCTATGGAATGGATGAAATCAAGATGATTCAAGTTGACATGAACAAGGAAAAACGCGAATGGATCGAAAAAAAACACCTAATCCTAGCCAGAGGGTTCAACAATAAGAAAATAGATAAGGAGTAGTTCTTGCGAGTGTGGGGTAGGATGGCCTCCCATTTCGAAGGTAGTATCAGAGATGACCATGGAAAAGAGGTAACATATCTCTCCTAAAAATTATTTAATGATATTAAGTCTAATGGTTTAAAGATGGTATTTAATAATTTTGTAATGTGCTATAGTCTTTGACGACTAGGTTGTACTTGCTGTTTTCACACTTTCCCCATAAAATTATGCTTATTTATAAAAAATATATATATTTGGTGGTAAGGATGTACTTGAATTTCATAGTTGTGTCTATGGGATATGACCCCCACAACAAATGTTACCCATACGATAAATGATCAAGAATATTTGGATTAATTTAATAATTATGAGGGTTGATAAATGAATTTTTCATGGATCTGACATGAATGAAATTTCTTTCAGAATTAAACGCATTCATGTATCGTGATCAGCTAGTAGTAACCCAACCTTTTGACTTGGTGGGAGATCTTGTTCCCTAATTGAAAAGATTCTTTGGATCCTACATGGTCTTCTTCCATTAAAGTAGGAATATATCTTTCAGTTGTTCATCTAAGGAGGATTTCGTCAAATCCTCACTTGTAGTAGTATTTATTCTCATTTGAACCATCCATTAGGGTAATTTTTGTTGCTTGACAGAGAATATGTTCCCTTATGAATTGGTCTATTATGATAGTCCAATTTTAGAGATAACTAATTATGGTCTCCATCCATCCAGGGGTGGATGTCACTTTATCACACTGTGTGAATGAGTTGACCTGATTTCTTTCCACCATACCATAAATGATGATTGATGAGACCATTTTTTGTTGCACGATATGGAATATTGATTCCTCCTGAATGGGGTCGTCCAGGACTGTGGTTTCATTAGCCAATGTTTCAGCATTATCATTTTTTGATCGGGGAACATGATGCAACATGGGATTAAATGTATCTCTAACATCAGTCCCATTACATAGTCAGTGAGTGGGGGCAGTTATTCCCGTTTAATGGAATACTCATCATTGATCTATTTTATAACTTTATCTAAATCCAATTTGTTATTCAAGTAGGATATCTACATCTTTTGGGTTTGTTCCAAGCTAGAAATGAGGGCTTGGTATTCAGCCTCATTATTCATGAATCCTTCATATAAAGAGAGGGAGAGTAGGGAAAATTCATTTTTATAGATAAATAAATACAATGCCTAAGCCAACCAGATTGAGCTTCAAGTTTTCCAGTCTCTTGTCAATAGGACTTCGGGAGGCACCATCAAAGTACATATGCCGCAACTAGGGTGTGTCATATGTTTATCAAACCACCTAATCCAGAAACTTAGTGGCCACTAGTGTACATTATAGACTAGGATGTGATGCATGGAAATCAGCCATGTCTTGCCTTTTCACTAACTTTTGTGGCATGAAATAAATGGCGTAATATTTCAGAATGACCACCCATCATGCCAGATGGCCAGTCAATATGGTACAACCAATGATGTACATGAGCATATCAATACAAGACACCATGTGTACTTCTTGGTGATTCATGTAATACATCATCTTTTGTAATGAAAATATGAGTGTAATGCATCTCTTGTCGACATCTGAGTAGCATGTCTCAGTACCTAGAATTTTTTGGATGAGGTAGTAAATATTTTTACCAGTCCCTACATCATTATTCTGTGTTAGGAGGGATTCCATCAATCATTCCAGGGGGATACATATAAAATGAGTGTCTTTCCTTCCACCGGTTTCATTAGGATCGATGGGTGAAATAGTTTCTACTTGAGACTTTTAATGGATTCTTATTATTACCCATACCATTTATAGGTAAATCCATTCTCTATTATCCTATTAAATGTGATATATTTTCTGGAAATCTTTGATTTGAAACACCAAATGTAGGCTAGGTGACCTTGGAGACCCCTCATTTCATTGAGACTCATGGGGGTGACATTACTAAAAAATTGCTTTTTTTTCTAGGTCAACCTTGATGCCATGGGGGCATACCACTAAGAAAATGAACTTCCCTAATGATACCCCAATATATCATTTCATTGGATTCATATTCAAAACTTTTTCCACAAATTGTGAAAGACTATTTGAGGATCCATGAAGTGATCTCCTCTCTATCAAAATTTAATGACTAGGACATCAACATAACATTATACTATTCTTCATAAGAATTTCTTGAATATATGATGCATGTTCTATCGATAAGTAGAAATAGAATTTACCAAGACAAAGGACATGACCTGGAAGAAAAAGATCCCTTGAGGTGCTTTGAAGGCAGTGGAATCCTCATATTTAGAAGCTAACTTTATCTGATAGTAAAATGAATACCCATCCATAAAAAAAAGTTCTTGGAAGTCAGTAGTTGCATATATTAAATGTTATGTGATCAGAAATGGGAATTCATCATTTGGGAAATATTGACTCTGGTATCTAAAATTGATGTTGACCATAATCTTCCCATTGTTTTTCTTGATAGGGGAAATATTGGCACTCCATCATGGGTATTTCACTTCTTGAAAAAATTTCATTTGATTAATTTTTCAAAATCCACATATAAATTTATAGAATGAGAGGGGTGGATCCTCCAAGCTATCTTAATGAATCCTTGATGGTCATCGGTTAATACAAGAGGGTGCATAGCCACATCTCAACTTAGTCCGAGCATATCTGTATAATTACAAGAGAAAAAATATTTGTGTTACTTTAAAATAGTACATATGTTAATCCTTGAGAAGAATGGAGGAACTAATAAGTGTAGTTTTAAGGTCTATTACTTTCCTATATTTACCTACCATATATCAACAATGGTGGTGGAGACACCTTCCTCAAATCTAGAGAGGCATTCCTGAGGTCATTTTATTCTTCCTCCACCTCAAATACTATAGAGGGAACTTCATATGAAGTAAAAAATATAGGGGAATCTCTCTCACTATTGATGTGAGAAAGTACATGAGGATAGATATTATCAACCCATACCCTCAGAGTCGTTGTAAGAAGATTTTGAAGACGGTTTACTTTTACATTTTTATTGGGTAAATAAGGGGTTGGACATCTGGAATCGATTCTATTTCCTCAAATACATTTATTATGAGGGTATAGCCACTATAGAGTATACTTCAAGGTTTTAGAGCAGAAATCCCCAATCATATGGGTTCTGCAACCTGTGTATCATCATCCACCATTGGTTTTTTTCCTTCCCTATTGTAAAAAATTGACTCAGCATTTGTGGATTCACAAAACTTGGATCGTTCACTATCACCATGTAGTATTCCAACCATTCCATTGATGGGGTATTTCAAAAACTGATGGAATTTTTAAGGTACCTTCAAGTGGCTTTGGAGTCTGGGCCTTCTGAGAAGGTCATTGTATGGGTTTTCTTACTAGATAACCATAAACTCAGTGTTAGATGTGAGGTCCCCTAACTAAGTTGTGAGATTTATCTTCTTGATAGTTCTTTTCTCACACTTATCATACCCTTCAATGGACAAATTTATGAGATTCAAGTCCCCTTTTATATAACCCAAGAATAAGAGGGTTCAAATTGGTTTTTTTTCGATCCCAAAACCGTTTTCAATCAAATATTCTTTATCGATTCTACCCAAAAAATAGTGGGGTATGATGTGTCCCTATATGAACTCATTATAATCCTGATCTATGAATGATATGGAAACAAGTCATTATATTCACATGTTCTCCACTCAATAGTCCTTGTTTGTAGGTAATTCTATCTCATAATCCTATGGTCTCTAGAGGGATTCGATGAATGCCTATTTTAGTTATTTTCAATGATGGATCATATCCAAGATTGAGATATTGGCTGGGAAACCACCATATTTTTTATAATTTAATACTTTTGGGATAAATGTCAGAACATCTAGAGTTGGACCTTCTCTTTATTATATGGACCAGTATTTGATGAATTCAAGGTATATATTCATGGTTATTTTGCAGAGGTTTAGGGAGAATCATCATCCAGTGGTCAAGATCATTTCAACCTTCCATGTTTCTTGGGATGATCTAATTATCACACCCTATCTAGAAAGACATGTAATATGATTAAGAACAGATGACCACTAGGGGGTTCTTATACACCTACATGTCTCTATTGTGCATGATTGAGCACTTTTCCATAGTTTTTAGCTACATATTTATCCTCATTGGGGATGTGACTTCAATATTGGGTCTGATCACGCAAGTGTTGTCCTGTGTATCCACGGTTCTTGTGTATACAACCTCGTGTTCCTTAGTCAGTTGTGGGGAACTCATACTTAGAGGAATACTCATCATTAGATAATGGGTATGGTAACTATATCACGGTAACCAAACCAAACATGATCACTTAATCTGATGAGGGTTTTATTTGGTGGGGTAGTTCCCATGATATGGATAATGTAGGGATAAAACATGTAAGAGTCAGAGCTTACATTAGACTAGGATATGACTCTTACTCTTCTATTTCTTATGACATAGGATGATCACCTCCACCTTTGAGATTCATATCTGATGTCCCCTCCTTTGGTGGAGGAACTATTGTGGTTCAGAGAAACTTTTCTCTTATAGTGGAATGAGTTCCTTCAACAAATTTTAGAGTCATCTAGTTATTGAATTTTTGTCCATTCCTAGCTGGAAGACTCTTCCAATCTCCTTCTTCATCTAGTTGGACAAGTATTATGTAGAGTTATCTAACATTTTTAATCAACCATTATTATTAGTACTTCTTTTTATAAGAATCAATAATGGATATTATCACCCGACCTCCTATGGAATGGGAAGAAGTCAGGATGGTGGGTGAGGTTGACATCATTAGGATTACTATATCATGGTATCTTGAGTAGGTTATTATATATAGCTATAAATAAATAATTAGGGACTTGTTAATTTTATAAGGACTATGTTTTATTCGTCCATTATTCAAATCTCAGAAGACCCTCGTCTCTTTTCAATACTATTTGAGGGTGAATTTTTGGTTGTTGATGCTCAGAAGGAGGCACCGGGCAGTTCGATACTAGATTAGGTGAATATATGGGCGATTCTATAAGTTTTAGAGTAATAGAATAACTCTCTTACTTACTGAGATTTTTTCACTATTATAAAAGAATGATCCCAGATTTATCCTAGGTTCTCTAAATAGAATCTTCCAAATGTTGTTCTGTTTCTATGAACTCATGGATCCCACCGGAATACTTCAATGGGATCATAGGTGTGTGCATCTCATCATATATATATTTTTTCAAATTTCTGTTAATTTTTCCTATGGGTGGGGGACACTAAGTTAATAGGTTAAAACATCCATTTTTCTATGACATCAAACACTCCATCATTTTCACATTGTTTTCAACTCATCAATTCTAAAATTGTCTATTTCCTCATCATTGAGCTGAACTAGAAAAGGAATTTAAAAATAAGGTCTTCACATACTGAAACTACACTTACTAGAACTTTTTTATAACAAAAAAGGCTTTCCCTAACAGTTTCTTTACAAAACACCTCATCTTGGTTTCCTTCTATCGATCTTGAGGTACCATCATGAGACTGCAATGGAATATGAAGTGAGAGAGATGTTGTTCAGGGTCTCTTCTGTTGTCAAAGGTATAGAAGTTAGGATTTCTGAATTTTTGTGGGTGAAAATTATTATACAACCATTCAATATATGGATTCCTTCAGGATGAAAAGGTGTGTGCAGCCCTTCCCTGGATTCCACTCGAGTATAAACAGACTCGATGACCTTTATGAGTTATATAGGTATAACATTCTAAGTCACCTCCCTACTATAGTGAGTGGTAATGGCCTCATGAGGTGGCCCTATTTTTGTCTCCTACAGATTCTCTATTTGTGAAAAAAAAGAATAATCACCATGGTGAGGGAGAGATTCTTTCCATAAGGGAATTAATTCATAATCATTTGTGACAACATCATTTATGTAGACCAACTACCTAGATGTGGAGCCATTATAATTCTTAGATGCCTCACTTGTAAAAATATTTTCTCTTTATTAATGTATGGGAGGTGTAATATTATCCTCAACCTAAAGATGATACCAACCAAGAATATGTCTCTTGTGTAGCTCTGCGTTGAGTTGTCAGAGAGTTTTTATCTCACTCTCATTTCATGGAAACTATCCCTCTGTTGAAGTATTTTTGGTTTCTTCATGGTGTTGATTGGGATGTGGACACACCATTACCTTTTTATTTGGAAGAGTTATTCTATAGCGGTGGAAACTCATTATTCATAGGTGATAAGTTCTAGAGGCTCCTCTAGTTTCCGTTGCATGCCTCCATGGTGGGTGCCTCTAGACCTCCCTATCGAGGTATATTTTGGTCATGTATCCCACTGAATTTTCATCCTGGTCCACATTATATGTTGTGTAGATGGTTATGATATTCACATAGGTGTATCAGGAAATGGTAGTTATCATATTACATTCAACACAATATGATGAATTTTTACTACTATCATCAGGTTCATTTTCCAATCACATGGCCTTATTGTTCTATTTTTTCTTTCAACTTCTACAGGGTTTGCTTTCCTTTGTCGCACACTCCTCTCATATTGTACTGTGAGTGGTGACCCTGAGTGTAATGACCTAATAATTTATGAATATAATTCCATTTATTTTAATGACTTATGGATATATAAAACACATGAAGTACTTTTTATTATTATTATTGGGTTTAAATTACCATTAAGTATCATTACCATGGATAATATATCCATTCAATAGTGATTACAAGACTGATATAAATATAATGTTTTTAAAAAAAATCATTCTAACATAGACAAAGGAGCTGATTGCCTCGTCCTGTAGATTCAGTTCGTATGAAGCTCATTTTTCAGAGCTCAGAAAGGTGGTAACATCATCGGGCTTCAATAATGACCAAGCCCAAGCCTAGCTTCACACGTTAAGCTTGAACGAAATCACCTATAGTAGAAGTTCAACTTAATATATATTACCACCCAGGTGATGTTATCTGAGCTTCCCTAAGAGTATGTCACCATAACACACCTTACCCTTAGGTCTTATGTGAGTGTTATAAAGGCTTTTGTAACACGGTATTAGTTAATTATTGTGTAATCCCTTTTTATAATTAAAATTCTTATTCCATAAATTCCTTTTTGAGAATATTATTTCATAAAAATGGTGAACTTGATAAATTGATTCTTTGGAAAAAATGGTACTTTTGAGAAAGATAAGCATTATTATATTAAACTAAGGTTTTTATTGATAATATTATAAAAATCTTATAAATCATGATTATATCAGTTACTTATCTATAAATTATTAGTTAATCATTTTGATAAGAGTTATGTTTTAAATACGATAAAACAGAAAGTGTATTTTTTGAGAATTTATACTAAGGAATTAATAAATTTTAGAAATAATTATTATTTTAATAAAATATTATTATAAAATTGATTTTATGAATAATAAATGAGTATATAATTTTTATGAAGTCAAATGTGATTTTTATTAAAGTTTGAAAACTATTTTTCTCAAACCCTGTGAATTTTCAATAAATATAGGTTTTCATTTTAAAAGTGAAAATTCACATATTTATAAAATTATTTAGATAAAATGAATATTATTTTTGAAATCAAGATGTCAAAATTATCCAATGGTGATTTTTTTTATAATTTTGTAATACATTCAAATTTTTTGGTAAAAATTAAATATTTTATAAATAAAATATGTATTTATGACATCATAATGACCCCAAAATGATGTAATAAACACTATAATGAGTATTATCGTACCAATGTATGTTTTAAAATTAAAATAATGTTATTCTATATATGTTTTACTTATTTCATAAATCCTTAGTAAATCCCTCAAAATTTATAATATATTTTATGATTTTAAATTCATTTCTTTAATAATGTGACTCACATAAACATAATCAAGGATAATATTTTAATATTTCTGGACATTGGTCTCATAAAATAATTTTTTTCACTCTTATTTTGATAAAACCATTGTCAAAAACCATGGTAAGGTTTGTCATTTTTTATATTTAATTATTTATATTCCAAAATCTAAGTTTGTGAAATATTAAAGAATTCCCCTCTCATTTCCTATATAAACCCACCCAATATCAAACTTCTCTTCACTAAAAATCCTTAGATCACGTCCCTAATCTATCCTACCCTCTCTAAAATCCTCCCAAGTCACACCAATCTCACAATAAGCCCCTCTTAAAGCTTTTTAAGTCACACACTCAAGTAAGGGATCCTTACTTTCCTTCCCTTCACATTTTTATCCAAGTTTCCTTATAATGTTACACCCTTTTATTTTCAATTAAAAATGATGGGGTATTTTTTCTCACCTAACCAATACTTCCCTTATTATGTTTATATGATGGGATACCTATTTATATCTCATTAATCCCTCCCATGTACACCTATTACCATGCCGAAATTTCATAAGAGTTATCCCATTTCTCCTCTTTCTTCAAGTTTCTTTATTATGTTATGACTTATATTTACAAATTCCTTATGTTGGTACATGTATCTATATGACCCCCTTACTATAAATTTTATTTATATATGATGGGATACCCCCTTTCTATCTCATCATCCATTTTTATTAATTTTTATGTTCGTTATTAGGCTACCGAAAATGCAACGTGATTTTCCATGCCAAAATCATCAGGTAGTGAATACCAAGCCCATTTATCTATCAAGGGTATTCATGTTTATTCACATATACTTGTTGATTATATAATTTCATTTATGTATTCCACATTCCTTTATGGTGGAATAAATGATGATATTGAATGAATCCATGTTATACGATCTTTGTGGCACACTTAAGCATGAGATTAAAATGTTCATTAAGGGTGTTCCCTGATGGCACTCCAATGAATTGGGTAATGTTTAGTATCATGATACGTCATTTTGGGACCATATTCTACCTGATTATTTTTTGTAAATTTTTCCACCATGTTGGTACATGGGTTTAGCTGATTCCTTTATGTTAATGATGCATCATTTTAAGTTGTTTTCATATTACCATGTTATGATAATTATGCTATATCATGCATTTATGTTCATGTTTTTCTTGTGCTCCATTGATATACGTATTTCCTAACATGTATTGTATTATTCATTTTATGCCTTTTTTACTCCCTTTTTGATATTTATAGCTCACCATTTTCTTATATATATCCTCAGGTTATCCCATGCAATGCTAAGTATGAAGGTCTGTTCTGGTCATGTAAATGAAGTTTTCAGTAAAGATGTTGTATTTTATTTAATATGTTATAATGTAATGTTCCTAATCCCCAAAGAAACTATAACTATCAATCTTATAGGGTTTATTAAGTGCCTTTTTATGTAATAAAGCATTTTAAATGTGTAATAAAGACCAGGGTTGTTAAAGTTGGTATCAGAGGATAGGTTTTGTTATTATTTTGTGATTAGGGTTATAAAACTACAGTGAACACATTAGGTATATGACTAAGTATAAGAAAATAATACCTAAATTTTTGTGAGTATATATTAAGTGTTTTATTAATAAAATACATCCATTTCAGGATACGAACAAGTAGAGGTGGCTCTGGAACATACGTATCTATGGGTAAAACCCAAAAACACCAATTTGAGCTAGACTTGAATAGAAACCAGTGCATGAAAAAAAGTCTTGATACACTCTTGGTTAAATACTCTTGGGGTATATGCTTTTGTAAATTCATAATCTTAGTATGAACCATTATTAAGGTAATAAAAAAAATTCAACTAATAATATATGCTAGGAAATAGACCGTGGATAACTTAGATTAAAGCCTTGAAATTCATAAGTTAAGGAAATATATTTAATTTATAAGTTATCCCTTTTTTCATTGGATTATCCTTTATGTGTTTAATAGTTCAAAATTCATACCCTTAATTTTACTTTTATTCTAGCCAATGGCCGGTAAGAGGAATACTCGGGCTAACAACCGATGTGAAGATCAATGTGATGACTGTTCTTATGGGATTCCCAATCTGATGGGAGCAAGAATCACAAACTTTTTCATGATACTCTCTTAGTTAAATCAAGTTTTGAACATAAACATGGGTCAATAGGAAAGTCCAAAACCCCCTAAGAAATAACAATTCACAACCAAGAGCTTAATTACACAAAGGCCTTTTACTTTCAACGGATCATCTAATCCCTCAGTCACTGAACAATGGATCAAATCCATTGAGAAGATCTTCTCCATCCTTAAACTTTCTAAACAAGAGAAGTTTATTCTAGATAATTATCATGAAGAGGTTGAAATTGTTCAATGGAGGATATTGATCAAAAATAAGAATCATGAGGAAGATATCGATGTGTTGGAATGGAAGGATTTTTGGAAAAAAAATTGATAAATATTTTCCTTGCACCCTCCGACTTAAAATGGAAAGTGACTTCATTGCACTCAATAAAAAATATGACAAATCCATCAGAGTGTATGAGGAAAACTTTATAAGGATTTCATGATACCCCTCTGGCTTTGTCCTTACCCTTGAATGCAAGGTTGACCACTTATTTTGTGGGATAAAACCTAGCCTATATAAAGTTTTAGAGATCTGTGACTTCAATAGCTATGAGGTAATTGTTCGATGTGCCCTCAAAGGTGAAATAGAGATCGGTAAATCTCAAGGGTATCATGGGGATAATAATAAAAAAGTGGACTTTAATTATGTAAGTCTTATGGATAAATCAAATTTTTCTATGAAATTTCAACACCCCACTTTCCAAAGGTGCGGAAAAAAGAACCATGGAAATTACCTAAAGGGGATGAGGAAATGATTTAGGTGTGAAAGATAATGGCACATGGCCAATGATTTCTGAAAATAAAACACCACTACTGTAATAAGGGATAGTAACAATCCATTCAACAATAAATTCATTGTTCATTTCTACAACTTCAAAGAACTAGGGCACTTTGTGAACTAGTTCCTTAAGACAAGGGTTTTCATAAGAAATCAACAACCTCCAAGACATCAAGGGAAATATTTTTCCATCACTACCACCAAAGTGAATTTCAAAAAAAATCATGATAGTTACTCTAGTTATTCATTCAATAATATCGAACATACTTTTTTATTCTAGTTATACTCATTCTTTTATATCTCAAAATTTTATTAGAAAAATCCAAACAGCACCACAAATCATGGTAGTGGATATTTCAGTGACAACGGAATAAGGGGAAATTTTTTAATCCCATGAATATAAATCCTCCCCTATCATAATTTGTGGATTGAACTTCCCAAAAAACCTCTTCATACTCCATCTGGTGGAATTTGATGTAATTTTTGGCATGTATTAGCATTCCAAATATAGAGCCAACATAAGTTTCTGTGAAAGGGAAATCACTCTCCATATGGAAAATCAACCCCTAGTTCTATACAAGTTCATGGAGGTGGATGAATCGCCCTCAGAACCATAATCCCATACATTGGTATTACTTCCCTATCAGCACACGTATCTTACTAATATGATTGAGTCTATTTAAAGAACTATCCATGAAGGCTTGCCCATTTTTAGGGAATTCAATGATGTGTTTCCTCAGGAATTTCATGGACTTTCTTTGAGAAGATATGTTTAATTCTTGATTGATTTTATACCCAGGTAATTACCAATATCAAAGACTCAATATAGAATGGTTTTTTTAGTGCTTTAGGATCTAAAGAAACAATTATAATAGAATCTAGATAAAGGATTTATACTCCCAAGTTCTTCACCATTGGGTGCACCAGTCCTATTCATCAAGAAGAATGATTGGTTAATGCAACTTTGTATTGATTATCATGAGTTCAAAAAAATCACGATAAAGAACAAGTATCATTTTCCATGAATTGATGACTTGTTCGATCAGATATGTGGAGCACAATAATTCTCCAAGGTGGGTCTGTGGTCAGGATATTACCAAGTAAGGGTGAAGAAGTTGGATATCCCCAAGACTACTTTTTGTACAAGGTACGGGGACTATGAATTCATTGTAAAACCTTCTGGACCAACTAATGCTCCAAAAATCTTCACGGACTTGATGAAAAGGGTCTTTAGAGATTATCTTGACAAATTTGTGGTAGTGTTTATAGATGATATTCTAGTATACTTCAAAACCAAGGAGGAGCATGAGGAGCATCTAATAATTGTACTAGAGACCTTATGAAATGTTTATCTCTACGAAAAGTACAGTAATTGTGATTTATGGTTGAGGTAGGTCTCATTATTAGAAAATATCATCACCAGCAATGGGATATCTATCGATCCCTCTAAAGAAAATGAAATTAATGGATGGTTGAGGCCAACATATGTGACATATATCAACAGCTTCCTAGGGTTAGCTAGATATTATTGCTGATTTGTGAGAAATTTCACAAGTTTGTCAAACCGTATTACCAAGATAACTTGGAAGGGAGTCATGTTTTCTAGGAATGATAAATGTGAAGAGATATTCAAGGAGTTGAAAAGGAGGATTATCATTGTTCTTGTACTCAAACTAACCACAAGTGGAGAACCTTTCGAGGTATTCATTGATTATTCAAAGAAGGGACTAGGATTTGTGTTGATGAAAAATGAGAAATTCATTACCTCTACATCAAGGCAATTGAAATTCCATGAAAAAAACTATCCAACATGTGATCTGGAGTTGGATTTAGTGATATTCGTTTTGAAAATTTGGTGACATTACCTCTTTGTGGAAAAGTGTGAAATATATACGGATCAAAAAATCCTCAAATATATATTCACACAGAAAGAGTTGAATATGCACCAACAAAGAAGATTAAATCTGATCAAAGACTATGACAACTCAATTCACTACCATCTAGGTAAAGTAAATAAAGTGGAAGATGATCTAAGTAGAAAGGATCTAGAAACTCTTTCATTGATGAGAATTGAAAAGGCTAAAATCTTCTTATATTTTATGAAGATGTACATGGGAATCATAAAGAATGAAACATCATCAATCCTTTCACAAATGATTTCTTATACATCACTTTTGGAAGGGTTAAAGGATGCTCAAAAGGATGATGTGGGAATTTAGAAGAAAGTGGAAACTATCAGAAAATGGAAACCCTTGGAGTTCAAAGTTAATGAAGAAGGAATTATGATATTTGGGTCAAGAATATGTGTTCCATGCGATATGGAGTTAAATAAATAACTTTTGAATGATGCACATAGTTTAAATTTCTCCATTCACCCAGGAAACACAAAGATGTATCGAGATCATCGAGATCATTATTGGTGGGATAACAAGAAGAAGGAGATCATTGAGTATACATCAAAGTGCCTTGTATGTAAACAAGTGATGTTTGAGAGTTAGAAGACTAAGGGAATGATGCAACCATTATCCATACTAACATGGAAATGGGAAAACATCACCATGGACTTTGTAATTGTAATTTCGAAGACATTCAAAGGAAACAATGTTATCTGGGTTGTTTTGGATTGTCTTATAAAGAATGAAAACTTCATTGCAATTCGAGAGGATTTCTCATTGGAACAACTAGAATGAATATACATCAGAGAATTGGTAAGGCTTCATGGTGTACCACTATCGATTGTATCCGATCAAGATCCAAGGTTCACCTCTAAGTTCTAGAAGAGTCTCCAACATGCTCTGAATACTGAGTTGAACTTCAGTGTGTCTTATCATCCTCAAACTGATGGTCGATCTGAGTAGACTATCCAAACACTTGAGGACATGTTGAGAGCATGCTGAATAGACATCAAAGGAATATGGGATCAACATCTTCCACTTGTTGACTTCTCTTACAATAACAGTTTCCACTCAAGAATCCAAATGGATCCTTATGAATCTCTATGGGGGAAGATATGAAAAACACCAGAATTTTGGGATGAAGTTGGTGAGAAAAAACTTCTAGTTCTAATAATGGTCGAAGAAATGGTGGATAAGGTTAAGACCATCCAACATCACATTAAAGTTTCTCAAATTTGACAAAAGATTTATTCTAACAATAATCAACGATACCTATAGTTTGATGTTGGATACATGGTATTCCTTCATATATCACCATAGAATAGAGTTATGAAATTTGGAAAGAAGGGAAAGCTTAGTCCAAGGTACATCAGCCCCTTTGAGATCCTTGATCGTATTGGAGCAGTGGCATATTTACTTTCACTCCCACGGAACCTATATCAAGTACATAATATATTATATATATCACTTTTGAGGAATTACATTCTAGACCCATTACATGTACTCAATCCATAGGTGGTACCATTGGATAATTACCTCTCCTATGAAGAGAAGCCAGTGAAGATCTTAGATCGTAGAGAAAAGGTTCTACGAAATATGATGATTTCGCTCATCAAGGTGTTGTGAAAAAAACAAAAGTTTGAAGAAGCAATGTGGGAACTGGAGGAAGTGATGATGCAGAGTTACCCTCATTTGTATCAATGAGGGAAAAGGAAATTTTGAGGGAGAAATTTCTTAAGGGGGTAATTTTGTAACAAACTGATCATTTATGAATAAAATTCCCTTTATTTTAATTTATTATGGATATAAAAAACACAACACTATTTTTTTATTATTTGGTATGACCATTAAGTATCATTATAATTGATAAAATAGTCGTTGAACAGTGATCTCATGACTGTAGTAATTATAAGATATTTCAAAAAAATCCTTTCAAAATAGACAAAGGAGATGATGGACTCATCGAGTAGGCTCGAGCTGTATGAAGCTCATTTTTTGGAGCTCATAAAAGAGGTACCATCACTGGGATTCACTCTTGACCAATCCCAATCCAAGATTCAACTCGTTAATCTTGAACGGAATCGCTTATGTAAGAAGTTCAAGTTAATAGAGATTACCACCTGGGCAATGTTATCCAAGATGTCCCAAGATTCTGTCACCATCACACACCATACACATAAATATTAGGTGGGTGGTATAAGGTGTTATGTAACAAGGTATTAGTTACTTATTGTGTAATCCCTTTTTATAAATATGATTTTTATTTCATCCATTCCTTTATAATATTTTACTTTCTTTAAAAAATGATGAATTTGATAAATTGGTTCTTTGGGTAAAATAGTACTTTTGAGAAATATATACATTATTATGTTAAAATAAGGGTTTTTTTAATAATATAATAAAAATAATTCTTATAAATGAGGGTTATATCAGTTCCTTATCTGAAAATTATTAGGTAATAAATTTTATACGAGTTATATTTTTATACGATAAAACAAAAAGTGTATTTTTAAAAAATTTATTTTAAGGAATTAATGAATTTATGAAATAATTAATATTTTAATAAAATATTATTATCAAATAAATTTATGAATAATAAATGATTATAAAAATTTTATTAAGTCAAATGTTATTTTTATTGATGTTTGAAAACTGTTTTTTGTCAAAACCTGTGAATTTTCAATAATTGTCGGTTTTCATTTTAAAAGTGAAAATTCATATATTTATAAAATTATGTAGATAAAATTTACATTATTTTTGGAATAATTATGTTGAAATTATCCAATGGTGAATTTTTCATAATTTCGTGAGATAATAAATTTTTTGTGTGAAAATTAAATACCGTATCAATAAAATATGTGTTTTATGACATCATAATGACCCCGAAATGATGTAATAAATACTATAATTGGTATTATAGGCCCCATATATGTTTTCCCATTAAAATATTTTGATTTTATATTTTTTACTTATTTTATAAAGCCTTAATGAATCCTCAGAAATGTATAATATATTTTATGATTTTTAATTCATTTCTTTAATAATGTGACTCATCTCTACATAAGAATGTATAATATTTTAATATGTTCGGCCATTGGTATTATAAAATAATGTTTTAAACTCCTATTTGTAAAAAACCATGGGCAAAAAACATGGGTATTTTTGTGGTTTTTAATATTTAATTATATAGATTTGAAAAACTATGTTAGTGAAATATTAAAGAATTCCCCTCTCATTTCATATATAAACCAACCCAAGATACCACTTATCCTCCCTAAAAATTCTTGCATCACATCCCTTATCTGTCCTCCTCTATTTATAATCCTCCCAGGGCACTCCAAGCTCTCAAGAAGCCCCTCTTCAGGTTTTTTAAGTCACACACTCAAGTAAGGGATCCTCACTTTTCTTCCATTCTCATTTTTTTCCAAGTTTCCTTATAGTGTTACACCCTTTTATTTTCAATTAAAAATGATGAGGTATGGTTTTACTCCTCCCTCATACTACCCTTATTATTCATGTATGATTTTAGACTTCTTTATCTCTCATTAATCCCTCTCATGTACACCCATTACCATGCCAAAATTTCGTAAGAGCTATTCCATTTCTACTCCTTCAAGTTTCATAATTATGTTGCGCCTTCTATTTACAAATTCCTTGTGTTGGTACATGTATCAATATGACCCCATTACTTTATATATCATTTATATATGATGGGATACCCATTTCTATCTCATCAACCATTTTTATGAATTTTTTTGTCATAGCGTTAGGCTTCTGAAATCGCTCCGCGACTTTCAATGCCAAAATCATCATGTAGTGAGTACCCTGCCCTTTTCTATATCAAGGGTATTAAACTTTATGAACATATAATTATTGATTATAATCTTTCATGTATATATTCCACATTACTTTATGGTGTAATAAATGATGATGTTATATGTATCCATGTTATATGATCTATGTGGCACACTTAAGCATGAGATTAAAATGTCCATGAAGGGTGTGCCCTGATAGCGCTCCCAAGCATTGGGTAATGTTTAGGATCATGATACATCATTTTGGGATAGTGTTTTAACTAATTTCTTTTAGAATATTTTTTCACCATGTTGGGACATGGGTTTACCTGATTCCTTTATGTTAATGAAGCAATGTTTTAAGTTGTTGCAACATTTCCATGTTATGATAATCATGTTATATCATGCCATTAGGGTCATGTTTCTCTTATACTCCATTGATATTCCTATTTTCTAATATTTATTGTATTTCTCTAGTTATTCCATGTTTAATCCCTTACTAGGATTTATATCTCACCCTTTTCTTATGTATGTCCTCAAGTTATCCAATGCAATGCTAAGTATGAAGGAATGTTGTGGTCATGTAAAAGTAGTCTTGAATAAAGATGTTATATTTTATATCTTAAGTTATCATGTAATGTTCTTAATCCACAAAGTCACTCGACCTATCGATACTCTGGTTCGTATTGAGTGAAAGTTTATGTAATAAAGTATGTTTAAATGTGTAGTAAAGACTAGGGTTGTTATACTGAGGGAGTTTCCAATCATGATTTCTGAACAGGACCTGAATAGAATAGGTTTTTCTTGAAGTAGGAGGACTGGTTGGGATGTGGATCATCAATATTTACCTAACATCCTATAGAATATTTATTCCATCTTTGGTGATGATGAAGCTAAAAATGACCACATCATTTCAAGTTGGGTCCATTTGAGGCCTGAATTGGCATTGATTTATCCTAATTTTGTTGATATTATGCTTCCGATTTAGGATTTGATTATTAATGGGACATGAATTTAGATATATACTCTCCCAGACCAATGGGATGGGTTTTATATGGAACCATCATTGATTTCCCCTGGCCCCTCTTGGGGGATGATGAACCTGGTGATGGCGACTGAGATATAGATTCCCCTATCATATTGGTATGAGGTTTGTTTGGATCTTATTCTGATATATATTCAATACTTTTGATTATTGATGATCCAAGGGGTGGAGGAGGTGGTAGATATTCCCGCAACCTAGTATTTGGGGTTCTTTCCTTGACAAATTCTATGGAATACACTACTATAACCTATTTTATGACGTGAATTTGTGCTCATGTGAAATCTGGGTGCAATGGATTCCCATGATGGGAGTAATTTTCTATGATAATTTATCAAGTTTATCACAACTTCTAATTCCATGTATGAAATGATTTTTGGTTTCTTTAAGGAGCCTAGTTTGATGATCTATTGGATATCATCTTCCTCGTATCATGATGTCTTAGTATCATTAAATTGAGGGAATTTCATTATAGTTACCAACTGGATTAATTGTTACCTAGTCCCCTAATTTCTCTAAATGATATGAAATTATAGGATCACATATTTAATGGTTTATGTTGTTTATAGGGGCGTAATGAACTATAACGCTCCATACATTCATCATCCTCAAATTCAGATACATGATCTGGATTCAACTATCAATTTTTTAAGAGCGTTTATGCAGTGGTGGAAATAATGTTTTCAATTTTCATAGTGATTTCCCAGTTTTGGGTCCCATTCCATGGAAATAGATGTTGGTTATAATTAAAAATAGTGTATCTTGATGGTATCGAGGTGACTATCATATTCTAGATAAGGGAGGTATCTATCCTTTACATAATGATTAGTATCCCACATATTTTGGCATAGATAAGGCATAACCTCTATTTATAACTCTTATAGGATCTCACAATCATATGGGGAAAGGGAATAAGAAAATGTGGGGATTTTGTTTCCAATTAACTCTCTTCTATCTCAATATTGGCCTCTTCTTCATTAGACATACAATCCTATAACTAATCATAAAACAGAAGGGGATTCATGGGGTCACCTGCTGAATGGGGTTGTGTGCTGTTAGATATGGATGGAGAACTATATTTGGTTGACCTAGATTTTTTGAGAACCTATCTATATGAAGGAATGAAAGTTTTGAACATATATATAAACAGGTGTCTAGAAAGGTGAGTATTTTCTTATCTATTGGGGGTGACCTTGGGGAGGTCTACCAAGGTGAATGTGAGGAGTATATTCTCTATGATAAATCTTCACAATACCCCAAGGTTTAATATCATAGTATTGATCACCTTATTATTCAGATCAAGAGTTTAAGGGTCATTAGGGTGTTGAAAATGTGTCTCAAACAGCCTCAAGGGCACTGGAATTCAGTATATTTGGGATAGAATCCTTATTATACATCATGGTTAAAATATTTCGACCTAAATTTTGAAATTTTTTAGGGATTTGATCCTATTGTATGCAGGTTTCCATACATTGTTGATAAACATCTAGTATTGTAGGACTATAATCTCACTGATGATAAGTCGCTAAAACATTCAAATTATCTTCATCATTATTGACAAGAATATGATCTCGTCCTAAAGAATATAGAATTTTCACTTGGTGATCCCTGATAAGAACATGGGTATGAGCCCAATCATGATCCTATATAATATTCCACTGGTCTTCTATGATAGATATATGAAAATTTCCCAAGGAATGTGCCACTCTCACATGGTGATCACCAATTGGAACATGAATATAAGCCTCCTAAAAATATTCATTCCTTATAGAAATATTTTGATGGTCCTCCAGAATGTGATAATTGATATGAGACTCCTCATGTATGGCCTCAAATGTATCTTGATGCAATCTTTTATTGATGGACGTAGGTATATGCGTATGGATTTTGTGATATACTATGATATGATATGTAGATTCATTGAAAGGAATATGAGCCTTTCCCAAGGCATGTCCCACTCTCACATGGTGAGTCCCAAACAAAATGGTGATATGAGACCAATATTGAATCTTTATAAAGTATGTCATTGGTCTTTTTTGATAGGAATATGAACCTATCCTGAGGCATTATTTTCTCCCACCTAGTGATCCTTAGATAGAACGGTGATATGGGACTGATTCATCGCCTTTGGAATATGTCACTAGAAATTTTTAACATGAATGTGTCTGTATCCTGAGTCTTGTTACACTCTCACATGGTCATCTCTGATTCATATGGGAATATGATCCCAGTATAACACCTCTTCCATTACTGAAATATGTCGGTAATCATCCTGGAAGAGAGAAATAATGTGTTCTTTCTCTGGAGAAACCACATATTCAAAATTATAAGAGTGTTGTGCTACTATTGATGTGGGATTGGAATAGTTTCATGTTCATGCATATGTATTAGTTCCTGAATATTCTACCGGAGTTATTTAGATCTTTCTAATATGTAGCAACATTTTAACAAAGTGTGTGATGAATATAACCCTACTCATTTTCTATCTCTAAAATGAATTGTATGATATCTTCAATCAAAGTGTGCATATGATCCCACTTTTGGCATACTAATGCCACTAAGATATGCCAATGATCTTAATTCATGGGGGTAAGAGTATGTTCCTCCACCATAATTTTTGCATAAATATGTCCATTGAATTCTTCCAAGTGAGCAGGGATATAAGCATGTTCGCTGGCTATCACAAGAATATTCCATCAAACATCATCATTGGGAGTGGGGATATGATCTCTCTCAATATTCTCCAGAGCTTTCCACATTTGATGTATCGTCCTTATTTTCTGTGCATGTGGATAGTAGGTGGTACTGTGTCAAATCATACCCTTAGTAGGAGATTTAAGGGTAGCAGTGGAATGGATCTAGGAAATTATTTAATAGGATCCCTCCTCCATGAATCCATAACCGTAAGAGAGCCTTAGTTGAATCCTTGATCCAACATCATTAGGTACTAAAGGTGGTGGTTTTATTGCTCTGGGGATAATCTTTTAAATCTGTTGGTTATAGAAACGAGCACCACTAGATTTACTAAATATTTATTTGGAAGGTCTAGACCTATTTTCATTATCTTATGGTGACCCTTGGGGGAAAACTCAAGGTTTGGGACCATACCATGTCGATGGTATTCCTGAAAATTTAAATTTTCCACCTAATGTTGAAGGTTTTGGGAATTTGAGGTCATTCTGAGTCCCACGGAGGCTACAGTCAAAGATAATTTTACAGAATGATCAATGGGTAAATAAATTATCTCAGATAATGGATTTATTTTGTGAGAGCAGTATCTATAGTCATAAAGACAATAGTAACAATATCATAAGTTAGTGAATCATCATAGGCATGATATGTTCTCAATCAGACATGCATGGGAAACACAATTGTCTTTTTATTTCTGATACGACCATTCTATTTGTGTGTACTTTTCAAATAGTGGTTGGAATAATTTCATGATAACCCCAGCTACAGAGGATCATCCATAAGATTCATTTCAAGTCAACCAATCCATTTTTTATTTGAGAGATTCACGCCGGGTTCACCATTTTTGTTTCTTTTGAATGATGGGAACAAAATTGCTTGATGTTCATAGACCGGTTTTCTTTTATGGTTGTAAGGTTTGCATTAGGTTTCACAATTTTCATTGTCCTTCATAGAAACTCACAATGGCTCCCACATACATAAATGGGTATAGGCCTTCATTCCAAAGGTAGGTGGTCAACTAGGGTTTCAAAACCAATGTCACTTAGTAACTAACATTGGTCGAGATGTTGGGAGGTCCAGAACATCACACCCTTTTAGGGGGAAATTTTGACTCTAGTAATCTCCTATAAATTGGAGATATGTTCAATAAACTCTTTGTAATCCTTATATGGATATAGTTACCCCAACAAAATGATCATAGTTTAAACCCATTTATATGCCCAAAAGGGGTGGGGGTCTTATTGGTGAGTCTGTCTGTATGTATCTAAGATTCTTTATATATTTTTAATTTTTTGGTAGATGCTTATATATTGATGTCGCATAACCAACAAAACTATAGTTTTTTTTCATCCAATGAAGTGGTTAATATCTTAAGTATGGGGTCGAGCCATTATTAGGAATCCTATGTATCTTGTTTTATAATAAGAATCAAAACCCACATAGTTAGTTAAACTCATGTAGCTTAATGTATTGTTGAAAGGAAATACATAGGGGAATAGAGGAAATAGATATTTAGCTTGAGACTTGGGGAGGTATCCTACATATTCTGGGTATGGATGGAATCATTAATGAAATATTTCAATCATGCCCAAGGGAAATTCCCTGACATAGATACACTAATATGGGGTAATTTATATCATGCCACTGGTTAGGGATTGCACACTGAGATTTCCCTGGTTGGTGAAGAATATTGATTTTAATGATGTGATTATTACAACTCACTAATCCTACATGATATATTCCCTATGCAGAAAATAAGGGATATCAATTAATCAGTCTCACTACTTATGGATGTGTGACATATGTGTTGATACATCCCTTTTAATGTTCAATATGGATATTGGGACTTATTACAATGTCATATGTATCTTGGTTATGGTAGCATTCAGAGTCATCATTGTTTAGTTGACTTCTCGATTAGTTGGTGGATGAGGAAGTATGATCCACCCATAGGAGAAATTTCATGCTAATGGTTGGAATGTATGAGACACAGGGAGACATACACTGAGGTGGATGCCCATTTTAGCTTCATACTTTAGGAAGGCCTCTTACATATCTTGGATAGAGTAGGAATCGGAGTTCTTATAGGTAAAATGATTAGGTATTACATACTAAGGTTGTCCTAATATTTTTGGGCATATCATATTATTCCTCTGATTAGGGATTACGCACTGAGGTTTCCATAATATTATTAGATGCATCATATTATACCACTTATTAGGGATTACACGCTGATGATTCCTTTTTCATGTTTAATATAGAGCTTGGTCCTTATGAAGGCATCCTAGGTATCCTAGTTATGTCCATAATCAGAGTCATCATAGTTTTGTTTTAACGGGGCATACACACTAAGGCTTCCCTTTATATGTTTAATATCAACCTCAATCCTTTAGGAAAGAATCCTATATATCTTAGTTATGGTAGGAATCAAAGTCATCATAGTTTAGTAGATTTATAAATCCACTTTTGGATGAGAAAGAATGATCATCCCAAGGGAGATATTTTTTCTTGATTCTTTGAAGTTCAGAGACATAGTGTTAGTTACACTAAGGTGGATTCCCATTTGAGCTTGGTCCATTATAAAGGCATCCTACATGTCCTCGTTATGGTAGTAACCATGGTTTTTTTAGTTCAAATGATTGGGTTTTACACACTTAAGGTGCCCTAATATTGGAATACATGTCATATTATGTTTCCTATTGAAGCATACACATTGAGGTTTTGAAATATTAGCATATATATCATATTATACCATCGATCAAGGAATGAACACTGAGGTTTCCATAATAATGGATGACATGTCATATTATTCCACTGATTAGGTATTACACACTGAGGTTCCTGTAATATTGGAGTACATATCATATTATTCCACTGATTAGGGCTTATACACTGAATTTTCACTAATATTTATGGACATATTATATTATGTTTTTGATCAGGGATTACACATTGAGGTTTCCATTATTTGAGTTTGGGTAAGTTTATCATTCCCTTGGACACCTACTTGACCTGGCTTTGTTGTCTTATTAACCTGATTGATTGTCTACCTAACATGTCAGGTTTTTCTTTTAGACATTCTAGATGATTTATGGACACATCTGGATATATTTTAGGCATGTAAAAAAGGCAATATAATTATCTAGTGTACATAACCTAAGGATATATCATAATCAGAGTGGAATGTCTAAAGACCATCACATGATCAAGGATGACTATTCTAGAGGACATTCCAAGACCTGGATGATTTATCCTGGAGGCCGTCACAAGATCTGAATTCCATGATTAGAGGATTACATGTCATATTAGATAACCTTTCTAAAGGAAATATCATGATTTGTACTGTCTGGTCCAAGTTATTTCATGATACATGGCTGGCATGACTAGAGGGTATCACAAGATCTATCTGGGAATCCCGGGGGCTTCTTAAGACCTAGCTTACACACACTTTTGTCAACACTAATCTTGGAAAAAATTCCTTGAGGACATCACAAAATCTCTATGGATATTTTTGAGGGATTTGTGAGTCTTTGGTGGAATGCATGAGGGGCGTCGTGTGACTTTCTTAAAGTTTCCTGAGGAAATTTCATGATCCAAATTGTATGTCAAGGGGATGTTCCATAACTTGGGTGACATATCCTAATGTTTTCTCATGATCTGAATGAGTCATGAGAAGCGCATGGGGATTACCATATATGTGATTTTCATGTGACTCTCCTATTTTTTTATTTATTCCAGTTTTTTAATTCATATATTCCATATCTTTTTTCATTGTAAACTTTTTTATGTCTCACATGATTTATTAGACATGGAGGATATTATTCATATAACTTTTTATTGGTCCTTTGGATGATCTATGAGTGATCACGTGAAGTGACTATGCATGTCTCATGGCCCACTAGTTCTTTCCACATATTTTTTAATTAGTAGAAAACATTGTGATCCTAAGATTAGAAACTCTCAGAAGTCCACTCGGGCTCCTCATCCCTCAATCCATGAACCCTCCTCCTGTGACCTCGGCTCTCCATGACCTCCTCCTCGCTCGGGCTAAACGTGACCTCCTCCCTGACGAACGCCACCGCTCCTCCCCCGATCCGCGACATCCTCCTCCCTCGACCTCTCTGCATATTCCTCCTCTATCAAAATCTATTTATTTTCCTCCTTGTCAAACATCACTGCTCGTCCCTCGATCCTCAACCCTCTGAACCCTCATGGCGGTGCGACTCATCTCGCACCTGGAAACCCTTCTCCCTCACTGCAGAAGATGGTTGCAGTTACTCCTTCATGCCATCTTCTCTCTCAAGAAATTCATTGTAAGAACCCTGTTTTGGATACAAAGAACTTTGTAATATTCTTGATATTATTCCAGAGTAGCACCTTCAGACGGCGTGCGATTCTGAGCCCCGGTGTGGCCAGAATTAAATATTCAGTGCGTTCACACTGGACACACCAAATAAATGTGATAACTCCTAAAAGGTTCTTCAGATCAGAAATATGAATGTACAGATGGGTCTGAAATGGGGTCTTTACCCTAGGAACGACATAAAACATGTCGGTGCGGGGCGTTTGGAACCCTTGCTCGCTTTCGGAACGTGAAACAGATAAATTAAATAATTAATTTATTCGTTTAAGGTCTTAACTCAATTATCTCTTAAATGGTGGCTTGGATTGAAAAAATGAGGGCACTGTTGACTTTGGGGCATGCCGTTTACCCTAGGAGGGGTGTAAGTTTCGCGGGCGCGGGCCGTCTGTGAAAAATGGCCCCATGGGTGTTTTTGTAATTTGGTGGCCTCGAGCGTTGAGTTTAATAACTTTTGTACGGGGTCTCGGATTAAAATTTCAAGACCGCCATTGTGCTCATGAGGTGGCGTTTACCCTAGGGGAGGCTTAACCTTGACCTCGTCGAGGGTTTCGGTTGTGGGTTAAATTAGGGGTTTAACTCAATTAAAATTTTAATTAATTTTAATACTTATTTAAAACCTAACCCCACCCCTCTCCTTCCCCTTCCCCCTGGAAGAAGAGCTCAACCAAGAAGGATAATCTCCTCCTCTCCTCCTCCCCCTCCGGCAAGGAAATGGTGCGGCGGTGGATCCTCCGTGAAGCATCGGGCAACTCCCTCGCATGTGGGATCATTGCGGTTTCAATTTTTATTCCCACACCTACTTTGAGCTTGATTTTATGCATCAATTTGTTGTTTTATCTTCAAAAAAATCCCATAATCATGTAGTATAATTTATGAGCTTTCCATCGCCATTTTCAGTTTGTAAATCGGAGTTCGGAGGAGGCTGCAGTCGTCCAGCGAAAGCTGCGGGTTTTTGAGTTGTTCCGGCCGGTTTGGGGGTCTGAGGGCGGCGGAAGGCTGCGGCGGAGCGCGCTACGACGCGGCGGTGGGCTCCGGCAGCGGGCTGAGGCGGCGGTGCGGTGGCTTCTCCATGCAGGCAAGCCGAGGGTTCCAGCCGAGGGCACCAGCTAAGGGTGCCGACGAGGGGGACAATCGGGGTCACAGGCGCGCGACCCCGTGGGGAGACTAGGACCCGCCGATGGGGGGTCTCTGCCTGGAAGCGGCCGTCCAGCTGGCAGGTCAGTGGAGGAGGCCGCGCGGTCATGCAGGCCTCACAGGAGGTGGCGGGCCGCGCTACGGTGGTCTGTGGGGTCCGGCTGGACTGGGCCCAGTGGTTGGGCCGCGGTTCAGCGGGTCTGCCGGAGCGGGCTGGCTGGAGCGGGGCAGACCGGCCGGACCGGGCCGGTCCGGCCCAAGGGTAATCCCCCTTAGAACTTTGGACGCCCGTATTTTGAGCTACGGAGGTCCGTTTTTCGCGTCGTCTGCGGAGATGCAGACCTGACGTCGAGCCATAATTTTTGAGGTGGTTTCAAGAGTTTTAAATTTCGAGAAGAGGGGCTCGGGGGCATGGCACTTGTGTAAAGCAGCTAAGCGGGCTTCCTGGGAATTCTTGTTTTGAGCGGCGCAGACACATCCGAAGTCCGTTTTGGGTGCCGTCAGTGGAATTGCGACCTTGGCACCGAGGTAGAGTTTTCAAGGGTGATTCCAAGCGTTGAGACTGGAGTTGAGGCATCGGACCCATGACCCGGCTTTTGAGCTGCGTGCAGCGTTTTGTGACTTTTTCATCAGACATTCGTTCAAGGCATGCGAGCAGTCGTTTTTGGGTGTTTTTCCGAGGGCATTGCAATGGTGAAATCCGCACACTCTAATTCGGTGCGATGGTGCGGGACCCATGAGGGCTGTTTGGGCGTTGATGGTGATTTTTCCATCTCTATCACCGGGCGACTGTTTTGGACAAGTGCATAGTCCATTTCTTGTACTTTTTTGAGAGGATCGCAACGGTGCAATCCGTTCGTTGAGTTTCAGGACCGAGTTGCGGGTCCAACAAAGCACCGTTCGTGTGCGGTGCGCCAGAATGCTTCTTTTTATCCGGATATCTATTATGCTCAAATGAGCATCCCTTTTGATGTGTTTTCCTGAGGGGATCGCAATGGTGCGATGCGCCCAACTGTTTTGGGAGGCCGAGGCTTGGGACCGCGAGACGTCGTTTGGGCGTAATGTGGTGTTGGTGAATTTTCCATCGAATATCCGTTTGAGGTGAGTAAGTATCCTATCTCGCGTGTTTTTTCGTGAGGATTACAATAGTGTAATCTATTTAGGCGAGCGGAGCCTCTTACACGATCTTATTAAATATGGAAATATGAAGGTACCCTGGTGGCAGTTCTTCTACCATGTTTGTAGCGGACCATTGGCATGTGATCGTGTGCACTCTTGGGAGAGTGATGTTGGTGGTTAAAGAGATGTGGTTGGATGTGCCTCAGCCGTTGAGGCGGCAGGTTAGAGTTGTTACGTTATGCCTTCGCATTGACGTTGGGTGCCATGTGCATGATAGCCTTTGGGCTAGAACGTGGTATACTCTGGGAGTATATGGGAATGCTTGTAGGTACATGTGGTTGTTTGTACCTGAGAAAGTTTGTGCATTCCGTTGGGGTTGACTTGGTGCCACATGTCGTGTGGGACCCAGGTGCGTGTCGTGTTCTGCTTTGCATACTTTTGACCTCTCACGACAAAGAGGGTCCCTCAGTTCTCGATTGTTGACCAGCGGGGTTGAGTTTTTCCCCTGACTCTGTGCTCGATGGTTTAGATCAGCAGGGTTGAGTGGTTTCCCCTAGTTTTGTTCTGGAGTCGGGTGGTTGCACGATACCCACTCTGTGTTCGGTTGGCTAGTTTTGTACCCTCTAGTACAGATGGCCAGAGAAGTTATGGGTTTACCCTCCAGTAGAGACTGGGCAGTGGGTCGCTCATCGACTTCTTCGGGTTTACCCTCCAGTAGAGATTGGGCAGTGGGTTTCCCACTGACTTCTAGGGTTTACCCTCCAGCAGAGACTGGGCAGTGGGTCACCTAACACTCTTAGGGTTTACCCTCTAGCAGAGACTGGGCAGTGGTTCACCCGACGACTCTCGAGGGTCTAGCCTCCAGCAGGGCTGGGCAGTGGGTCGCTCATCGTCTTGATTCAGGTCTACCCTCCAGCAGAGCTGGGCAGTGGGTTGCCTATCGACTTGTTCCGGTTTAACCCTCCAGCAGGGCTGGCCAGTGGGTCACCTGTCGACTTCTTCTAGGTCTACCCTCCAGCAAGGCTGGGCAGTGGGTTGCATGTCGACTTATTCCAAGTCTACCCTCCAGCGGAGCTGGGAAGTGGGTCGCCTGATGATGTATTAGGGTTTACCCTCCAGTAGGGCTGGGCAGTGGGTCACCTGATATCTGGTTAGGGTTTACCCTCCAGTAGGGCTGGGCAGTGGGTCACCCATTGACATTATAGACTCAGTCCTTTCTACTAGGCTAGTCTGTGACTTTCCTCCATGATTTTCGGAGCGGGACCCTTGGTTGTACGGGTCAGTGATGGAATGACATTGACTTCGAGGACACCTGTCGACTACGAGGCAGTGACGAGGTGTGGTTTGACTTAACCCGGAACCCTCAAGTACGAGGGGCGTTTTCCCCCACCAAGACGCGTCCTTGTGATGTGGCCTAAAACTGTGTGGGTGAGTTAGTGCCGCCCAAAGCAGATAGGTTCGAGGTGTGGTGGTTTGAGCCCCTTGACTTGTAGTTTGGGGTAGACATGAGGGATGCTGGGCATCGATGGTGTTTACTTCTGGGACTGTTGGCTACTCACTTTCTTGGGATGAGCTACAGGATGGAGATCCCCTTACGACCTTGTTTCGGGCTTCTTATTGAGCATATGTATTTTTATATACCTTGTTCTGGTACCCACTTCTTGGGTTTGGTTACTCTCCTTCAAGGAGAGGAGAAGACGCGTGGGGTATGCCACGTGCTTTTCGTGTCTATCTTCTTGTGGTTGGATTTGTCTACTCTCCTACTATAGGTAGCGAAGACTCAACGAGAAGTTCATCTTCTCACTGTTTCCATCTCCTTATGTCTGGACGAGTCTACCTCCTTTCCCTTGTTGGGTTGATCTGGACTCTCTACTGTATTCTTTACTACACTCCTTGTTGTACTCCTCTACTTTCCCCTGTTCGATCTACTGTTCACCCTTCGGTACCTCCTTTGTTGCTCCCTCGAGCCTTCAGGGTATCCTACTGAGTATTTTTATACTCACCCCTGCTTGGGCTTTGCCCAAATTAGTGTTCCCTTGCAGACGACGAACATGTTGGTCGTGACTTCAGCGGAGCTTAGGAGTTTGGGATCTTGGACTGCGTGCGGTGATCAGAGTCGGGTTCCAGGTGGGGGACCCTTCCAACTTTTTTTCTTCTGTTTACCTATTTCCGGGTTGTGTCACTTTTCTGGTTGGGAACGTGTTTTTCCTATTTTCTTTTCATTTTACCTTTAGCTTTTACTTTTTTACTTTTAGAGGTCGATGCACATTGTGGTTTATTTATAGCAGTTGGTACTTTACTTTTCTTTTTACTCTGCACTTTTTCATTGAGTGTGTTGCGTGTGTGTGTGTACAGGTACTTAGTCAAAGGCCTCCCCGAGTTGTTATGCCTTCGGCGCTGGTCGCCATCCCCTGGCCTATAAAGGCGGGCTTGGGGTAGTTGCGGCTCGAGCCCGGGTAGGGTCGGGTCATGACATTCATACCTATCTCCAGTGATCGTTCGGCCATACCTCTTCAATTGAGGGTGATTTTCAAGGTTATCCCCCTACTAAAAATGATTCAATGGTATGATTAGTATGGTTCTAGTTCATCATTCCTTGTTAAGAGTATTCCGTTCATCTCTATTTTTTACCTTATATTGTTCTTCCCATGATTTTGGTGTTTTTTCTGTGTATTTGAATAAGTAATTTCACAATATCATTAATGAAATCACACTAATAATGTTTATTTTGTGTGAAATAGTTAAAGGACACTTATAGAGGAATAATGTGTATTAATACACTCTCTTTCAATGGAGGTATGTCACCAGACTCATTTATTTATGGATTTTATAAAAATTTCATCAAATCAATGTTTTATTGGGATTTATAAATTTGGGATTCTACTTATAGTATGTGATGGTGTGCCAATATTTTTCTACACCACATTTCTCATGGTTTATTTTTCATTATTCCATATGGTGAGTATTCTATTATTTTTTCCAAGTGTAGGACTTTATTTTAAATATTTGACATATATATTTCTAGGCAATTTGAAGAGATAATGGATCTTTTTCATAGAAACTGGTTGGTATGACCTTTGATTTATATTGGATGTATAATTAATATTGGTTTTATTTATTCATTGATTATTTTAATCCTTTTTCTTTTAGAAAATTTCTACAAGTTTTTTTATATTCATGTTATTATTGATATTATTTCGAAATAAATTTATGTCATTATCTAACTCTATAATTGTGATGGGATATTATTATATCAATAGTCACCAAAGGATACATAGATTCCTAAATAGTATATTTAGTTCCACCTTAGTAGAATAGTTATCGGTGTCCCATCATATAGTTCACAAGGTCATGTGAGGTGATGATTTTTTATGCTATCTAAAAATAATTTTTTAAAATATAAAATGAAATTTTAAATGTGAAGAATTTTTGAAATAAATTTCCATTGTAGAAATCATCTTAAAATAATTTTTTTGAAATAATTTTTTAAAAATGAATTTTGTGAATTTCCATAGGATATTTTAAATATATTTTTTCATGGAACTCATGTGTGCATAGTAGGCATGATATGACACTTTAAATTATTTATAAAAGTGTTTATTAACTAATTTATTAATATAACATAATGGAAGTTTGTTTAGAAATGGATTGGTCTTAATAACCTCATGTAGTAGATGCATTATTTATAATGGAAATATTCTCATGTATTATCAATTTTTTGTTGACTTCCCCTTGATTTATTACTATTATTTGATTTTGTATAATCTACATGTCATGAATTTCTACTATAAGATGGGTTGGTTAGGCCAGGATGACATTCCCACTGGGTTTCATAATGATCTCACAATCTTAGGGCCTTAGAAGGTTCCCATAAGGTTTTGAGATGTATTTTACAACTCTTAGGTTTCCTGATGAAAATTATATTATTTATGTGATTCTAATAAGTATTTGTGATCAATAAGTCATCATTTTTATTATGTCATGGTATGGAAATCGGATAGTGTGAGCAACATTTTGATGATTGACTGGTGGTGAAGTGTTTCACAATCAACCATGAGGTTAATGAGTTAATTGTTGTATTTTATACATGGGATGTTTTTATTTATGGATTAACCTTAAATTAGGAAGATAGTCCCTATATATAATAATCTATACAGGGTATGAAATATTTGGAAAAGAGAAGAGTTAATATCCCCCATTTTAGTTTTTTTATTTTCTAGAATGATATAAATTGTCTAGGTATGAAGCCTTTGAGTAGGGTTTTGGTTTAGTGGTATACAATAGATATATATTTGACATTTATTAATACCTCACATATCATAATTCCACCATTATGAGAGTTTGATATTATGTATAACTTTGGGGATCATGATAATGATCATCAATAGTGAATCTTATTTTCCCTTTTAATCCTTAATGCAATGAATATAATATTCCATGTTAATTAATGTGAACCTATCATCAGTTCTATTCCTTGTTGGAGAAAAGATATATAATGATGAATGATTTAGATCAAGGATCAAAGGTTCATTCGACTAATAGAAATGAGGTTATATTCTTGATAGATTCTTTTTCCCCCTTAATGATTTACTACAGTAAGAAAATATTAGTGGAATAAAATATTAAATGTGAGGATTTTTTTATGTTTAATATGATATGTTGTTGTATAACTATAGTGACTGAAAATCATATAATGAGAGCATTACCTTATGATGAAATTCTATATGTGGGACAGTGTAAGAGATTCTCAATGCGTAGTATTCCAGATAGTTTGGGTGAAGACTTGTGAGGTGAGATGGATTATAACATGAGAGTAGGGTTTTTTAATTTAATATCATAGATTGAATTTCTCAATAATCATGTTCCTACCACTTCAATTTTTAGGTTCAATTAATAATTATTCAAAATATCACTGGAATTTTGTTGACATCTCTCAGGACCCATTTTTGTGTGTTGTGGTAACAATAGTCAAAAGGAAACTCACCGCATATTCCTAGGTAAGCATATATATAATAAGTTCTCCCGTTATATGTATATCTACCTATGGAAGCGTGATTACATATAAGGTTCTAGGTGGTCTTAGGTATATATATGGAAAATGCATACGTGTTTGGGTTATAACGGGCTTATGTATGTGATCATATATATAAGGACCCTCATGTGCGTGTTCAAGGACATGAAGACACGTACATAGGGGTTAGGGAATCCTTATGTATATCAAAAGGTGCATATGCCTGGAGGATGAATGAAGCAGCTTAGAGTTGTCGCTGATAAAAGTGTCAAGCGCCAAGTGTGGCTTGGCTCATCTGAGGTGGGGTCCCTCTCCTAGCCTATTTAATTCAAGAATGTTTTAAATTGAATTTTTTTGCCTTCTTAATTCTGATTGTTTATATTAAATTGAAATTCTTGAATAAGTTTTAGTTAATATAATTATTTTGTTTGATAAACAAGTCATAGTTTTTTAATAAAACCACTCCAATGGAGGTGTGCTGTTTGCAAAAACTCATAATGGTATATCTTGCTTGACATTATTGCATTTATGTTTTCGTTATACTTGATGTTGTTGTTAGTCATAAAGAACACATCGTACATGACCCTTTTTATATCCCTATAGGGGTTTCCCCCTTTTTATTAAAATGGTTGTTTGAACCAAAACACCCGTTAAGTGCAGTTAAAATTTTAAGAGGGAATTGCCCAAGTAGGCAAGTGTTGTAATTACCAAGTCACCACTAAGATGGAATTTCCCAAGGGGGATACAGTATTATAAATCCTTGTTATATTTAGATTCTAAGTCAATTAAATATAAATTCACTAATATGGTAAGTAATGGTATCACTATCATAGTGTTTATTGAAGGTAAGGAGACATTTCTATCACTTTTCAATGGAAAATTGTCTATAAATGAATAAGAATTGAAAAGGAGAGTTTTTTAGGTGGTTTTTATTATAGAAGGGATCTTTGCACTATAAAAACCATATTGAACATCTATGGATGTCAATGATTTATAGCTGGATGTTGAATATAATAGTATTAATGAACTAGATAGTTTTATTATAAAGGCTAATAAAGTGTATAGAAATTTGATTTTGAAGTTACAAAAGAGATATGAAGAAATGTTAAAATCTCTTTAATATGATATGTATTATATAAATCTATAATGATTTGAGTAAGAGGTGAAATTGATAAATCAAGAATTAACCCAAGTTGAATCATTACATTTTTTAGGAAAATAAGACTAGCTACCAAACAAACTAATGATGATAATATTATATAAAAAAAAGACTCATAATTGTATCAAAATAACTTTAATTGATCCACTAATTTTTTCACTATAAGATCATAGATTAATGTAATAGAATATCCTAATAAATATATTTTTAATCATGCATATTTATCTATTACCCAAGTTTTAAAAACAAATTCTGTACAAATATGGGTGTGATTAAATATGGATAATCCATCCATATCATCCAATTTGGCTATGAGCATGAATAAAATACTTGGATTTATAAATAAATCTCAAGATCATATAGTTTTTGTACAAAAATAGAAATAAATAAAATCTAGATATACTACATACAATAGAAAGATAAGGTGATTTATTTTTCAATAATAGTGATACTAGACATTTGGACAGAATTATAGTGAATGTTGGCATAATAACGTCATGACTGATGGAAGTGAATAGGATGTTGAAATAGAGATGAAATTACTACACTATGGAATAATAGTCCAGATAATGGACCATTGAAAATTGACCATTAACTTCATGACCGATGGAAGTGAGATAAAGTAACCAATGGAATTAATTCATAAAAGGAATCATAGAATTCATTTAATTAAAAAATAATAGAAGAAGAAGAGTAATAATGACTTCTAAATAATTGTATTCTAAATAACACCTAAGATATCCTAGAAGAATAAGAGTAATACTGGTGAGGGGGGTGCTGGGGGAGTGGTGTAGGGGGGCTGGTGATAGGGTTAGTGGGGGTGCAAGTGGTTGGGGGCAGTGGGGGTGCAATTGGGGGTGTGCTGAGGGCTGGGGAGGGGCTAGGGGGAGTGGTGAAATGGGGTGGGGGTGTGTAGGGGGGATGAGGGCTGGGGAAGTTGAGGCATAGGTGGGTGCAGGTGGGGGAGTGGGGGTGCAGGTGGGGGGGCACTGAGGGCTGGGGAGGGGCTGGGGGAGTGGTGCAGTGGGGTGGGTGTGTGTAGGGGGGGATGATATTGAGGTAAATTTCAGATGTAAATTTTATTTTTGATTTATACATTTAATTTTATCAAATAGTTCTTTATATTATGATGATATTGATATTGAAATTTTATATTGTTTATATTGGAGATAGTTTGAATTCATATAATATATATTGTCTTTTGTTTGAGTTTAGTTCTATTTGGAAGGTGGTGTTTTTTCTTGTAGCTAGAGGATCTGAGTAATTATATAAGGTGAAGCTATTATGGAAGCATTTAGTGATTAAGTATAGCTGGGTAGGAATCAATTTACAGTGAATCTGTTTTTTGTTACTATTCTTCTGCTATCTTCATCAATTTAATGAATATAGTGTTTATAAATTACCTTGATCAGTTTCTGGTAGTATTAATAGATGATATTTATATATATTCTATGATAAAGGAAGAGTGTGAACATAACTTTATGATTTTTCTAAAGACCCTAAGAAAAGACAATATTTATGAAAAAAAATTCCAAATGTGAATTTTTTGTGAAAAAAATAATTTTTGTAACATAATATCAAGACAGGGAATATCAGTGGATCTACTAATGATGAATTTTATTGATCATCGGCCAATATCATCCATGGTTATTGATATATGTATTTTTATTTTATTGGATAGATATTATTGGTTCGTTTGATATATTTATCATGACTATATATTTCACTCACCAAATTAACTTAGATGGGAGTTATGTTCCTTTAGAATGATGAATGTGAGGAAAATATCAGGGAATGGGTAGGGGGACTATCAGGGGTGCATGGGGAAGGCAGGCGGCAGGGTGAGGGGGGAAGGGGCAGGGGGGCTGGTAGGGGGTGCATGGGGAAGGTAGGGTGAGGGGGGGGGGGGTTTCCGGGGTCTCGGGGGTCTGTCTAGGGTCTGGGGGGGTTCTGTCCAAGGTCTGGTGGGGGGGAATGGGTAGGGGGTCTATCCTGGGTGGGGGGGTGGTAGTGGGGTATGGCAGTGGGGGACTGGAGGGGGGAATGGGAAGGGTGGGGGTGTCCAAGGTCAGGAGGGGGTAGTGGGGGTGTCCAGGGTCTAGAGGGGAAGACTATAGGGGGGAATAGGCAGGGGCAGGGGGGACTAGAAGGGGGTGGGGGATGGAAGGGGGGACTGGAGGGGGGAATGGTCAAGGGAAGGGGGTGCATGGGGATGGAAGGGGGTAGGGTGGGGTGTCCAGGGTCTGGGGGGTCTGTCTTGGGTGGGGGGATGGAAATAGGGGACTGGAGGGGGGAATGGCTAGGGGGTTGGCAGGGGTGGGATGGGGTGGGGGTTGGTAGGGGTGGGGGGGAGGAAGGGGAGGGAGAATCGGAAAGGGTACTTACAGGGGGTGTAGGGTGTAGGGTTTAGGGTGCAGGAAACGGAGGGTGAAGTAAAGGTAGTGGAGTGCAGGCAGTGCAGTACAGGGTGTAGTGCAGGCAGTGCAGTGCAGGGTGTTGTGTAGGGTTTAGGCAGTGCAAAGTGTTTTTCAGGGTGTTGGACATTTCATGATTTAGTTTTCATTCATGTAGTTTCTTTTATGTTCATTTGTTATGACTATGAGGTACATAATATCATGTAATTAAGGTTTTTGTGGTTTTGGGGTTCCCTATCTTTTTTCAGTGTATTTTGGATCTCATTGAGGACAGTGAAGCACCACATGACTGGAATATCCTCTCAACCTGTGGGAATGATGCCTTCTAAAAGTACATCACAAGACCTGGATCCTTGGTTCAGTTTGGGTCAGGTTAGGTTTGCTGGGTTATTTTTTATTAGGTTCATTTTTTTTGTTTATGTAAATTTTAACAGGTGCATTTTGTTCGGTTTGGGGCTATTCAGATCAATTAAATTAATTTTAGATTCAACCAAGTATGTTTCATTAGTTTCTTTTTTTTCTTTCTCAATTACGCTTTATTGAAGTCAGTTTTGATTGGGTTGAGTTAGTTTGGTTACATTATTTTTAGTTTGGTTCAGTTTCATCTTTTTTAAAACCATTTGGTTTGGTTCCACTCTACTCAATTTGGCTTGATGATGTTTTATTTAGTTCTAATCATATTTGCATGTTTTTGATTAGTGTAGTTCATTTGACTGGAAATTTTTGTATCATAGACATATTAGCATGTTTTAGGTTTTCACAATTCAATTGACTGGTGTGTTGGGCAGGTTGGGGGTGTAGGGTGGGGGGTTTTCCGGGGGGGTCTGTCGAGGAGGGGGTGTGTAGGAACGGGTGGGGGGTCTGTCTAGGAAGAGAGGAAGGTGGGGATGTAGGGGGAGTGGGGGTGGTGTTGTCCAGGGAAGGGGGCTGAAGGGGGAGTGGTGGGGGGAGGGGTGTCCAGGGGGGATGCAGGTGGAGAGGTGGGGGGGGCTTCAGGGGGTAGGGTATATCTAGGAAAAGGGAGGGGCTGCAGGGGGATTGGTGGGGGGAGGGGTGTCTAGGGGGAGGGGGAGGCTGTATGTGTAGTGGTGGGGTGGGGGATATCTAGGGAAAGGTAGGGAATATCCAAGGAAAGGGTGGGTGGTTGTGGGGGGGAGGGGGCTGTCCAGGGGGGCTACATGTGGAGAGGTGGGGGGCTCCAGGGGGGTTGTTCATGTAAAGGGAGGGGGATGTAGGGGGAGTGGTGGGGGGAGGGGGGAGGCTTCAGGTGGAGTGGGGGGTGAGGGGCTGTCCAGGGAAATGGAGGGGATATACAAGGAATGGGTGGGTGGCTGTGGGGGGGTGTACAGGGGGAGGAGGGGGCTCTCTAGGGGGAAGGAGGGGGCTCTCTAGGGGGAGGGGTGTCTAGGGGGAGGGGGGAGGCTGTAGGTGGGGTGGTGGGGGAAGGGGGGGCAATCCAGGGAAAGGGATGAGGCTATCCAGGGAAAGGGTGGGTGGCTGTGGGGGGTTTCCCGGGGAAGTAGGGGGGGTGTCCAGGGGGAGGAGGGGGTTTTCTAGGGGGGGGGTATCCAGGGGGAGGGTGAGGCTTCAGGTGGAGTGGTGGGGGTAACCTAGGGGAAGAAGGGGAGCTGTTCAAGGGGAAGGAGGTGCTGTCTAGGTGGAGTGGGCTATCCAGGGGGAGGGTTGTGCAGTGAAGAGGGGCAGGGGGTTTCGTGGGGTGGGTTCTAAGGTGCATGGGGTGGGTTGAAGGTGAAGGGGGTGGGGGTGCTGGTGTAGGTTGGGGATGGGGGCTATCTAGGGGAGGGGGTGGGGGACTGTCCAGGGGGGAGGGGTGTGCAGTGAGGAGGGGGAAGTGGGTGTGAGGTGCACGGGGTGGGGTGTAAGGTGCAGGGGGAAGTGCACAGGACGGTGGGGCGGGGGAGGTGTGTAGGAGCATGGGGTGGGGGTGCTGGTGCAGGGTGGGGGAGCTATGGGTGCGGGAGGGGAGGAGTTGGTATTGTCCTCCCAACAACCAGCATGGTGAACTGTGCTGGTTTTTTTTTAGGCAATTGAAAGGCCTATAGCCATGTTTTTATGAATCATGGTCTTCATTGGCATGGATATAGGGCTGACCCTATAGCCATACTTTGAAACCGTGTCTATCGGGCTATATCCACAGTTGGAGCTATGGCTTAGGGCTATAGCCATGGTTCGAACCATGGCTATAGAGCTATAGCCTCGGTTTCAAACCACGGCTATAGGCTCCGACCTATAGCAATGCCAATATGATCCATGGTTCATGAAACCATGGCTATAACCTATATCGATGGTTTTTTGGGCCTATATCCATAGTTTAGAACTATGGCTATAGCCTAAATTTCTAGTAGTGAAACTAAAACAATCATAGTTCCTTATACACTCTATATAGAGTGGTATTCAAACTCATATCCTTCTAGTAATTGGTGAATTAGTTTCTAACTCACAAAAAAATTATGAATAAGATTCCCCATAGTTCCATAAATATTTTTATACTCTCATAGACTTCATGAAACTAGTATTCACATTATGGGAACTACACTTCTAGATAAATCCCTCCTTTGAGGATGAGTTCGAGTAATCCTCTGATACCGTAATTTCACTAACATTCCAATATACTAGTGAATATGAGTTATATGAGATAGATTTATATTTTTTTCATGGAATAAATTAATTAATTTTGGAAAAAAATTTGTATGATGGAAAATAAAAAAGGAATAATTCTATATCACATCATTACTTCCCCTAAAACAAAGAATATTCAGAACCAATAATCTTGAATAGATAAATGACCATTTTCAGGGCCCTCCACTATTCAATATATTTTAATATAGTTATTATATTTTCTATCTAGGGAACCATAATCTAATAAATATCATATTCATAAAGGTATCAATTATTGTATCCCTTTAGTTTCAATAGCACCACCTTCAAAAAATTAATTAAAGGTATCTTCTACTTCACATAGGATTTATATGCCTCAAATCATAGTACAGGCTCAAAATATGAGATAGTGTAACATATTCCAATAATATTGTGTGTTGAGATATTTTTCCATCATTCTAACATAGTTTTCCAAATAACTCATAGATTCCATCATTAAACCCTTGATGAACCAACTAGAGTTTGAGATATATGTGGCTACCATAGATTCATATCATATTGAACATGGACATGAAGAGTTTTACTTGGTAATTTATTTCATAGAATATGATCAATGATTAATCATTAAAGGACACATTTGACCTCTATATGTTTATATTCACATAAATGATGTGTGTATTTTCTTTGTTCGGATAGGTAAATGTTCTGGGATTAATACTATTCTTTCCCATACCTTATGACATCTCAGATTCATGGAGGATTTATTTTATCTATCAGACTAGACCATCCAGGGTTACAATAAAAGTAAATAAAAACCAATTATAATGGTGATTCTCAAATAATATTTGGATAACATTTATCAGATACATAATTAATGGTGGTCAGTATAGATATGGAATTTTACATTTTGTATGGAAACCCCTGGATTCATACAACTGAGACCATACCTTTTTATAACAATAAATTCCTTATGTAATTTTATTGAAAACATGATAATATATCTTATTGTTATTTTCTATAAAATTTACTTGAATATAATCCTTTTGATGTTTTAATACAACTTATTAATAACTATTTTTCCACATCCACTTATTAAAAATTCTAGAAACTATTCCTTGAACCTATGAATAATATTATCATGCATACATTCTCACCAAACATGATATATTATTTCAAAACATGGATGAATTAATATAATTCCCCATTTAAATAGTCCCTCAAAATATAGGATCCCCTAAAATAAGAGATAGATCCACAGTTTAATTAAACAGATACATTTGGATTATACCACTATATTGTTTTTTACCCCTTTATAAATATATAAAGCAATTATAATAAATTTATGCGAATTATATTTATCCCACATCAACATAATAATATAAATAATTATTGGGAGAGGGGACTGGATCACCATACCATAACCTTGAGTGGAGTGAGGTTGAATACCAATCATCAACCAAAAATTTTGAAATGAATTTTCTAAGATCGATTTAGTGAAAACATAAATTATTTTACCATTATTAGAAAAAACACTAGATTCAACATGTATTGATTCTTCTTCTTATTGAAAATATTATATCCTAATATCAATCTGATTTGATTGGGAGTGATGAAATATTTTCCCTGATAGATTGATAGACCATTGATTATCAAATCTCATGAGTAGTGGAAAATTCACATTCATCTTAAGTTCTACTAATTGAGTTAACATAAATATAAACTTGATTGTTTAATGAGTTATAATAAAATAATCATTCTCATATATCCACTTGAGGCTCACTCTGGATTTTCAGTTCCCAGGGGCTAAAAGGGTTCTCCCAATCGGTTTGGGAAGGTTTTGAAGAGGATTCGAGGGGGTTTGAAGGCGATCACTCCTGGGTAAGTCTCCTCCCATGGTTCCTTGGTGTTTTCCTCTAGATATGCTCTTCCATCCTTCTTGGTTTTCTAGATATACACTTTTTGTGTATAGATCTAGGGTTTTTTGTCCTAAGATGCTAACGTTTGGGCCCATTGATGTTATGCAAGGGTTTTAAGGGAGTTTTGAGGAGGCGTTCAACCGGATTGAGGTGCGTTTGGGTGAAAAGTTGATTTCGCCAAACCCTAAGATGTAGGTGGCTTCTCTCTCAACTCCACTTGGCGTAATTGTGTGGTGAATTTACAATTAAATTGTTTATTTGAAATTTAATTGGTAAATCATGTGGAAAATTTTTTGTAAAATGTATGGGTGAAGAAATTAGGGGTTTTTGGCATAAAATTGGGATTTTTGGGGAAAAAAGGGGGTTTTGATTGGAATGGGTTCAATTGGATGATTTTAAAATGTTGATTTTGAAATGACATTGAACTTGAGCATGATAATGGAATGTGATGGTGTTTGGAATAATGTGTGATCTTGTGTTTCTTGTGCTTGTGTGGATATGGATGGGATATTGTGTTGGAATAGGTTGTGATGTTGTAGAGTGGTCGAGAAAGTGCCACTATAATCATGGAGATGGATGGATAATGGTCGGAAGGACCACCATCAAGGCAAGTGGCCAAGATAGAATCACTTGTCAGGTTGTGAATGGGTTGGCCGAGAAATTACCCCCATTGTTGGTTGATTTCTTGACTATGTGATGTTTTTGGATTGGGCTTGTGAGTGAAATATGAACATGGTAACCGGCGTGTGGCTCGGTTGTGATGGATTTCCCTTGTGTGGCATGTTTGGTTTTCGAAATAAGTTTGCAAATGGGATTGTTTTATATAAAAGGTTTTATATAAATGTTCTAATAGTTTATCCTAGTGGTGTGTGTAGGGAAGTCATTTGGGGAAATCCTACTGAGTAGTTGTACTCACCCCTTTCTTTCACACATTGGTGTCTTTTCAGATGTAGTATACCGGGACATTGGAAAAGGTAAGGCATCTCCATATTTTAGCGGTTCCTCGTGATACTTGGTGGTGCATGGAGTTTGGTGCTGAAGTGGAGCTGTGGTGGTGTCACAGATTGTCTTGATTTCCTTTTCGTTTCCGTTGTACTCTGATGTTTTGGAATTATTGGGTTGGATGAATCTTGGGGTGTTATGGTATGGTTGGATGAAAACAAATACATGAATTATCATTTTTGAGTGTTGGTTAGTTGGGTTATCCTTTTGAGGGAAAATAGTTCCCCACTTCTCTCTTGAAGCCCTCGGCATTTATTGCCAGTCTTTGGTGCTTTGGGAACATCACTTAAGGCCAAGTAACCCTCTCTGCCTCCTCATCCAATGAGGTAGGGGCAGTGTGTTACAAGTGGTATCAGCTTGTTCGGTCCTTTGAAGTTGATTCTCGGATTTGGAGTTAACATTTGTTCTTGGTTATTCCTTGAGTCGGGATGGTATCAAGGAGTAGGAATTTTGGAACTTGGAATGTATAGCATAAAAAGACGTAGCTAACCCTTTTATGCTGAACTTCAAGTTACCAGGGAGTTGGGTACATAAGTGTTTTGAAGACACTTATAGGCTTGGGAAATCTCATTGTCGTGGGTGTAGCCAATGAGATGAGCATGACATATATGATAGAAATTACTTCCCTCTAGGATGCATATTTCATTGGATTTAATGATTTATGGGTTGAATTGAAAAACGGTTTTTCAAATGTGTGAACCTAGAATGTTAATAAACATGGTATTTTAAAAATGGTTGATTTTCAAAAATGGTGCAACATGGGAAATGTGAAATAATAGAAAGCCTGGTTGTGATTGATTGTTATGAAATGGTACTTGACGTAGTTGATTCGTGATGTCTACAAAAGGGAGACTCATCCTTGTTTGTTTTATTTTTATAGAAATGGCACTGGGTAGGCGTCGTAGAGACCAACTGGAAGTGGCTGATGAGAATGTGGTTGCACCTGAGCCCCAGGTGAACCAGCATCTAGTGAAAAGTATGGTCCAAGCCTTCCAAGTAGTGGGAAGTATAAATAGAGTGGAAGAGCCCAAGAATGTCGATTATGTGGCTCGGTTTCAAAAGGAGAACCCACCCATTTTTAGGGGTGACACGGAACCAGAAAGGGCATAGGCGTGGTTGTCTCAAACAAATAGAATTTTTGAATTCTTGGGAACCCTGACCGAGCTGAAGGTCAAGCTATCAACGTATAAGTTAGAGGATCTATCCCTTCAGTGGTGGGAGCTGGTAGTCCAAGCGGGGAAAAACCAGGGTATGACATGGGAAACCTTTGAGGAATTGTTTAACAAACAATTCTACCCTCATACATTCAAGATTCAGAGTATAACTAACTTTTTTAGTTTGACATAACAACAGATGTTAGTAATTGAGTATGCAGCTAAGTTTATGAGATTAGTGCGGTTTGCACCCGAGGTGGCGGGTAGCACTTCGCTAAAAGCAAGGATCTTCGAGGCCAGCTTGAGGTAGGAAATCTATTCTAAAATAGTGGTGCTGTGAATCGGGGACTACATAGAAATGCTAAATCGAGCCTTGGTAGCTAAGTGAGATTTGTTGGGAACTCCAGGCGGAGGAAGTGTGGTAATACCCATAGAGACAAGTGGGAACTCTAACGCTGTGTTCAAGCGGAAGAAGGACACATATTCCCAGAGCGGGAGCATGACACAAAATGCGACAATGGGATCGGTGAACCTTCCTCCGATGCCCCAGAGTAAATTGGGCTGTTTTTAGTGTGGCTCCTCGACGCATATCAAGTGGGATTACACGGCACAACCCATAGCATGTTATAGTTGTAAGAAGATGGGGCATCTCCAGCGCTACTGTAGGAATTCTCCGAGGACAAGAATGTGTGACACTCTACAAGTATCGCAGGCTTCCTATGCTTCAACGGGAAGGGGGCGGTAGCATACCCCTCGTCAGCAAGGTAAGGTTAGTCATGGTGATTCTTAAAATACCATGATGCCTCAACAGGGAAATAAAGAACAGAGTGTGACAATGAAGGTGTTGTTCGGAGCTGAGAAGCTTGTGATGGATGATCAGTCGGGACCATCCACGGTGCGAGGTATGATTCTTTTAAATTATACCTGCATGCAAGTGTTGTTTGATACGGGTGCTTCACACTCTTTTATAGCTGCACGTGTTATTGAGTTGCTGGGGTTAAAAGTAGAGATGATGCCTTCGGTTCTGAAACTTCAAACCCCTCTGGGTAGAAAATAGTGTCGAGCCTTCTTGTGTAGATTATGTTGTATCGTTGTGGGCCTAATTTAGATAGTGTGGGATTTCTCAGTACTTGAGATGGATGGATATGATGCAATCTTGGTCATGGATTGGCTAATGGCGTTTAAGGCCCACATCGATTGTGATGCGTGAAGAGTGATTTTTACGATGCATGATGGCGTTGGACATCTCTTTAGAGAATAGAGGCATGAGAAATAGGTTACGGAAGGATTGTTGGAACCAGAAGTTGGCACGTTATCGTATTAGTTGGAGGTATTGTCGTTTGAATCGATAGAGGGTGTCGGGAATAGTGTTTTTCCAGTAGTGTTTGATCAGTTCATGGACGTTTTTCCTGAAGAATTCTCTAGGTTACCTTTTGTAAGAGAAGTGGAGTTTATGACTGATCTCCTTCCGGGGACCAGTCCTATCTCACTTCCATCTTACCCGATGGCACCTGCATAATTGAGGGAGTTGAAGGTCCAGTTGGAGGAGTTAGAAAATAAAGGCTTTATCCGGCCTAGCACATCTCTGTGGGCAGTGCCGATGTTGTTTGTGAAAAAGACGGATGGAACTCTGAGGCTCTGTGTTGATTATCATAGACTTAACCAAGTGACGATAAAGAACAGATATCCACTTCCATGAATTGATGATTTGTTCGACTAGTTGAGGGGAGCCCAATGGTTCTCTAAGATCGACCTGAGGTTGGGATATCATCAATTGCGAGTAAGGAATGAGGATATTCCTAAAATAGCTTTCAGAAGTAGATATGGCCATTAGGAATATGTGGTGATGCCCTTTGGTATAACGAATACACCAGTGGTGTTTATGGCATTGATGAATCGGATATTTCAGAGATATCTGGATTCATTCGTGGTGGTGTTTGTGGATGATATTCTGGTGTATTCGAAGACAAGGGAGGAGAATGATCAGTACTTCGTGATAGTTCTAGGGATCTTGCGAGATCATCGGTTGTATGCAAAGTTGTCAAAGTGTGACTTTTGGATACAGGAAGTCCATTTTCTTGGCCATGTGATTTCTGAAAGGGGTGTTTCCTTGAATTCGAAAAAGATAGAGGCCTTTATCTCGTGGTAACTGCAAAAGAACTTGTTTGAGATACGTAGTTTCCTCGGTCAAGCTGGGTATTATCGGCGTTTTGTTCGTGATTTTTCACATTTGGCTTCACCGATGATATCTTTGACAAGGAATAATGCTCCATTCTAGTGGAGTGAACAGTGTTAGTAGTGTTTCAAAGAGTTAAAGGGTTACCTTACATCAGCACCAATCTTGGTTTTTCCAGAACTAGGAAGAGGGTACGTGGTGTATTGCGATGCATCTATATCAGGGTTGGGGTGTGTTCTCATGAAAGGGGATCATGTCGTTGCTTATGGCTCACGGCAGTTGAGGGTGCATGAGAAGAACTACCCAACTCATGATTTGGAGTTGGCAGTAGTGGTCCATGCTTTGAAAATGTGGCGCCCTTATCTCTTTGGTGAGAAATTCACGGTCTACACGGATCATAAGAGTTTGAAGCACATTTTCTCACAAAGGGATCTGAACTTGATGAAAAGGAGATGGATGGAATATCTCCAGATGTTTTATTTTGACTTAATGTACACACCAGGTAAAGGAAATTCGATGGCGGATGCATTAAGTAGGAAATCATATGCTCAAGTTGTGAAGCAGACATCAGACCAGTGGCAGTTGATGTCAGTTATAGTCGATATGTGGTTGGAATGTGAAGACCAGGGTGATAGAGCGGTCTTCTTTCTGGTTATGTTGATTCCTGACATGGTTGCCCTGGTTAGAGGGGCACAAATATCCGATCCTGAATGTGTGACCATGGGGTCGAGACTCAATGGTGGGGAGACCATTGAGGGTTGGAAACTGAATAAAGAATCATTTTTGTGTTTCCGAAAATAGATAGTTCTACCGATGGCTTGTTAGGAGTATCTTATCAGGGCGTATCATCATTCCAGGTGGGTTTTTCACCATGGAATTCAGAAGATGTATAAGGTGTTGAAAGCGCAGTTCTAGTGGGCTGGAATGAAAAGAAGCGTGTCTGAGTTCGTTTCACGATGCTTGACTTGACAGCAGTTCAAGGCAGAGCACCAGAGGCCAGCAGGAATGTTGTTGTCCTTACTTATCCCTATTTAGAAGTGGGAGAAAATAGTGATGGATTTTGTCACATGTCTCCCAAGAACTGTCAGAAAACACGATGCCATTTGGGTGATAGTGGATCGTCTAATGAAGTCGTCCCATTTCATCCCAATTCGTGAATCTCATACAATGGAGGATCTGTCCAAAATCTATATCCGGGAGGTGGTAAAGATTCATGGTGTTCCAGTTTCTATTGTATCAGATAGAGATCCCAGGTTTACATCTCGTTTCTGTAAATCTTTGTAGCAAGCTCTTGGAACAAAGTTGACCATGAGTACAACATATCACCCTCAGATGGATGGCCAATATGAGAGGATGATACAAACCTTGGAAGATATGTTGCGAGCTTGTGTGATGGATTTTGGTGGCTCGTGGGAGGAGCACCTATCCTTGATTTAATTCTCATATAATAACAGTTATCAAGCATCCATACAGATGGCTCCGTTTGAAGAATTGTATGGGTGACCATGTCGTTCTCCACTATGTTGGGTGGAAACGGGTGAGTCTTCAATGGTTGGACCGAGCCTTGTCTATGAGACTACAGAAAGAATCAAGTTGATCAAGAAGAGGATGGATATGGCTCAGAGTCATCAGAAATCCTATGTGGATCATCTTCGACGACTGTTGACTTTCGAGGTGAGTGATCATTTTTTCTTGAGGATTTCTCCTCGGTTGGGATATCACCGGTTTGGGAAACAAGGAAAGTTATCTCCGAGGTACATTGGACCTTTTGAGATTGCTGAGCACATTGGTGAGGTGGCTTATCATTTGGATTTTCCACCTAGGTTCAGTGCGGTACACAATGTATTCCATGTGTCACAGCTGAAAAAGTACCAGCCAGATTCGGGCCATGTTATTCGATGGAATAATGTTGAGCTAGAGCCGGATGCTTTGTTGGTGCATGTGCCAGTGTAGGTTGTGGATAGGAAAGAGAAATTATTTCATGGTAAAATCATCATTCTAGTTCGGTTTTTTTGGAAATATGGCCAGATATAGGTAGAAACTTGGGAACGGGAGAAAGAAATGGTCGAGCAGTGGCCCGAGCTCTTTCAGTAAAGGGCGGGTTCACAACTTTCCGGGGACGGAAAGTCCAATGGTGGGGAGAATGTAGTACCCCCAGTTTGAGGTATGTGGCCTTGTTTATGCCTTTTTATGTGTTTAAAGTGCTTGATATGATTTGGGAAGAGTTTGGGAGAGTTTGTATTGGTTCTGGATGTGTTTGGAGGCTTTTAAAGGAGCGCACGGTTTGAGCACAGTTAGTGTAAACTGTGCGGATTCCCCAGGAAACTGTGCAGACCCTTGTTCTCGAGATAGTAGTCCTCGCACGGCCTGCGCACGGTTTTCCATACCATGTGACGAAATCATGCGGGACCTAGCTCTCGAGGTAGTGGAGTGCACACGGTTATCACACGGTTTGTCAAAGCGTGCGGGATAACCGTGCGGCCACTTAAAATTAGGGTTATAAAACCCAGGCTCACTTGGGATTCCCTAATTTCACTCCTCTCTTCCTTCCACTTGATCCTCACTCAGGATTTTTTGTTCTCAGGGGCTAGAAGGGTTCTCCCACTCGGTTTGGGAGGGTTTTGAAGAGGATTCAAGGTGCTTTGAAGGCAATCTCTCCTGGGTAAGTCTCCTCCCATGGTTCCTTGGTGTTTTCCTCTAGATCTTCTCTTCCCTCCTTCTTGGTTTTCTAGATCTACACTTTTTGTGTGTAGATCTAGGGTTTTTTTGGCCTAAGATGCTAACTTTTGGGCCGGTTGATGTTAGGAAAGGGTTTTAAGGGAGTTTCGAGGAGGCGTTCTACCGGATTGAGGTGCGTTTGGGTGAAAAGTTGATTTCGCCAAACCCTAAGAGGTAGGTGGATTCTCTCTCGACTCCACTTGGCGGAATTGTGTGGTGAATTTACAATTAAATTGTTTGTTTGAAATTTAATTGGTAAATCATGTTTAAAATTTGTTGGAAATTGGGGGGTTTTGGCATAAAAATGGGATTTTTGGGCAAAAAAAAGGGGTTTTGTTGGAAATGGGTTCAATTGGATGATTTTAAAATTTTAATTTTGAAATGACATTAAACTTGAGCATGATAATGGCATGTGATGGTGTTTTCAATAATGTGTGATCTTTTGTGTCTTGGGCTTGTGTGGATATGGATGGGATTTTGTGTTGGAATGGGTTGTGATGTTCTAGAGTGGTCGAGAAAGTGCCACTATAATCAGGGAGATGGATGGATAATGGTCGGAAGGTCCACCATCAAGGAAAGTGGCCAAAAAAGTATGACTTTTTGAGTTTTGAATGGGTTGGACGAGAAAGTACCCCCATTTTTTGTTGATTTCTTAACTATGTGATGTTTGTGGATGGGGCTTGTGAGTGAAATATGAACATAGTAACCAGCGTGTGGCTCGGTTGTGATGGCTTTCCCTTTTGTGGCATGTTTAGCTTTCGTAATAAGTTTGCAAATGGAATTTTTTTATATACAATGTTTTATATAAATGTTCTAACGGTTTATCCTAGTGGCGTGTGTAGGGAAGTCATTTGGAGAAATCCTACTGAGTAGTTGTACTCACCCCCTGATTTGGCACTTTGGTGTATTTGCAGATCTAGTATACCGGGACATGGGAAAAGGTAAGGCATCTCCATCTTTTAGTGGTGCCTCGTGATGCATGGTGGTGCATGGAGTTTGGTGCTGGAGTAGAGATGTGGTGGTGTCACGGATTATCTTGATTTCCTTTTCGTTTCCATTGTACTCTGATGTTTTGGAATTATTGGGTTGTATGAATCTTGGGGTGTTATGGTATTTTTGGCTGAAAACAAATGCATGCATTATCGTTGTTGATTGTTGGTTGGTTGGGTTATCCTTTTGAGGGAAAATATTTCCCCACTTCTCTCTTGAAGACCTCGGCATTTATTTCCAGCCTTTGGCGCCTTGGGAACGTCACTTTAGGCCAAGTAACCCTCTCCGTCTCCTCAATCCAATGAGGTAGGGGTAGGGTGTTACAATCAAGGCATCATGTCAAAGAACATTATATAAATTTGTAAAGAAATTTCCAAATTACCCAACCTATATTATCTCATTGGACCAATAGATACATCTATGGGTTATATATTTTTGGGTTCCACCCATTACTTGAAAATTAAAATGAATTCATTATATTAATAAAAAATACTTTATATTTCTTAATAATAAGTATTTTTTCATATTGGAAGAACAAGAATAAAAAATATCTATAATTTCCCAAGTCAAACTGATCATAAATAATATAGGAAAATATGTTGGATGTAATTATTAGATTATATTGTTTTTAAAGTATATTATTCTTCAATAAATGTTGATATAAATGAAAATCCTTTAAAAATATCACAGGAGAATTTCATAAGGAGAATACCCATTTAATTTTGAAATTTCTTATTTAATGTTTTAAAATTTATTAAATATTAAGGGGGAAAATAATTTAAAAATGACCTTGGGAACATGTAAAGTAATAATAAAATCATTAATATGATGATGAGAAATTATATTCATTTTTTTACTTTAAAACCAATATTCCTTTCACATTGTCAATAAAGACAAAAGTACCTCATTGGGAAAATAAAAACAAGTTACCATTTAAACCATTTTATAAAGAATAAATATATTTAAAATTTTCATAAAAATCATATTATAATAAAATAAATAATGGAATCATTTTTATAAAACCAATATAATTATGAAAGATGTATTTCGAATGAATAGAGATATAAATATAATTTTTCATAAAAAAGATTATTTCAGTTTATTGAGTTCTTAGAATGAGAAAAATGAAAGGAAAAAATATTTATATAAATAATAATATGATTTGAAAATATATTGGTGTTAAGGTATATAGATCAAATAATTCCACCAATAGAGACTTAATCATAAAAAATCCTGAACAATGATGACATTGTGAAATAAACCCTTACTGGTTATGTATCATTTGATTCATAAACCCTTGAAATAAATAACTGTAGAAGAAAAATTAATTACCTTTAGAATAAGAATATACATGATACATCATAATAAAGGGGTAGTAGATACACCTCAAAAAATAATAAAGGTGTATAACATACCATATGTTCTAATGAAGACAATTTTTTATTATGAACCCTTACAAAGATCATATCATTAATGAGAGAATTGTTCAAAGTAGTAAATTTTGGTAACAATTTTAAATATGCATAAAAACTTTGAAATAAAATATAAATTAATCATATTTTATTTAAAACATTATGATTTTGTAACATATTCAATGATGTAGAAGTATAACCCAATAAATGGAAATTGTATTTAGAAACCACATATCTTAGGCTTCTACTTTGTTAAAAAGATTTATTATCCTATATAATGGGTTTAAACAAGTTAATAATTTATAAATGAACCCCATTAATACTTTTAGTATCATATATGACCCATTAATAACATTTAAAAACACATTTATTAATAATTATTTATAAAAATTATTGTTTCTAGTTGTTAACTATATCATTTTTCATATAAGTTTGACTTTGGTGGTTCCTTTATTTTCATTTTTATCAAGGTTCCATCATCGCTATATTTTTATTAAGGAAAAAATATCATATATATATTATATATATTTATTATATATATATTTACTCATCCATAAAAAGGAGTATATAGTAATATGAATTACATCATTCATAGAGAGGGTTGGTTGTATATAGACATCAATGATTTTTCTCTTTTTGAAGGATGGAATGAAAGAAATTAAAATAATAGTTAAAAATTAAAGAGTAATTTTTATATAATATATATAATACATATTCATTAAATCATTCCTCTTTGTCATCTTTGTAAAATTGAAATGAAAATTGAATGGCATCATGTCATAGAGGTGGCAGTCCACACATATGCACGAGTAACATTGTCATTTTGCAACATATGGAATGGTAAAAAGGAAAATAAAATATTATACTTAAAAACCATAATTATGTAAAAAAATTCATATAAAATCAATAATTTAATATTTATAACTATCCAAGTATAGTGGGGATGAGTGAAAAGTTTCACCATTACGTGGAGATAGCAAGTCATAAATACACATGAGTAATGTTTTCAATATAATTGGTATGGGAAATCAGTGAAAAATTGTTATCCCACAATCATAATGAAATATTAGTATTTTTATGATACTAGAAATATTTTTTTTCAATGGGTACAACAAATTTAGGGTAATTATAAGAATAAATAAAAAAGAAACTGTTAGAAAAGACGATGACCACTTCTTTAGTTGACCTCCTTTAGATCCTTTGTTATGTACCCTTATAATTTTATTTTAAAAGACCATAATCACTAAATAGTGGATATTTACGTTTAAAAGAGAGTTGAAAAGGGTTTAGTTGAGATATATGGATCAATTTTTTGTATGGAAGATAAAAACAGGGTTTCCTTTTATAAGTGGGGAAGAGGGAACACTTAGGATTTCCTAAATTATTAAATTATTTTAATGTAATTCTTAAGAAATATGAATCCAAATGACCAGATATTTAATGGATATGTAGTATTTTTTTACATATATCTAATATGATTTATACAAGTTAAATTGTTAAATATCCCTTATATCTTTTATTAATCCCTCGTAAAAATGTTTTATCTTTTAACATAGTAAGGCATTTTCAATGATAAAGGCTTACAATTTTTCATATAATTTATCAATTTGATCATAAGTGTAAATGAATGAAAATTTCAACCATTTTTCAATATAAATTTTTTCTTTCAATAGTTTTAAACTTTTAATATATTCAAAACACATATTAATTTTCAAAAAATATCATTAAAGTCATTTTTGACACTATGCATTCCAAATGAATGTAAAGAGAAAATGAAAACAAATGAATTCAAATACATACTACTTAACCTTAAATTAAAAATTATTAATGACCATAAATTTATTGGGAACCATATTTCATCCAAAAAATATTACTTTTAATCTTTTAAAAATTATTTTAATTGATATTTTTACTACTTTCATAAGCACTGTGTGATCGTCGTATAATGTTTTTAGTTAATTATACGATTACTATAAATTAAAAATAAATTAATATAATAAAATTAAAAAGTGACGTGAAAAATAAAATTTTTTATTATATCATAACATATTATTATCCACATGTCAACATTTGAAATAAATTAAAATCTAGAGAGTGGCATTTTAGAATTTTATTTACATAAAATAATATTATGTAATTAAAATAGTAAAATCTAAAAAATTCCATAATATTAGAATTTTTGATGGATATGATCAAATTAATCGACATAAAGAAAATAAGGGCCTATTTTGGGTTTATTTTCAAACCTTATTTCACTATTTTATCAATGTTTTGTCGATTTTCCCCTCAACAAGGTGAAAAATATTTACTGTGATTACTATTTATATTGAACACAAATAAAAGGGGTCTATTTACAAAATTTTAACTTCCTAATTAAAAATATGGTATCCATATTCCATTATTCAATATTTATATGTGGTCCAAAATAATTTTAATATAAATGCGTAAAATTAAGTGAAATTGTTTTTTATAAAAATAGTATTTTTAAGATTAAATATTAACTTTTATCAAAATATTGAATATTGGTGATTAAAATGAAATTAATAAGATAAATAAAGATAAAATGGATCATATTTAACATTAACATCAAGTCTACAATAGATTTTTATTTATAAATTACTCTATTTAAGGAAAATAAATGAGAGTATTTGAAATGGTATTTATTTTAACAATTCAACAAAAAACAATTGATTCTGAGAAATGTAAAAACGTTATCCCAAAGTTAATTTTGATACGATGATTTGAAAATTGATTTTCATTTTATAAAATAAAATTTCTAAATTTTTTTGAAATTAATTATGCTTTTGATGAAAAAAAATATAATAAAAACATTTTAAAATAAAAATTCCTTTTTGAAGAAAAAAATGGCTTCACAAAAATTTGATTGTTTATTTCTTAAGAATTAATCAACACATTTTTATTGATAATTAAGATGAACCATATATTTCATACCTTTTCTACTCATATTTTTACCCTCTAATTCAATTTCTAGATCACATTTAAATAAAAATATTTTCATAAAATGTAACAACTCGCTTAAAGTATGGTGATGCATGTTATGTTAATTATCAAGCTTATTGATATTTTTAAATAAATTTTCATGGTGTAAAATTCTACCATATTAAATAAATTTCTCCCTCATATTTTAATCATCATTGTTAAATGTTTAACCTTAATTTAAAACCCAAATTTTATTGGGGGATAATAAAACATCAAAAATGAATAGTGGGAAACATAAAGGTTACCTAAAATATAACACATAATTGGGTTCCTAGATATGTATTACATTGGTGGTAAGTTAAATTTTAGAGATGGAAGTGAGAACTAGTTTTTATAGACTAATATAGGTTTAGAGAGAACATAGTCATGAGAATGTAAATGGACATAGAATCATAAATCAAGAAGGGGTCAAAATACCATCTATTCATCGGAATAGAAGTTAAAAATATAAAAAATTTATTTCAAGATCCTTTTCCAAATACAGATTGATTTATGTAAAATCTAGATATATAACACATGAAAATATACTTACTTGATTTTTTTTCATATCATAATCATAATTTTACCCTTTGGTTTTGATTTGAATAATTTCCACATTATCTCGTATTCAAGGAAATGAATAATCAAGTTGAATTTTTCTAACCTAAAGCCCTAAAATTAACTCTTAATGATTCATAAGGTCCATAAAAAATGATAATTACTTCCTTATATCATTAAATATTTAACAAAACCAAATTGTTTATAACACCTTATCCAATATGAATAAATAAAATAACTTATAAGACCATAACAACAACCTACAATTATAAACATAATCCCTTACATAAATAGTTAACCCAAATAATCCTCCACAATATGTGTGAAAAAATTAAAAGTAAAAAAAATATTTGATAATATTTTTATTCAAGATAAGTAGAACTATAATCTTCTAATAATATCAATCACTCAAAATTTCATATTCCAAAAATTTATATACCCTAATCATATACTCCTTAAAATATGCTAATTATTTCCATTAATTTATGAAATCACCATAATTTCACAATCAAATAATATATTCATTAATAAATTAACTCCATATTTATTCTAAAAATTAGGTTTACTTTGATATTTTAATATTACAAATATATTGTACTTAAAAATGATCACTTAATCACAAAATAACTTTTCAATCCAATCATTATCTATACAGTATATTCCAAAAATATATTAGTTCCCTCTATCATAATTAACCAAAATTTCCTCAACATCCATGATCATTCTAACCCTAACAGTTATCAATAAATATTAAAATAGTTTCATAAAATATAAAATTAGTATTCCTCAAATAACCTTTACAGTATAATATATACTAGACTTCTCCCAAAATATCCTAAATCAGAATAAAATCCATTCACATAAAACCTGAAAATGGGAATCTATATCTTTAAATTTATGGTCAAACTTATACTTATCAACCCAAGATACTTTATGTTTATCCCATATCACAATGGAATATCATAGGTTTCCATTGGTTCTATTCTATCATTCATTAAAATGATTCATGAATAAATTTTTAATTAACATAGGCATAGCCCTGTAGAGTTTCATACATGATGTAAAGTAAGGGAACAGTCCCATGTTCTAGAATTATGGTTGTGATATATCTAATGAAGTGTTTTTAGGGTTATTACCCCTGGATACTTATCTAACAAAACCAGATCCACTTTTATTATTCATACGTGGATTTATTTCTAGGAAAATTTTATAATATCTACCATATAGAAAATTTTTTGAGGTTATTATATACATAAAAATATCCTCATTTTCTTTCATAGGGTTATGATCCCAAATCTGTGTTTTCCTAAATCTAGTTCCTATTGTTTTTTCTAAATATTATCTGATACCAACTATAACATCCACAAAATCTAGTTTCCCAGAGCCGATGGTTACTTTATAACATTATCATAAGATAAAAGTGATTAAATCATAAAGTACTTGATTTTATAGTAGTCTTGTAAAACTAGATACATTTTTAAATATCGCATTATATTTTCAAAAATAAATTAAAACATATTGAAACTAAATATTATGTGTCATATGACTGATTAAATGATTCCTTCTACATTTCATGGGTGAAAGAAATAAATTAATGGTGACCTAAATTTCTCTATAATGGTTACGTACAATGGGTTATATAATGATTAAATAAGTAATAATAAATATGGAATGGTAAATAACTAAAAACACATGTTATTTATTCAATAATTTGATCATGTTGAATTATATGGAAGGAAAAAATGATGCTTAAATAATGTCAAATAAATATTTTCATAAGAATTAAAAATATCTAGAGATATCATAACTATTAAAAAAATTACATAGAAAAGTAACTGATTTCAATAGGATATAGTGTACAGTTTTGGACATCGTGAACATACCATCTAGGCCTCAAGCCAAGAAATTGTAAACATAGAATCAACACCTCATGCCAAGGGATTTTTCATAAATATTTTCGGCCTTGTAAAAATTACCAACCATGTTATGTATCATTATACCTACTGATGCATCGAGGTTATATGTCATTTTAGACCCCACCTGTCACTTAATATGTCCAATACAATTATCATATGGATAAAAAACTTAATAATAATTCCTTACTAATCAATAAAATTCTATATTGGAAGAACTACCATACTGAATGTCACAAATTTCACCATTAAAATTGATCATAAACCATCTAGAGAAGTATTTTTCATTGTATTAATAGATTAGGTAACCAATAAATAAAATATTCCTAAAAATATGTGGACATAGATTAAAACACTTTTATAAAATCACTCGATGATTTCTTGAGGAAAATTCTATTTTCATTTTGAAATAACATATTTAAAATTGTAAAATTTTCAAAATATTAAGGAAAAAATTACTTTAAAAATAAAATTGGAAACTTATAAAGGATTATTCAATTCATTTATTGTTCATTAATATGGGAAATTAAATTCATTTATATATACATTAAAACAAATATTCCTTTCAATTTGTTTTTGTAAAGTGTCAAAAGTATCTTGTTTGGAAAATGATAAGAATATTTATTTTTTAACCCTTTTTAAAAATTAAAACATGGGTAAAAATTAAATTAGAAAATAAAAGTATAATATTTAAAAAAATCTTGAAATAATTTTTATAAATCATTTATATAGAAGAAAAATGGTGTTTTGACTGAAGAAGGAAATAAAGTCTTATTTCTATTAAGGCATTATTTTAGTCCCTTGATTTCTTAAAGTGTGTGAAATTAAACGAAAACATTTAATTTTTATAATAACTATAGGGAATCAAAATAAATAGGGTTTAAGATATAAATCTCAAATAATTTCCCCTGCATATTCTAAAATATAAATAATCTTGAATATTGATCAAATTTTGAAATAAACCCTTACCGATTTGGTAAATTTTGATTCGTAAACCCATGAAAGAAAAAAATTAAAATTAAAATATAAACACTATCAACTTAATTATATTACTAATACTATATAATAGTGAGATACTATATACCCCTCATAAAATTAGATAGTTTTATAATATAACATAAGTTGCAAAAAAGAAAATTTGAGATGGTAAAACCTTAAAAATATTATTTCATTATTGTGAGAATTAATCATAGAAGTGATTATTTTTAAATAATTTAAATACAAAGAAAAATATTGGATACAAAATATAAAATAAGTAGAGGATATTTCACAAATAATCATGGTGTAACATAGTCATTTAAGTTGAAGTGTAACCTCATGAATGGAAATTGAGTTGAAAAACCCCTTACCTCACGCATCCACTTTGTTGAAAGTACTATAAACTCCTTTATAAATGTGTTAAAAGGTTTATTAATTTATAAAATAACCCTATTAAAACATATGGGTTCATATATGATCCACTTATATCATTTTAACACCCATTTGTTAATATTTATTTTTTAATATCATTATTTCTGAGGTTTAATAGTCTTGTTTTTCATATATGCCTCGATTCAGTATTTTTTGTCATTTCATATATCTCAAGGTTCCATAATATATAGAATTTTATTCATGATATAAATATCATATATATTACTTATATATATATATTATTCCATATAGAGGTATATATTGAAAAGTGAGTTATATTGTTCAAAAAGATGATAGGTCAACAGAAGCATGAATGCTGTTTTCACTTTTTTATAGATTAAATAAAATAAAGGTAAATAATATTTAAACTTTAAAGAATTATTATATTATCTTATATATAATATATATTCACTAATTCAAACCTTTTTACCATCAATGTAAAGTGGAAAAAAAACAAACCATGTCTCTTTGTGGAGGTATTAGTCCAGACATACGCAAGAGTGAGGTTCATTTCCGATGGATGGAAAGTTAAGAAGGTAAATGATATATTATATTTAAAAAATAATAAATATTACAAAAATATCATATATACTCATTAGTTCTATCTTTATAACCATCCATTTAATATGGTGACGAAATAAGTTTAACACCTCTATGTGGAGATGATAACTCGTATATACGCACGAGTGATGTTTTAGGTTTTCATAGGATGGAAAATATGTTCAAAATGGTTATCCCATAATCATAATAAAATATTAGTATAATTATTAATCTGGATTTATTATTTTAGTATGGGTACCGTATATTTATAGGAAGTAGAATAATAAATAATGTTGTCAGTATAGATGATTACCTCTTTTTGTTTGGTCTCATTTAGATCTTTTGTAAAGGAACCTTGGAATGATATTTTCAGAATACCAAAACATATAATTACAATATTTGGATGTTGAAAATAAAATTTGGTATGTTTTTTTCTAGACACATAACTCAATGTTGTGTAAAGAAGAGAAAATGGGGTGTCCTTTTTAATTGGAGGAGGGCACAATTAGGATTTAATAAAAGATTAAAATATTATAAAGTAATTATCTATAAAAATTATTCAAAATGGAAATATATTTAATGTTGAAATTATATTAGGTTTAAAAAATAATAGAAAATTTGATTTAGACAAATTTAATTTGGAAACATACCATTATGTCTTGGTTAAACCCCCTCCCACAGTAGACATGTTTAAACTTTAACTACGGTGACAAGTTTTTCAATTTTAAAAGGTTGTAATTTTATTTATATGGTAGAAATTGTTACATTAATGGACAAGTAATGATAGTGTTGAAAATTTGTCAACTTTATTGTCTATTTTAATTTTTTTATGATTTTAAAATATTTTATTAATATAGTATTTTTCAAAAAAAATCATTAATTTAATTTTTAAAACTATATAATTAATTTGACAGTAGAGACATCATGAAAACAAATGTATTCAAATACAACCTATATAAAAATAAATTAGAAATTATTATTTACAATAAAATTAATTTTAGAAAATTATTCATACAAATATTATTACATTTTCATATTTTTTAAATCATTAAAATTCATTTTTTTGTTTCTTCCAAAAATAATATGTCTACAGTGTATAAGATTTTAAGGTGATTATACCATTAATCAAAATTAAAATTAAATAAAAATCATAAAAATAATGTATTTTCTTCATGATACACATTTATATTCAATAAAAACATATTCTTTTCCCTATGTGAACAAATAAAAAAATGAAAACAAGAGTGGATTTTTTTTAAATTTCATTATGTAAAATACAAAAAATGTTATTACCAATGGAATAAGGTAACAAAATTAAATATATTAATATTTTGTATGAATATATTTAAATTTATCCCATGAAATAAAATAATGTAATGTTTTTGGTAGTTTTTGAAACCTTATTGCCTTGTCTTATCACAGTTTTACCCATTTTACCCGAACCAAATTTACAAATATTTACTATGGTTACTATTCATAATGACAAAAAATAAAATTGAACTATTTATCAAATTTGAACCTCATAATTACAAATATTATAACAATTATTAATGATTAAATCTATATAAGTAGAATAAATTTTATTTTAATATGAATACCTAAAACATAATGAAAACCAATATTAAGAAACAAATCTTATGTAATTTTAAAAATTAACATATATAAAAATCTAGAATATTTATAATTAAAAAAATTAATAATTTATTCAAAATAAAATAGATAATATGTCATTTATGACCAAAAAAAGGAATGGGATTTTTAAATTACTCAATTTATGAAAATAAATATTATTACCTTAGAAATCAATATTTTTCACCATTTACTGAAAAATCAATCATTTCAGAAAAATATAAAAATATTAACTGAAGTTAATTTTGATATGATGATTTTAAAATTTTTATTAATTTTATAAAATAAAATTTCTATATTTCAAAGTTGTTAACTATAATTTCTAAGCTCAAAATTAAATAATATCATTTAAAAAAATCATTTCTGAAGCAAAAATGACTTCACAAAAATTTGAGTTCTTATTTATTTTGAATTAATAATTATGTTTTTATTGATAAAGACCAATATACATATATTTTATATCATATTTACACATATTCTCACCTGTCAATTAAATGTCTACATCATAATTAAATAATAGTATTTTTATAATATATCATAATTCTCTTAATGATCGTTGTTACATGTTTAGAAATATATTGAGATTTTTATTATTTTAAACTATATATATGAGGTGTTACAAACATGTTTTTAGACTATGTTCCTCAAAAATTTACATTTTCTTCATTTCAGTGAAAATATAAGTAATTTCAAACTTTTTTCGAATATGTTCCAACAGTAATTTTTCAAAAACGACATTATCTTCGATAAAATAAAACCAATGTAACTATGTTCTGATATAGAGTGTTATATAAGGTGTGTTTAATGATCAATTGAACATTAGTTATCATGGAATACATTCAATATATTTTCATTATTCAATTGCAAATATTCCAACAGAACATTCTTCAACAATATTTGATTTCTAGAATTTGTAATTGAAGTATATTCAGATTCCTCTATACTCAAATTTAATAAGTATTGATTCTTTTTATTCTAAAAAAACACTCTCAAAAATAATGTTACTCCATTTAATTATTTTTTGGAATTAGATTCACTAACTTAATCATCATCCATGAATCCATGTATGTTGAGATTTTCACTTTAATGATACATGAATCCAAATTTTGATATACTTTTAACATACCTCAAAATACATTTTGTAGAAAATAAGGGTGATTATATTTTATTTCTATTACAACTGGAACAAAAAGTGACTACAAACATAATGTTTGGATAAGATTTGTTTTGGTAGAATAAATTTATGATTATTTTTTTTTGAATTCTACCTGATTAAAACATTTATCATTTTTCATCATTTCTTGTGTTTACTCTAACTTAAATTGGATTTGAATCCTACATTAAATATACTTTGTCAAACATTATCAATATCTCCCTCACATTTTTTTCATATGAAAGGAATATATTAAATCTATTCTGTTTAATTTATAGTTTGAGAAATATATTCAACCTCATAGTAATTGACATTTTCAATGTATTCTTTCCATTCCACTATGAACTTCTTACATGCACAATCACTTTCAACGATAAAGATTATATCATCAACATAGAAAATTAATATCTTAGTTTTGGAACTTTTCACCTTCACATATATGTTACTATTGAATTTTTCTTTTAAAAATTTCAATAACATTATGAAACAACCCAGTTTATTATACCACTCGTGATGGACTTTATTTAACTAATATAAAGATATATTGAGCTTACTAACCATAAAAATATCATAATTAACTATGAATACCTCGAGTTATTTAATATAAACATATTATTAAACATAACCATTAAATAATACCAACATTACATCCATCTCAAAAACCATGAATTTCCATTAAGAAGCGGTAACTAAAAACAATCACATAGTTTCAAGCCTTGTAACTGGGAATATTTTTTACAAAATCAATACCATCAACATATGAATATACCTTTAAAACCACAATTTAATCCATGAAACATTTTCTTTTCCATTGAGATTATTCCTAAAAACCCATTTAGTTCTGATAATATTAATTACTTTTAGTCTCAAGAAACATTCTAGGAGACATTATTCTCAACATGATCTAACTTCTCATTCAGGTAATTTAACCACTATTGATTTTAAACCCCATATGATAATGAATATGGTTCAAAATGATATATAAGTTTGATTTTATTCTCCATTCATATCGTATTAATTATCTAAATAGGAGGTTCATAAGATTTCTGAATATTTGTTATCCTAATTAGGTTAAATATACTGAGAGGGTGGGGAATCAGTATATGATAGATTAAAACAACTACCCCTTTGGATTTTTTTCCTTTTAAACAAGACATTAATTTATCAATATCCCATAGAAATGTTTGAACAAAAATTAAATCATGCATGAGACACATCAATTTTACCATATTTACCATCACAGGGATATGGAAAAGGAGCATACAAAGACACTGATCTGATGTACCAAATCCACATTCACTTCCAAAATAAGGTTTGGGCTAGATAAATTTTATTTTTAGGTTCACTACCCATATAATGTTCATATTTTACTCATTATACCTCTTTGATTGCAACCAATAAATATTTTAAAGCTCATTCATCTCTCAACTGAGGTGTTCCCACTACTCCTCCAGAAGAATCTTTTGTTGTTCTTAATCACCGTAGAACTGTTTCACACATATATGACTGTTCCATGAAGCCCTATGATTACTAATAGATGAAATAAACTATTCCTCGTACTATTAGTTTTTATAAATTTCATTCAAGACCTGTTATAATATCTTTACAAACTATCCTACATCTTTTGTGAACTACCATGCACTATGTGGTGTGAGTGCTTAGTAGAAAACCTTTTCTTTTTTGATCTCCCTACTTTATGGATGTCTGATACCTCGCTAACCACTAATGCTTCATGTACTTACTCATCTTCATGTTTGGTTGGTGGATCATGAACCACAAACACTTTTTGGACTACATATACTTTCTAGTACCTTTTCTTTTGCGATCTACAGATCCCCCTAAACTCATTTTGTGAAATTTCATCAAAAACTATCTCCTTAGCAGAATTGATCCCTTGTGAACAACTTCCTCCATCATAGAATCATCCCATGGAAACTACTTTATACTTCCCAGTATTATTCTAGTGATGATATTCTCTAAGTAAATCCACTCTCCTTAATGATGTAGTTAGGGTCCTTTATATAGAAAAATAAATCTCGCAATACCCACTAATCACAAATACATAAAACTCCAATGTGGAACATCCTTCATCACGAAATTACTATGTGGTCTACATAGAACCTTAATCCTTTGTAGTGGATGATGAATTCCTCAAATGGAAAACCATTTCATCATTCTAAAATCACCATCTCAATCTGCAAATTATGAACCTCCCAAACACTTTTACCCCCTTATAAACTGATTTTTCTATGTAATTCTCATAGAACACTTTTTGTTTCACATATAACAAATCCCTTTGAAGTAATATTAATTCACCTAATTCATCTAAAAAATTATGGATACCTTCATAGTTCTGATTACCTCAATTTCGGTTTGCATTAAACATATTTGATACTATGTGGTATGTGAACTCCATGCTTCATGGTCCTTGAACTTTGGTCTGCGAACTCTATTTTGGAAAACTATCATTTTCCATAAATCAAATTATTATTTTTAGGACCAAAAATGTTGGAAACACTTGGAAACTATGCTACCATAAATACATCTACTTAAGAAATAGTACTTGTATTGAAACGTGGTTATCTAGAATTTTCAACAAACATAATCACCCCCAAAAACAACAATACGGTGCCTTGAGGGATTTTTCTTAACAATATCTCCCTTTGGGTTTGTTGACAACTCATCAGAATTTCAAAAATTCTTAAATTTTCTTCCATATTCTACCAAAAATCACTTCTTGTGATTTTTATAGATATTAACACTTTACTCAACACACACTCTATTCTCACATGATCCATGCTTGGTATATTAAATAAGAGTATCGTGAAACTTTCATCAAAGAATCCCTTAAATCTAAAAACAATAAATTGATTTCATCACAAAATCTATATGTCATGTTACATAACCTTTTATTGATCATCTTTGGCATCATCATATTTAAAACTTCCCCTTATTTTCTCCTCCCCTATTAGCTTCTCTCCTATATTGATTAATACATTTTATACACTTTTTATAGTTATAATTTATCCTCCTTTGTCAAAGATCCCAAAGTTTACTTCATTGTGGTAAATAATATGGTAAATAACATATATCAGAACATTAGGAAAATACACATCATGCCTCAGGGGGACTGGTCCCATATACCACTTTTTCTAGTGTGGGGAGTTGACTAGACTCCAAGATCCATTTGATGGCATTCAAATGCTTCTTTGGGTAAGACCTTTGTTAGAATATCTAAAACCTATAGTTTTTTAATTACATACTCCAACTTCAAAATCACTTGATCCACCTTCTCCTTGATAAAATGATATTTCATTTAAATTTAAATTTTTCTTGAGTAATGGGCTGGTTTTTTCTATAATTTATTATAATAGAATTGTCACAATGGATTTTGATCATAGATTTCACTAGAACACCAATATCATCAAGCTACTACTTCATCCATAATAACTCTATGGAATCTTGAGTGGCCACAATATATTCAGATTCTATGGTTCTCAATGAAATGAAATCTTGTTTCTTACTTATCCAAGAAATAAAAAATCTTTCATGATAGAATACACCACATGAAATTGATTTTCTATCATCTCATAAACTAGATGAATATGCATCTATATATCCCAATAACTCTTGCTAAGATTTTTCACTATACAACAAACCAAAATCCACCCTCCACATGATATAAATAAGTATTATTTTTAGAGAAAGTAAGTAGATTTATTTGGGATTTATTTGATATATCACTGCTTGAAATACTGAAAAATAACATTTGGTCCTGTCAATGTCAATAAAAATATATTTCCAATGATTCTCTAATATTATATGACATTAACTATATTTAATTCATCATCTCGTGATAGTTTCATCTTGGTATCCACCTAAGTCATCATATAGTTTGAATTATTCATTCGAAATATTTGAAAAACCTCATTATAATATTTATATTGTTAAATGAATGTCTCATTATTTCCTTGTGTTGCCTAAAAAGTAAGGAAAATTATCATTTCACCAATCCTTGACATTTTTAATTCACTTTTCATGAATTTTGTGAACTTTTCACACTATTGTTTGTTTGACCCTCTAAATATTATGTTAACAACATACACCAGCATTTTCATCCTTTGATTACCATAATTGTTGACATAGAGATTGTAATCAAATACACCATTCTAAAAACGGATCTTATTCAAAAACCAATCTATTCATAAATACTATGATATTGGTGTTGGGTTCAGCCCATATAGTTCTTTCTTTAGGAGATAAACTCTATTCACATATTCATGAATGAGAAAACCAACTGGATGTTAAACATAAACTTCTTCTTCCGAAACCCTATTCATAAATACTGACTTCATGTCCATAGAGAAAACATTTAACATTCATTGCACTGTTATGGACAAGAATAATCTGATTTTCTCTATCCTAACAATAGGTGAAGATTTTCATCAACATTAATACCCTATATATTGGAGTACCCTTTTCACTCTAATAATTCTTTGTTTCAATCACTGCACCATCTTCATTATTTTTTTTGAAAGGCCCATTCTTTCCAAATGAAATTCTTATCTGCTGGTCTTGAAATAATCTATCATGTATAATTATTCCCAATTTGGTCAATCTCTTCATTTATATCCTAAACCAAATTCTCAAATCCAACTATTTCATCAAAAAATATAGTTTCTACCTAAGATATGAAGGATTACTAGAGTAATAAATTAATTATTCATGTTTAAACAAGAGATTCCTAATCCTGAATGATGTTATGTCTATCAATTTCTACTCACCTCTTTGGTTTTCATGTACAAATATATTTGAATCCCACATTCTCATCATCAGTATATTCTTCTAAATCAACATTTTCCACTTCAATTTCCCCTGAGGTTCTTACCTCATCATCACATTCATCATGGAACCATTCATTATTCTGTTATAGATTTGGTTCATTCTCTAATAGGGTGACATCATTACTTTCAATAACCTTTCCAAGCCTCTTTTTAAATATTTATATGATTTGTTTCCTAAATATACAATAAATATACCCTCATCTCCAAGCGACTCTAATTTCTTGTGTTTCTATTTATTAAGAATAAAATACTTACTTACAAAGATTATAAGGAATTTTAATGTTTTATTATTTCTATACCACATATCATAGGGATTATTTTCTTACATTATATAAAACAGATCCCTATTAGATATGTAGATTTATGTCTAGACAACTTCCTTACTGAATCTTTCTGATAGTTCCTTTTCAATACGCATTTTTTCCATGTTTTTTATGATTTGATTTCTCCTCTCAACCACTCTATTTTGTTTAGGAGTTTTTACTACTACAACATGATGCCTTATCCCATGTTTCTAAAGATAATATTACACTTGAATGATTGTAAATTAAATGCCATTATTAGAATGAAATTGTATATTCTACAGTCTAGACATACTTTCATATTCCCTCTGACATTATTTTATGAAAATGAAGACCATTAATTTATCTAATAAGTTATTTCCACATACTTCTGCATTCACCAACTCAAGAACTCTGGTTGACTTTTCCTCATTTTCCTTTTATATCTTTCGAATGATCTTTCCTTGTTGAAAATCAACACACATGTGAGTATGATCATGTGATTTATTAGGGATATCTCGATATTCATCACATTTGACCATATCTTCTAGGGATGGTTGGCATAGAGGGCCAATTCGTTTATTGTAATACATCAAAAATCTCAATTAAGAAAATTTTATTTGATCGTGTGTATGGTATGAAACACCAAGTTCATAAGATAATATAATATACCGATACATTGAAATATATATACTATTTAAAAAATCGATATAATTTATAGCTTTAAATTCATGTGACACTGAGTTAATGTGTGTCGTACGCAATATTGAGTTTCTCCAATGGCTTGTGTTACACACAAGACTGAGTTTTACCAAACAACAATATATTATAATTTAATATAATAAGACTTAACCTGACTGTTAAATTAGTGGTTATGAAAATTATTAACAGACTTATGAAAATATATGTTCTATAAAAATATAAAATGAATTCATTGGTTTAAAATTAATTTTAAATGAATATGATAACCCATTGAATATAAAAGATTATTTTTATAAAAAACTATGTTTTATGCTCACAATGTTGTTTTATCATAATATATTAAATTAATTATAATTATTTACTGATACTAATTTAATATATATATATATATATATATATATTTATGTATGTATTTATTATTCAATAAAATATTTTTGAGAATCATCCAATAGATTTGATAGACATAGGATCAGAATAAACTCAATATTACACATAAAACCCAATATTTCTATTAAGGAACTTTTACCGTCATTTAATGGAGAACCTATTTGAAATAAAATTGAAACTTTAATAAATATTATAGGCTGAAATCAAATTATTATTTGAAATAAAAACTTAAAAATTAGTTTAGGGTGATTGTTTTGTATTTTTCTGTGAGGATTCATTTTTTAATGAATAGTGGAAAAATACTGAATTTTAAGTCAAACCTTCTTTTTCATCTAATTTATTTATAGTTTTAAATTATTATTTTAATTGGTTATAAAGTTTATTTAGATTAAATTTTAATCAATTAATCCAATTTAGTTCATTTTAAAAAAATTCACTCTTTAATTATGTATAAAGACTTAGCAAATATTGGGACATTTTTACTTTAAAACCATGTATTGTCATCCCTTCTGCGAGATTAAATTTAAATTAATTTCTACAAATTATATGATTAGAATTTGGAAAAATATATTACATATTTGAGATCAGAATAGTTTTTAGTTTATAATATTCCCAAATTTGTTTTTTACCAAAAATATTTGTGAATGTAATTAATATTAATTTCATTGATTAAGGTGAAATTAAGTTTAACAAGGGACTAAACCATATTCTTAATGTCCAAAATGACATATAAACTTTTCCAAAATCCATATTTTGGCCATATTTATACTATTTTATCCATTTTATAGTCTTTATACCATAATTGGATCCACTTTAAAAATAAAAAATGTGGGTGAAATTCCCTTTTCCAAAATTTACAAGAGTGTTACTCCTCCTCCACTATAAAAAGGACTCCTCTCCTACTATTTCATCACACCTATCAATACACTTTGACTTGACCAAGATCTAACAAAATATCTCATAAAAATCCCTTCCTTGTTCCTAGAAACCTATAATTGGGTATAAACCAATCCATGGAATCCATTTGGTGAAATCTAAAGTAGTTACCCGAATAAGAGGTAACATTCATCCCCAAGTCCTTCGATTTTATTTTCATTATCCACCCCCTAAACTCACCTCATTAAATGTATATATAAAAAAAGTATCATAAATATAATATTTTGTTTTTATGTTAAGTTTTCCACCTACACTTTCACACACTTCCATCAAATTGGTAATGAACATACTATTTATGTGAATGGTGAACTACCGCCTCACAAAATGATGAGTGTTCATCCTTCCTTACCACCTATCGTGGTGTAAATTATGATGGAAACTATTTATATATGATATATATTATATTTATTATTTATTTATACTTCTATAATTATTTTATAAAATATACCTTTACACTTTCCATTTTGTGTCAATATAATAACATTGTTTGTGGAATTGTAGACTATCGCCCCCTCAAAGCGATCTGACTTGTCTACACTATACATGGAACATATAAAGTATGGTTTTAATAAAAGTATTTAATATTTATATGATAATATATTTTTAATATACATATATATCATTTAATTTTAATTATTTTAATATGAAAAAATAATTGAAAGTAAAATTCATGCATACGTACGGCCTACCATCTCCATGAACGATGCATTTCATTTCTTATCTCTAAATTTCATGGATTATTATAAATAAATATATAATGAATATATATTATATTTAAATAATGGTTTTAATTATGGGTATTATTAAACCATGATAGGAATAACATGTAACGATCTAAAATCTACTCAAAAAACTAGGCAAGTAAGAGATGAAATAGTGAAAATAATGAAAGATTGTAATCAAACAGGTAATAAAATATTATAAGAAGATAAAATATGATATTATAAAAATTAATATGATTATTAAATAAGTAATTATCCCTATTAAAACCATTATAATTTAATTTAAAAGAATTCCAATTGAAAGGAAACACAAGGTAAGGTATTTTGTCTTAATTTACATTTCCATTGAGACTTATTTTTTGTTATACACTGAGTTTATTTTATATAGTTTATATACTTCCCTTTGATATGTTATATCATGAAATATGTTTATAATAATGATATTATAAGTTTCATTTATTTTTATTCCTTCATAAAGATTATTATTCAAATGTTTCAAAGTGGTATGGGATGCTTTATAATGTTTAAATATTATTCTCCTCAATACAGTTTTTAATGATTATCATTGCAATCTCACTTCATTTTGTGATTGTTAACTTTATCTTGAAACAATAACTTTATTTTTTTTAACATAATTTATTATATATTGTGAACATAATTCCACTTTATCATATAATATCATGATTCATTCATTCTTCGTGATATTTTGAGTTTCAATTTGAATTATTTCACCTAAGGGGAATTGAGTTAAAAGTTCCCATGTAGAACATAATTTCCTAACCCAACTCTTCTTCATTGGATTATATTACTTCCTCATTTTTATTAATATTATATGATTATTTTTGTATTAACTTTTCACTATATATTTATGTATTTCTATTTTTTTATGTGCATTTACATTTGACAATCATATTTTATTTATTGATTAATTTTCACATCAATGTTATAATATTTACATGGGTTTACTTTACAATATCATTTTGTATGGGATTTTTTACACTTTAATTTACATTAGAGGAAATTATTTTATATTTTCAAATAAACTCATTAATTTTATTATTCTATGGTTATTCATGACCTTTTTCATGTATTATTACTATTTTTTCATTTTGTCATACTCAAAATGTTTTAGAAAATATTTTTAAGAAAACCTAACTTCATTTATATATTTAGTAAATGAATCTATTTTATTATAAAAACCATATTTTATTAAAATGTTTTCAAACATGTTTTTAACATTTAAATAATTATTTTATGAAATTCATTTTAACCCTTTTTCTTTTACACATGTTTTCAAAGGAATCTTATTATCATTGTCTGAACAAGGAATCTTTCTAACCTTTTACTATGTAAAAGGAATTTTTTTTACCTCATAAAACATGTATGGATTTACCCACTGTCATTTATTTTAAGCATCTTCTGATTTTTTAAAAGGATAATTTTTAAGGAATTTTTTTTTCAAAAGTGATTTTTGAAGAAAAGGTTTTTCCAAAGTTTTTTCAAAACAAAAGGATTTTTTCCTAAAAAATGTTTTTAAAATATCTTTTTATAGTATTTATATTCATCAATGACAAAAACCATTTATTTTTACTCCACATGGAATATATTTTATTGATACCATCCTTATTATTCCTTTGGATAGTTTATGATTTATTTGTCTAAGGATAATATTCACATTCACTTACCTGATTCCTTTGTGAGTCCCCCTTGAAATATATAATTTTCTATGATCATTGAACACTGAATTTCCCCTAATTATCCATATCATTTATCATGGATATGTCTATTCCCTAAACTTTATAGCATTTTTCTTATAGTTTTTAATTTTAAATTCATTTAATCATTTAAGGAAATATTGATAAATCTGTACCTTCTACTCCATAAAAATATTTGATAAGGCATATTGATAAATAAATTATTTTATGTGTGAGGAATGATTTGGAAAGGTACAACATTGGTGGGGCCCTATAACACCCCAAGGTTTTAAAAATAAATTTAATATATAATTTAATTCATGCAACACTGATTCTCAGTGAAACAACACTTTTTTATAAAACCTAGTCGTTAAACATAATTTTTTTGCCTCTCTGTTTTGAATTTTGAAAATCGACATACACAGTTGTGATAAATAAGATATTTAGAGTCTAATAGGATCAGCTTACATTTTTACAGAATAGTAACTTCAATATTATTAATAGTAATGTACCCTTATGAATATTAATATGAACCTTATGAATAGAAACATCACCCATGTAAGTATAAATAAAATTTATGTGCCTTATAAATAAGAGTGGAAATTTTAAAAATTAAAAATAAATTAGGGGTATTTTTTTGAATAATAATTATATATTTAAAATTTTAAATTAATAAATTAATTTAAAATAAATTTATTTTTCATAAAATTTATTCCTAATTAAATATTTTTTTCCTATGATTTTTGGATAATTTTATGAGGCCTAAGTTAATTAATGAAAGTGTTATAATATAAGTTTTAAAATTAAAATCAGTATTTTTCAAGTAAATAATAATTTTATTTAAATTTTAAATTTCCTATATTTAGAAAATTATTTTGATAAAATGGAGTCCATTTTTTCATTTTATACTTAGAAAAATAGTTATGGTGATTTTTTTGCGATTTTTCTAAAATACTTTAATTTTTGTGAGTAGTAAAATACTTAAATTTGCATTATAAATACATTAGAAGCTAAATAAACTATTCATTGATTCATCACTGATATAAGAACACATGGATCTAATTCACATGCACTTATTACTCTTTTTTTCATAATAATTATCACTGTTATCTTGTGAAAAAATAATAAAATAATGAATAAGATATTCACAAATCACCCCTCTCCTCCACTATAAAACCCACCCCTCACCCCCTCTTCTATTCACTCCTCTAAGCCTTGAATATTCTCAGAGTTATACCAAAATACTCTTCCCTATTCTATCCCCATGTCCAGGATCTCTTGTTATTTCCAAAATACCAAAACCCTTCCCTTACAGAGGTTCTCCAAGAAGATATTTCAAGAGGTAAACCCTCTGCCTTTTTCTTTTACTTTCATTTTCAATTTTTTTATTATCATCTCCTCACATACTATGTAAAAATGATCATGATAACTATATTATCATCCATATATTGTAATTATATCATGTTAATTTAATATACTTCCTTAAAATACTATCTCTCTCTCATTTATTTTAAAAACAAAATCATTATCTGAGAGGTGCCGATTTACAATCTTCGTGGATGACGAACCTTCATTATCCAATTTCGCATTCAAGGACATTCATGGAACCCTTTTTATAGTTCAAACAGATTATAAAATATGTATTATATCTTATGAAATGTTCTTAAACCATTATATATACATAATACTAATTCATAAAACAGAACTAAATTGTAAAAATTGAAATATCGCAAAAATAATCTAAATGATTATCACGAATTTTAAATCTAATAACTCATCCACATTCCATATAAACAAAAGAATTATATAAAAATTTAATTTTATTTATGTTCATTAGTATCATATAAATTCTATTCTGGATAATTATATCAATTCCACATGAGTTTCTACACTCATATACAAGTATATCGATCATGAAAACCAAGGAATTGAATGCACCCGAGCGATACAATTATATCTAATAACTCTTCCAAAATGCCATAAATGAACTTAATAAAATTTTAGTAAATAAAATAAATTTTGATAAGGTTTTTAATTAATTAATGTATTTAATTTTATTATACATAATGTTAAGGTCAAGTGAAGAACTCATTCGGACATAAGGTAAGGGTTTTCTACCCGAACATCCTTTTTCTTTCTGGTTATTCATTGTCTCAATTAATCCCAATTAAATTCTCGATTGTTATGATATAATCCCAATAAATTATTTTTTAATTATATATATATATTTTCCAATCATAATACTTCTTTATTTTATGGGTAGTTAATTTTTTATAAATATCTCTCTCAACTCTTCCCTATAAACAATCCCGGTTCAAGGGAACTTCTCAAATTCTTACTTATATTAAAGTTCAATTTATAACATGTTTTAAGAAAAAATTATTTTTATAAACCCAATCATTTCATAATGGAAAAAATACTTTATTTTATTTCAAGTTTTATGAAAATAATTTTCCAAAAGAACTCTTGTTTTCAAAGTAAATGTGTATTTCTCTCAACAATTCCTTGATGATTTTATTAGAGTATATTTGTCTATTTCAACACCTAAGTTGAATTTTATGTATTATTGAGGTTAATATCTCCTGATTATCATCCACCATATTGTATTAAATGGTTTATTATTAGTTTGTGTGTGTATGTTCTATCTTGATACTATGCACCATATTACTCAGAATGGTTAGTGTTTATGTGTCCAGATTGGGGCATGTTATTTCATATGTTCATGTTGTTTATATTTAGACCCTTTAATATGAGGAATACATTGGAATTATCAAGTGATGGGTGGGTCCTGATATAGCCCCTTGATTCATTGGTAGGTCTCATGATACAAAATAGAATTTGGTTTTGGTGAAGCCCTTACCATAGTATTTTCAAACGTCTTGTCCAAGGATTTGAAATATGTTTTAGATTCCATCATTATTCATTCTCTCATTATGGTTTCATTAATTGATAAACCATGTGATTTTTCAAATAGTATAATATCAATGGTTATTTTCTATTCATTAATGATCATTTATATGGCCTTATTTAATCACATTTCATTCCTTCTATATTATCGTCAAGTATATTTTTAAAGGAATGTGTTTTTAGTTTTTCAACATTCCTAGTATTCCAAGAAGAAGGAAATTACAATTTTTGAGAATGATGTATAATCCTTCATCTTTGGAGAAGAAACCTCGTCATTTTATTCTTATCTAGATCCACCCCTAGTATCTCTATTTAATGAAATTCTTTAGGAGGAATATAAAATAATATATGTGGGTGACAAAAGAAATATTCAAATTGAGTATAGACCTATTGTGAAAGAATAAATTGATTTATTTCTATTGGATTAGCCTAGAAATCCTACAGAGAGGGAAATTGAGTTTTCTATTGATTTAATTCATGGTGCAAGGCATATATCAAAGACTATATATATAATAGTCGTAGTAGAATTAGTTGAACTGAATAAAAAACTAGAGGAATTGATTGATAAAAGATTTATCCTCCTTAGTGTTTTACCATTGGGAACCCCTATTCTCTTCTTCAAGAAGAAAGATGGATCCATGAGATTGTGCATTGCCTATATGGAAATCAATGCCATTACAATAAAGAATAGGTATCCATTTCCTCAGATTGATTATTCATTCATCAACTTCATGGAGCCCAATATTTTTGGAATATTGACCTTTGATCTGGATATCATGAGTTTCATGTGAGGAAGGAAGATATTCTAAAGATAGAATTTTGAACCAGATATGGGCAGTACAAGTTTACATTAATACCTTTTAGATTGAATAATTCACCCTTTATTTTCATGGATCTAATAGATAGAGATTTTGAGGAATAACTTTATGACTTTTTTTGTGGAATTTATTGATGATATCTTGGTATACTTTAAAATATATGAAGATAATTAAAATCACTTGTGCATTATTCTGAATACTCTTAGAGTAAATGAATTATATGGTTAATTTATAAAGTGTGAATTATGGCTTCAAAAAATTTATTTTCTTGGCCATATTGTCTCTAAGGATGGAATCTTAGCTGATCTTGCAAAGAAAAATGTAGTTCAATAATGGCCTAATTCAGTGAACATAACCATGGTACATATTTTTATTGGTTTAGTGGGTTATTATGAGTGTTTCATTTAGAAATATTCCTGAATAGCTAACCTATTAACCAAGATTACTCGTAAAGGGGTTAAGTTTGTATGGACAAAATAATGTGAATAATTTTTTAAAGAATTGAAGAAGAGGTCAGTGAATGCTTCAATCTTGACTCTACCATCGGTAAATGGAAAATTTATGATTTATAGTTATGCATCAAAGAAATTAATTGGTTATTTCCTTATACAGAATGATAGAGTTATTTCTTGTGAATCAAGGTAGTTAAAAATTCATGAATAGAACTGTCTCACTCATGATATTTAGTTAGAAACTATAATATTTGCTCTGAAGATATATAGACATTATCTCTATGGTGAAAGATGTGACATATATACTGATCACAAGAGAAAGAAATATATATTTTTCATAGAAAGAAATCAACATGTGTCAAAGGTGATGACTCGAGCTACTCAAGGATTATGATTGTTCCATACACTATCATCCAAGTAAGGAAAATAAGGTAGTTGATGTATTGAGTAATAAGGATCATGGATTTCTAAAAAATTGAGGAATCAAAGGGATTCTGTGTACATGGATCTAGCAAAGATGGATATGGAAATTATCAAGGAAGGTGAAACATCATTAATTTTTAAAATACTTTCCCAACTATATTTATTGGAAAGAATTAAAATTTTTCACAGTGATATGATAATCTTCAAAAGAAAATTAATGTTGTGAATAATGGGAAGTTGTGAGACTTAATTTGTGAGGATGGAATTCTAAAATATAGGAGGAGGTTATGTGTTCCCTCAATACCCGAGCTAAAAAGGGAGTTACTGGATGATTCCTATAGTTTGATTTTCTCTATGAACTCTAGTAGCACTAATATGTATAGATATTTGAAAGAACATTTCATGTGGGACAAAATGAAGCATGAAAGTTTTGATTATGTATCTAGATGTTTAGTTTGATAATAGGTGAAGGCTTAAAGACAACATCCTAGAGTAGTCATGCAACCTCTACTAGTCCCTACATGGAAATGGGATGATATCACCATGGATTGTGTCACTGTATTTCCAAAATATCCAAGAAGGAATGGTGCAATATGGGTAATAGTTGATCAAATTACCAAATCTACACATTTTCTCACAATAAGGGAGGCTTTTCCACTGGAGTTCCTTGCACTATTCTATATCAATGAAGTTATAAGACTTAATGGAGAACCTCTCATAATTGTGTATGATTGTGATCTATGATTTACATCAAAATTCTAGAAAATTCTCTCAAAATCTTGGGATATTGAGATTTATTTGACTACTGCTTATCACCCTCAAACTGATGAGGAATCAGAATGGATGGTCCAAACATTAGAAGACATATAGAGATCATGTTAAATTTATTTTCAAGGTATGTGGGATTATTATTTACCTTTGGTAGAGTTTTCCTATAATAATAGTTTCCATTCAAGTATTTAAAGGGAACTATATTGAGAATTTTATGGAAAGAGATGTTGTACACCAACATGTTGGGATGAAGTTGGTGAAAGGAAGCTTGTAGGCCCAAATCATGTGGAGGAAACAAAAAAAAGGTAAATACTTTTAAAACCCATATCAAAGTAGATCAAAGTAGGAAAAGAGCTATACTGATAATCGAAAGAAGGATCTGTAATTTCAAGTAGGATATCATGTTTTGCTAAAAGTATCTCCATGGAAGGGTGTTATAAGACTAGGGAAGAAAGGGAAAATGATCCCCAGATACATTGTTCCTTTTAAAATTATGGAGATAATTGGAGTTTTCTATTATCATTTGGTAATGAGTCCTCACCTATAAAAGGTATAAAATGTGTTCCATGTCTCTTTTTTAAGGAATTGCATGCCATACCCAACACATGTAATCAATTCTAAAGGTATAGAATTTGAATCTAACTTATCTTACTGTGAAGAGACTATCTGAAGTCTGGACAATAAAGAACAAGTGTTGCGGAATATGATGACTCAGATGGTAAAGTTACTTTGGAAAAATCATAAAATTGAAGAGGAAATGTGGGATCCTGAGGAACTTATGATGAAGACCTACCCATATCTTTTAATGAGGTACCATTTTGGAAATTTTGAGGATTGAATTTCTATAAGGGGGAAGAATGTAACACCCCATGGTTTTATAAAGAAATTTAATATATAATGTAATGCATGAAACACTATGTCTCTATGAAACAACACATTGTTATTATAAACTAGTTGTAAAACATAATTTTTTCACCTCTATGTTTTGAATTTCAAAAAATGGACATTCACGGTTCCAATCAGTAAGATATTTGGAGTGGGGTATGATCAACTTACATTTTTGGTGAATAGTAACTTGACTCTTATGAATAGTAATATACCCTTATTATATGAGTAGTATCCTTACCCATTTAATTATAAATAAAATTTAGGCACATTATAAATGAGAGAGACTATTTTAAAAATTAATAATTAAGTGTTGGTATTTTTGTGAGTAATAAATATTTAATTAAAATTTTAAATTAATAAATTTATTTAAAAAAATCATATTAAAAAAATTCCTTCCAACGTAAATATTTTTTTGTCCTATTATTTTAGGATAATTTTGTAACGCCCCGACCCCAGTTACCCAAAGTCGGTGCATTATTACATAACATTGACTTGATCACAAGAAAGATCAAATCTCGAAAGACTGGTTAGTTTAGTAGCCTTGGAATAACTAGATACATTCATAAATTTTAAATTACATCATAAAATGAAAAACTACAACAATATAGTCTCCATAGTCCACACTCTTATCCCCTCATACTATCCATGTAGGTCATTCATAAAATACTTCTTCACATCCTGGGAAAAATAAAACATTGAAAGGGGTGAGCTCAAATACCCAGTAAGGATAACAATATAGCGGAAACATTCATAAATAAGAATGAACATTTAAGGCAATGTATAACTAAAACAAAAGCCTTTTAAAACTTGAACTTCAGCATAATATGGAAGAAATAAAATTAAATAATGCCATATACTTATTCATTTTGATATTCTACTAGTCAAATAATCACATGCAATATTAATAACCACTTTCATAATGATGGAATACATAATGCCAGACTATCATAACCACATAGCCAAGGCCTCGTGCCAGGACTACAAATAAGATTTTTTTCATGGCCTTGTGCCAAGACACTAGTTTGTCTCATGAGACCTACCGATGCATCAAGGAGCTATATCGGGCTTCACCCGTCACTTATTAAGTCCAATACATTCCTCATATGAACAGGTTTAAACATAACATAAACATTTGTATTAAAACTAGTATACGAAATGTCAATAATTTCTTCATAAACCATGAATGGTATGAAAATAACACATTCACAGTCAAACATATCAAAAAACCTTCAATACAATATGGAAGTTTTGAATCATAATAAATCAACTTCAAATAAGTTTAAAATCCATCAAAGGATGTTGACATAGATGAAATCAAAACTATTTGAGAGAAATATATCTTTTTTGAATTCATTTAAAAGTCAAATTATTATAAAATAAAACATTTACTTTGACAATTTTCCTATAAGATTGTAAGGGAAGCTTTTAAGATTTTATAACGGCGGAAAATAGTTGCACCCACCGTATAAGTGAAAAAAATACATTCTTACCTTAATTCTGTCAAAAAGGTAAAAAAGGACCTTCTTTGGAAAATGATAGAAAGATTCCTTTATAAAATTCTTATAAAAAGTAAAAAAGGGTATAAATGACTTTAACCCATAGTCTGTAAAATAGTAAGAATGATTTCAAATACATTTTTAAGAAACATGGATGTGGATGATAAAGAGGTCCTAGTAGATAATTACGTATAAACAACCTCAGATAATGAAGAGATTGTGAAATAACCCATACCTTGTACTTTTCCTTAGTAGATGGTATTTTAACCTCTTGTATAATAGTTAAAACATTGTTATTAAATTATACAATAACCATATACATAATTATGATATCATATATGATCTTTTAACATTGATTTGTTAATAATATCTTAGTATTATCATTGTTTCGGGTGTTAACTCACTCGTTTTCTTTTATATGTTTTGTTACATAAGTCTTGTTTGTTATGGATATGTTGTATCTTATTAATATCTAGAATGATATAAGGTTCTTAAACATTACTTTTAATCATCAAATGAGAATTAGTTTTGAATGGATACGATGGGGAATGAATCTCATCGCGTTCGTGGAGACGGTAGTCCGTACGTACGCATGAGCGACAATATCATTCTTTTGATATTAAAATATTATATAATTGGATGTTATATAATATATACAGAATCATTATCATGTTATATTTATTATTTAAATTAATTACACATCATTATTATACCCATCCAAATAATAATATATTGAATAACAATTACACCATGACGTGGAGATGGTAAGCCGTACGTACTCACTTATGGTGACATGTCATTCAAATGATGGATAGAATAATTAATATGGTTGTACCATATTTATAATAATATCATAGTATATATTAGATACTAGATTTATTATTTTACAATGGGAATAACAAATAAATAAGAAGTTGAAGAAGAAATGAACTTGAAAAAGGGTGGTGAAAACATTACCTCCTCTTCGGGGTCTTCCTTTTGATTTGATCAAAAGGGATCCATAGGTTGGATTTATGATCAAACTAAGGCCTCTAAGATGAATTTAGGGAAGTTGAGATAGTATTTGGTTAGGGGTTGTCCGAAACAAAAGGCTTTGAATGTGTGAATTAGTGAGAAGGGGGGGTTCCCTTTTATAAGAGGGGTTAGGGGAACCTTTGGAAAAGCTAGAAATATTATTTTATAATAAATTCATATTCGGTTTATAGTGGCTCCAAAGTGGATTTTTTAAAGGTTAAGGTTGGGATGGTTCAAAAACCACTCAACCAATATAATTTAGATAGGTTTGGGTTATTATATATACCTTATGTTTTAGTTTTAAGTCTTAGTTAATTAGTTTGACACTTACAATGTCACTTTGTATTTTTATATTATATAGTTAATAAACTTACTATATACCTCCAAGAGACCCCCAAGTGGTCCATTAATGATAAAAATATCATGATATAAGTCTCTTGTCCTAAAATTATATTTTTAGGAATTTAATAACAATTAATAATATAATATTTTTTTTAAAACTCTTTTATGTGAATTTTGACACTATTCAATAATTGATTTTTGTTAAAGTCTTAACAACTTTATTAATTCGAAGAAAATTCATTTAAGAAATCCTATAATGTCATATTAAGCAATAAAATTCATTTATGTCATCAAAACATTCAAATTATATTAATTTTAACATTTATAATACCAATTATTTGATTATTTCATAAATAAGGAAAATATTGCATCATTATTGTGTCATAAATAATATTAATTATTAAATTTCTAAAAATTATAAATAAAATAAAATTATGTAGGAAATATTTGTATCATTCTAATTTATAATACCAATTATTTGATTATCAAAATAGTCAACACTCTTTCTTTCCTTGAGCAAAATATTAAAATAATGAACAAGATATTCAAAAATCACCCCTCTCCTCCACTATTAAACCCACCCCTCACCCCCTCATCTCTTGACTCATATAAGCCTTAAAGCTTCTATAATTTCTACCCAAATACTATTCCCTAGTTTATCCCCACATCTAGGAGCTCTTTTTCTTGCAAAAATACCAAAACACATTCCCTTAAGGAGGTTCTCAAGGAGGATACTTCAAGAGGTAAATTCTCTTTCTTTTTTTAATTTCATTTTCATTTTTTTTATTTTCTTATCACCTCCTAGACTCCTCCATAAAAATTATAATTATAACTCCAGTATCATATATATACTATAATGATATCATGTTAATGTAATATCCTTCATTAAACTACTACCCTTATCTATTTTATTTTGAAAACAAAATCATCATCCCGGAGGTGCCTTTTTACAACCTCTGTGGACGACAAACCTTCGTTATTAAATTTCTCCTTCAAGGATGGTCATGAAAAAAAAATTATGTTTGAACCAGATTATAAAGTATTTATTATGTATTATAAAATATTCTAAAACCATTATATGTATATAATACTAATTCATATGAAAAACCTAGCTTATAATAATCGAAATATCTCCAAAATAATCAAAATGATTATCACTAATGTTCTATCTAATAAATCATCCTTAAACAATATAACCAAAGGAATTATATCACCATTTAATCTTATAAATTTTCATTAGTATCATATATATTAAATTCTAGATAAATATACCAATTCCACATGAACTTCCATACTCATATACAAGTATACCGATCATGAAAACCAAGGAATCGAATTCTCTCGAGCGATAAAATTGTATCTAATAACTTATCCAAAATTAAATAAATTAACTTAATAAAAATCTAATAAATAAAATAAATTTATATAATATTATAAATTAATTAATTAATTAATTTTATTATCTAGGATGTTATGGTCATGTGCAGAACTCATTCAAACATAAGGTAAGTGTTTTTTACCCGAACAACCTTTTTATTTTAGGTATTCTTTGTCTCCCTTAATCCTAATTAAATTCTTAATTATTCAAATATAATCCTCATAAATTATGTTTTAATGTTATATATATATTTACTAATCAAAATCCTTCTTTATTTTATGGTTATTTAAATTTTTTATAAAGATATTTCTCAATTCTTCCCAATAAACAATCTCTATTCAAAGGATCTTCTCAAAATTTTGCCTATTTTCAAGGGTATTATATAATCTATTTTAAGCCACGATTATTTTTATAAAACCAAAAATTTCGTTATTTAAAATATACCTCAGTTTATTTCTATTTTTGTGTAATATATTTTCCAAAATAACTATTATTTGCAAAGTAAAAGTGTATTTCTCTCAAAAATTCCTCGATGCTTTAATTTGAGTATTTTTGTCTATTTAAACAACTATTTTGAATTTTATGACTTATTGAGGTTAATATATTATGTTTATCATTTAACATATTGTATTAAATGGTTTATGATCAGTTTTATTTTGGATGTTCTATCTTCATACCATTCACACTATTAAGAATGGTTAATGTTTATGTGTAGAGATTGGGGAAAGTTATTTCATGTGCTCATGTTGTTTATGTTTATCCTATTTCATATGAGGAATGAATTGGACTTATAATTTTAAGGGTGGGGCCAAATTTATCCCATAAATTCATTAGTAGGTATCATGAGACAAAATATAATTGGGTTTTGGCCGAGTAATTACCCTAGTATTTTCAGACGTCTTGGTTGAGGCCTTGACAACATGTTTCAGATGTCTAGTATTTTTCATTACCTAATTATGGTATTAGTAACAGATAAACCATGTGATTATTAGACTATTAGAATATAAATGGTTATGTTTCATTCTCTTATGATCATTTATATGGCATTATTTAGTCAGCATTCATTCTTGCCATATTATGCTCAAGTATATTTTTAAATGCTTGTGTTTTTAGTTGTTCAGTATGTATATTGTTTGTTTTTATGATAACATCCATTGTATTACTTTACCTTACTGATCATATGATCTCACCCATTTCTTATATTTTATTTTCCCTAGGTTTAAAATATTAATATTATGAATGACTTGTAGGGATAATCTAGGAGTCATAGATGTTTCCAATTGAATGAATATTATATATTCCATTTAAAGTTGTAATGTTGAACTTACATTTGTATCTTGTATTCCAAAACTACTAAACAATTTGTTCCCTTAGGATAATAATTTATTATAATAATGAAAATTCAGTAATATAAGGCACCGAATTAGGGAAACTGAGGCAAGGCTCCTTACAGGATTGGTTATCCATAGCCCCTTGATGCATCGGTACTCTCAAGGGATGCGTTATTTGGATAGCCATTTTAGATTGGTTTTTACCATGTATGTTTTAAACATTCTTGTGAAAGATATTTAAAGTAAAGGTACCATGTAACTAGGAATCATGGTATCCAATAATTAAAAATTTTATCCATTTAGTTTCATTAATTATTCATCCATGGGATCTTCCTTCAATATATCTATGGATACTTCTCATTTTAAATTCAATGGGATGTGTTTAAATTTCTTAAACTTCCATATTTATTTTTCCTTATCTAGTTATTTGAATGTAATGTGTTTCCCATTATTAATTTTCCATATTTTTTAGGCACTTCCATTCAGTTTATTGATTACATGGAATATTTGTTCAGTTTTTTAACTTTCCGTATTGAGTATTATCTTTGATTCATTATTGATTCCATTGTACATTAACATTACTGATCATTTGAGATCAACATTATTATGTTTCATTTACTTGGAATCCAATATTTTTCCTTATAAATTTATGTAAGGATACAGTAGATGGAATAGAGTTACTATCCTCGAAATTATTTATTTAAAAGAAAAAAAATTATGTTGTAAGTAGTGTATTCTTTTGTAACACAAGACTCGTGTATGTATCTAGTTTACCAAGAATAATAAATTATTTGGTCCTTTGGGATGAGATTTACTTGTATCTTATGACAATTTAATGGTATTAGAAATTTACTCTAGGCTCTCTGGGGTTGGGTTTCTATAGTTAGTATCAGGGTAAGTTTAGTAGCAACCTTGGGAACTAGATTTACAAAAACATAGATTAGATAACATAACCCTAAGGTAGATTTTGAGGATAATAATATAAGAACACAATATAATTTTTTAAAGTATAAATTATGTAGTTATTACTAGAAATACATCTATTCCTTGATATTACAAGTGTATGTGGTTCTGACATAGATTTACTGAGGAGTAACAACTCCAACAAGGTGTGTCGGCCCTGACATAGTTAACTTGGTACATGAAAATGGGCTTTACTACGCACCTAGTTTGACATTATTGGGGGATATGCTTAGGATAATTCACATTTTCTTTACAGAAAATTATGAAGTATTTTAATAGGTAAGGACAATGGATAATCTATATTTAAAACTAAGGTATTTTAAATTTACAATAAAGTGTCATGATTTAGAAATCCTAAAAATGATGTCATGGATAAACTCTAAACTAAGGAAGGAACTATGTATAAATAAATGGATGAAGTATTTATGTATTAGGTTTTTATTGAAAACATTAGTTAAAAGTCTAATTAACATCATTTCAAGGATTCCCATCATATTTATTTTGGAAATTATATTAATTTGATTTTAGAAAAGGAAAAACAACATGTTGGGTGACAACCAATCAAATCAAGAAAGGTAATGGTTATTGAACCAATGACCAAATCACAATAAGGGTTTTACACCAACCACTGAGCTACACAATTTCATGGTTAATAGGTCATTGTTTTTAGTTATGTAATTTGATGAATAAATATTAATGATAAACCAATAGTGTTACTTTTTTGGTTTAGAGATTAATGTATTAACAATATTGACTTTGGAGAACATCTAGAGACAAATATTTAGACTTTAAACACTTTTATGGGCCTTATGGTCCTTTAGAAATGTATTTTAGTGCTTCAGCCATCAAATTTGATTTTTGGATATCAATTTCTTGAAGTAACAGATTAACTATAATTTGATCAAAGCACAAAAACATTATGAAATTTTGTATATATAAATATATTAAGTATGTATATTTCATTATATTACTAGGTAGTAAAGTAATTATTCAACATTAAGAAAATGATAAGAAACAAAAAAATGTGTCCTCAACTTCCATTGATTTTTGTTCAATCAATGGACTTTTAAACCATTGAATATTTATGGCATTGAGTTCCTCAACTTTACATTGATCAATCACTTTTTTTTATTGATAATTTCAATCACTCTCTATAAATATTTATTCCTTTCCACCAAGTATGTATCTCTACATGACACTAATGTTATCTTACCTAGAGACCCAGTTATATGTTGGTCCATGTGAACTTTGTACTTCTCATTATCATTTTTTAAAGGATTTTTTACTAAAACTTCTCATAATGTGGGATTTCAAAAATAGTAAATATAAATCAATATATCACCAATATCAAAGTTAAATTTTTAGGAATAAATTTAATTAATTTGGGGAGAATGTAACGCCCTAAAAATCTAAAGTCAGAACATTATATTTGAAATCATGTATGACACGTAACACCAAGTGCGTAAGGGAATATAATATCTCGAGGCTACACCATATGTTTACTATTTTAAATAAATTATATATATTTTATAGCTTTGAATGCATGTGACACTGAGTAAACTAACTTCTCATGAAACCATGAGTTTCTTCAATGGATTGTGTTACACAAAAGACCGAGTTTGACAAAACAATTACATATTATTAAAATTTTATTATTTAATTTAATAATACTTAACCTAATTGTTAAATTAGTGGTTATGACTATTATTAACTAAATTATGAACATATATGTTCTATAAAAATATAAAATTAGTTTATTATTTTTAAATTATTGTGAAATTAATATAAGAACCATTTGAATATAAAAAATGTATTTTTATAGAAAACAATTTGTTTCACTCACAATGTTGTTATATCCTATTATATTATATTAATTAAGATTATTGAGTGATATTAATTAAAAATATATATTATATATTCAATAAAATATTTTTGATAATCATTTAATATATTTTATAGATATAATATAAGAATAAACTCAATATTACACATAAAACCTATATTTTTATTAGTCACATTTAGAGCCTTTTAATGGAATACCTATTTTAAATATAGTTTTTGGAAATTTTATAAATATTATATGTCAAAATAAACATCATATTTTAAATATTACCATAATAATTAGGTTATAGTAATTTTTTTTGTATTTTTCTATGAAGATTCATTTTTTTAATGAATAATCAAAAAAACTACATTTTAATTCAAAACTGCTTTTCATATAATTTACTTATTGAGTTATATTATCAATTTAATTGGTTGTAAATTTTAATTAGATTATTTTTTTATAAATTAATCTAATTTAGTTCATTGTAATAAATCTAACTTTGATATTGGGTATAAAATATAGAAAATGTTTGGACGTCTTTACTTTAAAAACCCACATTATTGCCCCATCTATGGGATTTAATTTAATTTAATTTATGCTACTTATATGATTTGGATTTGAAAAAATGGATTTAATATTTATAAAAAATATTTTTATAATTTATAATAAGTTTGAATTGGTTTTTTACCAAAAATAATAGTTCATGTAATTAAAATTAATTAGAATGATTATGGTGAAATTAAGTTCAAAAAAGGACTAACCTTATTCTTAAGGGCACAAATGACCTAAAAACATGTCCAAAATAAGTTTAATGGACATATTTAGACCCTATACTACTTTTTGTATAATTTTTAACATTATTGTATCCACTTGCAATGGTAAAAGGTGGGTGGAATTTTCTTTTAAAAAATTTACAAGAGTGCCACTCCTCCTCCACTATAAATATATCATCATAATCCCTCCCATATTCCTAGAATCATCCCATTCAATATAAACAAATTCAAGGAATCCCTTTGGTGGAATTCAAAAGGAGTTACCCAAATAAGATGTGACATTCTTACTCAAGTTATTTTATTTTATTTTCATTATCCACCACCTAAAATATCCTTATTCAATGATTATATAACAAAAATATTATTCTAAATATAGTGGTATTTTTTTATGTTATGTTTTTTAACTAAACTTTAAAACAATTTCATCTATTGGGTTACAAACATACTAATTATCGGAATGGCAAACTACCGCCTCACGAAACAATGATGGTTCATTCTTCCTTACCACCTCTCATGGTGGAAATTATGTTGGAAAATATGTTTATATATGATACATATAATATTTATTATTTATTTATACTTCTTTAATTATTTTATAAAACATAACCTTATACTTTCCATTTTGGATAAATACGATAACATCATTTGCGGAAGTATGGACTACCGCCCCCTCAAAGCGATGTGAATCATTCACACTATACATGGAATGTATAAAGGATGGTTTTAATAACACTATTTAATATATATCTATATATATATATATATTATACTATAATTATAATATACATATATATCATTTACTTTTCAAGATTTTAATATGAAAAATAAATCAAAGTAGTGTTTATGTGTACATACGACATATCGTCTCCATGAACGGTGCATTTCATATATTATATATAAATGTTATCGATTAATATAAGTACATATATACGGAATATATATTATATTTACATCATGTTTTAAATTTTTATATGATGAAACTATTACATTAATAACCTAAAATGTACTCTAAAAACTAGATAATTAACACCTGAAATAATGAAAATAATGAATGATTATTATCAAAAAAGTAATAAGATATCATAAAAAGATAATATATGATATTATAAAAATTTGTATGGTTATTTAAAAATTTATTCACACTACTAAAATAATTATATATGAATTTAAAGTATGTTCACTCAAAAGGAAACATGATTAAATATATTTCATCTTAATTTACATTCCATTCAGATTTGTTTTTTTCGTTATACACCTAGTTTATTTTATATGGTATATATACTACCCTTTGACATGTTATATCATGAAATATCCTTTTTATCATGATATTATAAGTTTTATTTATTTTTATTCCTTAATGTAGATTATGATTCTAATGTTTAAATGTGTTATGGGATACTTTTTATTGTTCAAATATTATTCTCCTCAAGAACATATTTAACGATTATCTTTGAAATATCACTTCTTTTTTTATTTTTAACTTTCTCTTGAAACAATAACTTCTTTTTTTAATATAATTTCTTATATGTTGTTCACATACTGACAAATTTTTATATAATATCATGATTTATTCATTTTTCATGATATTTTTAGTTTCAATATGAATTATTTCACCTAAGGGGATTTGAGTTAAAAGTTACCAAGTAGAAAACAATTTTGTAACCCGACTCATTTTCATTGGGTTATATTACTTTCTCATTGTCTTTAATATTATAAGATTATGTTTTTAATCACTTTTCCCTATATATTTATGTATTTCAACTTATTTATGTGTATTTACATTTATAACACATAATCTATTCGTTGATTCATTTTCACAACAATGTTATGGTATTTTCAAGGGTTTAATTTACAATAGCATTTTGTTCATGATTTATTGTAATTGAATTAAAATCAAATGAAATTATTTGATCATTTTCTAATAAAACTATTAATTTTATTTCCTTATGGTTATCCATGACCTTTTTCATGTTTTAGTACCATTTTCCCACTCTGTGGTACTCAAAATGTTTCAGAATTTTTTTTATAAAAACCCAACTTCTTTTCTCTCTTTAGTCAGAGAATCTATTTTATTCTAAAAACCATGTTTTATTAAATTGGTTTCAAAAATGTTTTTTACCTTTACAAAAAATATTTAATAAATACATTTTCACCCTTTTTTCTTTTACCCGTGTTTTCAAAGTAATATTCTTGTAACTTTCTGAATAAGTCATCTTGATAACCTTTTACCATGCAAAAGGAATATTATTTTAACCTTGTATAGAATATACAGATTTACCCTCTATCATTTCTTTGTAGATTTATTTTCATGTTTAAAATGATTAATTTTTAAATAATTTTTTTTAAAGTGATTTTAAAAGAAAATGGTTTTCAAATGGTTTTCAAACAAAAGGATGTTTTCTTAAAGAACGTTTTTAAAAGATCTTTTTATAGTATTTCAATTCATTAATGATAACAACCCTTTATTTTTACTCCACTTGGAATATGTTGTATTGACACCATCTTTATTCTTTTTATAAATGGTTTAAGACTTATTTTTCTAAGAATAGTATTCAAAATCACTTCCTTGATTCATTTTTTAGTCCCCGTTGAAAGATTCAATTTCCTATAACCATTGAACATTGAATTTAACCTAATTATCCATATCATTTGTCATAGATATTTACACTACCTAAACTTTATACCATTTTTCATATGATTTTTACTTTTAAATTCATTTTATTATTTTTTGAAATATTGATAAATCCATACCATATAATTTGTACATATATTTGATAAGGCACGTTGTTAAATCGATTATTTTATATGTGATGAATTCTTTGGACAGGTATGACATGGGTGGGGCCTAGTTATAGATATCCCCTCGATGCATCAGTGGTCTAATGGGACAAGTTAGTTGGATATACACTTTATTTGGGTTTTTACCCAGTATTTTTTAAACTATCATGTGAAAGGCCTTAACGATAAAGGAACCATGTACCTAGGAAACATGTAGTCCAATAACTAAGATTTCCCCTCATTTAGTTTTAGTTTTTATTCATCCATGAGATCTTGTGTCTGCATATCTATAGATACTTTTCATTTTTTGTTCAATGGCATGTTATTCAATGTCTTACCCTTCCATAATAATTTTTCCTTGTCAATTTATTTCAATGGAATGTGTTTCTAGTTATTACCTTTCTATATTTTTTATGCACTTCCATTCAGTTTATTGATTACATGTCATGTTTGTTAAATTATTTACCTTGTTATATTGACTATTCTCATTGATTCATTATTTATTCCACTATACTTTAGCCTAACTGAGCATTTGAGATTAGCCTTATTATGTATTATTTCATATGAATCCAAGAAGTGTACTAATAAAGTTATGTAAGGATAAGATTTATGGAATATATTTATTATCCACGAAGTAATTTTGAAATAATAATAAATTATTTTATAAGATAAGAATCATGTATATATATGGTTTAATAAGACTAATAAACTATTCTATCCTTTGGGATGAGATTTAAATGTATCTTATGCCAATGTAATGGTAGTAGATATCGGTTATGGGATCTCTAGGGTCAGGTTGCTACATTTATGCCACAGCCTATTTTATTCTTCTCTAGATAAAAAGAACATATATTACTCTCTACATATAAGGTAGATATTCCCCTTTGTTCTTTTTTCCCTATAAAACAACAATACCATATATTCTTTTGAGGATACATGTCTTCTCAATAATGCTTATAGCATGCCTTAGGTAAAATACTTAAATAACACTATGAATGTTTTGACTGAGACCTTAAACAATTTAGACATCAAGAAATCTCATTTCTTTTCCCCCAAATTTGAATTTTATCGATCCAATAATGTTTATTCCTTCATAATTTCCAAATTTGAAAACACCTTCCATGTCAGATTTTATTCCTATAACAAGATACTTATTACTTGTCATATAGAATGTGAATCCAATATCATGGATCCATACACCACAATGATCTTATTCTTTAAAGTAAATCTCCACAACCACTTCATGGTTAGCTCTTTTATTTTTGATCCATATTTTTGAATTTATACCCGGTATGGATTGATAATATTGATCTTCCTCATAGTATGATGGACCAACTTTATCTTGTAGATATGCATATCAAAATTTCTTTTTCATCTCATTTTATTATTCATTGAGATACTACATATGACCACATTCAGTTTACTTTAGCACATTTCTCTAAATTTTTTATGGGAACTATCTTTTCATCAGTCCAGATCCTCCACACCAGAAAAATTAACAATCAAATTATGTCCTATAATATTGATATATTTATGGATTACTTTATTGGTATTATTCCCTTTAGTACCTATTGGATATAGAATATAATTTTTTTGAGTGTCCCGTCATTCCACAACAATAACATATAATGCATGTTGTATTCCCGTGTTTCACTACTGCACTACTATTTTCTTCTTGGGATATTTGAATCTTCTGGTTTGGATTCATACCCAAATCAATATTTGATCTTGAAGTGGGTTCTTGTGGTATGACTTAATCCATTACTAGTTTTTGTTTTCAATCAATCCCCATACCGACCTTATCATTTGAATTAGACTATTTCTTACTTTCTAATAAACCTCTATGCTTCACTTTTTTCTTTTTTGTTTCCTGGATGATCTGTTTTCCCAATTTCATTCTGGTGTTCAAGATTTTCTCTTGATCCTCCAATTTTCATCATAGGATGGTTTCTTCCTCTTCATGTTATTTAATACATTTTATTTGATCTTTCACTGTGTTATTATTACCATTGACCATATATTTTTATTCGTAAACTATGAGATTTAACTCTCCAACAATTTCTATGGTATCTGGCATTAAAGAGATAAGATTCTCAATTTCTTCCTCTAAATTGGACTTCTCTTTTTCCAGTTATTTCATATAAATTTTGGCATCATGAACAACTATGTTGGATTTATTTTCTTTTGTCTCTCCAAACATCTATATACCATTGAGATGCTTCTAATTCATCCTGTATATCAACTGTTCCTTTGATTTCTTCATCATCATTGTCACTTTCTTCCATTTTTTTGAGCTACCAACAATTTTAAGCACAGTATTTTCTCCACAATATTTACAGTTCTCCATCTCTTCAGCATAATTTTATTCTAAACTATTATTTTCTTGTGAAAGGAGATACTAATTTTTTTAAAATGTCTTTTAAACTCTTCTTTACTTTCACATTGGTGGAATAATTCTTCTTGGGAGTTTCAACTTCATCCTCTCCATGTTATTGAAACCTCATGGGGCTCCTTTCCATAATATTTCTAACCTTTCCACATCAAAATCATGCAAGTTGGGATTTCCCTTTGAACTTTCCTTTTTCCTTTTTTATATTTTAAGAATGAACTAAAATCACTCTGTCCATATCTTCTTCTTCCTATACATCTTCAATGGTTATATTTTTCATGGCCTTGAATGAAACATATTTGGACTTCCTTTTTTCCATAGACTCATTATAACCATTTATCATATCGTATGAAACTACAGTACTGTGCAAGCTATCTAACATCAACTCCTTTGGATTTTTATCTTATAATACAAAAAACATTTATATTGAACCAAGGTGGAATTATTAAAAAGATATGAGTTGAAATATTTAAATATTCAATAATTTTTCTGAGATCATGCATGTCTTCCACACAAAAAAATCCACCCAGTCAAATAATGCTCCAACAAACTCATTAGGGTGAATTCTTAGATCCTCATACTTGTTCAAAAAAACATGAAAATTTTCTTCTATGGTTTTTGAGTCACCTCATAAATATTTAAAAAAATTTACCACATGATATGTGATTACTTACACTACAACACCTCCGTATATATTTCATTAGATAGAGCTCCACCTAAAGCATTTATTCCTTTGTTTTCAACATCGAATTTCCATTTGGTCATCTTCTAATAAAGAACCACTGTCAATACTAAAATAAATTCCATTAATTATTACTATAAATACATCCATTTCTAAAGATAAGAAGTAGTGATACATCTGATTCTTCCATAATTGAAAAAAAATTCATCTAAGATCAGAATCCATTTGTGATTTACAACCTCTATTGAAACCATTAAGAGAGAAACACTAATATTAACCATTATCTTGGATAGAAATTGTTATCCCAACTAGGTTAAATACACTGAAAGTGGGTCAAATCAAGGTATAACATATTAAAACAACTTCCCCTTTGGATCATCTTTCATTGTTAAAAAAATGTTTTCTCTCCCTTTATCATAGAAATGTATGAACAAAAATGAAATCATGAACAAGACATATCAATTTTAATTTCTTCACCCTCAATGGGAAATGTCTAAGGACCATACAATAGAAATGTGTTGATGTAGAAATTTTACTAAGGATCACTTACAAAATAAGATTTAATCTAGATCACTTCTATGTCTATGCTCACTACCCTCACAATGCTCAGATCAAACTCACTATCCCTTCTGGTTTACAACCAAGCATAATTTAAATGGTCACTATTATCTAAACTGAAGTGTGCTCACTACTCCTCCAGAAGAATCTCCCGTCTTTCTGAATTACCTTATAATTTTTATAAAAATATATGAGTGTTCCATAAAGTCCTTCTTTCACCTATAGATGAAATCTACTTTTCTGTGTAGTTTTAGTTTGTATAAATTCCTTTCACAAACTGATTTAGGTCCTTAGTAAACTATATTTAATCCTCCACAAACTACCATGCACTGCATGGAATGAGTTCTTCACAAAAAAATATTTTATTCATGGATCGCCTCTTGTTTGAATATTTTTTATGCCTCATGAACTACTAATGCTTCACATAATTCCTATGTTTCATAGTCGACTAATGCCTTATGAACCATAGAGGATTCATGGGCAACCTCTACTTCATGGTACCTTTTTTATTACGATATACAGATCCCCAGAAGACCCTTCTACAAACTATATTCACAAACTAATTCATTTAGAGAATATAACCCCCACTAACTACTTCCTCCTTCATGGAATCCTCCCTTGTGAAATACTTTATACTTCCTCATATTCTTCATGTGACGATCTTCTCTAAGGAAATTATCTCCTCTTAATGATGTGATTAGGTCCCATTATATAGGAAAATAAATCCTTCAAATATTTCTAATCACAAATACCCAAAACCTGATGTGGTTCAACCTTTACCATGAACTTGATAAGAAGTATTCATAGTGTCTTTAGCAGTTATAGCAGCCTATATCTTTCAGAAACAAAAACCCTTTGTTTCACCCATAATTCACCATCTCAATAAAAAATAATTAAGCCTCCCATGAACTAAGATCCTCTCATGAATGATGTGCCTCCCACAAACTAATTTTTCTATGCACTTTTTATAACACACTTTATAGTTCGCATATTGAAGAGCACATTGCGGCAGGATTAATTCACTATCTTCATTCGCACAATGATGGCATCTTTCATGGTCTATCGTACCTCTATTGCAGTCCATAAAGCACAGATGTGCTACAATGTGGTCTGCAAACACATGCTTCATGGTCCACTAATTATGGTCTATGAACTCCTTTTTTGGAAAACCTTCCTTTTCCATAAATCAAATTCTTATTTTAAGGCACAAAAATTTGGGAAACATTAGAAATTTACACCACCTTAAACGCGTCTACTTCACAAATCCACCCATATTGAAACATGACCATCAAGCTTTTTTAAAAAATAAAATCTCCCCAAAAACAATGAAACAACACCTTGAGGTATTTTTACCCAACTATATTACTCCGTTTAAATTAATTTTCTAATTTTTGGAACATTGTATTTTTATTCTAGTATAACCATCTTCATGAATAGATTAATTGAAACATGATTTCCTGATGTTAAGATAATGAAATTATTCTTATTCAATAGTTATTTAGGAATATTACTTGATATATTCATTTGGTTTATCATATTAACCTTTTAATTATTACTTTTGATTGAAAATATTTTCAATGAAATTAAGAAAAATTCATTTATATGTTTTTGTAAAAAATTTTTCTAGAACTAATAGATTCTATCAATAGTTAAGTAACATAGTAAAATTATATCTTTAGATTTTTTGTTAAATTTTCCTAGGATTAAATTATTGATCTTCATTTTTAAAAGAATATTTAAAATTCCTAATATTTTATAATTGGTTTCTTCTTGTACCACATACCATTTATGTTAATTTTTACTTCTTATGATTGAAAAAATATATAATAAACATATACATATATGTATATATATTCCATCCAAAAAAATTTATGATATTTATAATATGAAATCATTACAACTCCCATCTCAACCAAACAACTATTTTTTTCTTTCTACAATCCCATTTTACAAGGTGTGGTAGTTAGTAGTGCACTAATTATTTATCTTTTTATTTTAATGATAGGAATCGAAAGAGTTATATGTAAATACCTCTCTATTATCCATTTTTATATTTAAAATATGTGCACTATGTTCCATTACAACATATCTTCAATAAAAAATAATCTTTTCCCCAACATAAAATTTATGTTTCATAAACTTCACACTCGTTATCTGAGTTATGTCCTTAAAAAAATTTATATATTATAAATATCTCTTTTTGGATTGATTCCTCATTTATACATGTTTTTATAAATGTATATTTTTAAGATATCTTGTTGAAAAAATTTAATCAATTTTTAATTCCCTTAGTCATCACCCCTTCCTAAAAATCTTTATAGTTTATGATCCGTTCTATTTTCTATAGAGGTAAATCTATCACTCATTTTCCATTTATATTTCCCACGTTTTCCCAATATGAAAAAATATTATATGCTACAACAAATTTTTATCATTCCCACTTAAGTAAAATGGAATAAAATAATATATAATCATAAAAAAATTTCTATTGATTCTTACTCATTTAGAAATTCTTCTTCCACTTTTAAAGTGCCAATTGACACAAAAAAATTATCTAAAATACCACATTGTTTCCATTATCAAACATCTAGCTTATACATAGTATGATATGTTTATGTACATCAAAAAAGAACTTCCTTATACATTAAATTTCTATAATCTATAATATTTTTGCCACAAAATATAATTATTAAGAAAATATCATGGCCCCTCCCTACAAAGACACTTCAATGAAGGAAGAGAGATAATGACCCCTGATTCCTACCTCCAGTAGGCCCAAGTTGGTGACTAGCACTGAGGGTACAAAAAATATCACATATATGATGAATTACCATCTATAATAATATAGTTATGGGAGATAATATGAATCATACTCATGTAACTCTATGACATAATAGAAAAACGAAACCAAAATAATCCCATAGTGCATGTTCAAAAAAATACAGATAAAAGTTCCCAAAGTAAAAACCCTAAAAGAAAGAAAAATTAGTGAGGCCACAAATGACCAAAAGTATGACCTAGTAATAACTATAATGGTCCATGATGACCTCTTAGAAACCTAAAAACTATATATATACACCTATGGTTATCAAACAAGTGTACTCATTAGGAAAAACCACATCTCTCATACACTTGGGGAAAAGAATACTAATTCACCCGTGAGAAAACAATAGAACCAAATAGCACCTAAATAGCTATACTAACCAATCCCTTTCTTATCATGGATCACACATCAAATTATTAATCTAATTATAATAAAATAATATGAAGCTTATCGATGATAGGGTACCCCGTACCTATTTCAAACTGATTTGTTGATCTCACACCCCCAGAATCATACTTCTTGGTGGTCCAAACTCTTCTGAATAACACCACATAACATTAAATCATGCTCATAGATACCTATTCCATAAGATCATATCATATCTCACCTACATACACATATTTAATCACATCACATCACTTCTCATAACTAGTTTAGTAAGTTATTATGAACATGAAGGACATAAACATGTTACCTTCATTCTACAATGCATGACCCCCTCCTTAAGCCATCTCATCATATCTCATCTGAAGAATTTTGATTAATTATATATAATCAAATCAAATATATAAAGTTGTAATTTTTAATTTTTTCCATCATAGCCCATTTATATCACCAATTTCTGGGATAGGGAGTAGTGAAGAGTGGGTATCCATCTATCTATCCTCCCCCAAAGATAATGGAAAAACAACCCCAAAACATTTGGTGTTGACACATGGTAGAGGATAGTGGTGTGGTGCATATAGAAATCACAAATAATATACAATGTATGTAAATATAGAGTAAAAAACACAATCACCATCCTAAGGGTTTAAAACTAAGGTATAATCCATCAAAAAAAGTTGTCAACTTCTACTGTTAAAACTAAATTCGCAACCCCAAATTAGAAAATCACAAACCTCAATTAATTATTAAATATTTAATATTAATTAATCCATTTTCCATATTTTTCATTATCAAACCATTTCATTAATATGGGAACCTTATTTCATATTTTTATTTCATTAGTTTATATATGAACATTAACTCTTTAAACCAAAGAGCCCATCATAAATATATTTTTTAAACATGACCATTTAAAATCATTAACATTAATTTAAATGGATTGATACTTAGGATATCAACATTATGAATTATATCACAAAATAGACAACCCAAATTCTATATACCAACAGGACGACATCCACATTCACAACCCTAATACACAAACACACCACAACCACTATCGTAACCTTATTTCACAACCACATCATATCCACTTCTTCCATACACTTCAAAACATAGCCACCTCCCATGCATAAAATCATCATAACCTAGCCAAAAAACACAACTTCATCCATAAACACATTACAAAATATACCATAAATTTTTCCTAATTATGTATAGGTTATTTTATTCAATTTCACCACATTATTAATGGGGGGTATCACATAGTTCATTAGATCCCGATCACCCAATTCTTTAACTAAAAATACATGATTAACCAATTAAATTTTATGTTTTGTCAAAAATAACACAATATGAATTCCACAATTTATATAGTAACCATGAAATCAAGGACCCCCAATAGCCAAAAAAATTAGTGTGAATTTAGTTCAAACAATTTACAACATCAAAACAATGAAACAAAATCCATAAGATCATGCTTCACATTCCCCTATCTCTTTCAATTTAATTAAAACCATTTGATTTATATTTAAAAAGTTTTATTCAACTATTTCCCTAATTTATAATAATAATTAACTCATATGGATTGATATAAAAAAATTATAAATGATGGAAAATCCTAACTGGAAGAAATAATCCTTACACCAATTTACTGTAACTAGAAACAGGGGGTGCTCACGTAGGAGGAAACAACCTACAGGGAACTTGAACCAACTATAGAAAAAAGGTTCCACCACGCTAAGTTAAGAATGATTTGGGAACATCTCGGTGTAAGTGAATGAATGAATGAATGAAGGATATTCTCTTTAGAAAGATAATATCTAAAACTTATGTCGTTAGATATGGTTTTAAATTTCCATTAAAGGAATATCTCATAAAAACACAAGGATGCACAATTTAATAATTCTATGGACGTTGATGTAATAATGTATATAATTATCATCTGTTAAGATGGTTTTAAAATTCATTAATTAAGACATTAAAACCATTTTCATCAAACAAACATCAAAAAGGGAAAATATGTAAATTTATAAAAAACTGGAAACACTATAGAGTGATATAGCTAGGGTGACACTGTCAAGTGTTACTTTCAGGTGTTACCTCCAAGGTTCAATCATCAGGTGTTACTGCTTGGGTGATACCATCAGGTGCTACCATTAGGGTTCTACCACCAGTTGTTATTTCCATAGTGCTACCATCAGGTACTATCACCTGAGTGTTACCATCATGTGTTTCCACTAGGGTGTTATCATAAGGTGCTACATCCAAGTTTATATCTTCATTTTATAATGCCAACGTTCTACCATCAGGTGCTACCACCATGGTGCTACCGTCGGGTGCTTCCGTCAAGTGCTACCACCAGGTTCCTACCGTTAGGTGCTACTATAAGGGTTATACCATATGGTTGTTCCTACAGGTTGCTACTATCATCTTCTACCATCCGTGTGCTACCTCCAGGATGCTACTTTTAAGTGCTACTGGCATAGTGATTTCATCAGGTGCTACCATCAGTGTGCTACCATCAGGTGTTATCTCTAGGGTGTTATTTTTAGGTTCTCTCTTTAGGGTGGTGCTATAAATTACTACTGCTAGAGTGCTACCATCAGGTACAACAACCAAGATTCTACCATTAGGTGCTACCCCTAGGGTTCTACCTTCAGGAGATACCATGAGAGTTATACCTACAAGGTTTTCTATCATCCTCTAAAATACCCATTTTCCCTATCAAATAGAAATATGATCACTAATAAATAATTACATCAAGAAGAAAAAATATCTCATATATCAACATGAGATAAAATAATTCATCCCAGCAAAAAAAGATTTAAACAACTTAGAATATTGAGGAAATATATGTGACTCTCATTCCCAATCATGGTCACATAGATAAACCAAACTAAACTATGAAGAAATATATAAAAATATATAATAAACAAAACATTATTTTTTAATAAAATAATTATTCACAGTATATATAAGTACATGCCTTTAAAATTTTCCATTCATTAAAGCCCGCGTTTTTTAATCTATGTCAAAAACACGTCATTAAATCCATTTTTTGTAAGTTAATTGTTTCCCGCTAAATATTATCTCCTTTGAGAGTAAAAAAAGTTATATTTGACAAGTTTTGGCATATTATTTCAAATACAATCATTAAATTTTTTTAACTCATCCAACTCATTTGAAATCATCCAAACTAAAATCTTAAAAAATTTCACCCTCATTTCATTTCATTAATAATTATCAGTCAAATTACTATTTCAAATCAAGATAATTTTCCAAAAATCAATAAATAATTATTTCAATAATTATTTTATTTGTTTTTAAGTCATTTTCAAAGGTTTTTATTACACACACCATGTCATTTAAAACCATTTCTTAACTATCTCAAATTTGAAATAATGATATGAAATATAAAAAAAACATGATGTCGGAACAATCCATTTTATAAACATTAAAACAATATCTCTGTTTGTTAACAAAAATTAATTTACCAAGAGCATTCCATTGAAAAAAAAGGAAAAATTTTAATTTCACATAGTGTTTCCCAGTCAACAATAGAACTCATCTTAACATAGATAGAGATTATGCAAGAATACAAATCAAAGGATCCCATCGACCACACCGTGATATTTTTTTCTTTAGTTTAAACAGACTTTCCCACATAGTATTAGAACATATCCTAATATGAAACGTCATGATGCGTGAAAGATTTTCCCTATATTTATATGTTTGAGGTCATAACATGTGTCATCAACATAAGATCAATCACAAAAAACCCCATCCAACTAGATAGTAGCCATATATTCCCATCACATTATTTATAAAAAGATTTAGGTTAAAGAGGAAAGACCATAATCAATAGTTTCAATATTTTAAAAACAACATATTTTCTTTTATTTTCGAATTTATGTGATTAAAATTTTTATGGGTGTGGGTGATTCCATCAATAAAAACATAATAACATAAAAAAAATAATATCACTACAACAACCACACATATAAGACACTATACATCACCACCACTACACAACACAACCACTGGAAAAAGCTACCAACTGTCTCAAATTTCTCTAGACATTTCACATAACCCCATCACCTCACCACTTTACTATCCACAAGAAACCATCATTTTTAATATAAAAAATTTCTCCATCTCATCCTCCAAAATACCCAAACAAACGATTACCACTACTATCACATATCAAGATATAAATCAAACAAATCAACTAATTCACTCTCCTATGTCAAGTTATTATACATATTGGGTGGCACTAACTCGCGTACATGGTTTTAATCATGTTAAATTATAACACATACCAATTAGGTATAAGTTTTCCCCCTCTCCATATGCTTTATGTTTCTAATCAAACATTACACAAGAAAACACAATAATAATAACCATAAATAACATAAACATATTCTTGTATCCATAATTATTTAGGGCTTCTGTTACTACACCTAATTATTTAGGATGGGTATTCTCACACAATTGAAATTTTCAGATGGGGTATCAGTTCATTATCCATATATCTATGTGTGTGTGTGTGTATGATTATCCATTTACTACATGGGGAGATAATCAAGAAGTCACTTAAAGGGTCTCATAATGCATGATAATCAGTTTTCAAAAACAATTTCCAATAATTGGTATTATCATAAGGACATATCCACAATTCAACGCAATGATAGAAATGAAACCGCAAAAACACTCAACATTTCCAAGTAATTTTGAGTGAAACATAATTACTTAAATATAAATGTATATAACAGGAATACAAGTTAAATATTAAACTACACATGTTTTATCTCAGATGTCACCTTTAATATTCTTAATCAAGACATTCTAGGATCATCGTTTTTTAATAAATACATTTCTAACTTCATTTGAAAAAATTTATGTGCTTGGTTCTTATACGCAACTCAAATACCCCATTACATACAAAACATGCTTTCATAATTCTAAAAAAACATGATCTTAGATCAAAAGCATAAAATTGAACATATTTTATAACTATGTTTCATCCTTTATCATGTTCAGCTAATTTTTGTAATCATTTAATTTCTCAAGAAAAATTTAATTATATATATTATCAAGAAAAACATTATTTTAATTATATATTTAAATACCACATACTAAACATGTCATATGATCAAGTCTCACATACATGAATTTCCCTAGTCACCACAAAAAATTATTTCAACTTTAGTAATGTTTGACATTAAAAAATGATCATGTATTCACATGTAATTAAATGTTATTTAAGCACTAAAGAATTATTATCATTTATAGAAAGAATAATTTTAATCATATAAATAGTTTTGAAATATCAAAATGTTACCACAAATCATGTTTATCATTTAAAAAAATATGTATATAAATGTCTCAAGAATTTAGAACCTAACACATGCTAATAACATATGGTTACATAAATATTATAGAACATTAATCATGCCAAAATAAGGATCAATTTTTTATTGTCTTGTTTTTTTAAATTCAAAGGAATTATCAATTATCAAGATTGTTATTTTAATATATTTTAGAATTTAAATGTCCAAAACCATGTTTTATAACTAGTTCATAACACCGCCTATGATAAATTAAGAATTAATGTCAATTCATGGAATATTAACTCACTTGGGAAACAAAACACTTCTAATAATTCTTTCAAAATAATTCATCTTATCTTTCCATAATGAATTCTACATGAGGTAACATGATTGATATGGGTATTCAAAATTAAGAAATTTTTTAAAAATAAATACACTAAGAATGATTCTCTAATAATTTCAAACATTACGAAATTAAGATGGAATGTTATACATTTTACAAATGAAAAAAAAAAATTACGATTCATGGAATAGTAGGAAAGGAAAAAAACATGCACACCTCAAAATGGTTTCAAACAAACATCTTCAGTAGGTTAATCACTATTTTAAACAGTCAAATCTATTTATATGGATAATTAAATAGAAAATAATAGTTCATTAAAAACCACAACATGACAGTAGTTATATAAACACTTATAAAATTACACTCTTTATTTATTTAATTTCATTAACTTCCCAAAACCACTTAGTTCAATCAAATACACAATCAATCATGATGCATGTACATATCCTTAGCCTCTTCCCTGAAATTGATTTCACTTCACTTGGTCATTTGGTCTTCTTAAAATCTTTTCATCATATCATGAGGGGCCCAAAAACACTATTTCCTAGCCAGTCTCCCTGTCCTATGTCAAATACCAAATTTAACTGACACCATTTTCCAACCAACCAATGAAATTATCATAGTGCCTAACTCTGAACTCAATCATATATCTCATCCATTAGGTTCTAATACCATTATTTTATGAACCCTTCCCTCCAAATATATTGTAATGACGAAAGATAGATAATGACCTCTGATTCCTTCCCCTGGTAGGCCCTAGGTTGGGGACTAGTACTAAGGGTATAGAAATATCCCATATGGGAGGACTACCCTCTCTAATAATATAGGATTATAAGATAATATGAATCATCCACATGAAACTACAAGACATAAAATAAAATGAAATCCAAAACCATCCCATAATGAATCTATAAATAAAATAGACATATATAAAATTCCCAAAAGTAAAAACCCCTGAAGAAAAGATAAAGAATAAATTCAATAAATGCCAAAAAGTATAATCTATAAATGTCTAGAATGGTCCTTGATATCCTCCTCAAAATCTGAAAATAGTTTCTATATTTTTTGGGTGAGAAAACAAGTATACTCAGGGGGGAAACTCATGTCTCTCGCGCATGTGTCAAAGAGAATACCAATGCACCAGTGAGAAAAAAAGTAGAACCAAAAAACAACTAAACAAGTATAATAACCAGTCCCATACTCACCATGGACCGCTCACCAAATAATGAATCCTTGTATAATAATATAATATGAATCATATTGGTGATAGGGTACCCTGCATTGCTTTCCCCCTTGTTTTCCACTCTCACACCCCAGCACAGTACGCCCTGGTGCTCCCAACTCTTCTAAATAACACTGCATCACATCACATCCATAACACATACACTTTCTTCATCACTTAACATCACATATCTCCCTTAGACATCTAGGTCATTCCATAAAATTACTTATCAAAACAATTGTAGTAGGGTATCTTAAACATGGTGGACATCAACCCCATTCCCTCCTACTACCATGCACAACCCCCAACCATAAAGAATATCATCACATCTCACCCAAATACCCGTAGACCATCACTTATCGTCACATAAAATGTATATAGTGGCACATTTGACTTCTAGCCATCATTGACCATGCATATCACCAATCCCTAGAAGAGAGAGTGGGGGATAGCAGGTAGCCAACCATCCATCCCCGCACTAATATGTTGGGAAAAAACCCCAAAACATTTAGTGTCTACACATGGTGTATAAAATGGTTGGGGTGCATATAGAAATCACAATGAATATAAAATTTATATACATATATAGTAAGATCACTCAATAACCATCCTAATGGTTCACAAAAAAGGCATAATCCATCAAATAAGATACTCCACTTCAGCTTCCAAAACTTAATACATAACAACACAAAAGAAATATATAATACACAACTCAATTTTCTATATTTAATTCTCATTAATCTGTTTTCAAGATTTTAAATTACAAAACTCTTCCATTAATATAGGAACCTTATTTTGTATTTCCATCCCATTAGTTTATATATAAAGATTAATTGGTTAAACCATACATCCCATCATCAATTAATTTTTCAAAATGCCCATTTAAAATCAACATCAAGCATTAAATTCCATTTCTATTCAAGCTAATAGTGCAACACCTCATATAAAAAATAGAAGATCCAAATTATATGTACCAATAGGAAGACATCCACTTTCATAGCCTGGTGAAAAAATAAACAAAATCCACAATTGCATCCCCATTACACAAACACGTGACATCCAATTCCCCAACACACTTCACAACATAGCCTCATTCTATCCATCACATCATCACAACAAATCCACAACACACAACCTCGTCTAAAACATGTTTCAAACATACCACAATTATTTCTAAATTATGTATATGTGATTTTATTCAATTCCACTTATTTATTAAAGTGAATAATCACATAATCCATAAGATCTTAGGGAATCCAATTCATTAACTAGGTAAACGTGATTAAACAATTGCATTTTAGGTGTTTTAAAAAGTCACACAATATTCATTCCACAATTCACATCATAAATTCAAAATCAAGGACCCCCAATGGATACAGTTTTCTATGTAAATTTATCTCATACATTTCACATCATCAAAACAATAAAAAAACATATATAAGATCATGTTTCATATCCCCCTACCCCCTTTAAATTTAATTTAAACCATTAATTTATATTTCTTATGATGGAAGAAACCATCTCACTAGGATATAAAAAAAATAAACCCATCCTACATATACATAAAGTGAAAGAAAGGAAAATATTACATGGATGAAAGAAGATTTACATCAATTTGTTTCAACAGAAATAGGGGTGCACACAAATGATGAAGCCACTAAAAGGGAACTTAAACCTACTATAGCAACAAGTTTCCATGACAACAAGTGAGTAAGGATTTGGAAACCTTTAATCTCAAGATAAAAAAATAAGTAAAGAATAAAATATTGATTGATTTTCACTTTAGAAAGATCAGATCTCAAACTAGTGGGATTATATACAGTTTTAATTGGCCATTAAAGGAATATATCATCAATATCATTTAGTTGGACCTTTTAAAATGACTATGTATATTGAGAAAATAGATGAAATAATTCCCCTCCTTTAAAATTGCTTTAAAATTAATTTATTAAGGAAATAATCCATTTTTCATCAAAGAGACACAAAAAAAATCCGTAAATATGGGGAATACTAGAAACACTATAGAGTGAAACCTCTAGGGTACCACTATTGGGTGCTACCATCATGTGATACCTTCAGGGTGATACCTCCAGGTTCTATTACTTGGGTGATGCCATTAGGTTCCACCACCAGTGGGCTACCATTAGCTACTATCGCCAGGGTGATACCTCTAAGTGTTACTTCCTGGGTGATACTGTTAGGTTCTACCACTAAGGTGATGCCATCATATTCTACCTCTAGGTTTCTACAATCATGTGCTATAATAAGTTTTCTACCATCATGTGCTAACACTAGGGTGCTACCATCAGGTTCTACCGTTATGTTCTCCAATCGGGGTGATAACATCAACTTCTACCAAAAGGGCGCTACCATGAGGTTCTGTAGCCAAGGTTAAATAGTTAGGTTCTACCCCCTGGGTGCTACCACAATGCACTACCTTTAGGGTGGTACCATTAAGTTATACCATTAGGGTGTTACTTCCATGTGATATCAACATGGTTCCATAGTTAGGTGTTATCTCCAGGGTTCTACCTTCATGTGATACCGCTATAGTTAAATTTCCAGGTGATACCACTAGGGTGATACTGTTAGATGATACATCAAGTGTGTTACTTTTAGTTCCTTCTGCCAAGTTTCTTCCACCATAGATTTTATTCATCCTCTAAAACACCCATTTATCCTCCAAAACACCTCAAAAATAATCCCTTCCTCATCAAAACACCTCTATATCTCCAAATAAAACCTCAACCACTATATTTCCCATAAATTAATATGATAGAAGGTATAAGTTGTTATAATAACTATCAATTAAAAAGGTAACATGTCATCTATTGTTTTATTTAAAGGATTTCATGATTTTATTCTCTCCTGAAACATTTTAAGAGTAACCATTATCAAGTATCAATTATTTTTATTTATGAATATAATTCAAGGTAGCATTTACTATTAGGAACCTTTTATCTATCATTTTTTATTCCTTTTCTCTTTCTATTCTAGATAATGAAGCATATCCATGAATATTTTTCATGCATTATTCCACACAATAAATAGTCTAATAAATTCATCTATATGTTTTATCTAGGAAGTAAAAATGATTTCTTATTGAAGATTTTATAACTATTGATTCTATATTCCATGATATATCACATGTAATATTCTAATATATATTTTCTATTTTTCTATATTTTATACACCATATCATGTTCCTTCTTCCTAATAGTGATGTGTTTTTGTATTTATACGCTTTATGCCTGTATTTTTTATAGAACCAGCAATATCCATAAAACCACCACCTTAATGATTGATAGATGTTATAGTTTTAGAGTTGATGTGGTTGTTTATCTATATATATGACTTTATTTTTCTTCCATAATAGAGGATAATTATTTCAGATGTTTTTTTAATTTCATTCGGTGTAACAAATACACTACCACTTATTCTCTAAATCCATTTTTTCTCATTTTTAGTTGAAATATATTTCTTTTAATATTTATAAGGAACATATTTTAACAATTTTTAGGAACAAATTTTTCAATTTATTTTCAAGATACATATTTAATATTTGTTTCCTTATTAAAATCATCATTCAAATTCATTATCTTTTTTAATATTCATAGAATTTAAATTGTTTCATGCCCATTTCATATTTTATTTTAGCTATCTTATAAATATTATCATTCTTACTTTTTTACTTATCATTTACTAGTAACATGAGTTAATTGATGTCTTCATTGTATGAAATATCCTTTTGAGTAAAACATATTCACATTCAATCTTTGGGTCTCCCTTATTTTTTTGAAGGTAATTTTGGTTCATGATTTTTGTATATTTTTCAAGGAAAAAATAATCTTATGATTTCAATATGTTGTTCATTAAAGATGAATCACCATATTTCTAAATTTTATTTATGGTTTAATCATGTTTTAGATGATCCATGATGTTCAAAAATTTATCCAGAATTATTTCATTAGATGATACATCTTTTGATGAGTACTTTAATTCTAGTTTAATTAGAAAACTCATTTTTCATCTTCTAGGTAGGCATGATTTTTCATTCAATAGAATTACTAATATCATTTTCATTTTATTTTTCACTTACCTTTATTATTATTTTATCAGGCTCATCTTCTTTATATTTATTACCCTTTTTTATTTGGTTAATTAACATCAATGTGGCCAACTCCACTACTCTTGAATCATTTCAATAGAATAATCACCTATGAAATTTCTTTACCTTTAATGATTATTAATGATAAAAGAGACATTATTATATTTCACTATTTATCCATATATTCTTTGTATTTTATTTTATCAGATGATTCTTATTATGATTCATTGTGATTGAGTTTATTTATAGAATCAAAATTCATTTCATCCTTCTATTTTTTTCATTAATGGTATATAATAACTCATTTCACAGTACACTATGCATTTTTGAAGTTACTATACAAGTAAAACATCTCTATCCATCATGTTTTATATATTCATATCAAATTTATCAATGAAATTTTTCATTATCATTTTCAAAATAATTGAGTTCTCCATAGTGTCTCCAAATCCCCTAATATTGAAAACTATTGGATTGAAACTTGTGTAATTATCTTATATGGTTTCCATTTTTTCCATCACCGATTATTTAAATTAACATTTCATTATAATATGTTTTTCCTCCTTTACTTTAATATTTCCTCAAAGATACAATCCAACTTATCCCAAGATTCCTTATGTGATTGGAGACTTATAAAATTAGTGTTGAATTTATCTGATAAAGACATGAGAATTGAATTTTTTTCCATACAATCAACATCCATGTCCCATTTTTTCATAAAATGTATTAGTCATATACTTTCCCTTGATGGAATACCTATTATTGCAGCATATAAAACTTTGAATTGAAGATATAAGAGATAGGTTATGATTATATAATTTCATCCAAGAATTTTTTTTCAAACAAAGCTAAGGATACCATGTATTTTTACAGAATTTATATTCTCCATAATTTAAATATGGACCCAATAGAGGGAAACCTAATTTGATATCAATTTTAGTGCCCATAAAATTGTGGACCACTAAGATGGGGTACTGAATAAGTTTCTATATTTTTAAAAAATCATTTAACATTAAGATAATGTATTTTACTTATTATTATATTGATCCACTCAGGTTGTAAAACTCTCTTTCACTCACATGAAGTGAGGTTCTCCAAACCCAAACTCTCAGTCCCATAAGTAAAAAAATACTTTAGAAATTATATTTTCTTTACAAGTGAGATGACTCAGGTTAAACATATCTTTATTTTACATTATCTTCATATATTATACATTATAACATCCCATAATCAAAAAATCCAAATAACTAAAGGTTTAATTTATTTGATGAATATTCATATAGGAAACATATTTTTCAATACTTTTTAACATGTATTAATAACTAAACCACAACATAAACTCTTATAGAAGAATCATAGGTTATACTCATCTTTATAACTTGGTAAATAGAATCATAAGAGAGGTTTGACCTAAAATTCTTAGTAAGATAAAAAAATATCAACAAGACATGAAGGGTTAAATAATCCACATCTGATAAGACATGGGTAGGGGAGAATTATCTTATTTAATGGAACATTAAAGAATCAAGGTTATCCATAATACATTTTGGAAGGATATGTAATCTAAAATAAATAAAGATATACCCTCACATAATATCTTGATAAATTAATCATGTGCAATGCAGCTTAACAAAAGGAATAAATATTTGGTTTTTATTATAAAAATAACATGAAAATGAATTATGTAAAAAACAAAAACATAGGGAAATTATAACATTTTCATCAGAGAACATATCCAGGATTCATGTTGTTAACAAACAAAAAATCCATGATTCATATTATGAACAAAAAAATGTCCATACTTCATGTTGTGAAAAATAAAATTAAACATGCATAATATCATTATCTCATGAGATATAATTCTCTTACCAGTAAATTAGACTAACATATATGACCCAACTCATCAATAATACATACATATGTGTGTCACTTGAATTCCATCATAAATCATATCATAAATAACCCATATAATGAAAATGGTTTTCATAACAACCTTGAAATGGTATCACATAAAATATATTAAATAATTTGAATAGTTGATACTAAAAAATTCCCCTCATATAAAAAATTATTTCATTATGAATTTATAGGATTATTATTGAAAAATAACTTTTCAATGAGATGTGTTTTTATAAGATAATGAGGAAATTGGAATTGATACCACAAATGAGTCTTTAGAAAGTATATCTAAACATTGATTTAAAAAATAAGAAGTTGTTAGAAAAATTTTAAAATATCATTTTTTTAGAATTCATATAAATGAATTTTCAAATGTTTCTTTAAACTAATTTCTATAATTAATACTTTTAAATGACATAATTATTTTTGAAAGATAATGTATCATGGGAGTTAAACAATACAGTTAGTAAAGGGTAAACCATATCAATAATTTTATAATTACCGTAATTGAAACAAACATTATAATAAACAGAAATATATATATTTCATTTTAAAAAGGGTAGAGATAAATTTAAAGATAAATATAAAGAATAAATATTTGGATTGGAAAATAAGAATGTATAATATGGGTGAGAAGAGTGAATATAGACATGGAAGAAAAAAGATCCTATTTGGAAAGGATATAAATTATTCATAAAATCATCATCTATTATAAAGAAAAAATAAAATAGTTTAATTCCACAAAAAAATAATTGGTAATGAACGTATAATTTCATTATATAATAAAAGAAAATCATTTTGTAAAATCATAGTCAAAAAGTAACTAATATGACTTATACAAATAAGGCAAGTCAAGAAAACCCCATACCTTTTACTCTAACCCTGCTTGAAATTTTTTTAACCACATTAATAATAAACATAACCATCTTAATAACCTATTTAAGAACCTTATTAATTTTTTACCCTATATACTCTTAATTTATAATCATTCGCAACACATATAATAGTTAGTTGAAATATTTTTTTATCATCTTGAGTTAGTTATTTTTATTGTTTCATGAAAGCTTTAAAATATGGATGTTGATCCATGTTCATTGATACCATGTTCGTAATTACTATATTACTTATTTTACTATCAAATATGATAATTAATTATTTATAAGTTCTGATTTTAACCCTGTGATTATTTTAGAATAGATTTTTTAGGGTGATATAAATAACTATCTAGAATATAAAAAAATTTTAATGAATGAAATATGATATCATAATTAATGATTCAAATAATTAAATTACCATAAAAGAACCAAAAAATATTATTTACACAATAATATCTTATTTAGTTACTAAATTTATTCTTATAACCATCCATGTATGTTGGTGATGAAAAAATAACTATATCACTCCATTGAGGCAGTAGTCCACACAAACATGCAAAAAATATTTAGTTATTTAAAAAAAGGAATGAATAAAATGGTACATATTTTATGAGTAATAAAAATGTCATAAATAAAATATTAATTCAATATATATCCTTTTAAAATATTCAATTTAATTCAATTATGATAAAAATAAATCGCTTTTGCAGGAGGTATTCTGCATGTGCATACAGATGATGTTTTCATATTTCTAGGGGGAAAGGGTATATAATAGTTATAGAATAAAAATAAGAAAAATTGATTATATTAATAATATTTATTTCTATATATCAAAATGGTTCAAGTAAATTAAGAGGATAAAGATAGGGAAGGTAACAATTAATAAGTTATTATTACTTACATTGAGTGTTTAAACCTCCTATTGAGTAAATCTTGGAAATAGAGGATTTAGGGGTTTCCTTGGATAAAGGGGATCCCAAAGATGGGATATAAATATAAGGTATTTAAAAAATTAGTATTTGAATATAAAATTGAATTTTATAGGGTAATTTAAGGGGTGGTGTAAGGCCTTTTTTTAAGTGGAGGGAATGAAATATTTTTAAAAATAACCTCCTAATAAAATAATATAACATGTTTCTTATGGAATTTTGATTCAAAAGTTTAAAATGATAGATATGCGAAATTTGTTTGATTGAGCTAAAACACATTCACTTATGTAGGGACATGTTTTATCTCTTTTACACTTTGTGAAAATCATTTTTCTTTAATTTACCTTTACTATAGTAACTATATTTTTATCATCAATAACTAATATTTATGAGTAAAAAAGGCCATTATTACCTAATCTGTAATATTTTATTTCAAATATAGAAACATTTTCATAAAATTAATTTTATAATTTTGATAAAATTAAATTTAATGTTAGAATCTATTACACATAAAAACCATTTTTAGTAAAAGTGAACTTTTAAACGTAAAAATAATGTTTAGGAGAAAAGTATTAATCTTTTTTGTTTGTATGAAATTAATTTTTTTATTATTTCAAAAATAAGAGATGTTTTTTTTAGAAACAATGAAAAACCTAATTAAACCTTGAGAAAAAAATTATTAAAATAATTAACCCAAAAAATAATATTTATTAAAATATATATTACCCAAGTTCAAAAAATTTAAACATGGGTTATAAAAAGTAATCATTTTATTTTTTTTAAAATTATTTATTTAAGTCTTTAAATATATTTCTAGTAATGAAAATATATAATAGATTTTAAATTCAATTTTTTCAATAATATCATAAAATTTATGGTATTTGTAAAAATGTTATTTTTTACTAATCACCTAAAAATACATATTTTAAAAAAATTATAAAATATTCATTATAAAAAATTATTGACTTGATAAATTAAGAAATAAATTTCATTTTTTAATTCAATTTAGAATATTTATAAATTTAACATTTAAATGAAAATATAAGGTATAATAAAAAATGGTTTTTATAGAAACGTGACTTTTAAAATATTTACTATTTTAATTCTTATTTCTTAATAATAAAATTAGTGATAATATATTATTAAAATTATATTTTTTTAATTTCATAAAATAAAGTACATAAAGGGAGAAACAAACTTTCATGAACAATGTGATCTTCATTTTTACTTAGCTAAACTTATTGAATATTATCAATGTATTAGCATTAAAAATGGCCTTTATTTATATTGTTATATATAATTCAAAAATAGGTTACCTTTATTTATAACCTCTAATTTATTAGTTATATTTAAATATTTAATAAAAAATTAATGTTTCTTTTATGATCGTTGATTTATATTAAATAATTCATTTAACAAAATTCTTATTTCAAAGTTGAATATTCACCATAATCAATTTTATTAAATTCTATAACCCCCCCCCCCCAGAAGGAATTTCAGCATATAAATTTTATTTCTAGACTAAATTCAAGTGATTATACTTTTATCATGTTGTATCCTAAGGTCCCCATGTATCTTACTTAAACATATTATTCTATAATAAATCATTGAATTGATTGGTGTTCATGTTATGTAACACATTATCCCATTGATCCAAAAATTGAACTATTTTTTCACACATGAGAGATCATGTTTCATTTTTATGGATTTCAATCATATTACACATGAAGTTTCAAGTTTTACTTCCTTTTAAGTGGTATATGGACTATATTATGTACTTGGGAGCAGTATAGAGGGATTTGTAAGTGATAAAAAAATCCCCAATATGATCAAAGATATCAAAGGGACTGATATACTTTGGTAACAACTTCATTTTCTTCTAACATATCATAACTCACATCTAAGGAGATATCTCAAGGAACATTTTATCACCATCTTCTTACACTTTACCTTATCGATTATTATCAATATAATTATTCTATATAATTTATAGTGATTTCATATGCTTCGAAATGGTTTGAACATTCTCTTTATTTTTTTTGGAAAATTTCATGTCTTATTATCAATCATTTATCAAACTTTATCCTATCATGTTGGATTCCATCATCTCTTCCTATATAGACACCAATATGGTTTCATATGGATGATACAATGGGAAGATATTTTATATGAGAAATCTATTGGAGGGAAGGTGTTGATTCCATCACCCATAAAAAACCATTTAATATAATTATATAATATTATCAATTGTTTTATTATTATTATAAGAATTCAAATCTATATAAGGTTTATAAGTAGTGATAAATTGTATATTTATCCCAAATTATTGGTGAATAAATCTCCAAAACATTGAGGTAAACTATGGATATCTATTAGATACAATAGATAGCAGTACTCTATGTAGTCTTAGCACTTACCTATTTTATTAAATGTTTAATTTTTCATGTTATAAATATTCGATGATAAAAATAAAATTTATTGAATTTTTAGGGCAGTCGACAACAACCCAAATATAAATATGGCATTTAGATTCATGGGGAGTCCTTTGAGAAAATACATTGTGATATTTTCCATTTTCCATACTTGTATGGGAAATGACTACATCATACTATCTGACTTCTACCATTACCCTATATCTTATTAGCATATCAAGAATCAATATACATATTATAAATATCCCTATTTATGTTATTCATCCTAATTATTTACTTTAGATATCTATACATATTTTTGATTCTTGGATGAATAGATAATGGTGAGCTATATGAATTGTCAAAAATTACCTACATTATTCCTTATCTTGGTTGGAAAAATATCCATGTTCTAAAGAATAAAAATAAATTTTTATCAATGATAAACACTATAATATTTGTAAACTTAACCTATATCTACACATCTTATTTATAGTCTTATTTGGTCTCTTATAGATGGATGGTTGAGAAATAATTTGAGAAATATATTATTTTTCCCATTTCTTTTTGAATTTAGGGTTCTTCATTTGTAAATCCATGAGTATTTTATCCCTATAGACCCTCACCATAGATTTTTTAGCATCCTAATTCCTATTCTAATAATTATCTACATTGTATTTCTTTCTATGGTGGTAATATATTGAGCATTCATAGTCTTTAATATGTTACAATAATTTCTATTGGTACATGTTTAACTCTTTATATGTGAATATTTATATTATTATCTTGTGGTTAGAATAGATGTTATATGTATTACTATATATATAATTTCTCTACATATTTAATGAAAATATATCTTTTTCTATCTCCAAATCATGAATCATGAAATTTTACTATTGATTATTTAACTGATATGAGGAATCTTAAATTACCATATCATTCTACTTAATTAGGTATATTAAACCCTTTTATGAAGCATAAATATATATTATAAACCCTTCTCTACTACATAGTAAATTAATCATAGGGGTGGTGAGTGATCTGTTTTTAAGCACCTTGATTCTTTCTTTACATTCTTTTATCTATAGGAACTTTCCACCCTTCCATTTTAACTTGGTTATTGGATTATACAATCATGAAAAAGTTCCTCAATATAATTTCTTATATCCATATAAATAAATTATATCATAGATGGATCTACAAATATTCTCTCTCCTTTGATTGCATGACATAATAATGAAACTTTTATAGCCAAAATTCACGTATTAAAATTTTTTCATATAGTTTCTAATTTCATAAAGTATTAAATAAAATATAAAAAAAAATCATGACCTTCCTTGATTTTTGAATATATAATAATATTATTCTATGTAGAAAACCACAAATTAATAAATTTATTCCCTAAATACTCAAAACTTTTGATTCATGATGATATTGGAAGCATTTAAAATGTAAAATAGAATCACTTTTAATTCAAAGATTCAATTACTCATTCCAATTTTTTTCTTAAAATTAAACAACCTATATACTCTTAATTGATGTTTTCTATGTCAAAGTTAATTCATTAAGAGTTATTTATTTCCTCTTAGTTTATCAAGTAAATCATCATTACAGGGTTTTGGATTATTTTTCGTGATCCTAATGTTGTTATAATCAAAATAATCAATGAAAATACACTTTGATCCAAGCTTATTTTTGAAAAATTGTATTAGTATACCCCATAGTTAATCACTAGGGAATATAAAATCCTTGTTTAGTTAGACATGAATCCTAGTAATATTTCAATTGAATACTAAACCTCGTGATCTAGTGGAAGACTAGAAAGGTCATTCATAAATACATTTGTGTATTCTCATACAATATGCCTTTCATCAATTTTTAATTACAGCTATATAATTTGCACTAAAAACATTGTTATTATGTATCATCACCAATATGATGGAATTTCATTTAAAAGGGAGTTCATGGTTATCCTTATATTTATATTTAATAATTGGATGGTTTTGAATAAAAATTATATATATATATACCCTAAAAATTGATAGGTTCTCTAGGCATGAAAAGTGATATAATGCCCAAATTATGTCAAATTAAACTAAGGTAATAAAAATTATATCCATAGGGAATAACTTTCAAAAAAAATTATTACAGGATAGGAATATATCATAAATGTGATAATTTATCCACAAGGGGTTTCCATAGATAGTTTAATGTTTAATGATTAAGGTGGTGAATTAACATTCTTAGAAAACAAGAATGGTTTAAAAAAATTGAGAACAAAAAAATATGGAATTCACAAATAAAGAGTGGAGGATGAGTGTAGCTTTCATAATTTCATTAATGTGATCCCCCTCAGCCATAGTAATTATATATTCACTTGCCTATTATAAAGTCATAAGAGGTTACGGGTGCTAATTTTCTTCATTGTCTCTAGGGTTAGGGAGTTTATTTTTATAATGCCAAAAATCCTTATATTTTAATCATTTACGTGTTATTAGCACATTAATTACAATATTATTTTCCTATGATTTATTGAATATACACTTAATCCATTTATGGAAAAAAAATTCCCTATGGATAGTCCTTGTAGATATTGAACATTTCCTTGTTCCTTGGAGGTAATTACCCAAGTTATTCCTCCAAAATTTATTAAATGGAGTTAGTTGGGATTTATTTCCCCCATGTGACCAATGAACAAAACATTTATGATACTCCATATTTCATTTCATCCATACAAAATAATGAGAGTCCCCAATTTCCATATCCACTGTTACCAAAAATCCAACAATACATTTTTAGCTTCAAAGTCATTTATGGATAATTCCTTCTGTATGAATGAATATAAGGACCTAAAAATGATTGGTTTCACTCCCATTGGAAGAGATAAAACTATACACGTACCTTTAAAGTATCATACATTTTTCTTCATAAGGTTAAATTGATTCATCCTCATTTTGTTTCAATTCATTAAATTCTTTCTACCCATCTTCATGAAATGATACAGATGAAAATATATGGTTATGAACACTTTATTAAACTCTTATAATTCTACAGATTCTATGTCCTACCTTTTTATTGTATTCTTAATTATATTACACCAGTGGTAACATTCACCTTCCAAATGATAAAAATACTAGAAAAAATTCACATATTCCGAACATTAGTGAGTTAAAAATATCATTTCCATAAAATTTATCCACTTATCATTACTATGTGGATTGGAAGAACCATTTAAGGTGTGTGTATCTCTTCTCATGAAATATTTGATAGAATTTTTCTCTTTCCATGGTGATCTTGAGATCTCAATAATTTTTTTGTTATCATTCAAAACTCGAGAGAGTTGAGTGAGAATTTCCAAAAGTTAATTTACCTTGTATCCTATTTAGTTTTTTATCATTGGAAAAATAGACTTATTTTCCATCCCAACCATTTTTAATATGGTTTCTCCTTTATCTAGTCAATTTAATAATAAAGGACCACTAAAATGTAAGAATTAGATAATCTAAAAAATAGATGAATATTAAAATAAAATGGATAAATCCTAAATGAAATATGTATCCTAGATTAAAAATATATATTTTCAATAAACATAATTTAAAATATATTTCATAATAAGTTCTCTAAAAACAGTAAAAAGTTCTAAAATCCATCATAAAGGTTCATAAAGTGAATATGAATCACTAAATCATATCCATTGGGTGTTTTGTGCCATATGTTTAGTCAATCCTTTCTATTATATAGTGATTCATGATATATTTAATACCTAATGTTATTATTTTAGGGATACTTCCCCTAAGTGAATATACGATAGATAATTCATCCACTTGTAGTAACCAAGAAGGGATCTCATTGCTAGGAAAATCACACAACCATTACATTATAAAAAATTATAGGTTTTATTATATACTAATACTTTTTCCTAGGTTTTTAACTAAAGGTCACTAATCTTAACGGATAAAGATAAATATAATATTCATAAAAAATAACTAAACCATTCTTTAATACCAACAAAGGGTCTTTAAAACCACACTCCTAGGTCTAATGGTGAAAATGAATACTTTACACAATGCCTATGATACCAAGTGAGATAACCCAGGCTAAACATATGATTATTTTAAATTACATTAATAAGTTAAAGATGCATAATATAATAGTCACACAATCCAAACAATCATAGGATAAGTGTATTTGAGTACTCACAACATAAAAAACATATTTTACAATATTCATGATAATTTCTCTAGAATGGTACCAAAAAAGTCCCCCTTATAGTCTCCTAATAAGTTATACTCATATTTAAAACTTGGGGAACAGAATCACAATAGAGGGGTGAGCTCAAATGCACTAGAATGGTAAACATGAAAATTTTCTATAAAGGGATTTATCATAAGAATATGGTAAAACATCAAAATGGGAGAAATATATTATTATAAAGAACATAAAATTATAATTTTTATCAATAAGTCATGATGAGAATAAATGTAATGTAAAATAAATATGTAAGTAACATGCCATAAAAATGTGAGATAATAAACATGATCTAATGAGATTAATTATATTCATAAAAATTTGGTATGTATTAAAAATATAACATAATAAGGTATTATATAAAAACATAAGTATTGGAAAATTATAAAATTTTTAAAAAACAAAATTCCCATGATTCATGTTGTGAACAAAGAAAATTTGATAACTGCATGGTTTTTAGCAAACAAAATGTTGACACTTCATGTTTTGAACAAATAAAATTTCCCTGGTTCATACTATATGCAAACAAAATTTCCACAATTCAGGTTGGGAACAAAAAAATACAAGATTCTCATCAGATATAAATCCTTAAAAACTTTTTCAGAGGGTGATATGGGATCCCTCCCATTAATAATTTATATACATATTTTAATCATAAAATCAATCATTCATCACATAATAACTAAACCATGAAATGAAAATGATTATTATAACATCTCATAAGTGGTATCACATAAAATATCATCAAGAATTGGATTTATTGATCTCATTAAATTAAACCATTTATAAAAGGATTTCATAAGTCATTTTGATAGTTTTTTATGAAAGATATATTTCTAAGGTGGTAACCCCTATTTATATGAGGAGGAAAATGGATTACAAATCATAAAAGAGTCTTAATAAAACATTTATGAATAATTTAATTAAAAGAAGAGTTTTTTATCCACTTTAAAAATATATTATTTTATTCAAAATATTTCATTTAGATAATTGGAAAAAAAATTCAATAATTCTGAATAATTCATCCTTGAAATAGATTTAAGGGCTTTAATGAAAATGTGGAGGGGAAATAAAATTGTCTGATCAAAAACGGAAAACACTTTTAATCATTTTAAATATAAATTTATTGAAATAAAAATAGTAAAAAGAGTAATAAATATTTCATTCAAAAAGAGTAAAAGAGAAATTTCAAGATCACAAAAAATAAATCATATTTTTAGTTTAAAATAAGAATGTATTACGATGACAGGATGTGTAAATAAGTACATAGAATAGAAAATCTTACCTTTAGTGGATTGAATTTATTCATAACATTATCATCTTTTATACAAAGTAAATATATAAATATACTTCCCCAAAAACGAATTCATAAATAAATTATAATTTCATCATAGAATGTAATAAAGACAACTTTATAAACCATAAATAAAATTTAACCATTATGACTCAAAAATATAAATTGAGTCAAGAAATCCATTACTTTTACTCCCATCTACCATTAATGATTTTTAAATCCATGTATAATAAAAATAACCATCATAATATCCTATTTCAGAACCTTATTCATATATATTACCATATATAACCATTATTAATAATCATTTATCATACAATTATTAGTTATTTATAGTTTTTCATCATCTCATGTTAGAGATTTTAATTGTTTCATTTATTATTCAATGTTTTGATGTTGACTACCATTATACAATGTAAATTTAATCATTTATGGATTATTTAAGTTACTATAATACATGTTACAAAATGATATATAATGTCCTAAATTTTCCCCATTATAATTTCTTTTTATGATTTTTTAGGATGAAATCTGTAGCAATCTGGATTTGGTAATTTATTAACAAATTAATAGTGATTTCTTAATTACTGAGCCAAATAAAAAAATTACATTACAGAATAGAAAAAAATATTTCCATAATAATATCATTTTTATCTATTTATTATATTATCATAACCATCAATGTAGTTTGGTGAAGAAAAACTAACTACATCACTCTAAGGAGGTGGTAGTTCGCACGTACACACAGACGAAGTTTTAGATTTTCATAGAACGATAGAAATGTATAAAATAATTTATCTATTTATAAAAAAATTGTCCATGATATATTTATTCTTTAAATTATCATTTAAAAACATCCATTTTAGGTGGTTATGAAAAAAAATTGCTTCATAGAGGTGGTATTCTGTAGCTACGCATTAATGACCTTATCATTTTTAAGGGGAATGGGTAGATAATGGTTATAAATTTAACATAAAAAATAATTTAAATCACTATTACTGAATTAATTATATCATAATGTTATAAATATATTTTTAGGAGAAATATAGAGAATAAAAATGTTTTCAAGTGATTATTACTTAAGTTGAGAGTCTGAACCTCCTCTATGAGTACCAAATTTTTAATTGAGGTTTTAGGTATTTTACACTCATTAAGGAGAATCCAAACATGAGATAAGGATATAGAGGTAGTAAAAAGGTATTATTATCAAGGTTAAATAAATTTTAGAGTGGCCCTGAAGGGATGGTATAAGGCATCTTTTATAAAAATATGCAATGGAATTTTAATAAATATTACATCTTAATATAAAGGGAACTGTAATGACTCAAACAGTTATAAATAAAATTCCCCTTTTAATTTAATTAAATGAATTATGGTTTTAGAAAACACATGCAGTTATTTTTTTTATTATATAAAATTGGATTTAAATGACCATTGAGTATAAATACCATTGTTAATATAGTCTTTGAACACTGATCACATGGTTAGTATAAATATAGGGTTTTATCAAATCCAATTGACACAAACAAAAGAAGTGATATCCTAAGCTAATAAGATCATACCATATGAATCCAATTTATTGAAGATTAAGAGGTGGATAACATCACTGGTATTTTCTCTTGACCAAGCCCAAGCTGAGATCCAACAACATAAGCCACAGAAAAACCATTTATTGGAGAAGTTCAATCTCATCGAGTTCACGGCCCAAACCATGTTCGTCATACCACCCAATGAAATTCCAATCATCACGCACCTTAACGTTAGTTTTTTTCTGGTTTATTAAATAGATATGTATCAAAACCCTAGAAATATGATTATATACATTTTTTTACAGAATAATGAATATATTTCCATCCTAGTATTGTTACTTTGTAATTGATTTTTATTTTGATACAATAAAACACAAGTAGTATTTTTCAGTAATATATAATTCAATTTAAGGATTTATTTTTTTGAATTAGTGGAATTTTAAAATAAATAATATTTTAATAAAGTATTATTATTAAATAATTTTTATTAAATATAAATTATCATATAATTTTTATGATGTCAAATGTAATTTTTACAAGGCTTCCAAAATTGTTATTGTTAAAAATCTGCAATTTTATAATAAATGTAGATTTTATTTTAAAAGTGAAAATTCAAATATTAATAAAATTATTTAGATAAAATGAATATTATTTTTTGAATCATAATGTTGAAATTATCTAATAGATAATTTTTCATAATTTTCTAAGACATTCGAATTGTTCAGTAAAAATTAAATATCGTATAAATATACTTTGTGTATTATTACATAATAATGACCTAAAATTTATGTAATAATTACTATAAATGAGTTAAAAAACCAAATATATTTTTTAACTTTAAAATAATTTTATTTTATTTTATTTTATTTTATTTATCTTATAAATCCATTATGAATCCTCCAAAACATATAATATATTTTATTATTTTAAAATCCCTCCTTTAAGAGTGTGACTAACCTCCACACAAGAAAGGGAATTATTTTATTAATTTAGTACCTTGGAATTATATAATAATAATACACACCCACATTTATAATAAACCATGGGTAAAAACCATTGTATGGTTTGTGGTTTTGGTTATTTTATTACGTAGAGTCTAAATCCTAAATAATAAAGAAATCATCTTTTTTCCTAAATAAACCCACCCATTATACCATTTATCATCGCTAAAAATCCTTGGAGAATGTCTATACTCCTCCATAAGCTATTTATAGTCCTCTCAAGGTTTCCCTAAGCTCTCAAGGAGCCCCTCCCAAGCATTTTGAGTCACACACTCAATTAATTGATCTTCCACTCTTCTCTTTTTATCAAGAACTTATTCTTTTTTATGTCTCTAAATTTCCTTTTTATTATGTTGGTATATCTTCATACATATTCCCATTACTGTAAATTTTTTAAAAAAATAATTATAGATTAATTTCACTCTCATTAATCCTTACATGATTGTTTATATACACCATTTACTATGCTGAAATTTTGTAAGGGATTTCTCTCTTCTTATTTACATTCAAGCACTTATTTTATGTTATGTATCTTAAATTAAATTTTATTATATTGGTATATGTTCTTAAATATTCCCATTATAGTCCATATAATTTATAAATTATTATAGAACCCTTTAACTCTCATTAATCCTCCTATTATCCTTTATTTACACCTGTTACCATACCGAAATACAACTAGGATTCTCTTCATTATTCAAGTTTCTACGTTACCTTATGAATTTTATTTTTAATTTATAATTTTGGGATATATTTTTTCATGTACCTATTACATAACATTTTATTTATAAGGGATGATATACCCCTTTATCTCTCATCAACCCATTTTACGATTCTTTAAGTGGTGTTGTTATGCTGTAGAAATTTCACCATGATTTTTCATGACAAAGCAATTGTGTAGTGAATACCGTACCCATTTCTTATCAAGGGTGTTTGACTTTATGCATATATACATTATATTAGGGACTTAAATTTATGTATTATAGACACCTTGATCATGGAAACAATTATGATGATGAATGAATCCATGTAGTATGATCTATGTGGCACACTTAAGCATCCGAATGAAATGAATATGACAGGTGCGCCCGGAATTATATAGCACTCCATTGAATTGGGTAATCTTTAGTATCATGATATATAATATTGGGACAAGGATTGAACCTAATTCCTCTATGGGACATATTCCACCATGATGTCTTGGGGGTTTAGCCTTGACCTATGTTTATGATGCAGTGTTTTACGTTATTTTCACATTTCCCATGTTATGATTATCATGATATATCATTCATTATTATTCATGTTCATTTTATTCCAAATTGATATGCCTATTGTCTAACATGTTTTATATTCTTCATTTTATTTCTTTTTTATTCCCTTACTGAGCTTTATATATCACCTATTTCTTATGTTTTTCCCAAAGATATCTCATGTAGTTTTAAAAATCAATGGAATTTTATAAGCATGTTAAAGAAGTTTTCAATAATGTTGTTATATCTCATGTTCAAGATGTTACGATATGTACCTATTTCTCAAATACACTATACTTATATATATTTTAGTTTTTATTAAGTGTAATTTTATGTAATAAATCGTGTATTAAATTGTAATAAAGAGTAGGGTTGTTATAGTTGGTATCATATAAAAAGTTTAGTTATATTTAGTATTAGGATTAAGAAAAATATAGAAAAATCATTATGGATAAGACTAAGTAAAATAAGACATCCCTATATTTTTTTATGTATAGAGTAAGTTGTTTAAAAATAAAATTCATCCCTATCTAGATACTATGATTGGGCATGGTTTTGGTATAGATGTACATAGGGGTAACAACTCTAACAAGGTGTCCCAAACCTGACTCTAGATAACCTGGTACATGAAAATATGCCTTAATTTGCACCTATTTTGACACTCCTGGGTATATAATTCGGTAAATTCATAATATTCTTATAAACCTTTATCAAGTAAACAAAAAAAATACCCATGAGAATATATGTTAGGAAATAGATCATGGATAACATAGATTAAAGCCTATAAAATCATAAGTTAAGAAAATAAATGTGATTTTTAAAGTTATACCTATAATGTTATTGGATTTCCCCTTTATGTGTTTAATAGTTTAAAAATAATCATCCCTAGTTTTCCCTTTATTCTCTCCAATGGCAGGAAATATGAGGAATCAGGTAAAAAATCAATGCAACGGTCAATGTGATGACTACCCCAATGAGATGCCCAACCCGATGGGAGCAGGAATCATGAACTTTATGATGATACTCCCCTAGATAACTCAGTTTATGAATAGAAACCAAGATCAATAGAAGAACCCAGACCCACCAGATAGAAAAGGATGCAATATATAGCTTTATGTGACAAAGGAATCCTACTTTTAGTGGACCGTATGATCCCTAAATTGTGGAATAATGGATCAACTAAATTGATAAGATCTTATCCATCCTTCAATGTTATATAAAATAGAAGGTTCTACTGGCTATTTATCATATAGAGGGATAAGATGGTTAGTAGTGGGAATTAATTAAAAATAATAAGCATAAGTAAGAGATCAAAGCGATGATATGGAAGGAATTATAGAAAATGTTTTTTTATAAATATATTTTTCACAATATTTGACTTAAAATAGAAAAGGATTTCTTTTCCCTCAAGAAAAAATAAGATGAATCGGTCAGGGTGTACTAGACAAACTTCACAATACACACATGATATACCTCCAGTTTTGTCGTTACCCTCAAATACAAGTTTGAACACTTCTTTGGTGGGATAAAGCATATTCTATAAAAATCCCTTGTGATCTATGACTTTGATAACTATGAGAAAATATTCCAATGTCCCCTCAAAGTAAGAATAGAGATTGGTTAATCTTAAGGGTGTCATAGAGATCAGAACTATAGAGTGTAGTTTAATTCTAATGGTCTGATGGAAAAATATAGTGATGCCAATAAATTTAAACAACACACTTTTCAAAGGTGTAGGGTAAACCACCCTAAACACTTCCTAAGGGGAACGAAGAAATGTTTTTGGTGTGGGAAGGAAGGACACCTAGCTAGAAATTGTCAATAGGAGAAAAACAATAATGCAAATGAATAAAGGAATTCTCTGGATTACCATCAATTCATTGTCTATTACTTTAACTACAAGAAATTAGAGCACTTTTCAAACCAATACACTAAAAAAGGGTTTTTAGAGACAAATAGTAACCTCCAAGGAAACCAGGGTGAGCTTTTGAAATCACTAACATAGAAGTTGATCTTGGAAATGAAGTGGTGACATTTATGCTAGTTATTCATTCAATAATATAGAACATATTTTTTAATCTATTTATAGTAATTCCTTAATATCATGAAAGTTTATTAGAACTGTCCAAACACCACCACAAAGCATGGTAGTAAATATGTCATTGAAAATGAAAAATGGGGTGGTTATTTCATCCCAAGTATATAACTCCTCCCCTGTCAATTTTTTTGGGATGAACATATCAATAAACCTTGTCATAATCCCTTTGGTGAAATTTTATTCAATTCTGTGAATGGATTACCTTTCCCTATACAGATCCAACATAAACTACCATGAGAAGGAAATCACTCTCTATATTGAAAATCAATCCCCGAATTTGTACAGGTGCAAGGAGGAGTATGAATCTTATTTAGCAATATCATCTCAAGCATGGATATTATTTTCCTATGAGAAACTTTTTCTAGCTCAAATGATTTAGTCTAAGGAAAGAATCACTCTCAAAGACATCCCTATTGTGAGGGAATGAACTAATGTGTTTCCAAAGGAATTTTTGGGTATTTCTCCTAGCTGAGAGGTTGAGTTTTAAATAAAACTTATACCTAGGTAATTTCCATTATCCTATACTCCATATAGAATGACTATTTCAGAATATGAGGAACTGAAGAAACAACTATAGGAGAATCTAGATAAATGGTTCATACATCCAAGTGCTTCACCATGGGGTGCACCAGTCCTCTTCATCAAGAAGTCAAATGGGTTAGTGTACCTTTTCATTGATTATCAAGATATCAACACGATCATGATAAAGAAAAGGTAGTCACTTCCATGGATTGATGAATTATTCAATCATCTTCCTGGATCACAATACTTATCCAAAGTGGGTCTGTGGTAGGGATATTACCAAGTTAGGGTATAAAAGGAGGATATCCCTAAGACTTCTTTTTATATAAGTTATGGGCACAGTAAGTTTATATTAATTCCATTCAGAATCACTAATGATCCAGAAATATTCATGGACATGATGAATAGGGTATTTAGAGATTACCTCCAAAAATTTGTGGTAGTCTTTATATATGATATTCTAATATAATCAAATAGTAAAGAGGAACATGAGGAGCATTAGAGAACTAGAATAAAGACCTTAAAAAGGAGAATATTTATTCCAAGTATAGAAAATGTGAGTTCTTGTTGAAGGAAGTATATTTCTTGGTACATATCATCTCAATAAATGGGGTATTTGTAGACACTTCAATTAAATAAGAAATTGAAGCATGGACAAGGACTACATCAGTGAAATATATCTATAGTTTTCTTGAATTTTTTGGGAATTATTTAAAATTTGTGATAAATATATCATGTTTTTTAAACCCTATAAACAAGTTAATCAGAAGATATTTAAGATTTTTTGGAATGATGAATGTGAAGAGAGATTCATGGAACTAAAAAGAGGGCTTTTCACTGCCTCGATACTTACACTATCCACAAGTGGAGAGCTTTTCATGGTGTTCAGTGATGCTTCAAAGAATGGATTGGGTTGTGTGTTAATTAAAATTGATAAATTAACAGCCTATGTTTCATGATAGTTAAAAGTTCATAAACAGAACTACCCAACACATGATCTGGAGTTGGCTACAGTGATATTTTCTTTGAAAATGTGGAGACATTATCTCTTTGGGCTGAAGTGTAAAATATATAAGGATCATAAAATCCTCAAGTATATATTCACTCAAAAAGAACTAAATATACCCCCAATGAAGATGGTTAGAGCTTATAAAATACTATGCCTTCTCAATCCACTATCATTCTAGTAAGGAAAATGAAGTAGTTGATGATATAAGCAGAAAGGATCCATAAATTCTATCATCAATGAGGATTGACATGGATCTAATCTTTTTATATTTGAAAATGATGAACATGGGAATCATAAAGGAAGGAATATCATCAATCATTTCACAAATTATTTCTCAACCATCCCGTTGGGATAGGTTAATTGATGCTCAAAGATATGATATGGTAATTCAGAAGAAATTGGAAACTATAATAAAATTTAAATCCTTGGAGTTCAATATTAATGAAGAAGGTATTGTGAGATTTGGGTCAAGAATATGTGTTCCAAACAATCCTAAGTTAAATAAGTAACTATTGGATGATGAACATAGTTCGATGTTCTCCATTCACCTAGGAAGCAAAATGATGTATCAAGATCTTCATGAGCACTATTGGTGGGACAATATGAAGAAGTATATCACTGAATACACATTACAATGTCAGGTATTCCATCCAATGAAGACTAAAAGGAATAATTCTAAGGGGATGATGCAATCATTACCAATACCAACATGGAAATGGGAAAACATCACCATGGACTTTCTCACGTGATGTCTAAATATGTCTGGAGGAAAAAATGATATTTTGGTTGTTGTGAATTATTGTATAAATACTGATCACTTTATTGAAATTTGATAGGACTTCTCACTCGATCAACATGCATGTTTATAAACCAGAGAAGTGGTAAGGCTATATGTAGTACCACTATCGATTCTATCCAATAAAGATCTAAGATTCACATCCATGTTTTGTAAAAGTCTCCAACATGATCTAAGCACTGAGATGAACTTCATTACGACCTATCACCCTCAAACTGATGTCCAATCTGAGTGGATTATTCTAAAACTGGAAGACATGTTGCAAGAATATTCTATGGACTTAAAAAGCGGATGGTATCAACATCTACCTCTGGTCTAGTTATCTTAAAAAATAATTTCTAATGGAGCATCCAAATGGATCTTTAAAAATCCCTTTATGTAAAGAGGTGTAGTACACCTACATATTTGAATGAAGTTAGGTAACACAAACTACTAGGTCCTGAAATGGTGGAGAAGGTTAAAACCATTAAGAAACACATCAAGGATGCTCAGAGTTGACAGAAGAGATATGCTGACAATAATCAACGAGACCTATATTTAGAAGTTGGAGACATGGTATTTCTCCATATATCTCTAGGGAATAAGGTAATGATATTTGGGAATAATGGAAAGCTTATTACAAGATACATTGACCACTTTGAGATCCTTGATAGTAATAGAGTGGTGGCTTGTCAACCAATACTCCCACCGATCCTATCTCAAGTATATGATGTGTTACATGTATCTTTATTGAGAAATTACATACCAAACCCCTCACATGTACTCAATCCATAGGTGGTATCATTAGATAATGACCTTTCCTGTGAGGAGCATCCAGTTAAAAGTTTATATCATAGATAAAAATTTATACGAAATAAGATAATGCACCTTGTTAATGTGTTGTGGAGAAGCCAAAAGTTTGAAGAAGTAAAGTTGGAACCATAGGAGGTGATGAAATAGAGTTACCCTCATATATTTTAGTGTGGGAAAATAAAATTTCTTGGGTGAAATTTCTTAAGAGGGAGAATGTATTGACCCAAACTGTTATAAATAAAATTCCCCTTTTAATTTAATTAAATTTTTTATGCTTACAGAAAAAACATGCACTTATTTTTTATATTATATCCAAATGGATTTAAATTACCCTTAATTATCATTACCAATGTTAATATAGCTTTTGAATAGTTATCATATGATTATTATAAATATAGAGTTTTATAAAAACCAATTAACATAGACAAAATAAGTGATAGCCTCACCAGTAAAATTGTTCCCTATGAATCCCATTTATCAGAGCTTATGATGGAGATAACATCATTGGGATTTAACCTTGACCAAGACCAAATTGAGATCAAAAAAATTAAGTTTGATCAAAACCATTTATGGGATAATTTCAAGCACATCAAGATCACAACCTGAACCATGTTTTCCGAACCACCCCATGAATGTCCAACCATCATGCACCTTACCCATAGGAATTTTTCTCATGTACTAAAGGGATATATATTAATACCCTAGAAAATGTCTATGTACATTTTTTTATAGAATAATTAATATATTTTTATCCTATTATTTTTAATTTTTAAAGGATTTTTATTTTGATATAATAAAACACAAATAGTAGTTTCGGTAATACTCAAATTCAATTACATAATTTACTTTGATGAATTAATTTATTTTTTAAATAAATAATATTTTAATAAAATATTTATATTAAATATTTTTTATTAAAAAAAATTATCATATAATTCTTATGAAGTCAAATGTAATTTTTATAAGGGTTTGAAAACTGTAATTGTCAAAAACCCAGAATTTCTTAATAAATGTAGATTTTATTTTAAAATTTTAAATTCACATATTTAGAAAATTATTTAGATATAGTGAATATTTTTATGGAATTAGAATTCAAAAATTATCTAATGGTGAATTTTTCATAATTTTCCGAGACAGACAAATTTTTGGGTTAAAATTAAATACCGTATAAATATACTATGTGTATTATGACATCATAATGACTTAAAAGTGATGTAATAATTTCTATAAATTGGATATATGACCAAATATATGATTTAAATTTAAAATAATTTTATTTTATGTTTATTTTATTTATCTTATAAATCCATTATTAATCCTCTAAACCATATAATATATTTTAATATTTTAAAATCCTTTCTTTAAGAGTGTGAATATCTTCCACATAATAAAGGGAATTATTTTATTAATTTAGGCTCTTATCCTTATAAAATAATGAGAACCACACCCATTTGGAAGAAACCATGGAGAAAACCCATGGTATGGTTTGTGGTTTTTGTTATTTTATTAGTTAGAGTTTGAAACCTAAATAATAAAGAAATCCCCAACTTTTCCTATATAAACCCAGTAATAATCCCATTTATCTCCACTCAAACTTCTTGAATCATGTCCATAATCTTCCCTCCACTCATTAAATTCCTCCCAAATTTACCCCAAGATATCAACAATCCCATCCCAAAAATTTGGATCCACACACTCAAGTAAGGGATCTTCCACTCTCCTATTTCTATCAAACACTTCTTTTTTATTATGTCTCTAAATTTCCTTTATATTATTTCGGGATTTGTTCACATATATTCCCCTTACTATTAATTTTATGTATAAATAATTATATATTATTTTAACTATAATAACCCAATGATTTATTAATTAAATTCCCTTCTTATAATTATTTCTTATAGTATAATAATATAATATTACATATAGAACACAATACAAACCTTATAAATGAATATTGAGTGAAACGAAAGGTATCTCTAGAAGTTGAGGAACGTATATCGATGAAATAGTAACTTGACCTTTGGAATAGTAATTTGACCCTTATGAAAAGTAAATTGCCCAATTGAATAGTAACCTCACTAATTAAATTATAATTAAAATTTATCTTTCTTTTTAGTGACAATATGATATAAATATATCATAGTATAAATAAGTAAATCTTTTAAAAATAATTTATTAAGTGTCGGTGTTTTTGTAAATTATGTATATTTAATTAAAATTTTATGATTAATTTAATAATTTAAAATAAATGTAAATTTCATAAAATGTATTCATAAATAATTATTTTGATGAATTATGATTATAAGATAATATTAAGATGCCTTAATTAATTTTTCAAAGTGTTAGAAAAGTAGTTTTAATTTTAAAATTTGTATTTGTCAAGTAAATTGTGATTTTAAATAAAAAATAAATCTATCATATTTAGAAATTTATTTTCACAAAATGGATTTTATTTTTCAATTCTAAATATTGAAAAAAAAATTGGGGTGAATTTTATGGATTTTTATGAAATACTTGAATTTTTGTGAATTGTAAAATATGATAATTTAAAATAAATGGTAAATAAATGAATTTATGTATCATTAGTGAGTCTGGGATGATGTAAATAGACATTGTTCTGAACTAACATTATTTATTTACTATTTTTGGTCACAATAATCAAGACTATTCAGAGTTGAGAAAAAATATTAAACTAATTATTAAAGTAATGGGAAACTTCTCCTATCCTCTACTATAAATACCACCCCTCATTACCTCTTATATTCACTCCTCTAAATACTTTTTCCTTATATAAATTCTACTAAAATATCCTCCCAATATCCTTCCCACATCCATAAGCCCTTTTTATCTTCAAAAGACCAAATACTCTCCCCTAAAACGATTCTCAATGAAGATATATTCAAGAGGTAAATTCCTCTTTTCATTTCTTTTATTTTCTTTCATGTTCCTTTCTTTATTTTTTCTTTCCTCGCCTCCTTTAATAAAAATTTTATGAAAACTATAGTAACATAGATGAACTGTAATTTTGTTATGATAATGGGATAATTCGTCATCATCCCTCATTTCCCCTCCTTTTATACTAGAAATGAAAACACCATCTAAGATGTGTTATTTATCACATTCAAGGACGGCGGGGTTTCAATATCTATTATTTTATTCAATTATGGTCATGAAACCATTTTGATGGTTTAACCAGACTATAATATATGTATTATTTCTAATATAATGTTCTGGAATCTTTTTTACGCATGATATTAATTTATAAAGAAAAATATATTCGATGTGATAAAAAACCACAAATTAACCAAAATAGTTATCATTAAGGTTTTGTATAATGATTCATATTTACTAAAAATAATCAAATGAATTTTATAACCATGTAATCTTATGTATGTTCTCTAATAACATGAAACTTAAATTATAGAAAACCATTCTCATCTTACATGTTTACCCTTACATGTATATAAGTAAACCAATCATGAAAACCCAAGGAAACAAGCGCTCCCAAACGATGAAATTGAACCTCTTAACCCATAAAAAAGGTTTAAAAAGAACTTAAATAGGTTATAATGAATCAATTACATGTAGAAACGGTTTTATAAATATTTATTAATGAATTTAATTTGGTTATCCAGGATATTAAGATCAAGTGAAGGACACCATCGGACTTAAGGTAAGGGATTCTACATAACCCTCCTTTATTCCTTTGAGTTGCTCTTTATTTATTTCAACCCAAATGAAGTTATCTACTATTTTTATGTAAATATTCTAAATTATTTTTATATTCTAAAAATTCATGTGTCAATATACATTTATCATTCTCTTCCAGTGATCTACATGTTTTTAAATGATTTCTTCCTCAATACTTCCCATTAAGAAAACCTGTTTTAAGGGAACTTCCTTAATTCTTACCCAATTAAAATTGAACTCTATAATCTTTTTTAAGACACCATTTTTTTATAAAATCATTATTTTTATTATGAAAACCTTCTTGGTTTAATTTTAGTTTTATATAAAATATTATTCCTTTTTCTATTTCTGATTCTCTTTAGAAATTTCCTTAAAACCGCACTAAAATGTTTTAATGATAAAATTTCTTAAATACTATTCTAAAATGATATAACTTATTTTTGACATCACTTACCATGATATATGAATATTTTACATTATTAATGGAAATTTATGTTTTAATTCCTTACTTTTTTGGAAACTTTTATGATACGACCATTTATTATACTTTATGACATGATTATGATACTCATTTCATTCCATAGGTACCCTATTTTTATGTATGATTTATTATGTATGATTATATAAGTGGAAAGAATATTCATGAACATATTATTATGTATATGATTATATATCATTGCAATTTATTTGGTAAAGTTGAGTCTCATCAGACATTATGTGAAACGGTCTTGGTGGTTAGCCTTGACTCGTGCTACCATGTACAACGGTCTTGGTGGTTAACCTTGACTTGTGCTCATATATGTGAAATGAGACTTGACTCATTATAAAGTAATGTTTTATTTTTCTTTTATATTACTATGAATCCATTTTTATATTATCTCATGTTTATAATTTGTGATTCCATATGTTCCATGCCTTTTTATATTATTATGTCATTCCTTCTAACACATGTGTTAAAGCTTTACTCTTATGTTTATTACCTTAATATGGATTTTTAGCTCATCCCTTTTTCATGTTATCCATAGGATATCCTATAAATATGTATGATAATAGTGAATGTTAGGACCCTTTTATGAATATTAAATAAAGAAATGTTTTGTTTATTCCCATGTTTTTAGTTTTATGTACCTAGTCTTCCAAGACACTACACTTTATGTTCCTTGGCTTATAATATGATTTTTTATCATGATTAAAATAATATAATTATTTTTGTAAAATGATAAGGTCACTATAGTTTTTATCATAGGATGTACTAGTTATTTTTGGAGATTAGGAATAGATCACTTTAGTAAGAACTTTAGGGATGAGACTAAGTATAATAAAACATCCCTAAATTTTGGTACGTATAAAGTGGTTTATCAATCAAATACATCCCTGTATCGATACGAACAAGTGGATGTGGCTCTGGAACAAATGTATCTAGGGTTAAAACCTAAAAAATGACACTTTAATCTAGACTCAAATGGTAACTGGTTCATGACAATGGCCCTTAATGCACTCATGGTTTGACACTCCTAGGGTATATGATTTGGAAAATTCATAAGCTTAGTATGGACCATTATGAAGGGAACAAAAAAAAGAATATGAATCCCATAATAATATATGTTAGGAAAAAATCATAGGTAACCTAGATTTAAACCAAGGGAATCAAAATTTAGTATATACTTTTACTTTAAGATTTTATCCTTTTATATTTAAAGTTTTCTTTTTTATGATTATTATCTAAGCATTAAATCCATCTAATTTCACGTTATTTTTCTTAGTTAATGGCGGAAAATAGAATAACATGTGTTAATAATAAATGTGATAGGAAATTTAATAATTTCCCTAATGATATACCTGATATGATGGGATATGGTCCTCAAAATTTTATGAAAATACTTTCTCACATGGACCAAGTTATAAATAATAACTTTAATCATGTGGAATGCAATCCTCCTCCAAGAAAAGAGAAAGTTTCTGTTGAATCCTTCATGCAATAATTGCCTCCCATGTTTATTGGATATTCTGATCCCATCCTCCTGGAATAGTGTATTAACTCCATTGAAATGATATTCTATTTCCTACAGTGCACAGAATAAGAGAAAGTTGTACTGGAGTTCTAACATTTTAATGGGGAATCTGATTAGTGGTGGGCACTGATCAAGAATATGAAGTCCCAGGAGGAAATTGATTCCATGTATTGGGATTAATTCAAGAAAATGATTTTCAATAAATATTTTTTATGAACCCTCCATCTCAAGATGGAAAGAGAGTTCCTCAGACTTAATCAGGTGGAAGATGATTCCATCGAGGTGTATGAAGAAAACTTCACAAGGCTTTCAAGATACGACTCTATATTTGTCATGAAAATTATAAGTAAGATAGATTGATTATTTATTGGAATAATGTCGAGTCTACAAAAAGTTTTGGTGATTCAAGACTCTAATATTTATGAGTAGATTTTCTATTGAGCCCTCAATATTTAAATAGAGATCAGAGACTCTCAATGGTCTCATGGTTCAATGATAAAAAGCGTAAAATGGAGTCTAATATGGGTGGTTTGAAAATTAAATCCCATGATGGATTGATGATCGAACATCCCACATGACAAAAATGTCGTAAAAAGCATCCTGTGAACTATCTATAGGTAACCAGGAATTGCTTCAAATGTGGAAGAATGGAACATCTGGCTAAGAACTACTGAAGGGACATAAATAATACCACTAATGTGGAATAATAAAGGAAGGTTCAGATCAATTCTCATCTAGAAGTGCAGTGTTTCAACTGTAAGGAACATGGGAATTATGCGAACAATTATCATAAGCCAAGTGTTGTCAGGGGAAATCTACAACAACCTTTGGGAAATAAGGAAGAGCTTATGTTATCACTAATTCTAAGGTGGATCCAGACATTTATGTGCTGATAGGTACACTATTTTTTCATTAAATAATAGAGAACATACTATTTGATTCTGATTCTATGTATTCTTTCATATCATGAAAGTTTAGTATAACTATTAAAACACCACCTCAAAATTTTGAGTTTTAGTTATCTTCTAGAATAGTGAATGGGGAAATTATTGCATCCAAGGTTTATAACTCCTCCCCAATAAATGTTTGTGGACTGAACCTCCCAGAAAATCTCATCATACTTCCTTTAGTGGAGTTTTATGTTATCTTGGGCATGGATTGGAAATATTTCTAAAAATACAACATTAACTATTGGGAAAGAGAGATCACTCTACACATCCTCAAGTATCCTCTAATCATGTATAAGTGTAAGAAGGAAGATGAATCTTATTCATAATTATCATCTCAAGTGTGGATAATGTTTCCTTTTGAGTAAGCATATCTTGCTCAAATGATTGAGACAAAGGACATAATACTTCTCGAAGATATTCCCATCATGAGGGATTACACTGATGTATTCCCTAAATAATTTCTTGAATATCCTCTTGATCGGGAGGTTGATTTCTCATTTAAACTTATTCCTAGATCCCTAATTATATCAAATACACCTTATAGAATGGCAATTGTTGAGCTGGAAGAGCTGAAGAACCAGTTACAAGAGAATATAGAGAAGCATTTTATATGCCCAAGTACTTCACCTTGGGGTGCACCAGTCCTCTTTGTTAAGAAGAAGGATGGATCAATGCACATATGCATTGATTATCATGAACTCAATAAAATCACGATAAAGAACAAGTATCTCCTTCCTCAGATAGATGACTTGTTTGATCAGCTATGTGGGGCTATTTATTTCTTGAAGGTGGACCTTCGGTCGGGATATAACCAATTAACGGTGAGGAAGTAAGATATTCCCAAGGATGCATTTCAAAAAAGGTATGAACACTATGAGTACATAGTGATTCCCTTTGGACTCACTAATGCTCCTGAAATTTTTATGGATCTAATTAATATATTCTTTAGATATTACCTCGATAAATTTGTGGTAGTATTTATTAGTGATATTCAAATATACTCCAAGATCAAGTAGGAACATGAGGAGAATCTGAATACTATGATAAAGAAATTGTGAATGGAGAATATTTATGAAAAGTATAGTAAATGTGAGTTTGGGATGGAGGATATATCATTCTTAGGGCATGTTATCACCAGCAATGGGATATCTATAGACCCTTCCAAGGTAAAGGCAATCAAAAAATGTCACAGTACAGCATTTGTAACAAATATCCATAGCTTCCTTGGTCTAGTGGGGTATTATTAACGATTTATGAAGAATATATCATGATTTTCAAACCCAATGACCAAGCTGACATGGAAGGGGGTGAAGTTTTTTTAGAATCAATAATGTTAGGAATGATTTAAGGAGCTCAAAAAAAGGATTATCACTATGCCAGTACTCACACTCCCAACAAGTGGGGAACTTTTTTGGTGTATAGTGATTCTTCAAAGAAAGTATTAGGATATTTAATAATGAAAAAATGATAAAGTGATAGCCTGCGAATCAAGGCGGTTGAAAATCCATGAGAAAAACTATCCCATGAAAGATCTAGAGTTGACAGTTGTGATCTTTGCTTTGAAAATTTGGTGGCATTATCTCTATGGGGAGAAGTGTGAGATATATACTGATCACAAGAGTCTAAAATATATATTTAAATATAAGGATCTTAATATGTTTCAGTTAATATGGTCAGAGCTCATCATGGATTATGGCTTCTCAATCCACTACCATCCCGGTAAAGAGAATAAAGTGGTGGATGCTCTAAGTCTAAAGGATCTTACATCTTTATCGATGATGAGAGTTGAGAATGATCCAATATTCTTAGATTTTTAGAGGATGGAAATGTGAATAATTAATGGAGGAACATCATCAATCCTTTCTCAAATGGTTTCTCAACCATCCCTCATAAAGAAAATAAAGGATGCTCAATAAAAATATGTGGAAATTTTGAAAAGGGTGGAATCTATTAGCAATGGGAAATCCTCTATGTTCAAGATTTATGAGGATGGAGTTATAATATTTTGTTCATGATTATGTATACAATCAGATCTAGAGATAAATAAGGAGATTTTTAATGATGCACCAAGCTTAACCTTCTCTATTCACCCATGGAGAACAAATATGTATCAACATCTCTAAGAGAACTTTTGGTGGGACAATATGAAGAAGAAGATTGCATAATATACATCAAATTTCTTAGTATGTAAATAAGTGAAGGGTTAAAGGGGAAAAAATATGGAGATGATGAAACCACTACCCATATCAACATGGATGTGGGAGAAAATTAACATAAACTTTTTCACTCGACTTCCAAGGACATCCAGAGGAAACAATGAAATATGGGTCATTGTGGATTTTCTTACAAAGACAGCTCACTTGATATCAATTTGAGAGGAATTCTCATTGGATCAACTTGCATGGATCTATATCAAAGAGGTGGCAAGGAATCATGGAGTACCACTATCTATTATATCCGATCAAGATCCAATATTCACCTTGAAGTTCTAGAAAAGTCTCCAACATGCTCTAAGCACTGAGTTGGCTTTAGCACAGCCTATCATCCTCAAACTGATTTCCTATCTGAGTGAACTATTATAAAATTGGAAGATATATTGGGAGAATGTTCCATGGACTTAAAAGGAGGGTTAGACTAACATCTTCTACTAGTCGAATTCTCTTACAACAATAGTTTCCACTCCAATATACGAATGACACCATATGAATCTCTTTATAGGAAAAGGTGCAGAACACTAACATGTTGAGATGAAGTCGGTGAGCATAAGCTTCTAGGACCTAAAATAGTCGAAGAAATAGTGGAGAATTTGAAAACTATTCAGCATCATATCAAGGTATCCCAATGTCGATAGAAGAGTTGTGCAGAAAATTATCGATAGGACCTTGAGTTCAATGTTGGAGACATTTTGTTCCTCCACATATCTCCATGGAAGAAGTTCATGAGGTTTGGGAAGAAGGAAAGCTAAGTATCAAGTACATCAGCCCCTTCGATATTCTTGATCGTGTTGGAGTTGTGGCCTATTAACTATAACTTCCACCTAAAAATGTCTAAAGTACACGATGTATTCCACATATCCCTCTTAAGGAAGTACATACCATACCCTTCACATGTACTCTCTTAATAGGTGGAACAATTGGAGAATGGTCTTTCTTATGAGGATCGGTTAATGTAGATCTTGGATAATAGAGATAAATATATATGAAACAAGACTACTCACCTAGTAAAAGTACTATGGAAGAACCATAAGTACAAAGAGAAAACATGAGAACATGAGGAAGCAATAAAAAAAAGTACCCATACCTGTTTATGTCTTAGAATATAAAATGGACTTTCGAGGGTGAAATTTCATAAGTGGGGAAGAATATAACAACCAGTTGTTTTATCAATGAAAATCCATTCTTATAATTATTTCATATAGTATAATCATATAATGTCACATGTAAAACACAATAAAAACCTACTAAATGAAGATTGAGTGAAAGAAAAGGTATCTCTAGAAGTTAAGGAATGTATACCGATGAAATAGTAACTTAACCCTTAGAATAGTAATGAGACCCTTATAAATAGTAAACCGACCAATTGAATTGTAACATCATTAATTAAATTATAAATAAAATTTATCCATCTTATAAGTGACAATATGATATAAATATATCATAATATAGGTAAGTAAATATTTTAAAAATTATTAACTAAGTGTTGGTATTTTGTAAGTCGTGTATATTTAATTACCATTTATGATTAATTTAATAATTTAAAAGAAAATTTATTTTCATAAAATGTATTCATAGATAATTATATTGATTAATTATTATTATTATAATATAATTTTAAGAGACCTAAATTAATTTTTGAAGGTGTTAGAAAGGCAGTTTAATTTTAAAATTTGTATTTTTCAAGTAAATTATTATTTTAATTAAAAATTAATTTCTCATATTTAGAAAATTATTTTCATAAAATGGAGTTCATTATTTAATTATTCACATCAAAATATGGTTGGGGAGAATTTTTTGTATTTTTCTAAAATACTTGAATTTTTGGTGAATAATAAAATACGATAATTTACAATAAATGATAAATAAATGAATTTATGAATCATGCTTGAGTACTGGATGATGTAAATGGCCATTGGTATGAACTCACATGCTCTATTTACTATTTTTTTCACACCAATAAATTCTATTCAAATTATTGAGAAAAAAATATTAAACTAGTGATTAGAATAATGGGAACCCCCTCCTCTCCCCCACTATAAATACCACCCCTTTTTACCTCTTCTCTTTACTCCTATCAATCCTTGTGCATTATCTCAATTATGATAAAATATTATACCAAGCTCCTACACATTTAAATAAGATTTTTTTATCTTTAAAAGACCAAATCCTCTCTCCTAAAGAGGTTCTCAAGGAAGATATATTCAAGAGGTGAATTCCTCTTTTCATTTCTTTTATTTTCTTTCAAGTTCCTTTATTTATTTTATCTTTCCTCACCTATTTTCATCCAAATGTTATGATAAATCCATAAAAATACATTTACTATAATATTTTATGATAATTTAAAAATTCATCATCATTTCTTTTTTCCCCTCCTTTTATACTAGAAATGAAAACACCATCCGAGATGTGTTAATTTATCACATTTAAGGACGATGGGTTTTCAATCTCTATTACCATCTTAAATTATAGTCATGAAACCATTTTGATTGTTTAATCAGACTATATTATATTTATTATGTCTAATTTAAAGTTATATAATCTTTTTTACACATGATATTAATTTATAAAGAAAAATGTGTTCGATGTGATAAAAAGCGGCCAATTAACCAAAACGGTTATCATTCAAGTTTTATATAATGATTCATCTTCACTCTAAATAACAAAATTAGTTTTATAACCATGTAATATTATGGATGTTTACTAATAACATACAACTTCAGTTATGGACAACCATTCTCATCTTACATGTTTACACTTACATGTATATAAGTAACCAAATCATGAAAACCCAAGGAAACAAGCTCTCTCTAATGATGAAATTGTACCTCTTAACCCATAAAAAATGTCATTAATGAACATAAAAAGGTTATAATTAATCAATTACATATATTATAGGTTCTAGAAATATTAATTAATGAATTAAATTTGGTTATCTTGGATATTAAGATCAAGTGAAGCACACCATCAGACTTAAGGTAAGGGATTCTACCCAAACCTCCTTTATTCCTTCAGGTTGCTCTATCTTCCTTTCTACCCAAATGAAGTTATATATTATTTTTATTTAAATCTTATAAATTATGTGTATATTATCCAAACTAATGTATCAATATACATTCTTCATTATCTTTTGGGGATATACATGTTTTTAAATGATTCCCTCCTCAATACTTCCCGATAAACAAACCCATTTTTAGGGAACTTCGTGAATTATTATCCAATTTAAAGTGAACTATATCATGTGTTTTAATACACCATTTTTTATATAAAATAATTATTTTATTATGAAAACATTATTGGTTCACTTTTGGTTTTATATAAAATATTATTCCCTTTTCTATTTTAAATTCTCTTTAGTAGTTTCCTTAAAACCTAACTAAAATGTTTTAATGCTAAAATTTATTAAATACTCTTATTACATGGTATCACTTCTATTAGAAATCACTTACCATGATATATTAATATTTTACCTTATGAATGTCCATGTGTTTTTTAGTTCCTTTATTTTGTGGACACTTGTATGATACACCCATTTATTATGCTTTACGACATGATTATGATACCCATTTCTTTCCATGGGTAACCTTATGTTTATGTATGATTGATTATGTATGATTATATAAGTGTAAAGAATATTCATGAACATTTTATTATTGGTGTTCCCAGATATAACTCCAATGCATTGGGTAAAGTTGAGTCTCATGAGATGTTATGTGCAACGGTCTTGGCGGTTAGCCTGGACTTGTGCTACCATATGCAATGGTCTTGGTGGTTGACCTTGAATTGTTCTCTTATATGTGAAATGAGACTTGAATCATGATAAATTAATGTTTTTTGTTTCTTACACATTACTATGAATCCATATTTATATGTTATGATTCCATATTTTCCAAGCCTTTTTATATCATTATGTCATGCCTTCTAACCCATGTTCTAAAGCTTTATTCTTATTTTTATCTCCTTGCTAGGTTTTTTAGCTCATACCTTTGTTTATGTTATCCCCAGGTTATCCTATGAAGGTATATGAGAACAATGGAAGTTAGTATCTATTTATAAAGATTAAATAAAAAAATATCGTTTCCCATGCTTTCAGTTTTATGTACCTAGTCTTCCAATACACTAGAATTTATGATCCTTGGCTTGTAATATGATGTTTTATTATGCTTAAATAATTTAATGATATGTGTAAAAGGATAGAGTATCTATATTAACTCTTATCAATCCTTCCTTGATCGTTTATGTACACCTATTACTATGCCCAAATTTTGTAAGGGACTTCTCTCTTCTCATTTCCATTTAATCACTTATTTTATGTTATGTATCTTAAATTGCATTGTATTATGATGTTACATATTCTTACATATTAACATTACTATCCTTATAATTTATAAATGATGAGATCTCTCTTTCACTCTAATTAAGCCTCCTATGATCCTTTATGTACACTTGTTACCATGCGGAAATATAGCTAGGATTCTCTTCTTTATTCAAGTTTCTACATTACCTTATGATTTTTATTTATAATTTATGATGTTTGTAAATATTTTTCCATGTCACTATTACTTCCCATTTTATTTCTATTCTATGATAGACCCCTTTATCTCTCAAAACTCATTTTATGATTCTTTAAGTGATGTCTTTATGCTGTAGAAATTTCACCATGATTTTTCTTGGCAAACAAATTCTGTAGTGAATATTGTACCCATTTTCTATCAATGGTGTTCACCTTTATGAACATATACATTTGATTGGGGACCTACATGTATTTATTTTGAAGTCCTTGATCATGGAATAAATTATTATTATTATTATTATTATTATTATTATTATTATTATTATTATTAATGAATCCATGGTGTATGATATATGTGACAGACTTAAGCATTTGAATAAAATGAATGTGACGGGTGAACCTGGAATTATATAGCACTCCAATGCATTGGGTAATGTTTTGTATCATGATATGTCATGTTGGGATAGGGAGTGAACCTGATTACCACATTTTACACTATTATGTATTGTCATTTAATCCTTAACTTATGTTTATGATGTAGTGTTTTAAATTGTTGCCACATTTTCCATGTTATGATTATCATATTATATCATGCTTTATTATTCATGTTCCTTTTATTCCCTATTTATATACATGTTGTCTAAAATTTATTTTCTTCTTCAGGTTATGATTTTTTTATTCCCTTATTGGGCTTTATAGCTCACCCATTTCTTTTTTTCTTCTCCAGGATATCCCGTGAAATTTTAAGAATCCATGGAATTTTATAATCATGTTAAGGAAGCTTTAAATAATATTGTCATATCCCATGTTCAAGATGTTATTCTAGGTAACTAATCAAAAAATACACTACAATTATCAATATTTTGGGTTGTATTAACTGTAATTTTATGTAATAAATCAAGTATTAAAGTGTAATAAAGATCATGGTTTCTATAGGTACACTTATTTCACCTAGATTGTGGATTCAAAGTGTAAAATAATGGAGATGAGATAATTTTTCATTGATCCAAACCAGAAAAACTATGTTGGAGACATATTTTAAACATGTTTTACCTACTTTACACTTGGTTAAACCCTTTTTACCTTAATTTACCATTACTGTGGTGATAATACTTTTATGCTTAGTTACAAATCTTTTTTATTAAAAATATAAATTACTTTATTACTTAATTTGGATATTATGATTACAAATATGGTATAATTTTAATAGTATAATATTTCTATGTTCTATAGAAATTAATTTTAATATTATTACAAATTACACATAATATCCTTTTTTAAAATGTATTTTTTATGAATAATAATAATTTTTAGGATAACATTATAAATATTATTGATTTTCATGATATTAATACGTTTATAATAAAAATAATAAGATTTATTTGGCCTTCAAATCAATCCAAAACCAAATTCTACTTTGAGAAAACATAACAAAAAGAAACATACCAAAAAAATTATTAAAATAAATATTAGTTTTTTTTCAAAAGGATAAACATAGGTTTTAAAAATTCAACATTGTATTTATTTAATGATTTATTTCACTCATTAAATAAATTATTAGGAATAATAATTATTTTATAAATTTTAAAGTCATACTCAATTTTAAGTAATGTCGTAAAAGCTATGGTATTGGTATAAAAAATATTTTTTACTATTTACCTAAAAATAATTTTCAAAAATATATAAAAAAATCTACATAAGGTATTATTTAAATAATAAATCCAAAAAAAATTATTTTTTCAGAATAAAAATTTAAAAATTTAAAATTTAAATGAATAAATAAAATATTCTGTTATATGGTTTTTATAGAAAAATATTATTTCAAATATTAAATATTATTATTATTATTTCCTACCAATTAAATCATTTTCAATATATTATTAATATAATATATTTATCATCTCAAAATAGTGGACATAAAATGAAATATAAATTTTTATGCATAAGATGATATTATTAATTAATAAACTACCCATGTTGAATTTTATCAATGAATTACTTATAAAATGCCTTTATTATTATTTCTACATATAACTCATGTAGTGATTTCTTGCATTTATACCTTCAAATTTAATGGCTAAATTATGATAGTTAATGAAGTACGTAATGGTTTTTTTTATTTTTATGTTTAATTTTAAAAAAAAAAATTAATAGAATTCTTACTTTAAGGATGAATATTTACTATAATTAGGGGTTGTTGCATGGAGTAAAATGTTACACCCCAATATTTTGAAAGAGGAACATCATGCTCAGTAACTTATATGACATGAAACACTAAGAATATAATAGAATAAAACATCCAAATAATTTATTATACATTTCATTATAGATAAATCCAATCTCATCAATATCATGTAATGCACGCAACACTAGGTTTGAACGAAAAATGATCCTTTATTAAAAAATTATTATTTAAACATGATTATTATAACCTATCCATTGAGATGGAGGGTATGAATATTGTTAACTAAATTATGTAAATTACATGGTTTATATATTTATAAATTAGATTAAATGGCTATCTATTGATTATTAATAATATAAGAACCATATTAAAGAGAAATAAATTTTTTCAAAAAAATGCATTTTTCGAAAAGGCAGATTAGTTGTACTTTGTGGATATAACTGAAAATAAATTTTTATTAATATTAGAAAATTTATTTGAAAAGATAAAATTAATTTTTTAAATCTACATGTAGAAATAATCTTTCATTGAATTTTTTAGAAGCTTATGAAAAGAATAATTTTTTGATGAACGGTGAAAATTATTGATTTTTAATAAAAACATTCATTTTTTATATTATTTAAAAATAAAATTTTAATTTTAATTTTGTGTTAAAGAAAATTTATTTAAATTGTATTAAAATTTAACTAATATTTTTCATTTTAATCAATTTTATATAGAATTTTTATCTTAAAAGATTCTATACCTCTTAGAATTTTCTCTTTGAAAACTCGTTCTTTCATCGTCTTATGGTTTAATTTTTAATTGAATTTTTCTGGTCAATTGAATTGAATTTGGAAAAATAAATTCCATATTTATAATCATAATTATTTATATTCTATAACATGGTCAATATAATATTTTCCGTAATGAATATTGAAAAAATTACATATTAGTTTTCATAATTGAGGTTAAAATGGGTTTACTGGAGGGATTTAACTAAGATGGTAAGCGATAAAAATGGTATAAAACGTGTAAAAAATCATTTTTTGGCTATATGTTGACATTAAAACCTATCAATATCAAACATAAACCATTTTGGATGATTTTTTTATGAGTAAAATGTGAGTATCACTTTATCTTTTTAATAATTCCATGTGTGTCCTCTCTCCCACTTATAAAAGGTTGCCCCCTATCCCCCATAGTTCACAATTAGAAAAACCATCGGATCATAAAATAACTAAAAAATACCTTAATTAGTTCCCTTACCACATCCTAGAGGAATCATTTTCATTAGTAATCCCTCCAATAAAGGAAATAGTCATAAACCTAAAGAGGCTCTCAGAAGTGGAGGTAAAATTCTAAAACGTGGGTATTTGTTTTATATCTTGATCCACCTCCTTAAAAACATAATTAAATATGATAATATAATAACACCATAATATATTATATACTAATATTATATTTTGTTAATTATATGACATATATTCATCTTCACTTCCATAAAATATGAAATGAAATTGTTTCTCGTGTGTACATTGGACTACCACCTCGTGAACCAATGTAATTTTTTTTTCATCACCACCATTTAGGGAAGGATATAATTATTGACCTAAAATATTTATATAATATTTATGAAATTATTATATCAGATATACCTTCTTTATTTCCATTCTTTTGGTGATATGAAAACATTTCTCATGTTTATGGAAAACTATCGCTTCACGAAGCGATGTGGTTCGTTTCTCGCTTACGCTTTACATGAATTGTATAATGATTGTGTTTAATGGATATATGTGATATTTATGATATTAAAATATATCTATAAATATAATATCCCATATAACTTCTATACTTTTAATATTTTGTAAAACAATAACACCACTCGTGCATACGTGTGGACTACCACCTCCACGTAACTATGTGAAATGTTTTTCATTTTCTTTTTTCCATGGATTGTAATAATGATTTACATTATTAATTTAAATTATTTATATGGAATAATAATTTTTATATAAGTATTAATTAATATTTATTTATTTATTTCATTCTATATGTAATGGAAATAGGATGCATGCATACGTACAACATACTCATGATTGGTGAATTGAATTTTCTATCTCTAAATTTAATAGATTACTATAAATATATATATATATATATATAATGAATATATATGATATTTATATCATGTTTAAGATTCTAGAGATTATTTAATCATGGTAAAATTAAAATAATCTCTATTAATGAACTAAAACATACATGAAAATGAAGTAATTATCTCCCAAAACAGTGATTTTAACAAAGAATTGTTAATGAACAAGTGATAAATGACTATAAGTAAATCATATATGGTATGAGATATGTGATTATGTTTATTTACACTAAATTATTTTTGTAAAATTAAAAATAAGTAAAAATTCCTTGAATAAATAATTCTTAAAAGGGTAAAAATATTTTTGAAAACTTTTTTTGAAAACATGGATGTTGATAAAAATGGATTTTTTAAAAAAGTGAGAAATAAAGTCAAATTTTATTTACAAAATTTTATCATTCATTTTAAATAACAAATATTATAAAATTTTATTATTACTTGAAAATTTTCATTAATAACCAAATTAGAAAAAATAGATTGTGTCTAAGATATAAATATCTAATAATTCCCCATAAGGGATGCATAAACTAAAGCAATCCTGAATAATGATGAGATTGTTAAATAATCCCTTAAAACATTGGTATCTTGTGAATAATAACCCATATAAATGAAATAATCATAAAATGAAACAATGTATACCATGAATATAAATAGATTCATTATATATCATATTTAAAGGATTTATATATACACCACAAAAAGGAATAAGTGGTGAATATGGTGTGTGTATCATCGAAGTAAAATTGAGATAAGAAACCCTTACAATGATCATAAAATCTATGTGATACTTAGTCAATGAATCAATTATGTGTATCAAATTTAAATCAATATAAAACAATTGTAAACACAAAATTTGATATCCAAAATTTATTACACACATAATCATGGAATTTCAATGATAATTAATGATTAATTTGACCACTAAATGTTATAAATCTTATATTACAAGTTTTCAGAGGTAATTTTCAAAGAAAATTATTTTTAATATATATTTTTAACCCTTTATTTTAAAAATATATTAAAATTGATAAGGTTATTTTCCTAGAAATTGTTTTTAATGACATTTTTATGGTATTTCAAGTCATCAATGGCATCGAACCTTCATTGTAAATATGATTTGATGTGGATATATTTTATTGATATAAACATTATTATTTCTTTGGTAGGCTTATTTTCAGTTTTTATGATGATGTACAATTTTATTAACATTCACCATATTACTCCATATGGTTTATGATAATGTTTATTTGATTGGGGTAAGTATTAACATCTTTTATGTTAGTTTTTCAATATGATTATTTTTTTATTATATTTCACCCATTTTATATGAAAAATGAATTAGAATTAGTACGTGATGGGTGAGGCTCAGTAATAGATATCCCCTTGATGCATCAATAGGTATCATAAGACAAATGAGTTGGCCAAATTGAACGGGGTTCTTGTCATAAAATTTAAATTTTCTTGTGAAAGGTCAAGACAATATGTTTCATATGTCAATCATTATGTACACCCACATTATGAGACCATTTTTTTATGTCTATGTGATTATTCAATTAGTTAACATATTTATAGATAAGTTCCAAGATTATATAATTATTTATATGGTTAATTTGATCATCATTTATTTTTACCATATTATGGTCAGTTTATTAATTATGTGGTATGTGTTTTATTTAATTGAATTTCCATATTGATTATACATATTCATTCTTTATATCTCTCATTGTACACTTATATTTACTGATCACATAACCTCAACTATTTTTATGTTTTATTTTCACTAGGATTCTCAGAAGTATTTATTTGTTGATATGCGTGGATATTCTAATTGGAAATGTTATATTCTAAATGAAAACACTTAGTGTATTTTATGTTTTCAATTATAATTTAATTTAACATATTAATTTAATTTAGCAAGACTACTAAACTAATCAATATTTTAGGATGTGATTCCTCTTATCTTATACCATTGTTATAATATATCCAATGACTAGGTGATTTTAACTCTCTATTACCTTTATTTAATATATGTTTTGATACTTTTCTTTTGTTTCCCTTTTTATTTGGGAAAGTATTTTTGACCCTGAATTAAGAGGATACCTATAATGGTGAAGTCATGGATTTGTTGGATTTTCAACTTCCCCCTAGGCTTTTTCTTCTGTTCACTAGGTAGTTACATAACGTTCGGTATGGTTTCATGATGTATAGTGCTGTAAAGACTCATCATGTGAGTTTAATTCAAATAATGATAATTTACATACCAGGTACTGATTACACATCTTGAAATATGAAATCCATTTTTTAATTAAAAAATAAATGTTTTTTCAATGTAACTAAAAATTAAAGGGATTCATGAAGTGTGATAGATTACACGACATGTAATTCTCTGAGTTCCTATATTTAGAGTGTCGTGTGGGTTTTTGAGGGTTCCTTTTTTTTCATTCTCCTCCACTCATTTAGATCTCTTACCCTAGGTGATTTTGAGTGTCATTCTTCAGTATGGATTGATTCATTCCAGGTTTGATCAACAGGGTTAGATGCTTATTCTTTTCAGATAATCCTTACTCTTGGTTTCCCTCTCATTTGTTGTTGTGGCGCCATTTGTTTTAGGGGTTTGTAATTGGATTGTATTTTCTATAAATAATTTATAATCTTTTTCCATGCCATGTATTTTAAAGGTCAATCTTGTGTTTCCAATCCCCATCGTCAAAGGTGTTTAGGTTTTATACACTCTTGTAGTAGGTGGATCTATTCAATTGTTCTAATTTCCCTAATTTATTATCATTCATATTGATTTAATTGTATTTTAACTGTAATAAAAAACATATAAAATTAAATGCTTATCAATTCATGTTTTAAAATAACTTTTCCTTGAAAATGGAATTACCTTATTTTAAAGTGGAAAATGGATTTTCAAACCATAAAGAAGATTGGATTATCTTTGAAATTGTTTTATAAAAATATGAAAATTGTTTTTAAAATCAAAATTGAAAAACAATTCACAGTGGTAAACTTGGATACATTGAGATAGAGACATGGGTTACCTTATTGTGTGTGGCACCTCTAGGAGGTAACCTCTTATATTTCAGTGGTCTATAGAAGGCCTTAATGTTATATTAGATTCAACTTTATGATTTTTTTGGAGTTTGGAGTGTCTAGTATGTATTTTCCCATAAAATAGAGCTCATTTGGTAGGTGTATTGTTGTTTTTGGTTGTTTGTTAGATGATAGATAATTTCATGGATGTTAGATCACATAAATATTTATTATTCAGTATGTTTACCTTCTTTGTTTCTAGATTTGGAAGCTATATCGTGTAATTTTTGAAAAACTCAAGGATTTTTTTAATAAGTATTTCAAATTTATTTTTTTATATTAATTATTTAAAAAAATTAAATATTTAACTGGTGAATTATTGTTATTAGATATTGTATTGATTTTTTGGGGGGTATCTTACTAGACTCTATTTCTCACACCCTATTTCTACCTGTGGGTGGATGTAGATCTTTTCTTTTGTATCAAGGTAATGGAAAGATAATTTTTTAGCTTTAAGTATTCTCTTTATGTTTTAGTATCATTTTGTGATTGTTTGGTGGTGAAACTTGGTTACTTGGAGACTTGTTGTCATGAATTTATAGGGTTTTATAGTTTATCTGGTTTGGATCAGTTGTATATTCCATTTGTTTCACAATGTTAATTTGGTTGTATGTATTCTTTTGGTTATATTAAATACTTGTTTCTTTATCTCTTTTTTACCCAACCACATAATGGGCGGGATCATGTGACTGGTTTGGTTGGCTCAGGATGATCTATTATAATTTGGTATCAGAGTTAGGTTACTCATATTGAAGTGTGTCAGTACTTCATGAGTAGTTTTAGTGACTTTGGTAGATAAGAGTAGGATCTTCAGAATTTGAATAGTAGGTACAGAAAAGGGGTATGGCCAGATCACTCCTATTACTGAATCCAAGATTCCATGGGTGGTTGGAAAATATTTACTAAGTCCAAGAATGAGTGTTTAAGATCACATGAATAAATTGTATGGGTAGTTTATTTATTTTATTATATCTACAATGTATGAGGACTTGGTGTGTGTAAGGTCATTTTAATTAACTATGTGGGGACAATATTTTTATGGACCTATTCCTTTAAAAATGTGTCTCCTTTTTGTGGTATAATTCCTAACTTCTTTATATTCTAATTGTTTTAATGCGTGTTTAGAATACATGTTTTCGGTATAATGGTTTTGTAATTTTCCTTTAATTGATTGGTTGTTGAATGGTTTTTACTATACAATTACTCCTAAAAGATCTATTCCAAGTAAAATAAGGGAATACGCAAGGTAGGATCCAATGGTGGATCCTCAAGTGGACCCTTATTTGGTTGAAGTAGTGATCTATACCATTTAGACTCTGGGTTCAGTAGGCATGTGAACCTGGGACAGGTAGTAGATCATGGTTTGGAATTTAAAAATAAGCATTCGCCAATCTTTTTGTGGTGAAGAAGTACTTAAATAGTCATAGGAGTGGCTTGAATAGATCTAGAGGACCTTAATATTTTTTAATACTCATGGGGATTAATAGGTGGGTTTTTTCACAAATATGCTCGAAAGACCAGGAAGATGATGGTGGGATTCAATAGTGAAAGATAAGTTGCACAAATTTTTTACTTGGGTTTATTTCAAGAAGATCTTTAATCATCAGTTTTATCCTAATAATTTACATGTTGAAAATGCCTGGGAGTTTCTGACATTAGAGTTAGGGGATCATACCATTCTATAATACTCCACCCCCTTTTCTGAGTTGGTGAATCTTGCACCAAACCTTGTCACCAATGATTACTTGAAGGATTAAAGGTTTGATATGGGTCTGAAGGACAATTTTTATCTTCAATTATTATTATTATGTTCATTACATCCTTTTTGGAGGTAGTGGATAAATAATCTTTAGCTGTGGAATACACTATTGGGAGTAAAGTCTTTGGTGAAGCATCATAGGGTACAGCGGTTAACCATGGTTCTTCTTCTTGTCAGAAAAGAAAGCACAAGAGTGGTCAATTTTCTATAGGATTGGTTTCAAGGGATTCTACAGGTAGTAACAAGTTATTTTCTTCCAGTGTGATAGTAATGATCATTCTAGTTCATAGTGTATAGAGGCTCCAAGAAAATTCATTATTGTGGGAGATCTTTCCATCTGAAGCGTTTCTGTGATAAGATGTCCCAAGGTAGTATGGCGAGATCCACTTTCACCAAGTTATTACAGGTTCAGGTTGATTCTCCCAAAGTTAGTGGGTCTCATTCTGAGGCCAAGTGGGATTTTCAAGTGTCTAATTGATGAATACTTCATGAAGCCGAGTGTGCACAAAAGGAATCTAAATCAGGTCTCACTATTATTATAGGTACTGTGTTTATTTCGACTTCTATGGGGATAGATTTGTTTGATACATGTGTTACTCATTCTTTATATCTTAAAATTTTTTTGATGTGTTGAGTTTGTGTTTGTATCTTATTCCATTCTTGTTGGATCTTTTCACACCTTTGTGAAAATGGTCCAAACAAGGTTTCAAATGTCCCACGTATCGGGTAGTGATCAACAACATTGAGATTGTTTGGGACTTATTAGTGCTTGATCTTAATATAATTGACTTGATTATCATTATGGGCTAGATTATTAGCATAAATTCCCAGATATACTATAAAATCTATTTGTTATTATTCTAATATACTAATGGGTTCACTCATGTTTTTTAGGGTGAGTGGGAATCTAGATCAGGAAGGGTAGGTCTGGTTGTTCTTTATGTTGAATTAATATCATACCAGTTTTCAGAAATTTTTCTTGATGTAGTTGACCCATGTTTGGGTGGTTAATAAACTACTATTTTTTATGTACCCTATGGTCTTTCCATGTGATTTTTTAGGCTTTCACCATAGAGAGAGGTCGAGTTTACTATTGACATGTTACCTAGAACGATTCCCATTTCTATGAAATCATATCAAATAGAACCTACTGAGTTGATGGAATATAATTTCTAGCTTGAGGACATGGTGGTGAAATGATTTATTCATCCTAGCATGTCACCATGTTCTTCTCTTATAATTTTCACTAATAAGGCATAAAAAGTCTTAGACATTGTATTGACTATCAAATTTTAAATTGAGTGACTATTAATAAGAAGTATTCATTACCCAGAATTGATGATCTCTATGATCAACTAAGTGGGAATAGTTTGTTTTCTAAGATTGAATTGTGATCATCTTACCAACAGTTGATATTCCAATAAGGGTATATGCCCAATACATCATTTCAAAGTCAATATAGAAATTTCTAGTTCCCATTTATGCCATTTGGACTCACTAAAACTCCTACAATATTAATGGATTTGATGAACAAAATATTTCATTGGTTATTGGACTCTTTTTTTGTTATATTCATGGATGATATCTTGGTGTACTCTAAGATAGAGGAGAATCACCAAGACTAATTAAATATAATTATTTGAAAATTGAGGGAAAATCATCTATATGGTAATATTTTTATGTATGAGTTTTGGATCTGAGTGGTAAAGTTTTTGGGGCATGTGATATTTGAGAGGTTCCTATTAGTAGATCCTGAAAAGGAGAAGGTACTTATTTATTGGTAGAAGCCTATAAACATGTTTTAGATTCGAGGCTTCTTGGGTTTGGAAGGTTACTATAGGCAGTTTTTTTTGACTTATATAATATCGTGTTTAGATGATATCTTTAACCCATAAGGGTGTAAAGTTTGAATGTAACAGAAAGTGTCTGAGATATTTTGAGGAGATGAATATGATTTTGACTTTATAACTATTTTTGATTCTTTTGGAACAAGGTTCAAATTATGATGTTTTTATGATGCTTCTCGTAGAGGTTTGGGTTATGTCTTGATAAAGGGGAAATCAGGTGTGGCTTATGGATCATTCAAGTTATTCCATCATGAGAAGAACTGCCCTACCCATGATATTGAGTTGGTAGCTATTATTAATGAACTAAAAATGTTGAATCACTATTTCTTTGTAGAGAGGTTTACGGTGTATTCATATCACAAAAACCTCAAGAATATCTTCACTCAAAGAGATATGAACATATGTAAAATATACTGGGTTGAGTATCCTCAGACATTTTATTTTGATATCATATATACCCCCCGAAAAAGGGAATGTGGTGGTTGATAAATTTAGTGGAAAATTACAAACACAGGCTATGAATGAATCAATTGGGATATGGCCTCTGATTATTTTGTTTGTTGAGATGTGCTTGGTGTAAGAAGAGGTTGGTGGATATGTGTTGTTTTCTTTGATAAAATTTGACGCATCTTTTGATGAGTTGTTTAAACATGAACAGATATCATACATTGAGAGATGATTCTTAGGATAAATACTAGATAGTGGGGAGACCTCATGTGATATTTCATGGTATCCTAGTGGAGCTTTGTGCTTCTATTGTGGTTTGGTTGTTCTATTTTCCTTGAGGAAAGAGTTTCTAGAACATGAAAACTGGGTTTTTTGGTCTGTGAAACTTTGGGATACAAATATGTACCATGATTTCAGATATCAGTATTGGTGTTCAGGGATAAGGTGGTCAGTTTCATATTTTTTATCATATTGTCTCACTCGTCAAAGATTTAAGGAAGAACACCAGATACATTTTGGTTTGTTGTGGAATTTACCAGTTTCAGTATGGATGTGTGATGAGATGTCCATATATTTTTTTGGTTTACCATAGAATCCTAATGGAAAGGATGTGATTTGGGTTATTGTTAACATACTCACTAAATCAGCACATCTCTAGCCAATAAAGGAGATGAAAAAATTGAAACATCTTAGATACTTGTACATATGAGAGATTATGATGCTTCATGAGGTACCCTCAGTAGGTTTTTCTAATAGGTATTAGAAGTTCACATCCATATTTTGGAAATGTTTAAAAAATGAAATAGGTTCCCAATTGAAATTAATCATGACTTATCATCCACATATGGATGGACGGATAGAGAGGGATATACAGGTTCTTGAGCATATGCTCTGAGATTGTGTGATTGATTTTGGAGGATCTTGGGATAGAAATTTTCCTTTTTCCATGTTTTCCTATAACAATAGTTATCAGAGATTAATTAGGATGGCACCCTTTGAGGATTTTTATGGTTTCCCATGTTGATCTTCATTATGCTAGGCAGAGTTGGAGGATTTTTCCTTGGTTGGGTTGATTGTTGTTTAGAAGACAACTAAGGTGGTGTAGTTGATCCATAGGTGTTTGATTATAACACAGATTCATCAGAAATCTTATGCATTCCATCGATAATGATCGTTGGAGTTTGAGGTTGGTGATCAGGCCTTTCTCAAAGTTTCACCTCACTTGGGACATCATTAGTTGAGTAAGCAGGGTAAGTTAACAATAAGGTTTTTGGGGCCATTTTAGATCATTGATTGATTGGGAATGGTGTCATATAGGTTGTTTTTACCATTTGGATTGAATTTAATAAATTATATGTTTCATGTTTCCTAGTTGAGGAGTTATACCGGATCCTTCCCATGTGAATATATGTGATGATGTTGTTCTTGATCCCGATACCACTTTGGTTGATCATCCAGTTTAGATTATAGATCATCAGGATGAGGTATTTTGTGGTAAAATGATTCCCCTAGTTCAGGTACTATGGTAGTGCATACAGGATCACCACAAGACATGGGAGCGATAGACTTTGATGAGTCAGGAGTGGCATACTCTTTTTGAATCTTTAAAATCATGAGCTCTTTCTGGGGATAGAAATCTTTGATGGTGGGGAGATTTTAACACCCCATTACCTTTATTTCAGATATGTTCTTATCTTTTTATTTGGTTTCCCTTTTTCATTGGGTGGGTATTTTTTCCCTAAATTGGGAGCATACCTATAATATTTAAGTCACATATTTGTTGTATTTTAATATTTTATCTAGGCTTTCTCTTCTATTTTCTAGGAAGTTACACATGGTTTATTATGGTCTCATGTCATGTAGTATTGACCAGACTCAGCCTGTGAGTTGAATTCACAATGTGATAATTTACATGTTATGTAATAGTTACACATCATGTGATGTGAAATCCCATTTTTAATTAAAAAGGAAATTCATTTTTTAGTGTAAATCAAATTTAAATGAATCTATGATATATAATAGATTACACACTGTGTAATTCCAAAAAAATCTAGATTTTTAGAGTCATGAAGGTACTTGATGGATCATTTGATTTTTTATCCTCCTCTACAAGGACATAGCTCTTACCCTAAGTGATTTTGGGTGTCTTCCTTCCATACAGGTTGATTAATTAAGTGATTTATCAGCAGGGTCAGGCACTTCATCTCATTGGGTAAGCCTTCCTCTTGGTTTCTCTCTCGTTTTTTATTGTGGCATAGTTTTTTTGTAGGTATTGGTAATTAGATTGTGTTTTCTATAAATACTTTTCATTCTCTGGTTATTCCTCATCTTTTGTAGGTATATCATTTGATTTCTAATCCCCGTTGACAAAGGTGGTTAGGTTTTCTATTCTCTTGAGTTAGGTGGATCTATTCAATTGTTCTAATTTCATGAATTGATTTTTGTTCATATTGATTTCTTGGGATTTTAAATGAAATTGAATAAATCTAAATTGAAAGGTGAATGGGTTCATGTTTTAAATGGGGTTTTCCTTGAAAATAGAATTTCATTAATTTTAAGTGGAAATAGATTTCCAAACCTTGAAGATGACTATATTGACTTTGAAATTTTTTATAAATATGTGACAATGTTTTTTAAAATATAAATTTAAAAACATTGCATATCAGGAACCTTTGTTATGTCAAGATAGAGACACAAGTATCCTTAGTGCATGTGACACCAGTAGGAGGTAACCATTTATATGTCGATGGTTAATGGAAGGCCACAATGTTAGTTCAGATCCATCTTTATGCCTTATTTGGGCTTGTGAGTGTCTAGTACGTATTGTCCCATAGTCTAGATCCCAGCTGGTAGTTTTATTTTTTTTTATTTCTAGTTTTTTATTACATGAAAGTTTATTTCAGGTATATTAGATCACATTTATATTTACTTTTTGATATATATACCTCCTTTGTTTCTCGATTTGGCAGCTATAGCATGAAATTTTTGAAAAATTCAAGGATTGTTTAAAAAAGTATTTCAAATTGATTTATTTATATAAATTATTTAAAAGATATTTTGTTTTAAAGATTGATCTTGTTCATTCTTTTTATTGGATCTTGTATAGATATTTTGGTGGTAACCCACTGGGATCTATTAATCATGGCCTAATTCTTCATGTAGGAGGATATAGAACTTTTTTATAGGATTTAGGTAAAGTGAAGATAATTATATAGCTTTCAAGCTTCTCTTTACATTTTGGTTTAATTTTGGGATAGTTTTGTTGTGATGATTAGTCCCTTGGAGACTTGTTGTCTAGACTTGTTATGTTTTTCTGGTTTAACTGGTTTGGAATAGTTGTATCTTTCATTTGTTTACTCGTTGTACTCTATTTGTATGTCTTGTTTTCCTTATATTCAAGACTTGTTTCTTTATCTTTGTTTTACCCCACCCCATAATGGGCTTTCTCAAGTGACTGGTTTGGTTGGCCCGGGTTGGTCTTGTATAGGGATACTAGGGTTGGGTTCTTTATTTTTGGTATCGTAGGATGTTTAGTAGAAACCTAGTGAACTATATTAGGGAAAAAATAAATTGGAAAACATAACCAAATGATATTAATTTAGAATATTTATGGAATAACAAGATAATGTTTTAGTAAGATAGATATTTTTTGGTTCATGTTGTAATAAATCCATTTCTATATACTACAAGTGGACATGGTTCTAGAATAGATGTGCCTAGGATTAATAAATTTGAAAAGGAAGTTTCATGATTTAATCAAGTGTTACCTTCTATATAAAATTGGGCCTTACATTGCACAAAATTTGAAAATCATAAGATATATTTTTGGTTAATTCACATTTTTTTTTAAAAACACTATGATGTATTTAAAAATATTTTATTATTTGAAAACATTCCCAATGAAATAATGTTTATGATTTTGAGATTGGGAGTGAATAAATTTTTCAATTTATGTTATGTCATTCACTTGTCTTGGGATTATAAAACATTTTTCATAAATTTATGATATAATATTTTTTGTGAAATTATTTATAAGTAGTTAATAATGGATATAATGAGAATCATATCAATACACATACCTTATATAGAGATTACCCTCATGGGAAATATAATAAAGATCTATATGGAGATTCTATTTGAACTGAAGAAATTATAACCATATTGGGGAAGTTGAATCAGGTTATGAGAAATGTCATTTCCTATATATATTATCCTACTATTCAACCATTTTTTTGTAAAAACTTTATAATAATTTATGTTTCAACAACCTGAATCATTTAATAGGATTAAAAATCCATTTTTATATGATAAATGGATAAGTTTCTTAGAGAAAACATTTCTATCTTTTGGGAGTAATGAAATAAATAACGTTTTCATGGAAGTTTACCATCTCTTAGGGGATGTTGATAAATAGTTTTAATTGATAAAAATGATAAGGATGATGTAGATATAGAAAACATTTAATGGAAGGATATTAATTTACTCTTCATGGAAGAGTATTTTTCTCATGATAAACAAGTTGATATAGTGATACAATTCATGAATCTATTTCAACAGAAGATGAAAACATAGCTAAGTGTGAAGCTAAAATTAAATGTTCAAAAAGGCATTATATGAACTATATATTTTATCCAAATATAAATATTAAAATTTTCTTTGATGGTCAAAAGAAAATTTTTCAAAGGGAAATAGTCTCTCTAAGATTCTCATCGTATGAGGACAATGTATCATGTTATATAAAGGTAAAGAAATAATTTTCCATTTATTATGGATTTTAATAGAATAATGATAAGAAGGTCATGATAGATAAAATAAGGATAAATTAAAGAAGGGAATGAAATATTTTAACCCATGTGATAACAGAGGAAAGAAACAACCTGGTACATTCTTGAATAAAATGGGAGTTTTGTACAATTGTGGAGTGAAAGTTTTCCTTTCTCCTGATTTAAAAAGGTAGATAAAAAGGTTTATAATGTTCAATGATTCAACTGTAAGGATATAGGGAACTGGGAAAATGAATTCCCTAATTTTCAATGGAATATATCTTAGAAGAAGCTAATTGATCAAGGTAAATATTATGTTATTATTATAGATAAAGTGGGATGGTTATTGTACTTGTGTTTGGAATCATGAATTATGTTATAGGAGTATTATTATTAATGATATTCTGGTTATAAGAATTATAAAATCTATAATGATTTCAAAGTAGTAATTTTTCTTTATGAAGTTTAGAGAATATGTTTAATGATACCAATAAACAAAAAAAGTGATTTAGTGGAATGCTGGTCTTTTTAGAAAAAGCTTTTTTATAGGAACATAAACACGAATATGTGATCAATGATGATATAATAATGATAAAGAGATGTTTATGGGATATTATTGGTATCCATGAAATTGGTTATTGATTTTATGGATTATGTTTTATTTTTTTGAGTTTAATACATGTTTGGATTTGTGGAATATATTTGATAACCTATGATTTTTTTATGCATGCATGTTTTAATTAAAGTTTTATGGTGATAAAAGTTTAAAAATATTTAGAATGTGACATTAATATCCATGTTATATTGTCTAGGTAATATAATGTTGGTTTAGTAAACTTCCTTCTAAATTTTTGGATATTGAATTTGGTCAGAAATATTTTAGACGAGTCTTATGGATAACCATTTATGAAATGTATTATGTTGAATTTTTTGGTGATACTATTGAGGTATTATATATTAATGAATTATTTATGATAAATTGTGCTAATCATTTATGTTATGGAAAATTTCTAGAGATGGGAGTAATTTCTTTTCATTCATTTATTGGGATCTTTATCTATTAAATTTAAATATTTTTGATTCATGAATAAAAATTCATATTGGATATTCATTTCATGGAGTAAATGATAAAGTAGGAATTGATCAAAGAACAACCAAAGGATGAAATTTATAAGTATGTTTTCTAGCATTATCTATCATAATATATTCCCTCAATATTAGGAAAAACACCTTGTGATGAAAACTTTTCCCTATTACTATCTTTTATGATGAATATATGGACTTTTAACTCATCACGGAGTTATAGTTTTTTGGTGGTTAAATTTGTCAAAACCATTTTCTCTATCACTCTCTATTAATCTTTTTATGTTAGTATTCTCTTTTATTTCCATTTTTTCATTTCCCACAAATGTTATCCTACTTTAAATCTAAGTAATGTGTTATTATGCATAAATTTAGTACATATATTTCTCTAATATCAAGAGGATGTTTTATAAACCAATTTTATTATTTGGGTTTCTAGAAATGGTATTTTAAAATGCCAAACAATAGATCACTAGGGTCAAGATTAAATTGTGAGGATGAAATTTACCAAAGGGGGTGGAATGTAACACACTGAGATTGTAAAAGAGGAACATAATGTTTGATAGTGTATATGACACACAATTCTAGGTTTAGAATATAATATAACACCCCATGACTTTATGATATATTTATTTTTAAATAAATTAAATTCTATTGATATCTTCCAATTCAAGAAACATCGGGTTTGAACAAAACATGACACTCTATTAAAACTTTTTTATTCAAACATGCCCATTATTATCTTTCCATTAAGATGGTGGGTATGAATAAAAACAAATAAATTTTGACAATTATAGGGTTTACACATGATTAAAATAAATTCAATTGTTTTCTATTGATAATAACTAAAATTATATCCATTTGAAAGATAAAAAAATGTTTTGTAAAAAACCGTATTTTTTCTGAAAGCATGATTAGTCTCACTTTTTTCAAATAATTTAAATTTAATTATTGTAAATTTTAGATAATATATTTAGAAAAAACATAATTTTTTAAATTTACATATAAAAATTATTTTTTGGTAAATTTTTTATAATATTTTGAAAAGATTAATTTATTGATGAGTACTGAAAAATACTGATTTTTATTGAAAACTACAATTTTTTTTTGAATTATTTATAAAGTTATATTATTTTTTAAAATGGGTTTAATGAAATAATACTTCAATTATATTTAAATTTAACTAATTTATTTAATTTTAATAAATTTTATATTTAATTTTTATATAAAAACATTCTATACTTATGAGAATTTTCTCTATTCAAAACTGTCCTTTTGTCGTGTATGTGGTTTAATTTTAAATTAAATTCTGCCACTTATATGAAATCAATTTGGAAAAAATTATTCCATATTTGGAATAAGAATAATTTATATTATTTAATTTTTTCAAATTAATTTTTCACCATAATGAATAGTGAAAATAATGAAAATTAATTACCATGGTTAAGGTAAAAATGGGTTTACCATGGGTGAGGATATGGGTTAAACTAAGAAGATATGGATTAAAAATGACCTAAAACGTGTAGAAAACCCATTTTATGACCATATTTAGACCTTATCACCACAACTCAGTGATATTGACCCATTTTGGTGTCTTTTGTATATGAGACAAATATGGGTATCACTTTATCATTTCAAAACATCCATGTGTATCCACTCACAAACTTATAAAAGGTCACCCACTATCATCCCCTCTTCGAACTTCCAAATAAATTTTCATCAGTACATACTTATAAAAATACTTCTATTGAATCCCTACACACATCCTAGACTCCAATATTTTATTAGAAATCCATTTTAATAAGTCTTTGGGTATAAACATAGAAGGCTCTCTGAAGAACATGTAAATTCTCAAATGCGTGTGTTTGTATTATATCTTCTTACACATCCTTAAAAATTCATAAATAATGATAATAAAATAAAACCATTGTATAATATATAATGATATTTTATTATGTTAATTTAATAACCTAGATCCATCTCCACTTCCATAGAATATGAAATGAAATTGTCGCTTATGTGTACGGTAGACTACTGCCTAGAGAACTGATGTATTTTATTTTCCATGACCACCATTAAAGGTTGGATATAATAATAGATTTTTTATATTTATATTATATTTATGATATTATAATTCTTATGTAATTATTATATCACATATAACTTCTTACTTTTCATTTTGTGGTTGATAAGATAACACCGCTCATGTGTACAGAGAGTCGTCGCCTTGCAAAGTGATATGATTTGTTTTTATCTCACTCTTTAAATGAAAGGTAGTATAGTTAAAATTACTAAATATATGTGATATTAATTATATAAAAATACACATAGAAATATAATATCATAGATAAATTCTTACCATTCAATCTTTTGGAAAACAATAATGTCACTCGTGTGTACGTGTGGACTACCACCTCCACATAGTGATGTGAAATGTTTTTCATTTATTATTTACATGGTTGATAGTAAGGATTTATTTGAATAATATAAATTCTATATATGAAATAATTATTTTTCTAAAAATTTGAATTATAACTTTTTTCCTTTCATGCGATCTGTCGAGAAAAATGGATACAATGTTAATGTGTATGTACGACATATCATCTCAGTGAAATGTGTAATTATTTTCTATCTCTAAATTTAATAGATTAATATAAATAAATATATAGTAAAAATATATTATATTTATTTCATGATTAAAATTCTATATATTATTGAACCATGGTCAAATTAAAATTAACAAAATCATCAAACTAAAATATACACAAAAGACGAAAAAATTATCACATGAAACATTGATTTTAACAATGAATTGCTAATAAAAAGGTTGATAAAAGTATATGATTAAATAATATATGGTATGATATATATGTTTATGGTTCAATAATAGTTTTATAATAAACTTTTATTTATTATATAGTGGGTTTGGACATGTATTAATGAATTCAAACCTACGGTTAGGGACTTCGTCTCAATTTCTCTTTATTAAGGCATATTTTATTATTATGCATCTAATTTATTTTATATGGTTTATATTAATCCCATTTTACATTTAATACCATTATTACATAATAATTCAAATTATTTTATGTTTTAAATTAATTATTTCAAATAAAGGGAAATAACATGAAAATTACCAAGTGGTAAATAATTTCATAACTCATTTTATTTTCATTAGGTTATATTAATTATTCATTGTACATGAAATTAAAATATTATGTAAGTAAATAATTTTGACTATATTATGTTAAATTTAAAAAAATTGTGGATTTAAATTTGATACACATAATTTATTCATTTATTAATTTCCACTTTAACATTATGATGTTTTTAAGGATTTCTCATCCAACTTTTACTTTTGGGAGACATACACCATATTAACCACTTATTTCATTGTATAGTTTATATATTTCCTCTTTTGATATATCAAGAATTATTTTATATTAATTTTATTTAAATTTTTATTTTATTATTATTTATTTTATGGGGATTACAATTCATAAGATACCAAAGTTGTAACGGTTTATTATACAATGTCATCATTATTTGGGATTGTTTTTTAAGTCTCCCATAGAGGAATTAATTTTCATTTATATCAAAAAATAAAATTATTTTATTATACTCTATTTATTCATGAACTTTATCAGGTCATGGTACCATATTTTCATTTGTTTTTAATTAAAATGACTAATAACATATTTTTAATAAAATCCGACATTATTTCTCTCTTCGGTCGAAAATCCATTTTCATCAAAATAAATTTTTTCCAAATATTATTTCAAAAATGTATTTAACCTTTTACAAATGATTTATTAAATATATGTTTTTCTATTTTTACTTTTCCCAAAATGTTTTTAAATTAATATTCATATCATTTTCAAAAAAAGGCCCATTTGGATTTTATATAAATTGTGAAATGAATATTTGGTTTAATGTGTATAACAATAATATAATTTCCCACCATCAAGACCCCTAAAGGTTTTAAAGATTAATTTACATATTTAAAAAGTTCATTTTCAATGAAAATTATTTTCAAAATATTTTGGGAATGTGTTTTTAAATTATTTTCAATGTGACAAGTTTATTTTATTCAAAAAAAATATTAAAGGAATTTTTATGGGGTTTTTATTAATAAATTATATAAAACCTTTGTTGTACAAATGATACACTAAATATATGTTTTATTTATATCATCGCTATTATATATTGGGATGGTTTATGATCAGTTCTACTAAGGATGTTAAATTTTATTATGATTCAACATATTGCACTAGATGGTTTATTATTATGTTTATTTGATTGGGGCATGTTTTATCATTTTGTATGTTAGTTTTTCAATGCGATTGTTTATGTTTATTATGTTTCACCACTTTTATATGAGTAATTAATTAAACTTAGTAGGTGATGGGTGGTTCTAGGTAAAATACAGCCCCTTGGTGCATAAAAATGTCTCATGATGCAAATCAGTAGGCTAAATTAGATGGGTTTCTACTAATATATTTTAAACTATATTCTAAAATATCTTGATAGTATTTTTCATATGTCCAATGTTTTTCATTCCTTCGTTATGAGATATATTATTGATTTATTTTTTATTATTCAATTATTTATAATATCTAGGGATATGTTTCAAGATAATTTGATTATTGATATGGATTTATTTGATCATCATTTATTTTGGCCATATTAAGCTATGTTTACTGATTTAATGTCATGTGTTTCAGTTATTTATCTTTCCATATTGATTATTCTTATTAATTCATGGTAACTTTCACTATACTCTTACCCTTACTAAGCATTTGAGCTCACCCCTTTATTATTTTTTACTTTACCAATGATACCAATATGGTTTTTATGATTGATATTTAGGGATATGAAAAGTTTAAATATAGTTTTCTCAAATAAAGAACTTTCTGTATTTTATGATTTCAATTATATAATGAATTTCAATTAAATATCTAGTTTAGTAAGGATACTAAATTATTCAACCATTCAAGTTGTTATTCCCTATTTCTTAGTCCAAATTAATAATGTAACCACTAAATATAGAATACTAGGTTTGGTGACATTATATTAAACTGAACCAGTGAAAACAAAACAAAATGTTTATAAGGTTTTTCCCCAATACTTGTACATACTTCTTATTTTTTCCTATCTATCTGATTCAAATATTCATTAATATAATAAATTATTAATTACAATGGTTTTGGAAGGTATAATACTTTGTAATGCCCAGACCCCAGTTACCTAGAGTCGATGCATTATTATGTAACATTTTCATGATCACAAAAGATCAAGTCTCGAAAGACCAATTAGTTTAGTAGCCTTGTAAATACTAGATACATTCATAAGGTTTAAATTACATCATAAAATGGAAAACTACAACAACATTATTTCCATAGACAATATTTAGATCCCATATACTCTCTCTTCAGGACATTCATAATATACTTCTTCACATCCTGGGAAAAATAAACATAGAAAGTGGTGATCTCAGATGCTCAGTAAGAATAACAATATAGCGGAAACTTTCATAAATAAGCATAAACATCTAAGGAAATGTATAAAACTAAAACAAAATCCTTTTAAACTTAAACTTCAACATAATATGGAAAAGATAAAATCAAAATAATTTCATCTACTTACTCACATGGATATTCTACTAGTCTAATAATCATATGAAATATCAATAGCCACTTTCATAATGATGGAATGCATAATGCCATACTTTCATAACCACATAGTCAAGGCCTTGTGAAAAGACTACAAATAAAATTTTGTCAAGGCCTTGTTCTAAGACAATAGTTTGTCTCATGAGACCTACTGATGCATCGATGATCTATAGAGGGCTCCACCCATCACATACTAAGTCCAATGCATTCCTCATATGAAAAGGTTTAAACATAACATAAACATTTGTATTAAAACTTGCATACGAAATGTCAATACTTTATCCATAAATCAGGAATGGTATAAAAATAACACATCCACAGTCAAACATATCACAAAACCTTCAATATAATATGGAAGTTTTGTATTATAATAAATCAACTTCAAATAAACTTAAAAACCTTCAAAGGATGTTGACATAGAGGAAATCAAAACCATTTTTAGAGAAATATCTCTTTATATTTTGAAATAATTTAAAATTAATATAATTATAAAATAAAACATTTATTTTTGAAATATTATTATAAGCTTTTAAGGGAATCTTTGATGATGTTATAATAGCAGAAAGTAGCCGTACCCGCCATATAAGTTAAAAAAAACATTCTTATCTTAATTTTGTCGAAAAGGTTATAAAGGACCTTGTTTGGAAAACGATGGAAATATTTATTTATAAACATATTGTAAAAATTCAAACAAGGGTATAAATTAATTTAAACCATAGTCTATAAAATAGAAAGAATTTTTTGAAATACATTTTTAAGAAACATTTATATGGACGATAAAGAGGTCCAAGTAGATACTTACGTAAAAACAACCTCGGATAATAAAGAGATTGTGAAATTAACCATTACCTTGTACTTTTCCTTGGTAGAGGGTAGGTTAAACTCCTATATAATGTTTAAATAATTGTTATTAAATTATACAAGAATCATATACATTAATATGATATCATATATGATCTTTTAACAATTCTTTGTTAATAATATCTTAGTATTATCGTCGTTTCGGGTGTTAACTGATTCATTTTCTTTTATATGTGTTATTATGTAAGTAATGTTTTTTATGGATAGGATGTATCTTATTCATATTCAGAATGATATTAATTCTTTAAACATTATTTTTAATCATCTAATGAAAATTATCCTTGAATGGATATGATGGGGAATGAATCTCATTACGTTCGTGGAGACGGTAATCCGTACATACTCACGCGCAACAATATCATTCTTTTGATATTAAAATAATATATAATTGGATGTTATATCATATATAAAGAAACATTATAATGTTATATTTATTATTTAAATCAATTACATATCATTATTATACTCATCCAAATAATAATGTATTGAATAACAATTACGCCACGAGGTGGAGACGGTAATCTGTACGTATGCACGTTTAGTGACATGTCATTCAAAGGATGGATATAATAATGAATATGGTTGTACCATATTTATAATAACATAACAGTATATATAATATACTATATTTATTATTTTATAATAGAAACAACAAAGAAAGAGGAATTGGAAGAAGAAAAGAGCTTGAAAGAGGTGATGAAATATTTACCTCTTCTTTAGGTTCTTCTTTTTGATTTGATCAAAATGGATCCTTAGGATGGATTTATGACTAAATTAAGTCCATTAGGATGAATGGAGGATAGTTTATAGGATATTGGGGTAGGGGTTGGACGAACCAAATGGCTTTGAATGTGTAAAATTTGAGATAAGGGGGGTGCCCTTTTATAAGAGGGGTGAGGGGCACCTTAGGAATAGCTAGAAATATTATTTTATAATAAACTAATTTTCGGTTTATAATGGATCCAAAATGAATTATTTAAAGAATAAGGTGTGTATGGGTCTAAAACCACTCAACCAATAGGTTTTAGACAGGTTTGGGTCACTATATTAACTTTATCTTTTAGATTTAACTCTTAGTTAAATAGTTTGACATTTACCATCTCTCTTTGTATTTTTATATTATATGGTTAATAAACATACTATAAACTTCCAAGAGAACCTAAAGTGGTTCATTAATGAAATATATAATATTATTTAAAACATTTGGCTGAAACATATATTTTTAGGAATATAATATCAATTAATAATATAATATTTCTTTCAAATACTCTTTTTTGTCAATTTTGACACTATTTGGTATTTTGTTTTTTGTAAATTTTTAACATCATTATTACTTCGGAAAAAAATCATCTGACCAACCCTAACATGTCATATTAACCTATAAAATTAGTTAAATTCCTAATAAGTCTAAAATTACATTTATTTGGATATTTATAATATCAATTATTTTAATATTTTATTAATTAGGTAATTACTGCATCATCATTGTGTCATAAATAAATTAAATTATCTGATGTCTAAAAATTATAAATAAAATACCATAATGTAGGAAATATTGTTATCTTTCTAATGAATATTTATAGTAGAATTTATCTTATGTTTAACCCTATATTAAAAATGGTTTAGTTATTTAACTTTGAATTTAACACTTTTAACTCTTCTTTGAATTAAATAATAATAAATGACCTAATCTAATCCAAGTGGACCTAAAGGATCATATTTTATTCCTAAGGTTTTTTTGTTCTAATTAAACTTATTCAGAAGAATTAGGACTTGTTTTAGGGTAATAATAATATCATTTTTACCCTTAATTACCCTATATACTTTTAACCGTGGTAAATAAAAGTAAAAAGTTACTATTCACCAAAATAATATTTTCATCTTATTGAAAAAAAAATTACTTAATGATATCAACCGTGTCTCTCGGATTTTTGAAATTCAACTCATAGAAGCAGTAAAGTTAAGTTTTATGTAAATTTGTAAATGCTCCTAGGAGGTGGGTAAAAGACGGTAAAAAGTTCAATAAAATTTTTATATATCTAAAATTATTATAAACTGACTCCAATGAATTACATTGAACTTAAATATGTATTATGTATCTATTTTGACCTAAAACAAATTTAAATAAAATAAATAATTATTTAAATAAAAATTCGGTTTTGAACTATAACTCAGTGTTTTTCACTATTCATCAAAAATTGAAAGTTTTCAAAAAAATACAAAAAATTTACCCTGAGCTGATTTCGATATTCCAAATCCAAAAATGAAGTCCATTTTAAAAGATAAAATTTATAAAATTTCAAAAAGTGGGTATTACTATTCATAACGGCTAGTTTGATTAGTTGTGGTGTGTTAAAACTCGAAGTTGTGTACAACACACGCTACTGTATTATTCAAAGAGAAGCATACCATAAAAGCTTGGGGTGTTACATTCTCCCCTCCTTCAAATAATTTCGTCCTCAAAATTTCTAGAGTATTACTATTTAAAAAGACAAAGTTGGTTCTTCATCATAAGTTCCTCGAGTTCCCATGTTGCCTCTTCCATCTTATGGTTTCTCCATAGAACTTTTACCAGACGAGTTGTCCAGTTTCTTGGCACTTGTTCTCTTGTATCAAGAATCTTGACAGGCTCTTCACAATAAGACTGATCGGGTTCCAGTTCTAATTTCTCATAGGTGAGTACATACGTTGGGTCAGGCATGTATTTTCTCAATAGTGATATGTGGAACACATCGTGAACTTTGGAGAGACTTGGTGGAATTTCCAAATGGTAAGCTATAGCCCCAATTTGTTCTAGAATTTCAAAAGTTCTAATGCACCTGGGACTTAATTTACCCTTCTTACCGAATCGTATAATTCCCTTCCATAGAGATACCTTCAAGAAAACATGATCTCCTACCTGAAATTCCAAATCCTTCATTCGGTTATCAACATAGCTCTTCTGTCTACTTTGATCTTCCTTGATAGGGTTTTGGATTACCTTCACCTTTTCCAAGTTTCCTCCATAGGTTCTGGGCCTAAGAGTTTTCTTTCACTAACATCATCCCAACAGGTTGGTGTGCAACATCTCTTTCCATATAACGCTTCATATGGTGCCATCTTAATACTTTAATGGAAGCTATTATTATAGTAAAATTCTACCATAGGTAAATATTGACCCCACATACCTTGAAAGTAAAGTGAGCATGATCTCAACATGTCTTCTAAGGTTTGAATAGTCCGTTTTGATTTTCCGTCGGTTTGGGGGTGGTAGGCAGTGCTCAAATGAAGTTCAGTATCCAGGGCTTTCTATAGGCTTTTCCAGAATCTTGATGTAAAATGGGGATCACGATCAGAAACAATCGATAGGGGTACTCCATGGAGTCTTAAAACTTCATTGATATATAGTCTTGCTAAACGTTCAAGTGTTAAATCTGCTCTTATAGAAATAAAATGTGCTGACTTGGTAAGACAATCAATAATGACCCATATTGCATCGTTCCTTCTAAGAGTCTTTGGTAGTCCCATGAAAAATTCCATCATAATTTTATCCTGTTTCCATTCAGGTATGGGAAGAGGTTGCATGAATCCTCTAGGTTGTTTCCTTCCAGCTTTCACTTGTTGATAAACCATACATCTTAACACAAAATCAGCAATCTCCCTCTTCATGTTGTCCCACCAAAAATGTTCCTTCAAATCTCTATACATCTTAGTGCTACCATGGTGTATAGAGAAATTGGAACTATGAGCATCATCCAACAATTCTCTTTTTAGATCAGGTATATCAGGAACACAAATTCTCTTCCCAAATTTCAAAATTCCATCTTCATATACGAATTCACACAATCTCCCATCATTCACATGTTTAATATTCTTTTGAAACTCCTCATCATCAACCTAAGAAATTTTTATCCTTTCTAGTAAATGTGGTTTAGCAATAAAACTGCGTACCTCGGTTATACTCATTGGTGCTGGCCATTCTTGGATTTCCTTGGTCTTAGAAGGATCAACAGAGATTCCATCCTTAGAGACAATATGGCCAAGAAAAGAAATCTCATGAATCCAGAATTCATACTTTCTAAACTTCCAATATAATCCATGTCTTCTAAGAGTCTTCATGATAATGCACAAGTGATTTTCATGATCTTAGTAGATTTTAAAGTATACCAAGATATCATCAAAAAATACCCCTACAAATTCATCAAGATAATCCTTTAAAACTCTATTCATTAGATCCATGAAGACAGAGGGTGCATTAGTCAATACAAAAGGCATTATGGTAAACTCATAATGCCCGCACCTGGTTCGAAATGCTATTTTTGGAATGTCTTCCTTCTTCACACACAACTGATGATATCCAGATTGAAGGTAAATCTTTGAAAAGTATTGAGCTCTATGAAGTTGGTCAAATAAATCATAAATGCAAGGTAGGGGATACTTTTTATTTATTGTTATATCATTGATCTCTCTGTAGTCAATGCACAACCTCATAGATCCATCTTTCTTTTTAACAAAAAGGACAGGGGATCCCCATAGAGAAACACTAGGGTTAATAAATCTCTTATTACTCAATTCCTCTAGTTGATTCTTTATTTCCACTAATTCCATAGTGTCCATTCTATAAGGGGTATTCGATATGGGCCTTGAACTAGGAATTAAATCAATGGAAAACTCAATTTCTCATTCTGGAGGATGTCCAGGAAAATCTTCTGGAAACACATCAGTATATTCTTTCACAATAGGTACATCCTTTATTTTAACATTCCTTTCCTCACACACAGTTATTTCATTCTCTTCCTCCCCAATAATTGAATTTAGTTGAGCTACTGGGGGTGGATCTAGATAAGAATTAGGTGGTGATGTTTTTTCTCTAAAGATAAGTTACTCCTTATCATAATCAAAAATTGTAACCCCCTTCTTATTATAAGAAATTTTAGCATCATGGTCTTAAATAAAATCCGTACTGAGGATTATATCAAATTCAATCATGGGTATGATAATGAGATCAGCAGATAAAAAACATTTATATGCCCTAATGGGGACTGATTCACAAAACATTGTTGCAATGATATATCCCTTAGGAGTTTTGATTGACAACTCCCTTGTTAAATCAAATTGGAAATATCTAATTTTCATAGCAAACTAGGAAGATATGAAACAATGTGATGATACATAGTCAAATAAAGCATTTCTAAACTTGAGGAAACCATTAAATTACCTGCCTCCATGTCTTTCGAAGCTTCAACCTTAACAGTAATTACTACATAATCTTAGCCTTAATCCCTTTCCCTTTTCTGAGGTAAGTTCCCTTGACGCTTAGGACATTAATTCACATAATTCCCCATTTCTCTACAATTTTAGCATTCAAAATATATATCCTCTTTCTTCCTCTTGCAATCACGAGCTTGGTGGCCTTTTTCACCACACTTGTAAAAGACTCACATTCCCTTCAGGAAAGTACCAGGGTGTTTCTTCCCACATTTACTGCAGGATGGATATTCAAATTTTCCCTTCTTACCCTTATTTACATTTCCAGATTGTTCAGCAGATCTCTTCTTCTCTTTCTTTTCTTTAAAGTCGTAAGACTTGGATAATTCTTTTTCTGTCTTGATAGCGCATGAGACAATATCCTCATATGATTAGAAGGATTGTGAGACTAATTCTCGATGGAGAAATGGTTTTAACCCCTAAAAGAAACGATCAATCTTACTTCTTGGGTTACGTATATAATCTACAGCATGCCTCGCTAATATTTTAAAGTTAGCTTCATACTTTGTGACATTCTCATCCTCCTTTTGCCTCAGACTCAGAAATTGCCTTTTCATATCTGCTCGATGGTCATGAGGAAATTATTTTTATAAGAAAATTTGTTTAAACTCCCTCTATTCCATATTTGATACTTCATCACCTTTCTTTTTGTTTTGAATCAATGACCACCATTGATCAGCATCTCTAGTGAGGCGGTAAATAGTCATAACAAGTTTTTTCCTTTCACAACTCCCCAGGGAGTGGAATATTTTCTCTAAGTAATTTATCCATTGCTTGGCTACTAGTGGATTTATACCCCCATTGAATGTTGGTAGTTGTTTCCTCATGAAGCGATCTAACATTGATCCTCCACACTGCGGATCAGGGATCTCCATACGGGTAAGGTTATTATTCATAACCTGAGTGAGTTGTCCCAGTATAGTGATTAGTTGATCAGCACCAGTTGCATTACCAGCTCCACTATAATTATCTTCAGTAGGAGGGAAATCCCTACATGTAGTGTGTGCATTGAAATAGTTTCCATTCCTTCCACTAGGCGTCATTTCTAAAAAATGGCATAAATTAGATTAGTTTATGAATCGCAATACATAAATCCAAACTTGTAAAACACTTAACACAAATTGAACAGTTTATGGATATAATCCATAATCATAAAAAAAATCTTTGAGGAATTATATACTCATAAACCCTTCATAATGGTTTGTAAAGAAAATGAGAATTATCCTAAGCATATCCATTGGGAGTGTCATAACCAAGAGTGCAGCAAGGCCCGTTTTCATGCACCAGTTCTCGTTCGAGTCTAGATCAAAGCGGTGTTTTCGGGTTTTACCCCAATGTACATATGTTCTAGAGCCGCCTCTACCTTTTCGTATCCAGACAGGGATGTATTGCTTGTAAAACTCACAAAATCTCTGCAATACCAAAATTCTAGGAAGTTCTTTTATACTAATACTCAAAGTCTATCTTAGGGATATGTGCTCTAATCAGAGTTTATCTAAATCTAGTTTCCAAGGATTATACTAAACTTCCTCTGATACCAACTATAACACCCCGACCCCGGTTACCCAGAGTTGGTGCATTATTACATAACATTAGCATGATCACAAAAGATCAATTCTCGAAATACTGATTAGTTTAGTAGCCTTGGAAATACTAGATACATTCATAAGGTTTACAATACATAATAAAATGGAAAACTACAACAACATTGTTTCCATAGACAACACTGAGATCCCATAGACTATCCCTTCAGGTCAGTCATAATATAATTCTTCACATCCTAGGAAAAATCAAACATAGAAAGGGGTGATCTCAGATGCTCAGTAAGGATAACAATATAGCGGATACTTTCATAAATAAGCATAAACATTTAAGGAAATTTATAAAACTAAAACAAAAGCCTTTTAAACTTGAACTTTAGAATAATATGGAAAAGATAAAATCAAAATTATAATATCTACTTACTCACATGGATATTCTACTAGTCGAATAATCACATGCAATATCAATGTCCACTTTCATAATGATGGAATTCATAATGCCAGAATTTCATAACCACGTAGTCAAGGCCTTATGCCAAGACTACAAATAATATTTTGTCAAGGCCTTGTGCCAAGACACTAGTTTGTCTCATGAGACCGACTAGTGCATCGAGAAGCTATATTGGGCTCCACCCGTCACATACTAAGTCTAATTCATTCCTCATATGAAAAGGTTTAAACATAACATAAACATTCGTATTAAAACTAGCATACAAAATGTCAATACTTTATCCATAAACCATGAATGGTATAAAATTAACACATCCACAATAAAAGATATCACAAAACTTTCAATACAATATGGAAGTTTTTTATCATAGTAAATCAACTTCAAATAGACTTAAAATCCATCAAAGGATGTTGACATAGATGAAATCAAAACCTTTTTTAGATAAATACCTCTTTCTATTTTGAAATAATATAAAATTCATATAATTATAAAAGAAAATATTTATTTTGGAAATATTATTATAAGATTTTAAGGGAAGCTTTTATGATGTTATAATGGCAGAAAATAGTTGCACCTTCCGTATAAGTTAAAAAAAGAAATTCTAACCTTAATTTTGTCGAAAAGGTTATAAAGGACCTTGTTTGGAAAACAACGGAAAGATTCATTTATAAATATCTTATAAAAAGGCAACAAAGGGTATAAATGACTTTAACCCATAGTCTATAAAATAGTAAAAAAATTGAAATATATTTTTAAGAAACATGGATGTGGATGATAAAGAGGTCCCATTAGATACTTACGTAAAAACAACCTCGGATAATAAAGAGATTGAGAAATTAACCCTTACCTTGTACTTTTCCTTAGTTGAGGGTAGGTTAACCTCCTGTATAATGGTTAAATAATTGTTATTAAATTATAAAATAATCATATACATTAATATGATATCATATATGATTTTTTAACATTTCTTGGTTAATAATATCTTAGTATTATCGTCGTTTCGGGTGTTACCTGATTCGTTTTATTTTATATGATTTGTTATATAAGTAATGTTTGTTATGTATAGGTTGTATCTTATTCATATTCAGAATGATATTAAGTCTTTAAACATTATTTTTAATCATCTAATAAAAATTAGTCTTGAATGGATATGATGGGGAATGAATCTCATCATGTTCGTGGAGACGGTAATCCGTATGTACGCACGAGCGACAATATCATTCTTTTTATATTAAAATAATATATAATTGGATGGTATATAATATATATTGAATAATTATCATGTTATATTTATTATTTAAATCAATTACACATCATTATTATACCCATCCAAATAATAATGTATTGAATAACAATTACACCACGACGCGGAGACGGTAATCCGTACGTACGCACGTATGGTGACATGTCATTAAAAGGATGGATAGAATAATAAATATGGTTGTACAATATTTATAATAACATAAAAGTATATATATGATACTGTATTTATTATCTTATAATGGAAACAATAAAGAAAGAGGAAGTGGAAGAAGAAAGGAACTTGAAAGAGGTGATGAAATATTTACCTCTTCTTCAGGTTCTTACTATTGATTTGATCAAAATGGATCCCTAGGTTGGCTTTATGACTAATGTAAGGCATCTATGATGAAGTTAGGATAGTTTAGAGGGTATTTGGGTAGTTTTTGGAAGATAAAAATGGCTTTTAAGGTGTGAATTATAGAGAAGGGGGAGTGCCCTTTTATAAGAGGGGTGAGGGGCACCTTAGGAAAAGCTAGAAATATTATTTTATAATAAAATTATTTTCTGTTTCTAATGGCTCAAAAATGAATTATTTAAAGGATAAAGTGTTTATGGGTAGAAAACCACTCAACCAATAGGATTTATATAGGTTTGGGCCACAATATTAACTTTATCTTTTAGATTTAACTCTTAGTTAAATAGTTTGACATTTACCATGTCTCTTTGTATTTTTATATTATATGGTTAATAAACTTACTATAAACTTCCAAGAGAACCTAAAGTGGTTAATTAATGACATATATAATATTATTTAAGACCTTTTTCTGAACCTTAGACTTTTAGGAATAGAATATCAATTAATAATATACTATTTGTTTTAAAAAGTCTTTTATGTCAATTTTGACACTATTTGGTATTTTGTTTTTTCTAAATTCATAACAACATTATTACTTCGAAAAAAATTGTATAACAAATAGTAACATGTCATATTAACCTATAAAATTAGTGAAATTCCTAAAAATTCTAAAATTATATTTATTTGGATATTTATAATATCAATCATTTTAATATTTCATTAATTAGGTAATTATTGCATCATAATTGTGTCATAAATAAGTTAAATTATATAATGTCTAAAAATTATAAATAAAATAAAATTTTTTAGGAAATCATTTTATCTTTCTAATGAATATTTATAGTCGAATTTATCTTATGTGTAACCCTATATTAAAAATGGTTTAGTTATTAAAATTTGAATTTAACACTTTTAACTCTTCTTTGAATGGTTTAGTTATTCCTAAGGTTTTTTTGGTCTAATTACACTTATCCAATAGAATTAGTACATGTTTTATGGCAATAATAATATCATTTTTACCCTTAATTACATTATTTACTTTTAACTATGGTAAATAAAATTAAAAAGTTATTATTCACAAAAAATTATTTTCATCTTATTGAACCACATTTTACTTACTGATATCAACCATGTATCTTGGATTTTAGAAATTCAACTCACAGAAGCGGTAAAATTAAGTTTTATGTAAATTTGCAAATGCTCCTAGGAGGTGGGTAAAAGACGGTAAAAATTTCAATAAAATTTTTATATATCTAAAATTATTATAAACTGACTCCAATGAATTAAATTGAAATTATATAGTTATTATGTATCTATTTTTACCTAAAACAAATTTAAATAAAATAAATAATTATTTAAATAAAAATTTGGTTTTAAACTATAACTCTGTGTTTTTCACTATTCATCAAAAATTGAATGTTTTCAGAAAAATACCAAAAATTCACCCTAAGATAATTTCGATATTAAGAATCCAAAAATTAAGTCTATTTTGAAATATAAAATTTATAAAATTTCAAAAAATGGGTATTACTATTCATAACGGCTAGTTTGATTGGTTGTGGTGTGTTAAAACTCGAAGTTGCGTACAACACACGCTATTGTATTATTCAAAGATAAGCGTACTATGGAAGATTGGGGTGTTACATACTTTTTCAAAAAGACGATCCCAAGTACAGGTATAAAAAAATTGATTATAATGGTTTCCACTAGTTCCATGATATGTAATATCTTCCGAGCCTTCTCAATATAAAATAAAATTCCTCTCACAAACATAAATATCAAAAACATAAATGTATTGAAATTTTATATTCCATTTATACAAAATATGATCTCTTTAACTCATGGTATACTTCTATAACCAAATGTATCTTTCAATTAAAATAGCTAGGAATATTAATAATCATCTTTAATAAAGCTGATTAGTGTAATTAGAATCATTGACCTGAGTAATTTTCCCAATTTATCTCTCAAAACATCCTATAATAAATGAGGGGAAAAACATAGCTTCAATTCGAATCTCTCAATCCTAAAAACATTTTTTCATAAATTAATCAATAAATATTTATAACATCATATCTTGAGGACTTAAAATCCTATGAAAAAACTAAAATCAACATTCTGCAAAACATTAGTAAATATTGAGAGAATCACAACTGTTTCTTTTTTAATATTAAAAATTGAAAATCTATCTTTGAATCAGCATAATGGGTTAGAAATCACACATTCATAATGTCTTATTGGATCATCCAGTGAATGTACTCATATAGAATAAATTTTTTTCATATTCAATTTTCATATCTACTTTCACTAAATCTTATGAGTTTTTTTCCTTTAACTTTTGATGAATTTAGTTTTGTTGAATATATTCTCCATCAATTTTATCTTTCAATGACCTTCCATCACTTATTCTACTGATGTTTATCCAATAATAATTACACAAATTATGGTTTTGTAGATGATTTTTACAAATTTTTAGGATGATCTTTACATAAATATCCATTATTTTTTATGCATATAGACATCCTTAATATCCTTAACCACCAGCCTCTATTCTTCCTTCATCTAATAAAATCATCTTGAATCACTATTGATATTCCTCAAAAACAATGTTTCAGGATTGATAAATAGTGAAACATCATTAGATATATTTTTTGGAGAATCCTCTTATCAATCTATATCTCTCAATACTTCTAAAATATTCTGATGAATATAAAAAATCCTTTGGACTCATTTTTTGTATTTAAAAACATTAACAACTCAAATAAAAAATCTTCAAAATTGAGTGTAAAAAATTTTTAACACTATCATAATCCTAGGAGAGCTTCATAAGGATCTAATACCTACTCATAGGCCTTTATTTATTCTATATAGATCCTTCTTTATCTCTAAAATATATCTATTATCTTCCTAGAAAAAAACTACTTTTGGTTTCTCAAAATACATTTTCTATTTCAATTATCCATTGAGTTTGTAATACTTGAAATCCATTAAAATGATATTATATTGAATTTTTTTGTAATATTAAGAAATATTTGAATGGTATCAATCCTAGAAACTAGTACTAAGGTCTCATAAAAATAAATTCCTTCCACTAGAAAATATCCTTTATACACTAGTCTTTACTTTTTTCTCGTCATCTATCCTTTATTAGTTATCTTGTTATAGAACACTAACATCATTACTATTACATTGTTTTTTATATTCATGGGTATAAAATACCATGTATTATTTTTCTTGATTTGATATTTCTTCACATTCATGGAATAAATCCATTATTTATTCTCTAAATATTACTTAACATCCTTTGGTTCATTATAAGAAAATAATTAAGTATGAGATGTTTTCCTCAAATTTCTCCTAGTTTGTACTAGTTTTCCTTATCCTACAAAAATTATTTTGAACTAAATTTCATTCATATAAATTAATGATTTTTTAATGGTTTACCTTTATCAGTAAAAATGGAAGAATCATCATCATCATCTTCACTTATTATTAATTCATATCATTTTCGAAAGACACATCCTACTTGACAAAAATATTATTCATCATATTCACTTATAGAACTTTCTTTATGATACATAATATCAATATTTCAATGTACCAACATCTTAACTTTGTAAATATTCACAATATTCCTTTTATACTTGTTGTATATATGATATATTATTTCATTTGGATAATATACAAGGAATATACCATCAAATTCTATTTATCCAACATCACAAATTTTTCACTTTTCTAATTGATAATATCCATTATTTCAAAAAACTAATGTATTTCAATATTGGGATATTCTTATAAAACATATCATATTATTTTATATCTATATTTCCTCATCATAGAAAATGGTATTTTATTTGAACCACTGTACATATTGTTTTCCTCTAGAAAAATCAAGACATATTATGATTTTCCCTAATGGTGTGATTCATTTCCACCAAACAACCATTCTTTCATTCAACTGCACAATTTTTCTATGGGTTATATAATGTACATAATTCATGATGAATATCATTATTTTCAATCTATGATCCAAAAATTTTTCTATTATAATATGTAACATTATATATCTTTCATTTAATTAAAGAGAAACCATTCTCCTTTTCTGTACTTCATTTAAAAAATTAAACATTTTCAAGGCCTTTAACATATGATTCATAGATATAATATAATTAACATGATTTAAGTCATAAATAAAAATATAAATTTGTTATATTCGTTTATTTATTTCTTTTTCACAGGCCCAAAAATATATGAATGAATGAGCACCAATAGATGATATTTTAAAATATCCACTCTCTTATGTGAAGAATTAATAATATTACCCTTTGGCATGATGACCACATTCAATTTAATTCACTATCAATAATTTAATATCACATCCATTATATCATTTTATTTTATTTTTTAAGTTATTTTTATCAATGTGACCATGCCTTGTATGCCACAATTTATTTTTTTCTTCTAATATAATGTACCATGAATTTTCTACAACACCAACCTGAAATAATTTTCCACATGTTTTTTGCATTCTCTTAAAACTAAATCTATATTTTTACATATTCAAAAAAAACTTTCATTACATTGAAATAAAAATTCATTTCATTTATAAAATATCCTATACAAATATATATTATTTTGTTTCAACCTTTCAACAAAAAAAATTATTCCACGACTCAATATTCTCTTATCAAATGACTATTGAACTGAATCCTATAATTTTATGTGACCCATAATTACTCAAAGTCACCAACCTATTTTTTTAATTACCAGTAACCTTAAGGATTTTAAAAAACGTTTTTATTTAATAGTATCATCAACTATCAATAATCTATGAACATTCCTTTTGTGATTCTTTGAGTGTAACTTCAATAATAAATTCCTTATCATTTTTTATCCTTATTCTTATATAAACTTTGAGTAATATTATTCATAATCAACGTGTTAGGTAAAATTTAAATTCCATATTTAGAAAAGTAACCCAACTAGTCACAGTTTTAAAAAATATATTTTAACAGTTGGAACTTTTCCCCATACCTTAGTATAGAATTTTTATATTACTTATAAATATTTATCATTTTATTGGGTTAACACCCACCTCAAACATTTTCAATAATAACCTATGGAATCATAGTGATATTGGTAATTAAACCCAAATATTATTTCCATATAAACAAAAATATCACTAGTATTAAACATAAAAATTATACTTCCATTTGAAGACTGCTTGTTTCTATAAGTATATTAGTAATGTTATTTCCCTATTTAACCATTATTTTTGGATTCCTTTACTAAAAAAAATATAATAAAATCCCAATACTTATTTATTTATTATATATTTTTTTGACACTTTTGGTCACCATTTTTATCATATTTCACTTTAAAGTAAATTTTCACATAAATTTTTTATTTTTAGATTTTTCATAACCCGAAATTTCACGTTATCCACTTGTATCTTTTCATTAACCATTTTAAAAAAATTAATTGTTAATATTTCTCAACATTATTTAAATTAAATTTAAATGTTCAATTTTTATTTTTACAAATATATTTATACTACAACCAATTTATATTGAATTTGTTCAATCTCTTTATCCATTTATCTGACATTAAATTCAACAATAATATTAAACTTCTTCAATTATTATTTATCATATTTCCAAATTGACTCACTTTTTAGAGGTATATTATCATTTTCAATAGTTAATTGTAAATCCTTCTACAAACAATTATTCTTCATTTTTAAGTGATAAATCTTGAAGACACACTCTTTGATCTCCCATTTCAACATGAAACATATTTGGTTTCTTCATCACATTCACCAGTTTTGCATTCATTTCTAGTGATTGTTTCACCATTAAATGTATAAATAATAAATTTTTATCAATATTAATGGAGGTCTAATTTTTATCTTTATTTTGGAAAAAAAAATATTATCCTCAAGCTTGGATAATAAATTTCTATTATTGAATTTTTTATAAACTCATACCTTTACCCTTTTAAGAATATTTTAATTCTTTTTTCTTTGAAGAACATTTTGGCCTCTCATCCACATCATCATAATCTTACTTCTCATCCAGTTTAATAAAATTTAATATGAAATATCCAATAGCTTCAAGATTGAATCATATATGTTGAACATTCCATTGTCTCTTCTTCTTTTCTGTAAATTAATGACATGAGTTTATCATACTTCATTTTAAAAAAAATTCATTATCAGATTCTTCCTCATCTTTATCAACATATTTCATGCTCCTATATCCTTTAAGATTTATTGGAAGTATCTATATCATCATTGATATTATTCTTTAATTTACTCCAAATTTGAATTTTATATAAAATAGAAATGTTATTTAGATCATGAAATGGAAGTGTACCTAGATCACGGTCTTCAAGAATATATGCTTCTATATAAAATATATTTATAAAAAATAATAGTATCTTTTGAAATTGTACAGAAACATCCTACAACATACCAAAACCTAAGATGGTGCTCAAAAATTCATTAAAATGTGTGATGAATTTATTCAATTTTTCACTATCACTCATCATGGGGTATTCATACATAAAACAATAAACCAAAAACATAGATTTATTTAGTTTTACATTTCCTATATAAATATTTTCTATTTTATTCCAATTGTATTTTTTCCCTTACCCTGATTACCTTAAGAAACTAGTTTTCTAAAATATATTATAGGATGGAATTTTTAGAACAACTATCACTCTAGTAAATTTTTCTATCTATTTAAATTATCGCAGTTCCATCAATACATGGAAAAAAATAATTACTGTAAGAATTCAATACATGAAAATAAATTGACAAAAGATATGAAAGCATCCAATATTTCCAAATAAAATAATTCATCTTACTAAATATATGAATCAAATTATTTCCAAATGAATCAAGGAGGTCTATGTTCATAATCAATTGAGACTAAATAATTTAAAAGATATAAAGTATTTCTCTTTAAACTCCATAAAATAGATTATCTTTGATATAAATATAAAGATATTTGATAACACCTATGATAAACCTATGAATAGTTGAATAAATAAGAGGGGTTAATAAATGAAAATAAATTTGTTCTTTCTTTCTATTATTTCATATAAAATAAACCTCTTTCGTTAATTATATTGAGAAATATGATTTCTTAACAAATACATTCAAGCGGTGTAAAAAAATAGGACACTCAATATACATAGTTAACTACTCAAAATGATCTTCTAATCTTAGGAATGATAAGGAATCACCTAATACCATATGATGAATTTTAATACCCATAGGGGATACAATGAGCAAGTATTATTGAGTAATTCATGCTAAATCGATACAAAATATTAGTCTCCCGACTTATAAAGAAAGCATTATTCCTTGATCAAACATGTTTTTTATTCTGTCGTGTCTTCAAAAAGGCATAGATTATCCTTTTCTTCTAAATAAATATCTTCTAAAAATTTTATATTTCTTATTTAAATCATCACATTGTAGAATATGTGTAAATTCCTTCTATATACTCACACAATATAGGTGTTATAATCTTACATAACCCTTGTTTTAGTATTGTTCTTCTTCTATTCACTTTACTCTACATGAACATCCACATCTATTCTTTCACTCTAATTCCTTATAACACCATGGTTAAAATTATTTTTTCACAGAAAAAAAATATTTACCTAGTTTTAATTTGATTTTAAAATAAAAATTTAAACTAATAACTTTCTTAAACATATTTTTGGCTACCTCTACTTCCTTTTTGAGACTTTAGACAACTCCATGTATTTTATTTTCCATTTTTTTCACAAACTGTAGAGAATAACTATGGATATACATTGAGTTACCAACTAAGCCATAAAATTGAATATACTCAAATTCTATAACTCTCTCTTGACCATGAAATATTAAATTGTTCACTACATATTATTGTACACCACTTCCAAAAATATTGACTAATCACATCTCTAATGATGTAATGTCATGCATAATTTCATTTCAACTCCATTGTTGTGGTTTAAGGGTAATATCAGTATGTTTTATATCATGGAGTGTCTTAGACTCTTGATTTTTGATAGGAATCATTCTCTCTCACCATGAAATTTTGTGTGGTTTCAGGATCATCATTTCAATTTTCTAATAAAGGGGAAAATGTTTCACTTAATTATGAAAAGGATTCCTTGATATTTCATGTAATTTTTGAAGTATCAAATAATTCATGAAAATACCTAGAGACCCCCTATTTTGATTCTCAGAAAAACATTTAATCTTTAGAAAAGTAAAGAATATTATCTATCATAGATTATACTCTTATATATCATAACTTTCACAAGTAATTTTTCAAATATCTAAAAACTCACACACCACTAACTATGGATTCATCTAGGGAATGTAAAAGTTTTTCCATATCATCTAGGAAAACATAAAAATATAATTTCCTTATGAAACAAATATATATTGGTTCATCTCCTTATTTCCTTTGTATGTTTCATTATTTATTAAACCAAAATATTGGAAAATCATTTTCCTTAGACCATGGTATAAAAAAATTAAAAATTCATTAGAATCCATTAAATTTAGTATTACTAGATAATATCCATGAACAATTCAAATATGGACACATTGTGGTGTTGTCACATACAGTTAAAAAATATTCAAACAACACACTTAAACTAAAAACCTCCTCCCATGTTCATTAAATCATTAGAAAACCATGTAATTAACTTCTTATCAAATAAAACACCATGAAAAAACTAAGATTGAGCTTAATTTATGTTTTTATAATAAAATAAAACACAATAATCATATTGAATGAATCACTTCAATGATTTAGCATATTCATAATCTCAAAACAACTTATTTATTCATAAGATCAATAACATACTTTTTATCTAATGGTCACTCAATGTCTTTGAAAAATTAATTAGGTAAAGATTCATTATTAAATATAATACACCTAGTGGACATACTATTGATGATACATGTGTTGGGTGGATAAAAAAGTAGATTTCATTGAAGCTTGGGTAACACTAATTCTTTACAAGATGCCTATATATCCTTAAATTCAAGGTTTTACAAATTTATATTTTTTATCAATAGAAAAATTTATTGTGGGTCCACTAATTGTGATTGATTGAATGGGTATTGATTTTGACTCTTATATTTAGTATAAAATTGTTTTAGATTTTATCCAAAGAAAAAATTTTGGATGTTTATTCAGAAGGTATTTCATATGATTTAATACAATTTAAAGTCAATGGTAGAATTCGAGAACTGTTTTGGAATATTTCTAGATTAATTTTTTATACGGTTTCACATATTATTTTATATAATTCAATATAAGGTGATGGTACACCAAATCTATGAGGTTTTAGTGTATGTGGGATATTGATGAAGATATTATCTAAATATTTATACATATTATGTATATAAGTCTACATTATTTTATATTATAGAACATTTTATAAGCTAATGTTATAAGTTATAATTCATCCTACCTATGCATGTTATATTATATGATTAGTTAAAGTGAAATTTCACTAATCATATGGTACCATTTATATGTAAGTTCTTCGATTAATTTAGAGAACCACGTGTTAAATGTGATAATTTACACATATATTCCACATAAGGTATCATCAATCACATGACCTCATACATGCCTCCCCGTACACAAGATGTTGAACACTAGTAGTGAGGGTCTATGTTCGATAATGGGTAGACTATACCCTCTGTGTCATGTCATCGAGTAGGATAATAAATAATAATAACAAGAGAAAGAATAAAATAATTATATTAAATCATGTGGAAGGTAAATAACATACATTTTATGAAAATAAAAGAAGATCCTAAAGCGGAAATCTTTTCTAGGATAAACAAATCAGACGATAAAAAAAGAACTACAGGTTTTTCCAATGTCTGTCCTGGTCCACCCCAGCTTCATTCTCTACCTGCTTAGCCATCCACCATAGGGATCTTTCCCTTTACCAGGACTTTCATGATATCTACAAGCACATTGAAATTGTTGAGTAGGGTCTGAGTAAAATACTCAGTAGGACACCACCAATGTGTCCTTAATATGATGTGATCAATTATATTAGTGTGTACCATGATAATAGATGATTTGGGAAGTGTATAAGCATACAATCCAAAATCGAGCGGTAGTTTGCTAACCAAACTGCCACAACCCCTAGTCATACTTGCTTTGGCTTCACACTGGAAGATAACTGAATGAGTTGTAAGAAGTAAAAATTCCATTGTAGGTCATTCTCATGGTGTCATAGAGATGATACCTGACGTCATCTATCTCCCAAGTAGACAAAGTCACCTGAATACTCTAGATGATATCAACTTGTGTACTCACATCGACTAGACTATCTCATGGTGAAAAGAACTTGGCATCAAGGCGTCCTCGAGCACATCCTCAACATGACACCATGGAGTCCTTGTACCTATAGACTATGATTTGGCCCCTCATAGTTATCATTATAATCGAGTATTCACTTCCACTAGGGAATAAATATGTCACGGCGGTCCACCTATCTCAAATACCACTAACAACCACAAGGCATAGTGATGACTATATAGGGAAATCACACAAGTAGGCATAGTTTATCAACATGAGTATATAGCATCATACACAACAACATGTGATAATAATCAACATGGATAAAAAAACAACATTGTTATCACCCATGGGATCACAATAGGTTTTATAGACTACACATACATGTGATCACAATCAATCACGGTCAATCAAATGCCACAAATATAATCATCGAGGCAAAAAGTGTAAATGCGAGACCAAGAAGGTAAGGAACTTCCTACCTTAATAGTTGGAAACCCTATCGCTGTTATGCCTGATGTCAAAGTGGCACATCAAAGTCTCAAGCAGTCAGCATGTCGGTGATTGAGTTTTAGCTGAGGATTTCCTAGAATCATAACATTTATTTTTATTTCAAATAAATAAAACATTACATGTCATAATTATTTCTCTCTCTTTAATAATCTTAAAATTACCATTAAATTTATCACACAGGCGGATAAATTTTAATTATCACTTTACCCTTTTAAAACATAACATAAAATGATAAACATTTTTTATATGTTTTGATACTTTAAATTATCATTTTATCATTTTTACAACATATGAAATTATAATTATCTTCATTTGATAATTAAAATGTGATGATAAGAATGATTTCCAAAATTTAAATTTATCACTTATATTGATAAATTTAATTCCCATTAAAATAATTAAAATTATACCTGATAAATTAATGTAATTATCCCTAGATAAATCCTTTAAATTATAGTTTATAATTTCACAAAATTATCATTTTATAATTTTTCACAATTATCCTTTTATAATAAATTATCCATTGATCAATTTGATAAAATACCCTTTGAAAATAAACTTTCATCGATTTATTATAAATTATCATTTTATAATTATTCATAATTATCATTCAATTATTTCAGATAATTATTTCTTGTTAATTTATTCAACTACCTTTTGATCATCCAAAAATTAAATAAATTATCATTTTACAATATTAACATCTGATAATTTTATGATTATCATATTATCTAATATCACACATCTTCTTCTTCTTCTAATTATTTTATAGAAGTTCCCTTGATAATCTAAAAAAATGACCTTTGATGAATTAATAATTTACCTTTTATAATTTAATTCTTTATAAATTTATTTTAATTCCATAATTGTTTCCTTTAGATTTTTTTAACGAATAAAAAAATAGAATAAAATTTTAAAAAATAATTAACATGGAAGAACCTGATTATACACACTATACAAGGAAGGGGGTATCCTCCACCATCACCTTGTTTAGGAGGATGAACTAAAATAGATTCAACTAGGGTGCAGAGACAGATCTGAGGTTACTCAAACCTAGTAGAAACAACGTACATGGGTCCAAAATTGTTTAGGTATTTAACGATCTGAGAAACACATGAATTCATCAACCCATTTAATCCTCAATTTTAAACCATCAATCAACCTGAGAATAAATGCAGATTCTTTTATTTGTCACATTTAAGGCATTTATAGTTTTTAATTGGTCAAACAATGGCTTATTTCCAAGCTTTCGGTTTTTTTTGAGGTAAAAATGGAGGAAATGGAATTTTTTGAGATTATTGAATAGTACACACATTTTTTTAATTATTTTAATGTATTTAATAATTTAACATAAATTAAATGAAACCAAAACCCTGTTGAGAATAAAATTTATACCCTATATAGGGTAAAAACCCTATTTCGGACCCAATTGTGGTCTTGTATTGTTTATATGGCACACTGTTTGAGAGATATTAAGGATTTAATATTTAAAAAATGGAATAAATATTTAATTAAAAAATTATCACAAGTGATCCGTCCAAAATTCCGACACTTAAAAATGTTATACAAGCTAAACATTGTGTCTCGGACCCAACCGTGGTCTCAGATTTCTCATTTGACGCACCATTTTGGAGTAATTAAATTATTTTTAATAAATTTCTCGTGCTTAAATAATATATTTTTTCTTTATTTCACCATTAATATAGGTGTATCTCCCAATCCTATTGTAAATACCTCTTCTAATGGAAAGAAAAGGAAGGCCACAGACATATAGTAGAGTAGTAGCATTAAAGTGTAGAAGAGCTCAATCTCTTTAGTTCTTTCATAAAATAGTTTAATTTATTAATTTTCATAAATTGTTCATAAATGAATCCATTACTTTTATGCTTATAACATCATTTTAATGTTATGTATTTCATAAGGGGTGTTACTAAGTATATAAGAAAGATTAATTGCATGAATATGGGTCAATGATTCATTGGGAATCTAGGATATATCATCATTTCTCTGTTATATTTTCATAATAATAAAAATGAATATTATAGAATAATGGAAGATAGTTCCCATGATATAGGTTATTTGATATATCCCATTAATATATCATGAAGGGGGAATTATGATAGATTTTCCTAAGGGAACATTATCAATGAGATATTTGAAAACAATAGAGGAAAATTTTTATGATGAAAGGTGCATAATTTTTTTCTTCATTTTATACATCATGGTTTTGGTTTTAGGTCATGGTTGATCTTGAGTTTTATGGTTTCTAGTTACTTATATTTTTTTAAATAATTTTTTTCAATAATATAAGACCATTGTAGATTAATAACCCCTACAGTAATTCCACCACATACAAAATTAGTCATATCAGGGAAACTCTAGTAAAGGGGAATCATTATCTAGTGATTTCCAAAATACAATCCCTGAAAGGGAAGGGAGAACACTCTTTTTTTATAATAATAATTTGGGAAAATCACTATCATGTAGAGTAATCACACAAAAGGAAATGAAAATGTTACATTGAAGTGTACTAAAAAATGAACTTAGTGGTGAAGATGTTATATAAGAGGACCCACATCTATTTGGTGATAATACTCAATAATAATAACATGTCATACTAAAACATTAAAAACTAGACCACCAAAATGTCCCTTTAAAATATTATAATTTTTTATCTACTTACCTATAAAAACATTGGGAGTTACCCACTTAAAATACCATCATACTCTATTATAGGTGAGTCATTCATATTATACCTCAACATAGAGAGATATATCGGAATTTGTGTTGTTTGAAGACTTTTCTACTTTACTAGAGGCCATTAAAAAAATAATTTACTATTTTATCTAAAAAGTAATATATATACTAAATTGGATGAGATGAACACAATGAAACGAAATTTTAGGATTCCTAACTTAATTTTAGTTAATATTATTGGAGATATTAAAAAATATCTCTCTGTTTTTTCCTCTCGGTATGACCCAATGATGGGGACTGATGAATAGTAGTTTATAGGGAAAATAATGTGTTTTCTTGAAACATTAAAATTTCATGTCTTATCCAAGTATTGAAAAAAAATCCACTAAACAAATTTCTAATTGTTAAGACCACATCAATCAATTATTATATTAGTGTATTTCATCACAAAGAATGGAAATCATATATACATTATCTAATTGTATGTAATGTGAAAATGAAAGTGTCATTGATTTCATTAAAGGATGAAAATGATTTGCATATTTCCTAGATAAATATATTCAATAGGAGATGTTTTTTTAATTATGTATAGAAACATGCATTATGAGTTAGAAACCATGATGTTTCCATAAAATTATCATGGGGGGTTCTAGAAGCTTTCTATGATGATACAACACCTATATTACTTTATTCACCATACTAATAGAAAAACTCAACATGAACCCCTAAAATAAAATAATAATTTTGGAAAGGTGGAAATGGATAATGTCACTTATAAACAAGTATTAGAACTAATAATACCTCTAAACCCTATCAGTTTATTTTTCAAATCACCATAATTCCCAAATAATAGTCGTAGCATGTGTACATAAAAATCCAACATGTTGTTCATAGAGAATTGTAGTGTCATAATTATAAATCCTTAAAGAAGATGGTATATTCCTACATACCATATAATTTTTTTGCGTATTTCATGTGTTCTATATATAAGAACATGATTAAACTACTCAAAATTTAAAATCCCAATAAGGATGATCATGAATACTAGCCCCACTACATCCCATGTCATTAGATATTAGTGTATACCATTTTATACAACATTACCTTCAAGGGAATAAAATTTAGAATATAGTGAACAATGTAATAGTAGTGTTGGATGAATATAAGTAACATGTGACCCACATTTATGAAAACTACAATGAAGAAAAAGTACAATGTAAATAAGTACCAAATAAAACCATTTAGCAGATAAAATTGAATTTCCAAAAAATTAGTTAGTCATATATAATCCATCACAAGGGAATAAGTGAATAAAATGAATGTAACTTAAGTTTACATGTAAATTATTATAGGGTTGTGTTAAATCATACAACCTTTTAGTAATATGTACAATAATTGATGACTCACCAAAAATCATGATGAAGAATCCCCACATGTCCAAAATGGTTTTTATACTCTCATGGACTTCATGACACTGGTATTTATAGGATTAAAATTGCACTTCTAAGTAGATCCCACCTTATATTTGGAATAAAATTTGTCTTATAATAATATAATTTCAATAACATAGGATTATACTAAGGAATATGAATTATGTAAAATACATTACCACATTATGTTCATGGAACTATTCACTGGTTTAAGGAAAATCGAACCAAGGGGAGGGTCAAAACTAAGGATTCATCCTATATCACATTATTCATTCCACTAAAACTAGCATAATTGAGATTAAACAATATTAATGAGAGAAATGAACAACTCTAGGTTCCTCCCCTATTCACCATGCATTGACCTAGTTAATTTATTTTGTAGTCATAAAACCATACTCTAATCAATATCAGAGTCCTATATTGATCAATTCATCTACACCTTCTGTTACGATGGACCTACCACTTCAAAATCAAGTATAGTTATATTCTTCTTCTCCCAGGTATTCTATAGATAAATACCCATGGTATTCTTAAAATAAGATATAGTCACTTGGACTAAAAATAAGATGTGTTGAAATATACTACCATCATAATATCATAGTTTTCTGATATACTATGATATTCAATCATTAAAGATCTAATGAACCAATTATATTTTTACATAGATGTGGATTCCATAGATGTATATCATATTAAAACATTTAAAGGGTCACATAGTGATATCTTTCATGGGATAATATCAATGGGTAATATTTCAACAATTTGTGTTTCCTCTATTTTTTATATACACCTCAATAATTTGTTTATTTTCTGAGTTGTATAAGATTACAATGTTGGGATTAATATCATTCCTAATCAGTCCCTATTTTGGATCGGATTCATATAGGCAAACATATCCCCATAAAACCAAAAAATAAATGGTTATGAAAAAAGTAAGAAAACACCCCTAGGAAGGATCAAGATTAAAACCTAATTTAGAGACCATTTATCTGATACAAATTTTATGGTAGTTTGTAAAGATATAGGATTCATCATTTTTTTAGGTAGAAATAAAATGTGTGTATGTGTTTCCATTCATTCCTCCTACCATCAATTCCAAAAATATTTCATTAATAGAAAATTAGTATAACTCCATTATGAATATTACCATTTTAAATATTGTAAAATTAATTAAATCAATGCTTAGTACATTAAAGTGGAGGGGAACCTGGTCCAAAAAAATTATTCTTTACAAGTGGTTGTACTCAAATATATTTATTTTGACTTCAGTTATCCAGTAGTTTCATTTGAAGGAGAGTTTCTAACTACTGATTCATTGAATTGAGATGATGAAACTATATGTAGAAATCTGTATTTTTCTCTTTATTAAAGGAAAATAACACTTAAATAATTATTTCTCAAATAGATTATTATATAATCCAATCATGGGAACAAATTATCCTATATATGAATAAATAGGGAAATACATAAAACATATGATAGTAGACCCCCACATGGAATGTTTCAATGAAAATACTTTTCACAAATATATACAATCAACATAGAAATAATGTTTTTATTGTGTCTTGCGTCATCTAAAACAATTAATGAATTATTTTGAGCTTCTAAATCCATAAAAATGATATATATGGAGTTTTAAAGTTCTTAATTGTATTTCTATAATAATTCCCAATATGATGAAGAAAAAATCTAATATTCTTATCAAATTTTGAAAATAAATATCATTTCCCTACCTTCTTCGATCCTGGTGAAGAGGATTCAAAAGATGTTCCACCCACATTTGAAGAATGCATATCAACCACTATTTATGAACTTTGTAATGTAATACTCACCACTAAAGAATATTCATAACCCACACTCATTAAAAAAATTCCTAAGAAACAGGAAAAATATGTTGTTTTCATCAATTAATATCATGATTTATTTTTTAAAATGTAACATCCAACCCATATTCCACTGAATTGGTGCTCCGATCTAGTGGGTTATGAGGCCTCAAGGGCACCTCCCTATATTCCAAAGGCTACTGACTAGTAGTAAGGGAATAATAGGTGATAGTGGGGAGACTATTACCTCATATCAGAGTGAGAAAACAGCGAAAAACAGCTAAGTATCATACACATCTATAAACAAAAAGAGTGTGGAAGTAGTAAATAAACTGAAATATAACATGTTGTAATAATAAATAAATTTTTTTAAAATATCAAACAACTATATCATACAATACAACACTAGTCACCCACTAGGCCGACCATACAGATACAAGAGTACAAAAGGAACTAAAAGTAAAATTATAGGGATCATCTAATAATTCCAAGCCATACCACATACCCTATCTCCAGACACTTGAAAACTACAGTAGCAAAATTATAAGAACCACATGAGAATCTTTTATCAAACATGAAACTATGGACCTTAGGCTTATCCACCCAAAAAATTGTGCTCAACCTAAAAAAGAAGATATAAGTTCTACACGTACACTGAAGTGCCCGTGCAGGGGTGATAAATAATATTAGTAGTCCACCATAACAAGAAACCTATAAATGTTCTTCTAAAATTGTATGAAAAGAAACTACTCAACCTCCCTGAGACACTACTAAAATAAAGTAAACCAAATATGAAACCACAGTCGAACCTTGGGTCCGTAATCTCAGTTAACTGGGAAAGTTCCACCATGGATGTCTATATCTATATATATATATATATATACATGTATAGTCCCATACCTATACATAAATACATAAATACAAATATTCATGAGTATGGGAAAAACAACATGAAACCACATTATTATTCAATCTTTGGGTACGTAATCCTAATCGTCGTGACATCTAGTGCAAAGGAATTGAGCTGGACGTCATGCCACGCAAGCAGTGTATCATTAAGTCAATATCTTGGTCCATAATCCCAATAAACATATACCTACTTTATCCAATTCTAAAATTTTATCTCTAAGAAAGCTACATCAATGTAGGGGAATACTCATCCTACACCTCGGTTCACCCATACTTGCCTCCAATCACTAACAACGATACCATATATCGAAGGTCAATCCTCTAAAGAAGAATTCCAAGTAATACAACTAGACATCCTGTAAAAGGTCAATGAGTCAGTTGACATGCTTCCCTGGCTTATAATAAAGTCCAATGTTTGATCCCTGGGTCTTGGTTCATAGGTGGTCATGACATTCAGAACTTAGATGAACCCTAAGGGTTTTACCCTTAGGTTATCTTTAAATAAAGAACTCATCAGTGAGATTCCATGAAACACCCCTCAAGTATTGTAACTAATTCGAAAGAGCATAGTTATTCTAATCATAGGAAAAGGATATTTTAATCATCCCCACCACTTGGGATAGAGTAATATATAATGATTCTTGGTTCACCATACCCATATAAAGAGAACTCATCAGTGAGATGCCATGATACACCCCTTGAGTCTCATAACTGATCCAGAAGAGCTTAATCATTCCGATCATAGGTCGAGGAGATTGTAATCATCCCCACCACTTAAGATAGAATAATATTCCATGAGTCTTGAATCTCTATGACCATATAGAGGAGATTGTAATCATCCTCATCATATATCATCCATCCTATAATATCATCCAAGGAATTCCAATAAGGAAATAAAAATATCACTCAAGGCATACAAGTCAACACATAAGGATCAATAGTTAGATACTAGGAAACACCTCTGGACATCCCAACATAATATATATCACAAAATATATACATCCAGGCTCAACATACAAGTCCCAGGTAGTACCTCATGGAATACCAGTAAATATCATAAATAACATGGCTTAAAAGTTCAATATTAGGTAAGCACATCTGGGCATCCCAACAAAGCATAACAAATCCCAGGAACAATTTACAAGAATCCCAAAAGAAAGAAAGATTCCCTGAATTATTCTCAACATCCACCAACTAGTAATCAACTTTTTTAACCATCATTTCATCAACTGTAACCATGTGAAAGTATAAACAAACTATTGAGGGTGACCTAAACATGAAACCCAACACTCCAACTACAGCCCCACAGGCTTACCAGTTCGGCAGAGGTTCTAAGGTGACACATGTTACCATTTCTAACCAAACCCAATGAAATAAAATAGGGTTGGTCAAAAAATGGGGCACTCACTGGGTCCCTCAATCCAAACACTGAAGACGCATCCTACTCGGGATCCTTGAAATGATACACATGTACATAGATCCTATAAGGGACTCTCTAAGTCATCACATAAGTAGATGAATCCTATAGGGGATCCTTGATAACTACAAGAGGATAGAGGCATCATACACAGGATCCTCTAAATGGTATATGGGTAAGTGATCCTAAAAGGGACTCCTTAGAACATATTGTAAAAATAGACATCCCTCAGGGGATCCTCAGAAACAACTGTTCCCACGACCTCATAGGTTATAAGGGAACATTTCATAAGGGGAATGTCCTCAAAAGAATATGTCATAGGAGAAATATCATACCTAATATTAGATCAAGGTCTCAAACTGGTATAGTCTTAATACAAAACCCATCATTCACATTCAAGTATCTCTCTTAGGAGATGACTGAATTCGATTACTGGAGGAAAAACCTCTCCCTTATTGATATAATCCCTAAAAAAACCATTAGGAGTCCTCAGATCGCTCCATGGGTATCACCATCACAATCTACATGGATGTATGGAATACTCACTAGTTCAATTCCAAAATTAGGGAACAAAACAATAAAATACCCTCAAAGGGTACCAAGGGAGGAGTACACGGTGTGTAGAGACCATACATGGTGTGTACCCTCAAATCGCCACATGGGCGTGTACTCTCGTCGTCCTATGAGTGTAAACTCCTTAGTTGCATAGCATGTAAAGAGGTTATATGGTGTTTATATTAAATGAGGCACATTCCCATGTCCCTCAAATGTCTTCTCATTATACTTGGTTAGGTCGTGTAGTCATACACAGCATATTCACCACACAGGGTATGGTATCATAGTCTACACAACCATGTACCCCTACATAGGTTACCCTAGAAGGATACTCTGATACATATTCAAGAATCTATACATAGATTATATACCCCATAAATTTAGTGTAATACTTAAAACTTCATCTTCCCCAAATAAGAAGAACACACGAAGTGTTTCCCTAAACTGCACATCGTGTTATCGGGTTTTCCCAAATGAAAACCCCTTCAAATTGCCTGAAACCCCCATTTAAACCCCCCCAATCAACATATCCAGCCTAAAAAGTCCATAAAAAACCATATAAGAGCATTAAAACTTAAAAAATATGAATCAAAATGGTTTTGTGGTAAATATTAAAAATTTCATACCTTTGGGTGGAAACTGCCATCGCTTCATTCGATTATGCGGTTCATGGCTGTCACATGTCGATCCAACTCATCGAGGGCTTTGTAATGGATCCATCCTCTATTACTCTCTCCATAATTATCCCCCACTGTATACTATCTTGTTAATTTTGTAAATGAACCCATATAGTGGTGTATGTGAGAAGTAAAGAAGGGAAAAAAAGAAAATAAAAAGAAAATAAAGAAAAAAGAAAAGAAAAGAAAAAGGGGCTTGGGCCGGCCCTAACACCCAACTTGAGTTTATGCCCCACCTATGCTAAATTCCCCATTATATACTCAATGGTAGAGAAAAAATCTCAATAATACACTCATTTCAAAAGATATCTTTGAACAAACGTCTACCAACAATCTGATATTTAATTTATTAAATATTAATTATTAATTATTCTGCTAAAATTTAAACTTCTCAGAATTCTACAAAACTTCTATAAAAGGGTAAAAAACCTATTTTAGGACTAATGGAGTGGTTATAAAAATTATTTGAGATCATATTCTAGGGTAAAATACCATTTTACCCCTTTACAAGCATCTGAAATAAAAATTCAAATTTCTACTCAAAACCACAGTCCAAAAAATAATGGTCCTTACAAACTCCCCACCATCAAACTTCTAGTCCCCAAGAATCCTGGTGAAAAAACCAGTATCTATGCTCTCAACCTAATCATATTCACTACTAGTTATCTTGATTGTTCAATGACTATCCTTATAGCATCAAAAATTGTCTTCTACATGAAATATGTTTAACTGCGACCGAACTAGTACTCCCCACCAAAGGAATACCCTTATCGTCATCTCAGGACTAACTCCAAGATCAAAATACCATGTAAAGGTACTGAATCTCAACTATAAATTAGGGACACCACTCTCACATGGACAATAGTGCACTCCCCACTATTTGGCTTACCTTACACCACTCTTTGAGTGCAAACTCAACAGGTTTCTTCCTCCCCCAGGGAAGAACATTTAGATTGAAAAAGGATCTCACCATTGGGAGAACTCTCCCTCAACATACTCAAGATAAATCAATATAGATAATTATAGTATCTAATGTGAGTACACTATGATTCCACCAAGGGGCATGTATAGCTCCCTTTGATCCATGCTCATTTTCCTAACAAAACCTGACTAGGATTTAGCCATGGGTCAACTATATTATAGTACATCATTTATTCCCAATGTCACCTCTACCATAGATGGAAATTCCTCACAACTTCCAGGAACCAAGACTATATAAATTTATGAAACATAGGTCCTCGACTCGCACCTAGTCACTCGCCGATTTAGATTCAAATGATACCACATGCAACCAACATGTATCTTTATCACCCAACTATTACTCCAGTGAGTCATCCATTATAAGGTTAAGATGAACATGCTACACAGCATGTTAGTTTCATTAATCCAAAAGATCCCTTGTAACTCCTCTTAAAGATATATCACCTCACCTATGCCATGATTTTTTTACGCGACCATCGTCACCTGGAATTGTTTCAATCATGATAGTCTACTTGGGATCTTAATACATTAACAACAGTGAAAAAACTAATCAACTGGGCTAGGAAACTGAATAGTCCTGCCCTTCGAATGCCAGTCTTGAAAATGAAAGGACCCAAATCTCTTACCAAATTCTAAAGGAATTGACATTCCTATAACAAAAAAACCCAAGAACCTACTATTACTCGATCTTAAAACGAGCATACAAAAAGGTTCAATGCCCAAAAAGGAATCTGGAAAATAGGGGTCAGCCTATCACATGTAGGCCTCCCTCTAATGAAATATATGTCAACCTATAAGGGTCTGAATCAAAACTAAGGACCTCTAGGTCTCCCACCTAGCCCTAAAAAACAAGCCTCACAACTGGATCACAAGTTATTACCACCTAGCCCAAAATACCATACCTCTCAAAAGATGGTAAATATCACAATGACCTACAATGGTCAAAACTAAAAACATAGACTACAAGGGCCTAATCCTCTCTAAGAATACTTATAATGAACTACTCCATATAGGTCAAGATACCAACATAGAAAAAGAAACCAACCCGACACTCATCGGGCATCAGTATGTGGAAATACCCCCTATAGGTCTAGTTCATAAGAACAGTCCGGCTATCCATCAAAATCATACTCAAGAATCCAACTAGATAACCACAAAATAGAAAAACAACAACATACAAGGTGTAAAATAGAAGGCATCACATGCCATATCGACCTACTAGGTCATTTTACCTCATGTACATGAGGACTGATTCATCAAACTTACAACAAAATGCCTCAACATAGATCCACATAACCTACCATCTGAATGAAATATATATATAATAAGGACCAAATAAATAGGCCTCATATGTCATTAATAATCAATCACTAGTAGGCCTATATTATGTGAATCCTATTCTCTAAATATAATGCATGAGATGCCTCTTTCCTTTATCATCCAAGAGTCAAAATCCATCCATGGTCTATTTCCAATGGACAAGATCTGGAGATCTATAATAAATCATAACATCCACACAACATGTGAATATCTCTAAAAAAAATCATATACTGCTATAACATCACAGATCAGAATAGAAATCACATACCATGGAAACCAGGACTTCTTACTGGAACAAGTGTTCATGGTGTACCTGTTTGATATCCATCACAAGTTCTGACACATTCCTAATAATACTATCTACCACAACCAAAATAGTAATGACCAGGAAAAGAAATTATATTATACCACTCTATAATGTCTCGAACTAGAGTCCATAATCTGGTGCTCTGTGTTGGTGTTATATGAGGCCTCAATGCACCTCTCTGTATTCCAGAGGCTACTAATTAGTAGCGAGGTCCTAATAGGTGATAGTGGGGAGACTACTCCCTCATATTAGAGTGAAAAAATAGTGTAAATGGATTAGTATCATACACAAAAGTAAAAAAATAGTGTATAAGTAGTAAATAAACTTAAATAGAACATCTTGTAATAATAAATGAAATGTTGTAAAATCCCAAATAGATATGTCATATAATACAACACTGGTCACCCACTGGGCCGACCATACAAATGTAGGAGTATAAAAGGAACTAAAAGTGAAAGTACATGTCTCTACTACTAACTCTGATCCAATCCACATACCCGGTCTCCAAACAATTTCAAACTATAGAATCATGATCAGAAGAACCACATGGGAATCTCTACTCGAACATGCACCTCTAGGCCTCAACACTATCCACCATGTAACTCATTCTCAACATGAAAATTAGACAAAAGGTAGACATGTACATCGAGTTTCACATGAAGGGATAATAAATAATCTCAATAGGCCATCCCAACAAGAAACCTATAAATTTGATGCTATAATTGTATGTAAAGAAACTTCTCAACCTCACTAAGACACTACTAAAATGAAGTAAACCAAACATGAAACCACAATAAAACCCTAGGTTCATAATCTAGGTAAACTGGGAAAATTCCACCATGGATATCCATATATATATACATATATATGTATAATCCCATACCTATACACATATATATAAATATTAATATTTATGAGTATATGAAACAACCAAAATGAAACTACATCAGCAGTCAATCCATGGTTCTATAAACCTGATCTCCTAGACATCTTATGTAAGGGAATTTAGGTGGAAGTCATGCCACTCAATCCGTTTATCATTAATTCAATCTCTGGGTTTGTAATACCAATCGACATTTACCTACTTTAGATAATGTTGGAATTATGACTCTGAGCAAGGTACATCACCACAGGGGGATACTCGTCCTACACCAGGGTTCCCCCATACTTGACGCCAATCACAAAGAAGGATATTGTATACCAATGGTAAATCATGTAAATAAATATTCCAGGTAGTACATCTAGAAATCTTATAAAAGGTAACCAATTCACTCACCATGCTACCTATTCATGTAAATTCAGTCCAATATCTGAGCCCTAGGTCTCAGTCCGTAGGTGTTCACGATATCTGTAACTCGAATAAACCCTAAGGGTCTTACCCATAGGTGATCTGTAAAGAGATAAATCATTGGTGAGACACCATCCAACACCCCTCGAGTCTCATAACTGATTTGTAAGAGTGTGATAATTCCAATCATAGGACAAGGTGTTCATAGTCATCCCCACCACTCGAGATAGCATAATCTAACATGATTCTGGGGTTTCCGTGCTTGTATAAATAAAAATCACCAGTGAGATTCCATGATACACCCCTTGAGTCTCTTAATTAATATGAAAGAGTGTAATCATTACGATCATAGGTCGATGAGATCATAATCATCCCCATCACTCAAGAGAGCGTAGTCTACCATGATTATTAGGTCACCATGCCCATATTGAGGAGAGCATAATCATCTTCATCATATATCATCCAGTCTATGAGTATGTCTAAGGCATTACTATAAGGTAATCCAAGTATCACTCAAGGAATATATGTTAACACATAAGTATCAACAACTGGATACCAGGAAGCACCTCAAGAAATACCAAAAATATATATATCACAAAATATATACACCCAAAATCAACATCCAAGTCCCAGGTAGTACCTTTTAGAATACCAGTAAATATCTAAAATAACATGGATTAAAATCCAAATCCCAGGTAAGAATGTTTTGGAATCCCAAAAATCATAACAGATCCTATAAAGAACTTGCAGGCATCCCAAAATAAAGAAAGGCACCTCAATTCAAGATCAACAGCCACCAACTAGGAACAATATATGGTAACAATTTTTGTATCATCAATAACCATGTGAAAGCATCAACAAACGAGTGAGGGTGTCCCGAACACCCAACCCAACACTCCAACCATATCCCCACAGGATTAATAGTTAGAAATGGGTTCTAAGGTGACACCTGATACCATCTCTATCCAAACCCAACATAACAGCTCATGGTTGGTGAAACAATAGGGCACCCGCTGGATCCCTCAATCCAAACATTTAAGAGGCATCCTACTCGGGATCCTCAAAACAATACACATGTATAGGGATCCTACAACGGACTCCCTAATTCATTACATAATCAAAGGAATCCTAAAGGGGATCCTCAATTACTGCAATAGGATAGAGTCATCCTTCATAGGATCCTCTAAACGATATACCAGTTATGGATCCTACAACAGACTCCCAATAAAAACTCATAGACAAAGGCATCCATCAGGGGATCCTCAGAATAAACTGGTCTCATGGCCTCATAGTATAGAAGGGCATGTCTTGCAAGGGGAATGTTCTCAAAACCATAGGTCATAGGATATAGCTCATAGATCATCTCAAATCAAGGCCTCAAATTAGGATGGTCCAAAAACCCAACACACCATTCATGTTCAAGTATCTCCTTCAGAAGACAACTAAATTCTATTATTGGAGGAAGAACCTCTCCATTTAGATAGAATCCCCAAAAACCCATTAAGATCCCTCATATCTCTCCATGAGTTTCACCATCACAATTTATGTGCAAAACTACTTTTAATGGACTACTCATGGGTTTAATTCCAACACCAGGGAATAAAACAAGAAAATAACCTCAAATGGTGCCAAGGGAGGAGAACACAGCGTATAGAGACCATACACGATGTGTACCCTCAGATCGCCTCAAGGGCGTGTACTCCTGTCAGCTTGGGCGTGTAAATGCCTGAGGTATATGACATGTAAGGTGGGTACATGGCATGTAACTTACATGGGGTGAATTCCCATCTCCCTAAACTATCCTAGTCGTATAATTGGTTAGGTCTTGTACTCATACATGTTGTATTCATTGCATGAGGTCTAGATGTGTATTCTACATGGACGGGTACCCCTACATGGGTTACCCTGGCTGGATACTTGACTACACGGTCAAGAATCGGTATATAGAGTGTATACACCATACATATCATGTGCTCATTAAAACATAATATTCCCTAAATAGGAAGAACACATGTGTGTTTCCCTAAACCACACACCGTGTTATGAGGTTTTCACGAAATTAAAACCCTCTGAATCACTCAAAACCCCCATTAAAACACACCAAATCAATAGATCCAGCCTAAAAATTCCATAAGAAAGCATATAGGGGATTTAAAACTTAAAAATGAAAAATTAAAAGGGTTTTTAAAGTAAATATTAAAAATGACCAACCTTTGGGTGGACACCTTCATTCCTTCGTTCAATTTTTCAGTCCACAGTTGTCGCACGTCGATCCAACGTATCGAGGGCTCCATGATGACTCCTTCATCTCTTCTCTCCCACTATTTCTTTGTATCCCTATCCTATCTAATTAATTCATAAAAGGAACCCATAAATGGGATTATGAGAGAATTAAGGGAGTAAAATAAAGAAAATAAAAATGAGAGAAATAAAATGGAAAAAGAAAAAGGAAAGAAAAATGGGTCTGAGCCGACCCTAGTGCCCAACTCGATTTTATTCCCTAACTAGGATAAAATCCTCATTCTGGACTCAATAATGGAGAGTTAATCTCAATATGATTCTCTATTCAAAAAATATCTCTAAATGAACCTATGATAACTATATAATATTTAATTTATTAAATATTAAATATTAATCATTCCCCTTAAATTCAAATGACTCAAAATTCCACCAAACTTCTATCCGAAGGTAAAACCCCTATTTTAGGACAAACAGAGTGGTTATAAAAATGATTTGAGATCATCTTCTATGGAAAAAAGACATTTTACCCCTTTACAATAATCTAAAAGAAAAAAACAAATTTATTCTCAAAACGGTAGTCCAAAAAAACATGGTTCCTTACAATAAATATAAACAAAAAATTTGGGGACAAATACCCATCTATTTATTCATTTCTTCAGTATCCTAACCAGACTTTATTATTATAAATGAGTCATAATAAGGATTTATTTATCCCATATTTCCATGGTGGATGTTAATGTAAAAAAATTAATGTCATGTCTTATTTTATATATTTAATATCCTAGGTAGTTGGGAAATATAATCCTCATTATAAAAAATAATTGATATTTCATATCATGTTGTTAATTTTGGGACCCCAAATTCTATTACCCAATGGATGAAATTATTTTCCATATCAAAAAAACATTGATTAGTATAGAAACATATTTTGATTAATATTCCTTCATCGATGTCTATTATATATATACCTAAATCTAGGTTGATTTTAATGATAAGATTCCATAAAATTTAGGGTGTCTCATGGGATATATATATATATACCACGTTATACCCTTTGGAAGAAGTAATATCAAGGCCACCTATGAATGGGTAATCCACCATATTTTTAAATAACTTATTAGGAAAATAGTGGAGTGTTGAATGGATGACTTGGTTTTCAGATCATTCCAATTGTGTGACCACTTTTCCAACCTTGAAGAAGTGTTCACCAATCATTGGATCATAGTATAATAATGAACCCCTTAAACTTTAATTAATATCCACTTCTAAAAAATATTGATTTTAAGCTCATAATCAATTAATTGAGGTCATCCCTATGAAGAGTAGTGTGATCCTTGATATTCCTCCTCATCATAAACATTAGAATTTAAGATTCCTCTAAGGATGATTGAACAACATTTTATTATTCATAAACAACCTAACTAGAAAGTGTTTTCAATTCACTAAACATATGAAGAATGGAATGGAATAATAATGTGATAATAGAATCTAAAGTTTTTTTAACACCCTAGATAAATATTCTTTAGATCATACAGTTTTGATGACTCCCATGGAATTTTATCCCCCCATCCTATATTTTTCAACTATAGAGTGTTCCTCCAATACCCTCCTTGACCTACAAAAATAATGAGGGTAAAAAATTATCATATATTATATCAATCAAATAATATTAGAGGCAAAGTTTAGATACAACATTGTTGAGAATAATTTTATTACTTAGGTCATTATGATGTAGAAGTAATAAAATTATTTCAAACATCTGTAATTCCACTTGATCTCATATATAGAACCTTTGAATTATATTATCAATCAACCCATGATGACTGTTATATTGTCTAGATGCGTTTTCAACCTTAACAAATATAAAATTTTGTTCATGTATTTAGAGGAAACCGAAGAAAAAGTATTCAAATTTTTCATGGAATCCCATCTAACTGATAAATAAGAACCTCCATACACAAAATTCTATGGTGAAGAGGCATTATATATCTACAAAGATCCCTATATTAGGGTTATTTATGTTCATGGAACTTCTTATAGCCCTACTGTTATGTGAATAAAGTATCCAAAATATAGTAGTTTTATCCTATATATCATTTTCATTTTTGATACAAAGGAACATCTTCCCTATTAATTATTTCTTTTTATGGGTTTCACTAAAAATGAGTCAACGTACTAGGATGTGATCATCGATATAGAACATATATTCTACAACCTAATAAAAAAATATTTCTAAAGGGTCACTTAGAGTTGGTCATTAAATACATTTATGGAGAATACACTATTAACAAGGATGAACTAATGTCCCTACTAGATCCCAAAGAATATTTATTGGAAATAATTCATATAGATCCATATATACCCTCATGTAAATTGGTTACATAATTCACAAGTTGATATATTTTACAATTTAGTAGTTTACTTATCTAATTCATATTATGAAAAAATTATCATCTCTATGGTACACTAGTGATTTTTCACCCACCCACCCCCTATTAGTAAAGATATAATATAAGTGGATGATTTTTGTCTCAATATAACCCATGTAGAGCCTTTATTCCTAATTGTGGATAAAAAAATTCACATATATATACTTCAATATAGAATAAATATATTATGGGATTCTTCCATGAGAAAAATCCAAAAAGTAACAAATTCAAAAGTTGGTGAAAATATTTTCCCCCTGTGATTATATTAATTCTATAAAATTTCATTAAAATAGGGGATTTAATGAGTTCATCCTAAGATGTATTTACGGAGGAAAGACAATAAAATTTTAAAATAGGTATATTAAGGCACATGTGGTTCCCACTAAATCTAAACCAATATATATCATTAATTTTAGAGAATTTTTTACTTTGAACTATCAATAAGGCTTGATTATGTGAAAAATACAATGAAATTTAACGTGTATCAAATTCATGAAAAAATTATTCACCATATCCCAATGTTACTTCATTCCACATGGTTATCTTATCCATTTATAATTTAAGGTAAGGATATTAAGGGCCCCTATCCACCAGAAATGGAAGGGAAGTTCACATTTATTCTTACTCCCTCATATGTATTTCCCAAATGGTATGAAGTTGTTACCCTAAATATTTTGGGACCAAATCAATGGTTGATTTCATAATATCATATATTACATATAAATTTAAATATCCCCATAGAATCCTTATATACAATGGAATAAATTTATACTTGAATGATTTTTTAAAATCACACTCATAGTATGGGATCCATTCAAAATATTCTTCTCTCAATCACATGGATTCTAATTGATAGATAATGTTCTTCATCAAAAAATTATAAAATATATTATAGAGTTTTTTCGATAATGACATAAAGATCATGGTAAAATATACTAGATAAAATAATTGGGTATTATCTTACAACTACACACACCTCTGGCCAAGAGACCTCATATTCCCTTATGTATATAAGGATTCTAGTATTTCCCACAAAATTCAATTGTAACTTTATTCAAATGGGAATTTATGAATAATTGACAAAACATTAATGGTTATAGTTCAGGTTATCTAAGTTTGAAAGAATTATTGGGAATATATTTATAGTATTTTACAACTAGTAATCCAACCAAATTTTAGTGAAAAGAACATTAAATAAGAATATTTTTCTTAGATAATTCCTTCAAGGATAATTAGTGTTATCTTGGATAACACTAATGATACCTGGGAATAAGACTCTAAAAATAGAATCTAATTTAGTAGGATTTAATATCATATAAAAGATAACACTATTTTTCATCACTCTTTGATTATAAAAAATAGTGAGGGTATCATACCTCCTTCCATTGTGAGATTTATAAAGAAATAATTTTCATAAATCCACACTAAATTACGTGGTTCTTATTACAAGACTAAAAATACATGATAAATTGACCTTATTCTATAACTATAAACCATATAAAATAATAACCATGTGGTATGATATTAAATTTTATGATATAAATTCTTCATCATGGGACCTTAAACAATATGGTATGAGATATTTACCCCATGGTCACAAAATTATAATGTTTATTTTCATCATTAGAATAACATTAAATTATATGAAATATAATATTCCCTAAAAGACTTTAACATATATAGAGTGGTATTTATCATAAGACCCTAAAACTATATGTCACTGATGAAGACAATATTTTAAAATATTTTATACTTCAATTCAATGTTTGAAATCCTACCATAATGTTATTTTATAGGAAATTGTCACATTGTTAGGTTTTAGATGAATTTTAAGCATAATTACTAAAATGGCCTAATTTTGGGATTTAATTATTTTATTTATATTATGTATTTCGTCCATAACTTATTCTAAAATTATTAAAATTGTGAAATTATTATTTTTAGGTTTCCTTGAATAATGGGTCTTGTTTCATACTTTTGGAGTCAAAGCTCAATCATTCATTTGGAGGCCTAAATCTAGATCACAAATGGGGCCTTGAAAATTGTGTACAGATCTGGATACTTTTACTATTGGGATTATATCTCTGTGTAGACCAGTCCAATGAAGATAAAATTAGGCATGGAGATAGAAAAAATGTTGTGGATCAACTTTATTATAGGATTCCACGTGGTATTCAGATCGTTAAAGGTAATAATGGCTTGGGAAGTTTGAAAAGTTGAATATGAAAAGTCAACTAAGAATATTAAATGTTCCAGACTAAAACTGTAATAACTATCTACACATGTCTCCATTAAAGCTGAAATTTAGAGGGTAGATGAGGGATAAAATATTTAACAAACTTTAGGAAGGAAAATTTCAAATATTCTACCATTTAATAAGGATAAATTGCAGATAAATCAGGAGGATAGATTGGGAACCAAATTTTCTCACCCATTTTCTCTATGAATTGTTGTCTCTTCTAAATCTTAGAGGATAGAAATTTTCAAGGGGGCATGGTGGAGTTTTATATCTATAATAGTTTTTTATATTTTAATTATATTTTAGATTAGTTATTTTTATTCTTATATGCATTTCTCTTCTCTTTAATTTTTTATTTTTTGTTCACCCACAATGACCCGTATAATCTCCATGAAAATATAGAACTAACTCTCATTGTGGTTCAAGGGGAGAGTGGTGGATCTTGAGTTCATTGTGATTAAATTTTTCTATTTATTTTATTCTAATAATTTCAAAAGTACTGAAATGGTTTTGGTTTAGGGTTCACCCCACTTTAATTACTAATGAATTCTTCTTCCCATTTTAAAATTTTCCTCTCTATCATCATAATATTTTATCCAGGGTGGAGTAACATTGTGGTGATGATGTGAGTGAGTATTATATTCTATATGCAAGGTCATTTTAGGATGATTAAAATTCATGGGAAGGTGTTGAGTGATAGAGTTGTTCTCAACATTGAGTAGAGTATTGAGAATAAATATTTTTAAAGAACAATTATTTTATCACCACGATCTCCCAAGAATGACAAAAATTATTCACTAAATTCTTTCTGTATTCTTTATTTCCTTGTGTTTTTAATTTTATTATTAATATGTCTTATATTTTATTTATTTTCATAATCAACCCCCCATTTATATTAGTATATAAGTAGTTTTATATCATTTAGGTTATAAACAGTGATAATAAAAATTCAGCGTGTTGTGAGCGGCCTCCTTGAGATCGACCCTAGGTTGTGCCGCTATGGTACACTCTAAGGTAATAATAATTTAATGGTGAGTTATATGCAACAAACCCCTATAATGAATTTGGCATCGTTTTTGGGGAGGCCAAGCGCTTACTCACACTATTTTTCAAAAAACCCAAAAATCATAAATTTCATAAACCAAAAAAAATGAACTTCATTGCATATCTTTATTTTCTTGGATCAATGATGTAATTTAAAGGTAATTTTTCATATAATTTTCATGATAAAAATATTTTTGAAGATATCAAAAAAGTACCACTGAATAGTTAGTTGGATTAGAATTCAAAACTTATAGAATATTTGATGAATCAAATGGAATTTATTTCATCTTCCTTGAAGGAATTGGAAGCTCAAAAGAAGGCTAATAAAAATAGGAATCAAAGATTATTTTTCCAACATTCTCAATTGAAGAGCCATGTGAGGATGAAATTAGGAAAAAACTAGCCTCAAAACTATCCATATCATTTCCAGAGGAGGTTGAAGAAGAATACTTTTCAACTGATGCACATGTGGGATATCAAGGTAGATTGGATGGATATTGGGCCGATTTCATTTAAGCTGAAAAGGTATACAATTCTCCCATATTTAATATTAAAAAATCAGCACCATTCTATCTCAATATTGATTTGGAAGATGATACAGAAGATATACCTATTGATATAGAGTTTCCAATTACCTTTCCCAAAGATATAAATTTCCAAGATGACTTACTTGGAAGGGAAGATTTCTTTATTTATGTTTTTCAAAGATAAACTATTTACAGACATTTCCTTTACTAAAATTTATGACAGAGCACAAATGGAGAAGACCTTTGATGTTAATGAAGGAAAAACCCAAGTAGTGGTGTTAAAAGAAGAATAATAGATATAGAATTATGTGGTTCGACTACATCCTCTACAAAAAATTACATACTATATGGAGGAGGTCGTCACGAAAGTCATCAGGGAGTACCCTTATCTTCTTTTCCCTCCCAAATTGGACCTTAATTTATATCTTTATTCTTTATTGGGGGTTAGTAATTTTCTTATATTTTTTGGGGTTTTCCATTCTTGTTGTCTACTCATGGACACTATGAAAAGTTTCATGTGGTGGTTTATCTCAATGAAACCACATCCACCATCTGATTGGGGTTAAACCGCTGCAACTGCCTGACTAGGGGTAGTAAAATCCTAGTACCCAATATGGGGGGTCCAAACCATGTTCTATCCTCTTTTCCCTACCTCTATCTTTTTATTTATTATTATTATGCATTTTTTTATTTCTTTATTTCCAGGAAGAAGTGGTATCTTCTAGGAGCTTATCTCAAAGATTCCACTAGAAAATAAAGTTAGGTTATATCTTTATTTCCCTTTGTTTTTCTTCCCTTATATTTATTTTTATTATGCTAAAATGGTATGTAGTTAAATATAAGTGTGGGGGGAGAATCAACCATCTTAGTTGTTCATGTGTGATTTTCCTTTTTGTTTTTTATCTTTTTAGGATTATTGATCTTCAATGTAAATTCTAATATTTTTTCACACATCAATTGATTTTAATAAAATTGAATTGATTTTTAAAAAAATTATTTTAAATAATTTTTGATGTGAAAACATTTTACTTGAATTGGATTTTCAAGCATTTTTATGAGTTTGGCAAAAAAAATTAATCCATGACCATGAAACAATGACTTAAATCATTTTTCTAGTCTTGTGAGGTATTCTGAACAACTTTGAAGTATGTTTCCTAATACCCACACATTCTGGAGGGAAACTTGGATTTTGTGTGAGAACTATAATTTGTGATTTTTCTCTTTCGAAGCTCTGGATTTCAAGGAATGTTTTTTATATGATTGAGGAATAGATTTGGATAGCCACCTGTTTATATTGATACTCACCCTTACATATATCCTTCATTATCCCTTAGATTCCATGAATTTCCTTATAGTTTTAATCCACATTTAAAAGCTGATTTTTCCTTACCTACCCGCACTCTTGAAATAATTGCATGGATATTTCGAGTTTGAGTGAGGGGGAAGGGCCTTTAGTGTATTTTTTGGGATGTGTTTCACTTGTTAGTGGTGTGAGGTTTGTTTCAATGTTATGGTTAGTGTCTAATGAGATAATTTTACTTGAGTCATCATTTCATTGTGCTTTATTTCATTAATCTGGTTCTCCTTCAAAAAATGAAAAAAAAAATGATGAAAAAAGTGGAGATGAGCATAAATATTTCATTGTACCTCGTTTTATGAATCATTTACATCTTTCAAATGAAAGTAATGATTCTAATACATTCATTTCATTCAATTTTTATCTCATTCTCTAAGAAATAAAATAATAAAAAAAAGAAAATAAATTTGTGCCTTTCTGGAGATTTAAAAAAAATGAGAAAAAATGAGGATAATTTGGGTCATATGATTAATTTTAATCATTTATTTCATCATGTAACATGTCATAAAATGGGTTTTGGATTTGTGTTTCACACTTTCAATGGGATTTTAGTGAGTTTCATCCTGTGTTTTCACTTGAATATTCATGCATTGTACTTAAGAGTCAAAACCTCCTCTTTTTGGCCTTAACTTTTCAATAATCTTCTCACCAACCCTAAGCCACAAAATTCTCCTAAAATGGACCTCATTATTGAAAATATTTTCATGTTTTACACTATATAGAAATGATAATTTTCCCAAGCATATGGAGATACATTCAATTTCCAAGTATGAGCATAACTTCATATTTAATTTCTCTTGAGTGAAGAGTGACATAAAATTCAATGTGAGGTAGGTTGTGATTGGGATATTGATGGATTTATGTGGTTGAAAAAATATAAATTTTAGGAATGAAAATGTGATTGAATTTTTTTTTCAGAGAGGATACATGATGGAATTCTACTTTGAAAAATGATCATTGATGTTTTCTCATGTTTGATTGTTGTGTAGATTGTGATTTGAATATATGATAATTACCGAGAGTGAAATGGTTAAGTGTGGGGGAGTGATGAAGAAAACAATTTAACATATTTTATACTATAATTAGATGTTTTAAACTCCACCATAGTGTTATTTTTTAGGAAATTGTCACATTTTTAGGTTTTAGATTAATTTTGAGAATATATTTTTTAGCATAATTACTAAAATGGCCTAATTTTGGTATTTAATTATTCTATTTATATTCTATATTTCGGCCATAAATTCTTCTAAACTGAATGAAACTGTGAAATTACTTTTTTTTAGTTTTATTTAAATAATGGGTCTCATTTCATCCTTCTGAAGTAAAAAAATCAATCATTCATTTGGATGCCTAAATCTAGCTCACAAATAGGGGCTCAAAAACTATATACAGATCTGGACACTTATACTATTGAGATTATATCTATTTGTAGACCAGACCAATGAAGATCAAATCAAGAATTCATATAAAAAATAATATTTGGATAAATTTTAATAAAGGAGTACACATGGTATTCAAATTTATTAAAGGTCATAATGGCCTTAGAAGTTGGAAATGTAGAATATGAAAAGTCAACTAACTAGATTAAAACTTCCAAACTAAACCAGTAATAACTATCTACATACATCTCCATTAAAGATTATATTTTAAGGTTGTATGAGGGAAAAAATATGGAACAAACTTTATTAAGTAAACATTCCAAGATTCATCCATTTAATGAGTATAAAGTTTAGATCAATTAGTAGGATATATTGGGAGTCAAATTTTCTCAACCATTTTATCTATAAATTTTCATCTCTTCTACCTCTTAAAGGATAGCCATTTTCAAGGGGGAATGGTAGAGTTTGGTATCTGTAATAGTTTTTTATATTTTAATTATATTTTAGCTTAGTTATTTTTCTTCTTTTTTTCATTTCTCTTTTCTTTCATTTTCTATTTTGTGTTCCCCCACAATGATCCTTATAATCTCCATGCAAAGGGAGAATTAACTCTTGTTGTTGTTTGATGGGGGAGTGGTGGTTCTTGAGTTCGTTGTACTTAAATTTTTCCCTTTATTTTATTCTAATAATTTCAATAATACTTAAATGGTTTTGTTATAAGGTTCACCCTACTTTAATTTATATTGATTTCTTCTTCCCATTTTAAAATTTTCCACTCCATCATCATAATATTATATCCAAGGTTGAGTAGCATTGTGGTGATGATGTGAGTGAGTATTATATTGCATGAGGAAGGTCAATATAGGATAAAAACAATACATAGGATGGTTTTTAGTGATAGGGTTGATCTCAACAATGATTAGAGTATTGAAATAAATATTTTTAAAGAACAATGATTTTATCACCATGATCACCCAAGAACAACAATAATTCTTCACTAAATTCTTTCTGTATTCTTTATTTCCTTGTGTTTTCAATTTTATTATTAATATATATTATATTTTATATATTTTAATAATCAAACCCCCATTTATATTAGTATATAAGTAGTTTTATATTAGTTAGGTTATAAATAGTGACAATAGAAATTCAGTGTGTTGTGAGCGGCCTCCTTGAGATCGACCCTACGTTGTGACGATATGGTAAAATCTTAGGTAATAATAATTTATTGGTGATGGATCTACAACAAATCCCTATTATCAATTTGGTTCCATTTTCAATGATTCCAAGCTCTTACTCACACAATGTTTTCAAAAAAAACCCCAAAAATCAAAAAATTCAGAAACCAAAAAAAATGAACTTCATTGCATATCTTTATTTTATTGGTTCAATGATGGAATTTCAAGGTAATTTTTCATATGAATTTCATGATAAAAATATTTTTGAGGATATAAAATAAGTATAACTAAATATTTAGTTGTATGAGAATGAAAAAATTATATGAGAGTTGAGGAATCAAATGGAATTTATTTCATCTTCCTTGAAGGAATTGGTAGCTCAAAATGAGGCTCAACAAAAAGAGGAATCAAAGATTATTTTTCTCACATTCTCAATTTAAGATCCATGTTAGGGTGAAATTATGAAGAAACTAGTCTCAAATCAATCCATATCATTTCTAGATGAGGTTGAAGAAGAATACTTTCTAGCTGATGCACATGTGGGAGATCAAGGTGAATTGGATTAATATTGGGTCTATTTTGTTGAAGCTGAAAAGGTATGAAATTGTCCCATATTTGATAAGGAAGAATCAGAAAAATTCTACCTCTCTCTTTATTTGGAATATGATACAGAAGACATACCTATTGAGATAGAGTTTCAAATTCACTTTCCTGAAGAGATCAATTACCAAGATGACTTACTAGAAAGGGAAGATTTATTTATTGATGTTTTTCAAGATGAACTATTTATTGACTTGTCCATTACTAAGATTTTTGTCATATCACATATGGAGAATACCTTCAATGTTAAGGAAGGAAACACCAAAGTGGTGGTGGTCAAAGACTAATAAGAGATAGAGAAGTATGTTGTTCAACTACCTCCTCTACAACAAATTTCATACCATATGGATGAGGACATCATGAAAGTCGTCTGGGAGTACCTCTATCTTCTTTTCCCTCCCACACTGGACCTTAATTTATATCTTTATTCTTTCTGGGGGTTAGTGATTTTCTTATATTATTTGGTGTTCTCCATTCTTGGTGTCTACTCATGGACACTAAGAAAAGTCACATGTGTTGGTTCATCTCAATGAAACCATATACACCATTTGATTGGGGTTAAACCACTGCAACTTCCTAACTAGGGGTAGTAAAATACTAGTACCCAATATGGGTGTCCAAACCATGTTCTATCCTCTTTTACCTACCTCACTCTTTTTATTCATTTTTCTTATGAATTTCTTTATTTCTTGTTTTCTAGGAAGAAGTGGTAGTATCTATAAGATTATCTCAAAGCTACCACTAGAAAATAAACTCAGGTTGTATCTTTCCTTCAATTTGTTTTTCTACCCTTATATTTATTTTTATTATGCTAAAATGATGGGTAGTTAAATCTAAGTGTGTGGGGTAGCATCAACCTTATTAGTTGTTCATGTATTCTTTTCCTTTTTGTTTTCTATCTTTTTAGGATTATTGACCTTCAATGTAAATTATTATCATTTTTTACACATCAATTTATTTTAAGAAAATTTAAATTATATTTGAAAAACAATTTATTTCAAATTATTGTTGATGGTAAAACTTTCTCCTTGAATTGGATTTTAAATCATTTTTATGAGTTAGACTAATTTTTGAAATATATGACCAAGAAACACTAACTCAACTAATTTTTTTAGTCTTGTGATGTATTCTGAACCACTTTGAAATATTTTTACTAATACCCACACATTCATGAAGGAAATTTGGATTTTGTGTGAGAACCAGAATTTGTGATTTTTCTCTTTCAAAGCTTTGGATTTCATAGAATGTTTCTTATATAATTGAGGAATCTATTTGGATTGATACATTTTTATCTTGATACCCACCCTTACATCTATCCTTCATTATACCTTATATACTATGAATTTCCTTATAGGTTTAAGCCACATTAAAAGATGAGTTTTCCTTACCGACCTGTACTCCTGGTAATTTTTCATGGCTATTTCGAGTTTGAGTGTGGGGGGGGGGATTTCATGTGTTTTTTTGTGATGTGTTTAACTTTTTGGCAGTTTGATGTTTGTGTCAATATTATGAGAATTGGATAATGAGATAATTGATCTTGAGTCATCATTTCATTGTGCTTTATTTCATTCATTTAGTTATCCTTCAAAAAAAATGAAAAAAATGATGAAAAAAGTGGAGGTGAGAATGAATATTTCATTGTACCTCCTTTTATGAATCATGTTCCTCTTTAAAATGAAGGGAATGATTTTCATCCATTAAATATATTTCATTTTCATCTCATTCTTCAAGTAAAAAAACAACAACAAAAATAAAATAAAGTTGTGCCTTTCTGGAACTTTTAAAAAATGAGAAAAAAGGGGGAGAATTTGGATGATATCATTAATTGTAATCACTTATTGGATCATTTATTTTATCATAAAAGGGGGTTTGGAGTTTTGTTTCATACTTTCAAGGGTATTTTAGTGAGTTTTATCTTGTTTTTTTACTTGAATATTCATGCATTGTACTTAAGAGTCAAAACCTCCTCTTCTCAACCATAAATTTTCAATCATTTTATCGCCAACTATAAGCCACAGAATTCACCTCGAAAATAACTCATGATTGAAAATATTTTCATGTTTCACACTGTGTAGAAATGATAATTGTCACAAGCATATGGTGATATATATAATTTCCAAGTATGACCATAACTCCAGATTTAATTTCTCTTGAGTGAAGAGTAACCTAAACTTCAATGTGAGGTAGGTTGTGATTGGGAAATTGATGGATTTATGAGGTTGAAAAATTTTAAATGTGAGTAATGAAAATGAGAGTGAATTTTTTTCATATAGGAGACATGATGGAATTATACTTTGAAAAAATTTCATTGATGTTTTCTCATGGTTGATTGTTGTGTGGATTGTGATTTGAATATATGATGATTGCCTGGGAGTGAAATGGTTAAGTGTGGGGGAGTCATGAAGACAACATTTTTACATATTTTATACTGTAATTAAATTTTTTAAATCCCACCATAGTGTTATTTTATGGTAAATTTTTACATTTTTAGGTTTTAGATGAATTTTGAGCATAATTACTAAAATGTCCTAATTTTGGGATTTAATTATTTTATTTATATTATGTATTTTGGCCATAACATCTTCTAAACTGAATGAAATTGTGAAATTATTTTTTTTAGGTTTCCTTAAATAATTTTTCTCATTTCATCCTTCTAGAGTCAAATCTCAATCATTCTTTTGGAGGACTAAATCTTGCTCACAAATGGGACCTTAAAAATTGTGTACAGATCTGGACACTTTTACTATTGAGATTATATATCTTTGTATAACAGTCCAATGATGATAAAATTCATCATGGTGATATAGAAGAAGATGGGGATCAACTTTAATAAATTATTCCATGCGGTATTCAACTTTATTAAAAGTCATAATGGCACGGAAAGTTGGAAAAGTGGAATATAAAAAGTCAACTGACCAGATTAAAGGTTCTAGACTAAAACTATTATATATATCTACAAACATATACATTAAATATGAAATTAAGAGTGTAGACTAGGGAAAAAATATTGAACACTCTTAATGAAGAAAATGTTCCATGATTCGTCCATTTATTGAAGATAATGTGCGGATAAATCAGGAGTATATATTGGGAGCAAAATTTTCTCACTCATTTTTTCTATAAATTTTCATCTCTTACCTATTATAGGATATCCATTTTCAAGGGGGAATGGTTGAGTCTGGTATATGTTATAGTTTTTTATATTTTAATTATATTTTAGCTTTCTTATTTTTCTTATTCTTTTCATTTCTCTCCACTTTCATTTTCTATTTTGTGTTCCCCCAAAATGATCCTTCTAATCTCCCTACAAATAGAGAAATAACTCTCGTTGTTGTTCGAGGGCGGATTGGTGGTTCTTTAATTAATTTTGATTAAATGTTTCTATTTAATTTATTCTAATAATTTCAATATTATTTAAATGTTTTTGGTGTAGGTTTCACCTCATTTTAATTGTTATTTAGTTCTTCTTCTAGTTTAGAAATTTTCCTCTCTATTATCATAATATCGTATCTAGGGTGGAGTAGCATTGTGGTGATGCTGTGAGTGATTGTTTTATTTCATGAGGAGGTTTAGTGAGGGATAATAATAATTCATGGTAAGTTTTTGAGTTATAGGGTTGATCTCAACATTGAGTAGAGTATTGAGAATAAATATTTTTAAAGAACAATGATTTTATCACCATGATCTCCCAAGAATGACAACAATTTTTCACTAACTTATTTGTGTATTCTTTATTTCCATGTGTTTTTAATTTTATTATTAATATATATTATATTTTATGTATTTTAAGAATCAAACCCCCATTTATATTAGTATATAAGTAGTTTTATATTAGTTATATTATAAACATTGACAATAGAAATTCCGTGTGTTGTGAGCGGCCTCCTCAAGATCAACCCTAGGTTATACCACTATGGTACACTATTAGGTAATAATAATTTAATGGTGAGGGATCTACAAAAAAACCCTATCATTAATTTGGCGTCATTTTTGGGGATTCCAAGCACTTACTCACACTGTTTTTTAAAAAAAACAAAAAATCAAAAATTTCAGAAACCAAAAAAAACATTTGAACTTCATTTCATATCTTTATTTTATTGGTTCAATGATGGAATTTCAAGGTAATTTTCATATGATTTTCATGATAAAAATATTTTTGAGGCTATAAAACAAATTTCACTGAATATTTAGTTGGATGAGAATGAAAAATTGATAGAATAGTTGAGGAATCAAATGGCATTTATTTCATCTTCCTTGAAGGAATTAGCAGCTCAAAAGGAGACTAAATAAAAAGAGGAATCAAAGATTATTTTTCCAACATTCTCTATTGAAGATCCATATGAATATGAAATTATTAAGGAACTAGACTCAAAAATATCCACATTATTTCTAGAGGAGGTTTAAGAACAAGACTTTCCAGGTGATGCACATGTGGGAGATCAAGGTGAATTGGATGAATATTGGGCTGATTTTGTTGAAGCTTAAAAGGTATGAAATTATACAATATTTGATTGTAAAGACCCAGAAATTTAAAGGATTTTTTGTTAAATACTTTGTAATTTTACGTGTCTGTGACTTCTGACGGCACTTGATTCTGAGGCCCGGGGTTCCTAGAATCAATTTCCGAAGTTTAGCTCGGTTAGGTTCAGTGAACGAACGAGCGGGTTTTTCTAACTTTTGAACCGGTGCTTGGAATTAAAATCTGAGGGCACCGATGAACTCACAATGCCGGTAATTTCTTAAGGGGACACATACCGTAGTTGTGTTTGCAAAGGAGGAGATTATGTTTTGGGGGGTTTATTTAAGATGTAGATAAAAATTGTGTGAACAATTTTTATTTCATGAGGTGGTTTTTCCCTCCCAGGGGTAGTTAAGGGTGGGGTCCGCAGCCACTTAACTACCCAAGTGTGGATGTTAGAGAGGTGTGGCGCACATGACCCCCACCATTTAATTTCCACCAAACTCTTTAACAACCCCTAATTTAATTGGAAACCCCCCCCCCCCATTTAATTGTCAACACGTCAAGTTAATGGGGGACCTTCCCTCTCCCTTCCTTAATTAATTGTCAACACATTTTATTAAAGATGGTGATTAATTCTGGGAGTTTCTTTGTGTGTGAAATTAAATAATAGGAGGACCTATTATTTAATTTGGGGAAGAACGTTTGTTGTGTGGGAGAGATTGGGAGAGCTTGGAGATTTTGGAGGAACGTCGGTCTCTGACAAAGAATGACGAAGAAAGCCGGCCTTCGATGAAGAACAATGAAGAACGTCGGTTCCTCGAAGATCGATGACACACCCCCCTTCTCTTCTCAAAAACATAGCCAGAAAAGCTATTTTAATAGCGGCGTCAAAAATGCCTATACAAACTCAATTCATTATTTCAACAGATTAAAAAAAAGCGAGATCCGTGGGAGATATGGCGCCAGGTGCCGCATCCACAGAGCATAAAGGGGGGCACATTTCCCCCCCCCCTGCTCGGCTCGCTGGCCGAGCCAGCGCCCCCCCCCCCCCCCCCCCGGCCGGGGCGGGGCGGGTCGCGCGGACCGGGCCGCGCCACGCCATGCCGGGCCAGGCCACGCCCCACCGGGCCGGACCCGGACCTGGTTCGGGTCGCCCGGTTTGGGCCTACCCAGGGGGGTTGGGTCGGGTCGGGCCGGGCCCAGACCCCCCCCCCCCCCACTTCGGACCATTTTTGGTCATTTTCCCATAACATGAGCTACAGACTTCCGATCAATTCACCGTCAGTTGCGTAGGAATACTTGTATCGAGACGGTCGTTTCCGTATATTACACTCGAGGTTTTGGAAAATTTTGTGTACGGTAGGGTTGGTTTGAACTTGAAACCAATCGGACCCTTGGAGTGGAAACGCTTATAACTTAAGGACCGGACGTCCGATTGACATGTCGTTAATTGCGTTGGGATCCTTTTGTTGAGACGGACCTTTTTTATTACTCCTATTGAGGTTTGGAAGCAGCTGTAGTATTGTTGGGTTAGTTTTAGCTTAAAAACCAACCGGGCCCCTAGGACGGAAAAGCCAATAACTCTCAGACCGGGCGTCCGATTGACGCACCGTCTGTCATGTTGCGTTTCTTTTGACGAGACGGGACTTTGGGATACATCAACTCTGGACTTCATGACAGTTGATGTATCGACCCCTTGGTTCGAGGAGCGGACCCTCCCAGAATCGAGCGTGCTGTGTGCGGGAACCCTAGAGCTGGCTGCGACTGCATAGACTACTGTACTGGAATCCTCCGTGGGTTCGACAGCGATGACTACCATATTGAGATCCTCTGTGGGTTCGATGGCGATGACTACTATTCTTGTATCCTATGTGGGTCTAGCAGTATTGACCTCTGTACTTGTATCCTGTGTTGGTCCGACAGAGTAGCGGGTCTTGTATCCTGTGTGCGTCCGACAGCTTAGCTGGACTTGTATCCTGTGTGGGTCCGACAGCTTAGATGAATCAGTGGATACATCTGATCATCTCTATCATCTTATGAAAGATGTATACCTCTGTGAGCTGAGTCTTGACTTCAATCATTATCATCGATGTGATTGACTTGCTTTTCTGTGTGGACTGGGTTGTGTTTTTCCTGTGTGGACTGAGTTGTGCTATCCTTTGTGGATTGGGTTGTGCTTTCCTTTGTGGACTGGATGGCGCTTGGGCTCGAGAGTTGGAGACGAACTGTAAATGATAAGTTTGGTATATGTATGGGCATATACTTAAGTAGTGTTATTGATACTTCATGATTGTATCTTTCCTTTGTGGTTTATCCTTCGTGGATTCTGAGAGACCTTCGGGGGTCTCCGGGTCCCTACTGAGTATCGTATACTCACCCCTGCACGGGATATGCTCACACTATGTTGTGTTGGATGCAGATGACGGACAACACTGATCGAGGTGGAGGCTTGTGGATCTGGACGGTACCCAGAGGTGGACCACTTGGTGGGGCGTACACGGAGTGAACGGCCAGACCCGAGGAGCTGAGGAGATTATCTGTACCAACCCTTCAGGTGGGATTTTCAGAGGACGACTCAGTGTTGTTGTTTTACTTACTGCTGTTGTAATTTCCTTTCAGTTGTATTGTACTTTCATTTGGGTTTGTATACTGGCCCATTTACTTTCATCACTTACTTTGTACCCAGTTTTACTAAGTGTTTACTTCACTTGCGTACTCTTTTGTGTATTTTTACTTTATAAAGGCAATGCCTTCTTTTTTCCAGGATTTACTCCTTTGGTTCTAGTTGCCAGCCCATGGAAGGCGGGCTTGGGGTAGTCATGGCAGGGGCCCTGAGAACGGGTCGTGAAAAATTGGTATCAGAGGAGTCGGTTCTACCACCGAACTCAGGACTCTGATCTTTCCTTTCTATGAAGCAATAGTGTTAAGAGTATTGATTGTGGTTTTCAGTCCAGGGAGTCCAGTGTTGGTGCGGCGGCCAACGTATCCATACACCAGGACCCTGACCTCTGATTTTCGACTCAGTGCATGAAAACACTGATTGTGTGTGTGTTTCCTTTCAAAAGTTTTCTTTGTGATTACTTTGTGTCAGCTCAACAGGTATACTTTTTGATTGTGGAACACCTGTTTCTTTTCAGGATGGCCCCATGAAGGCATCTAGCCAGGGTTCCTAGTTACGTGCGGGATGGCAGCCCACCGAGCGACGAGGTCTCAGTACAGGGCCACATTACAGCGGAGGCACCAGCGGTACCACTACCCGCTGAGCCACCGATGCTACCAGCCCCAGCGGCGGAGAGTTCATGCCGCCTGAGTGCGTTTCACGAGTTTCAAAGGTAGAGGCCACCCAGGTTCTATGGAGATACGGATCCCCAGGCAGCCAAGGATTGGCTGGAGGCTGTCGTCAGAGTCTTCAGATTGGTAGGGACACCAGCTGACCTCATGGTGATCCTTGTCGCGAGTCTCCTGCACACAGCAGCAGGTAGATGGTGGATCCTGATGCTCCAGGTGCACGACTAGGCATCTCTACTTTGGACGGACTTCGACAGCCTCTTCCGCTCGGAGTTCGTTCCAACCACCCTCCGTGCGGTGCACATCCAGGAGTTACTACAGCTACGAAAGGGTAGCATGTCAGTAGCCCAGTACTCGGTGAGATTTACTGACCTCTCGCGCTACTCCACGGACATGGTATGGGACCCATTCTTCCGAGCATGGACCTTTGTTCAGGGGCTAAGGCATGAGATCAGAGCTTCAATGATTCCCCTCAGCATCCCGACGCAGGCGGGGGTGCTGGAGCGAGCCCTGTTAGTGGAGATATTTCTCGCCGAGCAGCCATCAGCAGTGAGACCCACCGCAGGATGTCACGGAGCGGAGTCTTCTGCAGCCGGCAGTCGACAGATGAAGCAGGGGTCCAAGTGGACCAGGACGATAGGTGGGCGACCTCAGGATACAGGTTCGGCTCTGCGGGGCACATGGCACAGAGCCAGCCTTACGAGGAGTAGTCAGTTCTATGCATGCGGCGGTGCGGGTCGCCGGCGAGGCAGCGTCGGCACCGGTCGGCCGCCCGGAGGCGGCGGTGCCTCAGCACGCTGCCGACAGGATCCCTCCACGGCTAAAGCCGTCATGGCGAGGAGTGGATCCCATGGCTGCGCGGGATCCATGGGAGATGTGGCGCCAGGCGCCGCATCCGCGGAGCACAAAGGGGGTTCCGCGTTCCCCCCCACCCCCCCCCCCTCGGCTCGCTGGCCCAGCCAGCGCACCCCCAGCCGGGCTGGGGTGGGTCGCACGGACCGGGCTGGACCGTGCCAAGTCGGGTCGGGTCGACCCGGTTCGGGCCGACCCAGGGGGCTTGGGTCGGGTCGGGCCGGGCCCAGACCCCCCCCCCCACTTCAGACCATTTTCGGTCATTTTCCCATAACTTGAGCTATGGATATCTGATCGATACACTATCAATTGCGTAGTAATCCTTGTATAGAGACGGTTGTTTCGGTATATTACACTCGAGGTTTTGGAAAAGTTTGGGTACAACCAGGTAGGTTTGAACTTGAAAACAATCGGGGCCTTGGAACGGAAACGCTTATAACTTAAGGACCGGACGTCCGATTGACGTGTCGTCAATTGAGTTGGGATCCTTTTGTTGAGAAGGTCTTTTTGGATTACTTCTCTTGAGGTTTGGACTCAGCTAGAGTATGTTCAGGTTGTTTTTAGTTTAAAAACCAACCGGGCCCCTACGACGGAAAAGCCAATAACTCTCAGACCGGGCGTCTGATTGACGCACCGTCTGTCATGTTGGGTTTCTTTTAACGAGACTGAACTTTGGGATACATCAAATCTGGAATTCGTGACAGTTGATTTATCGACCCCTTGGCTCAAGGAGCGGACCCTCCCAGAATCGAGCGTGCTATGTGCGGGAACCCTAGTGCTGGTTGTGACTGCATCGACTACTATACTGGAATCCTTCGTGGGTTCGACAGCGACGACTACCGTACTGGGATCCTCCATGGGTTCGATGACGATGACTATTGTTCTTGTATCCTGTGTGGGTCCAGCAGTATTGACCCCTGTAATTGTATCATGTGTGGTTCCGGCATAGTAGCTGGTCTTGTATCCTGTGTGGGTCCGATAGCTTAGCTGGACTTGTATTTTGTGTGGGTCCGATAGCTTAGATGAATCAGTGGCTACATCTGATCATATCTATCGTCTTACGAAATATGTATACCTGTGTGAGATGAATCTTGACTTCAATCATTATCATCGATGTGATTGACTTGCTTTCCTGTGTGGACTGGGTTGTGTTTTTCCTTTGTGGACTGAGTTGTGCTATCCTCTGTGGACTGGGTTGTGCTTTCCTTTGTGGACTGGATGGCGCTTGGGCTCGAGAGTTGGAGACGAACTATAACTGATGACTTAGGTATATGTATGGGCATATACCTAAGTAGTTTTGTTGATATTTCGCTATTGTATCTTTCCTTTGTGGTTTATCCTTCGTGGATTCTGAGATACCTTCAGGGGTCTCGGGGTCCCTACTGAGTATTGTATACTCACCCCTGCATGGGCTATGCCTGCACTACGTTGTGTTGGATACAGACGACGGACAACACTGATCGAGGTGGAGGCTTGTGGAGATGGACGGTACCCGGAGGTGGACCACTTGGCGGGGCGTACACGGAGCGGACGGTCGGACCCAAGGAGCCTAGGAGACTATTTGTACCCACCCTTCATGTGGGATTTCAGGAGGATGACTCGGTTTTTCTGTTTTACTTACTGTTGTTGTACATTCCTTTTAGTTGTATTGTACTTTTAGTTGGGTTTATATACTGGCCCATTTACTTTTAGCACTTACTTTGTACCCAGTTTTACTTAGTGTTTACTTCACTTGCATACTTTTTTGTGTATGTTTACTTTATAAAGGCAATGCCTTCTTTTTTTCTGGGATTTATGCCTTTGGTGCTAGTCGCCAGCCCCTGTCCTATGGAAGGCGGGCTTGGGGTAGTCACGGCACGGGCCCCAAGAATGGGTTGTGACATTGATAATGAAAAATCAGCACCATTCTAACTTTGTCTTTATTTGTATGATGATATAGAAGATATACCTATTTATATGGAGTTTCCAATGACCTTTCCAAAATATATCAATTTCCAAGACGACTTACTTGAAAAGTAATATTTCTTTATTGATGTTTTTCATGTTGAAATATTTACAAACTTGTCCTTTACTAAAATTTGTGACAAAGCACAAATGAAGCAGACCTTTGATGTTAAGAAATACAAAACCCAAGTGGTGGTGGTAAAAGAAGAAGAATGTTTATAGAATCATGTGGTCCAACTACATCCTCTACAACAAATTTCATGTCATATGGAGGAGGACATCAAGAAAGTCATCGGGGATTACCCCTATCTTCTTTTCCCTCCCACACTGGACCATAATTTATATCTTTATTCTTTATTGGGGGTTAGGAATTTTCTTATATTATTTGGGGTTCTCCATTCTTGGTGTCTACTCATGGAAACTATGAAAAGTCACATGTGGTGGTTTATCTCAATGAAACCACATCCACTATCCGATGAGGATTAAACTACTGCAAATTTATGACTCGGGTTAGTAAAAGCCTAGTACCCAATATGGGGGTCCAAACCATGTTCTATCCTCTTTTCCCTACCTCTCCCTTTTTATTTATTTTTCTTATAAATTTATTTATTTCTTTATTTCTTGGAAGAAGTGGTAGCATCTAGGAGCTTATCTCAAAGATTCCACTAGAAAATAAATTCTGTTTGTATCTTTACTTCCCTTTGTTTTTCTGCCCTTATATTTATTTTTATTATGCCAGAATGAGGGGTAGTTAAATTTAAGTGTGGGGAAGCATCAACCTTCTTAGTTTTTCATGTTCGCTTTTCCTTTTTATTATTAATCATTTTAGGATTATTGAGATTCAATGTAAATTCTGATCATATTTCACACATAAATTTATTTTAAGAAAATTTAAATTATTTTTGAAAAAAATGAATTTTAAATGATTGTTGATGTGAAAAATTTCTCCTTGAATTAGATTTTCTAAAAAAATTATGATTTTGACCAATTTTTTAAATCTATTACCACAAAACACTGACTAAAATCATTTTTCTAGTCCTATGAGGTATTCTGAACCACTTTTAAATATTTTTCCTAATACGCACACATTCTTGAGTGAATCTTAGATTTTGTGTGAGAACCAGAATTTGTGATTTTTCTCTTTCGAAACTTTGGATTTCAGGGAATGTTTTTGATATGATTGAGGAATATATTTGGATAACCACATTTTTATCTTGAGACCCACCCTTACATATATCCTTCATTATCCCTTAGATTCCATGAATTTTCTTATTGGAGTAAGCAACATTAAAAGACAATTTTTCCTTACCTACACGTACTCTTGGTAATTTTGCATGGATATTTCTATTTTGAGTGTGGGGTAAGGGAATTTAGTTTTTTTTTATGTGTTTCACTTTTTGGTGGTTTTAGGTTTATGTCAATATTATGGGAAGTGGATAATGAGATAATTGGTCTTGATTCATCATTTTGTTGTGCTTTATTTCATTAATCTGGTTCTCCTTCAAAAAAATTGAAAAAAATGATCAAAAAAGTGGAGATGAACATGAATAATTCATGGTACCTCCATTTATGACTCATTTTATTCTTTAAAATGATGGTAATTATTTTCATCCATTTGTTGTATTCAATTTACATCTTATTCTCTAAGAAAAAACAACAACAAAAAAGAAAATAAAGTTTCTCATTTCTGGAGATTTAAAAAAATGAGAAAAAAGGGGGAGAATTTGGATGATATCATTAATTTTAATCACTGATTGTCTCATATCCCATGTCATAAAATGGTGTTTGGATTTGTTTTTCACACTTTCAATGGGATTTTATTGAGGTTCATCTTGTGTTTTCACTTGAATATTTATGCATTGTACTTAAGAGTCAAAACCTCCTCTTTTCGGACTTAAATTTTCAATCATTTTCTTACCAACCCTAAGCCACAGAATTCACCTAAAAAGGCCTCATTATTGAAAATGTTTTCATGTTTCATGCTATGTATAAATTATAATTGTAAAAATCATATGGTGATACATTCAATTTCCAAGTATGTTCATAACTCCAACTTTAATTTCTCTTGAGTGATGAGTGACATAAAATTCAACATGATGTAGGTTGTGATTGGGCCATGGATGGATTTATGAGTTAAACAAATTTAAATTTGAGTAATTAAAATGAGATTAAATTTTTTTCATATAGGATACATGAAGGAATTCTACTTTAAAAAATGATCATTGATGTTTTCTCATGGTTGATTGTTGTGTGGATTATGATTTGAATATATGATGATTTCCTGGGAGTGAAATGGTTAAGTGTGGGGGAGTGATGAAGAAAACATTTTCACATATTTTATACTGTAATTCAATGTTTTAAATCCCACTATAGTGTTATTTTTTGGTAAATTGTCGCATTATTAAGTTTTAGATGAATTTTTAGCATAATTACTAAAATGGCCTAATTTTGGGATTTAATTATTTTGTTTATATTCTGTATTTCGGTCAAAAATGAATAAAATTTTAAAATTACTTTTTTTATGTTTCCTTAAATAATGGGTATAATTTCATTCTTTTGTATTCAAATTACAATCATTCATTTGGAGGCCTAAATTTAGCTCACTAATGGGGCCTCGAAAACTGTGTATAGATATGAACACTTTTACTATTGAGATTATATCTCTTTGAATGTCGGTCCAATGAAGCTAAAATTAGGCATATAGATATAAAAGAATCTAGGGGTAAAATTTAATAAAGTATTTCACACATTATTCAGCTTTATTAATGGTAATAATGGCATGGGAAGTTGAAAAAGAAGAATATGGAAAGTCTCCTGACTAGATTAAATATTCCAAACTAAAACAGTCATAACTATCTAAAAACGTCTACATTAAAGCTTAAATTTGGAGGGTGTATGAGGGAAATAATATTAAACAAACTTTATGAAGTAAAACTTCCACGATTCATCCATTTAATGAGGATAAAGTGAGGATCAATCAGGGGGACTGATTGGGAGCCAAAGTTTCTCACCCATTTTCTCTATAAATTGTCATCTCTTCTACCTCTTTGAGGATAGCCATTTTCAAGGGGGCATGGTGGTGTTTGGTATCTATTATAGTTTTTTATATTTTAATTATAGTTTATATTAGTTATTTTTATTCTTCTTTTCATTTATCTTCTCTTCCATTTTCTATTTTGTGTTCCCCCACAATGATCCTTCTAATCTCCATGCAAATGAAAAACTAACTCTCATTGTGGTTAGAGGGGGAGTGGTGGTTCTTGAGTTAATTGTGATGAAATGTTTCTATTTATTTTATTATAATAATTTCAATAGTACTAAAAAAAAATTGGTATAGGGTTCACCCCACTTTCATTTTTATTTATTTCTTCTTCCTATTTTAAAATTTTCCTCTCCATCATCATAATATTGTAACCAGGGTGAAGTAGCATTGTGGTGCTGATGTGAGTGATTATTATCTTGAATGAAGAGGGTAAGTGAGGGATAATAATAATTCATGGGAATTTGTTGAGTGATAGGGTTGATCTCAACATTTAGTAGATTATTGAGAATAAATATTTTTAAAGAACAATGATTTTATCACCATGATCTCCCAAGAACGACAACAATTCTTCACTAACTTCTTTGTGACTTCTTTATTTCCTTGTGTTTTTAATTTTATTATGAATATATATTATATTTTATGTATTTTCATAATCAACACCCCATTTATATTTGTATATAATTAGTTTAATATTATTTATGTTATAAACAGTGACAATAGAAATTCGGTGTGTTTTGAGCGGCCTCCTTGAGATCAACCCCAGGTTGTGCCTCTATGGTACACTCTTAGGTAATAATAATTTATTGGTGAGGGATCTAATAAAACCCCTATAATCAGTCACCCTACCCACACATCATGATAATAAATTTTGAATACCTACACTCTAATTGTGTATGAGCTAAATATACATATAGTTCTATTACAATATTCTATACATCAATTTTCTCTTCAAATACCCTTGTGTCAATCCTCACATTATGGAACATTCCAAATCAATATATGTCTTAATTATATCCATGACATGATATAAATTGGTCCAAATATCTCCTTTAATTGGATCATTTTCCACTCATCTTATATTTCCTACCCATATTTTACAATGTTGTTTAGGATTTCACGTATTCATATTAATTGTTATAATCTTTTCCACTAACCTAGGAATCATGTTATCTCATATTATTTTCCCATGTGTTTGAGATAGATATAAACTAAGGCCTCTTATGGACCTAATCAGTATATATAGATACTCATACTCATATCAATTCTCTTATATAATTCATAAAATAATACATGGTTCCTATTTTCTAAAACTAAGTGTGTCTTGATTTCTGTTACCATAATATTTTTAGTGAAAATCATATCTTATATCCCAATTACACATACCAAAAATAATATTTTGTATATTTTAATTATTATAAACATTCTATGACTAGTAGTAATTAGAATATTCAGTCTATAGGATCCCTCTATAGCTTGGTGATATAACATAATCCATATATATGACACAATTATACACTTTTATGATATGGTATCATTTATATGGAAAATATTATCCAATTCTATACATGTTTGACAATATAATAGTCGAACCCATCATATAAACATAGTTATTGGTCATCTAAGTTATATTTATCCAAAGGTATTATAATTATCTTATCGTTCAGAAATTGTAAATATTTCTACTATAATATCTTGTATCACCCCCAATAAACCTATTTCAAATATTCCCATCTATGATTTACATCATCTAATATACCAATATTTTGTTAATTGAGGTGTTTATAGATTCCATCCTTTCATTCAACCATAACATAGAAAAAATAAATGACAACTCATTTCAAAATTACCCCTTTTTGGGTTATCCAAACATTTCAAAATCTATATCAATGTAACTATTTTAATGAAATAAAAAACCCAGTTACCAAAATATGATTCACTCACACCTACGTTCCAACATTTATTCACATTGGGTTAATGATAATATCATTGGGTGACTAAAACCCTTTTCCCACCAATGGTCCAAGATCTACCTCCTCAAACTAGGAGATATATTTTTTCCTTGAATTATTTTATAGACCTTTCCCAATAATCAATGCATAATTCACTAAAATCCATTTAAACATTAAAATAATGTTAATTTAGATCATGTTTATCATTCATCCGCATGTAATTGGATAAGAAAATATTTACCTTAAAAATCATGTTGATGTTTGAAAAATCATAATTTTATTAAATGGTGTATCATGTCTATAATATATATATGAATATTATTGACCCTTCACTGTATTACTAATGAGTGTAATTTTTTGAGTCTGGGGATAGTCCCATGGGGAATATATGTTTTCCCCAAGATCTGTGTACTTATTAATAATTAACATGAGGATTTTGAAAAAATATATATATATCATAATAATTTAAGAAAAAAATTTAAATTGTATTCAAGAAAATTAATAAAAATAGAAATATGGGGTCAATATAAAAGAATTATGATAGGTTATATCTACATATATCATTCATTAATTATGAAAATTAATTTTCTATAATATTGTTCTACCATTACCAACTTATTTATTGTCTATCCTAGTGATTATACATTTTTAAATCTAGATGTCTTAATTATAGAAAAAAAATATCTTAATAACATTATGTATAATCATATATGTTGAAGAAAAATCCAAACATTGCATAATACTATAATTTTTCCAATTACATTGGGTTTTCTCCCTTAATAAATCATTTAGTCAAAGACGTATTGATGAATGAAATAATGGTCATGTCTCCATGAAATTCATAATTAATTTTATCATTTGTGGACAAAAATGATAAAATGTTTTAATAAATCGCCCTTATAATCATGATATCTCACAATTTATGTGACTATCTAGTGAATATTGAAAATTAATTACCCATTTTTGGCATCAATATATTATTAAATTAGAGGGGGTGAATTATAATATAATAAAAATTATAAAAAAACATACCTAAATTAATAGAAAGATCAAAAGAATTTTAAACTATAATAAAAAATAAATCATTATAATATCCCCCCATAAGTGTCCTAAAATTTTACTAAATATACCAATTTATATACTTTTTACCAATCATGGAATAATATTATATATCATGGTCATAAATGATATAAATAAAATTTTTAATTCCTATTTATTCTCCTCAACTAGATGCATCATGGGATGAAATGTATCATGGTGGAGCGATTAGTTTATATTTTCCTTAAAATTCAAAATTTCCTATATGTCAAGGAATGAAATAATAAATAAATCAGGAAATATCTTATCGTTCCTTATCTCTATTATATATATTATTATGTTAGAAGGGAATAGATTTTAGTGTGATTATTATGGACTTATTTGACTCAAAATAATTAATGGATTATTACAGAAGAGGTATTGATGTGGAGGGATTCAATACGGATCCTCTAAAGTATTATTTATCTTGAAAATTCATCACGGTGTGAATATATCCATCATGACACAACAACAACCTAATTCATTCAAGTTATTATCATGTAGTTATACTGATTTTTTATTCTATTATTTATTTGAGTTGATCTGACATAGGTACACTGTGTTAATTTTTTATATATTCATTTGGTTAATCATATGTTATATCATTATAGTGAATCATCTATTTTACCAACATATTTAACACTACTTAAATCTATAAAAATGTAATTTATTCTTATATACACACATATTTTCCAAAGTTAATGTTTCATACCAAACACTACATCCAATTTAATCATTCATTGCCAACATGATTCCTAGATTAATCTTATAAAATGGAATTATGGCATTACATTGTGGATAATTTTGTGAAATTGTCTTGAAAAATGTCATATATATCCTTTATTAAAACTTATATTGGCATAATGGTACCTATTTCAACATTAATATTATTAATTGAAACGCATTCACATCGCAATACATCGGTTTTTGTAAGATATTCCATTAGATCTTTTTTCACCTATTGGTATTCACCCATATACTTATTTGTATACAGAACTACTTTATTATGGTGGGAATCTATTAGAATAAATTAACATACATAAAATTTCATATTGAAGTTGATCGGATTAAATGTTATATCTTACACTGAAGGCTCATATTTCATAGTCTGGGAATCACTCATAGATTTAATATGTATTCATGAAATCATTCCCAATAAAAATATCAGTTACCCTTGTCGTGAAAGTGATTGATTAAGCCATGAAAATATTTTAACAACTTATATATGAGAGGTTCTCCATCAATACCTTGATTTTTTATTCAAACAATATTTTTAATGCATACAAATGGGAATGGTTGAATTTATCACCAACCAAAAAGATGATGGGTATGGGGAAGTTTAGATTTTTCCTATTAGAAGGGATACCTACATATCCTTTTGAATGGAATAAAAAAAACCATGTAGTTTTGTTCCTTCTTATAAGACATTACATGCCATTTATGACTATGTGACCATGACTAGTATCATTACTTTTAAATTCATGAAACCATGACCAAATGTTATTCATTTTATAGTCATGAAACTAGGACTAAATGATGTGCTTTTTTAGGTCAAACAACCAAGACCATGGAACCTTTTAGTTTAGGTTCACATGAAGAAGACTTAATTTAATAGATTTAATGTCATGAAAATGGAATAATAATTTAAAGAGTCCTGAAATTGTTTTCATCAGTATTCAAGCATATGATTCCCCTTCCAGATTATCATGTGTGTTGGTAATTATAAGGTAGGGTATATGGTTCAAGAGTACACTTAGTTTGAGTCCCCTATTATTTATATCTCATTGATTGGACACATTAATGACATCATAAATGAGGACATGGTTAGGGATTAAAACTATTAGGAGGCCCATTTCTATTCATTACTCATCGACTATATTAAGAAGTATGACTAGATTGTTGAATGGGTTTATGGTGAAAATAGTTCCACTATAGAATTATAAAATCAAATGATCCAAGAGGCTTGAGCAGTAGAATCTTTAAAGATTCCTCCAAAATAAAGTTTCCATAATATTAAAGGAATACAATATTGATGATATCTTGAGGATCTTATTTTCTTTTAAAGAAAACAAGGGGATATATTTTATAGTGTTATAAATTCCCATAATCAAAAAGAATACATGATTGAAATTGGATAGATCTATTGTGTGTAACCTAGTCATGTATCTCATGTGGATGTATAGGGGGCTTAGGTGGATGGGACTCAGTATGAGGTCTGTTTAAGATAATGTGTGCGATTAATTTATTTTATGAAATTATGTTTTTTCCAAAAACAGAAACACATTTAAGGGAGATTCCATGTGGGTTTTGTGTTTGGTGATTACAAGGAATTAGAAATATCCTAGAGTAGGATACCTAGGAGAAGGGGTTCCCAGTTTAGTATATTGGGAGAATGGGATCATGGTAGTGTGGACTAGGTGAATATGAACCTGGTTAGATAATATAGGTACATATATAGTAGTGAAAACGTGGGTTCTATATTAAAGAGATCATATTGTATGAATTTCAATATGGAATATGGATCTGGGTGAATAAGAACTTAGTTGGGTGGCCCTTAAAAGATGGGTGTGGTTATATTATGGATCATCTTATCATGGGTCCATTAATGGAGAAATGATAATCTTCCCATTATTTATTAGGATTACTTCTAAATAATGTTCCATCAACCAGGTCTTTATAAAGACCTAACAAAATTGGTATCTTACAATGATAATGATACTAAAAGGAAAAATATCATAAATTTCTATTTTACCATTAATTTTTATTTGAAAATAATGTTAAATGGAATCATGGAAGGGTTGTGTGTTTGAATTGTGAGCTTAGATGTTATTTACCTTTATCCTCCTCTTAATGGGAGTACAATTATTTTTATACAGGTAATAAAATCCAAGAATACAAATATCCATTGGTAACTACATTGGGTTCCTATTTCCCATAAATAGGTTATGTAGTGTGTGACCGAGGTGGGACAAGGATGAGGCATGGTGTAGTTTGATAAATAATGATGACTTGTGCACTTATATTTGATCAACATTAATAGAATCAATTTATTAGTGGAATATGACATGGATGTGAACTTATTTAGGAGTTGGAACTCAGGTTGAAGAAGTGGTCATGCACCCATATAGTAGCAAGGTGCATGATCTATTTTTCATGCGAGCTCTAATGTGGGATGTTGGGTGAACATGATCATTTTTTGATAATTAGGGGGACAAAATTATTCAAAGAAAACATCATGGCATAGGTTAATCCTCTATAATTTTTTCTCTATCTTCACCTATGTATGGTGCTCTCCCCAGGCGAGTCAATATATAATATTTTTTTGGAACTAGGTGTGGGAGGTAGAGTGGAGAATCTAGGAACGAGTGATAGGATATGGGATAAATATAATATAATTCCTTTACGAGTGAGTATGGTGTGTCCAACTGGGTGAAATGAGCCATTTGTGTGTGTTTCGGCATGATTAACTGGGTGTCATTATAACACCCCAAGTTTTTAGGGACATTTTTTTCTCAAATAAATTAAATTTTCATTAATATATTTCATTAAACTAAGTAAAAAATTCCTTTTAAATGGAATTGACTTAGTGTATGTTACACACAACACCTACTTGGCATACATTACATGCAACACTAAGTTTCTATGAAACATATTTTTTTGTTATAATTATTTAAATGAGATAATTATAACCTATCCATTAAACTTAGTAATATGAATATTAATATCTAATTTTAAAATATTTTTTATAATATTTTAATATAAATAAAACAAATTGATAATGAAATATTTAATTTTTGGTAATGTCCTTATATGTTTAAGAATACTATTTTCTCAAATGAGCATCTTTTCATGTCCTTCTATGGAAAACAATAAATTAATTTTAGACACATTTAGAAATTTATTTTTATAAAATTAACTTCATTTTTGAATTTATAATGTTGAAATTTTAGGGTGAATTTTTGGGATTCTTTTAAGAAACATCATTTTTTGGATGAATAGTGAAAAATACTGTATTTTAATTCAAAATTGCTTTGTCATCTAATTTATTTATAAGGATAAATTGTATTTTTAAATTTTTTTTAAAGTTTTATTTGATTAAATTTTTATCAATTAATCTAATATAGGTTATTTAAACCAATTTCACATTTAAATTGGATATAAAAACTAAGAAAACTTTTGATCATTTTTTACTTTAAAAACCCAGAGTGTTGTCCCGTTAGTGGGATTAAATTTAAATTAATTTATACCAATTATATGATTATCATTTGGAAAAATGGATTCAATATTTGGAATAAGAATAATTTATAATTTATAATATGTTCAACCTAGTTTTTTACTAAAAATATTAGTGAAAGTAATTAAAATTAATTACAACGATTAAGGTAAAATTAAGCTTAATAGGGGAATAAACCTTAAAATTGAGGGCCCATATAACCAATACACTTGTTAAAAACAAATTTTCTGGCCATTATTCATCCAAGAACCTTCCATTCTTTATTTTTTTGGTTTTTTATGACTTTTTTTAGGTAAAAATGTGGGTACAATTAAATTTTTTTCAAAAATGCCAAGTATGTACCCTCTCTTCCCTATAAAATGCCACCAGATTTATCCATTCTTCACACATCTCAAAAATATTATGTTCAGAAAATATCCACCCAATAAACTTCCCAAAATCCCTTTTTTCCAATTTAATCCTTCATTTTGGTAGAAAACCTTCCAAGGAAGCCCTTTGGTGAAAACCAAAATGAGTTTCCCAATTAAGATGTAACACCCTCCATCAAACTCTTTTATTTTATTTTATTTCTCCACTCTTTAAATTCTACTTATTCCATGATTATTTAACAATAATAGTATCCTCAATATATTGAGATGTTTTTATACTAATTTTTTACCTACACTTACATACACTTCTATCTAATGGGTGGTGAACGTAATGATTATGTGTACGGTGAACTACCACCTCATGAAATGTTGATTGTTCATTTTCCTTTACCACATATCATGGTGGGAATTATGATGGAAAATATATTTATATATGATATATATGATATATATTATTTATTTAAGCTTATTTAATTCTTTTACAATTTATATATTTTACTTTCCATTTTTTGTAAATATGATAATTTCATTTGAGGAAGTGTGGACTACCACCCCCTCAAAGAGATGTAATTCATGAACACACTACATGGAATGTATTAAGGATGGGTTTTAGTGAACTTATATGATATATATGATATAATAATTCTAATTTAATAATTATATATTTACATATATATATTTATAAAAAATATTTCATTTACTTTCTTCCTTTCAATACGACAATTAAACGGAAATAGCATTTATGCGTATGTACAGCCTATGGTCTCCATGAATGGTTAATTAAATTTCATACTTATATATTATATGGATTATTGTAATAAACATATAGAGAATATAAGTTATATTTATATCATTTTTTACATTCTATAAATCGTGATATAAGTATAAATACCAAAGATAAAACAAATTAAGACACATGCGAAGAACAAAGTGGATATTACCTAAAGTGAAACTTTAGCATAGAATTTCTAACAAGTGAGTAATACAAAGACATAATAAAACCATATATGGTATTAGATATAAGAATACGGTTCTTTATAATAAAATTATATTTATTATACATGATGTTTGAATGGGTATGATGAGAGTCAAGACACAAGGTAAGCTGATTTCTAATCTCACTTTACTGTGAGATTTACTCCTTATTTATCACTCATATCTTTTATGTGGTGATTATACCACCAATGAATATATTCTATTATTTTTATCCTTAATTTTATGGGTATTCACAAATCCATTTGATGATATCTCTTTCATAGGGTTTATATTTCAAGAGTTACCAAATCCGAAAAGTAGTTTTGTCTCAATTTTCCTTCCTTGAGACACATGCCATGAACTTCAAAAACCATGTTTTCAAAAAAAAAATTAAAGATTATTTTTTAAGATTATTTTCACAGAAAAATGATTTTTAAAATTTTTTGTGGTTTTCAATATTCCTTTAAATTTTCTTAATGTATTTTCAAAGAAATGGTTTTCAAAATGTTTTCAAAATTATTTTAAAAATTTTCTATAAAAATAGTTTTCAAAACATTTTCAAACTCTATTTATATGTTTTCAAAGAAAAAGGTTTCTAAAATTTTTTCAAAAATTTATTTATAAGTTTTCAATTTTATTTTCAATAAAATGGTTTTCAAAATATTTTATATTTTAAATATCCTTTTTCAATAAAGAAATGATATTTTACTAATGAAATTTTTTCAAAATATATTTCCAAGTTATTTTCCATAAAAGATAACATCTGTTGATGTTACTCATCCCCTTATAGAAAATTATCCAAAGGTTCCATTCGTATTATTTCTTCAATGTTTTATGTTTTGATGTAATGATGCTTATAACACTTTTTTGTCTTCCACAGGTTATATGCTTTTCAAACCCACTTTTTTCATGGATTATATACTTTGATGAAATTATTATGAAACCTATATATTTTCTATAGATTATGATGTGATGAAAATTATTTTTACCCATTTCATTTCATGGGATTATAATAGGTTTTTTTTTAAACCCATCTCTTTTTCTGGGTCATGATATGATGAAAGTTTTATTATCTTGTGGAATATTTATGAATGATTTTATTATGAGATGGGTGGGACCAATATCTCCCTCCAATACATTAGGTAATGATTTGTATCATATGATATAATGTTGTGAATCAAGTTGATGGGATTGATCCACTATGGGAAGATGGGGAAACTCGATCCCTTAAAAGTAAAGGACTACGACTAGGGATGGTGGTGTGTCCTACCCAGTAGGTGTAGTCATGATGCTGTTGGAAGATAGGAAAACATGATCCACTATGGGAATATAGGGAAACCTGATCTATTATAAGGAATGGATTTTGATTGGGGATGGTGGTGTTTCCTGTCCAATAGTTTTAGTTCCCATGAAGTTCCTTGATAAGTTCTAGAAATGTGTCTTGACTTATAGGAAAAATATCACATGTATGCCACAATTCCATGTCTTACTACTATGATATGCTTCCATGGATTATTTTCTTTATTTACATATGATTAATTTCTTATGAACTATCAATATTTATTCTATGATTCATGTTTCTGATCTTATGATATGTAGGGTATGATATTCTAATGTTATGATCACATTCACATACCCCTATTCTCATTTTTATGCTTACATGTCTCCCACGTTTACCCTTACTGAGCATCTGAGCTCACCCCTTTTTATGTTTCCTTCCCCGTGTTATAAAGATATGTATTAAGTTTAATGTTTCTAAGAAGTTATCTAGTCATGGATAACCTAGTGGTAGATAATGTAGTGCACTTATGTACCAGTGTATATGTTTCCAGGTTTCCAAAGGCATTAGACTAGTACGGTATTTGTTTAGTATAATGTTTTAAGTATTCTGCAAAAGTTATGTAATGTAAATGTATAAAAAATGAGGTTCACTATATTCATAACCTAGGCACCATGATCTATTTAAAATTATAAACTTATTGTAAATTCTCACCAACATTTCTTCATGTGTTTTCCCAGAATTTCATCATCACATTCCTTTTTTCATTTATTTTTTTATGAGTTTCACTATCCTTTTTAAAAATAATAATTTTGGAAATATCCAAAAATAGTGTTCTTAAAATAAAATCTTTAGCTAAAATTGATCAACTATTCAATGATGTTGAGAAATAATAGGCTTGATAATGAAAACTACATTTGGAAGAACATGAAAAGATTCTTCTAACACATCATCAAAAGTATCCATCATCAAAACATTTACCCCTATATGACTATAGGATTATAAACAATCTAGAGATATTTTGTCCAAATGAAAACATTCAAAAATCAGTATTAACTATTTTCACAAACTTATAGGATTCCAATATGTTATTAAGGATGGTCTATTATTAGTATGGGATGACGATGATGAATACATGCTATGGGGTTGAATTGTGTTCTTCTATAAATGATAACAATTTAAATTAAACTATTTGAAAAAAAAGTGATTATTCCACTCTCTCTTAATGATGAGTAATGTTGTGGAAATAAATAATAGAAAGAATAGGACATGAAAATGTATAGAGGTTCAGAGTATATAGATCCCTTATTCCACTCCACTAATACTCTCTCCACATGCTTGGGTTTTTTAACTAATCTGGTTCTTTTAACTAGATATCTTGAAAAATGAGTGGATGTAGTTGAAAAAAAATAAAAGACTTTTACAGGTCCATCGGGTTTTTTTATCCTATATAGCTTAGTTAAATAAGATTACACTCTACTCTAACTGAGTAAAAGAATTCTATAACTAAATATAAAGTATAAGTGGAAAATAATTTATGATGCAATCTTCATCACAAAGTTGTAGTATCAGAAAATAGATGATATGATCCTCATATTTGGAGAATAAATCTATAAGTACATGAAACTCCAAAGTGATTCTTGTTTTGTATAATCTTTAATGAGTATAGAAGTTGGAAAATAATATTAAAATTATTTTGTTTATGTTAATAGTTTCATCATTGTGTCACCTTATCTTGTCACCGCCATCTTCAATCTCTATTTATAATATTTCTTGGCTGTCACAAAATTCATATCATTCAAAATTCATGTTTTATTATGAGAATCAGTTCTCAGGGGGGTCTAAAATAGTGGAATCTAAGTGAATATTCAATATTATTATTATTAAAATATTTTATTGGTGTATAAATTTACACTCTAAATTAATTTCCCAAATAATATATACAAAACATTCGATAATGGATGAAATTTTAAAATTTCAAAAATGATTTAATTTGAATTTCCATAAATATATCTTTGACTTATTCATTAATAATTCAATAATTAACTCTCTAAAAATCATGCAGTGATTCAAATTTAAACATTGAATATAGTTTCAAAAAGTATATTTTTTAAAAAACAATTTAGCATCAATCAATATATCTATAATGATATAGATGTTGGATCTGGTCAAAAACAATCTCCTTAAAATTATCCTAAAAATTTCACAAAATTCATAGCATTACGATATCATAAGATTCAATAATTTTTTAGAATCGCAAAACCCATGATTTAGAATTTGGATGAGTTTAATTATATTTATATAATTTAAATAAATTTCCAAAAAAATTAGTAATCACCTTAATGTGAATGTTTTAATGGGATGTCATCAAAAACAAAGTCTCCAACATATTCTATAAACATCATATTCTTTCTATAACTTCAGTACAAAAAAATATCAAACGAATGATTCATCTTACATAATAGGTGAACTAGATACTCATATTAGATTTATAATGAAATAATATTTGATAATTTTTAGTAATATAGGTCTAAATATAATAAAAAAATAGAGGCATCCAATGCAAATAGAATATTCCAATGAAAGATTTATGAACATGTAGTTCCCATCATGTGGATCATCAACAACGTATATTTTTTGATGTTTTGGTTCATCAAAAATGTGGGGTTCCCAAACATTTGGTTCATAACTAATGTGGGGTTTCTGAATGTTTGGTTTATCACTAATGTGGTTTTCCAGAATGTGGATATGGTTACCAATAAGGGGATAATTTTCCATTGGAAGAAAAATATAATCATTATCTGAATGAAATATTGAGACACTATTTTCACTTTTCAATTTCTCAATATAAAATTTGAGAGTAACATAATAATAATAATAATATTATTATTATTATTATTAACAATTAATAATTAATAGAGAATAATACCATGAAGAGTAATAAATAAACTAAAAATATAATAGATAATAATAATGATATAAATTATTAAAATCTAAATAATAAGGGTTTTATTAATTATTAAAATATAAATGATGTGGGTTTTAATAATTATACAAATATAAATAATGTTGTAATAATTCTATCAAAAATCTACCACTTTTGATAAATAAAAAACCTAATCATATCAAATAAATTCTGCTCCTTTTTTAATAGAAAAAAAGATAAAAAAAACTAGAGTTTTATCAAATTATTAATACATTGATAAATAATTTTAACTCAATATAAAATATGAAAAATATAATTTTTACATAAATAAACTTTCAAAAAATTATTTCAATAACATAAATAAAACCACAATTTTTAAAAAAACACACATTTTAGAGATTTAAAAAAATAATATACCAATTATCACTAAAAATTTGAAAACGCATGCCATAAATAATATAAAAAATTCAATTTAAATGAGCCCTAAAATATCTAACATAATATTCAATGAGTAAAAAATGGATTTAAAATGTATAAAATAACTATATAAAAAATTAAATTCATGCCATAAAAATACAAATATTTTCAAACATTCTAAAAATTCCCCCCCCCCCTCCCACATGATTCAAGAATTTAAACATTTTACACAAAACTCATTGAGAAAATAAATTTAAAACTTAAAAAAATAAAATAAATTTATTTATTTTTATTAAAACATTACCTTTATATTTATTCATTTTTAAACCATATGAAAATATAAAAATGTGATAAATATCTAAAACTCATGAACTCATACAGAGTAAAATTATTAAATACAAGGAGGAAAAAGTAAACAAAAATCAAGGAATGGTAAAATGATTTTCAACAAATTAAGTAAAAAATTAAAATTCATTCAATAAGATAAAACATTTATTTACATTCTCACTAATAAAAATATTTTAATTAGCATATGTTATCAGGGAAGTTATAATTTTAAAGAGAATTTATATTTTCTATAAATTATAAGAAATAAGGAAATAAATTTATTGTAATTTATAATAAAATATTAGAACTTATCAATTTATAAAAAAAATATGAATGATCACAAACCTTTTTTTAATATCACATTCCAACATATAATTTAAAATTATACTATCCCAAAATAAATAAAATAATTTCCTTAATATGATATGTAAGAAAAATATAGAATATAAAATTGAAATAAATAATTATAAAAATTATCCCACTTTATAAAATAGTTAGTATAGATACACAAAATATTAGACTTCAATCAGAAATGAGACGCTACATGGATTTTAAAAAATTTTACTTCATATATTTATCCATATATTCTTATCTCCACAACCTTCATCAATAGAATAGAAAGTTTAATTTTAAAAATAATCCATATGTATTTCTAAAAGAAATTAAATGATAAAATAATAATTTCTAGGGTCATAAGAATGAAAAATATTAAATATAAGTGCCTTTTGTTACCAATATTATTTTGGGTCCAATGGTGTTTCTTATTAAATAATTAACTAACTAAATATATATATTTTTTGTAGAAATTTTAAATTTCTATTTTAAAAAATGAACATTCTTAATACCATAAAATTATGGATTTTTAAAGTAGTAGTTCTTAGTATAATATACAATTATACTATAATGAAAGCATATAACAGTATATATGATTTTTTTGGTAAGAGTTAAAATGTAATTTCACTATAATTTACTCATTTCTACAATACTGCCCATACAAAACATTTCATTATTATTTTTATACATACCCTATACTTGATTTACATAATTTTCCCCCTTAGTAAGCATTCTATTAGGATAATTTAAAGATTTAAAATCAACCAATCATTCCTAAATAATATTTTAACCTAAATAATTTGAGTTTTTTGAAAAATTAGATCTTAAATATGAAATCTATTTAGTCAAACTCTCTTTTTCGATAAAAAGAGAATTATATGGTTTTTTCATTTTTTTTTATGCACATATGTTATGGATTCGAGTTTATCTTGAAGTATATAATAATCATCATCATTTTAGTCAAAGGAATTATTTTCATAAATAGAAAAGTCATAGAAAGTTGATTATACCTCGTTAGTGTGAGCCATAAGACATAGATACACCTTTTGATTCAAAGTATCAACATCAGAATTAGAATTAGATACATCACATGAATATTTAAATTCAATATATGTATCCATCATGGGTTTCCTGTATTTTTTTATAATTTTCTTTCCTTTGAGACTTAAGATAAGTGTAGTTAGGTTTTACATGGACTTTCTTCTTATATTCATAGCATATGACTTACTTTTCTTTATTATTATTTAATTTTACCTCCCACTTTTTATAAATATTGTTAAATTCAATATAAAGATATGAAAAATACTCACTTAAACCCAATTCACTAGAATTAGAATCATAATATTCATCCTTTAAAACATTGAGTGAAAAAATTTCCTTTTTGGTGGAAATATGGTCTTTAGTTTCAGAGTGCATGCCATCGTCATACATCATCAAAGATATAATTAATTCTTTCATATTAAATTTTTTATAGGTATGGATTGTCAAATTATATAAAAAATTATATTCTATATTTAATTAATAATTGTGATAACTTTTAAGTATTGATCGTGATTAGGTATAGGTGTTTTAATAGAATTAACAACATTAACTATCTCATTGAATCTTCTATTCATCTAGGTAATAATCTCAACTTACTACAACCTAAATGTATCTAATTTATGTTCATTAGTATTTTACATTATTTATTAAAAATTTATTAGTTCCTTTATATGAAAAAATTATTGTTATCAATATTTAGAAATCATTGGTTCATTGGAAGACACGATTGAACACATCTAGTCCATGTCCACAAAAAAATTCATGGATCTTAAATTCAAATCATACTTATTTTCTTCTATGGAATCCCATGTATTTAGTTTAGAATTAGAGATCTCATAATTCTTGAAATATTTGAAATAGAAATTCAATAAATCTTTCTTTAAATAGATATTCTTATGAGTTTTCTAGAAACTATAATTATCACCATTGAAATTCAGACCATGAATCATGTTAATACCTCCTCTTAAATATTAAATTCAAAACTTTCTTTATCTATTGGATATTATAAATCAATATTTTTATTCCCAAAAGAAATATTAAATATTCCCTAAATGATCCCAAGCTATTAAACCAATTTTTCTCCTGGTATGATGATGATGAAGACATAAGAGTGGGGTTAATTGTGTCATTTTAAAAATCTAGAAAATTTTAAATTATTTCTATTGAAAAAGAGTAATCATGTTCTTATATCATAAATATGAGTAATTATATATATATAAATAAATAATGTAGATATAAATGGTGATGTATAGTGGTTCAGATCGTAGAGATCCCCTAGTCCACTCCACCAACACTCTCTATGAAAGATTTGTGATTTTAAATAATAATGTCCTTTTATCAGGGGACCACAACAGTAGAGTATAGGTAGTTGAAAATTTAAAATATGGAATTTATAGGTCATTTTGGTTCTTTTACTGGGATTTGTGATGGATTAGTTAAAAAAGATAACACTTCACCATGAATTAGTATAAGTAGTCATCCCTTAAATAGAAAGTAGATGAGACACAAAATTATTTAAATGTTCTTAATATCACAGTTGTAGTAGTAAATGAAATATTATTTGATATTTATATTTATAAACTAAATATTCAAGTCGATATAGATCTATAGTGACCCTCTTTCTATATGATATTCAATTAGTGAATCAATTCCAAAATAAAAGTAAAATTAATTTTTTTACGTCAAGATTATTGTCTTTATAAGATCTCAAACTTTGGGGAGGTATGTCCCCATTTAAATTTTGGATTCAATATCTCTTTTTTGGTTAATATGTTTCTAGGGAGTATTTCGGGTATTGGGGTTGTTCCAAATTTTCGGGACACAAGAAAGGGGAGAACTGGGCTAATATGTGCATGGATCACGATTGGCGCATGGTTAAGAAAATCATACAGAATTCCCAAGTAACCATGAAACCTTGGACAGAGGCTTAATGAACAGTCGACGCATGGTCTTTCAAACTATGTGGCATTCCTAGGTAATCATGCTACCCAAATTTCCTTAGACATTGGTTGAAGTATGGTTTTCATATGTTTTTTCAAACCATGCACCCCTGTAAAGTTGGGAAAAAATAAAAAAAAATGCCATTATGGGATTTAAGAACCTCACCCTATTTTCCTCCCATTTATTCTCCTATAAGCCCTAGTGATAAACCCTAGTGACCCAAGCTTCTAATAGTTTATTCTCCTTTTATAGTAATCTGTTTTGAGTGTCGTTGGGTGAGGATCAAAGATCTGAGTAATTCTAATCGCTCTCTTACTTTTCTTTTTGGTTTAGGGCGTGCATCCTTCTATAATATTCCTATAAAGCTCTAAAACCCTTATTTTTCGGTGATATCTAAGGATTTAATGGGTGTTTGAATCAGTATATAAGGATTCTATTAGGATTGTGACCATCAGCGTATTTGAGGTAGGGGTCCACAAGTTATATCCCTTGGTTTTTACATATATTTGTGCATATGAGGTTATGTTCTTATTCTTTCCTTGATGTGTTCTTGATTTCATTTGTAGGGTTTGATATAATGAGTGTCTAAATAACCAATTGAACCCCCTCATGATCCCCATGGGATTCATGGAGGATGACTTGACCAATTTAGGTCCACCCATGGGGTGTGCCGACTCTCCCGAACCTAGTTAACGGAAGTGTAAAGTGTGAAATTGACTTGTGATTAAGTATATACCTTAGAGAATGTGTAAATGGGTTAATGTAATGATTAATAAAGGGTTATGGTTAGATTATTCTAGTTTTGGAGGGATTGTTTGTTTTGACATGTAAATGGGTTAAATGGGATTAATGGGAATGTGTCAATGAATCATCATTTGTACTTAAATATTCTTAGTGAGTCAAACATGGGGAATGGAAATTGGGATGAATGGTTATGTGGTATAAACAATAAATGTGTTAATGGATTGTGGCATAATATTGATTCCCATTTTAGTTGTTATTGTTTTGATATTGATAATGATATTGGTTATTCTAGGTTGTAATGTTGTTGTGTGTGGTGAATGAATAAATAAGAATATGCACATGGCTTGGTAGAGTGGGGTATAGACATGAGGTTCTACATCCACGGGTTGAGTTGGAATAAAGATCTAAAACTCCACCCCTAAATGAATAGGTTAGGGAAGGGGACAAAGTTCTATTCCCCTAACAGTTGCATTCTACTCGGACTGAGGCTTCAAGGTGAGGATAATGTGGTTGTTGTGATGTGTTACCCTAGTGAGATAGAAATTTATTTATTACCATATGCCTTGTGATTTTTGAACATGACTAATATCCATTAAACACATGAAAATGGTTAATTAAGTATTGTGATGTTATAAGTATTGAATATGAATTCAATGGTGTCTTATCTTAGGGGAAACCTTATTACTAATGGATACTTGAATTATATTTTATTTAGTTTATAATTATTTAGAAATTTCATGAACTATCTATTTAGACTGAATATTTTGTATACATCATTGGTGGTGGCCTACTGAATTGTACTCACACCCCACTCGGGCCATCATCGGGTACCCAAGCAGAATTCATGGTTGTAGTTCAGGTAGAGGGAAATGGTCTGGTGCTCGGGAGTTGAGTTAGATTTTTCATGTGAATAGAAGAGGTTCTAGACTTAGAGTCAGGACCATTTTGGGAATTATGTTTTTTATCTTTATTTTGGGTTTTTTCCACTTGGTATTGTAGCATGACATGACATATTTACTATTGGTTATGTTTGTAACCCGTTTGGGTGATAGTTATTTATGCATGTTCACTGGTTTTCTATGTTTTTTCCACTATTGTATATGTTTTATACTATGGATTACTCTGGAAAAGTGGGTATAGTCTCCCCACATGACTCTTAGACCATCGCTGTTAGTTGGAAATCTCTAGTATATGGGGAGGTGCGCTTGAGGTCATGTGACGACCCATATTGGGGTACCGTTTTACTGCCACCTGGGTCATAGATATTACAAAGTGGTATCAGAGGAGTTATTTTATATGACTAGCTATTTTTTAATGGTAGATAGGATGTTAGGATAGTGTTGGGCCTTAGCAATGAGCTCATGATTGGGAGTATATAACTCAAGTATGAGGGAAAACCTAAGTTACCCAGGGTGGGAATTATTGTTCTGCATTATTACAATTTATGATATGTCATCATTGGGTGATACACATGTGGTGTGGTGTGACTTTTATAATACTTTTCTTATGGGAAAAATGAAATAGGATTGTGCATTCATACATCATTATAGGAACCTAGGTATATAGAAGACATGCATCATAGTAGGCACACACAGGACGGGTGTGTAGAGCATAAAGGGTGGTATTCATTTGATTTTATTAAAAGTAATGAAAAATTGTGTCTAATAAGATGATGAAAATAGGTAAAAAGGGGAAGTAAAATGTTAAATAATAATTAAATAAGTGTTCTTGATAAGGGGAAGTAAGTGAATAAAATTATTTTCATAGTAGATTGTGAAATAAAAACTATTTTGAAATGAGTAGAAGGTAAGGCTTGTAACTGTGTGAGTTGCTTATCTTATGTTATTTGTGACCTTGGTGGGGATGGTTGAGGATAGTATTTCAGGTATTCTTTAGCCTTTTGGGGTAGAGTATGTGAAATGGTTTGTTTATGTCTAGTAATAAAATTTTCCTTATATATTGTGGAAGCTTTATGTTCTGTGTTTTAAAGCTCGTGTTTGGAATTATAGAGAAATTACACCACGAAGGCGTGTGCTATTTGGGAAATAGTAGGATGTTGTGGAGAACACTCCTCCCATAGTGGATCAGGAGAATGTGTTGATCCAGGAAAATAGAGAAGAGTAGTTCTATGAGAATCTTTCCCCTTTTATATAGATGATGGAATGGGACCCAGGGTGGGTTTTACTGAGTATATTCAAGTTAAATAGGGAGTTCTAACAACAAAACCCTCCAACCTTTACCAAAGAGGTTGGGATAGAAGTAGCATAGTTCTGGATAGATTCTATCCAGACTATTCTTGATCATATGGAGACTCCTCTTGAGAAGCTAGTCAAGTTAGCGGCCCATATGTTGAAATTCCAGGAAAAGCATTGGTGAGACATCATGGTTCAAATGTAGAAAGGTGAAGGAATGATGTGGAAATATTTCCATGGGAAGTTACTCAAACACTTCTATCCAGAAACCTTGAGGTAGGAGAATGACTCAAATTTTATGAGCTTGACCCGAGGGGAAATTTTGGTGATGGATTATGACCATCGTTCCACTGATCTACACTGCTTATTTATAACACTGGAAATAGATGAAGTGGTTGTTGAAAATAATTTTTAGGATAGTATAAGACATGATATCAAGTTCCAGGTGAACAACACCCATTTGAAAAGGTTTTTAAAGGTAATGGATCAATCCCTTGTCTCATAAGGGAACCTAAAGGGAGCTTTGGTAGTGGGATTGTGGTGTCATCTGAGGGGACAAGTGGTGAAACTTCCGAGAGTATGAAGTGTCGTTTTGGGAATCTCCATCAGGTTGGAAGTGAACAAAGTAGTCAGAACAGGGGGCTAGCCTCTCAGAGCAGTGACCAGGTGTTCTATTATTGTTGTGGTGGGTCAGGGCACATGCACGGCCAGTGTCCCCGACCACCAGTCAAGTGCTGAGTGTGCGGCAGGCTAGACCATGTACAGAGGATCTGCATGAACCCATTACAGTCAAGAAATGATGGAGGTTAGAGGAATATGTCGATTGTGGGAATAGGGTTCATGACTCCATATCAAGTAGCCATTTTGAGCTATGCAGGTCGTACTGGTAGGGGTGGTGAATGTGGAAATCTGGGGCGAGATCATCCATACCAAAAATGCAGTGCAGTACAGGGAACTTAGGTTAGAGCCCAAGGTAAAGGGGCAGGTCATATTCATGTAGTCCAGTCTACAGTAGAAGATAAAAAGGTAGGACCATCTACCTTTTTAGGTATGATTCATCTAGTTTCCATGCTTTCTAGTACTTTATTTGATATGGATATTATGCATTCTTTTATTTCTACTTAGTTCATAGTTGTGTTAGGCTTAACCATGGAAGGTGCATGTGGTCTTATGTCACTTGATACTATATTAAGGGTATGAGTTGAGGATACCATACTGTGTAAGGGTTTTTCTTTAGAGGTTGGTGGATATAATTTTCTGTGAAATCTGTTTGTCCTAGAGATGTTAGGTTTTGACCTGATTTTGGGTATGAATTGGATGTTGTTGTATCAAGTCCATATCGATTGTTACCAACATCGGGTGACATTAAAGTCTCACAATGGAGACACTTATGTCCTTCATGGTGAGTGGGATGTTCGATCAGTCCACATAGGGCCAATTTTCCAACAGTTGGGATAACTCATAGCTTAAGTGGCTTGCCTTGTGCTAGATGAAGGAGGAAGGAACAACCAGTCTTTCCTCCCATTGAAGATCAATTTTAATATGTGTTTCTTGATTATTTATCAAGTATACCACCTGAGAGATATGTTGAGTTTATTATTGAATTGTTTCTAGGGGTAGATCCAGTTTCCATTCTGCCATATTGAATGGCACCGGCAGAACATAAGTAACTTAAAGTTCAGCTAGAGGAGTTGGATCATAAAGGTCTTATCCATCCAAGTAAGTCACCTTGGGGATCTATCATTCTGTTTTCTAAGAAGGTCAATAGATCATTGAGGATATGTTTTGATTATAGGAAGTTAAATAAGATGACGGTTAAGAACTGATATCCACTACCCAGAATCTATGACCTATTTGATCAACTGAGGGGTGCCTCAATGTTATCCAAGATTGATTTAATATTATGATACAATTAGTTGAGGGTGATACCTTATGATGTACCTCATAAATATTTTCAAATAGGTAATGGTTTTATTATTTTGTGGTGATGTCGTTCAGATTAACCAATAAATCGGATGTGTTCATGGGCTTGATGAAATGGATATTACACCCATATTTGGATCATTTAGTAGTCATCTTCATTGATGAAATCTTTGGGTACTCAATAACTCTTGATGATCATTCCAAGAATCTTGACATCGTCCTATGTACATTAAGAGAGAATAGGATTTACACCAAGAAATCAAAATTTCAGTTCTATATTGACATAGTGTATTTCTTGGGGCACATCATTTCTGAGTCAGGGGTGTTGATGGATCCAGAGAAAGTGTAGGTTGTGGTGTCTGGGGAGCTTCCCAATAACATTTTTGATGTTTGGATTTTTCAATGTTTGGACAGTTATTACTAAATTTTCATTAGGTATTTCTACCATTTGGCAGCTCCACTCTCAAGTTTAACCAATAAGGTAGTTAAGTTTGAGTGTTCATAGGCATGCAGGAATGATTTCCAAGAGTTAAATAAGTGGTTGACTATCACACTAATTCTGATCTTTCCTAATCTGGGAAAGAGGTGAATCTTATTCTATGATGCGTACGGTGTTGGAATTGGGTTATTGTTGATGTAGGATTATTGGGTTGTAGCTTATGGGTCAAGATATTTGAGGCCTCATGAAATAAATTACCCTACTCATAACCTTGATCTAACTTCTTTGGTTTAGGCCTTAAATTTTTTGTGGCATTACTTGTTGGGAGAATGGTTTATGGTGTTTACTAACCATAAATGTCTTAAGTAAATTTTCTCTTAGAATGATTTAAATATTAGGTAGAAAATATGGGTCAAGTACTACAATCCTTTGATTTTGAGTTGGTTTACACACCAGGAAGAGGGAATGGTGTTGTGTTTGCTCTGAACTGGAAGACTCAGAATCAAGTGGTTTAGGAATCCAACTTAGAGTGTAAAATAATGTCCTTATTTACTGAGATGCACCTAAAAGTGCAGGATGGGCATGGGAAAATGACCCTTGACTCTATAGAAATTGATTTTGTTCTTTTGAGTCCGGTCAGGGAGAGTTAGCTAGTGGATCTAGAGTGTTTGGCTATGAAGGAAAGTCTTAAAGGTGGGCAGTCGCCTTCTAGTTGGTCTATTGATGATGATGAAATGTTCAATGTTCATGGTCATGTGGTTGTACTAGTGTGTATGTGGTAATATTTAATTCATGAGTTCTATGTATTAATGTGGGTAGTGCATCCTGGTCGAACTAAGATGTGGCGTGATCTTTGTTGGCAGTACTGGTGGCTGGGAATGAAGGAGTTTTCAGGTTTTGTGGCACGATGCCTTACCTATCAATAGGTGAAGGCCGAGAATTAGTGCTGAGGTGGTTTTTTACAGTCATTTCCCATTCCAGAGTGGAAGTGGAATGAAATAATGATGGACTTTGTAGTGGTTATACCGAGGATGCCTCAGAAGAATGATGTAGTTTGGGTAGTCATGGACCGATTGACTAAAGTGGACCATTTCTTATCGATCCAGGAGACCTACATAGTTTATCATATGGGTGAGTTATATGTTAGATAGGTAGTGTGGTTGTAGGGTGTGCCAATAACCATAGTTTCAGATCGTGATCCACGTTTCACATCATGATTTTGGAAAAGATTATAGAAGGTTCTTGGTACCCAAGTGTTTTTGAGTATTTCTTATCACCCATCAAAGGATGGGCAGTTAGAGAGTACAATTCAGTTATTAGAAGATATGTTGAGAGATTTTGTTCTGGATTTTGGTGGTTTAGGGGAAAAACACTTATTGTTGTTTGAGTTTTCCTACAACAATATTTTTCATACCATGATTCAGATGGTGCCTTTTGAATAACTCTATAGAATACCATGTATATATCCATTGTGCTGGTTAGAAGCTAGTGAATCTGAGCTGTTGGAACTAAGTCTCATGCAAGATATGTCATAGAAGGTTAAATCGATTCAGAAGCATATGGAAACGGATTATATTAGGTAGAAGTCATATACAGACCAACATCGTAGAATCCTTGATTTTTTGGTGGTTGATAGTGTTTTTTTTGTGTGTATCCAAGGTTGGGTCAACATCAAATTCGGAAATAGGTAGAGTTGGCACCTAGGTATATGGGATCATTCAATATTGTGTAGAGGATCAAACCAGTGGATTACCGATTGGATCTTCCATAGTGGTATAATGGAATGCATGAAGTTTTGCATGGCTTAAAACTCTGATAGTATCACCCTGATCTATCACACATGATAAAATTTGATGATGTAGAGTTTTAGGCTGATGCGTCCTTCAAGGAGCATATAATTTGTATTGTGGACCGTGGTGAGAATGTCTTTCCAGGAAATATTGTGACCTTATTTCATGTTTTATGGAAACATGAAAATGTTCAGGAATAAAAATAGGAGCGAGATTCGGATATGTGGGCCTAGTGGCCCAATCTATTTTCTTTTGAAACTCATTAATTATCAGAAAGAGTGGGTCAAGGATAATCTTTCAAAAGTTGGGGAGGTAGTAAGATCCCATACTTCATAGAGGTATGTCCCTATTTAAATTTTGGTTTCAATCTCTCATTTTTTTAATAAAATGGTTCATGGGAGTATATCAAGTCTTGGGGTGTTCCAAAGGATCAGGACACAAGAAATAGGAGAAATGGGCCAATTTTTGCAAGGTTCATGGTTAGCGCACAGTTAAGAAAATTGTGCAGAATTCTTAGGTAATCGTGCAGCCTTGGATAGAGTCTTAATATATGGTCGGTGTATAGTATGTTAAACCATTAGGCCTACCCAGGTAACTGTGTTACCCATATTTCCGTATATAGTGTCTATAACATGGTTTCAGCATGGTTTTTTAAACCATGTGGGTAAACCGTGTTTCCTGGTAAAGTTGGGAAAAATTACAAAAAATCCATTCTAATGATTTAAGAACCTCACCCAATTTTCCTCACATTTCTTCTCCTCTAATCCCTATTGATGAACCCTAGTGACCCAAGCTTCCTAGATGTGATTCTCCTTCTATCCTAACAGTTTGGAGTGTTGTTGGGTGCGGATTGAAGATTCAAATAATTCCTATCCCTCTCTTGCTTCTCTTTTTGGTTTAAGTTTTTCATCCTTCTCTTGTATCTAATTGAAGCTCTAAACCCCTTCTTTTTTGATTAGATATAGGTTAATTCTTAAAATAGTGGTTGAATAAGGATCTAAGGATTCTATTATGAGTGAATTCATCAACGTATTTGAGGTAGGTGGTCAAAAATTTATATCCCATGGTTTTTACAAATATTTGTGCATGTGGGATTATGTTCTTGTTCTTTACTTGATGTGTTCTTGATTTTGTTTTCAAGATTTGATATAATGAGTGTCTAAATAACCAATTTAACCCCTCATGATCCCCAAGGATTCATGGAGGATGACTTGACCAATTTAGGGCCACCCATGGGGTGTGCTGGCCCTCTCGAATGTGGTTAATGGAAGTTTAATATAGCAACCCAGGCTTTACAAATGTTAACATTGCATAACTTTTTCATAATACTTAAACATTATACAAACAGATGCAAGAATACCTTACTAGTATAGTGCCTTTGGAAACATGGAAACATAAACATCGGTACATAAATGAGCTACATTATCTCCCAGTGGGTTCTTCTTGACTAGCACCCTTCTTAGACACATCAAACATAATACATATCTTCACAACCTAAGGATGGAAACATAAAAAGGGGTGAGATCAAATGCTCAGTAAGGGTAGACAAGGGAGAAATGTAAGAATTATCATAAGCATAAGGGTATGAGAACACGATCATGAAGATATAAAATCATACCCTACATATCATACATCATAATAGAGATCATGGAATAAATATTTTCAATTCATAAGACATGAATCATAATAAAATAAAGATAATAGGTCATGAAATCATAACATAGAAATAGTACATTGAATTATGGCAACACATAAGCATATAATGATTCCCATATTAGCCAAGGCATCACTTCCAAGACCATCTTAGTGGACAAATTCCTTTACTGAACCAGGTGAACCCCCATTCCAGCACTGTATTACTAAACAGAGTAAACCCTTGTTCCATCCTTGTATTGTTGAATAGAGTAAACTCTCATTCTAGCCCTGTATTACTGAACCGATTGAACACTCATTTTATCCCCTTATATCTCATGAGATATAAATCTTTACCCAATTCATTGGAGGGAGATATAGGTCTCTCCTATAACATAATTAAATCATACATAAATGTGCCACAAGATCATAAATAAACATATCATAACCCATGAAATGAAATGGGTATCATAAAAATGTAAACATATCATAACATGTAGAAAGAGACAGGTTTCATAGTCATTTTATCATAAATCATAATCCATGGAAATTAGTGGGTTTCAAAAGTATATAACTAGTGAAAATAAGCAGGTTACAAAATTATATAACCTATGAAAATAAGTAGGTTCCAAAATCTTATAACCAATGAAATAGATATAGGTTTCATAAAAATTATGCCATCAAAACATAATCCATTTAGAGAAAAAATATTAATGGGAAAATTGAATAATTCCTTTATAAATTCATGAGTAACACTAATGGATGTTATCTTATATGGGAAATAATTTTTAAAGTTCTTTTAGAAACATTTCTTGAGGAAAATATCATTTCTCCTTTGAAAAAATCTTTTTATAACATAAAACCTTTTGAAAACATTTTTATTTGAAAATAGCTTTGAAAAATTATAAATTAAGATTGGAAAAAAATTAAAAAAATTTAAAATACTTTATCCTTGAAAATTATCTTCAAGGATCTTTTGAAATTTTTTTTGAAAACATGGTTTTTGAATATAATAGATTTCCGACCGAAGAATGAGATGGTTAGATTTTACATAAAAACATGATATTAAGTACCAAAGAGTGTAAAAATGGTACTAACACATGAGGATATATTTACTAAAAAAAGTAGTAGGAAAATAATTAATATTATTTAGAGATGGATCGTAATATTTCATCAAAGGAAGCATAAACAGAAACAATCTTGAAAATAGATGAGATTGTCTCAATAAACTCTTATAACTTGGTGACTTGGGATCATACTCTCCATGTAAGAAAATAAAATTAAATTAAGCTTAATATATCATTAAAATAAGTATATTCATGATAAAAAATGTAAAATGGATGTATATACACCTCAAAAAAAGAGTTTATGTGCATAACAAAACATTAGTATCAAAGAAGGAAAATTGAGACAAAACTGTTTTATCGATTTGGTAACTTTTGTAACTTAAAACCCGTGAAAGAAGGATCATAAAATGGATATTTTAATACCCATAAATTGAATTATATTATACATATAATAAAATAATGGGTATTACATACACCAAAAAAAAGGAAAGAGTGGTGAACATAACATGTATCTCACGGAAATTAAAAGTGAGATGAAATCCCCTTACCTTGTGTCTTGTCTCTTTCCATACTCGTAGAATCTTCCTATATAATAAATATAAGTTTTTTATAAATATTTTATAGAACAATATTATTATATATATTACTATATATTCTTTTATTATGACCTTATATTACCTGCTTGTTAAGTATACTATGATAAGGTTTCACTACAGGTAATATTCACTTTGTTCTTCACATGTGTCTTAATTTGTTATATCGTTGATCCTTGTACTTATATCATATTCCATAATGTAGAAAATTATATAAATATAAATTATATATAGTATATTTATATTATAATAATATATAGAATAATTAATTATATAATGGAATCACCATTCATGGAGACGGTAAGTCGTACGTACGCATGAATGTTGTTTTCCGTTTTTATTGTCGTATTGAAATAAAGTATTTAAAAGACATAGGTATATATTTGTATGTATATAGATATATATATATATATCATTATTAAATTATCATGAATATATTATATATATCATATAATTTAACTAATCCCACCCTTAATACGTTTTATGTGGTGTGTAAACGAATCACATCGCTTTAAGGGGGCGGTAGTCCACACTTCCTCAAACGAGATTATCGTCTTAACACCAAATGGAAGGTAAAAAGAGGTGTGTTGTAAAAGGAATAAAAAATATTAAAGACATAATAAATATAATATATTACATATATAAATATATTTACCATCATAATGGTCCCCATGATTTGTGGTAAAGGAGAAATGAATAATCATTATTTCGTGTGGAAGTAGTTCATTGTACACAGAAACAGTATGTTCAACATCCATTAGATGTAGGTTTGTGTAAGTGTAGGTAAAAAACTTTGTATAAAAAATCCTAGTATATTTAGGACACTGATTTTTTCATGAAATAATGGAATAAAGTTAGTGTAGGGTGTAGATAAAGAAAATAAAGGAAATGAGCTTGATAGAAGATGTTACCTCTTAATCTGGTAACTCCTTTTGGTTTATGCCAAAAGGCTTTCTTGAGAAGTTTTTTGAAAAATGGGGGGATTCAAGTTAGAATGGAGTATTTTTGGGAGGATAAATGGGCATATTTTTTATGAACTTAAAAGGTTTTAGGGGTGTGATTAATGTGTATAGGTGGTTCCCTTTTATAGGGAAGGAAAAGGACTCGTTTGGAATTTCTAGAAACAAGTTGGGTGTGTACATGTTCTTACCTAAAAAAAGTCTTAAGAAACCAACAAAACTCAATAATTTAAGTTTTAAGATGAAAAATGTACATAAAATAGGTTTTGGACAAGTTTCTAGATCATTTGGTCCCTTAATTTTAAGGTTTAGTCCCTAATTAGGCTTAATTTGGCCTTAACTATTATGACCAATTTTAATCACTTTTACAAATAATTTTGGTAAAAAATTAACATGGTATTATTATAAACTAAATATTAGAATTAATACAATTTTTTATGTTGTATTTTTGAAATTCACTTCATGAAAGCAGAAAAATTAAGATTAGTGCTAATCCTGTAGACAGGACGAAATAACAGGGTTTTAAAGTAGGAAAAAGTTCAAAAGTTTGATAAGATTTTATATTCAGTTTCAAATTGAAATTGATTATAACTAATTAAATTGTATTAATAGATTTAATATTTATATAATTTAATCTTAAAACATATTTATAATAAAATTTAGCATTATAATTAATTATACAAAAAGGCGGTTGTTAACTAAAAAACAGTATTTTCACTATTCATAACAAAAGTTTCTCAGAAAAATCCCACAAATTCACCCTAATATAATTTAGATGTTATGAATTCAAAAATGAAGTTTATTTTATCAAATTAAATTTATAATTTTGTTTAAAATTACTTTCATTATTAGAAACAGTTCATTCGAGAAAACGATGTTTTTAAACATAAAAAGGACTTTACCAAAAATTGTATATTTTATTATCAATATGTTTTATTTATATAAAACAATTATAAAAAATATTTTTGAAATTATTTATTACTATTCATATTAATAATTTTAACAGAAAGGTTATAATTATCTTATTTCAATAGTTAAAACAATAAAAAGAGATGTTTGGTAGAAACTCAGTGTTGCGTGTATCGTATGCCAGCGTAGTGTTGCATGCATCGTACACAAAGTCGGTGTTGCATGTAATGTACACCAAGTAATTTTTACGTGTGAAGGTAATATTTTTATTAGTTAATTTAAATATATAAGTGAAAATTTAAATTTATTCAAAAATAAATAAATTCATAAAAACATTGGGTGTTACATTCTATCACCCTTAAAATGAATTTCACCGTCAAAATTTATCACTCTGGTAAAAAAATGATGATACTTATACTTCATAATAACTTCAAGTTCCCATGTAGCTTCCTCTAACTAGTGATTTATCTACAAAACATTGACCAGGTGAGTGGTCTTGTTTTATATAACTTTCTTTGATTGGTCCAAAATTTCAACAGGTTGTTCCTCGTAAGAAAGATCTTGCTCTAACAGTATGTCCTCTGAGTTTAGTACATGTAAAGGTTTAGGTATGTACTTATTTAGGGGTGACACATGGAACACATCATGGAATTGAGAGATATTTGGAGGAAGTTCCAAGTGATAAGCTACCATCACGATATGATCAATAATTTCAAAGGGGTCGATATACCTTGGGCTTAGTTTTCCTTTATTTTCGAATCTCATAAGTTTCTTACAAGGTGAGATTCATAAAAACACCTTTTCACCAACCGCAAATTCTAGATCATGCCAATGGTTATCAGCATAACTTTTCTTCTAGATTTGAGCTGCCTTGATATACTTCTAAATGGTTCTAACCTTCTAGACCATTTCTTTAGCAATCTCAGGTCCTAATAGATTTCTTTCTCCAACCCCATCCCAGCATGTTGGAGGTCTACATTTCTTCCCATATAGGGCTTCATACGATGCCATCTAAATGCTTGGGTGAAATCTATTATTGTAATAACACTCAACTAGAGGAAGGTGTTGATCCCAACCACCTTTAAAATCCATAGAACATGATCTCAACATATCCTCTAGGGTTTGAACTGTTCTTTCAGACTGAACACCTGTTTGAGGATGATAAGCCATGATGAAACTCAATTTTGTATCAAGTTCTTTCTGAAGACTTCTCTATAACATTGAGGCAAACCTCACATCCCGGTCTGATACATTGGAATGTGGTACTCCAAGCAACTTTACCACTTCCTTAATGTATATTCTGGAAATCTAATCAAGAGAGAAATATTCTCTGATGGAAATAAAGTGTGATGACTTAGTAAGGTGATCAACTACCACCCATATAACATTAAACCCTTTAGAGTTTTTGCGTAGTTAAATGATAAAATCAAAAGCGATGTCATCCCATTTCCATTCTGGTATGGGTAATGGATGCAACATCCCTTTAGACCTTTATCTTTCATCCTTAACTTACGGTCATAGAAAACACTGAGATATAAACTCTGCGATATATCTCTTCACTCCATCCCACCATAAGTATTCTTTCAAGTCCTTATACATATTTGTAATTTCAGGATGAATAGAGAATGAAGAACTATGAACTTCCTCTAATAGATCCTTATTTAAATCTGGCATGGAAGGAACAGATACACAGTTCCTAAACATTATCACTCCATCTTGATCAAGGTTAAATTCATGAATATTTCTAAACTTCTTTTTAATCTCTTTATATTCCTTCTTCACCTTGTTAATCTTCACTTGTATAGATGGTTTAACATTCAATTGAGAAAGATAAAAAAATTCCCCTTCCTTTAGGATTTATAGATCCATCCTTTGAAAATATATAAATATTGGATTTTTGTGATCCTCATCATAGATAAGCTAGCATGATCTTTTTGACTCAAAGTATCAGCCACCTTGTTCACTTTCCTAAGGTGGTAATGTATTGAGAAATCATAATACTTTATCAACTCTAACAATCTTATCTAGCGTATGTTCAACTCTTTCTATGTAAATATATATTTCAGACTTTTATGATTGGTATAATTATCACAATTTTCCCCATAAAGATAATGAATCTATATCTTTAATGCAAGGATTACTGGTGCTAACTCCAAATCACAAGTTTGGTAATTTTTCTCATGAATCCTCAACTATCATGAGTCATAAGCTATAACCATGTTATCTTTCTTAAGAACACATCCAAATCCCTTCATGGAAACATTTCTATAGAATACAAACCTTTTTCCACTATAGGGTAGTGTAAACACAGGTGTACTGACCAATCTTCTCTTCAGTTCCTTGAAATTTTCCTCACATTCATTAATCCAGAGGATCTTAACACAATTCTGAGTTAACTTGGTAAGAGGATTATATAGTTATGATAAATTCTCTGTAAACCATCGATAATATCCAGCTAAACCAAAAAATATTGGGATCCTGGTCACCGTGGTTGGTCTAGGCCAACTTCCAATAGCCTTCATCTTTGACGAATCTACTACTATACCATCTATTGAGATTATGTGACCCAAAAATGAAACCTTTTGCAGCCAAAATTCACACTTTGTAAATTTTTCATACAAATACTCCTTTATTAGGGTCTTCAGTACAATTATCAAGTGATATTCATGCTCTTCCTTTCTCTTTGAATAGATAAGAATGTCATCTATAAAGACTACCAAAACTGGTCAAGGTAATCTCTAAAGACTCTATTCATTAAATCCATGAAGATAACAGGATAATTAGTAAGACCAAAAGGCATCACTATATATTCACAGTGACCATACCTTGTACGGAATGTCATCTTGGGTATATCCTCCTTCGTGACCCTCAATTGATGATATCTCGAATGAAGGTCAATCTTGGAGAAATAATGAGCTCCATGTGGTTGATCAAACAAGTCATCAATATAGAGAAGAGGACACTTTTTGTTGATTTTGATATTGTTCTACTCCTAATAATTAATGCAGAGTCATAATGATACATCTTTCGTTTTCACAAAAAGAAACGATGCACCCAAGGTGACACACTTGGATGAATGAATCCCTTCTCATGGTTTTTTTAGTTTTTACTTCAATTCCTGCAACTAGATCAGGCCCATCCTATAAAGAGTCCTTGAAATTGTTGTGTCACTAGGTACAAGTTCTATCAAGAACTCAACTTCACGTTTTGGTGGAGGACTAGATAACTCTTCAAGAAATACATCCACAAAATCCTGAACAATAGGCATATCATCTATTTCGATCTTCTCCCCAACCATTTGAGATAGAAAACCCTTTTTAATGGTAATTAAGACCCATACATTGGATTTAATCTCCATAGGAAGTTCAAACTTATCATCACATTGATGGATGATCATAGGAGTGTTTGAAATATCGAATGTAACATCCCTTCGTTGATAATTGATGTGGGATTTATGCATAGAAAGGCAATCCTTGCCTAGGATGAAATAAAATTTGACCAAATGATGAATGACAAGATTTTCAAGAAGGGAATTCCGACAAACTTCTATCAGAGAAGAATCATAGACTTGAGATGAAATCATCATACCATTAGGGTTTTTCACTGCTAATTCCATCTCTGATTTTTTTGGAAGAATATTAACACCCTTAGAAAATTATTTAGATATGAAAGAGTGGGTAGATCCAGAAAAAAAATATGACATTAGCTGTTCTAGAGTGGATTGTAAGTGTACCTTTCACGACCTCATTATACTACCCCTCATTAGAAATAGAAATTGCATGAGATTTCCCCTTATCTCTTGTCTTAAGATTTTGCTTTCATCGATCATCATCACAAACACTTTGTCACACCCTAATCTATCTAATTAATTTATTTTATTATTTTCTTCAGTTTTGAAATTTTTTGTCGAGGTTCGGGTTGAATCACGAACAATATTTTTGGTTTTGTCAAAAAATGTGCATTTTTTAGTTTACGTCATTGGGTGCAAGGGCAGAGCGCATCTTGGAAACACCGCGTGGCTTAACCCCAGAAATTGCATGATCCACCAGCCTTTGAATAATTAAAATGAATGAATTTTTTAATTTATATCATATTTTGAAATTTTTATTGTTATTAATAAATTTTATTTTATTTTTTTTGGTGAAGAATTAAAATTGATAATTTTATTATTATTATTATTATTATTATTATTATTATTATTATTATTATTATTATTAATTTTTATTTGTATTGTTTTTATTATGGATTAATGTTTGTTTTATTTTATTTGTTTGGGATTCTTTTTCTTTTAGTTTTTTTATTTCTTTTTCCCTCCTAAACCTAGCCCTTATCCCTATTTTTTCTCTCTTTCCCTTGGTCCATGCAGTGCCGCCACCCCCCCCCCATAATTTTCTCTCATAGCGCACCTTTCCTCTTCCCCCATTTTCTTAACCTTCATGCGGAGCTTCACCCAGCCCCCTCGTTTCCCCTCTTAGTTTCCAACACATCATCACCCCACCTCCAAGTGCTCACCCTTATGTTGCTCCCCATTTCTTTCCTCATACAGCCGACCTGGCCCCCGTCCTCTGTGCTCTAGCCTCGTAGCGACACCCCCCCCCCCTGACCTCCGCACTCCAGCCTCACAGCGGCACCCCCTCGTCCTCAGCACTCCAGCCTCGTAGCAGTGCCCCCCTCAGCCTCGGCACCTACGTGCTCCAGCGCTTCCCACTGACTCATTGCACACAGTGGCATTACACCAAGGTCCATAGCCTCTCCATCTACCTCTCTCTCCCCCTACAGGACTTGCCCCAGCCACCTCAACCTCTGGCTCTCCGCCTCCAGCCTTCCAACTACCACCCTGCTTCGCCAGCACCGGCATCACCTCTCCAGTTGTACACTATCCAACCGTCATGCACAAGCAGGCCGCAACCCTCCTTTTCTAGCCTCTCCATCCCACTGTCTGCCTCGGTCCACCCCACACCCTCCGGCCACACACCCTTCGACCGTCATCTCCCTTTTCAGCCGATGTCATCCTTAACGGCAACCCTCCGTCTCTGCTTGCTACTTTTTCCAGCCAGTGATCCTTCCTACCGGTACCTCCAACCCCTTTCCTCACTCCAACCAACCCGCACGCACCCACCTCCGACCTATGGGACCTCATTTTGGCTGCCGCGTATCTCCGACTAGTCAATGCCCTCTGGTCACACACCTTTCGACCTATCATGCGCCCTCCGACTGGTCATTCACCCTTCCCATTTGTGTGCCCCCTACTGAAAAAAATTTTGGTACCCCGCAGCCCCTCATCGGCCTTCTAGGGTGGAACGAACAGCTCTGTCGGCTCCCGTGTCACCTCTGTTCGCATGCCTTGTTCGCAATTGGATGTGCGATAAATGTCTGCTGCTGAAGGAAAGCGGTTTGGGTTCTCCCTGTTTTGCCTGCTCCATTATTGAGGTGAGTTTTTATGCTATTTATTCATTTTCATCATTTGAAGTTTGTGATTCTGGGTTTTTAGTGTTTTTGTTATTGTTGTAGTGTGTTGGAAAAGAAAGTCCGTGACACCACGGTCAGCTGGTTTTGCGTACTTGTGCACAAGTGTGATATGAGTCGCATCGTCATAATCGAGCTGCAAGTCGAGGTAGGTTCCCCACTACACTTGCCTTTAAATTTAGAATTTATTAAATGATTGGTATTTCATTGATTTTCAATGAATGATAAATAGTATTAGATAATTAATTTTGGAATAATTTCTTGATTTAAACGAAGTTGTATATTTAATACACACCACTTGAATTATTTTCTTGATGAATTGACGCACAATAGTGAAAGAATTCCTATTTGGACTTTGAACATAATTCATGGATTTTAAACTATGGTTCTGGTTTGTTGGTAAATTTTTTATTTTGAAATGTGAGAAAATTTTTTGGTTTCTCTCTAGAAATGGTGTTTCTTTTAAAATTTTAATAAGGACCCTTCGGCACTTTGATAAAATAAATTATTTTGAAAAACTTTCTTTGGGGTGACTCAGGGGTGATCTTGTTGTGTACGTCAATTGTTTGAGTTGTGTGTGATGTTTTTGCATCGTAACGGGTTACTTGATTGACATTATTGACTCACCCCCTTTTTATTACACGTGAAGACATTGGAACCTAGCATAGTAAGTGAATCTTCTGAGAACGATTGTTGCGCTAGTTTAAAATATGCATTGTCTAGTGGCCCTTAATATGGACTTTTCTCTTCTAGGGGATTGGTCCCCTCAGTTAGGCCAGGTAAGGAAACACCAAGCATTTGGGTGTTATGACGTCATCAATAGTAGTCATGCCTTTAGGATGAGTCACACCTATAGTATGTTATGGATTGTTCATGAGCTCCTAGGTTTGACCAATGTTTTCTTTATTGCTTTTTTGTATGTGTCAGACGATTGAGGGGCCTAGTTTGTTTGTTGGTCCCCATTTTATACTTTCCCATTTCCCTTATTGTGTGTTGTGTGTTGTGTGTAGTTTTCCTCTTGACTAACAACTAAAATTTGGATTTCTAAATTTTTTTCAAAAATTTTTTAAAATGTATTGCACCTTTTCCCTTCAAACATTAAACTTTTTTTAAAATTAAAAAGGGAAATGGACTCTTAATTGTTTTAAAAATAAAAGTGTGTGTGGAAACCCATATTTTATATAATTTAGTTCAAACCTCAAATTGGTAAATTCTTTATTTAAAGGTAGTGCTTTGGGAATAGATTGTTAGGCACACCTACTGAGTTTTAATACTCATGCCTATATTGTTTTCCTGTTTTTATTTTATATTGTAGGTTCGACTCGAGCTTTCTCACTGTGGGTGAGAGTGGGTTGTGGTTTGGTTACAAAATCTCAGGTTCATGAGTATTTTTGGTCGTGGTCGGGTTAGTATGTGTTGTTGTTTGTTCTTTCTGTTTCTTTTCATTTATATATTTTTCATTTTTCTATTATATTTCTGCTTCTTAGTTCATTTTTTATTGGGTGAAATAATTCCCCTATTGTTCTCTATTGATTCCCTGGTGCTTGTTGCAAGCTTGGGAGGATCGGTAACGCCTCTCAGACCTTATCATGGATCAGCTCTGGTGACCGGTCCAGGGTCGACCTGGGTTGGTTTATGACAAAATGGTATCAGAGGGGGTCAGCTCTTGAGCAGACCTTGTTTTTCAGAGTGCCCGTCATTATTTGGGGTTTTCATGGTAAAAGGAGTAGGATTTTCAGGGCTTGAGGTGTAGTAATAGGAAGGACACCATGAAACATTTCTCATTATGAACCTCGGGTTACCATGGGATGTTCGGGTGTATCGATGTCCATTGATTCTTATGGTTTTTTGGTATTGGGAAATGAAATGGGAGCCGGTAAAGTGACCTCTGTGATATCGCATGGTCTGGAAATCCATGTGTATCCAAGGACATTCCCCTAGAGTGCTCCTTGTGATGGTGGTGTGACTAGCATATGGCTACCAATCATGTGTTTGAGTCACCCATCTGCACTAGTTTCCCCTGGGGAATTGTTTGGGTCTTCCTTAATTCTAAAAAATGTTTGTAAAGTTTTATTTTTAAATTTTCAAAATTTAAATTTGAAATTGAAATGACCATGTTTTGATTTAGTTATTTTTTTCCTTGTTACTTAATGTTCATCCTCACGACGGTTTGATGAATGCCCAAGGTGCAGCTTTGAGTGGTGCGCCCTTAGAAAATCCTCCAGTTGATCAACCTATATACAATATTCTTGAATTCTAGAAGTTAAACCCTCCCCTATCTTATGTTCAAGAAGATCCTATTGAGGTAGAGCAGTGGTTGTGGAATATTGAGAGGAACTTCAGTTTCATTGGGTCACCTGAGTCATTGAAGGTGAAGTTGGATACATTTATGCTTGAAGGTCCAACCTGGAAATGGTGTAAGTTCGTGTCTTGAAGCAAGCCTCGAGAATATCTCACTTGGGAATTCTTCAAGTATTCATTCATCCAACAATATTTCTCTGAGTTGACGAAGCTGAGGAAGAGGATGGAGTTGTGTTGTGTTCATCAGGGCGTTGAATCGGTACTAGAATTCTATCAAGGTTTCTTAGAACTAGTTCTATACGACCAATGGTTTGTTGAAAATGATCTTGGGAAGGCTTGGAAATTTGATTTTGGACTCTGACCTGAACTGAATTCGAAAGTGGAAGATCTAAACCTAACAGCCTTCTCATATGTTTTGGGTCAAGCCTTTCTTGCTAAAGCTGAGTTAGCAGGAGGACATGAGGTGGCGAATCCTATCTCGACCTTGGGAAGAAGTGCAGAGGATAGTGATAGGAAGAATGGGAATTGACTTGATGTTGGTGGATCTAATAGAGTAATCAAGAGGAATTCAGAATTTTAGCCATCTTCTTCATAGTGTAATGTCGTGATCTGTCACCAGTTTGGTAGGTAGGGTTACAGGAGGCCGACATTCCCTAGTTCTCTGAGACCCTTCCACACCTATATACATCTGGGTCACTTACAGGGATTTTGTCGAGGTATTTCCAAGAGGTGTGTTGAAGCCAGACCTGGCTCATTGAAGGTCACCTTAGCCCGTCAGCAAGAGTAGGGTGATGTTTGGGGATCAGTTTGAGTTTTCCTCTTTGTTGTGTTCTTTGGATGTAGTAGTCTTATCTTGTAGTGTTTTGTAGTGTTCTTTTCCTTCAGTTGAAATAATGGTTTTGTCAAACCTCCTTGAAACCTTTATTTGAATGAAAGTGTGCTTGGTTAAATTCAGTTTTGTGTGTTATGTTTGGGAATTTCTAAAGCCTTACTGCAAGGCAGGATATGATTCAATCATCAGTGCTCCATCCATAGGTCCCAGAGTGAAGCTGGCACATATTCAGGTGAACCTCAATGGTGAAAAAGGGACTTGGTTTAATCTTCATCCTTAGATTGGCATGGTTTGTATTTTTTTGAGGGTGATACATTGTTGATGTGGCGACATCAATACTTTTGATTCTATATCATTTGGTCCCTTCCCTTCTCCCCCCACATGGTGGGGGTTTTTGGTCCATATGGAAAATATTCAAGTTCAGTTAATCTTGTCAGTTATTATGGTTGGGAGACTAGCAGTGGATCTCAGAGAGTTACACCAGATGTAATTTAGTGATAGACCAATATTTATTTTGGGGAGTCTGTTTGGGCCTCCCCATGTCAATATCATATTTTCTTTTCATGCATCGTTTTGTAGTGGGTGGTCTCTTGCGGAAGCACCTAATCCTATGTTCTTTCTCTTGAGAAACCATTGGGATTGGAGTACACCCAACAATTATGTTGGACTAATATTATAGAAATAAAATTTGGAGGAGGTTTAAGGTCGTTCTTTCCTTGGTTGAAATGGATGGTTTGGGTTTTGTTTGGTATAGGTTAAGGTGTTCGTGTTTTGAGGATGAGTTGTAAATCATGGGTTTTCGGTGTCTCTTTGGATCGATCAACTAGAGGCGCTTAAACTTTTGGAGGTGGGCGACACTTAAAAAGTTTTATCTTCGGGTCCAGATCTTGTGGTGGATTTCTAGGGGTGGAAATCATAATGGTGGGGAGAATTGCCACACCCTAACCTATCTAATTGATTTATTTTATTATTTTCTTTGGTTTAAATTTTTTTTTGAGGTTCGGGTTGAATCCCGAACAAGATTTTTGAGTTTTGTCAAAAAAACGCATGTTTTTGAGTTTACGTCATTGGGCGCAAGGAAGAAGCATGTCTTGGAAACGTCGTGCGGCTTCACCCAGAAAATTACATGATTCTCTAGCCCTGGAATAATTAAAATGAATGAATTTTTTAATTTATAGCATATTTTGAAATTTTTATTATTATTAATAAATTTTATTATTTTTGTTTTGGGTGAAGAATTAAAATTGTTAATTTTTTTTGTTGTTGTTGTTGTTATTATTATTATTATTCTAATTATAAATTTTTATTTTTATTTTTTTTTATTATGGATTAATGTTTGTTTTATTTTATTTGTTCGTTTTTCTTTTTCTTTTAGTTTTTTTATTTACTTTTCCCTCCTAACCCTAGCCCTTCTCCCCATTTTTTTCTCTCTTTCCCTTGGTCCATGCAGTGCCGCCACCAGCCCCCCTAATTTTCTCCCATAGCACACCCTTCCTCTTCCCCCATTTACTTACCCTTCTCATAGTGCTTCACCTAGCCCCCTCATTCCCCCCCTTGGTTTCCAATGTTGCATCGCCCCACCTCCAGGTGCTCGCCCTTACGCCGCTACCCATTTCTTTCCTCATGCAGTAGACCCAGCCCCCGATATCCTCGCTCTAGCCTTGCAGCGCACCCCCCCCCCCCACCCCCCCGACCTCTGTGCTTCAACCTCGTAGTATCTCCCCCTGGCCTCAGCGCTCTAGCCTCGTAGCAGCGTCCACCTTGGCCTCAGCACCTCTACACTCTAGTGCTTCCCCCTGACTCGATGTGCATAGTGGCACTACACCATGGTCCCTAGCCTCTCCCTCCGCCTCTCTCGCCCCCTGCAGGACTCGCCCCAGCCACCTCGACCTCAAGACCTCCGCCTCCATCCTCCCGGACCAGCCTTTCCTCTCTGACCGCACACTATCCAACTTCCCCTCACGAGTAGGCGGCAACCCTCCTTTTTCGACCTTTCCAACCCGCTATCTGCTTCGTCCTGCCCCGCACCCACCAACCACGCACCCTTTGACTGCTGTCTCCATTTTTGGCCAACACCACCCTTGCCGGTGGCCCTTAATTCTTGCTAGCTACTTTTTTTGGCTAGCGATCCTCCCTACCGGTACTGCCGACCCCTTTCCTCACTCCGACCAACCCACGCGCACCCGCCTCCGACCTATAGGACCTCATTCTGGCCGCCCCGTACCTCCAACTAGCCAGTTCCCTCTAATCGTGTGCCTTCCAGCCTGTCACGCATCCTCCGACTGGCTGTGCACCCTTCCCGACCGTGCGCCCCCTACCGACATCTTTTTCAGCCCCTCACCGGCCTTATGGGGCGGAACGACTAGCTCTATCAACTCTCGTGTCACCTCCATTCACGTGACCAGTTGCATTCCCTGTTCGTAATTGGGTGTGCGACGAACACCCACCACCAAAGGCGAGTGGTTTGGGTTCACCCCATTTCGCCTGCACTATTTTTGAGGTAAGTTTTTGCGCTATTTATTCATTTGTATCACTTGAAGTATGTGCTTCTGGGTTTTTAGTGTTTTTGTGATTGTTGTGGCACGTTGGCAGAAAAAAAAAATTGATACCGTGATCAGTTGGTTGCATGTACTTTTGAGAAAGTGTGAGACGTGTTGCATCATCGTAATCAAGCTACAAGTCAAGGTAGGTCCCCCACTGCACTCGCCTTTAAATTTAGAATTTATTAATTTCTTGATATTTCATTTATTTTCAATAAATGAGAAATAGTGTTAGATAATTAATTTTGGAATAATTTCTTGATGTAAATGAAGCTTTTTATTTTATACACAGCACTTGAATTATTTTCTTGATGAATTGACTCACAATAGTGAAAGAATGACTGTTTGACCTTTGAACATAATTCATGGATTTTCAAGTTTGGTTCTGGTTTGTTTGTAAATTTTTTCTTCTGATGCATGATAAAATGTTTTGGTTTCTCTTGATAAATGGTGTTTCTTTTAAAATTTTCATAAATCCCATTTGGAACTTTAATAAAATAAATTTTTTTGAAAAACTTTCTTTGGGGTGACTCATGGGTGATATTGTTATGTATGTCGATTGTGTGGGTTGTGTGTGTTGTTTTTGCATCGTGACAAGTTACTTGATTGACATTTTTGACTCACCCCTTTTTATTACACGTGTTGACATGGAAACCTGGCATAGAAAGTGAATCTTCAGAGAATGACTGTTGCACTAGTTTAGAAGATGCACTGTCTAGTGGCCCTTAGTACGGACTTTGCTCTACTAGGGGATTGGTCCCCTTAGTTAGGCCAGGTATGGAAACACCAAGCGTTTGGGAATTATGACATCATCGAGAGTAGGCATGCCTTCAGGATGAGTCACACATATAGTACGTTCTAGATTGTTAACAAGCTCCTAGGTTCAACCCATGTTTTCTTTAGTGCTTATTTGTATGTGGCAGACGATTGAGGGGACTATTTCAGTTGTTGGTCCCCATTTTCTACTTTCCCATTTCCCTTATTGTGCATTGTGTGTTGTGTGTGGTTTTCCTCTTAACTAACAACTAAAATTTGGATTTCAAAAAATTTTCTAAAATTTTTTAAAATGTAATACACCTTTTTCTTTCAAATATTAAACTTGTTTTTAAATTAAAAAGGGTAATGGAATGTAACTTGTTTTAGAAATTAAAGTGAGTGTGGAAACCCATATTTTTTATAATTTAGTTCAAACCTGAAATTAGTAAATTATTTTTTTAAAGGTATTTCTTTTGGACTAGATTTTTGGGCATGCCTACTGAGTTTTAATACTCACACCTATAGTTTTTTCCTATTTTTAGTTTTTGTTTTAGGTTTGAATCGAGCCCTCTCACTGTGGGTGAGAGTTGGTTGTGGTTTGGTGAGCGACTCTCAAGGTCGCGAGGAGTTTTGGTCGTTGTTTGGTTAGTATTTTTTGTTGTCCGCACTTTCTCTTTCGTTTCATTTATTTATTTTTCATTATTATATTCTATTTTTGCTGCTTAGTTCATTTTAATTGGGAGAAATTATTCCCATGTTGTTCTCTATTAATGCCCTGGCACTTGTCACTAGCCCAGGAGGATCTGGAACGCCTCTCAGGCCATTACCCAGATCGGCTCGGGTGGCTGGTCCAGGTTCGACCTGGGTTGGTTCGTGACACCCTTGGTTTTGGGAAATGGTTAGCAAAATTCCCATTCTCCTAACACTTATAGCACTGAACCATGGAATGTGCATTATGTGTGTCTCTTTATCCATTAGCATTTTGAGGAAATTTCTTCCCATCACATTAGAAATAAATTTCTTGATGGTCAACCCTTCCACACATAAAATATTTATTAGACCCCCTAATGCAATTTCCTCCATGCTTCTTCCCACACTGATTTTATAAATGAAAGTTCATCTTCATTTCTCCATGGTTTTTAGAGTTTCCTTTAAAATTCATCTTCCTCTTCTTGTCAAATCCATGAGATTGCTACGTGACTCCTACCTACATTTCAGACTTGATTTCACAACACACAATCACTTAATAGATACTAAAGTCCCTTATGGACAACTCTCTTCTGATAATTTTCTTTAATCCACCAAAGAACCTATAATCATTACTTTCAAGTTGGATGAAAATTATTGAAGCCTACCTCACAAGTCTCATGAAATTATCCTCATAAATACCAACAGACTCATCATTCCTTTTCTTAAACTCAAATAACTCTTTATCCATCTTGGTACAAACAATTAGATGAAAGTACTTATTGAAAAATAAATTCTTGAACTTATCTCAAACCATGGATTCAATATAATCATGTTTCCCTATATTCTTGATTAGAGAACACCACTGATCTGCTTCACCTTCTAATCGATAAACATCCAGAATGACTTTATCATGCTTCATACACTGAAGAACAAATAATATCTTTTCAGTGTTATTAATCCATTGTTCAGTAACAAGTGGATCAGAAGACCCTCTGAAATAAGGTTTGTGTTGCCTCATGAAAGACTCAACAAAATGTTGTACCCTCATTTTCTCATTTGGAATTCCACCATGATTTATAGCTTGAGAAAGTTGTATGATCATAGAAATGAGGTTTTTCATTCCAAATCCCATAGCATTCGGTTGTTCTAGAGGAAAATCGTTTCATTTTCCATTGCAATCGCCATTAACATGGTTCCTTCGAGTTCTAGCCATTGACTAAAATCAAAATCATAAAGTAAGAAATGGTTATCATAATGAGGAACCACATAATAATGAAAACTCACATATAGGATGTCTAACTTATGAATACTTATTTAATCTATGACACCTTAGGTATATCCTAGGTTATTCATAGCCAACCTATAAATAAATCCTTCATAACAATTCATGAAGAGTTTGTGAATTTTTAAATCTTACCCCCCAAGAGTGTCAAACCAGAAGTGTAGTAAGGCCCGTTTTCATGTACTAGATTAACCTGATTCAAGACCGGAACATCTTGTTAGGGTGGTTACCCCTAGGTACATCTGTGATAGATCTACATATATCTGTAGTATCTATATAGGGATGTATTTCAAGGAAACCACTCACTCTATCCTTTACTAAAATTCCATGACATTTTCCTAAACCTTAAGTCATCCTTATACTTATCCTTAGACATGTCCTTAGGGTTATAACCAAGGTTTTATCATCATAGTTTCCAAATTTTAACTAAAATTTTCTTTTGACACCAACTATAGCGACCCACACATTACAAACATTAACATTACATAACTTTTTAGAAATACTTAAACATTATAAAACCAGATGCAAGAAGACTGTATAAGTCTAGTGCCTTTGGAAACATGTAAACATAAACATTGGTACATAAATGAGCTACAGTATCTCCCAATATGTTCTTATTTACTAGAACCCTTCTTAGACACATCAAAAATAATACATATCTTCAAAACCAAGGGAAGGAAACATAAAAATGGGTGAGCTCAAATTCTCAGTAAGGGTAAATAAGGGAGACATGTAAGAATAATCATGAGAATAAGGGTATGAGAACATGATCATGAATATATAAGATCATACCTTTCATTTCAAATATTATAATAGAGATCATGCCATAAATATTGTAAATTCATAAGATATGAATCATAATGGAATAAATATAATAGTCCATGAAAGCATAACATAGGAATAAGACATGGAATTGTGGAAACACATAAGCATATAATGATTCCCATAGTATCCAAGGAATCACTGCTAAGAAAATCTTAGTGGATAAAGTCCTTTATAGAACTAGGTGAACACTCATTCCATCCCTGTATTACTGAACTGAGTAAACCCTCATTTCAACCCTATATTGTTTAACTGAGTAAACCCTCATTCTATCCATGTATTACTGAACTAAGTGAACCCTCATTACAGCCCTATTTATCTCATGAGATATAAATCATTACCCAATACATTGGGGGGAGATATAGGTCCCACTCTTCACATAATAAAATCATACATACATGTTCTACAAGATCATAAATAAACATATCATAACCCATGAAATGAAATGGGTATCATAAACATGTAAACATATCATAATTTGTGGAAAGTGACAAGTTTCATAGTCTTTTTCATCATAAATAACAACACGTTAAAAGTTTCAAGTTTAAAAATAATATAAATCATGAAAATAAAGAGGGTTACAAAAGAATATAACCTATGAAAAGAATAGGGTTCAAAAAGAATATAACCCATGAAAGAGATACAGATTTCATAAACATCATGCCATAAAAAAATTCATCCAGAGAAATAATATGAATGGAAAATTTGAATATTTTCCCCATAAAGTCATGGGTGACACCAATGGATATTATCTTATATGTGAAATAATTTTTAAATATATTTTAGAAACATTTCTTGAGGAAAATATCCTTTCTTCTTTGAAAAATTCTTTTTATAACATAATACATTTTGAAACCCTTTTTCTTTGAAAATAGATTTGAAAAATTATAAAGTAATATTTGAAAACAATAACACATTTTTAAATCATTTTTTCTTGAAAATTATCTTCAATTATCTTTTGAAAACATTTTTTTAAAACATGGTTTTTGAATACAATAGATTTCCGATCGAAGAAAGAGACATTTATATTTTACCTAAAAACATTATCTTAAGTACCAAAGAGTGTAAAAATGTTAATAACACATGATGATGTCATGAATAAATAGATTAGTAGGAAAATCATGAATATTATTGAGATATATATCATAATATTTCATCAAAGTAATCATAAACATAAATAATCTCAAAAAGCGGTGAGATTGTCTCAGTAAATCTTATAACTTGGTGACTTGGGATCATACTCTCCATGTAGGAAAAGAAAATTATATGAATATTTATATATCATGTAAATAATTATATTCATGATAAAAAATTTAAAATGGATGTATATACACCTCTAAAAATATTTTAGTTTCATAATAAAACATTAGTCTCAAAGAAGGAAAATTGAGACAAAATTGTTTTATCGATTTGGTAACTTTTGGAACTTAAACCCCATGAAAGAAGGATCATAAAATGGATATATTAATACCCATAAATTTAATTATATTATAAATATAATATAATCATGTTAAGTACATACATAACACAAAATTAAAGAGTGGCGAACACAACATGTATCTCACAGAAATTAAAAGTGAGATGAAATCCCCTTAGCTTGTGTCTTAACTCTCTCTGTACTCGTACAAGATTCCTGTATAATAAATATAAGTTTATTATATATATTTTACAGAATAATATTCTTATATATATTACCATATATTATTTTATTATTACCTTATATTACCCTCTTTTTAACAATCCTATGTTAAGGTTTCACTTTGGGTAATATTCACTTTGTTCTTCACATGTTTCTTAATTTGTTATATCATTAATCCTTATACGTATATCATGATTCCAGAATGTATAAAATGATATAAATATAATTTATATCTATTATATGTATATTATAATAATCTATATCATAATTATGTACATAATGTAATACACCGTTAATGGAGACGGTAAGTCATACGTACGCATGAATGTTGTTTTCCATTTTTATTGTCGTATTGAAAGAAAGTATGTTAATGAAATATGTATATATATATATGTGTGTGTGTGTGTATATATATATATAGCATTATTATAGTATCATTAATATATTATATATATCATATAATTTTACTAATCTCATCCTTAATATATTCTATGTGGTGTGTGAACGAATCACATCTCTTTAAGGGGGCGGTAGTCCACATTTCCTCAAATGAGATTATCGTCTTAACACCAAATGGAAGGTAAAAAAGAGGTTTTTTGTAAAAGGAATAAATAAGATTAAATAAATAATAAATATAATATATTGAATATATATATATATATTATATCATAATGGCCACCATGATATGTGGTAAAGGGTAAATGGACAATCATCGTTTCGTGAGGCAGTAGTTTGTCGTATACAGAAACAATATATTCAACATCCATTAGATGGAGGTGTGTGTAAGTGTAGGTCAGACCCTTTGTATAACAACATCCTAGTATATTTATTATTCTATTTTTTAAAAAAAATAATATAATAAATAGATTGGAGGGGTGGAGAAATAAAATAAAGGAAATGAGCTTGAGAGAAGACATTGCCTCTTAATTAGGTAACTCCTTTTGGTTTATGCCAAAAGGATTCATTGAGAATATTTCTTCCCAAATGGAGGATTAAAGTTAGAAGGGATTATTTTTGGGAGGATAATTGAGTAGATATTGGGTGAACTTAAAAGTTTTTATAGGTGTGAGGAATGTGTAAAGGTGGTGGATTTTAATAGTGAAGGAAAAGGACTCATTTAAAATTTCTAGAAACAAGTTAGGTGTGCACATGTTCTTAGCTAAAACAAAGTCTTAAAAAACCAAAAACAACTCAATAATGGAAGTTTTATGGCCTAAATATGGATATAAAATGGTTTTTGGACAAGTTTATAGGTTATTTGGGCCCTTAATTTTAAGGTTTAGTCCCTGATTAAGCTTAATTTGGCCTTAACTACTGTGATTAATTTTAATCACTTTTACTAAAAAAATTTGTCAAAGATTAACATGGTATTATTAGACTCTCAATATTATAACTAATAAAATGGTTTATGTTGGATTTTTAAAATTCACTACATAGAAGCGGCAAAATTTAGTTAGTGTTAATCCCGTAGATGGGATGAAATAACGGGGTTTTAAAGGAGGAAAAGGTTCAAAAGTTTGTTAAGATTTTATAATCAGTTTCAATTTAAAATTGATTCTAATGAATTAAATTTTATTAATAGATGTAATATTTATCTAATTTGACCTTAAAATTTATTTATAATGTCATTTATCATTAATAATTAATTAGATAAAAAGGCAGTTTTTAACTAAAAACTGTATTTTTCACTATACATCAAAAAATGAAGTTTCTCAATAAAATAAAAAATAATAATCCTATGATAATTTATACATTTGGAATTAAAAAATGATTTTTATTTTATCAAATTAAATTTCTAAATTTTTCTAAAATTACTTTCATTATTAGAAGTAGTTCATTTGAGAAAATGATGTTTTAAACATAAAAAGGACTTTACCAAAAATCGTATCTTTTATTATAAATATGTTTTAATTATATGAAACAATTATAAAAAATATTTTGAAAATTAGTTATTACTATTAATATTACTAAGTTTAATTTCTATGTTATAATTATCTTATTTCAATCGTTAAAATAATAAGATAGATGTTTCATAGAAACTCAGTGTTGCGTGTATCGTATGCCAACTCAATGTTGCATGCATCATACACCACGTCAGTGTTGTGTGTAATGTATACCCAGCCATTTTTACATATAAAATTAATATTTTACTTAGTGAATTTCAATATATAAATTAAATTTAAATTCATTCAAAAAAATAGGTCCGTAAAAACTTGGGGTGTTACATGTAAAGTGTGAAATTGACTTGTGATTAATCAGAGCCCTTGGAGAATGTGTAAATGGGATAATTTAATGATTAAGAAAGTATTATGGATAGATGTTTCTAGTTATAGATAATGGCTAAGTGATTTTTTGTTTAGGCATATAAATGGGTTAAATGGGATTAATGGGAAAGTGTCAATGACTCATGCTTTGTACATGAATATTCTTAGTGAGTTAGGAATGGGGAATAAGAATTGAGATAAATGGATATGTGATATAAATGATAAATGTGTTAATTAATTGTGTAATAATATTGATTTCCATTTTAGTTGTTATTATTGTGATAATTCTAATGATATCTTTTATGCTTGGTTGTAATGTGGCTATGTGTGGTGAACAAATAAACAAGAATGTGCATGTGGCTTGGTAGAGTGGGGTATAGACATGAGGTTCTACACCCACATGTTGAGTTAGACCAAGTCTCTAAAACTCCACCCCTCAATGCACATGTTATGGAAGGGGATGGAGTTATATTCCCCTAATGGTTGAATTCCACCCAGACTGGGGCTTCTAGGTGAGGATAATGTGGTGGTTTTCATGTGCTTCCCTAGTGAGATAGGACTTTATTTATTCACATATACCTTGAGATTGTTGAACATGCCTAATCCATTAAACACATGAAAATTGTGAATTAAGTACTGAGAAGTTATAAGTATTGAATCTGAATTTAATGGTGGATTATCTTAGGGGAAACCTTATTACTAATGGATACTTGAACTATCTTTTATTTACTTATAATTATTTAGAAATTTCATGAAATATTTATTTAGACTGGATATTTTGTAGACACCATTGGTGGTGGCCTACTATGTTTTACTCACACCCTTCTCAGGCCACCTTCAGGTACCAGAGAAGAATTCCTAGTTGCATATCAGGTAAAGGGAAAAGGTCTGGTGCTCTGGAGTTGAGTCGTAATTGGGATGTGTACAGAAGTGGTTTCGGAGTTGGTGTCAGGACCATTTTGGGAATTTCTTTGTTTATCTTTATTTTGGGTTTTTTCAACTTGGTACTATAGCATGAAATGACATGTTCACTATTGGTTGTGGTTGTACCCATTTTGGGTGATAGTTATTTATGCATGTTCACTATTTTTTCTATGTTTTTTTTGATATTGTATATGTTTTTTTCTATGGATTAATCTAAAAAAGATGGTATATTCTACCCACATGACTCTTAGACCCTCACTACTATTCATCAACCTCTGGAATGGGTGGAGGTGCGCTTGAGGTCATATGATGACCTGGCTCGGGTACCTGTTTAGTGGCACCCAGGTCAGAGATATTAGAGTCTTTTTGTCCTCTTATCTCAACACCACCATCTTTAGTCTCAATTTATATTATTTCATGGGCATCAAATACTTCTTCTCATTTATAAATAAATCAAATTAACTAAGTCTATATATTTCATTATTTTCTCCATAATTGTATAATTTTCAATGAATCATTCATGAACTAAATTCTAAATAAAACTTAACCCGTTATAATTATATTTTAAAATTAAAATATTCCATTGGAACTGCAAGATAAATTATAAGACAATATCCCTGATAATATTAACAAATTATGTGGAAATTGGTGACCTATGAAAAATTTAAATATTATTAAATTTGAATTTCCATAAATATATCCTTGAAAGACACAACATAAATATTTATTATATTCAAATTTTAAATTTTCATATATATTCTAAAATTGGAACTTAATTTTATCATAAATCTATTTCTCTATAATGATCATCAAATTGTTACTAGTTAATGGGGATTCTTGTGCTTTATCATCCTCTGGGGGTTCTCATGGTTTAGTTTCAAATGGGCACACTAGGTAATAAAACCTCATATGTAGGAATCATGTAGTTTTAATGTACCATAGGAAGGTGATTTGGTTATGGGGATCCACCTATAAATACATATATGGGACTATAGTAATGTTCGAATTAAACCTTGAATAGGTTTCCTATGTATCCATTTTTAGGAATCAAAACTCTCATTGTTTGAGTTATATGGTTTAATGTTCTCTAATAGGATCAACCAATGCAGTGTAATGTTATGTGGTATGGATTCTAGTGTCATGAAAGGGATAAAAATATTGGATTGTGTAAGGGTTATAAATTATTCTACCCTAACCATTTTTTTATGATGGACGAATATGTGTGGGGATTATGAAGATGTTTCCTCTTACCTGGAAACAACAAGTATATGCGTGGGGTTTATATAGAGAACTATCAACCCATGTCTGGTACAGAGGAAAAATATGTGAAAGGTCTCTATTTTAGTCATACAAATATACTTACCATAGGTGAATCACAAATGTGTTAAATAGGATACCTTATTCAATCAAACTTTCACAATTTTTTCTCAAATAAGGGGGTAAGATCTTGTTCATAACACAAGTTCATTCAATATATGGGTTGGTTGAGATATTTGATTTCATAAGGTATTATTCCATTGAGTAAATAATTTTAATCATGTAAGAGGTGTTTCATAAGATAAAATCAATAATTTTATAATGAATTATAGGGATTACAAGAGGTTATATATATAAAATATCTCACCTTTAGGTGTTTATTATTATTATTATTATTTTGATTGGTGTTGTGTACGGCCTAGAACAAAATTTTGGGTGATTTGAGATGATTCAGCATCCTATAAAGATAAAATGTCCTTAAAATATTAAAGTAGGGAAAAATTTTAGGCCTTTATCTCAAGAAAGTTTTTTATCATGATATTTCTATAACGGAGAGTTATACACTCATGGAAAATTTCAATTCTTCAATGACTTTGGAAATGAGATAGGGAATTCAAGGGTCTATGAGATCCCCAAAATCTTGGCTTCTATATCAAACTCAAATATGGACTCATTCAAGTAATTTTTTATGTTAGACTCTATCAAATGGATCTAAATTACATCCCTCTTCCTTCCTTTCTCCTTGATCTATAATGGATTTATTTTTTAGCATAAAAATTATCCAACCTTGGGAATTGGTTTTGGTCGATGTGTTAAGGATAAAATTTTTGAGAAAGTTTTCAATGTCTATAATGTTATTATCTATTCACATCTAACTTGGGACATATAAATTCCACCCTTTCCCTTATATATATAAATATATATATATATATATATATATATATATATATTCATTCTATGTTAGACCACTAATAGTAAATGAAATTAAAACTCTTTTTTATATTAAAAGAAGTCATATTTTCCGTAAAATGCCTATGATAAATATTCATGGATTTTTCTTGTCTTCCATTTATGAAAATAAATATTATGTTATAGTAACTTAAGTGAGGAATTCATCACACATGGTATTCCATGAGTAGGAACCATTATTTCATAGCATGATCCTCATTTTTTAGTGCATAAAGGAACAAAATAGTATTAAACCTTAGAGGTGGACATCATGAATGGATTCTTCTGTGATATCAAATGATGGTGAAAGAAAATATGTAAAGAAAATATATAGTATTTGATGTCAAAAGGATCAAATTGTGTGGTTTTATAATATTTTAATATGTCATAATCATTAATATCAACTTTGATACCCTGGTACATTGGTTCAAATGATCTTAAGGGTATGTACAAGAAATCATATCTATTGTTAGCCATGTCATGAGGGGCCACAACCCTGTCATGGGACACACTCTATATAATCTATCATATACAGTGAATAATGAAGATCATGCTACTAATAATTCACATTTATTATATTCCACCGTGTATATGGATAGTTTTAAGGAGAAATATTAAGTTCGTGCCAAGGAGTGGAATCTTCATCCATAAGGGAGCTTCATTGATGAGTAGGAATGGGCCTACTGGGTATGATAGACCATTGATGAATTTCAAGATCACTTATGTAAAATAGGGTTTTATGAAGATTTATCATCATTATAGTTCAATTATTATCACCATAAAAACATAATTCTATAGTTGATTAACATGTGGTCTCCAGATATAAACACATTCCATCTACACCATGTAGAGGTCGGGATTAATTAAATGGACCACCACAGGATCATTGAGATTCCATTCCTAGGTGAAATGTATGATGAATTTATTCCAATAAACAATTACTGGAGTAATGTGCAATGGAACCCTATACCTTTTAATTTTGGGATAAATTAATTAAAATAATAGAAGTAAAGGTATACCTAGCTAAAACATGATTTCATATTCAAGACTAAGTTCATCATATAGAATTACTACTACGAAACTGGTCTTTAACAGTTGGTATTTATTAGATCTACAAAAAAATGATGATAAATGGTATATTTATCAGTGCTAACAAAAGAACTGTTAAATTTAAACTTTTATCAGTGATTTTGTTTTGTGTTGATAAAGAGAACCTTTATTATTGTCTTATTTTTAGCACTGATAAAGAGTATCCTTTTTCATCACTTTTTTTTAGTGCTGATAAAGGATAACATTTATCAACGCTTTGTTTTTAGCGTTGATAAATATTTATTTCATCGGTTCTTTTTTAGTGCTGATAAAGGTCCTAATAAATAAAATTAAATAATTAAATAAATTTCAAATAAAAATGAGTTTATTAAAAAAAATATTACAGATTTTATTAATTAAATAATTATTAATAAAAATTAATAAATTGATTATGCATTATTAAATATTAAACATTTTATTAATTATATAATTATGATAATTAATGTTATTAAATTGTATATATTAAATATATATATATATTAATGTATATAAATTTGATTTACATATTATAAAATATTCATGCACTTTACATTATATATTAGGTACTTATGGGTACAATTACATTAAACAGACACACACCACAGACATAGGTCGAAAAGGCAAGTCATAGCCCCCCCAAGGGATAAATCACCCATAAAGCCTTATTTATTCATTACATGGCCTGAAGGCCGAGTGGGTATGAAGCCCATAACATAGCCCAAAGTCCCACAAATTGGCTCAAATACCCAGTGCAGCATCATGCCTATATCATACTGCCTATGTCACCAAGCCTGCATCATGCCTGCACCACCACCTACATGTGTCATGCATCATGCCTGCATCACTACCTACCTGTAGAAATTTTCTCTCACCCAAATTTGACTAATTGAATATTACTTGACATATAATTGAATGTAGTTTGATTTTTCAATTTAACATAGATCAAATCTGTGTTACATTGATTTCACATATACATAATTAATACATTTTTATATACAGTGCACGCACATAAAACTTATCTATTTTTTCAATATTGTTAAAGTGTACATATTCTTAATTTATTCAATTTTACTCATTTTTAACATATATCCATGCACATAAAATTATATATTTATTAATAATGTTAAAATAATATTTGTAAAAAAATATTTAAAAATAAATACATTTATAAATGTACATTTAATATATTTATAAAATTATATAACTATAATTATAAATAAATGTAGACCCCAGAAAACACGTTCCCAAAATTTTCCAAATGCTTCCATACACGATCCAAGATCGTAGCCCATTTCAAAAGCTTCAATTTGGTAGGTCATAGGGCCCAAACGGAGTTACGGATTAGGAGTTATGGACATTTGAAGTTGGGCTGGAAAACTGGTTCGTGAAGCCCATTAGTGAAGCCTCCTCCGCGAGCACGGAGCACCACCACAAAGCAAGGAGGCGAGATGCTCCGCGAACCTGTTTGACATTCGCGATGTGCTGCGAAGACCCGCCGTGAAGCAAGGAGGCAGGACGCTCCGTGACCGAATTTGATGTTTGTCATGCGCCGCGAAGACCCGTTGCGAAGCAAGGAGGCGGGAGCTCCGCGACCGCATTTGACGTTCACGATCCACCGCGGACCAAGCTCCATATTTGTGTTGAGTGATATTTGCTTTGAGATGGCTAATGGATATCCTCCATCGTCACGCGACCATCATTGTGGTCCAGATTTTGAGCTTCATGATTCACACATTTCCACTCTCTCATGTTCAAGTGGAATTCTGACATACTCGGATCTATCTCTTCTCGCGTCTAGGTGTGATTCATGGATGAGTTAGCATCATTGGGCCATTATTCACTGAGTGTACCTTCATCCTAACATTCCCCTTTCTGCATTGGGAAAGTCCCACCATTACTTCTTGTTTTCCACACCGAGCACGACTCACGTGGGCTTAGTAGTTTTGGTAGGATGTGTACCAATGCGACCAGGCTTCTCATCATCTCGCATGACGTTAAACTGCACTCTCAAAACTACGTGCATCTTGATCCCCATCCCCATGGGATACGTAGGAACGCCCGACCACTCTGATCTGGGCCCAGCCCAATTCTCACTCTTGGTCCCTCGACCTGAAGAGTTTCCTCTGGGGGTACGTGGTGTGATTTGGACTCCAAGTCCTCATTCAAGTCGGTTTCATAGCTACCACACCACATGCTCCCTGGGCTCTTCCCTTTCACGTCCTATCGTATGACGTTAAACTGCAGGAGGCCATATGTCCCCGATGCATGACACTAAACTGCAGTTCTAACCTGAACAAGTTTAACATGCCCCTTGTTAATCATGGATGCACCAGAGCCTCTGCCAGAGAGGATTTCACCTGCCAGTGTTGGTCTATGACTACACTGCGCTTCCAGAACTACATATGGATTGATTCCCATACTTATGGGATATGTAGAGACACTCTGGTATTTCACCTAGTGTCTAGCCCCAGGAATTGTAAGGTCCTGTTCCTCCCCATTTCCATCCCATGGCCTGACCTCTCGTGAGGGACCATGTAACTGCAATTTTTCCCTGAAGAAGTTCGGGATGTCCCACGATGGAATTGGGAAGCGACAGACCCCTCTCCAGAGAGGCCCTGTCTGAAATAAGGAATGATCCATGATCAAACTGATGTTTCCATCCAGTGTGCTTCTGCCACAGTGGCGTAATTTCAAGAGTGTTGGATTTTGTTTGAACAAACCCTCACTCCACATTCCACGCTTCGCGTGCCCCCTATTCGGACCCTCGTCCCCTTTCATGTCTGGAGGAACCCCCTAATAGTATGGATGTTTGTCCTATGGCCCGCCTACTATCCTTGGCCAACATTCCGGAAGACTAGCGGATGGCATTTGCGACAGGTCCCGTGTTTCGAACATGGTAAATGGTCGACCCTCATTTGTTATCCCCATTTCAAGCCAACGTAATAAGGATACTGTGTTTTGAACATGTTTAACAGTTATCCTTCATTGTCATGCCACCCCCATAGTGTTCTGGATTTTGGGTATCGTGATTCACATCTTCCACTTCCCTCTGTTCGGATTGATTCTAACACCCCTAGTGTTACCCTACTCATACACTAGAGCACGGTGGGAGAAGCAGGACGGCTATCCAGAGAGCCATGTTCTCTAGCTGCAACCCCTCTCGCTTTTAGGATTCTCCGACATGGTGATCTATGTCCCATGCTGATTCCACGACACCTTCCATTGTTTAACACTCTCGTATAGGAGATCCTATTATCTCTTGTTTCCCGCACCGATCATGGCTCACGCGGGCTTAGCGATTTAGTCAATTGTTTCCTCAATACGATCGAGATACAATGGACCCCAATTAATGTGTTTTCCTTAGTCGTTTCCTCAGAATGTGGTCTGCCTCACCCTCCTCGTCCTCATTGGACCCCGTTATTATGGGTAGAATTTGTAGACCCCAGAAAACACATTCCCAAAATTTGCCAAATGCTTCCATACAAGATCCAAGATCATATTCCATTTCTCAAGCTTCGATTTGGTAGGTATTAGGGCCCGAATAGAGTTACGGATTAGGAGTTATGGACATTTGAAGTTGGGCTGGAAAACTAGTTCGCGAAGCCTGTTCGTGAATCCTCCTCCGCGAGCACGGAGCACCGCCACGAAGCAAGGAGGCGGGATGCTCCGCGAACCTATTTGACGTTCACAACGTGCCGTGAAGACTCACCATGAAGCAAGGAGACGGGACACTCCACGACTACGTTTGCTGTTCGCCATGCACCGCGAAGACCCGCCATGAAGCAAGGAGGCGGGACGCTCCGCGACCGCATTTGACGTTCGAGATCCGCCGTGGAGCAAGCTCCATCTTCGCATCGAGCGAGCTTTGCTTCGCGGTTCCCCTTGCCTATAAATACCCAGCTCTCCCCCCCCCCCTTCTCCAGACGGTCACGGACACTTCGCCCCTTGGGCGGCTGATCTCCCGGTCCACGGAGCTCCGCTTTGCGGCTCCGCGAGCCAATGCTCCCCGATGCTGCTCTGCGAGTCCATGCTCTACGATTTTTCTGCGAGAACCCTCTTCTCCGCGAGCCTCCTTTGCTCTATGGGCCTCCCTCTCTCCGCGAGCAGCCTTTGCTTCGTGAGCCGCCCTCACTTCGCGAGAGGCCTTTTCTCCCTGAGCCACCCTCGCTCCGCGAGAGTCCTTTGCTTCGCGAGCCACCCTTGATCTGTGAGAGGCCTTTGCTCCGCGAGACCTTTGCTCCATGAAGATACTTTGTGAGGATCCTACCTTCGTGTCCAGCAGTCCATACTGCGGGGGTTGCGCCCCCGCACCCCCGCTCAGGGTCAGTGTTGGGCTTCGGTCCCAGCCCTCCGGGCTGGTCCTGTCACTATCGTCACAGACCCCCATGAAAAATGGAGAGTCGCACCACAAACTTTTCAGGCCGGGATGTCGGGATTTTCCATTGCGCCCTTATGCGCAGCCTCCTTCCACCTATGGAATACCAAGATTTGAGAGACTCCTCCACACACCATGAAACACCTTGAGTTGACATATTCCTCTCGATTTGTTTCCCATGTCATGAGTTGATATTCTCATCATCAATTCACCGAGTACCTTGAGTCGAACCATTCCTCAAGTAACTCATCCAAACCCCATCACTTGGATCCTATGATAGGTTTAACCAAAAAGGGTCTCCCTTGCATAAGTCCCAACACCAACCATTTCTAGGCACCTTATGCCTAATAATCCTATCTATATGACTTTAAACTATAGTGAACCCTATGTTCCCAACATAGGATGCCTCTTTCCCTATACAAGAGATGCCTTATGCTCCAAGCATGAGATGCTAACAGTTCTATCTAAAAGACTCTAAAATATAGTACACCTTATGTTCCAAACATAGGATGACTCTTTCCCTATACAAGAGATTCCTTATGCTCCAAGAAAGAGATGTTAACAGTCCTATCTACAAGACTCTAAACTGTATTACACCCTATGTTCCAAATATAGGATGCCTCTTGCTCCAAACAAGGGATTCCTTATGCTCCAAGCATGAGATTATAATAGTCCTCTCTACATGAATGTAAACTGTAGTATTCCCTATGTTCCAATTATAGGATGCCTCTTGCTCCAAATAAGAGATGCCTTATGCTCCAAGCATAAGATTCCTAATGTCATGATTACAGTGGAATAATTTCTAGAGAGTTGGAATCCATTCAGACATTCCATAACTCCACCTCACACTTTGTGTGTCCTTCATTCGGATCCTCATCCACTTCCATGTCTGGAGGGACCCCCTAACGGCCTGGTCCAATGTCGTATCGGCTCACCTACCATCCTGGGCCAATGCCCCGGAAGACTTTTGACAACACTTTGAGTCAGGTCCTGTGTTTCGAACATGGCCAGCAGTCGACTCTCATTTGTTTGTCTCCATTTTTGGCTAACGCGATATGCATGTTGTGTTTCAAACACGGTCAGAATTTATTCTCTATCGTCACACCACCCTCACCATGTTCCAAATGTTGGGCATGTGATTCACACTTTTCATCTCCCTTTGTTCGGACGGATTCCAATGCCCTTGGTGTTATCCCTCTTGTGCACCAGCATATAGGTGAAGGCCTCAATCCACCAGTGGGTTAGGATGCCCTCATGGCCAGACATGAGGAAGACTCCCAGGAAGCATCTTTGAGTAAGCCCCATTCACCGTTGTCTCTCCACAGCGGCACCCAAGCAGCATCTTTGCGTAAGCCCCATCCACCATTGTCGCTCCACAGCGGCACCCGGGAAGCATCCTTGCGTAAGCCCCATTCACTGTTGTCGCTCCACAATAGCACCCGAGCAACATCCTTGTGTAATCCCCATTCACCGTTGCATCTCCATAGCGGCACCCGGGCAGCTTCCTAGCGTAAGCCCCATTCACCATTGTCGCTCCATAGCAGCACCCGGGCGGCTTCCTTGTGTAAGCCCCATCCACGATTGTCGCTCCATAGCAGCACCTGGGCAGCATCCTTGCGTAAGCCCCATTCACCATTGCTGCTCCTTAGCGTCACCCGGGAAGCTTCCTAGCTTAAGCCCCATTCACCATTACCGCTCCTTAGTGGCACCCGAGAAGCATCCTAGATTAAGCCTTGTTCACCATTGCCACTCCATAGCGGCACCTGGGCAGCTTCCTTGCATAATCCCCGTTCACCATTGTCGCTCCATAGCGGCACTCGGGCAGCTTCCTTGCGTAAGCCCCATTCACCATTGCCGCTCCATAGTGGCACCCGGGTAGCTTCCTTGAGTAAGCCCCATTCACCATTGCCGCTCCATAGATGCACCCAGGCAGCTTCCTTGCGTAAGCCCCGTTCACCATTGCTGCTCCATAGCGGCACCCGGGCAGCTTCCTTGTGTAAGCCCCGTTCACCATTTTCGGTCTATAGTGGCACCCGGGCAGCTTCCCTGCGTAAGCCCCATCCACTGTTGTGATCCTATCCAGCGGTAAGCTGTTGTGATCCTATCCAGCGGTAGGCCGTTGTGACCCAATCCAGCGGTAAGTCATTGCGACCCCATTCAGCGGCAAGCCATTGACATCTGCATCCAGCGGTAAGCTGTTGCGACCCCATTCAGTGGTAAGTTGTTCACATCCTTATCCAGCGGTCAGCCGTTATGACCCAATCCAGCGGTAATCCGTTGCGACCCCATTCAAAGGTAATCCGTTCACATCCTTATCCAGTGGTAATCCATTATGACCCAATCCAGTAGTAAGCCGTTGAAACCCCCAATCGGCGGTAAGCCATCATCAGAAGAACTACGTGGACTTTGATTCCCTGCCATGAGGATACATAGGAAGCCTCTTCAAGACTCAAGCTCAAAACTATCGTCATCCTTTTCCTCAGGCCTCCATCCTGAATTAATTCCCAACACCATGGGTCGTCTAACACGTAATCCCCTCTTCACTTCCCACGGACGCACCCTTCACGACGTGATCCTCAGGTCCCTACAACCTCTTGTTTCTCACACCGAGCATGACTCCCGTGGGATTAGAGTGAGCACTGACTATGACACACCGCAGGCCGCCTCAGAGTGTAAGCCCCAAAACCCCCATCCCACATGACGTTAAACTGCACACCCAAACTACGAGAAATTTGATCCAGGTCAAGGCATGGTACGTAGGAAGCCTCCACGAGATTCAATCCCACCATCAGTGGACCCCTGAGTTCACCTTCATGTCAGTTCGCTGACAAAACCCTTTACGAACTATGAGGACTTTGATCCATGTCAAGGCATGGTACGTAGGAAGCCTCCATGAGGTTCAACCCCACACCCGGCCATTTATTCACGTCAGGTTCTACCCCCCGTCCTGCATTACGTTAAACTGCACACCTAAACTATGAGTACTTTGATCCATGTCAAGTCATGGTACGTAGGAATCCTCCACGAGGTTCAATCCCACCATAAGTGGACCCCCAGGTTCACCTTTATGTCGGTTTGCTGACAAAACCCTTTCTGAACTACGAGGACTTTGATCCATGTCAAGGAATGGTACGTAGGAAGCCTCTCTGAGGTTCAAGCCCACCACCTATTTGTTGCTCTGACCTCCTTCACATCGGTTCACCAACACTTGGGCAGCCTAGAGTGCAAGCCCCACGCCATTCTGAACTATGTGGTCGTTAATCCATGTTAAAGCATGGTACGTAGGAAGCCTCCCTGAGGTTCAATCCCACCATCCAATGGACCAAGGTCCTTCTTCACGTCAGTTATCCGACACGCCCTCATCCTGCATGACGTTAAACTGCACACCCGAACTACGGGGACTTTGATCCATGTCAAGGCATGGTACGTAGGAAGCCTCCTTGAGGTTCAATCCCACCACCTATTGGTCGCTCCGACCTCCTTCACGTCGGTTCACCAACACTTGGGAAGCCTAGAGTGTAAGCCCCAAACCATTCTGAACTATGTGGTCTTTGATCCATGTTAAGGCATGGTACATAGGAAGCCTCCCTGAGGTTCAATCCCACCATCCAATGGACCAAGGTCCTTCTTCATGTCGGTTCTCTGACACGCCCCCGTCCAGCATGACGTTAAATTGCACACCCAAACTATGGGGACTTTTATCCATGTCAAGGCATGGTACATAGGAATCCTCCCTGTGGTTCAAGCCCACCACCAATGGACCAAGGTCCACCTTCACGTCGGTCCTCCGGTGCACCATCCCGAACTATGAGGACTTTGATCCATGTCAAGGCATGGTACATAGGAAGCCTCTCTGAGGTTCAAGCCCAATATTCATCGGACCCCCAGTCCATCTTCACGTCGGTTCACCATCACCCCATCCCAAACTACGAGGACTTTGATCCATGTCAAGGCATGGTACGTAGGAAACCTCGAAAGGTTCAATCCCAACACCCATCAGACCAAGGTCCACCTTCACATCGGTCCTCCGGTGCACCATCCCAAACTACGAGGACTTAGATCTATGTCAAGGCATGGTACGTAGGAAACCTCACGAGGTTCAATCCCAACACCCATCAGACCAAGGTCCACCTTCACATCGGTTCACCGGCACCATCCTGAACTACGCAGACTTTGATTCCCTACCACGGGGACACGTAGGAGGTCTCTTCAAGGCTCAATCCCAACTTCACTGTCGCCCTTGCGATGGTCCCATTTCATTCCCCCTCCACTTAATTCATCCATCCATCATCCATCTTGATTCTTACCCGGGCTGCCACATCTTGGTGGGATCATGTCATCCACCCTCCACGCTGCTCCTAGAAGTACCTGGGCCATTATCCACACATAATCCCCAGCATGTCTCCGGGTTGTTGTCCTCTGTGAACACCCCGATTCATCAAACCTTTTAACTACATGGGTTTTGATCCCTGTTGTCTACACGGGGTTTGTAGGAAACCTCCATGAGATTCAATCCCAACAAATGTTAAACCTTGGTGCTTCCCAATTCTGGGGTGCACACTCCCTGATCCGCCCTCAGTGGTGTTCAGATCAGCCATTATGATGTGACATCTCCCCTCCTTGGAGCGCACCACCTCGAATCCATCCCCATTGGGTGTTCTGATCCATCCATCTTCCAGGTATTCCCCCTTGGGATATACCAATCCAATCCGTCTCTATGAGACATTCTGATCACTCTCATACTATCTATGCAGGATGTTAAACTCGTGGCCTACCTCGTGTTAAACATGAGATGCCTGAGGAAAACCTCAGAAGACACACCCCTGGCGTAACCATCTCCACAAGACGTTAAACTCGTGGCGTACCCCGTTTTGAACATCAGAAGCTGAGGGAAACCTTAGAGACATGCCTCCGACATAAGATACCCCATGGCTGACGTGGGATGCCTCGGGTTCTACACCTTTTAGATGCCCTCTTATGAGGAAGAATACAGGTTCTCCTATGTCCACGCACCCAGAGATGACCCGACATTCCTAATGTTTTCATCTACTCCAACCGAAGGTTGCTACCATGTGAGGACCCCATGGAATGTCCTGACAGAAGTAGTGTAATTAACCGATGTCCATGAAGATATGGCACCAGGAACAAGATTCACAAACCACGACTTAATCTATAAGGGTGACCCGGACTAGGTGACGAGTTCCGAGGAGGAATCCATGGAAGGAAGAACTAACATCCCATCATCCTGTTTCAATCAAGGAGAAAATGTCCCTGAACAAGGAACGGATGTCGCCCGCATTTGGAAAGTGGGAATACGGGGTAACAGCTGCATGTCCTCCACAGACGGATGCGCGTTCCCTAGCAAAAGCGTCGGAAAAAATAAATAAATATTTTTTAAAAAATATTTATATAATTATAAATAATTAATTTTATATATTTCAATAATTATTAAATTTATAATAAATTTACTTAAATAATGAATACATTTAATATATTTATATTTATATATATTTATTAAATAAATAGATGTATAATTATATAAATATATATAATTATATAAATATTATTTTTTTAAAATGCTTCTATAATTATAAAAAAATAATTATAAAATTATAATATATATATATATATATATATTAAAAAAGGAATATATTTACTATATTTATATTTATATATATTTATTAAGTATATATAAATATTTATAATTTTTTATTTATAATTATAATTATAAATCCTTTAACAATGCTTATGTAATAAGCGCTGATAAAACCATATTTATCAGTGCTTTTTTCGCACTGATAAAAATGAGTCTTTATCAGTGCTAAACAAAGCGCTGATAAAATAAAAATGTATCAATTCTATAACTTTAGCACAGATAAATACCTACCTTTATTAATGCTAAAAAAGCACTGATAATGATTTCTTTTATCAATGCTTATGTAATAAGCACTAATAAAAGGACTCTTTACCAGCAATTTTTTATAAGAGCTGATAAAATTGTCCTGATCTAATTAAAAAACCCTAACCATTTTCGAGACCATCACAATATCAGATGCTTTCCATGGAATCCACCCACTATCAGAGCTCCTCCTTGGTGAATTGAAGCTTTAATAACACCACTCTACTACCTACAGTTTCTCAAACATATCGTTTAACATTTAGTGTTCGATTGAGATTAGGGTTTCCGAAGAGAGTATCATATTTTCTTCAACATATAGAGGTAGTCCATTCGATTTTCATTGTTTATTTTTTGTTTCATTTTTGATTTATTCTTCAACGATGTCATTAATTGTGGTCCAGTGATTGTATAATAGAGACACAGGCCTTCCGATTTTCTCAGTTTCCCATTTTGATTCAACTCTTGATCGCTCATGGAGAGTTTATTGTTTCTGGACTCAATGGTGACACATGGAGTCTCATGGAGTTAAGTTGGTTGTTTTATTTTGTTTAAAGTTCCCAAATTGATCACCCAAAGTTATCATACATATTTTTCATTATTTATTTTATCAATTTAGTCCATACATGTGAACTTTTAGAAATTGAAACTGGGGATTTTCTGTGCGAGGGAGTTAAAGGTAGATTAAGGGATTTATTTTATATTATACTACTTCATATCTTCTTATTTCTACTTATTTGGGTTTTTATGATAATACAATGCATGGATTCATCATGGCAGTTTTTATTTAAATTTTATTTCTACTATATTTATTTATTTATTGGGCCAAATTATTCCCACTATGTTGTTTTAAATGACCTGGTGGTTGTTTCCATCATGAGGGGGATCAAGAATGACCCTTGGATACTATCATAGTATAGATTGACATTCCACCCACAACATTTGAAATTTTTATTTAATTTTCAATGGGTGTAAACATGGGTTTTTAATATTCATTTTGAAATATATAAAACACTTCCTCACATATGTGTATTGAGAAATAAATATCCCATGAATTCCATGAGTCTTCTATAAACGAAGAAAAATTTAAAATCAATAATAATCAACATTTAAACATTGGTCATTGTTAATATAGAAAATTATTATCATCTTTCATATCTTGAACCTCTAAATATTATGTATTCCACATTGATAAACACTTTAAATCTATCCATAAAATTATTTTTTATGTAATGATTTTGATCATTTCCTTATTTTTAAATTAATGTTTCTTTAATAATCCATCTAACCTTCAATACCAAGCTCTTAGTTCTTGCTTCAATTCATACCTAACCTTTTTCAATTTATAAAAATTATTCTCATATTAAATAATTAGAAAACTATATTTTTATTTGATGTAATTCCTATTTTTTTAATCCATTAGTAAATTCTAATTTTACATCCAGTTAGAGTACCTTGAATTTCCTTGGGATGGGTTGGTGTGGTGATATGACATCCCAAAAGTCTTTAGATGTTTTAAAATATTGATATACCATTAATTTTAAATGTAATAATTCCTTATGTTGCTACATCACTTGTTCCAATATATTTTTATATCTTCTTGTTGATTGAATGAGAGTTTATTATTCTTGTTTATCATAGTTTAGATTTGTATTACTCCTTAATTGATTATATTATATTTTCAATTGTTTATTGTATTTAAGAAAGATTTTATGTGGAGTGATTATTTCCTTAAATTCAATTACACGTTTTATTCAACATAATGAAATTATTTGAAACAATCAAATGTTGAGTTTTCCTTATTATAATTGTCTATAACATGCACTTTTTATAATGAATATCTTATATATATTTATTTATATGTTTTATAAAATTAATCTTTTATGAACCCAATAGGATGGATCTGAACCAAAAATATATGAATGTTAATCATTTGAAAAAATAATATGAATATGGAGATAAAGAGTTCATCAAGTTTGCAAGAGAAAATGCAAATGACCCTTCTAAAATCCTATATACATGTTTACGTTGTTTTTATTCAAGACAAATTAGTATGGAAGAGTTGTAAGAATATTGATATCTATTTGTCTCTATTCATCAATGGAGACAAAACAAGGATTGTTTTTTCATCACTCACAAAGCTAATAACAAAACTAAGGATTCTTTGTGCACTTAACTACTGTTGGTTAACTACCAATTATCATATCATTTGACCTGATCTTCATGCCTGGCATCCCCATGATTCTCTCATCCCACACATAGAGATAAACAAACTAATTAGATTCTTGAACATAGAGAGAAAATTTTAAAGAATAATCTTGTCATGACCCTCTTTCAAGATGATGGTAGAGATAAAAAGATGTTGAGACCTTCCTTCCTCAAGATAAAGAAGAGATAATGACCCCAAGTCCCACCTCCAATAGGCCCTAGGGTGGCGACTAGCACAAAGGGTAGGTAAACAGTCACACAAGATGAGAGGAATTACCCTTTTTAATGAAAAAATGATCGAGAGATAAGATGTTTCAAACTCAAAAAACTTCAAGAAACAAATATATAAAAATCCAAAATCCATCCCACATGCCTGTTTAAAGTAAAACTATAAGAAATACAAAGAAAAATCCAAATAAAATAACAAAATAAAATTAATCAGTGACACAAGGACTATCGCCAAAGTCCGAGCTAGAAGGGTCCAGTATGGTCCACATAATCTCCCTGGAAACCTGAAAACATTTTTATATATATAGGGTTATCATACAAGTATACTCAGTAAGAAAACCAAATTCACTCATGAACAAGTGGGAGAAGCATACTAATTACCCTATAAGAAAAACAGCAAAATCCCAAAAGCACCTAACAAGGTATACTATCCACCCCAACCTCACCAAGGCATGATCACCAAATAACACAAGTGAAGTAAATTAAAATAGTAAGCACGTTGATATTTGGGTACCCTTCACCACTTCCCACTAGTTAACCTCTCATCACTAATGGAGAACGTCTTGATGATACCATTCTCTTCCACAAGCCCCACTGTCACAACCTTCACGCACACACATAGTCCACATACCACATCCCGCCCACAAACACCTAGGACACAACCACAACCTCATACCTCCCACCAGGATGTTGGTAAAAGACACCCTCCCGCATAACAATGGGGGTGTTTGACACGTAGTTCTCAACATGGATAGGGTGCATATAGAAATCAGAAGGAACTATATGTATATATAGATAGGTACAAGAAACTTATCCCCACCTGTGGGTTTTCAAAACAACAACCATCCCACACAAAAACTTCCCTTGATGCTAAACCTACATTCACATACCACCACGAATGATGGTCACTTCTGTAAGTTGATAAATGAACGATTTTTCACTATAAGCCACAACTCGAAATATACCCCCAGCCAATTCATTTAACCAGTTTTCATTCTGCAGTATCAATTCATTTATTTATTTATTCCATCCTTACCCTGGAAACTACTAGACACTTCAAATTTTATAAGGAAAATAAACCATACCAACCACTGCCAAATCCAAACAAATAAATAAGGGTCAAGGTAAAATAATCCATTCTAACAACCATCCATAAAATAATGGTCTCTGGAAACTATGAGTGATAGGCCCACGCAGGGTAATACCATCCTTTTTCAAATTCATCCCTCTTAAACCATCCTCGGTAGCCCCACTGTAAAACAACACTATGCCCAGAACACCCATATACATGAACATGACACAACCCGATCTTGTAGCCCCGCTTCCCAACCACTACCCAGATGCAGTCCCACTACAAAATAAGTTCATCTATTTCACAATCAACCAATATCTTAGCCTAATATATCATCACATCGCTTGTACTTTCCCATACAGACAACCAGACTCTTAGACAAAACACCACACTACCAGCACAGACATAAGGCCGAACAAAACCACACACATCCACACCAACAAGGCAAGGTTTATTCAGATTTAGAAAACATTGGTTCTTTAATTCCACTTAATAAAATAGGGGTTATCACAAAACAAGTTCAATCATGGGGAAAACATTTATTTAACCAAATATATGTCTTTAACCAATTTCATAATTATAAGGCCATTCACGGAGTATCAACAATAAGTATTCATAATCCATACAAGTGCGCAAACAGAGACCACCAATGGCCATGATTTTTAGAAGGCACACAACCATTACAAACACGACATCGACCAAGGATAACATATAAAACAAGTCGATCATCATCGTCTTCCTAGGACCTTATTTATTACTTCTTATTATCTTCCTTAAATTTGGGTCCAACCGTATACACAATGAGACATGAGTACACCTACCCCGTATGATACACAATTAAAAGAGAGATGGAGGAAATCCCTACCTGGAACAACAGGAGACCAACGATTCTTCCTTACTCTAAAACAGGGGGTAGAGAGAGTAGTAGGAAAGACTCTAGGGGAAAACCTAATAGACTACTACATAATAGGTGCACGACTCTTAGGGGTATAATGGTTCTCAGAGAACTAAGAGAAAACGAAAGGGTTTAATGGAAGAGAGGATCTCGGATTTAGAAATGCCAGATCCTAAATCCACGGGGGAAACTGTTTCAAAGGCCATTAAAGGTGGATCACAATCAAGACCACATGGTTTAGAAACATTCATGTTTTTAGGAGATATATACCATTTGAAACATCCCAAAAACTAATTAAATATGGCATTTAACTCATTTAATTTCAAAGGAAACATCAAAGGGGTAAAACTAGAAAAAATAGGAAAAATAGGAAATAACTCACCGATGGGTGAGTCACCAATACGAGTCACCGATGTGAGTAAGACACTGAAACTGAGCCACCTATGTTGATCCATAGATGTGACTCACTAACATCAAGTCACCGACTTGAATTACTAATTCCTGACTCATCGACACTTGACCTACTGATTCCTTGAACTACTGACGCATCGACCTACAGAAACCTCAACCTACTGACACCTTGACCAATTGATGCCTCAACCTACCGACACCTCGACCTAATGACACCATGAGTCACTGACACCCTAATTCATTGATGTTGAGATACTGATGCCAACCTTACGATGTTGAGCTATCAATGCGACTCGCTGATCCCTGGCTCACCGATGAAAAAAACTATAAATTTTGAAAATTCTTGAAATGAGCTGTTGTTTCCTCCCAGAACACCCCAAACACTGGATTTTGACAAAGTAATGGATCGAGGAGGTCAGGAACAATACATCAGATACCTCTCAAACTATTATCACCCTCTAGAACTCAAAACCAAACCTAGAATAAAGAGGGGTCTGAACAACCACCTCATAAGATACATCTCAAGGATCAACCGCCTTATTGTTTTAAAGCTGGAGTGAAACCTCAACATCCAAGAACACCTCCTCCCATATCTTCTAACCCAAACATCCATAAGATACCTCACACAAGCACCAACTCTCTGGACACATGAATCAAAGAATTCCTTCCTCCATGTTAAGATAATGTCTACTTTGGGCATCATTGACTCGCATGCATAGGATTAAGCACATCTCAATTAATGCATACTGATTAGGAATCTAGTCTCCCCCTTTTTACATGTTAGGACTTTATCATATGTTAAAAAAAAGAAATAACTCATCTTATGACAAACAAGGTTAATCCCTACATCATAAAACAAAACACACAATCAAAACTCAAAAAAAAATTGGGTACTGGGCACACATCTGTGTCTCCCTTTCCCAAGTACTCTCCTTCAGGCCACCATGCCTCCATAACATACAAACCAAAGGAATGGTTTGTCCACGTAACACCTTATCTCGATGATCCTGGATCTCCATTGTTCTATCCACAAACATTACATAATCCTAGATATCCAACTCTCCCCAGTTAATGACATGGGAGTCATCGTGAAGATACCAATGAAGTTGGGAGACATGAAATACGTCATGGATCCTCTCCAACTATGGCGGAAACACCAACTAGTATTCCACCTCTCCAACTTGTCCCAACTCCTTGAAAGGTCTGATGAACCTGGGATAAAGTTTCCTCCCTCTACCAAACCTCCGCTGCCCAGGTCAAGGGGAAACCTTCAAGAAAATGTGCTCCCCAACCTCAAACTCCAAGGGCCTTCTCCTCTGATTGGCATATGACTTCTTTCATTCATGTGTTGCCTTCATCCTCTCATGGACAAGATATACCTTCTCTATCATACTCAGCACCATGTCCAAACCAAGAATAGTTTCCTCCCCAACTTCATCCCAACACAAGGTTAAACGACACAACCTTCTGTATAAATCTTCGAACAGAGCCATGTTGATGGAAGATTGATAGTTATTATTGTAAGAGAACTCTACCAAGGGAAATTTTCATACCCATGACCCAAAAAAGTCCAAGATTCATGATCACATAATGATCTACAACGTATGTATGGTCCTCTATGTCCTCCCATCTGTATGAGGGTGGAAAGTAGTACTGAGGCGTAACTAAGAACCAAAAGCATCCTGCAATACCCTCTAGACTCATGAGGTAAAATGTGTATCCTGATCTGAGACGATGGATCTCAGAAACCCATGGAGCCACACCACCTCATCCACACACCTTCTTTCCAAGTAATCCACTAAATTTGACTCTTTAATTGCTAAGAATTGATCTAATTTCATCAAATGGTCCCCCACTACCCAGATTTCATCACACCTCTCTGAGCCCTGGGACATCCTGTGAAAAAATCCATCAATATTTCATCCCACTTCCACTCGGGGACATCTAGGGGCTGAAATAAACAACCGAGAACATGGTTCTCATCCTTCACCTACTGGAACACTAAGAACTTCACCACAAACTATGCAACTACCCTCTTCATCCCGGGCCACCAAAACTGTTCCCCCAAGCCTCGGTGCATCTTGGAAACTTCCGGGTGTACCGCTAGGGGTGAGATATAAAACTCATGGAGAACTCTCATGCGCATCTCCACTAGAAAAAAAATATTCTCAGGAAAAACATATGATTATGACCATACTCTGACCATCCTTTCGGAGTATAACCCTGGTCAAAGTGATCACGCATTACTTCTACCTCTAAGTCTCTCCACTGAGACTCCTCCACCAACTACCTCAGAGATGACTACACTGTCATCTGAAATATACAACCTCTACCACCATCCATTCTTGCATCTAAGTGCAAGGAAGAAAACTCTTATATTTCTCTATAAGTATCTGTATATTCTCGAACCACCTCCTTCTATGACTTACTTCTCAAAGCATCATCCAAAACATTCCCCTTTCTTGAGGTGTAGAAGATCTCAAAATTGTAATCCAATAGAAACTCCATCCATCTCTGATATCAAAAATTCATATCTCACTAGGAAAAGATTTACCTCAATCTCTTGTGATCCATGAATACCATAAAGCACTACCTAATGAGGTAATTTTACCGCAAATTTAGTTCAAGAATGACCACTACTAGATCCATATCATGGGTGGAATAGTTACTTTCATAGAGATGTAACTACCTAGACCCATATAAGATCACTACCCATTTCTACATCACCATACACCCCAAGACCAAATGGGAAGCATCGTAGAACACCTAAAACATCACCCCTTCCTCTAGAAACCTGAGAACTGGGGTACTAACCAACTTCCCCTTCAGATAGTTCAACGCTGCCTGAAACTGCTTTCTCCTCACAAAATATTGTCCTTTTCTGGTTATATCTATCAATGGGGCTCTTACTTGATAGAAATCAATTACGAATATCTGGTAATATCCTCCCATATTGAGAAAAATGAAAACACCTACCACATTCTTGGGTGATTTCCAAGAAACAACTGCCTCGACCTTCGATAGTTCCACTACTAAAACCTTTTGATACACCACATTCCCAAGGAAATGGACCTCCTATATCCAAAATTTTGACTTGGATAGTTTTATGTAGAGATAGTGGTGTCAAAGGATCTATAAGAAAGTCATGAGATGATCGGTATACTCATCCTATGAATTAAAGTAGATTAGGATGTCATAGATGAATACCATGATGAACCGGTCTAGGAACTCACAAATGATAGAGTTCATTAGCCCCATGAACATGGATGTTACATTCGTAACACTGAACAACATAACCACGAATTCGAAGTGCCCATACCTACACCTGAAATTAATCTTTAAGATGTCAAACTCCTTCACCCTCAACTGGTGATACCCAGGCCATAGATTGATCATAAAAAACTAAATTTCTCCCCTAAACTGGTTAAAAAGATAATATATCCTCGGGAGAGGGTAATGGTTATTGATCGTTACCTGATTCAACCTCTGGTAGTCTATACACAGCCTCAGACCAGCAAATTCCTTCTTCAAAAACAAGATATAAGCACCCCATAGTGAAACATTGGGCTGGATAAAACCCTTATTCATTATATTTTCAATCTGGATCCACAACTCCCACAGCTCATAAGGCGCTATCCAATAAGGATCCATCGAAATCGGACGAGCACCGGGTTGTAAGTCTATCCTGAACTCAACATCACATTGAGGGGGTAGAGTCACAAACTCATTAGTGAAAACATAGAATAAATATATAAAAAGTCCTAAGACCTCCTCTATCTCATCATCCACTGATTACATTGATAGCTCAGCCAACAAAGAAAAAAGGGATCCACATGCCGACTGCACATCTAACAACTCTGCTCACTAACGAAAGCTACACACTAGCCACCCACGTCTAAAAACATGAATCTTATCTAGTAGCAGCTGATAAAAACATGCATAGAGTACAACCAGTAGATTCCAAGTATGACATCGTACAGTTTAATATGCAATAGGAAAATATCCCCACTAGATTGATGTGATCTCATCATCAGTCTACACCCCTGACAAACATCAAACAAGATAGGCTATCCTCTGAATGGTGTACTCAACACCAGGGGAATGGAAAGTATCTCTATGTATAGTCCCAAATCATGGGATAGGCTCGGTTCAAAAAATGAGTTTGAAGCTCCTAAATCAAACAAGGCACAAAAAAAGTACTGAACAGGTGATCGTACCTCAAATGATCTCCGGCCCTGGTGGAACTGCTACCTCTGCAGAATGCAACTAACCATGCCCAGATCTTATGCCCCTCTTTTCTCGGCTGCCTCCCTAACCACACTTGGGTATAGGTCCCTATGGAATTCCCTCAGGTCATCCTTTTCCTGCTCTATCTCAGTGGGGTAGGAGCATGTAGTCCCTGCCGGTGAAAAGGCATGGCCAGCAACTGCTGCTGAGGCGGGAACTGAATTGTCCCACCTCTACCATATTGAGATCGAACTGGGAACTAACTTTGAAGGTTCTTGGGTCCTCCACAAGCAAAAAAACTCAGTCTCAAGCCTATGGTAAAAGGATAAAACTAGAAGGTCGGAACGGGAACTGCTAAGGTTGAATCTCCACTTGTTGAAACCTCAAAGGCCCTGGCACCTAAGACCTACTATTGGAAGCCTTTCCATTTGAAGAACTCGACTGGCTACCCACTCGTGGTAAACCTCATCATGATTTCATCCTTTCAACCACCTCCTCATTCTTTTGGACCTCTAAGTATATCGGTGGGGTGAAGGGAGTAACTGCATACTAGAGGGAAGGATAGATTGCCTCCTTCAAACATCTTGTCTGAGACTCCTTATCTAGAAGGAGGTCTTGGGAAAAGTGAAGGATATCTTTAAAATTGATCCCTATCTCCCTCACTGAAAAAATCCCCTGCTAGAGGGAGAGTAGTCCCTGCCTCTTCTTGGACTACATCATCAAAGAAAGGAATTCCACCCGGAAATCCTTCCAAAGGTCTCCTTCTTCTCCCTGAGGTAAAGTGTCCACCATTTAAATGTTTCTTCCCTCATCTGGCTCACCGCTAGGGGAACCCAGTACTCTGTCAGAGCCCAGATCAAGATGAAAGTGATCACCAGCACCTCAAACCAACTCTCTATCTCCATGTCGGAGACACTTCCCTCTTACTTTCCTAGAGTATGTCACTAAAAAACATGAAGCATATTATGTCATTGATTATCCTCCTCCTCTAGATCAACCCTTTTCTAAACAGCTAGATTGGCTTACTGAGCCTCCATTTCCTGAGTCACTCATAGATGATGACTAGGTTCCATAGATGAAAGGTAAACAAGTAATTCCTAAGTCTGAGTAGTATGTAATTTATTTATGATTCATTTTAACTTATTTTTTATTTTAATGTCTTAAAAATTACCAAAACAAACAAGAACACAAGTCATCATGATGCATGTACCTTTCCTAGGGTCTCTAACCCAAAATCAGTGTAACCTCACTTGGTCATTCTATAATCTTGGAGTACTTACATTGGATCACGGGGGGCCTAAAATCCCATGTCCTAGATGGTATTACCTAGACCATGTCATGCACCAATATTTCCTAACACTACTTCCCTACCAACCCATGCAATCCTCACTGCTCCTAACTCCAAACTCCATCCTATCTCTCAACCATCACCTCTAATACCATTCTGTCATGATCTTCCTTCATCAAGATGAGGGAAGGGATATAAATATTTTGATACCTTCCTTCCTCAAGATGAAGGAGAGATAATGACCCCTGAGTCCCACCTTCAATAGGCCCCGGGGTGGCAACTAGCACCAAGGGTAGGTAAACATTCACACAAGATGGGAGGAATTACCCTTTTTTAATAAAAAAATATCGGGAGATAAGATGTATCAACCTCAAAAAACTCCAAGACACAAATATATAAAGAAACTAAAATCCATCCCACATGCCTGTTTAAAGTAAAACTACTCGAAATACAAAGAAAACTCCAAAGTAAATACCAGAATAAAACTAAGTAGAGACATAACGATTGTCCCAAAATTTTGAGCTAGAAGGGTCCAACACGGTCTGCGTAATATCCCTAAAAACCTAAAAATAGTTTTATGTATGTATGGTGATCATACAAGTATACTCAGTAAGAAAACCAAATTCACTCATGCACAAGTGGGAGAAGCATACTAATTCCCCTGTGAGAAAAAAAATAGAAACTCAAAATCACCTAACAAGGTATAATATCCACCCCAACCTCACCAAGGCATGATCACCAAATAATGAAAGTCAAGCAAAGTAAAATAGTAATCACATCGATATTTGGGTACCCCACACCACTTCCCACTGGTTAACTGCTCATCCCTAACAATGAACATCTTGACACTACCACACTCTTTCCCAAGCCCCACTATCACAACCTTCCTTCACACACCTAGGCCACATACCACGTCCTACTTGCAAACACCTAGTCCACAACCACAACCTCATCCCAAAGACACCTGGGAAAGTACAACTTATCTCATCCCTAAGACAGCTAGGAAGCACACCTCACCCATTGAAACTTGGGCCTCACAACCACACCACAACCTACCCAAAGAGTATAGGGATACCAATACCTAGAAGAGGGAGCAGAGAAGAGACAATAACCATCCATCCATCCTCCCACTGGGATTTTGGGAAAGAACACCCTCCACTATAACAATAGGTTTGTTCAGTACATATTGCTCAACATGGGTATAGAAATGACAAGGAACTACATGTATATATAGATAAGTACGAAACACTCAACATAACCTATGATTTTTCAAAAAAACAACCATAACACACCAAAACTACCCTTACTACCAACCCAACATGTGAATACTACCACAAATGTTGGTCACTTATCTAATTTGATAAATGAATGCCACTTCACTACAAGCCACAAATCGAAACATACCCTCAGCCAATTCATTTAACCAGTTTTCATTCTTCAGTATCAATTAATTAATTTATTTATTCCATCCCTACCCAAGAAACAACTAGACACTAAAAACATTATAAGGCGAAGCAACCATACCAACCACTACCAAAGAAAAACAAAGAAATAAGGGTCAAGGTAAAAGAATCCATTCTAACATCTATTAATAAAATAATGATCTCTGTAAACTCTAAGCAAAAGAACCATGAAAGGTAACACCATACTTATTCAAAATCACTCCTCCTAAACCATCCTCGACAGCCCCACTGCACAACAAAACCATGTTCATAACACCTATAAACATAAACATGACACAACTCGATCTTATAGCCCCACTTACCAACCACTACCCAGATGTAGTCCCACTATATAAAAATGTTATCCATTCCACAATCAACCAATATCCCAGCCTGAGATACCATCACACCTCCCATACCACCCCATACACACAACCACACTCACAACCATAGAACCACACTACCAGCATAAGCACAAGGCTGAATAGAACAACACACATTACACATCCACACCAAAAAGGTAAGGCTTATTCAGATTTATTAAACACTCATACTTTAATTCCACTTGATAAAATAAGGGTTATCACAGAACAAGTTTGTTCCTGGGGAATCCATTTATTTAACCCAATATACATGGTTAACCAATTTCATAATCATACGTCCATTCACGGAGTATCAAAAAAAAGTATTCACAACCCATAAAAGTATGCATACAGAGACCAACAATGACCATGATTTTCAGAAGGCATACATCCCTTCCAAACACGACATGGATCAAGGATAACATATAAAACAAATCGATCGTCATTATCTTCCCAACCCCTTATTTATTAGTTCTTATTATCTTCCTTAAATTTGGGTCCAATTGTATTCACATGGATACATGAGTACACCCACCCTACGTGATACATAATTAAAAGAGAGACAAAGGAAATCCCTACCTGGAACAATAGGTGACCAATGATTCTTCCTTGTTCCAAAATAGGGGGTCACATGAGCAGTAGGAAAGACTCCAAAGAAAAAATCAAAAAAACTGATATAGCACTGGCACATGACTTCTTGGGGTAGAAAGGTTCTCAATGCACCAAGAGAAAATGGAAGAGTTCAAAGGAAGAGAGGGTCCCAATTTTAGAAAGGTCGGATCCTAAATCTATTGGGGAAACTATTTCAAATTCCATTAAGTCCAGATCACGATCAAGACCATGTGGTTTAGGATTGAAAGGAAGATTCAGGTTTTTAGGAGATAGATATCATTTGAAACGGCCCAAAAATCATTAAATATGGAATTTAACTCATTTAACATCAAAAGAAATGTTAAAGGGGTAAAACTGGAAAAAAGGGAAAAACTAGAAATGAATCACTGATGGGTGAGTCACCGATGCGAGTGAGACACCAACGTTGAGCCACTGACGGATAAGCCACTGATGTTGATCCACCGACGTGACTTGCTGATAATGAGTCCCTGATGCAACTCACCGACACCTGACACACTGATGCCCGACCTACTAACACCTCGACCTACTAATGACTCGACCTACCGATGCCTCGACCTACCGACTCCCTATGTCACCGAAGCCCTGAGTCACTAATGATGATTTACCGACACTAACCTACCAATGTTAAGCTATCGGAATGACTCACCGATATCTGAATCACCAATGGAAAAACTGGAAATTTTCAAACTCCTAAAATGAGCCACTTTTGCCTCCCAGAACACCATAAACACTATATTTTGACAAAGTAATGTACTGGGGATGTCTTGGACATTACAAATCTAATTAATTGGGTAAAGGTTTTTTGGAAAACACATATTATTGAAGAAAAAACATGAGAATCATAAAATGATATGAAGGAAAAATATTCCCACTTATTTAAATAATAAATAAAATTGTAATGAAGAGAAGGAAAATTGAATGTTGAATGGTGATATGATAAAGATGTTGGAGAGCGTGTATGAGATGAGATCATCATAGGGATTCTAGATAGGAATTTTAGGTGAGATACAATGGTAAGAGGTAGTTAACCAATAGTAGCAAATTACATAGAGAATCCTTAGTTTTTTAATTAACTTTGTGAGTGATGCACAGCCAATCCTCGTTTTAGAACCATTGATCAATGGAGAAAAATAGATATCAATATCATTAATTTTCTCATGGTTTTATGAAATCCATATAGTCTTCTAAACCATAATTAATTTCACATAGAAAAATTAGTTTTGTGATTAGCTTATATTTGGACCAAATAAAGCCTTTGGAATGATGTAAAGGTATTGTTATGATATACTTTCTCTATTTTATTGAAAAATTATATAATGAAATATTGATTTAATTTTCAATATTCTTTGCAGATTTTGTTTATTTTATAATATTTTTGTCTATTTTTCATGCCTTTTTAGGATAATAAATGAATCTTTCTCTGCTCAATCATAGAGGTAATCTTGATGTTTTCATAGTAAAATCATTTTCTGTAGAATTAATGTATGATTTCATTTTTATGTTTAATTTATTACTTTTTAGTATTACCCACATAATAATTTTTTTATTATATAGGTGGATTCCTTGGTTCAAGTTGTGGTGCTCTGTCCAACTTTCATACTTTTTATCCCTTAAAACATTTTCACCTCCATACTGGTATATTTATCACTTTCTTTAAAATTACCTCCACTACCTTTGTAGGAAGAGAAATGACATAGCCTCAACTCAATCACAGAGGTAATCTTGATGTTTTCACAGTAAAATAATTGTCCATAGAATTAATTTATTGTTTAATATTTATGTTTAATTTATTTCTTTTTAGTATTATTTATATAATAATTTTTTTCTTATACAGTTGGATTCTTTTGTTCGAGTTGGGGTTCTCTCTCCAACTTTCATACTTTTTATCCCTTAAAAACTTTTCACCCCTATAGTGGTTCATTTATCACTTTTAAATTACATCCATTGCCTTTGAAGAAAGAGAAACGATGTCACCTCTGATCAATTATAGAGGTAATATTGATGTTTTCACAGTAAAATCATTGTCCATAGAATTAATGTTTTGTTTCATATTTATGTTTAATTTATTTATTTTTATTATTACTCACATAATAATTGTTTTCTTATACGGGTGGATTCTTTTGTTCGAGTTGGGGTGCTCTGTCTAACTTTTATGCATATTCTCCCTTAAAACCTTTCACCCCTATAGTGTTGACATTTATTACTTTCCTTCAAGTTTTATCCACTGCTCAATCACAAAGGTAATCTTGATATTTTCACTGTAAAATTATCATTCATAGAATTAGTGTATTATTTCATATTTATGTTTAATTAATTATTTTTAATATTACTCATAATAATTTTTTTCTTACACATGTGATTATCTTTTTCAAGTTGATGTGGTTTGTTTGAAGCATCTTATTAAGTGTTGGCAGTTCTAAAAATAAAGTTAATGGAAATCATGGTAACATTTACAGTTAGGATTTTTTTTTTGAGACTTTAGGATGTGTAGAAATTAGGTGCACCTCAATACAACACATTATGTGACCATTATGACTCCAAGTAATTCATTCTATTTTAAATTGACATAAATTTTAGTGAAAACGACAACTGACTCAATGTTATCATTATCAGTTTAAAATTGATATTTGACTTTAAAAAGTTTCACTCATTGAAAACTGAGAAAATGTGCTATGATTTTATTGATAATTTAGGGAATTTATTCATAAATCATTTTTGATGTGTAGGAATAAGTCTAACATCAAAACGATACATGATGTGATCCATATGATTCAAAGTGTGTATTTTAAGTTTAAAATGATATTTTAGTAAAAACTACAAGTGACATACTCAAAACCAAGAAAGAACATACATATTGTTTTGATACTTTAGGAAAACAATCCATAAGTGGTTTGGAACATGTAGGCACACCTCAATCTAATGCATAGTGTGACCAGTATGACTCTAAGCGCATCTTTATTTAAAATTGACATAAATTTTAGTAAAAAAACAAACCAACCTACTCAAAACCTAATAAACACATTCATATTGTTTTTATACATTAGGAAAATGATCTATAAGTAATTTGAGATTTGTATGAATCATCTACACCTCAATCTGATGCACAGTGTGACCAATATGACTCCATGTGGTGTTTTTATTTAAAATTGACATCAATTTTAGTAAAAAGGCCAACTGGCCTACTCAAAACCCTGAAAACCCATTCAAATTGTTTAAATACTCTATGGAAACAATCTATAAGTAATTTTTGATGTGTAGGAATCATTATCACCTCAATTGGATACAAAATGTGATCGGTATGAGTCAAAGTGCATGTTTCAATTTTAAAATGATGTTTTAGTAAAAAAAAGAAAAGTGGCGTACTCAAAAAAAATAAAAAACATTCATATTGTTTTGATACTTTAGTAAAATAATCCATAAGTCATTTGGGATGTGTAGTAATCCATTATACCTCAATATGATGCACGGTCTGACCAGTATGTCTCAAAGTGTGTCTTTTTATTTAAAATTGTCATCAATTTTAGTAAAATGGAAAAATGCCCTACTCAAAACTATGAAAACGTATTATTATTATTGTGATACTTTATGAAAATGATCTATAAGTCATTTATGAAGTTTAGGAATCATTTGTACCTCAATTTTATACATGATGTTCCTAGTATGACTCAAAGTGCCTGTTATCGGTTTAAAATCGACATTTTAGTTCAAAAGGTGTCACTCACTAAAAACCAATAAAACTCTCTCAGATTTTATTAATAATTTATTATAATTATTCATAAGTCATTTTTACATGTAGTAATATGTTTCATGTCAAATTGATACATGATGTGATCGGATTGATTCAAAAGTGTGTGTTTCCATTTTCAAATGAACTTTTTGTAAAAAAAGAAAACTGATGTACTCAAAACCAAGAAAACATATTCATATTGTTTTGATACTTTAGTAAAATGATCCACAAGTAATTTTAGAGGTGTTGGAATCAGGTTCACCTCAATACTATGCACGGTGTGACCAGTATGACTCTAGGTGCATCTTTTTATTTAAAATTGACATCAATTTTAGTAAAATTAACACTTTATATTAATTTATTTATTTATATTAATACTAATATAATAATTTTTTCCTTATACATGTGTGTTCTTTTTCTCGATTAGGGGTGGTTTTTTCAGCAATATCATGAGTCAGGTTATTATTGAAAGATAAAGTAAAATTGATGTTTTTTAATGAATGTGATAATATTTATTTATGTAATTGTATTAACCAATGTTTGAAATGTCTATAATATAGTGTTTTGTTATGGTGTATGTGTTGTAAATTTCATGTCACTTGAATCCTGTATTGGGACTTTTTTGTTGATATATGGTGTGTTTCTAGTGTTGCGGTGTGCTGGAACAGCACACTACAGTGGTGCTACAGTGTGTTGTTGCATCACATTATAGTGTGACCCTTTATCATCACTTTTAAAAGCACTGGTAAAGGTCTTCTTTATCAGTTCTCATAGAAGTGCTAATAAAGTTTCATTTTATCATCACTTTTTTAGTGATGATAAAAGATCAGGTCTTTTAACCTCTCTCATGTAATCAATGCTTTTCTAGTAGTGATAAAGGCCATTTATATTACTATTAAAGGCCGGTTTTTTAGTAATGAAGGTCCTAAACAAGAATTGGAGCTTCTATAATAATTAAAGGATAACCTCAACCCTAAGGATATCAATATTCCTAATAGTATTTCTTGATAGGCGGAATCTACCAACCAGGGATCCCAAAATATGGGTGAGGTAGGGCACATTTTTTATAGTGTCATAGATAGTGTGTGGACTATGGATCATCCTTGATATCTTGGTATAGAAAAAGTTATATTAATTTTTTGGGAAAGTGATCTACAGGTAAATACCTCTATAAATCATTATATCTTATTATTTTGGTATGGATGGGTCAATGCCTATCTTGAGGGATATTTTTTATTGATTATCCCATGAATGAAAATGTTTGAACATAAATACTGAACATAATTAGATTGTGGACCCTAAATATTTGTAGGATCAATCCAATTTCCTTATTGGGGTCAGCTGAGAGGTTTTATTTGACCCCCTTTAGTGATCCATTTAGAATTATCATCAATGATGGTAATGGACCATCGATGAGAGATCATTCCTCATTTCTTTCAAAAGTAGAAAACTAGATATAGACATTGATTCCATGATGATCTAAAATTAATACACTCCATGTATAATTTGTATTGTCCATGGTTTCTCCAAAAAAATACATTGTGGTTTTATAAAATAGTTCACCATGAGAGGAATCCAATGATCAATCAACATCTCTGGTGGTTTCTATCCCAGAAAGACACGGGCATGTAGATCTAATTTTTAGTAGTATATGCTACAATTAGTTTGATCTATCCTTCTTCATGGAGTTGGTAAATTGAATATCCTAGAGAAATTCAAAGATAGTAATTGTTTTGGATGGATAAACTAATACAAACTTTGTAGTATTGAGCTGAAATATTGGCCACCCCTAGAATATCCTCTAAATAAATATTATAGATTCTAAAAATAATGGAATGAAATTTGGATATTCCAATCATTGAGGAGGTTTTATGGTAACCTCAAAATATTTTGAGTGTACTCGGCCGATATAAGGTTTATCTGGGCTTCATTCGAAACCACTCAGATAGAATTTGTATACTACATCAATGAGTTGGAATCGTTAGTGTAATCACATGGCCAAAAAAGTATATGTACTGATCATGTGATAAATATTCTTGATAGGTATCATAATGAAGGGTTTGAGAATTAAGGGATGCCTAAATATGTTGATCATAATTAGTTTTGTGAAAATACTCTCAGAGGAAGCGATTCATGGAAAGTGGAGTCTCCCATGGAGAGAGAGGAGATCCCATATTCTAGAGAGTTAGGAGAGATCTCTCCATTCTAGGTAACCCAATTCCCAAGAAACTACTATAGTGTCATTTTTGTAATCTGAGTGGAAATATATCCTAATATACCATTTATGAAAGAGTTTTTGAGTTAGGAAACTACCTATCAACCCCTGCCTTGTGTAAGGGGGAAGGGAAACATGAAACTTCCCATTGGCCAGGTGGCTGAAAGAGTATACCCTAAACCATAGATTTATATATGGTTCATGGGGTTTTTCTTATAAACATGTTAGGTGTAAATTATAGTGATTTTAGTATATATTTTCCACTAATTAAATATTATTCTTAATAACTCACTTCACACACAACAAAAAACTAAAATGAACAGCACCACTTTAATTAAGATAAAAATAAAGTTTGTAAAGTATTTGTTAAATTAGAGGGTATAAATTGATTAGAAAAACTTTTAGAAACATATGTATAAATAAAAATAATGGATTATTATAATACTAATTAATTGATAAAATTCGATTAGTGTAGCTTAATAACTAATAAGATCATGTTGTGCCTAAATAATTATTTTTTCTAAAAATGTATTTGATAAAACAAAATTTTGTTGAATATTTTATTGATAATAAATGACAAAATTTCCTCACATTGTGTTAAATATGTTTTTTTATAAAATATTTTTGATTAGATCATTCATTTGAAAATTTGATGAAAATTCTAGTTTTACCCTTTAAAAATTCATTATATTATTTCGAACATAAATAATTTTATTTGAATTATTTGAACTTAATATTTTGTAACTGTGTTACTGACTTAAGTTTCCACAACTTTAATTCAGGAAATATGAGCTAAATTGTTCATTTGATTGGACTTAATGGTCCATGAAGTCAAAGTTGGGTTGGGCTCTCCATATTGGACATTAGTTCTATATCTGGGCCATAAATTCTTCATACATTCTTGGATTATGCCCTAATTTTGAGAGGATCTTGGGGAATAATTTTCTCAAAAATAGTACTTCTTGAATGACAACTAGTTCATGTGTTTTGGTGGTCAAACAGGTGGTGCAAGTTGGATTAATTTATTTGGCCGAATTTTCCCATTAACACTTGAAACCTCTTTAAACATATCCTCCCCTACACTCTATAAATTGGTGTTTTTCTCATTTTGAGGCTTTGGAAAGTGAATTAGGAATTTTATGATATAGTATAAGTATATACACTCCAATTATTCAACCATTTAAACAAGGGTATCTCTGTAAGCAATGATCCCTTCGACGAAGCCTTATTCTTATTCTTCTTCGTGTTGTAATACTTTTGTTTGCGTAATAAACTCCTTAATTATTCTTTAATTTCTTTTGTTTTCTTCTATTTTATTAACTTATCTTCCTCATTAATATTTCTATTTTTTCTATAATTCAAGAGTAAAAATGAGATTGGGTTATACCCTTTCTAAATCTTTTCAAATGCAATTCCTTTCTACAATGACTACGTCACCTATGGAAGAGTGGTTTTCTTAGTAATCGATCTACCTATGACCTTCTTCATTCATTTATTTTGAATCAATGAGATAATATAATTCACTTAATATTATCTATTAATTAAGTTTTCAATTTAAATGAAACTAAGAAATAAATTTAACAATTTACACAAAAACATGCGAGGTCGAGATTTGTGAGAGTGAGATCTTAATCGGTTATACAAGAGAACAAGGGATAAATTTGTAGAGTTAAAATATAATATCTAAAATAAATTAATACTAATTTATAGAGTTGATATGTTATCTAGTTAACAACTGACCATAATATAACCTAATAACACCAATCAAAGTAGGGTGCTGTGATTGCATGTTCGGAAGCTATCCTAGGGTTTTAGTAATTTCATCTTTGTGGTTAAGTTAAATCCTGTAGGGTTTGAGGGTTAGAAAATTAGGGGATTATAATTAAATGGATTTTAATTTAAATTATAATTATAAATAATTTATTGAAAAGGTATAGTTAAATCAATTAGTCCTTTTAAAATATTTTCTAAAAAAAATCTTCTTATTGTGTTTTATTAATAAAGTTTCATTTCAAAAACAAAAACAAAAAAAAAATCAATATTATTACAACATACTTATTATTATTTTATAAATGGTAAAAAATCCTCATAATTTTTAAGTATTGTTTTTATTATCTTTTATTTTATTTTTATAATACCTTTAAGAAGTTTTTTTAATTTACTTCCTCCTTTGAGAGACAACCTTGGTCAGCCACTCTACTGCACCCAAGTACCCAAAAAATCACACTTCATTTGAGAGATCCCACGATAGAACCTTTAAAATTGGAACTGTTAATGGGGAGAAAAGTAATTATTTCAACTAATTAGAGGTATTTTTTATTTTAAATTTTATTCTCTTCTTCTCTTCCTTCTTCTTTCTTTACCCAATCTGAATTTTTTCTTCTTCTTTTAATTTCTTCTTCTTTTTGGACCATTAACTAAAACTTCTCATTTTTATTATGGTCCACTTTGCTTATTTTTATTTTTGTATGATTTATGACATGAACTAATACTGAGGATCTTTTAGATCTTGACCCTGAGATTAAACGTAGCCTTCAGGCTTAAATCTAACATTCTCAGTCTACAGGAAGTTTCAACATTCAACTAGTTAGAGAATTCCTCCATTCTAGTAACATTAAAATTGGAAGCAATTAAAATATAACTTAAAACAATAACCAATGTCTGAAAAAAATAACAATTAACTTAATATAACCATTTTATAATTGGCTGAACTTGATATTAACTATCAACCAAATTGTATTACATACCCAAATCTCGAATCGGACTTTGAACTGAAATCTGGATTAATTCGCCTGCTTCAAAAATTTCACAGATTATCTGGAGAGGATCCAAAAAAAACACCTTAAATAATTTAATGTGGTTTTATCTACCCTTAAACCAAGATATGTCTCTGAAGATCAAATAAAACTAAGAGAATTCCCATTCTCACTTGATGGAACTGTAAAAGATTAGATATATTACTTACAACCTGAAGATTTAACTTATTGGGATGATTTGAAACATCTTTTATTGTAGAGATTTTTTTCAAAATCAAGGACCACATCCATTTAAAAATATATCTCTAGGATCAAGGAAGCATAAGGGGAGTCAATGTATGAGTACTGGGAGCGATTCAAGAAGTTTTGTGCAAGCTTCCCACATCACCAAACTAGCAAGAAACTCCTCATTAATAAATTCTATGAAGGAATCACACCTATGGAGAGGATCATGGTGGATGATACATCTGGAGGGGAATTGGTTGAAAAAACACCAACATATGCACATGCGTTGATTGACAAGATGGAACAAAACTCCCAACAATTTGGCAATAGAGGTATACCACATGTTAGAAGAGTACATCATGTAATTTCATCATCTCTTGAAATTAATTTGATTGATACAAAGTTATAAGAGTTTATAAATATGGTGAGATATATTTATTTTGATCAAAATGCATCCCATCCCCCTCCTTCAAGGCCTTGTGGCATTTACACTAAGACAATCCACCCAACTGATCGTTTCCCTCAACTACAAGAAATAGAAGATTGTGCAGCAGTGTTTCTAGGGAGACCATATCAGCATCAAAAACAGCCACATCCCCAAAATAAGTATGATTCCTTTGCACCAACATACAACCAAGGGTGGAAGGATAAATCAAACATGAGGTATGGTTCTGGACAATAACAAAGGCCCCCTTTTAAAAAAAACTTCCAACAGCCTCTGCCTTACCAGTAGGGTTTCCAACAACCCCAAAGTAGATTTGATGCCCAAGCATCAAAAATCCAATAATAAGGGAATACCCCACCCAAGGTAGATTATAACACTGATGGCCTTTTGAAACAAATTGTTTTTAATCAATAGAATGAGCTAAAGATTCAAGGTTTATAGTTGAGGGAGTTGAAGACTCAAATGAGCCAGATTTCCATTGCCCTCCATGAACTAGTAAGTAAGAACTCTGGAAATCCACCTTCCCAACCTAATCCAAATCCCAAGGGTAATGTTAGTGCCATCACATTAATAATTGAGAAGAAAACAACTGATAAATATGCACCTATTGTTCCATTGGGATTCACCTCAACTCTGAAGAATCCTCATTCCATACCAACTAATGATAAACCCAAGGAGAAAGATAAAGGTAAGAAAAATATTGATGATGTTCCTCGTAAACCCCTTCCATTTCCAAACAGGGTTGTACAAACCAAGAAGATGGATGAGGAGGTGATGAAAAAAGAAGTTTTGGACACATTAAAGCATATTGATATCAACATCTCTCTACTTGAAGCAATAAATAAAATACCAAGGTATACCAAATTCCTAAAATAACTTTGTACTAATCAAAGTGGGATCAAGGGAAATGAGAGGATAAATCTTGGAAGAAATGTGTTAGTACTCATTACACCAACTCTAGCAATGCCAAAAAAGTTCAAGGATCTGGAGACATTCAACATCCCATGCACCATAGGGGAGTTACACTTTTCTGATGCTTTATATGATTTAGGATCTTCTCTAAATGTAATGCCTCACTCTATTTTTTCTTCATTAGAGGTTGGTGAGTTGAATATGACAAGAGTAGTGGTGAAGTTGGTGAATAGAGCTATATCACATCCAGTGGGAGTCCTTGAGGATGTACTTGTTCAAGTAAAATACATGATCTTTCAATCATAATTCTACATGCTTAACATGGAGGAAGATCAGGTAAGTTCACGTGATCCCATTATCTTAGGTAGGCCCTTCCTCAAAATGGCTAAAATGGTCATAAATTTCCATGAGGGTACACTTTACATGGAGTTTGGATATGAAGTTGTTATATTTAATGTTATGGACACCTGAAGTTGCCCTCATAGGACCATTCTTATTTTGTTATATCCCTTTTTGAACCACCAAATAAAAACCCCATGTAATTTTATTGTCCTGTGCTTAGGGATATTATGAGTATTTATTCTATTTTTATGTCTAAGAGTACTTCCACACCTGTTTCTAATTCACAAAACTCTCTTAGATTTGATTTTGAAATGGATTCATATTTTGATTTTGATAATGTGAACTCTGATTATGATAAGTCTATTGAATATTTTGATGGTTTTGATACATTATTCTCTAATTTTGATGATGCTTATTCTGGTACTAATGTTCATTGTGCACATATTTCAATTCCTTCAATATCTTCATCCATACTGCACCCCCCTTTATTAGAACTCAATCCATTTCCACCTAATCTCAAATATGCATACTTGTTAAGTGGTTAGAAATTACCTATTATAATTGCTAACAATCTCCCTTTTGAACATGAAGAAATTTTTTTTAATCTTTTGAGGGAGAACATTAGGGAAATCGGGTGGACCTTGGTGGACATATCAGGTATTAACCCCTCCATTTTCATGCATAGGATTCTTTTGGTGGATGGGGATAAACTAGTTAGGCAACCATGAAGGAGACTCAATCCAAACCTTATGGAAGTTATTAAAAAATAGGTTGAAAAATTGCTCAAGGAAGGTATAATTTATCCCATTTCAGATTCTCGGTGGGTGAGTCATATTCATGTTATGACTAAGAAAAGTGGTGTTACTATTGTTAAAAATGATAAAGAGGATTTAGTTCTAATGAGGGTTCAAAATAGTTGTTGTGTGTGTATTGATTATAGGAAACTAAATCAGTCCACTAGTAAGGACTATTTCCCCCTCCCATTTATTGATCAAATTCTTAAGAGACTAGCTAGGAAAATATACTATTGTTTATTGGATGGATTTTATAGATATTTTTAGGTTCTTATTGCTCTGAAGGATCAGAAGAAGACAACATTCACTTGTCTATTTGGTACATTTTTCTATCAAAGGATGCCATTTGGACTTTGCAATGCCCCAGGTACCTTCTAGAGATGTATCGGTGGGTATTTTTTCATATTTCATTGAGACCTACATGGAGATATTTATGGATGATTTTATAGTGTATGGGTCTTCATTTGATGATTTTATGTCTAGTTTGGTAAAGGTTTTGAATCGTTGTATTGAGAAGAATCTAGTCTTGAACTTTGAAAAGTGTCATTTCATGGTAGAGAATGGCATTGTCTTAGGGCATGTAGTGTCAAAACATGGGATAGAGGTTGATAGATCTAAGGTGGATATTATTTCATCCTTACTATGACCTTCATGTGTGTGTGATTTTAGATCTTTCCTAGGGTATGCATGATTTTATCGACACTTCATCAAATATTTTAGTAAGATTTCTCTTCCTATGTCATGATTAATTCAAAAGGATTCTGATTTTGTATTCGTTGATTCTTGAAGTAATTCCTTTGATGATATAAAACAACGTCTTACCACTCCACCTATCATACAGCCTCCATGGTGGGAGCTTCATTTAGAGCTTATGTGTGATGCATCCAACTTTGCAGTTGGAGATATCTTATCTCAGAGGGTAGAGGGACGTTCACATGTGATTTCATATACATAAAGGACACTGGATTCATCCAAATAAAACTAAACAACCACGAAAAAGGAGTTTATTGTTGTCATATTTTCTTTAGATAAATTTTGTTCATATTTATTGGGATTTAAAGTAGTTATTTTTTCTGACCATGCAGCTCTAAGGTACCTCTTAAATAATCCATATAAAAAGCCCAAACTTATCCAATGGATGCTCCTTATTCAGGAATTTGATATTGAGATAAAGGACAAGAAGGGTTCAGAAAACCTTGTGGTGGACCACATGAGTAGGATTACTCATACATTAGAGGTTGACACCTTGGACCAGTTACCACTTCGGGACACTTTCCCCAATGATCATCTTTATTCTATCTCAGGTACGCATCCTTGGTATGTCGATTTAGTGAACTATTTTGTTTCATCTGGAATTCCTACAAATTTAAAGGAACTTCAAGTTCAAAAATTAAAAAGTGAGTCTCAATATTATGTGTGGGATGACCCCTACCTTTGGCGCATGTGTAGTGAACAAGTCGTTAGGAGGTGTGTCCCTGATCATGAGTTTGAGTCTGTTCTGCATTTCTTCCATACACACTCATGTGGAGGAAACTTTGGACCCCAACGAATAGCTAGGTTAGTCTTAGACTATAGATTATATTGGCCTAGATTATTCCATGATGATCATGTGTTTTGTAAGTCATGCTCTCATTGCCAACACAATGGGAACATTTCTAGAAGATATGATATTCCCCAACAACCCATACTATTCTGTGATATTGTTGATGTATGGGGAATCAATTTTATAGGATATTTTCCAATTTCATTTGGTTTTTTGTATATTTTGGTTTTTTTTATTATGTGAGTAAATAGGTGGCGGCTAAGTCCACAAGGACGGATGATTCTCATGTTGTAGTGGACTTTGTCAAGACACATATTTTTTTAGGTTGGGAGTAAAAAATTCCATCAGTAGTGACCAAGGGACACACTTCTTCAATTGGAAGTTGGATTCCCTCCTTTAGAAGTATGGGGTGACACACAAAACATCAACATCATACCACCCCCAAACAAATGGTCAGTCTGAGGTTTCAAATAATGAGTTGAAACAAATTTTGGAGAAAACTGTGCAGCTAAATAGGAAGGATTGAAGAAAGTGATTGGATGATTTTTTATGGGATTATAAGACAGCATACAAAACTCCCATCAGTATGTCCCCATTTTGGATTGTTTTTGGGAAAGCCTGTCATCTACTTGTGGAAGTTGAGCATCAGGCTTATTGGGCTATAAAAAAATGCAACAAATATTTGGCCCAATATGGGATCCAAATTAAGCTACAAATTCAAGAGCTTGAGAAGATTAGATTGTCTTCATATGAGAACTAAAGGCTCTATAAGAAAATATCAAAAATAATCTCAAGATAGAATTATCCAACAAAGTGAGTTTCATGTTAGAGATAAAGTGCTTCTCTACAGTTCACGACTAAAGATGATGCTCGGTAAGTTGTGTTTATATGGTTATGTACTTACATTGTATCTAATGTTATTCCTTATGGTGCAGTGGATATCGCATATGAGGAAACTAAAAGGAGCTTTATAGTCAATGGTAAAATCTTAAAGAAATACATTAAAGGACTTCCTGCTGATGTAGTGGATTTCATCACACTGCATGACCCCATCATCACTTGATCATATCTAGCTATTCCTAACCCTTTTCACTTTTATATTCTTTGTCCTATTTAAAATTATAAATTTTATGTGCACATATCATATCATGGGTTCAAATTGAGGATAATTCCATATTTTAAGTGTGGGAGAGGTAACCTTTTAGTTTAGTAATTTTGATTGTTTTCTTTTCAAAAAAAAATTATGTGTTAAATTTTAATTTTTTAGTGTTTTTGAAACTTTTGAGCTGAAATTATTATCATCTACATTTTGAAATCCATATCAATGAGTGAAACAATTTATCCCATGAAACTGAGCATAAATGAATGCTAAAATTGACTTTTTTTCAAGTTCAAATATTTAGTAATTTTATGAAAAGTACTCTGAATTTTGAATCCCATAACACATATCACTATATTTATATTTGAAATCACTTTACTCTGAGACTTATAAACCATTATTTTCATATTCTTTATATTCACATCACTTATTGAGATAACTATACCATACTTTATTTAACCATAATTTAATTTATTCCTGTCAAAACTTGAGGGTTTGAGGTACTTATGTTTTAAATGATTGAGACATTTATTTGGTATTAAAGCCCTTATTTCATAAGAATACTTTTTATAATGGAATACCGTGAACATTTAATCCTTTTAGACCTTATAATCCATGAAAATATTGTTAGGATAGCCATATTACAATCCAATTTTCCCTATCCAACCAACTCTTGATGTGAAATTGCATAATCTAGTTGAACTTAAGTGTGGGGGAAGTTGTCTTGTGTTGTGCTACCACATTTTTTGATACTTTGGGTGGAAAATTAAATTACAAAGAGATGTTTTTTCTATTGAAAAAAATCATTCTGTTGAAATATGTCCCTTTCTGGATATTTCATGATAAAAGAAGTTGTGCCTTTCTGGAGATTCCAATGAATAAAGAAAGTTGTGCTTATCTGGAACTTTCACGAAAAACTATGTTTGAGAAAATTGGCATTTTTTAGATAAAATGATAAATGGTGTAAAATTTCTATGACTGTTCATGATGATGAATAATAATTTATACTAAGGGGAATGTGGAGGAGACCATATTTAATTGAAAATTAGAATAATGAAATTTTTCTTCAAAAAGATTCAATCCCTCCTCATTCGGTCTCAGAATTTTTCACATCTAAATCCAACCAACCAAAAGCCACAAAACAATCCTAAAAAGTCCTCATGATAAAAATATGTCCTTGACTCACATTATATAGAGATATAGGAATTTATCAAGCCTATGGTGACCCTTTTATGAGTTTGGATGAGAAATACATTGCTGAAAATTTGACATTTGTGTGATAAGAGAAAATTCAAGTGAGGTAAGCGTTTTTTGCATGGGAGGATAAATGAAGTGGAAATATATTAAATGATATAAATGGAGAATTTAAAATAATTGTTTTTTATGAGTAATTATATCTTTTTTTTGGGGAATTGTTGGATCTCAAGGATATGTGTTTTAAAATTTGTTTTGATATTGTTGTTTACTTGTCACAATTTTTTGGAATACATGATATGAGGTTTTGCCCAGGAGTGCAAAAGGGTAAGTGTGGGGGAGTTGATAAAACAAAATTTTGTTGAATATTTTGTTGATAATAAATGAAAAAATTTCCTCAAATTGTGTTAAATATGTTTTTTTATAAAATATTTGAAATTAGATCATTCATTTGAAAATTTGATGAAAATTCTAGTTTTACCCTTTAAAAAGTCACTGTAGTATTTCGAACATAAATAATTTTATTTGAATTATTTGAACTTAATATTTTTTAAATATGTTAATGAATTAATTTTTTACAACTTTTATTTAGTAAATATGATACAAATTATGCATTTGATTGGACTTAATGGGTCATGAAGTCAAATATGGGATAGGCTCTCCAGATTAAACATTAGTTCTGTATTTGGGGTATAACTTCTTCATACATGCTTGGATTAGCCCCAAATATTGAGAGGATATCTAGGACTCATTTTCTCAGAAATAATAATTCTTTAAGGATAGATCGTTCACACATTTTGGTGGTCAAAAAGGCGGTTCATGTTGGATTAATGTATTTGGACGAATTTCCCCATTCACACTTGAAACATCTTTAAACCTAGCCTCCCCTTAACTCTATAAATTAGTTTTTTTATTATTTAGAGGGGTTGGGACGTGAATTAGGAAGTTTAGGGAAGAGGATAAGTGGATCCACTCCAATTATATAACCATTTCAACAAGGGTATATCTTGAAGCAAGGATCCCTTCAACGAAGCCTTATTATTCTTCTTATTCATGTTGTAATACTTTTGTTTGCATAATAAACTCTTTAGTTATTCTTTAATATCTTATTTTTTCTCTATTTTTTTCACTTATATTAATCATTAATATTCTTCCTTGTTTTTTAATTCAAGATTATAAATGATATTGGGTTATACCCTTTCTAAATCTTTGCAAATGCAATCTGTTTCTACGATGACTACGCCGCCCATGGAATAGTAGTTTTCTTAGTAATTGATCTACCTCTTACCTCATTAATTAATTTATTTTGAATCAATGAGATACTTTAATTCAATTAATATGATCTATTAATTGATTTTTTAATTTAAATCAAACTAAGAAAGTAATTGAACAATTGACACAAAAACACACAAGGTCGAGATTTGTGTAAATTGTGAGAGTGTGATCTTAATCGGTTATAAAAGACCACAAGGGATAAATTTATAGAGTTAAAATATAATACCTAAAATAAATTAATCCTAATTTCCAGAGTGGATATGTGCTCTAATTAACCACTGAACATAAGCTAACCTAAGAACATCAATCAAAGTAGGGTGTTGTGATTGCATGTTCCGAAGCTAGCCTAGGGTTTTAGTAATTTCATCTTTGTGGTTAAGTTAACTCTTGTAGGGTTATAGGGTTAAAAAATTAGGGGATTATAATTAAGTGGATTTTAATTTAAATGATAATGATAAATAATTAAGTGAAGAAGTAGATTTAGATATATTACACCTTTTAAAATATTTTCTAAAAAAAATATCTTCTTATTGTGTTTTATTAATCAAGTTTCATTTCAAAAACAAAAACAAAAAAATGCAATATACTTCCAAAATAATTATTCTTATTTTATAAATGATAAACAACCCCCCCCCCATCATTTCAAGTTGTTTTTTTCTTATATTTTATTTTAATTTTAGAATAACTTTAATATATTGTTAAATTTACTTCCTCCTTTGAGAGACGACCTTGGTCAGCCACTCTGCTGCACCTAAATAACCTGAATCCAAACATTATTTGAAAGAACCCATGAAAGTGCCTTTAAGTATTCTAATATTATTTATTTTAATAAAATACCTATATTATGGATAAAAAAATTATAGGAATAATAAATTAACCCCAACTTAATTAGTAATTTAGAATAAAAATTAATGAGTACTGTTAATATTTTAAATTTTATTTTGTTATGAAAACAGTTTTCACTATATTTTTATATTTTTATTTAAAATACAAAATAAAAAAATTAATAATTTGAATTTGAATAAATTATATGAGTTTATGGATTTATAATAATAATATTATATTTGAATATATTTATTATACTTTTCTAAAAAGTTTTTATTTTTGGTTGAATAGTGAATGATGGCAATTTTTTTAATATTGTCACTTTTATAACACCTTCAAAATAAAATAATGATTTAAATGGTTATGAAACATATTTTATATGAAATATATATATTTATAAAGTGAAATAAATTCTTTAAAATACAACTATGAATTTATAATACTCATGTTTATCATTTTGGGAACATAATTATAATTTTACTTTAATGGAAACTATTTTTGGAAGGTTTTTTAACTAAGTATGCACATGGTTGAATTTCATTTAATATTGTTTTTGAAATCTGTATAAATCTTATTGGTTTAATGATTCACCAATTAATTTCATTTTAATCAATAACATTGATAATTTTATCTCAATAATTAATTTAAAGTGTTAAACGACACTCTCTAAAAACAGTTTTTACTTATTATGTTCACTAACATTAAAAGTAATTTTTATCACCCATTAATATTTTACATGAAAAAATATAATTCATATATTGAAGCACGTGAGCCTCATCCCAATTGGTGAGGTCTCTATAAGTGAATCCATGAGACCCAGGTTCAAAACCAGGCAGAGGCATAATTTCGGAGCTGTAGCAGGTACTGTAGTAGTACTATAGCAGGCACTGTAGCAGTACTATCTGGTACTATAGTAGGTACTATAGTAGGTACTGTTTGGTATTGTAGCAACTAGAACTATTCACATTGGGCCACCAGTTTGGGATTGGAGTCCTTAAGGCCTTCGGGCCACCCAGGCCTTCGGGTCAGTAGGCTTTTGGGCCACCTCAAGGCCTTCAAGCAACCTCAAGGCCTTCAGTGCCACCTGATATATAGATGCACAGGCAGATTATACAAGGAACCAACTCTAGAGGAGGATTCAAGAGCAGGGCACATTCACCAGAGCAATTCTAACAGATTTTAAATAATGAGAGGGTGTGACATTTCCATCGGTACCGAGCCTATGCATCTCTACACAAGATAGCTAGACAAATAGCCATGCAAAGGTGGAGAGATGATCATGATGTAGATATTGGGGAGGGGTGGTTTCAAGTGGTCATAGTCTGTTTGATTTCCTTAAGACCTATAGGTCTTATAATGTCTCCAAGACTATGGGAAATGTAATCTCTAAGCCTATGGGCCTTGTAAGGGTTCTCCCTCATCCCTTGAAAGGGGGTTATCAAAAATCAATAAAAAATAAGGCCTTTGGTCCATTCAAGCATATATTGAATAATATGATAAAAAATATGTAATATGGACCATTTTATTTTTACATATTAAAATTAAATTATTTAGGTAAAAATTAGATATCATGGTAAAAACAAAAAAAAATGGTAAATGTGAAAATTCTAAGAGTAAAATACTATAAAACATGTGAAAAACTATATTCTTGAGGCATTATTCACTATACCCACTCACCAACACCATTATTTTGAACTTTTGGAGACACTTTCCTTTAATAATGACATGTCATTTTATATTATTACAAAAATTATTTCCCTCCCTTAATAAAGTAGTCATCACCGCTCCACTTCTACTTACAAAAATGACTATTATATGTTAACATAATCTAGAATAATAACTCCCCAATACTCCTAGAAACATCCAAGATGTTTATTTATTCTCAAAATACCATCTCTTAAATATTTATTCCATTTAGTAAAGGATATCTTCCAAGGGAAAAGGTAAAATTCTTAATTAAACATTTTTTATTTCTTTCATATCACTCATATTCTACATCATATAAATCTATCCTACCCATGTTTATGTAAATAAATTAGTATCATAAGTATAATGAAATATTATTTTATTTATGGTAAAACCATTTTTAACATCCTCTCATCTATTTGAAAATTTAAAATGCCTCTTGTATTACATGTGGAGTACCTCCTACATAAGTTGTGTGATCCGTTTTTCATAACTACCTTTTGTGGATTTTTCATGTTGAGTCAAAAGTTTACTCTTTATACTTTTTCATTCCTTATTTTTGAAAATCAAAAATAGATTCTTAAAACCTTATTTTACTAACTTTATATATCCCAAATATTTTTGAATGTTTTTATAGAAAATTTACTTTTTTACTGAATGTAGAAATATTTCTTATATAAATGAATATAAACATTATATTATTTAATCTGATAAGTTGGACTGACTTAATGTCAAGTTCATATAACTGACTAGTTTTCTGTCCATTAGATAGGCTACTGTATTATCCACCAAACTGAACAAATTCATATCCATCAGACTGAAAATAGTTTGAATCCATTGGGTTGACCATAGTTCAGTTCATCAGAATGAATATATTATAGTCAATCAGACTAATAAAATTTAATATTTGTAGTTTTTGAATTATTTCAATCAGAAAAAAAATTATTATACCATTATAATGGTGCAATCAAAATTACATCTGATGGAGAAGATTTTTTATGATTTCTGGTGAAGATAATTATAGTTTTTTACAAAAAAAATTGAGATTCACGGAAATATAACCATTTGAGGGATGCCTATAAATAAGAGTTCATTCATGGAGTTTTGATCTGTTTCTTTTGAAAACTCAACTCTCCTGATATTTTCTATTTTGTAACTACTCATTATATTTTCTTTGTAATGTCTGTAGAGAATTTTATTTCTATGTTTTACATGTGAGGAATTTTAAAATCCTTAGAATAGTTTTTAATTTTTATTATGTGTCCAATAGATTTTATTATTGAGGGATTATAGATATAGGGAGATAGGTGATACCAATCATCATATTGAGAGCTTATAGGGATAGGAATATAGAGCTGAGATTGATCGTTGTATCAAGGGCTTCCAGGGATAGGAAGAGAGAGCTGACGCAGATCATCATATTGAGGGCTTTTAGGGTTTTAGAAGGTGGATCTATTTTTATATTCATATCATGTTTTTTTCTTGTTTGGAAAGATAATACTTTACTATTACGTAGAAAAATATGGATATCAAAATTCATGATTTTTGAATTCCTTAACTCTTCAAGTTAAATAGTATAATATCTTTTATAAAGATTTTAATTCATTATTAATTTTTTATAATCTTTAATATTACATGTTTCACCATGGTTTATATTTTTTTTGTTCAATTTATATTAAAATTTTTATTTCACTCAAACTTTATAATATCGATTTTATTAGAATTTCAGTGAGCTAGATTAATAACACTGATTTATCAGAAAAACTCATAGCCTGATTCACAAACTCTGATTATCATATGACTGGTGTGTCTGATATATTTTTTAAAATATTTTTTTTTCAATTTTTATGTTAGTATAATTTTTAAAAAACAATTCAACCCCCCCCCCCCACCCTCTATTAGTCATCATACCCCCCCCCCCACCCTCTATTAGTCATCATATACTCTTACAATCCAATAATTGATATCAGATAAGGTTCTACTGATTTACATTCTGGTTTTTGAATTTTTTATATACTACATGTTTTTAATGTTTTTATAAACTATTTTTTTATAACTAATGTTTATATTATAGAATGAGTTCATTTTTATAAGATGTAAGGATTAAATACTGGTACTCTTGAAAATATGAGTCCTTACAGACCATTACTTGATAATGGTGATTATTATGAATAATGGAGAGATAGAATAAAGTAGTTTTTTATTAATACTATAGTTGAAAATATTTTTATGTTGACTGGTAACTTTAATATTCATGATAAGGATGTTACTTCTTTTACTAACTAATAGAATTTAGAATATCTACTGAATTATAAAGTAAGGAATACTCTCTTATGTTCTATAACATGAAAAAATAGTCATATTTCTTCTTGTGAAGATAAGAATAGTATTTTTAATAAATTAGAAGTCATAAATTTTGGAACTTATAAAGTCAATGAAACTAGTAGAGCTATTCTTCGAGCTGACTATCGAGATTTTTATTTTCTATTTAGTGAAATAGTCTCTAATAATAATAAAATATTTATGGATATTGTAAATTTTTTACAATATATTGGACAAAAAAATAATACTGATAATATCATAATTGAGGATATTATCGAGATCATTCCTAGATAGGGGGAATCTATGAGAAATTCCTTGGATGATACTATAAGGATTTTAGATATTACTCTCGATGATCATTTTGGTACTCTTATGCAACATAAAGTAATACTGAACTTAGATACAAAAAGAAGAAAAATAATAGAGGAGTTTATTTTCCTCCAACATATAATGTTCCTAATAATATTAAATCTACTGAGAAAGTATTCAAGTCTTATAAAAAGAAAAATGTTGTTATTGAGTCATATAGTAGTTCATTGAAATAATATAAAAATGAATTAGTTAAAATAGCGAAAAGGATCAACAAGATAGTTGTAAAGAAGAATTTATAATATAGGTATAATAAGATTAACAATGATAAAAATGATAAGAAAGATTATTCAGAAGTTATATATTATGGATGTAATAAAATTGGATATATTAGACTATATTTTCCGAAGATGAAGAGAAACAATTAGAAGGAAATAAATTATGATAGTAATTCTAAGAAGTAATAAAAGAATAAAATTAAAAAGAGTATGAAAGAATTAGATATGCAGAGTGCTAGTGGTGGAGATAGTTCATCTGATAATTCATCAGATAATGAAAATTCAAGTCATAAGAATATCAAATTCTATACAGAAATTCCATAGGTTAACGACTACTTCAAGGAAAAGGTAACTAATAATTATTTAACTAATCTTACCTTAAATGAAAACTATCATGATGACGATATAAATGTTTATAAATATTCTAATAAAGAATCTTATTCATCTATAGAAAATAATTATTTACCTAGTTTTGAAGAATATTCTTGATTTTATAATATTCTAGAAAATGAAAATCATCGACTTTCTAAAAAACCAAATTTTAATTAAGAAAAACATGTAAAAAAAATTCATGGATTTCTACTTCAACTAATAAGATATTAGATATTTATAATGAATTAAAAATAACTAATGTTGATAAAAATGGTCTTTCATGATAAAGGAACTTATATATAACACACCATTTCCTTTAGGATCATACACAAAATAAGACATCATTTTAAAAATCATTATAATGGAAGAAAAACTTTCTTATATTTTAATTAAACCCCTTTTTTTGATAGATTTTAATATATTAAATAGAATATAGGACACATCAATATCAAATAATCATTCATATCTACTTAATTTTTACCAATATTCTTATATTAATGAATTCATTTTTCAAATGGGTGTATATATATTGGGGTTTTATAAATACTTTTATTTTTCTATAAACTATTATTTTATAAAAAAATTGTTTTCTTAAATTTTTATTTTATATCTTTTAATATTTTAGAATATAAATTTTTATTAAAGAAATTCATAATCACTTTTTTTCTACAAGTTTTTCAAACTCAAACTTATTTACAAAAATAATTTTCAGATAGTATTTTTGTTCTAAAGTTTATCGGATTAAATTTATTTTACAAAAAACTATAAAAATTTACTCAATAATTATTTTCTTCCAAAAGATAATTTATACTCTAAGAGTTTTTCTTCTAATTTTATGTTTATGAAATTATCTATTACTTATTTTTTGTTTATATATTATTTACTTTTTAAAAAAAATATTATAAATATTTAATGTTTATGTAATTGGAAAATAATTTAGTATATGAATAGTTTTCTTAAAAAATATAAGTGTTCAGAATATGTAATTAATAATTTGAGAATTAATATCAACCATCAGATCAAATTATGATTTTTAATCCAATACATTAGATATTCAGAAGATTAAAGGTCGCTCCCTAGGCCTCTATATAAGGAGTGGGTTACCCTTTTCCCACATCAGTTTTATAGATTTTAAGTCACCCCTCATATCTCCATTTATTACTCAGTCTGAATGTTTGGCATTTGTTTATTTTGTATCCTCGCTCTTATTTTCGGCATCAGTTTCAAAATGATGGATTCATCCAAATATTTAACCATGAGATAAGTTGTTAAGGAAAGGTTAATCAAGAAAACAACATATGAAAATCATGATTCTCTTATTATAGTAGTTGTTAAATTTCAAGCATGGAAAAATATCTACATAGAAAAAGATGATTATTATTTAAATTTTTTAAAATTATAATAGAATTATATTATATGGTATAATTCAGTGTGGGAAATGATTTGGATATTACTGTTTTCCATCATTTTGGTGAAATTTTCATAATAACTATTTAGAAAGTGGAATATTTAGTTGAATTCCATTTAGAATGTGCGGAAGGCCTTCCATCACATAATCATCCAAATTATCATAGTAGTTTTAAAAAAGTCAAATGATGAATATTTCTTATTTTCATCTTATGATAATGTTAGAAAAGTGTTTCACTTGACTCTGAATGCTAGAGTTGTAACTTTATCGATTTAAGGATACTTTATTCCTATAAAAGGTTATAAATATACACTTAATGTTCAAGATATCATTAATTTTTATTTCCTTACCAACATGATACAGATTAACCAGGTTAATATTTTGTTTCATTTAATTGAATCCATTATGAAAATATACATCAATTCAATGATTCTTAATTTTTCATGTTTCGTAAATAAGAAACTAGTTAACTATGTGTAATATTTTAGATAAAAAATAATTCATATTTGGTCCTATAAACGGATTCATTGATCGGGGAAGAATATATTGTGAGAATGAAATTGTTCTTCAATCCAGAGTTGAAAAAGATTGTAGAAAAATCGGATGAGGCTACATCTGATGTATAACTTATTAATGGAAAACAATTATTCAAGAAAAAAGGTGAGAATAATCCGCTCCTCACAAAAATAATAAGAAACAAAATTACATCCTTGATGGGGAATTTAAGAAATTAATGAATCATAAATCTGAAAAAATATAGGGTATCTAGAATTTATATTGGACATAGATATAATACTAGCTTTAAAGAAAAGGGAAGATAAAGCTATGAATGAAGCAGAAAAGAAGAAAAAGTAGAATAAAAGACATGGTTGAGAAATATTCATGAAAAAATTATTGAATGTTGTGGAAAAATCATTAGAAAATCAACCTTTATCAATTTCACCATTATTCTTAGAAAAACCTATTCCTTCTTCTGAAACAATTTCTGATTTCGATTAAATGTTTCCATAACCATCATCACCAAAAAAATCTAGAGTTTTTTTAAACATATGTTGTTTCGGTTATTGTGGAAAAAGTAAAGGGTAAATAAGTTTTAGAAGAATTTTAAACCCAAATAGAAATGTTTGTTCAGGAATAGGTTACAAAATATTTTGAAAATTTAGTATAGAATAATATATAGAAATATTTTTAGAAGGTCAAAAAAATAGTTTTATTAACTTCAAGGAAGATATAAAATGATATTGAAGAATAAAATTATGAAGAAGAATATGAAGAATGAAAAAAGAAAATAAATTTCATCATATTCCTCTTCATCATATACTTCCTTATCAACTAAGTCTGATAAAAATACAATGTTAAATGATTCAATGAATGAAAAATCATCATCTTCTGAGGAATAGGAAATACAACATTCTCATACCAAATAATTAGATAAGGAAGAAACCAATAGAGAGGTTGATTTTGTGAATGTTTCAGATGATGAAAATTTTTTAAGAGAAGAAAATATAGATATTATACCATATTTCCAATGAATTTTAGAGGCTTCATTAGAATCATCAGATACCTCAATAACTGAAGCTTAGAAAAGGATTGATTGTATTTGTTAAACTCTGAAATAGATAATAGATACAATGCCATATCTACTAAAAAATGAAGCAATGTGTAAAAATATCCAGAATAGTTTAAATGAAAAATAGAAATCCTCCGAAATTGTTAACTGAATCGGTTGTTTAAAATAAGACCGAGATCAAGTGTTTCAAATTCAACATTGAGGCATAAAAAAGGTTCAACTAGATGGTACGGTGGTCGAGACAAGTATATGGTTACATGAAATAACATGATGATTAGTTTGTGGAGGTCAAGAATATACCTTTTGATATAGATTATTCTTTTGAGATGTTACCTTCACATTTCTCTAACATTTCAATGTTTGTGGGATAGTTCAAAGTCATTTGGGATTATTTAAAATATTAAATCTTTGATCGGAAAGAATAAATTCAAAAGTTAAAATAAAAGAATATCAAAATCTAGTATTTTGAAGAATAATTTCTGAGGTTGATGGAAGAAAATGATAAGATTGGTTTTCTTAAAGAGGATATTATCATTTTGAAGGAAAAGAATCATAGATTCAGATATATAGAAGATAATATAGAAAATAATGAGTCTTTATAAGTCAAATCTCAGAAGAATCAAGAGGATATAAATAATATTAAATCATTTTCAAGAAGTTTTATAAGAAATAATGAACATTTTTCTATCACAACTCTTGATGTATTTCTTTCTTTTTTAATGAACTCTATTTTTAAAGGCTTATTATCCTAAAACAATTATTTAATATTTTACAATTTAAATAGGATGAATATTCTTTTATATGTATTGGATGAATACTTATTCAAAAAAAATTGTTTCGTATTATATTTTCTAACATTTTAGAAGAATATGGTACATTACCTATTACTTTTTACATAGTAAAAAAGGGGGAGAAATAATACTAGGGGAGAAACTAGCTAAAAGGAGACAACTTTGGAGGGGTTTATTCTAAAGTAATAATATTTTTTCTATCGGGTGAAAAGTTTTGGAAAAAAAATAAGTCATCAAGGTAGGGGGAGTAAAAATATAAAAAGGGGAAATATTTATTATGAAGAATTTATTTAAAGTTCTTGAATTTAAAATGGATTGTTTTTTTTAAAAAGTAAATAGTTTTTCATTTTACATATTTTTTTTGTGAAGACCAAAAAGTGGGAGATTGTTGATTTGAAAGTTTATAATTTTTAATTTTCCTTTCCTTAGTTTTTAAAATCAAAAACACCTTCATAAAACCTTATTTAACTAATAATATATATCACATGTATTTTAGAATATTTTTATATAAAAATCTTTCTCTACTAAACATATAAATAGTTCTTATAAAAATGAATATAAACTTTATATTTTAAATATGATACATTAGAGTCACATAGCGTCTGCTCAAAATGGCCCGAATGCCTTCATTTTTTATTATTTTGATAATTCTCATTTCAAGGGGTGAGGTGGAACCCTTACAAGGCCCGAAGTCTTAGAGACAATTACATAACCTGTAGGTCTTAGATGGAATCACCTAGAAAAGACTGCTTGGAACTACTCCTCCCCAGCATATGTCATGATATCAGCACTCCACCTTCGTAGGGATGGTCGACTAGCTGTCCTATGAAAATTTGAACAGGCCTGGTACCGATGGAAATACCATACACTCTCGTTCTTCCAATTTCGGTTAGCTCTGCTCTAGTGAATGCGCCTACCCTAAATACTCATCTAAAGCCTTGTCCCATGTATTCTGACTGGTACGTCTGCATAATCATGTGGCCTAAAGGTCTTGTGGTGGACCTAAGGGCTTAAGGTGGCCCTAAGTCCTTGAGAGACAACTGGACCGAAGGCCTTGGGTGGCCTAAAATTCTTGCAGGACCCAAGGACAAAATCGATGGCCAAAAGGCCTAGATGGATGAATAGTTCTAGCTGCTATAATATCAAACAATACCTACTACAGTATTTCTACAGTAACCTGGAAATATTTCTCCACCCAGATTTCATCTCAGGTCTCTTGGATGCACATAGCGTCTGGTTCATTAGACTGACTATTGTTATTTCTATCGGATAGACTAGTGTTCTATCCATCATATAGACTAAAGTCATATGAATCAAACTGATAATAGTTCATACACATTAGAATGACTATAGTTTAGTTCATCAAATTGAATATATTATAGTTCATTTAACTAAAAAAATCACAATTGATGTGTTGGAATTATTTCTGTCAAAAATAATTTTTTACAACATTTTAATGGTGCTATCAAAATGAAATTGGATGGAGTAATTTTCTTAAGCTATCAAGTGAATATCATTTGAGGTCATTTCAAACAACTCTAAGATTCACCAAAATATGAAAGTTTTATAGATGCATATAAATATTAGTTTATTCAAGGAGTTGGGAGATTATGCATTTGTGAATTCATCCTATCTAATTTTTTCACTTTTGTTACCACTTGTTACATTTTCTTTGTAAATTTTTCAGAAATTTTGTGTTCTAAGGATTCTATGTGAGGAATTTTAATATTCTTATAACTATTTTTCATTTTTATTTTGTGTCCATTCAAGGTTATGATTGAGGGATTCCATGGATAGGAAAATAGGTGATATCGATCATCACAATGAGGGATTCCATGGAAAGTAAGATAGAGATGACACTGACCATTGTATCAATGGGTTTTGAGGATATAAAAATAGATCTGACACCAATCATCATATCTTGGGATTCTTAATTTTTGGATTATATACATATTACTATTTTAATATCGAGGTTTTTCCTTATATGGAAAGATAGGCCTTTACAGTTAGGTTGAAAACTATGAATATCATAAGTCGGGATTTTTGACTTCCTTAACTCTTAAGGTTAAAGAGTATAATATCATTTATAATGTTTGTAAGACATGAATACATCATTTAATATTTCATATTACTTATTTAAATATGTTTTATATTCCTCTGTGCAATTTATATTAGAAATTTTGTTTTACTAAATCTTTTTAATATCTATTTCATCTGACTATTTTTTATCCTGATTAATAAATTTCATTTATCTGAAAGCTTCTGAGTCTAATTCACATACTCTGATCATCGGGAAACTGCTAAGTCTGATCTTTTTTTTACAAAATTTCTTTTGGGTATTTATGTCAGTTTATTTTTTAAACTACAATTTCCACCCCAATATTGTATCTATTGTATACTATTACAGTCCTATAATTCAAAGTGGGTATTTAATGAATATATATGATATTTAAAACATTATTAATATTTTGAAAATATGTTCCAATTACTACCTGATTTTTATTCTTTGGATAACGGGAATGTCACTCATATGTATGTGCAGACTACTGCCTCAATAATGAAATTCATTTAGTTTTTCTTCTAGTCATTTATTATTTATAAAAATATTATAAAATATGATTATTCACATTATAAAATATATATAATATTATTATAGTTATGTAAAAAATATTTTATATCAAATGAACTGCCTTTTATCTATATCCACACATCAATTATAGCATATACAGGTTTAGGTTAGTTTAACCACCTATATGAATAATACTATAAAATTATAATATGGATGAATATGAAAACTTATCATCATATATTATTGTAAATAAATGAGTAAATAATTTTTTATGTAGTGGTTATGTAAACATTTACCTTAGTATTAATATACCACCCTTTCCTCATTAAAAATTACTAAAACAAGCACTCCATTGATTTCTTCTCTAAAAACCATTGTTAAAACACTCATGGAATGAAATTAGAAAAGTATAAGTAATTATATATCATATATTCTATTATGTTAAATTTTTTTGAAATGATGAACATGTTATCACTGAATGGGTATCGACATCGACATTAATAAGAATGTACAAAATAATTAATATTATAAACATCAAATGATGAATATAAACTATAATTAAATTGTAAATGTGTCATAAATAATTATAATTTATGATTATAAAATTTAATAAAATGAATAAATCTCTAAAATAAGTGATTAATATTGTTAATTTTTTATAGGAATTTCGTGTGTGTCTGACAAAGTAGAAAAACAAGGTAAATGTTTTTATCATATTGATTTTCATTCATTAAGACTAATCCCATATTGACCACATTTTTTCTTTTGTGCTGAGAAAATAATTTCATATGGGTAACCTTTATCATGATTTTAATGATATTATAATGGTTTAAATATCCATTTCATGTTCTCTCCATCAATGTTTTCTATTTCAAATGTTATCAAATTTGTAAGTCATTTTGTTAACTCAAACTTCATTTTTTGGGTTATAATGCTAACTCTTTAATGGCATGGTTATGTATTCACTATATTCATTTATTTTCCATTTAAAATAATATTACCACTCATATATCTAGGGAAATTATATCTTAAATTAAACTATTTTACACTGATTAATTCCTTTATCAAAAATTATATCTTTGTTAACAATAATCCATATCCACTTTAACAATTGTTTTTATTCCAGGGCCATATTTTTTATTCCCTGTAATTTCCTCATTTATAATTAGAAGTATAATTATGTGTTATCTCTTGTGGAATTAATATTTCCAATTTATTATTTTGAAAATGAAATTTAATTAATCTTTTTTATAATGTTGGTTTTCAATAAGGGTACTTAAAAATATTAAAAGGTTATTTCATCCTTTGATAATAAAATGTTTTATCTTCTATATCAATTTTACATTTAGAAAACCCTTTTTACTAGTCAATTCTCTATTAATAAATATTATTTTTAGAATTATTTTATTTTAAAAGTTTTTGATTCACCTTTTCAAAAGTGAATTTTGAATTTGATATATAACTTTTTCTTTTATGACAATGTAGATAAATTTTTCTAAAAAATATTTTATTGTTTTATTTCTATTTTCCTATTTATTTAAGAAGGATTTATTACATGGGAAATTATTTCCATGAATTACCCTCTAAATTCCATTATGATAATTTTATTTTGGGTGATCTTTTAGTAAAAAACCCTCAAATTTATAATCTATTCTTATGTGCTTATATTTAAATTGTTCTTATTATGATGGATTTTTTCATATATATGAACATACATTGAGTATTATTTTATTTCATTAGGGGTATGTTCTTATAAAATCACTAACCATATTTCTCTATATTCCTTATGAAATATTATTCAATTTTTTTCTTAAAAAACTCATCTCTTTTCCATTAGTTAATTATATGATTTTTTAATTATGAACATTTACATGCTCCCTTAGATCACATGTGTATAGATGATTATTATTATGATAGGTGGTTTCTTATATAACAATATAATTCATTTTTTAGGGTGTTATATCATATGAAATGATGATTTTTTGGGTGAACATGATGTGAGTCACATTGTTAACATGTTTTTATGTGAACGTGAGGTGTGTAGCATATTTCATATATTGTTGAGTGAACATGATGAATGTAGCTAGTTTCGTATTTTTTTTGTTTGAGAATGATCTAGGTAGCATTGATTACAAGTTTTTGTGCGAACATGATGTTGGTATCTTGGTCCACATATTTTCGCTTGAACATTATGCAGGTAAATTTACTCAAAAGTTTGTTGTGTAAATAAGATACAGGTATTCTTTTCACGAGATTGTTTAGTGAATGTGATACCGATATCTTTGTTCATAAATTTTTTCATAAACATGAAAATTTTATATTTTTTTAAAATTTTTTGCATTAGTCTATTGTAGATGGACTTTTTCATAAGTTGTTTTCCTAAACAAAATAAATGTATCTTTGTTCCAAAATATATCAATTCTTATGTATGAGATATAGTTCCTTACTATGAATGGACACAAATTTATTTCATATGTATATGATTATGCTACATTGATCATGTTTGTTATCTAAATTTTCTACACTCTTCTTCCCGGACATATTTTTTCTTTATTTGAGATTACACCTTTTTATATCATAACTTGTGTACAAATGTTATTATCCCATGTTCATTTATTAAATATATTTTACCCATGCTCATGTATTCTCATATGATTATGATATGACCCTTGATGAAATTTTAACCATTATTGGGTATTTATTCTCATCCCTTTATTATGTTTTAATTCTCTAGGTTATGAAGATAAATATACCTTATCACACGTTATTAATTAATCAAAAATAAAATTTGATGCACCCAATGTGTCCTACTTTGCTATGAATATATTTATTTAGATTTTTAATCGATATATCAAATTATGAAAATTAAAATATCAATTAATATTAATCATAAAATCTATGTATTGATACACACATTAGTATATAGGAACATCCAACAACACAGATTAATATGGATCTCCTATTAGTGGGGCATGTTCTCAATATTTCATACACTATAAATTAATAAGGGTGTACAACATAAGAAGTTTCCTTAATATTCAATGATTATCCACTCTTAATAGCATGTATGGTTTGTTTTCTTTAAAATGACATCATCCAGCTATAGAAATCATATTTAATAATACTGGCATGGAATGTATAGTTTCTCAACATAGTAGGGAACTACTATGTCCTTTCAGTGAGACTGCTATTCTTTGAACAGTATCACATAATATTTCATGGAAAATAAAAATCATTATTTGATAAAAGGTTTATAAATATTAAAAAAATTAATATATCATATCCAAATTTATATAGATGTTGGTCTTTTGGAATCAAATCCAATAGACTCACACTTGCCTGATATCCAACTACTAATAAGATTCAATCCTCTAGATCTCACATGATATTCATGCTTCTTTCAAGGTAAATATATAGTCAAGGGGTCTACCATATTTTCTTAATTTTAAAATATTTTTACTACAACTTCACCCATATGAGAAGAATCCCTCATGAGGTGATACTACCATATTATTTGATCTAACTATTTATGTGACATTGGGTCCCTTGTAATAGCCACAACTAAAGTATTATAATAAAATAATCTTCAAGGTTCTTTATATATTTTTACCACATAAATATCTTCGAAAAATATACATATCCAAATATAATATTTGGCTTCATCATAAGATTATAAATACTCATAATCTAATGTAAAATCAGTGAAAACTAGCTTCACTAAACTCTAAAATGTCACTGATCTTCCATTGATACTGAATACATGTCCCGACTATGACTTCATATTAATATGATTTATTTGAAAACTGTCATCAATATAACCACTAATGACTAGATTCTCATCTCCTCCATACACCAGGAATATATCCTTGTTTCTTATCAGCTACTTTATGGATTTCCTTAATAGTATACCAATGTTATTCACATGGTTCAACTTGAAATCTTCCAACCATGCTCAAGGAATAGGCAACATCATGGATATTACATGACATGGAATACAATATTGATCATATTGTAGAAGTGTATGGGATTCTACCCATTCTCTCCTTCTATTTTTGTTTCTACGGACATATTTATTTAGAATGATGTATAACATGTGACACTAGAACCAATCCTATCCTGGATTGTTCCATACTAAATCCATTTTTATCTGGTCAATTTATGTACCTTTAAAAATTTCAATCATACTCATGGATCTATCATGACTAGTCTTCATCCTCAAAATATGGTATGCTTTATCTATGTCCTTTTTGGAGAATCACTGGTTCAACCGATCTTTAACTTTTCATAAGACTGGTATATAATTTTCAATAAGTGATAGTTTATCAATATATACTACTAGGATAATGAACACACTCCCACTAAAGTAATTGTAAAAATATGGCTTGTAATGATCCAAACTTTTATAAATGAAATTCTCTTTTTTGATGAATAAGTGCCTTATTTATGTAATGTAAATATAGAAAATGCATACACTTCATTGGTTATATTAGACCATAATAAGTTATATCCTATCAGATTAAAAATATAGTTAAGAATCGTAATGGTTTATTATATATCTATTTAATAGTTATCATATGATTATTATATAATAAGGGTTATAAATATGACCTATTGAAACATACAAAAGAATCGATAGCCTCGACCAGTAGGATAACACCCTATGAATCCCATATATCAAAGATTCTAAGTGATATAGAATCATTGGGAAATGTACTTGATTAATACCAAGATAAGATCCAATAATTAAATAATAATAAAAACTGATTACATTATAATTTATGATCATCGAGTTCATGATCCTAACCATTTTCATCAAACTACCCTAGGAGAATCTCACTATCACGCAACTTACCATTAGGGAATTCACTGGTGTAATAAGGGATTATGTATCACAACCCTAACAGAATGAATTTTTATATTTTCTTTTTGGTAAAATAATGATTATATTTATTCCTTATTTTTTATACTTTATAAATTATTGAAAAATGGGTTTGATAAAAAAAATTATTTTAGTATGACAAAACTTGAGTCGTGTCTTTGGATAATATACAATTTAAATTAATAAATTACTTTTTATGACTTATTTAATTAAATATTATTTTAATAAAATATTATTTTTAAATATTATTTATTAAATATTATTATTATTATTATTTTATTATGTTAAACTGTAATTTTTTTTAGGGGTCAAAAAACTATTATTGTCAAAAAATGGTTTTTTTCAATAAATGGTGAAATTAATTGAAAAGTGTAATTTAAAATATTTATAAAAATATATAGATAATAAAAATATTATTTTTTTAATCCATATGTTGAAATTATCCAATAGTTAATTTTTATAATTTTCTAAAACAGTTAAATTTTAGGGTAAAAATGAAATACGGTATAAATATACAGTATGTAAAATGACATCATAGTGACCCAAAAGTAATGTAATATGTTTGATAAATGTTATCAATGAAAAATAAGTATTTAAAATTTAAAATAATTTTTTTGTGGTTATTTGGTTAATTTTATAATCCCTTTACGAATCCTCCAAAATCTATATTATATTTTATGGTTTTAAAATCAATTCCTTTTAAACATGACTCACTTCTACATCACTATGGGTATTATTTTAATTCTCTCAGGTCATGAACTTATAAAATAATTTAAAAAATCCTCAATGTAAGAAACCATTGGTAAAACCATGGAAAGTATTGTTTTCATTACTTTATTATATAGATTCTAAAACCTATGTTTGTAAAATAATAAAGAACTCCCCTCACTTTTCCTATATAAACATACCAATACTAAAATTACTCTTCACTAAATATCATTAGAAGAATAATATGATCATACCATTCCTCAATAGATCCCTCAAAATTTGCCCCAAACTCAAAATAATATCCTCCCAAGCTTTTGGAAACACCCTCTCAAGATAAGGGATCCCCTTTTTTGCCTCTTTATTCAAGAACCTCCTTTGTGTTATGCCTTTTGTTTTCCATTTTCTCATGTTGGGGTATGTTCTCCAAAATTAATATTAATTACCTTATTATTTTTTTGTGATTAGAGACCTCTTTCACTCTCATTAATCCCATCTATGATTCATTATGTGCCACCATTATGTTGTCGAAATTATCCTTCAATTTTTCACCTCTTTCACTCTCATTAATCCCATCTATGATTCATTATATTCCACCATTATGTTGTCGAAATTATCCTTCAATTTTTCTAGGCCAATCCATTTTATTTTGAATGCCAACACCATTTCCGTTGATGGGTATTCAACTAGACACACCGATCCTTATTTTATTGGGGACTTACATGTTTTTATTACACATTCCAAAATCTTGGGATTAAATGTGATGAATTATGATCCTATTTTAAATTATCTATGTGGAACACTTATTCATGAACATGATATGGAACTGAGTGGTTAACCCATTATTTAATAGTTCTCCAATTCATTGGCTAATGTTTTAGTCTCATGAGACAACATTTATAGGATAAGGGAGTAATCATAATAAATTATTTGACTTTCTACACCATGTTTGGCTATCTTGGTGGTTATCCTTGACCTATGTTTATGATTTTTTTTGTTTTATGTTGTTTCCATAGTCCCATGTTTCCTTTAATATGTCATGTTATATCATGCCTTGTTATTCAATATAATGAGTCTCGCCCATTTTAGGTCCCATTAGAATTACTATTAACTAAAATTTAAAACATTCATCGTGTTATAGTTTTTTTATTCCCTTAATGAGCTTCATATATCACCACTTTCTTATATATTTCCATAGGCTTTCCCATGTAGTTTTAAAAGATGAAATTTTAAAAGAAATTTAGGGATGTTTTCAATAATATTGTATTATTCATATCTCATGTTGACATGAAATGTACCTAATTTACCAAGATAATAGTCTTCATTATGTTCTGTTTTGTACTATATTTTTATGTTATAAATTTTCAAATAATTTTTATTAAAGATAAGGGTTTTAATAGTTGGAATAAGAGGAAAGTTTAGTTATTTTTTGGATTGGGATTAGAAAAATCCATCAAAAACAATAAGCATAATACTAAACATTGAAAAACATCCCAAAATTTTGGTAAATTATAGGTTATATGGTTTCTAATAAAAAAATCCCTTTCTGGATACTAAAAGTATATGTTTCTCTAGAATTGTAGTACATAGTTGTAATAACCCCAAAAAGGGAACATTTAGCTAGACTCGATCATCAACTGATGTATGAAAGTGGGTCTTTCTGCACACCCAGTTTGACACACCCTAGGGATATTATTTGGTAAATTCACAAGCTTGTTATGAACTATTATTAAGGGAACAAAAAATCCTAATAATATTTTGTGTTTGGAAATAGATATTGAATAAAAATTATTAAAAACCTAGAAATTCATTGATTAAATAATACATGTAATTTATTAGTTATCCATTTAATTTTCATGGTTTACCATTGATTTGTTTAATAGTTTAAAAAATATCATCCACAAGTCTATTTTGGATGAAGTAAATTATTAGAACCATAATCAAATAGTGAAAGTTAGAATTTCCGTCCATGGTTCTACACATTATTTTGTATCTCGCAAGTTTAGTAGAACTATTCAAACACCACATAAAATCATAGAAGTTAATATATATATGAAACATAAAATGGAAAAATTATTTCATCTAATTTATATAACTCCTCCATTATCAAAATTTGTGGATGCAACTCTCCATTAAACCTTTTCATACTTCCTTTAGTAGAATTTGATGTAATTTTGGGTATGGGTTGGATTTTTTTTATAGAGCCAACATAAATTGATGAGAGAATGAAATCACCCTATGTATCATGAATTGAACTCTGATTCTATATATTTAATATATGTGGACAAATATTATTTAGTATAAACATCTCAATGATGGATATTATTGCCTTGTGAGAAAGTATATCTTTCCCAAATGATTGATATAAAAGAAAATATCATCCTCAGTTACTTTCCTATATTAAGGGAATATTATTATGTGTTTCTTAAATAATTTCCTAGTCTTCCTACTAGCCTAAATTCTGAATATTCAATCAACCTTATAATTGAGTCTTTGACAATATCCATGAATCCATTTAGAATGGTTGTTGTTGAACTTGAAGAGCTAGATAAGTAACTACAGGAGAATCTAGATAAGGGATTTATATGCCCAAATGTGTCACCAAGTGGTGCACCAACCCTATTCATCAGGAATAAGGATGGGTCAATGCACCTCTATGTTAATTATCATGAGCTCAGTAGTATCATGGATAAGAAAAAGTATCAACTTCCATTGTTTGGTGACTTTTTCGATCAGCTACGTAGAGCCCAATATTTTTCTAAGGTAAATCATTAGGTGGTATATTACCATGTATAGGTGAGGAAGTAGGATGTCCCCAATATTTCTTTTTGTAAAAGTCACTGTCACTAAAAATTCATAGTGATTTTATTTTGATTCAATAATTCTATAGCAATATTAATGGATTTAAGGAATACAATCTATATGTATTACCTTGAAAATATTTTGATAGTATTTATTGATGATATTATTATCTACTCAAGAATTAATGAAAAACATGAGGATAGATTTAATATAGTACTGAGGACCTTGTATAAATGTATGAAAAGTATAGTCAATGTTTTTTCTGGTTAGACCATGTAACATTCATGGAGTTTTTTATCACAAGAAAAGATATATATGTGGATCCTTAAAAAATTAATAACATTAAATGGTGTCATATACCAACCTATGTGATGAAAATATGTAGTTTCCAAGAATTTTATGGGTATTATCATCGATTTTTGGGAGAATTATCATGACTTTTAATCCCCTATTCATGATAAATCAGAAATGATTTATGTTTTTCTGGAATAAGGAAGGTGGGGGATATTATAAAGAGATGAATAAGAGGCTAATAAGTACATGTGTACTCAAATTACCCACCATTAGGGAAGGATTTTTTATCTACATTGATGCATCTAAAAAGGGATTGGTTTGTGTACTCATGGAAATAGTCAAATTTATAGTCTATCCCACCCGCCAACTAAGGATTCATGAGTATAACTACCCAAATCGTGATCTTGAATTGGCTTCAGTGATCTTCAAATTAAAAAAAAAATTGGAATTATACCTACTAGGAGAATTTTGATATATTAAATTACCATAATATCATCAATTATATACTCACACAAAAAAGAGCTAAATATTCCCTGATATAGGCGGTTAGATATGATCATGGATTATGATTTTTCAATCCATTACCATCATGGGAAGGATACAAAACTGGATGATGATCTGAGTATAAAGGATCACATGACTCTATGCATGATGAGGATTGAAACTAATCCAATATACTTGGGAAATCAAATTATAGATATATGAATAATTAAAGTAACTTCAACTTACCTTTCTCAAATAACTGCTCAACCATCCATTCTCGTGAGGATCAAGGAGGAATATAAATATGATAAGTTACTATAGAGGATGTTAGAAAATATTCTGGAGTTCAAATTTTCTAAAGATGGTTGTGTTCAATAAAAACCATAACTAATGAGAGAACAACTGGATGATTCTCATAGATCATAATTCTATATTCATTTAGGAAGCATTTATATGTATATATATTTGATGCAAAATTTATTATGGGATGGCATGAAGAGATAAATTGATGATATTGTAGCATGATACTTGGTATGCTAGAAATTAAAGGCTAAATGAAATAAGTATAAGGGTATGATGAAACCATTTCCCATACAAATATAGAAATGGTAAATCATAACCATAGATTTCATCATATTATTCCCTAAGGAACCTATAGTTAATAACACCATCTAGGTGGTGGTTGATCACCATAAAAAGTTGGATCTTTTCATTATAATCATGGAAGATGTATCGTTTGACCATAACATAATGATATATAGAAGGGAAGTGGTAAGACTACATGGAGTTCCACTCTCCATTATATCTGATGGGGATTTGAGGTTTACCTCAAGGTTTTTTAGAATACTTTAGTAAGAATTGAATATATAATTGAACTTCATCACTACTTATCACCCTCATATGTATGGTTGATATTAATGGAACATCCATACTCTAGAGGATATACTAAGATCATGTTGAATATATTTCCAAGTATGTTGTGATCAACACCGTCCCATAGTGGAGTTCTCATATAATAACAGTTACCATTATAGCATTAATATGGGTCCTTATGATTCTCTATATAAAAATAGGTGCCAGTATTTGATAGGTAGGGGTGATTTTGGAGAGAAGAAGCTTATGGGACTTGATCTTATAAAATATATGGAAAAAAAGATCAAATCATTCAGTATCATATGAAATCCACACAAAGTCATCCAAAAAGCTATACAGACAATCATCTACATGATATAGTGTTTGTGGTTAGAGACAATGTGTTCCTTTTTATATCACCATGGAATAATTTTATGAGGTTATGGATGAAGGGAAATATTAGTACAAGATACATCAGCCTGTTTGACCTTCTCGATTGCATCAGATCTCTGGCATGTTGACTAGCACTCCAACCAAACCTCTCTCATGTACATAATGTGTTCTATGTATCCCTCGTGATAAATTACATAATAGAAACCTCACACATACTAAATATATAAGTGGTACCATGGTATAGTGATCTTTCATACAAGGACTAGTCGGTGGAGATCTTAGATCATAGATAAAAAGTTCTATGAAACAATACAACTCACCTAGTCAAAGTGTTTTAGAAGAGTGAAATGTTTGGGGAAGTGACATGGAAACAGGAATATTAGATGAAAATAAAGTACCGTTATCTATTTTTTTGTATGATATAAAAAATTAGAGGGAAAATTTTTTAAGGCTGGGATAATTTATCGACCTGGTCCTTTAAAAATGAAATTCCATTTTAAAATGAATATGTTCCATATTTATTAAATGTAAACATAAAGCAACATGCACTACAATGGATATATTATACCATTATAAGTTATATACTATTATAATAAAGAGAACATTAAGCATAATAACCATTTACAATATAGTGGTTGAAAAAAAAATATGATTAGTATATATTAATGGTTATGATAATTCCCTATTGACACAAATAAAATAAGTGACGGCCTTGACTAGTAGGATTGTACCCTTTGAAGCTCATTTATAAAATCTTTAAAGGAATATATCATAACTTGAATTTTCTCTTGATCAAGAAAAATTCAACATTAAACAACTAAATAATGATAGAAACTGATTTCAAGATATTTTTAAACTCATTTATATCATGACCAAAAACATGTTCACCAAAATTCCCCATGAGAATCTCAATGTCACACACATTACCATTTGGGTGTTAACTCATGTAATAAGGGGTTATGTATCTCAACACTAACAGTATGGATATTTATAAATTATTTTCAATAAAATAATTATTATATTTATTCCTTATTGTTTTTATATTATAAATTATTTTGTAATGAGTTTGATAGAAATTAGATTTTACTATGAAAAATCTCGAATTGTATTATTGGGTAATATAAAATTTCAATTAATACATTCCTTTTGATGAATTCAGGTATTAAATTATATTTTAATAAAATATTATTATAAAATATTATTTATTAAATATAAATGGTAATAAAGTTTTATTAAGTTAAATTGTAATTTTTATAAGGGTCATAAAACTATTATTTAAAAAAACCCAATATTTTTTAATAATTAGGTATTTTAATTTAAAATTTTAATTTCACATATTTAGAGAATTATTTTGATATAATAAATATTTTTTTTAATTATATCATCAAAATTATCCAATAGTGATTTTTTCATAATTTTTTGAGTTATTCAAATTTTTTGGATAAAATTAAATACGGTATAAATATACTATATGGATTAAGACATCATAATGACACAAAAGTGATGTAATATATTCCTTAAAATTTATCCATGAAAATATATATTTTAAAATTTTAAAAAATATATTTTTATGTTATTTTATAAATTTTATAATCCCTTTATGAATACTCAAAACCCAATACTATATTTCATGGTTTTAAAATCAATTCTTTGTAAACAAGACTCACTTTAACATTAATAAGGGTATTATTTTAATGTTCTTAGTTTATGGAATTATAAAATAATTACAACTTCTCCTCATTGGTAGAAACCATGGTCCAAAACAATGGGATTGTTTATGTATTTTATTACATTATTGTATCGGTTCTAAAACCTATGTTTTGGAAAATAATAAAGAAATCCTCTCGCTTTACCAATATAAAACCATGCATTCTCCCATTACTATTCACTAAAACAATTTTAGTATGGATATACTCTAAATTTTCCACTAAATAGACCTCCCAAAGTGCCCCAAAACTTTCATGTAGATCCTCCCAATCATTTCGAAATTCCCTCTAAGTGTAACGGATCCTCTCCTTCACCTCTTTATTCAAGAACATTCGTTGTGTTGTGCATTTTGTTTCCATATTTTCATTTTGAGGTATGTTATCACACATACCTATTACTAACCTTATGATTTCAAAGTTATTATAGATCCTTTTCACTATCATTAACCCCTACCATTATTTATTATGTACCACTGATATGCTGCCAAAATCATCTTGAGATTTTTTTAAGAAAAACCATTGTACTTTGAATACCATCATAATTTCCACTCAAGGGTATTCACCTAGACATACCTATATTTATTTTATTGTGGACTTCCATGTATTTATTTCACGTTTATTATCTATTTTATTAAATGTGATGAAATATGTTCATATATTGAATGAACTATGTTGCACACTTATGCATATACATGATATAGAAGTGATTGGTGAACATGGGATTATATAGCACTTCAATGAATTTGGTACTTTTTTAGTCTCAAGAGATGTAACATTTGGGATTATGGAATAATATTAATCCATTATGGAAATTTTTTACCATTTATGATATCTTGGTGGTTATCCTTGACCTATGATTATGATTTCATTTTTTATATTGTTACCACATTTCCAATTTTACATTATATTATCATGTTGTATCTTACCTCATTGTTTAATATTAATTATATCACCAATTTTATGACCCATTTAAATTACTATTGAATATAATTTAATACATTAATCATGTTATTATTTGTTTATTACCTTGTAAGGATTTATATCTCACTCATTTCTTATGTATGTCTCCAGGTTATCCCATGTAGTTTTAAAATGTATATAATTTTAAAAGAATGTTATGAAATTTTTCAATAATATTATTGTATCTATGTATGATTTTGGTGTTATGTGTACCATATTTCTCAAATACATTAGGCTTCATGATCTTCCAGGTTTTATTATGTGTGTTTTTAGGTAATAAATCATGAAATAATTTTTAATAAAGATATTGGTTGTCTTATAGATCCCATTCTTTATTAATGAAACTAAATTTTTTTACAAATACATCAAACCAAATTTTTAATCACCTGGATGCTTTCATCAACTAATAATTTGATATCAGAAACATTAAAATATTTTTATCATTATTCATAGTCACAAACCATTTTGGTTTTGTTATATATACATATTAATAAAGGTTATCGTTAAGGAAATTTGTTTGAACATTCATCTACAAAATTTCATAGTCATGATAAGATATTATAGCAAGTAGAATTCTTATGGATTTAACATGGAAACATGAGTAATTTTTTTTAGTAAATCCCTTTACCCTTTTTAAACCCTTTATAAACTATAATTTCCCAATAGGTACATCCATTACCATTTATGTTCTTTTTCCTCTTGAATACCCATTTTCATGAAATAGGATTTTCATCAACTATATGATTGACCCAAACCCAAACTTGGTTCGAATACAAATAATATATCTTATAATTCATAGATTCTTTCCATATTGAATCTTTTGATCACTCTAATAACCTTTTATATAATAGATATTCATTATTTTCAATAAATAATTATTGACCATCTTAGATAAATTGAAAACCATATCTTTCTTGTTATCTCAACTATCTAATTATCATACATAGTAGTTGTGTTTCAGGAATAATATATTCTATAGGGACCTATAGAATTTTATATTATACCAACTCATGTGTATCTTGAGTATCTAATTATTCAAAGTAAATATTTCTCCCACTATACTTCTTGAGGATGTGTTCCCTCTCAAGAATTATGGATTTTCTTGCAACCGTATCTTTTGTGTTTGATGTATTGTATAGATAATATCCCCTTACTCCCATGGGATAATATATTAACATACACCTATTGCCTTATGGTGCTAGTATTTTTTCCTGTTATAGCCTAAAGAAAATTCTCACATTCCCATACATCAGAGTGAAAAAAAAAATTATTTCCAAACATTAAGTAATTTGTAATTTTATATGATGACTTAGTTTGTACTCAGTTTAGAATGTAGACTGCATCGAATAATTCATATCCTAGAAATGATAATGACTGATCTCCATGACTCATATCTGACCTTACCATGTCAAGAAAGTTACGGTTCCTCCATTTACTAATTCTATTCTACTATAGTGTATAAGGTGGAGTGAGTTGGTACATAATTACAAACAACCAAAGAAAATCAATAACCTCTTGGTCAATATATTCACTAACTCAGTCACATCAAAGTTTTTCTATCTTCTAACAAATTGATTCTCTATTTTATTGTTAAATTCTTAAATTTCTCAAAGGCCTTAGACTTATACCTTATCAAGTAGGTATATCCATATCTACTCAAGTCATTAGTTAAAGTTATAAAGTGAGAATATCTGCCTCTAGGTTCTACTAGAAGTGGTCCACACACATCATTTTGTTCTAATTATATATGTTATGTGGCACTTTTACCCTATCCATTGAATTGTTGTTTGATCATTATTCCATGAAAATAAGCATGAAATCATTCATGTGGTCTTAGCTTGATGGAGACTAAAACCCCATCCAAATGGGGAATTTTTTAAAACTTCTCATTTATGTGACAAATATAATGATTCCATAATTGGGTGTTGTATGATTCATCCGAACATGATTTATTATCTATTGGAATTTTTTAGTTTTTGAAATTTAATTCATAAATTCTGTTATTCAGTTTTTCTAGGTCAAAAAATGATGTCTTTATAATAGAGGAATTATTTATTTTAATATTGGAAAAAATATCTATGTAAAGGAAATAAAATTACTTGATGATTTGAGTTATAATTCTCACAAAATTACAATTATTTTTAAAAAAACATTTTTGTTGGAAACTGAAGGTGGTTGTTGTCTATAGCAAAGGCATCACATCGTGCTGCATTGGTTTCTCAATGATACACCTCTCTTCTAAAAAATTATTAGAATATACTAGGTTATTATATTTGGATAAATGTGTGGGAAACACAATATATATGTAACACACAATTGGAATATATAGAAATATTACACTCAATTAAAAATTCACCTTTACCTTCCCCTTACTTTTGGGTGTAGTTCCTCTTCTAGTGTCCAAGATTTCCACATGAAAAAAGAACTAACTCGTTTTATTTCACCTTCAATTGACTATTATTCCTCTTGGAAGGATATATATTGGGAGATTAAAACTTGGATTGTTTTTAGGATAATTTTAATTTTTCGTACATTTCTTATTCACCATCAGGTCTATGGATTTTTTACGCCCCATGTCCTTGTCAACTTGACGAATAGGAGTACAATGTACTGAAATATTCATCTAAGTTTTGCTAATTTTTTCATTAAAAATAGGACATGAGAATTATTTTAATAGTTTTTAAAATATGATATTTGTGAACCTTTAATCAGGTAATTTAATCCCCAAGATTTCCAAGTTCTATATGTAGAAAATCATCTTGACTACATGAGGCCGAGTAGCCATTGAATCTCCAATCATGCACATCCATTGTCCATTGGATATATCATATATCTCTTATCTTATCATCTACTATTGTAAATCACGATGGTGAGACATCATTCTATATGCATCCACATTATCAAGTTGTATTAGAAACTCATTTTTAATGGAAGATATCATAAAACATTGGACATTTGTGACATCATCAAAATATTTCTCAAAGATAGATAGTTCTTACTCACTAGAATCATGTCTTGTAGCTTTAGTAATGGGGTATTATAAAACATATAGTTGAATCTCATCACATATAATAGTGATTAAGAACCTTTCCCACTCTTAGAAGTTAGTGCCACTAGGAAGGTTATCCCTCACAAGTATGGATTTTGGTGAATGGTTTAAGTCATGTGTATCTCCATTTATAGAATTAAGAAGATTATAATTTTATTACATTTTTTAATAATAATAAATATTAAATATTAAATTTATTAATCTCCTAGATTTTATTATAACCTAATAGGCCTCAATTTTTTTAAATATCATGTTTCTTGGATATTTTAATTGAAATGACACATATACCCTTTTAATAACCATGATGGAGGTTTTTCAGGATATTTGAAGGTATTTTGGTTGTCGTGACTTTCCAACATCATTGTCTATAAATTATTTGATATATTTAGTTGAATCTCCAATTCTAAAATATTCAATTAGTATTTCCTCAATTATTTTCCTAATAGTTGTACTAAGTATAATAGGGGTCATCAAATTTAATGTGAAATAGGTTATGCATTCCAAAAACATAAGGAAAAAAATCCCTGATAATTGAAATCACCCCATGATGGTTGGTCAAGCACTTTGACATATGGTTCAATTCCTACCAAGGTAGTGGAAGAATATACCACCATAATATATATAATTGTGTGATTTTAATATTTCCTGTGAAAATAGACCATTTTATATTTATTATAGGCTTTTTACTATTAATTAGATTTAATTAAGTGATTAACCATGTATTAGATAAAATTTATTCATGATCCAATTAATTTTAGTTCTATCTTGCATGATTCTTAATTTATTAATTCATATGATCATGCAAAAACATTCATAATGAAATTATCAATGAAGATTTAATAAAATAAAATAATATGTGTGATATGATCATTATATTTTAATAATAGTTATCAAGATGATGATAAATTAACCATCGACCTAGGGTAACACACCTTTAAAAATAACTTGGTTCATGTTGTAGCTTTCCACTTATCCACCCATGTATCTCATAGATTGGTTTAAGATAATCCTCATACATGAAATGAATTATGCCTTTATTAAAATAATATTCAATCTAAATCATTCTTATTTAAGATAAAACTTTCCCAAATCAAATAATTATATTGTATATTTAATCTTTAATTTTATCTTAAATATCATATAGACATTCCCGAGATTCTAGTCTATATAAATAGTAGAAAAATTATATTAATTATTTGAAGTTTTTTATGTATAATAATGTACCATTAAGATAACATAGAATGTAACCTTCAGAACTACCTATAAATTATTATATTCCTATATTGTTTACTTATGTGAAATTTTTTATACATGTATTATCAAGTAATTTAATAGAATGTACGAGTCAACTGAATAAGACATGAAACACATGTTATTTATATAGTGTGTTGTTATTTAATGTAAATAGAGTAATATCATTATTATGACTTATACATGATAAGTATTTTTCAATATTTTAAAAAAAATATATATAAATTAATAAAAAAACATTTCATATGGAATGTATGAGTAAACTGAATGAAAAAGATTACATGTGCTAATAAGTTTTAAAAAGTATAATAAAATATATTTAAATTCTAACTAAATAGTTAATATACATGTTGTATACAATACATCAATAAGTTATGTATAAATCATCACCTTCTATCTTCATCACACACCTAGGTATTGGGCATGCTATCTCTTCACGAAAATTAATGGATTGCAAGGCGTGTATGTGGGATGCATGTTATTTTGTATCTAAGTTACACAGTTACCATTTGTGTAGTTTATATAAAAATACATGGACCATCTTTAACTAATAGATTATACATCGTGTAAGTAGGTTACAGACTATGTAGTTTGGCTAACTATGTCTCAAGATGAACCAATCAACATGTGGTGTATTAAATACACAACGGGTGTAATAAATTCACACACCCCAAATTAATTATGAATTAATTCATGATTTATCTTAGTTTAGAAAACATGGTTACATGATGGGTTCCAATAAGATATGCACCATGTACTCTTGAACTATCTTATTAGAATTCTTGGAACCTCCAGATGAGTTCATTGAATATTCTCTATTCAAAATGATTCCATTTATTGATTATATTTGTGATAATGAAGTGGATGAATAGAATCCCTCATGATATGGATAATGGAGTTATTAAACTAGAATTCATATCTAATGATAAATTCATAAATCGATCAATGATATTTACATAATTAAAAATTATTATGCGGCACCTCAGTTACCTATTATAAGATTCGAGAGCAGTGGGTGAGTTGGTGGGGCATGTGAAACTCATATTTTTTCAATAATCGATGATTATCTTGAAATTTACATCAATGAATAATTTTTTGACCAATAAAATTGAATCAAAGATCAAATTACATGAGAAATTTGGAACAAAATCATATGATCATGAAATAAAAAATAATAATTAATTTATGTATTTGAAAAATGTCCTTATAATGAATTCTTACATATTTTATGAATATGACAACATCTCTATTTTATAACATCATTGTTTCCCATGAATCATGTTTAAATTCCCTCAAGTGGTGATCCACACTTGTACTATGAACCTCTAAGCATTGATGTAGGACTCTCAAGGTGTTAACACAGTAGATCCTAACACATGCGTCGTTATTTCTCGATTTCTAAGAGAATCACTTGAAATAAGTATTCTTCAGGATCAATCTATTATCAAGAGAGGTGGTGGAGGAAGATCACTCCCTATTATTGAGAGATTTCATAGAGAGGTTATCTCTTGTGTTTGAGAGGATTCTATGGATTCGTTTTTCACAACACACACAATGGCTAGTGTTAGGTTGGGAAATAATACTATTGGTCTGGTATACTGATAGCTTTAGAAAATAATAATATCCCAAGATCCCTTATTATTTACTTAACCCATTTGGAACCCCATGTCTAAAATAATAATATTATTATTATTATTTATTGGCATGTAAAAAAACTATTGAATTTATTAAATATAATTTCTCACAGAATAATTTTACTCATTTCTCTATAATATTTACCAAGCATTGAATAATGAAAATATATTTAATAAATAAATTTCACTCCATTATTCAAAAACATATATTTAAATATGATATTTAATAAATATAAAATAAATATTCCTTAAATATTTTGTTCACAAAAAGTTATCTCAAATAACTAGTGATTGAATATTTTCGATCAAGAAAAAATTATTAATTATTAAACCATGTATGAGAATAATATTTTTTAACATGTTCAGTAATAAATAATATTTAATATTTAATAAAGTTTTTGGATACACATAATGTGTTCCTCTCTATGCCCCTTTCCTTGTGGTATTAGGTGAAGTCGTCCAAAGTCAATGTTTATCATATATAAACATTACAAGGAAGCATTAGAGAAAGAATTTAATGTCACAACAACATAAAACCACAAACAAACACATATTGTATTTTATAATACCTTTATCACAGTATCTATAATCATGCAGGATGCATGATGGAATCTTCAACCTATGTACTTGATGTCCCTTTTCTTATCCTTTTAGAAATAACGTTTCCATAGAACACCATGTCCATGCATTTATTTAGGATGTTATGTTTCCATAAAAGTGGATAAAACATAAAATTTCATTAATGAATAGAAGGGATAAAGACTTTTTATCATTATTCATTAATTCAATATTACTCATGACATACCCAATGTATCCTACCTCATCCTGAATATATGCTTCCATGGTTTTCATCAATATATAAATGTACGTGAATAACAATATCCATTAATAATAATCATAAAGTATAAGGATCAATACACATGTCAATAGAAAGGAACATCCAAGGACACATACAAATATGAATTTTCTACTGGAGGGTTGTGTTCTGATAATATTATACACTATAAATTTACAAGGTAGTACACCATGAAAAGGTTCCTAGAAGTCATATGAGTCTCCACATCTGACATCCTTTATGATTTGTAAGCTTTCAAATGATATCATCTAGCTATATAACATATATTTAAGAATTCTATCATGGAACGTTTAGGTTCTAATCATGGTAGGAAACTTATATAATCTTTCAGTGTGACAATTATTGTTAATAAATTATCACATAATATTTCATGATAAAGAAAAACCATGATGTGATAAATGGTTTATTAGTATTCAAAACAATAAATACAGGTTATCATAAAGTATAGGGAAGAAGGTTCTAGGGAACCAAATACAAAAAATATATTATAAAGTAGATGCTAAACTGGATGGTATAAATTAAAAAAACCCTGTTATGAAATATATTTATAAACAAAAATAATTTTCACCTGTAATACTAATTCATTGATAAAATATTATTAGTGCAGCTATATAACTAACATGATCATTTTATTCTCAAAAATGTATTTTTTATAAAATTAACTTTTAAAGTGATTTATTTTAAGAAGCAAAATATATTAGGTATGGAGTATATTATTGAATATATTAATATACTAATAATAATTTAATTATTTAATGATAAAAAATAACAATAATTGTTAATATTGTAAAAAATTATTTTATTATGAAATTATTTATCATTGTATTGTATGTTTTTATTAAAAAGATAACTTCCAAAATTTTAGAATTTGATATTTTCTAAAATTAATTAATTTTTTGATTTATTATAACAATATTATCTAATAATGGAGTTTTAATATTTTTATAAAAATGTTAAGTTTTTTTGTATAGTGAAAAAATATGATTTTTGAAAATATGATCACTTTTATGATATTAGAATAATAAAAAATGAATTTAATGTATATAAAATATTTTTTATAAAAAATAAAAAATTATAAAGTAAAAAAGTAATTTAAAAATGCTATATTGAATTTATAATCACATGTTTAACATTATAGAAACTTAATAAATATTTTAATTTAATAAAAACAATTATTGGTCGGTTTCTTTTTACTATGTATCCATTGGTGGAAGTCGGTTGTTTCCAATTTTGATAGCTATAAAAATATTATTTTTTTATGAAAAAACAAATTATTTTTATAGATTTCAATAACATTTCTAATTTTATCTTAATTATAAATTTTAAAATTACAAATACAATATTTTTTAAAAATTATTTGTATGTGTTATCTGTGCTAATATTAAAATTAATTTTTATCACAGATAGAAATTTTATTTTAAAAAATGGAATTCATATTTGGAATAATTAATCCTAAATTAATTAATAAGAACCATTTTATTTTGTAGAATTTAATGTAAATTACTTAGGTAAAATTTATTTACATCTATAAAGACCAAAAACGGTAAAAGTAAAAAATCTAGTTGTAAAATATGGAAAACGTGTCCAAAAATGTGTAAAAATGTATAGTTAATACTTTATCAACATTACCCCTTACCCCACTCAATTATTATATACTTTTGGATCCACGTTCCTTGAATATTGACATGTCCTTTTATATTACTACAAAAATGCCACTCCCTCCCATATAAAGGAGCCATCACCACCCAAATTATCCTCATTACACAATCCTATTATATTCTACCAAAATAAATCGAAATGACACCCAAACACTTCTAAATATATCTAAGGGGTTTTCATTCTCTCAAAATACCACATCTCAAATCCTTAATGCAATTTCCAAAGGAGCTTTGCCAAGGAGTAAAGTAAAATTCTCAATTATTCCTTTTCCATATCATTTCATTTCATTCTTCGTATAAATCATATAAATCTAATTTATACGTGTTGAAATAGTTATATAAATATCATAATTATACTTAAATTTTATAATGCTTGTGTGATAATAATTTTCTACCTACCTTCTAACCATTCGAAAAATGAGAATGTCTCTTAGGTTACGTGTGGACTATCACCTCCATAAGCAATGTGATCTATTTTTCATAACAACCATACATTTATGGTTCAAAGGGGGCATTTAATGAATAAATAATATATTCAAAAAAAATATTATGATTCAAAGAATATAATCAAATTCCTTCCTTCTTTCCTTTATATGGAAAATGAGAACGTCGTTGGTGTATATGGGCGGACCACCACCTCTACAAAACAACATATTTCATTTTTCATCGAGACTTTTATTATTAATAAAACACTCAAAAAATAGGATTAAATGCCTAAAATAAATATAAATAATATCATTATACCTCTTTCATAATGATATTACAACAAAGGAATCATTTTCTTAAACATACTCACCCATCGATTATATCATGTTCTTATTTGGGTCGGTTTAACCACCTACTTGATCAATACTTACAAATTTATAACTTGTATGACTATAGAAACATACATAATGGTACTATTAACATTAAATGATAAAAAAACTATTTGTTTTATGGTTCTATTAATTTTTTATTAACATTTAACTTAGTATTAATACACCACCATTTTTTCGTTAAAAATTATCAATCCAAGCATGCCACCGCTTTCGTCTCCAAGAACTATAACTGAAACACACAATTAATGAAATTATAACATTATAATTCATATATAAACATAAATTCCAATACCTTAAATAATTGAGTAATTATTAACTCGGTATCAAAGAATATGGGTCACCATCGACATTACAAAGCTTGTATAAAATAATTCAAATTACAAACATCTGATGATAAAAATAAAGTATAACTAACTAGTAAATTTGAAATAGATAATTAAAATATAAGATAATAAAATATAATATATTTAAATAATGTTATAAATTAAGTGTTTATGTGGTATATTTTTGTAATATAGGATGATATATCACATTCGACTAAGAGAGAATAAAAGGTGAGGGGTTTTCTCATCCCAATTATCATTCTTTGAGACTTATACAACATTGAACGCTCATTTTATTTTTGGTGGTATATGTATATTCATTTGGTTAAACATAATAATGATTTCTAGAAACTATATTGTCTTAAAAAACTATTTCATGTTCACTCCATCAATGAATTTTTGTTTCAAATGTTACCAATGTTGTAAGATATTTTTTTAACTAAAACTTTGGTTCTTTGGGTTATAATGCTACATCTTAAATGTAATGATTCTCCATTTTCTATATTATTCTATTTCCCATTTAAAATGATATTGAAACTCCTATATCTAAGAAAATTAAATCTTTAATACAAATGTTTCTCCATGAATAATTTATTTCACAAAAATTATAACATTGTTAAAAATCATTCTTATCCTCTTTAACGATGGTTTTTCATCCATGTTAATATTTTATCTGCCTACTAATGTGTTATAAATTATATTTTGAAACCTTATATTGTGTTAATTCATGTATACATAATATTTCCATTTTATTATTTACAAAAATAAGTATTATTACTCTTTTTATGATGTGGGTTTCAACAATGGAATTTCAAAATATTAACAAGGTTTTATACCCTTTTATAATCAAATGTTTTAACATCTACTCCACATTCCATTCATAAAATCAATACATATTTTGAAGAATTTATTATTCATGTATCTTTTTAAAAGTAGGTATTTTTTCAATATTTTTCACTTTACCTTTTTGAAAATTACTTTTGAATGTAATCATTAACTTCTTCTTTTACAATAATGTTAAATATGTTTTCTAAAAAATATTTTATGTGTTTTACTACTTTATTAATTATATAAAAAGGATTTATTACATTATAAATTATTTTCATGAATATACCTATAAATTCCCTTACAATACTTTCATTTTTTGGGATTAAAGTTATGGTAATAAATGCTTTATTTCTTAATCCAATCTTATATTATATTGTTTGAAGTGTTCTTCTTTTGATGGTGTTTTAGTCTATATAAATACCCCTCAAAGATTTTTTTTTCATTATGTATATATTCATATAAAAACACTTATCTTATTTATCTCTCTGTCTTATGAAGTATTCTTGGGATTTTTTATTGAAAACTCATCTTTTTTTTCATTGGGTTAATTTTCTGATGATGTGTTCCTCATGTCCCTCAATACTTTTCATATATACAATAATTTCATTCATAAATACCACCTTATATTACATTGAGTCAATCTATCCCTATTATTATGTCAAATTTCACCATTGGAATGACTAATATATTACTCATGGGATTTTACTTGGCAATGTTAATAAGGGAATCTCTATATACCATGGATTCTTGAATAGTGCCTCAAGAAGTTTTAACTAATAACTATTATTAAAAATAATTTCCTAGTCATTTTGGGTTGTTTTTGTTAAAACATACAATGGAGGGTGTTAAAATGGAGAATTTGATATTTTTTATCATATTAGTGAAGAAAGTATTTAAAGTGAGAACCCCTGCAGATGATTATTGCTAGAGTTGGTGACGACACCTACAACAATGGGTATTATGATCTGAGAAGTCACATGTGCGAAATGTCCAAGTCCTCTATGGGCATGTTAGGGGTTGCGGTGAGTGAAAAATGGCCAATCTAAATGAACCACATTGTTTCATTAACCATGGTGGTGTGGGAGTCTACATGTGAATCATAGGGTATCCCACTAAGGACCTAGAGGAGATAGTGGTGGGACTTAAATGAAGGAAAATGGAACATTTTGTGGACTATGTCATCTCATTGGGTGTGGTGTCCTCTAAATCCACCTGCAAAGATGTATAGACTCATTATGACTGTGGATCAAAACATGATGGTGTTGTGTTAAATAAAATATGGAAGTCCGCGATGTTGGGGTGAAAAATATCTAGACATGTTTAAGGTCATGATTTGAAGGATGTCGTCCTAAGAAAAACGACCTGTAAATGAAGACTATGAGAGTGGTGCTCATCATTTTGAGTTCAACACAGAGTATAATTTCTCAACAACCTATGATATAAGTCATGTTAGAAATATAGAGAATACATATTGCAACATTCAGGGCTTTGTGGTAGTTGTAACTGTTAATTGATGGGTTTTAACTGGTTGATTTGGAAGGACATAAACTACATGCATTAAAGGGGATAGTGCGGATGCACATTAAAGAGTGGATTTAATAGGGGATCATTCTATATCTCTTTTGAAAAGACAAAGTTGATGATAGAGGTGTTTTAGGAGTTTAATTTCACTGTGGAAGTTTGACACAACTATGCGGAAGAGAAACATAATCTGTGATGCATATTTCCATCACTATTGTTTGAAGATGGATCAAACAACGTCGTGATTAATAGTGAGTTCTCTAATGTTTAGAGCAGTGATATTTCCAATCATCAATCATAGTGAACCAGTAGGGTTACTGAGAGCTCTCCAAACTAATAGATGTTGATGTAGTGATCTTTTATTGTGTTTTGTACAAGGAAACATTTCTATGCATGATCCTTGGAGAAGCCCACTGATGGTGACCATATAAAATAACTTGTCACATTTACTTCTTTATTCACTCTACATAGAACGGGAAAGGATGAATTGTTTCTCAAGTTAAGATAACTGGATCAAAAATCAAATGTCATACTTACCCTGATTCACCCCCCCAGGATATATTACAAGATGAAGTGCGATCAGAGGGTTGGTTTTCTTTAGGAAATTTTCCCTCTCAGTAAAGCATGGAGATGATTTTCAACCACTAAGGCATTCCTATCTTTTAAGGTAATAATTCTCATCTATGGAAGCACTGTATGCAACACTAATTCTAATCTTCAGGAATGAATGTTTATGTGGAATCCATGAATGATATTTCTATGAGAATCGAATGTAGAGATTAATCAGATAATGTTCATAGAGAATTGGGCATGGATGTAAAGGTACTTAAATCCATAGGAAGTGCCCTAGCCAATACCATTTTAAAACTTGAAGCAGTGACGTTTTACTCTCAACATGCATTTAGATGCACAAACATTCCAGAACTGCAAATAAGAACTCGGAACCGCAGGCAACAAAAACCAGACTCATATACATATTCCAACCTGTATCCTCAAAACCATTATTTTGTACAGAGCTCCCCCACCAAGTGGCCAGGCTTACTGGACCACACCATTTTTTTTTTTTTTCTCAACATCCCTACCAATCGAAAGAATGAAAACACCAGAAGAAAGCAGGGGAGCAACATACAGGAATTATGGCCAGCAGCCCACCCTTCCCATCTCATTCAACGGCTCAGAACGGAGCGGGTGAGGCCCAATCTGAGCCATCGGATGGGCTGGATCCATTACCCAGCTGGCCAGATGATAATTTCTACACATTTGAACTTACAGCAAAGGAGACTCCACAAGCCGCCACTCACTATGCCTTGGCGCCACCACAGCCGTGGATGTCATCCCTGCACATATCTGACTGGAACTTGCTCGGAATGATGGTCAGCGAGGACCACTGGTCCGGAACCATCAGGAAATACGTTGTCATGGCTTTCCGGAACCTCTTCTTGTACTGCATGGGTGAAATTACAGTGGGGGACGAGTTCTTGGGCCCGCCAAGGATGCCTGATGTCTTCACCCACGTTTCCAGGTGCTTGTCCCACGTATACTGCCTCATGAAGTCGATGATGCCCAGCACCAGCTCATGCTTCTCTTCGTCCACTCCAACCAGCAGCGAGTAGTCCATCACGTCAACCGATGCGAGAAAATTAGTGTCATTCCAGACAGCCCTCTCCAGCGCCCGCTTTGCCTTGTTTCCCACAAATATAGGAGAGGTGGGCATGGCCTCGATCAAGTTCTGATCCAGAAGAACCTTATTGGTCCCACTGGAATCAGGATTATACCGTGATCGAGAAGACCCCTTAAGATCATAGAGCCGTGTTATGCTTCTTCCAAATACAAGATTCTCCATCACCAAAACATCCATCTTTGTCTCTTTCCCCCCTTTGAGGTGTTTTGAAGTAACCTGATAAATCCCCAGAATCTTTGCCAGGCAGGTCGGGCTACCATTGCCAACCGATTCCGAAAGGTACTTGAAATATTCTGGAGCAAACTTCATAAAAGACTCCAACTCTGTCTTCGTCACCTGCTTTATGATGAACCGATCATCCAGAGTCTTTGCAAAGAAGACGTTGCTCTTGCCCCCCTGAGCTCCCCATTTCTTACAACGGCTAAGAGACCTCACAAAATTCAGCTCAGATGGGCAGCAGATTCTCCTCAGTGATTCAAACTGCTTTGCACAGTAGCAAATCACAGTATATTTTACCTTCCCAAGTGGGCTGTCATCTGAAAAAAATACTCTGGCGTGCAAAGCCTTTGTATACGTGAGTGGGTCCACAGACAGAGAAGTACGAGACCCAGACACTGAAGAGAGGCTTTCATCTGCAGGCCAGGGATTCCTGTATGAGTCTGAACTTGATTCTTCAAAGGAATGCAGTCCCTGAAGATTCGAAGTATTGATTTGTGGCAATGAGACCGCAGATTCCCCACTGTCTTTAGGCCTTTCCTGCTTATCAGACAATTGGGCATGATATTCCGGCGTCAACAGTGCATAGGATATGATACTAGTCGGCTCATCATCATAGACCGGGATCACAGTCTCATTTAAACCAACAGGCAGAACCAGCCTGGCTCCGCAATGGGGTTCCAGATCCCGAAATGATGGGACATACACGGGAGTATATTCACTTACAGTCTCCAGCTTCTGAGCACTCCCTGGAATGTTTTTATTCGATGACTGATAGAAATTTGGAAAGGGCATTCCCGGCCAAATCATGGAGTCTTCCAAACCATCAGTTCCCTTGGCATACAACATGGATGGAAGAGAATGGGTTTCCTTCAATTCCCCCGCATCTTTCCCATGATCCTCTGAATCCAACTTTTCAGTTGGTGGGATATCAGCTAAAGATGAATCAGAATATCCAGAGGCACTTTTATTCAGCATTCCAACACCAGCATGATTCCCGCCTGTCCATGCCTTCTCAAGGGTGTCAGACAAATTAGCCATAACAGGGAACTGTCCCTCGGAAAGGGCCCTCCTGACCGACAGCCCAGATTCCAGAGGTTCAGTTTGGTCAGGCAAGTTAATGCTAGCAACGAGACCAGATTTATCCACTTTCCCATTCTCTTCATCCCTCCCCTTATCAGCTCCCTGGTCTATTTCCATTTGGTTTGAATGAATGCGTTCACCCCGATTAGATTGTTCATCAGACTTTGCACCAACATGGAGAGAGCCACTACTGCTCGAGCCTTTTCCTACCCTAAAAGGCATGTTTGCTTCAGTGATATTCTCATTATTAGCCTGATTTTCCCCGGCATGTTCTGTCAGTGAATCATGGAGACTACTGTCATTTGCTTCGGCGGCAAGAATGAGCCGATGGTCCCACACATAAGATTGAAAGATTAGCTGCCGCCTTAGCCGATTAATCTCTAGAATATCAACATCGGGTTGACCGTTTCTCGTCTCTCTTCTCAAGATTTTCTGTATCAATTCCTCAAATTCTGTCTTCTCCCACTGCAGCATCCCTTCTAATTCTGCAATCTGGCGCTTCACATCAGGCAACTTTACCCCACTCTTAACTGACCTGGCAGCGTATTTTTTCTCCGCAATTCGACGAAGTGCATTTAGTACCTCAGTAAATAGAAGTTCTGCCCGGTCAACCACCTCACTAGTTTCTTTTACTATCCACTCCTTGTTTTCACAGTGGAAATCAAGTTTTGGAGGAGGGAGATACACTGAATGAACATCAATCGATGCATAACGAAAACAAGCAACCATTTTCCCAAATCCATAGAATCGAAGACAGTCTCTATGCAACGAATGGCCACAACTGGCAACCCTGCTTGCAGCAGCATGATTTGAAAAGCTGAGCTCTAAGAATTTCCCAAATGATAAACCCCAAGCAGCATCAGACATCACTATCCTTCGAGTTGCTGGGGGAAAACCATTGATTCGGGGGCATCGCAGGCATCTATGCCACATCCAAATCTTTCCATCCCGTTCACCAGGTAAGAGAAATTCTGATAACTCCTTAACAGAAATGGTAAGTGTTCCCTGCTGATGAGTATAACACTCCACGTGTGCTTCGGATGACAAATTACATGAGCGACATTGGTGACTCTGATCAAATAAATGATCTCGTAAGTACTGCCCCAAAGGCTTGTCATAACTTCCATAATATTTAATCCGAAAGCGATGTGACCTTTCACACATAGTTCCCTTCCACACACATCGTGATGATAAGGAAACCAAGATGCTCTGGTGATCAGAAGGTGATGGAGGGAACTCTTCCTTGGAAGACACCGGCTCCTTCGGATAATTTTGAACATCATGTTGCAAGGATGAACCATCTAAAGTATCTAATGAATTTTCAGTAACGGAAATGTTTCTCAAAGCTTGTCCCATTGTTTCACATGACCCTAAACCGCTATTTGTGGACTGGTCACTCATTACAGCTTTGCTTTGATCAGTTGCAGCAGATTTCACATCCATAAAGTTGTTTGTACTATCATGACTTTTCTGTTCTTCAAATGAGGGTATAACAGAGGATGAAGTAGAAATCTCAGAACTCAAATTTGACAAATAATGAGGAAAGCTGAAACCGTCAGGTAAAAGAAGGGAAGGTGCAGCATCAGAAGCACTGCTGAACATTGAGGACAGATAAGTGGGGCTGCTCTTGCACCTTTGTGGTTCGGCACCAGATTGAGGTCCCTGAGACTCTGGAAGTGCGGACACAGTGAAACCAGGTATTGTTGATATTGACCTGTGGATGTTTGATTTATCAGGAAGTGCAACTGTTAATGGTGAATTTAAAGGGAATTCAGGTAAGGAAGCTCCTTCATCAGCAAGGAAATACGTTTCCAAAGCCAAGTGATAAGCTGCAAAAATGCCATACTGGACAACATGCTTCACTTTCTTCAACTCATCACCATTCGCACCCCTGAGTAAAATCGTACAACCCAACGGCTTTGGACAACCCTCAAAAAACATAAATGTCTTCACCAATTTTTTCCCAACCTGGCCAGCTGATCCATGTTCTTCCAAAAATCTCTCCACATGGAATATGTCACAGTATCCCAACTTTTGTGATGAAAGATGATCAATTGAAGGAGCTATCTGAGCACCTGTGCATCGGGCTATGTGTTCTAAAAGTGGCTTCTTGATATTCAGGATGAGTGAAATATCTTTTGCATGTAGGTAATCTTGCGCATGTCGTGAAACAGTCTTTTCTACCAGAAGGACATTAGGCTGCTGCGCACCAATCTTTGCAACAGCCATCTTTAAATGATCAGTTTCCTGTTTCAACAGCGTATCAAAACTGGCTAAAATGTTAGCAACCCGGTGGTACTCAAGCGCTCCTCCGAGAATCAACATACGGGGCTTCTCTATTTTTGATATCATCCGTCGATGAGCGACATTTTTCTTACAAACAACTCCTTTGAGGACCATGCTCTCACAACGATGACCAGAAGCTATACATTTAACTTTTACATATCCACCTGGGTCCATTCCCCCACCACCTTTGCTCATGTCAGGCTTCAAAAGTGTGATAGCCTCCCAAGATAAAGATGTGATTATTTCCAACCAACTCTGATTGCCATCATCTTCACTAACAAGAAGATTCTCAACCTGCAGAAGTTGAGAAATCAGAGCTCTGAAGTGCCCATCAACCACCCTCTTCATGGTCCACTTGTGCTCCCCACTAGACTTGCCTTTATTTCCATGGTCTCCGCTTCCAAAACTGCTGGAAGCGCGTAAATACCCCCACTCTGCTACCGCATCTCCTTCATCATCATCATCAAACAGAACAGCTTCTTTCTCAGCCTCTTTCTCATCATCTTCGTTGTCTGGTTCGGGAGGAAGCCAAAGGAGTCCGTTATTCTCAAAATCCAAAGGCTCCAAACTGATATCCTCCCTAGCATAGAGGGAAGAAGATGACTCATTTTCATCAGCAACGTCACATTCATCATTTTTTCCATGCTGTTGGACATCATCCAAATTCTGTAAGTTGAAACTACTATCCACTGGAGAGCTACACAAAATTTCTTTGCAAACTCTTTCCCCATCAGGATGCATTTTATTTGATCCATAGAAACTGACATTTTCACCATATTCAACATGAGGCTCGTAGACATTGTCCTCGGTAAATTTCAGTGTTTCAGTGTCTGAATGATAAGGAGCATATCCATCTTCATCATCATCACTCCTGCCAATGAAGAATCCAAATTGGTGGGGAGGTTGATCTCCTATGACTGTCACAGGATAACTGCTTCCAGACTCAACAGTGCCTTGTTCATCAGAGATCAATTCCATTGCTGATGATTCATTGGGACTGAAACCAGGACTGTAACTAACTCTTTGATATGGCCCAACAGGGTATTGCGCAGAACCAAAGGTAATGCTGCTGCTGTTAGCAGTACCACTGGATTTAGTAATGGCCAAACTTGCCGCTGAGGGTGAGGTACTGAAATCCAGCCTGGGAGCTTGAGCACCATTGTCAGTAGTAGTTACACATTGCTCACATTCCTCACATTGCTTGAAACAGTAGTTGCAAACTCGAATTCTTTCCCGCTCTTCACGAGCAGTCCTGCTTTCACCAGATGGGGCAGGAATGGAGTTAGATGTGCACTTGGCGCAAAAAACACGCCCGCAGAGTCGACAGTGATGCCTGCGATTAAATACTGTGAATTGAGAATCACATTCATAGCATACCCTGCAGCTCTGATCAGGCATCCAAAAGTCTCTCGACACATTAGATGGCTCAGACTGCCAAGGTATCCAGGATCTCAGGAGTCCAGCAAAATTAGGAAATGGCTTGTCAGGGGCATCCATCGAAGAGTCTCCCTGACCCTCATCCTGAAACATTCATTGGCCACTCTCACAACTCAATTCCAGCAAATGAAGGTCTAGAATAACCATCGAATTTGCACTGAGGTACAATCAAAATCGAGGACAGATCATTCCTTTCAGATGAAAAGCCCCACGGATGAAACTCGGAAGAATAACATCCTGACCATCACAATCCCCATCTTCTTCCAATTCTCTCGCACTCCTTCTATGCCGATTCTTCTTCTCCTTCTCGTTTATGATTCTTGTGGGATTTTTTTCCCGCTGCAGAGAACGCGTCCGGAATCCGGAGCGGTGAGTTCACCGGATCAAAGGGGATGGGAAAGGAAAAAAATTACCTCTCTGATTTGATCGGAATAGAAACCGGGAAGCAGGGTCTCGATTGACGGGCAAAATCCCCAACCCCAACCAAAAAAGCGATTCCTTACGGATGGAAGAACTCGATAGAAGTGATTGACGTCAAATGTCGAAAACGATCATAATCTTTGCATCGCCTTCGAATTAATACTCCAAAGGAATTTTTCGAGCATGGATCGAGCGATCGAACGACGAGACGACCCTAGATAACGACTGTCCTGCACGAAAGGTATCCCGGACATGCAATCAAAATATTCAACAGGACACGAGACAAACCAGAAAGCAGCAAAATCATCCGTTACATTCAATTGAAAATTCAGTCCCACGATTTTTTTCCCCTGTTCGTCGATCGGCACCCCCGCCTCTCGCGCGCGCTCTCAAAATCTCTTTTTCGGATCCGGATCCCCTGCCCCCGAATACCATTTACACAATCGTAATTTCTTCTTGTAAAACCTCTCATGTTATGTTGGAAAAATCATATGAATATATATGAAGGTGATTCAAATGCTCATGAGCCCAATTTATAAGTTCTACCAATATTAGGATTTGACAATGGGGCCAAATGAGATTTTTGATGACTTTTTTTATTAACTAAATACTCTTGTTGAAAACGTGTTCGCAACAGGGGTACGGCTCGTCGGGAGGAAGGGTACTCCGAGCAGGATGATTGAGAAAAGAAACCTAAGAAGAAGCCTTTGGTTATAAAGGATGAGATACAACATTTCCGGAACGGTTAAGATACGGAAAGAAAAACTCGAAACCGCGTAAGAAGCGGGATCGTGGGTTGACCACACGGCTGAGACACCCCACACGCTACTTAAAGGTCCCCGCCTTTCGGGGCGGTTTAAACCGACACACACCTCATGGTTTTTTATTTAAGGGGTACCTCACCAATATTAGGATTTGACAATGGGGCCAAATGAGATTTTTGATGACTTTTTCGATTAACTAAATACTCTTGTTGAAAATGCGTGCATTCTTGGTGGGGATCCCAAATATGAGAAGATTGTTATGAGAATCATGAGAATACTTCATCCTCAGTTAAATGCAATTATCACGATTCTTAGTTCAAGAATACAATTATCTGAATGAAATCACTCTAGAAATCTTATATATCACTCTCCTAACATATGAGATAAGGAACGATGTCAATGACTTTAGGTTGGAGTAAAATTATCATGAAATGTCTTAATTATATGAATAAAATAATTGTGAGGAAACTATTGAAAGTAGATGAAATTGATGAGATGATGTCCTTTCATTAATTTTTCCATAAAAATGTGATATGTAAATATTAATGGCAAGCTTCCACTTACATGTTTCAAATATGGAAAAGTGGTACGTCTAGTGGCTAAATGCCTCATGAAATTTCAAAAGGATGATGCGAAAGATGTGAATGGAATGAAGAATGATTTCAAAAGAAAATATTTTCTATCACAGGAAGAATTAAACACCAATGAATGTGATGTTGAAGAGGTTCAATATTGAATGTCTCTCAATGAATATATCCTACTAGACTTTAAAAAAGATTATGATAGTGATTCTGAAAATGATTTTGGTGATAGAGTTGATATTCATGTTCAACTTGAGGAAACCCTTGAAGTATTTTTTTAAGGTCCTAGACAAAGAAGTCTAGTGCTGTTTTCATGAATCTATACTCTATATACATCAACAAGAGTAATAGAAGTCATAATTAAAATCTAAAATCACGAAGCTAAAATTTGAAAATTTAGGAAGTTCGAAGAAAGAGGTTCAGTTGAAACTCCAAGAGGAAGAGAAGGCCTAAATCATTGACGGACTATCTAAATCAGTGAAACACAAAGCGAAGAGTATTTATGAGCAAGAAAAAGAATTCATGAAATTGAAACGTAAGGGTGGGGATCAAGAGAGGCTTCCCACACTTGGTTTGGAACCATGTAGATCAAAGAATGTTCCTCCAATAAAGGATAAAATGTTTTTAAAGGAATTCACTAAGTAATATATTCACATTCCACAAGTACAATTCTTCAATAAAAAAGGGAAATTTATTATGGAGCATGATGACATGAAGAAGAAAACCATGGTTGGTGTTAAACCTCATGCATCAACTCCTTGATGGAAAGTGGGTCTTCATAGAACTCAACAAGGTGCATCTGGAAGAGTAAATGTTGAGAAAAATATGTGAAAATTTAGATGTTTTTTATGGAAATATGGGACACTCACAATATGTGCTTTCTAATACTATGTGATATCACCGAGAATATGTTTCCCAAAAATAGGAATGAAGATTTCTTTTTTTTCTAATTTTGTAATAGCCATTGTTTCTGTTATGATTGTTTTTTGAACAAATATATCTATATTGCATCAATATTTAATCAGTAGGTTTCAAGAAAATCTTTGAAGGGTGGAATATAGCTATTTGAATCTTCATATAAAAAACAAAATGAAAAAATTAGATTCTCAGTGTTGTAGGATACAGAAGATTCAATGGTGTTAGAAGAAAAGAAATCACATCCATCATCAACAAAGGTGGATTTGAAATCCTAGGTGAAGAGAAGAAAGTCTGAAAAAGTTAATGTAGTTGAGATTGATTTGGGAGTAATGGTCAAGTCTATTTTATTGAATTTGGATAGAATATGCACATCTCACATGATCATAAATGAATACATCACAATGGAAATCAAATATAATAAAGGTGGTGTTGTTTTCTTAGAAACAATGAGGGTCTTAAGATCATTAGTTTTGTGAAGGCTAAGTTTTCTAGTAAAGATCTCTGGTCATTAGATGTGATCCAGATTAAAGGTGTCAGTCATAATATTCTTAGTTGTAGTCAATTATGTGACTCAGGGTATGTTGTGGAGTTCAATAAGAAGGTATTTATAGATAGAAAATTAGATGGTTCAGTTTTTCTATATAGAAGATAAACAAGAGAGAATGTTTACCTTTTTAGTGAATAGAATTGGTGTATGATGTCCAAGGAAGATGAAAATAGTCTATGGAACAAAATACATTTCCATTTGTTCCAAAATCCTTGGAATATATGGTGAAGTCTAATAGAGCTCAAGATATCCCTAAGCTTACATGTGATCACACTCACAGTTGTGATTCTTGTCAAAAGGGGAAGATTATTCAAAAGACTTTCATGCCATTGGAATGGAAGTCAACAAGACTTCTTGAGATCATACATGTTGATGTATATTGGCCAATTGCATCCAAATCCATGAATAGAAAAATGTACTATGCCTTGTGAAGGACCCCGGGACACCCTGAGAGGGGAGGGGTGAATCAGGGTGACCAATTTTTCTTTTAATTTGTTGGATCTTGTTCCCACGTTGGTAGGAACTTGTTGAACCTGTATGATGATTACGATCAAAAAGGAAACATTCACACGCACAGAGAAGACACAATCATTTTTACTTGGTTCACCACTAAGGGCTACGTCCAAGGAGCATACGCCGACAGGTTGCCGGTCGTACCTAAATCCACTATACTTCACTAGCTGCGGATACAAAAGTTCGGGTACAGACACCCTGTCCCAGGCTCACTGCCTTTACAATAGTTCAGGGATGACTCACTGCGTCCCTCGGGTCACTCCCGTTGACTCCCCCTGGCTCACTGCCGTTGGTGAAGTCCCACTCAGTTTATAGACGTGTAGGTCTCTTCTTCATTTGCATAAGAGTGCATCCTTTGTTGAATGTAGATGCTCTATTGAAGTCCGATTCTCACCAGAAGAAGAATATCACTTTTCCTCAAATGAACCGAGTAGTTTCTCGGCTTTCATGCAGCTCCAGCAAGGCAGGCGTGCTTCAATAGTGTCTAGGTCTCCTTTTCAAGCCCGGCGCGCAAGTCTCCCGGCGGTGCGCAAGTCTCCCGGCGGCGCGCAAGTCTCAGGCGCGCAAGACTAAACTGGCGCGCAAGTGTCACTGAAGCACCTGCACGACACTGCCTTCTTGAACTAAAAACTTGCGCGATCCACTTCCTTTCTCTTCCAAACTGCCTTGGGAGAACAGCCAAACACCGGCGCGCAAACTCTACTTGCGCGACAAAACAACCACCTGCGCGACTCTACCACCTGCGCGACGAGAGCTCGAACAATCTCTCGGCCTTGAACTCCGTTGGAAATGAGGAGGGGTGGTCCAGTATTTATAGGCAAACTGGACCCCCTACGCGGCGGCGCGCAAGTCCCTCGACGGCGCGCAAGTCCTGTCTCCAGACCCTCTGTCGCGCAAGTTACTTGCGCGACCCAACCAACACTTGCGCGACCTTCTTTCCTTAGCCAAATTTTGATGTTCTGATCCTCAAAAACATATGGCGCGCAAGTCTTTCATCCTCCAAGAGCTCGGCGCGCAAGTATCTTTGCCAAATACACTTTACTTTATTTACAGATTTTCAGGCCCAAAAATTTGGCAAACACTGGGAAACAGCGCCACCTTCACTACTGTTTTCTTCCTGAACGGTATGATCGCTTTGTTGGTTCACACCCTGAACTTCCACTAAGGATTGTCAACAAACACAAACCATACACCAAATCATGCTTTGAAGAACCTGGTTCCAACAATCTCCCCCTTTGGGTTTGTTGGCAATCAGAATAAATTCAATAGATCTCCAACCATGAGCAAATCCAAAACGCAAGAATCAACTCAGCTAACACTCTAAGTCTACGTGAGCAATGCTCGGTGTAGAAAACAAGAGAGAAAGCTTGAATTGGGTCTTAGTGTGTTGAAATCGTACATGAAATTCTCCATCCCGATGTTATCCTTATTAAACTTCTCATCACAAGCTTACACTTCTCATCACATCCTTATTAAACTTCTCATCACAGAAGAATTTCTTGCCTTGAATTCTCTTGCCGTGAATTTATTCCTTTCTCCCCCATTGACAATAAAACCAAAGACCGAAAAGTTTGTTCAACGTTCAGCTCAAGCCATACTCCCCCTGGACAGTATCTCCCCCATAAACCTGCATCACAGCCATAAGCAGATAAAAACAGTCAAAACAGACGGGGAGAGGGGACTTCCGGAGCCTCCTTATGCAGTAGGAGGTGGTCGAACACCGAGGTTCAACCGATGCTTCTCGAACACAGCCGCGGACAATGGCTTGGTTAGGATATCAGCCACTTGCTCATTAGTTCCAACATGATCCATTTTAATCACGCCTTGTTCAACCTTTTCTTTGATAAAATGATACCGTATTTCAATATGTTTTGTACGAGAATGCTGAACCGGATTCTTCGTAAGATCAATTGCACTTTTGTTATCACAATAAATCACCATTGGTTGCTGCACCTTATCACCAATATCTGTTAGCTGCTGCTTCATCCAAAGAAGTTGAGTGCATGCTTTTGTGGCGGAGATATATTCAGCTTCAGCAGTACTAAGAGAAGTACTTTCTTGCTTCTTGCTTAACCAGCCAACACATTTATGCCCAATATAGAAAGCTCCACCACTAGTGGACTTTCTGTCTACTACATCCCCAGCCCAGTCAGCATCAGAAAACGCTGATAATTCATTGTCCCTGCCTGCAGCAAAAAATAACCCGAAGTTATGTGTGCCTTGAATATACCTCATGATTCTTTTTACTGCTGACATATGTTCCTCCTTTGGATTACTCTGGAAGCGGGCCGCAAGGCATGTTGCAAAGACAATATCTGGCCTTGTCGCTGTCAGATACAGTAGGCTTCCAATGATCCTCCTGTACATGGTGGGATCAACAGAGTTCCCATCCTCATGCTTTCCAAGTTTAGTTCCAACAGGAATCGGAGTTGACATTGGTTTGGAGTCTTGCATATTGAACTTCTTCAGCAACTCTCTTGCATATTTTTCCTGAGAAATGAAAGTGTATTCCTTCTTTTGAATTACTTGCAACCCCAAGAAATATGTGAGCTCCCCAATCATAGACATTTCAAATTCTGATTTCATGTGGTTGGCAAATTCATCCACTGATTTCTGCCTGCTGCCACCAAAAATGATATCATCAACGTAGACAAGAACCATGAACTGATCTTTTGGAGAATTCTTCACATAGAGATTGTGATCAACTCCTCCTCTTTTGAATTCCAACTTCTTGAGATATGAATCTAGCCGTGAGTACCATGCCCGTGGTGCCTGCTTCAAACCATATAGAGCTTTCTTTAGTTTGCAGACCTTTGTTTCGTCGGTACCCAAGACAAACCCCACCGGTTGTTCAATGTAGACTTCTTCTTCAAGTACACCATTCAAGAATGCTGTCTTAACATCCATTTGATATACTTTATATCCTCTTTGGAGTGCCATGGCAAGGAAAAGCCTGATTGATTCCAGTCTAGCAACTGGAGCAAAGGTTTCTTCAACATCAATACCTTCAATCTGGGAGTATCCTTTACATACCAGTCGTGCCTTGTTTCTGATAACACTTCCATGCTCATCAAACTTATTTTTGAAAATCCATTTGGTACCAATCACATTGTGACCTTCAGGTCTCTGGACAAGATCCCATGTCTGATTCTTATCAATCTGATCTAATTCATCATTCATGGCTTTCACCCAAGATTCATCCTTTGAAGCTTCTTCGAATGAGGATGGCTCTACAACTGATAGAAATGCAGATTGCGTGGTATTCCTCATCCTTCTGGTTTGTGTGGGTGCACTCCTATCCCCAATTATGTTGGATGGATCAATCTCAGCTCTTCGATTTCTCCTACGAGGTTCAGTAGTATTCTCTTCAGCCATAGTTTCTTCTTCAGATTCTTCTTCTGAGTCAACATCATTATGTGATTGATGAGTGTTTTGAACAGCTTCCTCTATTTCTGCATTTGTAGTTTCTTCATGTCCACATTCTTCATGACTTTCTATCACATCAGCATATGACGTCCGTGAAGCATTTGTGGTTTTCTCTTCAATTATCTTAACATCATTGCTTTCCACAATCCTTCCCAAACGACTGTTGAAACATTTGTAGGCTTTGCTGTTCATTGAGTAACCGAGGAAGATTCCTTCATCTGCGTTGTCACCATATTTCCCCTGATTTCCTTCTTTGTTCCTGATGAAGCACTTACTTCCAAAAACACGAAAGTATTTTAGAGAAGGCTTCCGTCCATGCCACAATTCATATGGTGTCTTCGTCTCACCCATATAAAGTCCTGTTCGATTCTGAATGTACACTGCAGCTTGAACAACCTCTTTCCAGTAATGTCGTGGAATACGACTCTCAATCAGCATAGTTCGTGCCATGTTGTTCACCTGTCGATTCCTTCGTTCAACAACTCCATTTTGTTGTGGAGTTCTCACAGCAGCTACCTCATGTTGTATCCCATGCTTCTCCAGATAATTTTCAAATTCAATGGACGTGTATTCTCCTCCATTGTCAGATCGCAACACTTTGATTGTTCGTCCAGTATCATTCTCGGCGATTCGCCGATATGTTTTCATGCAGTCAAGGACCTGTCGTTTCCGGTGAATGACCATCACACATGCCATTCGACTGTAATCATCTATGAAAAGGACAAAGTACCTTTCTCCATGAGTTCCGGCAACATTTATTGGACCACAAACATCTGTATGAATCAGATCAAGAAGGTGGGATGCCTTTTTCTTCTTTGGCCGATATGAACTGCAGACCAACTTCCCACGAATACAAGCATCACAGGATTTTTCACGCTCACGCTTCAGGTTGGGAATGTCCATGACAATTCTCAATTTTGATATTTTCTCCATGTCTTGTTGATTGATGTGTCCCAATCTCCGATGCCACAGATTGTTTTCTTCTTCAACAGTCATGTAACATACATTCTCTTCACTATCAACCTGATACAAGTTTCCTTCTGTTCTGCATCCCTTCATGAGAGAATTGCCAGTTTTTCCCTTGATAGTGCAGCCTTTCTGATTAAAAGTAACAACAAGTCCTGAGTCACAGAGTTGACTCACGCTGAGGAGATTATGACGTAGGCCATCTACGTAAAGGACTTCAGTCTTCTTTAGTTCTCCATTAGCTAATTTGGTACTTCCACTCCCTTTGATTTTCAGAGCCCCATCATTACCAAATCTTACTGTACCATCAACATTCTTTATGATATTTGTTAGTAGACCGGCATTACCTGTCATATGAGATGAGCAACCGCTATCTAGAATCCAGGTACTGTTGTTCTTTGTAGCTTTGAGAGCCACCTCTGCAAGGTTTGATTTCTCAATCTTCCTCCTTTCCTTCCATGAGACATTAGATTGAGTATATAGAACTGATGGCCTTTCAACTATCTCTTCCGCAAACCCAGGTTCTTCATAGTCAAAGTCTTCTTTAAGAGGTGAGAACCTGTTTGAAAGAGAAACATCGTCTTGCTGACGAGACTTGACATGTCTGGAACTTCTGTATGAGGTGTCAATGTCCCTTCTCTGCCTGCAATTAATGGCCTTATGACCGAAGTTAGAGCAATGAAAACAATATCCATAGAAATTATTTCTTCTATAAGAATTAGGATATGAAATTGTTCTCCTTTGTTGAGCATCTATATCTTCTCCATTCAGATAGATTCTTGCCTCTTCACAATAGGACATGGTATGGCCCAGATAGCCACAGAACTGACACTTCATGAGAAGAAATGTCTTCTCACTTGAATTTTTCCTTATAGCTTCTTCCTTGGGAGAATAGTAAGACTGTCTGCCATTTTTGAAAGTTTGAGGATAATTTTCAGGTCTCCTTTTAGTTTGGATTGAGGGTTCCTTTTTCAGCACTCTAGGTAACATTTCAACATGTTCAACTTTCATCTTATCTGTCTTTTGGATCTTTGCACTTCCAGCAGTTGATGACTCAGCCTCACAGCCAATTCCACTCTTTCCCATGCAAGCAGGTCTTTGATCACTCAAGACTTTTCCAACCCCATCCGAACCACACTTGGCTCTTGCAAGTAATTCTGCATCTGAGAATCTTCCGAACTGTATTTTCTTCCTCGATTCTTTTGGAACTGATTCTGTCTCCATTTTACTCCTCAGAGTAACTACTTCCTCCTCAAGACCCTCAACAGTCTTGGATTTTTCATCCAGTCTGGATGTGAGGTCATTGATGACCTTTGCTTGCTCTTCAATTCTCAGCTTCAGATCAACTGCATCATCATTGCTTTCAATTATTTTAGACTGTACCTTCACAAATTCTTCCAGTCGTTCAATTTCAGCTTCAAGTTGATCAACATATTCAGTTGATTCTTCTACAATTGATTTCCACTTATTGCAGCTCTTACATTTAATCTTAAGCTTACTAACTGCATCCTTAAGTTGCACCTCAGGATCTACACAAGTTCTCAGTTGTTTTTCACCATCAGTATCTTCTGACTTTTCAACAGTGGCCATCATAGAAGCATGGTTCCCAGTTTTGAATTCTGGTTCTTCTTCATCACAGAATTCATTGTCATCTTCTTCCTCTTCACAGACAAAACTCTTTCTTTGCATTTTCTTACCAGATTTGAAGTCTCCCTTTTTGAAGAACCTTCTTTGAGGCTTCTTGAAGTTTTCATCTTCACTGTCATCATCATTGATATTCTTCAAGCACTGAGAGGCAATATGCCCAACTTTTCCACAACAGAAGCATGCGAGAGGTAACTTCCCTTTGAATTTCCCTTTCCCCTTCTGGAACTTCTTTGCAATGAGAGAAAGAATTTCTTTCTCTTCGTCATCATCACCGCTACTATCCTTTGAGATTTTCAATTTATCCATGGCCTTGAATGCCATTTCCTTGCTCACCCGAGTCGTAGCATCTTCTGGTTTGACTCTCATTTCATATGCTACCAAACTGCTCAGTAAGTCATCAAGAGAAAGTTTGGAAAGATCTCTTTCCTCAAGAGCTGACACCTTCGCATTATACAGAGGTGGAAGTCTTCTTAATATTTTCTTTACAATATCAATATCTTTGATTTCTTCGCCTAGACCCCGAATTGCTCCAACCACTTCAGTAATTCGATAGAAGAAAGAGTCTGCATTCTCGTCTGGATGCATCTTCAGATCATCAAACCGATTGTGTAGCACTTGTAGTTTCGCCTCCTTCACTTTGCTATCACCTTCATAAATATTCTCAAGTTTATCCCACATAGATTTTGCTGAGGTGCAATTCATCACCTTCAGGTAAATCTGATCAGAAAGGGCAGCAGTGAGAGCATTCTGTGCTTTGGCATCTGCATCAAGAAGTTTCCTGTCTGTTTCAGTCATAGCCAGACCTGTTGGATCAGTGACATGTATTCCTTGCACAGTAGAAAAAAGAACTTCCATTCCAAGAGATCTTAGATGAGATCTCATTCTGTTCTTCCAGATCTGGAAATTGCTTCCATCGAAGTGAGGGACTCCCCTGACATTGACGGCGTTTTCCATGATGAAGAAGGTCAGATTCAACACCAGCAACCTTTACCCTCTGATACTACTTGAAGGACCCCGGGACACCCTGAGAGGGGAGGGGTGAATCAGGGTGACCACTTTTTCTTTTAATTTGTTGGATCTTGTTCCCACGTTGGTAGGAACTTGTTGAACCTGTATGATGATTACGATCAAAAAGGAAACATTCACACGCACAGAGAAGACACAATCATTTTTACTTGGTTCACCACTAAGGGCTACGTCCAAGGAGCATACGCCGACAGGTTGCCGGTCGTACCTAAATCCACTATACTTCACTAGCTGCGGATACAAAAGTTCGGGTACAGACACCCTGTCCCAGGCTCACTGCCTTTACAATAGTTCAGGGATGACTCACTGCGTCCCTCGGGTCACTCCCGTTGACTCCCCCTGGCTCACTGCCGTTGGTGAAGTCCCACTCAGTTTATAGACGTGTAGGTCTCTTCTTCATTTGCATAAGAGTGCATCCTTTGTTGAATGTAGATGCTCTATTGAAGTCCGATTCTCACCAGAAGAAGAATATCACTTTTCCTCGAATGAACCGAGTAGTTTCTCGGCTTTCATGCAGCTCCAGCAAGGCAGGCGTGCTTCAATAGTGTCTAGGTCTCCTTTTCAAGCCCGGCGCGCAAGTCTCCCGGCGGCGCGCAAGTCTCCCGGCGGCGCGCAAGTCTCAGGCGCGCAAGACTAAACTGGCGCGCAAGTGTCACTGAAGCACCTGCACGACACTGCCTTCTTGAACTAAAAACTTGCGCGATCCACTTCCTTTCTCTTCCAAATTGCCTTGGGAGAACAACCAAACACCGGCGCGCAAACTCTACTTGCGCGACAAAACAACCACCTGCGCGACTCTACCACCTGCGCGACGAGAGCTCGAACAATCTCTCGGCCTTGAACTCCGTTGGAAATGAGGAGGGGTGGTCCAGTATTTATAGGCAAACTGGACCCCCTACGCGGCGGCGCGCAAGTCCCTCGACGGCGCGCAAGTCCTGTCTCCAGACCCTCTGTCGCGCAAGTTACTTGCGCGACCCAACCAACACTTGCGCGACCTTCTTTCCTTAGCCAAATTTTGATGTTCTGATCCTCAAAAACATATGGCGCGCAAATCTTTCATCCTCCAAGAGCTCGGCGCGCAAGTATCTTTGCCAAATACACTTTACTTTATTTACAGATTTTCAGGCCCAAAAATTTGGCAAACACTGGGAAACAGCGCCACCTTCACTACTGTTTTCTTCCTGAACGGTATGATCGCTTTGTTGGTTCACACCCTGAACTTCCACTAAGGATTGTCAACAAACACAAACCATACACCAAATCATGCTTTGAAGAACCTGGTTCCAACAATCTCCCCCTTTGGGTTTGTTGGCAATCAGAATAAATTCAATAGATCTCCAACCATGAGCAAATCCAAAACGCAAGAATCAACTCAGCTAACACTCTAAGTCTACGTGAGCAATGCTCGGTGTAGAAAACAAGAGAGAAAGCTTGAATTGGGTCTTAGTGTGTTGAAATCGTACATGAAATTCTCCATCCCGATGTTATCCTTATTAAACTTCTCATCACAAGCTTACACTTCTCATCACATCCTTATTAAACTTCTCATCACAGAAGAATTTCTTGCCTTGAATTCTCTTGCCGTGAATTTATTCCTTTCTCCCCCATTGACAATAAAACCAAAGACCGAAAAGTTTGTTCAACGTTCAGCTCAAGCCATACTCCCCCTGGATAGTATCTCCCCCATAAACCTGCATCACAGCCATAAGCAGATAAAAACAGTCAAAACAGACGGGGAGAGGGGACTTCCGGAGCCTCCTTATGCAGTAGGAGGTGGTCGAACACCGAGGTTCAACCGATGCTTCTCGAACACAGCCGCGAACAATGGCTTGGTTAGGATATCAGCCACTTGCTCATTAGTTCCAACATGATCCATTTTAATCACGCCTTGTTCAACCTTTTCTTTGATAAAATGATACCGTATTTCAATATGTTTTGTACGAGAATGCTGAACCGGATTCTTCGTAAGATCAATTGCACTTTTGTTATCACAATAAATCACCATTGGTTGCTGCACCTTATCACCAATATCTGTTAGCTGATGCTTCATCCAAAGAAGTTGAGTGCATGCTTTTGTGGTGGAGATATATTCAGCTTCAGCAGTACTAAGAGAAGTACTTTCTTGCTTCTTGCTTAACCAGCCAACACATTTATGCCCAATATAGAAAGCTCCACCACTAGTGGACTTTCTGTCTACTACATCCCCAGCCCAGTCAGCATCAGAAAACGCTGATAATTCATTGTCCCTGCCTGCAGCAAAAAATAACCCGAAGTTATGTGTGCCTTGAATATACCTCATGATTCTTTTTACTGCTGACATATGTTCCTCCTTTGGATTACTCTGGAAGCGGGCCGCAAGGCATGTTGCAAAGACAATATCTGGCCTTGTCGCTGTCAGATACAGTAGGCTTCCAATGATCCTCCTGTACATGGTGGGATCAACGGAGTTCCCATCCTCATGCTTTCCAAGTTTAGTTCCAACAGGAATCGGAGTTGACATTGGTTTGGAGTCTTGCATATTGAACTTCTTCAGCAACTCTCTTGCATATTTTTCCTGAGAAATGAAAGTGTATTCCTTCTTTTGAATTACTTGCAACCCCAAGAAATATGTGAGCTCCCCAATCATAGACATTTCAAATTCTGATTTCATGTGGTTGGCAAATTCATCCACTGATTTCTGCCTGCTGCCACCAAAAATGATATCATCAACGTAGACAAGAACCATGAACTGATCTTTTGGAGAATTCTTCACATAGAGATTGTGATCAACTCCTCCTCTTTTGAATTCCAACTTCTTGAGATATGAATCTAGCCGTGAGTACCATGCCCGTGGTGCCTGCTTCAAACCATATAGAGCTTTCTTTAGTTTGCAGACCTTTGTTTCGTCGGTACCCAAGACAAACCCCACCGGTTGTTCAATGTAGACTTCTTCTTCAAGTACACCATTCAAGAATGCTGTCTTAACATCCATTTGATATACTTTATATCCTCTTTGGAGTGCCATGGCAAGGAAAAGCCTGATTGATTCCAGTCTAGCAACTGGAGCAAAGGTTTCTTCAACATCAATACCTTCAATCTGGGAGTATCCTTTACATACCAGTCGTGCCTTGTTTCTGATAACACTTCCATGCTCATCAAACTTATTTTTGAAAATCCATTTGGTACCAATAACATTGTGACCTTCAGGTCTCTGGACAAGATCCCATGTCTGATTCTTATCAATCTGATCTAATTCATCATTCATGGCTTTCACCCAAGATTCATCCTTTGCAGCTTCTTCGAATGAGGATGGCTCTACAACTGATAGAAATGCAGATTGCGTGGTATTCCTCATCCTTCTGGTTTGTGTGGGTGCACTCCTATCCCCAATTATGTTGGATGGATCAATCTCAGCTCTTCGATTTCTCCTACGAGGTTCAGTAGTATTCTCTTCAGCCATAACTTCTTCTTCAGATTCTTCTTCTGAGTCAACATCATTATGTGATTGATGAGTGTTTTGAACAGCTTCCTCTATTTCTGCATTTGTAGTTTCTTCATGTCCACATTCTTCATGACTTTCTATCACATCAGCATATGACGTCTGTGAAGCATTTGTGGTTTTCTCTTCAATTATCTTAACATCATTGCTTTCCACAATCCTTCCCAAACGACTGTTGAAACATTTGTAGGCTTTGCTGTTCATTGAGTAACCGAGGAAGATTCCTTCATCTGCGTTGTCACCATATTTCCCCTGATTTCCTTCTTTGTTCCTGATGAAGCACTTACTTCCAAAAACACGAAAGTATTTTAGAGAAGGCTTCCGTCCATGCCACAATTCATATGGTGTCTTCGTCTCACCCATATAAAGTCCTGTTCGATTCTGAATGTACACTGCAGCTTGAACAGCCTCTTTCCAGTAATGTCGTGGAATACGACTCTCAATCAGCATAGTTCGTGCCATGTTGTTCACCTGTCGATTCCTTCGTTCAACAACTCCATTTTGTTGTGGAGTTCTCACAGCAGCTACCTCATGTTGTATCCCATGCTTCTCCAGATAATTTTCAAATTCAATGGACGTGTATTCTCCTCCATTGTCAGATCGCAACACTTTGATTGTTCGTCCAGTATCATTCTCGGCGATTCGCCAATATGTTTTCATGCAGTCAAGGACCTGTCGTTTCCGGTGAATGACCATCACACATGCCATTCGACTGTAATCATCTATGAAAAGGACAAAGTACCTTTCTCCATGAGTTCCGACAACATTTATTGGACCACAAACATCTGTATGAATCAGATCAAGAAGGTGGGATGCCTTTTTCTTCTTTGGCCGATATGAACTGCAGACCAACTTCCCACGAATACAAGCATCACATGATTTTTCACGCTCACGCTTCAGGTTGGGAATGTCCATGACAATTCTCAATTTTGATATTTTCTCCATGTCTTGTTGATTGATGTGTCCCAATCTCCGATGCCACAGATTGTTTTCTTCTTCAACAGTCATGTAACATACATTCTCTTCACTATCAACCTGATACAAGTTTCCTTCTGTTCTGCATCCCTTCATGAGAGAATTGCCAGTTTTTCCCTTGATAGTGCAGCCTTTCTGATTAAAAGTAACAACAAGTCCTGAGTCACAGAGTTGACTCACGCTGAGGAGATTATGACATAGGCCATCTACGTAAAGGACTTCAGTCTTCTTTAGTTCTCCATTAGCTAATTTGGTACTTCCACTCCCTTTGATTTTCAGAGCCCCATCATTACCAAATCTTACTGTACCATCAACATTCTTTATGATATTTGTTAGTAGACCGGCATTACCTGTCATATGAGATGAGCAACCGCTATCTAGAATCCAGGTACTGTTGTTCTTTGTAGCTTTGAGAGCTACCTCTGCAAGGTTTGATTTCTCAATCTTCCTCCTTTCCTTCCATGAGACATTAGATTGAGTATATAGAACTGATGGCCTTTCAACTATCTCTTCCGCAAACCCAGGTTCTTCATAGTCAAAGTCTTCTTTAAGAGGTGAGAACCTGTTTGAAAGAGAAACATCGTCTTGCTGACGAGACTTGACATGTCTGGAACTTCTGTATGAGGTGTCAATGTCCCTTCTCTGCCTGCAATTAATGGCCTTATGACCGAAGTTAGAGCAATGAAAACAATATCCATAGAAATTATTTCTTCTATAAGAATTAGGATATGAAATTGTTCTCCTTTGTTGAGCATCTATATCTTCTCCATTCAGATAGCTTCTTGCCTCTTCACAATAGGACATGGTATGGCCCAGATAGCCACAGAACTGACACTTCATGAGAAGAAATGTCTTCTCACTTGAATTTTTCCTTATAGCTTCTTCCTTGGGAGAATAGTAAGACTGTCTGCCATTTTTGAAAGTTTGAGGATAATTTTCAGGTCTCCTTTTAGTTTGGATTGAGGGTTCCTTTTTCAGCACTCTAGGTAACATTTCAACATGTTCAACTTTCATCTTATCTGTCTTTTGGATCTTTGCACTTCCAGCAGTTGATGACTCAGCCTCACAGCCAATTCCACTCTTTCCCATGCAAGCAGGTCTTTGATCACTCAAGACTTTTCCAACCCCATCTGAACCACACTTGGCTCTTGCAAGTAATTCTGCATCTGAGAATCTTCCGAACTGTATTTTCTTCCTCGATTCTTTTGGAACTGATTCTGTCTCCATTTTACTCCTCAGAGTAACTACTTCCTCCTCAAGACCCTCAACAGTCTTGGATTTTTCATCCAGTCTGGATGTGAGGTCATTGATGACCTTTGCTTGCTCTTCAATTCTCAGCTTCAGATCAACTGCATCATCATTGCTTTCAATTATTTTAGACTGTACCTTCACAAATTCTTCCAGTCGTTCAATTTCAGCTTCAAGTTGATCAACATATTCAGTTGATTCTTCTACAATTGATTTCCACTTATTGCAGCTCTTACATTTAATCTTAAGCTTACTAACTGCATCCTTAAGTTGCACCTCAGGATCTACACAAGTTCTCAGTTGTTTTTCACCATCAGTATCTTCTGACTTTTCAACAGTGGCCATCATAGAAGCATGGTTCCCAGTTTTGAATTCTGGTTCTTCTTCATCACAGAATTCATTGTCATCTTCTTCCTCTTCACAGACAAAACTCTTTCTTTGCATTTTCTTACCAGATTTGAAGTCTCCCTTTTTGAAGAACCTTCTTTGAGGCTTCTTGAAGTTTTCATCTTCACTGTCATCATCATTGATATTCTTCAAGCACTGAGAGGCAATATGCCCAACTTTTCCACAACGGAAGCATGCGAGGGGTAACTTCCCTTTGAATTTCCCTTTCCCCTTCTGGAACTTCTTTGCAATGAGAGAAAGAATTTCTTTCTCTTCGTCATCATCACCGCTACTATCCTTTGAGATTTTCAATTTATCCATGGCCTTGAATGACATTTCCTTGCTCACCCGAGTCGTAGCATCTTCTGGTTTGACTCTCATTTCATATGCTACCAAACTGCTCAGTAAGTCATCAAGAGAAAGTTTGGAAAGATCTCTTTCCTCAAGAGCTGACACCTTCGCATTATACAGAGGTGGAAGTCTTCTTAATATTTTCTTTACAATATCAATATCTTTGATTTCTTCGCCTAGACCCCGAATTGCTCCAACCACTTCAGTAATTCGATTGAAGAAAGAGTCTGCATTCTCGTCTGGATGCATCTTCAGATCATCAAACCGATTGTGTAGCACTTGTAGTTTCGCCTCCTTCACTTTGCTATCACCTTCATAAATATTCTCAAGTTTATCCCACATAGATTTTGCTGAGGTGCAATTCATCACCTTCAGGTAAATCTGATCAGAAAGGGCAGCAGTGAGAGCATTCTGTGCTTTGGCATCTGCATCAAGAAGTTTCCTGTCTGTTTCAGTCATAGCCAGACCTGTTGGATCAGTGACATGTATTCCTTGCACAGTAGAAAAAAGAACTTCCATTCCAAGAGATCTTAGATGAGATCTCATTCTGTTCTTCCAGATCTGGAAATTGCTTCCATCGAAGTGAGGGACTCCCCTGACATTGACGGCGTTTTCCATGATGAAGAAGGTCAGATTCAACACCAGCAACCTTTACCCTCTGATACCACTTGAAGGACCCCGGGACACCCTGAGAGGGGAGGGGTGAATCAGGGTGACCACTTTTTCTTTTAATTTGTTGGATCTTGTTCCCACGTTGGTAGGAACTTGTTGAACCTGTATGATGATTACGATCAAAAAGGAAACATTCACACGCACAGAGAAGACACAATCATTTTTACTTGGTTCACCACTAAGGGCTACGTCCAAGGAGCATACGCCGACAGGTTGCCGGTCGTACCTAAATCCACTATACTTCACTAGCTGCGGATACAAAAGTTCGGGTACAGACACCCTGTCCCAGGCTCACTGCCTTTACAATAGTTCAGGGATGACTCACTGCGTCCCTCGGGTCACTCCCGTTGACTCCCCCTGGCTCACTGCCGTTGGTGAAGTCCCACTCAGTTTATAGACGTGTAGGTCTCTTCTTCATTTGCATAAGAGTGCATCCTTTGTTGAATGTAGATGCTCTATTGAAGTCCGATTCTCACCAGAAGAAGAATATCACTTTTCCTCGAATGAACCGAGTAGTTTCTCGGCTTTCATGCAGCTCCAGCAAGGCAGGCGTGCTTCAATAGTGTCTAGGTCTCCTTTTCAAGCCCGGCGCGCAAGTCTCCCGGCGGCGCGCAAGTCTCCCGGCGGCGCGCAAGTCTCAGGCGCGCAAGACTAAACTGGCGCGCAAGTGTCACTGAAGCACCTGCGCGACACTGCCTTCTTGAACTAAAAACTTGCGCGATCCACTTCCTTTCTCTTCCAAACTGCCTTGGGAGAACAGCCAAACACCGGCGCGCAAACTCTACTTGCGCGACAAAACAACCACCTGCGCGACTCTACCACCTGCGCGACGAGAGCTCGAACAATCTCTCGGCCTTGAACTCCGTTGGAAATGAGGAGGGGTGGTCCAGTATTTATAGGCAAACTGGACCCCCTACGCGGCGGCGCGCAAGTCCCTCGACGGCGCGCAAGTCCTGTCTCCAGACCCTCTGTCGCGCAAGTTACTTGCGCGACCCAACCAACACTTGCGCGACCTTCTTTCCTTAGCCAAATTTTGATGTTCTGATCCTCAAAAACATATGGCGCGCAAGTCTTTCATCCTCCAAGAGCTCGGCGCGCAAGTATCTTTGCCAAATACACTTTACTTTATTTACAGATTTTCAGGCCCAAAAATTTGGCAAACACTGGGAAACAGCGCCACCTTCACTACTGTTTTCTTCCTGAACGGTATGATCGCTTTGTTGGTTCACACCCTGAACTTCCACTAAGGATTGTCAACAAACACAAACCATACACCAAATCATGCTTTGAAGAACCTGGTTCCAACACCTTGTTTGCTGGAGATTTCAATATAAAGGATTGGCTTATCATTATAGATCACAAATCAAATGTGTTTAAGTATATCCCAAAATATCATGGTCTGGATTAAAATATTATTTGTATAAAAATTCAAAATATGTACACTGAAAATGGTATAGAATTTATAAAAATTCTTATGAAAGAATATCTAGAAAATAATGGGATTCAACACTAGGTTTTTGAGGCTATAACTCCTTAGTATAAAAGAGTTGTTGAAATAAGGAATTGTATTAACAAAAACATCGCTAAGACTATGCATATTTACAATAGCTTAACTGACAAATATTTGAACGAGTTAGTTCAATATGGGGTATACATCTCCAATGGAGCCTTATTATGTCACAATGAATACAAAACACCATATGAAATCCAGTATGGACTAAGCCAAAAAATTAAATACTTCTACGTGTTTGGAAGTATGTGCTTTATTATCAATAAAGAAAAGAATAGAAAGTTTGAAGGTCTTGGTGATGAATAAATTTATCATGGGAAATCGTAAAAGAATAGATCCAATCGATGATTTTATAAGGGTCTTGGAAAAGTGGTGGAAACTAAATATGTTATTTTATATGAAAATGAGTAGATGAAAAATGAAACTAGAACATTATTCAAATTCTTGTGAATAGGTTCCACAAGAAAATTGTCTAATTTTTTACGTTAAAAGTGTTGGATAATTTTATGGAACAGGGGGAGTTATAAGGGATATAGATAACTATCATAATATATCTATTGATAAATAAATCATTTTTAAAACAAAAGGATCCAGAAAATGTTTAATAAGGTATAAACTTAATTAAAACAAAACTGTTAAAGATCGACTAGCCCATGTTCAAATAATAAGGTTGAAGGCTTTGTAGCAGGTGAATCGCTTATCTTTGGTGGGATAAAAATATTTTGAAGACCCTACCATGTATAAAAGATGGGTCAAATATAAAAATGATGTCATCAACCATATAAAAAAGAACAAGTCATGTTAATTTGTTATAAGGCTACATGACAATAATTTCATTTGGATAAATTGGTTATTCCAAAATAAATCGAGTGAAGATGGAATGGTTACAAGGAATAAAAATGAATTATGTGTAAATGGTATTCTTAAATTGATGGTATGGGTGTGGGTGGAACATTATCGCTAGTGGAATAACATAAGACTATATGATTATTCATTTCAATGGTGGTGAAGAAAGAATTCAAGGTATACCAAATTGATTTCAAATCATTATTTCCTAATACGTTCCTTGAAGAGGATATTTACATCAAGAAACTAGATTGATTTCTCATTGATAATGATAAAGATAAAGTATGTATTTTGAAGTAGTCCTTGTATGGGCTAAAGAAAGAACCAAGATCATGGTACTTGAGGCTGAAAAAATATCTATAGATGACTATATTTTTAAGGGGATGGGTTGATCACAACCTTTATATTAACTGCTAGTTAAAGTGAAAAACTCAAGTGGGGGTGAATTGAGTTTCCAATTAAAATTTCTATTTATAAACGATTAAAAATGATATCCTCCAATTTTTAAAAGCATCCCAGTTAAAAAATAGTATAAGTATATAATTGGATCATTTGGAAATCATCTTAAAAGATCTATCACAACTTAGTTAAAATCAGTTTAAAAGGTTTTTTACATTTAAAAAATATTTAAAACAATAAAATACAATATATAAAACACAATTTAATGTTAACTACCAAAGTAGTGTTTTGATTTTGAGTTTTTAAAACTAAAATAAATTTGTTTTAAAAACAAAGTCAACAAAAAAACAAAATAAAACAACATGTTTAGGATCAAGAAAATACCTTATCCTCTCCCCATGTAAATCACATTCTTCCAATAAGTTTATTAAAGAAAAAACTGATCAAACACTTTGATTGGGTATTATATAATGAATTGCACATAGGCAATCAAGGTTACATAGAGCCTCTTACAATGTTCTACATGTGAGTAAATATGTAAAATAAAGAGAGATAATGTCTTGAAATCTACAATACAATATAGGAGTCGATGATATAGAATAAATAGAGTTTAATAAGCATAGATTGAAATATAATCAAGAACAGAATGTTAAAAAAAAATAAAGTGAGAATATTCAACACAGTTCAGTCTGGTCAGCTTTTGTTGATCGGTAGTTTTTAGATATTTCCTTGAACAACTTCAACTGAGTTTACATGGAGAAATCTAAAAAAGAGTGTTGTGGAATGTTTTGAATTTCCTATGTGCATCATTATTGATCACATGAACACATGTATTCTGATTATTCTCTATGTGTACCACCACTATCGGTTTTATATATGTCCATAAGTGGTTCTTCTCCATAATGAGAAATCCATCAAAAAGTAGAAATTGGAGGATATTCATTGTAGTCATAAATGAATTGATTCTAGAATTAATAATAAAAGATATATTCATTTAGAATTTTAAAATACTCCAATTATTTTTTTAGACACAATCACATGTATTCACATAAAGAATGGATACTTTGGATCTTGGTTACTTTACACAGTTACATTTCATGGTGACATGGCATGGTAAATTCATTTTCTCTTATGATCACTTCTTTTCAACATGTGATTACCACACTTCCTTTCACAGTCACTCAATTTCATCAAGTGGTAAGTTCATCCCATCAAGTGGTAGCTTCAGGACTTCTCATATTAGCCTCATTACATTGAATGGTCACTTGATGTCTTCTCACAGTAACATCTTTTCATCATATGGTAGATTCATCTTAACTCATAGTAACATTAATTTTTCTTAATATCACTACATTACATAAACATGGTTAATTCAAGATATAGAGAAATTATACTTACATACCGCATGGTAACTTGGTCATTCATATGGTAAGTTGAAACCTTCATGAAATCACTTGAATTCAACGCATGATCACTTCATGACTTGGATAGACTTTTCTCATCTGATTCATGTTTAGTTGATTATACATATGGTCAGTAGGATTTCATCATGAATTCACTTCCACATATTCACTTTACCTTCAATGTCAATTGAATATCTTCACATTGCAGGTTCATTACACATGTGGTAGGTAGTCACAGTAACTTTAATAAATATCCAATTTTACCATTTTTTCTAGAAAATTGTTGACTATCAAAAAAACATGGAATTCATTGGAAATATAATAATTATGATTTGAGATCATTAACATAAGGAGTTACTAGACTAATCCAACAATATCCCCCTTTTATGTTAAAAATTTATGACATATAAAATGAAATGAATTGAATACATATGTTTTCCAAATATAACATATTTATAAAGAATTCACACATCATATAATTATTTGTATCTGTTCAATTAATTTTAAAATTTCTCCAAATTTTGAGATTATGAAAATTTATATCAAATGGTGAGGAAATAATATATATATATATGAAATAAAATAATTAGGAAATACTAAATAGAAATGTTAGGAAAAAGTGTATTTCATTTATATCTCAGTGTATTATCAAAGAAATATTATAAAGATAGAATCCCTATCATGAATCCTAATTAGAATCCCAATATGACACATCCCTTATCTCAACAACATATATATGATCAATTACATTGGAGGGAGAGGATGAGATAGGTTTGGTTGGTTGTATATATTGTGTTGCAAGTGATATACAAGGCTCTTACACTACCACATAGCTAGAAATAGGTCTGAGGTGTAGGACTACTTGTCAAGGAGATAAGAAAAAGGGATTGATGGAAGAGGTTATTGTAGAAGAGGATAAGGGAATAGGTAATGTAGGAGGAATCCTATGTTGGCAATGTATAGGTACGACTCTAGCATCTTGGTAAATTCCTTGAATGCATTGGATCAATGTTCCATTGAATGAATGAAATCTTATTTATTCTCCATGAAAACATATAGAATATGAGTTACTATTTTCATCTTTTAACCCTAACAATTGAATGTATGGGTCAATAGAGGAATCCTCAAATCACTAGCCAATGATATGAATATTTCTTTTAGGTTGGACTTGGTAAATATTATGCTAAGATAAAATTAAATGGATCTTATAATAGTTTCTCTATATTTTCCATATCATTTTCCTTCTTTTCTTACTAGCTCAAACATTTTAGTAGAATGTGTTTGGAATACATCAAACACCACTTGACTTATTCACTAAAACCCATCAAACACAACTCATAACTCATATATTATGAGTTCTATGATTCCACATTCATCAACAGATGATATATTCAGAGTATGAGGTGGATCAGTAGATGTAAAAGCTTGATATTCTAAATTCTGATACCATTGGTCATGCTTCAAAATCATATCTAAAATATCATCATGAAAAGAACCTACTTGTGCTATCAAACCATTAATATCATTTCTCAAAATTTCAATCTCAAGATGTAATCTAGGATAAATATATTGAACTATAAATATCTTCTTCTCTAATCGGCTCCATGGAATTTCTAAAACCAATAATCAATTCATTCAACACCCCCATCAAGCATGATTTTAATTCATACAAATCATCTTTTGTTACATGGGATGTAGAAGGAACAAAAGGGGTAGTAATATGAATATAAGGATATGGATAATAATCTTGCTACCTACCATAATCATCAATGTCCACAGATATAGATCTGACAAATTGATCTTCAACTTCATTGACAATATCCTCATGGACCTCAAGAGCATATATTTGTAAAGATCAAGCACGTGAAGTATCACTACTTTTTACTGGTTCTATATCTTACTTGGTTGGATTATGACCAAAAATATCTTCTGAAGAATGTCCCACTGAAGATATAAAAAGGAGAGGCTCAATGTAAATTTTGAGAATCTATCTAAGATATCCTTCTAGAGATCTCTGAGTGAACAAGATTGTAGGTCCACCATCCAGTGGTGGAATTACCCAAGTTTCATCATCCTCCTCAGACTCAGAGTAGTCTAGACCAAGCTTAAATGATCTTCAGAACTTCACCCCCCATAGAAAGTGAATCTAGTTTGACAAGTCTTAGAGATAATCCCTTCATAGGAGACTTATCTGAACTATCTACATATTCTTCTGATTTAATATATTCATTGCATTCAGGTTCATCCACAAAACCACTGACCGAAACTTTATTATCAACAAGGTCTTCATCTTACATCTCATCATCATAAGAGGTTAATGGTAAAGGATAGCCAGGTGGTCCAAAATACATAATAGGGAAAGGTCCCTTGTAATCCTCACGGGTTTCCCTAGAATCCTCATTATGATAATGTATCTTCATCTCTTCTTCCTCATATTCCTCTATATCCACAACAACAACATATTCATTATTAGAATAGTACTCCATAACTTCATATAGATCAATACCTAGATCTACTAGAACCCATATTCTAACCACATACTTTAAAAGACCAAACTTCTCATAATATGTCACCAAATCCATTTTCCTAGGGGTTCTAATTTACTCTCATCTACTTATAGATATTATGAGTTAGGAATTTACCATTTTAAGAAGTTGTTTTTTCCTCCCCCTGAGTAATTAAATAACTATAAGCATCCTTTTCTAATATAAAAATTGAATCTTACAATGAATTAAACATAGAAGGTGTATTACACACCTTTGATATATTTCTCATGACATACCAGCACAAAATGATCTGAATTCCATTCTTCATCATGAATAGGATAAATATATCATAGTTCCCCATGGTAGTAAAACACCCTATACTAGGACAAATCACATACCTAATGATTTTTTCTAGTAGACTATATTTAATATTGATCTCAACTATTGTTGTTATTCTAGGAGTTCCATCTCTAGTAAATTAATCTAGAGCATTTTGGAATTAAAAATTGGCATGATTTATTAGGTATGAGATTTAGTAATATTCATTCACACCCTTATGAGGTATTTTTATTCTCTTTTCCCAATATTTTGAAGAAAACTCAGCAACTTCACCATTCACCATTGTATGAATAGTGACTCATTTATCTCCAAGGATAAATTCCAAATGAGTATATAATTCCTTAAATTTTATTAGATAGAACAACTCACCATTCTCCTAAAACAAATCATCCTATCCTTGTTTCTAAATCTCTTTCAAAACCAAAGATTTTATCTAATTTATCCTCTGAGTATAAACTTATTTTTCTAAACACAATGGATGATTAATAAGATGAGGGTTGCATGGATTCACTAAAGCACTTATGATACCTTGATCCTTCATTGGTTTATTTTTAGGAGAAACATCAGCAATACGTATGGCATCGAGAGCTCATTTCATCCTCTACATACTCGCACTGCAGTTTGATTTCTTAGAAGGTTTAGGTTCAATAGAGAGTTTCAAAATTAGGTAATTATTTGAAAATAAAGTAAGTATTTACTTTAAAAAAGATACATGTTGATCCATATTCCAATATTAAATTTTCTTAAATCATTTAGTGAATATTATAATCATAAAATTATTGAAATTCCCACCAAAACAACATAACAAAAATTATAAGTACAATATATACATGGTAGGCATATTAACCATGTGTTCATGTCAACAAAGGAATGATAGGTATACTGACCATGGATTCACTGTAACTATATTAACCACATGGATTAACACCAACTATAATTATAGTGACCATGTGAGTTATGATTCATACTATGTAATGTGATAGTGTGAGTAATTGTTAATGGTTGGTATTGTAACCACATGACCAATTGGTCGGTCACTAAACTGACCATATGAACACAAACTCAAGGTCACCTAACTAACCATGTGAACTATACTCCACAAATATATAAAAAATCATAATAAATAGAAGATAAGATTTTAAAGAATGATTTCAGATAAATACAAAATTTAAAATAAAGTTGAAATATTTAAGAATAGTTGATCATCCCAAATTAATGTCTCATATAATTAATTCTCTCAATATTCATTAGATTTTTAAATATATCAGTAAGAAAATGTTCTACACCAATTAATTCAAGAGTAATTTGACCCTCTTTAAAATGGTATCTGAAAAAATGTTTTCTTATATCAATAATATTTTTTCATTGAATGAGACATGATATTTAAAAAAATATTTATTTCACTTGTATTATCACAATTAATAGGGACATGTCAGAATTGATTACCATTTTCTAGTAATGTGTGTTTCATTAATAGATTTTGTATACAATAATAATCTATATCTATAAACTCATATTTAGTAGTGGATAATGAAACCCATATATTTTTTATACTACACCATGAAACTAGAGAATTTCCTAAAAAGTTACATATTCCATTGGTTTTTTTTCGGTCTGACTTGCATCTATGAAAATTTTCATCTGAATAACTAACTAAATCAAATGCATATCCAATTGAGAAAAAAATACTAGATTTATTTTACTTCTGAGGTATTAAAAATTATTTTTACAAAATTTAAATATGATTATTTTTTGGTTTGATTGAAAGTGTTCATGCATGAACACACTCAACATAATATCTTTCTAGATAGAAGTTAAAAAATGTAAACTTACAATCATACCTCTATAGATGGTTTTATCAACTAGTTTCCTGGTTTCATCAAGGTATAACTTATAACATGTACCCATGAGAGTATATGTAACAACCTGACATTTTGAATAAATTTTGTTTCCTAAACTTTGTGTGTTATTTTATTTTATACTCAACAAAAATATTTCATTTAATAAAATGAGTATAATTAAAATAATACCGTTGGGTTTCAACTGTTATATGACCGTTGGTCAATATGACCATTGGTCAATATGACCATTGGAAACTAAATGTTACAATTATTTTCTATAAATACAAGTGATATTGATTAATTAATATAGAAAGAAGATTCGATGGCCACATCCAGTAGTATCGGGCTGATCGAAGCCCATCTGACGGAACTCGAGAAGGAGGTAGCACCTTTGGGATTTTCTCTGGACCAAACCCAAGTCGAACTTCATAGTGTGAAGCTAGAACAGAATCGCCTTCGTGAGAAGTTCAAGATGATATAAATCACTACTCGGGCAATGTTGGCCGAGCCGCCCCAATATTCTATCACCCTAGCACACCTTACTCTTAGGTACTATGCTGGTGTTATAAGGGGTTATGTAACGAGACCATAACTGCCTTGTGTAATCCTTTGATTTAAATAAAAATTGTGATTTCTTCTTATATTGAAGTTTATGAATCTCAAGTGTCTGGATAAATATATGAGGTATATTATTGATGAATTTTGGAAAAAGGATATTTTAAAATATTTATGTAAACCTTAAATAATTAAAAATGTGTAATGATTTTCAAAAAATGGTCTTCTACAGTTGTGTCCAGTATGAGATTTAGAGTCTAATAAGATCAACTTAATTTTTGGTAAATAGTAACTTATGAATAGTGATTTTACACTTAGGATTAGTAATGTGACCAAATGGATTAGTAATCTCACATAAAGAAAGTATTAATATAATTTAGGCACCAGGATTAAGTAATGTGATTCAATAAAATAAGTAAATATTTGTTTCAGAAATTATTAGTTAAGTATTAGTTTTTTCGAGTGAATAGTGTTTTTTTATTTAAAAATTAAATTAAAACTATTTAGAAAATTATTTTTATAATATGGAGTTCATTTTTGAATTCAGAGCATCAATATTATGTTAAGGTGAATTTTTGGGATTTTTCTGAAAAAGTGGAATTTTCAGTGAATAGTGAATTTTCAGTTTAGAGTTTCAGGTGTTTAATGACATCATTAAGGATGTAATAATTATGTAATAATACTGGTAGACTTATTAATAGTAAGATAATGTATGAGGTGTCCCAAGTGGCCAATAACATGATCAAATACCATGGGAAAGCCCATGGTTTTGACAATACCACCAATGAGGTGTCCCTTGGCCATTATGCCTTGTCCCCTCACTTCCCCTATAAATACCAAGCCATTCTATCATATTTTCCATTAAAAAATCCTCCTCAATAAATTTATGGTCTCATTACCTCCCAAGTAATCCTACCAATGTTCCCTCAAGCCTCCCAAGGTCCCAAACTTTAAGATTTCCAAGTTACTCTTCAAGGTAAGGGATCCTACCTCTCTCTTTCTTTTCAAGTACTCTCTCTTATTTCATTTATTTTATGCTCCATGTTCTTATGTTGGAGGATGTTATTTTATATTAAACTTACTGTAATTTTTATTTTCATATAATTAGAGACTCCTTTTTACTCTCATCATTTCATTTTCTGAATTTTTAAGTGGCGCCATTAGGCTGCCGAATTTTCGTAAGGGGTTCTTTCACCCTTCTCATTTTCAAAGTTCTATTTTCATGTCAAGTATTTCAAATTCATTTTTTTATGTTGGGGCATGATATCTATATCCATAATACTTTAATTTTGTGTTCATATGATTAGATACCCTATTTTACCTCATCAATTCATTTTTTAGAAGTTTTAAGTGACGCCATTAGACTACCGAATTTTCATAAGAGAAATCTTATTTTTGTCTTCCTTTCAAGTTTTTCATTTCATATGGTATGTCATTAAAATTTTATTACCATGTTCTTATATCCTTTATATTATGTCCCTCTACTATTTTATGGATCATTTATGAATGGGTGACCATGACCCCTCTCTTTTCAATGTTTTCTAAAACCCTGTAACATAACTGTTATGCTGCTGAATTTTCATCTCAAAATGTGTCTCTCTTTTTCTCAAATTCCTTTATTTTATTAAGTGGATACTCAAAGATCTTTCTTCTAAAGGGGTATTCACATATATATCAAAATTTTCTATTTTAAATTCTAGGATTTACATACATGAAACCCGCTTTCCTTTTCCGTGGGTTTAAAGTGACAAAAAGATCACATCTTAAAAGTAGTTTTTAAAACATTATGATTATGAAATGAAACCCATTTCTTTTATACTATATGGGTTATTTATAAAATGTTTTATGATTATATATTTGGATCACATGATAATAAAGAAAAATTAAGGGTGCGCCCTGATAGCGCTCCAATTCATTGGGTAAAGACTTAATCTCTAGAGATGACCATTTTAACGATAACTTGGTGAATAACCTTGGTAAATTTTTAATAACACCTTGGGGATGGACCTTGGTGATACAGAAATGATTTTCTAAGTTAAATGTTTTATCCACATACTCAAGTTATGAAACACGTTATTTTTATTATTATATGCCTCATGATCTCTTTCTCATGCCTTAAAGTTATTTATCATGACTTTATTGATGTATCTCAAGTTCACATGTAAAATGTTTCTCTTGTTTCCCTTACAGGGCCTTCTGATCACCCTTTACTTTGATGTATGCTCCCAGGTTATGAGATGCTGTAATTAACTTAGTATGAACAATAAATAATCCTTTCAAGTGTTTAAGAAGATTTTTTTTATGTTGTCATGTATTCAGTTCCTAGTTTCCAAGACACTAAACCTTAAAGATCCTCGTTTTTGTATAATGTAATGAAAGTTTATGTGATAAAAAGGCGGGATTATATAGTTGGTATCAAAGGATGGTTTAGTTATTTGTGGAAATTAGGATTTGAAAACTTTACAAGGTTTCTTAATGAAAATATTAAATATAGGAAAACATCCTGGTATTTTGGTGAAGTATTGAGTAAGTGGTTTCCAAACAAATAAATCCCTATCTGGATATGAACAAGTAGAGGTGGCTCTAGCACAGATGTACCTAGGAGTGAAAACTCTGACAAGGTGTTTCAGGCTTGACCCGGGGTAACCTGGTGAACAACAACGGGCCTTACTGCACTCCTGGTTTGACACTCTCAGGGGATATGCTTTGGTAAATTCATAAGCTTAGTATGAACCATTATTAAAGGAATAAAGATAAAATAAAATAAAGATTCACATAAGAATATATGATCATAGATAAACTATATTGGAACCCAGGGGATCACAAGTTAGGATATAATTTTATTCTAAAAGTTTATCCTTCTATGCCTAAAGTTTCCTTTTCATGATTATTGGCTAAGTATTTAAGCCCCCCTAATTATACTTTCTTTTCTTAGTTAATGGTAGGAAATAGAAGAACATGTACCAAAAACCAATGTGTTAGTAAATGTGATGATTTCCCTATTTATATGACAGAGACAACAAGATATCAAGTTTAACATATCATGATTATGCCAAACCAGCTATCAAGAATCACAATTAATAATTAGTACCTAGTTGAATGCCCAAATTCATCCAGGAAGAGGAAGTTGAAGTCTCAGTGATGTTCATCTAATAAAGGTGATAAAGGAAAGAAGACCCAATTTACTTTATGTAAAACTTGTGTAAAGAGGCACCAAGGAAAATGTCACAAAGGAACTGGGAGATGTTTTAAGTGTGGGATGATAGGGCATAGAGTAGCCAATTACTTTAAAAAATGGATAATGTGATGAATGGAGATAAGGTTCAATCTAATGTACCTTATACTATTCAATGTCGTAAATGTGAAGAAGTTGGACATTATCCAAGGAAATACTCTCTTGGAAGGGATGAGAAGCATGATGAGCATCAAAAATCTTCAAGGAAAAGGGAACAATGCAAGTCCTATGCTGAAATGGATCATGATGACTGAAGTACATGTAACTTCTTCACAATAATTGTCTATGTCATGTTGTATTTTAGTTCGTGCTCTATAAGAATATCTTTAATGTTTTCTAAGAACATCAAGTCACTACCTAAGATGGTTTTATATCATTAAGGAAAACATGTATTGTTATGTATCACATGTTGATGTTGTGAAGATGTTCTTCTTGAAAAAAAAATGATTAGGGGATTAAAAGATGAATATTATTTTGGAAGATGTTCACTAATTTGGGAACCCTATATGATCAAGGTAAATAGATTACAATGGTATTTTCTTTGAGAAGTAGAGGTTGACTTATTTTTTGAAGAATCAATAAATTTAAGGTGAACTTATGGTAATTTTGGTTACTTATGGAAATGATTAACCTATCTTGGGGAAAATGTGATTAGGTTAGTTACTTTTTTTATAAGACGTTAAGAGTGGTTGATGTTGTTTGGAGATGAATGATAAAGTTTATCTTGGAAGACTATGTTATTAAATCATTCTGAGTTTTGGGTTCCAATCTTAGTTTGGATTATCATAAAGAATTTTAAGGATGATTGTGTATTGAATGGTCTTTCTAGAACTTTGGGTACTTTTGTTGAATTTTGGAGATTAATAGTCATATTTATTTTTATAAAGGATTATCCTTTTTGGGGATTATATGATCTCATACTAGCCTTTTTAGTTTTATTTGATGACTAAAGACAAGGGAAAAATATAGTCATTCTTTTGTGGATTATGTGATTCTCTAGAAGATGATTCTTGTGCTTTTGATGAGACCAAGTCTTTTAGAATGCTCATTGTTTGGAGAAAAGATTAGTCTTGGTGGAAACTTATTAAGGGATAAAACTCTACTTGAAGTTAAGTATATTTCCATATGTTTTTATTCTATGTAGTGAATTAATTCCTCAAAATTATGAAAAGGAACATAAAACAAAAATGTTGTTGGGTTACATTTCCTACTGGGTAATCAAAGACCGTTTAACACATCATAAGTTTGTGATTTTCTTGTGGTTAAGTTTCTCCTAATCATGTTTTCTATCACTCTCCATCAGAACTTGACCCCTTGTTTTCTCTTCTATATCCATGTTTTCATACATGGAATCCTAGTATGGGTTAACTTGGGTGACCTTTGTACTTCTCTTTCTTTCTTTTAAAGTAATAGTTTTACTGACTCTTTTTCTGATGTGGGACTTTCAATGAAATTTCCAAGCCCAATTTTAAAATTGCGAGGACACAATTTCTTAAGGGGGGAAGATTGTAACAACCCAAATTTTGAATAAATTTTGTTTCCTAAACTTTGTTTGTTATTTTATTTTATACTCAACAAAAATATTTCATTTAATAAAATGAGTATAATTAAAATAAGACCATTGGGTTTTAACTATTATATGACTGTTGGTCAATATGACCGTTGGAAACTAAATGTTACAATTATTTTCTATAAATACAAGTGATCTTGATTAATTAATATAGAAAGAATATTTGATGGCCCCATACAGAAGTCTCGGGCCGATCGAAGCCCATATGACGGAACTCGAGAAGGAGGTAGCACCTTTGGGCTTTGCTCTGGACCAAACCCAAGCCAAGCTTCATTGTGTGAAGCTGGAACAGAATCACCTTTGCGAGAAGTTCAAGCTGATAGAAATCACTACTCGGGCAATGTTGGCCGAGCTGCCCCAAGATTCTATCACCCTAGCACACATTACTCTTAGGTCCTATGCTGGTGTTATAAGGGGTTATGTAACGAGATCGTAACTGCCTTGTGTAATCCTTTGATTTAAATAAAAATTGTGATTTCTTCTTATGGTGAAGTTTGTGAATCTCAAGTTTCTGGATAAATATAAGAGGTATTCTATTGATGAATTTTGGAAAAAGGATATTTTAAAATATTTATGTAAACCATAAATAATTTAAAATGTGTAATGATTTTCAAAAAATGGTCTTCTACAATTGTGTCCAGTATGAGATTTAGAGTCTAATAAGATCAACTTAATTTTTTGTGAATCGTAAATTATGAATAGTGATTTTACGCTTAGAATTAGTAATGTGACTAAATGGATTAGTAATCTCACTTAAAGAAAATATTAATATAATTTAGGCACCTTGATTAAGTAATGTGATTCAATAAAATAGGTAAATAACTATTTCAGAAATTATTAGTTAAATATTAGTTTTTTCAGGTGAATAGTGTTTTTTATTTAAAAATTAAATTAAAAATATTTAGAAAATTAGTTTTATAAAATGGAGTTTATTTTTTAATTCAGAGTATCGATATTATGTTAAGGTGAATTTTTGGGATTTTTCTGAAAAAGTGGAATTTTCAGTGAATAGTGAATTTTCAGTTTAGAGTTTCAGGTGTTTAATGACATCATTAAGGATGTAATAATTATGTAATAATACTGGTCGACTTATGAATAGTAAGATAAGGTATTATTTGTCCCAAGTGGCCAATAACATGGGCAAATAACATGGTCAAGCCCATGGTTTTGACAATACCACCAATGAGGTGTCCCTTGGCCATTAATGCCTTGTTCCCTCACTTCCCCTATAAATACCAAGCCATTCTCTCATCCTTTCCATTCCAAAATACTCCTCAACAAATTTATAGTCTCCTTACCTCCCAAGGAGTCCTCCCAAGGTGCCCTCAATCCTCCCAATGTCCCAACCTTCAAGATTTCGAAGTTACTCTTCATGGTAAGGGATCCTACCTCTCTCTTTCTTTTCAAGTACTCTCTCTTATTTAATTTCATTTATAATCCATGTTATTATGTTGGAGGATGTTCATTTATATTAAACTTACTGTAATTTATATAATTAGATACTCCCTTTTACTCTCATCATTTTATTTTCTGAATTTTTAAGTGGCGCTGTTAGGCTGCCGAATTTTCGTAAGAGATTCTTTCACCCTTCTCCTTTTCAAAGTTCTATTTTCATGTCAAGCATTTCAAGTTCCTTTTTCTTATTTTGGGGTATTATATATATATCCATAATAATTTCCTTTTATGTTTATATGATGAGAGACCCTATTTTATATCATCAATTCATTTTTTAGAAGTTTTAAGTGACGTCGTTAGGCTACCGAATTTTCATAAGAGAAATCTTATTTTTATCTTCCTTTCAAGTTTTTCATTTCATATGTTATGTCATTAAAATTTCATTTCCATGTTCTTATATCCTTTATATTATGTCCCTCTACTATTTTATGGATCATTTATGAATGGGTGACCATGACCCCTCTTTTTCAATGTTTTCTAAAACCCTGCAACATAGCTGTTATGCTGGCGAATTTTCATCTCAAAATGTCTCTCTTTTTTTCTAAAATTCCTTTATTTTATTAATATGATACTCAAATATCTTTATTATATAGGGGTATTCACATATTTATCAAAATTTACTATTTTAAATTCTGGGATTTACATACATGAAACTTGCTTTCCTTTTCCATGGGTTTAAAGTGACATAAAGATCATATCTTAAAAGCAGTTTTTAAAACGTTATGATTATGAAATGAAACCCATTTATTTTATGATATATGGGTTATTTATGAAATTTTTGATGATTATATATGTGTCTCACATGATAATAAATAAAAATTAAGGGTGCACCCTGATAGCACTCCAATGCATTGGGTAAAGACTTAATCTCTAGAGATGACCATTTTAACGATACCTTGGTGAATAACCATGGTAATTTTTTAATGACACCTTGGGGATGGACCTTGGTGATACGAAAATGATTGTCTAAGTTAAATTTTTTAGCCACATCCTCAAGTTATGAAACACGTTATTTTTATTATGATATGTCTCATGATCTCTTTCTCATGCCTTAAAGTTATTTATCATGACTTTATTGATGTATCTCAAGTTCACATGTAAAATGTTTCTCTTGTTTCCCTTACTGGGCCTTCTTCTCAACCTTTCCTTTGATGTATTCTCCCAGGTTATTAGATGATGTAATGAACTTAGGATGAAAAATGAAGAAGCCTTTCAAGTGTTTAAGAAGATTTTTTTTATGTTGTCATGTATTTAGTTCCTGGTTTCCAAGACACTAAACCTTAAAGATCCTCAGTTTTGTATAATGTAATGAATGTTTATATGATAAAAATGAGGGATGATATAGTATAACTACCTTTAATTTTGTTCATATAAAAACATTTTAGATGATATTTGGTGTACTTAATTTTATTTAAAATGATTCCTTCTTTATTTTTAAAAATAAAAAAAAACTAGGAAGAATTTTAACTCACCCGTTATATTCATTTCATATTCATTTTGCATCATTTTTAAAAATTAAATGTGGAAAGAGTTTTAAAATGTTCCAAGAATAATATCATCAATGTGGATTTAAACTATAAAAATATATTCCAAATTCTTTTAATAAATAATTAAGGATCATCTATACCATTTGAAAAACCTTTAGAAATATAAAATGAGTTGAGCTTTTCTTACCAAGATTTAGGAGCTTATTTTAATCCATACAAATCTTTGATAAATTTAAAAACATTATTTCGAAATTGAGTTTTTTGAAATATAGGGGGGGGTTTATATAAAAACATCCTCGATTATACAACCATTTTGAAAAGCACTTTTAATATCCATTTGATATAATTTGAAAATAAAATGTGATGTGCATACATGAAACATTCTGAAGGAGTCATATCATTCTACTGGTGAAATGGTTTCCTCATAGTCAATAATTTCCTCATGAATTATCCCTTGTGCAACCATTATAGCTTTATTTATAATTATAATACTAACCTCATCAACAATATTCCTAAGAAACCTCTTAGTGCCAATGGTCATGATGTCATTAGGTCTTTCTACTAATTATTAGACTTTGTTCCTTTCAAGCTAAATCAACTTTTCTTGCATAGGAATTACCTAGAATAAGTCACATATTTCCTCAATGATATTATTAAGTTAAATATGTGACAATAAGGCTTGATGTTCAACCAAGTTCCAAAGAGAATATATAGTTTTAGTTACTCTATCTAGATCTCCAACAACGAAATCTATGGGATGGTCTCTATGAGTACTAATTTATCATATAATTAATGTATTTAAAACATAATTATAATTTTATAGTTAAAAAAGATCCTCATAACTGGGTGAATTTTCCACTACAGATTTTATAGAACCATCAATAGATTTAGTTAAGGTATTGGTATTTAGACTAGAAAGATCATCCTCATAGTTTTTTAAAGAAGTCAAAGGCATTGTGTATCTATTTCCTAAAATTTAACATGTACATATTCTTTCAATATATTGGTTATTTTATTGAATATATTTTATGATTTACAGGATTTTGAATAACCGGGTGAAATTATTTAATACGTTTTGGATGAAAACTTGTATGAACTCTCCTTTGTGTTGATAATAATGACCTTGTAGGAAAAAATCTAAACCAATTAAGCTTTGGTTTTATTCTATTCCATAACTCATATGTTGTTTTTATTATGAGAGGTCTAACAAGAACTCTATTAGCTTTATAATGATCTATATTAATAGCCTCTACCCAAAAATAAATAGCTACATCATACTCATTGAGCATGATCTGGGAAATCTATTCAAGAGTTCTATTTTTCCTTTAATAACACCATTCTACTACGGAGTCCTAAGAGAGGGAAATTTGTGAATATAGTTTTATTGTGAGAAAAATATTCAATTTCCTAATTTTCCAACTCATGGACCTGATTAATCATTATACTTTTAATAGAAATTCCACTATGATTTTCTATATATTTTTCATATTTGAAAAATGGGTACATGCATCACTTTTGTAATCTAAAAATAAAACACATGTGAACAAAATATAGTAGTTGATAAGTTTATACTTCTTTCTTTGGTTTAAAAGAGATATAATTTTGTTTACCTTTTTAACATGGGTTATATAAATTGTTTTTGAATTTATTTTTTGGAAGACCCTTAAATAATCCATTCATAGTTATAATTCAAGGTGAGTGAAGGTTGTAGTGGCCTAGTCTCCTATGCCAAATCCAATAATATTTATGAAATTCACTTAAAAAAATATTTTTATAAAATAATGAATATAAATCAACATCATAAACATTTTCATTATGTAAGGTAGTAAAAAATAAATGACACTTAAAATTATATATTTTTTGTATTATTTTAAAATTTAATATAACAGCCATTATCACATAGTTATTAAATTATATTCATATTATATTGTAAAGAATCTAAAAATAAAACATTAGAAATGAAATAAGTACTAGAATTACTGATTTGAGTGAGCCTAATTAATTTTACTTTGGCATTGGCACCAAAAGTGAAACGATCACCATCCACCTCGATATGGTTCTTGAATATTGAGTAGTCCCCAACCATATGTATGGAAAATCCAATATTAGGATACTATAAGTTTTTATAAGTACTCTTTATGTAGGTTTCACATATCATAATTAAATAAAAAATGATTTTGATACCCATATATTATTGAGTCCATAAATATTCATAATAAAAGCCTTAATAATCCAAAGTTGTTTTACTTGTTTTCCATAAATAGTCTTTAGACTTTTTGAAATGTAAAAATTATTTGGTATTTATTAATAATAATTGTTTGCAGCGTAGGAAGAGCTTGATAAAGGATCAAATTTATTCTTATAAAATTTCCTCTGACCTGGTTTTTTACCAATCCCAATGGAATATATGGGTGTGGATTATTTTCTAAGAATTATAGTAAAGGATCCTCTAACATTTATAAACATTTCAATATCCTTTATGAGTTGTTAATTATGCATTTTGAGTTCATTGTTTTCTTTTAATAATTGATCATTTTTTTTATTTTTCTACAACAATTCCATATTCAAAATGGACATACAAAGCATGTTTCTTATTCAATATTTTATATTTATGTTTATGTTCATTGAATTCTTCTTACTGAATAATAAATTACTCGAGTAAATATTTATTTCTCATGTATTAATCATTTTTATCTATCATGGAATGATTTGAAATATGAATAGGAGATATATAACCAGTATTTAATTCCATGATTTTTTCCATAAAAAACATGTTAGCTCTTTCATTCTTGTCTTCACTACTCGAGTCAAGGTCACTTGAACTGTCATCAAAGGAAATCCAAGTGGATTTCCTAGCCTTATTTGAATTTTTTAATATATATTTATATATTTTATAATTTTTGATTTTAGGAAAATCATGCTTTATGTTCCCTATTATTTTTCATTAATAACAATTTAATTTACCTAATATATTCTTCCTTTTCCAATTCCCCTTTTGTTCATACTTTCCTATATTATTTGCTTTCTTGAAAATTTTATTCTTATGGTATAATTTTTTGAATCATCTTGCTAGTTGATCAATTTCCATATCACTATCTAGAAGTGATTCATCCTCACTAGTACTATCATATTTGATTTTCTATTTCATTTTGGATTTAGATATCTTAAAGGTAACTGATATCCTTTTAGGATCATATTCCTCTTTTTTTTCACCTCCAATTCCTCTTCAAACATCATAAAAAGTATAATATACTCATTAACTGGTAGTTTAATTATATAACATCATTATCTAATGTAATCAAATGTTCTTATCCACCTATACATTAATAATTGAAATAGTCACATCATTATATTTTTATTCTATTTTTTCCCATATCCATTCATCATCTTCAAAATATTATTAATCATGACATATATATCAAAAATCATATCATCAGGTATCATCTTAAATACATCTTATTTAATGATATAAGTACTCAAATTCATTTCTTTAACATTAGAAGTTCCTTTGTGAGAAACAAAAATTGTGTACCAAATTTCATATATAGTAGAATAAGAATATATTCTATTAAACTCATCTTTTCCAAATGTAAAGTTTAAAACATTAATGGATTTACAGTTATGGTCATCAATGACCATAGTACCATCAATCAAGTAAACTATAGAAAATTTGGGTTTTTTCAAAATTTTCCTCAATTGTGGTCCAAATATCAAATCACATTCTCTCTATATGTATTTTAAATTTTATTTTCCACTTATCATAATTGGTTCCATTAAAATAAGGAAGGTCATTAGTGGTTTTCCCCTCTTGTCTATTATTAAACATAATAATAAAAATTTATAAATAATAGAAAAATTTATTTTGGTAAAACTAGGTCAGAATTATTAAGAAATAATGATCCTTTTATACCAAATGTTGGTCATAGGGGACAAATCAAGAGGGGATTAACCCCGTTTCCAATTAAAAATTCATTTTATTTTTTTTTATAATTAAATCTCCTAATTTGTAAAATCATTATAGTTAACAAAAATAGTATAAGTATATAATTTTATCATTCAAAAAAAATCTTATAAGTTTGATCACAAGTTAGTTAAAACTTGTTTAAAACTATTTTAACTTTTGAAACGGTTTTAAAATAATCAAACACAGTATATAAAAAAATCAAATTTAATTATCATAGTACTTTTCTTCATTTCATATTTGGAAACTAAAATATATATTTTTTCAAAATAGAGTTAGAAAACTGGAAAAGAACATTAGAGAATAAATTAATGGGTTTAGTCTTAATCATTGACCTCATCATATCGACATAGAAATAATATCTACTATGTATCTTATTAAAGAATAAATTGATCTAGAACTTGGTTTGGATTTTACATAAACAACCTCACATAGGAATTCTTTGATACAAATATCCACTTCCATTTTTTTCATTGGATTGTGGATATAAAATAATGAGAGAGTGTGTGTAGCACATTCTAATACAATGAATGAGTCTATGTTAAATAATTAATAGTTTATAAAAAACAGAATTCAAAATATAAGCTAAACCAGAAAGTGAAAATAATATTATGTGAGAATATTTTATGTAGCTTAGTCTAATCAGCTTTAGTTGATCAATATTATTTATATCACAACTTAAGAATCTTCGATTGTGTTTTCACAAAGAAATCTACAAAAAAGAGGGTGGTGGAATATTCAAAAGTTCCTATATGTATCATTATTTATCTAAGGAACATTTTCATTATCTATTTTTCTTTCTTTTCATCACCACTATGAGTTATATATATGTCTATGAGTGGTTATTCTTCATAAAGAGAACTCTATCGCAATATAGTCTTCAGAGTACATTCATTTCAGTCATAAATGCATTGAATATGAAATTAATGAACCAAAATATATCCATTGAGGATTTTAAAATAATCCACTTATTTTTTTATACATGGTCACACATATTTACTTAAAACATTATTACATTGGACTATAATTATTTCACATGGTTACTTAGAATAGTGACTTAGCACAATAACTTCATTTTCACTTATAGTCACTTCTTTTCAATATGTGGTTAATTCATGTCCTTGAATGGTCACTTGAGTTCTTCATATGGTAGGTTTATCTCTTCAAGTGGTAGCTTCACCAAATAGAAAAGTATCTTCATTACTACACATGAACACTTTATATCTTCTTATGGTAACTTACTTTCATCACACGATGGATTTATCTCTACTCATGGTCACTTGACTTGTTATTATGGATACAACATTACAGAGACACATTCTATTCAATATTTAGAGACGGTTTACTTACCATTCACATGGTAACTTGGTTGTTCATGTCATAGGTTGAATATTTCATGCGGCCACTTCATAACATGGACATAATTGTTTCTCCTAATGAAAATTTAGTTGATTGTACATGCAGTCACTAGGGTATCATCATGTGGACAAATCCAAATAGTCACTTTCCTTCATGGTCAGTTGAGTTTCTTCACATGGTAATTTCATTACATATGTGGTAAGTAGTCACGGTAAATTCAAGACTTACAAAATTTTACCAATTTTTCCATAAAATAGTTGACTATAAAAAACATGAAATTCATTAGAAACATAATAAATATGATTTGGGATCATTTAATTTGAAAGGTTATGGACTAAGAAAACATCAATAAAGAAAAGGAGACGTGGATGATGGTATGGGCATATGGGTTGATATTATCATTGGATGCTCATATGACACCCAATACAAGAAATTTTAAGATCATATAAGTTGTGATTTTTTGATGTCTCTTATTAGTGAATTTTCAGTTTTTCATCACCTATAGGTGATTCAAAGAATGGATAGGATCATTATCTCTAAGGTGTGAGTTTTCAATATTTTGGAGAAAAATTATGATCTATATGGATTTTATGAAATTATTTCACAATAATCTGGATTCTTAACACCTAAATATGAAAAGATATTATAAAAATATAATACATAAAGAAATTTGTTATTAATGAACTGTATAAAAGGAAATTTATATGAATAATTTTATGAAATAGGTAATTGAGAAGTTTATATTTATGATAATGGTGGTCAAAGAATTTATGTAGAAATCAAGGGTAAAGGTAATGGACTTGGTAACTCAAACTCAATTCATTGAGTTATAAAATTTCATATTACACTATAATTTTCTAAAATATTCCATTTTTAATTATGTTCTCTACTTTTTTGTAGGAAAAATATTTTTTTACCCAAATCATTTTTCATGAAGGGATTTATTTTCATTTTTATTAAAAAAAATAGTCTTTTTGAAAAGAGACTCATAACTATTACTTTTACAATGATGAATATAAAATGTTTTCAAAAATTTGTTATCATGATTTGGTATTCATTATTCTCAAATGATTGATCTACTATAGCGTTATGTTTCATGTTTTACCCTATATATTATTTTATTATGTGATTTCATTGTTTGATCAATATTTAGATATAAAAATATTTAACTCATGATGTTATTCTATACTATTACAATTATTTATGAATCCCATTTTATATCCATGTCTTATTTAATAAAAGTTAATGGTATCCATTAGGATTTTTAAGAAACCCATTATTTTTCTATGTGTTTTTAAGATATGATGATGATTTATTTTAAGAGGAAAGAATATATATGGATGATGATGGTTGGGGTCCTATATCTCCCTACAATTAGTTTGTTTATGTTTATATCTCATGGGATAGTCAGACAATTAGATAATGAGTTTGTTCACACAAGCATGTGCATGATGGGTATGCTTACATTTTTATGCATATACATAATGTTTTTTTTCAAATAGACATGTGTATAATGGTTTTTATTGAAAATGTTTTCCTATTCATATGGTCATGCTACATTTTTTCTATTGTTTATCATGTTATTCCAATTTTTCAAAATGCATTTCATTTCCATAAAATTATATGTTTTCAATATTACGCCTTATAGTTAAAGTATTCCACACTTTTATATCGTGCTCACATGTTTTATGATAATTATTATGTATTTTGGAAAATTTCATAATTTTTAAAATTCCTTAATGATCTAGTTATAATCTTATGTTTCATTATCATGTTTTATGATTATTATGTATGTAATTATTATCTTTTATTATGATATTTATGTTTTCCTCATGTTATCCTTATTGTTTAAGATTTATACATTATAATATGTCATTCCATTACTAAATGAATTAGCGCATCCCATTATTATGTTTTAATTTATTAGGTCATAAAGATGATTATATCACATGAGATGACTAGAAAGTATCTAAAGAATTATGATTATGGAGAAATTCTTGAAGGTTTTATAAAAATGATGTGTATATAGATAATAATAAATACAGTAAACCTTTAGGTCCATGGTTTGGGAGAATGTTTTTGAGATATATTATATAAATCATTAAATTATTATACTATCTATGTTATGTTCATCTGGGGTTTCTTTAGTTTGTATCAAATAAGTATTTAGCTATTTTTGGAGATTAGTTAGGTACTTTTGTTTTTAGGGTAAGAGAACCTTATTAAAATCCTTAAATATGATTTTAAGTACATGATAACATCTTGTATTTTTGGAAAAGTATATTTTTAATGGTGCTACTTGAAATTACATCCCTATAGAGATAATACAAGTGGATTTAAGATCTATCATAGATTTACCTAGGGTAATTACCATGAAAATGAAGGATTGGGTATTAACTCAATCATCACTGGGTGCATGAAAAAGAGGTCTAACTGCACACATAGTTCGATGCTCCTAGGGGATACTCTATGTTTAATCACATTTGATTTACAACCCTTTGATATAGATTTATTATTGGAATTATGATAATAAGTTTGAGTGAACCCAACCAAAATAAACATGGATTGAATCCCATTGATTTATACGTTTAGGTATTCACATCACTTAGGAGTTATTTAATCTATGAACAAATTTATCCATTAGTACATTTACTAAATTATGACCATAAACATTTTTTATATCACACCAGTTTTCTTAGAATATAGAATCACCGCCCTAAGTAATCGATATTGAACTATCAGTTAAAACTCTTTGTGGAACAATGATCGTGTATAATATTTTTAAATCTATTCCATTTTGAATTTACAAGAGGATACATTATTCATAACTAATTCTCCATATGAATGTTTAATTTTACATAATATTGGTTATGGATTGAATTTCCCAAAATAAATCACACATCAACTATCAGGATAAGGAAATACCATTTCATATTCAAAATTATTCTATTATTAAGTATCAATGAAAAGATAATTATGAACTCCCCATGAAAGAAAATTCTATAATATTTATTATGATACCCAAAAAGGGAGAAATATTGTATCAAATTATCAAGAAGGAGGTCAAAAATGATGACATGCCTATTATATAGGAGTATATTGAAGAATTTTTAGTTAAACTGCTTAGTCTTCCCCCAAATCATGAGGTTGGAATTTCAATGGAACTAATATATGGATCCATGCCTTTCTAAATATTCTATATAGAATGGTTCCCATTGTATTATATTTTTCAAATAAGTAACATCAAGAAAATTTAGACAAGGGATTTATACACCCTAGTGATTCACCATGGGGTGCATAAGTTCTCTTTATCAAAAAGAAGGATGGATCAATTTGTTTTTACATTGATTATAAAGAGTTTAATAAAATCATGATAAAAAAGTATCATTCAACTTATGTAGATGATCTATTTGATAAACTCATAGGATCTCAATAATTTTGAGTGATTAAACTTTGATCTGGGTATGACTTTGTAGAGGTTGGCATGAATGATATTTCAAAGATAGTTTTTCCATATAAGGTATAAACACAACGAATTTATAGTCTTTACATTTGGATGTATGAATTTTTTCACTATATTCATGGATATAATTAATAGAATATTTAGATACTAACATGATCAATTTGTGTCCGTCTATATAGATTATATTCATAAATATTCAAAGAGAAAATAAATGAAGGAAGATCATTTATAGATTGTGTTAGCATCCTTCAGAAAGGAAAAATAACATGACAAATTTAGCAAGTGTTAGTTATGGTTACATAAATTATCATTCATGTGTGATTTATTCATAAGGAAGGGAATATTAGTCGATCCATGAAAAATAAGTTATTGAGATGTGGTCTATACTGACCATTAAAACTGATATCCATAGTTTTCCTATCCTAGCAGGATATTATCAATGTGTTGTAAGACTGTTTTTATGGATATAAAATCCACTAACCATATTAACATAAAAGGGATTAATATTCATTTGAATAGATATATGTGATGATAGTTTCATGGAGATGAAGAACAATTTAGCAACTACTCTTATACATGTATTACCCTACATTGGGGAGGGGTTTATAATACATATTGATGATTCAAAAAGGGTTTCAATTTTTTCATCATGCAAAATGATAAGGTAATTTATTATGAATCATTCCAAATAAAGACTCATGAGAAAAATTAGCTGAGACATGATTTAGAGATGGAAGTAGTGATCTTATCAATGATTATTTTTAGAATTTATATCTATAGATAGAGGTCTGATATATATACTAATCAAAAGAGATTGAAATATATATTCAAATAGAAGAAATTAAATATTCTCCAAATGAGATGGTTGGAATTGATAAAAGAATATGATTCATCAACAAATTACCACCCAAGGAAGGTAAGTAAGGTGGATCTTGCTCTGAGTAGGAAAGAACATGCTACTCTATCCATGATGATGGTTGAAAATAACCCAATAATCATGGATTTTCCAAGGAAAAATCATTAGGTCATAATGGGAGGAGAAATATACTATATTTCCCAACTAACTTCTCAACCATTCATTCACATAAGGATCAAAGAAGACAAGAAAGATGATATAGAGCTATAAAAAATGTAGTGAATATTCTGTAGTTAAACTATGATACATATGTAGTTATATGATTTCAAACCAAAATATGATTCCCATTAAAATTAAAATTGAAGAAGGAAATTTTGAATGATGTACATTTATCATCATTCTTTATATATTTGAGAAGTATTGAGATTTATAGATATCTAAAATGAAGTTTCCAGTGGGATAAAATGAACAGAGTGTCACAAACCAACCCGGGTCGACCCTGAACTGGTCACCCAAGTCGGCCCGTGACATGGCACGAGGGGCGTTCCCGATCCCCACGGACTGAAAACTAGTTTCGGGCATCAAAACTAAAAAAGTGGGAATGATTTGGCCCATAAATGAAAGATAAAAAAATAAGAAAAAACTGAATAGTGAAAAAAAACTAGGAATAGTGAGAAAACAAAGTTGTACATACCTCCATGTGACCCTATGGGTCACCACCGACCTCAATCCAACGTCGTGCTATGGCAACCAAATCCAAGCAAGGCGCAACACCCAAATCTAAAAACAAAGATAAAACTATAGGTGTGAGTATTAAAACTCAGTAGGAATACCCAAAAAATATATTCCCATATGAATTTCCTTTAAATAAAATATCCATCAATTTAAAGTTTGAAATACAATGTATAGAACTAGGTTTTTTTACACATTTTCTTCTTTAAAAGCAAAACACGATCCATTGCCCTTCATATTTTAAACAAAATTCTTTTCCAAGGATGAAGCTTTAACCTTTTTAGAGAAAGAGGGATAGAGAAGTGTAAAGAATTTTTAAAACCTTTTTCCACAAAATTTTGAAGATCATTTTTAACCCTTTTAAAAAATAGACACATCATACATGAAGGAAAAATCAATAATCACACAAGGGAAATGGAAAATAAAAAACAAGAGTAACCAACCAAACAAAGCACCTCAATCATCCACCGCAGATAACTTAGTGCCGATATACATGGGAAAACCTAGGAGCTCATGAATAGTCTAGAACATACTATACATGTGACTCATCCCGAAGGAATGCCTACTCTCGATAAATTCATAATGCCCAAACGCTCGGTGTTTCCCTACCTAGCCTAATCGAGGGGCCCAATCCCCTAGTAGAGCAAAGTCTCTACCAAGGGCCACTAGCCAGTGCGTAATCTAAATTAGTGCAACAATCGTTCACTGAAAATTCGCTTGCTATGCTAGGTTCCCATGTTCAGACTAAAAGGGGGTGATCCAACAATGTCAAACAAGTATCCAGTCACAAGTACATTCCTCTCACACAGTCAACACACACAACAAAGTCACCCCCGAGTCACCCCAAGGAATAGGTCCCTCACCTTTCAACCATTTGATCATAGGAAAGTCCTACACGGCGGACCTCCCATAACATATAACTCAACCAAATAAAGGGGACCACATCCAAGGAGAGTTTTCTTGAGATAACTAGTTTTACCAAAGTGCCAACCGGGTATCACATAATTTTCGCATGCCAAACCATTTCTTAAGGAATCACACACACACCACTTGAAAACCAGAAATACACTTTGAAACCCATTTAAGAAACCCAAACCAGAATTTTAAATCTAAAACACATTCACAAAGGCCAAAGTGTAATTTCTTCAATCAATTGATATGAAAATACAATCAAACCATTCATTGAAACACATTACAAGAAATAAACCACTCCAATTCAAGACAGACCATTTTACTAACAGTTCTATATCAATAACTAATATTAATACTAGGTGCGAAATGCAAGAAATAAATGATTCTTAAATTTAAAGGTTAATGTATAGAGATCCTACCTCAGATAAGGAAGCAGACCAAGCCGAGACACTTCGTCTCTTGAAGATTCCAACGAAAAAAACTCACACTAGCACACACATACATTCACACACACACACACACACACATATATATATATACCCTTAATCCATTGAATATATTACCCACTCCATGAGGGAATATGTGAAAGGAATATATATATATATATACATATACACATACGTACCTATGTTTGTGTGTGTGCACACCACCAAGGATCCACCCAAACTTTAATTAATTAACCTAGAGGAACCAACATTATTTAGAAACCAACATACCATTCAATAAAACAAGATCTAAAGAAAAACTATTTTAAAGTGATCAATTTCAAACAGACCTTTATGTTTTTCACACCCCGAATACATTTACCAAAAACACTTCAAAATCCATTTTCAATAATATGAAATCTCATTTTTGTTAAGAATTTTCCAAATGGGCCTCACCATTCTTATACTTCTTTTTAAACCATTTTTTAGAAACTGCACAAGGAACTAACTTCATTTAGAAAACAATGAACCATTTAAGAAACCATGATTTTAAGAAAACACCATTTTCCATAAACAAACCGCTTTTAATTTCACAAACACAAAAATAATTTTTAAAATTCATTTACCATTCCTTAATAACTTTATGAAACCCCTTTGAAATTATCACAATGAAAAATATTCAATTCAACCATTTTAATGGGGAAATCCCCCTTTTAAAACCCACACACAAAGCCAGTTCACTTAAAAAGGCATTCCACATCATTTTCCTAATTTCCAAATCACAATTAAAATGAAAAACAAAAGTCAACATGATGAAATGATACATTTCCTTTGTAAAAACCCACTATTAATGCATTCTCACCTCAAGTTCTTTTGAAAACACATTTTCACCTTTTTCATAATCATAAAAACACTTCTAATAAGTACCCTCGCGAGACACACATGAAAACATAACCATATCCTTTAGAAAAACAACTTTCATCATATAATCATGTCAAAACACTTCTGAAAAATATTTCGCACCACATAAAACATCTAATTTCACTATTAAAATCAAAATAACATTTAACCAAACACAATTGGCAAAAACAAACATACACATAAACAAAAAAACAACTTCAAAATCTATTTTTTTGCAAATTATACTATTGAAAAAACACCAACACACCACAAGATAATTAATATGTACCTAAAAACAATTTAGGAACCTAATTTAGATCGTGCAGAACCAAGAAAGAGGATTTAAACCTCACCTCGGATAGCAGCGACCAACTGAGACAAGCCGAACTACTCCGCCTTCGGCGGCAGTTGTCGGAACACGGACCCAAGGGCCCCAAGAGACCATTCTCACAACCCTGGAACAAAAGAAAATTGATAAATCGGATTACCCAAAGACCTAGGGTTCAGCCAAACCCTTTGGGGAAATGGTTCGGCCAAACCAAAGATGGAAAAAAGGGTGGGAAAGAAGAAGAGGGATTACCTCGATGAACCGACCGCAAACTAGAGGGAAATCTGGTGATTTCACCAGAGAAGTGAGGGCTATGAGGGAGGGTTGGCGCGCACACGAGAGGAACCAAGAAGGGGCTATTTCGCAAGTAGGGGAGGTCATGTAAGGGGGCGACACGTGGTGGTGGTCTGGCTGGAGTGGGGTGGCACTGATGAGAGAGAGAGCAGGGGGGAGGTGGTGCAAGGAAAGAGGGAGTAAGGGGAAGGCACAGCCCGCACGACGTGAAGAGAGGAGGGAAGAAGAAAGAAAGAAGAAAAAAAGAAAAGAAAAGAAAATAAATAAATAAATAAATAAATAAAATAAAATAAATAAAGAAAAAGGAAAAGGAAAAAAACACAAATATAAAACCTAATTAATAATAAACTTACTAATAATAATAATAATGATAATAATAATAATAATAATAATAATAAATAAAATGATTAGAATAATCAATATCCAAGGTCGGGGTGTGATAGATATAAACTGTAGAATATTTATATTGATGCTTGGTATGCTAGCAAGTTAAGGTTGAATAAAGAAAGTATAAGGGAATGTTGAAACCATTACCCATGCCTGTATGTAAATTGAAACAAATCATCATGGAATTCATCATAGACCCCCCAAAACATCTAAATCACATAATAATATTTTTATTGTAGTCAAACACCTTAAGAATTAAAAACATTTTATTGTCATTGAAGAATATTTATCCCTTGACCAACTATCCATGATATACATAAGGTGTATGGTAAGTCTATATGGAGTACCTCTATACATTGTATCATATCAGGATCCATAGTATACCTTGGGGATATTGAGAAGTATTCCAATTTTTTTGGATACAAATATATGTTTTAATAATGATTATCATCTTCATATAGATAGTTAGGATGAGAAAATAATTAAAATTACAGTGTATATTTTAATTCCATGTTCGTTAGATTTCCTAAGATATTGGGATAAAAAACTCCCCTAGGTAGAGTTACCATATAACAAAGGTTCCATTCTACTATTTACATTTCACTATATGAGGATATATATGGGAAGAAATTTGGGAGTCAAGAATGATTGCATGATGTTAGAGTGGGGATGTTGATAGGTACTAGCCTTGTCCAAGAATGATGGGGAAGGTTTAATATAAGGACCCGACCTTAAACATTACATAATATTGAATTAAATGAATAATTCACATTGAGGATCTTTTTAGGTTTAGAGTTTTAGAGAATTAGGACATAACTATTACATCTCAAAAGATTACAAGGTAGACATATCTACATAGTTTCCATTTTTTTTCATAAATAAAAAATATTAAAAAAAAGGTCATGTCTAGTTCCATGTTTTAGATATCATGACTTTTCCTTGATCCCATCCTTGACCTTATTCATCTTTAAGTCCTATGAAAACATTTCAAAACATGGGATGAGCATAAAAAAGCTCAGTAAGGGTTATAAAACAAAGAATGAAAACATTTTCTCATAAATACATACAAAACATGAACTCTTTTACTTACCTCATGAAATCATAAGATTTATGAAAGACACATAGAAATCATTAATCATAAAGGTAACTTCTGGCATCCATATCATACTTACATTGTAACTATCACAGCAACATAGGGAGTTAATTTGGAATACCCATCACAGTATATTACCTAAATCTCTTAGGAGAAACATTCATGCTTACCTTCGTCACATTAACCAATTCATTGGAGAGCTATCTCGGGCTCCCCCACCCTAGGTTTATCACAGAACCACCCGTATACGTAAATAATGCCCAAGAACCATAACATGATCATAACACATAATATAAGCATAAAAGAAAGATAATATTTCCACATTGCAATTATAAAATATCATTTCAAGATATTGAAATGATAAATCCATTCTCAAAATCATTTTCAATACCAAAATACATAAAAAGAGTATATGGTATTTATTTTTCCTTTTAAAAAGATTACGGCTTGTTAAGGAATCCAAAGATCAAATAATACTCATGGCGACAAAAAAGGTCGTTGTCACCACGTACGTTAAAAGAAACATTATTTTTGTCATTTAGTAAAATGATTCGTATAAAAATATTCCTTTTGAATACAAGTAAAAGTAAAAGGTTTTTATACAGTGTATAAAATAAAGTCTTGTATTAGAACAAAATATGCCTCAATGAAAGGAGATTGAGACGAAGTCCCTTACCTAATGTCCGACTTGACTCGATCGTTCTTTAATCTCCTGAATAATAAACTAAAGTTAATTTCTACTTTCTTAAGAACCTTTTTAAAGTTTATTATTCCTTTTATATCACTTATTACCATGTTATACACATTATGCAATCATTTAAGTTAATAACGTTCATTTTGTCGATATTTGGTACTTGAGTAAAAATGAACACCTTATATTTACAAGTTGTTCATGTGGTCAAAGGTTCATTATTTCCAGAATGATATTCATGATTTGGATATCATATATATCATATATATCCATTATATACATGTTTTTTTATTATAGTACATAACATTTAGAGGTAAGAAATGAAATGCACCGTTCATGGAGACGGTAAGCCGTACGTACGCATGAACGCTACTTTCATTTATATTTCTTGTTTTAATGGAAATAAAACGTAATGATACATAGGTATATTATAATTTTAGTATAATATCATATATAATATCATTAAATACCTCCTTTATACATCCGACATAAGTCATTAACGAATCAAATCACTTTGAGGGGGCGGTAGTCCGCACTTCCGAAAATGAGATTATCGTATTTACCCACTATGGAAACCATAAAGGCATGATATAAATGGGAAGTACAGAAGAATAAGGAAATCATAAACATAATATATATCATATATAAAAACAGTTCCATCATAATTTCCACCATGATAGGTGTTAAGATGTAATTGAACAATCATCGTTTCGTGAGGCCTTAGTTTTCCATCCACAGAAACATTATGTTCTTCATCCATTAGATGGAGGTGTGTGTAAGTGTAGTTAGAATCCTTCTCATAAAAACATCATAGTATATTGAGGATACTGGTGTTGTTACGAAAGAAAATAAATAAAAAGAGTTTAGGGGTTGGAGAAGTAAAATAAAAGAAAACAATTTAAGAGAAACCGTTACCTTTAATTTGGGTAGCTCCCTTTGGTTTGAACCAAAGGACTTCTTGAAGTGCCTTCTGCCTAAGGTAAGGCTTCTAGGAGGATGATAGGGATGTTGATAGGTTAATTGGGTAGAGTTTGGATGTGCCAAATGGCTTGAGAGGTATGAGGAATTGGTTAGAAGTGGTCTCATTTTATAAGGGAGAGGAGGGGCTCTTTAGGAAAGTGTGAAAACATTATTTTATTATATAATGATATTCGGTTTCTAATGGTCCAAAAATCATTAAGGTAGAAGATAAGATGACTCATAATCGAAATAAAATCATCCAATCAGAATTTTAAATGTTTTGGATAATATTTTAATCATTATAATCTTATTTATTTTAACCATTTATTAATGAGGTAAATACTGCATCATTATTGTATCATAAATAATTTAATTTATTCGATGTATAAAAATTATAAAAAATACTATCTTGTAGGATATCTTTTTATATTTCCAATTAATATTTATATAAAAAAAGATAATTTATATAACCCCTTAAAAAAATTAATTTACTAAAAGATATTTTCTTTTGTCATATTTTCCTTTACTTTAAGTTAATTAATCTAAATTGTCATCATCACTCCCAAGTGGCTCAATGGGGTCCCAAAATAGACCCAAAGATTCCCATGGTCATAAATGACTCAACCAATAAGGTTTGGACAAGTGTTAAGGTAATTTTAAACTATTATAATATTCTTTTAACCTTGAATTACCCTATTTACCTTTAAGTGCGGTAAATAAAAGTCAAAAGTTACTATTCACCAAAAAATATTTTCATCTTAATGAACCAAATTTTACTTCTTAATAACAACCATGTTTGTCGAATTTTCGAAATTCAATTCACAGAAGTGGTAAAATTTCATTTAAATGAAAAAGTCAGTTTTTTAACTACCACTAAGTGGTGTCACTATTCATCAAAAATTGAAGTTTTTCAGAAAAATACCCAAAATTAAGCCTAAGAATTATTTGATATTCCAAATTCAAAATTGATGTATATTTTTCCAAATTAAAAACAAATAAGTGGAATTAATTAATTTAAAAATTAATTCCTGTTGTTAAAACAAATAGTGTGTTTTTAAGAAACAATAACTATCAAAAGATTGATACTTTTTTATGTCCAATTTCAAAGTGAAATTAACTCCAATGACCAAAATTGGATTAAATGGTAAAAATATATTTCAATTTCAATTTAAAACCAACTAAAAAGATAATCTAACCATATAAATAAATTATATTAAAATGCACTTTTGAATTAAAATACAGTATTTTTCACTATTCATTAAAAAATGAACTTTATCAGAAAAATACCAAAAAATTACCCAAAGTAAAATTTGATGTCCCAATTATAAATAAGGATTATATTTGGTCAATTAAAATGTATCAAAGTGACCAAAACTATATTTAAATAGGGTTCGCCATTAAAATGCGGTAAATCGGCCTTTTAATGTAAATTATTCTTAAAATTAGATTCATTCATATTTTAAGCCTCAAACTTTTATTGGATAAATGAAAATACATTTAACAAACATGTATAATCATATTGTAGTTAGTTTCGTTCATTCCCTCCAATACAACAGCTGGGAGTTAACTACTATTTAAAAGAATAATATTATATTATTAGTGTGCAACGTAAGATTCCAAAGAAACTCGTTGTTGCATTTCGGGTACGCTATCGAACATAGCAACCCTTTTAAAGTAAAATTAATATTTAATTCAAAAATATTAATAAGTATAAAAATATCTTATTCTTCATTTACTTGGGATGTTACATCCTTCCCCCCTTTTGGAAATTGCGTTCTCGCAATTTTTATTCACTTATCAAAATAAGTGGGGGTATTTATCCCTCATAGCATTTTCAGATTCCCACATTGCCTCTTCAACCATATGGTTTTTCCACAAAACCTTTACCTGATGAATTACCTTATTCCGCAACACTTTCTCTCTACAGTCAAGAATCTGAACTGGTTGTTCTTCATAAGAGAGATTCTCTTTCAACCGAACTACCTCTGGGCTCAAAACATGATTTGGATCTGACATATACTTTCTCAACATCGAAACATGAAAAACATTGTGTAACTGGGATAAACTTGGAGGTAAAGTCACTCTATATGCAACTGATCCCACTTTCTCCAGAATTTCATAAGGTCAAATGAACCTTGGACTCAACTTTTCCTTCTTACCAAAATGCATCACACTTTTCCATGGAGAAACTTTGAGAAAGACAAGATCACCTACCTCAAAGGAAAGATCCTTACTACGGTTATCGACATAAATTTTCTGTCTGCTCTGAGCTATTCTCATGTGCTTTTGAATCAACTGAACTTTCTCTACCATCTCTTCTACAATTCTGGTCCCATCAGCTTCCTTTCACCTACTTCATCCCAAAAATATGGAGTTCGACAACGCCTTCCATATAATGACTCAAATGGAGCCATCTGTATACTAGAATGAAAACTGTTATTATAAGAAAATTCAACCAAAGAAAGATGTCGGTCCCAACTTCCTTGATAATCCATCGAGTAAGCACATAACATATCCTCCAATTTCTAAATTGTTCATTCTGACTGCCCATCTGATTGAGGATGAAAAGATGTACTAAAATTTAATTCAGTACCCAATGACTTCTGAAGGCCTTTTTAAAAGTTATAAGTAAACCCGGGATCACGATCAGATACAATGGAGAGGGGAACTCCATGCAACCTGACTATCTCTTTAACATACAACTGATCAAGTTGATCTAGAGACAAAGTATCTCTAATAGGAAGGAAATGAGCAGATTTAGTCAATCAGTCAACTATAACCCAGATTGCATTATTACCTTGAGATGTCTTTGGTAATCCCACAATGAAGTCCATGGATATATTTTCCCATTTCCACTCTGGAACTGGTAAAGGCTGAAGCATTCCTTTTGGTAACTGTCGCTCTACTTTAACCTGTTGAAAAGTCAAAAACTTCATAGTAAAATCAGCAATATCTCTTTTCATTCCATCCCACCAGTAATACTCCCGAAGATCATTGTACATCTTAGTATTACCAGGATGAACTGAAAATGGAGAACTATGAGTTTCACATAACAACTCATTCTTCAACTGTGAATCACAAGGTATACACAATCTCTTCCCAAATCTCAAAACACAATCATTATCAATGTTAAATTCAGGCAACTTACCCTTCTGAACCAACTCTACCTTTTTCTGCAACTCACTGTCTTCTTTTTGTGCTTGCTTAATTCTGTCTGATAGAGATGATTTCACTGACACCTGAAACAAAACAGAAGTATTTCCTGCAAAAACAAATTCTATGCTAAAGTTCATCAAATAAAAAACCAAAATATCTCGTTCAAAACGTAGCATGGATAATGAGACATTACTTTTTCAACTCAAAGCATCATCCACTTTATTTACTTTTCCCGGATGGTAATGGATCGTGAAATCATAATCCTTGATTAATTCCAACCATCTCCTCTATCTCATGTTCAATTATTTCTGAGTGAATATATACTTTAAACTTTTGTGATCAGTATATATTTCACACTTCACTCCATACAAATGATGCCTCCAAATTTTTAAAACAAAAACAACTGCAGCTAATTCCAAATCACGTGTAGGGTAATTTAACTCATGTGGTTTCAACTGACGTGAAGCATAAGCAATTACCTGATCATTCTGCATTAGGACATAACCTAGTCCCTTTAATGAAGCATCACTATAGATAACAAACTCACCATTTCTAGAAGGCAGTGCCAAAACTGGATCATTCACCAATCTTCTTTTCAATTCCTGAAAACAATCATCACATTTTTTTGTCCATATGAACTTAACACCTTTTTGAGTTAACTGAGTCATTGGACTAGATAACTGTGCAAAAGTTTTTACAAACCTTCGGTAATAACCTACCAAAGCAAGAAAACTAAGAATATCAGTTATATTTGTGGGTCTTGGCCATTCTTCAACAACTTTCGTTTTAGCAGGATCAACAATTATGCCATTTTTTGAAATAATGTGACCAAGGAAAGAAATTTGTTATAACCAAAACTCACACTTGCTGAATTTCCCATAAAGTTTCTTTTCTTTTACGGTTCTCAAGACAACCCTTAAACGACTTTCATGTTCCTCTTTAATTTTGGAATAAACCAAAATATCATCAATGAACACAACCACAAACTTATCCAAGAACTCACAGAAAATTCTATTCATAAGATCCATGAATACAACAGGTGCATTGGTTAACCCAAAAGGCATAAATACAAATTCATAATGGCCATATCTAGTATGAAACACGGTCTTTGGAACATATGCTTCCTTTACTTTCAACTGATGGTACCCCGACCTCAAGTCAATCTTCGAAAAATACTGAGCTCCCTGGAGCTGATCAAACAAATCATCAATATGAGACAAAGGATACTTATTCTTAACATTGATGTTATTCAATTCTCTATAATCAATTCAAAGTCTCATTGAACCATATTTCTGTTTAACAAATAAGACAGGAGCACCCCATGATGACGTGCTAGGTTGAATGAAACCTTTATCTAATAACTCCTGCAATTGCTTCTTTAACTCTAAAAGTTCAATTTGAGCCATTCGATAAGGGGGTTTTGAAATTGGATTATCATCAGGAACTAAGTCAACAGTAAATTCAACTTCCCGGTTAGGTATAATACCAGGAAAATGATCCGGAAAAACATCAAGGTACTCATTTACCACTGGCACATCATTAATCTGAACAGTTCCTTTGTTTTCAAAAATATGTGCAAGGTAACATTCATTTCCATCTTTTACCAGTTTTTTGACTTCTTGATATGTTATAAAAAGAAAGGGTTCATTTTTGTACACAAATTGAAAATCTAACCATATAAATAAATTAGATTAAAAGGAACTTTTGAATTAAAATACACAATTTTTCACTATTCATTTAAAAAATGAACTTTATCAGAAAAATACGAAAAAATTACCCAAAGTAAAATTTGATGTCCCCATTCTAAATAAAGATTATATTTGGTCAATTAGAATTTATTAACGTGACCAAAACTATATTTAATTAGGGTTTTCCATTAAAAGGCGGTAAATCATCCTTTTAATGTAAATTATGCTTAAAATTAGATTCATTCATATTTTAAGCCTCAAACTTTTATTGGATAAATGTAAATACATTTAACAAACATGTATAATCATATTGTAGTTAGTTTCATTCATTCCCGCCAATACAACGGCTAGGAGTTAACTACCATTTAAAACAATAATATTATATTATTAGTGTGCAATGTAAGATTCTAAATAAACCCGTTGTTGCGTATCGGGTACGCTATCGAACATAACAACCCTTTTAAAGTAAAATTAATATTTAATTAAAAAATATTAATAAGTATAAAAATATCTTATTCTTCATTTACTTGGGATGTTACATTTAAACAATTGAGTGGTACATAAAAGTTGAACAATGTCAATATAAGTGTTATGATGATAATTTTTTATAGGAACTTGAGTTTGATGTTGGTGATAAGGTTTTCCTTAGAATATATCCATGGAAGAGGGTTATGAGATTTCGGATGAAAGGGATATTGATCCCTATATACACTAGTCCGTTTAGGATCCATTATTATGTCATGGTTGTAGTATATTACTTTTAACTTCATCCACATATCTATCAAGTGCATGATGTGTTCCACATATCTATTTTTGGGAATTACATACCAGATCCATCACATGTACTATGCCAATAATCTATACAACTAGAACATGACATTTCATATGAAATCAAAATTGGAAATCTTGGATTGATGAGACAATTTTCTAAGAAATAATACCACCCATATTGTGAATGTTATATCGTGACATCATATGTTTGAGGAGGCTATATGGGAATATTAGGATGTGTAGAGATAAATGTACCCTCACTTGTTTTCTTCTATATAATAATATTTTGAAGATGAAATTATTTTTAAGGGGGTGGAATGTAATAACATGTGTTTTTTATTCTTAAATAAATACAAATTTTTATATATTTCTTCACATTCTTCACTAAAATAAAAAAAGTATTAACCATTGTATGATTTCCATTGAATTTTCTTGTATAAATAGAGGTAACCAAATTATAAAATAAATATATATACATAAAAAAAACAAAGGTCACTTTAAATATGGACACAACTATTATAGATAAGAAACTAATAAATTAATTTCTATAATATTTATATAATTTCAAGTACAATATATTTTTCTCTTCACTTGATTAAATAATAACTTATAAAAAAAATGAATAGTTAACATACCAAAAGTCATTTTCCAATAAAAACAAGTTTTAACTATATTTTATGTTCTTAATAAAAAATAAAATGTATATATTTTAGGATGTTAATTTTAAAAAATTAACATTATTTTTGTAATTATTAAAGAAATATAAAATTAAGATGAATTTTTTAATTTTTTCTAAACAGATTATTTTTTTTGTTGAATACTGAAAAATATTGTTTCCACAAATAACATGAATTTTATGACCTTATAGTATATATGAATGAATTGGAAATTCATGAACCTATATGTAAGATGTTATATGTATTTTATGTTTGAATTTATAAATTTTAATTTTTTTTTTAATTTATAAATGCATATATGAAATTTTAGAACATAAGTTATATTCAAAAACTTTATTTTTAATACATTATATATTAATTATTTTAAAATTGGTTTTTAATATTTATAAAAATTGAATAAAAAATAAATTAAATTTTTTTAATCATTTGGTCTAAATTATATAATATAAACCATTATATTTTGAGGCATAAAGGATAAATTTATTGGGTAAAAACTAGGTGATGTAATGAAAATCAAAATGGTAAAAATGAGTAACCTAAGAGGTAAAGGTAATAACATGTTAAGAACATGTTTTTAATAGGATGGTGGGGGTTTTTATAGACCTTATCACTTACCCACTCCATTATTTCCCAACATTATGAAATATTCCATCAGAGAGGCTTCCCATTATTGAAAAAAATGTCATCCCCTTTCACTTATAAATGGGTCCCTCCTCTCTTAACTCCCCCTCAAAGAAAAACCCAATATGTTTGGCCAAAAATCTACACAACCCTCCCAAAAAACACTTATCATATTTATAGAGTTTTTTTTCTTATCAAAATACCATCCATTAAAGGTATATCCCCCTTCACAATGAAGATAGCCTAAGTAGCGTGGAATAGATTTCTAACTTTTTCTTCCACTTCTATTTTTCATTATGTGCATTTATTATTTATCAAAATTAATTTAACCATCACAAAATGATTACATTAGTATCCATATTATGAGTCTATGTTATTATAATTATGGTAAATACAATTTAAACTTTTACCTCTTTATTAAAGAAAAATGAAAATGTGAATTGTGTGTGTGAGCAGATTACTTCCTCTATGACAGAACATGTTTCTTTTTCTCTCACTTAATAACATGGCTAGTAAAAAAGTGGAATTAACTATATATTATATATATATATATATAATATTAGTGTTTTTGAAATAATAAACCATGGTACTTCTTTCTTTCTCCCATTTAAAAATGAAGTCAGCATCCATGCATATATGTGCACTACTACCTCTATGGAATGTTGCATTTTTTTTCACTAATTATATCATGGATGGTTTTATTTTATCATTAATGAATATATATTATATATATAAGAAATATATATATCATTAGTATGATTATTTAAGTACAAAATAAAAATCATTACAATGTAATTCATTGATATCATTAAATGACCCGAAACAAGTTCATCACCATTTTTGTCTTCATGAAACATTAATAAAAATCAAATTTAATGGAATTATAACATTATAGGTCATTATAAAACATAAAATAAAATAATTTTTTTTATAAATGAATATACTTTGTAGAAAAATAAAATAGACACCAAATTTATGAATCTAGTTCAAAACGGTCTGGATTATTAACACCCAATGTTGAAGAGGGATGATAACAATGTAATAAATAAAGATAATTTTTATTAAGGAAGAGTATAAATGTATTTGTATTTGTATTTGGTTCTGAAATATTCCATTAATATTTTTATTTAACACCCCAATATTATAGAATATATTCCTCTTTAAATAAATTTAATTTCATCTATATCTTTATATTACACGCATCACTGAGTTTAAACAAACTGCAATATACTATTTATATATTATTATTAAATATGAAAATTATGACATAGTCATTAAATTGGTGGATATTAATAATATTAAATAAATTATTATAATTATATGGTTTACATATTTATAAATTAATTAATTTTTAATCAATTGATTATAAATGGAAATAGAAATCATTTGAATGTAAAAAAATGTTTTTTTTTCTAAAAAACGATTTTTATGCTCGCAATGTGTTTTTATCATAATAAAATAAATAAATCACTATTTTTGAATGATATTAATTAAAATTTTAAATGAAATATTTAATTAAAAAATTATAATTCACCTCATATTTTTTCTAATCATGAGATAATAAAAAATTTAGTTTTATGCTTAAAAATGTATTTTTTAAAGTGGTTTCGTCAAGTTTTATACACTTATTTGTAAATTTAATACTCCCTCATCAAGAAATTTTATTTTAAAAAATTAACTTAATTTTATTAATCAATATGTAAATGGAATCTTAGTGTGAATCTCTTATATTTTTTTAAAAAAGACTAATTTTTCAATGAATTGTGAAATATACTTATTTTTATCGAAGACTGAATTTTTTGTTTAAGCATTAATTTTTTTTTTGTTTTTTTAAAAAATTATATTATATTTAAAATTCGTTAAATAATATTATTATAAATAAAATTTAGGTCATTATAATATATTTTATGTTGAATTATGATTTAAAAAATTTTGTACTTTTGAAAACTTTTTGTTTGAAAAACTGCATTTTCAACGCATTTGTGGTTTAAATTTAAATTAAATTCAGAAACTTATGTGAATTGAATTTGTTAAAATTGATTCCATATTTTATATAATAATAATTAATATTATTTAATAATTTAAACACAATTTTTGGTCATAACGAATCTTACAAAAGTAGAAATTAATTACCATGGTTAATATAAGAACATGGTTTTCCGCTTTACAAGTTCCCATGTTAAAATTAAATTTTCACACACATAGGAATTTTTTTGAATATTTTTAATTTATATTTAGATGTATTGGGTAAACATAATATAATAAATAACATTTATTTTTATTATTAAAATATAAATTACCTCGATAAATAAATAAAAAACTAGTTACCATGGAGAAAACTAAAATGGTAAGTGTAATTAAAATTATAGGTTAAGGAAAAACTTGTTTAAAATAATTAATTTATCATGGGGGTGTTTATAAAAAATATATTTAAATTAATATATTATTTATAAATTTTTGAGGCACTTTGGTTGAGAGTGAATTCCCATTATAGAATAGTTTTGGGTATTTACAAAAATTCCACTCTTTCTAAATTATAAAAGGCACCTCTTCCTTTCACTTATTAACACCTATTGAACCTTATAAAACCTAAAAAAATCCATCCCCAACATCACCAAACACATTATAGAGAATATTTATTCCCAAAAGATCAAACCTAGTGTCTTTAATAAGATATTCAAAGTAGGATTTTCATAGCGAATGTAATAGTCTTCACTAAGATTATTCTTTTTTACATCTCCTCTTACCACCTTAATTCGTATCTTAATAATTAAAATATAATAAAACTTGTACCTAGAATATACTTATATGTTATTATATTAATGTAATGGAATGTATCCATTTAATATTTCATTAAATGGGAAACAAAACTATCAATCGTGTGTATGGTGTATTACCGCCTCATGAACTAATGTAATTCATTTTCCATCACCAGTACTCAAAGTTAGATGTAATGATTGATTAATTGTATTTATATTATATATATTAAATAGATATATTTATGTATTTATATTATCACACCATCCTTATTACCTTTCAACCCATTGGATAATGATAAACGTCACTCATGCGTATGTTTGAAATACCACCTCCACAAAATTATGTGATTAATTTTTAATTTTATTTCAGAATGTATATTAATATGGGTATATTTAATTTATATATATGATATATTTTTTATAAAATGATTTTTATAATAGTAAGTTTTTATTTTCATTTCTTTTATTCCATTTGTTGAGTATATAGAAAAAATGTTCATGCGTATGTACGACCTATAGTCTCTATGAATAGTTTAATTCACGTTTCATTAAATAATTTTAATGGATGATTATAAATAAATATATAGTGAATATATATGATATTAATATCATGTTAATTTTTTTGGGGATTATGGAACCATTATCAAAGTAAAAGTACCACAAATATCAAAACAAAACGTATATGAAAAATGAAGGAGTAATTTATTGAAATGCGATTTTAACAAATAATTGTTAATAAAAAGATGATAAAAGGTTTTAAATAAATCACATATTGTATGATATATATATGTATAGTTCTATAATAGATTTATAATAATCCTATATTTATTATAAGAGATGTTTGAACATGTAAAAATAAATCTAAGACCCGCGGTAAGGGATTTTCACCTCAAATTGTCTTCTTTGGTATATAAATTATGTTATGCACCTATATTTTTTATGAGGTGTATATATAGACCCTTTTAGATGTTATATCCATATAAGGTTTTTTAATGGGTCTTATGAACCAAATTTTACCAAAGTGGTAATGGTTTTATGTTACAATCTCATTGTTTATCAAGATTATTTATGACTATATTTCCGATGATGAAATATTATTATCTATCTCTCATGAAACTCATGAAATTTATAATACTCTGGTTTTTTATATATAATAAATTATTTCCTTACATTTTTTTTCACTATTTATGTACTCTATTGACTAAATATTGTTTTTAAAGAAAATCAATTTATTTCTTTCATTTGTCTAAAATCCTTTCTCTTCTATGTCCATCTTTTCTAAACATGTTTCAAGAAAATTTTCACTATTCTCTAAAGATTGATTAAAAAAATTACACTTGTTTGAATTTTTTAAAAATGGTTTTGAACGAATCATCGTGTTATTTTATGAATGCGGTACTTTTGAATTTTTATCAAAAATGTGTAAGGAATCATTACTTTAACGTGTATGACTTAAATGATATTTCCCACCATCATGAATAGTAGAAAATTTAAAGAACACTTTATAAGTTTCAATGTTTATTTTAAAATAAAATTTATTCCGTAATACTTTTGAAATATTTGAATTCTAAAAGTTATTTTTAATGTAGAAAGGATATTATATTCAAGAAATATTTCATTGGTATTCTAAAGGAATTTTCATATATTATAACATCTATTGACGTTAACTATGATTTGCTAAGGATATGATCAAATGATACCACCCTTATTATTTATCTATATGGTTTATGTTTATTATTATGATGATAAGATTTTTATGAAACCAGTTTCTTTTCCACTGGTTATTCTTATGAAACCCATTTATTTTCCAAGGGTTATTCTAAGTTGAACTATTTATGAAACCCATCTCCTCTCTATAAGATGTTCTATAATGGACGTTTTATGGTATTGTGGAAAACATATATATTAATTTCATTATGTGATGGGTTAGCCCAAAATTATATAGCCATCCAATTTCATTCTATAAATATAGATAACTCATGAGTAAATATGTTATGTGTGAATCTGATTTCAGGTTCACAATTTCATTTTTGGACATAGTTTTCCTTTATATAAGATTATGTGTGGTCCTAGATTTCATGTCTATAAGTTTATGTGTGGAACTAACTTTTATGTCTATAATTTTATGCATGGACCTGGATTTTATGTCCACAGTTTTATGTGTGGACTTGTATTTCATGTCCATAAGATTATATGTGGACCTAACTTTAATGTCCTTAAGTTTATGAGAGGACCTAATTGTATTCCATAAGCTAATGAGTGAACTGGTTTCTATTTATACATGTTCAAAATGTCATATGATAATGTTTTTTTCACATCATTGTTATAATATTATATCATAATAGAACTTTTTTATTGATTTCCTTTATGATTCATGTCATATAAAATGACAAGATTTATGCCATGGATCATTTATATGATCTTTGAAAGATTTTGTATGAACTTTTTAAGATATGGTCATGATATCAGGCCCTTATTCTTATCTTATGATTTTATATGATCATCGATTGATATCTCTCATGTTTACCCTTACTGATCAACTGATATCACCCTTTCATATGTTTCCTTTCTCCAGGTTATGAAGAATGGTTTTACGTAGGGTATATATAAGAAGATTAATATGTGGGGTGACCTTTTTGGGATATGTTGCATATCTATAATGAAATAAGAAGATTGTGTATCTAATCTCCAATGACACTAAACCCATATGGTCCTTAGGAGTGTATTTATGAGATGTATTGGATATTCATCTAAGAAGTTATAATTTATATTTTTTTAAAACCTGGGTCTCTATAGTTGGAATTAGAGGAAGGTTTAGTTACCATTTAGAACTAGGATGATAAATCTTTAGTGAGAACCCTAATGTTATGTAAATGTATAGAAAAATGTCTTGGAATTTTGGTGATGGATAGAAAAATTGGTTTCCAACTAATTACATCCTTATCTGAACACTAAAAGTGGATATGGATCTATCACTGTTATACCTAGGCGTAATAAATCTGAAAGGTTACTTTGGGTTTTGACTTAGTCTTTATATATTTCACAACAATAGGGATTGCTACAACCAAATTTTTACACTACTTTGGGATTTGTTTTGAAAATTCACAAACTCTATAAAAACCATTATGAAGGATTTGAATGGTTTATGGCCATGGATAAACTACAAAAAATATAAGTTTTCATAGGATGAATATAATGTTTCATGATTTAGGCATCCTATAATAGATTATGTGGTTTCCCACTATGATTATTTTTTCCCATACTATTATTTTTGGTTTTAGCCAATGGATGGAATGAGGAGGAACCATGTTACCACTAAAAGTTATGGACAACACGGTGATGATGTGAAACTGATTAGGATTATGAGTAGAGAGAATGATATTGTGATTATTCATAATCATTTATCATGACATATGTTTACAAACATGCACCTTAACAATCTCTCAGACTCACCAATGAATGTAAGGATAGAGTTTCCTAAGATATTGGATATTAGAGACCGCGAAGGAATGAAGAATCAATTTATTTCATTTCAAAAATATAGAATGAGAACCCTTAGTGAATATCTTAATGGAAGGGTAAAAATTATTTGTGTAAAATAAGGGAATAAATAAATTAATTGTTGGGGAGTTTAATGTCTTATCTATGGGGAACATGGTCATTATCTGAGTCAATCCCCTTATCCAACAGTTAAATCCTATACTAATGAAAAAACAATGACATAAAGATCATTTAAGTGGAATTATTGAAGTTCTTATGTAATTATATTTTGTAATTATGTTGTGGAAGAGTAACATTAGTTAAATTTTGGTCATAATAATCATGAAACATATAATTATTCTTTCAAACTAGTTTTATTTTATGATTTTAAAGCATATGTAGAATAGTACTGATGACCTATAAAAGTTATTTAAAGGTAAGGTGATATTTTATTGAAAATTCATGACTGGGGGAAGATATCACTTAATATGTTCCTAATGATGAAGTAATAATGTTTAGTTAGGATAAATATATGATTGTCATTTATAAAGTAAATCAGATAGTATAAGTGACTGTGAAAATGATTAATGATTTGGGAAAATTTTAATTTATGATCGAGTTTACAGAATTTTTAGATTCATGGAATATATTTCATAATTTATGATTTCATTTAAGGAATAATGATATAGTTAATATTGGAAGAAGTTATCTTTTAATTGAGGTTTTATGGTGATTTAGGTTAGTATAATATTTCAATATAATATATTATAATGGTATTTATGTGTTGGGTGTGTCAAATTGTGAGCAATTTTATTTTTTGGGGGATAAGTGTTAAAGTTGATATAATATATATGTGTGTGTGCGTGTGTGTTTGTGTGACCAAATCCTTCATATTTGTGGATTTTAAATTTGGTCATATGTATTTGGGAGGATTCATAATGATAAAAACTTATGGAATGGTTTAAGTTGAACTTTGGGTGTTACTATTGAAGTTTTAGAGATTAATATATTATGTTGGATAACTTGTGCTAATTATTTTGGATTTGAAAAAAAATTAAAGACATGTGGAAATACTTATCACTCTTTTATGGATCTTCTACTCTATTAAAATATTATTTTAGTGATTCACACATAAAAAATTCATCTTCGGTATTCATTTAATGGGTTAAGAAATTAAGATGAAATTGATTAAAGAATAACCAAAGGATGAGATAGAGCTTATGAATTATAAATAAAGAATGTATATTTTATTGTGTTCCTTATCATTATAGTAAAAACTCCATCAAATATAGGAAAATGATCATGAGATAAAACTTATTTCCTATTACTTTAATTTATGATGAATCAATGGTCTCTTAACTCATCATATATTTATGGTTTTTTGATGAATAACTTTTTCATAACCATGTTCTCTATCACTCTCTTAGATGACCAATTTTTCACTACCCAGTAATGTTCTATAATTTGGAAACCTATTTTTATATTATTTAATATGAAATTCATATTTACCTTTTTTTTATTTTCATGAATATTTTTTATTAATCCTTTTATAATGTGGTTTTTCCATAGAGGGAATTTCATATCTTATTTAAACGTACTATGAGATACTATTTGAATTTTATTATTTAATGTGAAATTTATAACATATTCAATAAACGGGAAATGAATGAATCAAACTAACTAAATTATTAAAATTAAATGTCTTATACATGTATAAATAATTCATTGGTTATCAATTTACTAGAATTATAAATATAAATCATTTTAAAGGAAAATTTATATTTTTTTTCTGAAAAACAGTTTTTATGAATATAATTTATTTTTATCTTAAAAAATAATATAAATTACTAGTAGTGAATTAATTTAATGAAATTAATATATTATATATTAAATATTTTTTATCATTCATCTACTATTTTTTCTAGGCATGGGATAAAAATAAATCCATTATTTTGTATAAAAATGTATTTTATTTGAAAATGGTTTCATCAAATTTGGAGAAATTATTTTAAAATTAATTTATTCCACATAAAAAAATATATTTGAAAAAAATAAAAATATTTTATTAATAAAAATTTCAAAATTATATTATATTGATTTTTTAATAATTTTATGAAAAGATTTATTTTACGATAAATTTTGTAAATACAAATTTTTAATCAAAACACCCATTTTTTAAAGCATCTACAGAATTACATTTTTTATAAATTTTTTTAAATGAATAATTAGTAAAATTATATTATTATTAATAAAATTTAGGTCATTTTAATCAATTTTTTGTTTAATTTTGATATAAAAATGTTTTGTAGTTGAGAAAATATTTTCTTTTGAAAAATGTATTTTCATCACACTTGTAGGTTTAATTTTAAATTAATTTATACCACATAAATGAATTTCAGTTTTTAAAATGGATTCTATATTTTAAATAATAATTAATATTAGGTATTAAGGTCATTATAATTATTAGTCACAATGAATAGTAAAAATAGTAGAAATTAATTACCACGGTAAAAGATTAAATAAGATTTTTTGTGTTAGATACACCAACGTTAAAATTAATTTTCACACACGTAGGTATTTTATTTGATAAATTGGATACCATATTTAGAATTATTAGGTCAATATAATCTAATAATTCTAATTTATTTTTAGTATTAATGGATAAATTTCTAATATAAATAAATAATAAATTAGTTATCATGGTAAAAACAGTAATAGTAAAAATAAGTAAACATAGAGGTTATGGGAAAAAAAATTTAAAACATGTTTTTCTAGAGGTTTTTATAGACCATAGATTCTCATAAGTCCAATATTTATCAATTTAGGAGGAACTTGGGTTGAGAACGACATACCATTATTGAATAGTTTTGGGTGTTCAAAAAAAATTCCACTCCTCAATTATAAAAGGGAACCTCCTCCCTTCACATATTCACACCTCTTGATCCATTTATCCCCACAAAACCATTCCAATAACCTCCAAAAAACCATTTTCCACATTATAGTACTGGATTCCTTCTTGAAAGACTATACCTAGGGTTCTAAATAAGATATCCAAAAGAGGGATTTCTACGTGATAATAATTGTATTCACTATGCTCATTTTTCATCTTTTCATACCACCTTAATTCATGTTTTAATAATTAAAATATAATTAAAAATTATTTAAAATATAATTATATGTTTCTATGTTTATAAATTAGGCTATTTACATCTTCTCTTCCATCAAATGGAAATTAAAAATGTCGATCATGTATAAGGCATACTACTGCCTCACGAACCGATGTAATTTGTTTTAAATTTAAACCTATCACAAATGAATATAGTGATAGATTAAATGTATATATATGATATTTATGAAATAAATATAATTATAGAAATATAATATCACATATACCTTCTTACCTTCCATCCCATTGGAAAATGACAATGTCGCTCATGCATATATGTGGACCAGCATCTCCACAAACCGATGCAATTCATTTTTCATTATATTTTGACATGAATGGTAATATTGATAGATTTAATGAATATATATATTATATATGTTATAAAAAAGATTCTATAAAATTGATTTATTATTTACCTTTCTTCATTCTATTCGTCGAGGATTTGGAAAAAGCGTTCATGCATACATATAGCCTACTGTAACCACGAACAATATAATTCATTTTTCTATCTATAATTTTTAAGGATGATTATAAATAAATATATAATGAATATATATGATATTTATATAATGGATAAAATTATTAACATGATGGATACATAATCAAATTAAAATCACCAAAACTTTAATATAGAAAAATACAAAAAAAAAACAAGGCAGTCATTACCCAAAATATGATTTTTACTTAGAATTTTTAATAAATGGGTGATAAAAGGTTATAAGTAAATAATATATGGTATGATATATTTTATTATGTTTCTATAATAGATTTATTTTAATCATATTTTTATTATACCAAATTTTATAATAGGTACGAAGAACTTCATGACTTGACATAATAAATTTTCATCTCAAATTGTCTTCTTTAGGACATAAGTTATGTTATGAACCTATCTTCTTTTATGAGGCATCTATACATCCAATTGGAATTTTTTTAACATTAATTTATTTATTCTTATGATATTTAATGTTTAATTTAATTTTATTCTTCCATTGGGCTTATGATTTAAAATTTACTAAAGCGATAAGGGATTTTTGTCTCAATTTTATTTCTGTGGGACACATGCCACATCCACAACTTGTTTATTTTGTGTGGTGTATATAATAACCATGAATTTATTTTATTATTATTATCATGAATGTTATGTTATATAAATAAAAATATATGGTTACATATTTCATAGGGCTTATGATCCCAAAGTTACCAAAGTAGTAAAGTTTTTATGTCACAATCTCATTGTTTATTTGGATTGTTTATGATTATGCTTCTGATGATTAAATATTGTGATATATATTTTAAGAAACTCATGAATGGTCTTATCCTATGTTTATTTCTATATAATACATGATTTAATTTATATTTTCTCTTTTTATGTACTTAATATACCAAAATAATGTTTTTAAGTAAAATCGACTTTATTTATCTCATTTGTCAAAAATCCTTTCTCTTCCATGTCCATATTGTATAGAAATTTTTTCAATAATGTTTTTAATATTATCCAAATATTGATTAAATAATTTTTTTCATTTTTTTTAAATTTTTAAAAAATGGTTTAAAAGGAATATTCTTTTTCATTTTCCTAATGAGGTACATTTTATTTTTTACCAAAAATGTGAAAGGAATATTTGTTTTAATGTATTGGGAATGAACTGTATTTCTCACCATCATGACCAATAAATTATTTTAATATTATTTTAGATTTTTTAAATAATATTTTGAAAGAATATTTTTTCTATAATAATTTGGAAATATTTTTATATTATATGTCATTTTTCATGTGTAGAGGATATTTTCTTTATGAAATATTTCATCAATAATCTAAAAGAATTTTCATATATGATAACATACATTGATCGTAATTATTATTTAGTAGGGATATGATCTAGTGATACCATATTTTTTATTTATCTGGATAGTTTTTGTTTATTATTATGATTATAAGATGTTTATAAACCCCATTTATCTTACATAGTTTATTCTTATAAAACCTATTTCTTTTCCATGGGGTATGAAATGTTGAAATATTTGTGAATCCCATTTACTCTCTATAGGTTATTCTATGATTAATGTTTTATGATCTTTGGTAACACAAATATATTAATTCCCTTATATGCAGGGTGGTACCACACTTATATATCCTTCCAATTATTTGGGTAAATATGGATAACTCATGAGTATATATATTATGTGAGAACCTGATTTCTGGTTAAAAATATCATGAATTGACTTAGGTTTCATTCCCATAAGATTAATCATGGGCCTAGATTTCATGTCCATAAGTTTATTCTTCAACCTTCATTTCATTTAAAAGCTTTTATGCGTAGATGTGGCATTCATGTCCCTAAGTATATATATGTACATGGATTTCATGTCAACAAGATTATGGGTGGACCAGGATTTTATGTTAATAAGTTTAGGTGGGGGCATGATTTCATGTCCTTAACTTAAATAGTAAACTAGTTTCTATTTATACAGTTAAAAATGTTATAACCATTTGTTTCTTCCACATTTTTATGTATATATTATTCCATCATGGCTCATGTTTATTGATTTCATTTATGATTCATGTCTTATGAAGTACCAATATTTATTCCATGACTCATGTATATGATCTTTGTCAGATTTGGTATAAAATTTTTATATTATGGGCATGATATCATACCCTAATTCTTATCTTATGATTTAATATGATCATTTATTGATATCTACCATGTTTACTCTTACTAAGAATCTAAGATCAACCTTTCTTATGTTTTATTTGATCATGCTATGAATAAAGGTTTTATGTAGGGTATGTACAAGAAGAGTAATATGTGGGAATATCTTTGTGGGAGATGTTGATGATCTATCATAAAATAAGAAGATTGTGTATCTAGTATCCAAATACACTAAACTTATATGGTCATCTGACATGTATTTATGTGAATTATTGGATATTCATCTAAAAAGATAAATAAATAAGTATGAAAAAACTTGGTCAATCTAGATTGACTTAAAGATAAATGAGTTTAAAGAAAATATATGTGTAAGGTAAATTATAGCTCAAACTAATTTAATATTGTTATTCACTTTCTTATTAAACTTCTTTGTTCCAATAAATTCCATTTTTAATGATTTTATCTATTTTTTTCTAGTTAAAAAAGTATTTTCAATTCACATTCATTTTAATGAATGTTTTTCTTTTCATTTTTATTAAAAAAATGGAGACTTATTGAAAAAATAATCATAACTATGAATTTTAAAACAATTTATAAATATTTTTTTCAAAAATATATTTTCATTATTTAGTTTTCATTTTGTTTAAATGATATATCCATATTGTAGTTATGTTTCCTGTTTCACCATATATTTTATTTGATTATGTGATTACATTTAGTGATTATGTCATTTGTATCAAATGATTTAACTAATGTTGTTATTTTATACCATTTTTATATTTTATGAAACTCATTTTAATTCTATGGATTATTTTTGAAGTGTGAATGATCTCCATTTTGATGTGTAAGAAACCCATTATTGTTTCCATAGGTTCTTTAAGATATGAAAATGATTGAGTTTTAGTAGCACAAATATATATGGATGATGATAGGTGGGTTCCTATATCTCCCTATGATGAATTGGTATATGGTTATACCTCATTTGATAGTCAGACACAAACATAATGAATTTTTTTACACTAGCATCAGTTTGATGGTATTCCTATAATTTTTAGGTCTGTACATAGTTGTTTTTGAAATAGGGGTGAGTATAATATGATTTCTCACAATGTTTTCCTATGATTATGGTTATGGAAAATATCCATGCTCTTTATCATGTTTTGACATATTTTCAAGATATATTTTAGTTCCATGGAATTCTATGATTTTATTATTACACTATATTTTTAAATTATTCCACACTTTTATATCATTCTCACATGGTTTATGATTAGTCATTTTTCTTTTGAGATTTTTCATAAATTTTATTCATCCTTAATGATATATTTATGATCTTATGTTACTCTATCATGTTTTATGATTTCTATTAATGGTCTTATGATCTATTATCAAGATATTCATATATTCTTCATGTTCTCATTCATGTTTATCACCTGACACATTGGAATATGTTTTTTCCTTACCATACTTTTGAGGTCACCCCTTTCTTATGTATCCATTCCCTATGATACAATGATTATTATGTCATGTGAGATGTATATAATGGGTCTTGAAGAGAACTATTATAGAGAAATTTTTTAAAGTTTTATAAAATAATATTTTTATGTAGCTAATATTCAAGACACTAAACCTCTAGGTCCTTGGGTTATGTGATTGTTTGTGAGACGTATTATCTAAATCATTAAATCATTATACTATCTATGTTATGTTCAAATTATGAAACTTTATATTGAGATTGGATCATATTTAACCAAGGGTAAAAAAGTAGTTTTTTAAATATAGTGTTTGAAGATATTGGAATCAATTTATGTTTCCATGATACTCTTTTTCATTAAAATATTTTTTCTCATACTGATCATGTATCACGTGGGCTTAGATGTAGTGATTATTTCATCATTTATTCATGAATTTAGAATATTGAATATTGAATATGTTATGGTTTCATTCAATATTTGAGATTTGTTGGGTTTGGGAATTGAAAACAAATCCATAGTGGGATATTGTTATAAAAAATACCCTTCTATCCATTTTTTGGATGTATTTGTTGAAAATTTTATGCAATTTTTTTCTAAAAATTTGAAGTTGTTTGATCAATCGAGATTTTTATTTTTTTTCAAATTAGTGATGTAGGTCTTCACCGTGTCATATGACATACCATGGTTAATTTAAAAAGTCCATGTTAATGATGATTATGTATGTATTTTGTATCCACACCCTTAGAAATGGGCGTTTATATTTTGAATGTCATGTGTGAAAGATGGCTATATCCTTTTCTAGTGAATTAGTTATTTTTGTTAGTGAAAAATGGGTAGTTGAAATGTACCATGATATTTCATTGGGAATGGTGGATTGGGAATATACCTATGAAATACTAGGTATCTCACTATAGATATGGAGGAGACCATGGTGGAACTCTAATTAAGGAAGAATAACATTTTTGGGACTGCACTGTTTCATTGGCTATGGTGACCTAGAAATCCACCTATGAAATGTGGTGTAAATATCTATGGTTATGGAGAAATTCAGGGGTGGTGATATGTTGAATAAAATCTATAATATCACCAAAGTTTGGTGATTTTTTTGGGCATGTTCAATTTCATGGTTTTGATGAAGTATTCCTTTGGGAAATGGACTATAGAAGAAGACTATGAGCATAATTATTAGTGTGTTGAGGTTAACAAAGGAAAGAATTTCTCATCACAGTGTAACAAAAATTGTGTCAAAGGCCAAGTAAGAAAATTTAGAAAATACATGTGTAGCAACATAGGTATTGTTAAGATAAATAATATTCATGTCTTATTCCTATTCACTAGTTTTATTTTATAGACTAATATTCATTAAATTAATATTAGCTATTTTTCAGTCAAAAGGAAAAAAGAATTATTTTTAACCAAAATAGGTTTCATGGATTTTATTGTTTTATTTAAAAGATATATTTTTTAAATTATAGAATATAATTTTAAAAAAAATAACTTCATTTTTTAATTTTTCATGTAAAACATGGATTATTATAAATTTTTGATAATTTTCTTAAAGGTTTTATTTTTCAATTATTAGTGAAAAATACTGGTTCTTATGGAAATTGTCTTTTAAGTCTAAGAATTTAAAAAGTTCCACTTTATTTTAAAATAGTTTCAATGTAAAATTAGTTCATTTAAATTATTAATAATCCAATTACAGTCTTTATAATAAATATTATACATGAATTTGGAATAAAATAATCTATATATATAAAAGGAATTCTTCTGAAAAATAGTTTTTCATCGCATTTTGCAGGATTAATTTTAAATTATTTTTTTACAAAATCTATGAATTTAATTACATAAAATTTATTAAATATTTGGAATAAAAATAACTAAAATTATGTAATAACTTAAACTTAATTTTTTCTCATAATTAATAGTAAAACCATTAAAAATATATTACCATGGTTAAGGACAAAATAGGTTTACTGCAGGGTTAAACTTAAGAGATAAGAGGTAAAATGACATAAAAAATATATAAATTATATTGGATGGTTCTATATCTATCCTATATCATCTTTTATTTAGTAATGGCACATTTTTATCCATTTATCTTGAGTTTTACATTAATATATTTTAATATTTTCCAAAATTGCTAGTGTGTCCTCTACTCCACTTATAAAATTACACAACCTATAATCTTCCATCCTCACATCAAGAGCCTTATTTCAACCAATACTATTAAAATATATTACTTAAATCCCTTAACATGTCATATTTTTCCTGTTTTGATAATAAAACCATCTTATTAAGGCTTTAGTTTTAATACTAAAGAGGTTGTCTGAAGAAGATGTATAATTATTAACTGAGTGTTTCTATTTTATTTCTTCATCATCCTCATTCAAATCATCTTAAAAATTTATGAAATAACAAAAAAGTGACTTCCATATTCATATATGTTTTATGTTAATGTATTAACCTATATACATATTCTTCTTCCATCAAATGGAGAACAAACCCACCGTTCGTGTGTATAATGGGATACCACCTCGTGAACCGATATAATTCATTTTCCATTACTACCTCCCAAAGTTAGATATAATGATAGATTTAATATAAATATATTATAATAATTAAAAAAATCATTCTTTAATTATAATATATCATCTACTTTCTTACCTTTTTATCCATTGAAAAGTGATAATGTTGTTCGTGTGTAGGTACAGATTACCACCTCCATGAAGCAATGCGTTTTTTTTCATGAAAACATAAAAAAAATTATATATATTAGTTTATTTACAGAAAAATGTGATATTTATGATATAATAATAATTTTATACAGATAAAATAATACTTACCTTCTTTTGATCATATTTTTTGAAAAATGTAAAGGTTACTCATGCGTACATATAACCTACTCTCTCTATGATTTTAACGTAATTCATTTTTCATTATCATATTTATCAGTTTATTTTAAATATATAATTGATATATAAAAATGATAACTATGACATTATTATTATTCTTCAGATTATTTAATAATTACATCTTTGACCATAGTCAAATTACCAATTTTTTTGGACATATGAGCCGAATGTCGTCAACACATCTGATTTGAACTTAATTAATTAAGTCTGTATAACATGTTAATGAATAAAATAAAATTAATAATAAACATGAAAATTGTTCTTATTAAATTAAATAATTAACATAATATTATTATTTAGGAAGATAAATAACATACACGATGAGTCAAACTAAAGGTAAGGGACACTTTACCTTAAAAAACTTATTATAAATGACAAACAGATTTATTTTCAAAATCATTTTCTTCCATTTATAATTTCTTATAATAATTTTTTAGATTTATTTATATAGACTTAAAGGAAATTTTATTTCACTTTAAAATTTATTTCAAATGATTTAAAAAGGTATCATTTTTATGTTTTTTATAAGGAACATTTTTACAAAAATAAAATGGAAAGTTCTATTTTAACATATATGAAGACAATGATTTTTCCCACCACTATAACCATTATTTTATGTTTGGATTCCTTTGCAATATTTAATTTTTTATTCAATGAGAAACCTTTTTTACATTTATTATGGTTATTTTCAAAAATGGTTTTAAATGGAATGAATATTTTGATATCCAAAATGTTTTTCTTTTGTGTGCAAGGAATATTATTTATATGTATGGTGATGGAAATGAAATATTTATTTTGTGATGATTATTTTATAGTTACTGGGATAAATTTTAAAAAATAGGCGATCTTGATATATTTAATTATGTTTGTATATCCCCCTATAGCTCATAATTATTAATGATCTTGATATATCTCTTCAATGAATTAGGTAAAGGGATGAAGATAACTAGTTATGTTTCTCCTAATAGTATATTGAAATTTACCAGGTAGTTTACTCCATTTTTAAGAGTGGTTGTAATATTGATATGCAAATTATTTCCCAATAAAACTAAATGATTTATCTACTATTTATATGGGGTTTTATAGAAATTATATGATTTCACAAGGTATGAAAATTTTCATGATTTTAAAGGGATGTTTATGCTCATTATTAAGGGTGAAATGATTAACATTGAGAAACTATTTCCATGAGTTTTTTCATGATTGTAATAAATCATTTATGAGTTCATTTCCTTTAATACTTCTTATGAAATATTCTAAGATAGTATTTTTGAATAGATGTTTATTTCCTTGGTAATAAAATGTTTCCTTTCATTACAAATTTTATTTCAAAAAAGGAAAATATTTATGATTATTCATGGAATAATGGGTTTATTTAAATATAATTATATATACCTTAATTTTCTTTTTATGATCATACCACATTTTCAACTATTATTTACATATTTTAAGGGATGATTAGGGAATATGATATGTTCAATATAAAAATTGTGTAAATATTTCAAGAAAATAAAACATGTTATATCTTAAATGTTTTGAGTTGTAGAAAAAATGGATATTTAGAGGAAGAGTAACCATTATGATGTTATATTTATTTATTTAAGTGTGATTAACTAATTCCTTAAAACTATAAATATAAAATATCTTTGGGAATTCCAGAAAATAGATTCTTTTCTAAAGAATTAATTTTATGGATAGTTTAATTTTTTTCCTTATAGTCTATATCATAAGAATGATTTAGATAATTTTAGAGGTTATCATAATGTATGTAAACACCCCTTATATATTCTAATTTATTGTTATATTGATATAAAATTTGAATATTTCCATTTTATTTATCTAAACTCAGTTTGTTCTAAATGTTTTTCCATATTAAAAAAATGGATGCTATAGTAGGAAGGAATCAAGAGAAAAATATCCTTCAAAATCATAAACCTGGAATATTTTGAGTTTCTAATATATATTTTGTTATTGTGATGGAATATTTGATTTATTCTATAAGTGGTGGTGGAATCTATGATAGAGAGAAACCAGATCTACCATAGTGGAACATGCCCACATCAGATAATTTTATGAGACAACACCCTCCCCCTTTACATGGATATTATGAATCAGTGGTAGCTAATGAATGGATTAAATATTTAAAATGACATTTGAAGTCATGGGTTTTTTGGATTTTCATAAGAAAAATCTTATTATTTACCATTTTTAAGGTGATGTACATCAATGGTGGTTAATGGTTAAGAATACTATAGAAAGAAAAGAGATTAAAACCGTGGAATGAGATAAATTTAAGAATTTTTTCATTAAGAGTTAATTTTCTATGGTTGATCGACTTAGTTTAGAAAATAAATTCACAGAATTAAGGTAAAAGGAGGAATATTTAATGGACACTTATAAAGACAACTTCACTTGATTGAAATGAATACCAAATTGTATCCAGGATATTAATAGTAAAATTAATCATTTGTACTTGGGATTAAATCCTAGATACCCAAGATATTTTTCATCTAATGAATTTAAAAGTTATAATATTTTTTTATGTGATAGTAATATAGAAATAATTTTTTTTATGATAAGGCATTTGATAAAAAATGTAGAAAAAAAGGACCAAGTGGGTGTCAAATGGGAAGAATACATCAATAAAATATGAAGGTAGGAAAATAAAGTTTTGAGTTTTCTAGAGTTATTGTAAAAAGAACCTTAAGGACTGTCTTATGAAATCCGGGGAGTCCTTATGATGTGTTAAGTTTGGGTATATGGATCATGATTTCAAAGAAAATAATCTTAGTAGTGGTTTGAACAATTTTGAAAAATATTCAGTAGTATTTTTAAAATTTAATGAGATGGGTCATTATGTGGATGTATGCCCAAAGAAGAGAATGAATGATATGAGGTATAAAGACTATAAAAAAATGGAGTGGTGAATCCTTTGAAACTACTTTGTAAGATGTTGGGTCATTGAAAGATGTGGTAATTTGTACGTTACTTTTTTTAGATTATGTTAAACCCTTTATGAATTGTGATCTATAAATTCTTTCAATTTTGACAAAATTACTAGTAAAAGGAAAATTTCACCTCAATAAATGATGTTAATACTTTTGGTAAAAAACATATGGGTAGTATTAAGGAAATAATAATTTAAAAATATCTCCATGTCATCATCTATGGATGGGTTTTACCTTAAAATATTGTAGTATTTACCATTGTATAATTTAGTGTAATTTAAGGAATGGATTTGATTTTATTTCATCATTCTAGGATAGATTAAATAGAAAAATAATTTATTTTCTAAAATTAGTTTCTTTTTTTATATAATATTAAATTCATACCTTTGATAACATATCAATAAGATGAAAAATCACCAAGAGATGAAAATGAATGTTATGTAGGAAATTTTGCTAAAAATAATGAGATTGTTCATATTAATGATGAGTCGGTAATAAAATGATATCTATAATTTTTTTAGTTTCCTAGTATTATACATAATTGGGAAGCTAAATTTACCATTGAATTAGTACCTAATGATAATCAATTTTCAATATCCCCTTATCAAATGGCTAAAGTAGAACTCATGGAATTGAAAATGCAATTGGAGGAGTTACTTGATAAATGTTTAATTCATCCCAATACTTCAACCAGGGGTGATCCTATTCTATTTTTTTTATAAATAATAGTGGTTCCATGATTATTTTAATTGATTATATAGAATTTAATAACATCACGATTAAGAATAATTATCTGTTTCCTTATATCAATGACTTTTTGATCAACTCCAAGGAGCTCAGTATTTTTTAATGGGTTGCCTCAGGTTTGGGTACCATCAACTGAAGGTGGAGGAGGATTACAACCCTAAGATAAAATTTCATACTAGGTATAGAAATAACCAGTTTATGGTTATTCCATTTTGGTTGATGAATTATCATGTTGTATTCATAGAACTTATGAATAGAGTTTTCCATTAATATTTGGATAAATGTTTTGTTGATTTTATTGATTGATATATTTGGTTAAGGTTAAAATATTTGTGGATCGTGGAATAAATCTAAGTATTATTATATAATCCATGAAATAAAATAAGTTATATGTAAAATTTATTAAATGTGATTTTTGGTTACAAAAAATTTCACTGTATAGAAATATCAAAATAAATATAACATAACAGTTGATCCCACTAAAACTAGAGTGGTTGATGAATGGAAAAGGCATAGAAATTTTATTGAGATTCATAGTTTTCTAGGATTATCAAGATTTTACTAGAATTGTTTTGAAAACATTTCATTATCATCTATCCAACTAAAAATATTAGCATTAAATGGAGTTATGTTCATATAAAAAAAATAAATATGATGAATGTTTCTAGGAATTGAAAAACATATTAGTAAATTATACAGTTTTAGCCCTGACATCTAGAAATGATGATGTTATTACCTACAAAACGTTTTATTGATGGGACTAGTTTACATTTTAATATAGAATTATTAGGTAATTTATTACTCCTCACACTAATTAAAAATACATTACTAACCCTGAAATTTTTAGTGTTTTCATTATCAATTTAGAGACTTTATTTATATGGAGTAATGTGTGACATATATATTGGTCATAATGGTTTTAGGTATATATTCACACAAAAATATCCAAACATGAAACACGTGATACTGATAAAATTGATAAGATATCGGGATTATACAATTCTTTACCATCTAAAAAAGGAAAACAAATTATTTAATACTTTGAGTTGTAAGGATATTGCTACATTAAGAATTATAAATCTAGAACATAATCCTTTTAGTTAATTGTCTAATAAATGTTTAATTATAAAATTTTATTTCTATAACTCCCTCTATTTTGGTTCTGATGTCATTTAAATCTTCATTTTCATAAACAATTTAGCAATCTTAAAAAGAGTATTGAATTTTACAAGAAAACATAAAAACTTTCATTAAGGGTAATTTTCAAGATTTTAATCATTATGAAGATGGGGTCATCAGATTTGAAAAGAGTATGGATGTGATAAGTAAAACCTAGTTAAAGTAAAAAATATTGAGTGAGGCTCATATTTATGATTTTTTCTTCATCCTAGAAGTACAAAAATGTATAGATACCTTCGGAAACATTTCTTGTGGGAATAAATTAAGAAAGATATTGCTAAATTTACTAGTAAATATTTCAATTTTAAATTGGTTAAAGATGAAAAAAAATTATTGAAGGGGGTTCATCATCTATTTATAATTAAATAGTAGAAATGGGAAAATATATCCATTGATTTTGTGGGGGATTACAAAAGACACATTGATGTACGATTATGATTTCTGTATTTGTAGATCAGTTAACTAAATCTACTTATCTTCTTCCCATTTGATATAATATGTATTTAGAAAAGATTTATTCACTTTATATTAAAGAGATAATTATATTATATTGAGTACCACTCTATCCATTGTAGATGATAATGATCCTAGGTTTAACTTTAATTTTTTGAAAAGTCATCAGAAGTTATTGGTTACTGATTTAAATTTTAGTACATATTTTGTTCCTCACTCTGATAGAAAGTCATAGATAATGATTGAAACATTCGAGGATAGTATTAAAACTTTATAAATATATTATTGGGTATATTAGGATTAATACTATCTATTTTTGAGTTTTCTTATAATAATAGTTTTAATTCCAGTACAAAAATTCCACATTTTGAGGATTTATATGGAAATCAATGTCAGAATATAGCTTGTTGGGATTAGTTAGGTGAAATGAATGTTTTGGAATAAGAATTGGTAGAATAAATTATTGATATGGTTATTATTATTAATTATAATGTAATGATGGATCATAGTAGATATAAAAGTTATCTAGATAAGAGGATGAAATATTTTAATATCAAGGTATGCGACCATATTTTTCTTAATGTCCTTCCATGGAAAAGCATTATGTGGTCTGGTAAAAAATTGCAAGTTATGTTTGTGGTTAATTATAAGATATTAAATGTATGATAAAGTTAGATAATTTGATATCTAGTTTCATTTACTTTGATATTATCTCAGGTACATGATGTATTTCTTGTTTCATTGTTCAGAGAATATGTGCCAAATGCATCTTGTGTTTTGAGCCCTAACTTACTTCTAATGGATGAAAACCATTATTATACACAACAAACAATATAGATTCTAGAACATAGAGTTAATTTGTTTTATAATAAGTTAAGTAATCATGTTATGGTTTTGTGGAAATCCATACAGTTGAAGAAGAAACAGTGGAATCATAAAATGATATGAAGGGAAAATATACCCATTTTTATGTAATGAATAAAATTGAGACCATGTAATTACTAAAACAAGAAAAATTTAACAACCCAGGTAAATTTAATATAAATAATTTTAATATCATATTAATAATCATTAATTATATTTTATAAAGTTACATTCATTCTAAAAATATCAAGTAAATTTTTGGTCAAAAGGAAAAAGCTGTATTTCTAACAAAATTGGGTTTTCATGCATTATTTTATTTTATTTAAAAGATTCATTTTCAAATTTTATATTTTAATTTTTAAAAATAATATTCATTTTCTGAATTAAGTATTTCAAATTATTCATATGATTAATTTTTTAGAATTTTCTGAATAGTTTTATTTTTTGATTAATAATTAAAGATACTGTTTTTTATTGAAAACTATAATTTTAGTTCAATACATTAAAAATATAAATTTTATTTTAAAATGGTTTCAATGTGATGTTATTTCATCTATATTATTAATAATTATTTATTTATTTTCATTTAATTTTAGACTTTACTTTTGTATACAAACATATTTATACTTAAAAGGATTTTTTCTAAAAAACTATTTTCATCACATTTTACAAGTATGATTTCAAATTTAATTTTTTCAATTATGAAAATTTAATTTTTAAAAATTTATTCCTTATTTGAAATAATAAAAATTAATATTAAGTAATAAGTTCAAATTAATTTTTGGTCATAATAAACAGAAATAACAGTAAAAATATATTACCATTGATACGGTTAAAGGTGGTTTACTTAGGGGTTAAACTAGTGATATAAGAGTTAAAATGACCTAAAAAAAGGTATAAATTATATTTTAATTCCATATTTTGACCCTATATCATCTCATCATTGGGAATGGTCTATTTTAGAGAAATTGTTCTTAAGTAATGCATTAATATTTTTTAATCTTTTCAAATATTCCATTTCTTCCCACTCCCCTACATCTCCACTCCAAACATCAAGGACGTTTTTTTAGAAAATCAGATGAAAAATACATTCCTTACATCAAAATACGTGTCATAGAGGCCCTGTTTTTATTATAAAAACTTCCTAGATACAATTTAGGTATACATGTAATGAGTTTTTTTTGGAAAAGAGGTAAAATTATTAATTGAGTTTTTTTATTTTATTTCTTCTTCTACCTCTTTCAAATATTATTAAACCATATATAAATAATGAAACCAGTAGGTTATATATACTAGTATGTTTTTATGTTAATGGAATCACCTATATGCATCTACTTATTCCATCAAATTGGAAACAGAACCATTGTTCATGTGTACGGTGGACTACTTCCATGCGAACCAATGCAATTCATTTTCCATCACTGCCACTCATGAATGAATATAATAATTGATATAATGTGTGTATATATATGATATTAATGAAATATATATTATTATAGAAAGATAATATACCATCTACGTTCTTACCTTTGTATCAATTGAAAAAGGATAACATTATTCTTGCGTACGTGAGGATTACCACCTCCATGAAGTCACGTGATATGTTTTTCATGACCACATCACATGGATCCTATATATAAGTGAATATAAATATAAAGTATGAACTTTTTGATATAATCATAACTTTATAAAGATAAAATAATACTTACCTTATTTCCATCTTTTTTTTTGAAAAATGGAAATGTTACTGATGCGTATGCACGTCCCACCATCTCCATGATTGTAACATAGTTAATTTTTCAAAAGAATCATTCTCGGTTGGTTTTATAAGTATAATTAAAATAAATAAATGAAAAATATGTAATGATTATTATTATTTTTATGATTTAATAATTTCCTATTTGACCATAGTCAACCAATCAAATCATTTTGGACATATGAGATGATTATCATCAAAACATAATATTTATACATAATTGATGATGTGATTGTATATAAAAAGGTAATAAATAAAATAAAAGGAATAATAAAATTGAAAAATGGATTTCAGAAAGAAAATAATTATCATATGTTTATTATTAAGGAATACAAAGAACATACATGACTATTCAGACTTGAGTAAAGGGACACTTTAACTTAGAAATATTATTTTAAATGTTTTGAAGATTTATTTTCCAAATATTTTACTTCTATGACCATATTATTAAAAATTATTTTATGGATGTATTTATAAGAAAATAAATAAATTATAAAGGGAAATTTATGAAAACTATTACTTTCATTCAATGGTTTTCAAAATCAATATTTTTATGTATTTTATAAGGAATTATTTTAGAAAAATAAAAATAAAATTTTATATTTCAACATATATGACCTCAATGATTTTTTTCACAACTGTAACCATTATTTGAAGATTTTAGTCCTTTACAAGATTTAAAGTATTTATCAAATAGTAACCATCAATTCTCTATTCTAGGTATTTTCATTAAGGTTTTTAAATGTAATGTATATTTCGATATCTATAAATATTTCTCTTTTTTGGGTAAGGGAATATGTTTTATAAGTATGATTATGGAAAATTAATACTATCATGTTTTATGATTATAGTATAGTTTTTGGGAATTGTTTATGATTATGAGTGAACTAAATATATCTCATGATAATGGGTGGGATTGATATAACCCATAATGAAGGGTGATCCTGATATAGATCTCTAATGCATTAGGTAACGGGGTAGTGTTAACTAGTCACATCTCTCCTATGAGATTATTGTAATTTACCAAGTAGGTTATTCAATTTGTATGAGTGACAATAATAGTGATAAAAAAATAATGTACCAAATTACTTGAATGATTTATCTATGATTTTTATTGGTTTTCAGATAAATATTAAAATTTTCCAAGGTAAGATAATGATATTAAGTTTAAATAATTTTTTTATGAAAATTCATGAGGGTGAAATGTATAAATTTTTAAAAATATATCATAAATTTTTCTTTCATGATTGAAAATAAATCATTATGATATTTAATTTAGCTTAAACTGCTCTTAAGAACAAATTTGGAAAAATATTTTGGTAGAGATATTTATTTCTTGGGTAAGAAAATCCTAATTTTGAGCTTAAGATTTATTTTGAAAATGGAAATTTTTATGAATATTAATAGACTAACAGGTTTATGTATTTCTTTTTATATGTACCATACTAATCATTCTGTGCTCATAACATGTTTTCATATTTTTTTAAATGGGTTTTAAGGGTGAATGAGGTCAAGGATGAGGTTAATAAGAAAATTTTGAAGATATTTCATGATGAGAAAACTTATTATATATTAAAATATTCTTGTTATGGAAAAAATTGATTCTAAGTGTAAGTGAAAACATTATTATGTAATATTTATTTATGCAAGGATGATTAAATAAATCATTAATACTCTAAACCAAAAATATATCTAGAAATTAATGAAAAAAACTCTTTTCTATAGAATCAATTTTATGAAAATTTTAATGTTGAGCCTTTATAATATATTATGATGTTTAGGGGTTTTATAGAAATTGAAATCATCAATTGATGAGAGGTTTTTGGTCATTTATTATGGTTTTAAACTACATGTATTAAAGGGGATGGAGTGGATGAACATTAAAGAGTGAATTTAAAATGGGATCTGATTTTGGGATAAAATGTAGAATGTAGAAAATAGAGGTAGAGTGAAGGGTAATTTCAAATCTCTCTATAATGTAGAAGGGTGATTCCAAATCTCTTCTAGAAATAAAAATTAAGGGATAGTGGTGTTCCAAGAGTTCCATTTCTCTCTATAAGTTCAATATAACTGTTCTGAATAAGAACATCATATATCGTGTATATTTACATCACCGTTGTTTGAATAGAATTAAGAAAACATTGTGAGGAGAAGTGAGTTCCCTAGTGTTGAGGATTAATGATATTTCCAATGAGTTTTTGTAGTGAACTAGGAGGATTATTAAGACAGATCAAAACTAATAAACATTGAATCAGTGGGATTTTATTATGTTTCTTGCATGGGAAAATAGTTGGGAATTCTCTTTGGAGCATCCAAGTGATGGTGAACCAAGTAAAATCACATGTTTCATTAATTGTTTTATTCACTCTAGATAAAAATAAAGATAGATATTAAAGTGTTCCTCAAGTTGAGAGAAGAAGATAAAAAATAAATCATTATAATATAATACCCTGATTAACCACCCTATTAATATTCCTTAATAATAAATCAACAATAACTCAATTTCTAATAGATTTTTGATCAATTTTATGTTTTTAAAACTTGAATAAAATATAGGAATGCGTATAACAAGAATAAAATAATGTACTAAGAATATATGAGTGACTAATGAGTGTACCTTCCACACATTAATTTCTTTCATTGAATTTTTCTATCATGATAGGAAAATAATTGGATTTTGTTTGATTTTGGGTTCCCTCTATAAATTTTATTATTAGAAAATGATTTGGAAAAGTTTTAATACTCTCCATGGTTGAAGAATTGAATAAAATATTGTGTTTTAATAATCTATCATTTATCATATTCATTAGGATATTGTGTCTTGGAACCTCCATGACTGTTTGTAGAAATTCCACGAGCCATCTAAAATTTTTAACACTTCTAAATTCCTTGATGATAAATCCCCAAGTTCTTCTTCCGACACTAGTTTTGTGTGGGAGGTTTTAGTTTCTTCCCTTTCCATCCATGATCAAAATTATTCCTCAAATTTTTCTCCATATATCACTTCTAATTATTCTTCCTATGATACCACTATAAATCTATGAATTCAATTTCAACATTGAGAGAAAACCACACTATTTCCTTATAATTTACAAATTCTTGTATTTCTAATGAATTCTACAGATAAGGTCTCATTTTAAAAAAGAATAATTCAACATTTCCTTCATAATTGATAAAAAATATTGAAGAATATTATGAAATAATTGTAAAGTGTATCTCATAACTTAAACCCAATTCATAATCCTTTTGAGTAATCTAAAAAAATCCCTTTCCATTTTCATTGAGAGTGTTCATAGAAAATACTTACTGAAAAGGATATTATTGAACTATTAACATGCCATAAATTCTACTCTAACTATTGGCATTATATTCATGATCAATTAAAATAACTGATCAGCTTCCCCTAATAGGAGATATATAACCAATGTAACCTTATCCTTCTCAGAACAATAAATTATATGAAATGTTTTTTCAATATCATTGATCCATTATTCTCTAATAAATGGGTTAGAAGGTCCACTAAAAGTTAGTGGTTATCAATAAATGATGGATTGAATGGGTAGTTGTTTCCTCATTGGTAAAACTCGCTAATATTCATAGTTTAGGTGATAATTCAAACCCTTGAGATAGATAATTTATCATCATCATGATTTTCAGTTCCATTTTCATCATATTAGGAAGTTCATCATTGCATTTTCCATTGCACATGTTATTTACATGGGCCCTATTATTTCCCACAAATTTTTTTATAATATGAATATTTCAATGGGAAAATTTTAAAAAAATTATGAAGGAAAGTTTAATCATAAATTTTACCTAATATTGAACCTCTAGGATCACATAATTCTTTCTTTTCTTATAAAATAAAAAATTTAATTGGATATAATTCATTCATAATGGTTTGTAAAAAAACACTTGATTACCAAAAAATATCCCTTGGTAGTTTCTAGGTAGGTGTGCAGTCTTAGGACCACTCATCATTCCCCGAAGTCAGGATTTAGTCGGTGCTCAACTAGCCATTTTTGAGTTGATTAAACTTAACTTAATCTATTCCACAATCTTGTCCAATTTACACTGTCAAGATGGGATGTATTTACTAAGAGGCCATATACTCTTTTCATTACCAAATTTTATGGATCTTTTATTATACTTATACTTATCCCTTATGATTATCCCTACATTTTACACTAATTTATTATCGATCTAATTTCCATAAATAAATAAACACTTTCTCTAACATAAAATATAATGACCCTCAATTTTATACATGGTTTTGAATAAAATTAATTAATAAAATTAATAATTTCCTCAGGAAAATTTGGGTTTTAGTGTCTTCATAAATATGAATATAATATATAGAATACATTTATCACATAAGAAAACATAACAAATTTTAACTTTGTTAAAATAATTCATTCTTATCTCATTTAAGATTTCCTCACTACAAAATATTTCCAAGGGAAATTTTTCAAAATAAAATGCAGATCATAAAGACCAATAAGTGATAATAAATGGAAAAAAATCATAAATGAGCATAACGGAAAAAATTGAGGCCTTATATAATAAAACTAACATTAATAAAAGATACATAACATGATAATAAGAACATGAAGCATAACATGATCATAAATACATGATGTATAACATGATTGTTAGTATATGAGTTGTATCATGGTAGTAAGTAATTGGGGAATAACATGATCATGAGTACATGAGTCATAACATGGAAATGTATCTCCAACATAATCATGATCCATTTATAATCACATCACCAATTTTTATCACTAAAGTTCCATAAAATAAAATTACTAAGGATATTCCCCAAGGAATCATAAAATATTACGAGGGCATGCTACCAAGTTATCATGAACCTGAAATATATATAGATTAATTATTTATCAAATAACCTAGAGTGTAATCAGAAAACACCCTCCATATAACCATGATTTATCACCAAGTTATCATAAAACATTACCAATTCATGTAGCAAGAGAGTCATAAACATTTCATCTTTAGGGATTAATTCTTTTCCCAATGCATTAGAGTACTATCAGGGAGCACACATCATATTTATATCATTATGTATGCCACATCAATCAAAGATCATAATAATTTAACATTTTAACACAAGAGTATGGAATGTGGGTTTTAATCATATATGAACCCAATAGTTAAAATAATCATACATCAATATGGATTCCATTAAATGATACTAGATTAGGGTATTCTCAAAATGGAAATATGATCAGGGAAAATCAAGGAATGACTTCAAAATCATAACGATTATACAAAATGGATTATGGAATGTGTTAAATGAGATACAAATGTAGTCTATCATCAATAGGGGATCATTTATATAGTAAAGGTTTTGATTATGAACACATTGTAGCATAATCACATGGGATTTAAAAATATTACAACAAAAGAATATCATTAATTGAAAAGAGGAGGTATATAATCATGGAGTAATTTCGGAAGTATGTATGCTATATAAAAGGGAATATGAAATGGGTTTAATGAGATAGAATTGTATTCTCTCATAAATAGTGCATCATTTGGATAGTAAAGTGTTTAATATGAACACAAGGAATCATAATCATATGGATATCAAAAGGGATATTAAGAAAAGAAGTACCTGAATCAAATGGAGGAGGAGGAAAACCCTTAACTTGATAAGTAGCTTCAAAATTATTTTTTAGGGATAAATAGAACCATAATAAATCCTCGAGAGGGATTAAGAGAGAGATGGATGGGAAAAGTCTGATTAAATCCTTTTAGGTGTATATATATGAGATAATGGGTTAGAGTGAACTCCTATTATAAGTGAAAATGAGAGGCATTTAATGGAAACTAATGTGAGGTAAGGGGAAAGAATAGATTCACATATGTGTTTGGTGGATTAAGTGAATTTGGTGAGTTGCATGGGAATTTTTTGTGAGACATTTTTTTTATTAATTTCCATCCTAGAAATTTTATTCTTGAAGGTAAATATTTCAAAATTATTTAGTAAAAAATGATTCACAATATATTACCCCCTTTCACACTTATTAATCATGATTAAATTTTAATTTTGGTAATTATATTATCACTAAAAATATAAGATAACGCCTCTTAAAAAATTTCTATGTTCTAAATATAAATTATAGATTAATTTAATCTAATTCAATTTATGAATTGGAGAAAATTAACATTTAAAATAAATCTTATAAAGTGTAGAAAAACTATTTTTTTAGAAAAAAGAAGTTTTAATCATTTTTTGTTATTAAAAATATTAAAATTAATTTCCAAAAAATTAGTCTTAATTTATTTTAATATATGTTTAATAATCATATTATAGTTTTATTTTAAAGGTGGCCAAGTTGATTTAATTTTATAAAAACTATAAAATGTTTATGAAAATAATTCTTTGAAAAATACATGTTTTACCAAGATAATTTCTCTTTAAACCACGTAACTTAATTTTATGTCCAAAAATGAAATATCACTTAATATCTAGTTTGAAAATTATTACTTAAAATATAAAAATAATTTTATTTTTTTCATTCTAAAAAACTGGTCAAAATTATTTTTAATATTCATGTCTTTAAAATAATTTTACAAAAAAAATGTATCTTATAAGAATTAAATAATTTTTTTAAAAATATAGTAAAAACTATGATAGATTTTGAATTATTTTATTGTAAATATTATTAAAAAAATCATTAAAATCCCTATTTGAGTATAATATAATAAAATTATTTCTATATAAAAATGTTTTTTTTAGAAAAAAGTAATTTATTAGTTATTTATCTATACGAGTTTAATTTTATCAATGAATTCCCATTTTTATTTCTATATAAATTTCATGATATGGTTTGAAACTATTTAAACCCTCTAATTTTATGTCTAATTTTACAACATTTATATTAATTATAATATAAGGATCCATTTTTTTTGTTTGGTTATGCGTGTGGATAAATCTATTGTAAACATTACATTCATTTAATAGAAATATAAGTATTAAAATATTGGGGAATTATAGATGGAAGCATAACCTCAATGGGAAAAAATATCTATTATCTATACACTATAGAGTAAGGGATCACCTATTTAGAATTGTAATCTATGGTAAAATTTTACCAAAATTCATTAGAGATATTTTTGAGTATATTGTCTTATTGTGTTGTACTATATTCTAAAAAATGGTACCCTTGTTTATGAGAATAGTGTGAGGGATCCCAAACTGATGAATGATGTGGAACATTATGAACACAATAATAGACCTTTTCATAGACTCCTCCAAGGTATGGATTCATCCTATTTTAAAAAAATTGATGGTAGTAAGAATGAACTTTAACTTCCATGATGTTGTTGATGGGTAAGTTAACAAAACATTGATTCCCCACACATAAAAAGGAAAAGAGTAATTAGTGGCATGGAGTATCCCTAGAGGCTGATGTATGATTTTAGAAACCTCAAACATGAAGGAAACCTCTTGGTAAACTCCACACAATAACAAATGATGTTGGACTAGACATAATCAAACCATTAAATGTGGTGGGAGATATTCATTTTTGTATGCTGATCTCCATAGGACCTTACATGAAAATTTAGTAAAAATTGGAGGAATTTTCTTTCCCTTGATGCAATGGATAAATATTTCAATAAAGATACAATTTTAGAGTACAATATCAATGTTTTTATCATTATAAAGGATGAAGTTTACTACCCTCTAGTGTAATTGTTCTCACTCGACCCTACCTACTAGAAGCATACCATATTTGATGTACTCAATTATGGGGGTCATCTATTTAGACACTTATTTTACTACATTTTAATTTGAGGTACCAACTTATGAAGTGTTTATGATGAGTTGGCTCATCTATTAGTATTCCCTCCCAAAAAATGGCAAGGTATATTACTATCTAATGTGGTATATGTGTAACCATGTTATCATGGTCCAGTTATGTAATAAACAACACCAAGTTATCTAGAGCATCTACCCAATCATTATGAGACTATAAGACATGAATTAACTTCAGTTTGAATAGAAATCATGCAATTAACTCTGGGTGCACTCGATAAAAGGAACAATCTTCTCATTTTAAATAAATAATTCATCCTTTATTTTCTTGATGACTTGCATGGAGTCACCATTAACATGAAACCATGGAATATTAATATTATTGGATAACTCTAGATCACTGATGAGGGGTTTTTATTCATAATCACTAATGGTGAATCCCTTAGAAAGGAGGAAAGAAGATGTCTTGGGGGGCCATTGAGGGATAAATAATGAAATCATTGAGGTTAACCTTACTAATTTTAGGGTTTCCCATATTTTTTATTATCCTCAAAGAAGTACTATCAAAGTGATATTTTTATAAATTAAACAATTTATTGATATACATAATGGCCTCATTTGATAACTCAACATCCTAGTGAAATTCCTACTAGGGTGGGTGCATGGTAATGGAATATATAAATTAATTTCTATAGATAGCCTTATCATGAATGAATATAATGTATAAATTCTAGAATTTCACATCCCATAAAACTATTCAAATAATTATCAAGAAGTAATTGAGGATATACATCAATGATTTAAAAAAAGATATCAAATAAACATTATGATGTTGTAGGTAATGACATAGCTTCTAGAAAATAAAGTCCAAGGAAAGGAAATTATTCTTGATGGGATAATGTATAAACATAATATCAATCATTATCCTATTAAGGTTATATAGAATACTCTCTTTACACTAACTTCACTTTTGATCTAATAGGTAACTAATAGATCTATCAATGGATTCAACATATAAGATTAAGTGTGTCCCCTTGACGAATAGTATCAAAACTAGAGAGTTTAGTAAATACTACTTTATTTCATTTAATGTGATATATAATTCTTCATCCCATTATTAGGTGGTTACTTTGTTCATCAACATTGATAATGAACTTCAATTTCATACCATATAGGTGAAAAAAATTCAATATATAGGGAAAAAACTCATGAAATACTCATAACTCTTGAAAGTTATCTTAGGGGGAATTTCAATGATGGACTTGATCATATCAAGTAATTCTCCATAAATATTTATTGGATAATAAAACTAATAAATTTTCTAAAGGTAACCCTGAATACACCCTCCATGGGGTTTACATTAGATTTTGATCAAAGGCCATGGAAAAAACATTCTCATAGTCACTAATATGGTCATCAAATTGAAAGGATTTGAACATTGTGTCATCCAATTATCACTCAACTATCATTACCAAAAATGGATTGAATATTTGGTGCATAGATTTGTTATACTTGACTATGGAATTCCTTAATATGAAGGGAATAACCTGGTAAAAATATGTTCCGTGAGGTTCCTTGAATGCAATGGCCTCTTTATCTTTGGAGGAATTTGTGATTTTATTGTATATAGAGTATCCATCCATTAAGGATAGGTCTTATAAGTGAATATTTCCATGGATTAGAAACTCTATAACTGAAATGTTGAAAATTTCCTTCAATCAATAGTGATCGACATCCTAGAAGTTTATACCAACCTTAATCTACCCATTTTTATTCTTAACTAGAATAATATTGGCCACCCATTTGGGAAATTGGATCTAACTGATGAATTTGGATTTGATAAACTTTTCAACATAATCCTTAACAATGATATAGTTGTAGGGGTTCATCTTTAAGGGTTATTATTTATAACCATAGTCCCTAATAGTAAGACCCAAATTGTGAATGGTGACTTGAGGGTTGAGCTCTTGTATCCTCATATAATTCCACAAAAATATGATATTGTGTTTCTACAAGAACATAATGTATCAGTAATGTTCATCAATATTCATGATGATATTAACAAATATTTTCCTTGTTTCATCCTCAGTGTCAAGGTTTACCTATATCAGCTCATTGATGGTGATGAAAAATCTATCTTCAAAGGAATGATAAAATGTTTCTTACTCTTCCCCATCCTAAAATGATGGTTCCTAGGGGGAATTAAACTCTTCATACATAGTTGGTTTTGAGGTGGAATCATATTCCTAGGTAGGGAGAGAATCCTCAAAAGTGGCTGTTTATCCTTCTGGTTTTTTGAAATATAAAAAGGTGAATATTGATATCACAAGGCCTTCTAATTTTCTCTTATGTGTTCTGCCCAACATTTTGAAACAACACACCATAATTGATTTTAGTTGGTTAGTCCTACTCTCTAATATACAAGGGAGATATAATGATTAATGATCATAGAGAGAACTCTTTGATGTATTCTAGGAGATAATTCATTATGTTTTAAAATTTATTATCCCTCATATAATAAGTATGTGAGTTGGTAGAACTCCACCATCTATGGCATGATGATGTGATTTACAATATTTATATTTCTTCTTCAATATGTAGAATATAAAGTAGAAAACTACTCTTCATGTTATCAATTAGATTTTTGAGGTGATTGTTAACTCATTAGGCACATTGAAATGTTCATCTCCTAAAACTGTGGATGATTTATGATCCTTATTTAATACACGACATCAATGTAATGTGTTTCACTTGAGTAAGAAGGGGTAGAATAACTATAGAGTATATATAGTCTCTCATTTATAGAGTATTTCTATAACAACCCAATGTTTTTCAATGGAAATTCCCTTCATATAAATATTTCATAAAATCACATAAAAACACAACATAATGAACTACTAAGTGATAAGTGAACTTTAAACATAAGTTTGTCACTTCCGTGTTTGGGATTTTGAAAATATGACATACACGGTTGCAATCAGTAAGTTATTTGGAGGTTGACAAGGAAAACTTAATTTTTGGTGAATAGTAACCTACCCTTATGAATAGTAACATACCCTTGTGAATAGTGATATGCCCTAATGAATAGTAACATTACCTATGATATTATAAAAAAATATTTAAGTTGAAAGTATGATATACCTATATTTTAGAATAAGTAAATGAATGTTTTAAAACTAGTTTTTGATAATAAATTATGATTTTAATTAAATATTAAAATAATCATATTTATAAAATTATTTTTGAAAAATGGAATTTATTTTTGGATTCTACACGTTGAAAAATGGTTAGGGTGAATTTTTGGGATTTTTCTGAGATACTTGAATTTTTTATGAATAGTAAAATGTGATAATTTACGATAAATGCTAAATAAGGGATTTATTGAGTCATTGATGATGATCTCCTAATGTAAGCCCAATTGGTTTGAATTCACATGCATTTATTACTTCTTGGTCATGAAATACTTACTATTCCTTGTCTTGTGAAGAAATAATAAACTAATGATTAAAAAATTATGAAAACCCTCCTCTCCTCCACTATAACCCCCCCTCACTCCCACTTCTCTTCACTTATCTCAAGCCTTGTGCCTTGCCAATATTCTGCCCAAATCTCTTCCCAAGATCCCCCACCATGTCCAAAATCTCCTAGCCTCTTCAAAATATCAAAACCTCTCCCCTTAAGAGGTTCTCAAAGGAGGAAGTCTCAAGAGGTAAATTCCTCTTTCCAATTCCTTCATTTCTTTTAATTTTTTTTTATTTTTATTTCTTTCCTAATCTACCTTCAACCAAATAGTATGATAAATTATGTAACATAAATGTACTGGAATGTTTTTATTCTAATGGGATATTTCATTATCTTCTCTCCTTTCCCCACCTTTTTATTTGAAAGAAATGAAAGCACCGTTTGAGATGCGCTAATTTAGAACATTCAAGGAAAACAATTTATCAATTTATTTTATCATCTTTAGTTATGGACATGAAACCATTTGTGTTATGGTTGAACCAGATTATTATATATGTAATATATCCTATTTTTGGTTCTATAATCCTTTTGTGTAAATGGTATTAAGTTATAAAGCAAAACATGTTTTTTGTAATCAAACCCGCCGATTAACAAAAAATGGTTGTCACTATGGTTTTATATAATAATTAAATTTAACTCTAAGTAACCAACTTAAATTTAAAACCATTTAATCTCATGTATGTTCAATAATAACATACAACTTCAATTCTGGACAATCACTTTCATCATACGTGTTTATCCAAACATGAACCGATCATTAAATCCAAGTAAGCAAATAGACCCAAACAATTAAATTGAACCTCATAACCAATCAAAATGGTTATAAATGAACTTAAAATGATTATAATAAACAAATTATTTATATAATAGGTTATGGAATTTTTAATTAATAAACCTAATTTTTTCATTCAGTTCTTTAATAACAAGTTGATAACACCAACATATTTAAGGTAAGGGATCCTCTCTATTTCACTCTTAATCAAGATTATACTCTATGCTATTCCTTTTTTTGTGTAATAAAAAATGATGGGGTATGTTTTTTCACCTCCCCATACTTTACTCATGATATATAAGTGATGATAAACCCCTTTTCTCTCTCATCAAGCCCTCTTGGATACACCCGACACCATACCGATAAAACCGTAACAAATTCTACCCGAACCTTCTTTATTCTTTCAGGTTGCCTTATCTTTCCTTATATCAAAATGGAGTTATATTATCTATTTATGTACATATTATAAATTATGTTTATTTTTACAAAAAATCATTTATGAAGACCCTTTCATCACTCTCTATTGGGGATATACATGTTTTTAAAATATTCTCTCCTTAGAACTTTCTGATAAGGAACCCTGTTTTAAGACAACTTCCCAAAATATTTACCTAATATCAAGTGAAATCTATCCTATGTTTTAAGACAAACTTGTATTTATAAAATCAGTATTTTTATTATTAAAAACTTCTTGGTACAATTATGTTTTTATATAAAATATTTTCCTCTTTTCTATTTTAAAATCTCTATAGTATTTTTATTAAAACCGCACAAAAATGTTTTAATGCTAATGTTTCTCAAATACATTATTTATATGTTATTACTTATGTTTGACATTACATACCATTTTATAATCCTATTTTACCCTATTAACGTCTATTTATGTTCTAATCCCTTTCTTCCATGGACACTTTCATGATACACTCATTGGTTATAACTTATGTCATGATTGTGGTACCTAATTCTTTCCATGGGTACCCTTATGTTTATGTATTATTGTTTATGTATGATTATTTATGTGGAAATAATATTTGGAAAGAATATTCATGAAAATGGTGATATGGGTGCACCCAGATTGCACTCCAATGCATTGGATAAAGTTAAGTCTCATGAGATGCGATGTGAAACGGGATTGGCGGTTAGCCTTGACCCATACTAAAATGGGAAATGAGATTGGTGGTTAGCCTTAAACCATTCTTAAGGACTTTTTTTAGGATTCTTCCACATTTATATGATTCCATGTTTATATGATCTCATTCTTATATGAAATTATTTTATAAGTTTCATGTTTTGGATATCATTATGTTATGCCTCCTAACTCATGTGCTTAAGATGTATCCTTATGTTCATTACCTTACTGGGATTTTTAGCTCATCCCTTTGCTCATGTGTTCCCTAGGGTACCCTATGCATATGTAAGGTCTCAAAGGATGTTAGGAGATCTTTTTTATGGAGATTAAATAAAGAAGTGTTTTTAGCCCCATGTTTTATGTTATATGTACCTAGTCTTCCAAGACACTAGACTTAACGATCCTTGTCTTGTACTCTGATGTATAATTATGCTTAAAATCGTGTAATGTTATATATAAAAGTCTTGGGTCTCTATAGTTGGTATTAGAGGTTGGTCTTGTTATTTTGGGAGATTAGGAATAGATCACCTTAGTGAGAACCTTAAGGATGAGACTAAGTATAAGAAAATATTCCTAAATTTTGGTTAGTATTGAGTAAGTGATTTATCAATAAAGTACATCCCTATATGGATATGAGCAGGTAGAGGTGGATCTGGCACAAATGTACCTAGGATTGAAAACACTGACAAGGAGTTTTGGGCTTGACCTGGGGTATCTTGGTACACGACAATGGGCCTTACTGCACTTTTGGTTACAACACTCCCGAGGGATATGCTTTGGTAGATTCATGAGCTTAGTACAAACCATTATTAAGGGACAAAAAATCCCATAAGAATATAAGTTAAGAAATAGATCAAGGATAACCAAGATATAAACCTAATGAATCACAAGTTAGGATATACTTTTTCTTTATAAGTTTATCCTTTTATGTTCATAGTTTCCTTTTTATGATCAATAGATAAGTATTCAATACCTATAATTATATGTTATTTTTCCTAGTTAATGGAGGTAAATATAAGAACACGTTCCAACAACCAATGTGATAGGAAATGTGAAGGTTTCCCTAATGATATTCCTGATATGACTGGAGTGGGTGCTCAAAACTTCATGACAGAACTTGCTCAGCTGGCTCAAGTTATGAATAATAACTTAAATCATGCAGAATTACCTCCTCCAAGGAAAGAGAAAGTTGACATAAAATCCTTCATATGGAAAATTCCTCCCATGTTTAGCAGATCTTCTGATCCCCTCCTTGAAGAACAATGGATTAACTCCATTGAAAAGATATTCTCTGTCCTCCAGTGCTCGGAAGAAGAGAAAGTTGTGCTGGTGGTCTATCGTTTTGATGGGGAAGCTGATCAGTGGTGGAAACTGATCTAGAATACAAATTCCCAAGAGGAAATTGATTCCATGGATTGGGAGTAATTCAAGAGGATGTTTTTCAACAAATATTTTCCTTGAACCCTCTGTCTCAAGATGGAAAGAGAGTTCCTTGGACTCAAGCAGAAGAAAGATGAGTCCATCAGGGCATATGAATCCAACTTTACAAGGCTTTCAAGGCACACCTCTAGCTTTGTCATGAACACCGAAAGAAATGTGGATCGCTTCTTTAGCAGACTAAATCTGAGTCTATGAAAATCATTGGTGATTCGAGACTTCGAAAGTTATGAGTAGATTTTCCGTTGTGCCCTCAAGGTTGAAATAGAGATTGGAGACTCTCAGTGGTCTCGTGGGCCCAATGACAAGAAGCGAAAAATGGAGAACAACATGGGTGGTTCATCAAACAAATCTCATGATGGAAATAGGCCTGAATTTTCCCCTTGTAAAATTTGTGGGAAGAAGAATCCTGGTAACTATCTGAAGGGAACCAAGAATTTCTTCAAATGCAAAAAAATTGGTCATCTGGACAAGAACTACAAAAGGGATATGAAAAATCATACTAATGTGGAAGAATAAAGGAAGGTTCAGATCAACACTCAGCCTACAGTGCAGTGTTACAACTACAAGGATCATGGGAATTATGCGAACAATTTCCCAAAGTTGAGGGTTGTCGGAGGCAATGAGTAACAACCTCCAAGGAAACAAGGAAGAGATTATGCTATCACTACTGCTGAGGTGGAGTTAGACAATGATGTGGTGACAGGTACACTTGTTATTCATTCAAGAATAGTAGACATACTATTTTATTTTGGTTCTACACATTCTTTAATATCTTGCAAGTTTAGTATAAATATTCAAACACCACCTCAAAATTTGGAGGAAAAGTTATCTGTGAGAACAGCGAATGGGGAAATATTGTGTCCATGGTTTATAACTCCTCCCCAATTAATTTTTTTCCCTGAACCTCCCATAAAATCTCACCATACTTCCTTTAGTGGATTTCTATGCTATCTTGGGAATGGATTGGCTATCTTTGTACAAGGCCAGCATCAACTGTCGGGAAAGGGAGATCACTCTTCACATCCCAAAGCATCCTCCGATTCTTTAAAAGTGTAAGGAGGAAGATGAATATCCTTTAGAGTCATCATCTCAAGTGTGAATATTGCTTCCATGTGATAAAGAATATCTATCTCAAATGATTGAGACAAAGGAGAGAATCATGCTTGAAGACATGCCCATCATGAGGGATTACACTGATGTATTCCCTGAAGAGTTGCCTGGTCTTCCTCCTGATTGAGAGGTTGAGTTCTCAATTGAACTTATCCCTGGATCTCTTCCTATCTCAAAGACACCTTAGGGAATGACCACTATAGAGCTGGAAGAGATAAATAAGTAGTTACAGGAGAATATGGATAAAGGTTTTATACGCTCGAGTGCTTCACCATGGGGTGCGCCAGTCCTCTTCGTTAAGAAGAAGGATGGATCAATGTGCCTTTACATTGATTATCATGAGCTCAATAAAATCATGATAAAGAACAAGTATCCCCTATCACGAATATATGAATTGTTTGATCAGCTTCTTGGGGACAATTATATCTCTAAGGTGGAACTTCGGTTATGATATCACCAATTAAAGGCAAGGAAGGAACATATTACCAAGACTACCTTTCAAATAAGGTATGGACACTATGAGTTCATAGTGATGACTTTCAGACTCACTATTTGTCTTAAAATTTTCATGGATTTAATGAATAGATTCTTTAGAGATTACCTCAACAAATTTGTGGTAGTCTTTATTGATGATATTCTGATATACTCCAAGAGAAAGGAGGAACATGAGGAGCATTTGAATACTATGTTAAAGACTTTGGGAAGGGAGAATTCATATAAAAAGTATAGTAAATGTGAGTTATGTATGGAGGAAGTATCATTCATGGGACATGTTATCACCAACAAAGGGATATCCGTGGACCCTTTCAAGATAAAGGAAATTAAAGAGTGGCCCAGGCCAACATCTGTAATGAAGATCTACAACTTTTTTACATCTAGCTGGGTATGATCGACATTTTGTGAATAACTTTTCATGATTATCAAAACCAATGACCAAGATGACACAGAAGGGAGTAAAATTTGTCTGGACACATAAATGTGAAGACTGTTTCAAGGATTTGAAAAAAGGCTTATCACTACACCAGTAATCACACTCCCTACAAGTAGAGAACTATTTGTGGTGTATAGTGATGATTCTAAGAAGGGCTTAGGTTATGTTCTAATGAAAAATTGTAAATTGACAGCCTATGCCTCAAGAAGCTGAAAATCTATGAGAAAAACTATCCCACACATGATATGGAGTTGGCGACTGTGATCTTTGCATTGAAAATATGGCGGCATTATCTCTGTGGGGAGAAATGTGAGATATATACTAACCATAAGAGTATCAAATATATATTCACATAGAAATAGCTTAATATGAGCTAGCAAAGATGGATAGAGCTCATTAAAGATTATGATTTCTCAATCCACTACCATCCCGGTAAGGAAAACAAGGTGGTAGATGCTCTAGGTAGAAAGGATCTTACATCTTTATCAATGATGAGAATTGAAAATGATATGATCTTCTTAGATTTGAAAAGGATGGACATGAGAATCATTAAGTGAGGAACATAATCAATCCTTTATCAAATGATTGCCCAACCATCCCTCTTGGATAAAATAAAGGATGCTCAAAGAAAGGATGTGGAACTTCTAGAAAGGGTGGAAGCTGTTAAAAAATGGGAAATCCCCCAATTTCAAAATTAGAGAGGAAGGAGTTTTAAGATTTAGGAAATGATTATGTGTACCATCTGATCCAGAGATAAAGAAGGAGCTATTGAATGATTCACATAGCTCGACCTTATCTATCCACCTAGGGAGCACAAAGATGTATCGAGATCTCTGAGGAAATTTTTTGTGGGACAATATGAAAAGGTAGATTGTTGAATATACATCAAAGTTCCTGGTATGTCAATAAGTGAAGGCTGAGAGGAAAAAGTCTAAGGGGATGATGAAACCACTACCCACAACAGCATGGAAGTGGGAGAACATTACCATGTACTTTTTCATTAGACTTCCAAGGACATCCAGATGAAACAATGCTATATAGGTCATTATGGATCGTCTTAAAAAGACAACTCACTTTATCAAGATTTGAGATGACTTATCATTGTATCAACTTGCGTGGATTTACATCAAATAAGTGGTAAGTCTGCATAGAGTACCACTATCTATTGTATCCGACCGTGATCCTAGATTCACCTTGAAGTTTTGGAAAAATCTCCAATATGATCTAAGTAATGAACTGAACTTTAGTATGGCCTATCATCCTCAAACTGATGGCCAATCTGAGTGAACTATTCAAAAACTGAAAGAAATTTTGAGAGCGTGTTCTATGGAATTCAAAGGAGGATGGGACCACCATCTTCCACTGGTTGAATTCTTCTACAATAACATTTTCCACTTGAGCATCTGAATGTAACCATATGAAGCCCTTTATGGGAAAAGGTGCAGAACACCAGCGTGTTGGGATGAAGTCGGTGAGCGTAAGCTGCTAGGACCTGAAATGGTCGAAGAAATGGTGGAGAAGTTGAAAACCATTCAGTATCATATCAAGGCATCCCAAATTCGACAGAATAGTTATGCAGATAACCGTCGACGAGACCTTGAGTTCAAAGTTGGAGACATGGTATTTCTATGCATATTTACGTGGAATAAGGTCATGAGGTTTGGGAAGAAAGGGAGGTTATGTCCTAGGTACATCGACCCCTTCAAGATCCTTGATTGAGTTAGAGCTATGACCTATCTACTGGCACTTCCACCCACCATGTCGAAAGTACATGATGTCTTTCTTGTATCCCTCTTAAGGAAGTACATACCAGACTCTTCACATGTACTCTCTTCAGAGGTGGTACAGTTGTAGGATGATATTTCCCATGAGGAGAAGTCGGTGAAGATATTAGATTGTAGAGACAAAGTTCTATGTAAGAAGACTACTAATCTGGTCAAGGTACTATGGAGAAACCATAAGTATGAAGAGGCAACATGGGAACTGAAGGAATCAATGAAGGAAAAGTACCCACACCTGTTTTTGTCTTAGAACGTAAAATGAAATTTCGAGGGTGAAATTTCATAAGGGGGAAGAATGTAACGACCCAATGTTTTTTAATGGAAATTATCTTCTTATAAATATGTCATAAAATCACATGAAAACACAAAATATTGAACTACTGAGTGATAATTTAACTTTAAACATAAGTTTGTCACTTGTGTTTGGAATTTCAAAAATCTGACATACACGGTTGTAATCAGTAAGTTATTTGGATTCTGATAAGAAAAACTTATTTTTTGGTGAATAATAACCTAACATTATGAATATTAACATACCCTTATGAACAGTGATATATCCTAATGAATAGTAACCTTACCTATGATAGTATAAAAATAATATTCAAGTTGAAAGTACGATATACCTATATTTTAGAATAAGTAAATGAATGTTTTAAAACTAGTTTTAGATAATAAATTATGATTTTAATTAAATATAAAAATAATCATATTTATAAAATTATTTTTGAAAAATGGAATTCATTTTTGTATTCTACACATCGAAAAATGGTTAGGGTGATTTTTTGGGTTTTTTCTGAAATACTTAAATTTTTGATGAATAGTAAAATGCGATAATTTACGATAAATGCTAAATAAGGGATTAATGAGTCATTGATGACGATCTGCTAATGTAATCCCAATTGGTTTGAATTCACATTCATTTAGTACTATTCTTGTTCATGTAATACTTACTATTCCTTGTCTTGTGAAGAAATAATACACTAATGATTAAAAAATTATGAAAACCCTCTTCTCCTCCACTATAACCCCCCCTCACTCCCACTTCTCTTCACTCATTTCAAGCCTTGTTTCTTGCCAATAATCTTCCAAAATATCTCACCAAGATCCTCCCCCATGTCCAAAAGCTTCTATCCTCTTCAAAATACCAAATCCTCTCCTCTTATGAGGTTCTCAAAGGAGGAAGTCTCAAGAGGTAAATTCCTCTTTCCAATTCCTTCATTTCTTTTAAGTTCTTTTATTTTTGTTTCTTTCCTCACCCCCCTTCAACAAAATAGTGTGATAAATCTAGTAACATTAATGTACTGAAATGTTTTTATGCTAATAGGATATTTCATTATCTTCTCTCCTTTCCATTTCTTTTTATTTGAAAGAAATGAAAGCACTGTTTGAGATGTGCTAATTTAGAAAATTCAAGGACAACAATTTATCAATTTCTTTTATCATATTTAGTTCTGGTCATGAAACCATTTGTGTTATATTTGAACCAGATTATTATATATGTAATATATCCTATTTTTGGTTCTGTAATCCTTTTGTGCAAATGGTATTCAGTTATAAAGCAAAACATCTTCTTTGTAATCAAACCCACCGATTAACAAAAAGGGTTGTCACTATGGTTTTATATAATAATTAAACTTCACTATAAGTAACCAAATTAAATTTAAAACAATTTAATATCATGTATGTTCAATAATAACATAAAACTTCAATTTTTGACAATCACTTTCATCATACGTGTTTATCCGAACATGAACCGATCATTAAAGCTAAGTAAGAAAACAGAACCGAACAATGAAATTGAACCTCATAACCAATCAAAATGGATATAAATGAACTTAAAATGATTATACTAAAAACATTACTTATATAATAGGTTCTATAATTATTAATTAATAAAACTAATTTGTTTATTCTGGTCTTTAATAACAAGTGGAGAACACCAATGAATTTAAGGTAAGGGATCCTCTCCATTTAACTCTTAATCAAGATTGTCCTCTATGCTATGACTTTTTGTGTGTAATACCAAATTATGGGTTATGTTTTCTCACATCCTCCATACCTCCCTCATGATTTATAAGTGATGGAAAACCCCTTTTATCTCTCATCAATCCCTCTTGGGTACACCCGACACCATGCTGATAAAACCATAACAAATTCTACCCAAACCTTCTTTGTTCTTTCAGGTTGCCTTATCATTCTTTATATCAAAATGAAGTTATCTTATATATTTATGTAAATATTCTAAATTATGTTTATTTTTATAAAAAATTATTTATTAAGTCCCTTTCATCACTCTCTTTCGGGGATATACATGTTTTTAAAAGATTCCCTCCTTAGAACTTTCCAATAAGCAAACATGGTTTAAGGAAACTTCCCCACTTTTTTATCCAATATCAAGTGAACTATATCCTCTATTTTAAGAAAAAATTATCTTTATAAAATTATTATTTTTATTATTAAAACCTTCTTGGTTCAATTATGGTTTTATATAAAATATTGTCCTCTTTTCTATTTTAAAAGCTCTATAGCATTTTCCTTAAAACCGCACAAAAATGTTTTAATGCTAATGTTTATCAAATACATTATTTATATGTTTTAAATTATGTTTTACATCACATACCATTTTATAATACTATTTTACCCTATGAACTTCCATGTATGTTCTAATCCCTTTCTTTCATGGGCACTTTCATGATACGCTCATTGGTTATGACTTATGTCATGATTGTGGTACCTAATTCTTTCCATGGGTACCCTTATGTTTATGTATGGTTGATTACGTATGATTATTTATGTGGAAAGAATATTTATGTGGCAAGAATATTCATGAAAATTTTGAGATGAGTGCGCCCAAACAGCGCTCTAATGCATTGGGTAAAGTTAAGTCTCATGAGATGCGATGTGAAATGGGATTGTCGGTTAGCCTTGACCTGTACTAAAATGGAAAATGGGATTGGAAGTTAGCCTTGACCCATACTAAAGACACGTTTTATGGTTCTTCCACGTTTATATGATTCCATGTTTATATGATCCCATTCTTATATGAAATGATTTTATAAGTTTCATGTTTTGGATATCATTATGTCATTCCTCCTAACTCATATGCTTAAGATGTATCCTTATGTTCATTCTCTTACTAGGTTTTTTTGCTCATCCCTTTGATCATGTGTTCCCTAGGGTACCCTATGCAGATGTAAGGGATCAAAGTATGTTAGGAGATCTTTTTCATGGAGATTAAATAAAGAAGTGTTTTTTATCCCCATGTTTTATGTTATATGTACCTAGTCTTCCAAGACACTAGACTTAACGATCATTGACTTGTACTATGATGTATAATTATGATTAAAATCATGTAATGTTATATATAAAAGTCTTGAGTCACTATAATTTCATGCACTAGTGATATGAAATATCATTGTCCATATGAAAGTGCAACCAAAGCCTCCCAAGTATGGAATTAAAATAGTTTTTTGAAAGACCACCATGAATTTGATATGGGATATAAAATTACTAAACTAGTAATTCAAATGAATCATTCCAAGTGTTACTTCTTTATTATATTCACAAAAATGAACAATCAATTCAGATGAGTCTAGATTAGACTTTATATATCTAGGCTGGGTGATAATCCAAGTCAAGTTGAGATTGATTTCAAAGACAATGTCAACCAGGCATAAGCATACATTGACACCATTGAGCATTCCTAAAATAAGTGGGGGTATATCTGGACATGTATGACCACACCCAAAACCTCTATAGAAATTTAAATAATGGAATATAATTATCCTTATTTCCTTATCATGCACGATATTATTCTTTGGTAACCACTTCAATATTAAACTCCAGAGAGATCTGTATGAACTCAATTAGGTCCTTGTGATATTACTTAGACATGTAGACTAGATAAAGTATTGAGAGACAATCTAGGATACTAACATAGTCTTTGAGAATGTTGTACTTCCATATGAGGTTTACACTTTTTCTCATAATGGTTCATTCCATGACTGAATGTGCGGAGGGCCCCATGGAATTGGTAAAAGGTGTTTGGATGGAACCTACTAAATTATTTTAATGGTTAGATGGTTTTGAATCATCCAAGTGGTCAACCATCCAAATAGGAGGTGGAGTTTCACTAAAGGTGCATAAAATGGATGAATTATCTTGATTATCCAATATAAATGATTTCCCTATTATCTCAAAAGTATAAATAATGATTTTTAGGATTCTACCATGGGAATCTTGTGCGCCCAAGGAACATCTTCCCCTAGCTGGATAGAATCGATGATATTCTTTAGGAAGATTTGGTGACCACGCTTTATTGATCATCTGAAGTTGATAGTTTACCAATAAAATTTTGTTTATAGTGGAAATCTTTTTTTACTCATTAAAAAAGTCCTCTAGAACCTTATGATGTATAAAAATTCTGCAAAATTCACAAGGCATGAAATAGATGAGTATTTGGAATGTCATTACCCTGGTAGAGGATCTTTATAATCCTTGCTACATTTATGCCAACTCTTTTTTAGTACTAGATGGATGTGAGGTTGATAGTGTTTTTCAGGATTATAGAATATATGGGGAGGGGTTTGATGGATTTATTCATCAAATTATTATCTAATGGACATTAGTAGTAGAATATTTAGATTTGAAATCATCTAAATTATATGTATCTAAACATATAACCCACTATAAATCCTTGATACCCTCATTATCATTTGAGGAGGCTAAAATAAATATTACATGTGCCCAAGGACTTCCCAATCCCAGTATGTTATGGCATAGAATATTTTTTACCAAATCCTTGAAGATGATTAAATCATCGATGGGTGTCTTTAGAATATGTGGTAACTGAAATAGTTGGGATGGTTCTTATTCTTAGCTTCCTCAAGATTCTTGATTTCTGGAAACAATAGAAAATTATTTTTTATATAACACATAAAGAAATTGAGAACATTATTATTCCTAATGGAGTAAAACCTATGTTTCTAATCAGTGAAGGGTCTGGTTTCCTACCCTAAATAAGACCTTTTTTATTAAAATTTACATGAACCTGTAATTAATATGGTTCGTTCTATGCGGGAATTGAGAAATATATTTTTTGAACAGTCCCATCTTATATAAAATAGGAAATATATACAATTATATAACATCCCAAAAAATAGTGAGATGGAGTATGAGACATATAATTAGTACACTGCATGGAATTATCTAAATGTTATTACCCCTCAACAAAATATAAAAATCTATTCAAATACTTTAGGGAGACCCAAGTTCATACCTAATCATACTAGTTGTTCTCCAGGCACATTCTAAAAAACTACTCCTAGGGAATATGAATATCTATGTTGTATATCTTACCCTTCAACAAAGTGACAAAATTAATGATAGGTTTATTATATTTTTTTCTCCTTGAGAGGTTAGTGGAAATCATCCTTCATAAAGTCTAGCTGAACTGGTAGAGGAACCATAAAAAAAATCCTCCTAGAAAATAAAAATAAAAAACAGGGCCATATTATTATTCCAGAAAAATATAGGTCATTTGAAAGTCTAAAGGATGAAATGATTCATGGCCACCTCTTACATCTCTAGGGTCCCTAGCACTAAAACATAATGATAGGAAAATTCTGTGTGGTTCTACAATATTTGACCTATGTAATTTAAGGAAATGAAGGTTTGAAAATAAAAAATTGTTGATAAGGAGACATGGTAAAACCATTTTGGGTAAATATTTCTTTCATATTATATTAATGATTATTGCATCTCCATGGACTCCATGCATGTAAAAAAGGAACTGATAAACATTATGGGAGACATCCTCAAAAAAAATTATCTTATTGATGGGATCACTCATGAAGTGCATTGGTCATGGTCTAGATGATGGAAATCATATTTATATATTGGTAGGGGGTATAGGGATGATCTCAAGTTTGATGAGAAACATTCCTCAGCCCAAGTTAATTGGTTAAGGGTCATTGATTGATGAAACTACATTGGAGGTGTTATGGGGTTGTCTTGAACATTGTCCAATTCAAAATATTATTCCTTAGGGAGCTTAGTATTATGATTTCAATAGAACTGAGTCTCCTAGAGATGGTAAGTGATCTAGGAATCTATAAAAATTTCCTCATTAGAATCTAGAATAATAAATAGATTAGTCATTCCATTAAATTTTTCTACATTCCAATGGGTGTTAGGGAGTGGTATCATATGTGAACTCTCAAGAGACATGAAATATCTATGTTGTCACCTGATGAAACATTCAAGAGGTTTACTTATCACGTTGGTTTCTTCGGTTGAAATTTTTTCCTAACTGATTCATTTTATCTCCATTATCCCAGTTGTTTGGTGGATTGATTATGAAAATATTCACTATTATGAAATCAATGTATGTGGAAGGAATATCCTCAAGGAAATAACCAGGTTATGGAATCTTAGAAACATATAATAATTGTTTGAGTATGTGAATTGAATGGAAATATACCACTCTCATCCCCTAATATATAGATTTGGTTATTTATCATAAATGATCCATCATAGTAATACAATAAATTCACTATATATTCTCTATAAATTTTGAATATATAAACAATATTCATGGTGTTGTTCTAATAAAATCGCAACAACATCAAAATTTTGACATTAATGCTCGTTGTCTATAAGGTGTTCGGAACAACCAAGTTACACCAACTATTTTATGTTGAGGTGGTTGAAAATCACCTATAAATTAGGTTGGAGGTATGTAATTTGGTTTTCAAAAAGTTTCATTAGGATAGAAAAATATATAATTGCATGTGGCCCAAAGTGTCTGTAATCTAATCCAGGGCCATGGCCACTATGTTGCACTTATTTTCTGCCATACCATACATAGAAAGAATTTCTTACTCTAAATTATCTTGTTTAATCTCAAACTATATTGATATAAAGGTAAAATTATCTATTTCATATTTCCATGGGCCAAGGAAATATTATACTGATCCAAGATATACATTAATAATAGATTTTTATAGGATGGGGACCCTATGACCTCTTATTGATAGAAAACAATAGGTACATATGAACCTTTTGAGGTTATTCTTTATCCAATTATACTATAATATATCATGACATCCCCCCTCCACTAGTGATGTGGTAAAGGGAAATCATTCTGATGGACTCGAGGACAACACTATAGATAGTCCCTGGAAAGAACACATCACATCCTCTATAAATTTAGTTGAAAATTGTCTTAGAGACCATATACACATAAATCTTAAAAATGGAAATCCTTAATCATTGTGTGACAACTTACAAAAGTGGTAGTGGGTATAGAATAGTCTCTTCTAGATCCTCATTGTTCAATGATCCTAAAAATGTGAGGGTAATCAATCAATGATGACCCATGTTTCCATTCTAATGCTTGATTGAGAGTTACTCAAGCACAAGCATCTTTTTTTCATGGGAAGAATTTCTATGATCACCATTGTAATATTATCATGAAATACCTTCATAATTAGTAGTATGTACTTCACACTAGGAAGGAACTTCATGGATATATAATTATTTGTTATTAGTAGGAAATCTATTATGGTTTTTAATAGTTCCATTCACTGGGATATCCAATACTACATGCCTGGTGGGTGGTTTATATATAAATCAAACTCTGATAGAAAATTTTCCCTTCACATTGGTTTGGATGGAAGGTTTCCTAGATCCCCAAGATGGTTAAGCAACTAAATTGGGTTTAACAATGGTATTATTTTTTAAATTATTCCTATTTTAAATTTAACCTCTTAAACCTATATTATTTTCAATATTCTCAATATTATCTCATAGTTAAAATTATTGTATAGTAGTGATGATAGGGAGAATAGAACATAAAATTTATAATATTTAACATAAAATGCTACTTGTTTCTATATTAGTTAGATGTAATATCATATATTCACCATTATAAACACCACTAGCTATAATTGCTAAGATACCATAGTTATAATTCTCCTATAATATATTATACACCCAATTTAAATCCTCTAGTGACTTTATAGACACCCTAATCTAAATCTTCTAGTAACTGGTGGGACTCACTAAACACAATCTTCTTATACTTAAACTTTTTTCACTTACAGAAGGATACCTTTGTACTTCAAGATTCTTCTACACCACTTTTATATTCATATATCCTCTAGTGATAGATGGATTAGAAAGTATAATTTTGTACAATATCTTCATGAACTTCACCAAAAATCAATGTTGAATAGATTTACTAGTCTCAAAACACTTCAATAGATATTTAGTGATATATTTTCTATTCTTTCTTACCTTTTCTTGATACACATATTGTATCATCTCTCATAATTCTCACATGATGTATGTGAGTTCTAAATTCTTCTCACACATTATTTTTTCCTTCTCAATATGAATACATTTTAACAAACAGATATTAATATCATATGTATATAATTACCCATATTCATAAAAAATAAACTACATGATCATCAAAAATTGTGATACCCTAATTTAAATCATTCAATATATTGTTGATTTATTTTGCATTTTAAGTTATTTAAATCAAAGTTCAAAGCATATAATTACCCTTATTTTTCTTACATTACTATTACATATTTTTAAAAGTAAACAATATAATAGTATTACAAAACCAGGAGCAAATGGTTTAGTGTCTTGGAAAAATTAGGACCAAACATAACATTTACATAAAAAAACATAAACATTATTTAATTCATTCTTCTATAGCTTATTATTGGCCCTCATGTACTCCTTAGTATAAGTATTCACCTGAGGCTATACGTCAAAGAAATAGGTGAGATAAAATCCCACTAAGAGGATAAATAAGAACATGAATCAATATAAAATGGGGGAGAATAATCATCATAATCTTAATATAAGTATGGTATCATCATAATAATCACTGGGGAAGAATTATAAAAAGTCATGGAATGTGTAAATTCATAAAAATGAAACTTCATGTCTTAGTGGTGAACTACCACACATAATTGTGAATAAAACTAGCATCATGTTCACACATAACATAGGTGAATCAACATAACATCATCATTGTGAACAAATATAGCATCATTTTCGCATATATTTCACATTATCTCATGTGATACATCACATTACCCAATTCATTGGAGCGTTATATAATTCTGGGTACACTTGTCACATCATAACATTTACATAATCATGCCTGCCACATAGAATGTATATCAAAATTAGACATAAAATAACCCATGGGAATTAATGGGATTATTTTCATAAATCATACATTAAAAAACTTTGAATTTCACAAAATAAAAAAGGAATAAGATGACTGGTATCAATCTTGACTGAAGAAAAAATAATCTCATGAGAATTAAAAGATGTGTTTTTTTGAAAGAATATTTTTTTGTAAAAATATTTTCATATATCATAAAATAATATTGTAAGAATGTATATCCCATAAATGAAAATGGAAGGAAAATGAAATTATATTTTAGGTATATTAAAAGAACATCTATACTGAAATTTGTCATGAAATAGGAATAACCTAAAGAAAGGAATTTGGGTTCGAGAATCCCATTAATTTATGTCAGAATGATTTCTTTACTTTAATATCCTAGATAATAAAATTATATTAATTAATAAATAAATAAATAACCTGTTATACTTGTATTTTATTTATTATAACATTATTATGTTCATTTATGGACATTATAATGTGTTATAGAGTTTAATTTCATCATTTGGGAGTGTTCATTTTCTTGGTTTTCATGATCGGTTCACTTGTATACATGTATGGAAGATTATGTAAAATGGGGATAATTATCTAGAATTGAAATTATATATTATCAATAAAATTATATAAGTTTAATTGGTCTAATATTTTTTTTTCAGATATTAATATGATTCATTAGATAACATGTTAATGATAATCATTTAGATTAAATTTGGGGGTTTTCAATCACAACAAACTCGTCTTATTTTATTATTTAATATTATGTATATATGTTAGTTACAGAATATAAAAAGGCTATAAAATAAATTTTAAAATATATTTCAACAATTAATGGTTTTATGACCATCCTTGAAGGTGGAAAATGAATATGATAACTTTTCATCCTTGAAGGCGATAAATTAACTCCTCACAAATGATGTTTTCATTTTTAGAATAAAAGAGAGAAGAGAGGATTTTTGAGGATTTATTATTATATTAACATAATAAAATTATCGTATATATAATATATTTGAGTTATAATGACACTTTTATGAGTATATGTGAAAAGATAATAATAAAATAAAAAATTTTTTAAGAAAACGGAAGAGGATTTTACCTATTGAACTTCTTCTCCTTGAGAACCTCCTTAGGAAAATTGGATTTGGTTTTTTTGAGACCAAAGGCTTCTAGATGTGGGTGAGGGGATTGGTAATATGATTTTTTAAAAATTGGACAATATTTAAGGCTTTTTATGTGTGAGGAGAAGAGGTGGTGAGTGGTGATATTTATAGTGGAGGAGAGGGGTGTTTTTTGATTATTTTATTCATTGGTTTATTATTTTGGCTCAAGAATATTAATAGTTTGAATCTTATAACTAAATATATTAAAATAATGAAGGATATTTTGATATTATAGTCTTATATCATCTATAAATCATCTATGATGGAATAATTCATGTATTTGTTAAATACCGTAAATTACAGTAGTTCACTATTCACAAAAAAATCAATTATTTAAGAAAAATACAAAAAAATTACCCTAAACATTTTTTTTATATATAGAATTAAAAAATTAACTCCATTTTATGAAAATAATTTTCTAAATATGAGAATTTTAATTTTAATTGAAATCATTATTTATTAAAAAATATTGATTTTAAAATTATAATCTATTTTACAACACTTGGAAAATTTAATTAAGGTCTTATTAAATTATATTATAATCATAAGACAACAAAATATTAATTTATGAATACATTTTATGAAAATAAATTTTATTTTTTATCATTATATTAATTATAAAATTGTAATTTAATTTTTATGACTTAGAAAAATACCAAAACTTAATTTATAATTTATGAAACATTTATTTACTTATACTATGATATAATTATATCATATTTTTCTTTATAGGATTCCTAAATTTTATTTATACCTTCATAAGTGAGGTTACTATTCTATTGGATGGATTACTATTCATAATGGTCATGTTATTATTCCAAGGGTCAAGTTACTATTTCATCAGTATTGGTTCCTTAACTTCTATAAATAACTATTATTTCATTTATTATTCATTTATAAGTTTTTTATTGTTTTATCTATGTGATTTTATGTGATTAATACTATATGGAATAATTATAAGAATGGAGTTTCCATTGATAAAATTATGGGTTTTTACATTCTTCCCCCCTTATGAAATGTCTCCCTCGAAATTTTGTTTTACATACTATGGTGAAAAAAAGTGAGGGTATTGCTTCCTTTAGTTCCCATGTTGCATATTTGTACTTATGGTTCTACCGTAGTACTTTGACCAAGTTAGTAGGATTTTTGCATATAAATTTATCTCTATGGTCCAAGATCTTCACTAGTTTCTCCTTATAAGAGATATCATTTTTTTGTTGTAATGCCTATGGATTCAGTACATGTGGGAGATCCAGTATGTAATTCCTCAAGAGGGATATATGGAATACACTGTGTACTTGAGACATGGTAGGTGTAAGTTCCATTCGATAGGCCATAGATTCGACATGATGAAGAATCTAGAAGGGGCTGATGTACCTGGGACTCAGATTTCCCTTATTCCCAAATCTCATGATCCTCTTCTATATAGATATAAATAGGAATACCATTTCTCTAACCTCAAACTATAGGTCTCATCGATGATTGTCTGCATAGGTCTTTTTTCGGCTTTGGGATGTATTGATGTGCTGTTGAATGGTTTTCAACTTTTCCACCATTTCTTTGACCAATTCAGGTCCTAGTAGCCTACATTCACTGACTTCATCCCAGCATTCTGGTGTTCTTCATCTTTTCCCATAAAGGGATTCATATTGAGCCATTTGAATGATCGAGTGGAAACTATTTTTGTAAGATAACTAACCTAGTGTCAGATGTTGGTACCATCCTCCTTTTAAGTCCATATAACATGACCTCAATATGTCTTCTAGTGTCTAAATAGTCTACTCAGATTGACCCTTATTTTGAGGATGATAATCCGTATTGAAGTTCATCTCTATTTTTAGATCATGTTGGAGACTTTTCCAAAACTCAGAGTTGAATCTCGGATCTCAATCAGATATAATCAATAGTGGTACTCCATGCATACTTAACACTTCTCTAATGTATATCCATGAAAGTTGATCCAGTGATAAGTTCTCTCGAACTGTGATAAAGTGAGTTGTCTTTATAAGATGATCCAAAACAACCTATATAGGATTGTTTCCTCTGGATTTCCTAATAAGTCCAGTGAAAAAGTTAATGGTGATGTTTTCCCATTTCCATGTTGGTATGGGTAATGGTTACATCACCCCCTCAGACTTTTGGATTTCAACCTTCACTTGCCGACATACTAGGAACTTTGATGTATATTCATTGATCTCCTTCTTCATATTGTCCCAAAAATAGTTCTCTCGGAGATCTTGATACATCTTTGTGCTCTATATGTGAATAGAGAAGGTTGATCTTTGTGCATCACTCATAATATCTTTATTTATCTCTGGATTTGATGGAACACATACTCATAACCCAAATCTTACAACTCCTTACTCATCAATTTTAAACTCTGAGGATTTCCCCTTTCTCATGGATTCCACCTTCTTCTGAATTTCTACATCATTTATTTGAGAATCCTTTATTTTCTTCATGAGGTATTATTAAGAAATAATTTGATAAATTTTTAATGATGTTCCTTAATGATTACCATGTCCATCCTTTGAAAATATAAAAATATTGGATCCTTATTAATTCTCATCATGGATTATGTTGCAGGATCCTTTCTACTTAGAGAATCCGCCACTTTATTCACTTTTCTAGGATGGTAGTGGATTAAGAAATAAATGTCCTTGATGATATATAACCATCTTCAATATATAATATTAAGCTTCTTTTTTTGTGAATATATATTTTACGCTCTTATGATCAATATATATTTCACACTTCTCCCCATCGAGATAATGCTGCCAGATTTTCAATGAAAATATCACAGTTGCCAACTCCAACTCATGTGTGGGATAGTTTTTCTCATGAATTTTAAACTACCTTGATGAATAGGCTCTCAATTTATTCTTTTCTTCATTACATAGCCTAATACCTTCTTTTAAGCATCGTTGTACACCACAAATAGTTCCCCACTTGTTAGAATTGTGAGTATTGGTGTAGTGATAATCCTCTTTTTCAACTGTTTGAAGCATTCCTCACATTCACTTGTCCAGAAAAACTTTTCTACCTTTCAAGTCATCTTGGATATTGGGTTTGAAAATCATGATATGTTATTCAAAAATCATTGGTAATACCTAGCTAGACCAAGGAAACTATGGATCTCCATTACATATATTGTCCTGGGCCACTATTAGATTTCCTTTATCTTGGAAGGGTCTACCTATATTCTTTTGTTGGTGATAAAATTCCCAATAAATAAACTTCCTCTATCCATAAATCACATTTACTATAATTTTCATATAGCTTCTCCCTTCACAAAGTCTTTATCATAGTATTCAAATGCTCCTCATGTTCACCCTTACTCTTGGAGTATATCATAATATCATCAATAAATACTACCACAAATTTTTCAAGGTGATCTCTAGAGACTCTATTCATTATGTCCATGAATATTTATAGAGCATTAGTGTGTCCATAGGGAATCAATATGAACTCATAATGTCCATAACTAATTTGAAAGTTAGTCTTGGGAATGTTTTCCTTCCTCACCTTTAATTGGTGATATCCCGACTGAAGGTCGAACTTATAGAAATGCTTGGAACCACACATTTGATCAAACAAGTCATCTATATATGGAAGGGGATACTTGTTATTTATCATGATTTTTTAGCTCATGATAATCAATGAATAGGTTCATCGATCCATCCTTATTCTTGATGAATAGGGCTAATGCACCCTCTAGTGAAGCACTCAGGCATTTAAAAATCGTGTTTAGATTCTCTTGTAACTACTAATTTAGTTACTCCAACTCAATAGTGGCCATTATATAATGTTTATTTGATATAGGTATATATCATATAATAAGTTCAATTGATAACTTAACCTATCAATTATGAGGAAGACCATGTAATTATTTAGGGAACACGTCAATGTAGTCCCTCACAATGGGAATTTCCTCGAGTATGATTCTCTCATTTGTCTCAATAAATTGATATAAATATGTTTTCTCCTAAGGAAATAATATCCAAAATTTATACAATGGTTCTAAAAGAGATTCATCCTCCTCCTTACACATGTATAGAATTGGAGGATGCATCCAAATATGAAGAGTTATCTCCCTTTCATGAAAATTGATGTTGAATTTGTATAAGATAGCCAATCCATTCCCAAAATGGCATCAAACTACACCAAAGTAAGTAATACAAGATTTTTTGGGAGGTTCAGTCTACAAAAATTAATCAGAGAGGAGTTATATACGTTGTATGCGATAATTTCCCCATTTTATTTTCTCTCATATAACTAAACCTCTATATTTTTAGGTGGTGTTTTAATAGTTCTACTAAACTTGCAAGATATGAAAGAATGTGAAAAACAAGAATCAAATAGTATGTTTGATATTCTTGAATGAATAACCAATGTACCAGTCACCACATCATTTTTGGGCTTCACCTTAGTATTAGTGATATCATAAGATTTCCCTTGATACTTTTTATTTAGTGGTTGCTGATGCTAATTACCCTCAAGTAATTGAGGTTTAATGTACTGGCTACTATAGTTCCATTTCTCCCTATAGTTGAAGCATTGAACCATGGGTGGTTCTCTCATTTCATCCACCACATTGTTCTTATTACATGTGTCTCTTCGACATTCATGAGATGGGTGGCCTTCTCTCCCACACTTGAAGCATACCCATCCCTTTGAGGTAATTACCATGATGCTTGTCCCCACATTTTTTACATGCGAGTGGTTGAGTTTTCTTTCCACCTCTGTCATTATATCCACAAGTTTGAAACTCCATATTTTTTTTCTTATCACCATTTTTATGGGAACACTTCCCAAACTCCATATCCACTTTGAGAGCACATAGAAAAACTTTTTGATAACTTATAAAGTCTCAAATTTCAAGAGCCTTTTGAAGGTGTGGTTTTAAAACACTAAATAATCTATCTATTTTGATATCATTAATGATAAAAAACCTAAGGCATACCTTGAAATCCTTATGAATTTTTTTTTGTAAGCCATGACAGATTCACCATCCTTTTTCTTTAGCACTAATAATTCTATCCCCATCATTGTACAAAGAGTTCAAGGGAATTACTTATTAAAAAATATTTTCTTAAAGTCTTCCCACTCAATATCTTCAATTTCATCCTTTGGCTTGGTTTTCTTAATAAACACCCACCATTGATCAACCTCTCCATCTAAATGATAAATGGAAAAAGTCGCCTTCTATTTCTATGAATAGTTAAAAAATGAACTGATCTTCTCCATTGGGTTGACCCACTATTCCATGAATAGTGGATCAGAAGATATACAAAATTACAGTGGTCGTTTCTGCATAAAAGGCTCGATATCCAATTTCTCTATCTTAAGTGAAGGTGGTAATTACACATTATTCAGTTTATTGTTCATAGATTGAGATAGATGGGTAAGAATCGCCATAAAAATTTTGAACTCCACCTACCTAGGCATTAGGGATGTCATTCAGGAATTCACTACATTTTCTCTCTCATTGATTATTGGATTGTTTATCCTGATTTCCACATTTTCCAAAAATAAAGAAGGTTTGAACAAAACATAATTCAAAAAGTCATGAATAAATAATTTATTAATTTTTGAAATTAACTCTAAAGGTATATAATGTGGGATCCCTATATTTATAATTTTTCTAAAAAATATTCTAGGGTGCTTACATATACTTAGTCTCATACTAAGGGTTTTCACTAATGTTCTCTAATCCTAATTCCAAAATTAACTAAACTATGCTCTGACGCCAATAATATAAAAGTAAATAATATAATAGTGTTACAAAAACAAGGTCAAAAGGTTTAGTGTATTGGGAAAAGTAGGACCAAACATAAAATTTACGTAAGAAAACATAAACATTATTTAATTCATTCTTCTCTAGCTTCTTAGTGGCCCTCGTGTACTCCTTAGTATAAGTAGTCACCTGAGGAAATACATCAAATAAAGTGGTCAGATAAAATCCCATTAAGAGGATAAATAATAACATGAATAAATATAACATGGGTGAGAATAATCATCATCATCATAACATAAGTATGAGATCATCATCATAATTATGAGGGAAGCATTATAAAAATTCATAGAATGTAGCAATGTATAAAAATGAACCATCATGTCTTAGTGGTGAACAACCGCACATAGTTGTAAAAAAATATAGCATCATGTTCATGCATAAAATATTTTAATCATCATAAAATAATAATTTTGAACAAATCTATTATCATGTTCACACATATTTCAAATTATATCATGAGATACATAACATTACCCAATTCATTGGAGTGATATATAATTCCGAGCGAACTCGTCACATCATAACATTTACATAATCATGCATACCACATAGAACACATATAAAACATAGACATAAAGTAACCCATGGAAATAAATGGGTTTATTTTCATAAATCATGCATTATTAAACTTTGGAGTTCCCAAAATAACAAGGGAATAAGATGCTTGGTATCAATATTTATTGAAGAAGAAACAATATCAAGAGAAGTAAAAGATGTGTTTTTTTAAAGAAGAAACCTTTTGGAAAATCATTGAATTTTTAATAAAATCCGATTGTAAGAATATATATTGAAGAAATTAAAATTAAAGGACAATGAAATTATATTTTAAGAATATTAAAATAACATCTATACTAAAATTTGGCATGAAAGAGGAATAACCCAAAGAAAGGAAATTGGGTTTGAGAATCCCCTTACCTTATGTTTGAATGATTTATTTACTTTAATATCATAGAAAATAAAATTTTATTCATTAATTAATAAATTAAAAACCTATTAAACTTGTATTTTATTTATTATAACTTTATTAATTTTATTTATGGCCATTATTATGTGTTATAGTGTTTAATTTTATCGTTTGGGAGGGTTCTTTTTCTTAGTTTTCATGATCGGTTCACCTGTATACATGTACGGAAGATCATGTAAAATGGGAAAAATTATCCATAATTGAAATTATATGTTATTAATGAACTTATATATTTTTTAATTGGTCTTATATATTATTTTTTTCAGATATTAGTATGATTCATTAGATAACATGTCAATGATAATCATTTAGATTGATTTTGGCAGTTTTCGTTCATAACGAACTTGTCTTGTTTTATTATTTAATATTATGTATATATGTTAGTTAAATAACATAAAAAGGTTATAAAATATATTTTAAAATATTTTTCAACCATTATAATGGTTTTATGATCATCCTTGAAGCTATAAAAGTAAAATTAAAACTTGTTGTCCTCGAAGGCGATAAATCAACACCTCACAGACGACGTTTTCATTTTTAGAATAAAAGAGAGAGAAGAAGAAGTTTGATGATGGATTATTCCATTAAAATAATAAAATTAAAGTATATATAATATAATGGAGTTATAATTACACTCATATGAGGATATTTTAGAGGATAATAAGAAAATAAAATAAATTTAAAGAAATTTAAAGAAAACGGAAGAGGATTTTACCTCTTGAACTTCTTCTCCTTAAGAACCTCCTTAGGGAAATTGGATTTGGTATTTTGTTGAGACCAAAGGATACTGAACATGGATGAGGGGATTGTTAATATTATTGGGCAGAAATTATACAATCTTCAAGGCTTTGGAGGTGTGAGGAGAAGAGGTGGTGAGGGGTGGTATTTATAGTGTAGGAGAGGGGCGTTTTTTGATTATTTAATTCATTAGTTTATTATTTTGGCACAAGACTATGAATAGTTTGAAACTTATCACTAAATATATTAAAATAATTAATTATATTTCGATATTATGGGATTACATCATCCATACATCATCTATGGTGCAATAATTCAGGTATTTGTTAAATACTGTAAATTATTGTATTTCACTATTCACAAAAAATTCAACTATTTTAGAAAAATACCAAATATTAAATATAACTATATTTTTATGTGTAGAATTAAAAAACTAACTCCATTTTATGAAAATAATTTTCTAAATACAATAAATTTAATTTTTAATTAAAATCATCATTTATTCGAAAATATTGATTTTAATATTATAATCGATTTTACAATACGTTGAAAAATTAATTAAGGCCCCATAAAATTATATTATAATCATAAGACAATAGAATATTAATTTATGGTTACATTTTATGAAAATAATATTTCTTTGAAATCATTATATTAATTATAAAATTATAATTAAATATTTATGACTTACAAAAATACTGAAACTTAATTTATGATCTCTAAAACATTTATTTACTTAAACAATGATATAATTATATAATATTTTCCTTTATAAGATTCTTAAATTTTATTTATACATTCATAGGTTAGGTTACTATTCTATTGGCTAGATTACTATTCCTAATAGCCATGTTACTATTCCAAGGGACAAGTTACTATTTCATTGGTATTAGTTCCTTAATAACTAGAAATACCTCTTATTTAATTTATTATTTATTTTTAAAGTTTTTATTATGTTATCTATGTGATTTTATGTTATTAATACTATATTTTATAATTATAAGAAAGAATTTTCCATTGATAAAATTTTGGGTTGTTACAAAGAAACCTATAAAATCTACTAAAGACTCAGGATTGATTCTTTTATGTGATATTCATATATCATGATATCAACTTCCAAATATTCTATGTATTTAAATTCATTTATAATATCCATGTGCATGGCATCACACATAATTACCACATGGACCTCTTACTTGTGGTGTTGATACCTATTAAATGTTTATTTACTTGAATCATGATCAATTGATTGAACATGATGTATAATTGAAAATGAAAATATTTATAGAAACTTAAAATTTAATTTCATCAAAATATCCAAAATCTAGAAACCCATATTTTCACCTAGAAACATAACATGAAAATTCACTAAATAATTGACCTACAATGAGATAGATCGACCGTGAGGCAAGTGTCCATGTTAAGAAACTAAAAATGTTGGATCGAACACATGAAGTATTCAAGATTGAATATGACTCTTACTATAGATTAACCATAGATTGTATCGACCACATGTGAAAATCAGTGATTGTGAAAATTGACAGTGAGATATAACTCTCCATTTCTCTTTAAGTGTCAGATTTACTGTATGTACAAATTAATTGACCATGATTTTTTTGATTGACTGTATGTATAACTAATCAAATGTTTTGATTGACTATGTGATGAAACTGCATGAATAAATCCTATCAACTATATTTAGTGGCTTCATGATTAGTGGATTGACCACATAGACAACTGACTGTATAAAGCTATGGTATGTGGATTGACCACACCTTTTCCCTCATCAAAATATTCCATACATGCTCAATATAAAAATAGTGTCTCAAAAAATCATCACCACCCCTTATCAATAAAATATAGACCTCTTACAAGATGTTATAGATAGTTTATCTACTTCCAAAAACACATTATTTTAGTTTATTTAAAGATTAGTACACCAATCATCACATCTAAACTAGATTCTAAGAATTTTTCTTGGTCCGAACTCCAAGTGGAATACTAACACAACTTATAGATTTTAATGAATCACTAGGCATGAAATTAAATTTCAAATCATGAATCCATAACAATCCTATACCAACTATAACATCATTTCTTCACTAAAAACATATTGACCAATTGAAAAAAATGGAAATCTTACATGGGTACTTCAATCTCCCCTTTGAAATTGTTAGAAATAAAAAAAATAAAAAAATTCAATATATGTGATCATGTGGATACGTTCTTCTCCCCCTTATTTAAAATAAATTAAATGGTCAATGCATGGGGTCCTCTCACAACTTATAATGTCTTTTAAGGAACTCTTAAACTCCTTTCTATTCTCCCTTTTAATATCTAAAAAATAGTATGTGGCCATTTTAGAGAAATATGATATCAAACCTTTTTATTGGAAGAGATATTTTAACAAGATAAACTCAAATTATATATAAGGAAAACCATTTTTGGATGATAATAGTGTATAATCTAGGTGATCAATGATTCCCATTAAATACCATTTCTATGATACCATTCTCAAACCCTATTTTTAGAGGTTTTTAACATAGATTTATCAATAAATAACCAACTCCCAATTCAACATACCATCAAAACAATCCATTTAAATCTAAAATAACTCCCCTTTTTTCTCATCCAACACTCCCCCTTTTTATAAATGTTCAATATAATCATGAACAAGGTCTATAAGTTTGATTGATTTCCCCATACAAATGATTTCATGTTTTTTTTTATGATTTTATATAATATCCATATTGAAACTAACTATTATATATTTATAACTACATATATGTTTAACCCCCTCAAGGGATACACTCACTTATCCACTCTATGGTAGATGAAATACATCATGATGAATGACTTATTTCCTATCATGTGTTTACAGCACTTAATATACAACTTCAATTCTATTTATTCTAAAACAAATAAACAAGAATAATAGGGAATAAAGAAGGAAATTATTTATTTCTAATAAGTAAAATTTAGGTTAAGATTTTATACACACCATATAATTCATATTATTTTACTTCTCATTACTTTTACTCTTGTCATCAATATCAATAGTTTTTGTGCTTGCTTTCATCCCTTGAACTTCTTCTTTTTTTTTCGATTTCATTCACCACATCAGTTATCAAGGAACCTACATTTCATTTTTCTTTTACTGATAATATAATATAATATTCTTGGATATGATGGATGCTCATAGAATTCTTCATCCAATTCCTATTTTCTCTAAAACTTTTATATAGATTCTTTTTAATCATTATGTCACTACTTGTTAAAGATTCTTCATAAATTTTATGATCATCATTTTTTGAAAGAATCCCATGAATGATAAATTATTCATGTCAAATAACTTTTTTTCCTCTAAATTTAGCATCCATATCACCTTTCTAAATTCTCTTTCCCATATCTAAATAGTTTATCCATATTTTTCATTCACTATTTCATAACCTACGCAGCTTCTATATATTTCTCAAATGTCTTCTCAAATGAATTTATATTTTATGACTTACTTTTTTCATCATAGAAAAAAACTCCAAGGATTATAATAATGAATACCTTATCTATGTGACCTTCCAGCCCACATTTTACACAAACTCATTCTAAACATAAAAATATGTTTTTTGAAGACAAATTTTGTGAATATATGGTCACAATCCATTTCCATTGCGGAATATATATCATTTTTCCAAAACAAATCCACATGGTTTTTTACACTTTCATATGGATGACATGTTATACCAAAAAGAATAGAATTTTTTACCATAACATCCTCAACATCAATAGAACCCTTGGAAATTTGATCTTCTAGATTGATTTTAGATCTTTCTAGTATTGTGTTGTTGGGGTTGTCTCCCCTTTGTTTAAGACTATGTTTTCAAGGGTGAAATGGTCTCCTTATAATATTTTCCCATTAATTTGGTATGAAAAAATTTCCCCTTAGTTTTCTTTATCTAGAACACTTTATATTTTTTTCATACCTTAAATATTAGAAATTATTTATTTATCTTGAGATTTATTAGGTTCATATTTATCTTTCCACCTTGGACCCCTCTTCTCACTAGCTTGATAGGGTTTAAATTTAACTAAAATATACTTGAAAATTATTATATGAATTTATTTATCGCACCATAGACTAAAATACACATCGATTGTGGTTTTTATAGATCTTCTTCCCTTGAATCCAACATCTCTTCAAGATAACTTACCAAATTTTCATGTTCATACATTATCAATCTGTTATTATTTAATATATCAACTACAGTTGATTATTTTCTATGAAACCCACCATTCACACTAGAAAATTTTTTATTATATTTTTTATATTTTTTATATTTCCATTTCCATCCTTATATTTTTTATTATTATCAAGACATGATTATAAATTCACCTTAAATATTAATTCTGGTTACATTTTTCCACACCATCATCCTCATTAATTGATGAATAAAATTATTTTTTAACTTTATTAGGAAAATTAACGTCATCACATTAAGGGATACTTGATAATGAATCTGTTTTCTTATATTTTCTCATCAAATTTCCCTTCCTATGGCTAGAGTTTATCTTTTTATTCTTATCCTTTTTCTATTTTTAATATGTATCATATTCATCATCAGATTTAGATTTAACTTTTTTCTTATTTTGGTTATCATATGTAATGTGTCCATATTTATCACAATTCTATCACTTTAGTGATCATTTTCTTTCTCTTTACCACTTTACTTCTCTAAATTTAATTCATAAAAAAGAAAAAATCTTCTTCAATTAATCTTTATAGTACTCATATTTAGAATCACTTGATCCAATAACTTTTTCACAAATTATTTTTCTTTTTCTAATTACCTCAAATACCATTCCATATTTTTCTTTCTTATTGAAATATTGTGCTTTAATCACCTCATAATCTATGAGTATGTTGTGTATATTATCTAATATCAAATCTTATCTATATTATAGGGAATATATTTTTAAATCAAATTGATCTATAAAATTCCTCATCATTTTTATATAATGATTGAATCTTTTAGTTTCTTACCAACACTCTTTATATTTCCCACATTATCCTCAACCCTTGTAATGTATTCACTAATGGTCTCATCACTAACCATATTTATGTCATTTAATCAGTTCATCAAGGCTTATATATTAGATTATTTTAATTTTATATTAACTTCATAGATTATTATCAATTTTTCCCTGATATAATTGGCCATATTTAGTCTCCTGACCTTTGTTTCCACCTTATCTAATAGAGACATCAATATATAATTTTATACCATTCCACTAAATCCATATTTATATTACCATCTTGAGTAATGTAAACATATTATATAGTGGGTGGATAACCTATTATTGTAGTATCAATCAATTTCATACTAAGTTATTAGTGGTAGGGTAGAATGATATTCCTCCAACTGTGAAAATTATTTCCATTAAATGATGCAACACCCATGTTACTCACATAATTTTGATTCTATATTTCTTAGGAACCACTATAATTTTTTATAGGGATACTTGATTTTATAACACCTAGAGAGACTTGAACATGTTTTACCACTAATAGGGGCTGATTAGTGAACTTCTGTTTTGAATTATTCATCTTTTAAGTTCAAAATATTGAACCGGTTAAACTTCTTAATCCTCTAAATATTATCTCAATGTCTCGCATCATGTGTAATAGTAAGAAAAGATAGAAAAACCCTAAATATTTATATGGATCAGCATAAGTACCTACTCATTAACATTTTATTTAGATTATCCAACATAGATTGTTCTCTATAAAAAAAGTGGACACGACTGGCTAAACATCACAACTACAATTATCCAACAATTGATTAGATATCTTGAATGCAATACTCCAACGATTGGTTAAACAACCAATCACAAGCCTCTTATAACTGGTTAGATTCACCAATATAAATCTTCTTCTTCCCTATAATGATCCAATTATTGAAATATATCATTATTATCATTGATTATTCTGCACCACTTTTAAATTGACCATCCTCTATGAACAGATAAATCAAAAAATTGTCTTGTGTATGACGCCTTTAGAAACATCAACATCCATCAATGGTGAATGTAACTACTAGTTTAAAAAAAATTAGAAGGTATAAAGAAATCTACATCCATTATATATATCTCTCTCCTCGATATATATGTTATATTGTCTTTCATAATTTTCACAAATTTTCTGTGAGTTCTCAATTCTTCCTGCATTGTCTTTTCTTCCTTTATAAAATGCATATATTTTTACATACATAAAATAATACCACATGTATATAATTCACCATATTCAAAATATGGTAATTCCATAGTCTTTGGTATTCATGATATCCTTATTTAAACCACTAGAGAGTTTCTTGGTTTATTTATTATACGATCTAATTTAAATCACTAGAAAAAACTTCCTTTAAATCATCTGAAGACTCTGAAATTATTCATGTATATAAAATTTATAGGCTGAAATTTCAGAATCCAAAAAATACAATTCTTTTAATTCATTCAAAAAATCCACATGCATGTAAGAATACATCATTACCACATGGAGCTCCCTCTTATAGGGAGGATCCCTGATCAATATTTATTGGTTAGAATCCAGATCAAGTTCTTAGTAATGATGTATAATCCATAGAGAACATCATATAAGAATTAATATATTTAATTTATTTTTTATATCCAAAATATGGAAACACACATTTTCACCAATAATCTTCACTTGAAAATTCACTAATTACTTGACCTACCATTAGTAAGATCAACCATTAGGTAAGAAAACATTTGAAAAAAACCACACCATTTGAATCAATCACATGATCCAATATGGATCTACTATATGTATTACTATGGATTAACATTTTATTTAATTGACTATATGTAAAACTGATAAAAAATGCAGATTGAACATGTGACCATATTTTATATTTCTCTGTAAGTGTTGGATTGACTACATGTAAAAATAAATAAACCATGAAATTTAGGATCATCTAAATGTAAAAAAAACTAATCATGTGAATAAATATCACGAAAAAATCCTATCGACCATGCTGAATTGATCACATGAAGTAATTACATGGTCAATGGATTAACCTCACATATAATTGATTGTTTGAATCTATGGTTAGTGGATCAACCTTTCCATTTTCTTATTTTGTAAATTCCATACCTTCTCCACTTCCACACATGGCCTCCTAAAATCATCCCCATCACTTATCAAACAACTCAAAATCTCTTCAATGGCATTGTATAATGTGTCTCTTCTATCACCAAATCATTAATTTAGTTTCTTTATAGATTAATGAATCAATTATAACATATAAAATTGATTCCTAGAATCTATACTTGTCATAAATAAAAGTTTCATCCTAATACAACATATAGATATTTCTGTTTTATTAAGAATGACATTCAATTAAAACTATTAAATTCATAACAATCCTCTAAGAATCAACACCTCATTACGTCACCAAAAACATATTAAAATATTGAAATAAAATGAAACTCATAAATGGGAACTTCATGGGGGACATGGAAGATAAGGGAGAGGCCTCATATGGAGTAATAAAAATGACCTACCCCCGGTGTTATTGTTTTGCAACCATGAATAAGCAAAATATTTTATTGGACTCTATTTGTTTAGTAAATAGTTGGGATGTCCTATACTAAAGGTGGAGGTTGACGGAGTGAGATATCATTAGTGACTACCTTATGGAAGTTGGTGTCGATGAACTCAAGGCCACCCTCACCTTATTATCATAGGGGAGGTATCATTTCCACACTTCTAGGATAGTCCCTCAAAGTGGTTGAATGTGGTTTTAATACGTTCTTTCCCACTATGAGGCCTCTGTTTCTCGGGTCACCAGTGTGGTCATATGGGTTTTAGGTCCACCTCATCCATTTTTCAAGTATAGATGATTCATTCTTTCTCATAGAAGTGGAAAATGGAATTTATCACCCAAAAATGTACAACCTCCTTTGAGGAAATAGATAAGGGATCCCAAGAGCCAAGGGAAGAAAGTGTTCACCGCTTCTACATTGGAATTGGAAATCATCACATGCAGGATTAATATAGTATTAGTATCACTTAGGTAATCCCTCCTACATATTTTTTTAGTAGGAATGGTATAGAAACCATTCATATAACACTAAGTGGTTGATATTCTATGAGAGAAGTTGTAGCTAAACATAAAAATAAAGGTGATGATGGTGATGGTGATTACCTTCAGTATTCATGGACACTCTATTAAAGGGTTTTCTATTCACATCAGTTTCAATTTGACCATTTATGATTAATTTAAACCTTGATGTTTTGAATGCATAGTTTGGTGTAATCTGTTCTTGTGTTCCTACTTTCTAAATGTGGTCACCCATTCACCATCAAGGCGATTTGGTTGGAACATTTTATCATAAGAGAGCATGGGAGGATGGTTCATCCCCATGAGGTGCTTATTTCCTATTTTGAGACTCCCTCATTTTTTCAATAAATTCTCATAAACTGATTTATAATTGAATCCTTGTATACATTAGATAATTATATAATTTTTTCCTTACTATGAAGAAGACCTTACAGCCAAAGGGAAGAATGTGTTGGATATGTTAGATGATGTTATGTCTCCATCAATCCTGAACACGAGGGAATATTATTATCATTAAATAAAGAATTATTAAGCTATTAAATATATGGTGATCTATTTTTTAATGTAAAACATTAAATAATTCAAATATTAGAGTCTACTGGGGACACTCACAGTTTATAGTTCAGTGGGGACACTCACTGTTTATAGTTCAGTGGGGAAAATTGTGGTTTAGTATCTAGTAGGGACACTCATAATTTAGAGTCTCATAGGGACACAAGAATATTTTATTATAGGTTATAAATGCATGGTTTAGATACTAGTGGGTACAATCAGACCTTGGAGACTATTGGAAGAAATTACATTTTAGAGTTTATTGGGGATACTCATTATCTAGAGTTCATTGGGGACTATCTTGTTTTAGAATCCAATGGTGACACTATGTGGAACTAAACCTCATAGGGTGGAATTGTAATATTTTTAATTCTCTCCAAGAAGGTGATATAATTTTGTGGTGACACTTCTTAAAGGGGATATGTGATGATGGAAATATAGGGATTAACTGCATAGAAGGCATCATATGTATCCTTGAATAAGAAATAAAACCCACATAGTAATAAATTCATAATTCAAGGTATTTTGATATAATTAATCTATATATATTATCATCATATGGTATGGAAACTATTTTTTTGAAATAGATGAAAATAATTTATTGAGTGGGGATAATGAATTGGGATCTCAAGAACTTTCCTAGATGTTGTAAGTATATGTTTATGGATTATAGAAATCATACTTTTACTATTCTAGGAAGAATTAAGTATATGTGTGAGGATTATTATAATACTACCTAGAACATTTTTAAGAGTATAAATTATATGATTGGGTATTATGAAGATTCTACCCATAAAATGTAGAGGAAAATATCCAATAGTTGAAATATCACAATTCCATTCAATGAAAATAGATTTGTAAAGGATAAATCTGGATTGGGAAAGCAATGTATTCATGTATTATCACCCTCAAAAAACTTTTCCTAGATTTAGGGAATACATGGGATTGTATAATAGAGGTTCATTAATGATATGGGTTTCATGAGACCATGGTTTATCTGGGAAAATATTACAATTCACAAACCATGTTATTCATAGAATAGGTGCTTCATTAAATAGTCTCAAGAATTTTCTAATGCATTTGAGGGATTACATGATCTAATTAACATAAAATTTCACAACTCTAAGAGTATGTAGAATTTTTATCATTAGTGACATAAATGAAGGAGATATTACCTAAATCCATTTTACATATGATGAAATAGTACATATCATATTAGAAAATTTAGTTATATCATAATAAAGGTTATGAGATGTCATGCCACTTCCATATCCAATAATATTATACAATTTATGGATATCATAAGTATGGGTTGTTCCACTTCCTTACCAGTCATATTATATGATTGGGTGATATTGTATGGAGTGTTTTGAGTATAATTATATTGTATGATATACACATAATTTCTAGTATATTTATGGCATCTGAATGTTATGTGCTGACATTCAAGTAGTCTTATGTGTAAGATATTGTTTAATAGAAATTTAATATAATCAAATAGTAGAGATTTTGATACATTCATAAAATGGAAACATAAAATTTTCTACAGATTTATTTAATTTTTATAGTGCATGAGTAAATATATAGACTATAGTAGATATTTCTTGACTGATTTATAAAGAGAATGTTTCCTTATGATGGTGTGTATGATAATTTTACCATGATTATGCTAAAGAACTCATACCTAAAGCACTATTCATCCTTGGTATACATTCTAGTAAGGTACTAGAATAGTGTAGATAATAGGATGATATGACTCACACAACAAGTGATTCAGTTCCAACCCATGGATTCCTCTAGAGAAAGGATGTCATTCGATTTCCTCTCCTGTGATATTCACGAACCATAGATAATAAATATGTGCATTGAATCTTTACTGTAAGGAACACATTTACTGGTTATCACTTTCAGTGTGGATGCTTTCATATATCTATCAATAATGATCTTATTTTTTTTATATTTCCTCCATTATGATATTCTCTAAAGGAGTTTTAGAGGTGCATCATCCATGGTATTTTGACTCTTTATGGGCACACTTTCCATTAAAAACAGCCACTTTGAATATACCCACGACACCTTACAATTTGACTTAGTTGAGAGGATAGATGTTCATGTTCATTTAACCCTTTGATTTTGAACTATTACCAACTCTAGGACTCTCTTATAGTTTTAACATGTGTTTTTTAATCCTTCTCAAATCCCAGTGTGTGATTGGTTACCCACATGCTATTAATTCGATCAAAGTCATACATCATGATGAATATATATTTTCATTATAGGTTCTTAATAATTATTTTATTAATTTTATAATTCTCATGTATATATATATACACAATTGGGAACTTTGGAGTTTATCATCTTCCATGGAAACTCTGAGTGGTTATATAGTATTGGGATGAGGCCCATATAAAGGGCTTCCTATGTATCCCTATAAATGGAATCAAGAACCACATAGACCAGTTATGTTTAATTGTAAATATCATACCATTTATGGTCATGAAAAAAATATATTATTGTTCCTTTTATGGTCCTATATCAATTACCACTTTTGTATAGTTTAATTTCATGCAATGTGGACTTATAGGAGAAAGGGGCTTAATAATGGTTGTTGTGGGACTTACGCATGAAGGGTGCTTTCAGGTTTATCTTTTATATTAATAAATAATACATATAGGGTATTATTGGGGATTATACTAAGGAGGAAGAATATATATAGTTGTTGAATGCATGTATATTGGAAACTAGTTGAGTAAAGAAGATTATAAATGTTGGTGTTACAATTAATTGGAGGACCATATGTTTCAACCCATCTATTGGAAACCATATATGAAAAATTATAGGGGGTTTACATATAGTAGGAGGATTAGATATGAAATTCAATATCCTCTCTATTGGATACAAAATGTGGAAGGGATAATAGGGAGGTTGTGCCTTACTCATAGTAGAAGGAGCATATATGAGGGAACCTATGGGATTATTGTAGGGACTCCCGCCCCAGTAGCTCAGATTCGATGCCTAATATCATTAAATTAGGATAATATTCAATGAATCACATCCCAAAGGACAGGTTAGTTTAGTAGTCTTGGTAAACTATATACATAAATGAGTCTTACATTACATTTGGAATAAAAATTATAACATAATTTTTTTTGAGATTAACTTTAATCCTTATAGCATATCCCAACATATAATTCATAGTAAACTTCATCAAATCATGGGTAAAAAAACAAAATAAGGGTGAGATAAAATTCTAGGTAATGTTTAAATAAGTGGAAGAAATATTTAATCAATTATCATAATCAATATGGCGAGTAAAATAACTGAAAACACATTCCATTTAATCAATAAACTGATAATGAAATTCATTCATAGCTTTTTTCATAGTGAAAATATCATAGATAGTGATAAATGGATACTGAATGAGGCAATAAATAACTATTGTATTCTATTTTTCCTAGGAACATGGAACCTTTATTATGAATACCATTCAAAATATATTTTAAGACACACTGCATGAAAACTTGTTAGTTGAGGCTAGCAACTGATTTTTCCCATGCGACTACTAGTGAATTGAGGGGATTGCATTAACTGGTCCCCAAACCATGTCATGAATTCCGAAATCATTCCTCGTATATCAAATAATCTATTTAATACATATTAATTATTTAAAAAATATCCATATTGAGTAGTACATATAGATTTAACACTATTTTCTCTGTTATTAAAATAACATTCAAAGTAAACACCATATGTAAAAATAGAATACAGTTTAGGAAAAAATAAAATTAATAAATTAGGTATATTAACTATAAATTTATAGAAAAAAAGTGTAAATACAATATAAGATAAAAAAAATTCATTTATCATGACATAATCAATGAAGTATAAGTTTAACTAAGTTATAGAAATTGAGTTAATAAATCCTTTACCTATTTGTAATCAGTTGAATCGTATTCCTTATAAAATTAATAATAATCAAATGAAAAATTTAATACCATAAAGATAAATAGTTTCATAATATTTTATATTAATGTTTTAGTAAACCACACTAAATAAATAAGTGTTTAATAAGGCATATATCTCATAGAAATAAAAGTGAGATGAGAAACCATTACCTTGCACTTTCCTTTAGTTGAACATACTATAACCTCATGTATAATAATATAAAGCATGTTATTAATTTCTCAAAAAACCATATTTATATTTATTTCATCGCATATGATCCTGTTAGATCATTTTATCACCCTCTAGATAATAATATTTTGTTATTACCCTTATTTTAAGTGTTAACTTCTTCATTTTCTGATGCTTGTTTTATCGTGTAAATTATGATTATTATGAATTTGATATAGTTTCATAATATAAAGAATTATATTAATGTAATAGATATAATATTTATTTATTATGTACATTTTTATAACCATTCTAAAATATTGAACACGTAAAATGAATCGCATCGTGTCGTGGAGACAGTTGACTGTATGTACGTAAGAGCGACGATATCATTTGCTTAATGGTGAAAGGGTAAGGAAGTGTGTTGTATATTATTTTTTAAAGAATAAATATCATGTAATAATTATCATATATATCCATTATTTCCATCATTATACCCATACAAGTAAATTTTTGATGAAAAAAAATTACACCATGATGTGGAGACGGTAAACCATACGTACGGACGTGTTGTACTTTAATTTTTTGTAGGATGGATAAAAGGAGGAATGTGGTTTTAAAATAATAATTATAAAATATCATAATATATATAATAATTGATTTATTACATTATCATGTAAAAACTAAGTTAAGAGGATGTAGAAGAATAAATAAACTTGAAATATTTGGTAAAGAATATTACCTCTTCTTCGGCATACTTTCATTATAACTTCTCCTAAGGGACCTAGGGTAGTTATTTTGGAAGGAACAAAACCTCAAGAGAATAAATAAATATTTTTAGAAGATAAATTCACATATTTTGGTCAATATATAATGCTAAATGTAGAGTGAAGAAGTGAGGGAGGAGCTTCCCTTTTATAATTGAGGAAATGGGTACTTTTGGAAGCTCTCTAGGTAATAAATTAGTATAAATTAATTTTCAATTCCAAAAGGCCCCAAAGTGATTTATTTTGAATATAAGATGATTATTGGTAAAAATAACCTCAAAAAATAATTTCTAGTCATTTTTAGGTTACATTATTACCCTTTTCATTTAGTTTTAACCCTTAATTAACCCCTTTAACTCTTACCATATCAACATGAATTTTACTCCTTAATAGTTAATATTGTTATTGTAAATTACCAAAAGAAAGATATATGGATAATTTATGAAATTATAAAAATTATCCCAATAATTTTGATGAATTTAATATTTTTAGGAATTTTATATCATTAATGTTAGTTTTGACACTATTCATTACATTGACTTTTAAAAAAATGATAAAACAAGATAAATTCAAAACAAATATTTTATTATATCTCCAAAATATAAATTTCATCTAGAGAATTATTGTATGATATTAATTATAGAAAATTATATTTATTTTAATATTTTTAATATCATTTATTTGATATTTCCATTAATAAAATAAAAACTGCATTAGTTTTGTGCATGCATTTAAACTAACTATTTATTCATTAATAATTAAAAATAAATTAATATAATGAATATAATTCCTTTTTATTTCAAAATAATACTTACAGTCCAATATACCTTCTGTATATCTCTATTTAAAAAATTATATATTTATTAAAATTGTGAATATGGCATCTTTGACTTTTCTTTAAATAAAATATAATAAATATTATAACATCATCCAAATGGCCATAATTGTTCATATAACCAAACAATGAATGATTATAGAAAAAATTACTCATCCAATTATATTTTTTTCATGTGTTATGGTCATTTTTTAGTCCTTGTCATTTTATTTTTAACCTAAATTACACAATTTACCCTTTGTCGTGGTAAAAAAATTACCATGGTTAGTATTCGTAATGGACAAAAATAAAAGGGACCTATTTTTTAAATATGAACCTTATGAATCCAAATATGGAATCAATTTTTCAGAATTCAAAGAACATAATTTTTATAATTTAATTTAAAATTAATCCCCCAAAATGTAATGGAAAATAGTTTTTTTTGAAAAATGAATTTTTAAGCCTAAAAATGTAATTATACCCAAATGAGGTATAAGGATGTATAAAATGAAATTAATTCAATTATATATAACTAAATAGTACTTATGTTAATTTTATATCAAATTAAAATCATTAAAGTTCATTTTAACATAAATAAAATAATACTTTTATAAAAATCGATATTTTTCACTATTCACTGGAAAATCAGACATCATGGAAAATTACCAAAAACTCACCATAAGATAATTTTAATATGTTTATTTCAAAAATAATATTAATTTTATAAAATAAAATTTATAGAAGTTCTAGAAATTGTTTATAATATTTATTATATAAATAAATAAAACCATTTTTAAAAAAATATATTTTTTGAAGATTAAATTGAATTTACTAAAAATTGTATGTTTATTTCTAAAGAATTAATAAATTACTTTTTATGGAATGTGAACCTCATATATATTTTATAATATAGTTATTCTTATTTACACCTTCCAATTTGATGGCCTGTTTATAATAGTAATGTTAAAATATCTATATATAATAGTATATCATATTTCATTTAAGCTTTGTGTTGTGTGAAACTTAGAATATCAAATAAATTAAATTTATTTTAAAAGATTCATACCATAAAATATTATGGTATTACATTCTACCCTCCTTAAATAAATTATATTCTTACAATTTGAAATTTCAATTTGAAAATTAAAGGTTGGTTTTTGAAATTTTTTTTATGGGAAACCCACATCGTAAATAGGGTTAATAAAACATCCTCTTAATAAGAGGGAAAGGGAAACTTGAAATTCACCAAAAAATTAGTGTTTATAATGGAATAACATCAGATAAAAGTGAAAATATGGACGTGAAATAAAAATATAACCATCAAGTTCTGATGAGTAGTGATAGAGAACATGGTCATTAAAAGGATAACCATCACAAAACAAAAATATGTGATCGGTTTAAAGACAATTTATTTGTCAAAAAGAAAAGTAAATTGATAATGTTTTTATTCCAAAATCATTTTCCTATAGTTGAGGAATTATTTTACTATCCATAGAATCACTTAAAAAATAAACTTACTTGATAACTTTCCATGTCATAATCATAATCTCATCCTTTGGTTGTGCATCGATCTATTTTCACTTCTTACACCATGAAATGGATATTCAAGATGAATTTTTCATCCCTGAAGAACATTAATGAATTATAATATCCAAGAGTTATTCCTTCAGCCTTTAATTATTTACTAAAACCAAAATGGTTAGAACATGTCATCAACAAAAAATAATATCCAATGTTCCAATTCCATTCCATAATTAGTTAATCTTAAGAGTCCTCCAAAATACATCTATACAAATTCAATGTCCAAAAATTTATATGGAAGTCACTTAATTTACAAAAATCAACATAAAATTATATTTTTCTCAAACAACATAATTGAGCTCTTATTTAAAAATATCTAAAATATGAATACCTTTATCACCTCAAAACCTTAATTAAATAATTCATTCTTATAAAAATAAAATATCAATTTTTTGAATATATTCATCAAATCCAAACATATAGTAAACTCCATAAACCATTAAATTAAAAATAATTTCCTTGGTCAGAAATACTTTCCCATAAAACCCCCTTTTTCATTATTATCTCAACATTGGGAATATATTTAGGGTTATCTTCCCCAAATCATGTGTTTTCCAAAAGATCATCATACAACATAATCAGTTATCTATTTTACTGGTACTATTAATCACATGTTTCCAAATCATTAAATAAAAAGTACCACAATACAATAAATATATATCTAAAGATTCCAATAAATATAACATCATTGATAAAATAATTATTGAATCCAAATACATAATATTTTTAATCATTCTAATTCATTTTTAACCATTAACTATGCTTCATCATCTTATTCTTTAATACATTCTTCATTTATTTTATCATTTGTAGTTTCTTCATCATCAGTAGTATAACCATTACTTTTATAACCATTTTGATTCTCTTCATGAGTTTTCCCCTTAGGACATAGATGTTCATAAATCCCATATTATACACAATTAAAACATTAAACCATCGATAAAACCATATAAAGACTATTATTAAAAAAAATTCATTTTCCTAAAAAATTACATTCTTTATAACCTTGTTTTATATACAAAAAATATCTTCCCATTCCCTATAATACATTCACTTGTTTGTTTATTCTCACATTCCCAACATTTACGAAACTAAATCATCTTTTCCTCTATGGTTTCCACCACCAAATTTATTAGTGAACTCTATCCTTCTCTTATTTGGCGAGTTTGAGAGTTAGTTAAGGTGTATGTTGTTAATAAAATATCATGATAATTGTTTAAGTATAATAACAGTATTCTTTATTATAGTCATTATCCCATTTAGTTTCTCATCAAAACATTTTCTATAACATTCATAATTAACCAATTTCATTCTGGTTCCATCCATTGAAAAAACCAAAATCATAGTGTGAGAAACCCTAATAATAGTGATATAGTCAAGAAGAATCATTTATAGGATGTATAAATTATGAAAATTTCTCAATATAATAATCCGTATGTTTAACCTTGGTTATCCATTTTCATTACTAAATCTATAATATGATATCCTATACTAAAAATTTTCCTCAATGTTAGTAAATTTTTTATATTCCATAATATATGCTTTTCTAAATATGGTTCCCAAGGTTTCTACTGAACTTGCTCTGATACCAACTGTAGTGACCCTGACCTTAGTTTCCCAGAGTAGGTTCCTTATATCATTAAATTGGAATAAGATAAAAGTAATATCATTCCAAAGGACCGATTAGTTTATTAGTCTTGGTAAACTAGATACATACATGAGTCTTACATTACATTTGGAATAAAAATTACAACACAATTGTTTTCAAGAATATATTTATTACATCTAGAATATCCATACATATAAGTCATAGTAAACTTCATCGAATACTAGGGAAAGGAAAGAAAATAAGTTTTTTCTAAAATTCTCAATAATGGTTAAATACAATTGGAAAAATAATGAATTAATGACCATAATAAATATAATAAGGTGAATAACTAAAAACACATTCCATTTAATCAATAAAATGGGAATGAAATGAATCCATAGATTTTTTCGTAGTGAAAATCTCATGGATAATAACAACTTAATACTGAATTAATAAATGATTAATTATTGGATGACATTTTTCCTCGGAACATGGAACCTTTACTGTCAAGAAATTTCAAAATACATTTTAAAACATACTGGGTGAAAACCCATTAGTTGGGGCTAGGCAACTGATTCTTCTAATGAGATTATCTATGCATTAATAGGCTTACGTTAACTAATACCCAACCCATTTCTTGCATTTCCAAATAATTCATGATATATAAAATAATTTATTTAATTCTTAAATAATATACCTTATCAATAAATATTTGTATCAAGTAAAAGATACATATTTAACATTATTTCCCCAGTTATTCAAATAACTTTCAAAGTAAACACCGTATATAAAAATGGTATATGGTTTAGGGAATAATAAAATTTATATATTATGTATATCAACTTTAAATAAACATAAAAAAGTTTAAATACTATATAAGACCACAAAAATTCAATTTTCATGACATAATTAATGAAGTAGAAGTTTTACCCAATGAATAGAAATTGAGTTAAGAAAAATTTTACCTCTTTGTAATTAGTCGAATCGTATGAAACATAAAATTAATAATTATAAAAATATGAATTGAATAACATGAATATAAAGAGACTCGTGATATTATATATCAAAGGGTAATTACACCACACCAATAAAATAAGTGGTGAATAAGGCATATTGCTCACAGAAATAAAAGTGAGACTAGAAACCCTTATCTTGCAAATTACTTTAGTTAAACACGATTTAACCTCCTATATAATGGTTTAAATCATGTTATTAATTTATAAAACAACTATATTAATATTTAGGATATCATATATGATCATCTTATATCATCTCATCCCCATCTTGTTAATAATATTTTGTTATTACCCTTATTTTGGGTGTTAACTGCTTCATTTTCCTATGAATGATTTATTATATAAGTCTCAGTTCTTGAGAATAGGATATAGTCCCATAATCTCTATAATTATTTTAAGGTAAAATATATTATATTTATTCATTATTTACATTTTTATAACCATTCTTGAATGGTGAATAAGGAAAATTAATCGCTTTACATCATGGAGATGGTAAGTTGTACATAGGTATGAGCGATGGTATCATTCCTTTAATGGTGAAAAGGTAAAGAAGTGGATGGTATATTAATTTTTCAAAAATTAATATAATGTAATAATTATCATATATATCTATTATTTCTATCATTATACCAATCCATGTAAAGCGGATATTAAAAACAAATTAAACCAAGACATGGAGACAATAAGTCATACGTACACACACATGATGATTTCATTTTTTATAGGGTGGATAAAATGTGCAATATGGTTTTCACATAATCATAATAACATCTTATAATATAGATGATACTATATTTATTACTTGATGATGGAAACAACACAAGTATAAGATGTATAAGAAGAAATAAACTTGAAAGAGTCGGTAAAGATGATTACCTTATCTTCAGCAGACTTCATTTATAACTTCTCTTTAGGATCTTAGGGTATGCCTTTTGGAAGGAAAAAAACCTCAATAACATAAAAAAGGATGTTTAAAAGAGAAAAATTAAGAGTTTTTTTCATGATAAAAGGATCAATGTGGTGTGAATAAGTAAGGGAGTAGGTTCCCTTTTATAATTGATGTTAGGGGCACTTTTGTAAACATTCTAAATATTAAATTAATATAAATTAAAATTTAATATAAAAAGAATTACAAGTTTTTAATTTCAAATATAATATGAATATGGTCCAAACTACTCTCATACAATATTTTTTAGACAGGTTGAGGTCACATTATAACCCTTATCATTTATTTTTGATCCTTATTTAACCCCTTTAATTCTTACCATGATAATATGGATTTTACACCTTCATGGTTAATATTGTTACTATAAAATGTCAAAAGACCCATAAATGGATCATTTATCACACTATAAACCTTATATAAATCATTTTTATGAATTAAAATTTTTAGCAATTTAATATAAATTCATAAAATATTATTTATTTTAAAATGTCATTAATGTCAATTTTGACACCATTCATTGCATTGTATTTTAAAAAAAATCCTGAAAAAAAAGATATAATTGGGAAAATATTTTATTATATTCAAAAATATCCTTTTAATATATAAAATTCATCAATAACATTAATTATCAAAAATTATATTTATCTTAATATTTTTAATATCATTTATTTGATATTTCTATTAATAAAATTATTAATACATCAGTGTTGTGTAAGAATTTAAGATAATTATCTCTTCAATAAAAATTATAAATAAATTAAAATTATGAATAAATTACATTATATTTCAAAATAATATTTATATTCTAAGATACCTTCTAAAAAACACTATATAATTTTTTTTAGGGTTATTACAGTCATGAATATGACATCTTTTTCTTTTCTTTAAATAAAATATCATAAATACCACAACCTCATCCAAATAGCCATAAATGGTAATATAATCAAACATTGAATGATTATGGATGAAAATTACTCATAAAATAAAATTTGGGAAAGTTTTAGGGTTTTTTTTTAGTCCTTATCATTTTATTTTTAACCTAAATTACCCAATTTACCATTTACCATGATAAGAAAAATTACCAATGTTACTATTTATATTGAAAAAAATAAACGAGACCTTTATAATAAATGTGAAACTTCTAAATACAACTATGGAATTAATTTTTAAAGATTAAAAATAATTAGTTTTCAGAATTTAATTTAAAATTAATCCCACAAAATGCAATGAAAAACAGTTTTCTTGAAAAAATCATTTTTACACCTCAAAATATACTTATAAATTAATAATGTATAAGGATGATTAAAATGAAATTAATTATATTATATATAAATAAATATTAATTAATCTAATTTTAGATCAAATTCAAATCATAAAAGTTATTTTTAATATAAAAAATTCATATTTTTATAAAAATCGACATTTTCACTGTTCACTGGAAAATCAATCTCCTTAGAAAATTATAAAAAAATCATCGTAATATAATTTTAATATTTTTATTTAAAAATATATATTACTTTTATAAAATAAAATTTATAAAAGTTCCAAAAAAATTATAATATTTACTTTTAAAAAGAAAGAGAACCATTTTTTTGAAGAAAACATATTTTTTGAAGATTAAATTGACTTTACTAAAAATTAATTATTTACTTACTATGAATTAATAGATAAATTTTTATGTAATATGAACCTAATATATTTTTCATAATATAGTTATTTTTATTCACACCTTCCAATTTAATGGATAGTTTATAATGACCGTGTTAAAATAAGGATATTTAATATTATATCATGGTTCATTTAAGCTTGTTGTTGCATGTAGTGTAAGTTATTGAAGAAATTAAATTTATTTTAAAAGATACATTCAAAAAAATATTTGGGTTTTATAAGTATCTTTAGTTAAGGAATATAAGTAAACATTTAGGATTATCTCAACTCATGGTTTATATAAGAAAACTAAAAAGAGTACCTTGATTCAAGGTATCTAGGATGACTGGGTAATCTTATTCTCATCACATAAGATAAAAACATATTTGTTAGGAAAAATCCACCAATGTAACTTTGTAGTGTTTTTTGGGTTAATTATTTTTGTTTAAAAATAAAGGTTCCAAGGTTAGTTGTTAAGTTCCAATATTATTTTTGACTAGGTATGTTAATAATGCATTAAGACATAGGGTTGGATGCTCTGGAAATAGTACAACAGGTTGCGTGTATAAGGTGGCATCGTTTCCTAGTGTTTTCCAAATTTTTAGGGTCTAAAATCTAGAGGATAGAAAAAGGTATTTTTTGGAAAAGGAATTATTTTCTTGTAAATATAAAAATTTGTATTCAAGGGTGAATGTGATTTGAAAAGTTGTGTGCAAGTGATGATTTGGGATTATAACATCAAAATATAGTAAATGAAAGTGTTGTGTAAAAGTATTGAAAATGAAAAAAAGTTGGAGTTGCATGACCCTATAATAGTTTCACACACTCATGAAATAGAGATGGTGTTACATGCCAAAGGTGATGTCAAAATGTGAAGTTCATATGAAATCCCACCTTTTTAATACATAACTTTTCATTATATGGTAAAAACAGAGGATATTTTCAAGTTTAACCTCCTCCAAACATTTTTTTGTATTTTCAAATAAATAAATTTATTGTTAAGTGAGAACTAAAATAGTAAATATAGGAAAGGAATCATTCCCAAGGGGATACACCATTACAGACACAAGTCATAAAAAACCTATAAATCACTTTATGGTTGAGTGAGAATTTCAAGTCAAACCAAAAAATCATCCTCATACATACCTTTGGAAACATCCTATTCCCTATCAAAATCAAGATCTGAATCATTAGACACAAGAACATATTAGAGATGATGGAGCGAGTGTGCATCCTACCCATCCTTCCTGCCACCTCCTACCTTCTAATGACCTATAAGGAAACACCCAAGTTGGACAGCTCTCTTGCCTCCCCCCCCCCGCATTTTTGGATTTCTTTTTTACTGGTTATGGGTGACCACAATGGATTCCAATCCATCTTGAATTCCCATGACGCTTATCAACCCATAATTAGATGTGTGATTCATAGTTACAATTTCTAATTTTTCTCTAAACTAACCAACAACAACATTGACACTTCCTTTGGCTCTATCGACCAAGGTGTCGTAAATGAAAATTACTAAGGTTATTCACTGAGGTATCGTAAAACTTGTATTCTTTAGAGATTATATTCTTTACCAAATGCATTGTAGATCTATAAAAACAAACCCATAACATTTCTTAAATTTATGTGAGTCACATAGATCATAATAAATCATTTCATTAATAACCATTGGATAATAAAGAACATGTTTCTTATAAAAAACTTGGCATACAAAAGATCTTAAATACATGAACATTACTCCCTTTTTGACCCATGAAATAAAATGTGGGTTTAATATATATAAATACCCAAATAAAAGATCCATGTTTTCATATTTTAGAATAAAAAATGAAAATAAAGTGATTTGGGTATTTAAATAACAAGGAAAAGATAATTTCTAATATAAAAGAGAGAGGTTCGAGAAGTAAATTTTTCAACATGATGGGTATAAAACATGGTTTTATAAAATGGTAAAATGAGAGGGGAAAAGGGTATCCCATTCATAAAATAATATTCTTATATTAATACTATAATATAATGTGGAAAAAATAACTTAGTTTGGAAATTATAATATGTGCCACATGAAAGGGGAACTTGAATGGAAAAGAGAAGTGGAGGTTTCTCTAACGTTGAGAATTACTCCTAGTTCTTGAGGAATCGAACCTCAGGGACTTGAGGACAACCTTGGGGACTCATTGGAAGGTAAAACCACTATAACTTCATATATTATGGATTTTTAGTGAATGTAAATGTATAAATTAGTGTGTATTTATATAAAAACTGGAGGAATTGTTTAATAATTTCCAAATATAGGTCTTGGAAAACTAGGTTGTGGAAAATGTAAAACCATTGAATTACCCAATTTTTTTTCTCATGGTTTTATAAACTTGGGAAAATTTTTATGTTATTTTAATTCACCATAAACAAACATCATTTTTTGAATACTTCTTTTGTCATGGAAGAGTAAATATTTCACAAATTAATGTTTTAAAAATCAAATTTTAATTTTTAGACTTTGGAAAGTCACTTGTAGTTTTGGAAATTGATTAAAATATATTAAAATACATAATATCAATAAAATAAAATATTTTAGGTCTTTTATTGTGTTTAATTAATTATTAAATCTTTATGACACAAGTATGAAGTGATTGAATATACCAAAAACCCAAAACTGTATTTTTTACTATTCATGAAAAATAAATTATTTTATAAAATTCTCATTAATTCACCCTAACCTAATTTTGAGATGATGATTTAAAATATGATGTTTATTTTATCATAAAAATTTTATAAGTATGTGAATTTTATCTTTTAAATATAAAAATCCTTATTTATTTAAAAGTAGATGTTTTTAAGGAACAATCAAATTTCTGAAACTTATAAAAATTTATTAGTACATTATAAAATTATTTTATCATTTATATTTTAATAAGTTTATTTTAAAAAAATATTTTATTAAAACAAATATTATTTATAATACCTAATTTTATTATAAATGTGTATATGTTTTCTAAAAAAATAAAAAAATATGGTTTATTGGAGTCTAAAAATATAATTATCAAATTTATTTTAATTATACATATATTTTATTAAGAAAAACTACACTTACGAATAATTGATGGAGTTTTTTTTACATATACAAAGAAATTTAAACTATAAGTAACTAAGGTATGGACATGTGACCCCTTATTACACCTTCATACTCCCTAAGGGTAAGGTGTGTGATGGTGGTAGTTTCATGGTGTGACTCAGCTAACATCAACCAGGTGGTAATATCTACTTATTTATACTTCTCATGTAGGATATTTCATTCAATATTCACTTTATAAATATCTTCTTGGTATTGTTCAAGGGTTAACCCATGTGATGATACCTCTTTCCCAAGTTCTGAAAAATGGGATTCAAACAACATGAATCTACTAGTTGAGGCAATCTATTATTCTTTTAGTATCAATTACACTTTTTCATTATTAGTTATAAACACTAATTATATCATTAAAATTATCAACAAATTGTATATTTTTCAATCATCATATTGACCAATGGTTATATAATAGTTGAATCCCAATGTTCACATTTCCCTTTATACCTAATAAATACCACTTCATTTATTCACTCAAAATTCACCTTGAATTTATCCCTAAGGTTATATTTTCATTTATAAAGATTTTCATTGGTTCAATAATTTTTTGTTTCAATTATATAGAATTTTAAGTGGGGTGATTATTCTAGTAGATTGGGGTGATCCATACTTTCCCATTTTAGCTATTATATTTTATATTTTTTGTTCATTTGTAATGTTTGGCATTTTAATTGGTTTTATAGATAACTAATGTAATGATCATTGTTAATGAGATAAAAAAAATTAGTTTCTATTTATTTTTTACATGTAAAATATTATATAATATGTAAAAAACATTTTTTCAAGAAACAAATATCATTTAAAAATTCTAGGTAATTACATTATTCCCCCTTAAGAAATTTTTTCCTTGAAATTTAAACTCATTATATCAGTTGAGAAAAGGTGAGGGAAATTTTGTCTCATTGTCTCATCTATTTCCCACATCACTTACTCATATTTATGGTTCCTAAAAACAATTTGACTAGGTGGGTAGTCTTATTTCATAGAACTCTATCTCTATGGTCTAATATCTTCACCATATTCTCCTCATAAGAGAGGTCATGTTCCAGTTGTAACACCTCCAGATTCTTCACCTCCAGGTTGTGTACTTTCTTAAGAGAGACACATGGAATACTTCATGAAATTGAGCTATATTTGGTGGAAGTTCTATCAAATAGGTCATTTAACCTATTTGATCAATGATTTCAAAGGGGGAAATATACCTAGATCTATGCTTCCTTTTCTTTAAAAATCACATGAATCTATTCCATAGTGATACACAAAGGAAAAAATTGTCCCCAATATCAAACTCCAAGTCCCTTAAAATATTTTTAGAATAGATATTCTACTAACTCTTAGCATCATTTATATATTGTTGGATAGAATGAACCTTTTATGTCATCTCTTGCACAAGATTGGGCACAAAAAGTTTCCTATCACCAAATTCATCCCAAAAAGTAGTAGTTCAACATCTCTTCCCATATAGAGATTCATATGGTTCAATTTTAATACTCTATTAGATTATGTTATTTTATGAGAAATCAAGTAATGGGAGGTGTTAATACCATCCACCATTAAATTATATTGATAATTTTCTCAGCATGTCCTCAAGTGTCTAAATAGTCCTTTTATATTGGTCATTAGTTTTGGGGTGATAGGTCATAATATAATTCAATTAAGTATTTAAATCATGTTGAATAATTCTCTATAATGTAGATGTGAACCTTTTATCATGATCATAAATGATAGAATGTGGAACCCCGTGCAGCCTCATAGTGTTCTTTATATAAATCCTAGAAAGTTAGTCAAAAGATAGCTCTTCTTGAATAGAGATGAAATGGGAAGTATTGGTGAGTTGATCCACTGTAACACATATCACATTATTTCTATGTGATGTTCTTGGGAGACTAGTGATGAAGTCCATAGTGATATTATCCTAGTTCCATGTTGGTGTGGGTAGTGGTTGCAATACTCCTTTATGAAGTTGTCACTCCACTTTCACTTGTTGACGTACCAAGAACCTTGTAGTGTAATCAGAAATCTCCTTTTTCACATTATTCCAACAATAATGATCATAAAGTTCTGTATACATTTTAGTTCTTCCAGGATGTATAGATAATGGTTAGCTATGATATTTATCCATCATATCCTTCTTTATCTCTAGGATATATTTCACACATAGTATTGTATGAAATTTCAATACACCTTCTTGATCAATATTGAACTCAGAAAACATCCAATTCTTCATAGCCTCTATATTATTTTGTAAAAAAGGATCTTATATTTGATATTTATTGATATTATCTAGTAATGATGGTAGATAAATCATTTGGGATAGGGTTGATGATGTCTCTTACCTTATAATTACCATGTACAATTTTACTAGGTCCTTGATCAAAGGATCTCCTTGAATACTCATCATTTCTAGAACAACATGTTCTTTCCTACTTAATGCATCAACAAATTTATTTTCTCTTTCAGGATGATAATGAATTGAACAAACATTGTCTTTAAGAAGATCCCACCACCTCATTTGTCTCATGTTCAATTCATTTTTCGTAAAAATATACTTCAAAATTTGGTGGTCTATGTATATATCAAATTTCTTCCCATAAAGATAATGCATCCATATTTCCAGAGAAAAAGTAACTATAGCTAACTCTAGGTCATGCATAAGATAATTCTTCTCATGATTTTTAACTATATAGATTCATAATAAATTAACTTGTCATTTTTCATGGGGAAACACCCAATCCCTTTCAGATATGCATCACTGTAAATAATGAATCCTTCTCTGATATAGGTTAGAGTTAACACATGTGCAGTAACCAGTCTATTCATATGTTCTTGGAAAAATTCTTCACACTCTATTGTCTAGATAAACTTATCCCCTTTTCAAGTAAAATTGGTTAGTGGATTATAAATTCCTGATTTTTTTTCACAAAACTCTTATAATATGCTGTTAAACTAAGGAAACTATGAATCTCATTTACCATTGTAGGATGAGGTCAATCCTCTACTGACTCTGTCCTTACAGGGTCAACTGAGATTCATTCATTGGTTACAATGTTCTCCATGAATGCAACATGTTGTAACAAAAACTCACATTTTATAAATTTTCCAAATAGATTATACTTACTTAGAGTTACCAATATAACTATTAAATGATCCTCACAACATTTAGAATATATAAAAATATCATAAATAAAAAACTATAAAACATTTATTATGGTAGTCCTTAATGAATATATTCATAAAATCCAAAAATATATCAAGATCATTGGTTATGCCTAAGGGAATAAGAAAACTCATAATTCCCATATATTATTCAAAAGATAGTCTTTGAAATATCTTCTTTCTTCACCCTCAATTAATGATACCCAGATCAAAGGTCAATCTTGGAGAAGAATTGATCCCCATGAAGCTGATCAAATAAATCATCAATCCTTGGGATAGGGTACTTTTACTTCACTTGGATCTTATTAAGTTCTATATAATCAATGAATATCTGCATTGATACATAATTCTACTTCACAAAGAGAATAGGTGATCCCCAAGGAGACACACTTGGCCAGATAAATCCCTTATCCAAAATATCTTGAATTTTTTTCTTTAATTCGTCAAACTTCATTTTTTCCATTCTATATAGAGCCTTTGATATCATATTGGATCCAGATATGAGTTCAATGGAGAAATCTAACTCTCTTTATGGGGGAGGTCTATATAAATCTTCAAGAAATACATCAATGTATTCCTGAATGATGGGTACATTCTCTATATTTATACTTTAATTTACTTCTTCCAATTCAATGATCATCTCCATAAAGAAGAATATGGGAGGTTATTATAAACAAAGATCAGACTAGGATATATAGCCTTTGAAAATAACTATAGGTTATCCATTCATGACTACTTAAATTTCCTTGATTTTTTAGTTGATCTTAGAATTATAATTTGAGATTCAATCCATCCCTAGTATAGTGTCGAATTTCACCATGGGAGTGACTACTATATATGCGATGATATTGTACTATTCAAATATAATGCTAGAGTTTCTATACACTAATAATACTAGGATAATTCCTTTAGAAGTCGTTTTTGATAACTATAATTCTAGAAGTTTTTTGAATTTATTCTATATTATTTTAAAACTTAGATGAAATAAAGTAATACTTAGAACCATAATCAAATAAAGTACTTTCTAGATTTTAGAGAATGATGAATGTACCTACCACTACATCATTTGGTGCCTCTACTTCAGCCATCATGATAGAAAATGCTTGACCTTTCTCTCTTGGCCTATGTTGAGGATGATGGTGGTTTCCCTATATTCTATTATGATTTGAATATTGATTGGAAAAGTTCCCAAGCTATCCATACTTAAATCATTGAACTTCTGGATAGGCCGACACTATCTTATATTTTTTTAGTGTTTAGAAGTTGAGGCTTCACCTCACCATGATAGTTTTGAGCTATGTGGCCATATATTTTTCACTTTTATCACTTTATACTCTAAAGAAAGTAGTTTCCAGATTGCTTCTTCTCATATTTTTTGCATGTGGGAAGTTGAACTCTATTTCCTCCTCTTACATGATTAAAATTCTTCCCTGAGTTTGGCTCGACTATTATCTTATTTTATTTAACCCATGTGACTATTGTGACTTTACAAACACTAATTCAACCTTCATAAAACTTCTCACTAACCCCTCATAGCTTTTATAGCCTTGATTTTATAGATTCCTCTGTATATTCGGTCTCATTCTACTAAAGAATCTATAAAATTTTCCCTTAGGGTCTATAAAAAAAGCTAGGGGTGTATTGAGAAAGTCTTGTAATGTTCATTTAATATCTTCCCATCGATTAATTTTCCTTTTTCTTCAGATCTATGAATTCTATCTTGATTTTTGTTCACATTGAAAGGGGAAAATATTTATTGAAAAATATTCCCCTAAAATATTCCCAATCCATATCGTCGATCTCTTTTCTTGGATTCATTTTTTTTAATCAATTTCCACCACTAATCAACTTATCCTTCTAAGTGGTATACTGCCAGGGTGACATTCTCTTACTCTGAATAATGAAGTACAAAAAATATCTTTTCTATAGAGATTATCCATTTTTCATAAATTAATGGGTCTATAGATCCACTGAAATAAAGTGGTCATTGACGCATGAAGTACTCAAAGGAAAGTTGTTCCCTTAGTGGTAAATCTAATCTCTCAACTTCATTCAAGTTATTGTTCATAACTCATGTTAGTTGATTTATTATCCTCAAAATGTTTTCCATTCCATCTTTTATCAGAATTCCATCAATGCATCATTTTTTCCCTCATCATTTACATAGTTCCACTTTTTTTTAAGGTTGGGGCCAAAGCCTAATTTATTATTAAAGCAAAGAAAATACCACTTTAACTGGGTAGAGGGAGACCAATTACATACCCTGAAGGCCCAGTGGGCATTTAACCCATTACATGGCCCGTAGACCCATTTTTTGGCCCAAAGCCCATTCTGTGAATAGTACTGCTACAGTACCCGCACTGCTACAGTAATTCATAGTACCCACCACTGCTATAGTTCTATGATGCCGCTACAATACCCTACCACCGCTACAGTGCCCACTGATGCTACAGTTTCGCTGCTGTTATAGTACGCTACATTACTTCTACAGTACCTGCACCCAATGGGTTTTGAACCCCCATTTTTCATGTAAAATTAAGGGGTTCTTACCACTAAGCCAAACCCCAACTACTATATAGTTCCAATTATTTCCCACCATTTTCTAAAATAATAAAACCTTAGTGACAAACATTTTAATTTTATAAATCATATAATTATAAAGGGATTTTATATTGTAAAACATAATTCTTAAATATGATATTAATATCATCTAATAAGAATTACATTTTCTATATATCCTTTAAAAAGGTTCATCAAAATATTGTGATTAACCAAAAATATATCCCATGAGTTTTAAACTAGGTGTGAATAAAGGCCCATCATCATGCACCAGTTCCCATTCGAGTCTATATCAAAGAAGTTTTTTTAGGTGTTACCTATATGTATATCTATGCTAGAGTGACATCCATTTATAATATCCAGACATGGATGTATTTGTTTGGAAACCACTTACTTAAAACTTACCAAAATTCCAGGATGTTTTCCTATATCCAGACTTATCCCTAGGGTTCATATAAATGTTTTCAATTCCTAATTTCTAAAAATAAATAAACCTTCCTTTGATACCAACTATTGAATCCTTCCTTTTTATTTCATAACTTTTCATTACATGGTATATACAAAGGATCTATTCATGTTTATTTTCTTAGAAATAAGGTATATAATACATGAAAACTTAAATATTATTATAAGTAAACTTTGATAAAACTTCATGGGTTCACCATAAATTACTTTTAGTGAATCTCATATTTCGAGGACATACATCAAAGGAAAGGGGAGATCATAAAACCAGTAATGGAATAACTAAGAGAGACATATAACATGTGATCATTAGACATATCAAAAAGAACATGAGGCATAACAATATGGCATGAAGAATAGGTATATCATAATAATAAGAACATGAATCATAACATAGAAATGTTGCTACAAAATTTTAATGATACATTTATATGTATATCACCAAGTTTTATCACCAAGGTATTGTAATTGAAAATTACTAAGGTTATTCATCGAGGTATCGTAAAACATGTCATATGTCGAGATTAAATTCTTTACCCAATGAATTGGATCACTATCAGGGCACACTCTTCTAATGTATTAATTTCATATGATTCATATAGATCATAATAAATCATTTCATTAATAACCCATCGATAATAAAGAAAGAGTTTCTTATCAAAATCTTAGTATATAATAGAGCTTAAAGACATGATCATTACGTCATTTTTAAACCATGAAAGGAAATATAGGTTTCATATATGTAAATCCCTGAATCAAAAATTCATGATTATATATATTTGAATAAACATTGAAAATAAAGAGGTTTGGGTAATCAAATAAAAATGAAAAGAGAGTTTATCATGTAAAGGAGAGAATTTTGAGATGTAAATTTGAAATCATGACGGGTATAAAAAATGGTTTCAGGAAATAGAAAAATGAGAGGGTACAATGATCTACCATTCATAAAATACCATTCCTATAGTAATTAAATAATAGAAATTGAAAAAAAATAACTTAGTTTTTAAATTATAAGACATGCCACATGAAAGGGGAACTTGAATGGAAAAGAGAAGTGGATATTTCCTTTAACATGAAGAGTTACTCCTAAATATTGGGGAATGGAGCATTAGGGGCTTGAGGACGCCTTGGGGGAAATCCTTGGGAGGTTAAACCACCATAAATTCATGGATGATGGATTAGTAGTGAATGAAAATGGATAAATGAGTGGTTATTTATAGAAAAAGGGGAGGAATTGTTTGATAATTTTCAAATACAGGTCTTGGAAAACTAGGTTATGGAAAATGAAAAACCATTGGCTTAAACATGATTTTTTCTCATGGTTTTAGACATTTGGGTCTCATTTTAAGTCATTTTAATCTAACAGAACCGAAAACAATTTTTTAATACTTCTTTTTCCATAGAAGAGTAAATATTCCACAAAGTAATGTTTTTAAAAATCATAGATTAGTATTTTGACTTTGGAAAGTCACTTAGAGTTTTGAAAATTTATTAAAATATATAAAAATACATAATATTAATAAAATTATATATATTTTAAGTTATGTATTATGTTTAATTAATTATTAAATTATTATGAAATAAGTATGAAGTCCTTAAACATACCAAAAAACCAAATCTATATTTTTTACTATTCATGGAAATAAATTATTTTATATATTTCTCATTAATTCAAATTAACATAATTTTTACATGATAGTTTCAAATATGATGTTTTTTTATCAAAAAAATCATTAAATATGATAATATTATATTTTTAATATACAAAACCTTATTTCTTTAAAAGTAGTAGTTTTTAAGGTGCAATCAAATTTTTGACACTTATAAAAAATTTATTATCCATTGTAAAATTATTTTATAATTTATAGTTTGATAAGTGTATTTTAAAAGACTATTTGATTAAAATAAAAGTTTTTCATAATACTTGAGTTTATTATAAAATAGTATATTTTCTAGAAAATCACAATTATGTTTTATTTGCATCCAAAAAGTATAATTCTCAAAGTCATCTCAATTAAAAATATATTTTATTAAGAAAAAAATTTCAAAAGAGTAATTAATGGAATAAAATTTTTACTTAAACAAATTATTTTACACTTTAAGTAACTATGGCCTGGACACGTAACCCCATATTACACCCACATACGCCCTTAGGGTAAGGTGTGTGATGGTTGTAGTTTCATGGGGGTGGCTCAGATAACATCGAATGAGTGGTAATATACACTAACTTGAACTTCTCTCGTATATGATTTTGTTCAAGCTTAACTTGATGAATCACATCTTGGTCATGGTCAAGGAAAAACCCCAGTAACGATACCTCCCTCCAAAGTTCTGATAAATGGGCTTCAAACAGAAAGACTATACTGGTAGAGGCCATCAATTCTCCTTTCGGTATCAATTATCCTTTATCAGTACTACTTATAAAAAATAACTATAATGGAAAAAATATCAGCCAATGGTATAGTTTCCTATATTCATATTGATTATCATTCATATAACAGTCTAATTCCAATGGTCACACTTCCCTTTATACCCTATAAATACCACTTCGTTCTTTCTCTAAAATTCACCACAAATTTCTCCATAAGGTTATATTTTCATTTATAAATATATTTATTGGTTTAATATTATTTTTTTTCATTTCTATAGAATTTTTAGTGGGGTTGATGATTCTATTATACTAGGGTGATCCATACTTTTGACATTTTAGATATTCTATTTTATATTTTTTGTCCAGTTGTAATTTAGGGAATTTTAATTAGTTTTATAATAGACTATTGTAATGATCATTGTTAATGAGATAAAAAAAATTGGTTTTACTTTATATTTTACATGTACAATACTATATAATATGCAAAAAACATTTATTTAGGAAACAAATATCATTTAAAAGTTCAGGTTATTATAGTTCAACACTTATAGGAAGTTACACACGCAGTGGAAGGTGTGCAAGGTAGTTGTGTGCAAGATCGGTCATTTCTATAAATAGGCATATACCCCTCTCATTTCAATAGCTATAACCTTATAAAATACTAGGGATATTAATTCCACAAGATTCATACAAATTCATTTCTTTCACGCAACAATGACATATCAATTGTGTGCATAAAAGGGATTTGTGTCTATCAAACCAGAGGAGTTCTAAAACAATACAAAAGTTTCACAAAGTTAGAATTTATGTGATAAACCAAATGTTTCATAGAAGTTGATGTTTTTACATCAAATAATAATTCTTTTTGTGAAATTTGGTAGATTTTCACAAAAGTTGTGCAAAGGTTGCGTGAAATCCAAAAGAAGGTGAACTTATAAGTAGTTACACAATAATTATATGGTAAATTTTTATTCATCAAGTTGATGATAGTGAAACATAATGATACACCAAATGATGTGTAAAAAATATTGATTCAATTTATCAAAAGAGAAATAATCATATGGAGCAGTGATCACACTTTAGTTGAGAAAGCAGTGAGTTTTTAGATTGTGATTGGTTGTAAACCATGAGGGACAGTGATTACTCTCCAAACTTTGTAACCATAGTATGATTTAGTGGATTTTTCACATAGACACATTGCCTTTGTATTCTCCTTGGATGTATCCTAGTGTGGGTGAACCATGGAAATTTTTTGTGTTTCATGCATGATTTCAATTATGTTCATACTTTACTATGGGAAAGGGAGAGAAGAGTGTTTTATTTAATGATGAATCAAGATTCTAATGGGTAGTTGTTTTAATTTATCATACCCTGATTCACACCTATCTCAATGTATTTAACCTAGTTGGGCTAATAATATTCTGAAGGGAATTATAATTAAACCTCAAACAGGCATCCATTTTATCCTTTTTAATGAGTTTAAAATCCAATGTAGTTCGAGATGCACAATTTAAGGTTTTATTTCATGACCAATACATGAACTTTACCATCATAATTTAATGTTTTTTGATTTGTGATGGGGGGAAAAGTGATTTAGTGTGGATTATTCATTGGTATTCCTTGATGTTCCTGACCTGTTCATTCACTTAGTTGAAGGTGGGTTTCAGTGATTACACCTAGTAGGAGGCCAATGCCTTATATGAGAATATGAATTTTATGTGTAAGTATTATTCAAGTGATTCCCAATGACAATTATCTCTTTATCTCATTGATGACTCGTTTTTTATGGAATCATCAATTCAAATCTTTTTGGGGCTTACACCTAGAATAGTCCCAGTCTTTCATATCTCATTAAGTTGAATCAATCAATACACTAAGTGAATTGGAAAAACAAACCTAGCCCTATGTTAACCATGATGATCTATATAACCCAAGTGAGGTCTTATTAGATTCATCATGATAATAACCCTTGTTATCAAGGGAATACATGATTATGAATACACTGAGGGTCTTTTACATATTGTGGTTTTAGAGGAGTACTTTATAATTCAGTGCCAATGTAGGATACTAGAGTGATGATATTCCCAAGAATTCAAATTTGGGTGGATACTTTAACATATTTCAAGATGGATATAAGTTTTTTTCACTAGAAGATATAGGTGAGGATTTTTGTTTTTTTAGGGATGAGGTGCATATTTTTATAACTATATGTCTGAGGAGTAGCATCTACCTAGTATATGGTAAAGATAAAGGCTTCTTACTATTAGGATACGGAGCAAGAAATCACAAATTGATTATTATTTTGTAAAGTGGTAACCTTGGTGATTCTAGGAAAGGGTGGTGACCCTAGTGATTCTAGTGTGAAGTGGTATTCTTATTGATTGAACATGGGAAAGGCTTTTCCCTAATGGTTAGGAGTATCCATGTAAGGCCTTAATCAAATGGTTTTCTAGGGTGTCACCAAGAATGGGTCATTTTCCCTAGTGATAAACTAAGCATGAAGTGGTCTTTTGAAAAGGTTTAATGTTCTAAATTTTTTTGTAACACAATTACCCCCACATTTTAAATAATATCCCCAGGTTTTGTGTGTAATTAAACTACCTAAAGGGATTTAAAGAGTAGTAAAAGTAGAGCTTAGGGTTATCTCTTCACCTTGAATGTCATATATAATTATTAACGCATGGGGTATATTTATTTTAAAATATGGGTACCTTATTGAAGGTTACTTGGGAACACATGAAGGTTTATATAAGTCCCTATAGAGAAACACATAGGTTTCCAAGTGCTTTTGTTCAAGTGGACCAAGGAGAACCTAGTTGAAAAAACCTGGGTGCATGCTCAAGGACCTAAAAAAAAGTGAGATAGGAACATAAACTTATTTAAGAATAGGATATGGGTAAACTAATAGGGTGAAGGATACCTGAGCACATGATACATTGGTGATTGGCCCTGAGTGTGATATCATATTTCTTCATGATAAATTATAAACATAAAATGACTATAACTATTGATATAAAAGTCTATTTTATTTCCATGATATATCAAATCAAATCTTGTGAAGTGGGATATTCCCCTCATAGAACTGTTCCCCTATAAAAGTTATTTTCAATCATTAATAATTACCCATGAAACCAATAAAATTTTGTTTTATGGTCTTTACATCCTTTTCATCTATAATATATGAAATACATATCTTACTCCAAATGGTAGGTTCTCACCACCACATAACTAGACTGAGAATTGTTTTTAGGAAACTACATCCCTCAGATTATGAGAAATCATGTGGCATTTAGAGATCTGATTTTTTCCCTCTTTAGTCATGGATATACTTTTATATTAAAAAATGAAACATGTTATTTGAGTGAGGGAAATATACTAGATTCTATGTAAAATATCGTGGAATAAGTTTTTTAGTGATAACAACATCCCCACCATTAGAGTTAGAATCATTTAGAATGAAAATAAGCATATTCTAATGTAAATTTTTGTCACCATGCCTAATTTATCAACATCTAGTGGGCTTCTCTAGCCGAATCATAATGAGAGGATGTTTTCGAAAAGGATAATCTCAAATCAAGATTAGATGTCACCAAAAGGAGAATCTCGAATCAAGGTATTTATACCAGGAATTATTAAAGGCCTAAATTCATGAATGTAAGAGGGAATGTTACTAAAGTGTAATTTATAGGAATACACAAAAAGGGGGATCAGGATGTCATAATGTATCATGTTGTACATGGTTCATAAAATGGTATCCCTGTATATATCTAAATCATACTCAAGGAGGTGGAATTTTCCATTCTTATAGGGAACGTCATACCTAGGATAAGAGATCCAGTTTGCATCATATGTTATCCTAGTGTATGGTTTCTAGATTGAGAAATCATACAATATGAGGTTTTGGATCGAAGTGAAATTTTTAGATAGGTATAATATAGGAGATATGTACATCACTATATATCTTATGGAAACATTAATAAAGCCAAATCTAGTTCTTGAAAAAGATCCTATTTGTAGATTAAGATTTTTCACATGAGATAATAATTTTTTTTCATAATGTAGAGTTTTTGGGGAAGATTTAACATGAACTCATAAACCATTATAATTTAAACTCCATATAGATCATGTCTCAACATATGTGAATTTGTTCATATATAATAGAACATTCCATGAATTTTAGGTTCTATTGGGATGGACCATCTATTTTAACATAATGGAGTCATATGATGAGGACCTTATATACTCAAACAAGTCATCTAAAAAATATATGAGAGAAAAAAAAATTTTCTCAAATACTTTTCCTTTGTTGACATATCTATAGTGCATAGGTCAATTTTTTCTATGGTTTAATGGTAGTTATTGTGAGCATTATATCTATTAATTTTAACCCAAACATTTAACAAAGATCAAGATAAACTGTCTTAGAGGGGTGTTATATAGATTTTTATATGGATAAACTTTTTTGGATTTAATACCAATAAGTTCTAAGAATTTTCCTTTTTTCAAAGGATCTATTTTTCTGAGGTCATAGAAGGTGTGTTTCTATAGAGTAGACACTTGACTTTTTCCCAGGTTTCCCTTTATAGGTTTTCAAACAGTGAGTATAATGTCTCTATACTTGGGTTGTTTAAGGTATTTCATGTTATACTATTATAACCATCTTTTAATGTATGGAGAAATTGAGAAAAAAGATAGGAAATCCACATTGCAACCTGTGTGACTAAAACCAAATATAAATGAGATCCAAATTCCACTATATGAAAATGTTAAGATTAGTGCATGAAGTTTATGTTCATAGTGATTGTACTATTATGTCATGTGGTTTAGGGCCATATGATAAGACCATATGCACAATAAATGTTTTAGAAAGTATAATTCGAACCTAAATCTTTAAGGTGTTGAGTAGAGTATCTTAACTTAATGGATTAGGGTCCCCAAATTATCTGCACACCCATATATATAAGGTCACAGGAAACAAGTTTCATTATATTTATTTTCACTTTGTTAAGTGTATTAATCTATAAAAATAAGTTTATTGGATTCAAATTGAATAATTGGGGTATGGGAAAGGTAAATCATAACCCATGAACGTTTGATCCAATGGGATATTAAAACTTGTGGGATTAGGTCAACCATTTGTAATAGGGAAAACAATAGAACACCATTTTGAAATAGAACATGGAGTAAAGGGAGAAATATATTCTAGGACAAAAATATCCCATAGTTGTTACTTAGTGACTCAAAGGAAACAATATAGTTAATAATAAATTCATATCAGGGTATATTTGTATCAATCAATCATTTTTACCGATATAGCTATGAACATGGGAAACTAGGGGAATAATCTACTCAATGTTGCGGGATTACAATGTAAAGACCCGAAAATTTCAAGGATTTTTTTTTTTCTTAATTTGCTTTGGAATTTTTCAAGAGCGCAGTTTCTGACGGCACCTGATTCCGAGGCCCGGTGTGCCCAGAATCATTTTCCGAAGTTTGGCTCGGGTACGTTCAGTGAACGGATGAGCGGGTTTTTCTAACTTTTGAACCGGTGCCCGTAATCGAATTCTGAGGGCACCGATGAAATCGCAGCGCCGATATTCGCTTAGAAACGCCACTTCCGGAGTTGCGTTTGCTCGGGTGTGGTTTTTAATTTTCGGGCTTAAAGTTAAGAAATAAAATAATTTTGCGACAACTTTATTTTATTTCACTTAAGCCACTTGGAAGCCACTTAAAGGCGGCTTGAACTGAGTTGAAGCGGATAGGATGCTATCCAGAAATATCCTACCCCCCTTGGTAGGATATTTGTGAGGTGGGGCCTGCACGAGCTCCGCCGTTTCTTTCCGCTAAGAAACGCACCCGCGAAAACCCGTCTTAATGAAAGTCAACTGACGCGTTTCTTAAAATCTTAACAGACCATTTAATTGAGCGGTTTATTTCGTGAATTAAATGGGCTTTTTCTTTCGTTGAATTAATTCAACGAATTAATGGATCGTTTCTTAACCAGTTTTCAAATTCGTTGGCGTAATAATAAAATAAGGCCAACGCAACAACCCCTGGTTATTTGCGCTTTGAGAAGATTTGAGAGGACCCTCGTATCTTCTTCTCCCTCGCGAAGAACGTGAAGAACGCCGAACCCGGAAATCGACGACGCTTCCGTCCGGGACGTTCTTCCACGCTCCGATCTCCAATCACCGACCGTTTGAGGTGAGTGATTTCGGATTTCCTCTCAAGTTCTTTTCTTTTGGTTTTAAACGAAACACAGATTTAAATATTAATAATTTAAATCTGTTGTTCTTGGTTTGTTGAGCTCGCTGACTCAACGCCGGATTCCGCGACGACGCGACGCCTCCCCGCGACGACGCGACGATCCCTCTCTTCCGCGACGAGCTTTTCCGCGAAGAACGCCCACGCGCGATGATCGACGAGGTAGGGATTTATTATGGGAATTACCCCTTTTTAATTTATTCCCGTCAATGTTTCTTAAAGAAATTAAAGAACCGAATTGTGAACAATTTTAATCTTATTAAAATTGTTATTTTCCCGTGTGGAATAAAATTTCTCCCGGTTGTTTATCTCTAACGCGGAGGGTGCGGGCCAAACGAACACGGCCCGACGACCCTCCGCCGTTCTTCGTTTTGTGCGGATTTGGCGGGCGACGATGGAACGTGCCGCAACGGATGTTTGACGATTCCGCAGTAAAGAACGGATCCCGGGCGGAGCAATGGCGCAGACGGGAAGAGAATCAGACCACCAGAGCGATCCCGGTGGCCCGCGGAACTCGCCGGCGGCGGCACGCTGCCGGACGAGCCCGCCGCGGCTGAAGTCGCGGCGGCAGCGGCCAACGGACCCGCGGCCGCGCGGGACGCGGCTCTGCCGCGTCCGCGGTTCACCAGCGCGGCCCACGCGGGCCGCGGTTTCCTCAGGCCGCGGGTCAACGCCCGTGGCGCCTGGCACTCGGCCGCCCGGCCGAGCCGAGCCAGGCCGGTCTGACCGGCCGGGCCGGACCGGGCCAACCGGGTCGGGTCGACCCGGTTCGGGCCGACCCAGGGGGGGTCGGGCCGGGCCCGTACCCCCCCTTCTTCGGACGTTTTTGTTCAAATGGTCGTATCTTGAGCTACGGGCCTCCAAACGACTCACCGTCAGCGGCAACGCGATCCTTGGATCGAGACGGTCGTTTCGGTATATTGAACTCAAGGTTTCGGAATACTTTGAGTTCGGCCGGGTTGGTTCGTACACGAGACCAACCGGGCCCTCGGAGCGGAAACGCTCATATCTTGAACTACGGACGTCCGATTGACGTTCCGTCAGCTTTGTTAAATTCCTCTAAGTGAGAGGGATATTTTGGCATACTCCGCCCGAGGTTTGGACGCAGGTGGAGTGCGGTTGGGTTGGTTTTTCCTTAAAAACCAACCGGGCCCCTGGGACGAAAATGCCAATAACTCTCAGACCGGGCGTCCGATTGACGCGCCGTCTGCGACGTTGAGTTCCTGTTGACGATACGGAACTTTTGGATACATCAACTTCGGACTTTGTGTCAGTTGATGTATCAGCCTCTCGGCTCATGGAGCAGACCCTTCCGCACGAGCTTGCTGTGTGCGGGAACCCTAGGCTGGCTGCGACTGCTACTTCGACAGCGACGACCGTGAAGAGATCCTCAGTGGATTGCGGCGACGACGGTGCAGAGATCCTCCGTGGACTCTGACGACGACCGTACAGAGATCCTCCGTGGACTCCGACGACGACCGTGCAGAGATCCTCCGTGGACCTCGGCGACGACTGTGCAGAGATCCTCAGTGGACTGCGACGACTACTGCACTCAGCGATCCTCTGTGGATCAGTGCTACCGGTCCTGTGTGGGCCCGATCCTGTGTGGGTCCGATCCTGCGTGGGTCAGCGCTCAATGGTTCTGTGTGAGCCAGCGCCTACAGGTCCTGCGTGGGCCCGGTCCTGTGTGGGCCCGATCCTGTGTGGGTCTGATCCTGTGTGGGTCACTGCGGGGTTAGTACCTATCGATCCTTCGTGGGTCCGACGATTTAGATGATTCAGTGATCATCTTTATCGTCATCCGAAGAAGTATACATGTGTGAGCTGAATCTTGTGTTACTCTCCTTTGTGGATTGTGTTGAGCTATCCTGTGTGGATTTACTGTTTACTCTCCTTTGTGGACTGTGTTGTGCTATCCTGTGTGGGTATACGTTTTGCTTTCCTGTGTGGATTGGGTTGTGCTTGGGCTCGGACATTGGAGCCGAACAGGGAATTGCAGACTTAGGTATATGTATGGGCATATACCTAAGCCGTGTCAGATGTTACTTCGTGATTGTACTTTTCCTTTGTGGATTATCCTTTGTGGATTTCGGGAGACCTTCGGGGGTCTCGGGGTCCCTACTGAGTAGCTTATACTCACCCCTGCACGGGCTTTTCCCGCACTACGTTGTGTTGGTTGCGGACGGCGGACATCGCTGACCGGGGTGGAGGCGTGCGGAGCAGGACAGTACCTGGAGGTGGACCACTGGGCGGGACGTACTCGGAGCGGTCAGGTGGACCCGAGGAGCAGTGGAGGCTATCTGTACCCACCCTTCAGGTGGGACTTCCAGAGGACGGCTCGACGCTGCAGTTTTCCCTTTTTAGTTGTTGTTTTTCCTTTCAGTTGTACTTTACAGTTGGGCTTGTATTTCCGGCCCCTTTTACTTTCATCACAGCTTGTACAGTTTTTACTTAGTGTTTACTTCTCTGCTTGCTTACTCTGTGGTGATTGTTTACTTTCCAAAGGCAATGCCTTCCCTTTTTGTTGGGATTTACGCCTTGGTGCTAGTCGCCAGCCCCTGGCCTATGGAAGGCGGGCTTGGGGTAGTCACGGCACGGGCCCCGAGGACGGGTCGTGACAAATTGGTATCAGAGGTGGTCGGTTCTACCACAGACTCTGATCTTTCTTCTATGTGAAGCAATAGTGTTTAGTGTATTGAGTGTGGTTATCAGTCCAGGGAGTCCAGTGTGGTGCGGCGGCCGACGTATCCATACACCAGGACCCTGACTTCTGATTTCCGACTTAATGCACGAAAACATTGATTGCATGTGTGTTTCAAGTTTTCTCTGTGATTACTTGTGTCAGCTCACCAGGTATACTGTTCTGACCGTGGCATACTTGTTTCCTTTTCAGGATGGCACGACGACAGCAGCCAGCTAGGGTTTCTAGAGTAGAGCGCGACGATAGCCCGCCGAGCGACGAGGCCTCGGTACAGGGCCCGTTGACAGCAGAGGCACCGGCGGTACCTTTACCTGCCGAGCCCTCGATGCTTCCAGCACTGGCAGCTGACGACGCACGACGCCTCGGAGCTCTGCACGAGTTCCAGCGCCAGTGACCACCCAGGTTTCGTGGGGAGTCGGACCCCCAGGCAGCCGAGGACTGGCTGGAGGCGGTCGTCCGAGTTTTCAGGCTAGTGAGGACACCAGCATACCTCATGGTGATCCTCGCGGCGAGCCTACTGCACGCAGCAGCAGGGCGATGGTGGAGCCTGATGCTCCAGGTACACGATGAGGACACCCTCATCTGGACGGATTTCGAGAGCCTCTTCCGCTCAGAGTTCATCCCGGCCACCCTCCGTGCGGTGCGCATTCAGGAGCTTCTTCAGCTGCGGCAAGGCATCTTGACGGTCGCTCAGTACGCGGCGAGGTTCACCGACCTATCTCGCTACTCGACATACATGGTATGGGACCCCTTCTTCCGGGCCCGGACCTTCGAGCAGGGATTGAGACACGAGATCAGGGCATCGCTGATCTCCCTCAACATCTCGACCCAGGCAGGAGTACTGGAGCGAGCCCTCCTGATCGAGAGCTTCCTGGCTGAGTCCACAGCGAGACCTACCGCAGGGCGGCATATAGCGGAGTCTTCGGCAGCAGGTAGCCGACGGATGACTCAGGGTTCCAGGCAGACCAGGCCTTCCGGCAGACGACCCCGGGACACTGGCTCAGCGGTGCGGGGCACACAGCGCGGAGCCAGCCTTCCGAGAGGCAGACAGTGCTACGAGTGCGGCGGGCAGGGCCACATGGCTCGTGACTGCCCGACCCGTCGTACCGAGGGGCAGCAGACGGTGGAGGGACCACCCAGGCAGAGGCAGAGGGTCGACCGTGGCGGTCCGCAGGGAGGAGGCGGACGAGGCAGAGGAGCTGGCCGAGCAGCAGGTGGTGGGCGACGCTTTGAGGATCTGCCACCACCACCACCAGGAGGCCCGCCCCGACCACAGGGAGCTAGCGGGCAGAGACAGGCTCAGCTCCAGGCAGCGGAGGCCTACGACCACGGCGCGCCAGAGATGATTCGAGGTATGATCTGTGTCTATTCCACCCTTTCTGCAGTTCTGATAGACACAGGAGCGAGTCACTCTTTCATAGCCACTGCCCTTGTTCGGAGCTCGGAGATTCCGACGGAGCCGTTGGCTCGAACCTTACGGCTAGAGACTCCTACGGGAGCAGACTCGATGATTACGCACTGGTGCCGGCAGTGTGAGCTTACTCTAGGAGGCGAGAGGCTGGGATCTTCTTGTAGCAGCGTCGAGGCCTTACGACGTCATCTTGGGCATGGATTGGTTATCTACGGTCCATGCTCAGATTGACTGCATTAGGCGCAAGGTGCGATGTGTGCGCACCGACGGGAGCAGGTTCACCTTCACCGGCGAGAAGGGAGCCTTAGCAGCACAGGATGGACTCACACAGAGGAGAGGTCAGCCCATCACTCATAAGTTGGCTAGCCTCATCCAGGGAGCAGTTGACGTGCGGAGTCCCAGTTTTCCTGCAGTGGTGGATCAGTACGCGGACGTCTTTCCCGACGACGTTCCAGGACTACCTCCTCGCAGAGAGGTAGAATTTTATATTGACCTGTACCCCGGGACAGCCCCGATATCCACTCCAGCATATCGAATGGCCCCCGCTAAGCTTCGAGAGCTGCGGGTACAGTTGGAGGACTTGCAGGGAAAGGGGTTCATCCGACCCAGTGTTTCACCCTGGGCTTCGCCGATTTTGTTCGCCAAGAAGGCGGATGGGAGCTTGCGAATGTGTGTCGATTATCGTCGCCTGAACTAGGTGATAGTGAGGAACAAGTATCCGCTACCCAGGATTGATGACCTCTTCGACCAGCTCAAGGGAGCACGGTGGTTCTCGAAGATAGACCTCAGGTCAGGCTATCATCAGCTCAGAGTTCGAGATGAGGATGTGCAGAAGACGGCCTTCAGGTGTTGATATGGCCACTTTCAGTTCTTGGTTATGCCTTTCGGCGTGACCAACGCTCCAACAGTGTTCATGAGCCTCATGAACAGGATCTTCCAGCCATACCTCGATCGATTTGTCGTAGTCTTCATCGACGACATTTTGGTGTACTCGACGACGGAGGAGGAGCACGCCTACCACCTGCGTGTTTTGCTAGACACACTCCGAGAGCACCAGCTTTATGGAAAGCTCTCGAAGTGTCAGTTCTGGTTACGTGAGGTCCACTTCTTGGGGCACATCATTTCTGAGGCGGGAGTTGCAGTGGATCCCGCGAAGATCGAGGCAGTTCTAGCTTGGGAGCCACCCAAGAGCATGACAGAGGTGCAGAGTTTCTTGGGCCTAGCCGGATACTATCGGAGATTTGTGTCGGACTTCTCCAGAGTTGCGACCCCACTCTCAGCGTTGAAGAAGAAAGGGAAACCCTTCGTGTGGTCAGACAAATGTCAGCAGAGCTTCCAGAAGATGAGGCAGAGGTTGACCAGCGCACCTATCTTGAGGTTTCCTGAGGAGGGAGTTGGATACGTAGTCTACTGCGACGCATCAGGGACCGGACTCGGGTGTGTCCTGATGCAGGAGCGGGCCGTGATTGCCTACGGATCACGTCAGTTGAGGCCGCATGAGCAGAACTACGCTACCCATGACTTGGAGTTGGTAGCAGTGGTCTTCGCCCTGAAGACATGGCGGCACTATCTGATGGGCGAGCGCTTCACAGTCTTTTCTGACCACCAGAGTCTCAGTTACATCTTCTCTCAGAAGGACCTGAACCTGAGATAGCGGCGATGGCTCGAGTTCCTCCAGGACTATGACTTTGAGATAGTCTATACTCTTGGGAAGGGGAACGTGGTGGCTGATGCCCTCAGCAGGAGGACGGGCATCCAGCTACTTGAGGAGGCGACAGAGCAGCTAGCCGCTTTGTAGATATCCTTCGTGGATAGAGACGGAGAAGCCTTCCTTCAGTCTCTCACAGTCTCTCCTCTACTTCTTCAGCGGGTCAGAGAGGCACAGCGTGGGGACGCTGACTGTGAGACACGGCGTGCACATATATCCTCGAGACAGGCACCTAATGGTTTCTCCCTTGGAGCAGAGCACGATTTCCTTTTCAGAGGTCGTACCTTGGTACCAGTCGCTTTACGAGAGGAGGTGCTGAGAGAGTTTCACACTTCTCCTTTGGCGGTACATCCTGGAGTGGCGAAGATGTACCAGGATCTCAGGCGACAACACTGGTGGTCGGGCATGAAGAAGGTTGTGACAGATTTCGTTTCACGGTGCCTCACCTACCAGCAGGTGAAGGCAGAGCATCAGGTACCAGCAGGCTTGGTACAGCCCTTGGAGGTCCCGGAGTGGAAGTGGGACGGGATATCTATGGAATTCGTGACTGGACTTCCACGCACTTCCAGAGGTCACGATTCCATTTGGGTGATTGTTGACCGACTCACCAAGTCGGCACACTTCTTACCCATCCGAGAGCAGGGCTCGGTGGAGAGCTTAGGGCGTCTCTACGTTCAGGAGATTGTACGACTTCACGGTGTGCCATCGACTATCGTCTCCGATCGGGACGCTCGTTTTACTTCCCGGCTTTGGAAGGGGTAGCAGGAGGCGTTCGGGACGCGACTACGTCTGAGCACCGCCTTTCACCCTCAGACGGATGGTCAGACAGAGAGGACCATTCAGACTCTCGAGGACATGCTCCGCGCATGTGTCCTCGACTTTGGTCGCAGCTGGGAGGACCACCTACCCTTAGTGGAGTTCGCGTACAACAACAGCTACCACTCCACCATCGGGATGGCACCCTATGAGGCGTTGTACGACAGGCCTTGCAGATCTCCTTTGTGCTGGACAGACCCTGGAGAGTCAGCACTTGTGGGACTAGAGATGGTCCGGGCCACGACAGAGAAGGTCCAGGTCATCCAGGAGCGGATGAGGACAGCACAGAGCCGGCAGAAGTCATATGCTGACAGGAGGCGGAGGCCACTAGAGTTCGAGGATGGCGACCACGTCTTCTTGCGTGTCTCACCTCGACGTGGTTTGCGGAGATTTGGTCGAGGCGGCAAGTTGTCTCCACACTTCATCGGGCCTTTCCAGGTCCTCAGCAGGATTGGCGAGGTGGCTTATCGCCTGGCTCTGCCACCTCAGTTGCACCGGGTGCACGACGTCTTCCACATATCCCAGCTGAGGAGATACGTGCACGACCCGACGCACATCATTGACTATGGGAAGCTAGACGTGGATGATGGGGCGACTTTTACGGAGGTCCCAGTGGAGATAGAGGATCGACAGGAGCGGGTCCTACGTGGGCGATCGATCCCTCTTGTGCGCATCAGATGGAAGCACGGGAACCTCCAGGAGAGCACTTGAGAGCGGGAGGCTCAGATGCGTGCTCAGTACCCACATTTGTTTCCCTAGTTTATGATGTATCTTTACGGGGACGTAAAGTCCTGAGGTGGGAGTAATGTAAAGACCCGAAAATTTCAAGGAAATTTTTTTTTCTTAATTTTCATTGGAATTTTTCAAGAGTGCAGTTTCTGACGACACCTGATTCCGAGGCCCGGTGTGCCCGAAATCATTTTCCGAAGTTTGGCTCGGGTACGTTCAGTGAACAGATGAGCGGGTTTTTCTAAATTTTGAACCGGTGCCCGGAATCGAATTCTGAGGGCACCGATGAAATCGCAGCACCGGTATTCTCTTAGAAACGCCTCTTCCGGAGTTGCGTTTGCTCGGGTGTGGTTTTTAATTTTCGGGCTTAAAGTTAAGAAATAAAATAATTTTGCGACAACTTTATTTTATTTCACTTAAGCCACTTGGAAGCCACTTAAAGGTGGTTTGAACTGAGTTGAAGCGGATAGGATGCTATCCAGAAATATCCTACCCCCCTTGGTAGGATATTTGTGATGTGGGGCCCGCACGAGCTCTGCCGTTTCTTTCCTCTAAGAAACGCACCCGCGAAAACCCGTCTTAATGAAAGTCAACTGACGCGTTTCTTAAAATCTTAACAGACCATTTAATTGAGCGGTTTATTTCGTGAATTAAATGGGTTGTTTCTTTCATTGAATTAATTCAACGAATTAATGGATCGTTTCTTAACCAGTTTTCAAATTCGTTGGCGTAATAATAAAATAAGGCCAACGCAACAACCCCTGGTTATTTGTGCTTTGAGAATATTTGAGAGGACCCTCGTATCTTCTTCTCCCTTGCGAAGAACGCGAAGAATACGAAGAACGCGAAGAACGCCGAACCCGGAAATCGACGACGCTTCCGTCCGGGATGTTCTTCCACGTTCCGATCTCCAATCACCGACCATTTGAGGTGAGTGATTTCGGATTTCCTCTCAAGTTCTTTTCTTTTGGTTTTAAACGAAACACAGATTTAAATATTAATAATTTAAATCTGTTGTTCTTGGTTCGTTGAGCTCGCCGACTCAACGCCGGATTCCGCGACGACGCGACGCCTCCCCGCGACGACGCGACGATCCCTCTCTTCCGCGACGAGCTTTTCCGCGAAGAACGCCCGCGCGCGACAATCGACGAGGTAGGGATTTATTATGGGAATTGCCCCTTTTTAATTTATTCCCGTCAATGTTTCTTAAAGAAATTAAAGAACCGAATTGTGAACAATTTTAATCTTATTAAAAAATTTATTTTCCCGTGTGGAATAAAATTTCTCCCGGTTGTTTATCTCTAACGCGGAGGGTGCGGGCCAAACGAACACGGTCCGACGACCCTCCGTCGTTCTTCGTTTTGTGCGGATTTGGAGGGCGACGACGGAACGTGCCGCATCGGATGTTTGACGATTCCGCAGTAAAGAACGGATCTCGGGAGGAGCAATGGCGCAGACGGGAAGAGAATCGGACCACCGGAGCGATCCCAGTGGCCCGCGGAACTCGCCGGCGGCGCCCCGGCTGAAGCCGCGGTGGCGATGGCGGCCAACGGACCCGCGGCTGCGCGGGTCCGGTTCGCCCGCGCGGGACGCGGCTCTTCCGCGTCCGCGGTTCACCAGCGCGGCCCACGCGGGCCGCGGTTTCCTCAGGCCGCGGGTCAACGCCCGCGGCGCCTGGCACTCGGCCGCCCGGCCAAGCTGAGCCAGGCCGGTCCGACCGGCCGGGCCGCGCCCCGGCCGGGCCGGACCGGGCCAACCGGGTCGGGTTGACCCGGTTCGGGCCGACCCAGGGGGGGTCGGGCCGGGCCCGTACCCCCCCTTCTTCGGACGTTTTCGTTCAAATGGCCGTATCTTGAGCTACGAGCCTCCAAACGACTCGCTGTCAGCGGCAACGCGATCCTTGGATCGAGACGGTCGTTTCGGTATATCGCACTCAAGGTTTCGGAATACTTTGAGTTCGGCCGGGTTGGTTCGTACACGAGACCAACCGGGCCCTCGGAGCGGAAACGCTCATATCTTGAACTACGGACGTCCGATTGACGTGCCGTCAGCTTTGTTAAATTCCTCTAAGTGAGACGGATCTTTTGGCATACCCCGCCCGAGGTTTGGACGCAAGTGGAGTGCAGTCGGGTTGGTTTTGCCTTAAAAACCAACCGGGCCCCTGGGACGAAAATGCCAATAACTCTCAGACCGGGCGTCCGATTGACGCGCCGTCTGCGACGTTGAGTTCCTGTTGACGATACGGAACTTTTGGATACATCAACTTCGGACTTTGTGTCAGTTGATGTATCAGCCTCTCGGCTCATGGAGCGGACCCTTCCGCACGAGCTTGTTGTGTGCGGGAACCCTAGGCTGGCTGCGACTGCTACTTCGACAGCGACGACCGTGCAGAGATCCTCAGTGGACTGCGGCGACGACTGTGCAGAGATCCTCCGTGGACTCCGACGACGACCATGCAGAGATCCTCCGTGGACTCCGACGAAGACCGTGCAGAGATCCTCCGTGGACTCCGACGACGACCGTGCAGAGATCCTCCGTGGACTCCGACGACGACCGTGCAGAGATCCTCCGTGGACTGTGGCGACGACTGTGCAGAGATCCTCAGTGGACTGCGACGACTACTGCACTCAGCGATCCTCCGTGGATCAGTGCTACCGGTCCTGTGTGGGCCCGATCCTGTGTGGGTCCGATCCTGTGTGGGTCAGCGCTCAACGGTTCTGTGTGAGCCAGCGCCTACAGGTCCTGTGTGGGCCCGATCCTGTGTGGGTCCGATCCTGTGTGGGTCACTGCGGGGTTAGTACCTATCGATCCTTCGTGGGTCCGACGATTTAGATGATTCAGTGATCATCTTTATCGTCATCCGAAGAAGTATACCTGTGTGAGCTGAATCTTGTGTTACTCTCCTTTGTGGATTGTGTTGAGCTATCCTGTGTGGATTTATTGTTTACTCTCCCTTGTGGACTGTGTTGCGGTATCCTGTGTGGGTATACGTTTTGCTTTCCTGTGTAGACTGGGTTGTGCTTGGGCTCGGACGTTGGAGCCGAATGGGGAATTGCAGACTTAGGTATATGTATGGGCATATACCTAAGCCATGTCATATGTTACTTCGTGATTGTACTTTTCCTTTGTGGATTATGCTTTGTGGATTTCGGGAGACCTTCGGGGGTCTCGGGGTCCCTACTGAGTAGCTTATACTCACCCCTGCACGGGCTTTGCCTGCACTACGTTGTGTTGGTTGCAGACGACGGACAGCGCTGACCGGGGTGGAGGCGTGCGGAGCAGGACAGTACCTGGAGGTGGACCACTGGGCGGGACGTACTCGGAGTGGTCAGGTGGACCCGAGGAGAAGTGGAGGCTATCTGTACCCACCCTTCAGGTGGGACTTCCAGAGGACGGCTCGACGCTGCAGTTTTCCCTTTTCAGTTGCTATTTTTCCTTTCAGTTGTACTTTACAGTCGGGCTTGTATTTCCGGCCCCTTTTACTTTCAGCACAGCTTGTACAGTTTTTACTTAGTGTTTACTTTTCCGCTTGCTTACTCTGTGGTTCTTGTTTACTTTCCAAAGGCAATGCCTTCCCTTTTTGTTGGGATTTATGCCTTGGTGCTAGTCGCCAGCCCCTGGCCTATGGAAGGCGGGATTGGGGTAGTCACGGCACGGGCCCCGAGGACGGGTCGTGACATACAAGAAGAGTATCACTAATCATGTAATTGGGATGAGGATTATTTAAACATTAAAATAATGAAGTAGGTTCACAAATAAAAGTATATTCAAAAAGGATTTCAACACCTGAAATAATATTCCACTACGTATTGAATAAATTTTTGGGTGAAGGGATATAACATGAAATTTCAAATACATAATCACTTAAATGGGTGGTATACATAGTTTGAAGAGTTTTCTGTGTCATAAATTAGAATATAAACATATCACAAATTTATATCACTGGTGGTTTCAATGTATTTCTGATATAACTTTTTCCTATATAAATGGTTCTAGTGAGAATATGTCAATTTTTTTCATGGATGAATTGTGGTCGATGAAGGTTTTGTTCCTTACTTTTTGTTTTGCGCACATACATTTTCCAAATCCATGATAGGAGGAGGCCTGAAGAGTAGGGAGTATAGTTTTTTTATGTCACCCATTTCATGATTTTTACATGAAAAACCCATTGCAGATCTTTTGATATGATGATTATGGTATTGTAATATGGACCTTGATCAAGTGAATCAATTTTAAAGGAATATAGTGTTTCCCAAATGTGGCTGGAGTTTATAGTCGCACAAGTTTTTCAAAAAAACAATGAAGTAGTATAAATATAAACAAGAGTGATCTAATCCAAATATGTATGAGAGACATATACTAAGGTAAACTTCCTAATAGACAAGGACACAAAAATTTGGGCCCTGGTTATTAGTAAAATTAATTTCATAGAAATTTACACTTTAGTTTGTGATAAGAGGTCAGGGAATTACTACATATACTATAAAATTATGAATCAATCCACCCATAGTTATTTAAATAGTCTCGGTATAGATGTAGCTTATATACAAGAAATGGGAATTTCATTCGAATATAGAATTGGAAGTAGGAGTAAGTCTGTGATCATTAGCCAGAATAGGTGATTAAAGGTTTTTATAGGAGTGGGGGACATATCCAGACAAAGGTTTTTAGATAGAGACCACATTCTAGGTATCCTTACATGAACCTGAATCTCATTAAGGGAAGTTTGATTCCATAAAACATACTTCTATGATTATTTTATAGTTATACAGGGTAGACCATATATAATACATTTTAGCATCATGTGACTAGTGAATTGATGTTCTGTATTTTATGGTCATACAGAAATGATAATTATATAAAATATTCCATCCAAGAATAGATTCTAATATAATAATACTCATCATGAATGAATATTTTATGCCCAATGTGTTTGATTTCAATTTTTGAAAATCAATCAATATGTGTTTAGTGATGGTGAGATATGATGCTTGTATATTTTCATGAAATACAACCTCATGTTTTCTTGTGTGATAATTATTTAACTTTTCATAATGAAGAAGGAATGTGTTCATATTTTTAGTTGATGAAAAAAATCAACAACATTGATTATGAATATCATTGGATAAATATATGGAATATTCCATCCTAATGAATAATAATAAAGGTAAATTGATTTAATAATGAATTTTTTGGAAGTAAATGAATGTTATTTCATAAATAATGATATAAGAACATTTTAAGGAATTACACACATAGTAAATTTATATTATTTATTGTTAAATATTTAGTTCAATTAAAATCTTGGATTGAATGATTATAGAGGAGAATCAATGAAGTAGAGCCTAAGTATATGAAGGTAAAAGTAAACACATGGAAAGCATGAGGCAGGAAGCATGAATGGCACACACATGATCTATAGGGTACATACTAGTGACCCATACCATGATGAGTTTGGGATTTTAGTTGGAGTCAATCTAGGTGTCATGGTCGAGTGTTGAAGTAAACATAGGTATTTTTAAACTAATAAAAAGTTCAAGAGAAGGTTTTATGTGGGACTCAACATATGTGTGGAACTATATTCATTTTCCATGATGTTAGATAAATTTCACACATTCTACATAATTTTAATGATTTTTCCACCAAGTCATTATCTTCCTACTCCATAAAATATAACAGACTGATAAAATAAGACCTTTTCATGTTGTAAATCATACATCCCCTGGATGTGACCCTATCATAATTACTCGACATAAATAAAATATTTGATTACATATATTCCCATGACCTTTAATGTTTTTATATTTTCATATTTAGGACAAATCATTATTTAATAATGAAAATGTCTTTCTCAACTAGTGGAAATTTTTCCACTTCATTAGTAACTTATTAATCTATAATAAGTCTTAAAAATATACCAAAAATTCTCCACACATGCTATTCTTCTAGACATATAATGTTAAATACATTTCATCATAACCTAGAGAAAGGGAAACATAATAAATGGTGACCTCAAACACTCGGAAAGGGAAAAAATAAACTATAATATATTATTGTATGATCAATGCAATAATAATATGAAAGGAAATAAATAATAATCATATCATGCCACATAATTGAACACATGAGTTTAAAAAAAATTCATGGTTATCTATATAAATAAGCACATTGTCAATAATAGCTGATTTTATGGTAATGGAATGCATTATAATAGACTAGTCGAGGACTTGTGCCAATGCATTACATACAATAAAGTTCTTATACTACGACATCTACTTTATTTCAATACCACATCCAAGACATCTATATAAGTGGGTAGGAATACTATAAATACCCAAACATATTTTTATTTTGAGATATGTCGATGAACCATGGAGAAATTATAGGCCCCACTCATCCCTATTTGTCTCTAATGAATTCATTATACAAAGGAAGGGATAAAATATACAATAAAAAAAATTCATTAGTAACAAATAAACATCCATATTGAATTGAAAATTATAAGGAAAATAAATATTTCCAAATTCAATAAACATAATATCTCTCTATATAAGCATCCCTCAAACTGACCCACATTATGTAATTGGTATATGGTTGGTCAATAATTTTACTAAATCAATAAATTTATGGGTGTCAAGGAGAACCCCATTTAATCAAAGAAATATAAAATAGGGTATTTACAAATAAAATGCATTGGAAAAAAGTTATTCCTATTCAAAGCATATGGTTAAGAAAGGATAATGCAGTGATGTATTACTCCTCTCATAAAAATTAAAATTTCATAATCCATCCCAATAATTAAAATTTATATGGAAATATTTTAATAATATCATTTATTAAGCATAAAATATATCAGGAGATGTTGAAGTAGGTGAAAAATACATTTTAGGATAATTTAAAAAAAACATTAGAAATAAGGAATATTATAGTCTTTTTAAAAATATTTTTTTAACAAAAAAATATTTAATAAAACATGGAGCATTAGAATTTCATTTTTCAATGATTAATGTGTAGAGAAATTTTTTCATATAAATAGAAAAAATGTATTAAATATGTGTTCACACTAAGAAAATAAAAATATATTCTTTCCTCACATTAATGAAACAATCCATACATAAAATGTTAAAAATTTATTTAAAATTTATAAATGAATCTAATGTATTAGAAAATAATATTATTAAATTATTGAGGCCTAGATAATTAATTTCTCAAAATAATAAAATGAATTCATACATGGAAGTGGGATGTTCCTGACTAAAAGTAAGATACAAGGACCATTTCACTTATAAGAAATAATGGTTTTAGAATATGATTCAATAAGAAATAAAAATTTTAGGGGCATTTAAAAACACATGAATAACTAATAAAAATTATTATGGATTTTAGAAATTATAAATTTTTTCTAGATGGACTATCATTCGAAAAATAATCTCGATTTGAAATAATATTTGTAACGAAAGACTTATGGTTTGAGTAACATCTTAATGAAACAATTATTAAATATATAAGATAAAATTAAACATGAAGGACTGTGATTAAAAGATAATTCATGATATAACAACTAATATGGTAATTTTATAAACCATAATAAAAACAACATGGTGTGTAAAATCAATCTACTCTCATGTATTTAAAAATGAGACAAATAAACTTGTACAACATTGGAATCATTTTATTAGATATAAATTTAATTAAAGAATATGATATATATCATCAAAAACCATAAATTACATGAATATTATAAAAAACTATATTAGGTTGTAACCACACTATATAAAATAAATCATGATATAAAATATAAAACATGTATCATAAAATTAAATTTGAGAAAAATAACCCTTTACGTTAATTTTTAACTTCCAATAAAAATTTTAGGGGCATTTAAAAACACATGAATAACTAATAAAAATTATTAGTGATTTTAGATATTATAAAATTTCCCTAGATTGATTATCATTGAAAAAATAATCTTGATTTGAAATAATATTCGTAATAAAAGCCTTATGGTTTGAGTAACATCTTAATGAAACCATTATTAAAGATATAGGATGAAATTGAATATAAAAGACCATGATTAAAAGATAATTCCTAATATAATAGCTAATATGGTAATTTTATAAACCATAATAAAAACAACATGGTGCATCAAATAAATCTTCTATCATAGATTTAAAAATGAGACAAAGAAACTCATACAACATTGGAATCCTTTGATTAGGTATAAATTTAATTAAAGAAAATGATATGGATCATCAAAATCCATGAATTACATGAATATTGTAAGAAACTATATTAGGTTGTAACCACACCATATAAAATAAATAATGATATAAAATATGAAACATGTATCATAAAATTAAATTTGAGACAAATAAACCCTTAAATTAATTCCTAACTTCCAGTAAATTCATTAAATATCATTTAATTATGACCATTTATTATCCATTTATTAACAATTTCTTCTTAAAATCAAGTTTCAGGTAATAACTACTTTGTTTTTCATGTATGTTTTGGTTTTTGTATCTTTGGTGATTTAATTTTGATCATGGTTCCATAATCTATTTTTTTAAATGATATAAATATCATATATATATTTATTATATAAGTATTTATCTTAATCCATTAAAATTATAGATATAAAATTAATTACACAGTTCATAGAGACGGTAGGTCGTACGCATGCATAAACGTTGTTTCCATTTTCTTGGAGGTTAAAATGAAAGGAATTTAAATAATAAATTACCTTTTAATAATAATTTTTATGTCATATATATCACATATCTTCATTAAATTTACCCTTATTACCTTACAAGTAAATTGTAAATGAAAAATATATCACATCACTTCGTAAGGCGGTAGTCCTCTGTACACACGAGTGATGTTATCGTATTCCCAAAGAGTGGAAAGTAAGAAGGTATATGTTATATTATAATTATAGAAGTATAATAATATCATATATATCATATATAAACATTAAATCCATCGTTATATCCATATGTGAGAGGTGGTGATGGAAAATGAATTACATCGGTTCGGGAGGTGGTAGTTCGTCGTACAAACGATCGATGGTTTTGTTTTCCATTTGATGGAAGAGGATATGGATATAGGTTATTCTAGTAACATAATAACATATCGATATATGGTATATACTAGATTTATTATACTATAATTAATATAACATGAATTACTATGGTAATAAAACAATTAAAAGGTAATATAATAATTAAAAGTAAATATTTTAGTGAGGACAATTACCTTCTCTTAAAAAAACATCCATTGGATATATTTTTAAGGACCCTAGGGTTGGTATTTTGGGAATAAAAATAGCTCTATAAAATAGATAGGTATGTTTGGGAGAGATTTTGGTATATCTGTTTTGATCCAAATGGATTATGAGGTGTGAATAAGTTAGGGGAGGAGGTAGCATTTTATAATCTAGGGGGAGTGGAATTTTTATAAATACCAAAAACTATTCAATAATGAGAAGTCAATCGCATTCCAAGTCCCTCTAAAATTGATAAATAATTGATTTTAGGTATGATATGGTCTATCCACATATCCAAAACATACAAAATCACATGTTTTAAACATATTGTTCCTTAACTTCTAAGTTTCCTTAATTTTACTATTTTAGTCTTCACTACGGTAACTAGTCTTTTTTCTAGGTAATTTATCATTTAAGAATAGAAATAAAATGAGTCTTATTAGATAAATTTTACCTAATTTTTATAAATATGAAATCAAATTTATAAAATAAAAAATCCTATGTGTGGGAAAAATTAATTTTAACACAAACTCATGAAACATGTAAAACCTTGTTTGACCCTTTATCATGGTAATACAGTTTTTACTATTTAAGGGTCAATATAATTATTATAAAAGGAACATTAGTACATGAATGGACTATAGTTTATATTTTTAAACATATAACAATAACTTGGAAGAGGATATGATTTTTAGGAATTTTAAACCATTTAATAAAATATTATTTATTATAAAATAACATTAATGTCAATCTTGACACTATTCATTTATTTTGACTTTAAAAACATCAAGACAAAGGTGGAATTAGAATATATAATTTTTAAACATATATATAATGTTATATTTATCTAAAAAATCATGTAATAAAATAATTCATCCAAGTCATATTACTTTTAACATTTTTAGCATCATTAATTTTATTTTTCTAATAATTAAATAATTATTACATTATTATTGCTTAAGCGTTTAAAATAATTTTATAATTAAAAAAAATTAAAAATAAATTACCCTTATGAAATCAATTTAATTATTCTAAAAATTAACATCAATATTCATTCAAATCTTTTTGTTTTCTCTAAGTGAATTCATAATTTAAATTTAAAAGCAAGTGGGTGACAATTTGTCTTTTTTTCTTTACTTAAATTATTACATTGGTCACCTTCATGAAATAGTGTCCCAAAAGTACATAAAAATGGATTATAAGGTAATAATGGTAGAAATATAGACATACAATAGGATTTATACATTTTTTTAGGCCATTTTAACCCTTATCCTTTTAGTTTAACCCCCCCCCCCCCAGTAAACCCGACTTAACCTTAACCGTAGTAATTAATTTTTAATTTTTTTACTATTAATTTTGAGAAAAAAATTAAGTTGAAATTATTATATAATATTAATAATTTTTATTCAAAATATGTAATACATTTTTATAAATTACATTCATATAAGTGGGAAACTTGAATTTAAAACTTAACTCGCAGACGTGATGAAAAATAGTTTTCCAAAGAGAAAATTTTCATAAATATAGAAAGTTTTAATATCAAAATTCAATATAAAATTGATTAAAATGAAACAAATTGGATTGATAAATATAAAATTGAACTAATTTTACTTTTAAAACATTTTTATATAATATGTAACTTTGTAAATGTTTTAAACAGAATGACATCTTTTTAATAAAAAACAGTATTTTTCACTATTCACCAACAAATTAATATTTTCAGAAAATTATCAAAAGGTAAAACAATGATAATTGTGAAATTATTATTTGAAAAATGAATTTATTTTTTTCAAATAAATTTTCTAAAAGTTTCAAACATCAATTTTATTATTTTTTCACAAAAATCAACAAAAAACATTTTTTTAAGAAAAAGGTGCTTTTGAAGCATATAAAGACTTTACTAAAAAATAATTCCATGTTTATTAATATATATTATTTATATAAAACCTTTATTACTAATTTTAAAATTTTGTTTATTCTTAATCATACCACCAAATTTAATGTCTAGGTTATAACAGTCAAGTTTAAATAATAATATTAATAGTATATCATAATTTGTTAAAACTCGGTTTTGTGTGTAATGAAAGCCGTAAAATAAGTTACATTTATTTGAAAAAAATCATAAAATATCAGGTTGTTAAATTCTACCCTCCTTAAATAATTTTTTTCCTTGAAATTTTAACTTGATCTCGATAATCAAGTGTTTGAAATTTGAAAATTCCTTCATGGAAAACCCACATCATAAAAAGGGTCAATAAAACTTCCTCATGAAAAGAGGGAAAATAAATTATAAATATCATAAAATAACTAGGTTCCTAAATATAATAACACTGGTTGGAAGTGAAAATATGGATAGGGAAGAGAAAACTAATGCCCAAATACTAATAGATAGTGACATAGAACATGGTCAGAAGAAAGTTAACGACCACAAAGATATAAATCTGTGATGAGTTAAAAGCCATTGATTAAAAAAATTAAAGTAATATGACAATATTTTTTCCTCGAGATCCTTTTTCCTATTGTTGAGTGACTTTTTACTATCATGATAGAGAACATGAGAACATATACTTACTTGATTTCTTTGAATTTCATAAGAACAATCCCATCCTTTGGTTGTGATTTGTTCAATTTCAACTTCATCTCTTACTCCAAAAAATGAAGATGAAATTTTTTATTCATAAAGAAATAACAGATCAAAAGATCATTAATAGAATGATAAGTCATTCCATCTATCTATAGTTATCATCGAAACCAAAATGGCCAGCACAGGTTATCAAATATGCATAAATAATAAATTAATTTATAAAACCTCATCCAAAGTTCAAATTAAACTATTCCATAAATGGTTAACTTAATACACTACCAAAATATATAAATTTATAAATAATGCCACTAAATTTCCCAAAATAAACTTAACATCAATCCCCTAAATATCATAAATTATTTCTTCAATTCCACATACCAAACATGTGAATACCTTTATCATTTATTCTCTTAAAACATAGTAATAACCTAAATTACTATAAAGCCTTATTGAAAACATACATACTTCCTTATTACTTAAATAAAACATAGATTATTGGATATATTCCATAAATTCAAAAATGTGGTAAACTCCATTAATGATAACATAAAACACTTTGTAAACAAATCATTAATCAGTTCCAAAGTAATCAATACTATACAATTTACTTTATCCATATCAATCATATATTTATCCCAAAATTAGTATCTCAACATCAAGAACATATTAACGGATATCTTTCCCATAATCACGTGTTTTCCATAAAATATCACCTTTTTATTAAATCACTTTTCTTGGCCATCAGTATCATTCAACATATTATTGAAAATCCTTAATGCCAAATGTTTATATAAAATTCCTTGCATGTTTCATAATTCCTAAGTTACAATACATAAACACTTTAATCATTCCACTTCATTATTAAACCACCAACTAGGATTCACCATCTTATTCCTTAATACCTCCTTCCTTTCATATGACATTTGTAGTCTCTTTATCATTAACAGCAAAACATTTACACATAAAACCTTGTTGATATTATTCTTGATATTTCCCTCTAGGACATCAATTTTCATAATACCAATACTTTTCAAATTTAAAACATTAAATTGTTGTTGATTCCTTTGGGAGAAAATTATTCTCATCTATTGAGTTAAATAAAAATTTCATTTTTCCTCAAAAAATCCTTTCTTTGTGTCCTTATCCTCCACACATAAAATAATTTCTCTTTCTATTGATACATTCCCTATAGTGATTCTTCCCGCATTCTAGACATATAAGAAATTGAATATTTTTTCTTCCATGGTCTCCGCCACTCTAACACTCAATGAACTCTATCATTATCTTCTTTAGTGAGTCTGATAGTTGGTTAAGGTGAAAGTTGTTAATCATATATCATGATAACTGATTAGTCATAATCATAATATCCTTCACTCTAGTGATCATCCCATTTGGTTTCTCATCAACAATTTGTCTAACAAATTCAATATTAACCCAATTATTTCAGGTTCCCTCTATTAACTAAATCCAAAAATCATGGTATGAGAAACAATATTCATCTTGGAAAACCACATAATCATGAAAAAATATTTATAGGATAACTAAATCATGAAACATTCTTTTCAATCTAAGACACCTTAGGTTTAACCTATGTCATTTATAGACATCGTTTATTTAAATCCTTCATGATGGTTCGTAAATATTTTTTGAATTTCAAAAGAATATACCTCAGAAGTGTCAAACTAGGTGTGTAGTAAGATCCATTATTGTGCACTAGGTCAGGATCGAATCCATATCAATTCACCCTTTTTAGAGTTATCACCCCTAGGTACAACTATGCTAGAACTGCATCCACTTGTAGTATCCAGACAGGGATGTAATTTCTTGAAAACCACTTTCTCTATCCTTCACCAAAATTCCAGGATATTTTCCTATACTTATAATTATCCTTATACTTATCCTTATATATATCTATAGACATATCCCTAGACATACCCATAGGTATATCCCTAGGGATATCACTAAATTTTTTGTAATCCTAGTTTCTAAAGGTTAATTAAACCTTCCCTTTGATGTCAACTATAGCTACCCAAGATTTCATACATAAATATTACATCCTTTTAGATGAATATTCATTAAAACGCTCAAATACATGCCTAAGGATCATAATGGTTTAGTGTATTTGGAAACTCGGAAACATAAAAAACTGATTCATAATAGAGCTGCATCATCTCCCACTAAATTCTTCATAACTATCACCCTTATTAGGCATACACTACTACAAATATGGGTTTATCCAGCATTGGGATTTATCAGCGCTGAGAAAGGCCACCTTTATCACCGCTATCAAAAACAATGATAGAGGGGGGGATTTATCAGCACTAAAAAAAGTTCTAATAAAGGGGGGAATTTATCAGCACTATAAAAAACAAGTTTTGATAAAGGGGTGGATTTATTAGTGCTAATAAAAAAGAACTGATAAAGGGGGGGGATTTATCAATGCAAGTAAAAAAGTGATGATAAAGGGAAGACCTTTATCAACACTTTTTTATATTGATGATAAAAGGTATATTTCATAAAATAAAATATATTTCATTAAAATAATAAATTAACATATAAATATATTTATATTGATATAAATATAATATATTTTTTAAAATATGATTTAGATGATTCTAAATATGCATTTACACATAATATATAAGATATTAAGAGAAAATAGATTATAAAATAATTAAAAAATATTATTAATTAATAATTTTCTAATTATTATCAAGTAATATCCATTTAATAATAATTGGATGACAAAAAAATTAAATAAATTAATGAACGGTCTAAGATAAATTGAAAACATGACTTGAACTTCAAACGACCATAAATTTTGATTCGGGTGTCCGTTTGGGATATACCACATATCAAATTTAATCTTATGAGTAGATATATGTTGTGTTTATTAAGGGGACTTGGTCACTATTCTTTAAGGTCAAAAAATTCCCATAAGGCTTCCAAAATTGAGTTTTTAGTTGGGATACCCTAATTTTTTAATATTCGATTATATTTCAGCTTCATTTAAGATAGTTTTTTCCCTTTTTTTAGTGGATACCAAATTTATTATCATGTATTACATTCATATAGAAATTATGGTTTTGAAATTTTATCATTTTTTATAATTTATTTTTATTTATAATTAAATATATGCATATTTTCTTATATTTAATTATAATAAATCAATTCTATAAATACATATTTTAAAATATTTAAATAAAAAATTACTTTTAAATATATAAACCAAATAGAAATAAATATTTATTATTAATTTTATTTAAATTAAAAAATTATCCATTTTATTTACCTTATAAAAATGCATTAATTTGTATATATATACATATATAATTAATTTATATATATAAACATGTGTGTGTCAATAAAAATATATATATTTTTATATGCATGTTCTAATATATGTAAATAAATATATATATATATATATATGTAAATATTTGTACGTGTATGTGAGAAATTTAAATGTGTATGTGTGTGTGTAAATATGTATGTATGTGTACATGTATCAATATTATGTATATACATTATATATAAATGTATTTTTATAAATATATCATTATCATTAAATATAGTATGTAAATATATTCATAGTAAATATTTTTAAATACATTATAAAAAAATTATATCTAAATACACAATTACATGTAAATATGTATAAATACATATGTAAATATACATGCATATAAATATATATGTCATGTATAAAATCTATATCTCAATATATAAACATGTTTTAAAAAATAATTTAAAAATAATTATATAAATCATATGAAATTAATTATTATCCATTTTATTCAAAATAATATCTTACCATTTTTTATACATTATAAATATATATATATATATACATTAATGTTTATATAATGTTTATATATAAATATGTGTGTGTATTAATAAACATATATATATTATAATATATATAAATTAATATTAATATATAATATATTTAAATAAATATAAGTGTGTGTGTGTATATATATATATCACACAATTCTAAGTATATACGAATAAATATAATTATTGTAAAATATAAAACAAAACATGATTGGTAGAGTGGTAAAGGGCATCAGAGCGCATAAGAGAGGTCACAGGATCAATTCCCAGTACCAGTAGGTATTTGGGGGAGTCATTAAGGCATTGAGTATGGGAGGGGGGTCGCGAACACCTAATAGGGGTTGGGGGTGCGTGATGGCGGGTTGAGGAGTAGAAAGAGCTGATAAAGGGGGTCGTGAGTGCAGATAAAGGACCTCCCTTTTTGTGATTTTTTAATACTATTAAAGTCATACTTTATGAGTGCTAAAAAAGTTCCCATAAAGTAATATTTTATCAGTGCTTTTATTTAGCACTGATAAAGGGTGTATTTATCAGTGCTTTTTTCTAGTTCTGATAAAGTTCATCTTTTAACATCACTCTGGTATTCAGTGCTTTGTTAGTACTGATATAGCCTGTTTTTAGCACTATTAAAGGATGAATTTATAGTAGTGATATCATACATAATACCTTTATTCATAACCTAGGTAAAGGAAACATAATAAATGGTGAGATAAAATGCTCAGTAAGGGTAAAAAAGTGGCATATCAATGATCACGTAAGAATGAAATGAGCATAAGGGTATGAGAACATGTGCTTAACATTTAAAAACCATACCCTGCTTATCATAGATCATAAAATTGACTCATTGAATAAATATTAGAAGTTAATAAGACATGATTCAGGATGGAATCAAAGTACATAATACATTATATCATAACCATGGAATAAGACATACATTTTTGTCATACACATAAGCTTATAACATTTTGAACATGTATAAATAGAAACAGGTTCGCTTATTTTGTCAAGGGCATGAAATCAGCCCCTAACACAATCCTATAGACATGAAAGGAGGTTCATTCATAAACGTGTGAACATTAAAACAAGTTCACACATAAAATATCGTTACCCAATGCATTGGAAGGATATATAGGTCTCATTCATCCTTGGTTATAATGTGACCACCATCCTTGGTTATATTGTAACCATCGTCCTTAGTTATAATGTAACCACCATATTTAGTTATAAAATAACCACCATACTTAGTTATAACATAACCACCATCACATAATGAAAATCATACATATGTGTTCCACAAGATCATAAAGCACTTATCATATCAGAACCCATTAAAATAAATGGATTTCATAAACATTTCATCATAGTATAACCCATGGAAAAGTAATGGGTTTCATAAAAAAAATTCATCTTTAACATAAACCATCTAGAATAATAATAAATATGGTATCATTGGATAATATCCCTATTAAAACTTTATTAACATCAAAGGATGTCATATTATATGGAAAATTATTTTGAAAGACCACTTGATCCATTTCCTAAGGAAAATAAGCTTTCTTTAAAACTCATTTTTGAAAACTAAAAATTCATAAAATATTTTAAAAATATTTTTATTTTTAAATAAAATTTTAAACTTATAAATTAATATTTAAAACATTTATTGGTCATTATGGTAATAAATTATATTCATGTCATATACGTTAAAATAAATATTCCTTTAACATTTTTGGTAAAATCCAAACGGGCCTTGTTTGAAAAATGACAAGAATATTCATTTTAAAACACATTGTAAAAATTAAAACATGGGTAAAAATGACTTTAAAAAATATTTTTAAAATATTAAAACTTTACTTAAATAATTTTCATAAAACATTTACTTGAAAGAAAAAAGATTTTTTGACCAAAGAGAGAAATAAAACTGGTTTTCTTTAAAAAAATATTTTAGAATATTGAGTATATAAAGAGAGTAAAATGAAGATAAAACATTTATTATAAATAAATAAACATAGTATAATAAAATTAATGATTTTATTAAGAATTATATTATAATATTTCATCATTTAAATCATAATTATAAACAATCTCGATAAATAGTGAGATTGTAACATCAAACCCTTACTGCTTTGGTAAATTTTGAGTCATAAGCACCATTAAATAATAAAATCAAAAGAAACTTTAAATATCATGAATATAAGTATATTAATGATATAAAATCTCAAATTTTTAGTATATACAGCTCATAAAATAATATGGGTTCATAACACGACATATATCTCAAAGAAGGAAAATTGAGACAAAAATCTCTTACCTTAAGTCTTGAATTACTTTGTACACATTCAAAGCTCTTTTATAATAAATATAGTTTTATAATAAATATATTATAGAACCATAATAATATTTATCATACCCTATATTATTTACTTATGACCTTTTATTACACATTTATTAACAATTCCTTGTTAAAATCACAGTTCGGGTAATAACTGCTTCGTTTTTCATGTGTGTTTTGGTTGGTTATCTTCTATTATTTAATTTTTATTATGGTTAAATCATATAAATTTTTTTATCCATGATATAAATATCATATATATTTATTATATAACTATTTATTTTAATCTATTTAATTTTTATATAGAAAATGAATTGCACTGTTCATGAAGACAATAGGTCATACGTATGCATGAGTGTTGTTTCCATTTTATCGACAGATGAAATTAAAGGAAGGTAAATAATATATTACCTTTCAATAATAATTTTTATTTATTTTATATCACATATATTCATTAAATTTATCCTTATTAACTTCCAAGTAAATCATAAGTGAAAAACGAATCACATCACTCCATGAGGCGGTAGTCCACTATACACGTGGGTGACATTATTGTATTCTTATAGAGTAGAAAGTAAGAAGTTATATGTGATATTATATTTAAATAATTGTAATAATATCATAAATATCATGTTTAAACATTAAATTCATCATTATATCCATTTTTGATAGGTGGTGATGGAAAACAAATTACATCAGTTTGTGAGGTGGTAGTTTACCATACACACGATAAACTATTTCGTTCTCCATTTGATGGAAGAGGATATGAATATAGGTTATTCCATAAACATAATAAAAAATTATTATAAGTTATATACTATTTTTATTATATTTTAATTAATATAATATTAATTAATGTTGTAAGAGATGAATTAAAAAGAAAGAGTTTAGTGATGATAATTACCGTAGATTATAAAAACATCCTTTGGATATATTATTAACGACCCTAGGGTTGGTCTTTTAGGAAGACCAACATTTCTGGAAAATGTATAAGGATTTTGGGGAGATATTTTTATAGGTTTTTATCAATCAAAATAGCTTAGTATGTGTGAATAAGTGAGAGGATGAGGTTTCCTTTTATAATGTGGGAGAAGTGGATTTTTTTGTAAATACCTAAAACTATTCCATAATGTGAAGACACTCTCACCCAAAGTGTAATATATTGGAATTATAATGAGGTAATTTCATGTTTAATTTTTGTTTTAAATCCCTTTAAGTTGGTTAATTAAATGTTTCCAAGGTTTATGAGGAGTCTTGGGGGTGTTCTTAGGGTTCGGGACATGAAATAAGGGGGAATGGGGCCTTCCAGTTCATGTTGCACAATTATCACATAGTTAGTAGTAACTATGCACCCTAATTATTCTTTTCTAAATTTTTGACACAAATTTGATGAAACTATTCAAGGGGGAGGTGAAATTGTGTATACTTGGATAGAGTGAATCCATATGGTTACCACACGGTTTGTTAAACTATGCAGGCTTCCCTGAAAGTTGTGAAAACTGGCCCTATCTTGGACAGAGGATGGCGCACGATTAGTGCATGATTTGTCCAAAACATGAACCTCATTAAATTGGGGGAAATTTACTATTTTGTCCCTTCAGGCTTTATGTTTCTTCACCCTATTTTTCTCCCCATTTCTCCTCCAAGAGAAAGAGTGATGAACCAAATCGCCCTAAACTTTCCAAGGATCAATATCCTTCATTTCTAAGTTTTTTGGAGCATCTTTGGGTGAAGATCAAATATATGGTTGATTATAACACTCTTATTTTCTTTTTTTTTCTATATTAGGTCTTGTGTATTTTTTCTTCTTCTTCTAAATCCCTAAAACACTATTTTTTCCAGTGGTTCTTAGGTAGGGGATTTTAAGGGTGTTTGAATCTGAATCAAAGGATAAGGTTAAGAGAGAGTTAATATTTTGAGTCAATGTAGGTGGTCTATAAGTTATATCCCATAGTATTTTTTATTGGTTCATGTTTATGTGGTAGTAATTTGGTGTCATTGAACTGTCTTTTTGGTTTTCCATGGTAAAATTGATGATTTAGTTTGTTAATTGATGAATTGAACCCATTATGATCCTTGTGGGATGTATTGAGGTTGATTAGACCAGGTTAAGGGTCACCCATGGGGTGTGCCACTTCTTAGACATGGAAATTAAAATATTAAATGTGTAATTGAACTATTATTAGATATATCCCATGATAAATAATTGACATATTATCTTGGGTTATAGAATAAAACTAATGGTAATTATGTCCAATTTTTTATATGGAATAAGGGGCAGTTAGTATAATGGTAATGGTTTAAATTAATTATGGTTTATAAAGGTAAATTATGTTTATGGGTTAAGGCATGTAAATGATAAATGAGCTAAATGAGTTAATACATGTAAGTAAGAATGTGTAAACTGGTTAAGGCATGAAGATGGATTATGTGCTGAATGAACTATTATTGTATATGATGAATGTGTTAATTAGTGATGGCATTTGATTGATTTATGTGTGATTAATGGTTAAAAAATAATTTTCACATGGATTGGTGGTTTGTGGTGTATTTACTTGAGGTTCTATGCTCACGGTTCAGGTTGGACTTAGGTTATAAACCCCACCCCTATAATTCACAGGTTATGGAGTCGGATTGAGGCTTTATGCCCCTAATGGTTTCATTTTTTGAGACTACCTGGAATGAGGCTCTAAGGTATGTGTGATGTAATTATTTGTGAAATTTTTTCCCTAATGACATAGAGAACTTGAGTGGTCCCCTTATGCTTAGTAGTTTACCGGCATAGGCCATAGTGTAATTAATGAAAATGCCCAACCCTTGGAACAAATAATAAAATAATTTAAGTTAATATTGTTAACTAATGGAACCTGGTTTATCTTTTTTTTATTTTTTCATTAATTTATTACATACATACAAAATCTATTTAGACTATATATTTTATAGACATTTTTGGTGGTGGCCTACTGAGTTGTAATCACACCCTTCTCGGGCTGCCGTTGGGTACCCGAAAAGACTTCATGCTTACAGGTCAGGGCAAGGGAAAGGGCCATATGCTATATGGTTGATTTGGGCATGGGATGTGCATAGTTGAGGGATCCATTCTTGGAGTCAGGACCCATTTTGGGGATTCTCCATCTTATATTTATTTTGGGTTTTCTTACACTTTACACTATCTGGTATGACATAGCATATTTACTATTTGGTTGTGGGATTGTACCCAGTTTTGGGAAAATGGTTGGTAATGCATGTTTATTTTTTATTACTTATTTGTTCCTTTATTTTTTACTTTATATTCTGTATCTTACTCTGATAAAGAGGGTATAGTCTCCCCATGTGTTCTATTAGACCCTAACTACTAGTTGAATGCCTTTGGCATATGGGGAGTCATGCTTGAGATTATGTGGCTACCCAGCTCGGGGAACTGTTGTAGTGTCTTCTACTTTGGGGATTTACAAAGTTGTATCAGAGGTGGTTTTACTTTTCTATTGTCTTACTATTTGGGGATGGTATACAACAGAATAGGATTTTTTGGGACTTGTAAATGAGCTCATGTACGGGAGTATCTAACCCATGTATGAGAGAAAACCTAAGTACCCCCAGGGTGGCATTATTGTTCTTGATGTGTGTTGTTATAATTGAATTATATTTCACCTTTCGGTGATGTACTTATTGTGTTATGTGACTGTTTTATGATATTTTTCTTGTGGATGAAATAGTAAGAGGTCATGAATTCATGCATCATTTTAGACAACTAGGATTATGGGTGGAATGCATCCTGGTGGGAACACATGAGGAAGAATTATGGTATGTGAGGGATATAATGCATTGTAATTTCTTTGAAATTAGAAAGAAATGGTGTCTAATAAAAATGATGAAAATGGGTAAATCAGAGGAATGTTAAATAATGGTTAAATGATAGTGCCTAATAAAGAGTTATGCATGGGTTTTAAATTTGATTCTGATGAGTTGTAAAGATATAAAGGTTCCTTAATGAGAATGATTTATATTGTGAAGGTGAAATGGTTAAAAAGGGTTCCTAATGAAAGAATTGTGACTATGTAAGTTGGTTTACCCCATGTTAACCTTATCTTATGGTAGGGATGGTTGAGGGTAGTGATAGAGATGTGACTGTAACCGTTGGGATATTGTAGGCAAAATGGGTCACTTATGGCTATTAGATAGCCTTATTTTTCACAAACTGTAGAAGATTTATGTTATGTGTTTTGAGTTGTGTGGTTAGAATTGTATATATATACCACCACAACAATGTATGTCGGTTGGGAGACATGAGGAAATATCTGAAAACTCTCCTCTAGTAGAGGAGTAGGAAACCCCATTGATCTAGGACACTAGAGAGGATAAGCAGTTTTGTGACAACTTTTCTCATTTTTTGCAGTTTATGGAGTAAAATATAGTTCAGTTTGTATTGATTATGTTTGATCTGACTATATAGTTTTAGTTACAACACCCTCTTATGTTTTATTGAGAGGTTAGACCTGAGTGTCGAGTGTGCAGTAGTATATAACATGAAAGGAAATGGGAAACATGTATCCCTAGTGTTAGGATCAGACCTTGTGTATGAGTGTTTTAGGAAGTGGGAGTGCTATTGTTTAGAGACCTTAATTTTTGATGTGTTGGATAGAGGGGTTTCCCTCGTTGTACCTTTGGTTAGGTTATGGCCTTGAGGTTTAGAGGTATCATCTAATGGAATGTATGTGGTAACCCTTGTGGGTTGTGATCATGCTAGTTGTGTTGGGGTTTTGGAATGGATGTCTTGGTTCTTAGTTCCATTAGTGGTGTTTTTGTTGTTATGGGATTTGAACCTAGAGTAAATGATTTATTCAATGCATTGGATGTGGTGTGATTCAGAATGGGGGTGGGAGTTCAACCCACGAGTGGAAAAATTTTGTAAGTTTGATGTATTTAGCCTATAAGGAGATCCTAGTGACTTTTTACTCCTATACTTAACATGGGGAGTTGGTATTGTTTTACCTTTGATGGTGACATGTGAGATGGGTTGGTCATGTTTTGAGTGCTCTTGGGTGCGTAAGGAAAAGGCAGACATTTTGGATTTGGATAGTGGTGCATGTAGAGTGTTTCCTGGTGCAGGTATGGACTAGAGGGATATGTGGGAAAGTAAATGGTTTTGGAGATGTAACTTGAGTCATGGATATGAGTGTAAAGTCTTGGGAAAATTACGGGTGACCTCAAGGGAGATTAACCCAGCATTGAAGGTATCTTGGAATTTGAATCATGGGAGATGCTTCAGTGATACAATCAATACACAATGAGTACCATTGAGTTTCAGTAAATGTTATGGTTGTGCCTTAGTTTCTTTTTCATATAATCACTTTAATTCTTATGGTTGGTTGTAAGGTTGGTTTCAAATGGTAGGTTTGTTAGATTACCTGACACTTCAGTATTAAAAATATTTGATGAAGGAATCAAGTAGAATATGGATGGACAAGGCAATGTGATCAAATCATGAATGGATGTTTTGGTATGGAGGTGAAACTTTGGTTAGGGGTTTCCATGTGGTTAGGATTGTTCATGTGAAAGGTTGGGTGGTTAGAATGGAACATTGATAATTCCTCAAGTTCGATGAGGTTGATGTACTAGGAGGCATGGTGAGTTGTGTGAGTGAGCATTTGGGATTAACTCTGGTGATGTACATTTCATGGGATCTTGATTCAAGATCATTGGGAGACTATAGGGAAGTATTTGACCTCAAGGGTTCTAATTAGGATCAGGTGTTGGGAATGTTCTAGAGATATGCGATGTTGTTGGGATATGTACAACGGTGGTTCTAATGTAATTGTGTGTTGTTTTCCATAGAAACAAAGTGGAGAAGCATTGGTGATGCAAGAGATTAGTTGGTTTTTGATTTATGTGTTTCTGTTGTGGTTCACCAGGTACATGATGGAAGAACTCTAGAGGTGTGGTGGTGGTAGTTCCATAGAAAGTGTTGGTTCATGGATTCTTGGTAGAGAGTCGAGAAGTGGTGGTGAGTTTGATTGGAAACCCCAATTGAGTTGTGGTGGTTGGGTGTTGATGAGGTGTTGGCAAGTAGGGAAACCTGAGACTTTCAACAGGTTAAGGTATCCCAATAGTGGGAGATGATATTAGTAATGGATAGTTGTGGTAGTGTTTTTCAATGACCTGTCATCATAATTTTAGCTAGTGATGATAATTCCCAATATCTTAAAATCATCACAGGTATGCTGAGAGATCTCTAGATTTACGCCTTACTACTTGGATGTATTTTGGTTGGATGTGGGACCTCTTGGAGGTTACACTCATAGAGTGGTACATGTGGAGCTGAATTTTAAAAATTAAACCATTGAACATTTATGTTCAAGGTCCTTGGGATGGATTGAAGGTCAGATAATGTCATGGGTGTCGTTCTCAGGAGTTGGGAATGGGGAGTGGTTGAGGTTGGTTTTGTTAGTCTAGTAGAATCTAGACGGCCATGTACAAGTTTTGGGGCTTCATCTTGTGATTGAATTATGAGCTATGATGGTTGTAATTTCTTGAGGAGAGTAATTAAAATGACACTCCTATAGTGGGGAGAAATATGTCAATCATAGCAGTGTGGAAAAAACCATGGAATGGATATGGTAGAATCAGGATTCCAATGAGAAACCTGTGAGTTTCAATTTTGGGTTCCTTATAAAGGGTCAGATAGGCCTTGGATTTAATGATTGGTTGATCCAAGCATTGGCTTCAGGCTCAAGGTGGTTCTAGGAATAATCCTAGATGCCTATGTTAGAATCGTTTGTTTGAGTGGTAATGGAGGTTGGTGTTAGAACTTCATTAGAAATCTGAAATGGACTTAGGTAGGTGAGTATGGGTGACATTGGAATGTATTTAGGGGTAAAGTCATCTTGGTTAATTTCAGAAGTGATGCACCAACGATGAAGTTGGGAATTTCCATGATGAGTTGGTTGGGGATGGATAGACTCATATAGGAAAAGGAATGAAGGTGGTGGGTTTTAAATAGCCTTCAGTGAACATTTTATAATGATAAGTTCATTTTGAAAGAAGGAATGAGTTTTGGGGTAGATTCGAGATTTCTATAGTCGATGTATGAGCGGCGGAGGTGCTTGTGTTGGGAACATTGATTAGTGCAGTGGAGCATGATGATGGATTGAAGAGTAGTAGAAGCCTTGATGGTGGAGTTTTATCAGAATTCGGGGAGAAACTCTGTTAGGTTTATCATATAATAGTGGTATGCCCTAAGTGAGAAGGCTCCATGGGAAGTTTAAGGGGGTAGTATGTCAATAGTGGAAGATGGTGTTCTAGGAGAAGCTAGTTGGGGGTGGTCCAATATGATATGGTAAAAGGAACAGATGTGGTAAGTTATGAGTCACCTTGGGTTTTATGTTCTTAATGGAAAGTGTGTTTCATAAGTGAAGTCTAACATGAGAGGTAAAGTTTTTTTAGTTTGCAAATGGATGGTGTAGTTATGTCCATTTTGGGTGGTTTTGATGGCAAGGTTGGATAAAAAATATGGGTAGATTTCTTATAGATGTTTGGGTGTGGTGATTTAGGGAACACATAAAGCATGTTGTGAAAGTTGAGCTAAGGTTGTGGTGCTCTATTTCAATAATGTAGGTTCCAAACACCGAAAAATAGTGGTGGTGAGATAAAGTTTATGGTGGGGAGTACCATAGCAGGAAAGTGGTCAGTTGAATATGTGACCAATATTTTTGGTTGGATGGACTTGAGTAAGTATTATTCTGGTGTTTTTGATTTGATAATGAGCATTGGATCAAATTTTTACTAGTTGAGTGCCCTGAGTGTTTTGGTTGTCTTTTGGATGTTCAGTAATGGAATGAGGTCGTTGGGCCTTGAGTTGTGGACCGATGTAGGTCAGGATATGTGGTTAGAAAACCATGTGTTTTTCTTTGGGTGATGTTAAGATTGGGTCACCATTAGAGATTTGAAAATAGGGTAAGATGGCACCAGGTGATTTGGGATATGAGTTGCATAGAGTATCGGGCTGATGGGGTGTCAATTGGATCTTCCAAGATGGTATGATTCTATGTATGAAATTTCGTAGTGTCATGAATTGGAAAGTGTTGCCTTAGATTCCTTATGAGTCTCATGTGGTTGATGTAGAGCTTTAGGATGATGTTTCCTTTGAAGAGCATCTAGTTTGTATTATGGATCGTAGTGAGAAATTTTTGAAAGGCAAGATTGTGCCATTGGTTCGAGTGTTACGGAAACATGTTAATGTTCAAGAAAATATTTGGGAGAGGGAGATCTATATGTGGGCTTGGTGGCCCAATCTCTTTACCTTAGAATCTTAGTGATGCTTGGGAAGTATGGATTGAGGACGAGTTGTTATAAGGTGGGGAATTTGTAAAATCATGGACCTCTAATGAGGTCTATTCTTGTTTAAGTTTTGGTTTAAATACCTTTAAGTTGGTTAATTAAACGTTTCACTAGTTTATGAGGATGATCGGTGTGTTCCAGGGGTTCAGTAAATGAAATAAGGGGGAATGGGGCCATCCAATGCATGTTTCATGGTTGGCGCACAGTTAGTAGTAACCGTGCGCCCTAACTGTGCTTTCCTATAGGTGTGGTTCATGGTTGATGAAACCGTGCAAAGGAGGAGTTGAAACCATGCAGACTTGGACAGAGCCAATCTGCATGGTTACCGCATGGTTTGCTAAACCATGCGGGATTCCTAGGAACCCGTATGATCTGGACACCTCTTGGATAGAGGGTGGTGTACGTTTGTCACATGGTTTGGCCAATTCTGCATCTAAACCATGCAGCTCATTAGGGTGGGGAAAATTGACCATTCTTCCCCCTCTGTCTTTATGTTTCTTCACCCGATTTTCCTCCCCATTTCTCCTCTAACAGCAAGAGTGATGAACCAAATCTCTCTAAACGTTCTAAGGATCAATATCCTTTGTTTCTAATATGTTTTTAGTGTATTTGGGTGTGGATCAAAGCTCTAGGTGAGTCCAACACTCCTATTTACTCATTTTTTAGGATTATGGATTGTATAATTGTTCTTCTTCTTCTAAAGCCCTAAAACCCTCTTTTTCCGGTAGATCTTAGGTTGGGGATTTGAAGGGTGCTCAAATCTGAATTAAAGGATAATTTTAAGTGACTTTTAATATTTATAATCAAGGAAGGTGTTCAACAAGTTATATCCCATAGTCTTGTTGATTGGTTCATGTGTATATGGTTGTTCTTTGGTGTTGTTGTGCTCTCTCTTTGGTTTTTCATGGTAGAATTGAAGATTTAGTTGGTTAATTGATGAATTGAACCCCTCATGATCCTAGTGGGATGCATTGAGGTTGATTAGATTGGGTTAAGGTCCACACATGGGGTGTGCCACTTCTTGGACATGTAAATCTAAATGTTAAATGTGTAATTGAACTGTTATGAGATATAACCCATGATAAATAATTGACATGTTAGCTTGGGTTATAGAATGAAACTAATGGTAATTATGTCCAATTATTGATATGTAAAAAGGGGTGGTTGGTATAATAGTTATGGGTTAAATGAAATGTGGTTTTTAAAGGGAAATTATGTTGATGGGTTAGGGCATGTAAATGATAAATGAGATAAATGAGTTAAGGCACGTAAGTAAGAATTTGCAAATGGGTTAAGGCATGAAGATGGATTATGTGTTGAATTAACTATTGTTGTATATGATGAATGTGTTAATGAGTGATGAAATGTGATTGGTTTATGTGTGATGAATGGTTAAAGAAGAATGTGCACATGGATTGGTTGTATATGGGGTATTGACTTGAGGTTCTACGTTCATAGGTCGGGTTGGACTGAGGCACTAAATCCTGCCCCTAGAATGCATGGGTTAGGTAGTCAGACTGAGGTTCTATACCCCCAACTATTTCATTTGATGAGACTACCTAGGTGGAATCTCTAAGGTAAGTTTGATGTAATTGTTTTTGAAATGTTTTCCCTAGTGAGATAGGGAACTTGAAATGTATGCTTACACTTAGTAGTTTAACTTCATAGGTTTTAGTGTAATTGATGAAAATGCCTAACCCCTGGAACAAATGATGAAAATGGTTTAAGTGAATATTGTTAAATAATGGAACCCATGTTATGTTTTGTTTTTTTAATTCATTTAGTTTATAGACACCATTGGTGGTGGCTTACTGAGTTGTACTCGCACTCTATTCGGGCTGTCGTTGGGTACCTGAGAAGAATTTATGCTTGTAGGTTAGGACAAAGGAAAGGGCCCTATGATATATGGTTGATTTGGGAATGGTATTTCCATGGATTAGGGATCCTAACTTGGGTTCAGGACCCATTTTGAGTATTCTTTAGTTTCTATTTATTTTCTTTTTTCTTACACTTGACATTGTTTGGCATGACATAGTATATTTACTGTTTGGTTGTGGGATTGTACCCATTTTTGGGGAAATGGTTGGTAATGCATGTTTATTGTGTATTTATTAATCTTTATTTTATTTTATACTTTATATATTTTATATTACTATGATAAAGAGTTTATAGTCTCCCTATGTGTTCTATTAGACCCTCACTGTTAGTCGGCATCCTTTAGCATATGGGGAGGCATGTCTAAGGTCACGTGGCAACCCAGCTTGAGGCACCGGTTTAGTAGCTTACAGGTTAGGGACGTTACACAAACTCCCTCCAAAATTGATAAATAATGGGGTGGAGGGATGATATAGTTGAGACACATATCCAACACAAAAAAAACACAGGGTTTAAATATGTTGTTCCTTAACTTCTAATTATCCTCACTTTTACCATTTTAGTTTTCACTACAGTGATGAGTCTTTTCATCTTGGTAATTTATCATTTAAGATTAGAAATAAAATCACCCTATTAGATAATTTGTACCCATTGATTCTAAAATGAAATATAATTTACATAATAAAAATATTATGTGTGTGGAAAATTAATTTTAACATAGACGCATGAAACGTGAAAAACCTCATTTTACCCATTACCATGGTAATAAAGTTTTTACTATTTTGGGGTCAATATAATTATTATAAAAGGATCATGGGTCTATTTATGTATTATGGTTTATATTTTTAAACGTATATAAATAACTTGGAATAGTATAGGATTTTTAGGAATTTTAAATCATTTAATGAAATATTATTTATTATGAAATCACGTTAATTTTAATTTTGACACTATTTATTTAATTTGACTTTAAAAATATCAAGAAAAATGTGGAATTTGAATATATCAATTTAAAACCTATATATGCAATTATATTTATCTAAAATATTATTATAATATAATAATTCAATTAATTTATATTAATTTTAACCTTTAGTTTATTTTTCTATTAATTAAATAATTATTTTGTTAGTGTTATTAAGAATTTAAGGTAATTATATAATTATAAAAAATTAAAATTAAATTAACCCCATGAAATTAATTTCACTATGGTAAAAATTATCATCAATATTCATTCACATTTTTTTGTTTTCCCTATGTTAACACATAATTGAAATTTAAAAGAAAGTGGGTGACATTTTTCCATTTTTCTTTACTTAAATTATTACATTGGTCGCCTTCAAGGAAAATTTTCCCACAAGCACATAAAAATAGATCCTAAGGTAATAAGGATATAAAATGGTCATGAAATCGGAATTATACATGTTTTTAGGTCATTTTAACCCTTACCTTTTAGTTTAACCCCTGGTAAACACGTTATAAACCTTAACTAGAGTAATTAATTTTTACTATTATTTTTGAGAAAAAAAAATAAGTTGTACTTATTATATAAAATTAATTATTATGATTAAAAATATAGAATCAATTTTTTCAAATTTAATTCACATAAAACAAAAAATAATTTAAAATTAAACCCATGGATGTGACAAAAAAACAGTTTATCAAAGAGAAAAGTTTCAAGTATAAAAAATTTTAATATCAAAATTAAATATGAAATTGATTCCAATTATATAAATTAGATTAATAAATATATAATCAAACTAATTTTACTTTTAAATTTTATTTATACAATATGTAACTTTGTAAATTCATTAAATGGAAAGGCAGTTTTTAATAAAAAATAGTATTTTTCACTATTCACAGAAATATTAATCTTTTCAGAAAATTATCAAACAAATTCACTATAAGATAATTTTGACATGTTAATTACAAATATGAATTTATTTTTATCAAATAAATTTTCTAAAATTTTCTAAAATTAATTTTATTATTTGTTCACACAAAGCAATAAAAATATTTTTTTGAGAAAAATGTATTTTTGAAGCATAGAAAGACTTTGCTAAAGATTAAGTACTTATTGTAAATATATTTTATTTATATAAAGCATTTATAATTAATTTTAAAAAATTTGTTATTCCAAATCATACTTCCAAATTTAATGGCTAGGTTATTACAGTCAAGTTTAAATAATATTATTAATAGTATATCACGATTCATTAAAACTCGGTGTTGCATGTAACACAATCCAGTGAAGAAATTACATTTATTTGAAAAAAATCATAAATATCAAGGTTTTATATTCAAATAATCCATCGCAATAACAAATTGTTCTATTCCAATTATAATCATTCCAAGTTTCTAATTTAGAAGGATATCATCCCCCTCGTGTCTTCCTACTCCAGCTTCCATGTTTCCTATATAGAAAACCATTATGAATAGACATTGTCTAGATGAATAAACATAGTAATATTCAAATGGTATATCATTTAAAATAAATCATAAATTAAAATATTTTAAGGGTATTTTATTAACATTATCCTAAACACAAAAATTATCTAAACTTTGCTCTCATACCAACTATACAAACCCAGCCTTAAACATTATATATCCTAGTGACTTTATACTAGAATTAACTTTCTTAAATTCCCAAAGATCTTTTAGTTTTATATTTTCAGTGATACAGGTCAAAAATATTACATAAAACCCCACATATATACAAATTGGACACTTCTATAAGTATTCATTTTCCCATAATATAAAAGTTTTAAAATTATTCTAAACTTTACTTATTCATTTAACTTACCCATATGTAAAACCTATGAAAATCATTTTAAAATGTGGTATGAGAACAAAAAACTCAGCAAGGGACATTAAAATAAATAAAGAAACTATAAGTACATGAATACTTATAAAAATTTTCCTTTTCAAAATAAACTTTGGGCTCAAAATAAACTTTTTCTTAGCCAAGAAAGCACCTTATCTGCCCAAATATTTTCATAAAACATTTTATAAGAAATATTAAAGTAAAAAAATAAAACTCATTTAGTTTATTTGAAATCATGAACAACTCTTATTAACTTTTTTCACAAATTGATACATTTCAACCTTACAAAGTGGAATATACTTTCCTTTACCTTGTGAAATCATAATATTTCCATGAAACCCATAGCAAGAATAGATAAATCATATAGGTAACTTGTGAACCGTTTTCATATCACTATTATATATGGAGTAACTCTCATAGTTATATATAGAATAACCATCACCATTATACTTGTATTAACCATCGCAATTATACTTGAAATAACCATCATGGTGATACTTGGAATAACCATCATAGTATATTCCCATAGTCTCTTAGGAGAAACCTAATAGGTTAAATCCATACCATATTTGGAATAACCATTTCAATATATTCCCATATTCTACTAACAAAAAACTAATAAGTTAAATCTGGACCATATTTTTAATAACCATCATAGTATATTCTCATATTCTCTTAGGATAAACTTAAGCAGTTAACTCTGTCCCTTTATCTAATGCATTGGAGAGCTATAACAGGCTCACCCAACCCTAGTTTATCATGAGACCACTTGTCCTTGGTTAATAATAGAACCAAATATCCTTAACTTATAATAGAACCACCCATCATCATAAATAATTCCCAAAAACCATAAAATAATCATAACACATAAAATATTTCATCATAAAAATATTCTTTGCACCTATAAGAAAGAATTTTCAAATATTGATATATCCCTTTTATTTAAACCCAATTTTAAAAAATAAAATTACCAAAATAAAGTAAAATAGGGTTTTTCTTGGAATAAAACATGTAATATTATAAATTAAGACGAACATAAAATAATGGTTATGGTGGCGGGAAAAGTTATTCTCACCGTATATGTTAAAATAGAATATTGTTTTTGTCTTTTTGTAAAGAAAGTCAAAATATTCTGAAAAAGATTCCTTTTGAATTTTTTTGAAAGAAATTAAAAAGAAACATAAAGTGTAATTTATAATAAAATTATTTCTAAATAAATATATCAATAAAATAATTTTAAAAATATGGATATGGAAGAAATACAGAGTTTTAAGGTAAACTTTAAAAGAGGATTTTTAAAAAGAATGTCTCTTACCTTGAGTTTGACACATCACATACATTCTTTATCTTCTTGAATAATAAATTTATGTTAATTATTTACTTTATTAGGAACATTTTTCAAGTTTATTATTACTATTGTATCATTTATTACCATGCTATATACAATTATTTTTTCATTTAATTTCACGTCAGACATTTGATGATATTCGATATATAAGTCAAAAATGACTTTGATAGGTTGAATATGGTCAAAGAAGTCATTATTTAATCATATCCCGAATAATAATAATTACATAATTATAATTTTTATATATCAATTATACTTTTAAATCCATACATTAAATATGGTTATGAGAAATGAATATGTTACAATTATGGAGACGGTGGGCCATATGTACGCAAGAGTAACCCTTCCATTTTTTCAACAGTCATTATGGAAAGAACTTAATAATTATTTTAACTTTATATAATGATCATAATATCATAAATATCATTTTAAATCTTAAAATATATTTATATAAATCATCATTGTGATGTGACGATAAAAAATCACATCGCTTCAGGGAGGTGGTAGTCCACACGTACGCACGAACGACATTGTCATTTTTTAGTGAATAGAAAGGTAAGAAGTTAAATGATATATTATATTTTCATAATTATAAATATTTCATGAATATAATATATAAATATTAATTCCATCATTATAATATAGTGTGAGATATGGTGATGGAAAACAAATTTCATTGGTTCGCGAGGCGGTAGTCCACCAGACACACGAATGATGGTTTTGTTTCTCATTTGATAGAAGAGGGTATGGGTATAGGTCATGAAATTAACATAATAACATTTAAGAATATGTTAAATACGGGTTTTATTATTTTATCGTGGTTTATAAAGATTTAAAAGAAGTGTAAGATGAAATAAAACTAAAACTTTTGGTTAAAAACTACACCTCTTATTTGGAAAGTCTCCTTTGATTAAAACCTTAAGCCTTGTAAGGGTGGTATTATTTATAAAAATACCAATATAATGAGGGGAGTTATTATAGGTAGGTATTTGGGAAATAATTTGAGTAAATTTTTTTTTAAGTGTAAATAAATGATAAGAATTGGTTCCCTTTTATAAGAGAGGGGAGGAGTACTTTTGGAATTCTAAAAATATTAAATTAATATAAATTAATTTTATTGACCAAATGGATCCAAATTTAAATATTTGAATATAAGTTAAGTATGAGTATAAATAATATCATAAAATAAAAATTTTACAAGTTTATATCATAGTTTCAACCTCATCTTTTGGTTTAAAACCTTTGTTAACCCTTTTGAAAATTACCGTAATATTAAAATTTCCTACAAATTAAGGGTTAATAATGTTACTATAAAATAAGAAAAAACACATAAATGGACCATATTTTATTTTTTCAAACTTATCCCAATAATTTTTTAGAATATAATATTTTTAAGAATTTTATATCATTTAATAAAATATTATTTTTATAAAATATTAATAATGTCGATTTTAGAACTATTAATTTACTTTGATTTTTATAATATCAAGAAAACCAAGGAATTAGAATATAATAAATTATTATATCCCTAAAATGTTATAGTAATCTATAAAATTCATGTATCATGTTAATTATTTCAAATTATATTAATTTTAATATTTTTAATATCATTTTACAATTAATTGAATAATTGCTCCATCATCATTGTGTAAGAATTTAATGTAATTATTTCTTCATTAAAAATTAAAAATAAATTAAAATGATAAATATAAATAATTTATATTTAAAATTAATATTTATAACTGATCATATCCTCCATTTATCCACATGTCAAAAATATTATAGTTATTAAAAATAAGAGTGACATTTTTACTTTTCTTTAAATAAAATATTATACAAGTTATAATCACATCCAAATGAAAAAAAGACATATAAAAGAATCTTGAATGAGTATAGATGAAATGGACTCATAAAATAAAATTAATTCAAGTGTTATAGTCATTTTATACTCCTTGTCATTTTTTTAACTTTAATTACCTCACTTACCGTTAACCATGGTAACAAAATTACTAAGGTTATTATTCACATTGAACAAAAATAAAAGGGAACTATTTACTAAATTTGAAAATCCTGATTAAAAATATGGAATCAATTTTTCAAAATTCAAAACAAAAAAATGGAATAATTTAATTTAAAATTAAACCGCCAAAACACAATGAAGAACAATTTTTTTTAGAAAAATTCCCTTTTAAGTATAAAATGTTTTTATACTAAATTCAAGTATAAAATTCATTTAAACACCATAATTGGATTATTTTAAATCAAAATTAACTAAATAAATTTTAATAATAAATCAAAATATAATTTGAATATATAAATACTTTAAAATAAAATATATTTTTCAATAAAAATTAGAATTTTTCACTATTCATTGAAAAATCAAACTTTTTGGAAAATTCTCAAAAATTCATATTAAGATAATTTTGATATGATGAATTCAAAAATTCAATTAAATTTTTCAAATTAAAATTCTATAATTTTAAAATAATTATTTTATATAATTTCATATAATGTTTAAAACCAAATTTGGTTAGAATAAAGCTTTTTTCCTTATGACTAAATAAGTGTCTAAATTTTTTATAATTAATATAACTCTATAAAATATAACTAAAGAATATATAAAAATGTTTTTATATAAAAATTACTTTGGATGTTATAGGTTCTGGTTTTAGATTAATGATACAAGCATACCAAGATTTTGTAAATCTGGGTTCATTCACTTAGCAGGGGGAAAGTAATATGATTTGGTTTAGATGGTGTAAAAATTGAACTATAGTGAACCTCCTATCATAGTACTCACCCTCTATTTTATAGATGTTTATTTCTCCTATAATTTACTTGGTTTAATAAATATATAGGAATTCAAAACCATAATTAAACATAATTACTACAATACATGCATTGTTCATGCCATGGGGAGGAGCAATTAGTTAATACATTCAAATGTATACCCTTCTAAATCATCAATTATCATGCATGATAGAGGATGGATAGAATTTATTAGTTAAATAAATATTTAATACACCATTTTAAACTAACCATAAAATTTAATTCCACTAGTTTCACTCCCCTTTATTTATATATAAGGTTACAATAATAATTACCCTCTCATACTACTCATGAGGGGACATGAAAATAAAAAGGAGTGACTTAGGTAGTGCTCTAGCATAGAAATGGTACCACCTTCAGTAATATCCTAATTCATAAGTCTTCAATATTTGGTCCTATTTTAATCTTAGACTAATTCCCATGTCCCCCTTACAAAGCATCCATCATGATCTATTTATAGGTAGAGCTAGACTAAGAGAAATCTCTTACTTATCTTCAGTTTTAATTTTCTATCCTCTATTTTCTCCCTCTTTGAATGAATCATCAACTGAACTTTGGATTAGTCCTCCTTGTTTTATTCTACACACAAATCATCCTTATAAGTAGGTGTCAACACATGCACATGATCCTTTTAATGTTTTTCTAAATCTCATCCTATAGCACACGTATATCTTGAGATAATTGAGCTTTTGAATTTGTAGTAGAACTAAATCCTACAGTGTGTATAGAAACACTATGAAATAGGTATCTTATTTATTTACTCATCCAAACTACCTATGGAATGGAAAAACCCCTCATGATTCATTTTTTTTGATGTATTATGATGTTTTATATCCAACCATTCCCTAGTCTCCTTCTCCCAAATTATCATTTTATCCATTTCTAGAGCTATGGTGCAACTCATAGGTGACAATACAACCTCTTTTTCCATGTTCTTCCTTCACTACTACCATTTTTAGCCACTCCACAATATATGTGAAACCCTATTATATAGTGTTCCACTCAATTTACTTATTTCTACCAAATTATTTTGTATCCAGATTATTTTCACCATAGCCTTAAGAATATCTTATTCTACAATTTGAGCCATGGAATTGCTGAAAAGACAATGGTTTATCTTCCTTTTCTCTATACTCGGGAAACAAGGCACCACGATGCAGTTACATAGCCTATGGTGAAGCCTCCAACATCATTTCTATCTTCCATGGTCACTAAAATTTAAGGGATATCCTGTATCATGGTTGTGCTTAGATATCCAGTGGCATCAGAGCTTCTTCTTCAACTTCTATGGTGGTTTTATGGCATAATAGTGTCATCTGTAGTGCAGTAGATCTGTCCAAGGAAGAAAATATATAAATGAGACTAGGATGACACTATTTTTATAATTTTAATAGTACCTGGTTGAAGAGGTCATCCCACATTAAAATTTATATGATCCTTTCCCCACTATATAAATGATTTCATTCCATTTTTCAAGAATCAAGTTGGAATGGTGTCAGAGGACCCCTAATGACACCATGTTCCACCCCACGCTGGTGAAGCTCACCTCCCTCTACCACACATACCTTCCTCCCATGCACTGATGTTATTCCACTCCCATGCACGTTCCATGTGTGACCTATACCTCTTCTTCCACCCATGTAGGATCTCTATATGGGAATTATTGGTTGGATGGCCCTCTTGGGGTGTCCATGGGGCTTTCACCCCTTGGGTTGAGGGATAGATATAGTTGTACAATTTGTTATCTAATTCGTTAAAAATCCATTATCCATTTATACCCTATACATCACACAAAAAAACCATTATAAAATGAAATAAAATTGAATCATTTTCTTTTATTTTTTCCAAAATAAAACTTTAAATGTTATTCAAATAACTATAAATAATTCAAATAAAAGTTGGAAAAAATAATCCATTATTTTATAAATTAAATTATTTTAAATTAAAAATTTGTGTATAAAATTAACTCATCAAATACCTTACACTTAAACCATGCTTTCCCCAAAGCATATATCTAAACTGAGAATTATAAATAAATCCCACATGATACCAATATTTAAAATTTAAAATTGGTGAACTAAATAATTATCAATGTGGGATAAATAACTTTCCAAGTGTTTAATATGAAAAATAAATTCATCTCTTTACTAGAATACTATGTATTTGATCTTTACTCATGAAAAATGATTGATCCTCTCCTCTATTCCATTCAAACATCTTAATTTATCATTATTCAACATATCAAGTCATGATTTATCTCACTTTGATTTTTCTTATCATTACTCAATTTAAACATGTAAATAGACTTTTACTCATACCTTGAGTACATGTACCATACTTATTAACTTTACTAAGACATATATTTTATAATTTATAGATAGAAAAATCACTAAAAAAACACGAGGACTTGCAAATTTGGATCAATTGACTCTGAGTCTTAAGGATGGTAGGTAATTTATGTTAAAAAGATAAATTATGCTCAAAAAGGATTTTTGACTCTAAAATATAATGCATGATAATAAAATTGAAATGGAATGGAATTATACTCTTAAAAAATTACATATTCCTTACATCCCAAGCTCAGAGTAAAGGTCATGAGACAATTAAATCATAATAAATGAGTCACCCCCTCCCTTTATTTTCTTTTTTCAAAATTTTTAAATTTTTCAAAATTTGGGAAATTAAAGATCCCATATACACTACCCAACCCCAAATGATAAAAAACATTAGTCAAGTGAGTGTAATTTTTTACCCTCCAAAACTCAACCCATTTTTCCATATTTTTTCTTTTCTTTTTTATTAATAAAGGGGTAAGAAATAAATATAATGAATAATGACATTAAACATTTCCCAAAATCCAATAGAACACACAACACATTTTTATTATTAATAAATCACATCCCATTTTACCATGAATCCCCTCTCTCCCCACACTTGAACTTTTATAATCATGTGAAACACTATAGAAAGGGTAAGAATAGATAAAGTCATGTTATATTGTGGATCATTCTATTAAAATTTCATTTATGGTCTATAAGGTATAAAAGTAATATTAGTTTAAGGTAAGAGTCAAGGATAATGGATAAATCAATAAAAATTACTCAATAATTTTAAAAGTGAATTTTGAACAATCATTATTTTAACAAGATCAAATAAAATTCCTAGTAGGAAACATTATCCAATTTATATCAAGAAATTTACTAGAAATATTGTAAAATTTTAGTCTAGAAAATTCTCATGAATGAGAAAAATAGAATTTAATTCAATCACTCATAGTATTTTTAATAATAAAAAATTAATCCACATGAACTTTTGAAATTCAAAGTATGAAAATGGAAGGAGAAATTTTATCTACATGAAACTAAAAAAGAAAAATCAAGATTTATTGAATCCAAGTTCCAATTCTTAACTCTAATTATTAAATCCCCATATCTTACTTATTCAATTTTATCAGCTTAAAAACTAAAACATGGAATCATGGGGTTCCTAAAAATTCTACATGTCATTGATCAAAACTACAGTACTAATCTAAGTGTGGCCATGAAATTTATTTAATACTAAAAAAAATTGGAAATATGAGAGTCTAAATTAATACTACATTTAAATCTTACTCCCTTTTATCATGAATCTCTTCTTTTGTTACCCTTTTTTTATTGCCTGAAGTCCTTGTACATTGAATCAACATGGGTGTGGAAATAAAATTCAAATAGTGAAAGTACAAGACCATTATCATAAAATTTCAAAAATAAAGGTGGATTTCACTCTTAAACTAGTTCTTAAACAAAATTTGAAACACATTAAATACTAAAGTACTAAAGTATAAAAAAATACGAGTTGAATCCAAAAATAACTTTTACTAAGGTCATTAACTCAAAATTGCCTCATTTAATCTCATGATAGGAGTATGGTATAGATCCAACTATCTCATGTTGAACCAAATCTTCCTTTGATAAATTTCTAGTGTATCTCTTCTACCATCCCTCCCCTTTATGGGATCATTCTCACTTGGTGGAGGGTTATTATTGGTGGACAACCCTAATGATTGGATTAGAAGTTCATTGGTTTTCTACTCTGTATACCACTCCTCCTTTCCCCCTTTAGTGTTTTCACTTTATCAAATTATACACTTTACTCCTCTAGTTCAATAAAAACCATGTCTTTAGAAACATAAGGGGTAATTAGAATCCAAAAAATTTTGATTATATAATAAATAAACATAGTATTTCTAAACTTGGAACCCCTCTTCTTTTTCTTCTTCTTCTTCTTTGGGATTCTCTATTTCAATTAGTGTTGGAGGGTATTCTTATTCAGAAAATCCCAGAGATACCTCCTCTAATAAATTATTTTTGTCATCGTAGATCCCAGTAACTCCAATATCTTCCTCCTCCTATGTATTATTTTTATTCAGTGTAGGGTCCCTCTTATTCCTCCTCCTCGGTAATTGTTTATGTGTCCTCCATGGAAAATTCAGAATAATCATTCAAGTAGTAACTTACCTTGAATTAAACCTTAGGTTAAGTTTTTTTTCAAAATAGATCTTTAATTCCTTCTTCAATGTGGGCCTCACACTTGGTTCCTTCCTTAAATACCTCATCTTCCTTATCCATGTTCTCCAAGAGTCATGGTCCTTCCTTGAACTTAGATTCAATACTTAGTAATGAATTTTCCAAACTTGGGTGTGGATTTAGTACCCTTGGTTTATCTTGATAATCACATCCATGGATTTGGATTTACCTCTTAAGTTCTTAAAATTCTTTTGAGAGGTTCGATAATTTGATAACCAATTGGATGTGTGCCTTAATTTTTCTTGTACTTGAGATCAAAAACCAAAAACACACAATGCATAAAATAGAACAAAATAAAAATGAAATAACCTAATATAAAATTATAAAATGGAAAAGTGGGGGAGAGAAGTGTTGTATAACTATTGAATTTATAAGCTCCTTATTCCCTATAAATGGCACCGGTTTTGATCACCAAAAAGGCATTGTAAATTCTCTTGGTAAATCAAATTAAAAATTTATAAACTCTAACTAACACTAACTAATTTTAAACATAGTAGAGTGTAATTTTTAGTCGATACCACAAATAATAAGTAGAAATAACTTAGAAATTTTAAGGAGTGGTTTCAAAATAGGATATTTGAAATTGGTTGTAGTTTTGGATTGATGAGAAGAGCACGAAAAGATTCTTTAAATCCAAGTTCATGCACTTAGTGGGGAAAATAATATGATTTGGTTTAGATGGTGTCAAAATTGAACTCTATTGAGCCTCCTCTTAGAGTATTCACCCTCTATTCTATAGATTCACCTTTCACCTCTCATTAAATTTATTTAATTTATGTATAGGTATTAAAAACCATATTTAAACATAATTATTCCAATCCATACATTTTTCATTCCATGGGGAGGAGAAATTAGATAAAAAATTAAAATGTGCACCATCATCAATTAAAAATGGCCCTTCATGATGAGGAGGGATAGAATTTAGAAATTAAATACATATGTAATAACCCATTTTTTAACCAACCATAAAGCACAATTCCACTAGGTTCACCCCCCTTTCTTAATATATATTGGTATAATAAGAATTAATCCCATGTGCTAGTCATGAGGGGACATGAAAATAAAAATGAGAGACCTAGGAAACACTCCTATACAGTAGCATAACCACCTTAATTAATCTTTTCATGCTTAATTATCTAATATCGATTCCCAATTCAGTCTCAGTAAAAGTCCCTTGGCCCTCCTGCATAGTATCCCTCATTATCTATTTATAGGCAGATCCAACCCAAGATAAATATCATGACTCTATTCTATTTTGAATTTTATTTTCTCTAAATAGTTATCCCTCTTTTAATCAATCAATAACTGATCATTGGTCGATTCTTCCTTGTTTTTTTTCACACTCAATCTCCCTTAGAGGTAGAAACCAACCCGTGCATATGATACTTTTAAATTTTCCCTAAATTTTTTCATGTATCACATGTATAGCCTAAGATAATTCGGATTTTGAATTTGTAGTAGAATTAAATCCTATAGTGTGGAAAAAAATACTATGGAATAGTCATGTTCTTCATTTACTCATATGGACTATATGTAGCATATAGAAACCCTCAGGGTGTTGGAAATTCATGTCCTATGATGTAGTGTGTCCAAACACACTATAGCCTCCTTCTCCCAACTTATCATTCTTCTCCACTACCCGATCTATGATGCAACTTGTAAGTAATGGTGAGGCCTCTTTTTCCATGCTCTTCCTTCCCCACTACCACTTCTTTTCACTTCACGATGTACATAAAACCCTATGGAATAGTAATCAACTCAATGTACTTCTTTCTCCCAACATATGAAGCAGCCATATCATTTTAAATGTAGCCTTTAGAATTTCTTCTTCTACATTTTGAGGAGTTTTTTATGAATTTTTTTAAAATAAATAATTCTAGGTTAAAAATGTTTAGAAAATTAATACAGAAAGGTGGTAGAGGCCCTTCCACCTTTCAGATAAGTGGAAAGGTGGAAGTTCCTTTACCACCTTTCAGTAAAAAAACTTATTTTAAATATACATGTTTGTATATTTAAATATATATATATATATATTATGATATTTATTATGTATTTATTTATTTTTATTTATAATTATGTCATTAATATTTGAAATTAAAAAATGTTATGCTTTCAAAACAATAAATTTTGTGACATGTAAATTAGCTTTTACTTAATATATTTATGATTTTGTTTATTTCCAATTATGTTTTATATGTTGAGTCACTTTTTAAAATAACCCTTAGATTATATTTATATTTTATAAGTCGTGTGCTTTAAAAATCACCTACATGAAACATAATAATTTTTGAAGTTGGTGGTTTTGAAAGTTTATAACTTATAAAATATAAACACAAACTAAATGATATTTGACACACTTACTGAACATATAAAAAATAATTCAAAATAAAAATCATTTCTTAAAAAAAATTAATGAAAATTAATTTTATTGGAACAATATATTGTTGTTTTAAACCATTACAATTTAATTTATAATATCTTTTTATATTCCTTTCGTTTTCAATTATTTATTATATTTACGAAATTCTTCTTATTTTCTAACAAATTTTTAGATGCTTAGGCTATGTTTTATATTTTATTTAGAATTTTTTGATAGTTTATATTTTATAATATTTTAAAGTTACCTACTTGAAATTTAATAATTTTTCCTATATTTCAAGTATTCAGCTTTTAAAGCTTATAAATTATAAACTATAGCTAAAATATAAATAAAAATTGAAATAGTGGGTAAACATATAAAAATGGTTGATAATAAAAAGAATTTCATCATTTTAATAGAAAGAAAACATATACATGAATGATTACATTCACTCTCTATTGTGAGGTTTCATTGCACATTCTGGTGTGTGTGAATGGGATGCCCATATCGAGATCACCGACCTCTATGCTGGGGTGGAGTATGATGACCTGGAGAGGGTAGATCCTCAGGTGTTGGAGCCTTGACTATCAGATGCTCTACCTATGCCTTAATGGGAGGAAGTGTCAACTATTTGTCATCCTATTCACCCGATATTTCTCCCACTAAGTTAGTAGATGGACCATCCATCATCACCTGGGGAAACCATATAGCTTGTGAAGGGTTTGACACAAAAAAATAGAGGCATAAGAAATGACCCCGGATAGAAGCTTGGATAATCTGTATCGGGAGAAAACTATGGATATCCTACCAAAATAGATGGATATCATTTCTCCTGATGCACATTTCTAATTCGTTAAGGTTGGAATGCTAGAGGTCCAACCTCTGCCTATGGAACAGGTGATTCCTCATGTGTAGTATGACCCGATCTACGTTATCATCATCATCATGTCTCCTCGGCATTAGAAGCTGTTGGAGGAGTTTACTAATTAGAAACCTCTACTACCTAGGTAGGAAAGTAATCTCCCTAGGGTGGAAGATTGAAGAAACTATCTTGGAACTCATGATAAGCTGGAATCATCCCTTGTACTCTGTACTACATCATAGATCACTTCCAGGCTAGAAACCTTCTCCTCCTTTGGATCAATCATGCGGATAATTTGTTATAATTGAGTATTTTGTAAAGAGATTCAAAATGAATTATAAAATAGTATAATAAAAAAACTAATAGAAATTTATTAACTTACCATATCCTAAATTCCTTTTCCATTTGGAGTAATATACATCATAGACTTCAGTATATACCATGGCTCATACTCAACTTAATGTGATAAATGGAATCGCATCATACGTACACCCTCAATATGAAGTGACACTCATCATCCCCAAAGGTTGAGATACTTGGCATGTCTTTAGTTCTAGTTGACATCTTTCCTCCTCGTCAGATTCATGGAATGAAACACTGGTGATTGTCTCAGTGAAACTTCAATGCGCTAAACACAGCCAAACTGGTGCATGACTCTATCAGGATGGTGCCACTCAATAATATGAAAGTGAATGAGAGACACTATAGCCATAGAATCATGAATTCTAGTAATGTAGTATACAAGAATCTATTCCAATAAAAACCAGTATGGCACCCATTAAATCAAAAATGACAAGTGATATTTTTTCAAAACGTTTGTTATTAAAAACCAAAAATGTTGATATTATTAATTTGTTTGTCAATGAAATATTGTATATACTTATTTTGGTAGGTACAAGACTATCCAACATGAGATTGTATGTACTCAAATAGTGTGTTGGAGTGCCGATGAAGTGGTTTTCCTGACTCCTCCTATAAAATACAACATCGAAAGTGATAAACAATAAGAAATTAAATTCAATAGCTCCTTATAGAATCAGAAACCAATAGAGATGAGTGATCATACTAGCTTCCATGTGGAGTGTTACGTAGCACATCTATAGGCAGTTTATAACCAATAAAAATAGTGGAAAGGGGAGGGATACACTCTCATTCCCACATTTGAAGAAGGATGACCCATCCCCTGATATTTGTGTGATCCAAGTGGCATGTCATGCATAATGCTTTGTAAGTGTAAGACAAGCACATAGATCCAAAACTATATCTCTCGGCCTGATCAAAATTCTCCAGTATCCCCAGATACATCATATTCACATACATACCTGAGTGATCAATGCATAGTGTCCCTCCAATGATCCGTAGGATATAGGAATGAGTATGACACATGAAATTCTTCTCTTCAGTGTCATCAGGTGAATGTGTTAAGTTCATCTCAATCCACCTCATAGATATCAACCCACCATTTGTAGTAGTATCATCATCCAAAATGTCGATTCCTAGCAATATTTATAAAATCTAGAGCCATTCTCCATAGATGGGTATAATAACTGCATCCCCTAGATAGGGAGATCGAGTAGGACTACCACATCATTAATGGTGATGGTCATCTCTCCCTCAAGTAAGTGGAATGTGTGTGTCTATGGTCTCCATCTCTCGAGGAGGGCAGCAAGTAGGTGATGATCAATGAATGTGAAATCGGATAACATAGTGTCTTAGAAGCTAGAACGGCATAGGTATGGTATAATGGTGGCTAGAGGAATCATGTGATGATGATGTGATCAACGCATCCTGACCCATCAAACCTGATGACCCTCTATCACGTCGCGAGAAACATACCTATATTGATCAGTGAGAAGTGTAGTATCCTCCATTTGTATGTAAAAAAATGAAATAAGTGTTAAGTGTAAAATTTAAATATAAATTTATGGTTAGAAAAATATTATTAAGCTACCAATTGAAAATAAGCTAGATTTTTCTTTGCTTCCGAAGTCAGGCCCATCTCATCTAAACTCTGTTCTATTGAAAATTGTTAAGGTATTTTTAGTCTATTATAAAATCATTCAATTTAATGTGTTTGTTCTTGTCCATTTAACTTTATATGATCATAATTGTCATTTTATCATGGATAAATAAATTAATTTGATGTTTTCTCTTCTTTTTATCACACTTTCCAAAATATTTTGTCACTTATTTTATAATAAACCTTTAGATAATGAAGGAAATTTGTTTTTTATAACCCAACACGACATTAGTTTAACTTTAACTAATAAGTTAGATCTCAAATGTTGTGCTTTGTAATTTATGTATGACTTCTATTATGATGGTATGTTTCATGATTATTTGCTCACATGCTTACTTTATAGTTTATTTATGGATAGTTTGATTATGTTTTCATGTCACCTCTCATGTACTGGTCATATTCCTTTTAATGTGAATATGAAAGTTGTATTGTTATTTGATAGTAAAAGTATTCATAAATGTCAGAAAATTATACAAAATTAAGGATCTTATATTAACACTATATAATTAATGATATGAAAAGATCACATTAGAGACAATACATCATTATGGTTGAGAGTGTGAACTCAATCCAGTAGTGTTAGGGAATTGTTTTTAGTTATGAAATTCTTGATGACATATCCTACATCTCAAAATTTTCCCTTGTTCTTGAGGCTAGTCCATATCATTCTACAACTAACTGGACTTTTTTCTCCCTCGTTGATGCAACCTGATTATATCAGGTATCAATATCGGTTGGTCTTCTAACATTGGGAAATATCGAAAGTCTCTAATATCCATCCATGGTGTAGAATAACAGTAAGAAATGGTTTTCAGATAGTATACTAGATCAACATATGCTTCCCGTGGTATGTTTACATAATCACAAGTTGTGATGGCGTTTCTGCATAGAAACTGTAATGCCTAGAAGTTTCCACATTGAAATTTCATTGATTCTAGTAATACCACCATTTTTTTCACCACTGTTACTTGTGATGGGGTATGAATACTCTTGAACTTCAAATTAAGATTCTTCTTGATGGAAAATGCACACTCAATAACCAGAAGCTTCTTTAATGTTCTTTTCAATATCTCATTGAAAGTTTCTTTCATACCTTATCCCCTACTGAATCACGTCTGGGGCTAGCTTTTATCTATCAATGAAGTACTTCAAACAATGATAAAATTTCTCTTGAACTAGGGTAGTTATAGGTAACTTTCTAAGCCCCTTAAAGACACCATTGATGCACTACACAATGTTTGTGGTCATATTCCCATACCTATTCCCCCATTCATATGTCAATGTCCATTTTTATTTTGGAATATGCATCATATAATCATACTCTCCTTGATTAGCCTTATAGATTTCTTTGAAATTTTCTTTAAACCTTCATTGATCCGGCTCATATGCTAAACAAAAGTAATCATATTTCACATAAATTAATTTTATCTTTACATTAAATTAGTAAAAATAATAAATACAATTCATACCAAGCCTCGTGATTTCCTTCTTCATAGGTTCATTATAGAATTTTTTTGTACTTTTATATCAATGTGTCTAATGCAGTACCAATGATGTACATTTTGGGGGCCTCCATGTATTAGGATCCACATTTACTTCCTCATTGATTACTCGATGCCGATTGGATATCAAACAGACACCCCGAATGTGGGTGAAATGGTTGTTGATACATGTCAAAAACCAACACCATGATTGGTATTTATCCTTCTTCACAATGGAAAATGAAATCAAAAGAGGTGAATGGTTGCTATCTTGGGTTTATTTAATCAAAAATATTCTAATATATTTTCTAAATATAAATGTTCCATCAATTTGCATGAACTGCTTGCTAAAATGAAATGTAGAAATACAGGGGAGGAATATCCAGAACAACCAATGAAATTGAACATGAGATAGATCAAGTAAGTTATCCTGAGACACATGTTTGTTCAAATGAATGTGGAAGACAACTTGGTAATTGTGTCTTGGTATGACTAGCAATTTCAACAACACCCAATACGAGTCATCCTAATCACCATAAACAATCACAATTGCCTTATGTTTCTCCATCCATGCCTTATTATATTATAAACAAAAGTTTGTTGTATAAAATCTTGAACAAGGGATACAAGAACATATTGGTTGGTCCTAATCATATCAATGATAATATATGACACAAATTAATCATCCAATTAATTATGATCTTATGTCAGGTTTGACTAAACTCGAGTATTAGTTGCCTCAATCTTCAAAATTCTCTAACCTTCAGATGCAATGTCCAGAATCACCCTCAAGTGGAATCTACCATCATCCCCATATTTATCACATCATACGATGTATTTTTTATGTCCTGATTTCTTAACTAAATAACAATAGTGACTATCGATATGAAATATTTTTAGTATGTTTTTCAATTCATCTTTACTTGTCAGATCCCTTACAACATATAATGTTTTGTCTAGATCACTAAACATATCCAATACAACTCTAAGAAATTCAATTGCAGGTGTGAGAAAATTGTAGTAAAATTTGGTCAAATTCTCCATTACTTCTGACCAAGATGTAAAGAGTGGTGGATGATTTATTGTGGGCTGAGTTTTTTGTACAACTACTGCATTTCTAAAAGCTACCCCCCCCCCCCCCCAACTTCTGCTACTCCCTCTTCATCAACATTGTTGTATCTGTCTGTTCCATAATTAAAAAATATTTATTAGGAGTTGGATTTACATGTATATCAGGGATATAATCTAGGTTTTCCTCCTCATCATCATATTAAAGAGCCTCAATTTTTTGTTAAAGACCTTCTTTAACCACTCTTTTAATTATACGTCTTTATAAAATTAGACATTGTTATTGTACAATAGAAACCTCAACATATAACTCCATCATGGAGCCATATGACCTCTAGAAAAATAAATTTATTTCTTAAACCCATTGATTATTATCAACCAATGCACAAGCTAGATTCCATATTATATCCAAGAATTGAAAATGTCTATTGCTAATAGACTTGATCTCTTGATCAGGTCCCAGATTTAAGAAACCATGAATTCTATCTTAAAGTTCACTTAGGGTTACACAATCATATGTCCTAACCATTATTGTTGGTTTCGTATTATAATAACTTTTTTCTTGGTTTGAATATCCTCCATATAGTAACAGACATAGGAAAACATGACTCTCTATGTTAGAAATGTTTTGATCAATATTTTGATAGTGTAACTAATATTGACAATGAGGGTTGACCGTATAATCTTTATGATACTAAAATTTTAGAATGTCTTTTTATTTCCTAAAATATGACACTGCTGTTTCATTATATAAAATTTTATTAGAAAATAAGTCACAGATTATTTTGGAAATTGAGGTAAAAAGAAGATAAAACATCAAATCATTTTATTTATCCATGATAAAATGACAAATATGATCATATAAAGTGAAATGAACAAGAACAAACATATTAAATAACACATGAATTCTTTACAATAGACAAGAAATACCTTGTCATTTTTCAACAAAAAATAGTTTGGATGAGATGAGCCTAAGTTTATAAGTAAATTAAAATCTAGAATATTTTTAATTTGTATCTTAATAACATCTTTTAAAGGGATGTACTTAAATTTTGAATTTTCAAAATCTTTTGGCCTTTTAATGACATCACCATCGTATGGGGAGGGTTTTCATTAGAATGATGAAAGATTTTGAAAATTCAAAAGTTACGTACATATCTTTGGAATATTTTATTAAGTTTCCACTTGAAAATAAGCTGGATTTTACTTCACTTCTGAATTCAGACTCATATCATCCAAACTCCGCTCTGTTGAAAAATGGAAAGGTATTTATTGTCTATTGTAGAAAAATCATGTGTTATTTAATGGGTTTTTTCTTGTCCATTTCATTTTATATGATCATAATTGTCATTTTATCATGGATAAATAAACTGATTTGATTTTTTATCTTCTTTTTTACTTCAGTTTCCAAAACATTCTGTGAATATAATTGACAATGAGGGTTGACCATATAATCTTTATGATACTAAAATTTTTAAAACATATTCTTAATCTTCCTAAAGGTATTTCAGTATTTTATAAAGAAAATATGAATCATCTAAAGAATATACCCTAGGAATTTCAAAAAATGTGTTCATCAAGGCCTGTTTTCATGCACTAGATCTCGATCGAGTCTAGCTCAATGCGGTGTTTTTAGGTTGTACCCCTAGGTACATTTGTACCTGATCCACATCCACTTGTAGTATCCAGATAGGGATTTGATTGCTTATATAAACACATAATCTTTATGCTAACAAAATTTAAAATGTTTTCTTATATCCTAAAAGAAGACACTATTGTTTTATAGTAAAATTTTTAACTTCCCTAAAGGTATATTCACTGGTTTATAAAGATAATGTGATTCATCTAAAAAATATCCATCAATATTAACAAAACAGGCATGAAATAAGGGATAAATCATCTAAATCATAGGATTAAAAAATAATGTGTCCAGTTAAGCCTCTTTGTCATCCAGTTTTTTATATTTCATCCTATGTTGATTTTATGTTAATCCAAAGTTAATTATTAGTTAATCATTTGTTAATAATTGGTTAATTATTGGTTAATAATTGGTTAATCATTGGTTAATCATTCATTAATCATTCATTAATCATTGATTAATTATTCTTTAATCATTACTTAATCATTAGTTAATCATTCTTTAAAAAACTCATTAATAATTCCTTAATCATTAGTTAATTATTAGTTAATAATTATTTAATAATTATTTATTTTTTCCTTAATAATTAGTTAATAATTAGTTAATTATTCTTTAAACATTCCTTAATTATTCCTTAATCATTCCTTAATCATTACTTAATCCTTAGTTAATCATTAGTTAATCATTAGTTAATCATTTGTTAATCATTTATTAATCATTCTTTAATCATTACTTAATAATTCCTTAATCACTAGTTAATAATTAGTTAATCATTTTTTATTAATTCTTTAATCATTACTTAATCATTAGTTAATCATTCCTTAATCATTAGTTAATCATTAGTTAACCATTAGTTAATAGTTCTTTAATCATTCCTTAATCATTCTTTAATCATTACTTAATCATTCGTTGATCATCACTTAATCATTAATAAATCATTAGTTAATCATTCTTTAATCACTCTTTAATCATTCCTTAATCATTAGTTAATCATTATTTAATCATTACTTAATTATTCTTTAATTATTACTTAATTGTTAGTTAATCATTTTTTAATCATTAGTTAATAATTCTTTAATCATTTTTTAATCATTCCTTAATTATTCCTTAATCATTAGTTAGTCATTAGTTAATCATTAGTTAATCATTAGTTAATCATCAGTTAATAATTAGTTAATAATTAATTAATCATTATTTAAGCATTAGTTAATCATTAGTTAATAATTCTTTAATCATTATTTAATCATTCCTTAATCATTCCTTAATCATTATTTAATCATTACTTAATCATTAGTTAATCAATCTTTAATCATTAGCTAAGCATTACTCAATCATTTGTGAATCATTAGTGAATCATTACTTAATCACAATTTAATCATAATTTAATCATTACTTAATCATTAGTTAATCATTAGTTGATCATTAGTTAATAATTACTAAATTATTAGTTAATTATTCTATAATCATTTCTTAATCATTATTTAATCATTAGTTAATCATTCATTAATAATTCTCTTATCATTATTTATTCATTATCTAATAATTAGTTAAACATTACTTAATCCTTAATTAATTATGCCTTAATAATTTTTTAATCATATGGTATTCAGTAGTTAATTATTATTAGCTAATCATTATATATAATCATGCATTAATCCAAAGTTATTCATTAGTTAATCTATAATTAATCATTACTAATAATAATTATTATTTCTAAACTATATATAGCTAACTTAACCGCTAAATAAATAACATATTTATAACTAACTAAAAACAAATAAATTAAATGAATGAATACCTTTAAATTAAATAAGAAAAAATACCTCTAAGTGATGCTTCTCAAAAAACCAGCACTTCTTTTAGGCCACCAGAACTATCACACATAAAGGAAGCTTATTTTAGAGTGAGTGTGTGTGGAATTTAGAGAGATGGATGAATTTTAAAGTGATGAGGGGGTGCCCATTTATAGGTATTTAAGGGAAATACGACACCCCTACTAACTTTTTCCTTTACATTAGGTGAAATTTTGTTGCTCTCGAGTCCCCTTTCACTTAACTTTAGGTGAAAGGTGACCGCCTCCACCCACCTTTTCCATGACATCGATCTGAGGTAAAGACAACATAGGCTGTTCCTTATTTCAATAAATAGATAAGGTGGTAGGGTCCCTTCCACCTTTTCAATACAAATTTCAAAAAAATTAAACTAGAATTATTTTAAAAAACCAAAAAATGCATTAAAAACTCACATTTAGAGCCATGACACAACCTCAAAGGCAAAGAAATAGATTTATTTTCTCCATTCTTGGGAAATAAGGTGTTATGGAGCAGCGACATAGACTATGGTGTAGCATCTAGTATCTTTTCGAGCTTCTAGGGTTACTATGACACAAGGACTAGCCTGTGACATGGCTATTCTCAGATATCCAGTGGCATCAGAGCTTCTTCTTCAACTTCCATGGTAGGTCTATAGAACAGTAGTGTCATCTACAACACAACAGGTGTGTCCGAGGAAGGGGAAGCATGAATGAGACCAGAATGACACTATTTTTGTAAGTTGAACAACACATAGGTGAACTATTCATTCCAAATTTAAAGTTTTGTGGGGCTACCCTATATATATATATATATATATATTATTTTCTTCCATTTTTTAGGAATCAAGTCAAACTAGGGTCAGAGAACCACTAACACCATCATGTGCCACCCCATGTCGGTGAAGTCCTCCACCAAATACCGCACGGACTTAGTTGAGGGATAGCTATGGTTGGACAATTTTTTGGATAAGCCTTTAAAAATACCTTTTATATTTTTACCCTACACATCGCACAAAAAGTCCATTAATCAAATGAAATCATATTGAATATTTTTCTTTTATTTTCTCAAAATCAAACTCTAAATGTTATTCACCCAACTATAAATAATTCAAAAAAAAGTTTGTAAATTTTAATCAATTAAATGAATTTAAATTCAGAATGTGTGCATAAAATGAACTCATAAAATTGATAGGTATAAATAGTGGTAATTTAATATATTAAAAAAATAAAACAAAATAAAGATCACTTTAAATATCAACTCAACTAGTGCATCTAAGCAACTAATAAAAATATTTTTTCTAAAATTTACTTTTTTTAGAGTATGACATATTTTGGTATGAATGGTATATTAACACTAATATAATTAATAATTTATAGAAAATAATGAAAAAAGAATTGATAATATGCCAAAATTTATTTACCAGTAAAAATAGTTTTTCACGATATTTTATGATATTATATAAATGTAAAAGTTATAAATTCTAGATTGTGAATTTGACCATAATTAAATTCATTTTTAGATTTATCATAACAATATTAGCCTAAAATTAATCTTGGATATTTTTCTTAAAAATGATCTTTAGTTGAATAGTACAATATACCATTTTTAATAATACTTTGACTTTTATGGAACTATTAATATATAAGTATGAATTAGAAATTTATGAAAACATTTTCTTGGAAAAAATATGTATTTTATAATTTAAATTATACATTTTAAAATGTTGATTATAGTTTACAACCCTATATTTGATATTTTAGAACTCAAGTAATATTTTTCTCAAAAACATTTAATACATTATATATTTATAATATTAAAATTAATTTTTAACACTTTTATAAATTGAATCATAAAAAATGGATTTCAAATTTAAAATCAATAGTTACAAATTATATAATAAAGACCACTTTGTTTTTAGGCATAAATATTAAGTTACTTTAAGTAAAAACTAGCTACCGTGGTAAATGCTAAAATAGTAAAAATAATAATTCAAGGGGTAAATAGATTCAAACAAGTTTAAAACATGTGTAAAAAACTTGGTTGAGTATTTATTGACCTTATATCTTCTCCACCCCATTATTTTTAAATTTTTTGATCCACTTTCCTTTACCATTATGGAAAAGTTTTGGGTATTTTTTCACTTATAAAAGGGGCTCTACTCTCCTCACTTCCCCTCACACAACAATCCTATAATTTTAACCCAAAATATACCCAATACTATTTTAAACATTAATATCCATATTAGAGACATTTTTTATTCTAAAAATACCATCCCTCAAGGGCTTAACTCCCTTATCATAAGAGATAATTCAAGAAGTGAGATATAAGTTTCTATCATCTCTTTCTCACCTATATTTCTTTTTGTGCTCTGTTTATTCTTAAAATTTCATTAAACAATATTAAAATGATAACATAAGTACCCTAATTATACTGATATGTTATTATAATGATGGTAAAATCATTAACCACTTTTTCCTTTTTTCCATTAAAAAAATGAAAATGTGGAACATACATATGTGTAAACTACTGCCTCCGCGAATAAACGAGTTCATTTTCCTTCACTACCTAACATGGATGGTAAAAAAAATTGAATTTAATATATAATTATTATATTTATAACTTATTTATGATTATATATTATTAAAACATATTACTTCTTTATCATGTTCCTCCAAAATTAAATCATCATCCATGCATACGTGCAGACTACTACCTCCATGGTACGATGCATTCTATTCTTCAATATCACCATTCATAGATGGATCTAAGAATAAGTTTAAAGGATAAATATGATTTTTATAATATTAATAATGATTTTTTAATACAAATTTGATAACCTCTTAATGTTATGAGTGATAAAAAATCATTATAAAATTAACTATATTAAATAAGTGAACTAAGAGTAAAAACAATTTATCCATACAATGTAATTATTTTTTATCAATCCAAAAACTCCTACTGATTGTGAGAGTTTCTATAAAAACTAATCCATATTCCCCATGTGGCCATATTCCCGACACTCATTATGTTGTCAATAACACTAGTCCTAATAATGAATTGTATGTCTACACTAGTAACACCTCATGGACGATCCACTCTGTAGTGGAAATGAGAACCTCTTTCTATGAATTCCCTATTAAGAATCCACATATACCTTTAATTAGCTACTTAAAACTTCATTTCCTATCTTTCTAGACATAGTTGTTTAACTAGGAACACTTTGATCATTAAAGTTATATTCTACTATTAGCACCTGGTTCACCACCTTAGAAAATGAGGTTAACTAGAAGACATTTACCTATACCCAGATAGTATATCAAATACTTTCCTCAAACCATTGCACATTGGAAATATCATCCCCTATGAACATTAGTGAAAACTAAAATATATCAATGAACCTCACAGTGTAATTCATAATGGATTCCTCCCCTTGCACCAAGTGCATGAACTCATGGGCCCAGTCCACACTTGATGTCTCTGGGAATAAATACTCATAGAAACTCACCAAAAAATCATTCCATGTCAAACCCCCATGCCTAGATATAAGTACCTACACATCTCACTAGTTTTTCATTTTTCCCTTAAGTATATGCATTGATATATTACTCTCTTCTCCAGTGAAATATTGATCTCATCAAAGATAGTCTGAATGTACTCAATCTAGTACTCAACTACCTAGGGTCCACCCTATCCCTAAAAAAGGGAGGATGTTGTGACTGGACCTCCCCAGTAAAATATTTCATAGATATCTCAACTCCCTAAGCTCCCTGATAAATACTTTGGATAACCCATACTAGACTTTCACTGAGATGATCATTAAAACTAGTTCCATGTCTCCTCTAGTTATTTTAGCTAACCTACCTCCCTCAGAAACTCCACCAATGGCTCATTCACCTTTCTACCCTCAGAGACCATATTCGATGCATGCCTTGGTGGCACCACAACTCTACCCCATGATGCTCCAACAGAGGCTTTCTAAGTGGCATACAGTTGAGAAAAAATTACCATTTTCAATACATATATAATAGTCTAGATATCCAAAATAGGGAAATTTATAATACCCAGTGCATATCAGTGCCCCTTACACTTACTGGCCCATATCCAAGTCTTATACCATTTTTCCTCAAGACCTCACCAACTCATGTTAGGGTCAGGTACTAAAATCTCCATACATACACAAGATCCATATACCCGATAACACTAACAACCATATCCCATATTTAACTGAGTAAAATTATAGCAAGACTCTATATGTGAAAACACTATATAGGTTTTTGTTGACACTTTAAATAAAGAAACCCTTTACATATCTAGAATATAAATCACAAGTAGGAACTTTCATGTCATGTGAATCTTGTGTGCCTATCATGATGCATGAGTGACACCTCTTGCCCCTAAAGACCAAGAGTACAAACCCATAAATCAATAACATCCAAACAATGATTTATCCAGATCAAATCGTTCAACTATAATCTTGAAAACCAAAATAACAATACTGGTTCCACTAGTGACTTGGACCTTAGTACATACTTATTCTATCTAGAAACACAACACGAAGTTAATTCCAAGTCCTAAAACATACCTAAAATCCCATATACCACATCCCAAATAACAAACAATATCTACATAGTATCACTTTAAATCAACCTTTCTCTGATACTACTTTCTAGGATACTTGACTCGGATTGCCTGAATGACACCCAAGCTAAAGTTTCACTGGCCTCAGGCCCATATCCATATATTCCATAGGCTTCCAACTATCAACAAGGGTCTAGGAGGTGATTGTGGGGAGACTATTCTTTCATAAATTAAACTATAAAAAATAGATACAACAAATGATAAATAGTAAAATTTAATAATAGGAACTAAGATAAGAATATATCACATGGTAATAATAATAAATATCCACAACACCATGCTAGTTACAAAAACATAAATTAGATCACCTATAGGTTAATCATAAATAGATATGTCCAAAATAGCTAAAAAGAACATAGCGTGGCATTTAGGATTCACTTGGTCCAACCAGAATCTCTAAAGAAAATAACATTCTACACACACATATACAACACCTCTAGATTGTTACGCATCATCAGTAGGTTCCTTTCACTTTTCTGTGTTATAAACCATAAAGTTTTCATGTGTCCTAGAGAGACTATGTAGGATGTAAGTATGAACTCATTAGACCACCAACATTGGTGTACTTATATAATATCCACACGTATATGCGTTTATGAGAAATGAAATAAATGTAAACCATAAAATCAATAACCTGCTACACACCATTCTTGGTTAGCTATGGGTAAGAAATTCACCTACTGGGATGATATACCCGCAATTTGTCACACTGGAAGAACCCTGGACTTCCAACCAATTATAAACCACATGGTACATGCCAACATATACTCTGTACAACTATCTTAACCCATTAACAATTCTGCCTTGAAGTTATATCCATAAGTCATTCCATAAGTTTTATGAACAACCAATTCTCGTTCTGACTGCCAACTCCAAATCTTGATAAATTCCAAGCATGATGAGTTCCCCCTACAATCTGGTGATATCAATAACCACATGTATCACATGGCCATCTCTATAGTGTATCCCTCCTATGAGATTATGGTTAACACCATCCAACCTAAGTCACTCAACTATAGAGGATACCACTAACAACTATTATCCAGCACCACCTCATGGACCTTATCCTATGTTTACATAACCACAACGACCTCATACCCATGATGAGATAAAATCATCAAAAAACTATGACCACAACTCACATGATGAACCTCCATCACCACCCATGGTAGTGGTCATGACCACCCATGTTACATAAGTGAACCTATATCATTGCATGACCTCACAAACTACTCCAATCATATTCTCAAGGAATAAAATCAAGACAATTATTTCATATTCTATACCATTACATTATTCGATAACTTTCTAAGAAATCCTCAAACCATAAAGTAAGAAAAATACACACACATGGCACAACCCATTATTTACTAAATTAAACCACCACTAAGTATCTCATATGAACAATAGAAACTATAATTGGTTGCATAATCAGTTTCACACAAAAGCCTACCCGCACTTTTAAATCACATGATGTATAAAAACATGTATAACATAGGAATAATATATGCAGCACCTACCTGGAGTTAGAAGGACTACACTCATTGATTATATTCATCCAATTCGACTTTAAGAAGAAGAGATTGAGAAACCAGAGGAAAACACCTAAAAAAATAATTTAGTTGAAACTCATTATAGTAGAAACAAAACAGTAAATAGATTATTAATAACACTAATTAAGGGTTATCCTTACCATTAGAGACCTCCTATGATGGACAAAAACAAAACTATAAAAACAAAAGGTTAGAATCCCCCTTGGGAAGGAGAGAGAAAATGTTGAGGGGTCATGTCCATTTTATCCAATTAATGTTGCCCCTCTCAATTAACACCTTAATTAAATAATTATCAAATTTTTTAAAAAAACATTTAATTCCCCACCTAAACTTTGGTGGACTCCCACCAAAACTTGGGTGGGTTTGATAGTGGAACGAGCCTATTATTAGGTCCACTTAAAGTCTGATGGCCTCCCAAGGTAATTCCATTGAGAGGTCTAATAGCTTTCCTACTTCTATACTAATGAAAAAATTTCTCAAAACTTGGTCTTTGGCCTCCTCATACTACCCAATCACTTAAATACCACTTATTTAAACATGTTTAGGCTAGTTTTAAACTTGAATTACATCACTTTAATACATGATTCACCACACCATGGTTGGTGGATTACTTGAGAAGGGATAATATATTCTAGTGTTGTATATAATGTTCATCCAACATAGTGAATTAAGATAAATATAAACTTCATGTAACCATATTCTTCATTAATTTCATATTATTTCTTTAAAACCCTTCTAGAATTATTGTAATGTTTGGGACCTGACAACCTAATCCATACCGAGATCATGTCACACAACATCTCAGGCACACCTCCTAATCTCCAGAGACTAGTGTAAACATTGAGGGTTTAAAAATAACCAAGTAAGATGTGGTTTTACACATTAGAAGTCAATTATATCATGGAACTAGGTCTATCAAAAATTTGACATGATTATGGGGTTCATCGAACATAAGAACCCAAAACACCACTATCTGCTATCATTATACCTATAAACAGACCCTGAGTACTATAACATGATATAAAATCTATATGAGTAATTAATACAAGTCACGTACCATGTTGAGTAGACCTAACCCATCACCCAAACTAAATCATAACATGCCCCTAAGGGAGTTCTTGATCCCCACAGGCTTAAAACTAGTTCCTAGGTATTAAGGAACCACCTTTGAGAATTTAGCATGGAAATTCCATACAACATAAATAACAATAACCCTAAATAAATAAAGGAACCAAATGAGTCATAATAAATACAATTGATCTAACTCATTTTTTTCTATATACATATGTCATCTAAAAATAATATAAAATAAGGTACAATGATGAAAACTGAATACAAGATAAAATGGGTTTATCTTAGCTGACACATCAATATCCAAAATAAAACAAACCTCAACTCAAGCTTCTCAAGTGACATTATATAACCCATGTTCACTCTCCACATTCCAAATATCATATCGTCAATCAAAATATATGATAAAATTTTGAAAGGAAACCTAGAACTTGTATAATAAAATAGATCCACATACACACATACACAAGTGTGTATACAGGGTGTGAGCTAACAAACTCAGTAGGATCTCACCAAGGAGATTGTGATGTTCCTTTGAAATTAAATTTAATCCATGCTAGTTTGAAATGAAATTATAAAAATATATTTTTCATATATGGGAAAATAAAAATCAATATCACTTCGATAACCATTTCATAAAATTCCTTTTTTAAATCCTTTAAATGAAAACAATCACTTTGAAAACATTTTATCATTTAAAGACTCCTTTATTAAAAAAACTCATTTCAAACCCACTTTGAAACAACTTTATTAATATATATCTTTTCATGGCTATTTATATACACTTTAAAAATTTATGTTTAATTCAATAATAATAAAAAAAACACTAAGGCATTGTATCTCTAATAAAATAAAACAAAAAACAACACACAGAGTCTTAGATTCCAATCGATCTAAGAAACAAAAAAGAAAGTCCCATATAGTCATCTAGTGTCATGGGAAACGCATTAGGTCCTAAGGTGAGACTATTACTAGATTTTAACAAATACATGGGACCAAATGTAGGACTATGTTTCATCCAATCAATACAAGTGACCCAACTAGCATGAACCTATTATCATCAGGGGAACTCCCCATTTAGTCCTATATTTCACTAGAGGGAACACTAATAGTGTGTGGCTATAAAGAATACCATAAGTATATACCTCTAACTCATTTACTAGTTCACCCACAAAAGTATCAATAGGAGGTGATCAATAAATCCATACATACATGCATCATAAAACATAAACAAATAATGTCCCTCAAAAGAAACCACCCCTATGATGTTATTCATCGCAATGGTAAACAATATCCCCCTTCAAGGGTCACAATACATTCCAAACAAGGGGTTCAATAGGGTCTCACACACACACACACCAGGAAATCCAACTTAAAATTGATAAATGGGAATTATTAAAATATACTAGGGTTTTCAAGAAACTTATTTTCCCCTTTGAAATTGTATTTCAAAGTCACTCTTCATAACTAACAATTTAAAACTTATTTAAATCCCATTTTGAATGCAAACTCATTTTCAATTAAAATCATTTAAGAAAACAAAACCTTATTTTTACTCAATCCATTCCTCAAATGAGGTCAAATTCCCTTATAATTTCAATTTCATTTAAAAACATAATTTTAAACCTTTTACAAACACTTAGCATTCAAAGATCATTTTAAAAACCAAAACCCATTAAAACACCCATTATTCCATGTGATAAATAATTAAAAAAATTATAAATTCTCTTTTACTATCACATATAGAAATAATTGAAAAATTAAAAAAAATTAGAAACATCAAGCACCAAATGTTATTCCAAATAAAGGAAACTCACAAAACACCCACCTATAACTAATGAGAATTGAGTCGTAATGTGTCTCCTTTAATGGTGAACATCCAATCAAGCAAGAATAATCTTCTATGGGTCCTTACAAAAACATAGGTTATAACTAACCCAAACACCTAAATTTTACCAATATAAGGATTAGGGTTCATGGAGGAAGATGGAACCTAGGAGAAATGTACAAGGAAGGGAGGGGATGGAAATCAAGGAGAAAGTGGATGAATTTACCTAGAAACCCACTAGAGATTAGAGGAAAGGAAGTCTAAATTGAAGAGAATGAAAGGAGGATCTCTCTCTAGGGATCAAAGTATGTTGGAATTGAGATATTGGAAGTGAAGGAGGAATAATATGGGTAAAAACGAGCAGGGGGAAAGTGGTAAATCCACTTTTAAAAAAACTAGGAAGGATGGCTCCATAGTATAACCCCTAGTATTAAAGTATTGAGTTTACCCACTATTCCCTCCTACAACACAAACTATTTTATTCACCATGGATCGCTTCCACTGGGAAGAACCAAAGTTCCCAAACCCCCAGGTATTATGGAATATTCCTCATTCCTTATGCAACAAAGCACCTCTCAAGAACCTCAACATGCCAATTGCAATGGCGTAAATCCCCACCCATTTCTGTTTCAAACAAGAGAACCATCGATGACCCCTAGGATACTATGGTTTAACCCTATAGACTATGATTTGGGGTCACTATCCAAACACCCTATATATCATAGCCATCCCCTATATGATATTTCCCAACCTACACACTTTTACACAACTCCACCTTTATAAAAATCCCCACCTATACATTCCACCCTTATGTAACTCCAAACTCCCCCTACGCAACTCCCTACATAGTGTAACTTAGGGATTGTGTCATGGAGAACCCTTATATAGAACCCACTATAGTGCATCATCATAACCTATATCATGGTCAGCCTCTCTAACCCTTACATAAAACCTATGAATGAAACCCACCACAGTATATCCCACACTCCACAACACAACCACCCTTTCCCTCTAAAAAATTACAAAGGTAAGAGGTTGACTATATCATGGCCTACTAAGGTTATAATGTGGCCTATTATAGACCCAAACTTTAATTTCCCAAGAATCTATAAAAAACATAAAAACATAATAAACTCCCAAAAAACATAAATTAACCCAAAAGTTAACAAAAAACGCAAGAGGGTAAGGGTAGGTGTTACAGTTCTCCCCACCAAACCACTTTATACCCTTATAAAGTCACCAATCAAAAATAGAAGGAAGGGGAGATGAAATTTTCAAACTTAAAACTAGAGGTGGGTGGGTCCAAAAAGATTTAGAGGGGTCCTAATATGAGTATACCACTAAACACAACTTTGTCATCAAAATCATTTGACTGATATCCTCAAAATAACAAAACTAAAATCCTTAAACTTCACCACACAACTCTAGACATTGATTAAACCACCGCTAATAAACCAAGATCCCTAAGAGTAATGAGACCTAAAAAAATTCTCCCTATCATTTAGAGTTCCACTAAAATGGTGAAAATAAAGGAAACACTCTAAAATGGTGTCCAACAGCACCAAAAAACATCATTCACACAAAACACCCAATGGAATGATAATATATACCAACCAAAACTAATCATCCAAGAAGTTGTTCTATGATTCTATAAGAGAAACACATCATAAAAAAAACCAAAATCTAAAAAATGGAAATCATCACCAATATAACTAACACATATAGTTAATAGAAAAGGGAGAAACAAACCAAAAACAAAACTCATTGAAAATCAGCATGGGTTCCCAACCCGGGTCACTATACTCGACATGGATAAACTATGTCCTCAACCATGGAACATCATCTCAAGTAAACCCATAAAAATTAATTTATCACCCACACATGTTCAACCACATAAAGTAACACTTTTTCTAGATACCCAATCATGAACCTAAGGGTTACATATGCCAATCGATCAATAAACCATCCTCATCGCAACTGAAATTACATATACAAGTCCTGAGAAATAAGATCCCATAAACCAAGAATAGTAAAAACCATAGAATGGATAACACACTATGAGAAATGATTAATAAATCCCTGAAGAAACACTTGGAAATAAATATCTCAAAAATTTGACCATAAGATTTAATCCAACCCAAATTCACAAAAGTAAATCATGAAAGGAAGCCACTAGGATTGAAAACTATGAAACAAGAAGCATCCCAATACAAACTACACCCAAGACTTCTTCTAAAAATTCAACTTACAAAACATCTTAAGATGAACTAAGTGGACAAAACAAATATAGGGACAAAAAAAGAAGAATTTTTTTATTCCACCATTCTATTCAGAGTCTAGATGGAGTTTAAAAATGAAAGGATCTATCTAATAAACAAGATGATCTTCCATGATGATCATCATTAGAAATAACACTTATACTTTCTTTATTGACTATTATGGGAGGAAAACTCTAAATAACATAATACATGAACACTATAAATTCATACCTTACAATTTAAACCAAACAGTCCCAATAAAAACTAAGGGAAAAAACCAAAGACACAAACTTTTACTAAATTAAATCACACATCATAAAACTCCATTTTCCTTTAATTTCGAAAATTTATAATAAAGAATTTTAAAAACACACATTATCAAGTGATTCATTTGAAAAATAAATCACTCTTATTCCTTTAAAACAAGTAAAATTAGTAAAATACTTCACCCCATTTTAAAACTAGTGAAACCATTTTACAACTTTATCATTATTTTAAATCATTCCATAGCTTGAATTCAATTCAAACCCATTACAAGTAAATTAGAATCATTTAAAAACATTCACATAAAATATTCTTTCCATTTTAATTTTTTTTCTAAATACCATAATGAAATTAACCACTTTATCAAATATCTCTTGAGAAATATGTAATTTCCCTTTTCAAAAAATCGATCAAAATTGGTTTACAAATCAACTCTTTCATGAAATTTCCCTTCTTCACATGAATTTTTTTTCAACATTAGACACGAATAAATAATAACACCAATAATTAAGAAAAATACACCTATAAAACTAAAAAAACTATAAAACCATGTTTGAAAATCAAGACATTTCTTAAAACTCTATTTTTGCACTAATAAATTGACTCAAACCACCAAGAATGAACAAAACATAAAACTGTTAATTAAAAAAATCCCATCCCAACACAATCAAAACCCCATTGAAATACTATTTGATCTATTCCTAAAAAATGGATACCACTTTGGGAGGAATAAAAAATTAGAATAAGTCTAAATAAAATATCTAAAAAGGATGAAGATTTTTTTATGGATTAATTTTATTGCTTGGTAGACTATGATCCAATCATACCATGGTTTATGATAAGTTTCCAAGACCCCATTCATGGGATTCACATGGTTTATCAGACTTTGTGAGATTTACATGCAACATTGGTTCCTTTCCACCATCATCCCAAAACACAGGGGGAACCCAAAATCATTGTCTCTAACTCAATGGGGATCAAAACACCATTAAAACAATCAAATCATAAACCAACATTTAGACTTTAATCCTAAATACCCCTGGAAATTCAAGGTTCCAAACTAAAAAGAGCTCGTGAGACCCTTCCTCACATCTTCCTCTTGAGTTTAATTATTTTTATATCCATAATAACAAGACACTTCCTAATTTATTAGAGGTATTCTTTAGAACTTTGGTCTTCTAAAAACCTAGGATTTGATGTCATTTTATCACAAACCGGCTAGGTCAACCCAACTAGGCACCCGACCTTGCTCATGACTTAGCCCAAAGGGAATTCCTGGTCCTTACATGATGGAAACTAGTGTCTGAGAAACAAGGAAAACACCTTTAGAAATGATTTATCCCTCAAATTGGAGTTAATATAAAAATGAATCTCTTATCAAAATTCCAGCATGGACCACCCATGAAACATCAATAAGCATAAAAAAATAAACAATGGAACCAAATGAGTCATAATAAACACAATCTATCCAAATCATTCATTCCAAAATACATACATCATCCAATAATAATATAAAATAAGGTACAATGAAATAATCTGAATACAATAAAAATGGGGTCATCTTGGTTGACACATCGATATCAAAAATAAAACAAACCTTGACCCAAGTTGCCTGAGTAAATCCATGTAACCTAAGGTCTCTCTCTACATCCCAAATCTTATATCATCATCCAATAGATATGATAACCAATCCTAAATCAAACCCAGGTTCTATATAATACAATAGAGATGCATACACACATACACAATTGTGTATGTAGAGTGTGAGCTATCGGGACCAGTGTGATCTTACTAAGGTGTTTGTGTTATTGCTTTGAAATATTATTTTATCCATGTTGGTTTGAAATAAAATTAGATTAATATTTTTTTCATGAATTTGAACATAAAAACAAATATCACTTCTATAGCCATTCTATAAAATTCCATTTTTAAATCCTTAAAGTAAAAACAATCACTTTGAAAACATTTTCCCTATCGAATCCTCCTTTATTAAAACAATCATTTCAAATACACTTTCAAACCAATTTATTAATATATATATTTTAAAAAATATTTATAAAAACTTTAATAAAATAGGTTAAATTCAAGAATAATAAAACAAAAAACTAAGTCATAGTATCTCTAATGAAATAAAGTAGACAAAAACACATTGTTCCTTAGATACCAATTGAGTTGGGGAATACAAATGAAAGTCCCATATAGAGTCATATATTATCAAGGGAAACACACTAGGTACTATGATCATACTAATTATATAATTTACCAAATTTATGGGACCAACTATCAACCTATGTTTCATCTAAAAAAAATATACCCAACTTGCTTGCACATAGCATCATTGGGGGGAACTCCCCATCTAGTCATATATCACACTCGAGGGAACACTAGTAGTGTGTGACTATCTAGTATAGCATAAGTCTAGAACTATCACTCAGTTCCTAGTGTACCCATGAAAGTAGTGATAGGGGAGATAATTCAATCAATTCATACATGCGTCACAAATCATAAATAACAATTCTCCCTCACCTCTAACAACATCACAGGAAATATCTGTTATAATGTCATTCATCATAATGGTAAACAATGCCCTTCATTAGGGGTAAAAATCCTTATCAAAAAAGGGGATCAATAGGTTCTAACACACACACCATGAAATCCAACTTAAAAATTCCAAATGTTCCTTATTAAAATAGATTTGGTTTTCCATGCCACTTATTTTCCCCTTTGAAATTCTATTTCAAAATCACTCTTTGAGAATAAATATTAAAAACATCTTTCAAAACCAATTTAAACACAAACTCTTTTTCATTTAATATCATTCAAGAAATAAAAACCTACTCTTTACTCAATTCATGACCCAAACAGGGTCAAATGACCTTTAAACACCAATTTCATTTTAAACCAGACTTTTAAACCTTTTTACCAACACTTGGAATTCAAATATCATTTTAGAAACTGAAATCCATTGAAACACCCATTATTCCCAGTGATAAATAATTCCAAAACATTTATAAATTCTATTTTACTATCATATATAGTCATAATTGTATAATTAAAACATTTAGAAATTCCAAGCACCAAATGTTATTCCAAATAAAGTAAATTCACCAAAATATATTCTTCCAACCAATGAGAATTGAGTCATAGTGTGTTGTATTTAATGGAGAACATCCAATCAATAAAGAACCATTATTTATGAGTCATAAACAAACAAAACCCTGGGTAAGAACTAACCCAAACCCCTAAGAGGAAGATAAAACCTAGGAGAAATGGGGAGGAAGGTAGGGATAAGAAAAGTGAAGAGAAAGGGGTGGGATTTACCTAGAAAAACACATGAGATTGGATGAAAGGAATTCAAAATTGAAGAGTATGCAATGAGGATCTATACCTAGGGATCTAAAGATGTAGGTCGTGTCAAATAGGAGGAGATGGAGGAAGAAATTGGGTAAATAAAAGTAGGGGAAAGTGGTAAATATACATTAAAAGAAACTAGGAAGGAAATATCCACATCATAGCACCTAGAATTATGTCATGGAGATAGCCTAATAGGATATCCTATAACATAGATTAAGTTTTGAATTAGGGAGAACCTATAATAATAAGAACCAAGGGTCCCAACCCCTGGGAATTATGGTGTATCCCCCATACCTTACAGTATAAATCACCTCCCAAGAAACCTAAAACATCAAGGGCTATGGTGAAGATCCCTTACCCTCACAATTTCATACAAGATCACCACCTAAGATCCCCAAACCAATATGACATATCCCTTCATGCTATGATGTAAAATCCCTATCCAAACACCCTCCATGACACAATCATACCCTATGCACTATACCTTTTCCTCCACACCTTTACAAAAACTCCACCTTTACTCAATTACCCACTTATACACACCACCCTTATGAAACTCTAAACTAACCTTATGTAACTCCCTCTAATGCATATCCTAAGTATTGTGTCATGGATAACAATTACGCAACACCCACCATAGTACAACCTCATGGTTTGTGACATGGTCACTTTCTCTAACTTGTATGTGGCACCCATACGCAACACCCACCATGACATAGCCCATACTATATGGAACAACCACCCTTTCCCCCTAAAAAATTACAAAGTCATGAGATAGGAAAAGATATGGAATGTTGCGCACCTAACCTACAATTTCCCAATTACCCCTAAAACATTTTAAAAACATTAGAAACTCCTCAAAAACATAAATTAACCCAAAATTTAAAAAAACACAATAGGATAAGTTGGGGTATGAAAATACATATAAAACCAGACCATAATTTCATATAAATTCCATGATCTAGAAGAAATAGACTAGAATCCACTAAAAATAAATAGTCCTAGCCAAACGTGGTTGTAGGGATGTCAATAACAAGTTCCATGCGCGGAATCCTCATAGAAAAAATATAGAAAACCCTAACTGTAACATCCCAAGCAAATAAAGAATAATACATTTTCATATTTATTAATATTTGTGAATTAAATATTAATTTTACTTTAAAGTATATTATATGTTCTATGGCGCACTCGATACGCAACAACAGGTTTCTTTGAAATCTTATGTTGCACACAACGTTGAGTTATACTGAAAAATAATAAGATAATATTATTATTTTAAATGGTAGTTAACGCCTAGATGTTATAATGGTGGAAATGAAAATAACTAACTAAAATATTATTATACATGTTTGTTAAATGTTTTTACATTTATCCAATAAAATTTAGAGGCTTAAATTGTGAATCAATCCAATTTTAAGCACAAATAGTCTAATATTCTTTAAAAGGTCGATTTACCATCTTTTGATGGAGAACTATTTTTTAATCTAGTTATTGTCACTTTTATATGTTCTATTTGACAAAATAATATTATTATTTAGAATTAGGATATCAAAATTTACTTTGGATGAAATTTTGGTATTTTTTCTGATAATGTTCATTTTTAATGAATAGTGAAAAATACTGCATTTTAATTCAAAACTTCCTTTTAATATAATTTATTTATATGGTTTGATTATCTTTATAAATGGTTTTAAATTTTAATTGGATTATATTTTTATCATTTAATCCACTATTGGACATTGGAAGTAATTTCACTTTGAAATTGAACATAAACAAGTGTCAATCTTTTGATAGTTATTATTTCTTAAAAACATGCTTTTTGTTTTGACAACGGGAATTAATTTATGCCACTTCTGTGTTTTGAATTTTGAAAATGGATTATATATTTGGAATCAGGATGTACAAATTGTGTAAATAGGTAAATTTTATTTTTATACATTATGAATATTTACTTCAGTAAATATTTTATTTACCATGGTTAAAGGATAAATCTGGTAAATTAGGGTAAACAAATATTATTATAATAATATTAAATTAACCTAACATGTGTCCTAATTCTATTGGTTGATACATTTCTGACCATGGGAATCCTTGGGTAGATTTTGGGACCCCATGGAGCCACTTGGGAGTGATAATGACAATTTATATTAATTAATTTAAAGTAAAGACAAAAATGACATAAACATATATCTTTCAGTAAATAAATTTTTACATGGGGTTATATAAGTTATCTATTAGACTATAAATATTAATTTGAAATATAAAACTATTTCCTACATCATTATATTTTATTTATAATTTTTATACATCAAATAAATAAAATTATTTATGACACAATGATGATGCAGTGATTACCTTATTAATAAATAATTTAAATAAATGTGATTATAAAAATTAAAAAAATATTCAGAACTTGTATAATTCTTATTTTATGATTTTATTTCTAACAAGATTCATCTTATCTTTGAATTAAATAAGTTTTGTACCTTTAGAAACCAAAAATAATTATATAATAAAAAAATATTTACAAACTTTCCTAAAGAGCCCCTCCTCCACCTTATAAAAAGTCATCACCTCTAACCCATTACTCACACCTCTAAATCCCCTTGTATCATCCAACCTCTCCTCAAATAATCTCTCAATATCACTCTATTCTACTTAAAATCCTTACCTTAGGTATAAGGCACTTCAAGAAAATCCTTTCAGTTCAAACAAAAGGGAGTTACCTGATTTAAAGGTAACATCTTCTCTTAAGTTCTTTTATTTTACTTTTCCAACCCCATAAACTCTTTTTATTACTTTATTTAATAAAAAAACTTTATTATAAATATACTAGTTTGTTTTTATGAGAAGGATTCAAACTAAACTTACACACACCTCCGTCTAATGGGTAAAGAACATAATGTTTCTGTGGACGGTGAACTACTACCTCACGAAACGATGATTGTTCAATCTTCTTCTACCACCTATTATGGTGGAAATTAAGAAGTAACTATATTTATATGTGATATATATTATATTTATATTTTCTCTATACTTCTGTATTTTTCATTTATGGCATACCTTTATGGTTTCTATAATGGGTAAATACGATAATTTCATTTGAGGAAGTGCGGACTACCGCCCCCTCAAAGTGATATGACTCATTCATGCCATACGTGGAATGTATAAACGATAGAGTTAATGAAATTATATATGATATTATACTATAATTATAATATAACAATTTATCATTAAGTTTTCATTCCATTAAATACTAAATATAAATGAAAGTAGCGTTCATGCGTACATACAGCTTACCATCTCCATGAACGATGCATTTCATTTCTTACCTCCAAATGTTATGTACTATTATAAATACATATATATACTAGATATATATGATATATATGATATCTAAATAATGAATATAATTTTGGATATAATGGAATTTTGACCACATGGACAACTTGTAATTATAAGAAGTTCATTTTTGACTCAAGTACCAAATATCGACAAAATGACTGTTATTAACTCAAATGATTATGTAATGTTTATAATGTGGTAATAAGTGATATAAAAGGAAAAATAAACTTTAAAATAGTTATGAATAAAGTATAAATTAACTTTAGTTTATTATTCAGGAGATTATAGAATGAATGGGTCAAGTCGGACACGAGGTAAGGGACTTCGTCTCAATATCCTTTCATTGACGCATACTTTGATTTATAAACAACATTCCTTTATATGGTGTATAAACCCATTTGAATTTTAATTTCATTAAAAGGGAATATTTTCTCTATGAAGAATTTTACTAAATGACCAAAAGAATGTTTCTTTTTAACATACGCGGTGACAACAACCTTTCTGCCGCCACGAGTATTATTTGATATTTGGATTCCTTAACAAGCCGTAATGTTTTTTAAAAGAAAAATAAATACCATATAATCTTTTTAAGTATTTTGGTATTGAAAATGGTTTTGATAATGGATTTATTACTTAAATATCTTGAAATTATATATTGTGATTGCAATGTGGGAATTTTATCTTTCCTTTATGCTTATGTTATGTGTTATGATTATGTTATAGTTTTTGGGAATTGTTTACGTATATGGGTGGTTCCGTGATAAACCTAGGGTGGGTGAGCCCGATATAGATCTCCAATTCATTGGGTAACATGAAGGAGGTAAAAGTTAATGTTTCTCCTATGAGATTTAGGGAATATACTGTGATGGGTATTCTAAATGTAACTCCCTACGTAGCTATGAAAGCTACAACATAAGTATGTTATGGATGCCACAATTTACCATTAAGATTTATGTTTTATATGTGTTATTCCTAAATCTTATGATTTCATAAGTTATGTTAAAAAGATTATGTTTTGATGGAATAATGTTTCCTTTTATTATTTTATAACCCTTACTGAGCTTTTTATGCTCATCCCAAGTTTTTGAAATGTTTTTCATAGGACTTAAAGATGAATAGGGTTTTGGATGTGATCAAGGAAAAGTCATGCTGTCTAAAACATTGAACTAGATATGACTCTTTTTTAAATAGTTTTTATTTTATTAAAAAAATTAATACTGAGTATAAATGTCTACTTTTTAATATTTGATATGTAATGTAATAGTTATGGCCTAATTCTCTAAAAATATAAACCTAAAAAGATCCTCAATGTGAATTATTAAATTAATTCAAGATTATGTAATGTTTAAGGTTGGGTCCTTATAGTTGGCATCAGAGGTTGGTTTAGATAACTTTAGGAGTTAGGATATTGTTAAATTAATATCCATAAATTAATTTATGGTAAGATTGAAATGATATAGCATTTATAGATTACCATGTTTCTTTACCTAAGATATTTCTGTGTTCAGAATGTTTTTTCATAGAGGAAATAGGGTAGCTATGCTGGGAAAGAATATAGAGGGAAATGACCTTCCAAATCAGCATCCTGAGATTGTGAGAATCAGGCTTGAATAGTTTTTTGCAGTGATGGCTCAGTTGAATCAGGTGATAAATGGTGGTTGCCTATATAGATGATATTTTGGTATATTCCAAAAGTAAATAGGAATATGAAAGTAATTTAAGGGTTGTCTTGAAAACCTTAAAAGAAAAGAAATTGTATGGGAAATTCATCAAATGTGAGTTTTGGTTACAAAAAATTTCATTCCTTGGTCACATTGTCTCAAAAAATGGCATAACTGTTGATCCTTCTAAAACAAAGGTTATTAAAGAATGGACAAGACCCACAAATATTAATTAGATCTATAGTTTTCTTGGTTTAGCAGGTTATTACCAAAGGTTTGTTGAAAAATTTTCACGGTTATCTAGCCCACTGACTAAGATGACTCAAAAAGGTGTTAAGGTCATCTGGACAAAAGAATGTGATGATTGTGTTCAAGAATTGAAAATAAGATTGGTGAATGCTCCATTTTTGGTACTACCTTCCAGAAATGGTGTGTTTGTTATCTTCAGTGATGCTTCATTGAAAGGATGTAGTTGTGTCCTTATGCAAAATGATCAGGTAATTGCTTATGCTTCACGTCAGTTGAAACCTCATGAGTTAAATTACCCCACACATGATTTGGAATTATCTGTTGTTTTTTTTGCTTTAAAAATTTAGAGGAATCATATGTATGGATTAAAGTTTGAAATATATACTAATAACAAAATTTTTAAGTATATATTCACTGAGAATGAATTAAAAATGAGACAGAGGAGATGGTTGGAATTAATCAAGGATTATGATTGCACGATCCATTACCATCCGGGAAAAGAAAATAAAGTGGTTGATGCTTTGAGTCAAAAAAGTAATTCTTTATTAACCATGTTATGTTTAGAATGAGATCCTTTGGTTTTTGATTTGATGAACTTTGGTATAGAAGTTATTGGTGTAAGAAATACCTCTGTTTTGTTTCAGGTGTCAGTGAAATCATCTCTATCAGATAGAATTAAACAAGCATGGAATAAAGATAGTGAGTTGCAGAAAAAGGTAAAATTGCTTCAGAAGGGTAAGTTGCCTGATTTTAACATTGATAATGATTGTGTTTTGAGGTTTAGAAAGAGATTATTTGTTCCTTGTGATTCATAGTTGAATAATGAGTTGTTATGTGAAGCTCATAGTTCTCCATTTTTAGTTCATCTTGGTAGTACTAAGATGTATAGATATCTTTGAGAGTATTACTAGTGGGATGGAATGAAAAGAGATATTTTTTACTTTACTTTGAACTGTTTGACTTGTCAACAGGTTAAAGGATAACAACAGTTACCAAAAGGGATGATTCATCCATTACTGGTGCCAGAGTGGAAATGGGAAAATATATCAATGGACTCCATTGTGGGATTACCAGAGACATCTCGAGGTAATAATGTAATCTGGTTTATTGTTGATCGATTGACTAAATCTGCTCATTTCCTTCCTATTCGAGATACTCTATATCTAGATCAACTTTCTTGGTTGTATGTTAAAGAGATATTCATGTTTCATGGAGTTACCCTCTCCATTGTATCTGATCATAACCTGAGGTTTACTTCTAACTTTTGGAAAGGCCTTCAGAAGTCATTGGTTACTGAATTAAATTTTAGTACAACTTTTCATCCTCAATCAGATGGGCAGTCATAACCAACAATTTAGACCTTTGGGGGTATGTTATGTGCTTGCTCTATGGATTACTAGGGAAGTTGGGACCATCATCTTTCTTTTGTTTAATTTTCTTATAATAACAGTTTTCTTTCTAGTATACATATGGCTCCATTTGAGGAATTATATGGGAAGCGATGTCGAACTCTAGCTTCTTGGGATGAAGTAGGTGAATGGAAGTTGATGGGAACATAATTGGTAGAAGAGATGGAAGAAAAGGTTCAGTTGATTCAGAAGCACATGAGAAAATCTCAGAACAAGCAGAAAAGTTATGCGGATAACCAGAGGAAGGATCTTTATTTCAAGGTTGGTGATCATGTCTTTCTAAAAGTTTCTCTATGGAAAAGTGTAATGTGTTTTGGTAAGAATGGAAATCTGATTCCAATGTTCATTGAACCATATGAAATCCTGTAGAAAATTGGATCAGTTGCATGCAGAATAGATTTACCTCTATGTTTTTCCCAGGTACACAATTTTTTTCATGTTTCAATGTTGAGAAAGTATATGTTGGATCCATCTTATGTTTTGAGCTCAAAGGTAGTTCAGTTGGAAGATAATCTCTCTTATGAGGAACAACCAGTCCAGATTCTTGACTGAAGAGAGAAAGTGTTTCAGAATAAGGTAATTCATATGGTAAAGGTTTTGTGGAAAAACCATATCGTTGAAGAGGCAACATGAGAATCTAAAAATGTTATGAGGGATAAATACCCCCACTTATTTGATAAGTGAATAAAAATTGTGAGGACGCAATTTCTAAAAGGGGGGAAGGATGTAACATCCCATGTAAATAAATAATAATACATTTTCATATTTATTAATATTTTTGAATTAAATATTGATTTTACTTTGAAGGGGATGCTATATTCGATGGCGTACCTAATACGCAACAACAGGTTTCTTTGAAATCTTACATTGCACACAACGTTGAGTTATACTGAAAAATAATAATATAATATTATTATTTTAAATTGTAGTTAATTCCTAGACTTTATAATGGTAGGAATGAACGTAAGTAAATAAAATATGATTATACATGTTTATTAAATGTTTTTACATTTATCCAATAAAAGTTAGAGTCTTAAAATTTGAATGAATCCCATTTTAAACACAAATAGTCTAATATTCTTTAAAAGGTCGATCTACTTCCTTTTGATGGAGAACCATTTTTAAATCTAGTTTTTGTCACTTTTATATGTTCTATTTGACAAAATAATATTCTTCTTTAGAATTGGTACATCAAAATTTACTTTGGATGAAATTTTGGTATTTTTTTTCTGATAATGTTCATTTTTTAATGAATAATGAAAAATACTTCATTTTAATTCAAAAATGAATTTTAATATAATTTATTTATATGGTTAGATTATATTTTTAAATGGTTTTAAAGTGTAATTAGATTATATTTTTACCATTTAATCCAATTTTTTGCATTGGAAGTAATTTTATTTTGAAATTGTACATAAACAAGTGTCAATCTTTTGATAGTTATTATTTCTTAAAAATACGCTTTTTGTTTTGACAAATGGAATTAATTTTAAATTAATTTCTCCCACTTCTGTGTTTTGAATTTGGAAAAATAGATTCCATACTTTTAATCATGAGGTATAAATTGTGTAAATAGGTAGATTTTATTTTTAGACATTATGAATATTAACTTCAGTAAATATTTTATTTACCATGGTTAAAGGGTAAATTTGGTAAATAAGGGTAAATAAATATTATTAAAATAATATTAAATTACACTAAATTGTTTCCTAATCCTATTGGTTTATACATTTCCAACCATGGCCATCCTTGGGTCGATTTTGGGACCCCATGTAGCCACTTGGGAGTGATAATGACACTTTATATTAATTAATTTAAAGTAAAGACAAAAATGACATAAACATATATCTTTTAGTAAATAAATTTTTACATGGGGTTATATAAGTTATATCTTCTACTATAAATATTAATTTGAAATATAAAATGATTTCCTACATCATGATATTTTATTTATAATTTTTAGACATCAAATAAATAAAATTATTTATGACACAATTATAATGGAGTGATTACCTTATTAATGAATAATTTAAATAAATGAGATTATAAAAATTAAAAAAATAACCAAAACCTATAAAATTCTTATTTTATAATTTTATTTAGAACAATATTCATCTTATATTTTAATTAAATAAGTTTTGGACCTTTAGAAACTGAAAATTATTATATAATAAAAAAAAATATTTTTAAACTTTTCTAAATAGCCCCTCCTCCCCCTTATAAAAAGCCATCACCTCTAACCCATTACTCACACCTATAAATCTCCTTGTATCAACAAACCTAGTCCAAAATAATCTCTCAATATCCCTATATTACACCTATAAGACATACCTTAGGTAGAAGGCAATTTAAGAAAATCCTTTTGGTTCAAACCAAAGGGAGTTACCTGATTTAAAGGTAACGTCTTCTCTTAAGTTCTTTTCCTTTATTTTACTTCTCCAACCCCCTAAACTCTTTTTATTCCTTTATTTTATAAAAACACGAGTATTATAAATATACTAGATTTTTTTATGAGAATTATTCGAACTATACTTACACTCACCTCCGTCTAATGGGTAAAGAACATACTGTTTCTGTGGATGGTGAACTACTGTCTCACGAAACGATGATTTTTCAATATTATCCTACCACCTATTATGGTGTCAGTTAAGATAGAAATGTATTTATATGTGATATATATTATATTTATATTTTCTATATATTTTTTTATTTTTCATTTATAGCATACATTTATGGTTTCCATAATGCGTAAATACGACAATTTCATTTGAGGAAGTGCGGACTATGGCCCCCTCAAAGTGATAAGACTCATTTGTGCCATACGTGGAACATATAAAGGATGGAGTTACTGAAATTATATATCAAATTATAATTTATTTATAATATATTTATTTATCATTAAGTTTTAATTCCATTAAATACGAAATAGAAATGAAAGTAGCATTCATGCGTACGTACGGCTTACCGTCTCCATGAACGGTGCATTTCATTTCTTACCTTCAAATGGTATGTACTATTAAAAATTCATATATATATTGGATATATATGATATATATGATATCTAAATAATTAATATCATTCTATAGATAATAGAATTTTGACCACATGGACAACTTGTAATTATAAGAAGTTCATTTTTTACTCAAGTGCCAAATATCGACAAAACAACTGTTATTAACTAAAATGATTATGTATTGTTTATAACATGGTAATAAGTGATATAAAAGGAATAATAAACTTGAAAAATGTTATGAAGCAACTATAAATAAACTTTGGTTTATTATTCAGGAGATTAAAGAACGAATGGGTCAAGTCGGAAACAAGGTAAGGGACTTCGTCTCCATCTCCTTTCATTGAGGCATACTTCGATTCATACACGAATTTCCTTTATACAATGTATAAACCCCTTTGACTTTTAATTTCATTCAAATTGAATATTTTCTCTATGAAGAGTTTTACTAAATAACAAAAATAATGTTTCTTTTTAATGTACGCATTGACAACGACCTTTCCACCGCCGCGAGTATTATTAGATATTTGGATTATTAACGAGTCGTAATGTTTTTTAAAAGAAAAATAAATACCATATACTCTTTTTACATATTTTTTTATTGAAAATGGTTTTGATAATGGATTTATTATTTCAATATCTTGAAATGATATATTTTTATTGCAATGTGAGAATGTTATCTTTCCTTTATGCTTATGTTATGTGTTATGATTATGTTATGGTTCTTGGGAATTGATTACCTATACGAGTGGTTCCATGATAAATCTAGGGAGGTTGAGCCCAAGATAGCTCTCCAATGTATTGGGTAATATGATGGAGGTAAATGTTAATGTTTCTCCTAAGATATTTAGGGAATATACTGTGATGGTTATTCCAAATGTAACTCCCTACGTAGTTGTGAAAGCTACAACGTAAGTATGTTATAGATGCCACAAGTTACCATTAAGATTTATGTTTTCTATGTGTTATTCATAAATCATATGATTTCATGAGGTATGTTAAAAATCTTATGTTTTGATGGACTAATGTTTCCTTTCTTTTTTTTATAACCCTTACTGAGCTTTTTATGCTCATCCAAAGTTTTTGAAATGTTTTTCACAGAACTTAAAGATGAATAGGGTCAAGGATGGGATCAAGGAAAATTCATGTTGTCTAAAACATGGAACTAAAAATGACTCTTTTTTCAAGAGTTTTTATTTTATGAAAAAATGGATACTGAGGAGAAGTTTCTACTTTTTAATATTTGAGATGTAATGTAATATTTATGGCCTAATTCTTTAAAACTCTAAAACTGAAAAGATCCTTAATGTGAATTATTAACTTAATTCAAGATTATGTAATGTTTAAGGCTAGGTCCTTATAGTTGGTATCAGATGTCAGTTTAGATAACTTTAGGAGTTTGGATATTGTTAAATTTAAAATCCATAAATTAATTTATGGTAACATTTAAATGATATAGCATTTACAGATTACCTTGTTGCTTTGCCTAAGATATTTCTGTGTTCAGAATAGTTTTTCATAGAGGAAACAGGTCAGATGTGCTGGGAAGGAATATAGAGGTAAATGACCTTCTAAATTAGCATCATGAGATTGTTGGAATCAGGGTTTAACAGTTTTTTGTAGTGATGGATCAGTTGACTCAGGTGATAAATGGTAGTTTCTTTTATAGATGATATTTTGGTTTATTCCAAAAGTAAAGAGGAACATGAAAGTCATTTAAGGGTTGTCTTACAAACCTTAAAAGAAAAGAAATTGTATGGGAAATTCAGAAAGTGTGATTTTTTGTTACAACAAATTTCATTCCTTTGTCACATTATTTCAAAAAATGGCATAACTGTTGATCCTGCTAAAACAAAGGTTTTTAAAGAATGTCCAAGACCCAAAAATATAACCAAGATCAGTAGTTTTATTAGTTTATCAGGTTATTACCATAGGTTTGTTGAAAATTTTTCACGGTTATCTAGCCCACTGACTAAGTTAACTTGAAAAGGTTTTAAGTTCATCTGGACAAAAGAATGTGATGATTGCTTTTAGGAATTGAAAATACTATTGGTGAATGCTACAGTTTTGGCACTACCTTACAGAAATGGTGAGTTCGTTATCTATAGTGATGCTTCATAGAAAGGAATTGGTTGTTTCTTTATGTAGAATGATCAGGTAATTGCTTATTCCTCACGTCAGTTGAAACCTCATGAGTTAAATTACCCTACACATGATTTGGAATTGTTTGTTGTTGTTTTTGCTTTAAAAATTTAGATTCATAATTTGTATGGAGTAAAGTGTGAAATATATATTGATCACAAAATTTTGAAGTATATATTCACTCATAAGGAATTAATCATGTTACAGAGGAGATGGTTGGAATTAATAAAGGATTGGGACTTCACGATCCATTACCATTAAAGAAAATCAAATAAAGTGGTTGATGCTTTGAGTCAAAAAAAGTAATGCTTCATTAACCATGCTACGTTTGGAATGAGATCCTTTGGTTTTTGATTTGATGAACTTTGGAATAGAAGTTTTTGGGGAAGGAAATTCCTCTGTTTTGTTTCAGGTGTCAGTGAAATCATCTCTATTAGACAGAATTAAGTAAGCGTAGAAGGAAGATAGTGAGTTGTAGAAAAAGGTAGAATTGGTTCAGAAGGGTAAGTTTCCTGGTTTTAACATTGATAATGATTGTGTTTTGAGGTATGGAAAGATATTATGTGTGCCTTGTGATTCACAGTTGAAGAATGAGTTGTTATGTGAAGCTCATAGTTCTCCATTTTCAGTTTATCCCAACAGTACTAAGATGTACAGAGATCTTCAGGAGTATTACTGGTGGGATGGAATGAAAATAGATATTGTTGACTTTACTATGAAGTGTTTGACTTGTCAACAGGTTAAAGCAGAGTAGAAGTTACCGAAAGGGATACTTCAACCTTTACTGGTGCCAGAGTGGAAATGGGAAAATATATCCATGGACTTTATTGTGGGATTACCAAAGAAATCTTGAGGTAATAATGAAATTTGGGTTATTGTTGATCGATTGACTAAATCTGCTCATTTCCTTCCTATTCAAGATAATCTAACTCTATATCAACTATCTTGGTTGTATCTTAAATAGATAGTCAGGTTGCATGGAGTTTCCCTCTCCATTGTATCTGATCATGATCTGAGGTTCACTTTTAACTTTTGGAAAGGCTTTCATAAGTAATTGGGTATTGAATTAAATTTTATTAGAACTTTTCATCCTCAATCATATGGGTATTTAGAATGAACAATTCAGACCTCAGAGTATATGTTACATGCTTTCTCGATGGATTACCAGGGAAGTTGGGACCAACATATTTATTTTGTTGAATTTTTTTATAATAACAGTTTTCATTATAGTATACAGATGGCTCCATTTGAGGTATTATATGGGAAGCGGTGTTGAACTATATCTTTTTATGATGAAGAAGGTGAAAGGAAGTTGATGGGACCAGAATTGGTAGAAGAGATGGCAGAAAAGGTTCAGTTGATTCAAAAGCAAATGAGAACATCTCAGAGCAGGCAGAAAAGTTATGCGGATAAATGAATGAAGGATATTTCTTTCGAAGTTGGGGATCATATCTTTCTCAAAGTTTCTTCATGGAAAAGTGTGATGAGTTTTGTTAAGAAGGGAAATCTGAGTCTGAGGTTCATTGGAACTTATGAAATCCTGGAGAAAGTTGGATCAGTTTCATACAGAGTGGCTTTACCTCCAAGTTTATCCCAGGTACACAATGTTTTTCATGTTTCAATGTTGAGAAAGAATATTCTGGATCCATCTCATGTTTTGAGCCTAGAGGTAGTTCAGTTGGAAAAGAATCTCTCTTATGAGGAACAACCAGTCCAGATTCTTGACCGAAGAGAGAAAGTGTTGCGAAATAAGGTAATTCATTAGGTAAAAGTTTTTTGAAAAACCCATATGATTTAAGAGGCAATGTGGGAATCTAAAAATTCTATGAGGTATAAATACTTCCCACTTATTTGATAAGTGAATAAAAATTGCGAGGATGCAATTTACAAAAGGGGGAAGGATGTAACATCCCAGGTAAATAAAGAATAATACATTTTCATATTTATTAATATTTGTGAATTAAATATTAATTTTACTTTAAAGGGGATGCTATGTTTTATGGCATACCCGATACGCAACAACGGGTTTCTTTGAAATCTTACGTTGCACACAACGTTGAGTTATACTGAAAAATAATAATATAATATTATTATTTTAAATGGTAGTTAATGCCTAGCCGTTGTAATGGTGTAAATGAATAGAACTAACTACAATATGATTATACAAGTTTTTTTAAATGTTCTTACATTTATCCAATAAAAGTTAGAGGCTTAAAATGTGAATGAATCCAATTTTAAGCATAAATAGTCTAATATTCTTTAAAAGGTTGATTTACCGCCTTTTGATGGAGAACCATTTTTAAATCTAGTTTTTATCACTTTTATATATTCTATTTGAAAAAATAATATTCTTCTTTAGAATCAGGTCATAAAAATTGACATTGTATGAAATTTTGGTATTTTTTCTGATAATGTTCATTTTTTAATGAATAGTGAAAAATACTGCATTTTAATTCAAAACTGTCTTTTAATATAATTTATTTATATGGTTAGATTATCTTTTTAAATTATTTTAAAGTTTAATTAGATTATTTTTTTACCATTTAATCCAATTTTGTTAATTGGAAGTAATTTCATTTTCAAATTGGACATAAACAAGTGTCAATTGTTTGATAGTTATTATTTCTTAAAAACACGTTTTTTGTTTTGACAACGAGAATTAATTATAAATTAATTTCTGCCACTTCTATGTTTTGAATTTGAAAAAATGGATTCCATATTTTGAATCAGGAGGTCCAAATTGTGTAAATATGTAACTTTTATTTTTATACATTATGAAAATTTACTTTAGTAAATATTTTATTTACCATGGTTAAAGGGTAAATCTGGTAAATAAGGGTAAACAAATATTATTGTTATTATAATATTAAATTACCCACAAATGTGTCCTAATCCTATTTGTTGATACATGTCCGACCATGGGCATCCTTGGGTCGATTTTGGGACCCCATGGAGCCACTTGGGATTGATAATGACACTTTATATTAATTAATTTAAAGTGAAGACAAAAATGACATAAACATATATCTTTTAGTAAATAAATTTTTACATGGGGTTATATAAGTTATATCTTCAACTATAAATATTCATTTTCAAGCTAAAAATATTTCTTACATCATGATATTTTATTTATAATTTTTATATATCAAATAAATAAAATTATTTATGACCCAATGATGATGCAGTGATTACCTTATTAATGAATAATTTAAATAAATGAGATTATAAAAATTAAAAAAATATCCAAAACCTATCCAATTATTATTGGATGATTTTATTTAGAACAAGATTCATATTAACTTTGAATTAAATAATTTTTGGACCTTTAGAAACTTAAAATCATTATATAATAAAATAATATTTTCAAACTTTCCTAAAGAGCCCCTCCCCCCTTATAAAAATACATCACCTATAACCCATTACTCACACCTCTAAATCCCCTTGTCTTGTCCAAACTCTACCCAAATAATATCTCAATATCCCTCTCTTCCAAATAGAATCCTTTCCTTAGGCAGAAGGCACTTCAAGAAAATCCTTTCAGTTCAAACCAAAGGGAGTTACCCGATTTAAAGGTAACGTCTTCTCTTAAGTTATTTGATTTTATTTTACTTATCCAACCACCTAAACTCTTTTTATTCCTTTATTTTATAACAATACTAGTATTCTAAATATACTAGTTTGTTTTTATGAGAAGTATTATAACTACACTTACACACACCACTGTCTAATGGGTAAAGAACATACTGTTTCTGTGGACGGTGAACTTCTGCCTCACAAAACGATGATTGTTCAATATTCTCCTAACACCTCTTATGGTGACCATTAAGATGGAACTATATTTATATGTGATATATATTATATTCATATTGTCTCTATACTTATGTATTTTTCATTTATATCATACCTTTATGGTTTCCATAATGGGTAAATATGATAATTTCATTTGAGGAAGTGCGGACTACCTCCCCCTCAAAGTGATATGACTCGTTCATGCCATGCGTGGAACGTATAAAGGATGGAGTTACTGAAATTACATATTATATTATACTGTAATTATAATATACCTATGTATCATTAATTTTTTATTCCATTAAATATGAAATAGAAATGAAAGTAGTGTTCATGCGTACGTACGGCTTACCGTCTCCATGAACGGTGCATTTTATTTCTTAACACCAAATGTTATGTACTATTATAAATACATATATATAATACATATATATGATATATATTATATCTAAATCATGAGTATCATTTTGGAGATAATTTAATTTTGACCACATGGACAACTTGTAATTATAAGATGTTCATTTTTGACTCAAGTACCAAATATCGACAAAATGACGGTTATTAACTCAAATGATTATGTAATGTTTATAACATTGTAATAAGTGATATAAAAAGAATAATAAAATTTAAAAAGGTTATTAAGAAAGTATAAATTAACTTTAGTTTATTATTATGGATATTAAATAATGAATGGGTCAAGTCAGACATGAGGTAAGGGACTTCGTCTCAATCTCCTTTCATTGAGGCATACTTTGATTTATACACGACTTTCCTTTATATGGTGTATAAAACACTTTGAATTTTAATTTCATTCAAAGGGAATCTTTTCTCTATGAAGTGTTTTACTGAATGACAAAAATAATTTTTCTTTTTAACGTACGCGATGATAACGACCTTTCTGCTGCCGCGAGTATTATTTGATATTTGGATTCCTTAACAAGTCGTAATGTTTTTTTAAAAGAAATATAAATATCATATACTATTTTTATGTATTTTGGTATTGAAAATGGTTTTTATAATGGATTTATTATTTCAATATCTTTAAATGATATATTTTGGTTGCAATGTGGGAATGTTATCTTTCCTTTATTCTTATGTTATGTGTTATGATTATGTTATAGTTATTGGGCATTGTTTACGTATACGGGTAGTTCCGTGATAAACCTAGGGCAGGTGAGCCTGATATATCTCTCTAATGAATTGGTTAATGTGACGGAGTTAAATGTTAATGTTTCTCCTAAGAGATTTAGGTAATATACTATGATGGGTATTCCAAATGTAACTCCCTACGTAGCCGTGAAAGCTACAATGTAAGTATGTTATAGATGCCACAAGTTACCATTAAGTTTTTTGTTTTATATGTGTTATTCATAAATCTTATGATTTCATGAGGTATGTTAAAAGGCTTATGTTTTTATGGAATAATATTTCATTTCTTTATTTTATAACCCTTACTGAGATTTTTATGCTCATCCCAAGTTTTTGAAATGTTTTTCACATGACTTAAAGATGAATAGGGTCAAGGATGGGATCAAGGAAAAGTCATGATGTCTAAAACATGTAACTAGAAATGGATCTTTATTCAAGAGTTTTTATTTTATGAAAAAAATGGATACTGAGTAGAATTTTCTACTTCGTAATATTTGAGATGTAATGTAATAGTTATGGTGTAATTCTCTAAAACTCTAAACCTGAAAAGATACTCAATGTGAATTATTAACTTAATTCAAAATCATGTAATGTTTAAGGATGGGTCCTTATAATAACATCCAACCCTCATCACCATCAAGATCTCTAAAAGAGAATTCAACATAGATTCAATCTCAAAAAAGGTCTAACTTTTACAATACACAAGACTAGGAGAGCCATGAATATCCCAATACAAAAAGCATAATTGAAAGAATAAAATAAAGAGTCATATGTTCATTGAGGTTTCTATGTAGGGTGTGTGTATATACATACTCATTAGGGAACCACCAATGTGCCTCAAATCAAAATTGAATATACCAAGTGTAGGCAAGAACATTTATATGCATTTACATATAGAAATAATAAAATATCTTTTGGTAAATAACTATAATAACATGGAAAAAATAGTAAATATGAAAATTACATATGAATTATAATCAATTTCACATAACTCTCTATACTGGGAGGATCAATAACAGTTTTACTTTCTTTGTGCTAACACTTGGTATCACATACTACATTCATCAAGTAAATATCTAGAAATATGAAACGAGTATAGAAATTCATTTCATTGGATAATTCCCTACATGGTCATACTTGGGAACCAAGGTCATGGTGGTCTGGAGGAAACCCCCTTTCCATGGAAAGTGGGGGTTGTATACGTGATTTGAGGCCTTGGACCATCCCTTTATAAATAGGGGAATGGGAATAGAAATTTGGGGTACTGTGAGACTATCCCATGGAATAGGGGAAAGTGTATACTATGTTGGGGCTTAAAAACCCATCCCATGAAATATATAAGCTTAAACTGTTTATATTTAAATAGAATACACATGTAAACAAAACCCCACTAACATGTTTATCAATGATCAAATAATTATCCATGTTCAAGAACAAATCATCTATAAAAATCATCATTATCCTTATACTTAAAGGAGAAAACATTATCTAATATAAATATTTACTATAAAAATAACTTTACAAGATACAAAATACAGAAAATTATAAGAATAATCTTATATAACCTCGTGGATACCAACTCATGCTAACATGAAATTTTAAGATCATAAAACTAAACATGTATGTGGTCATGGCATAACATTATATCTAATTCATCTAAGTGGTAAATCATTCCATGTATTTAATTCTATATAAATATCATTTCAAGATTTGTTTTAAATTAAATAATAAGGGAATCTCATGATCTCATAAATATCACTTTTATTTTAACTTCGTTTTAGAATAGGTAAAGTATTGTTAATAACTAATACTTACTTATTTTAACCCAAGAGTGGTATAACACAAAATAATTTATTATAAGAATATAATTCATAAGGTAATATTTATTTAAAATAAGATTTTATCACTTAAAACATATATAAGAAACAATTTAATTGAATAGGTGGCACTCCAAAATTTTGAAAAAAATTCATCCTTTAATTTTTATTACTTATTAAGAATTATCCTTAAAAAAAATTTACCCTTACTTTAAAATACACTCTACCAAAAAGATGGAGTTTAATTTCTCTAAGTATGATTGGTTTTATGAAATCAAGACATGAAGTCCCAAAAACCAACAAAAATAGTTTTACACTATTTATAAGGAAAATGGGTTAGAGTTTAGAAATTTATGTATTATTTAGAAAATATTTTGGTGATAACTACCAAGAACTTTCAAGAGTAATAATTTCATCCCACCTAACCAACCCTATTTTCACCTCACCACCAATTTAGATCTTTAATGAAGTTAGGTTTTGATATTTAGATTATAAATCAGTCAGGTTATTATGAGGTGAAATAATTACCCTTTGTTTTATGTAATAATGAATCAAGGAAATATGTACTCAACATTTAATGGTAACACAACTTGAACCTTCATCTTAGAGTTTTCACCATAATTTAAATAATAATCATTTACAACCCAACAGTTTTGGCTTATACAAAAAACATGGATGCCCATTTTGATTAATTTATTAAACAAGGATAATATTATATATAAATTTTTGAAGTTACAAAAAATAATAAGGTATTATATGAAAATAATTAGTGAAACTAGTCCACTTAATATATATAATGTTTCAAGTGTTCAAGTAGTACTTCATTATTAATAATAAAGACTAATTACACAAGGTTTTAATGAAAAATAAGTACCAATCCACCTAATACATAAGTTACTAAAAAACTCTATTATAAAGGATTTTTAATATTAATATAATATTGTAAAACCATTAATTTATAATTCTGAAAATAGTTTATCATTATTTATTATTAATTAAAGGAAATAGTGGTAGGCATATTCTATATATAGCCTAAAAATTCACTGAAATAGTTGATAATTCCCTACCTTAACCATTTATAAGATTTAACCATTAAAAATGATCCTTGATAATACCCTAAAAATAATTAAATTGAAATTTCATCACCATAGGATTTTATTACAAAATCACTAAAAGAAAAGAAGGCCAAACCTCAAGGGAAACCTAAACAGATTACCCAAAAAATAAACCCAATTATATATCATCCCAAACTCTTAAATAAACCAACTTATTCATACTCTAATCCCAACTTAAGAGCATGAAAACCTATAATAATTCATGCCTCAATAATTTCCTAGAAAAATAGTGATAAACAGAATATAAACAACCCAAATCATATCCCTTTAGATAGGAAAAATTAAATCCCAAAGGATTTGGACGAACTACACCATGTCTTGGTGGAATTAAATCCCAATACCTAACTTAATAGATGATAAGATAATGGAAAATAAGATAAAGAGGATGAATATGAAGAGGATAGTGGTTTTCCTTTAATTTGGCATAGGAAACTCCCTTGAATCAATCCTTGAATCAAGTGTAAAGTGTAAGGGGAGAAGAGAAGGAGAATGGTTCATGAGAGAGGGATCTTGGTGGATGAGAGGAAATATGGTCAAATAGGTAGTCATAGGAGATAAATTATTTTAAAGGTAAATGACCATTTTTTCCATTTTTAATGGAAAACCCACTTGGTCCAACCGAGTACCCATTGGAGATCCACTGGGTACCTGATGGCAGGACCAGGTGCCCCTCCATTCTATGAGGCACACCAAGTGCTCAGTGAGCACCCAACAGGTACCTGATGCTACCTAAAGCCTTTGGGATATAGGTGTAACCTCTCCAGGACTCTCTAGAACCCTAAACCACATATAAAAAACATCTAGTAATACACCCTCAACCATCATAATCTAAAACCAAAACTCAAAATTTAAAATGGTCCCCCAACTGAAACCAAAAATTCAAAATGACCTACTCTTTAATCACCAAAATTTCCCACTTAATTTCTTATTAACACTATAATCACTTTAATTGATATATAGTACATTACATTGATCACCTAATTTTTTATTATTTATATGATAAATTAAAGGTATATAAGATCCCAATAATATTCCTCATTTTTATAGAATGAAAAATATCTAATAATTTTTTGTTCCCCTTTATTGAAACATCATTATATTGTAGTATTTTTGGAGTAGAGAGTTGTGATATAATAACACTCCTTTATAAATCTATAAAACTCCTATCTTAACTATCCACCTCATCAATTCATCCAAAGAGTTTTAAAATATTTTCTAAGTTGGGTTTATATTTCATCTTCAAACTCTTTAAATTCGGAAAATTGTTCACACTTGTACGTTATAATAAATCATACCCCACCAAATATGATCATAAAAAAATGGTGTACTGGTGAACACTTTGATCTTGGATTCCCAAGTGTCTACATAGATTGAAATGTACTACGTAAAATAAGTCATTCACTTGCTCAAAGGGTTTTTTTTCTTAGTCATTAAATAAGATTGAAAAATATCTCAAATGATCTCTAATAAAATGACTCTATGAGATCATTCACATGGAATATTTAGATGTGTTTCACATTAATAAAACAAAGGTTTCAATTCCATGGGTATAAAGGGTTACATATAGTTTACTTAACCAGTTTCAAATCTATATTATAGGATGAATTTTCATGTCTAATAAATATAGACAATTTATCATATATATACTACCATAACATATTTCATTCATATAAATTGAATAATTTTTTTCCTTTAATTCAAATGAAAATCCTTTATTTTTAAGACAATATACAAGAATAAAGTTCCTATTTATAGTCAGTATAAAATAGAAGTTATCTATCTTGAGAACTAATCCAGATTATAGAGTTATCTTATAGATCCCCAATACAAGATAACAATTTACCTTCTTTTACCAATGTGAATATTTTCCACTCTTTTCACCAACTCTCTTCTACTTTATAACTATACTACATTTTTAAAAATGTGAAAAAAAATTCCAATATCTAATACCCTCAAAATAGTGTTAGATAAATTGAATTATATAATGAAAATACCAAGACCAAAAACCTTATTTCCAACTTTCTTATTCATTTAATCTAATAATTTATTCCAATCCCTCTTTTTGATTCTTTTTTGAGTCTCAATTTAAGAACTTCTCTACTATGGATATGTTGTTTTCAATTTTATATAAACTTGAAGAATATTTAGGATACTTCCCATTATTCCATACTTAATCTTTTTCTTATATTTACCTTTCACTATAATGATGATAGATTCAAATTACCAAAGTTTTAGGCTTTCCTCAACAAACCCTAATAATTTAAGGATCTTAGGAATGATATTTTAATCTTATTCATGTTGTAATTAAAAATTAATTGATTACAATATCCAAAAAATTACCATATGATTGGGACCATGGAAAAATACTTATGGAGTGGGAAAATATATCTCTCCAAATTGTTAATTTACTCGATCATCATTAGTAAATGAGTTGATAATGGTATAAAAATACCTAATTTTCACTGAAATTATGGATTTGATATCTCATAAAAACTTTTTATAACTTTATTTTGATCAAGAATCTTTAACTATTTAATCATATCAATCAAATCCATTATTTCATGTTAATTTTATAACTAATAATCCATGGTTCAAACCATGAGTCAAGTGACTATAATTTCATCCTTATTATTCCAATTAAAATTAACATGCCTTCCCCCTTAGGTATCATAAAAAACTAGTTTATTAGAATTAGTTTAGTTAAAACATATAACTTTTTTTCACAATAGAGTTATTATCGAGTTTCAATATTAATCGATAAACTTGGTATCATTGAATTTGTCTTTTTTTCTAAGACATACCTAAAAGAGAGGTTTGAGTTTTTCTTATTTATTTTTATTTTTATAAATATTTATAAATGAATATTTTATTAGTGTCATGTATTTATGATATTCAATAAATAATCTTGTTGAATATTTCTGACCAAAAAATTATCTTCTATGTATGGTGAACCAACATCCACAATTCACTGTGATTTTATTTATCTCTAGTGTTTCTCTCAAACCATGGTTAGTTTGGTAGAAAATAATTCACCAATAACATGTAATGATATTATTTATTAGTTGGGAGGTACATATGATTCTCATAAATTTCATACCATGAATTTACCCAACTTTATACATTTAGATCAATACTCATCAAGAATCTAATCATTCGAGGCTCACTTTACCACATGTGTCATTTTACTCATTCATCGATTTTCATGAGATAAACCATATGTACTATACATTGAAATAATCCATTAGGTTTAATCAATAAAAATATTGATAGATATAAACATTGTATGGTTGGTACTTTTTGGTCCCACTGGGTTAAATACCCTGAGAGGGGGGTGAATCAGGGTATGGAAAATTAAAACAATCATACCTTTTGATATTTTTTTATTAAAAAATCCTATTATATATCTTTCTTTTATAAATGAATGAATGGAAATTAAAACATGCACAAGAAAAAAAAAATTACTAGGTTCACCCTCACTGAGCTACATCCAAGGAATATATAACGGAAATGTGTCAATGTACCAAATACACTATAGAACACTAATATTATAATGTTTAGAGAAGACTGATTGTCCCTATTGGTTCACTATTAATTACACTTGAAATATCATTGTTCCCTTTGTTGAAGTGTCATCACTACTCCTTCAGAAAATACTTTTATTGATCTGAATCACCTCCGAGTTGGTTCACACATATGAGAGTGTGTCATGAAGATCCATTTTCATCTAAAAGATGAAATCCACTCTTCTGTATACTTGAATTTTCATAAAACTATTCATTATGACCTCCAATGCTCTTTCACATTCTTAACCATGCAGAACACATTTGTTGTGAACTCTAACCTCATGGACTATTGTCACCATGAACTCCCCTTTGTGGAAATGGTTTTTTGTGAACCCCTGCCTCAGAAAATCCTCCTTTGTGAACTCACAAGAAGCCTCACATACACCAACTTCATGGTATACTTATTCAACATAAGATTAAACCTTGAAAATTACCTTTTGAAAACTCCCATCCACAAACTAACACCTTGCAGATAACCTTTTAGACTTATCTGAATTCCTCAGATAATATTTATCTAATTAATTCACCCTACATTAATGAAGTGATTAGCGGTCCTTTATATATGAAAATCCATCCAAAAAATCCACTAATAATAATTATTATTTAACCCTTCACTCAATCCTCATACACATACTCAAAATATTAATACTATGCACTTCTTTCCACCTCATAATTGAATACTCCCTTTCACCTCATAACCCTCCCTTACGACTAACAACCAAATATTCAACCTCGTGGTCCGCCTACTCGACCTCGTGGTCCGCTATGAATGATATTCCTCTATTATTTCACAAAAATGAACTCGTGTTATACATACTCTACTTCATGTAAATCATCCCTTTGGTAAAAAAAACTTTGAACCTCTAAATTTTTTGGGCCAAAATTTTGGAAAACACCAAGAAACAATTCCACCTTCAATTCATGAAGTTTGAAAACCTCCAACATATTTTAGAAAAATTTCTTCAACATGATTTCTCAACAAACACAAAAACCCAAAAACTATGAAACATCATCAAGATGTATTTTTTACAACAATATCTCCCTTTTATTTTGTTAATAGCGCATAAAAACTTCTTAGAATGTTTTTTTGAAAAAAACTCATTCACCTTCTACTCCAACAACCATTCACTTTAAACGACTCCAGATATAGATCAAAGAATTACTCAACATGTACTATAATCCCACATGATTCAATCTCGATGTGATAAAAAAGAGTAGTATGGAAATTTTATCAATGGGTCACTTAATTCTCAAAACCATAAGATGAATCTTTCTTGATACCAACTATTTTTTTAAAATGGGTACCAATTAATGATGGAAATATATACCAATTGTTTCAAAACACATGGATCACAAGAATACCACTTCTTCTAGTCCACATAAAAAACTAATTACATCACAAACTCAAAACATCATTTCATGATAATTCTTAAATGACTTAACATCTTCAGCATCATCATGATTTTAAAAACTCCCCCTTTGTACTACTCCCCCTGTTAGCTTCTCCCTTTTTCATGATCAACACTTCTCCCCATTTTTCAATAAACCAAAAGGATGCTATTTTTTGTTCTAAAACATGGTAAAGAACATATATCAATACATAGGAAAAAACAAACCATACTTAAGGATGGGAGATCCTTCATCCACACTATTCAAGTATGGGTAGTCGGTTGAACTCCAAGATCCAGTATATTCCTTTAAAATACTTCTTTGGATAAGGCCTTTTTCAGGATGTATTCAACTTATAGTTATATAGGCACCTCAAACTTCACCAAACCATGTTCTATTATCTTCTTGATAAAATGATATTTAATTTCAGTGTGATCTTTCCTTGAGTGATGGACTGATTTTTTTCTAAGATTTATAGCAATTTAATTATAATAATATATTCCAATAAGATATTTCACTTAAACTCACATATCTTAAAGTTTTCACTTCATCCATAGTAACCATGTGAAAGCTTGAGTGGATATAATATATTCATATTCTATGGTGCTCATAGAAATGTAATATAGCTTTTTAATTAACCAAGAAATACACATTCCACTAAGATAGAATGCACCACATAATGTTGAATTTATGTCATCTATTGAACTGGACCAATCTACATCTATATAACCCAATAAATCTTGTTGATAGTTTTCATTATACAAAAAAACCAAAATATTACATTCCCTTGATATACCAAAGTATTCTTTTCACCTAAAAAAGTGTATTTACTTGGGATTATGTTGATATTGTGTCGTTTGGAATATGACAAAAACAATATTGGATTGTTTAATTGTTAAGTACAATAAGATCCCAATGATCTTCTTGTACTCTGTGACATTGACCATTTTGACTTCATCATCCATTGATAGTGTAATCCGGGTAGTGACCCGAGTTTTTATCTCATTATAATTATCCATTAAAAACCTTCTCAAAACCTCCTTGGTATATTTGGAATGATAAATAAATATGTCATGCCTTCCTTGTGTTTCTTATAAGCTAAGGAAAAATGTTATCTCTCCAATCATTGACATTTAAAACTTACATTTCATGAATTATATAAAATATTTGTATTACTCTTCATTCAATGCACCAAATATTATGTTGTTGACATACACTACCATAATAATCCTTTGATTACTCTTATTGTTGACATATATATTGTAATAAACTTCATCATATTGGAAACTTGGATTCTTCAAATACTGATCATGTCATGAATACCATGCTCTTGGTGCCTACTTCAATCCATACAGAGCCTTCCTCAACTGAAAAAATTTATTCTTATCTTCATGAATGAGAAAACCATTCTATATTTTGATATAAATGTCCTCATCCAAAAATTCATTTAGAAATACATACTTAACATCTATATAAAAAACTTTTAATTTCCTTTACACTACTATGGAAAACAATATTAAAATTTTCTCTAGCCTTAAAACAGGTGAAAATGTTTCATCAACATCAATAATCTATATCTGAGAGTATCTATTTTATACAAGTCATTATTTGTTTTGAATCACCCTATATTATTTATTAAACATATTATGGAAAACCCATTTGGTCTCGATGACGTTCCTTCCTGTCGGCCTTGAAACAATCTATCATTTCTAGTTCTTTTAAATCTGATCAAGCTCCTCATTTATCACATGAACCCAAATCTCATCTATTTAATATTCTTAAAAAAATTGGCTCTTCTTGTTATAGAAAATATTTTTGCTATAGATATTTCATTATCCTCATCTACACTAGCTTTGAATGATCTCCGACGATATTCTACTTATCTATTTCATCCCTCATATTTATCTTCTATAAAGTTTCATATCTAACTTCATATTTCTCATAATTTGTGTATTTTTTTGAATTTGATTCAGACACTTTGACTCCCCCTGAGGTGCTCACTTCTTAATCACTATCCTTCAGAAGATGTTCATTAATTTGTTGAATATTCTTATCATTTCCCACCACAACATTTCCAAGATACTTATTGAAATATTTATATTCTTTGTTTTTTCTTAAGTAGATGAGAAATATCCCTTCATATCCATAAGATTCAAACTTCGTATGTTTCTCCTCATTGGGAATAAAACACTTACTTATAAAGACTCAAAGGTACTTCAATGTAGACTTCCTTACATACCATATCTCATATAGATTCTTCTCTTACCTTAGACACAAAAAATATTTTCTATAAATGTAGACTGATGTTAATACTTATTTTTTCCAAAACTTCTCTAGTAATTATTTCTCAATAAGCATTGTTTTCCATGTTTTTTATGATTTGGTTTCTCCTATAAACCACACCATTTTATTGAGGAGTTATCATTATTGATACTTGGTTCCATATCACATTCTTCTCAAGATAATATTCCACCTCGATAATAGTAATATTTTTACCATTATTGGTTTAAAACTTTAGAATTTTTTTGTATATAAATCTTTTCATCCTCTCAATGATATTGAGTAATAAAATTAAACACCTTATACTTATGGGTAATAAAAAATATCCATGACATTTTATTACAATAATCAATTAATAGAATAGAATATATCTTTCTATCAATGGATCTTAGCAATATAGGTCCACACACATCAATGTGCACCAACTCTATCACTTTTTTTGACATTCGTTATTTTTTCTTTAAAATTTATTGAGTAATATTACCTTATTGGAAAGAATTTCATGTGTATATATGATCACATGATAACTTAGGTAGATATCAAGCTTTATCACATTTCACCAGATCTTCCAAGGATGGTTAAATCAAATAACCAAGATGTTTATGTCATAGATTATTTTATTCTTCCCTAGATAGAAAGTAAATATATTCTTCTCCACTCACAAGGTATAGATTTACCTTCTTACACTTCCCTTACATCACCATTGAACTATATTTTCCCTTAATGATACACAACTTATTAGTAAACCTTATTTCATGTCCTGAGTCACATAGTTGACTGAAACTAAGAAATTTGTGACTGAGACCTTCAACAACCAATACATTTTCACATATTATATATTTTCCTCTAAATTTTTATTTCCTAGGTCCAATAAACCTTAATCCTTCATCATTACTAAATTTGAAGACACATTCCTTGTTGTTCTTGATGTTTGTGAAAAGATCCTTATTCCCCGTTATGTGGGAGGTGCATCCACTATCAACAATCCATGAATTAATATGATCTAATCCTTTCATAGAAATCCCTACAACCACCACTTTCTAATATCTTCCCTTGTTGATACACATCTTTGGTTTCATGCCTGGAATTGATTGGAATGCTTGTTCTTATTTATGGTAATATGGATAAACTTCATCTTGTAAAGCTGTAAATTTATTTTTCATTCTCATCTCACTTGATTATTCCTTAAGTTGTTGCATAAGACCGCTTTGGATTTTCTTTGGTATGTTCCTCAACATTTTTTATGATAAATATATAGACATATGTCCAAATTATTCACACTAGAAATAGTGACCATCAAAAAATCCCCAAAATATTAAATTATGCTCATCTATATTTGTTTTTATTGTTCCATTTGGTACCTATCCACTATAGAACAAACATTTTTGGAATGTCCCATATTTCCATAATAACGACACTTGATTTGGGATGCACTCATGTGTTTCATTTTTGTGGCACCGGTTATACCTTGGGTTCTCTGAATATTATGAGTCATGCTCAAATCAACTTTCAAACTTGGATTGGGTGTTCTACTAATTCATTAACCATCGCTATTTTATATTTATAATCAAGACACATACCAGATCTATTATTCATATACAACGTTTTCTTATGCTGATAGTTCTTTGACTATTCTGCTAGAATTCCATTATCCACTTTCACTTTCTATGTCTCCTGTATGATCTGTTTTCCTCATGTCACACTGAGAGTCAAAATTATTTCTTAATATTTAAATTTTCATCATTTTCTAATGGATTCCTCCTATGGTTATTCAATAACTTTGTTGTGATCTATCACTAACTTAGTCAAACCATTTATACCCCTAGTTTTTCTTCAAATTTTAGCTTGTACTCAATGAACTTCTCTAATTTTTCTATATTTATAGTTTTTAGCTTTTAAATTTCTACAATTATCACGGACTTATCTTCTTATTACTATTTCATATAGAGTTTTTCATCATGAACCATTTTGTTGTATTTATTTATTTTGGATCTATAAACATATATTTCTTTAATAGAATCCTAAAAATCAGCTTTGAGATCAACTCTTCCTCATATTATCCTTTTTTATCATCACTCTCTTTTGTTATCTATGAATTTCTCACAAATACCACCATAACATTTTCTTTGCGGTCTTTGAAATATTCAATTTATTTTTCCTCGATATCTTTTGAACTATCATTTTCTTATGAATTTAGGTTCTTCTCTTGAATTAATTATTATTAGTGTCTTTCAAACCTTTCACACTAGCTAAGGATTTATTCATGGTAATTTCAGTATCCTCATCATCTTCTTAAAACATCTTGGGACACTTTCCTTCAAGGTGAACAACATTTTTACATTGAATGTGTGTGAGTGGATGCTTCCCTTTAAACTTTAATTTCCCCATTTGTGTATCTAAGGATAGTAATGACATGAATTCATCTGCTTCATCTTCTTCCTGGCCATCCTATATAGTGAGATTCTCCATGGCCTTGAATATCACCTCCTTAGACTTCCCCTTTTCCACATACACATTATCATTATTTAGCATCACATATGTAACACATGTTCTATGAAAACTGTCTAATTAACACTCATTTGTATCTTTATCCTTAGGAATAGATAATTTTGGATTGAATCAAGGTAAATCTTCTCATGATTCATTTAAAAATATCCACATCATTGATAACTTCTCTGAGGCTATGCATGTCTTCCATAATCACGTTCACACGATCAAAGAATGCATTAATAGATTCATTAGGGTGAATCTTCGTGTCCTCATACTTGTTCTATAAAACTTTAAATTTATATTCTTGAACTTTTAAATTGACTTTGTGGGTGTTTAACATCATTTCCCATGTGGCGTGTGAGGATTTTCATGACATAAATTTAGTGTACATTGTGTTAGATAGGTCTCCCCCTAAATCACTGATTCCTCTAGAATATGAATCTAGTTCTCATAATTCAGATTATAATAAGGCCTCATTATCTATATTGATTGATATCCCATGCATAGAATATATATACACATCCATTCCTAATGATCAGAAGTAATGTTGCATCTGATTCTTCCATAGTTGAAAATTATTTCCCTCAAAGATCGAAATCCCTTTATGATTGACGGTTGTCATGAATTCTATTGATAGTGATTCAATTTTTTTATCAATTTTTATAATACAAATTTTTTATACCACTAGGTTAAATACCCTGATAGAGGGAGGTTAATGAAAGTATGATGAATTAAAACAATTATCCTTTTTGATCTAGTTTTATTATTAAACAATACCATCTTCTCTATTCTTCTAAAGGCAATGAATAAATGAAAATTAAAACATACATAAGACACGATAATTTTACATGGTTCACCCTCACTAGACTACATATAAGGAGCATTCAAAGGTAATGTGTCAATGTACCAAATCCACTATAATGCACTATTGTTACAATATTCAAAGTGGATTCGTTGCCCCTCCTGGTTCACTACCAATTACACTTGAAAGTTCATTAATCTCTTTAATAAATTGTTACACTACTCATTAAAAAGATTATTATATTGATATTAATCACCTCTAAGTTGGTTCGCACATATGAGAGTGTGTTTTAAAACTCCATTTTCATCTAAGAGATAAAATCCACTCCTTTTAATTCTTGACTTTATGGAAAACTATTCACCATGAACTCCATTACTCTTCTACATTATTGACCACGTGGAACATGTTTATTGAGAACTCTAACCTCATGGAATGATGTCACCATGAACTCCCCTTTGTATAAATGGTTTATTGTAAACTCCTACCTCACAAACTTCACCTCTATGAACTTGAAATAAACCTCACATACACCAACTTATTTGGATACTTATTTAAGGCAAGCTCTGACCTCAAAAACTCCCTTAAAAAACTGACACCTTATATAAAAACTTTTGGACTTAGATAAATTTATCATTTATGATATCTCTAATGAACTATATCTACATTAATTAAGTGATTAAGGGTACTTTATATAGGAAAATCCTTCCAAAAAATCCTCCAATTTCAACGATTGTTCATCCCTTCACTTAAGCCTCATTCACATGTTCAACATCTTCATAACATGAACTTCTTTCCACCTCATAATTATATAACCCTTTCCACCTTGTAACTACATATTCTCTTCTTCCTAACAACTATATATTTGACCTCGTGGTGTGCCTAATCAACCCCATGGTCCACTAACCATGTGTTTCCTCCATTATTATACAAACATAACCTCACCGTCCATAGACTCTACTTCACAAAAATCATTACTTTTCCAAAAAAACTATAAAACATTAAATTTTTAGTCCAAAAAATTTGGCACACACTGGTAAACTAGACCACCTTCATCGCACTAATTCTAAGTACCTCCAAATTCTTTTAGAAAAACTTTTTCAACATGTTATTTCAATAAACACAATAACCCAAAAACTCTAAAACATCATCAATAAAGATTTTTTACAACAGTACTTTAAATTTATATTGAGAGTTTTATAATTTTATCTCTCCATTTTTATACATAATTATTATTATATCTTATGTAGTCACTTTATATAGATTCATACCTATATTGTTTAAATTCATTCAAATAGGGTATCATGTATCTAATTAAGGTCTCCCATGTAGTATAAGTGCCTATCAAGCATAGACAACTCAAATTTTTTTCGTAATCAAAGAATTATCTAAGATTTACATGACAAAGAACATCATGATAGATAGAATTAAATCAAATATTAATTGACTTGTTAACACCGGAACTATAAGGCAGTTTCATCACATATGATTTATAATTAATTTATAGATATATTTAGAATTAACTTATCCTTTAATTCTTTCTTCATTGATGATTTAGTTGATTTATATCATCATATCATCGTTGTTTCATAGGATCTAAAGGAATAATTCTTCTAGAGGTGATTCGTACATCCTCTAAAATCTCATAACACTATCATGGAATCGTCGGGTGTTGGAACAGTCGATTCTGATTACTTGAATCAATTATATTTGATCATAAGAAGAATCGTTTCATGGACAAAGGATTCTTAAGGATCTCTCAAAATCTTGAGAGGTTGGAGGAGAATCGGTGCTCTTGTTCTTGAGTGTGTTCTTGTGAGGATTATCTTTAGGGATTGAGATAATTCTCTCTAGGTTTATTGTGTACAATAAGAAGATAACCCTATAATGTGATATAATCAGGTATTTATAAATCTAGGCTAGGGTTGTTAATTTCACATGGGCCTTTAGACAATCCCTTATTCCTTAGTGATCCCCATATTTAATAATAATATAATTATTATTATTATTTTCTTGACATGTGAAACACCTGTAAATAAATAAATATAATTTTTAAAATAAATAAATTTTTATTATTTAAATTATATTTAATATATCATTTTCATCTAGACTATTAAACTCGGTCTCCAACCCTCCTCGGTATTTATCGATCTTTAAATAATGACTATTTATTTAATAAATAAATATCACTGCATTATTTTATAATAAATATAATAAATATTTTTTATAATAAATCTTGTGAATAAATATTAATTTTTTATTTAATTCACTTATTCATTCATCTAAATAGATCGTGATTAAATCTTGTTGGTCAACCAATCCTGAATAATTATTAAACCAAAAAGTGGAAATAATATTTATTCTAACTTGTTAAATTTAAATATAATTTAACTAAGATTCTAAATACACTTAGTGTGTGACCCTCTAGGCCTCTTTCTTAGTAGATTTAGGTGTAACTGCCTAAAGTTCAAGGTTCACAACTAGAAATACACCAAAGAATCCATAGAGAAAATTTAATATTATAACTATATACAACCTCATATGATTTATCACTGTGTAATATAATCCATTTATCATGATATCTCTAATCAAGTGGGTTGCATGCTAGTTTCATTGACATATGTGTTCGGAAAATATTTATTTGACTTTCTATAATTGAACCTACCCATAGAACACCATGGTCATAGATTTATTTAGGTTGTTCTATTCCTATAAAAGGGCATCAGATATTAACTTCTATTAAAGAACATAAGGGATAAATCCTTTCTTTCATTATTTATTAATGAAATATCACTCATGATGCTTCCAACGTATCCTACTTTACTGTGAACATATTCCATCATGATTTTTGTCAATACATCAAATTATGTGACTAATGATATCCATTAATAATAATATTAAAGTATAAGGATCAATATGAATGTCCGTATATAGAAATATACAATGACACATATGAATGTGGATTTCCTACTGTCAAATCATGTTCTCATTATCTTCTATACAAGAAATTACTAAGGAAGTATAGCATAAGAAAGTGTCTCAAAGTCTTATGAGTCTCCACCATTAATATCCTATATCATTTGTGTCCCATGAAATGATATCATCCGACTATAGAACATATATTCAAGAATATTTTCATGGAACTTCTAGGTTCTCATCATAAAAGGAAACTATTATGACCTTTCAGTATGATAGTTACTCTTAAAACATTATCACATACTATGTTACACAGAAGAACAATAATAATTTTATAATAATTTTATTAATATTAAAAACAATAAATATATGAAATCATAAAGAACATAGAAGTTTTTTATAGGGAACCAACTCTAAAAACTCCCACTTACACTAGAGTCAACTGCTAACACCCTTCAGTACACTAGATCTCACTTGATACTCATGCTTCTACTGAGATAAGAATTTAGTCGATGGGTCTACCATGTTCTCTTCTATGGAAATTTTTCTCACCACAACTTCACCCCTATGAGAAAAATCCTTCAATGTTTGATACTTCAGGGGTATGTTGTTTTTCCATGTGTGTGACCTTGGATTCTTTGTGAGAGCTAATACTATAGTATTATCACAATATAATGTGATAGGGTCTTTATTTCTAGTCACCACATCTAGATCTTTAAAAAAGTTTTGTATCCAAATAGTTTATTTGGATGTATCAAAATCCAATATTTACTCACTCTACTATAGAATCAGAAATAATTGGCTGCTTTGAACTCTTCCAGATCACAGCTCCTTAATTAATACTAAAGACATATCCTAACTGTGACTTTATATCAATATAATATATTTTAAAGCTAGAATCTATATAACCCCTGATGACTAACTTATCATCTCTCTATATAATAAGAACATATTTTTAGTTTTCTTTAGATAATTAAGGATGTCCTTAATAGCATGCCAATGTTGTTCACCTAGATTAGATTGATATATGCCTACTATCACAACCCATCCCCCGGGGCCCATGTTAGGACTACCCTAAGCTGGCCTCCCAAAGGCTAGGGGTTGGAGACTAGCGCCAAAGGAATTATCTCATAAGTGGGAGGCATTTTCTTGAGTACCTGTACGCACACACACACACATCCCCAGCCCACAATGCTAAAAAGTAAACATGCATGCCACTAAGAGCAACAGTACAAAACTGAATGTAAAGGGTCCAGAATACAATCCCAACAAAAGAAAAGTACAAGCACCCAAAATTAATCTTTGTTAAATCCTACCAGAAGGGTGCGTGAAGGTGGTGCCACCTGAAGTCGTAGAAGTTCGCCTCGTCTGGTAGATCTCATTGGGAACTGCTAGGTCTGGGACCACCAAGGTCTCTATCGAAGTGTCTGTCATCTACACCATACATGACACGTGCGGGTGGATCCCATGCTGGGGTGAGTAACACAATACTCAATAAATACCTCAAAACAAAAAGGTAATACCATAAATAAAAGTATGCACAATGTAGACTACCAAAGAGGTACATTAAGTGTAGCCCCTAAGAAGTACAGTCAAGAGAGAGTCACTAGATTCAGCTCACCCAGGTATAAATCTAAAGAAAGGAAACAAAGACTAAAATTAATTACACTTAACACATTTTACCACTGAATCACTCATCCCTAATAAGTTCTTAGGTCTGCTGGATCACTTAGACATGCTCATCACTTAGGCTAGCTGGGTCACCTAGACCCACTCGTCTCCTTGGACTGTTGGGTCACCTAAACCCCCTTGTATCCTTAGCCTGCTGATTCACCTATACCCACTCATCTCCTTAGCCTGCTGGGTCAACTAGACCCACTCATCTCGATCTTCTTATTACATCCAACCATAGGATTCCTGCTCGTAGTGTGCTTGATTTTGGGAGAATCTATTCCTCAAGCCATCCTCAACTCCCACAAAATTTCACTTAGTGTATACCAAAAGGACTGCCTCATTGCGAGGGTCCCAACACTATAAACATCTCGTCAATTGGACGTATGGTTTTGGAATTTGTAGGTGTTTTAGTGAAAAGGGGTTGGTTGGGTCTAGGCCCGGGCCGACCTGGTTGGGTCGACCAAACCTAACCCATCCCGACCCAGTTTGGCTGACATGTTCTGGCTTGGCCCATTGGGTCCTGGGTCTAGTCTTCCTGACCATCCAGTGGCCCATTCCCCTTCCATCGGCCTGGCCCATACTAGCGGGCCGGTTTCTATCCAGTCGGGATACCCAGCATCCCGGTTCCCTTCCTCCAGCCCGACCAGCACTAGCAGGCCAGTTTCTACCTAGCCTGGCTGCCCAACGGCCCAGTTTCACCATTATATTGACCCACACTAGAAGTCCATTTCAGTCTAAACTGGACGCAGCAGGCACCACATATGCTCTGCATCACGCGGCCGGTAGCTAGTCAGTCGCCTCCCCCACACGCGGTCCTCCAGACCGAGTGTCACCACACATCTGTGATCCGGTTGTGGGTCTTTTGGCCTAATGTGATGCCACTATTCCGCACCACCATGACCCACCTGTCCATGGCCTCTGTCATCATGGCGCACCAGCGGGTTCTTCCGTGGGACATCGGACTCGCTCCAGTGGTCCTTTTTTCTAACCGTGAGAACCTACAGGATCCTTGGGTTGTCACTATCACTGTCACATGCTCCAAATCATCTTTCCATTTCTCTAGGGGTATGACCTTGTTTGGAACCTCCCATCAAAGCTCGATGCAACCACGGGGGTCCGTTGAGGAAGAACGCAAGATCAGGGATCAAGGAAAGGAACCAAGAACACCCAAGGTACAGACATTGACCTAGTTAATTCAGCCTCCATTAATCCCATTATAAAAATGGAATGGAATAATGGGATGAACACTGAGTTTTGAACCCTTCAAAACCTGCAATAGATAACACATCCTGCATGAACGAACAACTCGCGGATCAAACTGTTCATGGGTTGATTTGTATCCTTCGTTTTAAAAGAAGGAATAGGGGAAAAGAAATAACATAAAAATAAACTTCTACCTATAAAATAGGATGGATTGGAGGAAATGATTCATTGTTTATGGTTATCCTTCTGTGATCCTCCTTTATCCGTCATCGTGGGTGAGATATCTTGAAGATGAGTGGGTGAGTGATCTTTTTTATTTGTGATTCGTCATTTGTCATTGTTCATTGCTCACCAACACAAGTCCTCTAGAGGTCCAAAGAAAACCCAAAACCATCCATTGATCCCATATCCATGTTAAGTTATTAATTGATGAAACGCATTTTAGTGTTTCTTTTATGTTGAGTCATCGCATCATTACATTGTTTCATTTATGAAATGAAACATCATTTCTATTGCAGTTGAGTTTCAGTGTCGCTACATTGCTTCATTTATTAAATGAAACAATCGGCTCGACGTTGCATCATAGTGAAACAGATTTTAATAAAATAAACTTTCTTAAGTTTATTTTATTTTTCTTTAAAATGATCAAAAATTAACTTTTACCCTCAACCTGTGTCGGTTGAGGTTAGGTCCTTTCTTAGGTAATTTCATCATTCCGGATGTAACGGTGCCGTCAGATTTTTAATATGGGTACCCATTTAGAAGCTACCAAAACCATGAATGCATGTTATTTTAAATAACTTAGAAAAAGTTAAAACATTTATTTCAGACTCACTAGGCCTCAGAATAATATTTTGTCTTAGTTCCTGGTCTCAAAATAATCCCATATAATTTTCAAAAAAAATTACATGGAATTTTCGAGACATTTCCTTCTCCACACCTTAAGGTTTTACATCCTCGAAAGCCAAATAGGGGATAAACAAACAAAAGGGGATAATAAGAATTAATATGAGCCTCTTGCTCCCATGTGCTCTCCTGGAGATTCTCGTGCTACCATCGAACGCACACCAGAGGAATCGACCACCCACAAAGGGACCTCTCATGTCAATCTTCAATCTCTACCTGAAACTCTGTAAATGTTTACTCATTGTCAACGTCTAGATCACCCTAGTCGATGATGTGTAAAGGATCATTCATGTACCACATCCTCTATGACACATGGAAGACATTATGCACTTGGTACATTTGTGAGGGAAGAGCTAAGGGGTATGCTGCCTCGCCAACTCTGCTCAAAATCTGGAAAGGGATGATGAATCTAGAAGAAAACTTACTGCCTCGGCCAAATCTTCGCAATTCCCATTGAGGTGAGACCTAAAGGAACACCTTGTCTCCCTCCTCGAAATCCAAGGGTCTTTGTTTCCTATCAGTATAATATTTATTCCTTCTCTGTTCAGTCCTCATCCTTTCCTAGATGATATACACCTTCTCGATGGTAGCCCATACTAACTTGGGACCCATGAGTGTTGACTCCCCTGGGTCTATCTAGCATAACGGTGATCTGAATGGTCACCCATATAGTTCCTTGAATGGTTCCATACTAATAGTGGAGTGGTAGCTATTGTTGTACACGAAATCCACCAGTGGTAGGTGATCCCCCCAACTACGAATAAAGTCCAAGATACAAGGATGAAGCATGTACTCTAAAACCTAGATAGTCCTCTCCATCTAACCATCCATCTGGGGATGAAAAGTCATGCTCAAACTTAGCTGAGTCTTGAATTCCTACTGAAATCCCTTCTATGGCTAGGATGTGAAGTGAGCATCACGGTCTGACACGATCGTCGAAGGGACTCCATGAAGCCGTGTTATCTTCTGAATGTAGATGTATCCCAAGATCTCTATCGAACCTTTCTACCGGATGGGTAGGAAGTGGGATGACTTGATGAGTTGGTCCACAATCACCCAGATGGTATCATTCCCCCTGTATGTTCATGGTAAACTTGTCACGAAGTCCATCAAGATACTATCCCACTTCCACTTCGGCACCTCAAGTGGTTGATCCAAGCCTGCTGGAACCTGATGCACTTACTTCACTTACTGACAATTGAGGCACCAAGAAATGAACTTTTTTAATGGCTTCTTCATCCCCATCCACCAATACTGACATCAGAGATATTATTACATCTTCACCACTCTTAAATTCACCGCCAAGTGGGAGGTGTGGAAATCCCTAAAAATCTCCTCTTTCAATGCCACTGGTACAACGGTGTTCCCTTTGAAAAAGAAGACATGATCCCCACATATCAAATATCCATTAGGGGATTTCCCTATGGATAACTGAGTGCGTCGGGTCTCATAGTCAACATCCTCAAGTTGTGTCTCCCTAACTCACTGTAAGAGTGGAGGTGTGATAACCATCAACTGAAGATAGGCTACCCCATCTCCATCCATGAAGGATATCTACATCATGTCCAACTCCTCTGACACCACACTCAGCAACTGCAACCCAGTTCTCCTACTGAGCGTGTCTGCCACCATGTTCCCCTTCCCAGGAGTATATACTATCTCAAAGTCATAGCCCTGGAGGAACTCTAGCCACTATCGCTGCCTAAAGTTTAGGTCCTTCTGGGATAAGATATACCTGAGACTTTTGTGGTCTGAGTAAATAGTAAACCGCTCACCCATAAAGTAGTGTCTCCACATTTTCAAAGTTAAGACCACTGCTTCTAGCTCAAGATCATGGGTTGCATAGTTCTTATCATATTGCCTCAACTGTCACAAACCATAGGTAATTACCACTTTCCCCTACATCAGGAAACAACCTAGTCTGGTCCCTAATGCATCAAAGAAAACTACATATCCAACACCCTCCTCTAGAAGACGCAAGATAGGGGAACTCTTCAGCCTCCTCCTTAGCTCCTGAAAGTTATGTCGACAATTCTCTATCCACATGAAGGGTTTTCCCTTCCATGTCAAAGATGATAAGGGTGTTTATACACTGTAAATTTTAGTCACAAACCTTTGGTAGTATCTATCCAAACCCAAAAAACTATGCACCTCATTCATGCTCCTAGGTGGTTCCCAAGAAAGAACTGCCACTATCTTCACCGGGTCCACTGAAACTCTAGCCTCTGAAATGAAGTGTTCTATAAAGTAAACCTCTAGAATTTAGAATTGAAACTTTGAGAGATTCCCATAAAGCTGGTTCTCTCGGATCGTATCCAGGACCATCCTCAGGTGTATCATGTTCTCCACCTCAGACATCGAGTACACCAAGATGTATTCAATGAAGACCACGATGAACTGATAAAGGTAAGGCTGAAAGATCTTGTTCATGAGTCCCATGAACACTGTTGGGGCATTGTTCACACCGAATGGAATCACCAAGAACTCATAGTGGCCATACCGACATCTAAAGGTTTTCTTCGGTACATCCTCATCCCATACATGAAGTTGATGATAGCCAAACCTGAGTTCTATCTTTGATAACCACCTTGACCCCTTTAACTAATTGAAGAGGTATTCGATTATCGATAGTGAATATTATTTTTTTCACAGTCACCTGATTCAGGTTCCAATAGTCCACACATAGCCTCAAACTTTCATATGTCGTCTTAGAAAATAGAATTGGGGCTACCCAAGGTGAAAAACTAGGCCTCATGAAGCCCTTCCTCTACAGGTTCTCTAGTTGTACCCTCAACTCACAAATCTCCATAGGAGCCATCCAGTGTGCCAGTGTGGATATTAGTTTTGTTCTGTGGTACAGATCGAAGCAGAAGTCAACCTCCCTGTAAGGAGGTAATCCCAGAACTTCCTTAAGGAATATGTCCTCGTACTCTTACACCGCTACAGGAAATTGAGGACTCCTCTCTTCCACTACACCAAAGGTAAGGCCAGCTAACTAGTGAGTGATCAGTTGCACCCTCCTCTGAGTAAGTATGTCCTATGCTGCAATTTTTCCCTTTTCACTGGTAAAGGAGAACATGGTTCTATCTCCACATACACATCACACTCTATACCTAAAATAGTCAATATGAGCATGGACTATAGATAAAAATTCCATACCCAAAATGATGTATTAAGGACTTGAAGCCTCTACTAGGAGATCCCAGCTGAAGCTCTCGCCTCCAAGAGTAATCTCACACTATTGGAACCAATGTGGGATTGTAAAATCCCCTCCTATTTGAGTCTTTAATCGTAAGGATTGAGCCAACAGCTCCACAGGAATCTTTGAGATCCAAACAAGGTCCATGGAAAGGAAAGCGTGACTGGAACCTGTGTCTATAAGAACTATAGATAAGGTGGAGAAGACATGTATCATACCTCTAATCATCTTTGGAGTGTTGGGGTCATAAGACTCCATCACCTGAAGCTAGCCTCGCCCTTGTACACCATCTCTCGAAGCTCGTGGTGGACAACCTGGGGGTGGTGGTGGTAGTAATTTGAACCTCCATCTACCACATTCCACTTTTCATGCTCCCCTTCCATGTCCTCCACCCTACGGACCACCCTTCTCACCCCTCTTCCTCTGCCTTAGTAGTCCCTCGACCATTATCTAATCATCTGCACGACATTTCAGGCAGTCACGAGCCATGTGTCCCTGATCGTTGCATGAGTAGCACACCCTTCTTCTCTACTGACTCTCTCTTCCCTGGGGGTATCGCATCATTGATCCTATGTCCTGGGTTCACCCCCTAAAAGACTTGACCTGATTGGGTCTCTATGTCAGCTATCTGATACCCACTATCAAAGGCTCCACCTCCTAGTGTCTACTGGTAGCTCTTGCTACTGGCACCTACTCTACCAGGAAGCACTCCACGAGTAGAGCTCACTCTAGCACCCCAGCCAGAGTAGGGATGCTAAGAGATACCATGGATGCCCTGATCTCTTAGTGTAGTCCCTGCTCAAAATCCCAAGCCCAGAAGAATGGGTCTCTCACAATGTCTGTAGAGTAGCAAGAAAGCTAGGTGAATCTCGCTGAGTACCCTACTACTGTCATGCTACCTTCTATAGGTACAACAGCTCCTATATACGTAAAGAGTGTAACGTCGTAGGAAATAACTCCTCCTTGGAGAGGTTCTAAAAGTATTTTCAGGTGAGGTTTGTCTCATCATACATCTGGATCATCAAGCTCCACCATCTCCCCATCAAGCCTTGAAGAAGGATCACAGCTAAGATCACCATCTAGTCAAGAGGCATCCTCACTAGACTGAGGACTCATTAAGTCAATCCTCGGCCACCTGGGGGTTAGTCTCACCCCTGAACCTAGGAGGCATCTGCCTATGGAACTCGTGTAAGGCACTAAGCATGCGTGCATCCTCTACCGATAATGCTGGTAGGAACTTCTAATTGATGGGTGGTGGTAGCATCGGTGCACCTCCTAGTGGGGCCATCTCTAGTACTAGTCCCCTCATTGACGCCTCATCGCTAGGCATACCTTCCTCACGGTCATGCATCAGAATCCTAGATGGATGTCTATATAGAGGCATCATGTAATAGATCAAGATGAACCATAGTTAATAGATTATACCTGGTGAGATGACTCAGACTCAAGAAGGACAAAAGAACACTCTCAGTTTCTATATGATGCATGAAACTAGTGTTTTCATGTATTGTGTCAAAATGCATAATTTCGGGTCCTGGTGTATGGATATGTCGGCCACCGCACAAACACTGGACTCCCAAAGTTTAAAATTCAAACTCAAAATATTTAACACTGTTTCCCCAAAACAAAACCATAGACCCCCAATCTTTAAAGTAGAACCGACCTCCTTTTATACCACTCTATAGAAACCCATCCACCGAGGCCCGTGTCGTGACTACCCCAATCCCACCTCCCAAATGCCAGGGGCTGGCGACTAGCGCCAAAGTCATTATCCCACAAGTGGGAGGAATTTTCCCAATTACATGTATGCACACACACATACACACACACACATCCCTAGACCACAATGATGAAAACTAAACATGCATGACACTAAGACAACCAATGAGAGTAACTATAAAAAACTAAAAGTAAAGGGTCCAGAATAAAATCCCAAAAAAAGACAAATACAAGCTCCTGAAATCCATCTGTAGTAAACCCTACCTAAATGGTAGGTGAAGGGGTGACACATGAATCTATAGAAGTATTCCTTATCTATCAGATCTCATTGGGAACCGTCGAGTCCTAGACCTCCAAGGTCTATGTCGAAGCGTCTGTCGTCTGCACAAGACACAACATGTGTGGGAGGAGCCTATACAGGGGTGAGTAACACAATACTTAGTAAGAACCCCAAAAAAGGTAATACCACAAAGGAAAGTGTGAAAAAATTAGACTACCAAATAGGTACATGAAGTGTATCCCCTAAGAAGTACAGTCAAGAGAGAGTCACTAGAGTTAGTTCACACAGGTATAAATCTAAAGAAAGGAAATAAATACTAACATTCATTACATTTAACACCTTTTACCACTAAAGCTTTCATCCCTGATGAGTGCTTAGGTCTGTTGGGTCACCTAGACCCACTCATCACTTAGGCCAGTTGGGTCACCTAGACTGACTCGTCTTCTTGGTCTGTTGGGTCACCTAGACATGCTCGTCTCCTTTGTCGGCTTGGTTACCTAGACCTTCTCGTCTCCTTGGCCTACTAGGTTACCTACACTCACTCGTCTCCTTGTACTACTATATCACTTAGACCCCCTCATCTCCTTGGACTGTTGGGTCACCTAGACCTATTCATCTCAATCTTCTCGTCACAACCAGCCACAGGATTCCTGCTCATAGTTCGCTTGATTCTGGGAGAATCTACTCCTCAATCCATCAGTCATATCTCAACTCCCACGAAATTCCACTTAGTGTATAATAAAAGGATCACCTAATCATGAGGGTCCCAACACCACAAATGTCTCATCAATCGGACGTACATTTTGGAAGTTATGGGCGTTTAGTGAAAAGGGGTCGGTTGGGTCTGAGCCCGGTCCGACCCGACCCGACCCGGTCCGACCTGGCCCAATGGGCCTGCTCAACCCGAACTGCATTGGCAGGATGGTTTCTTCCCAACCGAGCCACCCAACGGCCTAGTTCCCCCTCTGGCCCGGCCCGCGCTAGCAGGCCAGTTGGGTCCAGCCTGGACATGGTAGACGCCAGGACCATTCCGCATCACACGACCGATTGCTGGTCAGTCACCTCCCCCGTATGCGGTCCCACGAGTTGTGTTTCACTACACAAATATGACCTGTATGTAGGTCTTCTAGCCTGACATAGTGCCCCACCGGTGCCACTGTTCCACACTGTTGTGTCCCACTTAGCCGCGGCTTCCGGCTACCAGTGCATGCTGCCTCCCGCACACAGTCGCCGCTACGTACAACAGTCAGTGCTGGAAGGTTCTTTCGCGGGCCACCGAACTCACTCTGGTTGTCTGTTTTCTGAACTGTGAGCACCTTCAGGATCCTTGGGTTTTCATCGTCACTACCTCATGCTCTAAAGCATCTTTCCATCACCTCAGGGGTATAGTATTGTTTAGAACCTATCAGAAAATCTCAACGTGACCACGGGGGGTTCGTCGGGGAAGAACGCAAGATTGGGGATGAAGGAAAGGCACCAAGAACACATGAGGGACAGACATCGACCTAGTTTGTTTGGCCTTAATTCCTCCCATTAGAAAAAAGGTGAAGGGAATAACATGATAAACACTAAGTTTTGAACCCTTCAAACCCCGCCATAGACAACCCATCATGCAAGAACAAATGACTCGTGGATCAACTTATTTGTAGGTTGATCCACATTATTTGTTTTGAAAGAAATAACGTGGGAAAATAAATCACATAAAAATAAACCCCTACCTGGAAAATAGGATTGATCGGAGGAAATAATCTATCATTGATGGTGATCTGTCCACGAGCATCCTTTATTTGTCTTTGTGGATGAGATCTCTTAAAGAGTAGGGGGGAGTGCTCGTTGTCATCAGCAATTCGTTGTTTGTGGCCATTCGTTACTCACCAACGCAAGTCCTTCATATGTTCATATAAAATCCAAAACTTTCCCATGATCCCATATCCCTGTTAAGTTATTAATTGATGAAACATGTTTCAGCGTTTCTGTTACGCTGAGTCAGCGCGTCGTTACGCTATTTCATTTAAGAAATGAAACAGTATTTCTGTTACAATTCATTTTCAGTGTTTCTACACTATTTTATTTATTAAATGAAATAGTCATATCGATGTTGTTTTATAGAGAATCAAATTTTAATAAAATAAACTTTCTTGATTTTATTTTATATTTCTTTAAAATTCTCAAAAATTAAATTTTACCCTCATCCTGCACCAGTCGAGGTTAGGTCCTTTATTAGGTAATGTCACCATTCTAAATGAAATGGTTCCATTGGATTTTTAATCTGAGCACTCATTTAGAATCTTCAAAAACCATGCACGCACTTTATTTTAAATAACTTAAAAAAAAAGTTCAAACATTTATTCCGGGCTCACTAGGCCTCAGAATCACGTTCCATCTCAGCGCCTCATCTCGAAATAATCCCATATAATTTTCAAAAAAAAATTACATGGAATTTCTGAGGCATTATACCTACCATGATAATGGTGTAGTAAACATCAATACTGGTACATAACATGGAATACATGATTGATCTTATCAAAGAAGCATTTGGGATCTTACTCATTCACTCTTCATCTTTCCTATTGTGTTTGAGGACACATTTTCTTGGAAAGATGTATGTAATGTGACACTAGAACAAATTCCCTATTATATTGTTCCATACTAAATATATTTAGTATCTTATCAATATATATATTGACTTATTCCAAGTAACCTTTTAGATCTATCACCAATTATCTTAATCCCTAGAATATAGGCTTTTTCACTTAAGTCTTCATGTAGAAACACTTGGTCAACCGGACCATCACTAATTATAATAATACTATATCATTTCCAATAAGTAATATTTCATTGATATATACTAATAGGATAATAATCACACTCTTACTAAATTTATCATAAACACATGGCTCGGATTCATTCTTAATGAAAAAAAATTCTTCTATAAATTCATTGAACCGAACGTTCCATGACCTGGATGCTTACTTCAATCCATAAATGGATCCCTCTAAACTTTATACATTTTTTTATTACTTGTATTCACAAACCATTTTTTTTGTGTCATATAGACATCTTCTTGAAGGTTCTCATTAAGGAAAGTATATTTGACAACAATTTACTAAATCTCATAGTCATGGATACATGTTATAGAAAGTATAATTTGAATGGATTTAAACATGGAAAAAGGAGAAATGGTTTCATCATAGTTAGTGTCTTGATGTTTTTTAAACCCTTTATCCACTATCCATTCTATATAGGTATTCACTTTATCTTCCATGTCCAGTTTTCTCTTGAATATCCATTTGCACCCGATAGGCTTTACATCAACTAGAAGATAGAACAGAACCCAAAATTGGTTCTAATATATGGAATTCATCTTAGAATTCATAGATTTATACCATTTTATAAATTTTGATCTCTCTATTTCCTCCTTGTATAAAATAGTATCATTATTGTTAATCAATAATGATTCACCATCCGTAATGACTATAAAAACATATCTTTATAGCTCTCTAACACCTATAGCACTCCTATACAGTACTTATGTTTCAAGAGAAACATCCTCCACATGTACCTATGGAATCTATTCCTATACAAACTTTTTTATATATTGATTGTCAACTTCATCAAAGTAAATATTGATCTCATTATCCTTTTTGAGTATATTCTACCTCTCAAGAAAAATGTCTTATCTTGTGATAATCACCTTCTTGTCTGATGGGTTTTATAGAATGTATTAAGAGGAACACTTTAGGATACATTCAATACTGAGAGGGTGGGTGAATCAATATTAAGGAATTTTAAACCAATTAATAATTTTTATCCCTTTACCACTTAGACTTGTTAGAATCTTGGTTCTCTTGTTCTCTCTTTATTATCGTATGCAAGTATATCAAAACAAGTAAAGGATAGCACATGATTTTTTTACAAGGTTTACTACTCAATAAGATTAGTTATTCTTTGTCATGTATGGTGATGACTAGTACATGAATTCTACACTATAGTGAGATACCCAATTATAATGGTTTTTCTAGAAAATAATCCTTATCCCAAGTGTGATTACCTAAACTTTAGGAGGGGGTAGGAAAAGATCCTACTTCCCTATATTGGTGAATTCCTAGTCCAACTACATCACTTTGTTAGTTCTTTATATTGTTTGTATAGAAGGTCTTAAACTTATTCTTCAGATACTTTGCAACATCAATAAATTCTTCCACCAATATGAATTCTATTCAATATCCCAATGTTTCTTTGTTATTATCTTACTATTATCTTACTTTCACAATAGCATACAAGAGACTCTTTTTCTTCTTCTCTTGTATGAAAACTAACACATAAAAACTTCTTCCCGTTCATAGTAGTAAACTGAATTCTTCTTTTCTTACACTAGTTACAAGACTTATTATTCTCTTATTATTTTTTCTTCTTAATTGAGTTCACTTTGAATTTGACTAAAAAAAATCCCTTATTTCTTTCTCTTCTTCCTCCATATGAAACCTGACCATCTAATTCTTCTTCATATTGTAATTTCCATCTGACATTGTTCATCTAGAACCTATTCATCTGATCCCTTATTCTATACTCCACCTGGTACATTTTCTTTTAGTACTTCACTAATGTTTTGGACACCTATTCATCTAGAATTTATCCATCTGATACGATTTATTTGATTCATTCTTTTCCCAATACCTCACTTATTCATTTGATGCTTTACTACTTTTTTTGATACTTTTTCTCTATTCAGTACCCCTACTCCATCTGGTAGTTCTTCATCTGATACTTTGACCCAAAAGAGAATTACTATCAAGCTTTGTGGCCAGAACCTTCTCACTAAACTTGTGATAATAACTCCTATTCAATATCAATCAGCATCTCAAACAACATTTTCTTAGTGAACCTGATCTCTTCTATATTATCATAGTTTATACAAAACCTTAGGGATAAGAACAAACTCAAATTTTAATTTCCCTCTTCCATATTTAAATATACCTATCAAATTATTCTTAATTTGACTACTTTAAAACTTCCACACAAATAAGATTCAACGATATATATAAGAACTCTAATTATATCTCGGAATCAATGACCACTTCATACTTACTAAAACCTCGATTAGAATCATGGTCCTTCCTTTTTAATTATTGAACCCTTTAATATCCAGGTCAAAGTAATAACATTTACTTTATTTAAAAAAATTGTAAAGTTATTTGATCCATCATTTGGTACTTCCTCATAATAACTCCACTCTCTAGTAGTACTATGTCTAATGTACTCTTGAAGGTCAGCTCTGATTCCTCAATCTAATGAGTTCTTAGAAGTCTGTCAGACTCGTTTTGTCTAATGAACTCAATATATGTTCATTAATCAGTCTCTGTTTGATGGAATTGTTCAGAAACCTTTGACTGATGTCCTCTGATCAAAGCTTATGTTTGTTTCCTTTGCTCAGGCACCTTTTTTTAATTCCTAAGATCAATATCTTATGTTTGATGCCTCTGATTGAAAACTTCTATCTGATGACTTCATAGAAATCCATCCAATGAATTTGTTATAATTTGTTTCATGTATTCATAAAAATTTTTCATATAAAACCATTCATAAATGTCTATTTAGTGACTCAAAGACTTCTACACGATCATTCAGAAACTTCAGTTCGATCCATTCGAAAACTCTTATCTACAACTTTGCCTTGTTTAGGAACCATAGTTCCATAATAATTTGCCTCTATTTTACATAGGATTTTCTTCTTCCAAAATTTAACTTGATTATCTACTACAAGGCATTGTGATGTTTAATCAATGATGAATAATTCACTAATAAACAACTAATAGTCATCCAGATAAATTTTTCTAATGGAATTGGGAATTTATCTATCTATCATTTAGTTTAACCCTCCTTCTTATCACCTCATTTTGATCGACTTTGTATAATCACCTTTGTTTGATCAAATCTATTTGATAAAATTAGCTTTCTTCATTCATTCATCTCATACTTCTTTATATTTGACCACTTCAATCCAATAATGTCGTTCTACTATACTATTTTTGATTAGCTTCTATTTGTTTGACTCGACTTTATCCATCCATTCATCCCATCCTTCTCCATTAGTTCATCTTTTTCTGGTAAACCCATACATCTCCATATGCTACATTCTTTCTAGAAACTTCTTTAAGGAAAATTCATAGTGTTAATAAAAAATGTGTTTCTCCAAACATCATAAGTAAACTCTAAGTATTCAAATAACTTTTTAATTTAATTAATGAATGATATATAGGTTCTCTAAAGGTAAGAACATCATTTATCCTCTTTAAAGATAACATGAATTATGAACTTTCTAACTTCTTATATTCTTCATTCAATCATCCAAGATGCATCTTTGATATTAAAAATCTTGGATGATTCTACTAAACTACCAAGAAACTTCTTATTTACAACCTATTAAACATATTAACATAAATGAAATATTTCATTGACAACCATTGATAGCAAATACAAATCACACATAAAGTGGGATCTTTAATCTCCATCTTTGTATTTATTTTCAATACCTTCAAAGTATCTTTAAAAGGAATATGTCAATATAATAATCTTTATCTTCTTTCTCTCCCTTTATTTTTAAACTTTCATTTCACTTTCACTCTCCTTAATGAAAAGAAATACAAATTACTTGGGAAAAGGATATCAATTCATTCTTAAGATATGTGTCATTAACTATCTCACTCTAAGTCTACATGATCCATACTTGATATAGAAAACAAGAGGATTTGATTTAGATAAAAAAAAGTTATCCTTTAACAATTGATCTTAATACCACATGAGATGGGAACTCATAATCATTTATTCAAGGGTTGTCTACTTTTATTTCAGGATGAAGATACCAATTTTTATATAAAATATTTATATAATAAATCAATCTAAAAATCATGCAATACTTTAACAAATAGATCAAAATCATTCAAGTACAAATAATAGGATAAAAATCCTTGGTACACTTTTATTATTTCACTTTTTTAATGTCACTGATTAATTCAATTTCTCCCCCTTTGTTGTAAGATTTTTATTTTTTTAACCAAGGATCATATATTAATAAATAAATACCTATTTCAAGGACATTACTTCAATCACATTACAGAATAATCAATTTTTATGAGATAATTATTCTTGGAGATTCTTTAATATTCTCCACTTATCTCCCATTTAAGGAGATATTTATCACTATCTTTATAATTATGAAACTCTTAAATAGATATGATTTAGGATCTCCATACTAATAATAAACCAAAATGGATATTCTTTATGTGTTTGTATAGACTTTAGAAGTTCTACATCTTCACTAATAATAATAATGATCTTATTCGGGTTCTCCCCCTGAGATTATGATTCATCTTTAATTTCGTGTTTTGAAAGTATAAATACAATACACAAAGGTTAAGGGAATAAATTGTATATTAAATACTTCTTCAATATTAACATCATGGTTGATATGGTTTTCTAAACCAAGTCTCTCAATCAAATCCAGACATTATGCTTCCATATCTATTTCTAAAAACTGGTTTTTTTGCAGCATCGATCTTCTCACATTCTCTTCTAATTTGTGTGGAGAACTTTTATTCTTAATATCCTTTATAGATAATGCATTCCCGATTCTTCTTAAGGGATCTTATTTTTCTTAAAAAATGGTTAAGCAATCTCCTATAGTATGTACAGCCTTATTTTATGTCTCACAAAAAACTTCATTAACACAAGTGTTGTCTTGTGTTGACAACCTCTCATGAACTTTGGCTTCTTAATTTGAAATATTTTCTTTTCATTTTTCATTATCCTTTGTTTTTTATTCTTATATTTTTATTACTCTATACAACTCTTATGGCCATATTAGTATAATATCATTAGGTATATTGGTAAAAAATTTGGGTTTTTCACATATATTCTTCTGAGTGCCTTTATTCTCATCAGTTCTTTTAAATGATGCACACTTTTTCAACTTCTTGTATTTGGAATCCAAGAAATTCTCACCTTTTCTTATTGATATTTTCTTGGTAGAATTATTATTTTCAACATTATTATACTTACTTCCCAAGGTTGCTTCTCTATTCTTCAATAACTTCTATGGTCTTACTTTTTTATCTGATTTTGATACATATTTAGATGAGAATTCACCATTCTTATTACCACAATTATTTCATACATCATAGGTATTTTCAAGAATTTCAAAATTGTTTGAAGTGTACACTTTTTTCTTAATATGTGGATGTTTCTTATTAATATTCTTCTTATCCCCCCTTAACATGGGCTTGATTTATACCTTTTTATTTAGATAATTGTACTAACAATCTAATGTGCAATGCATGAATTTGTTGCAACACTAACATTGAACCAAAAAACTTGATCTTATTATATCTACTAAATGCAGTACAGACATTATAGGGGTATGTTCATGCTATATTTTAGTTTTCTTCATAGTTTGTTGGGATATTTTTGGAAACTAAATTCCTCACTTTTTATTTTGTCCATTATAGACATGGTAGTGGGATTCTTGTCACTTTTCTCCATCTATACGTGTATAGATTTTTTTTAATCTCACATTTTTCATGAAATAAGATTTAGATAAAACATTATAAGAAAGTATGGATGGTACCACTTTCATCACAACTGCTTGAGATAAACCATTAAAAAAATTCACGATCTAATTGTTACATGTTAGAGGAATTTTAACATCAAAATCCTCTATTTATCATTGTTTTGATGTGATGCAGTGCATTGACATGTTTGGGGAAAATAAAAAAAATGGTCTGATTGGTGAAAAGCATTTTTCTGTTATTATAGATACTTTTACTTTGTCATTCTTGTTTTGGCATGATTCGTGTCATTATACTTTAGGGTGAATTGGATTGACCCCATGGGGACTGGGAAATTTATCCCTTTTTCATTACAAAGGAGTTGCTATAGTCGAATGGTCCCATTGAGTGATTTCATGGGGTTAAGTATTTGTGAAATCGGTCCTCTTAGGGTATGAATTCCTCGGATGGTCTCTAATGGGTTGATTTGTGGAGCCAAAAACACCCAACGGCCCTGTTATACATGATTCATGGACTTTATTTATAAAGGAAGGTGCTCGTTGTATGACGATTTTGCCAACGACACTTAAAGACTCCATTGGTTGAGAGGATGGGAGTTCGGTATCATCGCACCCTTTTGGGGTAATTATTGCCTATTTTGGGACCCTCTTATAGATTTAAGTCATTTTCATATGTTCGTGAATCCTTCATTCATTCCCAAAGAGTGTATCCATGAGCTACCCCTAGTTTGCAGGATCATCATAGATATGCATAAATTTGATGCTACTAAGGCAATGCTAACTTAAGCCATGCAATAAGGCGCTCTAGAGTTTATCATCATCCAGGAGAAATGGAAGGTGATTTGATGTTGGGGTCAGACCCATAAGATGGGATTCCTACATATCCTTATGAGAGGAATTAGAGCCCATGTAGTTTGGTTAGATTGGGGCTTAGTCCCATGAGGAGGCCCATTTTTGGGGGGAATAAGTGGGTAGACCCTTTTGGGAGGGCACCCCTTTGAAGCTCAGGCCTTTAAGCGGGCGTCCTACGTATCCTGGTTTTAATGGGAATCATATTTATCATAGTTCAAGATGGGTTGGGACTTAAACATGGAATCTTCCCATTTTAGGGGAACATGATTGGGTGAACCCTTTCGAAAGGGTACCCCTTTGAGCTCAGGCCTTCAAGCAGGAATTCTACATATCCAAGTTTGAATAGGAATCAGAGTTCTCATATTTCATTTTGGGTTAATTATGTGGATTTTAAAATCATCACAAATATCTAATACTAGGTGAGTCATACTCATTGTGAGAAACAAGATGATACGAGAGATTCAACCAACCACACACCTTCTCTCTCACTGATGGGAGAGGTCGGGCCTACGGAAAAAGAAGCTAAAGTGATGGTGGGAGAGGGTGCAGAGTAATGAAACCTTCAATGTGGGAGGACATTGTAGGTCATGCGGCTCATCTCTTAGAAGATTAGGGACTTACCTCAGTGGGAGTGCCCTGGAATGTGTTCTAGGAAATGGGAGTAATGTCGTTCCTCATCGAAAGGAGAAGCAATCATGATTACTTTGACTGATCATTGTTCCTCGTTGAATGGAAAAGAAAGTGATCACCCTTAATCCCTATAATGGGGAGGTTCATGTCAGCATCCCAAGGTTGGAATTTGGGTTACCATGGGAATGTAGACTTACAGACATCCTGGGAGTCCGAATCATTGTGGGGATAGCCTTTTTGAATCCGCTTACCATGGGTATTTAGACTGAGAGGGGGTGCATTGATGCACCCAATAATCAGATCATATGGGTCTGGTGGCTTTCAAGGAGGCTTTAGCCTGACGCTGATGGAATGGTTCGTGGAGAAGCTATGGAGGACTGGACAGTAATGGAGGGGTGATATTGGATTTGGAGGGAAGGAAACCCAAAGATTCCCCATTCTGCGTATTGTTTTCTCATGCGGGATGGGGGGAGCCCCGCATACCATAGTGTTATGCGGGTAGGGGGGTCGTCCGCATACCAAAGTATTAAACAGGCTTGGGCATGGAACACTACATACTGAAGTGGAACACAATCCTGGATGTGGTCTACCATGCTGCTTCGGGTTCCATCCACATACTGATGTGGTACACGGTGCGGGGTTCGATCCACATAGCAATGAACTATGCGGAGCATCATACTAAAGGAGGGTCCTAGAACCTGTGGTTTGTGGGGAGTTCATTCGTGGGGAATTTACGGTTTTGCGATGACACCAATTAGGTTCATGGTTTACCCATTATTATTAAGTTTCTTCTTTTTATGGTTTTTGGTTGGTTATACCTAGGGGAATGTGATTCACGATTTTCACTTCATTGATGATTCGAAATAGGATTTTAAATCCTCTCTGAATTCTTTCTTCCAACCTCTAGGGTCTCCTCCATGCTTTCTTCATTCGTCCCTCTCTTCTTCCTCCAATGCTCCTTTTATAGAGAATTCGGGAAATCATATCTCTAGAAATGTGGCACCATTTGTGGAAGCCCATGAAGATACATCTCAACCCATGGAAGACTCGATCAACCAGGGTTTGCGGAGGCTATAGTTCACGGTTCGTGGTTCGTGAAACCTTGCCATCTTACTTCGTCTGCAAACTACCGAGTTTGTGGGATGGTATACGGATGGCCTTCCCACACTAGATTCCACCGATGATGTAGTTTGAAATTCAATTTTCATCCATTTACCTTGATGGACCTGTAATAATTTTTGATTCCTTCTACAAAGTTATTGTGGGAGTATTTACTTCCCTTTTCTAAATTTTCAAGACCCTACAAATTCCCCCCATCAGAATGGGGTTCGTTCATAACAAAGAGGAAGATATTCTGATGTAGAAGCGGTCTTAAACTAAAGTTGTTTTTGGTAGAACAGATAGGTCCAGTAGGAGGGGACCACACCTATTTATAGGGGCCCAGGTCATTTTTCTTTTACTGTTTCTCATGGAGAAAATTTCTCTTGACCTCCTCTTGGATTTCTCTGCATTCACGTACTAAATCCTTTGCGAAATCCACATTTGTGAACCACCCATTATGTACCGCAAACCGAACTCTTCACAATTTCTTCTATCTTTGAACTAACTTTTTTGATTCATGAACTGTGTTGTGGAATTTAAAACTAAAGTATGAACTTTTATGTAGTATAATGCTACGTAGTTTAGATGTTCCACACACTAAACGTAAATCGGGGAACTGAACTTTAAGCTTTATTAAACCGAACTTAAACTCTTAATCAACATTCTTTGAATATCAGCATGGCGAGGCCTCGGTTAGTGGTTTTTTCCTTCCGCGAACCCATCTATTCACTAGCCAACACTCTGCGGACCAGTGCCTTCTGGGAATTCCACATACCACAGATATACATGGGGTATGGCTTTCGTGTATCGTCAGTACGCAAGAAATAGTCTCCACGTACTATCAGTTCATGGGAAGTGGTTTCTGCGTACTGTTAGTTTACGGGAAGTGGGTTCCGTGTAGCATTTCTGGTGTAGTATGCTAAACCCCATTCAGACCCTCTTTTAATTACCTTGGCCATTTTTTTGGACCTTATACAACAATTTTCTTATTGGACTGACTTTTTGTGGGCTTTTAGATCTTTCTATGTAGTTTGTAATGGCTCTTCCACAGACCTTGATGAAATCGACCATGATGATGGTAGCCATGGTTGAGGACACTGAGGACCATATTTGATCCTACATCATTCCTTGGGACATATTCTTAAAATATATCTTTATACCAGAGCTTCTAGCTTACCAATTATCTTTGTAGTTTCCATTTTATGGATTTGGTCTTCCTGATGACGTTTCTTTTCCATTGGTTGGCCCTAATACTCCTTTCATTCTCCTAGAAGCACCCCATGGTCATGATCGAGCCAATATTTCCTCAATTGGAGAATTCATAGCTACTCCAATTCAAGATAATGTGTTCATATTAGAAGTCTCAATGTGGACTCAGGGAAATCACATTTGTTGCAACACTGCCTTGAGACTAGTCGCCCAGTAGTACCCGTTCATTATCAACCTTTCCCGAGAAAACCCTAACAGTGGGTGGAACATCAAATGGGACCTACGAGCCAGAGGATACTTTTCCGATGAATGGGCCTGGGCAATATGGGTACACCAAACCTATTTATAGTCCCCCAATTATTTGGAAGTAGTGAACTTATACCAGGTAGCTTGGGTCAACCAGTTCGCAACTATCTCTCTGGTCAAAATCCTGCCTAAACTGTTGAGATTTTTGTGTTCAAGTACCAATACTTTCCATTTATTTTATGAATAGGTGGGAATCAACTTATGGTACATCCACTAGCTCGAAGGACTCCCCATACTTGGAAATATGTATAAATAATTTCTTCCATTATCTACTATTTGGGACAATACCAACCATGTGTCCCCATTGACAAGGATCTTACTGGTCATAGAAGAGGGATTACTTGGTCACCCCCTCCAGGATCGCTATCTTATCCCATTTGAGTATTGGATGGGTCATTTCTATAGGTAAACGGGCCCAAGACAAGGTCCCATCATAGCTGAACTCATCCAACCCATCAGTCTTGACAAATTCTAGGGTCATATTGTGCCACTCTCAAAGCAGGACAATATACTACCTGAGGATATGAGATACGACTAGACGTGGCACCTATGATTAGATTAGAAGGTTTCTTTGCCATGTTTTTTAGCGAATGGATCTTCTCATACCATGATGTATATACTGGGGTCAGGGTTTTCACTCTGATGATGGTGGCTATGCTAGAAGAGGGTCGACCGGTCAATCTGGCCATTCCTACGCTTGCCCAAATTTATGAGTTGTTGGGGCAGATACAAGAAGGTAAACCTCCGCATCATCTCATTGGACCGTTTCAATTTCTATATGGGTGTATAGTAGAACACTTCTCTTACTATGAATATCAACACACTGTGAGGGTTCCTCGCTCCAACTTTCAAACCGCCCTTCTTAACATTTTAGTTGTTCTTTTTAGGACTTTAAGTGTTAGCAATGCGATTGGGCTGCTAAATGATGCTTCTCGCTTCCCATTTACACCATACCCTACCCCTCACAGGTCACTAAGGGGTGATAGAGGTGGTTCTTCAGAGGAGAGATCGTACATTATCATGCTTCAGGATAAGATGTTCACTAATCACATATATCAAGTGTCCATTTGTAAGCCATACCTCCCATACCGGTTTTCTAAGCAATTTGGGTGCCTTCAACAGACTGTGTTTCTTCATGTAATTCAGTTAAGGGGAGAATCTCATCCCAAAATTCTTCTCCAATTATGGTTTATAATGATATGGGAAGGTGCCACTATGGATTTTATCATCCATAATACAATGGGATCCACTTTTATTTCACTAGAATATGCCTAATTGTGGGTGGATTTTTACCTCAATGGGGTTTTGGGTAGTCCAATTCGACAGGTTCAAAATCCACTAACCGTCCCTCGCCCCATCTTAACCCTGATGGTTATGCCATATATACCTCTTCCTTTGGTTACTACGATGGCTAAGCCTTATATTACTATCCTTGTGGTGACCATGATGGTTGCGCCATCTATTCCTGCCCCTGTAGTGACCATGACGGCTATGCCATCTATTCCTTCCCCTGTGGTGAGAAGAAACTCGATCCACCATCAGATGCATTTGGAAGGGGATTCATCCGTGTGGCCTATCTCAGTAGGGAGTGATTCAGACTAATCCCCTTCTGTGGATACTACCCATGGACCTAATGAGGCTGGCCCCAGCAAAGTGTCACTGGATACCCTGGAAGTTGTGGCCAGTCCTCTGTGCCCGACTCCATAGGTCGAACCATCTGAGAGGAGGGAGAGCCCCTCTGCTTGGGTATCCTATCTTAGGTCCCATCCAACTGTCGTAATGACGCTTCCTGCCTATAAAACCATTGCATAAAGGGAGGACCAAGGCCCTAGTGTTGCGGGGAGGTATCAGGTAGTGCGAAAATAGGCATAGCGTCGGTTATGTTCCCTTACCACAGAAACACCTCTAGATAGATTTACTGATGAAATTGAAAACTTCCGATGATTATTTGGAGAATTGGGCTTGGGTGGATTTTATTACTAGCATCTACACTTTCTTATCTACTAGATTGTTATAGCCTGGGAAGACCTTTCTTCTTGTGAGGATAAAATTTCTAGATTCAATTCTTCCCATCATCAGGTAACGACCTTCTGAGATGTTTTGGATGAAATAGATCACCTAGCAGCTAAGGAGGCGAAGGCTCGTGATTTGGTGATCACCCAAAAGGAGGATCTGTGAGAATGTGAGGCTCGCGTGGAAAGGTTGAAGGCTCATCTAGCCTCTTTGGGTGGAAATTATGAAGCTATCCAGAATAAAATGTGGGACCTTAAATCTATTATGGAACACGTGCGACCGATGGTCAAAGCTAAAGCGAATGAGAGAGATTATTTAGAGAAAAATGTCCCATGGTTGTCGCTTTCCATTTTTCTGGAAAGGCTGAGATGATCCTTACTGTAACTTTCCCAAATCATGATGTAATCACTTTCTTTTGATACTATGGAGAGACTCTGAACTGGGGATGTTCCTCCTTTTTTTGAACTTAATGTAACCATTTTTTCTCTATAATTCTTATTCTTTTCCTTTCCCTATAATGTAAATTAATCATAATTAACCATATAAATATTATTTTGATCAAGTATTAATTTTAAACCATGATTCGAAACCAGCAAATTGAAATAACCAAATCTGGATCTAATTTATTCCTAAGCCATCGGACTTATCAAGCGTAGTATGAATATTGATGGGGTTATATAGAAAACCTCGCAAACGTTTGTGTCTTTTTTCATTATTAACCTAATTTTTTCCTAAGTCTATTTGGTACTGACTTAGAGGGTATAACTTGACTTTTTCTTAGGCTGCCTTTTGTGGGTTTTCAACCTAATAAGATTTATGTATCTTTTGAGTATTTTATATCTTAACTTTTTTTCCTAAACCATACATAGTATTGGTTTATCAAGATGATACTAAAATTTTATCCAGGGGTTCTCTTTGTGGGTCTTCACTTTGGTGAGTATTGTGTTTTTTTCATTGGATGTTTATAGTCTTTCCAATCAGAATTATTACTAATGTTTTAGGTTGAACAGTTTTGACCAAACTTGAAAGGGTAAGGGCCCCAATTTGAGATTCATCAACTGGGAATGTCCTAATAATCTTAGAAATGAATGAAGGGTTTTTCTTGATCCTGGCTTTGTGAGTTTTGGATGTATAAGGCTTGAGATACATTTTAGGTGTACAGAGGTAGGAGAGAACTCTCCTAGGGACAAATTTTCCTTTGGTTGACAGTCATTTTTCAGGCCACATATGCAAAGCCACCGGGGCACGAAGTGCATAGTCAAAAAAAGGTGCTCGCAGGACACTGGCCCTCCATTTCCAATGGCCTGGGAGATTTATAACACTTTGGATTTGTTTTGATGTTGGGGACCATGGTGGGTGGCCTATCTGAGGGATGATGTCCGAAAGTATTAGAGGCATTTGTATAGACTTTGAATTGGAAACCACTCCCACACAAATTTTAATTATGTAAGGGAGAGTTTGTGAATGGCAAGGTTTAATGTCTTCCACCAATACACTTGAAACCTTTTATGGGAGTTAGTTTTACCTGAACTAAGGGAGAGTAAGTGACTCATCAGTTCAATTATAAATGATTTTCATCACTAAGAATTTGAAAAGGGAAATACGTGTGAGTCGTAATCCATGGGGTTCCGAATCTGGGGAGTGAGATGGGACATAAATGTCATGCGGGCATACAAAAATTGGAAAGGACTCTCTTGGGGATGAGTTTACCTTTGGTTTTTGGTCATTTTGTAGGCGACATATGCAGATCCACTGGGGAATGATATGCATAGTAAAACAAAGGTTTCCATAGGACACTAGCCTTCCATATCTGATATCCATAAAGTATTATAGAAATTGGGACCTTTCTGGACACAACGTATGGCTTATGAAAGGGGGTGCACCCAAACATGAAAGGGGGAATTTCTTTAATTGAACTTTACTGGGAAAACCATAAATAGATGGGGGAATTTTTTTTCATGCGCGAATCAACTTCACACATAGGTATGGGGCATATCTATTTAATAGAAGCCTCAAGAGAGACCAGAGGTGGATCGGGTCATGATGTTCTGATATATCCAGGATGTGGGTAGGAAAGATAATGTAAACCACAACTTTTAGGGTTCTTGAATCAAGAGGGATGTCACAAGGCTTGGGAGTCATTAGGAATACTGAGGTAGGAAAGGAATCTCCTGAGGATGAATTTTCCTTTAGTTGATGTCCATTTTGTAGGTAACATATGCAGAGCTATTGGGTAATGATGTTCATAGTCAAACAAAGGTGTTCATAGGACATTGTCCTTCCATCATCAATGGTCGTGGAGGATTATGGGAATTCAAGATTACTCAAAGCATGGAGTTTGATGTATGGAAGGTGTGTGTCCAGATACATTAGAAACTTCTAGTTTGTGATTCACCCATGGGATCAAGTTATCCCCTATGTAGATCTATCTCATGCATAGGGTAAAGCATCTATCCCATTTTTGGAGTACCCTATAGTTTAACATCATATGTCCAGGACCTAGGTTTCCTTATGGGGAAGGGAACCATAACATGCCTTTTAAGGTCATGATGCTAGGACCAAACTCCTGGACTAATTTTCCATGATGTCATGGTGAATCTCCTACTGAGGTCCCTAAGCTCACGTGAGTTATGATCAATGTGAGAAACAAGGGATTACAAGGATTTTGGGTCACCAATTAAGAATGGCATAACCAATGGTAGGGGTCATTCTATGCTTAGACCAATGCTATGGAATTTAATTTCATGCAGTAAGGACAAAATTCCACATAATTTTTCATCTTGTGGGGTATATATAGGGTAAACCCAATGTGAAAAAAGGGAAATAGGATTGCCCTTAAGCAGCCCTATAGATAGGAACTGTCTTGGGATTCTCTACTTTGATTCAATTTGTGTGCAGAGAAGGGAACATTTCAATACTTTCTATGGATGATTATGGATCATATAATTCAGGTTTTCCACACATCTTTTTAGGGGGAAACCAAGTTATGCGAGATTCCCAATGAACACTTCTTGCAAAGGTTTTCCCTTACATGGGAAGGGAAGGAATTTTTTTAGGAGGCTGAGCTAAGATAAGAATCTAAGTATTTCCATTGTGCAGTGCAGTTTATTGTCATGCAACCGAGACACTTATGGACTTACAGTTTAGCGTCATGCGATAAGGATTCTGTTGCACAGTTTACCGTCATGTTGTGGAGACAACTTGTCACAAAGACCATAAATATCTTTGAGTTAATTGTGGTCTAGATATTCTGGTATTCCTTATACATGAGTGATGACAGAAGGTGTAAACCATAGTCTTAGGGGGTCCTTGGATCAAGAGGAATGACATGGGGCTTGGAATCCATTGGGCATACAGAGGTAGGAAAGGACTCTCCTGAGGATGAGTTTGTCTTTTGTTGATATTCATTTTGTAGGCAACACATGTAGAGCCACCGTGGCATGATGTGCATAGTCAAACAAAGGTGTCCGCAGGACACTAGCATTCTATTCCCGATGGCCATGAATGTTTATAGAGATCCAATATTTCTTAGAGTATGGAGTTTAAAAAATGGGGAGGATGTGTCTAGGAATATAAGAAATATCCAGACCATGATTATCCATGAACTACTAAAGCTTTTACATAGATCTGACTCATATGTAGGAGGAAGCATGATATTTTGACTCCTTACGAGTGTCAGAATTCAAACTTTTAATTTCTATCATCTTTTTGAATTTGTTATGTAGGAAATTGGGGTCATATTCAGGATCTCGTGACGTTGAGAATCGAGTACTACATGACTCTTGAGGTACCTTGTAGTTTAATTTCATGTGGTTAGGCCTTTTCATGGATTCCCATGTGCAAGTCCAACCTATGCACAGGGGAAGGGGCATTTTTTTCTTTTGGGGTGGCTGGATTGAGAGGATCTGGGCATCACTACGTATCCTGAAAGGAAAAGAATCAATCCATAGATAGTTCTAAATTTTCCCTATAGAGGTTTTGCCCACATGTAGGGAAATGAGAGGGTATTTTTCTTTAATTGGTGGTTGGGCCCAGATGTTAAATCTTGGCATCACTGCATATCCCGCAAGGGCAGAAATCAAGCCATATGTAGTTCTAAATGTTCCCTATACCGATCTTACTTAGACGTAGGAGTATGGGAATTTTGGTTTCATCTACTATGGGTGTCAGGTCTATCATATTCCTCTATGGTTTGTTTCTATAAGGGAATCCTTACCACCGATCCTAAGCTCATGTGATTCATACCCGATGTGATAAACAGGTAGCGATGAGGATTTTCCTCATATTATAGGGTGATAGAGGATACAACAGAGGAATTTTGATTCATGTGGTGGTTGGGCCAAGATCGAGGGTCGAGGCATCTATATGTATCCGCCAAATGTGTGGTAATCAAGTTGTGTGTAGTTATTTGGGAACTGTGTAGTTTAACATCTTGCAGTAAGGATGGACTCCATACAATTTAATGTCATATGGTTAGGAAAATTTTAACCCTATAGTTTATCATCATGTGATTAGAATGATTTATACTATACAGTTTAATGTCTTTTATCTATGACACTTCTCACCTCGTAGTTTAGTGTCGTACAATTAGGAAGATTTATGTTATGCAGTTTAACGTCTTGTAGCTAAGACGCTATACTGTGTAGTTTAGAGTCATGCAGCGAGGACATTATGTTGTGCAGTTTAGAGTCATGAAGCAAGGACATTATGTTGTGCAGTTTAAACCCCATGTCCTAAACCACCTTCCAACCTTTCATAGGATGGAGTCTCAGATACCCTATCTTCACTTTAAGGAGTTCAATGACATTTTAGAAACCATGTGTCCCCCACATCAACTAGAATCATCTAAGATGAGGCTATTTACTTTCTATTTAAAGGATCGAGCTAAAAATTGGCTAAAAAATTTGATACCATCATCCATCAACTCTTGGGACCAATTAAAAAGATAATTCTACAAAAAATACTTTCCCCACTACAAAACAATTGCACTTAAAAAGAGCATTCAAAACTTTTTTGAAAAAGAGGGAGAGTCATTCTATGAAACATGGGAGAGGTTAAAAGACACCCTAAACATGGTTCCACACCATGGTTTTTCAATTCCTGAACAAGTGAGAATTTTCTATGAAGGTTTGGGCCCTGGGAACAAACAATTCATTGACGTGATGTGTAATAGGACCTTTAAAAACAAATCCCCAAATGTTTCTTATGAATATCTAGAAATACTTTCTGAACAAAACCAAACCTGGGGAACATCACCTTATTTTGAAAATCCATAAAGAACTACTACAATGCATATACTTAGAGAAGAGGAAATCCTTAGGGATAAACTTGCAACACTCATTAGGAAGGTTGAAGAGATAGACCATAGGAAAATCCATGAAATCTAAAATTTAGACCTTGTTTGCACAATTTGTGACAAACATGACCACAAAACAGACAACTTCCCAACCATTCCATACATCAAGGATATTCTTATAGGAGGACCACCTGTTGAATATAATGCCCTAAACTTTCAAAAGCCTCAATACCACAACACATTCAACCCAAGGTATAATGACCACCTAGGATTCCACTGGAAAGATAAACAACAACCTATCCAACCACAAGGACCAAACCCCTACCCTACACAAAATTTCCAAAACCATAACCAATTAAAACCACAACCAGTCCAATACCAACATCCTCCTGTCCAATACCAACAACCCATCTAGCAACCCATCCAAAAACCAAATTGTTATCCTGGGATAAACCAACCAACACAAGCCCCCACCCAATCTATCCCTCTTCCAATCCTTGAACAGTTGTGTAAACAAATGGACAAAATGAACTCATAATTATCTTCCCTTAAACAAGAACTTCAAACCATAAAAACTGGAAAGGAACCCATGCCTACTCAGGTGGTACCATCCTCAACTTTAAGGGGAGATTCAAGTTTCACTCAAACACCTCATTAATAACTAAATGCTGTGAAAGTTTTAAGAAGTGGGAAATAAATTGAGAAACCTGAAAAAATAAGTTAAAAACAATATTAAGCTTCAATATCTAATGAAAATTCAAATGAACCACATGATAAAACTGAGGAAACTGATAACAATGTTAAAGAAACAACCCTTCAACAAAAAAACCCACAACCTACATCATTTCCTCAATTCATGAGGGGGAAAACCAAGCCTAAATTGAATGAAACATTGAGGGAAATATTCTCACAAGTCGAGATGAACATTCCACTCCTTGATGTTATTAAAACCATTCCTGAATACTCAAAATACCTAAAGGACCTATACACATTTAAAATGAAATTCTCACATGAAAACCAAGTCCTTATGGCAGCAAATGTTAGCACAAGAATCCAAGGAACCCTTCTACTAAAGATGAAAGACCCAGGATGTCCTTACATCAATGTTGAACTTGGAGAGAACAAAGTTGTCAAAGCCTTGTGTGACCTAGGAGCTAGTGTCGATATCATTCCCTATGTTGTGTACTTCCAGTTGGGACTGGAAGAGCTCCAACCCACATCTATCACACTTCAACTTTCTGATCGTAGTATTAGGGTTCCAAAGGGAATTTTAAAGGATGTTCTGGTAAAAGTAGAAAACTTCATCTACCCTGCTAACTTCATTTTACTTGACAATAATCCAAACTTATGCAACAAGGAACAAACCCCAATCATCCTTGGTTGTCCCTTCCTTGCAAAAATCAACTATGTTATCCGAGTCCAAAATCGGAACATGACTGTCACCTTTGGAAACATGAGTCTAGACTTGAACATCTATAATGCAAGCTCACAAATAGGGGATAATGAGGATATTCATGAAGTAAACATGATATGAAGCATTGATAATGAATCCATATAACATCAAGAAAAATTTGAGGAATGTTTAAGTCAGGATGAGATTAATTTCCTTTGTTCACATGAAGGAAGTTTATCTCCTTAGCTAGAATCACTTTCATATTGCTCCTATGATAAAATCTTAAGACCTAAAATTAGTGAAATCTTTCAGGAAACCACATTCATGGATACCACTCCAACTCCCTTACCTAAAACTGATCAAACCAATATAGTAGTTGAAACTTCTACATGTGGGGAATCAATCCTATCTCAAACTCAAAAAAAAAAGAAATTGATATTGAGCCAATGTCCTAATATTCTGCTGAAATTTTAAACCAACCTAATCTTGAATTGAAAGAATTTCCTTCTGCACTTAATTATGCCTTCCTAGGAGAAAATGGAACACATCCTATTGTCATTTCTTCTTATCTTCAAGCCGATCATGAGAGGATTCTTCTATATGTCCTTAGGAAACAGAAGAAATCCATTAGATGGACCCTGTCTGATATTCATGGGACTATCCCACTAATTGGGACTCATGGTATTGTTCCTGAATCTAATTCAAAGCCATGTCCTCAACCTCAATGGTGACTCAATCCTAATCTCATGGAAGTAGTGAGAAAATAACTTCTAAAATTGTTAAAAGTTAGTATCATCTATACCATTGCTGAGAGTGAGTGGGTAAGACCAATTCAATTTGTCCCAAAGAAGGCTGGAATCACAATGATAACCAATAAGGATGGAGAGATTCGTCCAACTAGGGTGAGTAGTGGATAGAGAGTCTCCATAGACTACAAGAAGCTAAACTAATTTACCAAGAAGAACCATTTCCCATTACCATTCATTGACCAAGTCCTTGAGAGAGTCGCAGGTCACGCCTTCTGTTGTTTCTTAGATGGGTACTCGTGGTACAATCAAATTGAGGTATCCCTAGAGGATCAAGGGAAGAATACATTCACCTGTCCATTCAGCACCTTTTCTTTCAAACACATGCCCTTCAGGTTATGCAATTCCCCTGGAACCTTCCAGCGGTGCATGATAGGAATCTTCATGGACATGGTAGGGGATTTTCTAGAGGTCTTCATGGATTACTTCTCTGTGTTTGGGGATACATTTGAGGTATGTTTAAGGAATTTGGAGAGGGTATTTTCAATATGTGAAGAAATTAATCTAGTCCTAAACTGGGAAAAATTTCATTTCATGGTTAAAGAGGAACTAGTCCTTGGCCATCTAGTCTCAAGTAAGAGAATTGAAGTTGATAAAGCCAAGGTTGACATCATTTTTAACCTTCCATCACCCAAAACTATCAAGGAATTGAGGTCTTTCTTAGTACACGTTGGTTTCTATAGAAGGTTCATTAGGAATTTTAACTCTATTTCTCAGCCACTTTGTGTTATATTGGTGAAAGATTCTCCATTTGTTTAAACATAAATTTGTGAGGGTTCATTCGCAACCCTTAAATCCTCTCTCACCTCTCCTCCCATTATGAAATCTCCAAATTGGAACCTTACTTTCAAACTTATGTGTGATTCCAGTGACTTTTCTATAGGAGTTGTGTTAGGAAAACGTTGTGATAAAACTCCTTGTGTCATTACTTATGCAATCAAATCCTTAAATGATGCCCAAATCAACTACACCACTACTGAAAAGGAGTTACTTGTTATTTTGTTTGTATTAGAGAAGTTTAGGTCCTACCTCTTAGGATCCCCCATCGTTGTGTTCACTGAACATTCTACACTAAAATACCTCTTCCAAAAACAAGATTCTAAGGTTAGATTGATTAGGTCAGTCCTTCTCTTAAAATAATTTGAACTCACAATCAAGGACAAAAGGTTGTTGAAAATTGTGTAGCTTATCACCTCTCTATGATAGAATTAGATAACAAATTTTCTCACCTCTCTGTGTCTGCTTCATTCCCTAATGAACACCTATACTCTATGAGTGACTGCCCTTGGTATGCCGATATAGCCAACTTCTTAGTTATAGGGGTCATTCCAAAATTCTTAGGGACTCAATCTAGAAGGAAATTCCTTTCTAATGTCAAGAACTATGTGTTTGATGATCCATACCTCTACAAATTTTTTCCTAAACAAGTCATTAGGATTTGTGTCCCAGAATTTGAGCAAGAGTCCATCCTTAAATTATGCCATAGCAAGGCGTGTGGAGGTCACTTTTCCTCTAAAAAAACTTCTACTAAGGTTCTTCAGTGTGGTCTCTTATGGACCACCCTCTCAAGGGACTCCTACAAGTTTTTTCAAAGATGTCCTAGGTGTCAACAAGTAGGTTCCATCACAAAAAGGAATCAAATGCCACTCACTATCATCTTAGTGATTGAAATATTTGACTATTGGGGAATCAATTTCATGGTCCCCTTCCCAAACTCTAAGGGATATTTGTACATCCTTTTAGTTGTCAATTATGTATCCAAATGGGTTGAGGTCATTCCTACAAAATCCAATGATCATCAAATTGTGATTAGATTTCTCAAGGAAAACATCCTCTCTATATTTGGAATTCATAGGTCTATCATTAGTGATTATGGAACTCATTTTTGCAATTGTCCATTCTCAAAACTCATGGAAAAGTATTTAATTTCTCACAAAGTTTCCACTTCTTACCACCCATAGACCAATGGTCAAGTTGAGTTAGCCAATTGAGAAATCGAACAAATTCTTGAGAAAATAGTTAATCCATCTAAGAAAGATTGGTCGAGAAAACTCTTAGATGCTCTTTGGGACTATTGAACCACATATAAAACCATTTTAGGAATGTCCCCATATAGGTTGGTTTATGGTAAAGCATTCTATTTGCCAGTGGAGATTGAACATAAGGCCTTTTGGGCAATTAAGAAAATGAATTATGACCTCTCATTGGATGAAACGAAAAGGAAATTAGATCTCAATGAACTTGAGGAACTTAGGATGGAGGCTTATGAAAATTCAAGGATAAATAAATCTAAAGTACAAGCCTACCAATCTAGAAATCTTAAAACCAAACACATTGAACCAGGAAAACCTGTTCTTTTGTATAATTCTAAACTTCACTTACACCAGGGAAAATTGAGGTCTAGATGGTCAGGTCCATACATAGTGCATAAGGTGTACCCCCATGGGGCTGTTGAAATTCAAGATCACACCAATGGTCAAACATTTAATGTTAATGGTCATAGAGTCAAATAATTCATATAACCATTTCAAAAACATGAAGTTGATGAAGAATTGTGTGAACCTACCTTAGATGATGAAAATAATTAATCAATTAGGGGTCCAAGTTGAGCTAACGATGTTAAACAAAGAACTACATGGGATGAAACCCATGGTTTTCAAGTTTCCAATCATTTTGTTGTTTTAATCAACTTTATATAGGATTAGTGGTCATTTTGATATAACTTTATTCTACCTCAGACTTTTGACTTGTTCTTCTCTTATGAGTATGGATGGGTATAAAAGGGGAGCACCATATTCATCTGTGTCATGCAGTGTGATCCCTGAGTACTACCTTACCCAGAAATTAAAAATAAGACAATGTATCATCAGTTTGATTTAAAAAAACAAAAAAAAGGAAACCATAAAAATTATGAGACTTGGTATTAAATAAATTGTTGTTTTGTTTGTTTTGTCTGGTTTGTTCTTGTTTTTATGGTTCAGGGACTATTTTGGGTGATACATATTCAATCAAGGAGGTTTCTACATCTTCTATGAGAACAAAGAGTGATTTGGGAGCACCACAATCATCATTATAAATCCACCAGGTGAACTTGTTCCATGCCCTTTCCAACTCATTCCCCCCCCCACCTTCTTTCTCCTCTCTTTTCTTTTTAAGAAACTAGGGACAATTTAATTCTAATTTGGGGGGTGTGGAAACAAAATTTTTGTTAAAAAAATGAGAAAAAAATAAGTAAAATTATTTTATCATTAATATAATAACATTTTTGCTCACATTAAAACTACATAGCAAATAATTTTTATTTCCTTGACTCTTAATTTAATTCATGATTAAGTTTACAAGCATTGATTTTGGAAGTTTGGTTGTCCAATGAGAATTTTAATCATTTTTATTTTCATATATTAAATCAAAATTCCACAATGCATGTACTCTAGATTGTGGGGTACTAATTTGAATTCTTTGGGTCCCATAATAAATATCATAGTCTGGTTTTATTTTTATGAATAATATGAGTATTAAAAAATTAAAAAATTAAAAATAAAATAAAACAAAATAAAAATTTGTGTGTAGAGCAATGGATTGATAAAATGTAAGGATTTTGGAACTTGGGGATCATGACTCCAGAGTTTTCTAGCCCTGATTTTTTTACTCTATCTCTATTTATGGTAATATGACTTTGTTTTTGATCAAGTTAACTCGAGATGATGCCCAAGTATGTGGGCTTCACTTGGTGCCCTAAGGCCTTTGAGCCTGGGAGTCATCGAAAAAGTCTTGCTACGTGGGTTAATTTCATTAAATGAAATCTCAATTACTATGGAAACATTGAAAAAAAATCAAAAAAAAATTAATATTCATATTAGGATTAAATGTGATTCCACCTAGGGCTTTTATGATTTCCCCCTTGATTGAAATTGATCCCCCATATCTATTATGATTTGCAACACATCATTTCACCTAATTGAGTTGGATGAAGTATTATGATGGATTTGATCAAAGGAACAGGATTGGGATTGGGATATGCTTTAAAATTTATCTTGTTTTAAATTATTTTGATAGGTTATAAAGATATATTTGTGTGTAGTTTACATTATGAGCATTGTTTGTTATAATGTGTTTGGAAAAAAAGAATTCAAATATAATCTTTGAATTATTTGCTCGGGACTAGCAAATATCAAGTTGGGGGTGTGATTAGTCAATAAAAACACATATGTTAATCACATTTTAATGGTATTAAATGTTCATTTTTGATCTTATGGGTCTGAGTTAGTGTATTTTAATTGTGAACATCCATTATCATCATTTGTTCACTCCATGCCTAATGTACACAAACTTAGGCCCAATGATTAATCTGATTTTAAGGAATGAAATTATCAATATTTTAATTTTATATTTTGGTAAATGGATCTATACTTCAATATGAACATTTTTTATTGAGGGATCAATGGAGGATTCATAAATGATGATGGAGATATTTGGCGATGAAAGGAAACAATTCTAGAGAAGGCAGATTGGACACCATCCCACTAATGAGAATGTGGGGCCCACAATATAGGCCCAATGAAGCCCAACTTTAGTGATATTCTATAATAAATATAGAGTAACAAATAATTTTTCAGAATCCAGTGCTAATTCGGCCTCCATGGTGGTTAATAAGGTGGCCCAAATAGAATATCAAAATCTGGTCTAGAATCTGCGGCCCAGAATGTTATCCCACTAAATCAGCCATAACTCCCCATAAAGGACGATCTTTCCAGGGGAGACAAAGAGGATAAAAAGTAAAGGAAGGAATCAATTTCTCAACTACTTTCCACCACCCTAAGGCCTAAATTAATTTAGTAATTGTGAATACATTGATTGAGGATTAGTCTAAGTATTACCAATTGTTTATTTAAGGCATTGGTGGTGAGGGGGAAGGGATATCTCTTGTTTTTGGATGTAATGTTATTATGTCAAAGTTACTTTATAATGTTTTCAATTTCCATGTAAGTTTTTTTTTTGTATTTCAATATTCTTAATTCAACATCTTTCTCTTCTATTCTTCCCATTTCTTTCATTAAAACTATATAATCACAAAGCATATTGATATCTTTATGTTGTGGTGAATTATTTCACACATAGGTGTGAATTTCATTCACACACACGGAGGATTTCTCATTATTTTCACAGTTTTAATTTCTTCAATCCAATTCTTTTAAGCCATATTCCGCCCACCATTGAGAGTATACCATTAATGAAGGGCTAACCCTTTAATGGGTTGATCGTAGGAAGATGAAAATTCTAGATTGAAAGTTATTTTATGAACGAATTGTTGTTAATTGGCTAACTAATTTAAGACTTCCATTCTTCAGTTATTTCCACTCTTCATCTTCACTATGTTTGAGGAAGCTAAATCCAAGTAATAAAATGACCATATACCTTGGATAGATCATGAATTTGGTTCTCTAAGTGTGTAGGGGATTATTAATTGATTTTAGTTAGCATCTAACTAGAAAATGATGAAGGTAGTGTTATTTTGAAGAATGTATTCATCAAGAATTAATAAAACCAAAATTTTCTAAAGAAGTAAAATTCATTCAATCCACCCCGAGCATAATCCTAAGATCAACCCATTTTCTTTGAATTGAATTCACTTAGGTTTCTTAGTGTTCTTTAAAACCATATAAAATCAAAACCAAGTTGGCCACTTCATAGCCAAAAATCCATCTCATAGGTTTTGTATCTTAGGTATCTTCTTAGGTCTTAGTGGATTCGACAACCCAAGCTAGACTATAAGGACCATTCTACCTTCATCTATTTGGTAAATTTGAGATTTAATTATAGCTCCTTTTTCCCTAACTGATCATGGGAAATTATATGAAGAGGATGGAATTTCCTTGCTTTATTTTAGTGACAGGACGTCGTCTTCTTCCTTAGTGAGTAAGGTGGGAACTATCTAGGGTCCTGAGGACAGGCCAGGAGCATCTTTGTTTGGTTCTTTCCTGTCATTATAGGTGCGAACATGATTTTCAGTGTCTTTGTCCTTGGTGTCCATAACATAAATCATGCAGATAGATGATTCTGTATCTAATCTTGAACTTATGCACTCAACCTAGTTGATAGGTAATGCATACTATTCCCCAAGATGTTTAAAGGGATCAATGAGATCCATTTCCAATCCATTTAGGGCAGTGATCCCATCAATGTCTCCAGCCAAAGACTGCTTCTCTTTCGGTTCATAGAACCCTGCATCGATGTAATGTGACTCACGGGATATGAATGGGGATTTATCAGTGTGCAATGTCCCTTTTTTCCATTAACACAATATTTGATGCATTGATGGTATGATAGGAAATCACAATGTTCTAATGCATCCATCTCATCCCTAACAGGATGTTGAAGGTCATACTTTTCCACACTACCAGAAACTCAAAATTAAACACGAGGTCACTGAACCAATTTTTAATCTTGATTTGTCCCAACAACTTCTACTCGCTTTTTTCATATCCCAGTAGATTTGTGGTGTAGGGTGTCATACGGTACTCATCGTATCCTAACCGACGAAGTGTTCACAGTGGGAGGAGGTTGACTCCAGGTCCATTTTCAATGAAGATTATCCAAACATCAATTCCATTTATCTTTCTAGACACATATAAGGGTTTTATGTTTCCTTGCATGATGCGTCCTCATCCTAATATTTGAAGGAGATGATGGCGTGGAATTCTTTGAGATTGTTCTTCGTCTGATAGACTTCGGCAGCTGATACTTCGGCCTTGAATTATTGGGGACTTAGTAAGGCTTCAGTGAGTTCCTCCCTCAGGTCTGAGGACAGACTTAGGGTGTCCATGATCAATATCTTTTCTGGTACTAAGGCTATCTACTTTATAATATCATATTTCTTCTCTAAAGTTCAGCGCTTCTCGGCTCAGGGATTCTATTTCATGGGTGCTTTAGGGGCTTGAGATTTGGATGTAGATATTCTAGCCTCTAATGGTTCTATTGTTCTTTCCGAGTTTGGCCAAATTGGTCAGCATGTATGCCTCAGGCGATTGGACATCTGTTCTTCCTCCAAAAGATACTCCAAGATAATTGGGCTTAGATTTCTTCCGGTGGGGGAAGAGAAACACTCTGGTTCCTGTTGCGTCTGCTGGAGGGTTCTTCTGTGAGTTTCTGCAACATTAACGGTTTGAGTTAAGGCATGGTCAAGAATTTGAATCCTTCCACGATCATGCCTTCTAGGAAACTCTCGACCTTTGCGGAATCTTCCTCTAGCTCTCTGGTTAGATACTGGTAATTTGGGTTCACGGTCATAGTCTCTATCAGAGAAGGGGTCCATCAAGTGAATGACATTAATGGAGCCAAAGATCAGTTCTTGATCCAACAATGCTTCTATCTGAATGTATTCATCTGATGATGTCATTTGGTGGGGTGGTTCCCATTGTTCTATTTGGAGGGGTGGTGACCATTCTTTCAAGTCTACTAGCATGAAGTCCGAAAGTGTCAAGATCGGCTTTGACTTTGGTGTTGTCTCATCTTCTCGCCCCTTATTTCTTCCCTTCTAGACCTCAGAGGACTGTGTGACTAAGGATGATGGTTGTGTTGCATCAGGAGCTATTGGGGGAATGGTTGGTTGCTTCAACTACACCTGGAGGATTCCATGAGCTCGGTTGACTATTTCTCGAGTCATCCAACTATCAAATTTTTGCTCTATTTTTCTGGTGACTATTTTCCATTATTTTTCATCTCTCATGTCTAGGGTGAAAACATACGCCACTTATGCTGGTGGCATACCCAACTTGACTTGTCCAAAATCCTCTATCTTTTGCAGGAGGTCCTTGAAGATGAATCACTCCTGGATGGTGTTCCCCAGTATCCAGTGATAGGGAAAATAATTTGGATGGTTTTCAAGACCCACTTCATCAACTCTCTTTGGCTCTGGTATCCGGAGAAAGTTTCAATTCATGATGTCTATGAAGTAGTCGTAGACTTGGTCATCTCAGAACGAGTGGACCTTATTTATTTGTTCCTCTAACTAATTTCTTTTAGCACCCCTTCACTCATATTTTTGAGGTGGGGTGGTTGTTGGTATCTACAGGGTCCTGTGCGGTATGGTGGAGGCCTGAAAACTAGAGCTAGTGTTGTGGGTGGCTTAAGCATGACAAAAGTCGCTTCAGCTTTTCCCATTATTTTCCCTAGGGCCGATGGGGCTACCCAAGACTTGAGATTGGTCCTCTGTAAGGATTTTTCTATCTTTTGGTCAATGGATGAGAAATCTCATAACCCACTTGTGTACTTCACTAGGATGAGTGGTGTTCTCAATTCATCATAGAGATTATCGATGCACATAGCGTTCATTTCATACTGAGGGAGTGGTCGGTTTAGGGAGTAAGTTAGGCCCTTCCATCTAACAATGAAGTCTGAAACTCTTTAATTATCTTGCTGCTTGTAGTGCATGAGATCACTGACTATAGTATTAGGAAATGTAAAACTGAATGAGAAGATAAACTATCTCCAGAGGTCCTCCTAGACTATTATTGAGTTAGATGGAAAGCTAGTATACCACACGAAGGCTGAGCCCTGCAGATTTTGCATGAATCACCTGAGTTTCACTACTTCTTGGGGCTTCGAGGTGCCCATAATGGGTTCACAGTAAGATACATAGTGAATTAGGTTCTATTTTGGGTCTCCCAAACCATTGAACACCGAGAATACGGGGTTCCCAAAGTTTGGTGGTTGCAGAATGTTGCTCACCCATTCGGGGTAAGTTTTGCGCTCTGGTTGTATCGGAGCATGCCTCCCTTTCATAGATTCCAATCGAGCTGTCAATTTCTTGAGAGTATTTAAGATCCATTTATTCATATCCTACCAGACTTGAGATTGGGTTGGTGTAGTGGGGGGGGAACTAGACGTGTCAGCACTACTGGTATTTAGGGTGGATACCCAGCAGAGGGTATCCTTTGTGGGTTTTCCTGAATGTATTCTGGCTGCTTTCCTAGTGGAGGGGAGTCTTGATATCCTTCCAGGGCCAGATTCAAGTAGTTTGATGGTCCTGGTACTGGATTGGATGGGCATTCAAGCTTAACTTAATTTACTGAGATGAGTTCTTGTAGCAAGGTAACCTCTTCCGAGAGCACCTATTGACGTTCCACCTGAGGAACACATTTAGAAATATAGATTTCGTGATGCATCTCGGCATTGATTTGCCTGAGCTCTTTCATTTCTTCCTCCTTCTTGGTTAATCTTTCCTCAAGTGTGAGGGACACATTCTCATGGGGAGGAGGTGGTGGTTCATAGATGACATGGGATTTATTCTTCTCCTTGTTGGGGATTCATTCGGGATTTAATGGCCGATTAATTTAGGGGGTGCCCAAATTTAGGACAGCTCTTTGGTTTTGGGTATGCACACCATTAGGCTTAGTGTGGGATGCCTTTAGTAGGGAACCATCTTCTCTTGCATCCTCTCTAATTTTATCATTTCCTGTGAGATCTTTGGAGCTGAAATTTACCATATTCACTTATTCATACTGCATTGGTGGCGGTTTACCAGGTGTAGAATGGTAGGAAATATTTCTACATCTTTTGTTTTACTTTATCCTTACATTTTTTGGTATCCTTCATATTTCTTGGCAAAGATAGACTTAGAGGAATCCCTGATCTAACCTTGTGATATGCCTTCATCTCAGAGGGTATGAACCATGAGATGGGGTTGAACGGGTGACCTCTCTGCTCATTGTTCTTCCCATACGAGAGAATACAGACGTATGTTGGGCAGGAACTTGAGGTAAAAATGCCCCCAGTTCTACGGGATAGGGTTTCTCTTTTTCTTCTACTAATACACTATGGCCAAGATTCATCGGTCTTATGGGGGAATTTTGAGTTAAAAATACCCCCCATCACTACGGGATGGGGTTGTTCCCGTATTGTGGCGGTAGCCGCCGCTATTGCCACCTTTTTTATTTCACGCACTCCTATGTGGGCATGAGCTGAGTATGGTTCTGGATCCACATAGGATTTATTAGCTTTCAAAGACATGATCACTACTTGCTGGTTGTCTTCTCTTAGGTAGGAAGCCTGCTCGATGTTCTCGGTTGCCTGGCTCAGAAGGTTTTTGATGGCATGATCTCGTTGGGCCTGATGCTTTTGAGACTTACTCCGGACCGGTTTTTGTTGAATATTTGTTAGGTCCACTAGGTAAAATACCATGAGATGGGGTGAATCAGGGTATGGTAGATTAAAACTTTCTCCCTTTTGGATGTTGTTTCATTGTTAGACAAAACTCAATTATCTCTTCCTCTCATGAAAATATACAGACTGATATGAAGTCATGCACAGGACATAACAATTTTTACATGGTTCACCCTCACTGGGATACATCCAAGGAGCATACAACGGCAATGCGCCGATGTACCAAATTCACTAAGGCTCACAGCCAATAATGAGTACAATGTTTGGGATAGATCTTCTATGCCTGGGCTTACTACCTTTACAAGGTTTAGGGTCTGCTCACTGCATTCCCAAGGGTCACTCCCTATGCCTTTTTCTTTAGCTCACTACTAGTGGAAAGGGTCACCATCTTCCTCTTCCTTCGTTCATTTCTCTTGGAAATAAATCCACACATATTTTATTGACTTGTAGTTCAAACACAGTTTATAGACATGTAGGTCCCTTCATTTGCATGAATTCCTACATCCTCAACTATAGGTGGATGCTCTTCTGAAGTCATGTTTTTACCCGAAGATGAATTCCACCTTCCCGAATACTGTTAGGTACTGGGAAATAAATTCTCAAACTGATTTGAAGCTCTCACAAGCTTCATTTTGAAAATCACGAACCACCTACCTCTCCTGCATATTGAGTACCGGGTTTGGTATGCGAACCGCCTGCTCCACATACTGCTGCCTCTTCCGTGAACCTCCTCTATCTGCGGACTGACTTTGCCTTCGTTATTGCATACTGCTACTGCGTACCAACTCCATGAACCTCCTCTGCGAAACACCCTCTGTCCATGAACTGTTTGTTGTTCACAGACTGCCTTCGCTTCCACGTACCATAGCACCCCCTCTGCAGACCGCTTGCGGAATTCTCCCTCTCCCGTACCTAATATTCCTCCTCCACGTACCGAGAAAACTCCTTACATGTACCAAACTTCTTTCTCTACGTACTGGACTTCCTTTTCGGGTTATGAAACCCTAAAAACACCTTCGGCAGAATCACTTCTGCACAAACCACTTAAGCCTTCACGATCCTCCCTTCACGAACTACCTTCGGTCTTCGCCAAATTCCCAGAGAAAAATATACTTTCTAATGATTTTCCATCTCTACGATAATCGATGCGGTTGGAAATTCTCATATAGTAAAAGATATCTACTTAATCCTATAAATCAAGATTTTCCAAATCTTGATTCCATACAGCTCCCATTTCATACTGAATCTTCAGCCACCGCGAACTGCAATCCATTTGCGAACCATTTTCCTACGCACTCTATGTACTGCCTTTGCTCCTACGCGGTCTACCTCCTCTGCCGACTTCAACCCATCCACGTACCGCACTATCTCTCATTTGCGAACCACTTTTGGTTCCGCGAAGCACATCCGCATACCATTCCCACTGCTAGGTACGCGGATTCCTACCCTTCCCGGACATGGTATGCGATCCATGTCCTGGGATCCTCATTCCTCTTCGTTTTCCGATTTCATTCTCCATTATTCACACAAATTACCGATTTTGAGGCCCCAAAATTTGGCAAAGATTGGGAAACTGAACTACCTTAAAAACATGTCTTCAACAAACACCAACCATAATCACTTGTAGTTATCTGAATTTGTCAACAAACACAACCTCACCCAAAACATACCAAGACCACACATTGAGGGATTTTTTCCCAACAATATTCCATATTTTTGGAACAGGGATTTCATTTGATTTTTGTCTTTGGATAATGACATTACAAGATGTCATTTATAATGAGGTCTGTTGAATAGGATGTGGGGTGAAGTGTAGAGCTCCATTTTCTCCCCATACTTGAATATGAACTCTATACAGAGCATCATCGATGAGGCAAGACAACTTGTGTGGTGCGTGGAGGCAAGAAAGTTCTAGTTTTTTCTTTCGCCTTTCTGAGCGTGTTTGTCATTCAGACGGGAGGGCTTCCATGTTGATTAGATGGTGAAGCTCTCCTATTATGTTGACATGGTCTACATACCCTTAATAGGTAAAGAACTTTTCTTTTATCTAAAGAATAATCATCCAGATATTGAGGTGAATGTTATGAATATATTCCTCAGACAAATCATTTGGTATATCGAAGTGATAGGTGGTCATGGTCTAATACATCACTGGTATATTATCCTTAGCTAGTTGTCTTCTCACGAGTAACATATCTTGTTGTTGTTATTATTATGGGGACTCCTCTAATTGGTATTACTAACTTGACTTCTTCTTAATGAATTTTTTCCAAGTAGTAGGGCTGGTAGGAGCCTCATCGATATGTGAGTGGTGCGAGGGTGGATCAAAAGATGAGTGTGGCCTTGGACCATCCTCTGGTTGAGAAAGGATATCACTCATCATAGACAAAGTTTATGACATGTATAACTACATCTTTCCAAGTTCCTCAGCATAGGAGGGCTTTCTCACATTTGTCCCAGCAAGGGTAGGACCTTCTTACCAGTGTGAATTTTGATTGTGGGGAGGGCCTTTATAATTGGTGCTATAATGGTGAGGACTACCATTGTAACTTGATGCCCGACCATGGGGAGTGTCCTTACAATGTATACCCTAGGGAGGACCTTCAGGGTGGGCTATAGTGAGGGGAGTACATTCTTGTTACTTGATGTTGTTGAGGGGAGGACCTTCTCGATGACTACTATAATGGAAAGGACTACTATCACAGCTTGATATCTGGCTGTAGGGAGAATTTCTGTAGTGTGAATCTTGGGTAGGGCCTTCAGTATGTACTACAATGAGGGGAGGACCTTCTCGTTGCTTTATTTTTCTATGGGGAGGTCCTTCACAGCAACTAGCATTGTGGGAAGGGCATTCGCAATTGTTGTCATCATGGCGAGGACTACCATCATGACTCGATGTCCGACTATAAGGAGAAACATATATGCAGCGTATACCCTGGGGAGGACCATCAGGAAAGATGAAAAAAAAGGGATGACCTTCTTGTTGCCTGATATTCAAGTCATTGGGAGGACTACCCTGACATGCATCAGGAGATAGGCTCTCGTGATCGATCATTCATGGCCCACGAAGTAAGCCCCTATGGGTGCTTTGGGGAGGACCTTCAGAGCTGCTGGTAGCAACATTGTAGGGAGGTCCTTCGCAATTGCTACTGCCACTTCCATAATTTAGTAATATACTGATAGGGTCTTGAGACTTTATTGATATACGATTGAGGGCATCAAGAACTCCATCTTCCAACAGAGCAGGATCATGTATGTTCTCTTCATCTTCCAGTTTCCATTGGCGTATTTCATTTTTGGGTGCTCTCTTGTGGGTAACCGGGGTTGCCTGCTATTGGTAACAGGAATTATATACAGGTTTTTTGTAGTTCCATTAAATGTGTGTTCTAGTTTTAAGAATCACTTCTTCTAGGCGGTTTCCATTGGATTTATTTATAGAACCGGAAACTTCCAACAATTCTTTATCCAAAGGGGACCTTCTTTCCAAAGGCAGGAATTCGTTAAGTTTTAAATTTATGATACTTAGTAATGTACATTGGTCGAGAGGATGGGAGGTCAGACTTATCACACCCTTTTGGGGGGAATATTGTCTACTCCGGGACTCTCTTTATAAATTTAAGATATTTTTATGAATCCTTATTAATTCACCAAGTATAACATAAGTTTCCCTTGGAATTTTCAATCACTTATTAGCATGTGTAAAATTTAGAATCATCAGTATGTATTCATGGTTCTTCATTAATGGAGATATCCATATGTATTTGAGGTTCTCCATCAATGGTATCCTCTCATATACTATTTAAAGATTCTTTTAACCATCGTTATGATGATATTAGTTTTTAAGCCACACGGCAGGGCACTCTGGAATTTACTATCATCCAGGGAGATGAATGTTTGTTTTAATATTGAGATTGTACCCATAAAATGGGCTACCTACGTATCCTTGTGAAATAAATCTGAACCCTCATAGTTCAGTGCCACTTAATGGGACACATCATACCTCTTAAGGTCATGTGATAAGGACCTATCCATACAATTTAATGTTATGTGGTAAGGACATCTAAGAAAAAGGTGCTTAGTCAAATTTTGGTGTGGGAATTATGCTGAAGCATCCCAATGAACTTGGAAAGGATATGGTTTTCCAAGTAAGATTAGACCCTATTGGGGATATGGACCAAGGAGAACAGGGTTTATTTAAGGTGTCGGGTTTGAACCTCAAGGAGGCTTCCTACATATCCCATGTGGATGGTAATAAAATCCCATGTATTTAGATTAATCTCATAGGAGAGTATAGTCCTTTGAGAGAAATGAGTTTGGGATTACTTCCTAAAAAGGATTCCTTGACGATTTTTGCAGTTTAATTTGGGGATTATTCCTAATGATGATGCCCAGATTAAGGGAATTAGGGTTGGACTCCTGAAGAGGATGTTCAGTGAGCTCAGGCCCTAAGAAGGCTTCCTACGTATCCTAATTATGGTGGGAATCAGATTTCTCATAGTTCATTCACCGTGAGTGTTTGTGCACATGTTGTAATCATCATGAATCTCTAATCCCATGTGAGTCATTCTTGGTGTGAGAAATAAGGGGATGTGAAAGATTCAACAATGACGCACACACTTTTCCCCCTCGACTGGTGGAAGAGGGAACACCTACAGCGGTGATGGTGGATGAGGGTGAGGTGACGCGGGAAGAGGGAGAGGCGACGAGCCCTCCCTCTATTCACTTTACATTGGAAAAGGGTCCAATGAAAGGAAGAAGGGATGAAGGTTAGTGGCTTACACTAGTATGGCTTCCCTAAAATTGATCCTGGTAGGGGAGGGAGACTTTTCATTTGCTTGAATGGAAAATCAAGTGTGAACCATACCTTACCTACAAGAGACCTGAGGTTTCAGGTCTCTTTGAGAAGTGAGAGGTCAGGACCAAAACCCTCCTCCAAACCGAGAACTTCCCAACACTGTTCTTGGGAGAAATTTCCATGTGACTGTGGATATACAAACCCATAGACATTCCATGAATCTTAACCCTATTTTGAAACAAATGTGGAAAACCTCTGACTGTGGATATAAAAACCCAAAATAAGAGACACACTGGTATGTCTTTCCCAAAGGTTTGATAAGTCAGGAGGTTTATGTGGAGGCTTCAACTTAGTCCCTTTCAGATAAGGTAACCAAATAAGTAGATACTCTACCATGAATGGATTTAAAGAGGGTACTTAAGTTGGTATGTAGGATTTATACCAAGATCTATTGTGTAGGTACATCACGCAAGTGTGCTGCATAGGTACCCTGCGTTGCTGCACCACGCAGCTGTACCGCGCAGGTGTGCCACACAGTTTTGTATGATGACTAAAGAATATGTTTCACATAGGGGAACCAAGCCTATGTAAAAATTGTGAAAGACTTTCAAAACATTCTTTCCCATTTAATTATCTCTTCTCTCACGTTTTAGAGAGCTACCTAAGATAATTTGAGGGATTTGGGTGAAAGAGATACACAATGGGAGCTTTAGGGGGTCTTTCAACTTTTTCAATACTTGAAATGGGGAGACCAAGGGTCCTATTTATAGGCATGGATGGGGCCTGGTTGAAGGGAAGTTGTCTGCGCAGGTCCTCCGCGTAGGTCCTCCGTGTAGGCCTGCCGCGTAGGGGTACAGAAAATATACTGTCATGAAGGTATGTTTCACAGGTCTTCCACGTAGTTATGTCGTGCATATCTTTTGAGGGTTTATATTTCCTTTGAATTATTCAAACCTCACCTTGGGATTTTTAAATATTCAAGGATATCTTCATATAATTTTTGTATTCTTAAGTAGTGTCAACAAAATCCCCCCCCTCAGTATTGGATCTGATTAGAAAGAGGGTAGATTCTTGAGGTAAAATTGTAGGGAAAAGACTATGAGTTAATTGTTGGACTATGTAGGTTTACTACGGAGCTACTTCGCTTAGGTATGTCATGTAGTGTTTTTTCATAGGTATGTCGTGGAGATTTGTGGGTGGCTATAAATAGGTTTGATCCATTGTGATTTTCTTCATCCGTGCTTCCAAATTTTCCATCTCTCGTTGTGTAGCTATTTCATCTAGCATCAACGCGTTGTGCTCTCACGTAGTCTCCTTGAAATTTTCTCAAGGTGAAACTACTTTAGCAATGGAGCTATGTGGAAGGACTTCATCGAAGGAGTTGCGCAAGGACCCTTGTCAAAGGACCTATGCGACGGAACACGTCGAAGGACCTACACGAACAATTTCCTTTGCCAATATTTTTTATTTCCTTTTCCTTTAAGTTGAAATTTAAGTCAAAATTCCAACCTAATATGGGAAATTTGGTAATTTTTTTGCAGGAAAATGGATCATCGGTAACCTCCACTGAAGAAGCTAAGGCTCGTCAAAATGAAATGATGAAGATTGTCAGACCAGACTATTATGACGTTGTTGAAAGTACTATTATTAGATTATGGAAGGGTTTAATTCCATATCAATGTGAATATACACAAATTCCTTACCTACCCCTTTATGGGCATGGGATTTTAAAATATTCACATGTTTCATTTGCTAAGAAGTACTTCCCAAAGAATTGGTTTCTTCAATTCTCTAACTGTAACTACATGAATATTAGTGCAGGGGGGTTCCAGTACATGAAGGAAAAATCCCTATTAGTTGCATCCTACATCACAGTGGTTGTAATCCCGATATAAAGGATCATGTTGTAGATCCAAGGCCACATTTCTATGATTCAACTTTTTGGGCTTCCCAAACAGATCAGTCTAATGGCTGGAAGGAAGACTGGGATCTTCGTTCTAGAGGAGGTGTGAAACCTGAATGGATGTGAGCATTTTGGGTGTGCCGGACCTTTGTAGAATTTAGGAAAGAGTTATCATATGTTTATATTTATGAACCTATCTGTATGGGACAAACTTATTTTTATAAAAATGATTTCATTCCTGAATTTTTTAGCCGATGGAGTCCACAAAGAAATTCTTTACATTTGATGCATAGTGAAGTTGGCATTAGTTTGTGGGATATCTATCAAATATTCGGGGTTCCCATTCTCGAGGAAATGTATAATGAGTTTATTATTCCGAATACAACATGGGTTTATGTTACCAGAACACCGCTGTTAGATCATGAACTATTCAAAATAGCAAATAAATTACCCAAAGACAAGAAATATATTCATGCTAGGGTGTGGATGGAAGCCTTTTTAGAACCAACAATAGAGAAAGGTCCCACCTGTGGTCGTCCTACTATTTGTCCTTCTGTAGATAACTGAGGTAGATCAGGAACATATTGTCCTACATTAGAGAGAGGATACTATAATCACTGGGGATACAAAGTCAAATCTGATATTGATGCAAAGATACGCTTAGCTACCTTCCTTGCCATGTGTCTAAGCATTCACTTGCTTCCAGTTCGTGAGTCCGGAGGTGGTGTAAGGCTGAGAACTTTTTTTATCATAGCTAAATTAGTATAGGGGAAGTATATTGGGTTATAAACTCCTGTATTGGAAAGAATTTATTATTACATGCTACATTTATACAATGGGAAGGCTCCATTTAGAATTACAGGGCCATTCCAAGTGTTGTGGGGCTGGATTGCAGCACATTTTTCTTCATACTCAGTGTTGAATTTAGTTAGAGTTCCCAATGGTCAATTCACCCCATTTTTATAGAAAGTTTATGGTATTCTACCTCAAAATTTGAGACCTTATGTAGTGTCTAAGGAATTGAATATCTCAGGAGAATTAAACTTCTTTCCTTTTTGTAACCCACCAACTGGAACATTTATTGATGATGGTAAAGAAAATAATTATGAGATGAGGTCTTATATGATGGTATTCAGGGATGGTGTATTATCAACCAGGATTGATGGTGAAATTATCTGCGAGGCTTACGTCCCTTATAGGTTTTCTCATTAGTTCATATGTCTTTAACAATCAAACACTTTTCCACCCATGTATGTTAGACACGAGAAACACCCAATGGTAGCGAGACAATTATGGATTCTAACAGCTTTAGAGGCATCTAAATTGTCGATTACGTTACCTCCACTAGATGCATCAATAAGATTGGAAGCTAGATATTCCAAATCTTAGGCTTCTTCATATCCTCAAGGGGCTTTGATGAAAGGAATATATTGAGTGGCAGCTACAATGACTATTGTGTGTGGAAATCATGGTAAGAAGTCCAATTCTAGAGATGATGTAGAATTTTTAAAGGTTTTAGATCCTTCAAAACATCCTCATAGGAGGTATACCAGGAAGAGTAGGGCTAGAGAAGCAATACCTCCGATGCCAAGGTGATCCAGTCGCCACCATCAAAAAGAGGTTCCTATTCCATATGTTGAACTTTCTAAAGAAGAAGGGAGGCCTGAAGAGGTTCACCAGTCATAAGGTGTTGAATCTCCTCCAAAATTAACCATACTGAGATTGAATTATGTGAGACCTTCATCCATTCGTTATTGGGAGATTGTGACCCGTGATCTTAGGGATGCATGGGAATTTCTACAGCATGGCATTCAAATACTAGATGTGGGTGACATTAAGGCGCCTTCTGATTGCAATCTAGATAATAACCTGGATGAAGTATAGGAGTATATTATGGAGTTGGAGGTTTTTATATATGCAACTGATGAAAAAATCCCAGCCTCTAAACAAATATCTCATATGATGAACTTAGGAGTACACGAAGGGGTAATTATCAACCCTGAAGAGGAGTGGGATATTTATGTTAATACTAAGAATGTATTTTCCTTTTATTTTATCTCAACTCTGATTTAACATTCATCTTCATTAATCTTGATGAAAATTCATTTTTGTATCTTGAATGTAGGGAAGGAAACTCTGGACCAATTCTTGAATCACCAAAGTATGGGCATGTAGGCTCTCCTATCAATACATCAAATGATCCTCCTAGGTCTACAAAACTTTATCCAGGAGCGGGAATCATGACTGGGGTAATGTCGATGGATAATCCTCAGCCATTACCTCAAGTTTCTCCTACCAAGAGGAGTGTTTCGATTTCTCCCAAAGCTTATGAAAAGAAATGTAATAGAGCAATGAGATTGGTCCAAAGTTTTCACCGAAGGAGTAAGTATTTGTACTGTCCTAAGGGCATTATAATTTTCTCAATACACTCTAGTAATCACATTTATCCTCTTGCAGGATCTATGTCTCTCTCTTCTCTCAAGGGACTAAGAGCTGATTCTTCAAGACCAGATAAGGAAACCCTAGGAGAAACCCAAGTTTATGTTGATGAATCTGCTATATTAGCAAATAAATCATCAAAAGATTCATTTGTACCTACTCCTGGCTCTACTGAGAGAGAGAAAATCCATGGTAAGATCAAATACATTTCTCATGAATATTAAAAAACTTTTCTAATATTCTTCTTTTTAACATATCTCAGATTAGTCGCCTTTTCCAATGGATCCTGAAATAACCAATGTTGATATTCCTATTGCTCTAGAAGAAAGTAATGAAGACCCAGGGCAATCTAACATAAATACTGATTTTTTCCCAAACCTAGAAAGATCTGATGATGTTGTACCAATTGAATAATCAATGGAACAGAATGTCAGCGAAGCCAATTTGGGAATCAACCAACGTTTGTTGGATACCTTAAATGGTGAGGATGCTATAACATTCCAAGTAGCATACACTAAAATGATAGAATCCCTTAATACAAATATTGATATTCCAGGTTCTATCAAGGAGTATGGGGATTTTCATGATGAATTCCAATGACATAAGTCCTTATTCTTTCATTTTCCATACACAATTGTTCTTCTTTACTTGATTATTTACATCAAAGTTAACCTTATGCATATTTATCTACAGAAAATGTTGCAAAGTCTCTTTAGGAATGGGGAATTCCACTCGATCCTCCTCCTTCTGAAGCTGGAGGAATACCTACAAAGGACCCCTTGTCGAGATATGTTCTTGAGCCTTCAATTATGATAACTAGGCAAACTCAAGAGAGTGCCCCTTCTCAAGAAACATCTACTCAAACTGCTGAAGCTGAAAATACTGAGGATGAATCTAATCAAGTGGCCGACTTATTATTGGGTAAATGTCATCAGCTGTCTGGATAATACTCTATTTCTACCATTTTTCTGAAATTTAAAATTACCTTGATTTATCATTTAGGGTTATCATCTCTCACAGTTATATTAGAAGTTGAAGCTTCCATGTTGGCTCAGGAATCAACAGAAAGTGAAACTTCTACTATTCCAAGAGAAGTAGAACAAGGAAGCTCTTTAAGTGATCTTTTTCAAGAGTACATATTACCTCATGGTAGTGACTCAGATTTAGACTTAGAGATGCAATATTCTCTTGGCATGGCATGTAAGAATACATGGAGGGATATCTGGAGCATAATTGATGAGAAGCCTTTGGATGAGTCGATATCCCATTTTTTCAAACTACCAGCATTATTCTGCGTATTGGGATTTGGTAGATTTAATTATCGACCAGTTTATGATTCAATGAAAGAGACCATTCACTGAAGGGAGTAGGAGCATAAGTTGCAGAAAGATTTTGAAAAGTCCAAATGGTTTATCAATATTGTGAACTTCCAAGTTGCAGTAGCTGAGGCAGAGGCCGATCATAACAAGAAGTCGATCGAAATTAGACAACAAATTAAAGAAACCAAAAAGGAGTCATTATATCTTCAATTATGTTCATAAAAAACTTGATCAATTAAACCAAATATTGGTAGAAACCCAATTGGAGGGGATAACCTCCATTTCAACTACTAAGGAAGCACTTTGTCGGGATGAGGAGGATGGAGTTGCTTAGCTATCTCAACTTCAACAGGTAGTTGATAGGGATTATTAATCTGAATATGGAGAGGGTATTTCCAACCAAGATTTCCGAATAATCAGAGGAATAGAACTTCTACGAAGGTCTGACCCAAACGTAGGAGGTATGGTGTCTATAGTTTTAGGTCATACAATTAGGACCAGAAATGGAAATAGTATATGATATGTGGCCAAGTGATTCTAAGGTTATTTCATATTGCTTTGAATACATGGAGAGGCAAATGTGTAAACCATAGTCTTGAAGACTTTCAGATCGAGAGAAAGATAATGGGACAAATATACCTGAATGACTATTTTAAAATACAGATTCTTGTATATTGTCATCAAATTTCGAAGGGGAAAAAGATACTATAATCAAGAACGAAATTACCATCATTTGACAAACCCGTTATGGGGGCTGTATTATGAAGTGACAACTGGGGAATATGCTACATAGCCAAATAGTGGCATCTTTTGACTGACATTCTCATTATGTAAGCAACTTATTCAAGGCCACCTAAGGGAATGTGCTGCATAGTTAGGCAAAAGATTTATCAGGTATTAGAAACTTTGTCACCAAAAACCGTAAGAAAGATTATGAACATATGGAAATATTCAAGATTAAGAGTGTGAAATATAGAATGAAATTATAGTCAATGCACATAAGAAATATTTTAATCAATATTGGACATGAGTTTGAAGTCCTTTACATATATCTAACGAATATGTGAAATGGAGAATTTATTTGTTTCCATTGAATTAATATTGTGATGTGCAGTTTAAAGTCATGCAGTGAGAACATTGATAACCCAATAAGAAATTAATAAACCTTATTTATATAGATAATCCTTTTACCCAATTCCTAAGCCCATGTGAGCTATGCTCAGTGTGAGAAACAAGGAGTAGTATGGGTTTCTTCTATAACACAAAGGTGACATAAGTGAAGAATAGGGGTATTATATTTCCATGCAGTTTAATGTCATGTGGTAAGGATAAAGATGAACTGATGTGAAAATAAATAAATATCATAGATGGATTAATGAATAAAACCTAAGTATCACTATGTATCTTATTAGGGTCAAGAATCAATCCATGCATAGTTCTTTAAACATTCCCTATGCAGGTTTGATTCTTTTATAAGAAATAAAGGGGGGGTTTATATTGTTGTTGGGTCCAATATTGAAGATCTAGGAATATCTATGTATCTCATATAGATGATAATCAAGCCGTACATAGTTATTTAAACAATTATTTCCCACACCAATCGATTTTGACATGGGAGGTGGGGGGCTTTAACACATTCTAGAAGAATGATTAAATTTAAGACACAAGATGGTATGAAAATCAAATCATGTATCTTAAAAGAGCACTCAGTGTAGATCTAGTTTATATATAGGAGACGAAAAAGGGAAATAAAAATTTTGTGGTTGTAGTTTGGCCCAAGATTTGAGATCCAAGCATCTCTACATATCTCAAATAGATGATAATCAAGCCACACATAGTTCTAGAAATAAGGTCCCTATACAGATCTAACTCAAATATAGGGAAGAGAGGGACTCATGTGTCACTAAGGAGTAGTGATTATGTCTATGATTCTTGCTTATGGAAGCTCCTAATGTCAAGTAGAGAAGATGTTAACCATATAGTTTAATGTCGTGTAACGAGGAAAAATGGTGTCATGCAGTTTAACTTCATGCAATAAGGACAAAGATGCTACACATTTTAACATCATGTAGTATGGATGCTTATGGTTGTTATTTAGTTTAATGTCTTGCAACTAGAACTTTTTACTGTGCATTTTTAAGTCTTACAGTAAGGATGTGGGGGCTGTGAAATTTTTAGTCTTGTAGTAAGGAAGATGTGTGCAACTACACAAAGTATTTCTTCAAGAATCTCACATTGGTTGGAGTTGTAATAAGCTCTCCATCAATTGAGATTAAGGAATAAGCTCCATTTGAGTAGACCTTATGTATGGAATAAGGTCCTTCCCACTTTGGCTCAAGATTTGGATGTTTCTTTCCTGGTATCATTGGATTCCTGAGGACCAATACCAATTCTCCTTGAAGAAATGAACAAAGGTGAACTTTCTTATTAAAAGCTCGCACTATTCTATTTTGATAGAATTCTAAATGATGAAAAGTATGCAATATTTTTAGTATAATCATTCCAACTAATTAAGTTGTTATAAGACCTCTCATCTGTAGAAAATTGATCATAGATTTAAACTCTGAGTGAAGGAAATTGCATTTCAATTGGAAAAACTACTTCTGTTCCATATACCAATGAATAAGGGGTTACCTAGGTGGCAGTATGGGTAGTAGTCTTGTAATCCCATAAATCATGCAAAAGTTTATCAATCCAAGATTTATTATCTTTATCTACCATCTTTTGGAGTATATTTGATAAGGTCTTATTGAAAATTTCTATCTGTCCATTGGTCGCTGCATGATAGTGAGATGAATGGTTGGATTTGATATTGTACTCCTGATATAACTTCTTTACCTCAACAGAACAGAAATTGGTTCCATTGTCCTTTAATATAGTATGAGGGAAACCAAATCTAGTTATAATGTTAGTTTTGAAAAAACTAACAATGCTTTTGGATCTGAATTCTTTGAGAGGAATTGCCTCATACCATTTAGAAAAGAAGTCAGTAGCAGTAAGAATATACTTGAACTGCTTAGCCGTAGCTGTAGGATAAGGTCCTACTATATCCATTCCTCATGTGGAAAATGGCCAGGAGTATTTAGTTGTATGTAGAAACTCTGGGGGTTGATGAATGAAGTTGGCATGCATTTGGCATGGATGACATTTCTTAGTGAAATATGTGCAATCCTACTTCATTGAAGGCCAAAATTATCCAAGCCTTCAGATTTGATCAGAAATCCCATGCCCAGACTAGTGAGCACTACAAGCTCCTGAATGTACTTCTTTCATGATAGCTGTAGTTTCTTCTCCATCAATACATCTGAAGAGGATTCCATTAAAGACTCATTTGTAGAGAATCTTCTAGTGATCTGGACTATCATAAAGAGTAAAATTGGCTACTCTTCATTGGATCTATTTTTTTTCAGACCTATCTAGTGGAAGTGCTCCATTTTTAAGATATTCCATGATGGGTGTTCTCCATCCCGTGGTATGACCATATGGCTCATAAATAGGGATAATTTCATTAATTTACTCCATTATAGTTTGAACAAAAGGTGAAACCATATGACGATGAGTTATGTTGATGAATATCTCATCTCGATTTGGATCTGCCAAGACTATAGCCGGATTATCCAGTGCATCATCTTGGGAATTTTGTGATTGCGGGGCATAAGAAAATGTAGGATCTAAGGGAAATTCAGCTATTAACCCTATGAAATAATCACACATAGGGATTAACTCTTCTTTTGTGATATAATACTCCTCATTGATCTGTTTGATTACCAATTATAAATCACCTTTCACTTTCAAGTGATTCACTTGCACCTAAAGTTCCAATTCCAAGCCTGTAGTGAGATCTTGATATTCTGATTCATTGTTGGTACCACCTTCTGATGACTGGAAGGAGTAATTAAATACTACCTTTTCTAGGGAAATAAGGACCTAACCCAACTTTTTTGAGTTTAGGGTTTTCCATTATCTTCCCTGTTCGACTTCTGGAGGCACCATCAAAGTACATTTCCCATGTTTGGGAATTATCTTGAATAGAGAAGACCTCTTCATCAGGAAGTTCAGTATTCAATGATGTATCTTCCTTAGATGGATTTTCAACAAGGAAGTCTGCTAGATCTAGGCCTTTTATTTCCTTCTGGGGCATAAACTAGATATCAAACTGTTGCAAAATAACTATCAGAAGCCCTATAAGCATAGGACGAATGAGGATAAATTTGAGCGGGTTATTACAAGATACCAATTAGACCTCATGATGTTGCAGGTAGTGACTCAATTTATGAACTAAAATGATTAATTTTAGGTATCATTTTTCAATATTTGAATATCGAGTTTCTACATCAAGCATAGTTCGACTGAGATAGTAAAGGTTGTTTTCATTCCCAACACCATTCTTTTGGGTAAGGAAGGCACCTAGTGATTGCTCTAAATATATCACATAGAGAATAAGTGGTATTCCTTCAATAGGTAGCATTAATACTGGTGGACTCAAGAAATATTTCTTGAGGGTATCAAATGCTTCTTGGCAGTATTCATTCCATTGATAGGTGACTCCCTTCTTCATTAATATGGTGAATGGAAAACACTTGTCTGCCAAATTGGTGATAAAGAACTAAATATAGGCCAAGTGTCCTTGAAGTCCACTTAATTCTTTCAAATTTAGAGGATTTAACATGCCAAGTATTGATTTTTTTTTCTTAGGATCAACTTCGATACCATGATGGAATACAATGAAGCCAAGGAACTTTCCTGAGGTTACCCCGAAAGAACATTTCAATGGGTTCATCTTCAAACTGTGTTGACGAAGTTTATTGAATGTGGTCTCCAGATCATCCAAGTGATTGGAATGTTGTCTGGATTTGACCGCAAAATCATCCACATAACATTCAATAAATTTCCCTAAGAATGGTTTGAAGATATGGTGCATGGCACATTGATATGTTACACCTGTATTTTTTAAGCCAAAGGGCATTACCCAATAGAAAAACACACCTTGAGGGGATCTGAAGGATGTATATTCTTCATCCTCTGGGCCCATATGAATTTTATTATACCCAGAGTATCCATACATTAAGGAAATAGCTTCATAGCCAACTTTTGCATTAATTAAAAGCTTTGTGATCGGAACTAGAAAATAATCTTTAGGACAATGCCAGTTAAGATCACTAAAATCAATGAAACCTCTGATTTTCCCATTCTTCTTTTTCACTCGGACAATGTTGGCCATCCATTTGGGATATTGAACTTCCATAACAATGTTATAATTTATAAGCTTATCAACTTCAACTTCAATTTTAGAAGCATGAGTTGGGTGTGTTCTTCTTGCTGCGTGCATGAATCCATGATGTTCTTCTGGAAAACTCAAATGATGAGTGGCTAAATCGGGATTAAGACCTAGAATTTCTATATATTTCCAAGAAAATATATCTTGATATTGATTTAAAAATGAAGTATACACCTCTTGCTCTTCAAAATTCATGTCCACACTAATTAGAGTGGGTCATGGGTCTTCTTCTGTAGCCAGATTTATTTCTCTGAGCTCATCCACAGTGGTAGAGACACCTTCCTCAAATGTTGGAGGAGTGTCTCTAAGATATTCATGTTATTCTTCATTATATGTTACTTCTTCTATTTCTAGTTTCATAGTAGATGATGAATCAAAACTTCCAGAGTTAGGGGAGGAGTCAGTATTTGAACATCCTGAAAAAGAGGCCACCATTTTTTACCCTACTGATGATGAATGGTCTTTCTGGGGTAATAAAGAGGAGATGATGGATTGGGAATCAAAATCTTTGCCTTCCTCTAGAATTGCTATAAATTCTTCTATTCTGATTGATGAAGTAGAGACTTGCTGAAGTTTATTGGATGAAATAAAGATATCTCCATTTAAGATTACATCACTTATTAGTAAATCAACAATTTCTCCCATTCTGTCAGGTTCGATTGCCGCAATTGACAGAATGGAAGTTATTGGGTGAATGCTTGGATTTGGGTTTACCTTTTCAATTTTTTTGATAGTTAACACATAATCTGTACTCAAATGTATGAATGGGTTTGCTGGGATCTGTTCCAAACCATTCGGAGCGTTAATTCAGGTTACCTCCTTTGTCATGGACTTCATTCCCTTTGTGTGATAAAAATCTACCTCAATGTATTGATATTCACATGTTTTGAATGGATCCTTGTCACCATAAAATGTCCCAATTTAAGAATTGAAACAGTACTTAAGACAGTGGTGGTATGAAAAAGGTATGGATGCATGTTGGTGTAGCCAAGGCCTTCCAAGAAGAATGTTGAAGGTTGTGTCTTGACGAACAACCATGAAATATGAATTAGACACAAGATCTCCAAACTGAGTTCTGAGTGTAATATTTCCCAAAGGTTCTTGCTCATTCTTATCATATCCTTACAATATTAAAGTGGAAGGAGATAAGTCAGATTCAGTCAGACCCAATCGTCGAAGTGTACGAACGGGAATGAGGTTGACTCTAGATCCATTATCAATGAAGGCTCGTTGAATTTTTATGTCATTGACCTTACTAGATAGATACAAGGGTCTAATATGTCCATGTATAACATCATATTCATATTCATTCATAAAAGATATGATTGTATGACATTCTGCAGGATCATTCTCTATACGGTAAACTTCAGCAGCAGCAAATTTGGTTTCAAACTCTTAAGGAATTAACAAAGCCTCAATAAGTGCTTCTCGAAGATCTTTTAACAGACTCAATGCATCCAAAATTGACAACTTGTTCAGTACTTGGTCCAATTGTTCCAATACATCGTAGTTTTTTTCCAAAATTTTGTGTTTCCCAACATGGAGATTCGGTTTTGCAGGTGCCTTAGAAGTTGATGCTTCTTATGTAGATGTACCTTGTGTCGGAGCAAAAGCTGGAAATACTCCTAGATTTGGTATATTAAACTAATTAGGTCTATTTAATTGATGATAGTAAGATGGTGTGACTTCTAATTGTTCCTCCAAAATAATCATGTTAGGACCAAACTTTTCTTGCGTGGAATAATCTCCTTGTTCTTATTGAGCCCGCTGAAGGGCTCTTCCACGATTTTTCGCTGCATACATGGTTTGGGAAGGGGTAGAGTTAAAATAGTGGCTTCTAGAATACCCATGTCTTCCCCTGTATCCTCTACCTTGGACTCTTCCTCTGGTTTCCCAATTAGGTACAAGGAACTCTGGATCATTATAATCAGAATCACCATTGGCATAAGGATCTATTAGGTGGATAACTTTGACAGAAGCAAAGATCAATTCTTCATCTGTTGAAGATTGTTCCTGATAGGTTAGTTCTGGTTGTGCTGTTTGGCGGGGCGGGGCCCATGCTTTTGAAGCAGATGGCATGAAATGTGCTAGGTTCAAGGAAAACTTTGGGCTTAACACGATCTTATCTTCTTCTAACTTCTCTTTATCCTTCTAATCACGTTGATTATTTGAGAATTGACCTTTTGATGAAGATGGTTTTTTTGTGGCAGAAGTAGAGGAAGACACAATCGGATGTTTCAACTGTGTTCTTAGAATGGCATGAGTTTGGTTGATCATTTTCCTGATCATCCAATCATCATATTTCTGCACATTTTTATTTTTGACTTCCTGCCATTCACCTTCTTCCTCTGGATCAGTAGTAGTAACACATGTTACTTAAGCTGAAAAACTTTTTTAGTTTCACTTGTCTAGATTCTACCATTTTTTGAAAGAGGTCCTTGAAAAAAAATACTCCTTAATGGGATGCCCCAACATCTGGTGAAAGGGACAATAATTTGGAATATCTTCATCTCCTTATTTGTTTGGTTTCTTAGGCCTTGATAACTGAACCAAATTGTTCTCCAGAGTTGAGATGAAGTAACCATAAACTTTTTCATTACATAAGAAATAAACTTTTCTCTTTAATTCCTCAAATTGTTTCCACCTTTGATCTCTTTTATCATCTTGATGAGTGGTCATTTCTACTGATGCTATTTAGGTGGATCCCTTTGATATGATGAAGGTTTTTAAGTGGAAGTAGGTACAAGTTCTTGCTTGAGTGTAATGGTAGCAGCCTCTTCTTTCCCTATTCTCCTTCCCAAAGCTGATGGAATCACATGAGTTTTAGCCTTAGTTTCTATAATAGAATATTATATATGTTGAGAAATTGAAGTAAGGTCTCAAAACCCTCCTATGTATTTTATAGGAATCAGTGGTGTGTGTAACTAATCATGCAGATTTGCCACACAAATTGGCAGAAACTCTTCTTGAGGGAGTGCCATACTTAAGGAATATATTAATCATTTCCATTGAGAAATGAAATTTGAAACTTTTTCATTCTCCCTTTGTTTTAAATTTGTAAGATAAAAAATGGTTGTCTTCGGTAATGTTGAACTTAATTGAAGAAGGAATTTATAATGAAGATCTTCCCATCCAATAATTGATCAAGATTGAAAACTTTTATACTATACAAAATATGGTCCTTGTAATGACTGCACAAAACATATAAGCTTTACTGCTTCTTGTTGTTTAGGAGTTACCATCACGGGATCATAATGAGAAAAAAAATGTGTTAAGTGTTGTTCTAGATCTCCCGAACCATTAAATATTAGAAATGTGGTATTCACAAAATTTAGTGGGGGAGGAATCCGGTCCACCCACTCAGGGTAAGATTTTTTTTTCAACTGAACTAGTGAATTTCATTCCTCCATGGATTCTAATCGAGTTGTTCATTCCTCAATTATGTTTATAAGCACTTGGGGAATATCTAAATGATCTAGGACCTGTATAGGTACAACATATGAAGCTTGATCTGGTGCAATGACTGGAAAACCCACTGGTGATGGTGCTAGTATTTGCCTTGGACAACCCACAGGAATAGGCTTATTAGGATGTGTTTGATCCTACTTTGACTATGTACCCAATGGAGGGAATTCATTATCCACGTCTGTATTTACCAAAAATCCTCTTTGCTGAGGAGCTCCTACAGGATGTGAAAGTTGAGGATCTTCTTGGGGAGTACGTCTAGCAAAAATGCTGCTTAGAAGTAACTCTATATTGAGTCTTTTCAACTCTTTAATCTCCTCTTATTGCTATGAAAATCTCTCTTCAATTGAAATAGATTTACCTTCTCCAGTGCAAAAGTGAGATGTAATCTGACTTTTACCTTTCCCCGTATTAAATGCCTTTCAGAGGGGTGGGAGTTGGTTATTTGAAGGCATACCTATATTCTAGGTAAGACTCTAATTTCGGGTACATAAACCTTCTTTATTTTCTTTATTATATAGCATATTATGGATAAGAACTTCATCTTCTGATTCCCCTGAACTATACTCATTTTCTGGAGGATCTTCTGTAATGGTGTTAATGACATTTACTGACGCATAATGCATTGGTGGCATTCTGTCAGTATCTTTTTAAGATAATATCCCTCTATATCTTACATGAGACTATGGTCTCCTATATTATGGATTATCAGGATATTTTTAACAAAAAATAACCCGAAGGGAATCCTTGGATAGTTCAGTTGTGCACTTTCTTTCTAGCTTCTTCCCTAATCAGGAGAAAACTGACTTCTATTGAGGAGGGGATTGTAGATGTGAAAAATATGCCAGTCCTATAGGTTGGGTCTATTTCTGTTCTTCTTCTTCAAACCTTTGAACTTTGTTTAATGAACTTTAAGGTTTAATTAAATGATCTCCCAGACCTACAATCTGGGGTAGTTCTTGAACTATTATGGCTGAGATTCGCGTAGCTGCTCTTCTGATTTTTTGTATTTTGGTTCAGACATTAGCTGGTTGAATTATCTGACAACCACTCAAATCACCTATTTCGGAAGATCGTTGTGCTATTTCAGAAATTTGTGTTATCTGATGGTTGACATCCTCTAAGCAGGAGGCTTGCTCAAGATTTTCAGATGATTTATGTAAAAGTAACTCAACAACTTGTTTTATTTGGGCCTAACTCTAATGAGAGCTGGTTTAGGCATGTTCTTGAGAGTAAATTTGATTACATACAAAATATGTTGATTGTATACAGTCTTGGGTAATAATATTTCATGAGACCACTTTTGGCGGGATTTTTTGATTCTAGAGTGCAGTGAAATGCAATGCTCTATGTGCACCCCATCCTCTGATACGAACACCATATGGGGAATCAGAAATTAACTGGTGTATCCTATTTAGAGCATTGAGGCATGCATGTTGAAGGGTTCTCTGCTATTTTTCAACCTTTGTATGTCGGGAAACTAAGAGAAATGCCAAGTCAATTTGTCATGTAACCCTTATATTACCTTTACATTATTTTGATATTCATCATATGGTAATACTTTGTTTTTCAAATGATGAAGAGTCTTCTATAAGTTGAGGTGGATATCATGAATGCAATATTCTGCCATCAATTCTAGAATGTTATGCTGAGAATTTTCCAAAGGCTAGAACATTACTGGTATTTCTCCTTTAGCTAATTATTTTCTCATGTTTAACATATCTTCATCATCTTTCACTATAGATCTCTCCACTTGGTCTGACCAAAGTAGACACACTATATTAGAAGATAAATGACCCAAGGTAGGTTCAAAGAATGATCGTTTCTCTAAGATATCTTCTAGTTGATAAAGTGTTTCACCTGTCAATGACGAGGTATCAGACATGACTGGTCTTGTGTTTGCAAGTGTCTCTAGATAGAAGGGCTTTCTCATCACTACATTGTCAATTATAGAATTATCTTAACAATGTGAAATAATACTACGGATAGAAATTTTGTAGTGGATTCCATCATGAGGAGGACCACCATGGTGGATTACATCAAGGGATTAATCCTCTTTCTCCTTGGTCTTCTGGCCACACTGAGGGTTGTCGTGGCTCTCATCCAAAGATAGGCTCTCCATATTGACCGAATTTTCATGAATCAAGCCTTCATGATGAAGTGTCTGATGGGGAACTTCAGAATTACTACTACTAATCTCATAATTTGGTAATGAGAGGGTAGGATTTTGATCTGCAATAGATAAATGTCTCGGGGCTTTAAGAAATCCAGCATTAAGAGGAGCCAAATTGCATCTTGACTCTTGATTTTCAAACCATGTTTGATGAGACTTCTTCTTGGATGTTATCTTATACTTAGTTGGGACCACTTGCTGGGAGAAGTGGTTATCGTGGGAAGTTTTATGTGCATGCCTTGGATTGGTTATCAGAATAGACTGATTACCTCCAATTGGAAAGGGTGTATGTTCCTAATCTTATTGTCCATATGATATGGGGGAGTATACACCATGAACCTCCTGGATTGGAATAGATGTGTGTATCTGCTCCGGGATGGCATTTTAATGTTTCATACCATGTTTGGGGAAAAATTTATGTGTTGGTTCCCCTGGTACTGTTGAAGTAGTTGTTATAATATCCTGGCATGCTTCCAGAATATGGGTAGGAATTTACGTCTGACCTTTCACCATTGATAAGATGTGTTTGGTGAATTAAGTGGTCGGAACGGGAATATACATCCATTCCGTATTGGGAGTAGGTGTATGTGCCTTCTCCTTTCCTCCTTTTCTTATCATTGGATATTGACAGTACTCATGTATGGGGGCAGAGAGTTGAGTCTGCCACAGATTTGTCATCAGAGCTTTCCAAATAACTTCTCCAGGTGATGCCAAACGATATTTTTGGCAGGCTTGATGAACAAGGGCAGGTGTATATGCCTGCTGGATGTTTCCCATCAAGTATGGTTGATATAATTCCTTCAATACTGGAAGAAGAGACTACTGGAAGAATTGGTGGTTGTAAGCAAGTGTATATTCCTGTTTACCAGTTGCCACCACATTGGATTGGCGGGCTTCTTTAAATGTAGTCAGATGAGCTTGCTGACTGGATGATAACTTATAATCAGGTGTATATTCCTATTCATAGTACTCCACTGGATTTATTTAGTGTTATTGGTGGGTTTCTTCCAGACGAGTCTTCTAGACAGCAAAATTAGGATGGATGGGTGTATGTGTCTGCTTGTTGTTCACCATCAAGTTAGGTTGATGGGATTCTCCAGAGGGAGAAGAGGTAAGAACCTACTCCCTATTGACCAGAAGTTATCTCTAGTGGTTCTTCTTGCATGTTTGGGTCTGAGAGACATGGGCTAAACGTACAAAGGCAACACCCCCATCATGCTGGGGGTTCACTGGAGCACAATTCTGTTGGTGGAGATTTTTGGTGGGAGTCCTTAGGAAGGATCCCTACATCCTTTAATTGAGGTCCTGAGTGACCTCTTGATCTACTTCCCTATAGTACGGGAGGGACTAGTTTTTTTGTTCCGGGGATAAGGACCTGAAACAGTTGAAAACGGTGGTTGGAACCGTCTACTTCTTGATCATCGGTCATTGTTGGTTGGATGATTGAGGATTGTTATTAACCTAAAGGGCATGTCGGGTAGCCTCCAAAGTCGGGATTGTACTGTGATGGTGATACTCCTTTACCAACATGTTGGAGACCCAGCATTGAAGATGTTGGGTGGGTGATAACATCCTTCCTGTGGATGAGGATCTAGCCTGAGCAGCGGTCGGGAAGTTTACAGATGTCATCTTGAAGAAATCCATTTTGGACTAAAGGGAGTTCTGGGGAAAACATGAAAACAAAAATAAACTCTATTAAAGAGACATATTTTATATAGATACATGCGTGATTGATTCCTTTGTTTGGACTTCCTTTATCAATTGATAGGGGCATGACAGGTGGGTAACATTATTAACTTGGTTAAGGATTCACGTCGAGTTCACCATTTTTGTTTCGTAGTTCCTTGAAACATGTGTTCTAGTTTTAAGAATCACTGCTTCTAGGCAGTTTCCATTATATTTATTTATAGAACCGGAAACTTAAAACAGTTCTTTATCCAAAGGGGACCTACTTTCCAAAGGCAGGCATTTGTTAAGTTTGAACTTTATGATACTTAGGAACGTTCATTGTTCGCGAGGATGGGAGTTCGGACTCATCACACCCTTTTGGGGGGAAATATTTTCTAATATAGGACTCTCTTTATAAATTTAAGATATTTTTATGAATCCTCATTAATTCACCAAGTATAACATAAGTTTCCCTTTGAATTTTCAATCACTTATTAACATGTGTAAAATTTAGAATCATCAGTATGTATTCAAGGTTCTTCATTAATGGAGATATCCGTATGTATTTGAGGTTCTCCATCAATGGTATCCTCTCATATAATATTTCAATATTCTTTTAATCATCATTATGATGATACTGGTTTTTAAGCCACTCAGAAGGGCACTCTAGAATTTACTATCATCCAAGGAGACGAATTTTTGTTTTGATATTGGGATCGTACCCAAAAAATGGGCTACCTACGTATCCTTGTGAAAGGAATCAGAACCCTCGTAGTTTGGTGGTACTTAATGGGACACATCATACCTTTTAAGGTCATGTGATAAGGACCTATCCATATAGTTTAATTTCATGTGGTAAGGACATATAAGAGAAAGGTGCTTAGTCAAAGTTTGGTGTGGGACTTATGCTGAAGCAGCCCAATGAACTTGGAAAGGATATGGTTTTCCAAGTAAGATTAGACCCTGTTGGGGATATGGACCAAGGAGAATAGGGTTTATTTAAGGTTTCGAGTTTGAACCTCAAGGAGTCTTCCTATGTATCCCATTTGTATGGGAATCAAATCCAACATAGTTCGATAAATCTCATAGGTGAGTATAGTTCTTTGAGAGAAATGAGTTTGGGATTACTTCCTGAAAAGCATGCCTTGATGATTTTGGGGGTTTAATTTAGGGATTATTCCTAATGAGGATGCACATATTAATGAAACTAGGGTTGGATTTCTAAAGAGTATTTCCAGTGATCTCAGGCCCTGAGAAGGCTTCCTACTTATCCCAATTATGGTGGGAATCAGAGTTCTCATAGTTCATTCACTGTGAGTGTTTGTGCACATATTGTAATCATCACGAATCTCTAAAACCACGTGATTCATGCTCGGTGTGAGAAACAAGAGGATTTTAAATATTCAACAATGATGCACACACTTTTCCTCCTCCACTGGCGGAAGAGGGAGCACCTACGACAGCGATGGTGGACGAGGGAGAGGAGACGCGGGAAGAGGGAGAGGTGACGAGGCCTCCCTCTATTCACTTTACATTGGACAAGGGTCCAATGAAAGGAAGAAGGGATGAAGATTAAGGTATTACACCAGTATGGCTACCCTAAAATTGATCATGGTAGGGGAGGGAGACTTTTAATTTGCTTGAATAGAAAAGAAAGTGTGAACCATACCTTCCCTACCAGATACCTAAGGTTCCAGGTCTCTTTGAGAAGGGAGAGGTCAGGACCCAAACCCTCCTCCAAATAAAGAACTTCCTACAACACTATTCCTGGGAGAAATTTCCATGTGACTATGGATATACAAACTCACAAACACTCCATGAATCCTAACCCCATCGTGAAACAAATGTGAAAAACATCTGACTGTGGATATACAAACCCAAAATAGGAGACACATTGGTGTGTATTTCCCAAAGGTTTGATAAGTTGGGAGGTTTTTGTGGAGGCTTCAACTTAGTTCCTTTCAGATAATAGAACCAATGAAGGAGATACCCTGCCATTAATGGATTTAAAGAGGTTACTAAAGTTGGTATGTAGGATTTATACCAAACTATGTCGCGTAGGTACTTCGTGCAAGTGTGCCGCGTAGGTACCCCGCATTGTTGCGCCACGTATCTCTACCGCGCAAGTGTTCCATGTAGGTTTGTATGATGACTGAAGAATATGTTTCACATAGTGGAACCAAGCTTATGTAAAAATTGTGAAAGAATTTCAAAACATGCTTATTCCGTTTAATTATCTCTTCTCTCGCGTTTTAGAGAGCTACCTGAGACAATTTGAGGGATCTGGGAGAAAGAGATACACAATGGGAGCTTCAGGGAGTCTTTTAACTTTTTTATCCTTGAAATAGAGATCCCAAGGGCCCTATTTATAGGCATGGATGGGGCCTAGTCGAAGGGAAGTTTTCTGTATAGGTCCTCTGCGTAGGTCCCCCACGTAGGTCTGCTGCGTAGGGGTACAGAAAATATACTATCGTGCAGGTTTGTCGCGCAGGTCTTTTGTGCAGGTATGTTGAATATCTCTTTGGAGGTTTTGGATTTCCTTTGAATTATTCTAACCTCACATTGGGATTTTGAAATATCTAGGTCTATCTTCATAGTCTTTTTGTATTCTTAAGTAGTGTCAACAACAGGTCCCTATTTTGTTGGTTCTCGTGATGTCGCTGGGATATGCCGATAGATATCTTGAGTTTTGGTAGGGATATATGTCTGCCTTGGAGTATCCACCATGTTGTACTAGAATCCCCTAGTTGGAACGAGTATTTTTTTCCAATCTGGTTGTCCGTGTACCGCGGGATATTTTCGTCGACCCTCCTGGACTGGAGTAGGGATGCATAACTACTCTGGAGTGACTAACCCATTTTTTGAGTAAGTCATTATGTTCTAGGAAACCGGGTCGTGGTCCTGGTTCCTCATATTTTCTACCGATGCAATGATATCTTGGCATGCTTGGAGGATATGGTCTAGAATCTACATCTGATCTTCTATAATTTTCAGTATGTGATATGATACATCTTGGGCTGAAACGGGTATGGAGGCCAATTCTGATGTTAGAGGAAGAGTTTGTGCCTACTCTAGTCCTTTGTATGTTGCCAGTATATACTGGTAATTCTCCTATATCGGGACTGAGGAATAATTCTATCGCCATTTTTATTCTCCGATTGCCACCGTATTTGACTGGTGGGCTTCATATTCATGAGTGGGAATTTGTATCTTCTCACTTGTCGTTGTATTCGTCTCATGGTATTTTTATGAATCTGTAGTAATTTGACTATGTTCATATTTGTTTTCCACTCTATTTGGATGGCAGGATTGATATTTATCAGCAGGTATTCGTGCCTACCTATAGCTAGTTGTCATCTTATTTGGATGACGGGCTTCTTGTGCATCGGCAAATATTTGCATCTGCCTGTAATTTTCCACTCTGTCTGTATGGCGGGACCGGTGAGCATTATTAGTAATGTGTGCATACTCTTATCATTCCATCCTATTTTTGTGGTGGTCTTGAGTGTAGGGGGGAGAGTTTTATGTCTACCTGTTGAATGTTGTCATGTTTGTATGGAGGAGTTCCTCCTCAGAAATCAGTGTGATAATCTGTTCCTAATTATATGTCTACCACCTTCGGTGGGTGGCCTAAGGGACCTATTTCTTTTGGACTTCAGTAGGTTCCCTCATCATAAGATCCTCTTCGGAATAAGTATACTTGGTCATCTGTTATTGGTGACAACACTCTCTGGCAGGGGCCCATGAGTAAGACCCTTGTGCATCTAGGATGAAGTCATCATCATGGAATTCATCTGCATATCTAAGATAAGGGATGTACTTGTTGTCACGTTCTGGGGACAGGCTCCCAAAATGGTTCGAGACGACCATTGGGGATGCCTTGTGCTGGGGTGCCATCTATGGCTGAGGAGGTGGCTATCGATCTTTTTTAGATTGGAGGGATTGTCTTGAGGCCTCCATTATAGGGAGAGTACTGTTTTGGTGGTACTCTTTGATCAGAATGTTGGATACCAATCATTGAATATGTTGGGTTGGCGAGGGGGTTCTTCTCTTCATCAGGGCCCTAGCCGCCTGTAGGATCGTTGAGGTATGTCTCTTTATTGGTTGTTGGGATTTCATTTAGATCAAAGGTTTCTCTACGGGAACCTGAAAAAATATATATATATATATGACATATACAGACAAAAAAAACCCCATAAAAGTAGCATCTCTTGAACATATTCATATTTTATTATTCATCTTGGCCCTCTTCCCTTTTTTTATTGTGAGTTGAAGGGGATTGAGTGAGGTAGAACTGCCACCTTGGTTGAGGATTTTTGTTGGGTTCACCATTTATAAATTGTTGGTATAGGTCCCCTTTCCCAACAGTTTTTCCAAAACCATTGGGAAAGGGTACTTTAACACCACTTTTCCCAATGGTTTTCCCAAACTGTTGGGAAAGGTTCCACTTTTCCCAACAGTTTTTTCAAAACTATTGGGAAATGGTACTTTGAGACCACTTTTCCCAATGGTTTTCCCAAACCATTGGTAAAGGGTCTACTTTTCCCAATGGTTTTTGAAAAATGTTGGGAAAGGGTACTTTGAGACCACTTTTCCCAACTGTTTGGGCAAACCATTGGGAAAGGGTACATTGACCCCACTTTTTCCAATGGTTTGCCCAAACCGTTGAGAAAGGGTCCACTTTTCCCAATGGTTTTGGAAAACTATTGGGAAAGGGTACTTTGAGACCAATTTTCTCAACATTTTTCCCAAACTGTTGGGAAAGGGTGGGTACCTATCCCAATGGTTCTCAAAAATGTTGGAAAAGGCCTATCCCAATGGTTTTGAGAACCATTGGGATAGGCACCCTTATTTTTTATGAATACTTTTTTTGAATATCATCAAATATATCAATATATAAATTACATATATATATATATACATATATATCCAAATATATTCATAAAAGTAACTATAGGATAGTGGTAAAGCCTTTGATATATAATGTGTAGGTTGTGGGTTCAAACCTCTACTGTAACTTTTTTTTAGATTTAACTATCCCAACGGTTTGGGAAAACCGTTAGGAAAGACCTATCCCAACGGTTTTCAAACTATTGGGATAGCTCTTTCCCAACAGTTTTCAAACCATTGGGATAGGTATTTCCCAACAGTTTTCAAACCATTGGGATAGGTATTTCCCAATGGTTTTCAAACTATTGGGATAGGTCTTTCCTAATGGTTTTCAAACTGTTGGGATAGGTATTTCCCAATAGTTTTCTCCAAACCATTAGGATAGGTCTTTCCCAACACCAAATCACCAAACGGCTTCCCAAACTGTTGGTATAGGCTATACCAATGTTTTGGGGACCTATACAAATGGTTCCAAACCATTGGTATAGGAAATTTTTCCATTAGTGTGAGGCGGCACGTTGATGTGTTTGGGTAAAATTCCAAAAATGGTCTAACGGGTGATAAGAATTTGTCAGTTATTATAGATACTTTCATGTCGCCATTCTTGTTTCAGCCCGATTTTTATCATTATCCTTTAGGTGTAATTGGATTGACCCTGTGGGGATTGGGAAATTTATCCCTTTTTTCATTACAAAGGAGGTTCCACAGTCGAATGTTCCCAGTGGCTGATTGCATGGGGTTAAGCATTTTTGAAATCAGTCCTCTTAAGATATGACTTCCTCAGATGGTCTCCAATGGGTTTATATGTGGATCTAGAAACACCCAACGGCCCTAGTATCCATGATTCATGGAACTTATTTCCAAAGGTAGGTGTTCGTTGGATGAATATTTTCCCAACAACACTTAAGGACTCCATTAGTTGAGAGTACGGGAGGTCGGGCTCATTGCACCCTTTTGGGGGGAATTATTTCCTATTCCGGGACTCTCTTATAGATTTAAGTTGTGTTCATATGTTCATGAATCCTTGGTTCATTCCTAAAGAGCATATCCATGGGCTACCCCTGGTTTTTAGGATCATCATAGATATACATAAATTTGATTCTATAAATGAAATGTTGACTTAATCCATGCAATAAGGCACTCTGGAGTTTATCATCATCTAGGAGATATGGAAGATGATTTGATGTTGTGGTCAGACCCATAAGATGGGCTTCCTACATATCCTTGTGATAGGAATCATAGCCCACATTTTTCGGTTATATTGGGGCTTAGTCCGAGGAGGAGGCCCATTTTTTGGGGGAATAATTGGGTAGACCCTTTTGGGAGGGAACCCCTTTTGAGATCGGGCCTTAAAGAAGGCGCCCTGTGTATCCTGGTTTGAACAGGAATCAGAGTTATCATAGTTCAGGATGGGTTGGGACTTAAGCATGTAATATACCCATTTTAGGGGAACATGATTGGGTGAACCCTTTCAGAAGGGCACCCCTTTGAGCTCGGGCCTTTAAGAAGGCGTCCTATATATCCTGGTTTGAACATGAATCAAATTTCTCATAGTTCATTTTGGTTTGATTGTGTGGATGTTGTAATCATCACAAATCTTTAAGACCATTTGATTCATACTCGTTGTGAGAAACAAGAGGATGTGATAGATTCAACCAACCACACACCTTCTCTCCTGGTGATGGGAGAGGTCGGGCCTACGATGGAAGAAGACAAGGTGATGGTGGGCGAGGGCATGGAGCAATGAACCCTTCAATGTGGGGTGACATTGGAGGTTATATGGATTATCTCTCGAAATATTAGAGACTTTCCTTAGTAGGAGTGCCCCATAATGTGTTCTAGGAAAGGGGAGGAATGTCGTTCCTCATGGAAAGGAGAATCAAGCATGATTCCTTCAACTGATCATGGTTCCTCATTGAATGGAAAAGTAAGTGATCACCCTTAATATCTAGAATGGGGAGGTTCACGTCAATATCCCAAGGTTGGAATCTAGGTTACCATGGGAATTTAGACTTAAAGACATCCCGGGAGTCTGAATTGTTGTAGGGACATCCTTTATAACTCTACTTACCATGGGTATATAGACTCAAAGGGGCACGTTGATGCGCCCAATGATCTGATCATACGGGTCTGGTGGCTTTGGAGGAGGCTTTGGCCTGATGCTGGTGGATTGGTTCGTGAAGGAGTGATGGAGGACTGAATGGTAATGGGGACGATATTGGATCTAGAGGGAAGGACACCTGAAGATGCCCCATTTCGCTTACTGTTTTCCCATGCGGGATGGGGGGAGCCTCGCATACCATAGTGTTATGAAGGTAGGGGATTTTCTGCGTATCGAAGCAGTACGTGGGATTGGGCATGGACCACCATGTACCGAAGAGGTACGCGGTCCTAGATGCGGTCTACCGTGCTGCTTCGGGTTCCATCCGCAACTGATGTAGTACGCGGCGTGGGGTTTGATCCACATAGCGATGCACTATGCAGAGCACCATACTGAAGGAGGGTCCCGAAACCTGCGGTTCACGGGGAGTTCATCTTCGGGGAATTTATGATTCGTAATGACACCAATTATATTCATGGTTTACCCATTATTATTAAGTTCCTTATTTTTATGGTTTGCGCCCGGTTATACCTGTGAGAATTTGATTCATAATTTTTCACTTCATCGATGATTCGAAACCGAAGTCAGAATCCTCTCTGAATTCTTTCTTCCAACCTCTAGGGTCTCCTCTGTGCTTTCTTCATCTTTCCCTCTCTTCTTCCCCCTATACTCCTTTTATAGAGTATTGGGGAAATCATATCTTTAGGCATGTGGCACCATTTGCAGAATCCCATGAAGATATATCTAAACCCGCAGAAGACTCGATCAACCAGGGTTTTTGTAGGTTGTGTTTAGCGAATCGTGGTTCGAAAAACCCTTCCAGCTTACTTAATCTGTGAACTGCCAAGTTCACAAGGTGATATGAAAACAGGATTCCTATGCTTGATTTCACCGATGATGTGGTTCATGGCTTCCTGGGTTTGTTGGGCATCACCCCGCAGGACAGTGCCTCATGGGTCATTTCGCGTATCAGTGGTTCGTGGTTCATGTGCTCTGCGAACCTTTCCTGGTGATAGTATGTGGGTCACTTAAAACTCTTGAAAAATTCAATTTCTTCAATTTTCTTCCCAAGTTTTCAATTCAATTTTCATCCATTTTCCTTGTTGGATATATAGAAATTTTTTATTCCTTCTGTAAAGTTCTTATGGGAGTATTTACTTCCCTTTTAGAAATTTTTAGGACCCTACAATCATTTTATAGTAGTAACAAAATTTTTCCTTCTTTTGTGAAGACTAAATATTTGTCTTCCCAAGATTGACTAACTTGAATTCCAATTCCATACATCACATATTGAGGTTGTTCTTATGATCTTCAATCAAAATCAAATTCTCTTCATTAAAATTATTTATCCTATTAACTTATTCATCATTAATCTTAACCTTATCTTTTAATAATGATTCAAGGTCCTTGATCTTCTTGTATTGCACTTCCGATTTCAAATCCTGGACATCAATTCTATTTTTCAAATTTTTTCAAGTGCATGGATCTTTTTTTCAAGAGTATTATTAACTCTATCTTTCTATTCAAAATATTTTAACCATTTGTTTTCAAATTTTATGGAACTTATTTCAAGCTCCACCTTTTTGGTCTCAAAGGATCCAGCCTGCTTGAGAGCATTAAACATTTTATAACCTTTTATTGAAAAGGATTCTCCATGGTATTTGTTTCTTCTTCAAGATGGGTGATTTCTTCATGCATACTTTCAAAGGCTCCACAAATAAGAGAGATTTTTTCTATTAGAATACAATACATAATATCTTTCAATATACTAACTAATATATCTTGAGAAGTTATATATATATCATCATCACCACTTATTCTAGATTCTTCTTCCTAAGGATAGTTTGTACAAGAATTTTCACATACCTTATGATCACTTGACTTAATTGATTCACATAAGGTGGGAATGTTTTCCATCTCCTTAGCGGTAATTTTAAATGCATATTATTCAATTTCCAAGCTAGTTATGTCTTCCTTTTTATCATTGAATGGATATACTGAACTGTCTTCTTCCTCTTAGATCAAGAGGGATATCTTCCTCAACTTTATTTTCTCTTTATTTCTTTATTCATAATGGTCTTGGTATAGATATAATTATACTCAGAGATAGATAAATCTTAAACAAAAAATTACTTCATTATAAATATAGGAAATAAATTCAATTCCTCAAAAAGAAAACAACTTCAAAGTAGATAATCCAATAGAGGTAAACCAGACCTTTTATACCACTAGAGAGGACCACTTCGAGATATACTCAACACTGAAAGGGGGGAAATAATTGTTGGGTACTTTTAAAACAATTAATACTTTTTATCCCTTTACCTTTTATACTTGTCAGGATATTGGTTCTCTTGTTCTCTCTTTGCTATAATATAAAAGTATATAAAAGAAAGTAATGGATAGCATGTGATGTTTCTACAACGTTCACTACTCAATAAGATTAGCTGGTTCTTGTTGTGTATAGCGATGACCAGTACATGAATTCTCCACTATAATGAGATACTCAATTACAACTTTTTTATAGAAAATAGTCCTTAGATCATGTGTGGTTCCCTATACTTTAGGAGGGGGGATAGTAAAAAATCTTACTTCCCTAGACTAGTGAATTTATAGTCCAACTGCAGCTCCTTTCTGGTTCTTTATACTAAATGTGTAGATATTCTTCAACTTCTTCTTCAACTTCTTTTTCTTTTCTTACTTGAACAGTATCATACAAGAGACTCTTCTTCTTCTTTTATTGTATGCAAAGTAATGTTTATAAACTTTTTTCCCTTCAAAACATCAAACTTAATGCTGATGTTCTGACATTTTTTGTAATACTTATTATTATCTTATTCTTTTTCATCTTACATTAGTGCGCTTTGAATTTCACTAGAAATTTTTCCCTTCTTTATTTCTCCTATTACACCATCTGAAACCTCTCTATAACATCTCATCCTGGATCACCACTAAAATGATGGCTGAACTAGTGGTTCATAAGGACACAAGTTCGTCTCCCTATACAATAGAGGTTGTCAACTAGCAGCGAGGGTGTAAAGGTGGTTCAGTGGGGAGAATATACCCTCATAATTAGAGCATCACAATGGTAAAATAGATAACAACAGAATAAGTAATACAACAATTGAAAAAAAGGTGTCCAATACCAGTTTATACAAAGCATGCATAGAAAATGATGATACATAATCTAAATAAATAAAAATACAACATTATTTAAAATATTATACTCAAATAAAGAAAATAACTAAAAATCCCAAAGGCAATATCCATGAGCATCCTGAGCTCCAGCTCAGTCTTGTGCTCTTAACATCCAGGTACAATCAAAATGGTATAATCAATAGTTCATAGTAATACAAATAATATAGTATACTTGGTTACCAATGGTACCCAAGTAGGTTGTGAGATAACATCTCAGTAGGCCCACACCCATGATGTATAGCCCAATCTATTTCGTGCAATATAATTAAGGTAGTGTGAAGGTAAACAAATAAGCAATAAATACAAGTAAAGATTCCCATGGCATGTAAACAAGTAAACCAATGATACTAAAAACAGCCTCTCAAGGTCCCCTGCACAAGATGGTCAAGCTCCTATAATAAGATAGCTACAAATAATGTACAAATAAACAGCATGGCATTGTCGTATAATTAGAAGAGTCGGAACATTCATGGATGAACCATATAATTACACATGTCACAATTTACCACAGCCAAGCCATGTAATCGAAAGTATCTTATATCTAATGGTCGTGCCATATGTCAAAGTATCATACCATGAAGGGACAGTTCCAAGGTGTTGAAGACCAAGACATCCTTGTCGAGTCCCATGAGCATCTTGATGGAAACTCAATAGAGGAATTGATTGGAGTCCTAGGAGCATGTCATACCAAACACATCCCATGCGAGTCTAAGAAATTTGGATCCAAGGGGTAGCAAGTCTTAAGAAATCCTATAAAATCAAGACCCAAGGGTCATACTCACCCCAAGGCATTGAATACCACATTAAAGATCCATGGAGAGCCATCCATGGAATCTATACAATCATTGATCCATTTCATATCATTTAATGTTCAACACTATATGATTCTACCCACTCATATATAATCATTTACATTACCCATTCGTTGTTGCAATTCACATTCAAAATATACATATAACATGAGTTTACCCAGTCACATTTCCATTGTTGATTAATTAACCCTTTAAAAAATTTAAACCAACCAAATGATTATTACCACTCATTTAACCATTTAAAATTTAATACATTTAACCAATTCAAGTGGGGCATTATGTAAGGAGTTAGGACATCTTCTAACAAGATATTCGTGTTCTATATTAACCATTTAGTCAGGGCATCAATGTGCTATGGAGGCAACCCATATATGAACTAAGTAAACTAATTTCCTTTTGTTATAATTCAGATTCCTCTAATTAGGAAATCATAGTAACATGCCCCTTGGGTGGTTAAAGTAAGGTAAAATTAAATGAAAATGTATTATATGACACTTAGGAGGTTAGACTATTATATAGATGTTTATAACAGAAAACTCTATCTCCTAACTCCATTAGAGGCCATGTCCTAAACATGCCTTACATCGCACTATGTCATCAAGAATAGGGAAACCAAAAATCATTAAGCCAAACAAGTATTAAATGACTAATAAATGTTTTTTAGCTTATAAGACAGCACACCTTTGTTGGAGTAGTTTTATTATAAAATCATGATTTTGTTTCTAAAACAAATCATTTATCATAATTAAGCAGTTCATTCCAGAATTTCAATTCAATTCAATGAAGAAGCATCATAATGAAACTTATTTAAAGAATAACTTTAAGCATTCTTAAATTTAAAGGGTTGAGGATAGGGATCTTACCTTGAGAGAAGAACCAATCTGAATGCTTTGGCACTTGACGAATTTGATGAAGTTTCTCCACACTTACACACAAATACATTATTATATATATACCCCTTAATCCAATTTACATATTCACCTTACCATGAGGGAATATGTACAATGAACACACACACACACACACACACACACATATATATATATATATACAAACTTATTTATATAAGTTTGATCCCTCTCAGAGTCGCCAAATGCTCTATAAAAACTACCGGGGGCTAAAAACACCATGGAAAGGTTCAATGAATTCAAAGGAAACCACCAGGAACTTGTAAACTATAAAATCCCCAAATATTAATTGAGAGGCAACTATGAATGGATTAAAACATTACCTTAACCCATTTGCAGCGAACCAAAATGAACACATCCACCTCACCTTCGGCGGCGGATGCCGGAATATAAACCGAGGAGTCTTGAGAAGCCTTTTGCACAACCTAACACCAGAAGAAAGGCCAAAAATCAGGTTACCCTCAAAACCTAGGGTTGGAATCACCTCATCAGGTGATGGGGATACAAAAAATAGGCCAGAAAAGGGGAGGAAGAGGGACCTGAGACCTTACCTCAAAGTTTTAGAGAGAAATCATGAGAAGATCCGATGGAAAATTTCCTACGGAGAGGAGGTTGAGAGAGGGAGTCATGCACCATGGGAGAGGAGGGGTGCTCTATCATGAAAGTGAGAGAGAGGAAGGGTAGATTTAGGTTTTTATTTTTATTTTTATTTTAATTTCAATTAAAATAAATTTAATTTTTAAAATAGGGTATCACGCACGGTTTGGAAAATTGTGCACCCTTTACTTGGCACTTGGGGCACCCTGCATAGGCTGGCCACATGGTTTGGAAACTGTATGTTGACCATGTGATGAATAGTGTTTAGGTACTACCCAATTTCCACTAACTGTGTGGTCTAGGTGCATGGTTTTTCAAACCATTCATATCCCATGTGACATCTTATTTCCACCTACATAAGGCCGCATGGTTTCTTGTTATGGGCTACATAGTTTTAGACAAACTGTGTTCTCTCTATAGTTCTTTAAAATTTGGTTTTCTAGGTATGGCACTCCCTAAACTCCTTGAGACACCTGGGAAACCTCTTGGGCCTTCACCCAAGTCCCAAAAAATCACATTGAAGCTTCCAACTCTCATATTTTCATTTCAAATCCCAGTTTTTAAAACGGCCAATCTAGTAATTTCCAAAAAATCAGCTTCCCTAAAAAAATCACTAGGTCCAAAACATGGGATTCTATACTATCCGTCTAATTATTCCTTGTATGATACTATTTTTTCTATCACTATTCATCAATAACTATCTCATATGGTACCTTATTCTCTCCTTCATCTATTACTTGTTCATCTGGTACATCACTGATCTGTTTAATACATTTTCATCAAGAATTTCTTTATCTAATACAGTCGGTTTTATCCCTTCTTTACCCAGTACCGCGCTTCTTCATTTGGTGCTTTACATCTTCTTCTGGTGCTTTTTCTCTGTCTAGTACCCCCTAATTTATCTGGTACCTCTTCATATTATACTTCAAACCAAAATAGAATTACTCTCAATCTTCATGGTTGGAACCTTCATGTTGAACTTGTGATAATACATCCTATTCAAGATCAATTAGTAGCTCAAACAAAGTTTTATCAGTGCACGTGTTTCCCTTTATATAGGTATAGTTTCTCTAAAACCTCAGTGAAAATAATGAACTAAAATTTTAATTTCTAACTTCTAGATTTGAATATCATTCTCAAATAATTCTTCATTTTACTGTCTTTAAACTTCAATACAAATAAGAGTCAATGATATTTATTGGAACTCTCCTTAGATCTCATCATCAATGACCTTTTCAAACTTTTTGAAACCAAGGATAAAATCATGATTCTTACTTCATGATTATTGAAGCATTAAATATCCAAATCAACATCATTACATTTAATATCTTTATAAAAACATTTTATTATACCATGAAGGTCCAGATCCAAGGTGTCGAAGACCATGGCATCCTTGTTGAGTCACATGAGAATCTTGATGGAAACTTAGTAAAGGCATTGATTGGAATCCTAGGAGCATGTCATACCAGACACATACCATGTGATTCCAAGAAAGACAGATCTAATGGGTAGAAATTCCCAAGGAATCCTACCAAATCAAGACCCAAGGGTCATACTCAACCCAAGTAATCCACTACCACATTCAAGATCCATGGAGAGTCGTCCATGGCATATATACAATCATTCATCCATTTCGTATCATTTAATGTTCAACACCATATGAGTCTACCCACTCATATATAACCATTTACATTGAATTCATACAATGAGTATACCCACTCATTAATCACATTTCAAAACCAAATACATATCATGAGTATACCAACTCATGTATCCCAATTCATAACCAAATCAACCAAGGAGTATACCCAATCATTGCTACAATTCACATTCAAAAATATACTTATAACATGAGTTTACCCACTCACATTTCCATTGTTATTTAATTAACCCTTTGAATAATTCAAACCAAACAAATGAGTATCCCCACCCATTTAACCATTTAACATTTAATCCATTCAACCAATTCAATCCTGGAATTAGGTAAGGAGGCAAGACATCTCCTAACAAGATATTCACGTTCTATATTAACCATTTAGTCAGGGAATCAACATGCTGTGGAGGCAGCCTATCTATGAACAAAGTAAATCGATTCCATTTGGTTATAATTAAACTTCCTCTAACTAAGAAAGCATAGGAACACACCCCTTTGGTGGTTCAAGCAAGGAAAATTTAAATAAAAATTTACAATATGGAACTTAGGAGGTTCAATTGTTATATGGACGTTTATAAAGGAAAACTCCATTTCCTAACTCCATTAGATTCCATGTTTGAAACATGATTTACATCATACTATGTCATCAAGAATATGGAAACTACAAATCATTAATACAAATGAGTATTAAAAAACTAATCAATACTTTTTATCTTAAAAGACAGTCCACCTCCGTTAGAGGGGTTTTATTATAAAATTGTTCCTTTGTTTCTCAAAAAAAATCATTTATCGCAATTAAGTAGTTTATTCCAGAATTTCAATTCAATTCACCGAAGAAGCATCATAATTGAACTTATTTAAAGAATCACTTTAATCATTCTTAAATTTAAAGGTTCAAGGATAGGGATCCTACCTCGAGAGAAGAACCAATCCAAATGCTTAGGTACTTGATGAATTTGACGAAGCTTCTCCACACTTGCACGCACATAAATTATTATATATATACCCCTTAATACAATGTATATATTCCCCTCTCTATGAGGGAATATGTACATGGAATATATATATACACACACACACATATATATATATATACATGCCTATGTATATGAGTGAAATCCCTCATGGAGTTGTAAAACGCTCTACAAAAACTACCAGGGACTCAAAACACTGCATTAAGGTTCAATGCATTCAAAGGAAACTACTAGGGACACATAAATTGTGAAATCCCCAAATATTAATTGATCGACAACCAAGAATAGATGAAAACCTTACCATAAATCATTGGCAAAGAACCAAAATGAACTCATCCACCTCGCCTATGGCGACGGAAGCTGAAATATGAACCAAGGAGTCTAGATAAGCCTTTCACACAACCTAACACCGAAAGAGAGACCAAAAATCAGGTTACCCTAAAACCCTAGTTTTTTCTACACCTAAATGGGTGATAGGGAGAAAAAAAATCTATCAGAATAGGGGAGGAAGAGGGACCGAATACCTTACATTGAGGTTTTGAAGAGAAATTGTGAGAAGATACAGTGGAAAACAGCCTAGGGAAATGAGGCCAGGAGAGGGGGTCGCACACCATGGGAGATGAGGGGGTGATACACCATGCAAGAGAGAGGTGGGAAGGGTAGGGTTAGGTTTTTATTTTTATTTTTATTTTTATTTTTATTTTTATTTTTATTTTTATTAAATTAAAATAAATTTTTAAAATAGGGTATTGCGCACGGTTTGGGTTGCATGGTTTGGAAAACTGTGTGCCAACTGTGAGCCCTTTACTAGGCACCTAGGGCACCCCACACAGTCTGGCCGCACAGTTTGAAAATCATACATTGACCATATGGTGAATAGTGTTTAGATACTTCCAAATTTACACTAACCATGGGTACTAGGCACATGGTTTGGAAAATCTTGCAATAACTTTTGTCCACCTGTATAAGTCCGTACGGTTTCCTATTGCGGGATGCACAATTTCAGACAAACTATGCACCCTCTATAGGTCCTTTAAACAAATCTAGGTTCGGTGCTCCTGAAACTCCTCAAGACACCCAAGAAACCTCTCGATCCTTCACCCAAGTCCCAAAACATATTATTTAAGCTTCCAACTCTTATAATTTCATTATGAATCCTGGTTTTTAAAATGGCCCATCCAGTAATTTCCAAAAATACAAATTCCCTCGGAAAACCACCCGATTCAAAACACAAGATTCTAAAATCTCCCCACATTATAACTTCTTGTCCTCGAGAAGCCTTCAGAAACTATAAAAACATTACCCAGTCTATAAGGGTCATGAATACCTATTCAAATGGTCGTGCTGCATTTCCAAGTTCCCAAAGCACCTCCAAGCACTTCTTAAGCATACGAATATTAAGCCATCAAAACCTGATCTAACACTCGATTTCTAACTGAAACATAAAAATGGTGCTTAACCAAACCTGCTTAACTAGAGATGTGATCTCTTCATCATCACTTTAAGAAACATACTGTTGGTTCTCTCCACCAAGGGTCTTAGTATTTAATGGACAATTCCAAACCACGGATCCTCCACCATTGGAATTGCCTAAGATGGAATTTTCTAAGTGTTCTAGAGATTCTTATCATGTTATTTATTTAACTGGGTGAACTTGATTACATATGAGGTCATATTAGAGACCTCACTAATAAGGAATGGTTGAATCTCATTCGACTAACAAAACTATCCACACATGATTTCCTCTAAATACATTGCCGACCATAAACCACTCTCTCCTTAAACTGGTGATGTGTTTTTAAAATGGTTTAATCACCAACCATATACATTGAACAAGAAGGATAACACATCGAGTCACCTCGATCGACTTATCTAGCAGTTTTCCATCTTAAATAGCCAACACATTTTAAACTAAGCTGCAATTCCCTCCCCCAAGTCATCTGGTAGTTAACACAAGCACATGCACCGAAGTCCTTACTTGGCCTTCCTTGACATTCCCAAATCAATCCATAACTTGGACATTTAAAACTATTGTTCCTTGGCATGAATAAAGGTGTAAACCAGATCCAGACTAATGGAATTCATTACCCATTTTAAAAATATCTCTGATCCTGACTACAAGTCTGGGGTAACCTTGGATTCATCAAGATGGGGTACATAGAACTAACCCAAGGTAGTCCATACTCCATATTTACAAGTGAGACATTGGTACAAGTCCAAAATGTCCACATCATATCATCGACTAAGCCCAGAGCAGAATCTAACTGCTGGTCATGTCAGAAAGAAACAACTAGTGTCTAAGAGCCCATCCAAGGAATTCCTACATAGGAACCCAAGTATCACTCCAAACTAACCAAGCCTCAAAAAAACCATTCATCTAGCATGGAACATATATAGAGCTCTCAAAAAATCCCTAAAACTTTTAAAACATTAGTGTGGCGTAAGATCAACTCTTAGTGCATCCAAGAAGATGTTAAGATAGAGGACATGCTCACATATTAAGAAAGAGTACACTAAAAGGATACCAAGGAGAAACAATTGAACCACTACTGGTCGACTCCTTTATAAGAAGCTCAACTTCACCTGTTGACGTATCATTAAATAAACCATGATTCCTATACCACTTAAGGAATTCATGATCTTATAAATTTTACCACTAAAACCCTTCCAATACTAGAAGAGTAAGGGTTTTGCACATATCCAACCTCATCAGTGTCATACTACCAAGAAAGCACCGAACTGATTCAAAACTTGAAAGTATCAAAGGAATTTGAAATAAAAATTAATCATTTTAATGGTATTTCCTTAATTGTGTTCCTTTTACCCAGAAGGGAATATTTAACAGAATTTATGTGATGCTCACCACCTTAGGAGTGTTCTAGTTGTCTAAATAAGGGATAGTTAGACTAGCCGCTCATAAGTGTTCTAGTTCATAAACACCTCAAACAAATGTGTGATGGTACTATGAGCCACGGTCACAACATCAAATCATTTGGATGGACCAGTTGGTCACAAGGACTTAACAGTTTCACTGAACTCAACCGATTCGTTACAACACTTAACACTCAATAGGAACCACGTATACAATAACATACTACCTCGAGTTTACATGAACAAATGGAACGTCCTAAGTACTACCCATAGGTTGTCCGCCCTATGCAATCACGTATCAGTTGGATCATATAGAAATTAGATCAAAATCACATCATCTCATACAACCATTAACTCTAATGACGACATACTAAGTCATCTATAACTGAAGAAAAGAGAGGTTCACATGACCTCCTAAGCAGATGACCATGCTCGAGGCATGTCTAACCTGCTAAAAATGGGCATTAACTGATACTCAAGCCTATATCAAGGGTTAAAGATACCATGAACACCTATATGAACAAGGGTTTCATTTAATAAAAGAGTCCTACAAGGGACAATGGCACCCAAAAAACACCAAACATCAAAATCTCACAAGATTTAGCAAGTAATTAAACTATAAGGGTGTTACCTACCATAGGCTAGCCCCCTTATGGAAACATATGCACCAACCCTATCACTAGGCCACACCAACTAAAGTCACCGGGAACAAAATCCAACCATCTAAGCCATTTCTAAAAGTAAAATAATGCCTACAGAAAACACTCATGCTTCTGTTCCAAGGAAACTCAAAGAGAAGTTCAAACTACCCTTACACGAGGGTTTTAAACAAAGGACGACACTACAGGTTCCATTTCCAAACCTTTTACATTTAATCACGCTTATTCTTTAATAATTAAACATTTAATCAAAACATTAAGTACCATTTTTTAAAACAATAATACAATGTATTTGATTAAGTTAACACCCCAAGGGAAAAATAGGAAAGTTTCACAAAACTTCCTTTTAAACCATTAATTTATTAACATACCACCATTATTTGGTAATTTATCAGTAATTCCTTTTAACAGATAAGGTGACCTACAAGGTTCCCATTGATCCAACCTAGGTTCTCTAGAAAGAAACCCAATCACAGTTGCTCAAATATAAAATCTTGTAAACACCCATATGGGTTATCACATAAGAAGCATGCCCAAACTAGCCTACTTGGGAACAGTTGTGCATTTAGATGTTAACCAATTCTCATTTCAAATTATAAATTAAACATCCCCTTTACATTTAATATGGGATTCCATTTCCCAATTCATGAATCACCCATACACTTCATGGATTGAAAATTGACTCCCATTAATAAAAAAAATCCCATTTTAGATTTTAACATGCTCAAACAAAATAGTCCAACCATATGGGTAGACATATACTAATCCATAAAGCACCCATACACTTTAAAGGTTAGAATTTGGATCCCATTTAATCAAAATCAAATTCACTTTAGCATTTAAACTTAGCAACCTTTATATTTTAACAACTGTCTTAAATGTATGTAGATATTACGCTCAAGATGGTTTGAATATATGGGTTAACCTTTATCAGTTGTAAGGCACCCATATAACTCAAAATCTAAAATAGGTTCTTGTTCATTCACATCCCATATATTTTCAGTCCATGTAACCAATTACATATCAACAAAACATAGCATGTTATCGTAAGAAGTAACACAAAAACATATTATAACACAGAATCATGGAATATAAGCAAATCGGGCTAAACATTAAAGTAGAATGGAATATAAACACTAAATCCTATTATAAAAATAGGCATTATAAAGAATACAATGAATGATATAGCCTATAACAGGCATTCTATAATTGCAACTGCATGGAATGGAACATACAAGACAAGTTAATCCCTATGTGCCTATAATGATGCATGAAATGCTTTATCCTTGCTGAACTAGTCCAAGGGTAAAAATACCATAAAATCATAAATCAATAAGTAGTAGAAATTACACCAGTCACTCAAGGTTAAATCATATCAACTGTAACATCAAATATCATGAACAAAAATTCTTAGCCCTGACCACTTGGTCATTTACCATACATGGAGTGATCAGTCCCAATAACGGCTATTAACCAAGCACCGACACATTCATAGTCTCCTATATACCAACCCCAAATAGTAATATAAAGGAAAATTTTCCCTTTGAAACAACTTTGTAGCATCCTAACCCATATCACCACTAAACTGGTGGCCAGACCGGTGGGTCACAAGGCCTCAAGCGTGACTCCTCATACTCCATAGGCTTCCAACTAGTAGTGAGGTTGTAATGGTGGTTTATTGGGGAGACTATACCCTCATAATTAGAGTATAAAAGTGATAAAATGGATAACAAAACTCAGATGATAGTGGAAACAGTAATATAACAGTTGAATAAAAGGTGGACAACTTTAGTTTATATAAAGCATTCATGGAAAATGATGATACATAATCTAAAGAAATAAATATACAAAATGATTTAAAATACAATAATAAAATAAGAAAAATAACTAAGAATCCCAATGGTGAACACCATGAGAATCCTGAGCTCCATATCAGTCATGCGCTCATGGATCCCAGGTATAAGCAAAACAACAGAGTCAATAGTCCATGGTCCTACAAACAAGAAGGTCTACTCGGGTACCAATGGTACCCGAGCAGGGTATGAGATAACATCTCAGTAGGTCAACAGCCATGGTTTCTATCCCAATCTATTTCATGCAATATAATTAAGGCAGTGTGTGGGTAAACAAATAAGTAGTAAATACAAGTAAAGATATCCATGGCATGTAAACTGCTAAACCAATGATACTAAAAAATATCATCTCAAGGCCCCCTACATAAAATAGTCAAGATCCTATAATAAAGAAGCTACAAATAATTCACAAATAAACAACACAGCCTTGTCATACAATCAGAAGAGTCAGAACATTCATGGTCGATCCATATAATCACACATGTCACAATTTACCATGACCAAGCCATATAACCAAAAGTATTATATATCTCACAGTTGTTCTGTATGTCAAAGTATCTAACCACGAAGGGTCGGATCCAAGGTGTCTAAGACCAATGAATCCTCATCGAGTCCCATGATCATATCGATGGAAAATCGGTAAAAGCATTGGTTGGAGACCTAGGATCATGTCATACCAGACACATCCCACGTGAGTCCAAGCAAGCAGGATCTAAGTGGTAGCAAGGCCTGAGACATCCTACAGAATCAAGACCCAAGGGGTATACTCAACCCAAGGTTTCCACTACTGCATTCAAGATCCATGGATATCCATCCATGGAATCTATACAATCATTCATCTATTTCATATCATTTAACATTCAACACCATGTGAGTCTACCCAGTCAAATATAACCATTTACATTGAATTCATACAATGAGTACACCCACTCATTAATCACATTTCATAACCAAATACATCTCATGAGTATACCCAATCACATATCCCAATTCATAACCAAATAAACCAAGGAGTATACCCACTCGTTGTTAAAATTCACATTCAAAATATACATATAACGTGAGTTTACCCATTCACATTTACATTAATGTTTAATTAATAATTTAAAAATTCAAAACAAACAAATGAGTATTACCACTCATTTAACCATTTACCATTTAATCTATCCAAACAATTCAATCATGGCATTAGGTAAGGAAGCAGGACATCTCCTAACAATCTATCCATGTTACATATTAACCATTTATTCAGGGAATCAACATGCTAAGGATGAAACCCATATCTAAACTAAGTAAACTAATTCCCTTTGGTTATAATTCAGCTTTCTCTAACTAGGAAATCATAGGAAAACACCCCTTGGGTGGTTCAAGCAAGTTCAATTTAAATTAAAAGTTACAAGATGACACTTATGAGGTTTAATGGTTTTATATACATTTATAAAGAAAAAAATACATTTCCTAACTCCATTAAAGGCTATGTCCTAAACATTCCTTACATCGCACTATGTCATCAATCATAGGGAAACCACGAAGTATTAATCAAAATAAGTATTAAACAACTAATCAATACTTTTTATCTTAGAAGACTACGCACCTCCATTGGAGGTGTTTTATTATAAAATTGTGACTTTGTTTCTCAAACAAATCATTTATCATAATTAAACAGTTCATTACAGAATTTCAATTCAATTCATTGAAGAAGAATTATAATTCAACTAATTTAAAGGGTTAGAGATAGGGATCCTACCTCAAGATAAGAACCAATCTAAACGCTTCAGCACTTGATGAATTTGACAAAGATACTCCACACTTGCACACACATACATTATTATATATATATACCCCTTAATCAAATATAAATATTCCCCTCATCATGATGGAATATGTACAAGGAATATATATATACATATATATACATATACATACCTATGTATACAAGTGCAAGCCCTCTCGGAGTCATCAAACACTCTAAAAAACTACCAAGGACTCAAAACACTGTGGTAAGGATCAACACATTCCAAGGAAACTACCAGGAACTCATAAAATATAAAATCCCCAAATATTAATTGAGCGACAACTAAGAACGGATGAAAACATTACCTTAAACCATTAGCAGCAAACCAAAACGAACTCATATGCCTTTCCTTCTATGGTAGATGTCGGAATACGAACCAAGGAGTCCTGAAAAGCCTTTATCGCAACCTAACACTATAAGAAAGACCAAAAATTGGGTTACCCTCAAACCCTAGGTTAAGCTGCACCTCACCGGGCAGTGGGGAGACTAAAAATCAGCTGAAAAAGGGGAGGAAGAGGGATTGGAGACCTTACCTCGAAGTTTCAAATAGAAATCATGAGAATATCTGATGGAAAATAGCCTAGAGAGAGGAGGTTGAGAGAGAGAGTCTTGTTCCATGGGAGAGAATGGGGTTCTCTAACACGCAAGTGAGAGGGAGGGGGGGTAGGGTTAGGTTTTTAATTTTATTTTTATTTTAATTTCAATTAAAATAAATTCAATTTTTAAATTAGGGTATCTCACACAGTTTGGGCTACACGTTTTGGAAAACAGTGTTCCCTTTACTAGGAACCTGGGGCACCCCACACAGGCTAGCCACACAATTTGGAAACCATGTGTCGAACATGAAGTGAATAGTGTTTAGGTACTTCCCAATTGCCACTAACCATGCGGGCTGGGCATACGGTTTGGAAAACTGTACGCAGCCCATGTGACAGCTTATGTCCACCTACATAAGGCCACACGGTTTTCTATTGTGGGGTTAATAGTTTCATACAAACAATGTGCCCTCTACAGGACCTTTAAAATGTAGTTTTCTAGGTTGGGCACTCCCGAAACTCCTCGAGACACCCGGGAAACCTCTCAGGCCTTCACCCAAGTCCCAAAACATCACATTAAAGCTTCCAATTCTTGGAATTTCATTCCAAATATCAGTTTGTAAAACAGACCATCCATTAATTTCCAAAAATTCAAATTCCCTTGAAAAATAACCCGGTCCAAAACATGAGATTCTACACTATCCATCTGATTATTCCTTAAATGATACTATTTTCCTGACACTATTCATCTAGAACCATCTCATATGATCCCTTATTCTCTCCTTTATATAATACATGTTCATATGGTACTTCATTGATCTGTCTAATAAATTTTTATCTAGAATTTATTTATCTAATACAGTTCATTTTATCCCTTCTTTACTCAGTACCTCACTTCTTCATTCGGTTCTTTACTTCTCTGTCTAGTGCTTTTTCACTGCCTGGTACCTCTTCATATGATACTTCAACCTAAAATAGAATTACTCTCAATGTTCATGGTTGGAACATTCATATTGAAATTGTGATAATACATCCTATTAAATATCAATCAGTATCTCGAACAAAGTTTTATCAATGCACGTGTTTCTCTTTATATAAGCATAGTTTCTCCAAAACCTCAGTGAGAAGCATGAACTCAAATTTGAATTTCCCACTTCTATATTTTAATATCATTATCAAATCATTCTTCATTTGATTGTCTTCAAACTTCTTTACAAATATGATTCAATGATCTTCATTGGAACTCTCCTTAGATCTCAACGTAAATGACCCCTTTATACTTTTTGAAACCAAGGATAAAATCACGATTCTTACTTCATGATTATTGAATAATTAAATGTATATCTAAACATCATAACATTTAATATATTTCTAAAAAAATTGTAAATATCATTTAACCATCATCTGTCACTTATTCATAACAACTCCTCCATCTAGTAGTACTATGTCTAATTCACTCTCGAAGGTCAACTATGCTTCCTTTGTTCGATGAGTTCTTATAAGTTTGTCTAAATTGTTCTATTTTTTGAACTCAATAGATGTTAATTCAGCATTATATATCAAATGGAAGTGTTCAAAAACCTTTTATCTATGTCCTATGATCAAATCTTCTTTCTGTTGCCTTTACTCAGACACCTCTGTCTAGTGCCTTAACTCGGAATTTTCTCTATAATACCTCTGATTGGAAAAAAAATTCTGATGACTTCATAGAACACTTTCCAAAGAATTTGTAATAATCTATATGATGTCTTTATAGCATTATTTTTAATGTCATCATTCAAAAATGTTTGTCTGGTGACTTAGAGACTTATTTAAAATCATTCATAAACTTTGATTTTATTTATTTATAAACTCTTGTCTGCAACTTTACTTTGTTTGGGAACCATAGTTCCACACTGATTTTCCTCCATTTTACACAATCTTTTCTTCTTCAAAAAATCAACTTGAATTATATCCATAAGGCATTATGATGTTTAATCAATGAGGAATACTTCACTAGGAAACGAGTGATATTTTTTTAGAGATCTTTGTCTAATGAAACTTGGAATTTATTTAAGCTATCATTTGGTTCCATCCTACATCTTATCACCTAGGTCTAATTAACTCTATTTGATCACCTCAGTTTTATCAACTCTATCTAATCACCTCATCTTTCTCTATCCATTCATCTCATACTTCTTTCTACTCAATCACCTCAGTTCACTAGCCTCAATATGCTAGCCTCTATTTGATTACCTTCTGTCTATTTGACTTATCTTTCTTTATCCATTCATCCCATCCTTCGTTATCCATTTGTCTCTATTTAGTAAACCCATATATCTTTTTCTGCTACATTATTTCTAGAAACTTCCTTAAGGAAAATTTATAATGTTGATAAAAATGTGTTTATTCAAACATTAAATAACATGTTTTAGAAATTAAGATCATCTCACCAATCATTATAAGTAAACTCAAAGTCTTAAAATAACTTTGACCTTAAATTATTGAATAATCTCTATATTTTCTAAAGGAAAGAATGCCATTTATCCTCTTCCAAGATAACATGCCTTGGTAACTTTCTAACTTCTTATATTTTTCAATCTATCATACAAGTTTCATATTCATTATTAATATAATTGGATACTTTACTTAAACTACTAAGAAGATTCTTATTTAAAATTTATTTAACATATTGAAATCAATGAAATGTTTCATTGGAAACCATTGACAACTATTTAAAACCATTGAGAACAAATAAAACTCACATACAAAGTTTGTTCTTAAAGTATCCCCATGTTTCCTTGGGATACCCTATAAATATACACTTTGTGTCTTAAGGTGCTAATTTTTTTATTGATATAGCCTCATAAAATGCTTTGTATTCCCATACATGAGTATGTGGAAACATATATTTATTTCTATACATTGATTCATGTGGTATCCCATTTTCTTCCTTAGTTGGAACTCGATTTAGAATGTGTGTTTCAGCATGTAATGAATATACCCAAAATGATAATGGAAGATTTGTATGACTCGTAATCAATATTACCATGTAAATTAAGGTATGGTTCCTCCTTTCACTAATACCATTCCACTATGGTGTATAAGGTGGAGTGAGTTGATATAGAATCTCAACCTCCCATAAAAAAGTTAACAAACTTTTGGTTAATATATTCACCACCTTAATCGGATCGAAGCTTCTTTATCTTATTTCAAATTTGATTCTCTAATTAATTCTTGAATTATTTGAATTTCTCTAAATATTTTGACTTATATTTCATCAAGTAAATATAATCATTTCTATTCAAATCATAAGTAAAAGTTATGAAGTAAGAATACTCACCTCTAGCTTCTACTAGAAAAGTTCCTCACACATCAGTGTGTATAAATTATAGAATCTCTATGACTCTTTCACCATTTCCACAAAATGGTGGTTTGGTCATCTTTTCTTGTAAACAAGCATGACAATTTCCAAGTGGTTTTAGCTCAAAATAGTCTAAATAACCATCTTGATAGAGTTTTTTCAGACACTTATCATTTACATGACTAAGACGGTGATAAAATAATTGGGTGCTAAATGAGTCATGAAAACTTGATTCATTATCTACTAAAAACACTTAGTTTTTATAATTTAATACATAAATACTATTATTTAAATTAATCATACCATAACATATATTTTCTTTGTAAAAGAAACATCTATTATTTACAAAATTGAAAATAAAACCATCTAAATCTATACATGATATATAAATTATGTTCTTGGTAATAGTTTTTACAAAATAAAAACCTTTAAAACCAAAATAATTTTGGTTGTAAATAAAAATTGGTAGTCTCCTGTAGACAAATCACCAAGACAAACTCCATTGGGTGATCTACAATCCACCTCTCCCCTAGAAATCTTTTAGAATCTACTTGGTTCCTGTATTTGGATATATATGTGAGTGCCACAAGTTGTATCTAATACCTAATGTATAGATATATAAATATTTCACTCAATAGAAAATGAACTTGAATCTTCCTATTGATTCTTCAACTAGGAGTAATTCTTCTTCCAATGCCTAGATTTCCATATACAAAACATACAGTGCTTATCTCCTTTACTTGTTGTTGGATCTTTTTCTTCTTGGAAGAATGGTGCCCGAGATCCTTGGACTTGAAATGATACTTGAGTCCCTTTTCCTTGATCTTACTTTTCTTATTATCTATAAGTATTTCAGGTTTTTCACACCCTATTTCCATGTCAACTTTGAGAATCAGAGTAAGGAGTTATAAAAGTGTCTTATCATTATTGATCATATTATAGTTCACAGTGAAACTAGATAAGACTTTAGGTAGAGAGGATGGAATGATATTTGTGTGCATATCATCATAGATATTAAACCCCAAGATATATAAGTGTTATATGTATCCAATCATCTTGACTATATGAGGCTTAGCCAGTGCTGAATTTTTGAACTTGTATGTGAATAGTGCATTGGAGATCTCATATCTCTCTTGTATCACCTTATCCTGATAAAGATCATGAAGGTGATACATGATTTTATACCCATCCATATCCTTTTATTGAATTAAAATCTCATTGTACATGGAGTATAACAAGAAACATTATACATTCAAAGAATCATATATGTGTTTTAGGTAGAGATATACTTCGTACTCACTAGACTCTTTTGTAAGCGACTCATAAAGTGAGGTTTCCAGCATGTATAAGTTCCATTCATGGTGTAGTATAATATGAAAATTCCTATACGATTTCTAGAAATTTGAACTGATGATAAGTTTATCCTTCTCTATAATGGATCACAGTTATATAGTTTAAGTCATGTGGTTTTCCATTTCTATAATAAATAAGAAAAGAATTTTTTTTGCTTTATATGGATTACAAAATTTAGATAATAAAATTTAATTAATTTATTTATCCCTATCCTTATATTTTACCAAAACCTAATAACCCTCACCATTGGTTTGGGAATATCCTATCACATGGACATTCTAGTGGAAAAGATCCATTTTTTCCTTTTCATAACCCAAATAGAGGTCTAAAAAGCTATTTCAAAGGTACTTAGGTAGGAATAACCTTCCAACTATATTAATTAAATGGTCTAGACCTTATGACCCATTAATTTGTGGAAATTCTAGTGATGGAGGTTTTTTTATGAGTATTCAAGGATTTTGGAGGGTAGAAGGAGGATATGGAGATGGGATTTTAGCTCTGATGAGTCCTACAGCATGGAGCCTTGGTTGTATCATAGAAGGTTAGATACAGCATGGATAGTCTAGATATGGAATAGAGGATTTGGAGGAGGTTTTTTTATACTTCAATTTTGTCATAGTTTATACTTAGATACCCTAGTTTTGGCGTGGGTCCCCAATGTGAGTTTTTAATGGTTCTATCATTTTTGGAATGGTTGTGTCATTAAGCAGGGATGTGGTGTAGGACCTTATTAGTTAGTGGGTTCTATAGAATAGTGGTTTCTACTATGTCATGGTCTTATTCTATTTTTATACGATCTATAATGTGAAGAGAGTCATGTTTTTTTAGGGATATTTGACTATCCAAGCTAGTACATGGTCCCTCCCCTTTACGTCATAGTCTTCTCTTTTTTAGTAATTCTGGAGTGTGGTGAAGGGGGTTGCATCGTGGTCTTATATTTTATTGACCACCTATAAATTCCAAAAATCCCTCAAACCCCATAATTCTACTGAATTTATTCTCACTTATTTATCAACCCAAGTTCATCCCAAGGAGTCCTTTCTTCTGCCTTTCTATGGATCTCAACCCCATACTTAGTAGATTGATCTTTGGTGGTTTTATGTGAGTCCCCCCTCTTTATTCTCCCTATTTATTCCTATTGTTCATCCAAAAGAGGTTTTTTTTCAAGTGGAACATGTTGTTTTGATGATATTTTAGTATGAATATGTTTTGGGGTGTTGTGGTCAAGGTGATCAAGGTGTTCTCCTTCATCAAGGTGCCTCGTGGTGGTCTCCCTATCGTTCTAACCTTGTGCAGTTGTTTGCAAAGCTCCATTTGAGATAGGGGATCCTTCATTTCTCATCTATTTGTATCATTCTAGAGGTTTTATACTCTTTTTTATTTTGGGGAGATATTATTAATTATCCTAATAAAGATAAATAACTATTTTAATTGGAATTAAAGGGGGTAATGAAATTGCATGTTTTACCGATTTTATATTATTGATATTTTGATTGTACGGGCTTGATTCCTTCCTGAAAATCACTATAATTAGAGGGGTTGTGGTTTTTGTGACTATGGAACCGTTTTTGTGGGGTTTTTTAGGATAATAAATTGGTTTCACATGGAAACTCTAGTTTTTGTGAGAATCCCCTTGAAAATAAAGTGGAATGTGATGGAATCCCCTTATTAAATATGAAATAAGTTATGCGGTGATGATGTGTGGTTGAGTTGTGTAGCGGTGATGTGTGGTTGGGTTGTGTGGTGTTGATGTGTGGTTGTATTATGTGATGGTGATTTTTAGTTGTGTTATGTGGCGGATGTGATGGGAAGTGGTTATGATGTGGTGGTTGTGATGAGAAGTGGTGGTGATGTGAAATGGTGGCAGTGTGGTGTTGGTTGGAATGAGGGGGGGGGGTTTATGTTGTGGTGTATGTGCTAGTTACTTAGTAGTAATGGAATCATATTGAAAATGATGAATTTAAATTGTTAATTATTGCTTGAAATAATATAGAAAGTGTGGTTAAATGTGGTGGATGTTTAAATGTGAAATAAATGGCCTTGTTTATTGAAATGGGTTGGTAATGGAAAATTTGGAAAAAAAATAACATAAAATGAAAGGGGGGATGTGGTTCATGGATTGTGGCTTGCTTATGTGGTGTTATGAATTTAGTGGTGGAAACAAAACTTACGGAGGTTATGAGGTTCAGTGGTGATGTTGTTAGATGGGATAGTACTCTTGTTGTGAACCCATAGGTTGGGATTTAGTGCAGTTGTATATATACGCCTTTTAATTTCCTTGTGATTTTTATACGCACCCCACCCATGTCGAGCACCATGTTCTGACAACCAAATGTTTGGAGGTGTTTTTTCCAACATCCAGATAGTGAGGATAGATGGTTGGCTACCTTCTCTTCCCAACTCTCTCTTCCAAGAGACGTTTACATGCATGGAATATGGTGGCTAGAAGTCAAAGGTGCATTGCGGTGATGTTTGATGATATGGCTTATAGTTGGGGTCATGCATGGTAGGAGGGAACGAGGTTAATGTCCTTCATGTTCATGATACCCTACTATTTTTATTATAGTTGTTATGTGATGTTATGGTCCAGGTGTCTTTAGGTGAGATGATGAGATGTTTTGTGATGACCTAGGTGTCTTCAGGTGATATGTGTTTTGATGGCCCAAGTGTCTATGGGCAGGATATTATATGAAAGATATGAGAGCACCAGGACATACGTCATTGGGGTGTGAGAGTGGAAAATTAGTGGGAAAGTGGTAGGGTGTACCCTTTTTACTAATATATATATTATTATGCTATTATACATGGATGCATTATTTGGTGATCATTCCATGTTGAGGATGGGATTGGTTAGTTAACCTATTTAGGTGATATTGGTTATATTGTTCGATCATTGGTACATTAGTATGCTCTTTTCACATGTGTATGAGAGATATTGGGTATGATCCTACTAAGTATACTTGTATGCTCACCCTATGCATATAAAAAATACTTTTTAGGTTTCTAGGAGAACTTTGTGAACCATGTTGGAAATTTCTAACTCGAACTTTGGAGTTGTTGTTGAGTCGTTGCTATAGGATTTTTCTTTTGGGTGTTTACCTAGAGACTCTTGTGTTTTTTTATTCTATAAATTCATTATGGGATGGTTTTTTGTTTACTTTTTATATTATCTCATGTATTTTCTTATAGTTAATTTATCCTATCTCATGATCCTATACTATAGAGAGTAATGCCTTCCACTTATGTGAGATTTTTATACCCTTGGTTCCTATCACCAGCATGGGGCCTACTAAAGGTAGGACTCGGGGGTATTATATCTCTTCCTTAATTGCCAACCCAGGAGGGTTACATTTAGAGGGAGGGGTTTGTGAAAATTAACTCACATCTCATTGATCCATTGAGTGGAATCCCCAATCCTAAAATCCTAGATAATTATTTCCTCAACTCTTGCCTATTGCACCAAGTATCATGAAGTTGATCAACCCTTAATGTGAAATAGGTTAATTTGACCCAAAATTCTGAAGGACCCCGGGACACCCTGAGAGGGGAGGGGTGAATCAGGGTGACCAATTTTTCTTTTAATGTGATGGATCTTGTTCCCACGATGGTAGGAACTTGTTGAACCTGTATGATGATTATGATTATAAAGCAAGCATTCATAAGCATAGAGAAGACACAACCCTTTTTACTTGGTTCACCACTAAGGGCTACGTCCAAGGAGCATATGCCGACAGGTTGTCGGTCGTACCAAAAACCACTATGCTTCACTAGCTGTAGATTACAAAAGTTCAGGTACAGTCACTCTGTCCCAGGCTCACTGCCTTTACAAAGGTTAAGGGATATCTCACTGCTTCCCTCGGGTCACTCCCATTGACTCCCCCTGGCTCACTGTCGTTGGTGAAGTCTCACTCTGTTTATAGACATGAAGGTCTCTTCAATTGATAGTCATGAAGTTCATTGTCTCCTGTTCAGCATGAGACTTTGCTTGCATCAGAGTCCTGAGTTAATGCTCTGTTAAGATCCAAACTCCAACCACTGAAGAAAACCCCCTTTTTCCTTGTCCACAGGGAAAACAACCTTTGACAGAGGGCCTTCGCAAAGTACCCTACTTCGCGAGGCTCCCAATATTGCAAAGCTCAAACAAGCCTTCGCGGAGCCCCTGCCATTTCGCGAAGTTCAATCGCGAAGCTCAATCGCGAAGCACTCTCGCGATGCTCCAGCCTTCACAATGCTTGGCTATCGCGAAGCTCCTGCCTCTTCGTGAAGCTCACTGAGCCAACGCGGGGCGCACCTCTTTCGCGGAGCTAGAATAGCCTCCGCGAAGCTCCTCTTTCGCGAAGCACACTGCCTTCGCGAGAGACCTTTGCGAACCAAGAGCAAAGGACTTTCTCTGAAATTCTCTCTATTTCTTTGGAGGGGGTCAGCCTCTATTTATAGGCATTTCCACCGACCCTCGTCCCTTCCGCGCAAAGTCAACGCCACATCATCTCAAATCGCGAAGCTCCAAAGTTTCCGTCGTAATTCTGTCCAAATCGCGAAGCACCACGGCAATTTTCCTTTCGCGGAGCTTGACGTAATCGCGAAGTATCATCGTCAACATACCTTCGCGACTTCACCGCGAAGCTCCCTCACACGCCGCGAAGCTCCCTCGCAAATCCCTTAATCGCCGCGATGCGCTTCAACTCTGCCGTTCGCGAAGCTTTGACGTAATCGTGAAGACTCACCGCCTCCATTCTTCTGGTCTTTGCGATTTTCAAACCATGCATCCTCTCTTCGCGAAATTCAAGCCTTATCCATATTTAATTTTTATCTTTAGGGAAATCCACTTTTTGCGATGCTCAACAACTTCCAGATTTTGGACCCCAAAAATTTGGCAAACATTGGGAAACGACGCCACCTTCAATACTGTTGTCTGCTTGAACGGTGTGACCTCTTTGCTAGTACACGATCCGAGCTTCCATTGAGGATTGACAACAAACACAAACCACACTCCAAATCATGCATAGAAGACCATGGTTCCAACAATCTCCCCCTTTGGGTTTGTTGGCAATCAGAAGAAAAATTCCATAGATCTCCATCAATGTGAAAACCAAAAACCCAGGAATCAACCCAACCAACAATCTAAGTCTACGTGAGCAATGCTTGGTGTAGAAAACAAGAGAGGAGGCTTGAATTGGGTTCCACTGTGTTCCTTCTCATTCTTATTTCCTGAATTTATTCCTTCTCCTTTCTCCCCCATTGACAATAAATCCAAAGACCAGTAAAATTTTTCACGTTCAGCTCAAACCATACTCCCCCTGGATAGTATCTCCCCCATAGACCTACATCATATACATAAACTGATTAAAACATTTAAAACAAACGGGGAGAGGGGAATTACATAACCTCCTTATGCACTGGGAGGTGGTCGAACACTGAGGTTCAACCGATGCTTCTCAAACACAACCGCTGACAGTGGCTTTGTCAGGATATCAGCCACTTGCTCATCTGTTCCCACATGATCCAATCTAATCACGCTTTTCTCAACTTTCTCTTTGATAAAGTGATACATGATTTCAATGTGTTTTGTACAAGAATTCTGAACAGGATTCTTCGTAAGATCAATTGCACTCTTATTGTCACAGTAAATCACCATTGGTTGCATCACCTCATCGCCAATGTCAGTTAATTGCTGCTTCATCCATAGCAGTTGAGTGCATGCCTTTGTGGCGGAGATATACTCAGCTTCAGCAGTACTAAGAGAAGTACTTTCTTGTTTCTTGCTCAACCAGCCAACACATTTCTGCCCAATATAGAAAGCTCCACCACTAGTGGACTTTCTGTCTACTACATCACCAGCCCAGTCAGCATCAGAAAACACTGATAATTCAATGTCCCTGCCTGCAGCAAAAAATAACCCGAAGTTATGTGTGCCTTGAATATACCTCATGATTCTTTTTACTGCTGCCATATGTTCCTCCTTTGGATTACTCTGAAAGCGGGCCGCAAGGCATGTTGCAAAGACAATATTTGGCCTTGTCGCTGTCAGGTACAGTATGCTTCCAATGATCCTCCTGTACATGGTGGGATCAACAGAGTTCTCATCCTCATGCTTTCCAAGTTTAGTTCCAACTGCAATCGGAGTTGACATTGGTTTGGAGTCTTGCATATTGAACTTCTTCAGCAACTCTCTTGCATATCTTTCCTGAGAAATGAAAGTGTATTCCTTCTTTTGAATCACTTGAAACCCCAAGAAATATGTGAGCTCCCCAATCATAGACATTTCAAATTCTGATTTCATGTGGTTGGCAAATTCGTCCACTGATTTCTGCCTGCTGCCACCAAATATGATATCATCAACGTAGACAAGAACCATGAATTGATCTTTTGGAGAATTCTTCACATAAAGATTGTGATCAACTCCTCCTATTTTGAATTCCAACTTCTTGAGATATGAGTCCAGCCGTGAGTACCATGCCCGTGGTGCCTGCTTCAAACCATATAGGGCTTTCTTCAGTTTTCAGACCTTTGTTTCATCAGTACCCAAAACAAAGCCCACTGGTTGTTCAATGTAGACTTCTTCTTCGAGTACACCATTCAAGAATGCTGTCTTGACATCCATTTGATATACTTTATATCCTCTTTGGAGTGCCATGGCAAGGAAAAGCCTGATTGACTCCAGTATAGCCACTGGAGCAAAGGTTTCTTCAACATCAATGCCTTCAATCTGAGAGTATCCTTTACATACCAGTCGTGCCTTGTTTCTGATGACACTTCCATGATCATCAAACTTATTTTTGAAGATCCATTTGGTACTAATCACATTGTGACCTTCGGGTCTCTGGACAAGATCCCATGTCTGATTCTTGTCAATCTGATCTAATTAATCATTCATGGATTTCACCCAAGATTTATCTTTTGCAGCTTCTTCGAATGAGGATGGCTCTACAACTGAGAGAAATGCAGACTGCGTGTTATTCCTCATCCTCCTTGTTTGATTGGGTGAACTTTTGTCCCCAATTATGTTGGATGGATCAATCTCAGCTCTTCGATTTCTCCTGCGAGGTTCAGTAGCATTTTCTTCAACCATAGTTTCTTCTTCAGATTCTTCTTCTGAGTTAACATCATGATGTGACTGCTGAGTGTTTTGAACAACTTCATCTATTTCTGCACTTGTATTTTCTTCACGTTCACATTCTTCCTGACTTTCTATCACATCATCATATGACGTCCTTGGAGAATTTGTGGTTTTCTCTTCAATTGTCTTAACATCGCTGCTTTCCACAATTCTTCCCAAACGCTTGTTGAAACATTTGTAGGCTTTGCTGTTCATTGAGTAACCAAGGAAAATTCCTTCATCTGCATTGTCGCCATATTTCCCTTGATTTCCTTCTTTGTTCCTGATGAAGAATTTACTTCCAAAGACATGAAAGTATTTTAGAGAAGGCTTCTGTCCATGCCACAATTCATATGGTGTCTTCATCTCACCCATATAAAGTCCTGTTCGATTCTGAATGTACACTGCAGCTTGAATAGCCGCTTTCCAGTAATGTCGTGGAATACGACTCTTAATCAGCATAGTTCGTGCCATGTTTTTCACCTGTCGATTCCTACGTTCAACAACTCCATTTTGTTGTGGAGTTCTCACAGTAGCTACCTCATGTTGTATCCCATGCTTCTCTAGATAATTCTCAAATTCAATGGACGTGTATTCTCCTCCATTGTCAGATCGCAACACTTTGATTGTTCGTCCAGTATCATTCTCGGCGATTCGCCGATATGTTTTCATGCAGTCAAGAACTTGTCGTTTCCTATGAATGACCATCACACATTCCATTCTACTATAATCATCTATGAAAAGGACAAAGTACCTTTCTCCATGTGTTCCGGAAACATTTATCGGACCACAAACATATGTATGAATCAGATCAAGAAGGTGAGACGCCTTTTTCTTCTTTGGCCGATATGAACTGCAGACCAGCTTCCCACGAATACAAGCATCACAAGATTTTTCACGCTCACGCTTCAGGTTGGGGATGTCCATGACAATTCTCAATTTTGATATTTTCTCCATGTCTTGTTGATTGATGTGTCCCAATATCCGATGCCAGAAATTGTTTTCTTCTTCAACAGTCATGTAACATACATTTTCTTCACTATCAACCTGATACAAGTTGCCTTCTGTTCTACATCCCTTCATAAGCGAATTGCCGGTTTTTCCCTTGATAGTGCAGCCTTTCTGATTAAAAGTAACTATAAGTCCTGAGTCACAGAGTTGACTCGCGCTGAGGAGATTATGATGTAGGCCATCCACGTAAAGGACTTCAGTCTTCTTTAGTTCTCCATTAGCTAATTGGGTACTTCCACTCCCTTTGATTTTCAGAGCCCCGTCATTACCGAATCTTACTGTACCATCAACATTCTTTATGATATTCGTTAGTAGGCCGGCATTACCTGTCATATGAGATGAACATCCGCTATCCAGAATCCAGGTATTTTTTTTCTTTGTAGCTTTGAGGGCTACCTCGGTAAGGTTTGATTTCTCAATCTTCTTCTTTTCCTTCCATGAGACATTAGATTGAGTATATAGAACTGATGGCCTTTCAACTATATCTTCTGCATACCCAGGTTCTTCATAGTCAAAGTCTTCTTTGAGAGGTGAGAACCTGTTTGAAAGAGCAACACTGTCTTGCTGACGAGACTTGACTTGTCTTGAACTTCGGTATGAGGTGTCTATGTCCCTTCTCTGCCTGCAATTAATGGCCTTATGACCAAATTTAGAACAATGAAAACAATATCCATAGAAATTATTTCTTCTATAAGAATTAGGATATGAGATTGTTCTCCTTTTTTGAGCATCTATATCTTCTCCATTCAGATAGCTTCTTGCCTCTTCACAATAAGACATGGTATGGCCCAGATAGCCACAGAACTGACACTTCATGAGAGGAAATGTCTTCTCACTTGAATTTCTCCTTATACCTTCTTCCTTGGGAGAATAGTAAGAATGTATGTCATTTTTGAAAGTTTGAGGATAATTTTCAGGTCTCCTTTTAGTTTGGATTGAGTGTTCCTTTTTCAGCACTCTAGGTATCATTTCAACATGTTCAACTTTAATCTTATCTTTCTTTTGGATATTTTCACTTCCAGTAGTTGATGACTCAGCCTCACATCCAATTCCACTCTTTCCCATGCAAGCGGGTCTTTGATCACTCAAGATTTTTCCAACCCCATCTGAACCACACTTGGCTCTTGCTAGTAATTCTACATCTGAGAATCTTCTGAACTGTATTTTCTTCCTCGATTCTTTTGGAACTGATTCAGTCTCCAGTTTACTCCTTAGAGTAACTACTTCCTCCTCAAGACCCTCAGTAGTCTTGGATTTTTCATCCAGTCTGGATGTGAGGTCATTGATGACCTTTGCCTGCTCTTCAATTCTCAGCTTCAGATCAACTACATCATCATTGCTTTCAATTATTTTAGACTGTACCTTCACAAATTCTTCCAGTCGTTCAATTTCAGCTTCAAGTTGATCAACGTATTCAGTTGATTCTTCTACAATTGATTTCCACTTATTGCAGCTCTTACATTTAATTTTAAGCTTACTAACCGCATCCTTAAGTTACACCTCAGGATCTACACAAGTTCTCAGTTGTTTTTCTCCATCAGTATCTTCTGACTTTTCAATAGTGGCCATCATAGAAGCATGGTTCCCAATTTTGAATTCTGGTTCTTCTTCATCACAGAATTCATTGTCATCTTCTTCCTCTTCACAGAAAAAACTCTTCCTTTGCATTTTCTTACCAGATTTTAAGTCTCCCTTTTTGAAGAACCTTCTCTGAGGCTTCTTGAAGTTTTCATCTTCACTGTCATCATCATTGATATTCTTCAAGCACTGAGAGGCAATGTGCCCAACTTTTCCACAACAGAAACAGGCGAGAGGTAACTTTCCTTTGAATTTCCCTTTCCCCTTATAGAACTTATTTTCAATGAGAGAAAGAATTTCTTTCTCTTCGTCATCATCACCGCTACTATCCTTTGAGATTTTCAATTTATCCATGGCCTTGAATTCCATTTCCTTGCTCACCTGAGTCGTAGCATCTTCTGGTTTTACTATCATTTCATATGCTACCAAGCTACTCAATAGATCATCTAGAGAAAGTTTGGAAAGATCTCTTTCCTCAAGGGCTGACACCTTCGCATTATACAGAGGTGGAAGTCTTATTAATATTTTCTTTACAATATCAATGTCTTTGATTTCTTCGCCTAGACCCCGAATTGATCCAACCACTTCAGTAATTCGATTGAAGAAAGAGTCTGCATTCTCGTCTGGATGCATCTTCAGATCATCAAACTGATTGTGTAGCACTTGTAGTTTCGCCTCCTTCACTTTTCTATCTCCTTCAAAAATATTCTCAAGTTTATCCCACATGGATTTTGCTGAGGTGCAATTCATCACCTTCAGGTAGATCTTATCAGAAAGGGCTGTAGTGAGAGCATTCTGTGCTTTAGCATCTGCATCAAGAAGTTTCATGTTTGTTTCAGTCATAGCCAGGCATGTTGGATCAGTGACTTGTATTCCTTGAACAGTAGAAAAAAGAACTTCCATTCCAAGAGATCTTAGATGAGATCTCATTCTGTTCTTCCAGATCTGGAAATTGCTTCCATCGAAGTGAGGGACTCCCCTAACATTGACCGCGTTTTCCATGACGAAGAAGGTCAGATTCAACACCAGCAACCTGGTCATATTCAACACCAGCAACCTTTACCCTCTGATACCACTTGAAGGACCCCGGGATACCCTGAGAGGGGAGGGGTGAATCAGGGTGACCAATTTTTCTTTTAATGTGATGGATCTTATTCCCACGATGGTAGGAACTTGTTGAACCTGTATGATGATTATGATTAGAAAGCAAGCATTCATAAGAATAGAGAAGACACAACCCTTTTTACTTGGTTCACCACTAAGGGCTACGTCCAAGGATCATACGCCGACAGGTTGTCGGTCGTACCAAAAACCACTATGCTTCACTAGCTGTAGATTACAAAAGTTCGGGTATAGTCACTATGTCCCAAGCTCACTGCCTTTACAAAGGTTAAGGGATAGCTCACTGCTTCCCTCGGGTCACTCCCGTTGACTCCCCCTGGCTCACTGCCGTTGGTGAAGTCTCACTTAGTGTATAGACATGAATCTCCCTTCAATTGATAGTCATGAAGTTCATTGTCTCCTGTTCAGCATGAGACTTTTCTTGCATCAGAGTCCTGAGTTAATGCTCTGTTAAGATCCAAACTCCAACCACTGAAGAAAACCCCCTTTTTCCTTGTCCACAGGGCAAACAAACTTTGACAGAGGGCCTTCGCAAAGTACCCTACTTCGCGAGGCTCCCAATATTGCAAAGCTCAAACAAGCCTTCGCGGAGCCCCTGCCATTTCGCGAAGTTCAATTGTGAAGCTCAATCGCGAAGCACTCTCGCGATGCTCCAGCCTTCGCAATGCTTGTCTATCGCGAAGCTCCTGCCTCTTCGCGAATCTCACTGATCCAACGCGGGGCGCACCTCTTTCGTGGAGCTAGAATAGCCGCCGCGAAGCTCCTCTTTCGCGAAGCACACTGCCTTCGCGAGAGACCTTTGCGAACCGAGAGCAAAGGACTTTCTCTAAAATTCTCTTTATTTCTCTCGAGGGGGTCGGCCTCTATTTATAGGCGTTTCCACCGACCCTCATCCCTTCCGCGTGAAGTCAACGCCACATCATCTCAAATCGCGAAGCTCCAAAGTTTCCGTCGTAATTCTGTCCAAATCGCGAAGCACCACGGCAATTTTCCGTTCGCGGAGCTTGACGTAATCGCGAAGTATCACCATCAACATACCTTCGCGACTTCGCCGTGAAGCTCCCTCGCACATTGCGAAGCTACCTCGCAAAGCCCTTCATCACCGCGATGCGCTTCAACTCTGCCGTTCGCGAAGCTTTGACGTAATCGTGAAGACTCACCGCCTCCATTCTTCTGGTCTTCGCGATTTCCAAACCATGCATCCTCTCTTCGCGAAATTCAAGCCTTATCCATATTTAATTATTATCTTTAGGGAAATCCACTTTTCACGATGCTCAAAAACTTCCAGATTTTGGACCCCAAAAATTTGGCAAACACTGGGAAACGACGCCACCTTCAATACTGTTGTCTGCTTGAACGGTGTGACCTCTTTGCTAGTACACGATCCGAGGTTCCATTGAGGATTGACAACAAACACAAACCACACTTCAAATCATGCATAGAAGACCATGGTTCCAACAAATTCAAGTTATAAATTATCCAATAATTGAAAGCACCCCAATGGGGGTTGGTCAAGCACTTTGAACTAAGGTTCAATTTCTACCCAGGTATTAGAAGGCTATACCGACTTAATATTTAATTTTGAGGGATTTTTATCTTTATTCATAAAAAGATCATTTTATCTTTATTACATTCTTGTTGATGTTAAGTGTATTTACGTAAGTGATTAACCATGTCTTGATAAAATTATGCATAATCCAATTATTTAATTTTGTCTTGCATATTTTTTTATTTCATTTATTTAATGTAAACACCATCTAATCAAATAAATAAATAACCATGATACTGATATAAATAAATAAATAAAGTGGCATGATCATAATTTTTATCTAATAGTTTGTTTATCTAGTGGATGATAAACCAAATATAACCCTAGAGTAATATCTCCTTGAACCCTCATTGGTTATAGTAGAAATAGTCCGCATGTTATCCTATGAACCTCCTAGATTGGTTTTCCCTTGGATCTGAACTTGATCTGCCTCCACTCTTCTAGGATCCCCATCCATTACAAAATCTTTACTCACATATAGGTGAAGAAAACCAAAGGATTGGTTTAGGGGGTTTATATAAAAGAAACTGTGGTCACACATTCCCTTACATAATGAGAGGAGAGGATGACATGCATACCATAAATTTAATTTAATAATAATAAATTAAAAGGAAACCAATCACGTATATAGGTATGGTCTAAGCTCATGATCACCCACACACAAGAAAAAGATATACATTTACAATCTATCTAGAAATTACTTAAATTCTCTCTTTAATTAAGATAAACACCTTTAATTAATCTAATTAATTATCTGATTAATTAATTAATTCAATTTATCTTAATTCCATCCTATCATCCTAAAATTTATATCATCTAAATTTTAAACAAACTAAATTAGTTTTATTTAAAATTAAGAAATTAAATAAGTTTTATTGGAGGCAACAACATGTAACTATCCAAACTACTCAGCATGGTCATTATATTATGTATTCACATGACATCCAACATTTAGTTTGAGGCCTATAATTACAAGGTGTGAATTTTTCAATAAATAACACATGATCATATGTAAATTATGTGTCATGTGATGATATTAATGCACATGGGGTATACTATAATTAAATACCATACACGTCTTGTAGTTTAGAATTTAGCATAGAAATTAATTTATTATATAATTAATAATTATATCTCATGGAATGTATTTTCAAATAAATGACACACGGAACACATGTAAATAGGTTTAATTATATAATTAATTTTTATTTTTGTGTTAAATTAATTAAACAAGGTATAACATGATATACAGCGTGTAATGGGATTACACTTCATGTAATCACTTCTACTCATGTCCATGACACACACCTGGGGATTGTGCATGTCTGTTGGCAACAGACGTTTATGGTGTATATGGTGTGTATACCAGATACACGCCATGTGTCCTAGAATTTTCATAGTTTTCTAGTCCTTATATCATGTATTATATACACTACATGGCTTGGTCCCACCATGTTTTTTCCTGGGAAAATACATGGACTACATGGTGTGTAGTCTGGTTAAACTGCATTCCACCCTTATAACACCCTATAACTTAAACAACCCATAATTAAATGATTTATAACAATGATCTCATTTTATTATATTCTGAGGATATTTTTGATTTAGAGTTTTATAGAATTATAAAAAATGCTTACATATAAAAACCTTATAATAAAAAGTGGAAACTTATACTCAATATCCATTTTTTCCATAAAAAAAAAGAGTACTTAAATTTAAACACACATTTCATTAAAAAATGTTCGCTTCTTTAAATTTGAATCCCCATGGTGGAAATTTAGATCATTATATAGTTTAATAATCATATTTAGGACCTATTAAAAGCATTTGAAAACTTGGGATGAGTATAAAAAAGTCATTAAGGGATATAAAAAGAAAGAAACTCATTAGTTTATTTTGAAAATCATGTAATACTATAAGAATTTTTTCCATTTTACATAATAAAATTTGAGCTAAAATATTTATTTTCTTACTCATGAAATAATATTAATTTTCCAAATATATTAATAAAACATATCATGATAAATATTAAAGGAAAAAACGTACTCATGAGGGTTACTTGTAAAATATGGGTACTCGTGAAAACATTTTCTTGGAAAGCATACTTTTTACTCTTAATAGGGGCATAAACTTTCCTGTAAACATAAGCTCATTATCTTACCTTATGAAATCAAAATTATTCCATGATAAATCATTTTAAAGCACAGAAAATTCATGTAAGTACCTTGGTAAATAATATTTATATCACTATTAATAACTCTTACAAGTACTCTAACAAATGGAATAACCTACTTGGTTAATTCCAACATAATTCCTCAAAGAAAAAAATCATTACCCAATGCATTGGAGAGATATATAGGGATCGTCCATCATTATGAATTGTTTAAAAAGACCATAACATATATAAAATGCATATAATATTACATTTACATAATAAAATCTCATTAATTGTTCCATTTAACACATATGAAAAATCACTTTAGGGATTCACATAAAAATAAGGATAAAAATATTTTTTATTTAAAAACTCTGTAAAAAATTTATAGAAGAATGGAAAATAGGATATTATTTTAAAAAACCATGAAAATTTGAAGATTAGTCTTATTAAATAATATCATTCATGGTGGCAATAAATTCTTCTCATATCATATACAATAAAAAAAGATTCCTTTCACAATTTTGTAAAAATGTCAAAAATAACCTATTTGGAAAATGTATAAAAGTATTATTTTAAAACATTCATAAAAAAGGTAAAATGTGGTTTAAAATTAATTTGAACATATATTTAAATATATTAATAAAATATCTAAAAAAATTTAAAGAATATTGATATGGAGTAAAATTAGAAGAAAAACTTTAAAACTTTTAAAATAAAGTTTTAAAGAAAAAACCCTTACCTCGAGTCAGACTCACCATGTACATAATTTAAATCTTTTATAATGAACTTATATTAATTTTATACTTGATTAAGAACCTTTTTTGGTGTATTATATTATTATTATCTCTTTTATTTGATTTATTACCATTCTTAATATGGGTATTAAAATAGTTAAGTTCATGTCAGATGTTTGAGGACATTCGGATCATAATCGCAAAACAAATTTGGTGGGTTGATCATGGTCAAAGGTCTCATGGTTAAATTATTTATATATTATTAATAATTAAATAATTATAGTTTTTATATATTAAATACAATTTTTTAACCATCCATTAAATACATACATGAAAAACAAATCACATTACTTTATGGAGGTGATAGTCCACACGTATGCATGAGAAACATTATCATTTTCCAAGAATAAAAGGGTAAAAATATAAGTAATATATTATCTTTTTAGAATCATAATTATTTCATTAATATCATATATATTCATTAAATCTATCATAATAACCATTATTTTGAGGTGGTGATGAAACACAAATCTAATTGCTTCGTGGAGGTGGTAATCTACATATATGCACAAGCGATGTTTTCATTTCCCCTTGGATAGAAATAGATATGAAGAAAGGTTTTAACATAATAATAATAAAATTTTAATATATTTAATATACATACTTTATTATCTAAACATGGTTAAATAATATTTAAAGGAGGTATAATAAGAAATAAATATGAAATACTCGGTAAATAATTATACCACTTATTTGGAGAACCTCCCTTGAATTACACCTTAGGACATCCTATGATGGTATTTTTGTAAGAAAAATACCTATAGGACAGGAGGAGGGTTGTTGGTGATATATTTAGGTAGTTATTTTCCAATTTATAGTGCTCAAAATATGTGATTAAGAGAGGTTATGAGGTTCCCTTTTATAAGTGAGGGGGTGGTGCACTTGTATTTTTTCTAAAACTTTAAATATTATAAATGTATTACTCATGGTAAAGTGGAAAAAACATATATAAAGTTTAGGATATAATTTTATAAGGGTCAAAATATAATCATCCAATAAAATTTAATATGAAATTTTTTGGCCTTATCATGAAGTATGTATCTTAATTAACCAGATTTATCCTTTACTAGGGTGACACATTTTTACCATGGTTACTATTCATAATGACCAAAAATGAAATTGAACTCATTAATAAATTTTAGAATTATAATTCCAAATATTTAATATATTTTTAAACATTCAATTTTCATAATTTTTAGAAATTACTTTTAATATAAGTTCGTAAAACGCAATGAAACAGTGTTTTAGAAAATTGTGTTTTTAAGAAAAAAAATGAACTTATCCAAAATAAAATATAATGTTGATTATTATGGAATTATTTATATTATGTTTAATAAAATGGATCTTATGTTACTTTAAATCCATATTCAAAATAGAATGGTACTTTTAAATTACTTGATTTAAAGAAATGATAGTTTTGCAAAAATCGGTACTTTTCACTATTCACTCAAAAATCAATCTTTTCAAAAAAAAAATATAAAAAATTAGCCCTCATATATATTTGACAATATCATATAAATAATTAAGTTCATTTTCTATAATTAAATTTCTAAAATCTATAAATCTATCATTTAAATTAAACCATATAAAACATAGAAAACATTTTAGTTAGAATAAAACTATTTTTCAATATAAAATTATTATAAAGAATGTGAATCCATGTAATCTAATCATGAATATTGATAATGCATGAAATTTATTTATTATTAACATTACTTGGGTTGAAAAAATCCTTACATGGTCAATATTTGGTGTGCATTAAATTTATTCAATGTATAGTTAATGCATGATAACTCGCTTTTAATACAAGTCGTCTTGATACATTGAACATGGATACATGATATATACCTTCAGGATACATGTTGGAACCCTCAACATCTACAAATGGATTCTTAAGATGTTATTAATATTAATTTAATATTTTCTTGTTTATATGAGTGACAATGAAAAAATAGAGAGAAAAAAATTGATGTTCATAATTAAAGAATGAATAATCCAAAAATAAAACTAACAACAAATGCATGTGATCAATCAATGATTAATAAATAATTATAAATTAATTATGAGACTGCTCTGATATCACTTGAAGGTTCTGGTGATAGTGAAATCACATATTGGTCATAGCCAATATGTATTTTTTTGTAGTCAATTAATAATATGATATTGACATGATGAAAAATGTCACGACCAACAAAATTAAATAGAAGATCAACTGACTTGTTACCACTAAAACTAGAAGGAAGAATCATCATATATAATTTATAATTAATTTATGTATAGATTTATAATTACCTTATCTTTTAATTATTTATTAATTAATGATTTAATGAATGATCTCATCGTACTTTTGTTGCATCATAGGATCCAAATACAGAATCCCTCTAATGGTGATCCATGATGGGTTTCATATGAACATCATATGATCATAAATAGTGTAATGCAACCCAAACGTAGGAGATCTGTCTTAAAGAATAATAACATGTAAATAATACTAAAAAAACAGAGTACCTGGAATTTTTGAATAGCAATGGTTTCCATCTTCCTTCACGAAGAATGTTTGAGGAAGATCACAAGGAGAAGTGAATATAAGCACCCTGCCTCTGAGGAAATACACTGAAAACTTGGATCCTAGATCGTATCATGAGGATAACTAAATGTTAAAGGGGTGTTAGCACCTTCATTTATGAAATGATTAACAGCATTACAGGAGTAAGAGAGCTTTCAATATCCACCACCCCCAATATAATAGGATCTCATCCTCTTTTATAGTTGAAGCTCAAGGCTCCTCGCATCATATATGTTTTAGGCTATTAGGGATAATTCATTGAATGTTTTCAATGAATTTAATAAAAAGTATTTATTCACTCATAAATAATTGTAACTCATAAGAAACCATTCAAATGGAATAATATATATATATATATATATTATTCTTATGCATCATATTAATAATAAATATATATCATATATATATATACATTTCATGCATCACATGCATGATATAATACATGAATCATATGTACATATTAAATGTACAATCATATATATATATAATATCATATTATATATGTGTGTGTTTGTGTTTGTTATGAATTATTCATGCATGTGTACATGCATCTCATGCATGTACATTTTAGTATACACCCAACAATTTCCCACTTAAAAACCTATAAGGAATTTATGAAAAACTTCAAAACTATTTGTGAATCCATCCAAACTCTATTGGATATATTTTTTCATCAAACTCTCTTAATTTTGAACAAACTATTTTGTCCAAATTTTTATCCTTATTCAAGGTTCTAACTGTGTGTCCCTATAGGAATTAGTAACAATGAAAACAAATATAAAATCTCTATTTTATAGATATAAGCAAAGAGTGGCCTCTAGAAAAACATTGGTGCTACTCAATCTACAAAAGGGACGGGTGTGATCTCTATAAAACATACACATATCTCTATATGAACATGTCCACTATAAGATTCATCATATGCATCTTATATATCTTATATAATCCCTTTTTCCATGAAACTGGGCAACCACTAGACATGGAACATGTCAATTTAGTATTTACCTCTCACAATTTGTAGATTATTCAAAACATATTTACTAAGTGGAAGAATACATCACATGTAATTCATCTATATAATAATAACATCACATGTCACTTTTCCAAGTAATTGAACACATCATATGTGAAACAAATAAGCATGGCCATGCATTTCCTCAATCTAATTCAATAAAGGGATAGATATCTTTTCTTGTTATACAAGTGGACAAATCCCATCTTGTTTATACTCTAACTAATGACATGATCAACAACATACCCAACCACCCCCTAGTTAGCTAAGTTCATATGTTTACTTACGTAAGTAAGGTATCAAAATATGAAGGTTCTAATGCTAGGTATCTTTCCAGCCCTGGGTAAAAATGATTGGTAATAATCATACACCCCTAAGTATATATATGACTGTATAAAATTCCATGAGGTATAATTAAGGGGATCAATCAAAGTAATAAGTCTCTACTTATTATATCATGAATCTATTCTTTGAATCTCATATACAACTATTTGTAACTAAAACAATATTCTATTCATGCTAACCTTATCATATCATTACAACCTATAATACTCCATAATTATCATTAGTTAGTGATAACTCAAAGTTGTACTTTGAGGAGATATTATCATTTTTATTTTCATGTAAAATAAAATTACAGCACACATGAATGAATTATAAATGGATATTTTCTTTATTATAACAACATGATACATTTACAACCATTACAACCAATCTCTCATGTGTCTAACACCCATAGATTCTATATGAATGTAATTTTGTTTCTGCAATAATGGTTTCTTCAATGGGTCTGCTATATTCTCCTGTGTATCCACCCAACTAATCTTTACATCACCACTCTCAATGATCTCCCTATGAGATGGTATTTTCAAAGGATATGTTTGGTCCTTGGATGAGACTGTGGTTTCTTAGCCTGAGCAAAAACACCATTGTTGTTGCAATATATCACAATTTCTCCCTCAATTCTAAGAACCACTCCAAGTTCAAAAATAAACTTTCTGATCCAAACAGCTTCCTTTACAGCATCTGATGTAGCTATGTATTCTACCTCTATTATTGAGTCTGCTATGGTGTCTTGTTTGGAACTATTCTAACTAACTTCTCCACCATTTATGAAAAACATGAATCCAAATTGATATTTCATATCATCTTTATTGTATTGGAAACTAGTATCTATGTAACCCTTTACACAGAGATCATTCTCTCCTATAAAGACTGAGAACATATCCTTAAACCTTCTTAAGTACATAAGGATGTTATTCACAGCAATCTAGTTACTCTCACCCAAATTGGTTTGGTATTTACTTGTTATGCTCAATGAATATGATACATCAAGTTGAGTGAACAACATGTCATACATGATAAATCCTATTTCAGAGACATAAGGAATCATATTTATCCTATCTAACTCTTTAAAAGGATCTTGAATCTTACTAAGTTTTGTGCCATGCAACACTATTAAATACCCCTTCTTGAATTTATCCATGATAAAATACTTTATCAATTTACCCTTATACCAAGAATGTAAGATGCTTCACCCATGTCTTTCATTGAGAAAAATTTACCCATCCATAACTTCACAGAGTGAAGTGTCGGGAATTCAATTCCAATAAGCAGTATGTTATAAATATAAAGTATTAGAAATATTACTATACTCCCACTTTGTTGCTTGTATAAATATAAATTATTTGTGTTCTTAATGAAACCAAAATCTTTGATTACATCATCAAATTGGATATTCTATCTCTGAGAAGCTTTCTTTAGTCCATAAATAGACTGTTTCAACTTGAAAACCTTAGCATTCTCACTTGGAATTTCAAAATCCTCAAGTTGTACCATATACACATCTTTAGTTAAATTCGTATTAAGGAATTTGGTTTTGATATCCATTTGATATACCTCATGATCATAATGAGCTGTTATGGATATAAAAATATGAATGGGATTTATCATTGTGATGGGTGAAAAGGTCTCTTTATAGTCAATACCATGAACTTGTTTGTAAACCTTTTCCACCAATTGTTCTTTATAGGTAGAAACTCTACCATCCATTTCAATTTTCTTATAAAAAAATCACTCACGCCATACGATTATCACCCCTTTTGGTGCATCCACCAAGTTCCATACTTGGATAGTGTGCATGGATACCATCTCAGATTCCATGGATTTTAACCATTTATCGTAATGATAACTCTTAATGGATTTTTGGTAGTACATGGATAGACCCTTTGATCTTTAGATTCATTTCATAAATTTTATATGGTTTTACCTTAAGGGGAGATAAATCTTTAATAGAATAATTATATAAGATTAATTAGTCTTTGGGTTGTTTATACTATAGAGAATAATTTTATCTTGTTTTGGGGTAATTAAAATTTTGATATTCTTATTTGAAGGGTCAAAGGATAGTTTTAAAATGGTAGGAGAAATATCTCACACAACACTATTATCCCTTACCAAAGAATTACTTGAAATAATTATTGCAATGTCAATCTCTCATAGTTTTGAGACCTTTTCCAACATCCAAATTTATTGAAAAAATATTTATGATATATAAAACACCTCATCCACACTGTGGAATCACCATGGATCATGGCTTGTCCATGTTCAAATCTTATGTTCCCAGATCTTCCACCTTTCTCGCTAAGGGAGGTACCACCATGTAACTTTCAAATACTTCACTTTATCAGGAGAGTATGATGTGCTATTTGGTTTTAGAATAGTTTTGGAATAGGTTGAGCTTTGAGTATCATATATATATATATATATATATATATATATATATAGTTTTAACTTTCAATTTTTTTAAAATATAGGCAATATTATAGCGAGACCACATTTTGAAATTTTCAAAACTGACTCTACCATGATATTTTATGAAAGTCAGGTTCACAATGATGTTTTGAAACTATATGTTATGAATAATTATTTTTAAAAACTACATCGTTACTTCCATAAATTTGATTAAAATTTTACAAGCTATGTTTGGACTAAGAATTTAGAAGATATTTGAAATGCTCTGAGACATTGTTTCACTGAGTGGAACCTCACTATTCATGAATGACACAAAAATTGGAATTGGTGAATACATAATAACATGAGTTAGAAACACCTAAGATGAGTTTAAAATTTTAGTGATTGTGTGTTTTTTTTCTTGATCTATGTAAGAGGTATATAAATTACAATGACACAATTTTTTTAGGGGGTAGACTGTAACACCCTGATGTTTTTTAAGTTAATGGTTTTCTAAATTAAAACAAACCATAGTATGATTTGGTAAAATGAAAAAACTTGGATTTAAATATGAAACAACCCCTCATAAAATTATATTTATATCATTACAATATGAAACAAATAAAAATAAGTACTATGAATCTATAACATTGACGAGTGAGGATAAGAAAAAAATAGGACAATAAATGGAAATAAACACAAAAATAGAAAGGTTCTAGAATATCTTGCTAGGATCGATTGTGATGATAATTCCCCCAAAGATGATAATAGAAAGAATGCATAAGAATAAGAAAATTTGAATCATTTTGGTGAGTAAAAATGAATAAGGGAATCTTGAGTATTTAAAGGCGAAAAATATATGACTCTTGTAGAGCTAGCGGGAGGGTACCCATTGCAGGATCCAACATGATCCTTTCGAATTGGAGTTAAATACATGATTAATTAATTCAATATATTCATGATATAAAAATGTTTTTTATATTTGTATTTTTTTAAAAAAATAGGAATATAGTTATTAAATAAGTTATTTTGTTTTATTTTACAATTTTTTAACTTAAAATATCCAAAAACATATCAATATAGAGAAGATCGTTAATTTATAATTAGTTTATGATAGTAAAATTTAAATGGTAATATAGCATTATTTTGTATGAAATTAATTTATATACATATATAATATAATGATAATTGTGATAAATTGAAAAGTGAATTATACCTAAATCATATTTAAAGTATATGTAAGAGTAAAATTTTCAAGTATTTGATTATATAAATAAGATAAACGTTGATATAGGGTTAAAATTATAAAATATATGCTAGAATTAGTTTTTTTATAATATATATATATATATATATATCAAATAATAATAAATATAAATCTATATGTGTGTGTGTGTGTGAAATAATAATTATAAACTATAAAGATAATAATAATAATAATATAGAGATTATCACACCTCGTTTTAGATGAAACTAACACCTCCATCTTCTTCTTCCTTGTGTTGATTCACTATACCTTTACATGTTACCCACGGTCACATCATACAACTCGTGATCCCATTATCATGATGAAGATCAGTTGGTGTTGTTTTACATATGAAATGATCCTCTTGGAGTTCTCATGATACATGGGTGATTAGGATCGCAAGGATACAGACGACTCGAATGGGTATTTCCATATATACAAAACTATGTTAGTGGCTTCACGTGGTTATCTTACATGGTGTTTGACTGATGTTAGGTAGAATAAAATAGGCTCTGAGTTGTATAGGTTATTATTTTAAGGAAAGTAGGAATATTATGTTATGGGAAGACCACATCATTCACCCATAAATATTTATGAATATATATATATACATATGGTTCCAGCAATTCCTGTTGCAAGTGTTTTGGGGGATCATATAAAAAAATGGACTACGAATTCACAAAAAACATTGTTCGTATATAAAAAAAAGCAGAGCCCCTCACTTCACTTAGTCTAGGAATATTTTCAGCCCATGGTTTTCTCTCAGTCGTATGTCACTCTCCCTTTAGTTTCTTAAACATTAGAGATAGTACTCTTATTATTGCACAAATTTTTCAGTTATAAGGGAATTGATCTTGAGTTTCGCTTCTATAGGGAAATTGGACTGCAATTGTGGTTTAAAGGTAAAGGGTTGTTTTTAAAACTCTTCTTTAATGTTTCAAAATGGTTTATTTATTTAATTTTTAGATTACAAAATTATTTTATACCATGGGATTTCCTTTTATAAAAATATTTTGAATGTTTAATGAATTTTAATTCTGCCTTTATGACTGTAAGGGAAGTTAAATTTCATTTCCAAAATTATTTTTTTAGTAAATGTGTTTTAATTTAAAATAATATATACATATATATGTATGTATGTATGTATGTATGTATGTATGTATGTATGTATGTATGTATGTATGTATGTATGTATGTATGTATGTATGTATGTATGTATGTATGTATGTATGTATGTATGTATGTATGTATGTATGTATGTATGTATGTATGTATGTATGTATCATTTCATACAAAAAAATATTTTTTAAAAAAGTAATAGGCACCTATTTTTTGAAAATTTGATAATATATGTGGTTATTTCAAATAATTAACCGTCATTTAAAAAACAATAATTTTATGTTCTAAATTACAGAACATTTATTTTCCTTTATAAAATTATCACTCTATGATTAAAGTATGTTATTATAATGAATTATCCAACTCATTATTACTTCGAAACAACCATATTTTGTTTTAGAAAGGATATCATTAAAGTTTATTTTTGAACTCTCAGTTATTCTTATTTTGTAACCTTAGTTTCAAGTTTTAAAATGGTAATACCTCATATTATTCCTCTACTTGAGTTTTTTATAACAAAATAAACATTTATTAAAGTGATTCCTCTTGTATGAATTGGATATTGATGCACATGGATTTAAAGAATGTTTCATGGACTTTATGATGTGAAACACAAGTTACTATGTTTTTTCCAAATAATTGAACTTGGTCATTATACGAATTAAGGAAGGGGGTGGGGAGTGAACCCAAACCCCCTTATGGTAATTTCTCCATCTAAGTGATAGGTGATCTGGGAATTATATTTCCCTCCAATTCAGTGGGTTACATTTATATCTCATGATATTTTATGGAAGGGATTATAGAGTGAACCTAATCCATTATGGGACTATTTCCACCATGTTATGATATCTTATTAGTAAGTTGTGACTTTATTTTATGATTCAAAGTGCCTTCAAAAATTATTTATGGTTTCTTATGAAATATTTGAAATAAATCTTTATGATTTTATGAAATAATGAAAAGGATTTTCCAAGGAATCATAGTATCGATATTTCTTTAGAAAAAGTATTTATTTACTAAAAAAATCACGACTTATATATTAGTTTTGTGGTTTCAAATTATATATCATGTTTTAATTTTTAAAATTTCATTACAAAACTTTAATTGGATTACTCATATTTTAAAACCTCCTTACTGAGCTATTTTATCACTCACCCTATGTTTTCATAAATTTCTTTTTCACAAGGCTTAAGGATGTGTAGAAGTGAGTGGGTAGTCAAGGATATTATATGGTGTTTAACCCTAGTGAAATAAGTGAAAAAAATCAAAAAATGTTATGATGTATGTTATGGTGCATACTAGCTCTTTAAAACTCTAAACCTTAAAAATCCTTGGTTGTTTTAAAAATAATATTAATAATAATAATAATAAGATATATATATAAAATATGGTATAGGTTTTGGGTCATCATAATTGGTATTAGATCCAAGGTTTAGATAACTTTAGAGATCAGGATATGGATAAACCCTTTGATCTTTTAAGGCATTCCATAAATTTTCTAGGGTTTTACCTTCATGGGAGATAAAGCCTTAATATAATAATTATATAATCATAATTAGGTTTAGAGTTTTTTATACTATATAGAATAAGTTGATCATGTTTTGGGGTAATTCAAATTCGGTTATACTTCTTTGATAAGAAAAAGTTTATTTTTGAGATGAAAAGAGAAAGATCATGCAAAACACTTTTTTCCCTTCCTAAAGACTTATTTACAATAATTATTGAAAACTCAAGCTCGCGTAGTTTTGATACCTTTTTCAACATACAAATTTCCTACAAAATGATTTATGATATATCAAACCCCTTCTCTATGTTGTGGATTCACCATGGATCATGGATTATACATGATCAAATCTTAAGTTCCCAGCTCTTCCATATTTCTCTCTAAGGGAGGTACCACCTGGGCATTTTTAAATACTTCACTTTTTCATGAGATTATGATGCACTATTTTATTTTAGAATAGTTATGGAAGAGGGAGAACTTCGAGAAACCAATATATATCTTGTTTTAACTTTCAACTTTTTTTGGAAATATAGATAATATTATAGAGAGACCACATTTTTAAAATTTCAAAACTGACTTTTTTAGGTTATTTTATAAAGGGTAGGTTCAAAATGATGTTTTGAAACTATATGTTCGAAATATTTATTTTCAAAAACTACATCGTTATTTCCATTAATATGATTGAAATTATATAAGCTATTTTTGGGCTATATAAGTATAAGATTTTGGAAATGCTATGAGACATTGTTGCACTGGGTATACCCTCAATCTTCTTGAATGATGAAACAATGGAAATTAGGTAATATCTAATAACATGAGGTAAGCGTCACCAAAGCTAAGTTTAAAATTTTAGTGATTTTTTTCCCTCGATATATATAAGAGGTAAATAAATTGTGAGGATGTAATTTTTTTTAGGGGGTAGACTGTAACACCTTGATGTTTTTAATGAATATATTCATGTGTGTGCATGTTCATGTGTATATATATATATATATATATAAGTGTTTGTGTGTGTGTGTGTGTTATCCTTTATGTTAATGGCTTGCTGAATTAAAACAAACCGTAGTATGATTTGGTAAAATGTATAAACCAAGATTTAAACATGAAACAACCTCTCATGAAATTATATGTCTGTCAATATAATATAAAACAAATAAAAATGGTACTATGAATCTATAACATTGAAAAATATAACAACCCTACTCTTTATTACACACTTAAACATGATTTATTACATAAACATGCACTTAATACAACCCATAAGATCGATAAGTCTAATGTATTTGGAGCCTAGGAACGTTAAATGAAAACTTAAGACATAAAAATACAACATCTTTATTCAAAACTTATTTTACATGACCATAAAATTCCTTCATACATAGCATTTCATGGGATAACTTGGGACATACATAAGAAAAGGGTGAGCTATAAAGCCTATTAAGGGAGTAAACATTGCATAAAATGAAGAATTCAATACATGTTAGGAAATAGGCATATCAATGGAGCATAAGAGAAACATGAACATAAAGGAATGATATAGCATGATTATCACAACATGGAGATGTGGTAATAACATTTAACATGATATTAGCATGAGCCAAGGCTTATTGCACCTGGATCATGAGTAAACACTCATTTCACTTGAATTAGCATGATTAAACCTTCATTGAACTTGTATTAGCATGATTAAAACCTCATTTCACATGGTGTATCATGATACTATTATTTACCCAATGCATTGGAGCGTTATTCGGGTGCACCCTTTATAAACATTTCATTCCATGCATAAGTGTGCCACATGGATCATATAACATGGAATCATTCAACATAATAATTTATTTAATGATAAAGTAATATGGAATACATATGTGAAATTATATAATCAATGAGTATATGTGCATAAAGTTGAATACCCTTGGTAGATAAATGGTATGGTATTCACTACATGATGATTTGGCTTGGAAAAATGCAGTGCAATTTCGGTAGCATAATGGTGTGACATAAATTTAATAAAAAATGGTTGATGGGAGAGAAATGGGTATATCATCATATGTAGATGAAATGGATAGTAAGGGGTTCATATAGTTACATGTCCCAATACGTGGAATTTGTAAATATAAGTCATAACATAATAAATAAACTTGAAGAAAGAGGAGAAATGGAAAAACTCTTGAGAAATTTCAGCATGGTAACGGGTGTACATGGGAGGGATTAATGAGAGAGAGAGAGAGGTATATAATAATTCAAACATAAGTATGGAAGTATGGGGGAGGTTATAAATCATACCTTAACATTTTTAATTTAAAGTAAAATGGTATAAAAACATAAAGAAACTTGGACAAAAAATGAGAAAGGAAGAAATCCCTTACTTGGAAGTGTGATCCCAAAGGCTTGAGAGAGGCTTATTAGGAGCTTGGGGTACCTTGGAAGGATTATAGAGATATTAGGGAAGAGTAGGGACGTTATAAAATGGTTTTTAGTTAATATAAGTGGGATTTTGGGTGGTTTTATATAGAAAAAGAGAGGGTAATTCTTTAATATTTCACAAACTTAGGTTTTGGAATCTATATAATTAAATATTTAAAACCACAAAACAACCCATGGTTTTTTACCATGTTTTTTCAAAAAGGGGGGTGGAAATTATTTTATAAGGCCAATTTATGGACTTCTTAAAATATTAGGCTTGCTTATATGTAGGTGAGTCACACTCTCAAGAAAATCATTTTAAAATGTTAAAATATTTTATAAGTCTTGGAGGGTCCACTAAGGCATCATAAAATTAATCAAAAAAATATAAAATCATATTATTTTAAAGGTAAAACATATATTTTCCTAATTTATCTTTTATAGTATTTTAATAAATTTATATTGGGTCATTATGATGTCATAAAACATATTATATATTTAAATGGTATTTAATTTTTACCCAAAAATTCGACTATCTTAGAAAATTATGAAAAATTCACCGTTAGATAATTTTAACATCCTGAATCCAAAAATGATATTAATTTTATCTAAATAATTTTATAAATATGTGAATTTCCATTTTTAAAATAAAAAACTATGGTTATTAAAAATTCATGGGTTTTAACAAAAAACAGTTTTAAAACCTTAATAAAAATTACAATTTTATTCCTAAAAATTATACAATCATTTATATTTAATAAAAAGTAATTTAGTAACCATATTTTATTAAAATATTATTTAATTCAAAAATATATTAATTCCTCAAAATATATATCTTAATTGAATTTAAATATTAACTAAAAATGTTATTTGTGCTTTAAAACCCATTTACAAAGTAACAATGATAAAATGAATGGATATTCTTTATACAAAAATAATGCAGATGATCATAGTGATAGGGTATTGTTACATAATCCCTTATAACACTCACATAAGACCTAATGGTAAGGTGTGCGATGGTGATAGACTTTTGGGGCGGCTCAGATAACATTGCTTGGGTGGAAATCTCTATTAACACCCACTTCTCCCGTAGGCAGTTCTATTCAAGCTTAACGTGTTGAAGCTTAGATTGGGTTTGGTCAAGAACAAAACCCAATGACGCTACCTCATTTCCAAGCTCTGAAAAAATGGGCTTCGTATGGAGAAATTCTACTGTATGAGGCCATTGCTTCCTTTTTCTGAGTAAATTTGATTTTTTAAAGCCCTATATTTATACTAATCATGTAATCACTGTTCAACAGATATATTAGCAACGATAAAAATTATTAATAGAATTTTAAAATTCAAAAACATAAAACCAAGGAAGTTAATATGATTTATATAACCATTTTACAAAATAAAACATTTATTTAGATCAAGAGGAATTTTTATTAATAAAATTTTGGTTCTTTACAAAAAATGTGGATAAGAGCATAATAGGAAAATATATGAAAATAAACAAAAAAATAGAAACATTGTAGAATGGCTTGTCAGGATCGATCCTAAAGATAATTACCCCAAAGACGATAATAGAAATAATGCATAAGAATGGTAAAATTTTAATCATTTTGGCGAGTAAAAATGAATAAGGGAAGCTTTAGTATTTAAAGGCAAAAAAACAATTGTTGTAGAATTATCAGGAGGGTGGACATTGTGGGATCCAACATGATACTTTTGAATAGAATTTAAGGTATAAGATTAATTAATTCATGATATTCATGGTATAAAAAAAAATTATGTTTTTATTTTTTTTTTTGAAAATAAGTAGACAATTATTAAAGAAGTTATTTTTTTTATTTTATATGTGTGTAATTTAAAATATCCAAAACCATATCTATATATAGTTCATCATTAAGTTAGAATTAGTTAATGATAATAAAATTTAAATGGTAAAGTATCATTATTTTGTATAAAATTAATTTATATATATATATAGGATAATGATAATTATGATAAAATGAAATGTGAATTATACATAAAACATATTTAAAGTATATGTAAGAGTAAAATTTTTCAAGTAGTTGATTATATAAATAGTATTAACATTGATATAGGGTTAAAATTATAAAAATTATGCTAGAATTAGATTTTTTATAATGGATATGTGTGTGTGTGTGTAAAATAATATATTTTTGTATGTGTGTGTGAAATAACAATGATAAACTATAAATATAATAATAATATAGAGATTAACATTCCTCATTTTATAAAAAACTGACACCCCTACCTTCATCTTGCTCATGTTGATTCATTGTACCTTGACCTGTAACCTACAGCTGCATCATACAACTCATGATCCCATTATCCTATTAAAGATTAGCGGGTGTTGTTTTTACATATGAAATGATCCTCTTTGTGATCCCATGATGCAAGGGTGAATAAGATCGCATGGATATGGATGACTTAGATGGGTATTTGTGTATATATAAAACTATGATGGTGGCTTCACACTGTGGCCTTATTCAATTTTCGACTGATGCCAGGTAGATGAAAACAGTTTTTAGTGGTGTGGGTTATTATTTTAGGGAAAGTATAGATATTATGTTAGGGAAGATCGTATTTTTCACAAACACAAATAGACACACACATGCACACATATGCACACACACACACACACACAGATATGTGTGTGTGTGTGTGTGTGTGTGGTTCCAACAATGCATGTTGCGGGCATTTAGGGGTATATAAAAAACATACTATGAATTCACAAACAACACTATTCACATATAAAAAAAATGAGTATCTCATCGCTTCACATAGTTTAGGAATATCGGTAACCCAAGGTTTTCTCTCAGTCATCTATCACTATACCTTTAGTTTCCTAAATACTGGATATAGTCCTATTATTATTATGTAAATTTTTTTGTAGTGGGGGAATTGGTCTTAAGTCCCACTTTTATGGGGAAATCGATCTGCAACGATGCTTTAAAGGTAAGGGGTTATTTTTAAAACTCTACTTTAATGTTTCAAAATGGTTTTTTAATTAAATTTTTAGATGTAAAAATTATTTTATCCCATGGGATTTCTTCTTATAAAAATATTTTTAATATTTAAAGAATTTTAATTCTCCCCTTATGATGATAAGGGAGGTTAAATTTCATTTTCAAAATTGTTGTTTTTATTAGAGGTATTTTAATTTAAAATAATATATATATATATCATTTCATAGAAAATTGTTTTTATATTTTAAAAAAATAATAAGAACCTTTGGTTTTGAAAATTTGACAATATATGTGGTTATTTGAAAGAATTAACCTTCATTTCGAAAACTATCATTTTACATTCTAAATTACATAACATTTATTTTCCTTTCTAAAATTATCACTTTGTGATTAAATTATGATATTATAATGAATTATCCAACTCTTCATTTATTCAACACAACCATATTTTGTTTTGAAAATGTGATCATTAAATTTTATTTTTAGACTCTCAGTTGTTCTTATTTTATAACCTTGGTTTCAGGTTTTAAAATGGTTATCCCTCAAATTCTTCCACTTATTGAGTTTTTTCTAATGAAGTAGAAATTTATTAAATTAATTACTATTTTATGAATTGGATATTGATTACCATGGTTTTAAATAATATTTCATGGATTTTATGATGTGAAACACAAGTTACTAAGTTTTTTTTCAAATAATTTCACTTGGTCATTATACAAATGAAGGCAGAGGATGGGGAGTGAACTCAAACCCCATTATAGGACATTGTCCGACTAAGTGATGGGCGGGCCCAAAATTATATATCCCTTTAATGTATTGGGTAAAATTTATATCTCGTGAAATTTTATGAAAGGGATTATGGGGTGAACATAATCTATTATGGGACTATGTCCACCATGTTATGATGTATCAGTGGTAAGTCGTGACTTTATGTTATGATACAAAGTGCCTTAAAAAATTATTTATGATTGATATTTTTAAAATAAATATTTATGATTTTATGAAAAAATAAAATGTATTTTTCAATGAATCATAATATCAAAATTTCTTTATCAAAATTATTTATTTACTGAATAAATCAAGAGTTATTTATTAGTTTTGTTCTTTCAAATTATATATCATCTTTTACTTTTTAAAACATCATTACAAAACCTTAATTAGAATCCTAGTATTGTAAAACCTCCTTACTGATCTATTTTATTACTCGGCCTATGTTTTCAAAAATTTATCTTTCACAGTGATTAAAGATGTGTACAAACTAGTGAGTGGTCGAGGTTCTCCTATGGTGTTTAACCCTTGTGAATCCAATGAAATGTTTTTTCAAAAAAAAATTATGATGAATGTTATAGTGTATCCAAAATCTTTAAAAATCCAAACCTTCGAAATCTCGTATTTTTTTAAAATAATGATAATGATAATAATAATAATAATAATAAGATATATATAAAAAAATAGGATAGGTTTTTGGCCACCTCAATTGGTATCAAATCTTATTTTTAGAAAACTTTAGAGGTTGGAATGTGAAGAGACCCTTTGATATTAAGAGGCATTCTGTAAATTTTTTATGGTTTTACCTTAAGGGGAGATAAATCCTCAATAAAATAATTATATAATAATAATTAGACTTCTAGTTTTTTATGTTTTATAGAATAAGTTTTCATGTTTTGGGGTAATTCAAATTCCGGTATGCTTCTTTGACAAGTTAAAGGTTGGTTTCGATATAGAAGGATAAAGATCTTGCATGACATTTTTGTCCTTTCCCGAAGACTTGAAATAATTATTGAAAGTTAAGATCAAATTTATTTGAGAGCTTTTTCAACATCTAAATTTCCAAAAAAAAAAATTATGATATATCAAACACATCATCCATACCATGGATCATGGATTTTACACATTCAAATATTAAGTTCCCAACTCTTCCACCTTTCTCACTAAGTGGGTACCACCTGGGTACTTTCAAATACTTTACTTTTTCATGGGAGTATGACGCACTGTTTGATGTAATAATAATTGTAAAATATGGATACCTTAAAGTATCCTATATATATATATATCTAGTTTTAACTTTAAGTTTTTTTAGAAATATAGACAATATTATAGAGATACCACATTTTGAAAATTTCAAAATTGACTCTGTAAGGATATTATATAGAAGGTAGGTTCACAACGATGTTTTAAAAATATATGTTCAAAATAATTGTTTTTAAAAACTGTATCATTATTTTCATCAATATGATTCAAATTTTACAAGCTGTGTTTGGAATAAATAAGTACAAGGTTTTGGAAATTCTCTGAGACATTTTTACACTGAGTGGACCCTTTCTCTTTATGAACAATGAAAAAATGGGATTTGGGAATACATAATAACATGAGTTAAGTAACACTGAGGATGAGTTTAAAATGTTAGTGATGGTGTTTTTTTCCTCAATCTATGTAAGAGGTAAATAAATTATGAGGGCGCAATTTTTTTAGGGGGGTAAACTGTAACACCTAGGTATATTTTTAATGAATATATTCATATATGTGCGCATATATATATATATATAAGTGTGTGTGTGTACTATATTTTAATTTAATGTCTTTCTAAATTAAAATAAACCATAATATGATTTGAGAAAATTCACAAACCTAGATTTAAAAATGAAACGACCACTCATAAAATTATATGTTTGTCATTACAAGATGAAACAAATAAAAAAAGGGTATTATGAAGCTATAACATTAACCACTGTGGATAAGAGCATAATAGGACAGTAAATGGTAATAAGAAAAAAAACCTGTAAGGTTATAGAATAACTCACTTGGATTGATTGTGTAGATAATTCCCCCAAATACATTAATAGAAAGAATGTATAAGAATAAGAAAATGTGAATTGTTTTGGTGAGTAAAAATAAATAAGGGAAGCTTGAGTATTTAAATGTAAAAAAATGACCATTTTAAAGCTAGTAGGAGGGAATCCATTACGGGATCCGACAAGATCCTTTCGAATAGAAGTTAAGATACATGATTAAGTAATTCAGTGTATTCATGATATAAAAATGTTTTTCTATGTTTGTATTTATTTTTTAAAATAATAAGATAGTTATTAAAGATTTTTTTTTGTTTTACTTTACATTTTTGTAATTTAAAATATCCAAAACCATATCTATATAGATCAGATCATTAAGTTAAAATTAGTTGATGATAGTAAAATTTAAATGGTAACATAGCATTATTTTGTATTAAATTAATTTATATATATAAGATAATTATGATTGTGATAAATTGAAAAGTGAATTATTCATAATACGTATTTAAATTTTATTTAAGTGAAAATTTTCAAGTGGTTAATTATATAAATAATATAAATGTTCATATAGGGTTAAAATTATAAAAGTTATGATAGAATTAGTTTTTTTGATAATGGATATGTGTGTGTGTGTGTAAAATAATAATACATATGTGTATGTGTGTAAAATAATAATGATAAACTATAAAGATAATAATAATAATATAGATATTCGGGTGCCTCGTCTTAGATGAAATTGACACCTCCACCTTCATCTTCCTCACACTGATTCGCTATACCTTGACCTATAACCCACTATCGCATCATAAAACTCATGATCCCATTATCCTGTTGAAGATCAGTGGGTGTTGTTTTATATTTAAAATGATCCTCTTAGGGATCTCATGATGTGAGGGTGATTAGGATCACATGGATACAGATGACTCAGATGGGTATTTGCGTGTATAGAAAATTGCAATGGTGGATTCACATGTTGACCTTGTGTAGTTTCCAACTGATGCCCAGTAGTTGGAAATAGATTTTGAGTGGTGGGAATTATTATTTTAGGGAAATTATGAAGATTATGTCAGGTAATATCGTATCATTCACACACACACACACACATGTGGTTCCAACAATGACTATTGCAGGTGTTTTGGGGGGTTATATAAAAAAAGACTAAAAATTCACAAACAACATTGTTCGCATATAAAAAAAAGGATCCCATTACTTCACTTAGTTTAGTAATATCTACAGCCCAAGGTTTTCTCTCAAATGTTATTCATTCTCCCTTTAGTTTCCTAAATACTGGAGATAGTCCTCCTACTGTTGCATAAATTGTTCATTTGTGATGGAATTGGTCTTGAGTCCTTCTTATTTGGGGAAATTAGTTTGTAGCGGTGGTTTAAAGGTAAGGGGTTATTTTTTAAAATATGATTTAATGTTTTAAAATTATTTCATTATTAAATTTTTAGATGCAAATTTTTTTGATCCATGGGATTTATTTTTATAAAAATATTTTGAATGTCTAAAGAATTTTAATTCTGCCCTTATGAAAGTAAGGTAAGATATATTGCATTTCCAAAATTATTGTTTTTAGTAAATGTTTTTTACTTTAAAATTATATATATATATACTTAGATATATATATATCATTTTATAAAAAAATGTTTTTATTTTTTAAAAAAATAATAGGCACCTTTCATTTTGAAAATTTGATGATATATGTGGTTATTTAAAAGAATTAACCTTCATTTCAAAAAATATCATTTTATGTTATAAATTATAGAACATTTATTTATTTTTTCTAAAATTATCACTCTATGATTAAAGTGTGTTATTATGATTATTTGTCTAACTTTTGATTACTTTGACACAACCGTATTTTTTTTTTGAAGATTATGTCATTAAATTTTATTTTCAGACTCTCAGTTATTCGTATTTTGTAACCTTGGTTGTTTTAAAATGGTTATCCCTTATTTTTTTTCTCTACTTGAGTTTTTTCTAATGAAAAAAAAATTATTAAAGTAATTCCTATTTTATGAATTGTATATTGATACTCAATGTTTTAAAGAATTTTTCATGGCCTTTATGATGTGAAACACAGGTTACTATGTTTTTTCAAAAAAAATCACTAGGTCATTATACAAATGAAGGAAGGGGATGAGGACTGGACTCAAACCCCCTTATGGGACTTTGTCTAACTAATTGATGGGTGGGATCAAAATTATATATCACTCTAATGCATTGGGTAACATTCATATCTCATGATATTTTACTTAAGGGATTTGGGAGTGAACTCAATCCATTATGGGATTATGTCCACCATGTTATGATATCTTGGTGGTAAGATGTGACTTTATGTTATGATCCAAAGTTCCTTTGAAAATTATTTATGATTGCTTATGAGATTTTTAAATGAAATATTTATGATTTTATGAAATAATGAAAAGAATTTCCAAGGAATCAAAGCATCTACATTTCTTTAGAAAAATTATTTATCAACTGAAGAGCTCATTACTTCTATTTAAGTTTTTTTCTTTCAAATTATATATCATGTTATACTTTTTAAAACATCATTACAAAACCTTAATTGGATTCCTCATATTTTAAAACCTCCTTACTAATCTATTTTATCACTCACCCTTTATTTTCAAAAATTTATTTTTCACTGGGCTTAAGTATGTGTAGAAGCAAGTGAGCGATTGAGGTTCTTCTATGGTGTTCAACCCTTGTGGAACATATGAAATGTTTTTTCAAAAAAAATGTTATGATGTATGTTATGGTGTATCATGACTCTTTAAAACTATAAACCTTCATGATCCTATGATGTTTTAAAATAGTGATAATGATGATAAGATATATATATATAAATTTATAGGTTTTAGGTAGTCTCAATTGTTATCAGAGCTGGGTTTTAAACAACTTAAGAGGTCGGGATATTGAGAGACTCTTTGATCTTTAGAGGAATTCCATAAATTTTCTAGGGTTTTACCTTCAGGAGAGGTAAAGCCTTAATAGAATAATTATATAATAATAATTAGGCTTTGAGTTGTTTATATTTTAGATAATAATTTTATCATGTTTTGGGTTAATTCAAATTATGTTATGCTTCTTTGACAGGTCAAAGGATGGTTTCAAGATGGAGGGAGAAAGATCTTATAGAACACTCTTGTCCCTTCCTGAATACTTACTTGAAATAATTATTTTAAATTCAAGTTCTAGAAGTTTTGAGACCTTTTAAAATATCCAACTTTCCAAAAAAATGCTTTACGGTATATTAAACACCTCCTACATACCTTCTAATCACCATGGATCATGGCTTGTCCATGGTTAAATCTTAAGTTCCCAACTCTTTTACCTTTCTTTCCAAGGGAGGTACCACCAGGGAATTTTCAAATACTTCACTTTGTCATGAGAGTATGATGCACTATTTGATTTTATAATAACTACGGAAGAGGGATACCATTGATCAGCCTATATATATAGTTTTAACTTTCAGTTTTTTTGGAAATGTAGAAAATATTATAGAGAGACCACATTTTGAAAATTTCAAAACTAACACTATCAGGTTGTTTTATAAAAGTTGGGTTCACAATTATTTTTTGAAATTATATGTTTGAAATAATTATTTTCAAAAAATAAATTGTTATTTCAATCAATATGATTCAAATTGTACAAGCTGTGTTTATACTAAGGAAGTAGAAGGTTTTGGAAATGCTTTGAGACATTGTTTCACTGAGTGTACCTTCACTCTTCATGAACAATGAAATAGTGTGAATTGGGGAATACCTAATAACATTAGGTAAGAAACATAGAAGTTGAGTTTAAAATTTTAATGATTTTGTGTTATTTTTCATCAGTCTATGTAAGAGGTAAATAAAATTGTGAGGGCGCAATTTTTTTAGGGGTTTGACTGTAACAACCCAATGTTTTTTTATGATTGTATTCATGTGTTTATGTGCACACACACACACACACATATATATATATATAAGTATGTATGTATATATATATATATTATCCTTTAATTTAATGTCTTTCTGAATTAAAACGAGCCATAGTACGATTTGGGAAAATGTAAAAACCTATATTTAAACATGAAACAACCCCTCATAATATTATATGCTTCTCATTACAAGACAAAACAAATGTAAAAAGTACTTTAAAGCTATAAAATTGACAACTATTGATAATAGGACAATAGTAAAATAAATGAAAATAAATACAAAAATAATAAGTTTGTAGAATATCTCTCCAGTGTTGATTATGAAGATAATTCCTCTGAAGACGATAATAGAAATAATCCATGTGAATGGGAAAATTCAAATCATTTTGGTGAGTAAAAATGAAGAAGGGAAGATTGAGTATTTAAAGACAAACAAAATATGACCATTGTAGAGAAATCAAGAGGGTAACCATTGTGGAATTTGACATGATCCTTTCAAATATGAGTTAAGATGTGTGATTAATTAATTCAAGATGTTCATGATATAAAAATGTTTTTTATGTTTGTATGTATTTTTGAAAATAAGAAGACAATTATTAAAGAAGTTATTTTGTTTTATTTTACATATGTGTAATTTAAAATGTCTAGAGCCATATCTATATAGAGAAAATCATTAAGTTAGAATTAGTTGATGATAGTAAAATATAAATGGTAATGTAGCATTATTTTGTACGAAATTAATTTATATGCATATAAGATAATGATAATTGTGATAAATTGAAAAGTGAATTATACATAAAACAAATTTAAAGTACATGTAAGAGTAAATGTTTCAAGTGGTTGATTATATAAATAGGATAAACATTAATGTAAGGTTAAAATTATAGAATTTATGTTAGATTTATTTTTTATAATGGATATATATGTGTAAAATACTAATATATTTATATATAATAATAATGATAAACTATAAAGATAATAATAATAATATAGAGATTCATGTGCCTCGTTTTAGATGAAACCAATACCCCCACCTTAATCTTTGTCACACTGATTCATTATACCCTGACCTGTAACTCACGACCGCATCAGACAACTTGAAATCCTATTATCCTACTAAAGATCAACGGATGTTGTTTTGCATATGAAACGATCCTCTTGGGGATCTCGTGACATGAGGGTGATTAGGATCACATGTATATAGACAACTTGAATAGGTATTTGCATATATAAAAAACCATGATGGCAACTTCACACGGTGACCTTTTGTAATTTTTGACTGATGTCAGGTAGAAGAAAATCAATTTTGAGTAGTGTAAGTTATTATTTTAGGTAAAGTAGGAAGATCATGTTGGGGAAATATCATATTGTTCACTTATAAGTGTATATATATATATATATATTTAGTTCCAATAATTCCTATTGCGGGTGTTTTGGGGGGTTATATAAAAAACAGACTATGAATTCACAAATAGCACCATTCACATATAAAAAAAATAGGAGCCACTCACTTCACTTAGTTTAAGAATATCTACAGACCAAGGTTTTCTCTCAGTTGTATGTTACTCTCCCTTAAATTTCTTAAATACTAGAGATAGTCCTCCTATTGTTGCACTAATTTTTCAGTTGTGAGGGAATTGGTCTTGAGTCCCACTTTTGTGGGGAAATCAGTCTGCAATGATGGTTTCAAGGTAATGGGTTATTTTTTAAACTCTGATTTATTGTTTCAAAATGGTTTCTTTATTAAATTTTTCATTGCAATTTTTTTCACCCATGGGAATTATTTTTATAAAAATATTTTGAATGTTTAAATAATTTTAATTCTTCCTTTATGATGGTAAGGGAAGTTAAATTAAATTTACAAAATTATTATTTTAATTAAATGTGTTTTACTTTCAAATAATATGTATGTGTGTATCATTTCATAAAAAAAATTCTTTTATTTTGTAAAAAAACAATAGGCACCTTTCATTTTGAAAATTTGATGATATATGTGGTTATTTCAATGAATTAACCTTTATATTGAAAACTATCATTTTATGTTCTAAATAATAGAATTTTTATTTTCCTTTCTAAAATTATCACTCTATGATTAAATTATGGTATTATAATGAATTATATAACTATATATTGCTTCAAAACAACCTTATTTTTCTTTGAAAATGAGATCATTAAAGTTTGTTTTCAGACTCTCGATTGTTCTTATTTTGTAACCTTGGTTTCAGGTTTTAAAATGGTTATCCCTCATATTTTTCTCTACTTGAGTTTCCCCTAATGAACTAAACATTTATTAAATTAATTCAAATTTTATGAATTGGATATTGATTCCCATGGTTTTAAAGAATGTTTTGTGGACTTTATGATGTGAAACACAAGTTACTAAGTTTTTTCCAAATAATTGAACTTGGTCATTATAATAATGAAGGATGGGGATGGGGAGTGAACCCAAACCCCCTTATGGGACTTTTTCCAACTAAGTGATGGGTGGGACCATAATTATATAGTCCTTCAATGCATTGGGTAACTTTTATATCTCATGAGATTTTATAGAAGGGATTAGGGAGTGAACCTAATCCATTGTGGGACTATGTCCACCATGTTATGATATCTCGGTGGTAATCCATGAATTTATTTTATCATCCAAAGTACCTTTAGAAATTATTTATGGTTTCTTATAATATTTTTAAAATAAATCTTTATAATTTTATAAAATAATAAAAAATATTTTCCAAGGAATCATAGTTTCATCATTTCTTTATCAAAAAAATTTATTTACTGAATAACTAATGACTTCTATATAAGTTATGTGCTTTCAAATTATATATCATTTTTTACTTTTTAAAATTTCATTACAAAACCTTAATTGGCTTTCTCATATTTTAAAACCTTTTTGATGGGTTATTTTGTTACTCACCCTATGTTTTCAAAAATTTATTTTTCATGAGGCTTAAGGATGTGTATAAGTGAGTGAGTGGTCAAGGTTCTTCTACAGTGTCTAACCCTTGTGAAGTAGATGAAATAATTTTTCAAAAAAAATGTTATGATGTGTGTTATGGTGTATCTTGTCTCTTTAAAACTCTAAATAATCATTATCCCAGGTTGATTTAAAAAAAGCATAATAATAATAAGATATATATAAAAAATGGGATAGGTTTTGGGTTATCTCAGAATTCATCAACAACTTGGATCCTTGGTCATATCATGAGGATACCCAAATACTAAAGGGGTGTTAGCGCCTTTATTTGTGAAATGATAAACATAAGTATGAGAGGAAGAGAGCCTAAAATATCCACCACCCCAACAAAAGAGGATCTCATTATCTTTTATTGTAGAAGCCTAAGGATCCTCACATCATATGCATTTTAGACTATTGTGGATAATTCATTGAACATTTTCAATGATTTTAATGAAAAGACTTTATTCACTCATAAATAACTATAACTAATGAAAAACCATTTGGGAGAAATAATATATATATATATATATATATTATTCTTATTCATCGCATGCATGATATAATACATGCATCATATGCACATATTAAATGTACACTCTTATATATATAATATCGTATATTATATATATTTATATATATTCTGATGCAATATTCATGCATGTATACATGTATCTCATGCATGTACATTTTAGTGCACATCCAATAATCCAAATGCGATCCAAAATCTCAGAACACCATCATAGAATCGTCGGGTGCTAGCACAGTTGATTTTTATCACTTGTTTAATGTCCCCAACCTAGTAGCCACTATTTACAGTGCCCCAATTTAGGTCACTACATAACCTCAGGCATGCCTCCCTGTACACCAGAGGCTAAAAACTAACAATGATGGTCTAATGTGTTGTGTGGGGAGACTATAACCACTTTATAAAAGTAAACCACGGCATATAATAATAAGAAATAAAGGAAACAATATAACTAACGAATGTGCATTACCAATCATTTCCCAAAACTAGGTACAATCCCACAACCAAATATTAAATATGTTATGACATGTCCTGTAGTGTCAAGTGTAAGGAAAACCCAAAATAAGGAAAAACTAAAGAATCCCCAAAATGGGTCCTGAATCCATGTCTAGATCCCTCATCCATTCACATCCCATTCCCAAATCAACCATATAGCATAGGGCTTTTTCCCTTATCCTGAACTGCAATCATGAAGTCTACTTAGGTACCCAATAGAGGCCTGAGCAGGGTGTGAGTACAACTCAGTAGGGCCCCACCAATAGTGTCTATAAAATATCTAGTCTAAACAAATAGTGTATGTAATTACTAAATAAACAACAAGATAAAAAAGGTAATATGGGTTCCATTAGTTAACAAAAAACACTTAAAACATTTTTATCATTTATCTCAAGGGTTAGGCATTTTTATTAATTTCACTTCAGCCTATGCCAGAAAAATAAAGAATGTATAAGGGGAAGAATCAGGTTCCCTACATCACTGGGTAATTATATTATACAGTCACTTAATAACACTTACCTTGGATCCTCAGTCCAGGTAGTCTTTTCACATGAAACTGTTAAGGGCATAGAGCCTCAGTCTGACTCCCTAACCCATTCATTAAAGGGGGTGGAGTTTAGAGCCTCAGTCTAACCCGACTTGTAGGCATAGATCATCAATTCCAATACCTCACACATACCACCAATCCATGTTCACATGCTTCTTAATCACTTACTACATATACTAATTCACAAATCATACTCATTGAATAGACATACCATTTACAATTCATAGTTTGATCAACACATAAATCATATTAATTCCTTAAACCAATAACACATTTACCATTTATAATTCATGATTCATTAACACATTCACATTATACCCAACACCCCCTTATTCCATGTTATTTATTAAATATAATTACATCAATTTCATTTCACAATTCATGTTAACAAATGAAACAAAAATATCATAGATTTTCTTCTATAAACTCATGTTAACATGATAAACATAACTATCATTAGTTTTATCTCATAGACCCTTAAAATTCACATTCACTTACCCAAACCCATGTTCATGAATACGCCACACCCCATGGGTGGACTCTTTCCCAGTCTAGTCATCCTCAATGCATCCCATGAGGATCATGAGGGGTTTAATTCATCATTTAACCAACTAATTTATCATCTCTCATTGTGGGAATCAAAAGAAAAACAATAAGGAACCAATATCCCAACCTTATACACATAAACCAACATCAAGACTATGGGATGTAACTTGTAGATCACCTACCTTGATTCCAAAGACAACCATGTGCTCAAAATTTTCCCTTGATTTGGATTCGATCACCCTTTAAAGACCTAACCTAAGATCTATTGGAAAAGAGGGTTTTAGGGATTCAGAAGAAGAACAAAAACTACACAATCTCTAATCCATAAAAAAGAAAGGAAGAGGAGTGTTAGACTCACCCATAACTTCAATTCTCAACCAATGTTGCTCCAAATAGATTAGAAACAAAGGAGATCGATCCTTGGAAATCTTAGGGAAATTTGGTTTGTCACTCTTGTTGTTGGAGGAGAAATGGAGGAGAAAATTGAGTGAGGGTTCATAAATCACGAGAGGGGAAAGGGTAAAAATCTGCTTTTAAAGGCTCACATGGTTAGCCAAACCGGGTACCAACCTCTATCCAAAAGGGGGTCCAAATCGCACAGTTTCCTAGGGAGCTCACACAGTTTGGAAAATCGTGCGATAACCATGCAAGACGGATCTATCCAAGCCTGAACGGTTTGGCCTCCCCCTTGAAAGACTTCCTAAACCGTGAACCCCTCCTCTAGGAAATCATAGTTGGGGCACACAGTTACTACTAACCATGCACCAACCGTGCAACATGCACTGGATGTCCACTTTTCTTCTCTTTCATGTCCTAAACCCCCAGGACACCCCTGAGACTTCCCATACACCCAGAAAACATTCCTTTAACCAAAATAAAGAGACTTAAATAGTAAAGTACCTCAAAGTAAGCCCAGGGTATTACAACCTCCCCACCTTATAACGGCTCATCCTCAAACCTCTCTCCCAAGCATCACTGAGTTTCTAAGGTAAAGATATTGGGACACTAGGCCTACATACTCGTCTCCCTCTCAGAAGTTTCTTCCTGAACATTACCGTGCTTCCACAACACTCTAACCAAAGGCATGGTATTTCCCCAAAATACTTTCTCACTACAATCCAAAATATGAATCTTATTCTCCTAAAAGTATGTATCAGACTCAAGATTAACACCATAAACATCAATCAATGAGAAGGGTCGGGGTGATACTGTTAAAGTTGTGACACATAAAAAACATCATGCATGCCACTATACCGCTATGGAAGAGCCAATCGATATACCACTAGCATGACTCTCGCCACTATCTTAAACGAACCCACATACTTGGGCACTAACTTACTCTATTTTTTAATCCGACAATGACCCAACCTTGGCGACACTCGAAGAAACACACGATCATCTACCATAAACTCAAGAGGTCGATGACATCGATTTTCATATGACTTATTCATACTCTGAGTCATAGTCATGTGATTCTAAACCAACTGAACCTATTTTTATGTCTCTTATATGAGACTCAGTCCCAACAAATCTGATTCCCCATCCTCCATCTATCTTAACAGTGATCTACACATGCTCCCATAGAGAACCTCATATGGTGACATCTGAATTGTCACCTGGTAATTGTTGTTATAAACAAACTCAACAAGCACCAAGTGCTTCTCCCAAGATCCACCATAATCTCGGAAATATGCTCTCAACATGTCCTATAGAACCTGAATAGTATTCTCTGATTTCCTATCCGTCTGTAGGTGTAAATCCATACTCAAAAATACCTATGTACCAAGCACCTTTTGTAACCCCTTCCAGAAGCATGAAGTAAAACATGGATCATGATCTAAAACTATAGTTCATGAAACTTCGTGCAACCGTACAATCTCCCAAACATACAACTCTCCCAACTATTCAATATTTAAGGTCTCTCAAATCAGTAAGAAATGTGCCACCTTGGTTAGCTGGTCCACAACTACCCAGATCACATCATTATTCTGAGGCATCCTTGGAAGACCCACCACAAAATCCATTATCAAATCATCCCATTTCCATTTTAGAATGGGAAAAGGCTGTAACAAACCACTTGGTCATTGATGCTCAACCTTCACCTGCTGACAGGTATAACATCACGTCGTGAACCCCGCAACCTCTTTCATCATCCCTAACCACCAATATTGCCTATGAAGATCATGATACATTTTGGTCAAACCAGGGTTCACATCCCACTTCAAAGCATGGAATTAACATGTCAAATCTTCCCACATACAAGTATATATGACAACATGGAAACTAATGTAAATGATCTCATCATCACTGATAGTCCAACTGGAAGGAGACTCCCCACCTTTAAGACTTTCCCACAAAGCCAAACACTCCGGATCCTCATACTTCCTCTCCTTGGTTTGCCTTATAAGGGTGGAATAAACTTACAAGGATGTAAGGTCCATCTACCCTTGTCTATCCTGAACCACTATGTTCATCTCAACAAACAATGTCACCATTCTCCACTTGAAACTGGATTCTTGAACTGCCTAGTTCTGAGTCTTCTGACTCAAAGAATCTATAACATTATTCCCCTTTCTTGACGTATATACCATCTCAAAATCAAAGGAATACATGTACTCAAACCATATTCACTATTTAAGTTTTGAATCACGTTGTGATAAGATGTAATTAAGTTTTGTATGATCGATATAAACAATAAACCTTTCTCCCAACAAGTAATGTCACCAACACTTTAAAGCATAACCCACTGTAACCAATTCGAGATCATGCATGGGGTAATTTAATTTATGAGACCTCAACTATCATGACCCATATGTCATAACCCAATTTTCCTACATCAACACTTCCCCAAGCCCAAAACTGGATGCATCACAAAATAAGGTATACTACTTACCTAGATTGGGCAGGATCAAAATTTGTGCAATTATTAACCACTTCTTTAACTATTGGAAGGCATTCTCATATGACCCAGACCATTCAAACTTGATGAACTTCTTGGTTGAGCCCAAAAGTAGTGCTACAAAATGGGAAAATTCTTTTATGAACCTTCAATAATAGCTTTCCAAACCCAGAAAAATTCAGACATCAAAAACATTCTTGGGATTCTCACAAGACACAATGTCTTACACTTTATCTGGATCAACATATACACCTTCCTTAGATATTATGTGACCTAAGAAGTGTAACAAGTCAATCCAAAAATAACACTTGGATAGCTTGGTGTATAGCCTATTCTCTCTTAGTGTACTCAGGATGATGTCAAGATGTTTTCTATGATCATCATGAGTCTTGAAGTACACCAAGATGTCATCCATAAAGACAACTACAAACTGATATAGGTATGGGTGAATGATTCATTTAATCAGGTCCATAAACACTACTGACACATTAGTCAATCTGAATGAAATCATAAAAAACTCATAAAGCTCATACATTCTCCTGAAAGTAGTCTGCAGTATATCATAAGGTCTCACCCTCAACTGATAATAAGGTCTCACCCTCAACACTTGGGTGGAAACCCGAGAAGTCCTTAGGAAACACATGCAGAAACTGATCCACCGTAGGATAAAAGACAAGTTTCTCTACTCCCCCATCATCAAGTATAAGACAATCCACTTGGATTGTGAGTTCAACCAAATACTGATAGACTGGCCCCACATGACCTACTCGGATATCCCATTCCCCATGATGAACATAAGTATTCCCCTCCATGTATGTGGACGTTACCCTATGGAGGTAATAGTCAATATGGTACCATTATAACATTATCCAATACATCCCCAATATCATATCAAAACCTGAAATTTCAAGTACAAATAAGTCCCACAGAAAATGGTACCCACCAACCTCAAGGGAACACTCCTTACATTGCTAGATATTTTCTTCTCGTACCCATAATGGTGTATCAATCGACATAACCCCGCACATATGTTCCACCACTAGGTACAACGCACTCGCAAATTGGGAAGATATAAAAGAATGTGAGGCACCTATATCAAACAAAGCACTATCAGGCATGGAAGATATAATAATCCTACCTCGAACTGTCGATGGTCCAGCCTCACCACCTTCAGATGCAGGTTTTATTGCATGGGGTTGACATGTACCTCTACCTTGGACTTTGGTCTGAGTTCCTGGTGTTTCACTCCCTACTGATATGGATTCTCTCATCCTGGAGTACCACATCCGCCACCTCAACCGATACGACCAGTAGAACTCCAACTATCTTCTTGGTATGGGGTAATCAACCCCCTACTTTCACTCTAAATCATCCTTAATCCTCAATCAGTTCCTAGTTGTAAAGGGTTCCTATGGAACCTCTCCATATTCCCCATCTAGTTGCACTATCTACACTCAATTGGTGGTCGGGTAAACTAACCACGCATGTGTCCCGACCTGCCACACTAATAGAAAAACACCCGGTCACTACCCTGAGAAGTCGGTACTCTTCTCTGACTACTCTGTACGCCACTTCCCTGGTGAATAATCTCAAAACAATGATTCCTACCATTGTAAGTTTCACTATTGTATCATCCAACTAGAACCACATGTCCACCACCAGAAGCCTATTTTAAGTTCCCTTTTGGAATAAGGGCATAATCCACCACCTCAGAAAACCTCTTTAAACAAAAGATGTTCTCCTGGGACTTGGTCTCATATTTAAGTCTATCCTGAAAATGCCTCACCATAGTTGCCTCATCCCCTACCAATGTTAGAACAAAGCATTTCAAGTCAGTGAAGCGGCCAACATAATCCATAACTTACATAATCCCCTAGGCCAACCTAATAATCTCCATAACCTTCTCTTATCCCAAGGTATCTGGATAGAAATGTTCCATAAACTTTTCCTAGAATTATTTCCACAACATATCATATGACTGCTGAGTCTGAACCAGAATATCCCACCAATGATTTGTCATTCCCCACAATATATAATTTTTCAACTTAACTCTCTTCTTAGGAGGAGTCTCCAAGTGATCCAAAATCATCTGTATAGAATCTATCCAAAACTCTTCTACCTCGAGTCCACCCTCTTCGAAAAATGTTGGAGGGTGCTACAACTGAAACTCTCTGGTCATATCGAACATAATTGGCATAACCCGTCCCAGGTCTCATTCCATTATCTACATAAAACGAGAAAAGTTCTCATGGAACTTCTCCTCCCCTTGGTTACCTTGGACCAATGGTGTTTCTTGCTCCGCTACTGGTGGATAATTCTAAGAGATATCCTCATGTTTTCCAACTGGAACACATTTTTGTGGTGGAATCTCTCTACAATTCCAAACACATATCTCAGAACACATGACATAAAATATCCACAATTTACACAAAAAAAGGCTATTCACTATCCCTAAACAACTCATCCTACGTACACTATCCCAATAGATATAGTCGTGTATCTATAATTATCCTTATCCATCCATACCACGAGTCATGGTCAACATGGGGTAAACTAACTCACATAACTACAATTATTTTCATTAAATATTCATTTTAACTGTTTTCACTTTCACGACATAAATATTTCTCTTTTAGGAACCTTTCTATCTTTACAACTCATTACAACCAGAATTTTAACCCATTTATAACCTTTCATTAGGCATTATTCTTTAGCCATACCATTACATTCTTCCAATTTACACATTTGCATTATCTTTATTAGACACCACTCCCATCTAATTTTCAAAGAAAAATGAAATGCATTCTATCCCCCATGTCCCACACATCTTCCTCGTGTGTACCTACCTTAATGCATGCCACCTATATCCCTAGGTGCCTAAAATGATGCACGAATGCACAACCTCATACCATTTAGGCCATAAGAAAAATATCATAAAATAGTCACATCACACAACAAGTGCATCACCCCAATGGTGAAATATCATTCAACTGTAATAACACGCGTCAAGAACAACAATCCCACCATGGGTATTTGGTTTTTTCCTCATACATGGGTTAGCTACTCCCATGAACGAGATCATTGCTAAGGCTCAACACTTCTTAACCTCCTTTATACCAACCCTAAATAATAATATAATAGAAAATAATCATCTTTAATACCACTTTGTAACATCCCCAACCTAGTATTCGCTATTTACGATGCCCCGATCCGGGTCGCCACATGACCTCAGGCGCGCCTCCCCATACTTCAAAGGCTACCGACTAGTAGTGAGGGTATAATGTGTTATGTGGGAGGATATAACCTCTTTATCAGCTTAATCCAAAATAGATAATAATAAGAAATAAAGGAAACAGTATAACTAACAAACACGCATTACCAAACATTTCTCAAAACTGGGTACAAGCCCACAACCAAAGAGTAAATATGTTATGACATGTCCTGCAGTACCAGGTGTAAGGAAAACCCAAAATAAGGACAAGATGAAGAATCCCCAAAATGGGTCCATCCTCCATGTCTGGATACATCATCCATACACATCCCATGCCCAAATCAACCATCTAGTATAGGGCCTTTTCCCTTGTCCTGACCTACATGCATGAAGTCTGCTCGGGTACCCAATGGCGGCTCGAGTAGGGTGTGAGTACAACTCAGTAGGCCACCACCAACTATGTCTAAAAAATATAGAGTCTAAATAGATAGTGTATGCAAGTACTAAATAAACAAAAAGATAAAAAAAGATAATTCAGGTGTTATTAGTTAATAAAGTTCACTTAAACCATTTTCATAATTTATCTCAAGGGTTAGGAATTTTCATCAATTTCACTTCAGCCTATTATGAAAAAATAAACAATGCATAATGAGAAGAATCAAGTTCCCTACATCACTAGGTAATTACATTTCACAGTCACTTAATAACACTTACTGTGGATTCTTGGTCCAGGTAGTCTCATCACATGCAACTGTTAGGGGTATAAAGCCTAAGTTCGACTCCCTAACCTATGAATTAAAGGGAGTGGAGTTTAGAGCCTCAGTTTAACCCTACCCGTGGGTGTAGATACTCAAGTCCAATAGCCCACACGTACCACCAAGCCATGTGCACATGATTCTTAATCACATACCACATATACTGATTCACAAATCATACACGTTGAACACACATACTATAAGGCCTCGGCCTTAAACCTTACTTAATATTGAATTAAATGAATAATTCACATTGAGGATATTTTCAGGTTTAGAGTTTTAGAGAATTAGAACATAACTATTACATCTCAAAAGATTACAAAGTAGACACTTCTACTAAGTTTCCATAATAAAAAAAACTCTTAAAAAGAAACATGTCTAGTTCCATGTTTTATATAGCATGACATTCCCTTGATCCCATCCTTGACCTTATTCCACATTAAGTCCTGTGAAAAACATTTCAAAAAACTTGGGGTGAGCATAAAAAGCTCAGTAAGGGATACACAAAAAAATGAAAACTGTTAGTTTTTCAAACATCAAGTAAACCATGTATACTCTATCAAAGTAATACCTTCACCTTCATGAAGTAGTAAAAAATCTTCACTGAATAAATTATCATTACTTACCTTTTTGTAACCAAAGGATTACCATAAAACCCATAAAAAGAACACATAACATATATAAAGGTAACTTGGTACATAAACATACTTAAGTGGAATAACCATACGGTCGACTTCCACACTTATCACTTAATGGAATAGCCATACGGCCAATTTCCATACATACTTAATGGAATAGCCATACGGCCGACTTCCATACCCAATGCATTGGAGGTTATAACGTAACCACCCATCCTGGTATTCACGGCACCACCCGTCATATGGTTTATAACGTAACCACCCGTTAAAATGTCCAAGTACCAATATAAAATCATAAAACATAAAACCAATATAAAGGAATGATAACATTTCCACATCACAATATATCATAATAGAATCCTTTATCAAAACCATTTTCAATACCAAACTACATAAAAGAGTATATGGTATTTATTTTATTTTAAAAATATTACGGCTTGTTGAGGAAGCCAAAGACCAAATAATACTCGCAGCGGTGGAAAAGGTCATTGTCACCGCGTACGTTAAAAAAAACATTCCTTTTTGTCATTTAGTAAAACGCTTCGTAGAAAAAGATTCATTTTTTATAAAAGTAAAATTCAAAGGATTTTATACACCGTATAAAATAAAGTTGTGTATAAAACGAAATATGCCTCAATGAAAGGAGATTGAGACGAAGTCCCTTACCTTGGGTCCAACTTGACTCGATCGTTCTTTAACGTCCTGAATAATAAACTTGAGTTAATTTATACTTGATTAAAAACCTTTTTAAAGTTCATTATTCCTTTTATATCACTTATTTCCATGTTATAAACATTATGTAACCATTTAAGTTAATAATGTTTGTTTTGTCGATATTTGGTTCTTAAGTCGAAAATGGACTTCTTACAATTACATGTTGTTCGTGTGGTCAAAGGTTATTTATATCCAGAATGACATTCCTGATTTGGATATCATATATATCATATATATCCAGCATATATATGTATTTATAATATTACATAATCATTTAGAGGTAAGAAATGAAATGCACCGTTCATGGAGACGGTAAGTCGTACGTACGCATGAACGCTACTTTCATTTCTATTTCGTATTTTATAGGATGGAATCATAATGATATAAGAGTATATTATAATTCCAGTATAATAACATATATAATATCATTAACTTTATCCTTTACACATCCCACATATGGTATTAACGAATCAAATCACTTTCAGGGGACGGTAGTCCGCACTTCCTTAAATGAAGATATCGTGTTGACCCATAATGGAAACCATAAAGGTATGCCCAAAATAAAAAATACAGAATCTTAAAGAAAACATAAACATATTATATATCATATATAAATATAGTGACATCTTAATGGCCACCTTTAAAGGTGTTAAAAGAATTTTGAACAATCATTGTTTCGGGAGGCATAAATTCACCATCCACGGAAACAGTATGTTCGTTAACCATTAGATGTAGGTGTGTGTAAGTGTAGCTAGAATACATCTTATAACAACATCCTAGTATATTGAGGATACTGAAGTTGTTACAAAAGAAAAGAATAAAAAGAGTTTAGGGGGTTGGAGAAGCAAAATAAAACAAATGGACTCAAAAGAAGACATTACCTTAAAATCGGGTAACTCCCCTTAGTTTGAGCACAAAGACTTCCTTGGGAAGACTTCTGCCCAAAGTGAGGATTCAAGGAGTAAGAGAGGGATGTGGAGAGCCAAAATGGGTAGGGTTTGGCCGAGCCAAATGCTTTGGGAGTGTGGGAAAAGAGGTAGAGGTGGGGGCCTTTTATAAGAGGAGAGGAGGGTCACTCTTGGAAAGTAAAAATAAGTTACTTTATTTTAAAAAGAGTTTCAGATTCAAAAGGTCCCACATTGATATAATTCGAGGATAAGGTGATAAGGGTTCGAAATACACTCATCCAATAGGTTTTGGTCATGTTTAGGTCTTAGATTTTACATTATCTTTCCATTTTATTTAAATCGTCAAATAATGAGGTCATCGCTACATCATCATGATGTCATAAATAATTTAATTTATTTAATGTCTAAAAATTATAAAAAAATTACTATGATGTATTAAATCGTTTTATATTTCCAATGACTATTTATAATCAAAAATCTGACTTGTATAACCCCATGTAAAAATTGTTTTAGTAAAACATCTCATGTGTGTGTCATTTTTACTTTAACATTAAATAAAAAGTTATTTATGTCATTTCCCAACCAAAGTGGCTCCATGGGGTCCCCAAGTTGACCCATGGCTTGTCTTGGTCGGCCATGACACATCCAATAAGGGTAGGACATGTGTCAAGGTATTTTCATTTTATTATAATATCATTTTTTCCTTAAATTGCACTAATTACCTCTAATCGCGATTAAAAACTTAATAAGTTACTATTCACCAAAAAAATATTTTTATCTCATTGAACCACATTTTACTTCTTAATGACAACCATGTATGTCAGATTTTTGAAATTCAAAACACAGAAGTGGTAAAATTTCATTTAAACGAAAAATCAGTTTTTATAAGTACCACTTAGTGGTTTCACTATTCATCAAAAATTGAAGTTTTTCAGAAAAATACCAAAAATTCACCCTAAGCTATATTTGATACTCCGAATTAAAAAATGAAGTCCATTTTACAAAATTCACAACATATAAGTTGCATTAATTAATTTAATAATTAATTCCCGCTGTCAGAGCAAATAGCATGTTTTTATGAAACAATAAGTATCAAAAGATTGACACTAGTTTAAGTCCGATTTCAAAGTGAAATTAATTCAAACGACCACTATTGGATTTAATGGTAAAAATATTTTCTAATTTCACTTTAAAACCAATTCAAAAGATAATCTAATCATATAAATAAATTATATTAAAAATAGGTTTTGAATTAAAATACAACATTTTACACTATTCATTAAAAAAATGAACTTTATCGGAAAGATACCAAAAATTTACACAAAGTAAATTTTGATGTCCCGATTCTAAAGAAGAGTTATTTTTGGTCCAATATAATTTATAAGATTGATCAAAACTATATTTAATGACGGTTCGCCGTCAAAAGGTGATAAGTGAACCCTTAGTAAAAATTAGGGTATAAATGCCTAAAATTGAACTCTTTCCGTATTTTAAGCCTTTATCTTTTATTGGGTAAATGTAAAAACATTTAAAAACATATATAATCATATTTTAGTTATTTCTATCCATTCCCGCCAGTACAACGGCTACTTGTTAACTAACATTTAAAATAATATTATTTTATTACTTTTGTGCAACGTAAGTTTTCAAAGAAACTCATCGTTGCGTATCGAGTACGCTATCGAACGTAGAAACCCCTTTTAATTAAAATTGATATTTAATTCGTAAATATTAGTAAATATGAAAATTCTTTATTCTTTAATTACCTGGGATGTTACATCCTCCCCCCCTTTTGGGAATTGCGTCCTCGCAATTTTATTCACTTATCAAAATAAGTGGGGGTATTTATCCCTCATAGCATTTTCAGATTCCCACGTTGCCTCTTCAATCACATGGTTTTTCCACAAAACCTTTACCTGATGAATCACCTTATTCCGTAATACCTGCTCCCTGTGGTCAAGAATCTGGACTGGTTGTTCTTCATAAGATAGGTTCTCTTCCAGCTGAACTACCTCTGGACTCAAAACATGAGATGGATCTGGCATATACTTCCTCAACATTGAAACATGAAAAAAATTGTGTACCTGAGATAAACTCGGAGGTAAATCCACTCAGTAAGCAACTGATCCAACTTTCTCCAGAATTTCATATGGTCCAATAAACCTTGGACTCAGCTTTCCTTTCTTACCAAATCTCATCACACTTTTCCAAGGAGAAACCTTGAGAAAAACATGATCACCTACCTCGAAAGATAGATCCTTCCTCCGGCTATCTGCATAACTCTTCTGCCTGCTCTGAGCTGTTCTCATGTGCTTCTGAATCAACTGAACTATTTCTTCCATCTCTTCTACCAATTCTGGTCCCATCAGCTTCCTTTCACCCACTTCATCCCAAAATGCTAGAGTTCGACACCGCTTCCCATATAATGCCTCAAATGGTGCCATCTGTATACTGGAATGAAAACTGTTATTATAAGAAAACTCAACCAAAGAAAGATGTTGGTCCCAACATCCCTGATAATCCATCTAACAAGCTCTTAGCATATCCTCCAAGGTCTTAATTGTTCATTCTGACTGCCCATCTGATTGAGGATGAAAAGTTGTACTAAAATTTAATTCAGTACCCAACGACTTTTGAAGGCCTTTCCAAAAGTTAGAAGTGAACCTGGGATCACGATCAGATACAATGGAGAGAGGAACTCCATGTAACCTGACTATCTCTTTAAGATACAAATGGGAAAGTTGATCTAGGGAAAAAGTATCTCGTATAGCAAGGAAATGAGCAGATTTGGTCAACCGATCAATAATAACCCAGATTGCATTATTACCTCGAGATGTATTCGGTAATCCCACAACAAAGTCCATGGATATGTTTTCCCATTTCCACTCTGGCACGGGTAAAGGCTGAAGCATCCCTTTCGGTAACTGCCACTCTGCTTTAACCTGTTGACATGTCAAACACTTCACAGTAAAATCAGCAATATCTCTTTTCATTCCATCCCACCAGTAATACTCCCGCAGATCTCTGTACATCTTAGTACTGCCAGGATGAACTGAAAACGGGGAACTATGAGCCTCACATAACAACTCATTCTTCAACTGTGAATCACAAGGCACACATAATCTCTTCCCAAAACTCAAAACACAATCATTATCAATGTTGAATTCAGGCAACTTACCTTTCTGAACCAGTTCTACTTTTTTCTGCAACTCACTGTCTCGCTTCTGTGTTTGCTTGATTCTGTCTGATAGAGAAGATTTCACTGATACCTGAAACAAAACAGAAGGAATTTCTGCACCAACAACTTCTATGCCAAAGTTCATCAAATCCTTAACCAAAGGATCACGTTCCAAATGCAACATTGCTAATGAAGCATTACTTTTTCAACTCAAATCATCAGCCACTTTATTTGCTTTGCCCGGATGGTAATGGATTGTACAATCATAATCCTTGATTAATTCCAGCCATCTCCTCTGTCTCATGTTCAATTCTTTCTGAGTCAATATATACTTTAAACTTTTGTGATCAGTATATATTTCACACTTTACTCCATACAAATAATGCCTCCAAATTTTTAAATCAAAGACAACAGCAGCTAATTTCAAATCATGTGTAGGGTAATTTACCTCATGAGTTTTCAACTGACGTGAAGCATAAGAAATTACCTGATCATTCTGTATAAGGACATAGCCAAGTCCCTTCAACGAATCATCGCTGTATATAAAAAACTCACCATTCCTAGAAGGAAGTGCCAAAACTGGAGCATTCACCAATCTTCTTTTCAACTCCTAAAAACAATCATCACATTCTTTTGTCCAGATGAACTTAACACCCTTACGAGTTAGCTTAGCCATTGGACTAGATAACCGTGAAAAATTTTCAACAAACCTTCAGTAGTAACCTGCCAAACCAAGAAAACTACAGATCTCGGTTACATTTGTGGGTCTTGGCCATTCTTCAACAACTTTTGTTTTAGTAGGATCAACAGTTATGCCATCTTTTGAAACAATGTGACCCAGGAAAGAAATTTGTTGTAACCAAAACTCACATTTGCTGAATTTTCCATATAGTTTCTTTTCTTTTAAGGTTTGCAAGATAACCCTTAAATGACTTTCATGCTCCTTTTTACTTTTAGAAAACACCAAAATATCATCAATAAACACAACCACCATTTATCACCTGAATCAATTGAGCCATCACTGCAACAAACTGTTCAATTCTGACTCTGACCATCTCAGTATACTAATTTGAATGGTCATTTCCCTCTATATGCCTTCCCAGAAAAGCTGCTATGTTTCCTCTATGGAAAACCATTCTTATCACAGAAATACCTTAGGTGAAGCAACATGGTAATATTTAAATGCTATATCATTTCAATCATATCATAAATTAACTTATAATTTAACAATTTTCTAACTCCTAAAGTTGTCTAAACTGACCTCTGATACCAACTATAAGGCCCCAGCCTTAAACCTTACTTAATATTGAATTAAATGAATAATTCACATTGAGGATCTTTTCAGGTTTAGAGTTTTAGAGAATTAGAACATAACTATTACATCTCAAAAGATTACAAAGTAGACACTTCTACTAAGTTTCCATAATAAAAAAAACTCTTAAAAAGAAACATGTCTAGTTCCATGTTTTATATAGCATGACATTCCCTTGATCCCATCCTTGACCTTATTCCACAATAAGTCCTGTGAAAAACATTTCAAAAAACTTGGGGTGAGCATAAAAAGCTCAGTAAGGGATACACAAAAAAATGAAAACTGTTATTTTTTCAAACATCAAGTAAACCATGTATACTCTATCAAAGTAATACCTTCACCTTCATGAAGTAGTAAAAACTCTTCACTGAATAAAGTATCATTACTTACCTTTTTGTAACCAAAGGATTACCATAAAACCCATAAAAAGAACACATAACATATATAAAGGTAACTTGGGACATAAACATACTTAAGTGGAATAACCATACGGTCGACTTCCACACTTATCACTTAATGGAATAGCCATACGGCCAATTTCCATACATACTTAATGGAATATCCATACGGCCGACTTCCATACCCAATTCATTGGAGGTTATAACGTAACCACCCGTCCTGGTATTCACGGCACCACCCGTCATATGGTTTATAACGTAACCACCCCTTAAAATGTCCAAGTACCAATATAAAATCATAAAACATAAAACCAATATAAAGGAATGATAACATTTCCACATCACAATATATCATAATAGAATCCTTTCTAAAAAACCTTTTCAATACCAAAATACATAAAAGAGTATATGGTATTTATTTTATTTTAAAAACATTACGGCTTGTTGAAGAATCCAAAGACCAAATAATACTCGCAGCGGCGGAAAAGGTCGTTGTCACCGCGTACATTAAAAAAACATTCCTTTTTGTCGTTTAGTAAAATGATTCGTAAAAAAAGAATCCTTTTGTATAAAATTAAAAGTCAAAGGAGTTTATACACCGTATAAAATAAAGTTGTGTATAAAACAAAATATGCCTCAATGAAAGGAGATTGAGACGAAGTCCCTTACCTTGGGTCCGACTTGACTCGATCGTTCTTTAACGTCCTGAATAATAAACTTGAGTTAATTTATAATTGATTAAGAACCTTTTTAAAGTTCATTATTCCTTTTATATCACTTATTGTCATGTTATAAACATTATGTAACCATTTAAGTTAATAATGTTTGTTTTGTCGATATTTGGTTCTTAAGTCGAAAGTGGACTTCTTACTATTACATGTTGTTCGTGTGGTCAAAGGTTATTTATATCCAGAATGATATTCCTGAATTGGATATCATATATATCATATATATCCAGCATATACATGTATTTATAATATTACATAATCATTTAGAGGTAAGAAATTAAATGCACCGTTCATGGAGACGGTAAGCCGTACGTACGCATGAACGCTAATTTCATTTCTATTTCGTATTTTATAGGATGGAATCATAATGATATAAGAGTATATTATAATTCCAGTATAATAACATATATAATATCATTAACTTTATCCTTTACACATCCCACATATGGTATTAACGAATCAAATCACTTTCAGGGGGCGGTAGTCCGCACTTCCTTAAATGAAGATATCGTGTTGACCCATAATGGAAACCATAAAGGTATGCCCAAAATGAAAAATACAGAAGCTTAAAGAAAACATAAACATATTATATATCATATATAAATATAGTGACATCTTAATGGCCACCTTTTAAGGTGTTAAAAGAATTTTGAACAATCATCGTTTCGGGAGGCATAAATTCACCATCCACGGAAACAGTATGTTCGTTAACCATTAGATGTAGGTGTGTGTAAGTGTAGCTCAAATCCTTCTTATAACAACATAATAGTATATTGAGGATACTGGAGTTGTTACAAAATAAAATAATAAAAAGATTTTAGGGGGGTGGAGAAGAAAAATAAAACAAAAGGACTCAAAAGAAGACATTACCTTAAAATCGGGTAACTCCCCTTAGTTTGAGCAAAAAGGCTTCCTTGGGAAGACTTCTGCCCAAAGTGAGGCTTCAAGGAGTAATATAGGGATTTGGAGAGCCAAAATGGGCAGGGGTTGGCCGAGCCAAATTCTTTGGGAGTGTGGGAAAAGAGGTAGAGGTGGGGGCCTTTTATAAGAGGAGAGGAGGGGCACTCTTGGAAAGTAAAGATAAGTTACTTTATTTTAAAAAGAGTTTCGGATTCAAAAGATCCCACATTGATATAATTCGAGGATAAGGTGATAAGGGTTATAAATCCACTCATCCAATAGGTTTTGGCCATGTGTAGGTCTTAGATTTTACATTATCTTTCCATTTTATTTAAATCGTCAAATAATGAGGTCATCGCTGCATCCTCATGATGTCATAAATAATTTAATTTATTTAATGTCTAAAAATTATAAAAAAATTACTATGATGTAGGAAATCTTTTTAGCTTTCCAATTACTATTTATAATCAGAAATATAACTTGTATAACCCAATGTAAAAATTGTTTTAGTAAAACATCTCATGTGTGTGTCATTTTTACTTTAACATTAAATAAAAAGTTATTTATGTCATTTCCCAACCAAAGTGGCTCCATGGGGTCCCCAAGTTGACCCATGGCTTTTCTTGGTCGTCCATGACACATCCAATAAGGTTAGGACATGTTTCAAGGTATTTTCATTTTATTATAATATCATTTTTTCCTTAAATTGCACTAATTACCTCTAATCGCGATTAAAAACTTAATAAGTTACTATTCACCAAAAAAAAAATTTATCTTGTAACACCCCAGGATTTCAGAGTGTGTTATTTCTTAAAAATAATTCAATAAATTGCACTACACGCAACACCGAGTTCAATCACACCATTAAAAGAGGTCATGAATAGTATTAACTACATTTTGAACTTTATATAATCCTTATAATTTTAGAATCCCTATTATGAGTTTCTTAGTCATAATGCAAGAACAAATTCATTTTCAGTATTTCACTTTTATCAACTTCTAATAGTGAAACCTTTTTAAATACAATATTTTAAACTTTTTGACTAAATGGAGACATCAAAAAATTTAAAATGAAACATCCCAAGCGTCCACGGTACGCTTTCCTTTGGATAAAACAGTAGCGTGTGTTGTACGCAACTTCGAGTTCTAACACACCGTAACCAATCAAACTAGTTGTTATGAATATTAATACCTACTTTTTGAAGTTATATATATTTTATATTTTAAAATGGACTTCATTTTTGGATTCGGAATATCAAATTTAGCCTAAGGTGAAATTTTGGTACTTTTCGGATAACTTTCATATTTTGATGAATAGTGAAAATTACTAAATTTTAATTAAAAACAACTTTTTTAATCAAAATAATTAATAGTGATAAATTATGAATTTGAGTGGTTTTAAAGTATATTTAGAATATATTTTTACTATTTAATATAATTTTGGTCATTGGACATAATTTTACAATTAAACCGAACATAAACAAGTGTCAATCTTTTGATAGTTATTATCTCTTAAAAACACGCTTTTTGTTTTGACAGCGGGAATTAATTTTAAATTAATTTCTGCCACTTCTGTGTTTAGAATTTAGGAAAATGGATTCCATATTTGGAATCAGGATGTTCAAATTGTGTAAATAGGTAACTTTTATTTTTAGACATTTTGAATAATTACTGCGGTAAATATTTTATTTACCATGGTTAAGGGTAAATCCGGTAAATAAGGGTTAAAAAAATAATATTATAATAATACTAAATTACCCTAAAACGTGTCTTAACCCTATTGGTTGATAAATGGTCGACCATGGTCATCTTTGTGTCAATTTTGGGACCCCATGGATCCACTTGTAAGTGATAATGACACTTTATTTTAATTAAGTCAAAATGAATACAAAAATGACACAAGCATATATCTTTTAGAAAAACAATTGTTACATAGAGTTATATAAGTTGTATTTTAGATTATAAATATTCATTAGAAAGATAAAAAGATTTCCTACATAATTATATTTTATTTATAATTTTTAGACATTGAATAATTTATTTTATTTATGACACAATGATGATGCAGTAATTACTATAATAGTGAAAAATTAAAATAATTGATATTGTAAATACACAAATAATTATAATATGAAACTTTTAATGAATTAAACTAATTTTATATGATAATATGATATATTAGGATTGATTTAATTGACTTTGTTCGAAGTAATCAATCTGTTAGGAGTTTCAAAAAAATCAACTATTGAATAGTGTCAAAATTGACATAAAAGAGTTCTTAAAACAAATATTATATTATTAATTGATATTAAATTCCTAAAAATCTAAGGTTCGGCCAAGAGAGTTATATTATTATAGGTTCCTCATTAATGGACCACTTGGGGGTCGCTTGGATGTATATAGTAAGTTTATTAACCATATTATATAAAAATACAAAGAGACATTGTAAAAGTGAAACTAATTAACTTAGAGTTAATACTTAAAGATAAGGTTAATATAAGTACCCAAACCTGTCTAAATTCTATTGGTTGAGTGGTTTTCGACCTATCCCCACCTTAACCTTTGAATAGTAAACTTTGGAGCCATTAGAAACCGAATATGAATTTATTATAAATTAATATTTCTAGCTTTTCCAAAGGTGCCCCTCACCCCTCTTATAAAAGGGCACTCCTCCTTCTCATTTCTTCACACCTCTAAAGCCTTTTGGTTCGGCCAAACTCTGCCCAAATACTCTCCCAACATCCCTCACTACAACATAGAGGCCTTAGTTTGATCAGAAAGCCAACCTAAGGAGCCCTTTTGATCAAATCAAAAGGAAGAACCCGAAGAAGAGGTAATGATTTCACCACCCTTTTCTAAGTTCATTTCTTCTTCCACTTCTTCTTCCTTTGTTCTTACCATTCTGAAATAATAACTCCAGTATCTCACATATACTGTGATGTTATTATAAATATGGTACAATCATATTCAGTATTCTATCCACCCTTTGAATAACATGTCACCATACGTGCGTACGTACGGCTTACCGTCTCCACGCCGTGGTGTAATTGTTATTCAATATAATATTATTTGGATGGGTATAATAATGATGTGTAACTCATGTAAATAATAAATATAACATGTTAATGATTCTGTATATATGATATACCATCCATTTATATATTAATTTAATATCAAAAGAATGATATTGTCGCTCGTGCGTACGTACGGACTACCGTCTCCACGAACGTGATGAGATTCATTCTCCATCGTATCCATTCAAGTATAATTATCATTTGATGATTTAAAAATGATGTTTAAGGACTGTATATCATTCTGGATATGAATAAGATACAACAACTATGGCTTATGTAACAAAACATATAAAAGAAAATGAGTAAGTTAACTCCCGAAACGACGATAATTCTAAGATATTATTAACAAATCAATGTTAAAAGATCATATATGATATCATATTAATATATATGATTCTTGTATAATTTAATAACAACTATTTCACCATTATACAGGAGGTTAACTTACCCCAACCAAGGAAAAGTACAAGGTAAGGGTTATTTCACAATCTCTTCATTATCCGAGGTTGTATTATACGTAATAATCTACTGGGATCTCTTTATCATCCACATCCATGTTTCTTTGAAATGTATTTCAAAACATTTTTACTATTTACAAGAATATGGGTTAAAGTCATTTATACCCTTGTTTGACTTTTTATAAGAGGTTTATAAAGGAATCTTTCCGTCGTTTTCAAAACAAGGTCCTTTTTAACCTTTTCGACTGAATTGAGGTAAGAATGTTTTTTTTTAACTTATACGGCGGGTGCGGTTATTTTCCGCCGTTATAAAATCGTCGAAGCTTTCCATACAAGCTTATAAGAATATTTTCAAAGAAAATGTTTTATTTTATATGGATCTTAAATGATTTCAAAATAAAAGGAGATACTTCTTTAAAAAGAATTTTGATTTCATCTATGTCAACATCCTTTGATGGATTTTAAGATTATTCGAAGTTGATTTATTATGATACAAAACTTCTATATTGTATTGAAGGTTTTGTGATATGTTTGACTGTGGATGTGCTATTTTTATACCATTCATAGTTTATGGTGAAATTATTGACATTTCGTATGCTAGTTTTAATACGAATGTTTATGTTATGTTTAAACCTTTTCATATGGGAATGCATTGGACTTAATAAGTGACGGGTGGAGCCCGCTATAGCTCCTCGATGCATCGGTAGGTCTCATGAGACAAACTAGTGTCTTGGCATAAGGCCTTGACAAAATCTTATTTGTAGTCTTGGCACGAGGCCTTGGCTATGTGGTTATGATAGTCTGGCATTATGCATTCCAACATTATGAAAGTGGTTATTGATTTTTGCATGTGATTATTCGATTAGTAGAATATCCATGTGAACAAGTAAATGGCATTATTTCATTTTACTTTTGCCATACTATGTTGAAGTTCAATTTTAAAAGGCTTTTGTTTTAGTAATTCATTGCCTTAAATGTTTATGCATATTTTGAATGTTCCGCTATATTGTTATCCTTACTGGGCATTTGAGCTCACCCCTTTTCTATGTTTTATTTTTCCCAGGTAGTGAAGAAGTAAATTATGAATGACTTGCAGGGATATTATGAGGGGTTAATAGTGTGGATATGAAGACTTTGTTGTTGTAGTAGTTTTTCACTTTGAAATGTAATGTAAAACTTTATGATTATATCTAGTGTTTCCAAGGCTACTAAACCAATCGGTCTTTCGAGATTTGATCTTCTTGTGATCATGCCAATGTTACGAAGTAATGCACCGACTCTGGGCAGCTGGGGTCGGGGCGTTACAGTTGGTATCAGAGGAAGTTTAGTACAAACCTTGGAAGCTAGATTTAGATAAACTCTGATTAGAGCACGTAGACCTAAGATGAACTTTGAAGATTAGTATAGAAGAATTTCCTAGAATTTTGGTATTGTAGAGATTTTGTGAGTTTTCCGAGCAATACATCCCTGTCTGGATACGAGCAGGTAGAGGCGGCTCTGGCACAGATGTACCTAGGGGTAAAACCCGAAAACACCGCTTTGAGCTAGACTCGAACGGGAACTGGTGCACGACAACGGGCCTTGCTGCACTCTTGGTTACGACACTCCCGGGGGATATGCTTAGGATAACTCTCATTTTCTTTACAAATCATTTTGAAGGGATTATGAGTATATACTTCCTCAAAGAAAACATTCTTATGATTATGGATTATATCCATAAATAGTTCAATTTATGTTAGGTGTTTTATAAGTATGGGATTATGTATTTTGATTCATAAACTGATCTAGTTTATGCCATTGTTTAGAAATGGCGCCCAGTAGAAGGAATGAGAACTCCAGAAATGCACATGATCCAAAGAGAAGGAAGGATCATATCTTTCATGGTCTTAAGCAAGAATTTATAAGAGAAATAGTCTCCCATGTATTATCATCATATGAAGAAATAATATCATGTATTGATAAGATAAGTAAAGAGTTTACTGAGTCCTATGGCTTTGAAGGGAAGCAAGAGAAGAAAAGGATGGAAGAGAGAAATATGGATAAAGGGAAGAGGGAAAAGAAGAATTTTCCCATATGTGGTAACTGTGGAAAGAAACACCCTGGAACTTGCCTGAAAGGAATGGGAGTTTGTTATAAGTACGGAGGAAAAGGGCACAAAGTACGTGACTGCAAGGGTAAGAAAATGGTTTCAAATGTACAATGCTTCATTTGCAAGGAGTTTGGACACTACGCGAACCTATGTCCCAGTCATCAGTCTATGACGCAAATGATGCTATTGGATAATAATCAAGTTATGATACTACCACAGATGAAGGGGAATGATTAGAGTTCTTATGTTGATTATGTCAATTGAGTGTTGTATCAACAATGTACTTGTTATAATAATTATGGAGTATATAATGATTGTACTGCAGTACTATTTCATTAAGGACTTGAGATTTTGTGGAACAAAGAAAAGTGACTCAATAGAAGGATAAATTTTTGGAAAATATATGGTTGAGAGAATGATAAACCATAATATAGTTCTGATACTGAGGTAGTGATTTTGGAATAATATGTGATTGTTTTGGATAAATTATATTGGATATTCTTGACTACCTTGGAACTGATTAATGATTTGTATATTCCATCATTGTTGGGGTTTAAAACATTTTTGGATTAATGAAGTATATCCAGCATTCTATATGGAATAAGGGAGCATGAATGTAATCAATAAGGAATATGGTAATACATGATGAAGGTATTCATATGCTATTACGGGGTAAAAAGGATCTATATTATGTTTACCTTCCTTATGAATGTTGGACTGTGAGTTTGGACAGAAGTATTTTGGATAGTTCTAGTTTGAATTATTTTGGATTGCCATAAAAGGACAACCCGGAGGTCGGGCGGCAACCCGTCGCGTCCGGCAAGGCTGCGAGACTTGAACCCGCAACCAAAGGGAGACAAGGGTGTATCACCTACCACTATCCCACGAGATGTCCTGGATTAAATAAAGTAGTTTTTTAAAAGATCTGGTAGATGAGTTATAAATTCGTTTATTTTGGAACCCTCTATGAATAGTATAAATAGAATTTTTTTTTACGAGTGAATGATGAGTTTTGGTAGAAATTTATTAATGGATAAAACTCTAATTATAAACTAAGTATATCTCCTTATTATCTTATCCAATCTCATAAATAAATTCCTCAACATTAATAATAGAAACTTAGAACAAAAATGTTGTCCTAGATGGTACCTTAAATCATCACAAATTTATGGCTTTGGGATTGTTGGCCTTTTCATAGCCATGTTCTCTACCACTCTCCATCAGATAATTGATGGCTAGATTTTTCTTCCATATCCATATTTTCTTACATGGAACCCTAGTATGTGTTATTTTCGGTAATCTTCATACTTTCGACTCTTTATTTTAAATAGAGGCCTCGTTAATTCATTTTTCGATGTGGGATTTCAACTAAGATATTTTGAAACGTCAAAAATGTGTTATCCCAATACCCTATATTTTGTTGAACCGATGGTACTTCAAATCATCATAGATTGATGAGTTTAAGGACCTCAATTATACACTTGTTTGTGATTGATGACCTCAATCACTACCTATAAATATTTACGTTTTTCCTCCGATTATATGTCTCTAATTTCCACCAATGTTCTCCTAATCGAGATCATAATTTGGTGGTGACCCTTTAATTTCTCTTTTCCTCATATTAAGACTAAATTTTAGTAACCCAATTTCCAATGTGGGTTTTCCCACAAATATATTTTCTACTTTCAACCTTTTATCTTCGAAGAACAATTTCAAATTGCGAGGACGCAATTTATTGAAGGAGGGGAGAATGTAACACCCCAGGATTTCAGAGTGTGTTATTTCTTAAAAATAATTCAATAACTTGCACTACACGCAACACCGAGTTCAATCACACCATTAAAAGAGGTCATGAATAGTATTAACTACATTTTGAACTTTATATAATCCTTATAATTTTAGAATCCCTATTATGAGTTTCTTAGTCATAATGCAAGAACAAATTCATTTTCAGTATTTCACTTTTATCAACTTCTAATAGTGAAACCTTTTTAAATACAATATTTTAAACTTTTTGACTAAATGGAGACATCAAAAAATTTAAAATGAAACATCCCAAGCGTCCACGGTACGCTTTCCTTTGGATAAAACAGTAGCGTGTGTTGTACGCAACTTCGAGTTCTAACACACCGTAACCAATCAAACTAGTTGTTATGAATAGTAATACCTACTTTTTGAAGTTATATATATTTTATATTTTAAAATGGACTTCATTTTTGGATTCGGAATATCAAATTTAGCCTAAGGTGAAATTTTGGTACTTTTCGGATAACTTTCATATTTTGATGAATAGTGAAAATTACTAAATTTTAATTAAAAACAACTTTTTTAATCAAAATAATTAATAGTGATAAATTATGAATTTGAGTGGTTTTAAAGTATATTTAGAATATATTTTTACTATTTAATATAATGTTGGTCATTGGACATAATTTTACAATTAAACCGAACATAAACAAGTGTCAATCTTTTGATAGTTATTATCTCTTAAAAACACGCTTTTTGTTTTGACAGCGGGAATTAATTTTAAATTAATTTCTGCCACTTCTGTGTTTAGAATTTAGGAAAATGGATTCCATATTTGGAATCAGGATGTTCAAATTGTGTAAATAGGTAACTTTTATTTTTAGACATTTTGAATAATTACTGCGGTAAATATTTTATTTACCATGGTTAAGGGTAAATCCGGTAAATAAGGGTTAAAAAAATAATATTATAATAATACTAAATTACCCTAAAACGTGTCTTAACCCTATTGGTTGATAAATGGTCGACCATGGTCATCTTTGTGTCAATTTTGGGACCCCATGGATCCACTTGTAAGTGATAATGACACTTTATTTTAATTAAGTCAAAATGAATACAAAAATGACACAAGCATATATCTTTTAGAAAAACAATTGTTACATAGAGTTATATAAGTTGTATTTTAGATTATAAATATTCATTAGAAAGATAAAAAGATTTCCTACATAATTATATTTTATTTATAATTTTTAGACATTGAATAATTTATTTTATTTATGACACAATGATGATGCAGTAATTACTATAATAGTGAAAAATTAAAATAATTGATATTGTAAATACACAAATAATTATAATATGAAACTTTTAATGAATTAAACTAATTTTATATGATAATATGATATATTAGGATTGATTTAATTGACTTTTTTCGAAGTAATCAATCTGTTAGGAGTTTCAAAAAAATCAACTATTGAATAGTGTCAAAATTGACATAAAAGAGTTCTTAAAACAAATATTATATTATTAATTGATATTAAATTCCTAAAAATCTAAGGCTCGGCCAAGAGAGTTATATTATTATAGGTTCCTCATTAATGGACCACTTGGGGGTCGCTTGGATGTATATAGTAAGTTTATTAACCATATTATATAAAAATACAAAGAGACATTGTAAAAGTGAAACTAATTAACTTAGAGTTAATACTTAAAGATAAGGTTCATATAAGTACCCAAACCTGTCTAAATTCTATTGGTTGAGTGGTTTTCGACCTATCCCCACCTTAACCTTTGAATATTCAACTTTGGAGCCATTAGAAACCGAATATGAATTTATTATAAATTAATATTTCTAGCTTTTCCAAAGGTGCCCCTCACCCCTCTTATAAAAGGGCACTCCTCCTTCTCATTTCTTCACACCTCTAAAGCCTTTTGGTTCGGCCAAACTCTGCCCAAATACTCTCCCAACATCCCTCACTACAACCTAGAGGCCTTAGTTTGATCAGAAAGCCAACCTAAGGAGCCCTTTTGATCAAATCAAAAGGAAGAACCCGAAGAAGAGGTAATGATTTCACCACCCTTTTCTAAGTTCATTTCTTCTTCCACTTCTTCTTCCTTTGTTCTTACCATTCTGAAATAATAACTCCAGTATCTCACATATACTGTGATGTTATTATAAATATGGTACAATCATATTCAGTATTCTATCCACCCTTTGAATAACATGTCACCATACGTGCGTACGTACGGCTTACCGTCTCCACGTCGTGGTGTAATTGTTATTCAATATAATATTATTTGGATGGGTATAATAATGATGTGTAACTCATGTAAATAATAAATATAACATGTTAATGATTCTGTATATATGATATACCATCCATTTATATATTAATTTAATATCAAAAAAATGATATTGTCGCTCGTGCGTACGTACGGACTACCGTCTCCACGAACGCGATGAGATTCATTCTCCATCGTATCCATTCAAGTATAATTATCATTTGATGATTTAAAAATGATGTTTAAGGACTGTATATAATTCTGGATATGAATAAGATACAACAACTATGGCTTATGTAACAAAACATATAAAAGAAAATGAGTAAGTTAACTCCCGAAACGACGATAATTTTAAGATATTATTAACAAATCAATGTTAAAAGATCATATATGATATCATATTAATATATATGATTCTTGTATAATTTAATAACAACTATTTCACCATTATACAGGAGGTTAACCTACCCCAACCAAGGAAAATTACAAGGTAAGGGTTATTTCACAATCTCTTCATTATCCGAGGTTGTATTATACGTAATAATCTACTGGGATCTCTTTATCATCCACATCCATGTTTCTTTGAAATGTATTTCAAAACATTTTTACTATTTACAAGAATATGGGTTAAAGTCATTTATACCCTTGTTTGACTTTTTATAAGAGGTTTATAAAGGAATCTTTCCGTCGTTTTCAAAACAAGGTCCTTTTTAACCTTTTCGACTGAATTGAGGTAAGAATGTTTTTTTTTAACTTATACGGCGGGTGCGGTTATTTTCCGCCGTTATAAAATCGTCGAAGCTTTCCATACAAGCTTATAAGAATATTTTCAAAGAAAATGTTTTATTTTATATGGATCTTAAATGATTTTAAAATAAAAGGAGATACTTCTTTAAAAAGAATTTTGATTTCATCTATGTCAACATCCTTTGATGGATTTTAAGATTATTCGAAGTTGATTTATTATGATACAAAACTTCTATATTGTATTGAAGGTTTTGTGATATGTTTGACTGTGGATGTGCTATTTTTATACCATTCATAGTTTATGGTGAAATTATTGACATTTCGTATGCTAGTTTTAATACGAATGTTTATGTTATGTTTAAACCTTTTCATATGGGAATGCATTGGACTTAATAAGTGACGGGTGGAGCCCGCTATAGCTCCTCGATGCATCAGTAGGTCTCATGAGACAAACTAGTGTCTTGGCACAAGGCCTTGACAAAATCTTATTTGTAGTCTTGGCACGAGGCCTTGGCTATGTGGTTATGATAGTCTGGCATTATGAATTCCAACATTATGAAAGTGGTTATTGATTTTTGCATGTGATTATTCGATTAGTAAAATATCCATGTGAACAAGTAAATGGCATTATTTCATTTTACTTTTGCCATACTATGTTGAAGTTCAATTTTAAAAGGCTTTTGTTTTAGTAATTCATTGCCTTAAATGTTTATGCATATTTTGAATGTTCCGCTATATTGTTATCCTTACTGGGCATTTGAGCTCACCCCTTTTCTATGTTTTATTTTTCCCAGGTAGTGAAGAAGTAAATTATGAATGACTTGCAGGGATATTATGAGGGGTTAATAGTGTGGATATGAAGACTTTGTTGTTGTAGTAGTTTTTCACTTTGAAATGTAATGTAAAACTTTATGATTATATCTAGTGTTTCCAAGGCTACTAAACCAATCGGTCTTTCGAGATTTGATCTTCTTGTGATCATGCCAATGTTACGAAGTAATGCACCGACTCTGGGCAGCTGGGGTCGGGGCGTTACATATCTCATTGAACCACATTTTACTTCTTAATGACAACCATGTATGTCGGATTTTTGAAATTCAAAACACAGAAGTGGTAAATTTTCATTTAAACGAAAAATCAGTTTTTATAAGTACCACTTAGTGGTTTCACTATTCATCAAAAATTGAAGTTTTTCAGAAAAATACCAAAAATTCACCTTAAGCTATATTTGATACTCCAAATTCAAAAATGAAGTCCATTTTACAAAATTCACAACATATAAGTTGCATTAATTAATTTAATAATTAATTCCCGATGTCAGAGCAAATAGCGTGTTTTTATGAAACAATAAGTATCAAAAGATTGACACTAGTTTAAGTCCGATTTCAAAGTGAAATTAATTCAAACGACCACTATTGGATTTAATGGTAAAAATATTTTCTAATTTCACTTTAAAACAAATTCAAAAGATAATCTAATCGTATAAATTAATTAGATTAAAAAGAGGTTTTGAATTAAAATACAACATTTTACACTATTCATTAAAAAAATGAACTTTATCGGAAAGATACCAAAAATTTACACAAAGTAAATTTTGATGTCCCAATTCTAAAGAAGAGTTATTTTTGGTCCAATATAATTTATAAGATTGATCAAAACTATATTTAATGACGGTTCGCCGTCAAAAGGTGATAAGTGAACCCTTAGTGAAAATTAGGGTATAAATGCCTAAAATTGAACTCTTTCCGTATTTTAAGCCTTTATCTTTTATTGGGTAAATGTAAAAACATTTAAAAACATATATAATCATATTTTAGTTATTTCTATCCATTCCCACCAGTACAACGGATACTTGTTAACTGACATTTAAAATAATATTATTTTATTACTTGTGTGCAACGTAAGTTTTCAAAGAAACTCACCGTTGCGTATCGAGTACGCTATCGAACGTAGAAACCCCTTTTAATTAAAATTAATATTTAATTCATAAATATTAATAAATATGAAAATTATTTATTCTTTAATTACCTGGGATGTTACACATACCATTTAAAATTCATGGTTTGATCAACACATAAATCATTTTCATGCCTTAACCCATTAACACATTTACCATTTACAATTCATGACTCATTAACACATTAACATTATACCCAACAACCCCTTATTCCATGTTATCAATTAAACACAATTTCATCAATTTCATTTCACAATTCATGTTAACAAACGAAACAAAAATCTCATATATTTTCTTTTATAAACTCATGTTAACATGATAAACATAACTATCATCGGTTTTATCTCATAGAACCTTCAAATTCACATTCACTTACCCAAACCCATGTTCATGAGTACAAAACACCCTATGGGTGGCCTCTTTCCCGGTATAGTCATCCTCAATGCATCCCACGGGGATTATGAGGGGTTTAATTTATCATTTAACTAACCAATTTATCATCTATCACTATGGGCATAAAAAACAAAACTAGAAGGAACCAATAACACAACCACATACACATAAACCAACATCAAGACTATGGGATATAAATTTTAGACCACTTACCTCAATTTTGAAGACAACTGCACGCTCAACCTTCACCCTTGATTCGGATTTGAGCACCCTTTGAAGCCCTAACCTAAGATCCGCTGGAAAAGGAGGGTTTGGGGGCTTCCGAAGAAGAACAACAACTACACATGCCCTAATTTGGAAAAATGAAGAAAGATGAGTGTTAGAATCACCCGGAGCTTCAATTCACAACCAATGGTTCTCCAAATGGATTATAAAGGAAGGAGAACATTCCTTGGGAATCCTAGGGTGATTTGGTTCGTCACTCTTGCTGATGGATGAGAAATGGAGGAGAAAATCGGGTGAGGGTTCATAAATTATGAGGGGGAGGGTAAAAACTCACTTTTAAAGGGGTGCATGGTTTGACCGCATGGTTGGCCAAACTGTGTGCCAACCGTGCACCACCCTCTGTCCAAAAGGGGGACCAAGTCGCACAGTTTCCTGGGGAGCCCGCACAGTTTGGAAAACCGTGTAGTGACCGTGCAGGGTGGCTCTGTCCAATCTTACATGGTTTGACCTCCCCCCTTGCATAGTTTCTTAATCTGGGTACCCCTCCTCCATCCAAACACAGTTGGGGAGCACAGTTACAAATAACCTTGCACCAACCGTGCAATAGGCACTGGATGATCATGTTTCCCCTCTTTTGTGTTACAAACCCCTAGGACACCCCTGAGACTCCCCATACACCTGAAAAACATTAATTTAACCAAAATTAAGAGACTTAAACCAAAACTTAAATAGTAATGTACCTCAAAGGAATCCTAGGGTCTTACAACTTGCATCATTTATCATTGTTCACAAGAATAATTTTTTCATGGATGAAAGATTCTTAAGGATCTCTCGAAGGCTTGATAGGTTTGAGGGGAATTAACACTCTTTTTTTAGCACATTCTTGAGAGGAATATCTCTAGGGTTTGAGAGAATTACCTCTATGTTTATTATACACAACAAGCATTTGGCTCTGAAATGTGATATAACCGGGTATTTATAAAGTTAAGCTAGGGTTGGTAATTGAACATAGGCCCATATCCAATCACTTACTCCTTAGAAAAGCTCTGTCTAATAATAATATAAATATTATTTTTATTTACTTTGACATGTGCAACACCTGCAGATAAATAAATATCATTTGTTAAATACATAAATTATTATTTATTTCAACGATATTTAATATATCATTTCCATATAGACCATTAAACTCGATCCACAACCCTCCACAATATTTATTGGGTCTTAAATAATGACTGTTTATTTAATAAATAAACATCACTATATTATTTACCAATAAATATAGTAAATATTTTATTCATTAAATCTTATGATTAAATATTTATTTTTTATTTAATTTACATATTTATTGTTTATAATAACTCGTGATTAAATCTTGGTGATTAACCAATCTCAGATAATTATTAGACCACAAATTGGAAATAATATTTATTCTAACTTTTAAAATTCAAATGGAATTTAACTAAAATTTCAGATACATTTAGTATGTGGCCCTCTAGACCTCTTTCTTAGTGGCATTAGGTGGAACCACTTAAATTTCATGGTTGGCATTTAATAGCACACTAAGACACTCATAGAGAAAGAAGTTAATATTATAATGACATACAACTACATATGAATGATCATTGTGTAGTATAATATATTTATCGAGATATCTCTAATCAAGTAGGTTGCATGTTAATGTCATTAACCTATATTCTTGATAACTCTTTCTTTGACTTTCCAAAATTGAACCTACTCATATAACACTATGAATATGGATTTATTTAGGTTGTTTCATTCCCATCAAAGAACCTGATATATCAACTTATGTTAAAGAACAAAAGAGACAAATCATTTCTCACATTATTTATTAATGCGGTATCACTCATAATGTACCCAAAGTATCATACTTCATCCTGAGTATGTGTCACTGTAGTTTTTATCAATAAATAAAAGTACATTACTAATGATATCTATTAATAATAATCTTGAAGTATAAGGATCAATACACACGTCCATAAATAAAAATATATGAATGTAGATTTCCTACTAGCGGGTTGTATTCTTGTAATCACATGCATTGGAAATTACTAAGGGTGTACACCGTGAAAAATCATATCAAAGTCTAATGAGTATCTACCCCTGATAGTTTGTATCATTTTCACCTTGTCAAATGATTTCAACTGGATATAAAACATATATTTAAGAATACTGTCACGGCACTTCCAGTTTTTCATCATAGCGGGAAACTGCTATGTCATTTCAGTGCAACTGTTACTCTTAGAAAATTATCACATACTATATTATGAAAAAGATCAATCATCATGTGATAATAAGTTTATTAATATCCAAAATAATGAATACAAATAATCATAAAGTACATAGAAGTTGATTCTATGACACCAACTCCAACATGAAAAAACATAATAATGTGCATTTCATGTACAACCCATAGTTTCTTTATGCTCATTCACAATTAAAGGTTAAGTTGTTATGTCCATCATATCCATATGAATCCCTTGTAAATTATGCAGAAAATAAATTAAATGCAATGAAATTAAAACCTTAAAAACCATAATCTAACTTTAACATGCCTAAATCCATTCCAATAATTGAGCAATGCCAACTCTTATCATTGACCTATAGTTCTTGAATCATATCCATCGATGAGAAAATTTTTAATATTTGAATTTCTATTTCAAAAAAATATATATATTTAAAAACTTTAAGTAAATTTAAATTCAAAAGGTTTATTTCCATAGTAATCATAGCCACTGAAATTTTTTATTTATCTTTCATGGTTACTTTGTCTATCTTCAGGATGGGTATAGGCATGAGAAGATTAAAAAATAATAACAATAATAATAATATAGGAAGATTACAGCTGCCACACCACACATGACACAAAGACAAAGAAAATAAACGCATCCAGGGACTCAACCCTGTGACACACCCCATCCTCCCCCAGATTGAAACCACCCCCGCACCAATGTGAGACACAAAAATAATAACAACAACAAAAACAACAACAACAACAATAACAACAACAACAACATTATTATTATCATTATTGAGTTTTTCTGGGTTATAACTCACGCATCCAGACTAAGGACTCGACCACACAACCTCACCTCACACCCCAACCCCCTTGCCACCCTAGTCACCTATAGGGGAAAAAGGAGTATATGTTATGAGACAATTGGCCACGCCACACGATTTAGTGTGACCCTCCTTCTATAGTCAGACAATGATTTTGAATCGCTATATATATATAATTTAAAGCCTCTTTAAGGCATTTTTTGGGGCCTTTCTTATACTTTCTGGTTATTTTTTGATGGGCATAGGCATGATAAGATTAAAAACTAATAATAATATAGGAAGATTATAGCTGCCACACACCACACGACGCAAAGATAAAGAAAATACATGCATATGGGGGCTTGACCCTATGATACACCTATTATTATTATTGAGTTTTTCATGTTATAACCCATGCATCGAGTATGAGGACTCGACCTCACGATCTCGCCTCACACCCCAACCCCCTTGCCACCCTATCCACCCTAGCCACCTGCGGGGGACAAAAAGAGTATAGGTTATGAGCCAATTGGTCACGCCACACGGTTAGGTGTGCCCCATCCTTCCCTAGTCCAACAATGACTTTTAATTGCTATGTTCATAATATGAATAGTGTTCAAATAATAATAATAATTTATACTAGATATGGGGTATAATTCAACCAAATATCACACTCAAACATACACATCAGGTATAAATATAATCTTAAGCCCCTATAAGGTCTTTTTCTGGGTGCCATGCTTATATTTTTTGGTGCTTACACGAGACACCTGTAGGCACACTCATGTTGAGGTCATCACCTATGCTACACAAAGAGACTCCCCCATCCATGGTCGCATGGGTAGCCTACCTGGACAGTGACTAACAGCGCTTGAAATCAGATTTTCATTATCTTAGGTTTGACACCTAAACCTGAGGGTCAGGTTGGCCATTGGATGACTACCACGTCATGTATGCCTGTCTGAATGGTTAAAATACTGGAAAAAATAATTAAATAACCTAATGGAAAGTAAAAAAATCATGTATGGGCTTAATTACTTCCTACCTAAACAAGGGTGACCAAAATATTTCTCGAGCTGCGGCTACACCGAAGCATCTAACTTTAGGATTCTCTGAGGGTCAGATTCATGATTTTTCGATCGCGGCTACATCATCTCAGGTCCATCTATCGGGTTTGGCTATACCCATGCGATTATCTTCACGATTCCAGGGGATGAATGCCAGAAACTCAGTGTTTTCAAGCATCATTTGCAGCACGCATTTGCAGGAGGCGTCTGCATGGGTATTTATGAAGGTTCGTTCATAGGGCGTGTTTTGATGCACCATTTATAGGATGCATTTTTAGGAAGCCTTTACTAGAGCATAGAAGTTTTCAAGAGTCATTCCCATGAAGGTTTCGGATTCTACTAGTCACTTTCTCTGTTATAAATAACCTCATGAAATCAGAGTTCAAATTATGCATTGACATCTCTACTGCAAAATTTCACTATGAATTGATAATTGAAATTCCAAGTTCTAATTTTCAAAAGGTTTAGAAGAATAGATATGGGATTTTTAATTGATTTAAACTACAAATATCATGTTGTTTTTTGCTGACAAAAAATAATATTGATAGTAAGTAGAACTTTCCACTTGGAATTTTCATTCCAACAGATCAGTGGAAATTTCCAATGAGAATTTACAATAGGAAAGTCCAGTGGGAATTTCTAATGGGAATTTTCCAGTGATAATTTTCAATGAGAATTTCTAGTAGTAATTTCTGGTATGAATTTCCAGTGCAACTCTCCAGTTTTAATTTCCTATGCGAATTTTCAATGCGAATTTCCAGTGTGAATTATCAGTGTGAATTTCTAGTGCAAATTTGAAACTGAAATTTCAATGGGAATTTCCACTAGATCTAAAGGAAACACCATTAAACAAATTAAAAACTGTGATGTGACACTTTGTGGAGAAAAATTATACAATACAAAATGATAGCAAAGGACCTGAATCTAAATTCTCTACAAGATACAGAGGCCATGAATTCATTTGATTTAAATATTGTCCAAAATTTGTCTGACTGTTGTGTGAGGAAGTATAGTAGTGAGGACATTACAAACTCAAAGAGAAGTGTAGAAATTAGAATTAATAGAGATGATGTCCTAAATTTGGAATAAATTACCCCATGTGAAAACATTTCTAAAGAAATCGGTATATAGAGACCAAGAATTGAGATGGCTTTTAAATCAAATTGTGGTGCTTATTCATTTTATGTTTCTTATAGAGGCATTGTTGGTTTCAGTGTACGGAAACAATATTTTAACAAACATAAAAGGTAAAAAAGCTTGGTAACATCAATATTGTATACATGTGGCAAAGAAGGATGTTGAAGATCAGACAAACGTGATGTCAATGTCAAAAAACCATGTGTAGAAACAAGGACTAATTTTCCAGCATGAATGGTAGTTGTCTACATGTCCAATAACTAGTATGAGTGCACATAATTTATTGAGGAGCATAAACATGATTTAAATTCTCTTGAGACCATGTATTTCATGAGGTAACAAAGACTCATTAGTGATGCACAAGATGCCAAGTTGGATGTTAATGACAAAGCTAGTCTGAATCCTAGTGATACATTTTCACTTGTAACAGTTATTGTAGGTGGCCCTGCGAGTCTTGGATATACACTGGTGGACCAACTGAAATATATACGGTCCAAAAGAAAAAGCGAATTGAATATATGTGATGCTGATGGTACATTACAATACCTAGAGAATCAATCAAGAGATAACACATCATTCGTATACTCAGTGCAACTTGACATGTGTGGTCAAATTAGCAACATTTTTTGGGTTGATCCAAGAATGAAGGTCGATTATGAGAATTTTAGAGACGTCGTAATTTTTGACACTACCTTCAAAACAAACAAGGATTCTAGGACTTTGGGAGTGTTTTTAAGTATAAACCATTATAATTAGATTGTAATTTTTGGTGCAAAATTATTATATGATGAGACTGTAGACTCATTTAGTTGGTTGTTTAGTAGATTTGTTGATTTCCATGGGGGGGGGAAATATGGAGACAATTTTCATAGATTAAGATGCATTTATGTCTAAAGCCATTTGTTTGACACTACCTAAAACAAGACACGACCTATGCACTTGGAACCTAAAGAAAAATGTCATGAAACACTTGGTCCATGTAATGAAATATGACTCGATAATGTTAGAAAAATTCAAAAAAATGCATGTATGGCATTACAGAGATTTCAAAATTTGAAACAATATAGAAAGAAATCTGACTACATTACAGTGATAAAAATTCAACATGGATAGAAGATATGTACAAAGTCAAAGAAAAATGGGCTCATTGTTTTATGAAAACTACATTAACATTAGGAATTAAAAGCACATGGTTAAGTGAGAGTTTTAATGGTTTATTAAAGGATTACTTGAATTTTAAACTCGGTATCTTGGAATTCTTCCAAAAATTTGAGCATGTGTTGGAGAATAATTGGTATTAAGAAATGAAATCTAAATTTGATGGTAGTGAAAATCTTCCACGCAGTCATTTTCCATATCATCCGATCATGGTTTAAGCAAGTCATGTGTACACTCAAAAAATATTTGATCTTTTTCAGCATGAACACCAATTATGTGGTGTTCGTTTCCTTAAGTCTTGTAATGAAACTGTTTCACCAAAATGTTATGTTGTGGAAATTAAAGGTTTGTCAAATGAGTGTACAATAGAAGTGTACCAACAGTCACCTATCAGAATTGGTTGTACTTGTCTGAAATTTGAGAGTTATGGCTATTTGTGTTGTCATGCACTGAAAATATTGGAAAGGTTGGATGTCCAGTCCTTTCCAGAGTTGTATATCCATAAGAGATGGACAAGACATGTATGTGACATCCAATTGGCAGACATCATAGTTAATCATGTTGAAGAGGATTTTGTAGCATGAATGGAAATAAATCTTGTAACAGAATCTTGTGATTTTGAACAAGGATATAGAATTGGAATGTCAAATCTGAACAATTATACCAGGAAATTTCAGGAAGCTAAAAAGAATGTACCCTCAAAATTCAGTTAACAAGATTCTAACAAGAAAGGTCAACAACAGTCTAAAACATCATTCCATAAAAAAGGATAAAAGGAAAGGTGGTGACATACTGAAAAATTGTCTAGAAAAGGCAAAAAAACGCATGAAAAACTGGTACAAAATCAGAAATCAATAGACCAAAAAACTAGTACTGCATTGTTATTATTTTCTTATGTTATTGAACTAATACATTTTTTGTTGTCATGAATAAATAATGTTATAATTCTATTGTAGGGAATAGCTATAGAACCGTCAAATAGTGGCTGTAATGGACATAATATCACATATGTCAATGTAAGCACTATACAATAGGTTACAAAACATTGATATTGAAACCCACATAATATCACTTCATATAATGTGATATTTAAAACTTTATACAATATATATGGTTATATGTAACTCTCAGTGATGGTTTCATGGTTGGACACTCCATATAGCTATATAACTTATTGATAGTAAATTATGAAACCACTAGAAAAATAAGACCCTCCGCATCATAGCCCACTTACCACACCTTAGAGTCCCGGGATAAGAAAATTTTTGTAGAATCGTGTCAATGGAAGTTTTAATCACTCTACATTATATACTTTACAGAACATCATGGGGTCATAGAGCATAATAAATTTAAAAAAATTTCACACTATAATTTATTCACCCTCCATGGAATAGCCAAAGTACCACGCCACAACATGAATGTCATTTCAAATTTTGGGATTTGATAGTTAGATGATGACGCAAGGATGCACTTCCTATTTAAAATACGGTCTGAAAACCTTACTCCATGTTGTATTCTTATCTCTCCTCTATTTTCACTTCAAACTGCTTTCCTTCTCTAGGGGTCTTTTAGAAATTCTCACAAAGATTCAAACATGGTTCTTATCCCTTTTCTAACCTTTTTGATTCCTCAAATCCACTCCATTCACCATTTTTTTGTCATCTTCCTCCTCAACATCTAAATATTTGTACCCCTTTATTCATAAACCACAACATCAATTACAACAGACCTTCTCTTATTATTAAAATACCTCACCTTACTATGTGTTTTTACACCTTGTAATTTAATTTACACCATTTCATGGGTAAAACATGCATGAACCCCTTATCCTAACTCCACTATTCTGTCCACACTAGAGTCTGAATCCACCTATTCAGCCTTTGGTGCTTCTGAGTATTCTTACTCTTTTATCCCCAATTATTCACCCAACCCACTCACAACACCTAAATCATCCAAAACCAAATAAACTCTCTAAAATACTAGCCTAGTGGACCATGTGACAACCATGAAACCACCATTGAGAGTTACATTGAAACCCAGATCATAGCACTTCATATAATGTGATATTTAAAACCTTATATAGTAGTTCTATTATTATTTTCTTATGTTATTCAACTATTAAATTCAATACTATCATGCATAAATAATGTTAAAATATTGTTTTAGGGAAATGAAATAGAATCGTTGAATGATGGCTACCATGTTGATCCTGTCATAAATCTCAATGTATGTACATATTGTACTGTATATTCAAAACCTACAAATTTAAACATAGTTTATAGCATTTTATATGTTGTCCTATTTGAAATATTATGCAACACTTCTGTTATTTATCTTTGTAGTTATTAATATATAATTATTGATGAAATTAGGAGCCACCAAGGATGAATTTTCCTCCATTGATGCTGCAAGATTCAGCAATCGCTGCAAATGGGAATGATAACCTAAAGATGGTGACTGATAAATCATTATAAGGATTTCATAATTCAATTGATACATAACTTCAACTATAGATGTCACCACAATATGAAATTGCTTTTGAAAATCAGTTTTCATAATTGAATTTGGGGTTGTAGATAGGGAAATTGTAATTAGCATCTTATACATAATCAAAGTGAAAATGTCCCCTCCCATTTTACAGTGAAAATGTCCAGTGGAAATTTCTAATTCAAATTCCCAGTTGAAATTTCTATGCACAACAAGTTACCATCCAATTGATGTAAACCAAAGTGGATATTTTCACTGAGTTTACCATGTTTGTTTCCATTGAAAATTTCCAATGGGTATTCTGAGTTGGAATTTCTACACAAAGCAATTTTCCATTCAAATAAGTGACATCAAAGACTTCTGAGATAAATTACAGTGTAACTCCTACCATAATATGTCAAAATATAACAATACCACCTTTAAAAAAATGTACATCTAGATTGGAAAACAAATATTTCCACCCATTATGTACGACCTACTGAATTAAGGAAAACCAAACAGAAAATTTCCACTAAGTTTAAAGTGGAAATTTCCAGTGGAAATTTCCAAAGGGAATTCCCAGTTGGAATTTATAAATATAGCAGGTTTCCAAATGATCAAAAGAAAAGGCAGTGCAGACTATAAACAAAAAGTATACTATAATATCTATATAAAAGATATCAACAAAAAAATATGTGTTTCAACCAAATATTTGTATCAATAAACAACAACCAAATATCTGTGAAAAACTGAGCCCCAAATCCCACACCCACCCAAATGTTTCCCCCTCCTAAACCATCATAATAACTAAAAATAGTTAAGTTTCTAATACAACAAAAAAAATCTATATCACTAAACAACTCATTTAAGTCACTTCAACTATCTCTCGAAGAAACCAAATACATCCTACTCTCAGCATCAACCTCTGACGTACTCCTTCCAGGATCATTTAATAAATAGTGAACCGTAAACAACCATCACTCTGCAACTTCTGTTTATTTCAAACTCTCTGTCACTGTAACACCTGTATCCAAACACTCCATGACATAATAAATAATGACACCACAATACAAACTAGAGTATCCCTATTGTGGGGTATTCTCAATTTACATTTCCAATTTTTTATGCTTCACTTTTTCAGTATGAAGACCGCAGAACACATCTTCCAAATATGATTTCTACAAAAAAAATTCAATCGATAGACCATATTTCAATGTATTCAAAATTTTCATGCACATTCTATAAGACCTTACCACACTAATGGTGTCTTTTATAAATGTATCACTTGATCTAGTTTCTCTAATAGGTTTCATGGAGTTGTAATATCTAAACACTCGATTTTTCAAATCCATCGCTAACAAAGTCTAATGAATGTTGTCTAAGTTAATTGGACAAAACAAAAAATTGGAGTTCTTCATATTCACAACTGCTACCTACTTCAAAAAGGTCTCCTTTAAGTTCTAATTTGATGAATAAAGAACTCCCTACATGGAAATAACAAAAGAGAATATAATAATGTAGTCATGGTTTACTTCAAACATGGAATACAAGAAATGAAAAAATAGAAAAATACAAGAAACAATTTGTCAAAAACAAATAGGGAACTTACAATGAAGGTGCTCGGAATGAAGGAAAAACTTATCAATTCTCCAATGTCAGCCATACCTCAAAGGTGAAATTTTTCTTGAATAATCACCGTATATGCATCAATGGCCTATTTCCAAAAAAAGAACTCAATAAAAACTAAAACAACAAAGATTCTTACAAAAATAGATATAATACATACCATACTTAAAGTAGACATCTTGTTTAAAAAATCAATAATATTTTTAATATTGATCTGATATGATTTTTTAGTAGATTCCCAGACAACACCACTATTTTCATGGAAAGATATTTATATTTTTAGTAAATAGTCAAATATAATACAATATATTCTAAATACAAATAACAAATAACAATACCTCTCCCCATCAGCATCAATGAGAACGAAAATGAGCCTTATATCATGAGTTGTCACTATATTATGCTGCTTCACCCACTAAGGAAATACCTGGGATAGTTTGGGGGTCATTAGCGACCTCTTATTGGCAATCGGTTGTGGATATATATATATGTGTGTGTGTGTGTGTGTGTGTGTGTGTGTGTGTGTGTGTGTGTGTGTAAATTGATGCTTAGGCTTCCTTTCCCTAGTCTTCACACCTCTAACCAATGAGTTATGTATCTTAGAGGCATAAAATGTTGTAGTAGACTGCATAACACATTTTCCTTCATCCATATGTATTTCTTCATTCAAATTCTACTCCTCCTCTCCTATATCTACAATACCCAATCTTTTATCTCATGTACAATAGTTTCCTCTATGATTCCCTTAAAAGAATCATCTAAAGTCGTGTTCTTTTCAAGGTAAATCTCTTGAATCTGAACATTCTCTAAAAGTGCCCCCCCCCCCAACATTAACTAATTTCATCTCCTCCTCCTTTTTCTTTAGCCTTTCTTTCAAAATAATAATTTGTCTGTTATTTTCTTTTAATTGTGCCTCTAGTTTTTTAACCTTATTATTAAGCTTCATATTCTCTATATACAACCCTAGAGTCTCCTCGGTTGAAATATTTCACTCTTCTGCTTTCATACTGAAATGAAGTTTTTTTTCTTCTACAACATGTTGAACAGGTTCTTTAGCCTCACAAGGGCTTGACTACAGCATGCAACTCTTTCTCGAGGTCGTTTGAGTCTACAATGGATAGTGAAAACAAAAATGAAGATATCATAAATTAATGTGAAAATAAAGGACTACTCGAAAAATTAAAATAGTAACAATACCTTGGTACTTTCCTATCCAGAAGCAACAACATCTTGCAAACTCCACCATACAAATAGTGGTGCACCCTCCCTTTTGGGAACAACATTCCCAGACTTGTAAGCAAACCAATACTATAACATTTAACATTATTAGGAAATGGTAAACCAACTTGGGAAAACTAATCAGTTAGTTAAATAAAGTTTAATACCTTACCAATAAACAGACAACACAACCAACAACTTTTAAGGGAGTTCTGTATTTTTTTCACTGATGTAAGTAGTTGCTCATGAATAACAGCAGCCCAAGTATAACTCTTCACTTTTACTACATATTCAAAATATGTAACAAAATTCCATCCAACATAAGAAACATAAGTAGGAAAAAATAACGTCGTGCATGCAAACAGAGAAAGCAAAAAAGCCATGTTAGAGAAGTCTTTCTCCTTAGTAGCTTCACCGGCCTTAAGAATCGCTCTCCACAGCACACCTTGGGAGAATAGCCATCCAGCATTAGAAAACCTCCTCATAAAAAGTGCAGAACTATTTGGTCGTATTGTATAGGCAACAGATACAAGTAAGTCACCATCCTCACTACTGAATATATGCAAAATGTCAGAAACTCTTAAATCCATCTGCCTACCAGCTATCTCAAACATTCTTAAATCAACATTAAACCTCTATGGTAAAAATAAAATTGAACTATCATGTTTTTTTACAATCATCAAATGGCAGTAGGTTATCAATAAACACTTTAAACAGCTGCTAAAATGGCATCCTTTGAAAATATTTAACATGGTTGTAATTAATATTAGGCCTAATGTCATTAAAAATATTCGACATCCCAACCATCGAAGACCTGTAGTGGTTTCTAGATAATGAAGACACTTCTTATTCCATAAAAAAACAATATCCCTAAAAATAATCATTAATAAAATTTGAATTTTAATATAATTCATAAGAGTCAAAACATAAAACTACCACTGAAATTTTCAACTTTATAAATGTGACATGACTTTGAATCAGTACTTTAAAATAAGTGGACCAATCAAAATTCACTATGATAATCACACAAGAAATTGTCAGTGCAAATTAACATTGGAAGTCCTACTACAAATCATAGTTCAAATTATAGTTGAATAACAGATGGAATTTACACTCATATTAGAACTTTCCAGTGAAAAGTTACACTGGTAATTTCAACTGGAAATTTCATCTGAAAATTTTCAGTGGGAATTTCCAGGGGGATTTCCAGGGGATTTCAACTAGGGATTTTCAGAGGATTTTTAGTGGGAATTTACAGGGGACTTCCAGTGGGATTTTAAAGCGGATTTCTAGGGGATTTCTAGTTGAAATTTCCAGTGGAAATTTTCATATGCAACTACCAGTGGGAAGTTTCAATGGAAAAATTACCATAGGGAATTTCCAATGGCTATTTCCAGTGGTAAGGTCAACTAGGAATTCAACACCAAAATTGCAGCTGGTGAAAAATTTCAACTAATTCAAATGTAAAGTGTTCAGTACTTATTAGATGTAAATTTATTTCACTATGAATTTACAGTGGGGATTACAAGTAAGAATTTTCGGTGGGAAGTCAAGATGGGAATTGCCAGTGAGAATTACAATTGGGAATTCCCGGTAGGAATTTCAACTGTAAATTCCCAGTGTGAATTCCTAGTGGGAATTATCAATGAGAAGTTCAAGTGTAAATACACAGTTCTAATTCCCAGTTGGAATATCCAAAGGGAATTTCCAACACACAAATCATAATTCTATTTGTACAATTTGAATACATTCTATAAATTGTTATGTAGTTCCATATTATAATTGCATACCAACCTGAATTTCTAGTGGGAATTGACAGTGGGAATTTCCAGTGGGAATTCCCACTGGATGTTGCAAGTGGGAATTCCAAGTGGATGTTGCAAGTGGGAATTCCCAGTGGGAATTTCAAGTGTCAATTCCCACTGAAAATTCCCGGTTTGAATATCTAGTGGTAATCTGAGTCACAAGTTATAATTCTAGTTGTACAATTTCAACACATTCTAAAATTGTTATGTAGTTCCAAATTATAATTCCATTGGAATCCAAATTTCCAATGATAAATTCCAGTGGGAATTGACAGTGGAAATTGCCAGTGGGAATTATCGGTGGGAATTTCCACTGGGAATTCCGAATAGTAATTTCAAATGTAAATTCCCAGTGCGAATTGAGAGTTGGAATATTCAGTGGGAATTCCCAAGGTAGAAGTCAGAATTCTAACTCTACAATTTCAACACATTCTAGAAATTGTTATGTAGTTCCAAATTAAAATTGCATAGCAGTCCAATTTTCTATAGGCATATTCCAGTGGGAAATTCAAGTGGAAATTCCCAATGATAATTTCTAGTGGTAATTCCCACTAGAAGTTGCAACTGAGAATTCCCACTGAGAATTTCAAGTGTAAATTTGATTAGCCATTGAAAGTGGCTAATATTCATTGTTAATATCTTAATATTGATGTGTTCTAAAGTCCATAAACATCATTTTTAGTGCATTATATATGTTGGAATCACCTATTTTGATAATCCCAAATCATATTTAATTCTATAATGGGTTAGTTGTTTGAAAATTTATTTCAATCTATTTTAATCTCATGACTTTACTGGAATCAGTTTACAGCATAAAATTTTCTAAGTCAAAGGTCACTGTTGAAGGTTACTGGTAAGAGGTCACTGTTTTTTTCTTTGGGTCACTGTCACGGTCACCATTGGCAAACCTAAAGCTAAACCTTACCGCTTGAAGTCATTGGTGAAAAGGTAACCAGTAAAAACCTTACTGATGAAGGTTACCATTATAAGAGCTACAGTTATAAAGTTATTGTTGGACAAGTCTACCGCTGGACAAGTCTACTGTTGGACAAGTCTATTGTTGGAAAAATCTACCGCTGGACAATTCTACTATTGGAAAAGTCTACCGCTGGACAAGTCTACCGTTAGTGAAGTCTACAGTTGGTGAAGTCTACCGTTGGTTAAGTCTACCACTGGACAAGTCTACCATTAGTAAAGTCTACAGTTGGTGAATTATACTATTGGAAAAGTCTACAGCTGGAAAAGTCTACCGTTAGTGAAGTCTACAGTTGGTGAAGTCTACCGTTGGAAAAGTATACCGCTGGACAAGTCTACCATTAGTGAAGTCTACCGTTGGACAAGCCTATCATTGACAAAGCCTGCCACTGGATACACCTACTGTTAGAATTCTAATGTTGTTTAATCTTGTTGCTGAAGATGTTATCGATTGATAGGATACTGTTACCAGTCTACTGATAACATATTCTACACTTTATCGATTTTTTCTTAATATATTCATAACGATCATATTGTGCTAACTTTAATTCTTCTGACTTAATTAATGCTTATTATAGACATATCTGGAGACCATATCTCTACAGTATGAGGTACGAGAAATATTGCACGTGATGTACATACTCCTATTATCAGACCTCAAATACGAAAAAAAAAAAAGACCGAAGAAAAAGAAGATATATATATAGGCACATAGAAAAACAAAGGAGTGGAGTGAAGTTCACAAGTCGAATGCATAAGGAAGAAACTACTGAAGAATAAGAAGAAGAACACTCTAGTGCATATACTGAAAATACAAAAGCTTCACGAAGATCTTTTTGAAGAACATACTCAAGGTTGTTCTATTGTGCTTCATCAACTCTCTCATACCAAGAAGTTGAACATCTCAGTACCTGGAAGCTAGTACCTAGAAGTTGTGACACTCTGTTTACCTTAATTTCCTCAACTCCAAGAAGTCCAGAGCTGATACTCAAACACACAGAGAATTATAAACTCCATTCTAATTTCTTTGGATCTAAAGTGTTCCTTATTTTACTTTTCGGAGCAGTGTGTGTTTGTTACACACACACTTTCTCTTATGCTTTAACTGGAGGATACTGAAAATCCTCACTCAAAACTCTTTCACCCTTGTTTTCCCACGCATAACTATGGAAGAAGACTTGTGTGGCTTGGTTGATTGTTTTCCCATGCATAACTATGGAAGAATCCTTGTGTGGCTTGGTTGCTTTTTTTCCCACGTAGAACTGTGGTAGAGGTTATAGAACCTGTACAGTTTTTAAAAACTATTGTAAACCCCAATATAGGTTGTGTATCAAGTTTATTTATACAAACTGCTTGGTGGAAGGTGATCACCAAGTGGAGAGGATTAGGTCTCATCTTGAGACTGAACCTATTGTTTATATTGTTGTGATAATCCTCATATACTCTATTTTATTTTATCCTCTACTTATATTTTTCAAAGACAGAAAATTGTTTTTACATTCACTCTAATAGTTAGTTTTGGTTAGTGTGTATATGTTATTAATTTAGTAAACCTGTTTCAAAAATTGAATTGGTGTTTAAATTGATTCAATTGAGGATTAATCAACCTTAGAGAAACTTGTTGAGCAATTAAACACTTATATCTCTACTGCCTTAATTGACTAGGCTGCTCTAAATTGGGGGATTTTAATCATACAGTTTTTAACAGAAATTTTAAATTGAAACTCAATTCACCCCCCATATCGAGTATCCACTCCGGCCAAAATTTGGTATCAGATGATTTTATTTTCAAGTGTTCAAATTCTTTTCAACTGTGATTTTAGTTGTATCTTAAAGATCTTAAAATTTATGTCATATCTAAATTTTCAGTTCTTTAAATTCTAAGGAACTATGGAAACTAGAGTTGAGGGTGATGCTACTAACATGCCACATTTCTTTAATGGTAATAACTATGCTCAGTGGAAATTAAAAATGAAAATGTATCTAGAGAGCATGGGACCTGAAATCTGGGACACAATTAAAGAACAACATGTACTGCCTGCTACTGCTAGGGATACATGGTCTCAGCTGACTAAATCCACATATAATAATAATTGTAAAGAAATGAATGCCTTGTACTGTTCTCTAGGTGATGATAAATTAAATAGAATATCTGCTTGCAAAACTGCATATGAAATTTGGGATACTTTATCTATCTCTCATGAGGGAACAACTAATGTTGAAGAAATGAGATTAAATACATACACTGTTAAATATGATAATTTTAAAATGAAACCTGATGAAACTATCTCTGAAATGTATCTCAGGTTCAATGAAATAGTGAACACCATGAGTCTGCTTGGGAAACCAGTGGATAGCAAGGACCAAATCATGAGACTACTTCGATGCCTAGCTGACAGATGGAGGGGAACTTCTATTTCTATTCGATAATCTTGTGACATAGGCAAACTTCCAGTGAAAGAGATAATTGGAAAACTTATGATGTACGAAGAAGAGCTTAAGGTGAATCAAGAAGTAGATGAGGAACCAAGGAATAAGTCTGTAGCATTCAAGACTTCAACCTCAAAGAGAAAAGATAAAGAAAAGGTTCAAGCACCTGTAGATAGTTCCACTAGTGAAGAGTCAGATTTAGACAGTGATGATGAGATGGCTCATCTTGCTAGAAGGTTCAAAATGTTCTACCAAAATAATAAATTCTTTAGGATGTCAAACTACAAGGGAAAGTATAATAGTAAAGGAAAATGGAATAAAGATAGAAAATGGAATGAAAACTCAAATGAAATAATCTTCTATGAGTGCAAATGAAAAGGTCATGTGAAGGCAGACTACCCCAAGCTAAAATTTAAGAAGAAATATGAAGTTAAGGGAAAGGGTTATAAAAAGTATATGAAAGATACCTGGAGTGATTCAGAAGATATATCTAGTGGATCTAATGCTTCTGATAGTGAACAAAACAATCATGCTAATTTATGTTTCATGACAGAAACATCTGAGGTAACACTTAATTCTCCTATACATAATGCCTATTATTCTGGGAATAAGAGTGAATCACATAATGATAAAGATATGACTAAGGATGAATTATTTTAATACTGTGAAATTATTGAGGATACCTTTAATGATCTCAAGGACAAATATAAATCATTAAAGAGTCATCATACTTTAAATGCCAATTATAAGTCTGGTCTGGATATTGAGAAAAAAAAATGTGCTCAGTTATTAAAAGAAAATAATGAACTCAAATTATCAAATGAGAAATTAAAGAGATATCTTGAGAAATTTACTACAGGTAGAGATACCTTGACTTAGTTTCTAGGAAAACATATTTCCCCCAAAATATATAACTGGTCTAGGATATCAACTAGGACAGATAAAAATTAGCAAAACCAAATTTATTCCAAAATCTGGACAATTCAATGCTAATTCCAGTTCTGGACCATCTTTTGAGAGACAATTTTCTAAAGGATCTAACAAAGTATTTATACCTCCAAATATGTATGTTGATGTTAGGAAACCTATAAAGAAAATATGGGTTCCCAAAGTTTTACTTGCTAACCTCTCTTGACCTAAGAAAATCTAGGTACCAAAGTTACCTCATGCCTAACCTGTTTTGCAGGGAAGTTGCATAAAGAGTTCCTGTAAGACCTTGTGGTACTTGGATAGTGTATGTTCAAGACATATGATAGGATATTATTCTTGCTTCAAGATCCTAATCAAAGTTGGTGGTGGACATGTAACTTTTGGTGACAATGCAAAGGGAAAAATTGTCGGCTTAGGCCAGATTGGTAAGCCTAATACAATATTAATTTACAAAGTACTTTTTGTTGATTGATTAAAGTACAATTTAATAAGTATATCTCAGTTTTTTGATGATGGTTTTAATTTCAAGTTTGAAAATAATGCATGTAATGTTTTTAATTCCAAAAATGATTTAGTATTCACTGCTTGTAGAAATGAAAATGTGTATGTTGTTGATTTAAATTCCTTATCCAAACAAAATTTTTCTTGCTTAAATGATTTTCATAAGGAATCCTGGTTGTGGCATAGAATATTAGGACACTGCAATGTGCACTCACTTAGGAAACTGACTAGGAAAGGTTTAGTTAGAGACTTACCTAAACTGGAATTCCCACTTAAAAAAGTGTGTAATCCTTGTTAAAAGGGAAAACAACACAAAGTTTCTTTCAAACCAAAGAAAGAAGTCTCTACTTCTCAACCACTTGATTTGGTTCACATGGACTTGTTTGGACCATCAAGAGTTTTAAGTTTAAATGGGAAGCACTATGTTTATGTTCTTGTAGATGATTTTTCTAGGTACACTTGGGTATACTTTCTAGCTCACAAAAGTGAATCTTGTTCTTATTTTATCAAACACTCCAAATCTTTAGAAAATCTTAGTGGACTTAAAATTAAGACCTTGAGAAGTGATCATGGATGTGAGTTTGAAAATCAAGAGTTTGAATCTTATTGATCACACAATGGCTATAGTCATAATTTCTCTGCTCCTAGAACACCTCAACATAATGGAGTCGTAGAAAGAAGAAATAGGACACTTCAAGAGATTTCCCAAACTATGCTTAGTGAGTATAATATACCTATTTATTTTTTGGGCTGAAGCTATAAATACAGTTTTTTATATCATCAATAGAGTCTTAATTAGACTTGTTCTTAAGAAGACCCCTTATGAGCTTTGGAAAAATAGAAAGCCTAAGGTTAATTACTTTAGAGTTTTTGGTTTCAAAGTCTTTATCCTTAACACTAAGGACAATCTTGACAAGTTTTCATCCAAAAGTGATGAAGGAATTTTTCTAGGTTACTCAATCTCGAGTAAAGCCTATAGAGTATTCAATAATAGAACCAAATGTGTGGAATAGTCAGTTCATGTCAAATTTGATGAGACTGATCCACATGAACCCAAAACCTCTCTTGAATATCTTGAGGAAGATATGTCAATTCTGGACCTTAATGATAATGATAGTGAACACCCTATAAAAGTAACCAGCTCTGGGAATCCTCCAGAATCTGCATCTATTGAGTATGAACCTATAAACAATCATGAGGAGTCTAGTCCAACTCTTTCTAGATGTATTATAACTCTCAGGAATCATCCTTTAGATGTTGTAGTATGTGATTTAAATAGAGGAACACAAACTAGAGCTTCTTTGAGAAACCAGGTTGAACATCAAGCTTTTCTTTCACAGCTTGAACCCAAAAATATTAATGATTCTATCAATGATAAATTTTGGCTGATGGATATGCAAGAAGAATTAAATCAATTTGAAAGAAACAAATTCTGGGAACTAGTTGAAAGACTTAAGGACACTTTGACAATAGGCACTAAATGGGTTTTTAGGAACAAAGTGGATGAGTCCGGAAATATAGTTAGAAATAAATCTAGGTTAGTTTCACAAGGATATAATCAAGAGGAAGGAATAGACTATGAGGAGACCTTTTCATATGTATCTAGGTTAGAGTCCATTAGGATACTACTTGCTTATATAGCTCATCTGAATTTTAAACTTTATCAAATGGATGTTAAAAGTGCTTTTATAAATGGGTATATAGTTGAGGATGTGTTTGTTAAACAATCCCCTAGTTTTACAAATCCCCATTTTCCAAATCATGTTTTTAAAATTTTTAAAGATTTATATGGTTTAAATCAAGCTCCAAGAGCTTGGTATGATAGACTTAGTTCCTTTATTATTTCAAAAGGTTTTACTAAAGGAATAGTTGATCCTACTTTGTTTATTAAAATGATTTCCAAAGATGTTTTAATAGTACAAATTTATGTAGATGATATAATTTTTGGATATTCTAAAAATTCTTTATGTATTAATTTTTCAAAAATAATGAAAAATGAATTTGAAGTGAGTTTAATGGGGGAACTTAAATTTTTTCTTGGATTTCAGATTTTTCAAAATAAAAATGGCATTATTTTAAATCAAAATAAATACATTAAGGATCTTCTAAAATGTTTTGGTTTGGATAGTAGTAAAGGTAGTGATACACCTATGAGTACCACTTGTAGGTTGGATGCTAATGAAACTGGTGAACCAATGGATCAAACCAACTATAGAGGTATGATAGGGATTCTGTTCTACCTTACATCTAGCAGACCTAATATTATGTTCAGTGTGTGCATGTGTTCTCATTTTCAAGCTAATCCCAAAGAATCTCATTTAAATACTGTTAAACGGATTTTCAAATATTTCAAATATACTCCCAACTTAGGATTGTTTTATCCAAGAGGACAATTGTTTGATTTAATAAGTTATTTGGATGATGGATTTTCTGGTTGTAAGTTAGATATAAAAAGCACCTCTGGAACATGTCACATGTTAGGCAAGTCACTAGTATCATGGTGTAGTAAGAAACATAATTTTGTTGCATTATCTACTACCGAAGCTGAATATATAGTTGCTGGTAGTTGTTGTGCTCAAATTCTGTGGATGAAACATACTTTACTAGATTATGGATATCAATTCAAACATTTCTCTATAAACTGTGACAGCACAAGTTCTATTAACATCTCTAAAAATCCATTATCTCATGCTAGGACAAAGCATATTGATGTAAGACATCACTTCTTAAGAGATCATTATCAAATAAGTGATATCACTCTTGAATTCATTGGCACTAAACACCAATTGGTGGATATATTCACAAAGCCTTTGAATTATGAGAGGTTAAATTACATCAAACATGAGTTAGGTATGATAAACTATTAGAACCTCACTGTTAGAACCTCACTGTTGAACCTCACTGTTAGAACCTTACTGTTAGAACCTCACCATTGCACCTCACTATTAGAACCTCACCATTGCACCTCACTGTTAGAACCTCACCATTGCACCTCATTGTTATAACCTCACCATTGAACCTCACTGTCAGAACCTCACCATTTCACCTTATTGTTAGAACCTCACTGTTGCACCTCACTGTTAGAACCTCACTGTTGCACCTCACTATTAGAACCTCACTATTGGGTACCTCACTGTTGGACTTTACCATTACTTTGTATTTTATGTGGGAATATGAACCGTTTTATTAGTATTCTTTTTCAATTTTTTTAATCCCTAAATGATAAAATTAGATCGCAAACACATTTTGATCCACTCTCTTTCTCACTCTTGAACCCCTACTCCCAAAAATCCTTAAACCCTACCTTTCCACTGAACCCTAAAACTTCTTATAACCTCAATGGATAGAGTCAAGCGACTAATGGTTGGTGATGAAGATTCACCAAACCCCAAGAGATCTCGATTCGATCCTAGTGGTGGAAGCAGTACTGCAAAGAAGTTGGTTAATCTGCATCTGACAAAGAGGGAGATTGTACCAGAAAAGGAATTGTGTGAGGACTGGTTGCTTTCGAGCAAATCTTTGGTGCTGGAAGTGCTAGAAACTCAAGGATGGGTGAAGTGTTTCACAAACAACAATGGGCCTTATTATCCAAAGTTAGTCAAAGAATTTTATGAGTTTCTAAGATTTGAGAAGTCTAATGAAGAGAACTGAATGCTATCTAGAATACATGGCATTGAGGTAAGCTTTTCATATGCTGAGTGGGCTGAATGTCTAAGGGTACCTCATGAGGGTATATTTGATTACTACTCTGGAGTGATTCCTCCAGACAGTGAGATTTTTGGATATAATAAATCATTGGAAGAGCTATCAGGAAATGGAACCTCAAGGATGGTGATTGCTGCTGAAATGAATAGGGAGGATAGAATTTTGTTCAAGTTTATCCAACATGTGTAAGTCCTAGGAGAGGGGACTTTGCTATTTTGAAGTATCAGGACATATTCATACTGTATTTTCTGAAGCATGGACATAAGATCAACCTGTGTAGGTTGTTGATGGCTCAGTTGGAAGACATGACTAAGCCAAGTTCTAAATCAAATGATCTATTTCATGCCAAACTGATTTCTGTGATGCTGAAGGTTAAGGGAATTGTTGGAGATAAAGAGGAAATAATTGTATCCAAGAACAACTTTTTTATCTCTAATATATTCTGCAAGTTAATGAATATTAGTTGGAATCCCTGGAGAAGAGAATGGGTAAATGATGAAGGGAAGCTTTATAAGAAGTTTGACCCTGTAAATAATCCTTCTAGGCCAAAGGATAAGAGGGATCCAGGTCTGAATCCTGATAATTCAGAACCTGTATATTCTGATGAAGAAGTAGAGGAGGCTGTGGAACTTGAGAAAGAGGGTACTCCTATAGATGATAAGAGTGATCCTAATCTACCTGCCAGTCCTCTATTTAGAGTGATAGCTTCTAGAGAGCCCAGTCCTCCAAGAGAGTTACCGAGAAGAGAATCTGTCCTAAGGGAAAATGAGATCAAAGAAACCAGTGAAGAAGAGTATGATGAGGCTCATATCACTGTTAGAGATACCTCAGAAGAGGAAGAATTTGCTGAATTTGGTTATTCTGACCATGAGGAACATGAGGCTGCTGCTGATAAGGATAGTGAAGGAGAGGAACTCAGTTTGATCCCTCTTATGGGAGTCACTGAAAGGGAAATGAGTGAACAAGAAGAAGTTATACCTACTGCCCTTGCTATGTAAATTGTGGTTGACTTAGTAGAAGTTGTGGCTCACTCTACTGGTGAGTTAGTTGATCAAGCAGCAACAGCTGTCGAGGTTGCAAGACTAGAAGAGGCTGATGTAGTTGTTTAAGAAGTAGATCCAAGTGAGGGGGAGCATCCTGCTATAGAGGGATCAGTATCTATTGTGCATGACATTTAAGGGTGGTCTGAGGACCCTAGGTTTCTAGTGTTGGGACTAGATTATAATGACTCATAAGATGAAAGGCCCAACAGAAGACCTTTAGTGCCAAACCTCATTTTCGTACCTCCAGAATACTCTTTCCCTCAAGACCATATCAGAAAGGTAGACCTTGAATCCTTGAAATATGGCCTACATAGAATGTCTAAGGATAGGTCCTCTGAGGTGGAAAAATTTATTGCTTTAGTTCAAGAGAATTCAACATATGAGTTAGCCAAAATTCAATCCAGTATTCAATCTAATCTACTCCAGGAAGTAAAGCAGTGTCCGAGTCAATTGAGTGAACTGTCAGGGTCTGTGGAGCTTCTGAAGCAATCAGTGGTGAGCCTGAATTCTCTTCTGACCTCAAGGGCTCAGGTGGACAAGGATATTCAATATATCAAAGGTGTAGTGCAGCAAATGGTTGTTGTCTTTGAGGACTTTAATAAGACCATAGAAATACATGTGAAAGGTCAAGATGATGATGTAAAAAGGCTGATCAGTGGGCTAACCAAATCATTTAAAGAGATTGTGGATTTCACTCTAGAACCTCTGGGTGAATCTTCATCTTCTTCCACATCTCCTCCAATTGACATTGAAGCTTTCAGGACAGTTGTTAGAGAAGAAGTGGAAAATATCTCTGTTACTAGTACCTCAGACTCTCAAGTCATTTCCATTACCATAGAAATTCATAAGCTTGTAGGAGATTATTTAAGATAAGTTGCTCAAGATCAGAAGGCCATCAAGGATCAAGTTAACTTCTATTACAAAAGGGTATACACTAATCATCAGATGGATGGCCACTTCAAGTTGATGTTGGAGAACTTGAGGATTCCACCTGTCACTCAGGCATTTAAGGATAAAGTGATCAAGCTTCGAGAGCTGACTCATGCTTTGGAGAAATTCATGGAGAATAAGGATGATTTAATTTCGGCTATGGAAAGAGGAGGCAGTATCATCATGGAATTCAGGAATCTTCTGTTACCTTTCCTCCATGTGGAAGATACACCCATTATTGTCCCTCCATCCTTTCCCTCTACCTCCAATGCCTCAGGATCTACCAGTGTTTCTCCTATGATGTCTCATGCTCAAGTCATCAGAAGCTTGACCCCTACCATTCCTTAGAGATATACTCACTACTGGTCTACTGATGCTTCTATTGCAGCTTCTCTTACCCTGTTAACTACCATCCCTCGTCCTATCCCTCCACCTTCAGATCCTGCATCCTCAGCTTCCAAAGACAAAGATCAAATGGACATTTCTAATGTGGATTGAGTGTGATTGTATCTTTTGATAGGGCTTTTGTACTTCTCTTTGAATCATGTAATGATATTTCATTAATATAAATATTCTCTATTGTTTCTTAGTGTATTTCTTTTTTCTGATTACAAAGGGGGATAACATGTGTGATAGATGTGTGATAGGCTTATCTATAACACCTATTTATTCTATTAACTTATCTTTGATAATCTTATAATTATTCTAAAGTTTAATGGCATAATTTGTGATTATCAAAAAGGGGGAGATTTTTGAACTCACCTATTTTGATAATCCCAAATCATGTCTAATTATATAATGGGTTAGTTGTTTGACAATTTATTTCAATCTATTTTAATCTCATGACTTTACTGGAATCAGTTTACAGCATAAAATTTTCTAAGTCAAAGGTAATTGTTGAAGGATACTAGTAAGAGGTCACTGTTTTTTTCTTTGGGTCATTGTCACGGTCACCATTGACAAACCTACAGTTGAACCTTACCGCTTGAAGTCATTGGTGAAAAGGTCATCGATGAAAACCTTACTGATGAAGGTTACCATTGTAAGAGATACAATAATAAAGTTACTGCTGGACAAGTCTACCGCTGGACAAGTCTACTGTTGGACAAGCCTACTGTTGGAAAAATCTACCGCTGGACAAGTCTACTGTTGGACAAGTATACCACTATACAAGTCTACCATTAGTGAAGTCTGCAGTTGGTGAAGTCTATCGTTGGTTAAGTCTATTGCTGGACAAGTCTACCGCTGGACAAGTCTACCATTAGTGAAGTCTACAGTTGGTGAAGTCTACCATTGGAAAAGTATACCACTGGACAAGTCTACTGTTAGTGAAGTCTATCGTTGGACAAGCCTACCATTGACAAAGCCTACCACTAGATACACCTAATGTTATAAGTCTACTGCTATTTAAGCTTGCAGCTGAAGATGCTACCGATTGACAGGCTACTGTTACCAGTCTACTGATAACATATTCTATACTTTATCCATTTTTTCTTAATATATTCATAACGATCATATTGTGCTAACTTTAATGCTTCTGACTTAATTAATTCTTATTGTAGACATATCTGGAGACCATATATCGACAGTATGAGGTACGAGAAAGATTGCACGTGATGTACGTACTCCTATTGTCGGACCTCAAATATGAAAGAAAAAGACCAAATAAAAAAGAAGATATATATAGAGGCACAGAGAAAAACAAAGGAGTGGAGTGAAGTTCACAAGTCGAATGAATAAGGAAGAAACTACTGAAGAACAAGGAGAAGAACACTCTAGTGCATATACTGAAAATACAAAAGCTTCATGAAGATCTTTTTGAAGAACATACTCAAGGTTGTCCTGTTGTGCTTCATCAACTCTCTCATACCAAGAAGTTGAACAACTCAGTACCTGGAAGCTAGTACCTGGAAGTTGTGACACTCTGTTTTTTTAGACAACTTGCAGAGAAGAACAAAACCTTTATTTCCTAAACTCCAAGAAGTCTAGAGATGATCCTCAAACACACAGAGCATTCTAAACTCCATACTAATTTCTCTAGCTCTATTGTGTTCCTTATTTTACATTTCTAAGTAGTGTGTGTTTGTTACACACACACTGTCTCCTATGCTTTAACTGGAGGATACTGAAAATACTCACTCAAAACTCTCTCACCCTTGTTTTCCCATGCATAACTGTAGAAGAATCCTTGTGTGGCTTGGTTGCTTGTTTTCCCACGCATAAATGTGGAAGAAGCTTTGTGTGGATTGGTTGCTTGATTTCCCACGTAGAATTATGGTAGAGGTTGTAGAACTTGAACAGTTTGTAAAAACTGTTGTAAATTCTGATACAGGTTATGTATCAAGTTTATTTATACAAACTGCTTGGTGGAAGGTGATCACCAAGTGGAGAGGATTAGGTCTCGGCTTGAGACTGAATCTATTGTTTATATTGTTGTGCTAATCCTCATATACTCTGTCTTATTTTATCCACTGCTTATATTTTTCAAAGATAGAAAACTGTTTTTACATTCACTCTAATAGTTAGTTTTGGTTAGTGTGTATATGTGCTTAATTTAGTAAACCTGTTTCAAAAATTTAATTGGTGTTTATATTGATTCAATTGAGGATTAATCAACCTTAGAGAAACTTGTTGAGCAATTAAACACTTATATCTCTACAGCCTTAATTGACTGGGCTGTTCTAAATTGGGCGAATTTAATCATAAAGTTTTTAACAGAAATTTTAAATTGGAACTCAATTCACCCCCCTCTTGAGTATCCACTCTGACCAACAATATAAATTAAACTTCATTTTTCATCTTAAATTCAATTCATATTTAAAATGAAAATTTTGGCCCAATCAATCACCTGTTTGTGGAGAACATTATATTCATTTTTTGATTTTGATATTTTGGGATATGATTGATCGGTTTGTTTAGAATATTTTATCTTTTATGATCTATTGATGAATTCCAAGAGAAGATGGATATTTTTTCATCATGAATGAAGAAATTTTCTGGAAAAAGTATAATGGGCCTAAGGCCCGTCAAACAAAAGTGAGGTCCACAAACCAAGCCCAATTAAGCTCAAATTTTTACTATATAATATAAAAGTATGGGGATCATTTCATTAAACTGTGGATAGATCTAATTCTAATGTTTTCATGAACATAAAGGGATCTGAAGTTCACATTTAAATGGTGGGCCATACCTGAACACCCATAAATACTTCCCATCATTTTAGGAATAACTTTCAAACGGATGAACCAAATGACTTTAAATTTGGAAAGATGATATAGGACACATGGATAAGATATTTGTCTTCCACGACCCCTGATGATTCTACCATATTTAATGTCAAATTCAAACATCCAAAAGAAGGATGAATCTGGACAATTTTCTGGGTCAACTTCGAAACATCTAATTCCCTTGATTTTCTCACCCTCCTTTTGACTCTATAAATTAATGGGGATAGAATTGATTATTGTGGGACATCCCTAAATCTCATAATATGCCTATATAAGTAGTTGATGGAGAAGGGAATTAGCATCTAATATTTTTTTCTTTCAATCGAAGTTTTTCTTCCAATGCAAATCTTTCTTTCAATTGTAATTTCCAGCTTTCATTTTGTAATCGCATTGTCAATTTTTCTTATGTAAGTTTTTCTATAATTTTAGTTTCTTAATAAAATTAATTCTTCTTCTTCACTTTTTATTTTCATTTTTTACACACATTTCCACCGTTTAATCAAGGTGTGAATTTATTCATACCAGCACTTGTGAATTCAATCACACAATGGTGGAGTGTTCGTTCTTTTAATATTTTTCTTCTTCTTTAATTACGCACCCATAAGTCTACTTCCCACTTATATTGGTAGAATAACATCAATGGAGGGATAACCTATTAAGGGTTTATCAAAGGGAGTAGAAAGTTCATGGATTGAATGTTATTTCATGTACTTAATATTTAAATATTTTCGTTATTTTAGGATTTCCATTTGATGAGTTACATTCTTTTTCATCTTCTCCAACCTTAACGATGACACATTTTGAGTGCTAGTGTGATCTATTTCCTTTGAGTGCTCATTAAATTGATCTTAATAGTGAATTGGTGATTTCCATTGAATTGTGTATGGATTAAATTGGTGAATGATTTGGGATAATTATCTCATTGTTTGGATATGTCTTCAATTAATGACATGAATTTTTTTAAGAAAATAAATATGTCCAATCCACCCCAATAAAAAACCTAGGATCAACCCACCATTAATAATTGTTTATTTCACATCATTTTTTTGTTTGTTATTTAAATTATATCATTAGTTATCCAATTAAAATCTACCCCAAAGTTGGCCACTTCATATCCAATCCATCAATAAATCTAAGTGTCTCAAGGTTTCTTCTTCGGTCCCGGTGGATTCGATCCCTACTTGTACTTCAACGACCTCTTTTACCGGTAGGGTAAATTTGGACGCAACCAAATTTTGGTGTCATTTATAGGGACCCAAGTAAGAACCTTAGACACTCATATTCTTTTCTCACCCCAAATTATCGATTCTCACCCTAATTTCTCTTCTTTATTCCCCTTTTTGTTTCTGTGTGTCCAAAGAAACCCAAAAAAATCTCAATCAACTCCAATGGATTATATTACACAATACCCCTTTATAAACCAATGATATAATCAAATAGAAAATAAATATTGGGAAGAACCTCACATAGGGAGTTCATTTATCAATCCATGAATGATTACACCACACCAGATGAGATGTACAATCACATGGATGATGATTATTTCAAGGATCATTTTCCATCCCTCTCAAGGATGCTTGAAGTGATCAATCCTAGGGATGTCCAAGATTTACAAACTTCTATCCAGCCTAATCCACAAAAACTTCTTGAAAAATTGAGTGAACAAATGGATAAAATTAATTTTGATGTTTCATCAATGAGATCAGAACTAAAAAGCATTGAAACAATTACAGAACTCATGCCCACTTAGGATATCCTTTCCTCATCACTAATAAAAAACTATTTTATCCCAAAAACCACTCATGAATTTAAAAAAGAACTAATCTTTGGATATGGGATGACTGAAGATGATGAAGGAAATTTTAAAGGGTCTTTAAATTAGGAGTAAATTGATTTTTTGGACTCAAAAGAGGAAAATTTGTCTTCATGGATTGAGTGTCCAAAATATTACTCCAATAATGATTTTTTAGAATCATCGATCATTGAAAAATTGGGAGAGATAAAAAATATTGAGTCTATACCCACTCGTGACAGTCAAATGGAAATTTTTTTGGATGAATCATATTTTCAAAAGGAACCAATTCTTTCAAATCTTTTTGGAGAAGAAACAAATTTTGATTCAAATTTCCATTCTTCTTTGGGAAAATTCAATCAAACTAAACTCAAAGTTATGATCCTTCCTTCCCCACTCAAGAATCCATCCATTTATGATAACCAAGATCATTAAATTATCATCCATTTTCATCAAGAATCCCACAAAGGAGGATTAACCCTTAAAATCTTAGGAAAGGCTACAGAACAAATTGGATCACCCATTACTAAAATTCCTTTGATTTTCAAAATTCTTATTGAACATGGGTTTTCAAATAAAAAAATTATAAAAAAATAATCAATCTCAATCAAGTTAAAGTGGAGAAATATGGGGTATTTAAATTTTTGAAAGTTGGTATTGGATAATATGGGGGTCCAAGTTGAGCTAACGACTATAAATTAAGCGCTTTTCGGGAGGCAACCCGGATTCTACATTTTTTTTCATTTTTTGTGTTTTTGTTTTTTTGTTAAGGGAACCCCTTAGGATTTCCAATGTGATCTAATAATTTTTTTGTGAGGTTTAATATTTGAATAAGTTTTGTCATTTCAAATAAAATCCATGTTATCTAGAGTTCAAACCCAACCTTCAATCACCCCAAGGAGTCTACATGTTACGTGAAGCCAAATTGATAAATTTATTATTAATGGGTCATCAACTGAAAACCAGGTGGTTTTATTCCATGATTTAATTTCAAATCACATCTCCCCCTATTTCTTCTCAATTCTAATCTCTATCTTCTCTTCTCTTTCAAAACTGAGGGCAGTTTCATTCTATGTTGGGGGAGTGAAAATCTGGGATTTCAAAAAAAATTGTGATTTTATGATAAAAAATTCAATTCATTATCCTTGAATGCATTAATTTGTATTGTGAAACATGAAAAATGATTTTCAAATTATTTTGAATGCCTTGATTATGATTTGAATGCATTTTTATGTTTATGAGCATAGTTTTTGGAAAGTGCAGTTGTTTGATGTGATTTTTCAAACTTTACATTTTCACCCTCTTAATCAAAATTCCACAATGCACGTATATTGAATCATGGGTGTAAATTTAAGTTCTTAGGTCCCTTTCATCATGGAATAGGGTTCTAGGACACTTTTATTTTAATTTGAGTATTAAAAAAATCAAAATAAAATGACCACATAGAGCAATGTTTTGTCCAAATGTGTGGTGTCCGACACTTGGGGGTCATGACTCCATAGTTGTCTTGCCCAGATTTAGACTTTATATCTCTATTATAGAGCATGGAGTTGACAATATGTGTGGTTTCCAAAACTTGGGGATCATGACTCCATAGTTGTCTTGCCCAAAGTTAGTCTTTTCATATCTATTGTGGTTAAAAAAACAAAAAAAAAACAAAAAAAAATGGATACTCATCTTAAGGTTTAATGTGATTCCCGCCTAGCGCTTCCATTTTTCCCCCTTGAACAAGAAAATTGGCTCCATGTCTTTTATGATGCACAACACATCATCATGTTTAATTGAAATTGGATGAAATGTGATGATGAATTTTAACAAAGGAATGGGTTTGGGATTGGTATATGCTCATGAACCTATCTTGTGTGAAATTATTCTGATAGGTTTTAGGGTTGTTTTTCATGATTTATTTATGTGATCAATGTATGTTCAAATACTTTCGAAAAATGGAATTCAATTTCATATTTTTTAGATACTTTTTGCCAGGGACTAGAAAAACTCAAGTTGGGGGGTATGATTAGCCGCTAAAAGTGGCTAATATTTATTTTTAATATCTTAATATTCATGTGTTTCAAAGTCCATAAACATCATTTTTAGTGCACTACTACAAACACGGTCTTTATCAGCGCTAAAAATGACCTTTATCAGCGCTAGAAAAGCGCTGATAAATCCAGCGTAGATAAAGGGGGGGTCCCCTTTATCAGCGCTCCGAAAAGTGATGATATAGGACCCCTTTATCAGCGCTAAAAAAAGCGCTGATAAAAGGGGTCTTTTATCAGCGCTTTTTTTAGCGCTGATAAAAGTTAAAAAAAATTAAAAAATACTGCCAATCGGGGGGGCTTTTATAGCGCTTGAACCCCCCTTTTACAGCGCTTTTCGGCCCCTATACAACACCCCACGCACCCCCCTCCACCCTTTAACAGCGCTTTCTCCAATATTCCCCATGCACGCGCACCCCTGCCTCCACCAGGATTTGAACTCGAGACCTCCCACTTGCGCGCCTAAGCCCTTACCACTACTCTATTTTGATTTGCTTTCCAATTCATGATATCTCTATATATATATTTATATATTTAGTTATATTTATTCGTATAGTAATATATATTTATATCTATATATATATAGTTATATTATAATATATATAGTAATATTAATATATATATATAGTGGTATTAATATATATTTATATCTATATATATATATATATATATTTAGTTATATTTATTCGTATAGTAATATATATTTATATTAATATATAGTTATATTAACATATATATAGTTATATTAACATATATATAGTTATATTAACATATATATAGTTATATTAACATATATATAGTTATATGAATATATATTTATATAGTTATATTATTATATATATAGTGATATTAATATATATATTTATGGTGATATTAATATATATATTTATAGTAATACTAATATATATGTATATGTAGTTATATTAATATATATATAGTTATTAGATTAATATATATATAGTTAGATTAATATATATATATATAGTTAGATTAATATATAGGTATATAAATATTCATATATTGGTATTTTAAATAAAATGGATATTAGTTATTATTTAGATAAGGCTAATATATTTTATATATAAATATTTTTAATTATTTATTTAAAAAATTTAATTTTTAGGTGCGAATATACAAAAAATATGTACATATAGTTATATATTTGATTATAAATAGCAATTCATTATAAAAAAGGATGAAATTTCAAAGACATAATATCAATATGACTGTAATACCTTGGAATAAATTTAGTCCCCACTAAGAAAAGCCAATAATACCCCCTTAAACTAGTTTGAAAATCCCCAAAATGTTAAAAAATCTGGGTACCCCGACAAAAAAACTCAGTTTTGGAGGCCTTCTGGGCCTCTTTTGGCCTCGAAAAACGCTTTACTGGGGCCCCCCCAAGTCACAGCGACGTAGAGCTCGTCGCAGGCTTCGATTTGATATGTGGTAGAGCTCAAACGGACACCCGGATCAAAAGTTATGGTCGTTTGAAGTTTGAGTTGCGTTTTCAACATATTTTGGATCTTTTTTTAATTTTTTTAATTTTTTTAGTCCTCAAATTGTTATTAAATGACTATTACTCCATAATGATTATCAAAATATTAATTAAAAATATTTTTTTAATTTTTTAAGAAGTCATTTTCACTAAATATCTTAAATATTAAGTATAATAAGTGTAAATGTACATTTATACTTATCTAAAATATATTTAAAAATTATATATTATATTTATATAACAATATAACTATATTTATATATTAATATATATTTTTTTTGAAGACGACCCTTTATCAGCGCTTTTTCGTTAGCGCTGATAAATGGGGGCGCTGCGAAAAACTGTTTTTGTGGTAGTGGTGCATTATATAAATTGAACTTTATTTCTCGTCTTAAATGTAATTCATGCTTAAAATGAAAATTTGGGCTCAATCAATCATTTTTTTGTGGAGAACATTATATTCATTTTTTGAATTTGATATTTTGGGATATGATTTATCACTTTGTTTGGAATATTTTATCTTTTATGATCTATGGATGAATACCAAGAGAAGATGGATATTTTTCAGCATGAATGAAGAAACTTTCTGGACAAAGCATAATGGGTCTAAGGCCCATCAAACAAAAGTGGAGCCCACAAACCAAGCCCAATGAAGCACAAATTTTTACTATAGAAATAGAAAAATATGGGGATAATTTCATTCAACAGTGGATAGATATAATTCTGATATTTTCATGAAGATAAAGGGATCTGGAGTTCATATTTAAATGGTGGGCCATACTTGAACACCCATAAATGTTTCCCACCATTTTAGGCATAACATTCAAATGGATGAACCAAATGACTTAAAATTTGAAAATATAATAGAAGAAACATGTAAGAAGATATTTTTCTTCTAAGACCCCTAATTATTTGGCCATATTTAATGTTAAATTCGAACGTCCAAAAGGAGGATGAATCTGGACAATTTTTCGGGTCAACTTCGAAACGTCCAATTCCCTTGATTTTCTCACCCTCCTTTTGACTCTCTAAATTAATGGGGATGGAATTGATTATTGTGGGGTGTCCCTGAGGCTCATAATATGAAGATATTTTTCTTATATGACCCTTGATGATTTGGCCATATTTAATGTCAAATTCGAACGTCCAAAAGGAGGATGAATCTGGACAATTTTTCAGGTCAACTTCGAAACGTCCAATTCCCTTGATTTTCTCACCCTCCTTTTGAATCTATAAATTAATGGGGATGTAATTGATTATTGAGGGGTTTCTCTAAGGCTCATAATATGCCTATATAAGGAGCTGGTAGTGAATGGAATTGGCATCTAATGTTTTTTTTCTTTCAATCGAAGTTTTTCTTTCAATGCAAATCTTTCTTTCAATTGTAATTTCACACTTTCATTTTGTAATTGAATTGTCAATTTTTCCTATGTGAGTTTTTCTATAATTTTAGTTTCTTAATAAAAGTCATTATTCTTCTTTAATTTTTATTTTCATTTTTTACACATGTTGACATCGTTGAATCAAGGTGTGAATTTATTCATACCAACACTTGTGAATTCAATCACACAACGGTGAAGTGTTCATTATTTTAATATTTTTCTTCTTCTTCAATTCTGCCTCCATAAGTCTACTTCCCGCTTCCATTGGTAGAATAACATCAATGAAGGGTTAACCTATTAAGGGTTGATCCAAGGGAGTAGCAAGGTCATGGATTGAATGTTATTTCATGTACTTAATATTTAAATCTTTTCGTTATTTTAGGATTTCCATTTGATGAGTTACATTCTTTTTCATCTTTACCAACCTTAACGATAACACATTTTGAGTGCTAGTCCGATCTATTTCCTTTGAGTGCTCATTAAATTGATCTTAAAAGTGAATTATTGATTGGCCTTGAATTGTGTATGGATTAAATTGGTGAATGATTTGGGAGAATTATCTCGTTGTTTGGATACGTCTTTAATTAATGACATGAAATTTTTTAAGAAAAGAAATTCATCCAATCCACCCCAAGCGAAAACCTATGATCAACCCACCATCAATAATTGTTTAGTTCACATAATTTTTTTGTTTGTTATTTAAATTATATCATTAGTTCTAAAATTAAAATCTACCCCATAGTTGGTCACTTAATAGCCAATCCATCAACAAATCTGAGTGTCTCAAGGTTTCTTCTTTGGTCCCTGTAGATTCAATCCCTACTTGTACTTCAACGACCGCTTTTACCAGTAGGGTAAATTTGGGTGCAACCAAAATTCCCAGTGTGAATTCCCACATGAAATATCTGGTGGGAATTTCCAACACACAAGTCAGAATTATACCTGTACAGTTTTAACACTTTCTATAAATTGTTATGTAGTTCCAAATTATAATTGCATAGAAATCTGAATTCCCAGTGGGAATTTCTACTGGGACTTCTCAGGGGGAAGTCCAGTGGAAATTGCCATTGGGAATTCCCAGTGGGAATTCCAGTGGGAATTGGCAGTGAGAATTCCAGTGTGAATTGATAGTGGGAATTAGCAGTGCGAATTGGCAGTGAGAATTGATAGTGTGAATTGCCACTGCGAATTTCCAGTTAGAATTCCTACTGGGAAATTAAACTGGGAATTCAAGACCAACTCACTAGGAATTATCTCTCTAATATTACAAGTGACAGAATTATAAATTGTTCAGTGGCACAAAAATGTAATTGATTTCCACTACAAATAGCCAGAACCAATTCGCAAATCAAAATCCAAACTGTCAGTTCTTAAAATCAATGCAATAAAATCAAATCTTAAATACTAATCAACAATTACAACTGAAAATGCAATTAGCCAGTAAGAAATCACACTCCAAAATACGTACTGAGACAAATCAATTAGAAATTCCACTCAAATCTTCCATTTTAGCAATTACTGGCAAACAAACTAAGATTCAACTTAAATATTGGAACTTCAACATCGCATACTAAAGAAACCAAAACATCACATTTAAACTATTCCAATAACTCAAACAAACAAAAACAAACTGAGACCATATTAATCTATCTATCTCCCTATCTATTTAAGATTCACAAACAAAGAAATACCATTATATGACAAACATTCAAAAAATAGAAATCGCATAAATCACCTTCCATCTTTCGTCGTTGGTGGTAGAAAACTCCAATTGGCCAAGATATTCGCTGATGGGGTTCACCAAAAAATTCCCCTCAGATTAGACGAGGGATGCTCGAAGGGGTCTGCCGAGAATTTCTTCGTTGGTGATGGAACTGCCAATGCGTTCGACCTCAGGTTTCCACCTACGGTCTGGATGAGGATCCCCTTCCAGTTTCGCCGACAGGTTCGCCAAGACCTTCGTCGAGAGATACGACCGGCCTCAAATTAGACAAGGGATGCGCTCAAGGTTTCACAGAGGGTTTCATCGGTGATGGATCTGCCAATGCATCTGCTGAGGTTTTCCACCGACCGCCTCTGTTAGGATTTCCTTTGACTCTCGCCGACAACTTTGATCGACGAGGGTTTCAACATCGAGGGTTTTGACGTCAAGGTTCACGCAGAACTCCAACCTTCGACTTTTTTCAAATATCAAACGAATGAATTCCCTCGCGACTTTCGAAACCCATTTTCAATTGAAGGGTTAGAAAATTTTCTAAACACATGTTAGACATCCAACTGCCAAGCTGAGGGTCAGGTTCACGACCCAACCTGTGTCTGCTGGTATGTTTGGTCGACATATCGGAGGAGATCCACGACTGGCAAGGCGCAGCTGAACGAAATTACTGTTGGTGGTATCATAGAGATCTTTGGGTGCGGGAATGCCAACAGCGGCGTCAGCTGTTTCACCGATGAGCAGTTGATGATATTCCATGACTCTGTTCCTATAAAGCAAAACGGTATAATCTAAAAGCCATTCAAAATTTTCAGGGAGCCTCTGTCAAGCTATTCCATTTATACATCAAGGGGTTGTGGGGTGGGCTTTTTTTTTCTTTCGCCCTCTTTGAAATATTTGTTTCAATTAATAAATATCATGTGTGCGTTTCGTCTCTTCCTATGATACTTGGCTCGGTTGACTATACTTAATGCTATTAAATAGAATTAGAGTAACGATTGACTAGGTATTTATAGTTTAGGATACCATAAATCTAAACCCCATGATGCAAATTATTTTTAATTAATCATAATGCATTTTTAAATGACATTAAAATTAAAAACTTATTTATTTATTTGGAATCTAGTACATATTATATTTATAAATAAATTATAAATTTGAATTCTCTTATTAAAATGATATAAAATTATAGAATATATTTAATTAATTTTTTATATTTCTATTCTATGTTTATAAATAAAATATTGATATTTGAAATTCTAATTTGGTAATTAAAAGGGTTAAAACATTTAATTTGGTAGTTAATAATTTAATAGGGTAAGGTTGGGGTACACAACAAACAGAAATCGCATAAATCACCTTCCATCTTTCTTCGTTGGTGGTAGAAAACTCTAGTTGACCAAGATATTCGCTGATGGGGTTCACCAAAAAAATCCCCTCAGATTAGACGAGGGATGCTCGAAGGGGTTTGCCGAGAATTTCTTCGTCAACGATGGAACTGCCAATGTGTTCGACCTCAGGTTTCCACCTACGGTCTGGCTGAGGATTCCCTTCCAGTTTCGCTGACAGGTTCACCAAGACCTTCGTTGAGAGATACGACCGACCTCAGATTAGACGAGGGATGCACTCAGGGTTTCGCAGAGGGTTTCGTCGGCGATGGATCTGCCAATGCGTCCACTGAGGTTTTCCACCGACTGCCTCCGTTAGGATTTCCTTTGACTCTCACCGACAACTTTGATCGACGAGGGTTTCAACGTTGAGGGTTTTGACGTCAAGGTTCACGTAGAACTCCGACCTTTGACTTTTTTCAAATATGGAACGAATGAATGACCTCGCGGCTTTCGAAACCCATTTTCAATTGAAGGGTCATAAAATTGGAAAATTATCGTCTCAGGTCCCTCATCTGGACCTGAGGGTCAGGTACACCACGGGATGGCCTCCGCGTGTCAAACATTTGATGTGGCGGAAGATGTAAATTTTAAATGATATTGATTTTTAAAAAACAAACTAATTTATTAGAATGGATTGGACTTAAATACCCTTCAATGCAATTACAAAATAAATAGAAACTCATAAACATTAAATTAAAACAAAATATATAATAAGAATTTATTAATAGTAAATATAATTGGAAATATAAAATAATAATAAATATTTAACAATAGTAAATAAAACTAAAAGTATAACAATAATTAATAATCTGTTATATGTTTATAAATATATAATAACTACTAACAATTTTTTTTAACTATATACACTTTTTATATTTATTCGTGGATATTTCCGTTCAAATTTTACATTGTTTTATATATATTAATATATTATGTATGCATACACTAAACAATTGTATTAAAAAATCACATATATTTGTAATAAGAAATATATTATGTATAGGAAATAATCTATGGAAATTTCCAATAAAAGTTTTCACAGGAAATTTCCAATGGAAATAATTAGTGGAAATTTCCACTGGAATTTTGCATAGTTTATTTGTGCATTAATATACTCTCAATTATTTTTTAAGTGGAAATCCAAATTGGAAATTTAAGATGACAAATTTCCTTTTAAATTTCCATTGTAATTTTTCAGTGCATATTTGCATTGTTTATATATATATTAATATGTTTTCACTTGTAATTTAAGTGGAAATTCGAACTGAAAAATTGTGATGAAAATTTTCATACTATGATCCTAGGTAGTGCATGGAATCAAACTCAAATACATGTAAAATATATCATCAATAGAATCTACATGCAAGGAATGACTTGCACCAAAAAGAGATCATATCATGAATGGACTTACCGCAACAAATGTAGATTTCACTTATTGCTTTAAACTTTCACTACAAGTTTTCATTGGAAATTTTCAATGGGATTGTGTGACTTTCCAGTGTAAATTTGTACTTAAAATTATATTGTATATTTATATTCGTATATATACATATATATATAAATATATGGATTCAAATTTTGTACTGTAAGTTTGCAATATAAATTTTTAGTATAGATTTATATTAGTGTGAATTTTCATTGTAAATGTAAAACACCAAATTTCAATGCAAATTTACATTGATGTTTGTATATACGTAATGAGAATTTCCACTGTAAATTTTAACTTGATGTTTATAATTTAATATTACCATGTTTATTTGTATTTGTATGTTTGTCTTCATTTTTATTTAGTTTTCATTGAAAATTTCTATTATACTTTGAAATTTTATTGGAAATTTTCAAAGGAAATTTGCGCTATGGATTTTAAAAGATGTTGTATAGTGAAAAATATACATTGAAAATTTTCACTGAAATTTTGTTTGGAAATTGGCAATAGAAGTTTCGAGTGGAAATTTGCACTGAAGGTTTCCAGTGGAAATTTTCACTAAAGGTTTCCAATGGAAATTTACAATGCAAATTTCCAATGAAAATTTATATTTTTTAGTTATGTATCAATATAACTTCATTGTAATTTAATGTATGAATTTGAACTGCTAGTTGAAGTTTGCACTGGAAATTTCTAGTGGAAGTTTGCACTGAAAATTTTCAAGGAACGTTTGCAGTGAATATTTCCCTAGGAAATGTCTAGTTCAATGTTTCTATTCATGATTTATGAAGTGTTTATAGACTCTTAGAAATCCCTAAATTTTACATGAGAAGTTTTTAATGCAAATTTGAAATGCAAATATTTAGTAAAAAATTGCATTTTTTAGTTATGTATTAATATATTTTCATTGTAATTTTTAGTGCAAATTTGAAGTGTAAATTTCATGTGGAAATTTGCATATGAAATTTCTGGTGGAAATTTACATAGGAAATTTCCAGTGGAAATTTACTCATAAATTTCCATTGGAAATTTCGACGGGAATTTCCAGCAACGGCAGTGTAAAAAAAACCAAAAAATGCATAATGGGGGCATTTTTGTCCAAAACCTCAACCTGAGGGTGAGGTTCAGGTGCCCAACCTGAGAGGATTTAATTCCCATAAAATTTTCTAAACAGGCATCAGACATCCAGCTGCCAAGCTGAGGTTCACTTGAGGGTAGACCTGTCAAAAAATCCGCAAGCCCGCAGGCCGATCCGTTAGCCCGTAGATTTATGTGGGTTAGAGATTTGAAAATTTAGGCCCGCAAACATTCGGACCGCATTTGATCCAACCCGCAAAACCCACAGCCCGCGCGGACTAACCCGTCGGGTGTCCGCGGGTCCCGTTTGACCCGCAATTATAAGTAATATTAAAAAATATTATTCTTGAAAAATAAAACAAAACAATGTAATACAATAACACTACCACAAAACTGGGCAAGGTCAGCGCCACCCCTTTATCAGTGCTAACGAAAAAGCGCTGATAGGGGGGTCTTTATCAATGCTTTTTTTTAGCGCTGATAAAGGGGGGGCATTTATCAGCGCTTTTTTTAAAAGCGCTGATAAAGGGTCGACTTCAAAAAAAAAATATTAATATATAAATATAGTTATATAGTTATATTGATATAAATATAATATATAATTTTTAAATATATTTTAGATAAGTATAAATGTACATTTACACTTAATATACTTAATATATAAGATATTTAGTGAAAATGGATTCTTAAAAAATTAAAAAAATATTTTTAATTAATAATTTGATAATTATTATAGAGTAATAGTCATTTAATAACAATTTGAAGAATAAAAAAATAAAAATAAATAAATAAAAAAATATCCAAAATATGTTGAAAACGCAACTCAAATTTCAAACGACCATAACTTTTGATCCGGGTGTCCGTTTGAGCTCTACCACATATCAAATCGAAGCTTGCGACGAGCTCTACGTCATTGTGACCAGGAAAAGCCTGGGTCAAGCGTTTTTCGAGGCCAAAAGAGGTCCAGAAGGCCTCCAAAACTGAGTTTTTAGTCGGGGTACCCAGATTTTTTAACATTTTGTGGATTTCCAGCCTCGTTTAAGGGGGTATTATTGGCTTTTTTTGGTGGGGACTGAATTTATTCTAAGGTATTACATTCATATTGATATTATGTCTTTGAAATTTCATCCTTTTTTTATAATGCACTGTTATTTATAATCAAATATATAACTATATGTACATATTTTTTATATATTCACACCTAAAAATTAATTTTTTTAAATAAATAATTAAACATATTTACATATAAAATATATTAGCTTTATCTAAATAAAAACTAATATCTATTTTATTTAAAATAACAATATATGAATATTTATATAACTACTATATATTAATATAACTATACATATATTAATATAACTATACATATATTAATATAACTATATATATATATTAATATAACTATATGTATATATTAATATAACTATATATATATATTAATATAACTATATATATATATTAATATAACTATATATATTAATATAAATATATATTACTATTCGAATAAATATAACTAAATATATATTTATAAATAAATAGATATATCATGAATAAGAGAACAAATCAATATAGGGTAGTGACAAAGGCTTTAGGTGCACAGGGCGGAGGTCTTGAGATCAAATCCGGGTGGAGGCACGGGTGCGCGCGCAATGGTGATTTAAATGGCTAGCACTGATAAAGGGTGTAGGCGGTGCGAGCGGGCGCTGGAGGTGCGGGAAAGCGCTGATAAAGGGGGGCTCAAGCGCTGTAAAAAAGCCCCCCCCCCCCGAGATTGGCAGTATTTTTTTTTATTTTTTTTATTTTTTTTATTTTTATCAGCGCTAAAAAAAAGCGCTGATAAAAGGGGTCTTTATCAGCGCTTTTTGGAACGCTGATAAAGGGGACCCCCCTTTATCTTCGTCGGCATTAATAGCGCTTTTTCTAGCGCTGTTAATGGCCATTTTTAGTGCTGATAAAAGTCATATTTGTAATAGTGTAAATTAACACGGCTGTGTGAAAAAATAGTTCAAGTTTAATAAAACAATACATAAATCAGAGAAAATATTGACTCATGTTAGGTTTTAAACCTGACGGTAAGGTTGGTTGTGGGATAGACGACGCACGTGTGATTATTTGGAGCATAATATGATTTCAGTATTAAAAAATTGATGCAATAATTATGAAAATGGATATACAAAACTACAATTTTGTTTCTAATACATTGCTCTACTAATATTTTGATTTATGTATTTTAATTTTATTATTATAATGTCCATTCATAGTTCCAGTGTAAATTTTCAATATAAATTTATGATGAAATTTTATAGTTTTTATTTATGTATCGTTATATTTTTGTTGTAGTTTTAAGCGGACGTTTCTAGTGAAAGTTTAATGTAAAAGTTTCTAATGAAAAAATTAAATGTAAATTTCCAATGAAAATTTACATTTTTAATTTATGTTTTAATGTGTCTACATTATAATTTTAATGGAAAAAATCGAACTGCGGGTTTTCTGTGAAAATTTCCACTGAAAATTTTCAGTGGCAGTTTGCATTGAAAAATTCAATAATAAAATTTGAGCATGCATTTATTTTAGAATTTTGTTAATCAAAATTTTAGTATAATTATAATAAAAGTCAAATGAAAATTTGTATCATAAATTTAAGTGGAAATTTGAACTAAACTTTTCTAATGAAAATATTTACTAAACGTTTTTCGTGCAAATTTCCAATGAAAATTTTCAGTTAAAATTTACATTTTTTATATACGTATTAATATTTTTTTATTTTAGTTTTAATTAGTTGAAAAATTAAATTTTTTATTTATGTTTTAACACATCTACGTTGCAATTTTATATGAAAAATTGAAATGCAAATTTCCAACAGAAGTTTGCACTGAAAATTTCCATAGAAAATTTGCAGTTCAAATTTTTAGTGTAAAATTAAATTATTTATTTACGTGTTGATATATTTAAACTAAAAATTTAAGTATGAATTTATTTTAGAATTTTGTTAATCAAATTTTCAGTATAATTATAATAAAAAACAAGTTGAATTTAACACTAGAAATTTAAGTGGAAATTTAAATTATTTTTCCAGTGGAAGTTTGTAGTAAACATTTTTTTGTCAAAAATTTGCAATGAAAATTTCTAGTGAAAATTTATTTATTTTATTTATGTTTTAATATATTTTCATTTTTTAAGTAAAAATTTGAAGTGTACATTTTCAGTAGAAATTTACACATGAAATTTTCAATATAAATCTGCACAAAAAATAATGGAAATTTTCATTAGAAATTTTCTTATGTACATATAATAAATAATATATATTACATATATATGTAATAAATATATTATTTGTATTAAATAAATTTATACAATAAAAAATAGATATTATTATATGTATATGTAATAAATATTATATACATGAGTTGCAGTGTTAACGAGAAGCGCAAAAGTAATCTTGTTTATAAAATGGTTCAGACTGTCAAATTAAATGCCCCACCTGAGGCGATATTCATCACATAAATCATCAAAGATATAATCTTTTAATGGTTGTTGTTTTTGTTAGGGATATTGTTAATTAAAAACTAAATATTTTTGCTAAATCTCAAACATTTCTATTTTTCTGCTCCACTTTATCATGGTTCGTAAACTAAAAAAATATTTTTATATATTATTTTTTAAGCCCGTGAGTCGGCCCGTTAGTCCGCGGGTCCTGCATGACAGGGTCAGACTTTTATTTTTTAACCCCGCATTATTAGTGGACCGGATCGGACCGCTCAATAAAATCCGCAGCCCGCATGATCCGCCCTGTGGGCCGACCCGCCCCGCTCAGTTAACACCTCTACGGACATACATTGAGAATCTAATAATTACAATACAACCGATTATTTGAGCCACCGGTTGTAGGGTTTCCGCGAGCCCTGTCCTTCCCACAATTTTGCTCCATCCATGGAGACCCCAAAACAGCCAAACCTCTCGAAGGTCAAGAGGAGGTGCAAGAATCAGACCCCGGAAAGCAAATTTCGACTCGAGCTTGACCTCTGCTCCAAGAACAAAGACCTAGCAAGCGCAGTCTCACTGTACAATTCCGCAATTTCGCAGCGCATTCGTTTGAATCAGCATCACTTCAATTCACTTCTCTACCTATGCTCTTGCTCCGTCACTGAATCACCGTCGTCCGATTCTCCAGATTCATCGAAAAGATTAGCTCTGGAACACGGCTTTCGCATATATGACCACATGCTATCGAGCAACATTCCTCCCAACGAAGCCTCGATCACAGCCGTGGCTAGGCTTGCTGCTGCGAAGGGTGACGGTGATTTTGCATTTGATTTGGTCAAGACAATGGGAAAGCACAGTACTATGCCGAGGCTTCGAACGTACGATCCAGTTCTGTTCTTCTTCTGCGAGAATTTAGAGGCTGACATGGCGTACGAGGTTGAGGAACACATGGGTATGGTAGGGGTGAGTGCAGAAGAACCAGAGTATTCTGCTTTATTGGAAGTGAGTGTGAAATTGGGCAGGGAACATAAGGTGTACGAGTACTTGCACAAGTTGAGGAGCTCAGTGAGGTGCTTAAGGGAATCGACGGCTAAAATTATTGAGAGTTGGTTTAGCAGTGCAGCTGCTGGAAAGTTGGAAGGACACAATGTAGATGCCGATAAGGTTAAAGAGGCTGTTCTGAGGAATGGCGGTGGATGGCATGGGTTAGGGTGGGTAGGCAAAGGCAATTGGTTCGTGCAGAGATCAAAAGTCAACGTGGGTGGGCATTGCTGTGGCTGTGGTGAGCAGTTGGTTTGCATTGACATTGATAGGGAGGAGACAAAGAAGTTTGCACAGTTGGTGGCTTCTCTAGCCTTGGAGAGGGAAGCGAAGACTAATTTTGGCGAGTTTCAGGTGAGTGAATATTTTTGATGTTTATTCTTGTAGCTTTAATTGGTTTTTAATTGTGAGAAATATCTAAACTTTGCTGATGGGCTTTTGCTACGGGAACTGTTGTTATCACTAACTTTTTATCAACAGTTTGATTCAATGTTATGCTACAGTATTGTGGCATGATGACTTGAAGTATTTTTCATTTTGAGGCCTAATTTGGTTTTAATATTATAACTTTTCTTATTTGGATTCTGCAGGATATGTAAAAACCATGTTCTGATTCTTGTGGCTGGGCTGCTTTTGGTCATTACGATTTTTATGATATACGTGAATGTAGAAAACGTTATGGGGTTGGTCTGATGTCTTTGCCATCAGAAATTATAGTTTCTTTTTTAACTTTCAGTGCTCTTACTTCATGCACACTCACATGTGCGTGCACATTTATTATTTTTCCATGAAATGATAGGTTCCTTCTTCCCACGCATTTTGACTAGAGGTTGATTTTCATGTTTTCAATTGATTTGCTTCCACCTTGTGTGCCTAGGTCAACATTGCCAAAGCGACTTATCTATTGAGGAAAGTGGTTGATTATTTAATGTTTTTTTGTACTAAATACTTTCTCACAAAACTACTTGAATGGGCTTCATGTTTCTTTAAATTGATTATTGATACAGTTCCTCAAGGTTCTGGAGTTAAAGGCAGATAACAAAAATAAAAATGCTATGAAAGGGTGAAGGAACAGTGAAACAAACAGTTATATGGTAATGCCGCATACAAATGCATCAATTCATTCTATGACTCTACTCTGTTCCACTGTTTGATCAGCAAGGGAAGGGTGTATTAATTAGACTAAACTATACCCTGTTCTACTTTTATTTATTGTTGGTTGTAATTTTGTTTGAAAAGCATTTATCTTTTTACTATATTAAGGCTTGGTTGGACCAACACGGTGTTTTTGAAGCCATAGTCGATGGAGCAAACATTGGGCTTTACCAGCAAAATTTTTCTGAAGGCAGATTTAGCATCTCTCAGGTTTGAAACGAGAATTGTTTACTTGCCTTTATCTTCTATCCTGTACTGATGTTCAATTTTACATTCATGCCACTAATCATGTAATTTTCCCAAACTTGCAATAGAGCAGCTGGATGCCGTTGTGAAAGAAATGCACAACAGGAACCAGAATAAATGGCCCCTTGTAATCTTGCACAATAAACGCTTTCGAGCACTTAATGATCATCATTCTGATCACAAATTGCTTGAAGAGTGGATGGCTCAGGGGTTGCTTTACACAACTCCCAATGGATCCAATGATGATTGGTATATGACCAACACCTGGTTGTAATTTATATTCTGTTTGTGTTAGTTGGCCACCTTCTTTTTTCCTGTGAAAATGATTTAGTAGTTTTCATATCCCTTCAGATTTTATTTTGGTTCAGGTATTGGCTGTATGCTGCTGTAAAACTTAGGTGTTTGCTTGTGACAAATGATGAAATGCGAGATCACATATTTGAACTCCTTGGAAGGGATTTTTTTCTCAAGTGGAAAGAAAGGCATCAGGTATCCTTCTTTGGAAGTAATGTTTTAAATTTCAAGTTATTGTTGATTCATGAAGTTCATTTATACTGGCATGATTATGAATTTTCAAAACTATCATCTGTTACCTCCTTTTCAGATCAGGTACACTTTTGTAAAAGGCAGTCTGAAGCTTCAAATGCCACCCACATACTCTTTAGTTATCCAGGTTCCATTCTGCTTTTCACTCTCTACTCCTCTTTCTATGATGATCAGTATGGTATTATCATCGTCAAGATATGTTTTGGGTGAAATGAACGTGATTGCAGGGACTTGTTTGGATCATAATAGAATGAGAAACTTGTAGAAAGATTTGGGGAATATTCAATAGCTTTTACCCAAATTAGTGGCTGGACCATTAACTTTCCCATTCACTGTCACAGGAATCTGAGAAAGGGTCATGGCATGTTCCTCTTGCCGAGGAAGACTGCGATGAACCATCAAGAACATGGCTCTGCATCACCAGGTCAACAAGCTCTGATGTTCCTGCTGATTCTTCCGAAATGGGTCATTCTCCAATCAGCTCCAGCCATAAATTATTGAAACCATGCTCCTCCAAATTCTCCCTGGATTCTAATGGTGAAAACAAAGAGGGAGTCCTGGCTGGCAAGCGAAAAGATAGGTCTCCATCTCCTTCCAACTTGTACTAAACTACAACCATTTGTAATTGAAGCCTTTGTAAGCTTGCTTTGGTGTAATTTATTTGATGAATGACATTGGCTTTTTTCGACCCATTGTTTTATAACAATAGAATGAGGCCTTTAGGTTGTGGAACAAATAGTACCTTGTTGTTCTTGGAAACCCAAACCTCAAAAGTTAGATCGGTTGGATATGGACATCCTTGTAGCAACATCGAAAGAGATTTGAGACTATCTACTTGATAATGGATAATAATAGAATGAGGTCTTTAGATTATGAAACATATAGTGCCTTGTTGATCGTAGAAACCCAATTCTCCAAAGTTGGATCGGTTGGATCTAGACATTTTTGTAACAACATCGAAAGAGATTTGAGACTACCTAATAATAGAATGAGGTTTTTAGGTTATAAAACAAATAGTACCTTATTGATCTTGGAATCCCAAATCTCAGAAGTTGTATTGATAGGATTTGGATATCCATGTAAAGATGTTGAAAGAGATTTGAGGCTACCTATTCGATAATGGACAAAAAAAGTCCTATTTACATTATCTAGATCTTCACTCGATTCCCATCATCCGTTCTATATGTCAAGTGGGTCCACAAATATAAAGATGTTGAAACACATAATCAGCCCTTAAAGATTTTAGGATGATTTTCATTTTTTTTGAATCTCAACTGAAGGATGGGTGGTGGTTTTACTCTTCTTGAGTTGAGTTGTGAAGAAATAATTTTTGACGAAGCAATAGTTTCTTTGATTTTCTTTTATCAAAAAATTGGATTTATTAGAATACGAGTTAATTATGCCAAACAAAGTATGATCTGTAGGTTTCGGGCGCAACGAACGTGTGCGATGAGCGGTGCCCAATTTTGCTTTTTGCCATAATCAATGATCAATTCAAGATCTATATGATGTTTAATCGCCGTGATCAATGGAATTGAATCAAAGATAGACAACATTAATCACGCCGGAATCAGAGAGAGGAGATCAACAAATATTGTTTGTAATTAATTTAATTAGATAAAGAATTACCTCTAAGGAATTCTTTCTTCGTTGATGAATCCAGTGATAGATCTGCGGTACACCGACATTGTGTTGTAGAAACCAAATGTAGATTTTCTCTAGCGGTGATCCCCATGTGTTCTAGGAATCTCCAAACGTCGCCGAAGGAGTCTCCGAGTGCTAGCATGGAAGATCCTTGCGCTTGCGTTGTCCACCTTGATCGCATTGAGAATCGCTTCCAAAGCGTTCTCCTTGATCCGATGGAGGAGGATTGCTCGCCGTTCTTGGGAGCGTTTTTGGAGAAAGGAGCTCTTTAGGCTTGAGAGGATCCTCCATGATTCGTTGTGCACAATTGAATTGGCTAATGAGAAAAATGACAGAGTATTTATATTGCTAGGGTTGAAATAAAATAACTGCACAAGTGCCCTTATTATTTATTTAATCCTAGCAAATGCTCATGCCAAATAATAATAGTAATATTATTATTTCTCGACATGCGTTGAACTTGCGAATTATAATTAAATATTATTTAATTAAATAATATTCAATATTATCATTTCTCACCGGACCATTAAACTCGATCCGCCATTCCTCCACAATATTTATCGGGTCTTGAATAATGTCTATTTATTTATTAAATAAATATCACTGCATTATTCACCAATAAATAAATAAATATTTATTAAATATCCCGCTCACAATATATTCTCTTGAATAATTAGTGACGAAATAAATGCGATCAAGCATACATGAATAATTATTAAACCACGTACGAGATTAATATTTATTCAACCTCTTAAATAATAAATAACAATATATTATTTAACTGAGATTCTGGATACGCTTAGTGTGTGACCCTCTAAGCCTCTTTCTCAGTGGCATTAGGCGAAATAGTTTAAAGTTCAAGGTTAGCGTCTAACAACACGCTAAGGCATCCATAGAGAAATAAGTTAATGCCGCAACTGTAGGTTCCGGGCGCAGCGGAAACGCGTTGGTGAGTGTACCCAACTTTAATTTTAGCGTTAACAACGATCAATCCGAGATCCGTCACGATAATAAAATGCCGGATCTTCGGAATAGAACGAAGAACGAAAAAGAAAGAGGGGAGTTCCGAAACCATAGAGAGGATCATCATATGTTGGTTATAATTAATTTAATTAATTGTCAATAATTACCTTGATGAAATTCTCTCTCCGTTATGTTTTCGGTCACGATCCGATGTGATCTGTCGTTGCGTTGTAGAATCAAAATGTAGAATTCCTCTAGCGGTGTCTACACGTGCTCCACATATCTCTGGACGTCGCTGAAGGGATTCCGGGTGCTAGTGCGGAAGAGCCTTCGCTTGCGATGTCCGCCTTCGATCGCCTTGATCCGGTGGAGGAGGATCTCTCTCTCGTAGCTTGAGAGCGTTCTTGGAAGAAGAGGATTCTCTCTTGGCTTGAGAGCTTTCTCTAGATCCGTTGTGCACAACGACAAAAAAATGGCTAGGCTAATGAGAAATATATAATTGGGATTTTTAATTACATAGAATAATAAAATGAATTAATCACCCGAAAACATTTATTCATTTCATTTAATTCTTAGTAATACCCCATGTCTAATAATAGCAGTTGAATATTATTATTACTTGACATGCGTCCAACGAATTACACCTAATATTATTTAATTAAATAAATAATATTATTTCTCATAAATTCCCAGAAAAACTACACGGCGTGTATATATTAATATACACGGCGTGTACTTTTATTTTCCATTTTTCTTTATTTCCTCCATCACATTTTTTAGACCTTGAATAATGAGTATTTATTTCTCAAATAAATATCACTGCATTACTCGCTAACAAATATATTATTTCACCCACAATATATTATCTCGAATAACTAATGTCGAAATAAATGTGATCAGACATTCTTGAATAATTATTAAACCACATTCGAGAATAATATTTATTCAACTTGTTAAATTAATATTTAACTGAGATACTTGGACACACTTAGTGTGTGACCCTCTAGGCCTCTTTCTCAGTAGCATTAGGCGGAGCCTGCCTAAAGTCCAAGGTTAGCGTCTAGCAACACGCCAAGACACCTATTGAGAAAGAAGTTAACGCCACAATGACGTGTCACCTCCTACGAATGCTTACCGTGTAATGTAATCCCTTTGTCTCAATATCTCGAATCAAGCGGGTTGCATGCTAGTGTCATCAACCCATGTGCTCGATTATTCTTTCTTTGATTTTTCGGAATTGAACTTGCCCATTCTTCACCATAGCCATGAATTTATTTAGGCTATATCAATTCTATCAAAGAGCCTGAGATATCTAATTCTGTTATGGAACAGAAGAGACAAATCCTTTCTCTCATTATCTATTAATGCAGTATTACTCGTGACGCACCCAACATATCCTACCTCGCTGCAAACAGTGTGTCGTCACAGTTTTCGTCACAGTTTTCGTCACAGTTTTCGTCAATACATCTAAGTGCGTGAGTTGTAATACCTATTAATAATAATCTTAAAGTCTAAGGACCAATACACACGTCCGCAGGTAGGAACATCCAATGACACTATGAAATGTGGATTTTCTACTGGCGGGTCTCGTTCTCATAATATTTTCCTGAATATTACAAAGGGTGCACACCATGAGAAGGTGCCTCGAAGTTTTATGAGTCCTCACCCCTAATGGTCTGTATTATTTGTGTCCCTCAAATAACATCATCCGACCATATAACATATATTCAAGAACAGTGTTATGACACTTCCGGATTCTCATCATAGCAGAGATCAGCTATGACCCTTTAATGCAACAGCTATCCTTGGGACATTATCACATGCATTGTCACGCAGAAGAACAATCAAGACGCGATGAGATATTTATTATTGAATAATGTCACCTCATACGAAAAACAATCAAGACGCTATAGAATACCATGACTATGGATTTATTTAAGATATATCATTTCCATCAAAGGGCTAACTCCCGTTAATGAACAAAAAAGATAAATCCTTTTTCGCATTATTCATTAATACAATATTACTCGTGACGCACCCAACGTATTCTACCTCGCTGCAAATATCTGTCGTCACGGTTTTCGTCAATACAAAGTACGCGACTCATAATATTAATTAATAATAATCTTAAAGTTTAAGGAGCAATACACACGTTCGCAAATAGGAACATCAAATGACACGTATAAATGTGGATTTCCTACTGGTGGGTTCCGTTCTCATAATATTCTACTGGATATTACCAAGAGCAAACACCATTAGAAGGTGCCTCAAAATCCTATGAGTCTCCACCTCTGATAGCTTGTATCATTTGTGTCCTTCAAATGATATCATTCGGCTATAGAACATATATTCAAGAATAGTGTCGTAGTACTTTCGGGTTCTCATCATAGTGGAGAACTGCTATGACCTTTTAGCGTGACAACCACTCTTAAGACATTATCACATATTATGTCACACAGAAGAACAATCATGATTTGATAAGTAGTTTATTAATATTCAAAACAATGAATACATGTTTATCATAAAATACATAGAAGTTGGTTCCGGGGCACCAACTCCAACATGATCAACCTAATCATTTAGTTCAATATTCTTTCCTTTTTTTTGATAATTACAAAATTCATAAATGAATAGAAGTTTTAACTTTAAAAGATTAAAAACTTCTAGTTTAAAACACTTACGAATTTTATACCGCAATGCCGTGTTCTACATTGCCCCCCCCCCCCCCCAACAATGTTGTGGTTTACCCATCGTCATGCCATTGTCTGTAAAATTTTCAGGGGAGCTTGAGAGACTGTAAATTCTCTCTAGAGATCAAGGTTCGGAATTTTAGTCTATAAAATTTTTCAAGTATCAAAGTTTGAAGTGATGTTCCAGGTGATATGTTGTGTACCCTTCCCTCTAGTTGGAGATGTTACCTATAAGTGTTGAATTTATCTGACGGTTTTGAGTGCAACTTGAAGTAGAAAAGGTCAGGTTTCGTGTGGATTGGTAAACACATGGATCATAACATTGATATTATGAAATTTTTATATTTTAATAGTTACCTTATATTGGTAATGCTTGTATTATCTGTTTATTTGGCATAGAATGTGGGGTGCATTGGGGAATAAACTATGCATATTATCGCAATATGACAACATGCATACAATATAATACTACAGTAGATGTTTGGAGTCATGTGGTGATACCCTACAAAGTTGATCACACTCACACTCTACTTGAACGCCGCTTCACATGTAAATATATATATATATTATGACGATGAAGATTTTAGGCCAAAGCCCCAAGACACGTGTATGAAACACTTGGTAGGTTGTCTACAAGGAAGGAGCTAGAGCTTGGCTATAGGATAAGGTTTCCTTGAGATGATTAAATGGTTGCATTTATTATATTTCATTCATGATTGACCCATGATAGATTTTTCATGTTGTATGACTCATACATTGTTGAGACTCTCTATCTAGCAGTTCCCTGTTGGAGACTACTTTGCATGTACAACAGTATAACGGAATGGATTTATAGCAGAAAGAAGAATGGGAGAAAGAAGAATGGGAGAGAGAGAAAGACTCAAGAGATCCCCAGGTTCTCTTGCCCAAGCTCAAAGCCGAACAGGACTGACAGATTCCTGCCCTACCCTCTCTCCTGCCTTCCCCCCCTTATTACAGCCCCCCCCCCCGCCCCGATTCCCCTCACATGGGACCCCTAAAAGCAGTGGCCAGCTATGGCCACTGTATTCCAGGCTGTCATTACTTCCTCTAGTGACTCTTTTCCCCCATATAGGAACTGCTTCCCAGGCTGTCCCAACTGCTTTGGTGTCCAGTATTTATCACTCACCCCACCTTGAGAATCAGTCTTGTCCTCAAGACTGAGGGAAGGAAACTAATTAGGGCTGATGAATACCTCAACACTTACCCTCTTTCAATTTTCAGTGGTAACTGATTCTCCACTTGCCCACATGAGTCAGGTGTGCTAATTTCTGGTTCACCATCCACAGTCCCATCTCGAGTGCCCGTTTAGAATCTGTCGGTTTTAGGATTTTCAACAACTTGATCAGCTGTCGCACCATCACCTTTAGTTCTTTTATCACAAAAATGAACACTCGCCACACTTAATTTTCTGGGATGACTGCTTGTAAAACACCCCGACTCTTTCAGAAGGATTGCCTACTTTTGAAGGAGTTGGGCTAGTGGTTTGTGATTTTCATGGTCGTTCCCTTCTTTTTTTAAAAGAACTGCTCAATGGGCTTATATTCTTCCCAACACCCACTGCTTCATTGAACTGTCTTTTGAAGTCGTTTTGAAACTGGGTCAGAGATAGTACACCTGTTGCTGCGGTTACTTGGAACACCCCTGTTTGACCAACAGCCAACCATGGCTCCAGGGGCAGCGCCAATCTCCCTCGACCAAACTCATGCACATTTCTCACCTTCCTCATTGATGGCTGTACATCTGCAGGAACCTCTGGAAGCAGTTCAATAGGCACTGCAGAGGACCGATTACTTTCATGGGTCAACCACGTGGGCAGTTTCTTCGAACCAGTGCCAAGCACTTCATATTGACTGGGCATGGCATCATATGGGAGGAGTGAGACTGCGGCCCATGATCCCACCACCCGAACAATGGCCTCTAAGTGTTGATTTCTTTAGCTGCCCAAGACTAATAATTTGGGTAGCAGGAGATTGAGGCATTTGCGAAATGGAGTGTGAGATAACAATTGAAGTTCCACTCTCATCTGGAGAACGTGTTTGAAGCTTCCCATCAATTGAAAAAAATTGTTTAGACTGGGAAACCATTTGAATATGATCTGTGTGCATCAATGATCATGGACCGAACATGAATGCATAATTAGGTGTGAATGCATCAGTCAGAAGCTTGGCCAGCTCTTCTGCCTCAATCTCAGTATTGCTGCATAGATTATTGAATTCCACCGTGGGATTTCTTTGGGCACACAATTGAGCCAAATTGAATAGAGCATCTCTATGTACACATGCATGCCAAGAAATCTCCCACATGTTTCTCCCCTCCTGTCTCTGAGCTTGCCCAGAAACTTCAGCGCCATGCATTCAGCCCCTTCCTGAATTTTTTCTACCCTAAGTGCACCTTCCCTTTTTCCTGGTGCATTCTCACCCCATTGAATCACATTCATCTTTGGGTCATCACACCCATGCATCGGGCCATAAACCATTCAATACAAACAGTTTTCCCTCTGATCTGGAACGGCCTCTGTCCTGTCACGACATTGATCCACATCATCCGGGTTCCGAAGTAAATTTTTAGACCTCCACTGCGTACCAGAAACTGTCGAGGTGGGAAAAATGCATCCAACCAATCCAGTCGCATCACCTTCAAAGTAGTTGAAGCCACAGGGCAAGCTCCTTCTCCAGACAGGATAACCTGCAGCGGGGTCATTCTGCTACTTAAGGGGGAAATTAGAGGTGGTATCAAGCCACTACTTCCAATTCCCTCATCAGGTCCCAGGACACATTATTTTGCCACAAGGAATACCCCTTGTCTCTCCATCATTAGAAAGAGCTGAGCCTCGGCAGTTTCCAGAACAAGCTCCAGCACTCGCAATATCCAACGAGTTGTCTTGTTCCTTCCAACCATGTTTGTCTTCTTTTTGTACCTTTTTCCCGAGAAAAGGCTGACATACCGTGCGCCCTGCCTTAGCCTTTGGCTGTTCCTGCTTCTCTTCTTCACCAGTTCCTAGAAGGAATGCTATATGTTGCAGCAGAAGCTGATCATTTTCGAGGCTAACCTTTTTTTCCATCAAAAACACGCCCTGCCACTGTGCCTGCATTCCTCCAGTCGCCTCGGATTGCAACTCTGGTGGCTGATGCATTTCTGGCATGGCAGTACACTCAGAAGTCGGAGTCACCTCCTGCAGCGACAATGTCTCCAGGTGATGCAACAAACCATCAACAAATTTTTGGACCGCTGCTTGGAATTCAGCGTGCTCTTGCAGCTCTTGATCCCACTCCTTTGGGCTCTATCTTATGTTTGAGATTGTAGCGTTGAATCTCTTTAGTCGCTGGGTCATTTCTTCGAGTGTCTTCCGGAGATGCATCGCACTGGTGAACAGCTTACGGAATTCCGCCAGCTATAGTATTTCCTTACTGGTGAAGTGAGAAAGTTTCCACCATCGAAGCTATTGTTCCGATAGCGGACTTCAAGTCCGCCAGCATGCCTACAGACGAAGATAAATCTGACAGATTCGATTCAACGTGTCCCATGCGCTGCTCTACTGAATCAAAGACGAGTTTGATGTCTCATTTTCATTGCTCGACAAATCACACCTGCTCGCAGAGTTTAAATCTGGAAGGTTGGACTAATTGATAATACTTTCAATCTAGCAGCTCCCTGTTGGAGACTATTTTGCATGTATAGCAGTATTACAAAACAGGTTTGCAGTAGAAAGAAGAATGGGAGAGAGAGAGAGACTCAAGAGATCCCCAAGTTCTCTCGCCCAAGCTTGAAGCCGATCAAGACTAACTGGTTCCTCCCCTCGCCCCTGTTTCCCTCGCACGGGACCCCTAACAAGCAGTGGCTAGCTGTGGCCATTGTATTCCAGGCTGTAATTACTCTGTAGCGACTCTTCCCCCCCCATATAGAAACTGCTTCTCAGGCTCTCCCAACTGCTGTGGTGTCCAGTCTCTATCATACATGATATACAAAGACATTTATTTTGAGTTAGATTTTAATTAATTAATTAATTAATTACTATGTTATGGGACTAAGTGTGTTGTATATCATACATGATATACAAGGACATTTATTTTGAGTTAGATTTTAATCAAACAATCAATGCGAGGTGGGGAGTTAGCTGCCTTCAATGATGTATATGTTGGGGAGGGGTAGTTCTTGTGTAGTTTGGTTGAGGCTTCGGGTCATGTAATGGGCATTATGCCTCTGGGCCTTCGGGTCATGTAAGGGTTCCCTCTCAACCTAGTTAAAAAGAGGATTATCCAAAAATAAATAAAAATTCAAGACCCTCAGGCCATTCAGACAGACTGTTATGGGACAAATTGTGTTGGGTACGAAATAATGTTTTATGGTTAGAAACTAGTTTATGGGTTCATTTATTGTAATCCTTTACTCTTTTTTTTTTTTTTTTAATTTTAATTGTGTTTTATTTTATCCTAAGATTAAATCATCGCCTATGCTTACTTGGATACCCTAGACACCAGTCGGCACCCTTGGGTGATTGGGGCACACGCCTGAGGTCTGGTTGTGTTCCGGTTTGGGCCATACAACCTAGATTGGGCATGAACATTACAAATGATATTAGATCCTAGTCATATGGAGTTGATTCGATGATTAGTGTGGAGATAAGATTATTGTAACTCGATAGATAAATAGAAAAAAATGCACGATCTGCATCTTTGTAGTGAGAGCTGAGTTACGAGAGAAGTTCAAGAAAGAGAGAATGGTTTGAGAAAAACTTTTATTATTTTTGTTAGCCTTCTTATATGATTTATTCATAACCCCCAGTTGGGCGAGTATATTGATGAGTCTCATGCATCATGGATTTAAAACTGGAGATGATTGTTTTATGTGTGCTTTGATAGGACCTGCCTGGTGAGTCTCATGCATCATGGATTTAAAACTGGAGATGATTGTTTTATGTGTGCTTTGATAGGACCTGCCTGGTAAAATGCATGATTTATATTGAGATAAACTGAGAAGATGATAACGATTTTGGTGTAATCAAGTCACTGAAAAATACGTAATTTTTTCATAAATAGTTTTTGCTGTAGATTTAATTAACCAGAACATGATTTTTTTTTTTTTAATTTTTATGTGGTTCTTTGTTTTAAAATAAAAGGTGGTTTGATTACTTTTTGATTGTTGTGATGAGTATGTTTGCATGATTATTGAAATGATGATATATTGCAACTGCTTATACTTGATTTTAAAGAATTTTGATTTGAATGATAATTTTATTAATTGTAGTGCGTGCTGATGAAATTTATATAATATAATAAATATGGATAAATTATTTTAAAGCATGCCTGAATGAAATTCCTTGTTGATTGTTAAAGTATCAATTGAGAGCCATGTTAAATGATCATAATTTAAAGATAACTAAATATATCTATGATAAAGTATATCTATGATAAAGTATCTATGAAATTCCTTGTTTATACTAAATATATCTATGATAAAGTATTATATAAAGAGAACTTATTTATTCATATACATAGAATTTATATTTAGTATAATGTTGTGCGTAAGGTCATATGTTGTGGAATGAATTAGCATGATGTGAAATACACGGGAAACGTAGTTTGATAATATATTTTATAGAAAAAATGTTCATCGAAAAATATGGTTTTAAAAACTTATGAGGAATTAATGATTTAATATAGTATTATTACTATAAAATTTTCTTTTTTTAGTCAATACCGAGTGATTGATAATTCTTGGCGAGGTTAGAAATTTATGTTTGTCTAGGAAATGTGGTGGATGACTTAACCAGGAAAACATGAATCGATTTCCAATGAAGGTGAGAGACTTAAGTAGTGACATAAGGTTGTGGAAAATCTTTCTTGAGGATGAGGCGTTAAAAGGTGGGTTCCATTATAATTTCCTTGCATTTAATGAAGATTAGGGACCATGAAAAGTGGGCAGATAGTTAGGTGATGTGCAGGTTTTTAATGATAGGATACACATGATGGTGTATAGGTGAATTTTTCAATGTTTAAAAGGAAAAAATTAAACGAATATGGAAGTTTTTCTGATATTTTTACAACAGTACTTTGACGGGGACTTAGGAATGAAAAAGGTTGGAAAGCCTTAAGACCCAACGAGGAAGCTATAATGATGGAACATGCAGCTTATTCATTAGAGTGAATGATGAATAAATGTTGGCTAAGTGATGTGAAATAAGATTGATATTCAAGAGCTATTGGGTCACTGTCCCTACTACCACAAAACGGGGTAAGGGAAACACTTTGTTTTATCAGCACTAAGTAAAAAACGTTAACAAAAGAGAGTCTTTTATCAGCTTTAGATAAAAGCGTTGATAAATGTACCCTTTATCATCGCTAATAAAAACACTGATAAAGGGTACACCTTTATCATCGTTTTTCTTAACACTGATAAAGGGTACATTTATTAGCGTTATTTTTAACGATGATAAAAGTTTTTAATAATAATTTATATTCAAAAATAATGTTTATTTGTATACATTAAATAAAAAACGCATGTTTATAATTAATATATATTTTTTAATAATTCAAATATATATATATAATGTTTTAAAAAAAGTATTTCTAAGATTATAATTATATATATATATTTAAATAATTATAAGATTATAATAAATTTCATTAAATAATAAATATATTTATTAGATTTATTAGATTTATTTGATTAATTAATTAGATTTATTAGATTCATTATATTTATTATATTTATTATATCTATAATTAATATATATAAATACTTTTTAAATATATATATTTATATTATAATTATTAAATATATATGTGTTTCCAATGAATTTGGTCACTAAATATATTGATCATGCGTGCATATATGTTATGTATCATCATGAATGTTTATTTATACATTACACCCTTCTTATTATTCATGTTGTTTATTGATGACTTGTTTTTTATTATTTATATTTTACTAGGCATATGATTAATTCATATTACCTATATATACTATTATATTCTCAAAAATACTTATAAAATTACATTAAATATATTTAAATAATAAATATATTTATTTTATTTATAATTATTAAATTTTAATTATATATAAATACTTTTTAAATATATTTATTTGTAATTATAAATATAACTATATATATACATTTAAATAATTATAAAATTACAATAAATATATTTATTATAATTTTATAAATATATTTATTTATAGTTATAATTATAACTATAAATAAATAAATATATATATGTAAATAATTATAAAATTATAATAAATGTATTTATTATACTACTAATAAAATTATAAATATATAATTAAATAAATATATTTATAAATATATACAAATATTTATAAATAAATACAAATATTTATAAATAAATACAAATATTTATAATTATAATTCCTAAATAAATATAGAAATATTTAAATAATTAAAAATTATAATAAATATATTAATTATATATATATTTATATACAAATAGTTATAAATAAATACAAATAGTTATAAACATAATTCTAAATAAATGTAGATATATTTAAACAATTAAAAAATTATAATTAATATATTAATTATATATATTTATAAAATTATAAATATATTTTTTATAATTTTATAATTATTTAAACATATATATATATATTAGTTATAAATATAAATAAATACACATTTATTTAAATAATTATTAATTTATAAAAAATATATTTATTATTTTCATATATAATGTTATATATAATTAAAATAAATATATTTATAAATATATAGAAATATTGATAAATAAATACAAATATTTATATTTATAGTTATAAATAAATAGAGATATATTTAAATAATTATAAAATTATAATAAATATATTAATTATATATATTAATAAAATTATAAATATTAGAAATATAAGCTTGTTGTAATTTTATAATTATTTAAATAAATAAATATATATTCATTTATAATTATAATTATAAATAAATATATATTCAAATAAAAAATTATACAATTAAAATAAATATAGTTATATATATCTATAATCTTATAAATATATATAATTAATATATTTATTATATATATTTCTAAGATTATAAATATAATAAGTATATTTCTTATAAATTTATAATTATTTAAATTATAATTTTATAAATATAAATAAATAAACATACATTTATCATATATATAATTTTATAAATATATCTAATAATATAAATAAATTATTAACATTATATCTTTATCAACGCTTTTTTAGCGCTGATAAAAACATGTTTTATCAGCGCTTTCTATTTTAGTGCTGATAAAACATACATTTATCAGCGCTTTTTATCTAGCGCTGATAAAAGTTTCACCGGGTTTTATAAAGAAACCCAAACCTTCTCCTCCTTCCTCGTACCCCTCAAACTATCGCGGAAGCTGATCCCTGTCGTCGTCGCCGCCTCCTCCTCCTCTCCCGCCGAATCGTCCGTCGCCGCGCGTCTACTCCGCCGCTGCGCCTCTCCTCCGCCACTGCGCCTCTCCTCCGCCGCACGCCTCTGCTCCGCCGCGAACGCATCTCCGCCGCACGCTGAACCACACCTCTGCGCTGAGTTTTCTCTTTCTTATTCGTTTCCTCTTGTTCTTTTCTTGGAATTCGCTGCAGTGTTGTGGTTTCGCTTGAGTTGCATGTTTAAGCAGTGTTTTTTTATAATCTTCTGGTATAGAATAGGTTGATCCACGTTTCTAGCGGTGCGGTTGTCACGTGCGGGCATCCTACTTTGCCCTGCGGTACACGAACGAGTTGAAAAAGTTCTTTGATGTAGAGATTCTCCTTAGTTTCTCTTTGTTTGTGTATCATGTGGGAGAGATCTACTCTTGCTTTCCTACGATTTATAGTTGCGCCACACCAATCAAAGATAAGAAATGGATAATTAAATAGAAAAGGGCAATGAGGTTTGTTTGCATGTTATTACAATTTGATATTGATAGTGATGTTGTGAATTGTACGGGCTAAACGCTCCGCTGAAAATCATGGTTATTGGTGCTCCTTGTTTGCGCACTAAATGAATTGTATGTTGGTTGGTTCCTGTTGAACATCTGAATATGAAAATTGGTAATTTACAGTGAGACATCTTGCGTTTGAAATGACTTGCGATAATGACTGCACACTTCACCGGACACCAACCCATAACTTAGATTCTTGGTGTTTTCTATTGTTTAAAGGGGTTTCCTAATTTTAATAAGTGTTCATTTTTTTAAAATGAGACATATGTGTTAATGAAGTATACAAAAACACTTCATTCTTTTATCAAAAAGACATTGTTAGATGAAGGAATAACCATATTTCAAGGTTAAAGGCTGATATTGGTATGTGGGTTGATACAAATGAAGACATTAAGAATTTAATAACATATTTTTATCAAATCATATTTTCTTCTCACCATAATTTCATATCTAAATATCTAAATTATTATTTTATTACAACTTTAACAAAATATATGAATGAATCAATAACTATTGATATTCAATGTTAAGAAGTGTTCGTGACATTTAGGTTGACGCACCCATCAAAGATACCTAACCTAGGTTTTCTTTATGAAATTTTATTTAAAAGTTTCTAGACTATTTTGGGATTTGATGTTGTTAACTTCATGAATGAGTTTTTGGAGAGGTAAGAATTCTCTTGAGACTTATAATGATACTCTCATCACTTTGATTCTAGAGGTTACTGATACGAGTTCCGTTAAGGATTTTAGAATGACTAGTCTTTGTAATGTCATTTATAAAGTCTTTTTGAAGTTTTTATAAAATAGACTATGAAAAATCACACCATCTATTAGTTCAGTACCATAGTTCTTTTCTTGTGTTAAAGAGTTATATGATATGTAGTCTCCATGAAGTAGTCTTCAAGCATGAAAAATATTTGGAATGTGAATCCTTCCTCAATTTTTGATTAATTCAACCAAAAGGAGAGGCTCCAGAACATAGCCTCATTTTTTTATATAGGAAGTAGTTAGTGAAATATCCTATAAATGTGGTAATTTGGAAAGATATGATTTTTAGAAGTGGATGGTGTAACGGTAAGTAGTCCAGAAGTTATGAATAGAAGTTGTGGTTTTTTAAATATGGGTTTTTAATGGTGATATGTTAAGGTCTTCTTCTCATTGTATTGAGAAAATGTTTTTGGAATGTAAGATTCATTCATTGAAAAGTAAGAGTGACATTAACTATTCATCAAAAGTGGAAGGTTTTAGCTGGACATGATACAGGTGTTAGAAAGTCTACATGTTCAATGGGGAGACTTCCATGAAATTTTGGAAGTCGGTGAAACTGGATGAACAACTGATACTTACTATAAGCAAGTGGGACAACATGCACAAGAAACATGTGATAGAGGTGTTTTTGGAATACTTATTGAGAAGAAAAATCATTGCACAAGAATCTTTGGAACATGAAATGAGAATTTTATTATGGTGATTTTGTTAGGGGTTCACTTTTATTACCAGAGGGCCAACCGGGATTCTTCCTGATTGGAAGCGCTAAGAAGGCCTTAACCAAGAATGTGGTATGGTTCCTTTTCTTAGATGTTCATGAGAGATCCTTCTAAGATCTTAATAGGAGATTGATGAAAACACCAATATTAACCATAAATGAGATAGGTAATGATTATGACTTATATTGTGATGTATCAGGAGTCAAGATTTGAACAGTTCCAGTCCATGATGGTCATGTGGTTGCTTATGAGTCTAGACAGTTAAGAACACATAAGAGAAACTTCCCAAATCCTTTCCTAGATTTGGAAATAGTGGTTCTTTCCATGATGTGTTATTGGAATACACTAAAAAAATGTTTGAAATATATTTAATTACAAAGTGAAATGAACCATTGATAGCGGAGAAGGTATGAGTACCTACAGTCCTTTAACTTTGACTTAATGTATACCCTCAAGAAGGGGAACATTTTTTCTAATGTACCGTATTGGAAGGATCAAGCTTAGGGTAGTACATGATTTAAGCATCAAGTGGAAGATGGTTACCCACTTTGAAGAGATATGACTTAATGTTCAAAAGTATCATTGTCAAGTGACACTTATGTTTTTATTTATCACCCATTCACTCCTCAGTAGTATTATGAGATTAAACTATAGGATTCATACTATTTATTCATGAGAGACATAATAAACCTTTTATAGCTTTATATTTTATAAAATGTTGGTTATTTTTGATTCATGTATCCTTTGTAAAGTGCCTATCTTGGGATTTATGTCTTTGTGAAAATGCCTAAGTGGCTCTTTTAAAATGATTTAAGTGTTTTGAAATGTTTCTTAAAAAATTATATGTGTTCAAAATACTTTTTTTTTTTGTTTTAAATACCTTTAAAATTATTTAAACACTTGGCATGGACATAGGTTACATGCCAAGTGTTTTTCAACTCATTTGATTGGCTTTCAGAAAGGGATGTGAATGTTTTGAAAGCGTATGTAATGCTGATTTCATTTTAACAAGGGGTGTGTGAAGTTTTAAATGATAATTTGTAAAATATAGAAGGTTGTCTTTCATTTTAAATGATTAAGATTGTTGGGGCATGAAGTTTCCTTGCCTACTTTAAAAAAATGAATTGGGGTTTTGAGAAAGAGTGTTTGGTTTATTTTAAAAAGGGCGTGTTATTTTAAAAATGAATTTGTGTGAATGGTTGGGTTTTTAATGAGATTTCAATTGTGATTTGATAAATAGTTTGTAAAGGAGACTTAAAGGCTATATCTTTTTTTAGCTTTGTTTAATTTTTATATCAACGTTTTGTGTATTTAATTTGTTAAATACTAATATCACCAAATCAAATAGGATGGATATGAATAAAGAATGGATGAATGCCAATCGTTTGACAAAAGAGTATGAATATGGAGTGAAAGAGTTCATCAAGTTTGCAAAAGATCATGCATATGAACCTTCTCAAATCTTTTGTTCGTGTTTACATTGTTGTTATTCAACACAAGTTAGTCTAGAGGAGTTGGAAGAACACTTGATCTGTCATCGAATAGATCAAAGTTACAAATGTTGAAATAAACATGGGGAACAAGAGAATGTAGCTAGTGGGTGGGATAACATTGTGTTTTATGGATCATCTGATACGATTACAAGTGTGGAAAATGAAGAAGACCGTATCGAGGACGTGATTACAGATGTGAATGATGATGAAGATTGTATTGAAGGAATGACAAGGATAGTTGAAGATGAACTTTGTAATTTCCCAAAATTTTTTGAGCAGTTAAAAAGTTGTGCAAAGACACCATTGTATGGTGGTTGCACTAAATATAGAACATTGTCAGCCGCACTAAAGCTGTATAATTTGAAAGCAGACAATAGATGGAGTGATGCTAGTTTTAAAAACTACTTGCTCTCTTGAATGACATGTTCCTAGAAGATAATGAGCTCTCGATCTGAACATACGACGCGAAACGAATGCTACGCTTGATGAGTATGATATTTGAAAGAATATATGCCTGCCCAAATGACTGCATACTATTTCACAAGGACCACAAATCACTTAGAGAATGCCCAAAGTGTGGTGCTTCTCGATACAAGAAAGATGAATCTGGTCCTATGAAATTTGTATGGTACTTTTCAATCATTCCAAGATTTAGGTGCCTATATGGAAGTGAAGAGACTGCAGGGTAATTAACATGGCACACAAACATAAGATATAAATATGGGAAACTATATCACATGGAAGACTCTCCTCAGTGGAAGAAAATTGATCACGAGTATCCTGAATTTGGAAATGAGCTGAGAAACATTTGTCTTGCATTATCTATAGATGGAGTGAATCCTTTTGGTTTTCAAAGCAGTACTCACAGTATATGGACGGTTATGTTGGTAAATTATAACTTTCCATCATGTTTATGCATGAAACGAAAACACATCATGTTATCTATGCTTATATCAGGACCGAAAAAACTGAGTAATGATATTGATGTTTATTTGGCTCCATTGGTCGAAGATTTGAAATTATTGTGGGATTCAGGTGTTACGTTGTATGATGCTTACAAAAATAAAGATTTCACGTTGAGAGCCATGTTGTACGAGATGATAAATGAATTTCCTTCTTATGGAAATTTTTTAGGATATATAATTAAATGAACTCATGGGTATCCCATCTGCGAACAAGGTACAAAGTCAATTAGGTTGAAACATTCATCGAAAATCGCATTTCTAGGACATCACAAATTTCTACCCCGATGACATAAGTACCGATCTTGGACAACATTATTCGATGGAAGTTCATAAGAATGCCCAAAACCATCTCCATTAATAGGTGATTAACTGTTTGAGAAAGTAAAAGACGTGAACACTGCTTTTGGTAAACCGTTTTCGAAAAACCTTATGAAAACTAGTTAGAAGAAGAGATCGATTTTTTTTGAATTACCATACTAGAATTGTTTGTACTTCAGACACTTTTTTTTTGATATTATGCATGTTGAAAAAAATGTATTTGATAGTGTCATCAACACATTGCTAAATGCATTCAGCAAAAAAGGATGGAATTAAGGCTTGGTTTAACATGGTTGACATGGGAATTCGAGAAGAGTTGAAACTAGTGAAGGGTAAAAAACAAACTTTTCTTCCTCCAACTATTTACACTCTTTCCAGGTAGGAGAGATATCAGTTTTTCAACTTCTCGAATGACGTAAAGGTTCCATAGGGGTATTCATCAAATATTAAGAACATCGTTTCAATGACTGATTTAAAGTTAAAGGGTTTGAAATCACATGACTGCCATGTTTTGATGAAAGATCTAATGCTCATAGATTTACATTGCATTTTTACAAAGAATGTCCGTCATACATTAACCAAACTCCATTTCTTCTTCAAATCTATATGCAACAAATTTATAAAACTGGTGAAATTACCGAGTATGGAAAGAGAAATTGCCATCATATTATGTGAATTGGAAATATTATTCCCGCCAACATTATTTGATATGATGGTTCATTTTATGGTTCACTTGGTGAGAGAGATTTGACTATGTGATCCTGTACACTATATATGGATGTACCTCATTGAATGATATATGAATATTTTGAAAGGGTATGTCAAAAATCAAAGTCGGCCATAGGGTTGTATTACAAAGAAATATATTGTTGAGGAAGCTGTTGAATTCTGTACTGAATACCTATCTAGTGTGGAAAACATTGGTCTATCAAAATCTCGTCACACTGGGTGTCTTGCGGGTGAAGTAATTTTTGGAAGAGATGTTGTCACATTCAATATTATAGACCAGGAGCAGACTCACCTTTATGTTTTTCATAACAATTTGGAGGTTTCCCCATATGTCGAAACCTACAAAGAAATTCTTATACATTTGAATCCATCAAGGGATGAAAGATGGATATCAAATACACATAATCAATAGTTTATAGGATGGTTTTGGGACCATATTTTAAAGGACTCATATAAAAATCCAGATTCAATTTCCGAACGACTTCGATGGCTAGTCGAAGGACCAAGTGTGTATGTATTATCTTACAAAGGTTATGTAATTAATGGTTATACATTCTATACAAATGAGCATGATGAAGATAGTACCATGAAAAATAATGGAGTTACACTCGTGGCTGAAGTGATACATGTTTCCAGTACTAAGGAAAAAAATCCAATTTACGCGAATATGTCATACTTTGACATCATCAAACAAATATGGGAGTTGGATTATATAACATTCCAAGTGCCGATTTTCAATGCAAGTGGGTTGATAACAGGATTTCCATTAAAATAGATGATTTGGGATTTGTGAAAGTTGATTCCAGTAAGGAAGGGTACAAAGACAAACCGTTTATAATAGACTCACAGGCAGTACAAGTATTTTATATTACAGATCCCGCAAACTGAAAGTGGTCAATTTTTTTATTATCAACCAAAACCACTGAAGGGTCAGATGAAAATTCAACCAAGGATGAAAATTTCATTGGGATGTCATAATCATTTCATAGTAGTCCCAATGTAGATGGAGTTTTGTATGTCAGATGAGACCACAATGAAGGGATTTGGATTATCTATAGAGAGTTCAAATCCCTTCACACTTTAAAAAAGAAAAAGAGAGTTTAATAATTAGGTTACATTTTTTTCATAATATACATCGTGTTATCTGATGTTATTATCCATTTGTTGTTTCATTTATGTACTCTAAATTAAATATTAAACCACTTCTGCAAATAATGACTTCCGCACGTGTTGGTGCTCCCAATCCGGAGGAACAACAGGTCTCTCAACCTGCTGCTGCTCACAGTGCAGAGGAGTGAACTTCTGCACATGCTGGTACTCCCATTCCCAAGGAACAACATGTCTCTTAACCTGATGCTGCTCGTAGTGCAGAGGAGTGACCTTCTACACGTGCTGATGTTCCCATTCTTGAGGAACAATGGGTTTCTCAACCTGCTACTGCTCCCAGTGCATAGGTACAACAACCATCTACATGTGCCAATGCCACTACTCTAGAGGAACATATTTACGATGTTGATTCTGGGGAAATGGTAGGCGATGGAGGACTGGTATTTTAGAAAAAAAGGAGTGTCATAGTTTGACGATGTTAGCAAAAATACTTAAGGCGAAATTCAAAGGAATCAAATACGAGGTCAGATGAAATGCGCGGGTTCAACATGTTAACCCCAACAAGGCCATGTTCAACAATTATATTCGAATCATCACTCGAAAACACGTGCTGATTGACGTAGATTCATGGTACTATGTTGTGACCGAGATTAAGACACTGATGTGGGAAGAGATTACAATAACATTATGATATAATTTCTTTATTTTACTAAAAAATTATACAATAAAACATTGACTTACTCTTCACTATCCATTGCAGAGTGCATTTATAGTAGATGACTTCCACAAGAAGCATGTATTAATGCTTGCTGGAAGGATTCATAGAGGATTTCACACAATCCTAACAAGACATCATCTTAAAGACGATAAAGGGAAAATAAACTCGTGCCCAATACTTATCTATTCAAACCTGACAACCTAAGAAGCGTGGGATGTGTTTACTGGCCATCGTGCAGACGCGTCTTTTCAAGTACATTGTGACCATTAATACATTATTTGACAATACATTTATTCATCACTTTGATTGATTTTTTTTATTTATGAAACAAAAACTGAGTGATGAAAATAAGGAACGAGCAACAAAACTAGAATACCCCTACCGTAAAGCAAGGATGGGTTATGCTTCACTTGAAAAAAAATTGGTACGTATTTTAAATATACCATAATTATTTTATGTGACATGAAACAACACCATAATTATGTTTCTCTATTTATATGTAGATTGATGAATCAAAATCCAAAGCCGCTTCCATCCCACGCCATGTGTTATGGAAGGAGGCACATGTAAATAAATATGGGATACTAATAGATGAGAACACACAAAAAGTGTGAGAATCATGTGTAAGTATTACATAATAAAAATTTATTTTGTTTTAAATCACTATTATGTAATAATGATCGCTTCTTTTCCTATATTTTCTATACGACATAGTCATAGGAATCAACAACACCTGTTCTAGATAAACATAAACTATTAGTGGACTTGAAGCGGCCAGAACAGTATGGACACATCAGAGGTGCGGGTTTCGGGGTGATACCCCGAACATATTTTGAGAAAAAAACAAGAGGATGATCAAAGTGAATTAACAAAATAGATGAGAGAAAGAATATCTACCTTTGAAGGAAAATTCTAATGGCATAGGGTGATTATGGAAACTTTAATGAGGGATATGCAAAGAGAAGAAGCAACTCAAGAACATCCACCTCGTGAAGATCCTGCCCCACCAACCACCAACTATGAGGCTAGCCATTCCCTTCAAAGAGATGTCTTAGTAGAGGTAATCAATGTTCTAATAAATGTTTCTATGAAATGTGAATTAGACAGACACTAATACCTTTCCTGCAATTCTATTATATAGGGTGATAATGATTGTGATTTATATCTAGCAACACCCACCCATCACCTTGTGGCGAGGGCTACGATGTTCAATATTCAAAAGGGCACACTACACAACATACCAATTCTAGCAGGTCATGTGCGAGTGTTGATCAACGTAGATCATGAGTTGAGCGTAGAGCTACCTATGCCAATTCAAGAGGATGATATTAATATGGTCGAAAAAGCTATTGGAACATTCATCGCATGACCGCCACATCTTGTAAAAAATCATTTTGACAAGGAAGTATTCATTTCCAATTTAATTTTCAAGATAAACCTTTAATAGTTAATGAAAAAGTTCTAAACTGATGAATTTTATTACAGAAGAACAAAGAGAAGGAGATGAAATGAAAGACTGTCTCAAAACCATCAAAAGGATTGAACAACCGATAAAAAAGATCTACTGAAATCACAATTACCCCACCCATTCTATATCTACATTTACTATCATTTAAGGCTCATGTGGATACAAAGTTAAAATATGGTGGCAACCACATAGTTGAATTTGAATCAATTATGTATGGAGAGAAAGATCAAGAATTCATGGTGTTGAGAGTGCAACTGAAATCCTTGACTATGACTGGCTAGGCGGATTAGTTTTAAATGTATACATGAGATATGTTCTCATGATTTCATTTTCCAAAAGATGATATACTATGTTAATTATAACTAAATACATTTCATATTTTTGGCAGGCGTATATATGAAAAATAATTGAAGGGGATTTCCCATGAGAAAAAGTTCGTACTCGTTAGTCCTCACGTCACCTCAACAACAAAAGATAAAATAGAACCCAACAAAAAAGATAAAATACTGGAAGGTCTGATCAAATCCTTTGAAATCAAAATTTTAGATTATAGACTCTATTTAATACCAACGATGCAGGGGTAAGACTCTACAATTTAATCATATCAAATTTATTTTCATTTCTTTCATTACTTATTCCCCTTTGTGTTTTTAGGCAACATTGGATGCTCACTGTAATAAATTTGGACACTCCAAATATTTATTTCTTGGATTCATTTCATGGATATCTAACAAACCGTCCACACATGATTGCATTTTTCAATTTGTAAAACACTACATCCAACTTTTTAGAACTAAACATAAAGTTATATAATTTATATTATCTTTTAATGAGGATTCTATTATGATAGGGCGGTGCATCACTATTGTCTGAAAAAAGGAATGAGTCTAGAGGCTAAGGACAAGGAAGAACATAAGTACTATAACTAGATAAGTATCAGGTTATATCTAATAAGATTTCACTATCCAAACACATATCAAAACAAATTTCTTATTCTCCTCAATGTTTCTGTAGTGTCCGGAATAAACCAATGGAAAAGATTGTGGTTATTATGTTTGTAAATTTATGAGAGAGATCATATTTCATGAACAAACCAGCATCCAGGAAGAGGTATTTTCGAAGATAATTACTATTTCATTTAAAATATTTATTAATCCTTTGTGTATTTATATTTTTCCAATATTACTATGACTATAAAAAAGACTCATATTCACAAGATGATATATATGTGCTCATAAATGAAATGGTAGAATACCTTATTAAATAATGTACACAAATATAATGAAGATATGACTTCCGTATGCAGTGTATGAATTTCTAATGTTAATATCACCTTCTAACATATTTATGCTCATGTTATCCTTATATGATCATTAATATCTTCATTGTTTACACTAATTCAATATTTATGATCACCCTTTCTTATGTTTCATATCCTTAGGTTATTAAGAATGGTTTTATAAATGATGTCTTAGAAAATCGGTACAACTCAAAGTGTCTCTTTTTATTTAAAATTGACATTAATTTAAGTAAAAATAACAAGTGACATACTTAAAACTGAGAAAAAACATTTATATTGTTTTTATATTTTAAGAAAACAATATATTAGTAATTTTTGATGTGTAGGGATCATCCACACCTCAATACGCCACACGGTGTGGCCGGTAGAACTCAAAGTGTCTCTTTTTATTTAAAATTGACATTAATTTAAGTAAAAACAACAAGTGACATACTAAAAACTGAGAAAACACATTAATATTGTTTTTATACTTTATGAAAACAATCCATGAGTCATTTGTGATGTGTATAAGTTAACCTCAGCTCAATCCGATGCACGGTGTGTCCGGTACAACTCAAAGTGTCTCTTTTTATTTAAAATTGACATTAATTTAAGTAAAAACAACAAGTGACATACTGAAAACCAATCAAACACATTTGGATTGTTTTTATGTTTTAATAAAATTATCTATTAGTAATTTTTGATGTGTAGGGATTAGACTCACCTCAATAAAATGCACGGTGTGGCTGGTACAACTCAAAGTGTCTCTTTTTATTTAAAATTGACATTAATTTAAGTAAAAACAAAAAATGACATACTTAAAACCAAGAAAACACATTCATATTATTTTAATACTTTAGGAAAATTATCCAAGAGTCATTTTTGATGTGTAGGAGTCAACTTCACCTCAATCTAACGCACAATGCGCCCGTTACAACTCAAAGTGTCTCTTTTTATTTAAAAATGAAATGAATTTAAGTAAAAACAACAAGTGACATACTGAAAACTGAGCAAACAAATTCATATTGTTTTGATATTTTATAACAAATATCTATTAGTAATTTTTGATGTGTAGGGATCATCCAAACCTCAATATGATGCATGGTGTGGCCAGTAGAACTCAAAGTGTATTTTTATTTAAAATTAACATTAATTTAAGTAAAAACAACAAGTGACATACTGAAAACTGAGTAAACACATTTGGATTGTTTTGATATTTTAGAACAATGATATATTAGTAATTTGTAACATGTAGGGATCAAATTCACCTCAATAAGACGCACGGTATGGCCGGTATAACTCAAAGTGTCTTTTTATTTAAAATTGACATTAATTTAAGTAAAAACAACAAGTGACATACTAAAAACCGAGCAAACATATTAGGATCATTTTGATACTTTAGGAAAATGATATATGAGTAATTTTTGATGTGTAGAAGTCACCTTAACCTCAATATGATGCATGGTGTGACCAGTATGACTAAAAGTATCCATTATCAGTTTAAAATTGACATTTTAGTTCAAAACATGCCACTCACTAAAAATCAAACAAACACACTTTGATTTTCTTGATAATTTAGGAAAATGATTCATAAGTCATTTGTGACATGTATGAAGTAGTCTCACATCAAAACAACACACGATGTGACCGATATGACTCAAAATGCGTGTTTTCAGTTTGAAATGACATTTTAGTAAAAAAACACAACTGACATACTAAAAACTGAGCAAACAGATTCAGATTTTTTTGACACCTTAAGAAAAAAACCCATCAGTAATTTTTGATAGATAGGAATCAGACACACCTCAACACAAAGCATGGTGTAGCTTCTATAACTCCAAATATGTCATTATTTAAAATTGACATTAATTTTAGTAAAAGGAAAAGTGACATACTCAAAACTAAGAAAACACATTCAGATTGTTTTGATATTTTAGGACAATGATATATAACTCATTTGTAACATGTAGGAATCAACACCACCTCAATAGGACTCACAATGTAACCGGTATAACTCCAAATGTGTAATTTTTATTAAATATTGTCATTTTATTAATGCGTTCTTTCATATTAATGTTTAATTTATTTCTTTATATTATTACTAACATAATATTTGTTTTCATATATAGGTGGAATATTTTTCTCGGGTTGAGATGATTTGTTCAGAAATTGATACCATGGGTGGAGATTTTTGAGAGGGGATCACTATCATCAAAAGATGAAATATTACTATTTTTGAATGTTTGTTGGACAATTATAAATGTAATTATACAATTTTTTTTGAAATGTAAATAATAGTGTTTATTTTTTTATAAACCATGGGTGGATAGTTTTTTATTCTTGATTTCAATTAAATGTATATAGTAGGTTTTCTTCTGGTGTGCTGTTTAAATTGTAGTTTTCTTCTAGGTGTGCTGTGTTTAAATTTCAGGTTCGGTCTGCTGTTATATGTGTTTAAATTGTAGGTTGGGTGTGCTGTTATATAAACAACACATTGCAAGCGGGTATCCCTTTATCAGTGTTACGATTAATAATGATTTTTAGTGTTGTTAAAGGCCATTATGCATACTGTTAATGGCCATATTTGTATTAGTTCCCTTATCACAAAACATAGTGATTTTACCTCAAGCGACAAGTAGAAATGGCAAGGGGATTTTTTATTGTTAATCTCATTATTTTTTAATGATGTTTCTTGTGGAGCGGTGTAGAGGCCATGAGTCCCAACAATGATTCCTTTTCATGACTAGATATAGGAAATGTGTTATGTGTTTTTATAATATAGACCAATGCTATGGTCAAGCTATATATGATGGGGAAATGTGATCAAAATGTGAGGCTTAACTTGTAAAAGAAATTGTTTTAGGATTTGGTTTATGTTGATAAATATATATGGAATGCATTGATGGTGAAGAGTACCTCAGAAGATGGTTATATTAAATATTATTTTAATCATTGGAATATTAAATCATTAATAATTTATTCCAGATTAAAAGGATAGATTTGATGTGAATTTTGGTTTTCAAAGGGTGAGATAATTTAGAAAATTAAAAATATCATATGGGAAACATGGGGGAATTCTTGGTGTGGATTTTTTTGGGCCTAGCTCTACACTAGAGATATCAGGTTTATTATTTGATTCAAGTATTGGAACCAGAATTCTTGGAATAAGATAGTGTTTTGATTTATAGGTCTCTCAAATATGAGAAAATATACTATAAGAATAAGTTTAATATTTAATTTTATTTTAGGAGGTGGGGTGATTTAGTATATTCATGATGCATAGTAGTGTTGATGTAGGAATTAAGTGATAAATGTCCTGTAAAATAGTAGCAAATTAATGGTGGTATATAATTAAATGATATTCTAGATCAACCAAGGAATGAAAGGTTTCATAGTTATCTATTATAAAAAGATACAAAATATTTTCAAGGATAATAATTTTTACAGCGGAGAGGTTTTAATGTCCATTTTTTAAATAAATTTTTACCATGTTACGAGTTTAGAATAATTTCAAATTTGAGAGGAATTGAAATTTTTAGCTAGATTACGAGTTACGTATGAGTGCTAAACTTTCCCAATCCCATGGTCTAGGCTCATCGACCCTCATTTATGAGGCTAGTTGGACTAAAAAAAAATAGCTCAAAATTTAAATGGTCTTAAATGAACTGGGAGAAAAAATTCATGTTGGCTTAAACAGATTGGTCTTAGAATATGCAAGTCAGTATGTGGTGTTACAGAAACATTGAGTCACATGACAGAGGTTTGCAGATGAAGAAAAGACAGAAAAGAAGAAGAAGAATAAGATGAACACAAACACAATGATTTACGTGGTTTGGGAAAAAATACCTATGTTCATGGAGAGGTGGAATCATTCCACTATGAAATCCAGAAGTACAATTATAAGGAGATCAGAGTTTCTAACACACATAGAAACCCTAGCTCGAATGAGCTAATAAATACAACAAATTACCATGCCACAAACCGCACAATAAGTTTACTGTGCAATAATGAAAAGTGGTTGGAAGTCCGCACTACTATAGTGTTGCATCCACCCAAGTCCCAACTGTTACAGTGGATAGTGACAAGAAGTCAATGGATCTACAATACCACTGTCTCCAAAGTTCAAACTGCTATAGTAACCGTGTCAAAGTTTTCACTACTACAACACCCTGTTGGTGTCACCCGACCAGCTCTACTACAGTCGGTCAGACTTTCTATAGTTCCCCAAAATTTGGGTCGGAGACCTTTAGTCCCTGAACCCTCGTAGCAGGGTCTCGTTTCCCCTACAACCCCCAATGATCTCATCGCGGAGCTCGACCTGTGAGAGTTGCGATCTGGTGCACAGTATGAGCCACAAACATTCAACCCAACATCGTCCAAACGGATCGGGCTACACCATGTGGTCCAAAAATACCTTTTTCTTATTTATTTTACTATTATTTAAATTTAATGTATCATTTTTTATGATAAACATAGATATTTTTAATTATAAGATGAATTTATGTGTGTGTGTATATATATATATAAATTAACAATTATATGATAATTATTTATTGTTAAATATTTAATATTCCTTAATAATAAGTATTTTTTTTTATTTTTCAGTGTCCCGAGGGTCATTGAAACATGGGTATTGTCACAATGAGCCTGAATACTAGAGCTACTAGTTATTATATCTAAGGGCATGAGGGATGGAGTTTCAAGGATATTATCACCAAATGCGTGAGGTTTAGAGTGACATGAATATTATATCTACAGGATTAATGGATGGAGTAATATTGATATTATTTCTATAGGATTGAGGGATGAGCAATAAGGATTTTATTTTTGGGGGAAAGAGATTAATGAGTTGGAGATGGAGGGTTAGAATTATAATCTCTAGCATCATCAGTGATTATCGATTGGAGTGATAATTGAAGTGATAAGATATGTTCCCTTCCATCCAGGTGAGATGGATACCTATAAAAGTGTTTCATGTTATCTGGGTACAGTGTATTGGTAAGCACACAAGGCTCAACATTGACATTATGAGGTTTTTTAATTTTCATTATTTTTTATATTGATATCATTTGATTTTTTTGAATATTGGCATGAAATGTAGGGTTCATTGGCTAATAGACTACATCCATTATCATGATAAGATCACATACATTCGGGAACATATGGTGATACCCAACCAAGTCATTCACACTCATGCCATATATGTAAACTTATTTGTGTATGTATCCAAACTTTATTACGATGATTCATATTTTTGGATGGGGACTTGGGATTTACATGTGATACACTTAGTATGTGAACTATAATTACAAAGTTGAATTTTTTTAGTCGAACATAGTTTTGTAGTATGATTAGAGGGTTGTATTTACTCCATTTTATTTCACTCATGATCAAATCAAGGGAGATCTATCATATTTCATGACTCATATTCAAATGATATATTGAGAAATTTATTTTTAGTTTTCATGTATTTATTTTATTAATTGATTAATATTATTCATTATGTCATAATATGGTGTGTGTTAGGGGTGGCACATTATTTAATAGTATAGGGATTAGTGGATGGACATTATTTATTATATTCATTTACATCTTTAATCATTATTATTTTATTTTTAGTTTCTTTTATATCGAGGATAAATTGTACCCCAAGCATACTTGAATACTCTCAATTCCTATAACTAAACTCTTGTTATTAGGAGACAAACCTAAGGCCTAGTGGAAATTTGGTTAGAGTCGTATGTTTGGGATCAAGCTAGGATGTTAGAAGTGTATTTCAAGTGCATGAACATGATCATATACATGGTATATTCTGAAACCTAACCTCATAAGATAAAGTAAACCAATGAAAATGGATATTAATATTTGTATATAAATATCTTAAAACATAGGGACAATCACTCTAGTAGTAAATCATGAATATCCACACTCAAAACCATAAATACAATTTATAAAAAATTGAAAATACCCTTAAAGATCCATGAATGATCCAATCACTAGTGAGCATGAGTTTGGTGGTAATCAAACCTTACAACAACCTCAAACCAATAACTATCATTACCATAGAATTACTCGGTAACCTTCTAGAAGGTGTACTACCATGTTTCTAGCCACATGATTGGGATGCATGAATGATAGTCATTTGTGTCATCCTACAGAGGGACACCACATCACTAAATTCAATTCATTTTCGATGTCTATCCTCATGTTTGTTGATCACTTAGAATGGTCCATCTTAGCGATCCAATCAAAAAAATCATATCTAAACCCAAACTTTGAGAGTATTAAACAAACTCTAATAAAAAATTACATAATGTTTTATATTAAATCCTTTCACAACTAGACTCATCATTTCATTAAAACCACACATAATTTAGAAAAAATAATCAAACAAGGTACAATCACTTCACACCAAAAACATAAAAACCCAAATATCTATTATAGAAATCAACGCAAGATGTTAATAGATTACTTATACACTCTTCTTCAACCAAGAATTTTATAGTGCATGAGATTTGTTAATCTTTTATTTTATTTCACATTTAAGTAATAGATGAATAATTAATCACTTCATTTAAAGTATATCATTTTTATTTTAATTAATCCTGTATTATTTTCTCTCTATATTTATTTTATTTAATTCATTATAGTACAAGGAACCACTATTTTACCATATTTTAAACCATGAAAATTCAATCTCAAACAGAACTCACTCATACCATTAATTGAATTTATTTCTCATTTTTAATCAAGAAACCACATTTTCATTAGTCTCGAATATTAAACATTTAAAAAAAATCCTTTCTTCCATACATATTTAAATAAATAATATCCATTTACAAATTTCTTATCCTAATAACTTATATTATTAATATACAAAAATTCATCCTAAATTGACATATCAATTCACCTTAAATTAAGTTAATATATCAATTATGTTCTAAATATTATAATTAATGCTATCAAATTAAAACCCAACCTAGAATTAATTTCAAGGGCCTATATAATCCATGAATCTAACCACTTATATATATTTTTTATTATCAATCTTATCGATTTCCAACCATTCCAAGCATACCCCCTTCAATGCAAAGATACCCAATTCATAATGTAATATTACTCCCCATTATCACACAACCATTTCAAAAAACATATATTGATATTCGTATGTCTAGAAAATAAGAGAATAAACCATATAAAACTTTTTGTTATCTTATTCCTAAAACAAAAGTAGAATTTAATAGGCCCCTTAAAAATGTATTTTTAGGATTTAATCTTAGAATCCCAAAGAAATTTATGTATTTTTTTAAAAATGTAAAGGATACCATCAACACAAAAATACACTATCAAATACAAAAATTGTGAGCTAATGTTAGGAACTATGATTTTAGTTATTCTGATGGAACTCAATATCAAATATTCAAATAATAAATCTTAACCTATTATTGAAGGATACCCTCAACACCTCCTTCACCCCAAAACTATAAGAGTATTAAATAAAAAACCTAATTGAAATCAAAATTTCATACATGAAAACTAAAATATGAAAGAATGATCATGTTAGATGGAGTATAAAAATATAAAAATTGTAACTTAGGTCTACTACACATACAACCAAAAAAATGTCGAGGTAAAACCTATTATGTACCCAATTGATAAGAAGGTGTCAAAAAGTAATTCTAGGATTTGACTTAGAGTTGAGGCATCACCACTACGAAAGAGATAGAGGATGAAAAGGAGAACAAGGAAAGGATAAAGCCCTGAACCATGAGAGGGAGGAGGTCCTCCATCCATTAATAATAAAATTAATAGTATATAAGGAATAGAGGGTAAAATTATAAGGGTAAAGGAAAATATAAAGGTAAATTAATATAAAAACTTATATTTTTCAATTAATTCAAAAGTCAAAATCCCTAAAAAAATACATATAGTTCCATTTTTAATTCCACTATATTTTAAAACATCGTGAGGTACTTGATAAGTAACTTGATCAAATCAAAACCTAATACCAATAAATAATCACAACATCATATAATTTCACTCAATGTATCTTTAATAATCTTTGTTTAATTTTTACAAACTAATTAAAAATACCAAATTACTTAAATTTCATTAATTATTTAATATACTATAATTTATTTAATTATTTAATTAAAATATGAGATATTATACATTCCATCATTAATTTTATCTAGTAATAGTGGTTGGAAAATTATACAGGATAAGTATGATTTTTTTCAACCTTTATAATTATCACGTGCATCCTTAGTTATTCCTTAATAAATGAGTATTTTTTTATTATCATTGTATATGAAACACTAAAATATTTACAATATAACATAAAAAATAATTTATTAGAATTTCTAGGATGATAATGGATAGTTTAGCATGTTAGGTTCTATAGATAACCAATACACCACAAACACGATGTAATTTAAACATAAGACATTCCAAGATCATATGAAGATGAATTTGATGAGGGTAAATGAAGCAATTGTAAATAATTATATGTTCTTGATTGGATTTCCTCATTTACTATGATTTTATATTAACCAAAATTACTAAAACTATGACTCATGCCTCCTTAGGCATTCCACTTACTTAAATAATAAAAAATTAAATATATAGTATTTCTCAAACTCAAAGGAAAATGAATGAGGGAGAGGGATCTCCCAAAGAAAAATTTGGTAAGGGAAAATTCAATAAATTGAAAACAATTACATGTTCTTTATTGTATTTACTCATTCAATATAATAAAATGTTAACCACAAGTAATAGACCTAGGACTTATGCATCATCAAGTAATCAATCAAAAGATTGAATTACAAATCAAATATATAATATTTTTCAAACTCAAAAGAAATTGTGTGATAGAGTGAAAGAGGGATATCAAGAGGGAGATATAAAGAAAGAGAGTGAGGGGATATATATTTGTGTGTGTCTATATATATAGCAAGATAGAGGGAGACATAGAGCAAGAGATACAGGGGAGGGATGGAGGGATAGAGGGAGGGAGGGAGAGATGGATATGTGGATGGGGGATAAAGAGAGCAAGAGGGATAAAGGAGGATGGGGGGAAGAATGAGAGAGATCAAGTGAGAGAGAGGGAGAGAGTAAAAAAATTGGTAAGATAGTAAGATATATAGAGACAGGGAGTGAAATAAAGAGGGAGAGGGTGAGGGGAGGGAGGGAGAACAATGGATGGAGGAGGATGAGAGAGTGGGAGTGTGACACTGGCCATTTTTGTAATTTAATTAGATGAAATTTTAATAAAATATATAGGTTTTATTTTATAAAATGGCGAAGTCTTAAAAATTTGATTATGTGGTTATTTGATCATTAATTTAATTTCTTAAAGAGTATTAAAATTTAGTTTCGTTGCTTAATTGTTGAGGAGTTAGGTGATCAATGAAAATATAGGGTTATTAGAATTTAATAAATTATTTATATATTAGTTTAATAATTTAATGGTAACCTATAATGGTATTGTAATTATTTAATTTTTTTGTAAACCTTTTAATAATAAATATATAATAAAATTGTTTGAGAATATTTTTTTGAAAAAATAGTTATAAACCGGGTATTAAATTATTAAATTTATTGAGTTAAAGGGGTATTCATTTGAATACCTATCTACTTTGGCTTGTAAAAAATGAGGGGGTGGGGATATTAAGAAAATAATGTAATTAAATGAATAAGAAAAAAAATTTCTTTAAAAATAATATAAATATTATAATAAATATAATTATTTTGAAGTGAAAAAAGAAATTAGGGGTGCCCCCATTTTGGATCTTCTACACCCATAATAAGGGGATTCCATCGGCTTTTCCTCCCTCTTCCTCCCCCCTCATGGAAAATGACTCTCGCCCCCCTTATACCTCGGTAGGCTTCCCTACCATTAATTCATATGGGGTTCCATGATATTATTTTATGGATTTGAGTTAAGCATTCTGAATTTTTAAAATAGGATATTATTAAATCTTTTATACAACCTAATATCATTGTTACATGAGTTATTATTACTAAAATCACTCATCAGGTCATATATCATCATACTTGAATCTTTATTAGTTTTATATTCAAATTATTTGTTTGTAAAATGGTTGTTTGGTTGTATTTTATGTCTGTATGTGGTCTTTAGGATAAGGAACAATGTTAGTGTCATTTTACTTAGATGAAATGAAATTATGGTTGATGACTTTGGCCTTTTATTATGTTATTTCCATGTTTTCTTGTGTTATTGGGCGAGTTAGGGTGAAATTGGGTGCATATTATCAAACAAGGAAGAGCATAAACCTATAAATATGAAAGGGATGTCGAAATGGTATTCTAAAAATATTTATATTATTACACATGAACCTTATTGAATTTAAAATTAAAATAGAATCTTACCCCCAAATAGATAAGGTAAATAAAGGGGAAAAGTGGATTATCTAGATTTTTTTGGATATGGAACTAGATTTTATATAAATTGTTTGTTGATTATATGACACCTGATGAATTATAAAATGATGGTTTAATTTATAAAATGTTTTGGTAACTGTTTGGATTTCTATATGTTATTCTTGATATAAAGGTTATTTTTTTTTTCATTTTTATATGATAACTAACATGATATGGTATTTTTTACACGATAATTATCATATGTACTCACATTATAGAAAAAATAGTAAATAAATACGTTTTTTGGAATTTTTTTGTGGTTATAAAAGTTTTCGTGTATACAAGTGTCTATAAAATTTTTATGATGATTTAATTTATTCTAAAAAAATTATTTAAAACCACTTGAAAATTTAATTTCATGGCTGTTTTGATTTATTTAGCATAAAATGTTATTATAATATTTTAAAAGTTTAAATTTTTAAAAAGTATGAAAGCATCATACAATGTTAAAAACCTATGATAATACATTGATGGTTTCTTGAATCCACCACTAAATATGAAATATAAGGGGATAAATAACTTTTTAAATCATCATAAATAGAACATGTATAGAAAAAAATGTTCTATGAAGATATAACATATTTATGAAAACATAATATTTATTAATGTTTTGTGATCATTTCTATTAAATATTTTTTATTCATATAACATGACATTTTGAGTAAAATATATCATATTCATTTATATAATATTTATATAGAACATACATAATGTTTTTGAAAAATATATAGAACACATAACATTTTTTATAATAAAAAATAATCCAAGTTTATCGAACTGAACATATCTCTTAAAATAATAATCATTTTTACTTAATTAAATTGTTTAAGAAGAAAAAATAGAATATTTTTTAATTAAAAATAATAATTTCTTAGATAATACATGATACATAACATTTTAATCAAGGGAAAACATATGTTCAGTTTGTCAAAAATTGAGCAAGAGGGCAACATGTAATATTTCAAAAGGTATAAAACAATATTTAATGGGAAGAACATTTATTATAAAAAATAAGGCTTGATAAATTTTCTATGGGTTAATTAAATGTTTTGTAATTGACATGAGCTAAAGTTTCTATAATTATACCTAGAAAAATATGTTCTATGGTTCCTAAAGGATGTTCTATGAAGACTATGTTATATGTGGACAAATGTTTAGTGTGAAAGTGGCTTAATATAAATCATATTTTGTATAAGATCAAAATTTAATATGTTCTATGTAGATATATTAAAATAAAATGTTATGTACTGAAGAATTAAAGAAAAAATACTTCATGGAAAATGTTTTGCATCACATCAAAATAAATGGTTTATAAAAACCAATAAAAAAATTTAAAATCATCTAAAATAGACATAAATACTAGTTGGTCACATATGTAATAAAATATGAAATAAGTCACCATTGAATAGAATTCAAGAACCTATTATTTTCTAAATTAAGAGCGATGATTCCTATCAAGTTAGATTAAAATTCATTTTGAATAATGAACAAAAAAAAGAAACTAAATTAATTTTGCTCTCTAAAAATCACATAAATTTTTAAATCCCTTACACATACATAAAATTTTATTTATATAAAATATTAAAGAACCCTATGCATTGGAGGAATTTTTGAAGTATTTTTGATTATTTTATTTGTTGTGAACCAAGTTCTTTAAGTGTTTTTGAATCAATTATGAATGATTGAGATGGTAAATAAGTGGTTTGAAGTAATTATAATAATTTGGAAGAAATATGGAATTCCTATGAAAAGGCTTGAAAAATTGGTTAAGTCCTTTGGGGATTATGACTTTGAGTTAAGGCCGTAAGACTTAAACTCTGAGTGTATGAATTCTAGGCATCATGTATATAATGCCCTGACCCCAAAGGACCAGAGATGGTGACTTAATTTATTACATTTTCATTATTATAAGGAATAAAATACCAAATGAATAAAAGTTTATTAGTTTTGGAAAACAAGATTACATACATGATACCCATTTTACATTGGTAAATAGAAAATTAAACATAATACATAATAAAATATAATAAACTGCATCCTTGAAAACTCATTCAAAGATATTTTCTTCATAACCTGGGGAAAGGAAACAAAATAAGGGTGAGATAAAATGATTATTAAGTGTAATTATAATGGAATAAATAATGAATAAATGTTAATAAATCAACATGTAAAGGTAAATAACTTAGAACACATGCCATTCAAATAATTGGATAGGGAATAATCAATATGGAATGGTAAATAACCGAAACACATGACATTTAATCAATAATATGAGAATGAAATGCATCCATATATAATTTCAAAGTGAAAATATCATGGATAAATAATAATAATAATAATTGAATTTTCAATGAGGGAAATGCTTAATTATTGGATGTCATGTCTGAGGCACATGAAAACCTATACTATCAAGACCTTTCATAAGATAGTTTAAAACTATAGGTAAAAACCTATTTAATTTGGACAACTGATTTATAAGAACCTATTAATGCATAGAGGGGATATATAAAGTCTAAGACCCACCCTTCACTACCAGTCTAAATAATTCCTCATATATCAAGTAATCGATTTAATTAATAAACAATAATCCTTATAAAATATCCATATTAAATATAAGATATGAATTTATCAATAATTCCCCAGTTAATCAAATAATTGTCAAATTGAACACCATATGTAAAAATGGTATACATTTTAGGAAATAATAACATCCATTTCATGAGAATATAGATATTTGAGATAAATTTAATGTACAATAAAAATTATTATAAGTAGGTGATTATTTCAAGAGAAAGTTAAAAAATTCAAATTGAAACTTAAAATAACATGAATAATGAGTTAACCATGACATTAAATGACAAATGGAAAGTATATACACCCCAAAAAATAAGTGGTGAATATGACATTTATCTCACATATGTAAAAAGTGAGATGAAAATATCTTAACTTGCATTTTATTTTAAGTGAGAATCCTTTAAACTACTGTATAATTGTTTTAAGAATGTTATTAAATTATAATATAACCATAATAATATTTATAATATCATATATTAACTTTTTATAATATCTTATTTCCTGTTTGTTAACAATCTTTCATTTGCCTAGTTTTTTGAGTATGTTTTGACTTGTTACTTGTTGTTCCTATTAATTAGATATTGATTTCATCATATACAGAATGTAAACCATGATTTAAATATAATATATATTAATTATATATGAATTTATAATAATACATAAAATTTGGATATATTAAATGAAATGCACCGTTCATGGAGACGGTATGCCGTACGTATGCATGAACGCTACTTCCATTTCTTTGTCATATTAAAAGAATAAAAAGTAAATGATATATATGTATATTATAATTAAAGTATCATATTTATATAATATATTTCACATATTTTTATTTAAATCATTATTAATATATTCCATGTATAGCATGAAAGAATCACATCACTTTGAGGAGGCGGTAGTCCACATGTCCACAAATAAAGTTATTGTATGCCCACAAAATGGAAATCATAAAGATATGTGTTATATAAAAATTAAAAAAAACATAAATTCATAATAAGTATCATATATAAAATATATAAACTATAAATCCATCATTATCCCAACTTTTAAAGGTGGTAATGGAATAACAGACGACATCGGTTCACAAGGCGGTAGTCCGCCGTACACACGAATGATGATTGCGTATCCCATTTGATGGATGTGTGTGAAAGTGCAGGTCAAAATATTATCATAAAAAAATCTTAGTATATTTAATATATTTAGGTTATTATATAATAATTATATAAAAAAATTTAAGGTGTATAGAAATAAATGAAACAAAAGTGACCATTGAAGAACATTGCCTCTTATTTGGGTTACTCCTTTTGGTTTATACCAAAAGACTTCCTTGGTTGGATTTATGACCAAAGTGAGGATTATAGAAGTAGGGGAGATATTTTGGGAGATTATTTGGGAATATTTTGTATGATCCAAAGGTCTTTAGAGGTGTGAATAAATGGGGGGTGGGGGGTGAGTGCCTTTTTATAGTGGAGAAGGAGGGACATTCTTGTAAGTAAAAAAAGGCAAACACTATTAAGAGATATCCCTTACATATTTTTCCTCAAATAATAATAAAAATTATATAAAATGGAGTATATGGTATAAATATGTATATAAAATATATTTTGGATATGTTTTTAGGTCATTTTTCTCCTTAAGTTTAAGGTTTAGTCCCTTGTTAAGCTTAATTTTACCTTAATCGCTGTAATTAATTTTAACTGTATTCACTAATTTTTTTTGTCAAAAACCAAGTTGAAATTACCAGAAACTATAAATTATGATTATTAAAAACATGGAATCAATTTTTCCAAATTATAATCATATAATTTTCATAAATTAATTTAAATTCAATCCCGCAAATGGGACGACAAAGCAGGTTTTTAAAGTAAAAATATTCAAAAGTTTAAAATGTTTTTATATCCAATTTCAACATGAAATTGATTAAAATGAACTAAATTAGATAAATTTATGTATAATTTAACTAAATATACTTTAGAACCAAATTAAAATATAATTTATTTATATAAATAAATTTTATGAAAAATCATTTTTCAATTAAAATTCAGTATTTTCACTATTCATTAAAAAAATGAAACTTCGTAGAAAAGTACCAAAAATTCACCCTAAGATAATTTTGATGTTGTGATTTCAAAAATTAAATTTATTTTTACATATAAGATTTATAATAGTGTCAAAATTTATATTTAAAATAGGCTCATCATTAAAAGCCAACAAATTGTCTTTAGAAAAATAAAGGTTTTAATGCATAAAATTGGGGTTGTTCTTATCTTATACCTATAAAATATATTGGATGAATATAAAAAATATTTTATTGAATATATAATATATATATTTCATTAATATAATCCACTAATAGTAATTAATTTAATTTATTAGGATAAAATACCTTGGTGGGCATAAAAACACATCCTTTGTTTTCAATTGGGTTCCATATTCATTTATAACACCAAATAATTATATAAACCTATGTAAATAATGTTTTAAAAATTTAGTTAATATTTTTCATACATATAATTATAATTTCTATTTGATAACTATCATATTAATTAATAATATTAATGGTATATTGTAGTCTGGTAAAACTCGATCTTGCATGTACCACAAGCTAACCTTAGTGTTCCGTGTAGAGAAAGCTAAGAATAATGTTGCATGTAATGATAGATAAAATAAATGTTACATTTAGTGTAAGATTGAATTAGTGTTTCATATAAATCATGATATAAACAAAAATTAAATTTATTCTAAAAGAAAAATATTTTAAAGTCTTGGGGTGTTACATTCTCCCCACCTTAAATAAATTTAATCCTCGTAATTCAAACTTGATCTTAGTAATCGAGGGATTGATAATTGAAAATACTATTGTTTAAAAAACCACATCATAAATAAGGTTAATAAAAAATATTCTTAATAATATGAAAAAGGAAATGTGAAGGTCACCACAAAGCTAGGATTTTAAATAAGAGAACATTAGTGAAAACATGGATATGGAAGAGAAATACAACTATCAAGTTCTGATAGAGAGTGATAGAGAACATGTTCATCTGAAAGTTGATAACCACAAATCCTTAAACAATATTTATGAAAAAGGTACTTGATATCATAAAAAATATGATAATAGGACAAAATTTTTGTTTCAATACCATTTTTCCTAGATTTGAGGAATTCTTTCACTCTCTAAGAATATTAATAAATAGACATTTCTATTTCATAAACACAATATTATCCTTTGGTTGTGACTTTAAAAATTTATACTTCATTTCTTAGCACAAGTTTCATCATATTGTGAAGTAAAACATTAACCTCTAAATCTCCTCCAAATATCAACTTAAACCATTTCATAAATGGTTAACCTTTCAAAATATTAAGATCCGACACTTTAGAATTATCTATATGGTAGTTAGTAGTATACGATTCACTTTATTTATATCAATCTTCACTTTATACAACATCATTATATGAACATTAGGAACATATTAAGTCTTATCTTTCCCTCAACCATGTATTTTCCAAAAATTTTAACTTGCTACTAATTCAATTTTCTTGGTACCATTCAACATGTGATCTTAAATCCTTAATGAAATAGTATTGAAGAACAATAATTACATATTTCATAAATCATATGATAATAACATCATCAATAAAATACTTTTACAACATATATCATAGATCCAAATACATAAGCACATTAATCATTCCACTTCAGTTGTGTCAATAACATATGCTTGAACTTTATCCCTTAGCTTTTTCTGAGGTATATTCCCTTGATTCTTTGGGAATTAATTTGTATAGTGACCCATATCCTTGCAGTTATAACACATAATAACAAATTTTTCCTTATTTCCTTTGCATTATTTTTCCTAGTTACCCTTTTCTATGTACTTATAATAAACTTCAAATAATTTCAAGCATTTCCTAGGGCGATTCTTTCCACAGTTATCACATGTTGTAAAATACTTCTTTCCCTTATTCTTTGACTCATTCCCTTTTTTCATAGTGTTCATAAGACCTATTCTTCTTTTATATTCCTTTGAATATATAGGATCTTGATAATTCATTATCTGTTTTTATGGAATATAAAACTATCTCTTCATATAATGAAAAATTATGAGAAAATAACCCCCTTCAGAGATTTGGATTAATTCCTTCAAATAAGTTTTCAATCTCTCACTCTATGTTGCGCATATATTCTGTAGAATACCTAGATAACCTTGTAAAGTTGGTTTCATAATTCGTGACACTTAATTATTCCTTTTTATTTAATCCAAGGAACTTTCTCTTCATCTCAATTTGTTTCTCATGAGAGAAATATTTATCAAATAATTTCATTTGATTCAAAATTTCTTTTTGAATTTTCCATTACTTTTGTTTTGGAAATCATAAACCCATTCTTAAATACTTAATCAACTAATTATTTCATGTCCAAAGTGTTTTAATTATTTTTTAAGAAAACACACTTTTCTACCATACTTATAGTTTGTTGTAAAGTATTCATGAATTCAAATCTACTCTTTTCATTACAATTATTATAATGGATATAGATCTGATAATAACCAGATTGAACTTATCAAATCAGATTTAAAAGACTTTATTTTTTTTATTCATACTGAATATTTTTAATCAGACTTGAAATTGGGACCAACATCATCGGATTCATACTCATAAAAATAATTGTAATGACATACTGTAAGGAAATCCATAGGATTGACTAAAAGTTAAATTCTGAATATAAAAAAAACATATTCTATCATAATGGAATACATTTCACACTATAAACGAGTTAAATAAAAATGATGTGATGCATTATGTTACAATATGTGTAAATCAAAATTATGTTGTGTATTCAGTTATAATATGACTGTTGGAGTGCCAGGTGTCCAGGTCCTTAAGGAAGTATTAAAGAAAATATGACCGTTATAGATTAGGATGAATTTTGGGAGGCTTTCCTATAATTACCTGGTCATATGAAGATTTCTCAAGTTGTGTTAGAGCACATATGTACTAACACTTTTCTGAATTTGCTACTGTGAGAGAGCTCTAAAGTCTACAAGAGTGAACAACTTGTTCTTTGTTCCTATAACATTTTTGAGTTTGTTTTTTAACTACTTTGCGCATTCGATTGTGATTAAGATTGAGGGATTTTGGGGATAGGAAGATAGAGGAACCAATCACCATATTGATCAAGGGCTTGTGGGGATAGCAAGACATAGGTGATCTTCTTATTGAGGGCTTCTGAGGATAGAGAGACAGAGAAAATATGATCATCGTATCGAGGGATCGTAGGAATAGAGAGGCAGACTGATCATCATATCAAGGGATTACCCTAGTAAGGGAAATACATACTTTATTGTAAGTATAAAACAAGGTACCTTTATCCCAGGTTATTATACACCATTCTCTTTGGGTTAAAATAAATATATTTGTTTGTATTAATTGTTTTATTACAAGTTTTTCATTTCTTCTACAATTGTAATAGAAAGTGAATTATTTTATATTCATATTTATATTTATATTTTGTTTATCGTAATATATTTAATTACGATACATTTTTACCCTATATTACTTTGTGAATTTGTTATTACTCTGATTAAGATTCAATACACTTTAAGGTAGAATCATTATTTTTGTATTACTCTGATTTATCATAACCATTGTGATTATGATACTTTTATAAATACTCTGATAAATAATTTTAATTTGTTAATATGATTAAATTGTGATTACAATTACACCAATTATTGAATACAATTATATTAAATAGAGTCAATTTATATTTTTAACCTCTGGATTATATATCGGAATCTACTTGATTAAGATATTCTTATCATGAAAACCAAGGGCCCAATTCAATTACTAACTAAATACATAAGAGGTTTTGTGAATATGATTTTTTTGATTCTATTAAAAAAAGTTTCTTTTAAGGTTAAAATGAAATGTTTTAAACTTACAATTCACCCCCTCTTGTATTTATCCATCTATATATACATTTCAATACTACAATTGGTATCAGAGCTTGGACTCTATATTATTGATATCTACAATTGATATCATAACCAATTCTCTATAATACTGATACTCACATTTGGTATCAGAGGATATTTCCACTGCTCAATTTCTTGCTAAGTCTTTTAGATTATTTTCTTTAAAAAATTAGTAATAATTTTGTTATAAAATTTTTGTTTATAAAACTATTGTACACTAACGTATATTGTGGATTTTTTTATATTAAATATGAAAAAATTAAATATCGGATCAATTTAAAATATCAATCCCACTAGAACAACAATTTTTGATGGTAATGATTATGAATATTAGAGGGATATAATGAAGACCTTTTTGATCAATACTAGAGTATAAAATTTTGTTATGCTCACTGGAGATTATAAAATTCCTGACAAGGAAGTCATAGATTTTTCAAATCAAGAAAAGTTAGAATATTAGTTAAATTAAAAGTTAATAAATAATTTACTATGTTACATGATAAGAAATATATATGGTAATATTTCTTTTTCTGAAGCTACTAATAGTATTTGTAAAAAGTTATAGATTAAACATTTTGGAACTTCTAAAGTTGTTGAGACTAGGAAAGATATGCTTAGAGATGATTACCAAGTTTTTGAATTTCCTTATGGAGAACCTATTATAAAGGTACAAAAAAGGTTTATGAAAATTTTTAATAGTTTACAAGCTATGGGAGATAAAGGATTAGAGTATTAAATCCTTATTGAAAAGATTATTGATATTATGACCAATGAGTGGGAATCAAGGAGAAAAAATATTGATGAATCATGGAAGATAACGAATGTTAATCTTGATGATTTTTTTGGAACTCTTTTAAAATATGAGAATATATTGAAAAGAGATGCTAAGAAATAAAAGAAAAATAATAGTGGAGTTTCTTTTACTACTACTTCAAATCCAATAAAAGATCAGACTCCTGATAAAGATATCAAATCTTCTAGAAAGAAAAAGGTTGTTGTTCAATATAATTCAAGTTATTCTGAACATTAAGAGAATGAATTATCCAATATTGCTTAAATAATGAATAATATTGTTGGTAAAAAGGATTTTTAGTATTGTTACAAGAAAAGTAACAAGGACAGGAATGAAAAGAAATATTATGAAGTTACTTGTTATGAATGAAAAAGAGATGGACATATCCGACCCAATTGTACCAAGTTGAAAATAAAAGACTAGAAGGATAGATATTCTGATAAGAATTAAAATAAGTTTTATAAGTCAAAAAGGAAGAAAGTTCTTAAAGTGATAACACACTACTAAAAAAACAGGAAACCACAGTGCCACCTTATATCAACGCTAAGAAAAAGCGCTGATAAAGGTTACCCTGTATCAGCGCTAAAATTTTAGCACTGATACATGAGTTTTTTATCAGCGCTTTTCTAGCACCGATAAAGAACACCTTTATCAGCGCTAAAATTTTAGCTCTGATACAGGGTAACCTTTATCAGCGCTAAAAAGGTGCTGATAAAGGGGTCCATTATTAGCGCTAACAAAAGCACTGATAAAACCGTAGACCATTTTTTTATAAAGTCGGTCGCACAGTGCCCTCGTTTTATCGCAATCTAAAGCACTCGCGGAACTGGAACCCTGCGACTCCCCTCTTCCGCTGAGCTTCACGTTTCCAGACCTCCCCCGCCCTTGAGCTTCTCATTGCTGGACCTCCGCCGCTCACTAAGCTTCGTGTTGCCAGACCTCCGCTGCCCTCGAGCTTCGCTTTGCCAGACCTCCACTGCCCGCTGTGGTTCACGTTGCTGGACCTCCACCACCCTCAAGCTTCCAGTTGCCGGTCCTCCGCCACCCGCTGAGCTTCACGTGCCGGTCCTCCGCCGTCCAACTAGGTAGAGAATTAATTTCCCTTTCTGTTTGATGTATTCCTACTATAACCATTCTAGGGAGTTATGGAGTTAATAACATAAAAATTACTATAGGGTTATTCCTTATAGGAATCAAGTGTATCCTCTTAATATTTGGATTCATTTTTTAGGATTTTCTATACAAAATTACTTTTGTAGATGAATTGTGTTGTTCTTTAGGGTGTTGGTGATGTCTTGGATCAAAATTTTATTTCCAAACCTTCACATTCTAGACATAGATAATTATTTATTGATATATTATTCTACAATATCAATATTCTTCCCATTGTGGTTTCCTTTATACGTTAATTCTTGTGATAAAGTGTTCTTATACCTTAGTACTCAAGTATGTAATGATTTTAGGTAGGTCCTTTGAGGGAATTGTGTGGTTTTGGTTGTGAAGAGTTTTACTATAGGGTTGTTGAGCATGAGAAAATTAGTAGGTGTGTGCCTTGTGTCATCATGAACCCATAGCGAAGCTCATCCCAGTATACTAGACCACCGACGTTCTGATATATAGTAGGCCCTTAGTAGATAATAGGCTCCAATCCCCCACCATAAGGCCCATTCTAGGATAGCACATGGTGGTCCATCTTGAAATCTTGAATCTAATCCATGTCATCCCAACTAGTAATATCACATACCGCCCTTATGGGAGTTTTCTCATCCCGAAATAAACCCATAAGTATCTAAGACCTCCCCTATAGGAGTATTATCATCAATGAATAAGACCATAAGTATCTCATCCCTCCCCTATTGTAGTATTCTAATTCGAGAATAAGACCATAAGTGTCATATACTGAGATCCAAGCTCACCTTGTTATACCAGACTAGTCATGCCTCATATGATATAAGGCCCTTGAAAGATAGAAGGAACAAAGTCCCTTGGGTTAGAACGTGACGAACCAATCTGATCCTTGACTAGAACTACTCCGAAAATTTTATCTAAAAGCACCATCATTCCTATAAGATAATTCTCAATGGTCCTCATGACCACCTTAAAATAAGGAAACTGTACAAGGGGCTCCTTAGTACAAGTGAAACCTTAAGAAAATTGTTTTCATAATAAAGAATCATCCATCCTTCCTGATATACAACCCATACTCAGGTATTAGATTTACCAAAAGGGAATATATAAAAACACTATTCTATATGGTAAATCCTCAACAAATAAAAATGGCATGCACTACTAACTTGATCAAAAACCATCCTATATGGGAATCCTTGTGATTCCTGTACACTCATCATAAAATAAAATATATGGAACCTATTCATAAATAACTTTCCAAAATTTCAAACCATTCTAAATGCTCAATCAATCATGATCCTAAAACATCAAATCTAAAAGATCAAGTGATTTTTCTAGAATTTCAACCACTTAGTCCTTGAGAAACATGGAAAAAATTCCTTTATCCAAGATGCCACTAGTTCCTATATTTAGGAACTTTCCAAAGGAACTCTAAATAGTCCACCTTGGTATAATTAATCTTGGTCAGTCCCAAAGGAACTCTAAGTGACTTTGTCTGGCAGTGCACTTGTATGGCATGATGCCCAGACCACCAAGCTTTCTAGCCTTGCCACCCCTACCTCCATCTCTGTCCTTCTCCCTCACTGAGGTTACTGACTGCTTCTCTGTAGTGGCCAGACCCCTTCCTAGCAGTGTTTGTTCCATCTCCCTTGGCTCTGATCCTGTCATCCAGCTCCAAATACTTATTGATCCAAATAGAACTCCCTCACCAACCCCCCAAGTTTCATTACCCATCCTTCCCCTGCCCCTTTGGATCCTAATCTCCCACTCATATGAAGCTTACCAACCATAAGGGGTTATGAACATGTTCAAAATCAAAGGACCTCAATGAGAGATCATCCTCCCACTTCAATAAGGCTACAATCTCTAGATCTAATTCCAGAGCCCTGTCTTACCCATCATTATTATCTTCATATGTAATACTCATGGTCTTAATTCCCATGTTAAATCAGACTTCCTCACCATAGAAATCAAAAATAATAATGTCATTGTTGTTGTTGTCAAATAACACAAAAAACCCTATAATAATCATATAATTATCCTGGAATATTAAGTTGCATGGATTTATACACTCTGACCCTCCAATAGACACAAATGGGTATTTTGTCACAATAAATATGTTGTTGAGACTGTTCAAGATTGCAATCAATTCATCACTACAAAGGTGCCCAACAATGACATCTCCTTATGAATTTTGTTTTTGGAAGCTATAAACCTCTTCATCAAAGGGAATATCTATGGAGTGAACAAAATACCTTCGATCCCGAACACCATACATTGTTTGTTGAGGGTGACTTTAATGTCATTTCCAACCCAAAGGAAAGGAAAGGTAGAATCCCATTCCATAGGAAGGCCATCATGGAGTTTATTGTATTATTAACACCAGTTTGATGGTTGGTATTAGAGTCTAGTATTGGATGGTTTCCTAGCCCTATTTCTATTAGTTTCACATTTAGTAACATGATGAGATCATGGATGGATTCACATGGATTTGTATCAATTATGTAGTAGAGTGTAGTCATGTGGTCGAGCCTAGAATGATGTAGATGATTCGATTTGGAAGAGGTGTTCCAATGGTGTTCTACCTTGTTATAAATAACCTATATGGGTGCATGGTTAGTGATTTTAGGAATGTTATCAATGGTCCATTTATACATGGATTATGTTAGTGTGACTCATATTTCACATTGGGGTGTGTGAGAGCCTATGAGAGGTTCCTAGAAAATCAATAAGATTTCATGATGAGAGTGGTCATTGACATATATTTTGGGTTAAATATTTAGTTATATTTACCACCTGGGACTACTGTCGCATATGGGCTCCTTTAGAGTATTCTGATAGATGGAATGATACCTTGGTTTTATTGGATTATTAACACCAGTTTGAGATTTATGTGTGACTATATACTTATTATATTTTCTTATTATTTCTTACACACCACCACTTGAGTAGAGTAACCTAATTGAAATCCATATTGTTACTTTGGTTCTGATGTGGATATGGTTTTTTATGTGTTTGTGACATGTGTATATGTGGATATATGGGTATTTAGGAATGATGATATTGAATTTAGGGTAGAGACCTAGGAGTGGTAGATGTATCATTCTTGATTATTCTTGGGTTTGGTCTGGGGTGATTTGAGGAAACTATAATGAATCTAAAGTAATTATATTTAATGAAGATGAATAAATACTAATGGTTACACTCTATTAATCTCTATTTTTATAAGTGGTTCTCTTTTACTGTATTTGGAAGTCTTATTTTGTGTACTTGAACCATAAATATTAATATTTGAGATTCAAATAGGATGAATATGAATAAATATTGGATGGATGCTAATCATTTGACAATAGAGTACGAGAACGGAGTGAAAGAGTTCATCAAATTTGAAAAGGATCATGCAAAGGATCCTTCTCAAATCCTTTTTCCGTGTTTATGTTGCTGTTATTCTAGACTACTTACTCTAGAGGAGTTGGAAGAACATTTGATATGTCACGGAATAGATCGGAGTTATAAATGTTGGAATAAACACGGAGAAAAAGCGAATTTAGCTACTGGCTGGGATAAAACTGCGTTTTATGGATCATCAGATATGAATACAAATATGGATAATGAAGAAGACCGTATGGAGGATGTGATTACAGATGTAAATGATGATGAAGATCGTATTGAGGAAATGAAAAAGATAATTGAAGATGAACTCTATGATTTCCCAATTTTTTTTGAGAAGTTAAAGAGTTGTGCAAAGACGCCATTTTATGCCGGTTGCACCAAGTATACAACATTGTCAGCTGTACTGAAGTTGTATAAATTAAAAGCAGGCAATGGATGGAGTGATGTCAGTTTTACGAAACTACTTGCTCTCTTGAATGACATACTCCATGAAGATAATGAGCTCCCAAGCCGGACATATGAAGCTAAACGAATGCTACGCTCGATGGGTATGATTTCTGAAAGAATACATTACTGCCTGAAAGACTGTATATTGTTTCGCAAGGAGAACAAATCACTTAAAGAATGCCCAAAGTGTGGTGCTTCTCGATACAATAAAGATGAATCCAATCCTACAAAAGTTGTATGGTACTTTCCAATCATTCCAAGGTTTCAGCGTCTATATGGAAGTTAAGAAATTGCGAGACAATTGTCGTGGCATGCAGATAAAAGAAATAAAGATGGGAAATTACGTCATCTGGCCGACTCTCCTCAATGGAAGAAAATTGATCATGAGTATCCTAAATTTGGAAAAGAGTCGAGAAACCTTCATCTTGCATTATCTACATATGGAGTAAATCCTTTTGGTTTTCAAACTAGCACTCATAGTACATGGTCTGTTATTTTGGTAAATTATAACTTACCACCCTGGTTATGCATGAAGTGGAAATTCATCATGTTATCTATGCTTATATCAGGACCAAAACAACCAGGTAATGATATTGATGTTTATCTGGCTCCTTTGATTGAGGATTTGAAGTTATTGTGGGATTCAAGTGTTATGTTGTATGATTCTTATAAAAGTGAATACTTCACATTGAGAGCGATGTTGTATGGGACAATAAATGATTTCCCTGCTTATGGAAATTTGTCAGGCTATAGCATTAAAGGAACTCAAGGGTGTCCTGTGTGCGAAGAAGATACACAATCAATTAGGTTGAAACATTCATCGAAATCTGTGTTTCTAGGACATCATAGATTCTACCTCGTCGGCAAAAGTACCGATCTTGGACGACATAATTCAATGGAAGTTCAGAACAATGCACAACACCGTCTCCACTAACAGGTGATCAGATATTTGAGAAAGTAAAAGATGTGAACACTGTTTTTGGTAAAGCATTTTCGAAAAACCTTACGAAAATCAGTTGAAAAAATAGATCAATTTTTTTTGAATTACCATATTGGAATTTTTTGTATATCAGGAATTTTCTTGATGTGATGCATGTGGAAAAAAAAGTATGTGACAGTGTTATCATAAGGTTGATAAATTCCCCTGAAAAAACAAAGGATGGAATTAAGTCAAGGTTGTACATGGTTGACATGGGAATACGAGAAGAGTTGGCTCCCGTGAAGGGTGAAAATTGAATGTTTCTTCCTCCAGCTGCTTATACTCTTTCTAGGGAGGAGAGATATCAGTTTTTAAACCTCTTTAATGATGTAAAGGTTCCATAGGGGTATTCATCAAATATCAAGAACATTGTTTCAATGAATGATTTGAAGTTAAAAAGGTTGAAATCACATGACTGCCATGTTTTGATGCAAGATATAATTCCTATAGCTTTATGTTTCATTTTTCCCAAAAATGTTCATCATATGTTAACCAAACTTTGTTTCTTTTTCAAAGCTATATGTAGCAAAGTTTTAGACCCGGCGAAATTGCTAGCTATGGAAAAATAAATTGTCATCATATTATGTGAATTAGAAATGTTCTTCCCGCCAACATTATTTGATATGATGGTTCATTTGATGATTCACTTGGTGAGAGAGATTCAACTTTGTGGTCCTGTGCACTATATACAGATGTATCCTGTTGAACGGTATATGAAGATTTTGAAAGGGTATGTCAAAAATTGAATTCGGCCAGAGGGTTGTATAGTGGATCAATATATTGTTGAGGAAGCCATTGAATTTTATACCGAATACCTATCTGATGTGGAAAGAATTGGTCTCCTGAAATCTCATCACACTGGATGCATTGAGGGTGAGGGAATTTCTGGAAGAGATGTTGTGACAATCAGCATTACAGATCGGGAGCAGACCCACCTTTATGTTTTGCATAACAGTTGGGAGGTTTCTCCATATATTGAAACTCACAAATAAATTCTTAGGAAGTTGAATCCATCAAGGGATGAAATTTTTTTATCAAATACACATAATCACCAGTTTATAGTATGGTTTCGGGACCATATTTTTAAGCAGTTGGATGAAAATCCGAATTCAATTTCAGAACAACTTCGATGGCTAGCTGCTGGACCAAGTGTATATGTATTATCTTATAGTGGTTATGTAATTAATGGTTATACATTCTATACAAATGAACACGATGAAGATAGTATCATGCAAAATAGTGGAGTTACACTAGTGGCTGGAGCGATGCATGTTTCTAGTAGTAAGAACAAAAATCCAATTCATGCAAATATGTCATACTTTGGCATTATCAAACTAATATGGGAGTTGGATTATGCGACATTCCAATTTCCAATTTTTCAATGAAAATGGATTGATAATAACAGTGGTGTTAAAATAGATGAATGGGGATTTGTGAAAGTTGATTTTAGTAAAGAAGGGTACAAAGATGAACAGTTTATAATGGAATCACAAGCAGTACAAGTTTTTTATGTTCCAGATCCCGCAAACTGAAAGTGTTTGATTGTTCTGTTAGCGTCCAAAACTACTGAAGGTTCCAATGAAAATTTAGTTGAGGAAGATCCTTTTAGTGGTACGTCACAATCATTTCAAAGCGGTCCCAATGTAGATTATGTTTTTTATGTTAGAGGATACCACAATGAAGGGATTTGGATAATCTATAGAGGTGTCAAATCCCTTCAGCCTTTGAAAAAAAGAAAGAGAGTTCAGTAAACAGGTTATATTTTGTTTGTAATATAGATCTTGTTATCTCATGTTATTATCTTATCATTACATAATTTATGTAATCTAAAATAACTGTTCAACCACTTTTGCATATAATGACTTCTGCACATTCTGGTGCTCCTAACCTTGAGGCTGAACAAGTCTCTCAAGCTACTGCTGCTATGGCTACTGCTCTTACTACTGCGGATGCTGCTACTCCTACTGCTGCTGCTGTTGCTCCTACTGTGGCTCCTGCTGCTGCTCCTGTTGCTACTCCTGCTGCTGCTCATACTGCTGCTCCTGCTACTGCTCCTGCTGCTGCTCCTGCTGTTTCTCCTACTGATGCTACTGATGCTACTAGTGTTGAGGTCCAACAAACATCAGTACATGCCGTTGCTACCATTTCAGATGAACATATAGATGATGTTGATATCGATGAAATGGTCGGGAATGAAGGACCAATGGCGCAGAAAACACAGGTGCGTCGTAGTTTGACGGTGTTATCCAAAGTTCTTAAGGAAAAAATCAAAGGCATAAAATTTTATGTCAGATGGAATGCATGAGGCCAACATGTGAATCCCAACAAGGCTATGTTTAGTAGTTACATTAGAGTTGTCACTTGGAAACACGTGCCGATTTTCATAGATTCATGGCACCATGTTGTGTCCGGGATGAAAGCTGTGATCTGGGAAGAAATTATGGTAACATTATGAATTTATTTCTTTAATTTACTAGCAAATAAAATAATGAAAAAATATCTTACTCTTCTCAATCTCTTGTAGAGCACATTTATAGTAGACGATTCACACAAGGATTATGTACTAAGGCTTTCAGGAAGGATTCATCGAGATTCTTACACTATTTTAACAAGATGTCACCTGAAAGATTCCAAAGGTAAAATAAACCCACACCCACCCATTTTCTACGCTCACCTGATATCCCAAGAAGCATGGGATGCATTTATTAGCCTTCGTGGGGATGTGAAGTTTCAGGTACATTGTTGGTGATAATACGTTGTTTGAGGATACCTGTATTCATCACTTTGATTGTCAATATTTAATTTATGAAACAGAAACTCTGTACTGAAAATAAGGAACGTGCATCAAAACCAACATACCCCTATCGTAAAGCAAGGATGGGGTACACTTCATTAGAAAAGAAAATGGTACATATTTTAAATATACAGTAATATTCTTAGGTTCCAATAAACAACATCATAATTATCTTTCTATGTTTATATATAGATTGATGAGTCTAAAACCAAATACACTTCCATCCCACGTCATGTGATATGGAAGGAGGAATGTGTGAATAAGGAAGGGAAGCTAGTAGATGAGAACACACAAAAAGTGTGGTAAATATGTGTAAGTATGACACAATGATAAAACGATTTGTTTTCAATTTCTATTACATAAAAATATTTAGTTATTTTCCTATATCCTACAGTCACAAGAATCAACTAATCCTGTAGAGAATGCAGACCTATTATCGGTGGCTTTGAAGCAGCCAGAAAAATACGGCCGTGTCAGAGGTGTGGGGTTTGGGGTGACACCCCGAGTATATTATGAGAAGAAAAAAAATGGATGATACAGATGAAAAATTGGAACAAATGAGCGAAAAAATAGCAACCCTTGAAGAACGATTGCAATGGAAGGGAGAGCTGCTAGCAACTTTTATGGGTGAGAAGCAAAGAGAAGACACAACTCAGGAAAAACCAGCGCGTGAACATCCCGACCCACCCCCCACCAGCTTTGAGGTGAGCCATTACCCTAAAAGAAATGTCTTAGCCGTGGTAATAAATATTCTAATAATTGTTCCCATGAAATGTGAATCAGACAAACACTGATACTTTTTCTGTACTGATCTTCTACAAGGTGATAATGATTGTGATTTATATCTTTAAACACCCACCTATCACCTTGTAGCGAGGTATACAGTGTTCAATATCCCAGATGCCACACTTCATAATAGACCACTTCCGAAAGATCATCTGAAAATGAAGATTACTATAGATCATGAGCTAAATGCAGAGCTACCTATTCCACTTGATGATGATGATATTCATACGGTCGAAAAGGCTATTGGGACATTCATTGTATGGCCATCATAACTTGTAAGAGTGCATGTGGACAAAGAGATATTTATTTCCTTTTTTTTCAAGATAAACCTTTAACAATTAATGAAAAAAGGGTCTAAACCAATGATTGTAATTATAGATGGAGAAAGGGAAGGGGGTGACAAACTTCGGCTCAAAACCATCTAAAGGATCGACCAACCGATCCCAAGGAGCTAATGAAAGAACAATAACACCACCTGTTCTCTATCCACATTTACTAGAATTGAAGACTCATGTGGATACGAAGCTAAAAGATGGTAGTAGTCATAGAGTGTTTTTCGAAAAGAATATATACAAAGAGGAAAGTCAATATTTTGTTGTTGCTAAAAATGTAAATGAGATCCTTGAAAACGGTTGGCTAGGCATCACAGTTGTAAATATATATATGAGGTATATTTTCATGAATTGATTTTCTAAAAGATGATCTAATGTGAAAATTATGACTAAATGAATTTTATATTGTTGACAGACGCATTTATGAAAAACAGTTGAAGGAGTTTTCCCATGAGCCAAGATTTGGACTCATTAGTCCTCATATCACATCAACACACCTAAAAGAATTAGAGCCATCAAAAAAGAATGAAATAGTGAACGGATTGCTGAAAACATTTGAAAGCAAGATTACAGATGACAAACTCTTCCTAATACCAACCATGCAGGGGTAAAAATCTACGATTAAAGCATATCAATTATATTTTCACTTCTTTTATTACTTATTCCTTTTTGTGTTTTTAGGAAACATTGGTTGCTAATTTCAGTGAACTTGGATACTTCGAAGATTTATTTTCTGTATTCAAAGCAAGGATATCCATCAAACCGACCACACATGATGGAATTTGTGAATCTGTAAGACACTACATCCTACGTTTTAGGTCAAAACATCAAGTAATATAATTTATATTATCTTTTCTTGAGGATTATGTTATGATAGGGCGGTGTGTCATTATCGTCTAAAACATGGAATGAGGACAGGGGCTAATCATAAAGAGGCGAACAAGTACTACGTCTGGACAAATATCAGGGTATATATAATAAAATTTCACTATCCAAACACATCTCAACACAAGTTACTTATTCTCCTAATGATCAATTTTTTTAGTGTCCAAAACAAACAAATGATAATGATTTTGGTTATTATGTTTGTAAATTTATGAAAGAGACCATTTTTCATCAACAGACTAGCATCCCTAAAGAGGTATTTTCAAAAACAACTACTAGTTCATTTAATTTATTTATTAATTCTTTATTTTTATATTTTGCAGTACTACTCTGACTTCCGAAACTCCTCATACTCACAAGACGATATAGATGTGTTCAGAAATGATTGAACCACATACCTGATGGTAGATTGTACACAAATAGAATGAAGATATGACTTGGGGACATGTACAATTGATGGTCATTTTTGAGAGGGGTTAAGGGGAACAAAAGATGAAACATTGTTGTATGTAAATGTTCGTAGGAAAATTTTAATTGTTATTAAATAAAACATCATTTCTCCAATGATTAATTTTCCCATTTTAATAGATGATATGCACCAGCAACATGCAAGAATGCTGAACCACTCAAAGGGTCTCTCTTTTGTTTAAAATGGACACAATTTTAATTGAAAACAACAACTGAACTATGAAAATCCAACCAAACTCATTCGTATTGTCTTTATATTTTATAAGAATGATACATGGGTCCTTTGTGACATGTATGAGTCAACCCCGCCTCAATCTGAGGCACAGTGTGGCCGGTACCACACAAAGAGTCTCTCTTTTGTTTAAAATGGACACAATTTTAATTGAAAACAACAAATGACCTATGAATATTCAACAAAAAACATTCGGATTGTATTTATCTTTTATAATAATAATACATGGGTCCTTTTTGACATTTACGAGTCATCCCCACCTCAATCCGAGGCACGGTGTGGCCGGTACCACTCAAAGGGTCTCTATTTTGTTTAAAATGGACACAATTTTAAGTGAAAACAACAAAAGACCTACGAAAATCCAAACAAACCCATTCATATTGTGTTGATCCTTTAGGAGAATGATCCATGCGTCCTTTGTGATGTGTACTATTCAACCCTACCTCAATCTTAGGCATGGTGTGGATGTTACCACTCAAAGGGTCTCTCTTTTGTTTAAAATGGACACAATTTTAATTGAAAACAACAACTGACCTACATAAATCCGATCAAACACATTAGAATTGTCTTGATCTTTTATAAGAATGATCCAGTAGTAATTTTTGACATGTAAGAGTCATTCCTGCCTCAATCTGAGGCATGGTGTGGCCGGTACCACTCAAAGGGTCTCTCTTTTGTTTAAAATGGACACAATTTTAAGTGAAAACAACAACTGACCTACAGAAATCTGACCAAAAATATTCAGATTGTGTTGATACTTTAGGAGAACGATCCATGGGTCCTTTTTGAAGTGTACGAGTCAATCCCGCCTCAATCCAAGGCACAGTGTGACCGGTACCATACAAATGGTCTCTCTTTTGTTTAAAATGGACACCATTTTAAGTGAAAACAACAACTAACCTACGAAAATCCAACCAAACGCATTCGGATTGTCTTGATCTTTTAGAATAATGATCCACATGTCCTTTGTAATGTGTGCGAGTCATTAACTCCTCAATCCAAGGCACGGTGTGGCTGGTACCACTCAAATGGTCTCTCTTTTGTTTAAAATGGACACAATTTTAAGTGAAAACAACAACTGACCTACGGAAATCCGACCAAACCCATTAGGATTGTGTTGATCCTTTAGGATAACCATCTAAAAACCCCCACCCCCTAGAAACCAATCCAATCCATGGACACCCCACCCCTCTAGACACCCCCACCCCCTGGAAAGCCCCCCCGACACCCTGGACACCAGCCCACCCCCTAAACACCCCATAGACAGCCCCCCACCCGGACACCCCCCTCCTTGGACACCAACCCACCCCCCTTTGACAGCCCCCAACCTCCTGGACCACCCCCACCCCCTGGACCGCCCCACCTGAACACCCCCACCCCCTGGACACCCCCATCCCACCCTCCTGGACACCACCCTACCCCCTTGGACAACCCCACCAACCCCCCAGACTGCCCCCACCCCCCGGACACCCCCACCCCCTAGAAATCCCCCCCGACACCCTGAACACCAGACCACCCCCCTGGACACCCCCATGGACATCCCCCCCACCTTGACACCCCCCTCCTAGACACCACCCCACCACTTGGACACCCCCAACCCCCTGAACACCGCTACCCTCCTTGGACAAACCCCAACCTCCTAGACCGCCCCCACCCCCTGGACACCCCTTTCCCCCCGGACACCCCCTACCCCCCAGACACCCCCTACCCCCCCTTGGACAACCACCCCAAACCCCTGAACAACCCCCAACCTCATGAATTCTTAATTGAATTCTTTATGTACTTAATTAACTTATGAATTATGTGTTAATGATGTACGGGTATAGTTGTTGTATGGGTATACTTGGTCTAAATAGCTTATGATTTATGTAGGTGGTCCTGTGTACTCTACCTTATAGTATTATTCATATTTTATTGGAATGTGGTTTGAGGTTTTCCACCATGGTGAATGAACCTTAATTCATAATGTGTTATGAATAATAATTTATGCTTTAATAGCTAATGAACCTTAAGTATTAATTAATTAAAGGAACTATGCATAATATAATTGGAAAAAGTTCCAAGGTCCATGATAGACCCTTGTGAATTTTCTTGATGCCAACCATCGATGGACAAGGATTGACTAGTAATGAGTTCTTTAGATTACATTCACCAACCATTGGTGTGTGGTTATACTACATGATACCAAGAGCTGTGAGACCATGTTTGATGTTTTGATCACATGTCGGTGTGTGTGTGCTCATGAGACCATGTTTTATGTTTTGATCACATGTGTGTATGTAGCATGTGAGACCATATGTGATGATTTATTCCATGAGTGTTCCTATGTAGCCTAATATAACAAGTTTTTCCTTGATCAAATTTGTAGCTACTATGAATCATAATGATATTATATGCTCTGTTTATATGAATACTCTTGTTCTCTTGATGTGATACTTGTGTTTACATAGATTGATTGACCATTCTTGATATTCATCGCATGTGGGTGTGGGTGTGGACTGTGAGACCATATATGATTCTTTATTTCATGATTATGGTAGTATAGAATGTTACCATGCTTGATTTTGATCACATGTTAGTATATGTTGCTATGAAATTCTCATGATGAGATGTTATGTTCTGCCTATATATTCCCTTCCTTGTTATGTGTGATTATTATTCCTTTGGAGGAATGAAAACTAGTTTTCACAATAGGTGGACCATCATGTTATGGTTATCCCTTAGAGGGGGAGTACGCACGATATGTGATGATAGTAATAACATACTTAAGAACAGGGTAGGGGTATGACGACTTTGTGTCCTTACTAGAGATCTAAACAACTTATGATTTATGTGTTAATTTTTTATGTTTATACTTGGTTTAATTAGCTTATTGATCTGAATTTTTTGCAGGTTTTTGGGTGTGCTACTACAGATTTTTTTTAGCAGCAGATAGGGCAAATATCAGTGCTTTTTTAGCACTGATAAAAAGAGTTTTTTATCAGCGCTAAAAAAGTGCTGATAAACTATACCTTTATCAGCGCTAAAAAAGCACTAATAAAGAATTAGTTTATCAGCTCTAATGGAGCACTGATAAAACACACATTTATCAGCACTCTTTTAGCGCTGATAAAGGGTCGTTTTATCAGCGCCTTTTTAGTGCTGATAAAGGGGACCCCCCTTTATCCGCGCTGAGCTTTACAACACTTTTTTAGTGCTGATAAAGGGTGTTTTTGTAGTAGTGACACATGGAGTTATAGTGGAGGTGATTATTCATAAAATACCTCAAATAATGAAAGTTTATATTAGAGGAATATTGGTCTTATTTCTACAATACCTATTGAAAATCAATGTTTTATGGACAAGGTACACACAACTGATTCTTTAACTAATATGTCTTCAAATGAAAATTATCCTTATGAGAATAATTCTATATATTTGGATGAATAATCCCCCTCATCTAGTGATAATAATACTTTACCTTCTTATGAAGAGGTTTCTATATTTTTCAAACTTCTTGAAAATGATAATTGTAAAGTTAGTAAAAAACTTGAAAAGGAAAACACTAGGATAAATGTTTTGACAAAAGAAGTATCAGATCTTTCTAAAGATATTGATAATAAAACTTTTGAAATTGAAATTATTTCTGAAAACCTTGATAAATCTATTTCTGAAAAAATGTACTATTTCTAAAGAGTTAGAAAAATTATTTTCTAAAAAGGATAGTTTTAAAACTAGTTTTGAGAAATTCAATTCCAAAACTAATACAGATGAGGATAAGAATTTAGTTATAAAACTAAAATATGAAAATTTTTATTTAAAGAAACTCTTATCAAAATTTACTTCAGGGAAAGAAAATTTTGATAAGATGTATCAACAACTCCATCCTCATGGTACTAGTTCACGAATGAGTTACTCACATTCCAAACCAATTTTTAGTAATAATTATTTTGTTCCAAAAAGTGCACCCTTTTATACAAAATGTCAAAGTGGTGGAAACTGGAATAAAAATTTTCCACTTAATAAAATTCAATCCTTAGGGTTCCACAAAGCCCATTTTTCAAAACAAATGTGGATTCCTAACATTTTGTTTTCAAACATTTCTAGACCCAAGAAGGTTTGGGTGCTGAAAACCTAATTGTTTTGTTTTCAGGGAAAAAAAGGAAGTACCAAAAACAAGAATAACTAGTACATGGATAGTGGTTTTTACCAGTATATGACTGGTAATAAATATTTTTTTGAAAAGATTATCAAAATGAAAGGTGTAAAGGTTACTTTTGGAGATAATTCTCAATCGTTATAGGTAATATTATTATTCTTGGTAAATATTTAATTTCAAATGTTTTATTTGTTAAAGGTCTTAAGAAAAACCTTATAAGCACAAGTAAATTATGTGATGAATGTTACCTTGTGAATTTTAGGAAAGATAAATATGTAGTACACAATTCCAAGGATGAATTCATTATTTCTACCCATCGACATGAGAATGTATACATACTAAACATAGAAGACCTTAGGAGCCAAGACTTACTTTGCCTTAGTGCAATGAAAGATCAATCCTAGTTATGGAATATAAGGTTAGGACACTATATCCTTAGAAACTTATGTAAATTAAATAAGAAAAATATTGTTAAGGATCTACTAGAGATTATATTTGATTCATAAAAAGTTTTTGACCCTTGTCAATACGGTGAGCAATGCAAGTCAAGCTTAAAATCTATTAGTGAAGTAAAAACTTCTGATGCTTTATAGTTAGCACATATGGATCTATTTAGTCCAATACAAACTAAAAGTATTGGTGGAAAATACTATTTATTTTTTTAGTCAATGATTACACTAGTTATACATGGGTCTATTTTCTAGAAAATAAATATGAATCTTTTGTTATTTCAAAAATTTTGTGTCTAGAGTTAAAAATAAGAAAACCCTTCCCTTGATAACTATTCATAGTGATCATGGTGGAGAATTTTAAAATTATGATTTTGAAACTTTTTTTAGTAAGAAATTAATTACACATAAATTTTCAGATCCTAGAACTCCCCAACAAAATGGTGTTGTTGAATGAAGAAATCATATTATTCAATAAATAATAAGAACCATGTTGAGTGAATACTTAATTGCTAAACATTTTTGGGATGAAGTAGTAATTACTACTTGTTATACTATAAATTGAGTTTTAATTCAACCTTTTTATTAATAAAACTCCTTATGATTTGTGGACAGGCTGAAAACCAAAAGTATCTTACTTTAGAGTATTCAGATGAAAAGTATTCATATTGAATATGAAGAATAAATTACACAAATTAAAACCCAAATCCAATGAAGGTATATTATTAGGTTATTCCAATACTTCTAAGTCATATAGAGTTTTTTAATAAAAATTATCATACTGTTGAAGAAATAGTACATGTTAAATTTAATGAAATTGATCATTTTTTAAACAAACCCAACCAGCATCCTCGAATGTGTTTTCAAAAATTGATTTTCAAACTTTGATAGAAAAATATCCCCCTAAATAAAATACTCAAGAAATTGTTTCTGAAGTATTTACACAGTAATATTTTCTACCTTATGTTGATGAACATTTTTTACAAAACCCAAGTCATTTGTTTATTAGTAATCATCCTAGTGATAGTATCATTGGTTATTTCAATCGACTAGTAAGGACTAGAAGATCCTTAAGAAATGAAGTAGAACATCTAGCATTTATTTCTCAAATTGAACCTAAAAAACCTGATGAAACTTTAGGTGATGAGGATTGGATTAAGTCTATATAAGATGAACTAAATGAATTAAGAAAGAAAAAATTATGGACCTTGGTTGAAAGACCTAAATAAACCTCTATAATAGGTGTAAAATGGGTTTTTAGAAACAAATGTGGTGAAAATGGAATAATCATTAGAAATAAATTAAGACTTGTTGCAAAAGGTCATAATCAACAAGAGGAAATAGACTATGAAGAAATATATGCTCTAGTATCTATACTTGAATCTATTCATATTCTATTAGACTTTGCAGCATTCTTCAATTTTAAAATTTTTCAAATGGATGTAAATCATGCATTCCTTAATGGTTATGTACAAGAGGAAGTTTTTGTTGAATAACCTCTTGGTTTTGAAGATACAAAATATCCCAAATACATTTATAAACTTACCAAATATTTATATAGACTTAAATAATCCCCTAGATCTTGGTATGATAGATTAATAGGATTTTTGTTAAAAAACAATTATGTTAAGGGAACCACTAATCCAACTCTTTTTTTAAACGAGTTGAGGGTCACGCCCCCTTTATTAAACAAAAAACAGGAGAACCTATTTTAAAAAATGGGGTAAGAGGGAACCCATTACAATAACCATGGAAAAATTCCAATAAAATCAAACCCAAAGTTAAATGACTAGAACATTCAATAAGAGATAGATATCATTATAAGCAAAGGATAAGATGTCATCGCCCCCCTAACAAAAAATTAAACAGTTGAGTCAGTCAAAGATAAGCATCACCCCTACCAAAAACTGTACCGTGATGGTAGTATAATAAGGCAGAGCACCCCTCCAACATTGAAAAGTGAAGGAAGGACTAGATGATAGATTCCATCACACCTATCTCTCAATCGATCCACCCACCTAACAAATCTTGTGAACAAATCATAGTAAGTCAACCTGATGCAACACAAATCAAGACCAAAACCACTAATCAAATTCAAGTTAGAGAAACTATCCATACAAATATAAAGAATATATGGCTAATGATGGGTGTCATCACACCCATCCTTCTTTCAAGTTCACCCACCTAGCAGTACTCGCAAGAAGCTGTACCTCACCAGATGCAATGAAACTAGATCCAAAGCTCAAAACGACACCTTCACCCTCATTAAACAACTAGTCCCAAAAGTCCAAATTTAATCCAACTCTTTTTATAAAGAAATTTTAAAAAATTATGATTGTTAAAATTTATTTTGATGAAATTATATTCGAATCAACTCAAAAATGTTTAACACATTCCTTTGTGAATCTTATGAAATCTTAGTTTGAGATGAGTATGATGGGTGAGTTGACATTTTTTCTTGGTTTTAAAATTTATTAAAAACCAGAAGGTACTTATATATATCAACATAAGTATATCAAATATCTTATTAAGAAGTTTGGATATGATAATACTAAGAGTATTAGTACTCCAATCGGTACCTCAAATACACTTGATCTTGATGAAACTGAGAAACTAGTTGATCAAACAAATTTTAGAGGTATGATAGAAAGTCTACTATAATTAATTTATAGTAGACTAAACATAATTTTTTATGTATTTTTATGTGAAATATATCAATAAAATTAAATGGAATCATATTTCAAAGTAGTTAAACTAATGTTTCTTTATCTAAATGGAATTATGGATTTAGGATTTTTCTATTCTTCTGGAAACAATTTTGAATTAAAAAGTTTTTCAGATGTTGACTTTTGTGGTTATAGAATGTATAGGAAATGTATACCAAAAAATGTCATTTATTAGAAGATTAATTAGTTTCTTGGTCTTGTAATAAATAACACTCAGTAGAACTATCCACTACTTAAGCTGAACATGTGGAAGCTGGAAGTTGTTGTGATCAAGTATTGTGGATGCAACAAACACTCACTAATTATGACATGAGTTTTAATAAAACTCAAATAATTTATGATAAAACAAGTTCCATATCCTTAATTAAAAACCATTCACATCACTCTACTTAAAAGAACATAGATATTAAGCATAAATTTCTTAGGGATCACACACTCAAAGGTGATATAATTTTACAATTCATCAGAACGCAAGAACAACTTGCTGATATTTTTACAAAACCATTACCTTACGATATATTTGAATACATTAAAAAAAAGATAGGAATGATAAATGTAAAGTAATAATTCAGATATAATTTTTTAAACCATCTCCTTATATTAAGTCACTCCTTTTCATAGGGGGAGTATATATGATTTTTCTTTTATAAAATTTTTAGTTTTTCAAAATTTAAGTTTTCCAAAATTTTTCATAATGAATTTTCTGAACTCGAGTTTATTTTAAATCAGATTTGGAGAATATATTATATTTGTTTTTTAAATTATATTTTAAAATTATTATCATATTAAAATTTTCATTTTATCAGATTCGACTTTTTAATCATATTTAGAAAATTCAATCATAGTCAAGTTTTCTTTTCAATTTTCATAATCAGAAAATTATCATATTCAATTATTTTAGTCTTTAAACCATCATAATATATTTTATAAAAACAAAAAGAAAAAATTATAATATCAATTATTCCACTACTGAAGGTATTATTGTTTCCATTAACACTATTCCATTATAATTAGTTGAATTCTTGTTTTTTGATATTCTTAATGTTTTATTTTCAAAATTGTTTTACTTTTTCAATCACATTCAACCAATATAATAAAAGTTTTATAAAACCTCAAGATATTTATTTTTAAAAAAACATTTCTTCAAATATTATATCAAACATTAGATCAGATAATTTAAATCTCATATGTTAGATCTATTTGTAAGATGAAACATCATTTGATATCACATATAAAAAGGAGACCCCCTCCTCGTGTCCCACATTGGCTATCTCAGTTTTCTACCTCAAATATATACCATTTTTAAGTCTCTCATTTCGATTCTTACTCCATGTCTAAATCCTCAATATCAAGCCTAAATATGATGATTCCAATGAAGGATTACAAAAAATGGTTCATTTTATACAAAAGTTTAGTCTCCAGAACCTTTTATGATAAGTATAATTCATCTTTAAGAAGGATGAAAGAGTTTCAAAGATGGGGATCTTTATGTGTAGAACAGTCAGATCTGAATTATGATTTATTCTATCTAGATTTAGTTCATGATTTTTATGATTCTATTAATTTATTAAAGGAATATATTAAGGATATTTTTTATTTATATACATATGAAAAGTATTATAAGATGACTCCCAGAGCTATCGTCAGTTTTATCGATATATCAGATGAAAGATATGCATTTTTCCTATCCCACAAGTTACCAGATTCTAAGTGTAAATTTGTAAAAGACAGAGCTGATTGTTTTTTCAAAACTAATGATTATCCAAGGAAATTCACTCACTAATACTGGATCATATAGTGTTAGAAATTTTCATGAAAGTATTTATCATACTGAGAAAAGGTGGCAGAGATACTCTAAAGGTGTCTGCCATTTTCATTCTAGATTATCTTATGAATATGAGAAATATTTATTTGGTTGGTTTCATTATTTTGAATGTTAATAATATCTAGTCAAAGTATATTAAGTCTTAGATTATCATGTTTCCTGGATTTATTATTAAAATTATTGAAATAAACATGAAACATTTCAAAATTTTAATCAAGTCAGATTCGATTAGAAGGAAAATTGTTTTCATAAGTGGTGATAAAATCAAAAGAATGATATATGTTTTTGATGATAAATCAAATTTTTTTGTTAAGAGTGCTCAAGTTTCTGCATCAGAGGTAGAACCATCTTAGAAAAAGAAAATTAAGATATTTGAAAAGAAGAGAAATGCAGATTCTCTTATTGAAAAGAAAGAAAAGAAGAAAAAGAAAGTTTCTAATGCCTTTTCTCAAGAATGGAGAAGGATGAAAGATGAAAGAAAAGTGGGAGAACCTCAATTTGTAATTGACCTATCTGAATCTCTTACCTTAATAATTCAATGTGCTGATACATTATAAAAAGATAAAAATGAAAAGAAGACAAATAAGAAACAACAAAGTGGAACTCTGGTTGAAAAGTTTATGAAAGGTGTTGAGGATGCTTCTACAAAACTTGTTTTACCACCTAATGCTGATTTTAAATTTCAAGTATTAGAAGTTGTTAATACTAATATTTCCACTATTGAAAATAAAAGAAAAATAGTTGTTGTTGGCAAAGAGCTAATTCCAATTGGAAAAGAAGACTTCAAATCAGATTCATACCTTTATTTTGAAAGAAGGCACTGGTGAAATTCTTGAAGAAGGAAATCTATTCCAAGAAATATAAAGCTATCATAAAGGTGAATAAGATCAATAATAATAATAATAATAAGAAGAATAAGAAGAAATTGAATCTAGGAAATAGGATGAAAAAGAGAAAAAATAATCCCAATAAAAGGAATAGGAGAATCATTCTGACAAGATTTCTTTAAGGACTTCTCAATACTCATCAAAATAGTTATCTTCTTTGGCAAATAAGAAATAAAAGTCATTCATTAAAGAAAAAAAGTCTCCATCTTTTCAAGCAGTTGCATCTTCATCCAAGAAGGATGAAAAAAATCAAAATCAAAACACTGAAGGAAGTAAAAGATCCATTGTTAATTCAATTGAAATTTATGATGGTAATAAGAAATCAGATTCAAAGAAAGGGAAAAGAAAATCAGTTCAAAAAGATATTAGAACCAGTTGAAGAAACAATCAATAAAAGATAGATTCTCTAAATACGATCGTATCCTAGAGTCTTGATTTAATTTTCTATACTTTAATCAAACTAGAGATAAAAATTACCTACTTTCCAAGATTAGAGACCAAGGTTTATTTGGTTATTAAAAATCAATACAAAGATTTAGACTTAGTAAAAGATTTGATAGACAGACTGATAAGGTTGGAATCAGATTTCAAAGTGTTTAAAGAAATTCTAAATCTCACAGGAAGAGTTGTAATAATGTTGTGAAATGGTTTCGTGGAATTTCTGAATTCATCAAGATTCATGATGATAATCTTGGAAAATTCAAGAAGTATCTAGATGAAACTGATATTTCTTTCAATAGTCTTGCAAGAGATATGACCACCAGGGTTAAATATCTTGAACAATTTATAAGCACATCCAAAAAACAAACTCAAGATATCTCAGATCTACAAACGATTTTAAAGTTTTCGATCAATGATATTTCAATATTCAAAGTCTACAGAGATGAAATTATTTCTTTAAAGAATCGTAGTGATGTTTTCTTTGAAAATATTAAAGCCCATAAATATTAGAATAACTTTTGGAAGAAAATTTTTAGTCTTAAGAAGAAAAGTTAAAGGAATAGGATGAAATAATTGTGATTCATAAGGAAAGGATTCAGGAGCTTGAAAATAAAAACAAGTCTTAGGAGGAGTTGATGGAAAAGGTTGAAGAATACAAAAAAGAGTTTAATAATTTGAAGACAATTGTAAAATCTTTAATGCCAAATAAAGATTTAATTTCATAAAACTCTTGTTTTATTTTTGTTATTTGAACTATCAATGAAATAATTTTTCATCTACATATATTTTTTCTAAATTTCTTCCAATTCTTTTGGTTTAATGTTCTTTTATTTACATTAAATGATCAAGTAATATATTATTTCATTTTTTATAGTTGTTTCTCTAACCCTATTTAGGTGCATCAATAATTTCCCTATTATTTTTGAAAATCACAAAGGGGGAGAAATTTATATAATGGAAATAATTCTATAGTAAGGGAGAGATACTTTAAGAAAGGGGAAGAATTACTTATAAAAGAAGAGAATACGATCCTTAAGAGAAATTATTATTCTAAGCGGGAGTTAGTCGTATTCATTATCATATTCAGAAGAGTTTAAAACCATAGGGGGATATAAGTATAAATATTTAGTTTTGAATAAAATATATCGAAAAATATAATAGATTTTATTTTTTCAAAGTTATTCTCTATTTAAGTATTGTGGTTTGTTATTTACAAAAAGGGAGATACTGTTGAGTCAAAAATTCTTTTTACTTTTCCATTCCTTTTGTTTTGAAATCAAAAACTCATTATTAAATACTTAATTAAATAATTATTTCATGTCCAAAGTGTTTTATTTTTTTAAATAAAACGAACTTTTCTATAATATTTAGAATTTTTTTAAAGAATTCATTAATTAAAATATAATATTTTCCTTACAATTATCATAATGGGAATAGATCCGATAATAATTGGATTCACTTTATAAAATCATATTTAAAAGGATTTCTATTTTTTATTCATACTGATAAATTTTTTAATCAAACTTGACATTAGAACCGACATCGTCAGATTCATACTCATAAAAATAATTGTAATGAAATATTGTAAGGAAATCCATCATATTGACTAAAAGTTAAATTATGAATACAGAAAAACATATTCTATCGTAATATAATACATTTCACACTATAAATGTGGTAAATCAAAACAATGTCATGCATTCTGTTACAATATGTGTAAAGTAAAATGATGTCATGTATTCAGTTATAATATGACCGTTGGAGTGCTAGGTGTCCAGGTAATTATGGAAATCTCAAAGAAAATATGACCATTGGAGATAAATATGACTATTGGGAGGCTTTCTTATAAATACTCGGTCATTTGAATATTTTTCAGGTAGTGGTAGAACACATATATAGTGTCACTCTGCTGAATTTTCTGCTATGTGAGAGCTCTGAAGTTTACTAGAGTGAATAACTTGTTCTTTGTTCTCGAAACTTTTTTGAGTTCATTTTGTAATTTATTTGTGTGTATGATTGTGATTATGATCAAGGGATTCCAAGAATAAAAATATAGAGGAGATGATCACCGTATTGATCGAGGGATTGTGGGGATAACAAGAAAGAGTCAATCTTCATATCAAGGGCTGCCGAGGATAGAAAAACAGAGAAAATCCGATCATCATATCGAGGGTTTGCAGAAATAGTGAGACAAACAAATCATCATATTGAGGTCTTAACCTGTTAAGGGAAAGATGAATTTTTTTTAAGTATAAAACAAGGTACCTTTATCCTAGGTTATTGGATACTATTCTCTTTAGGTTAAAATAATTATATTTTTAAGAACCCAGTTTTTCACTCAGGTATGGATCCTTTAAATTTCGGTCTAAATATTTACTCTAGGAGTAATATGGATACTTAATGAGTTAGAAAAGGTCTCAGGGGTGTCTGGGGTAAGTTTAGAGCTCGAAACCCATCTTTTTGGGAAAACTGGATAGGCCTCACGGTTAGCGTACGACTAACACACAATTTGGCTAACCGTGCAGATTGAAATTTATAGACAGAACCACTTCACACGATTTGCGCATGGCTATGAAGTCTAAACATGCAATGTGACCCTTCTACCCAGAAAAGCTCACACATTTTTCACATAGTTTTTCAAAATATGTGAAAAAACTGTGCATAGACCATTTTTCGAGGTAAATTGTCTAAAATGACCTTAATGATCTATTAATACTCCTTATTCCTCCTTATATGAGAACCAGAAGGATTAACCTTGTTTTATATCTATTTGTATATTTTTGAAGATCTAAACTTGGGATCAATAGATCTTCATCATTTGGGATCCGATTGAGCTTCTTTTTTTCTTGTTAGATGCGTAACGGTAATTACTCGAGTCCTCTTTAGCTGTTCTCTTTCTCTTTTGCTCTGGACCGAGATATCGGGGTATGAGAATTATTCCCATTTTCTTAGATATAATTTTATCCAAGAAAAATCAAGGTCCAATACTAGAGGAGGAGAGTCATACAACCCTAATGTGGGTGGTCTGTAACTCACCCCTAAAGTTCATTGATTTTGGATTTGTTTTGTGGGCCCCACTGATTTCATCGGGTGCCATTTATATAATTTATATGCCGTGCTTATAATCATTAGAATCGTATGGTTATTCTCTTTCAAAATATGTGATTATTTGTTATTGTTTATACCAACAAATCTATACTTTCCATGTCGAAGGTTATTCTATAGTTGTTGTTTTGTGTTTTGACACGTTTGTGCCACCGTTCGGGTGTGCCTTGGCTTGACCATCATAAGGTTAAGTTCTCCTATATTAAATGGCTTGATTTATATTTTTAATTTCATAATGGAAACTACCATTTATGTGTACCACTTGAATCGACTATGTTAAGTGCTTCAATTGATAATTAAACGTGAAATGGATATTTTCAAGTATATTGAGTATATGACTTGACCAGATTAAATGTGAATGATTAATAGGTTTCATGTCTATAGAACCCCTTAACACATTAATGGAAGGTAGAGGAATGAAACTTAATTATTTAATATGCCTGAAAATGGAATTAAATAAATGGTTGAATGCTACTTGGACTTGTCACACTAATGAAAGGGAATGATTGAACCAAATGGACTTAATGATTAATTATGACATGATTAAAAGGTTTCATGCTACTTGACCTTATCACACTAATGAAAGGAAAGGCTTGAACCAAAGGTTGAATGCTACTTTAACTTATCACACTAAGGAAAGGAAGTCTTGAACCATATGAAATATTACACAACTTCATAAACTGGAATAGCCTGGCTCGAGCTTGCCTTGGATTCTTATCGGTGAATGCCATGAGCATTCAGGAACCCCACTATGATTCAAGGATACGACTTACTTAGGTTGAGAACCACCTAGATCCAGATCCTTGTCTATTCTTTGATTCCCGATATAACACCATATGATCCCTCCATATTATTGCAGGACGCCTTCAATACACTCCTTGGATCCAACATTGACAATTAGGTTCCATGGTTACAGCCCATAAGGCCCTGTCTCTGCTTAACCTCGTCTTACATTGGACGATCAACTTGGATTCGGTAGGCACATTATTATGGAATACCTTAGACATGATCTTTGTATTACACTCTTATCCTTAGCTAGGATACAATTACTACTGAGTTGGAAACCCTTGAGGGCTACGTTTCCTTGATTATCACCTTGGAACTTTCATTATCTACACATCATGAGACTATGTCAGTGCTGGCCATGCCTCATGCGACCTATTAATATAAATCGGTAATTGATTGATTAATGAACTTGTTACATGTTCAGATTCCAGCCGAGGGATAAATTAAGTACTTGGGTATTTAGTTACATTGTATTTATTTACTTTACATATGCATGCCTACACACTATTACATTTCCATTACATGAGCCTAATGTTATAGACACCATTGGTGGTGGCCCACTGAGATTTACCGCACACCCTCTATAAGTGCCATTTGGTACTCGAGGTAGATTACATGGCTGTAGGTGTTGACAAAGGGAAGCGTACAACTTTGAACACTTGATTTCTTACTGTTTAGTATAGATCTTGATAACAGAGGACTGAGTTGGAACTCAATATGCTTGGGATAATATTTTATTTTCTCTATACTTTTGTGGAAGATGTTATGCCTACTATCTTGTATCCATGTTTTCTAGTTTTCTAGTGACATGACATATCATCAGTTGTTGAATGCTATTCCAGTTATTTCAGTTATTGTTACTATTGTCTCTATTTTCCACTGTGCCTTCTATTTACATATATCACCTCTACTATTTATAGATGTTTATATTCTCCTACTGTGCTACACTTTGGTAATGAGGGCATAGTCTCCCCACTGACACACCCTAATACCTCACTGCTAGTCGAAAGCCTTTGACATTTGGGGAGATGCGATTGAGGCCATGTGGCCCACCGGGCTCGGGGCACCCATTAAGTAGAATCCGGGTCTGGGATGTCACAAAGTGGTATCAGAGGTGGTTTATTTTCTTACTTTACTACTTAGAGAAAATAGATTAGATATTAGGATCCCTTGGGACTTGATCATAAGCCGTGATTGGGTGTCACGAACCCATGTTCAGGGTAGAAACCAAGTTTCCTAAATCATAATTATTGTTATGCTTTTGCCTATTACAATTGACATTATTTCACTGTTAGGTGGCACACATGTTGTGTGGAGTTATTGATTATTACTCTGAATAAGGATTTTCTTTCATCCTTGGCCTGATGATATGAGGTAAAGGATCATTGTCACATGCATCATTATAGGCACCTAAAATTCACATGTAATACATATTGCCATGCCATATAGGTGCATTTCACTACTTTTCATTGCTTGATATGACTGTGATTACTTAATGATGCTGTGAAAGTTGTATTTTTCTTATATTACTCTTGGATACTATTGAGTGATTACCTATCTCAATTCATGAGGTGTATAGAATCTCATGGGTTGGGATGAGTAATTTACTGATTCGATCCATTATGCTATAAATAAATGGGTGTCTTTTCTGGTGATATGTGAATGGGAACTAATTCATCGGAAATGGATATCCATTATAAAGTGAATCATGAAATCTAATATGAAATGGTTGCACATACTTATCCCACTCTGTCATGTTTATGAGAGGTAAAGGAGTGAACCTGGTAATTAAATGTAAAATGAAATGAAACTTATACTTAATCACTTACCGATACCTGGTCGTCTAAGTGAGTAGTTTGGGTAGTATGCCTTGGGTAGTGAGTTTCCCGACATTAATCTTTCGCTAGTGATTATATATTTCTACTTAATATTTTCCTAAGGTGTGTTCTTGTCTATTGTAGAATAATTCCTCCATTAAATCCTCGTATCATACACCATGTGGGTGGTGACGACCATGCTTTAAACATGGTGGGCCCTGAGACGCCAGTCTTACCTCCAAGAGTGACACTTGAGGCACCGCCTGTGATACATGATCTGGGATCTGATGCCCAAGTTCATGATAATTTCTTATGTCTAATGTAGTCCATGCATGATGCTCTATGGATTTCACCTATGATGGATGATCTGACTCATGAGTTCCATCAGCAGCATCCCACTACTTTTTTCTGGGGATGACGGTCCATAGACTGCTGAGTATTGGCTAGAAGCCACATTATCTATCTTTGATCATCTAAAGATGCCTCTAGATAGGAGGGTCAAAATTTATATATATATATATGTTTTGGTATTCAACCAAGCATTGGTGGGATGTGATTACCTAGGCCGGTCATCATTAGGGCATGTTATGGGTTGATTTCTAGACTGACTTCTATGATCAGTTATTTCCTCAGACGTAGAGAGATGATAGATCCAGAGAGTTCATGCATCTCGAGTAGGGTTATATGTCAGTCATGTAATATTAATCATGTTTCACATAGTTGCAACACCTTTTCACCACTTATAGTTTATGATGAGATTTCACGTGCTAGACATTTCAAGGATGGGATTCAGTACGCTATCCATACTCAAGTGAATATCTTTCACCTGCCTAACTTTTCTGTAATAGTTTATCATGATCTTATCACTAAGTATAACCTGAGGGACAACAATAGTACCAGGTTTAAAGAATTAGTGTTGCATTGGGCCAATAGTTCTTTCGGTGGCAGGAAGTGTTCCCTCGAGGTTTCTCATCAGGGAAGTTACAACCAGAGTATTCATTTCGACAGCTCTAAAGTGTATCATCAGTGTGGATGACGGGGGAATTCAAAGCTTTAGTGTGATAGAGACCCACTGGAGTGTTGGGATTATGGCCGTATAGGGCATCTCCATCATTTTTGTAGGACCTTTCCACCACATTTGAGTGGAAAAGGATCCGCACCAGCTCTACCTTCAGAAGCAGATTATTTTATGCGACGTCAAGAGGGGAGTTGGAATAGCACCGGTAGGTCTGGATGAGGAGGAGGTTGTGGATATGGTAGCCAAACCTCTGATCACCAGTAGCACTAATAGGGAAGTTATGATCATGGTAGTCCATCTGTTGCACAATACTATGGATTAGGATAGTTGAATGCACTACAACCAATACCCGAGGATCAGGCCATGATAACATCTACAGTATAAGGTACTATTCTAGTATCCTATACTATAGTATCTACTTTATTTGATACAAGTGATTCAAAATATTTTATCTCTATATCTATCATGGAAAGTCTCAGATTGGAGATATAGTTTTTATATGGTTTAATGACCCTAGATATGCCGTTAGGGGTATGAATAGAGGGCATACGCCAGTGTAGGGACTGTCCCCTTGAGTTAGGCAGTTTCCCTTTATTATGGAACCCCTTTGTTCTTGAGATGAAAGGATTTGATGTCATACTCGGTATGGACTGGTTGGTTCACTATCATGCTTTTTTAGATTTCTATCTCCGTAGGGTATCTTTTACATCACCAAAGGGCAGTATTTATCTTCATAAAGGTGAGTGGGATGTCCAAGATGGTAGAGCTAGACCAGAGCATCATGGGATAGGTGGAGTGACCAACTAGATCACAAATCTCTTCATGGAGGACCAGGGTTTATGAAAATCTTATTTCCCGCCAGTAGTGGATCATTTTAGGGATGTATTTCCTGACAATTTTTCTGGCTTACCTCCTAAGAAATAGGTAGAGTTTACAATCAAGCTTGTTCTAGGAGCAGCTCTAGTGTCCATTTATCTATACAAAATGGAACCAATATAACTTCTAGAGATCAAGTGTTAGTTAGAGGATCTAGAGGCCAAAGACTTTATAGACACCAGTACATCCTCTTGGGGTTCTACTGTTCTTTTTTCTAAGAAGGCAGACATAACCTTACGTCTATGTGTGGATAACAGACAGTTGAACCAGCTTATGGTCAAGAAATGATATCCACTTCCTTGAATAGATGATCTCTTTATCCAGCTTCCAGGAGAAAAGGTATTCTCTAAAATCAACCTAAGATCGGGTTATCATCAGGTGCGAGTCATACCATCAGACATACCTCGTACAACTTTCCATAGTAGGTATGGTCTATATGAGTACCTTGTTATGATGTTCGGTCTTACAAACACACTTTCCGTTTTCATGGATTTGATGAATAGGGTGTTACACCCCTATTTGCATTCTTTTTTCATGGTCTTTGTGGATGACATCTTGGTGTATTCTCACAGTCATAGAAACCATGAAAAACATATTAAGATCATTCTGAGTACACTTATAGAGTATCATATTTATGCCCATCTTGCTAAGTGCAACTTCTAGATCATAAAAGTTCACTTATTGGGTCATATAATATAATAATCAAGAGTATCTATTAACACATAAAAGGTTAGTGTTGTAGTTTACTGGGAGAAACCCAAGAACGTGTTTGATATACAAAGTTTCTTGGAGATGGTTGGATATTATAGGAATTTTATAAAATACTTTTCACATCTTTCTACACCTATTAATGGTATTAAAAATAAGGGTGTCAAGTTTGTGTGGTTAGAAGCATGTGAGAAATCCTTTTAGGAGTTGAAAGGGAGGCTTGTCTCTACACCTATTTTGATTCTTCCAGATCCTGGAAAAGGTTATACTATCTTCTGTGATGCATAAAGAATCAACCTAGGAGTAATGATGATGCAGGTGGACAAAGTTATTGCATACAGATCTTAGTAGTTGAGGCCTCATTATAGAAGCCACCCAACGCACAACCTTGATCTAGCACCAGTTGTCCATGCCTCATGTTTTTGGATACATTATCTATTGTGGGAGCGATTTTTTGTGTAAATGGACCACAAGAGCCTAAAATATATCTTTTATCAGCATGAATTGAACCTCAGACATCAGATATGGGTTGAATATCTACAATCCTTTGATTTTGATATTTCCTATAATCCTGTAAAGGGAAATGTGGTTGAAGATTCACTAAGTCAAAAAACTCAAGAACAGGTCGTATGGGAAGCCAGTGATGAATGGAAGTTGATGGACCTATTTTTTGAGTTGCATCTGGAGTTCCATGATAGTCACAAGCAGTCTTAACTTTCAGCCTTGACAGTCACATCTTCCCTCTTGGAGAAGGTGATGAGTATGCAGTTTTCAGATCCTAAAGGCTCTGTTATCCATGAGAGTATATCAATAGATATCCCACCTCTAGATTGGTTTGTGGATAGAAATGAAATATTACATCTATGTGGACGTATCTGGGTTCCTATAGACATGATAAAGGAGTTGATGAAAGAGCACCATGCTTCTTAATGGGCAGTTCATCCAGGAATATCCAAGATGTATCAAGATATGTGACACTAGTATTAGTGGCCTAGAATTAAATGTTATATTGTAGGATTTATCACCAGGTGTTCCACCTATCAGTATGTGAAGGTGGAGCACCGGATACCTGTTGGCTTGCTACAACCACTTCCAATCCCAGAATGGAAATGGGAAGATGTTGCCATATATTTTTTAGTTGGCCTACCTAGGTCACTAAGGGGTAGCGATGCTATCTGGGTAGTCATTGACCAACTAATGAAATCATACAACTTTATTCTTATTCAGGATACTTTCTCAGTTGATGAGCTAGGAAGACTATATGTCCGTGAGATCATACAATTACATGGGGTTCCATGTACTATCATTTCAGATAGGGATGCTCGCTTCACATCACAGTTCTGGTAGAGATTGTAGAAGGCTATGGGAACACAAGTGCTTCTAAGTAAAAATTTTCACCCTTAGACTGATGGAAAATCAGAATAGACAATATAGGTTCTTGAGGATATACTCCGAGCATGTGTCCTTGATTTCAGTGGTTCTTGGGAGAATCATATCCCTCTCATCGAGTTTGCCTACAATAACAACTTTCAGGTGACGATTCAGATGGCTCTTTTGAGGCCCTGTATGGTAGGCCATGCTGTTCACCCTTGTGATGGATAGAGGAAGGTGAGGTATCCCTAATAGGTCCTTGTCTCATTCAGGATACCTTAGAGAAAGTGAAACTGATTAGAAAGCGTATAACTACTGTTCAGTCTAGACATAAATCTTATCCTGATTGCCGTATAAGACCTTTTGAGTTCGAGGTTGGGAATCGTGTTTTTCTTTGGGTATTTCCCAATATAGGGCATGTATGGTTAAGAAAGCATGGAAATATTTCACCTCATTATGTAGGGTCGTTTGAGATTCTAGAGAGAGTCAAGCTGATATCCTATTAGTTGCTACTACCTCAGAGGTACCGAGCCATGCATGATGTCTTTCACGTTTCATATCTTCACCAGTATCATCCTGGTCCGTCTCATACCTATGAACCCAAGGAATCTAAGTTAGATGCTGATGCTACCTTTAAGAAGTATCCAATACGCATCATTGATCGGAGCACGGAGGCTCTCCAAGGCCGGTCTGTCCCTCTGGTATGAGTGCTATGGTAGCACGACCAAGTATGAGATTAGACTTGGGAGAGGGAAGCCAATTTACATTCCCAATAGCCAGAGTTGTTCTTAGATAGCGCTTCTCCACCCTTGGAAGGTGAACTCGGTGACAAGTTCTTTTAAGGGAGGAAGATTGTAAGAACCCCATTTTTCACTCAGGTATAGATCCTTTAAATTTTAGTCTAAATCTTTACTTTGGGACTAATATGGGTACCTAATGAGTTATAAAATGTCCCAGGGGTGTCTAGGGTAATTTCTAAGCTCAGAACCCATCTTTTTAGGAAAACTAGATAGGTCGTACGGTTAACACATGGTTGGCGCACATTTTGGCTAACCGTGTAGATTGAAATTTCTAGATAGAACCACTTTGCACGGTTTGTGCATGACTGTGCAGCCTAACCATGAAATTTGAACCTTATACCTAGAAAACCTCACATAGTTTGTGCACAGTTTGTCAAAAAGTGTGAAAAAACCATTCACATGCCATTTTTATGGGTAAATTGTCTAAAATTCCCTTAATGATCTATTAATCCCCCTTCTTCCTCCTAATACAAGAACCATTGGGATTAACCCCCTTTTATATCTATTTGGAGCTTTTTGAAGATATAAACTTAGGATCAAGATATCTCCATCATCTAGGATCCTATTGAGCTTTTGTTCTTCATGTTGGATGTGCAACGGTAAGTACTTGTGTCCTCTTGAGCCGTTCTCTTTCTCTTTTGCTCTCGACCAAGATATCGGGGTATGATAATTTTTCTCGTTTTCTTAGTTCTACTCTAATACCAGCCAAATCAAGGGAAAATACCAGAGTATTAGAGTCATAAAACCCTAAGGTAGGTGTTATATAACTCATCCCTAAAGTTTGTTGATTTTGGATATGTCATGTGGGGCCCATCGATTTCATCGGGTGCCGCTTATAGAATTTATATGCAATGATTATAATTGTTAGAATCATATGGTTATGATCTTTCCAAATATGTGATTAGTTCTTAGTGGTTACACCCATAACTCCATAATTTCCATGTTGAAGGTTATGCCATATTTTTTGTTTAGTGTTTTGACACGTTTGTGCCACTATTCAGGTGTGCCTTGGATTGACCATCCTAAGGTTAAGTTCTCCTATATTAAATGGCTTGATTAATATTGTGAATTGAATAATTGAAAGTACCATGTATGTGTACCACTTTAACTAACTAAGGTAAGTGATTTAATTTATAATTAAATGTAAAATGGAAATTTTCAAGTATATTGAGTATATGACTTGACCGGATTAAATGTGAATGATTTATAGGTTTCATGTCCATAAAACCCCTTACCAAATTAATGTAAGGTAGTATAATGGACCTTAATTATTGAATATTCTTTAAATGGAATTAAATAAATGGTTTCATGTTACTTGGCCTTATGAAACTAATTAAAGTCAAGGCTTGAATCAAATGAACTTAATGATTAATTATGACATGATTAAAAGGTTTCATGCTACTTGATCTTATCACACTAATGAAAGTAAAGGCTTGAACCAATGGTTGCATGATACTTTAATTTATCACACTAATGAAAGGAAATTCTTGAATCAAATGAAATATTACATGATTTCATAAACAAGAATGGCCTAACTCGAGCTCACCTTGGATTCTTATCGAGGAATATCACGAGAACTTGGGAACCCCACTCTAATTCAAGGATACGACTTGATTAGGTTGAGAACCACCTAGATCCCAATCCTTGTTTGTTCTTGGATTTCCATTATGACACTACAGGATCCCTCCATATTATTATAGGATGCCTTTCATACACTCCTTGGATCCAGCATTGAAAAGTAGGTGCCATGGTTACATCCCATAGAGCCCTATCTCTGCTCAGCCCCGTCTTACCTTGGATGATCACCTTGGATTCAGTATACACCTTATTGTGGAATACCTTGGACATGATCCTTAGATTAAACTCTTATCCTATAGTACCATTCATTTTACATTCATGTAGTGATGACACTTCTTTTGTGAAAGGAGGGACAATATAGAATGGTGTGAGGCTTATTGTTTGGGCCAACCTAGAGGACTAGGTTAAATTTATGACTTGAGTGAAGGTATTTAGAGTTGGGGATAACACCTATTAAGAGTTTTGAGAAACTTCTTAGGAATTAAGAAATATTGAGTGGAGATTACACATTAATTTCAAAGAGAGTAATGGTAAAATAACATCCACCTGTATAATATTTAGGAGAAACTGGAATGGATAATACCTAGGATAGGATTAGCATTAAAGGCCTAGTGATGAGTGTTGACCATTATTAGAAGAAAAAGGCAATGAGACTACCCATATCTTAAAATATTCAAATAGAATGGGAATGAGAGTCTATGATACTGGTTTTTCATATGGATTTATCATGAGTAATCTCAGATCATGTGGATTGGGAAAACATGTTCCATCAACTTCTACAGGATAATTAACTATAATGGGAACTTTGAGAGGTCCAATCATGGAAATTATTTGAACAAAATTAATATTTCATGATGATTTAGGTTTCTTGATGCTTAGGTATCTCACATAAAGTGTATTCATGGAATCTATAGCATATGTTTTTTGCTGGGTGGGTGTTGCGAGAGACCAAAAGTTTCCGTACAGTTGAACATTTAGTGTGAACATGTTCTTTATGGGTGGAAGTTGCATGAAAGAGTATCAAACATTATACAATTCATTAAAGGAATCATGTATTGTATTTCACACAATATTCCCACATGTGGAAGTCCATGGTGATACTTGGAGTTGTGTAGTTTGTGAAAGATCATATTATGCAGGGTGAGGGATTCATATTGGAAGTCCAAAGGCCAGATCCACAAAATGGCATGTTGATGAGATATTTATAGGGCTTGATATCTAGGTATGTTCATATTTATAGAAGTATTTCATGACCATATTAGATACATATTTTTGGTTCTCCAACTTCATTTTTGTGCACTTTTTTGGACACATGTACAAATAGAGCTACATGTTGCATTTTATTAGGGACTCTTGCAACTATAGGTTTTGTGAACTAGTTTTATTTACTCAATAATTACTTCCTTGAACTATATTTTTGATATAAAACTTCTTAAATCCTTAAATTTGGATTTTTAGGTTTGTTTGGGATCCATGAATAGTCAAATAAATTACCTAACAATTAACTAATACACTACCAGTTTTAGTCCCTAATAGAAATTATTTATCAAGTCTATTAGTGCCAAAAATTCCATAGAAACGAGTATTTCATCTTTGAAACCCTTTTAATAAGTAGTGGATAAAATTCATAAAATACTATTATAGGTATTTTATCACCACCACATCAAAATAAAAGGATTTTTTTATGTGGATCCACCCCTCATTGTGTGAGAAGTCATGCAACACTTGGATATCCTAGTAGATTTTTATTAGAACATAGATAAAAATTTCTAATAAAAATAAACATGTGTTTTATGAGTAAGTATTTTATCATGTATTACATGGAGAAGTATGTGGAACAAAACCTTCAATGTAATAAAATAAACCACTCAGAAATAGTTTGGATGAGGAACAAGGAAGATCCAATTTTGAGGAAAGTGTCAAAATTTAACACTCATCCGTGTTTATAAAAGGACTAATTAAAACCTTTAAGATCACATGGTTCATTTTGGATTTTTGAAAGAAGTGATAATATAATATCATTTATATTAAATGTGGGCGTTTTATAGGAGTAGATGAGATGAGTTTAGAATGTTATATCGATCACCACTGGTGATCCATGATGATTAGGGAAGAGGGTTGGTTTGATTCCAAGATCTTGATGACCAATCGATGTCTAGGATGTTCATGAAATAAAAAACATGTTACAATATTAATTAATAAATGTTGAAGTTATAGAAAGGTAAAATTTAAATACAAGAGTATTAATCGACAGATGAAGGTGGAAGATTTGTTGAGGATGACCACTGACTTCATTTAAAACACAGGTTCCACTGTTATCCTACTAAAGATTGCTACCTATGATATATTCACTAGATAAGAGGCTAGTCTTTGGAGAACTGATCTCTCATTGTAGAAGATCTCATTAAGTGAAAATGAAAATTATTCCTCTGGGGATGTATCAAGGATAGTGGTCAAACCATTGGATCAGTGTTCTATCACTATAAGGTATCCCATTTGGAAATGAGTGTGGATGTTGATCTTGAACACTAGACACAATGTTTTTTTTAAAATTAGATGCTCAAGAAGAGATAATGCACTCTTATGGATATGTATTAAAGTTTCATTTATACAAATTTGGATATTAAAAATATATAGAAGGTTTGCTGGATAACAGGAAAATAAAAAATCCAACTAGGTGAGGGACATAAGAATATGATTTATTCATGTCCCCAAGAGGATATTAGCAGGGAACCTAATATTACATAGTATATGGTTTTATATATTTGAGTAATGGTGTGCCTTTTAAGATTATAAAACTAGACCAAGAGGTGAGATGGATTGTAGAGAAATAGTAGAAAATAAAAATCGGTATTCTTTTTTAATCTAATGTTTATTAAGATAACACCTAGATTATATACTTATAGAAATACATATTTCAGTTCTAGGGGTGAAAACAGGGAACCTAACCATGGAACTATCTGTAACATTACTGGTAAGTAAAGAATAAGAAAATTTATATATATTAATATTGTTGAATTAATATTAATTTTAGTTTTAATGGGACACTTTGTATGATAGCATACCCAACACACAACATTGAGTTTCTCCGAAATCTTATGTTGCACACAACACTGAGTTATTCCAAAAAATAATACAACAATAATGTTATTATTTTAAATAGTAGATAAAACATAGATTTTTTTATTGGTGATAATAAAGATAACTGACTAAAATATAATTACACATATTTTTTACATGTTTTTACAGTAATCCAATAAATTTTAGAGGCTTAAAATGAGAAGAAATACAATTTTAAGCCTAAAATACTCTAATATTTTTAAAAGGCAGTTTTACCACCTATTGATGGAGAACCCTTTTTATATCTAGTTTTTTCCTATTTTATTTGTTATATTTAAAAAAATATGCTTCTTCTATAGAAGTAGGACATCAAAATATATTTGGGTTGATTTTTTGGTATTTTTCTGATAAAATTCTTATTTTAATGAATATGGGAAAATACCGCATTTTAATTCAAAAATATTTTCATCTAATTTATTTATATATTTATCCTTTTAATTTTATTTACAGTTTAATTGGATTATATTTTTATTATTTAATCAAATTATGGTCATTGGATGTAATTTCACATTGAAATTTTATATAAACACCTGTCGATATTTTGATGGTTTTTACTTTTTAAAAACTCGTTTTCTAATTTTGGAAATGGGATATAATTTTAAATTAATTACAAAAAATTATGTGTTTTGAATTTCAAAAAATGGATGTCACACACTGACCACGGTCACCGATGTTTTTACTATTTTCTCGGTCCCGCGACTTTGGGTAGAGTTGTGTTGGGTCCTGGTTTGAATTTTTGATGCTTTGATGTTTTTAGTTGGTCTCGGGCTAGTGCGCAGTCACCGCACTGCTAGCGGTCACCGCGCATTCAGTCCGAGTGGGTGCGCGGTAACCGCACATTCAGTCTGATCATGTGTTCAAACCTGGTGAGTGTGCGGTTTCCCACCTGATTAGATAAATAATAAAATTAGATGAATAAATCAAATGGACTGAAAAAAAACAAAGATAAATAAAATTTTAAAATGACAAAACATGATTAATGTTTAACCCATAATCAAAATAATATTATTGTGCAGATGATGATTTTTATTATTATTCAATTTGGTAATATTTCTACTTTCATTAAATTGTTATAAATATAATTGATATTTAAAATGAAATGTAATAAAAATTATCAATTTAATTATCATTTAGTTTTTTTTATTAATTTCCTTTCTTTGTTATTAATATTATTATTATCTTTTTGCAAATCATATTATTAATATTATTAATTTTTTTGTAACATTGATATTCTTATTATTATATATATATTTAAGACCCTAAAGCTACCCATTCCCGCAACCCCTCTTAACCCTAGCCGCCATCCCTTCTTCTCCCCTCTCTCACGCGGCTCCCCTCCGCCTGCCGATCTCACGTTGCACCTTCGCCTTCGTCCGCTCGACTACCCTGCTGAAGCGCCTACCTCCCGTGAAGACATCCTCACCCTCCTTTTCACGCCAAGCCCTTTCTCCCGCTCACACATAGTCCTCCTCTTGCGCACCACCGGCGACCCATCCCTCCAGACCTGCTCTGCGTCGCACGCCCCTGCCTAATCTTGTAGCATTCCCTCCCTACTGTCCAGGCCCCTCGCTGGCCTTGTCCAGCCGTTGCACGCACCCACGTCCTGCTAGCCGACATGCCCCCACCTCCAGCAGCTCGCACGGATAGGGCACACCCCGGCGACACCCATGGCCCGCCTTCCAGCACCACTTGCCCGATCCTCCTACCGGCTTCTACACCCACCGCGACATCCGGCTTCCCCGTCCTGGTCTGACCCTGCCGCACCTCTTTTGTACCCTTACCTGTTTTGTCCAACCATCAGCTGAGCATGACTTCTCCCTCCTTCCCTTTCCTTATAGCCGCCATCAGGAAAGCCTCCCAAATGTTTCCCCATCCATGTGTCCTCCGACCCTACCCTGCACCCATCCAACTTTCATCATCTAGCCGTTGTTGGCCTTCCAGTGTGCCTCCTGCACCTCTCCTACATCAGATGTGCCCCAACAGCCCTTTCCCCAACCTCCGGAGAGTCTTCGGTGTGACTCCACCTTTCGTCGGAGCACTTTTTGGACCTCGCACGCATCTCTAGCTTGACGCGCCTCCGGTTCATTCATGCGTCCCCCCACGGACCTGCTGTCCAGCCACACAATCCCGACGTGACCTCCTTTGTCTTTCCCCGGTTGTCGCGCGGTGACCCGCAACCCCCCTTGCTGCACTTTTTGGTGGCCGCGGCATGCCTATTTCCAGGTTTTCAACGTCATACCTCCCCTTCATTGCTTTTTTCCATACCCCTTCGATGTATTGTGCACTCTTTTTCAGCCAACGATAGTCCCTACTGGTGCGCGCCGCCCCTTTTCGATAGTCGTGCCACCCCGCTGGTCGAGCATGTCTTCGCGTCAAGGTGAGGTTTGCACTGTCCTTTCTTGAGTATTATGTAATTACCTTAATGAGTGTTGTATTTAATTAAGTTGTGAAAATTTATTCTTCCTTTTTTAAATAATAATAATAATAATGATAATAACTAAGTTTGTTTAATTAGATGGTGCGAATCATGTTTTAAAAACATATCGAGCTGGTTATTTTATGTTGTTTATTCGTTAGGATTATTTTTAGGTTCGCATTTGTGTGTTTTTAGATGTTTTGTGTTGTTGCAGTGCATTGTCGAGGCTTTCCGTGATGTTGCGGCCGTCAGCAGGTTGTGTGTAATTGTGCGTGAGTGTGAGACGTGAATCATCGTCGTAACCGAGCTGCGAGTCAAGGTAGGTTCCCACTGCACTTGCCTCTGAATTTAGAATTTACTTATTTCTTGTCATTTATTAAATTTTCATCAAATTGGAAGTAGTATTAAAATATTATTTTTAGAGTGGTTATATTGCGGGAATTGAAACTGCTTCGTTCTTTGCATTGTACCGAAAGCTTTTTCATGATTAGTTGTTGCGCAATAGTGAAAATGCCCCTTTGGCCCTTATGTTTGCGCTTCAGACCCATTGCACTTACCTTTAGATTTAGAATTTATTAATTGCTTGATGTTTTATTAATTTTAATAAATTGGAAATAATATAATATAATTAATTTTTATATGATTATTTGGTGCGAAAAGAGCCGTTTATTTTATACCGAACACTTGAAACATTTTCTTGACCAGCGGACACCCAGTATTGAAAGAATGCCCGTTTGGTCTTTAAACATAATTCACAGAATTTCAAATGTACTTCTAGTTTTAAAGACAAGTTATTTCTTCTGAACAAGTGTTTTGGGTTTTCTCAAGAAATGAGGTTTTGTTTTAAAATTTGTGAAGGCCCGTTTGGCACTTTAATAGAATAAATTATTTTGGAAAACCCATTCAGGGGTGATATTTTTTGTGCGTTGATTGCGTGAGCTGTATGTGATGTTTGTGCATAGTGACTGATTGATTTAAATTGTGGACGCACCCCTTTTTATTGTATGTGTTGACATGGGAACCTGACATATTGAGTGAATTTTCTGAGAACGATTGCTGCACTAGTTTAGAATACGCACTGGCTAGTGGCCCCATAGCAGGGGAATACTGAGTTATTGCTGCTATGGGGATTGGGCCCCTCGGTTAGGCCATGCAGGGCTATGTCGGGTAGTAGTATGGGCGTTATGACGTCATCGAGTTAGGGCATGCCTTCAGGATGAGTCACATGTATAGTATGTTCTGGATTGTTCACGATCTCCTAGGTTTGACCCATGTTTCCTTCAGTGTGTATTTGTGTGTGGCGGACGATCGAGAGGTCTAGTTCGGTTGCTGGCCTATGTGCGCCACTTTTCCCATTGCCCTTGGGGTGTGTTGTGTGCTATGTGTGGTTTTCCTTTTGGTTAATAACTGAATTCTGGATTTCTAAATTGTTCAAAAAAAAAAATGTTTTAAAAATAAAATGTACCTATTCCTTTTGAACATTAAACTTGGTTTCAAACTAAAAAGGGTAATGGACTGATGCTTTTTTTAGAAATGATAGTGTGAGTGAAAACCAATATTTTGTATATTTAGTTCAAACCTAGAATTAGTAAATTTCTTTATTTAAAGGTAGTGCATTAGGAATAGATATCGGGCTAGCCTACTGAGTTTTAATACTCACGCCTATAGTTCCTTTCTGTTTTTAGTGTTGTGAAGGCTACAGATTGGGTGCGTTCACCGTGGGTGATGTTTAGTCATGAGTTGGAGAGTGACCTGCGAGGTCACATGGAGATAGTGCTTGTCTCTTCGGTTAGTTTTATTTTATTTTGTTCTTAGTTACTTTGATCTGTTTATTTATTTTGCACTGCTCTGTTTTGTCTCAGCTGCTTTATTTATTTATTTATTTGTTTTGGGAGAAATCGTTCCCACTTGCTCACTGTTGATGCCCTTGCGCTTGTCGCCAGCCCGGGAGGATCGGGAACGCCTCTCGGGCCATGTCGCGGACTGGCTCGGGTGACCGGTTTAGGGTTGACCCGGGTTGGTTCGTGACAAAATGGTATCAAAGGAGGTCGGCTCTTAGTGGACCTCGCTTTTAAGAGCGCCCTTTGTTATTTGGGATTTCTGATAGAAGGATATTAGGACTGTCGGGGCTCAGGAGGTAGGTTACGGGTCGGTGCCTGATCACCACCGCTCGTGATGAGACCTGAGTTACCTGGGTTAGTCTGGGATTTGAGTCTCTTATCTTTGGTTGCTTTGTATTGAGGGATGAAAATGGAGGCGAATCGGTTCACTTTGCGGACTCACATGGGGTGGTGACCCATGTGGAGTCTAAGTGTCCGGCTCAAGATCCTCTTAGTGTTATGATTTACCTGGGGCATGGCTCACCACCATGTCGCTGGGTCAAACATATGCACTAGTTTCTCATTCCAGTGGGTTATTATTGCTTCTGTTTTGTTTTAGTCTCAGTTGATTTGAGTGTGCGTTAAAAGTGAAAATTTTTTTAATGGAAAAGTGTTTCTTCCAAATTGTTTTTGAAATTACTAAAGTGGGTTTTTAAAGAGAAGGTGTATTGGTTTGGAAAAACTTGGTATGTGTTTGGATTTGGAAAAGCAGTGTTTGAACCTTGGCACTTCTTATGGAGGGTCACACGTGCATGTGTTTGTATGGAAAGTGCGTGGGGGTACTTATTCACAGATGATGTGAGCGGGATTGAATAAATGCACGTGTGACGGTTCATAAGGTTCCCTAGGTGAGTTTTTTTAAAAATTGTAAAGAAATAACAGTTTTGGAAAATTGGTTTCTCCTTGTGTTTTATATGTTTGGATTATGGGAATATTGCCCTTAGCTTGTGTTGTTACTTTGATTGAGTTTTGTCTTGATGCGGGTTTCGATGGTGTTTTTCGTGTTGTCATGAGTATGCCGCCCAGAAAGCCTCCCAAAGTTGTCAATAAGTTATTCTCAGTTCTCAGTTCCTTTTGTGTGTTTCTTGCTTATCGAGGTAGTCTAAGTCTATTAGAGGTAGTTGTATAGTTCTAAAAGATAGTGTGTCTTCAAGTTGTTGGGAACTCCCATGATAGTTAAGGTTCGTACCGCCCTAGAGTTATTTGAGGGTTCGGTTTTGGACTAGTAAAGATGAATGGTCTCATCGTCGTTAGAGTTTTGAGTGTGATTAATGGTGGTAGACTTCCGCGAAGGTTTCCCACCAGGCAAGGAGTGCGGGCCGGTGGATCCTTCCTCCAAGAAACCATCCTTGTTGGTACCAGCTCCTAGTTCGTTGGACCGCTCTCTTGTGCGCCACCAGTATGGCCTGTCCGGACATTCTAAATCTTCATGTTGCATCCCTTTGAAAATGTACGACTATCGTGGTTGTTGGAATCATCGAACGAAAGAAGGAGTTAGAAACCAGGAGATGAAAATGCCTGACTGTGAGGCAGGAGATGCTTTATCCATCAGGGCCCCAGCCACAGGTCTCATGGTGAAGCTCACACACAGTCAGGTGTTGCCGAGGGTGTGTGGAACCTCGGTCCGAGTAATGCTTTCAGCTTTGGAATGGGAATATCCAAAAATTTCCCTTATTCTATTCTCATCGCTGTCGTAATATCATCCTTGTTGTGGTGTCGTGATGAGCCTGTTTCCCCACAATCCAAGTGGTCTTATCTACTCTCAGTGTGGTTCTTAAGTTGTTTGGTCTCTCTAAATGGTGTGGGCCCGTGAATAAACAGACCTGTTCTGTTTTTGAATTGGTCCTAGCTGTGTTTGATAGGGGAATGTTCGTTTCATGAAGTTGATGGGAGGTGTTGAGTTAATTTCTCATCCTCAAGTTTCTGGATTATTCCGTATCAAACTTTTCATCAAGTCTCAGGTGTGTTGTTTGGTACGTGTTGGGAAAATTAATGAGTTTGGTTTGGGAGTTCCCATGTTGCCCCCCCGGGAGGATGGTTTGTTCGAGTTTCAAGGGTTTTTGTATTAGTAAATTCTTGTGGTGGGGAGAACTCTCTCATGTTCTCCCCTCAATCTCGGGCAGTGGGTTTTCTTTATTTGGTCGGGTGTGACGTTTGATGGGAATGGTTACCCCGAAACTTTCGGTCCTCTATGACTTTGTCTGGGAATGAACGCAAGTTGTGACAACTGTTGTCTTGGTGACTTTCTGAGGTCAGAAAGTGTCTATGGTGGGGAGAATTGTCACACACCGACCACGGACACCCATGTTTTTACTATTTTCTCAGTCCCGCGACTTTGGGCAGATTTGTGTTGGGTCCTGGTTTGAATTTTTGATGCTTTGATGTTTTTAGTTGGTCTCGGGCCAGTGCGCAGTCACCACACTGCTAGCGGTCACCGCGCATTCAGTCCGGGTGGGTGCGCGGTCACCGCGCATTCAGTCTGATCATGCGTTCAGACCTGGTGAGTGTGCGGTTTCCCACCTGATTAGATAAATAATAAAATTAGATGAATAAATCAAATGGATTGAAAAAAAAACAAAGATAAATAAAATTTTAGAATGACAAAACATGATTAATGTTTAACCCATAATCAAAATAATATTATTGTGCAGATGATGATTTTTATTATTATTCAATTTGGTAATATTTCTACTTTCATTAAATTGTTATAAATATAATTTTTATTTAAAATGAAATGTAATAAAAATTATCAATTTAATTATCATTTAGTTTTTTTATTAATTTCCTTTCTTTGTTATTAATATTATTATTATCTTTTTTCAAATCATATTATTAATATTATTAATTTTTTTGTAACATTGATATTCTTATTATTATATATATATTTAAGACCCTAAAGCTACCCATTCCCGCAACCCCTCTTAACCCTAGCCGCCATCCCTTCTTCTCCCCTATCTCACGCGGCTCCCCTCCGCCTGCCGATCTCACATTGCACCTCCGCCTTCGTCCGCTCGACTACCCTGCTGCAGCGCCTGCCTCCCGTGAAGACATCCTCACCCTCCTTTTCATGGCAATCCCTTCCTCCCGCTCACACACAGTCCTCCTCTTGCGCACCACCGGTGGCCCATCCCTCCAGACCTGCTCTGCATCGCACGCCCCTGCCTAATCTTGCAGTGTTCCCTCCCTACTGTCCAGGCCCCTCGCTGGCCTTGTCCAGCCGTTGCACGCACCCACGTCCTGCTAGCCGACATGCCCCCACCTCCAGCAGCTCGCACGGACAGGGCACACCCCGGAGACACCCATGGCCCGCCTGCCAGCACCACTTTCCCAATCCTCCTACCGGCTTCTACACCCACCGCGACATTCGGCTTCCCCGTCCTGGTCTAACCCTGCCACACCTCTTCTGTACCCTTACCTGTTTTGTCCAACCATCAGCTGAGCATGCCTTCTCCCTCCTTCCCTTTCCTTATAGCCGCCATCAGGAAATACTCCCAAATGTTTCCCCATCCATGTGTCCTCCGACCCTACCCTGCACCCAGCCGACATTCATTATCCAGCCGTCGTTGGCCTTCCAGTGTGCCTCCTGCACCTCTCCTACATCAGATGTGCCCCGACAGCCCTTTCCCCAACCTCCGGAGAGTCTTCGGTGTGACTACACCTTTCGTCAGAGCAATTTTTGGACCTCGCACGCATCTCTAGCTTGACGCACCTCCGTCTCATTCATGTGTCCCCCACGGACCTGCTGTCCAGCCACACAATCCCTACGTGACCTCCTTTGTCTTTCCCCGGTTGTCGCGCGGTGACCCGCAACCCCCATTGCTGCACTTTTTGGTGGCTGCGGCACGCCTCTTTCCAGGTTTTCAATGTCATCCCTCCCCTTCATTGCTTCTTCCATCCCCCGTCGGTGTATTTTTCACTCTTTTTCGGCCAATGATAGTCCCTACTGGTGCGCGCCGCCCCTTTTCGATAGTCGTGCCACCCCACTGGTCGAGCATGTCATCGCGTCAAGGTGAGGTTTGCACTATCCTTTCTTGAGTATTATGTAATTACCTTAATGAGTGTTGTATTTAATTAAGTTGTGAAAATGTAGTCTTCCTTTTTTAAATAATAATAATAATAATGATAATAACTAAGTTTGTTTAATTAGATGGTGCGAATCATGTTTTAAAAACATGTCGAGCTGGTTATTTTATGTTGTTTATTTGTTAGGATTATTTTTAGGTTCGCATTTGTGTGTTTTTAGATGTTTTGCGTTGTTGCAGTGCATTGTCGAGGCTTTCCGTGATGTTGCGGTCGTCAGCAGGTTGTGTGTAATTGTGCGCGAGTGTGAGATGTGAATCATCATCGTAACCGGGCTGCGAGTCAAGGTAGGTTCCCACTGCACTTGCCTCTGAATTTAGAATTTACTTATTTCTTGTCATTTATTAAATTTTCATCAAATTGGAAGTAGTATTAAAATATTATTTTTAGAGTGGTTATATTGCTGGAATTGAAACTGCTTCGTTCTTTGCATTGTATCGAAAGCTTTTTCATGATTAGTTGTTGCGAAATAGTGAAAATGCCCCTTTGGCCCTTATGTTTGCGCTTCAGACCCATTGCACTTACCTTTAGATTTAGAATTTATTAATTTCTTGATGTTTTATTAATTTTAATAAATTGGAAATAATATAATATAATTAATTTTTATATGATTATTTGGTGCGAAAAGAGCCGTTTATTTTATACCAAACACTTGAAACATTTTCTTGACCAGCGGACACCCAGTATTGAAAGAATGCTTGTTTGGTCTTTAAACATAATTCACGGAATTTAAAATGTACTTCTAGTTTTAAAGACAAGTGATTTCTTCTGAACAAGTGTTTTGGGTTTTCTCAAGAAATGAGGTTTTGTTTTAAAATTTGTGAAGGCCCGTTTGGCACTTTAATAGAATAAATTATTTTAGAAAACCCATTCAGGGGTGATATTTTGTGTGCGTTGATTGCGTGAGCTGTATGTGATATTTGTGCATAGTGACTGATTGATTTAAATTGTGGACACACCCCTTTTTATTGTATGTGTTGACATGGGAACCTGGCATATTGAGTGAATTTTCTGAGAACGATTGCTGCACTAGTTTAGAATATGCACTGGCTAGTGACCCCATAGCAGGGGAATACTGAGTTATTGCTGCTATGGGGATTGGGCCCCTCGGTTAGGCCATGCAGGGCTATACCGGGTAGTAGTATGGGCGTTATGGCGTCATCGAGTTAGGGCATGCCTTCAGGATGAGTCACATGTATAGTATGTTCTGGATTGTTCACGATCTCCTAGGTTTGACCCATGTTTCCTTCAGTGTGTATTTGTGTGTGGCGGATGATCGAGAGGTCTAGTTCGGTTGCTGGCCTATGTGCGCCACTTTTCCCATTGCCCTTGGGGTGTGTTGTGTGCTATGTGTGGTTTTCCTTTTGGTTAATAACTGAATTCTGGATTTCTAAATTGTTCAAAAAAAAAATGTTTTAAAAATAAAATGTACCTATTCCTTTTGAACATTAAACTTGGTTTAAAACTAAAAAGGGCAATGGACTGATGCTTGTTTTAGAAATGATAGTTTGAGTGAAAACCAATATTTTGTATATTTAGTTCAAACGTGGAATTAGTAAATTTCTTTATTTAAAGGTAGTGCATTGGGAATAGATATCGGGCTAGCCTACTGAGTTTTAATACTCACGCCTATAGTTCCTTTCTGTTTTTAGTGTTGTGCAGGCTACAGCTTGGGTGCGTTCACCGTGGGCGATGTTTGGTCATGAGTTGGAGAGTGACCCGCGAGGTCACACAGAGATAGTGGTTGTCTCTTCGGTTAGTTTTATTTTCTTTTGTTATTAGTTACTTTGCTCTGTTTATTTATTTTGCGCTGCTCTGTTTTGTCTCAGCTGCTTTATTTATTTATTTATTTGTTTTGGGCGAAATCGTTCCCACTTGATCACTGTTGATGCCCTGACGCTTGTCGCCAGCCTGGGAGGATCGGGAACGCCTCTCGGGTCATGTCGCGGACCGGCTCGGGTGACCGGTTTAGGGTTGACCCGAGTTGGTTCATGACAATGGATTCCATATTTTGAATCATAAGGTCCAATTTTTTTAAATAGGTACCTTTTATTTTTGGACATTATGAATAGTAACTTTAGTAATTATTTTTATTCACCATGGTTAAAGGTTAAATTATGTAAATAATGGTAAAAATAATATTATAATAACATATAAATAACCTAGAATGTACCTTAATCTTATTTTATGAGTCATGGGTGGGAAAAAAAATAATTAGGCTGAACTTTTGGCATTTGGTTGCCACATGGGTGTGATAATGACTTGTTATAAAACATAATTTAAGGTAAAGAGAAATATAACATAAACATGTATATTGTTAATAATAAAATTTTAATATGGTGTTATATAAATAATAACTTTGAATATAAATATTAATTATAAATATTAAAATAATTCCTACATCATTCCATTTTATTTATAATTTCTAGACATTAAATAAAAAAATTATTTATGACACAATGATGATGTAGTGATTAACTTATTAATGAATGATTCAAATAAATGATATTATAAATATTATAATAAATGTAATTTAAATCTTTTGATGAAATAAAATAATTATATTTATGATTATTACAAGTTATAATTGAGTTAATGTAGTTTTTTCTAATGAATAAAGTTGTTATGACTTTAAAAAAAATTAATTACTAAATAGAGTCAAAATTGACATAAAGGAGTTTTGTTTAGCAAAACTATTGTATTAAAAGATATAATTGTGAAAAAAATATAAAATTAGAAAAAAATATTTATATAATGTTATCAATTTCATTAATTATCCACTTGAGGTTCTATTGGCATTTTGTAGTAACTATATTAACCATATAGTGTAAAAATACAAGAAGACATGGTAAGATTTAATTTATTTAACAAAGGGTTAAAGCCAAAAGATAACATTATATTTGTGACCTAAAAATTTATAAAACCTATTTTTTGAGATTATTTAGACCCATAAATATCTTATCCTTGAAATATATCACTTTTGGGATATTATAATTCGAAAATAAATTTATAATAAAATAATATTTCAAAACATTCCTAAAGTTCCCCTCATTCTTGTTATAAAAGGCCACCACCTCTACCGAATTAATAACCCATCTAATTACACTTGTCTCATCCAAATTTAGATAAAATAATATCCAAAAATCCCATACTTTCTCCTAGAATCCTTACTTTGGGTAGAAGGAAATTCCGGAAAGCCTTTTGACTCAAATCAAAAGGAGTTACCTGATTTAGAGGTAATGTATCCTCTCAAAATCCTTCCATTTATTTTCCTTCTACAACCACATAAACTATTATTAATACATTATTTTATAAAAAAAATAGTATCCTAAAAATAGTAGGATTTTTATAATAAGGTTTTGACCTACACTTACACACAAATCCATTTAATAGATATAGAACATATTGTTTCTGTGTACGGTGAACTACTGCCTCAAAAAACGACGATGATTCAATTTTCTCCTACCACCACTAATGGTGGACATTATGATAGAAATTTATTTATATATGATATATAATATATTTAAATTGTCTCTATACTTATTTAAGTTTTTATTATAACATATATTTATGATTTCTATAATGTGTAAATACGATAATTTCATTTGAGAAAGTGTGGACTACCGCACCCTCAAAGTGATATTAACCACTCATGTTATACATGGAACGTATAAAGGATGGGTTTAATGAAAATATTTCACATATATAACAAAAAAATTATACTTAAATTATAACATCCATAAGTATAATTTAGTTTTCATTCGTTTAATATGACAAATAAATGAAAGTAGCATTCATGCGTACGTACGACCTACCATCTCCATGAAAGGTACATTTAATTTATTATCTCCAAATATTATGGACTATTATAAATACATATATACTGGATATATATGATATTTAAATCATCAATGTCATTCTTTAGATTATTCACTTTTGACAACATGGATAATTTTTATAAAAACAAGTTCATTTTTGACTCAAGTACCGAACATCGAACAAATGTCTGATATGAACTCAAATAATTAACTAATTGTTATAATATGGTAATAAGTGATATAAAAGGAATAATAAAATTTAAAAATTTTATAAGGAAATTATAAATTAACCTATGTTTATTATTTATGAAATTAAATAATGAATGAGAGAAGTCATACTAAAGGTAAGGGACCTCATCTCAATCTCCTTTAATTGAGGCATATTTTGATTTATACATGACTTTCTTTTATATGGTATATAATCAAACCCTTTGAATTTTAATTTCATTCAGTTACTTTGAAAGGTAATATTTTTCTATGAAGAGTTTTACTAAATTACAAAGGGAATGTTTCTTTTTAACGTACATGACGACAATGACCTTTCCTCCACCATGAGCATTATTTGATATTTTCATTCTCTACAAGATGTAATGTTTTTAAAAGAAAAATAAATATCATTTACCCTTTTTATGTATTATGGTATTGAATTTTTTTATAAAATATTTATTATGTAAATATCCTGAAATGATATATTGTGATTTTAATGTTTAAATGTTATTTTTTTATGATTTATTTATGTGTTCTCATTATATTATGGTTCTTGGGAATGGTTTATCCTCTAATGGCCCAAAGGTCTTCATTTTTTTATTGATTTTGATAATACACCTTTCAATGGGTGAGGTAAAACCCTTACATGCCCATAAGAATAAGCATTACATGGCCAGTAGGCCTTAGAGGAATTCATTTCTAATAGGCTTCAAACATTACATACAACCCAGACTAACTACTTGGAACTACTCCTCACCAGCATCTTCATCATGAAATCAGCTCTCCACCTTCGCATGGCTGTTCGGCTAGGATTTCCAGTGCATGTAGAGGCTTGTCCCGATAATAGTTTCCATACCCTCTCATTCTTGCAATCCACTTAGTTTCTATTGTGGTGAAAGATCATTGCTCATCCAACATCAAAAGATTGTTCCTTATACGATTTCTGGTTTGTATCTGCACTAAATGTGGCCTGAAGTCCTTGAGGTGGCCTGAAGGCCTTACTGACTTGAAGGACTGGGTGGCCTGAAGGCCTTAAAGGACTTGGGGACCAAATCGGTGGCCCAAAGGCCCAAACGGGGGAATATTCCCGCACGCTACAGTGCCAAACAGTAACGTTACACCTAAAAGATTTAGGGAATACACTATGATGGGTATTAAAAACTTTATCATGAAGGTTACTCCCTATGTGGATTCTGATGCAACAAAGTAGGTATGATATGGATTCCAGAATTTATGTTTATGATTTATTATTTCTATGAGTGTTTTTGGAATCCTATAATTTTATGAGGTATGCTGAAGAGATTATGTTTTATGGTTGAATGTTATAATTTCATGGGTTTATAAGTATTCATGGAAAAATGTTTTCATTACTTATTTTATATCCCTTACTAATATTTTTATGCTCATCCCATGTTTTTAAAATGTTTTTACAGGGTATAAATACTAGTAAGATAAAGGAATAAGCCAAGAATAATTTTATAAAGAAAATTAATCATGTTTTTTTAATAGGGTTTCCTTTGGTGGAAAAAATGGATATTGTGTTGATAGTATCCTCTTGTATGATTATGGGATGATATGTGCTAATAATGGACTAATTATCTAAAAATCTAAAGCTAAAAATATCCTTGATGTTAATTAACGTCAAATTATTGACTTATATAATGATTATATAATATTTTTTGGATGGGTCTTTATAGTTGGTATCAGAGGTCAGTTTAGATAACTTTAGGTGTTAGGATATTATTAATAGATTATCCATAAATTATTTTTTAATTTATAGTAAAATTGAAATGATATATAATTTGAAGATTACCATGACTCTTCATCCGAGATATATTTGTTTATAATGGTTGTATATAGAGGAAATAAGGAATCTGTGATGGGATGCCATCTAGAGGAAAAAACCCACCAAATTAGAAACTTGCTATGGATGGAATCGGAACTAAACAGTTTGTTGCAGTAATGGCATAATTGACTTAGGCTATAAATGGTGGTGGTATCCACATAAGAGATCAACCGGATCAACCACATAGTAACATGTTGGTAGTGGAGAATTTTATGAGGCAACACCCCCCATCATTCAGAGGATCATCTAACCATGTACTATATTAAGGGTGGATTAAATTAGTAGACAACATTTTCAATTTCTTGGGATGTTCATAACATCAAAAGGCTAGTCTTTATGTTAACCATTTTGAAGGTGAAGCCGATCAGTGGTGGTCGATGGTTAAAAATATCTGGGATAGAGAGGAGATTGATGATCTTGATTGGAATGGATTCAAAGGTATGTTTCTTGAGAAATATTTTTCTTTGGTGGTTCGAATTAGGATGGAAAAAAAATTATTGGAAGTGAGGAATGAAGATGATTCAGTTTCTTCTTAATAATCAAAATTCACATGATTGGAAGGGTATGCTCTAAATTTTATCTGAATTCTTGAAAGTAAAATATATTTTTTTCACTTAGGATTAAAGCCAATGTTTTGAAGGTAATTAGATTCTTGTGAGTTCAAATGTTATGAAAAACTTGTTCGATGTGCGGAGAAGGAGGAAAAGGAGTTTTTTAATGATCAAGAATTCTTGGGAAATTAGTAGTATAAGAGTTTGAGGTGGAAGGAAAAAGGGATAAACTCCTCAAAAAGTATGAAGGTGATAAAATTAAGTCTACAGTTTGGGAAAATTATGGTAAAAATTACACTGGGTAATTGAATTTTGAATTCTAGTAAGTGATTCTTATGTGGTAAAATGGGACATAAGGCTCATAATTGAAATTAAAAGGACCAGGGTAGTGGTAAAAAATATAATTTAAACACATTAAAATGTTTTAAGTACAATAAAATGGGTCATTATACAAATGAGTGTCCGAGGAAGAACTCAAATGATAGGAATCAGTTAGACTACAAGTAGAAAGTGGTGGTGAAATTGTTTGAAACTACTTTAGTAGATTTTGTCCCATAAAATGAAGTGGTATCATGTATATTGTTTGTTTATTAAGATTATTCCAATGGTTTTTTAATTTTGGGTCTACAAATTCATTCATTTTTGAGAAATTTTCTAGTAAATTGGGAATTCCATGTCAAGAAATTAATCCAAAACCTATGGTAAAAACACCTGGGAGAAATGTTGAGACCAAATGAAATTATATGAACCTTCCAGTCCTAGTGTGGGGATAGAATCTACCAAAAAACGTTATTTTTTTCATCTAGTAGAGTGTGATGTTATTCTAGGTATGGATAGGCTTTCTGTTTACTATGTTAAGATTTATTGTTGATCTAAAGATGTTTCTTTTCAGAAATACTTTTAGTTTTGTAAAATAATGAACCATTACTATTGATAAAATATCAAGAAGCTGAGAAACTAGTAAATGTTTTAAATGAATGTTACATTTCCCATACATTTGAAAATAAGGGAAATGTTCAGATTAATGATGTTCCAGTGGAAAATGATCATCTTTTTGTTTACCTAGTGATTTTCCTATCATTATACCTGACAAGGAAGTTGAATTTATTGTTGAATTGGTTCCTAATGCTTAGAAAATTTTAAATCCCCCTTATCTAATTGTTCTAATAGAACTTTTATAGTTATATAATAAATTTATGGACTTTTAGATAAAGATTTAATTCGACCTAGCACATCACCATGGGGTGCCCCTATCTTGTTTTTTAAAAATAAAATGGTTCAATGAGAATTTCAACTGATTATAGAGCATTGAATAACATCACTGTTAATAACTAGTATCTTTTCCCTCATATCGATGATTTATTTGATTAGATTCAGTTAACCTAATATTTTTTTTGAATATTGACTTGAGGTCGGGGTTCCATTAGTTGAAGGTAAAGGAAGAAAAAATTCCAAAGACCATGTTTCATACTAGATATGGCCATTATGAATTTCTAGTTATGCCTTTTGATTAATCCAATGCACTTGTTGTATTCATAGATCTTATGAATAGAATATTCCGTGAGATGTTGGATAAGTTTTCGGTTGTGTTTATTGATGGTATTTTGGTATATTCTAAAAGTAAAGAGGAGCATGAAAGTCATTTAAGGGTTTTATTTATAACCTTAAAAGAAAAGAAACTGTATGGTAAATTCAGGAAGTTTAAGTTTTGGTTACAAAAAATTTCATTCCTTGGTCACATTTTTTCTATAGATAACATTAATATTGATCTTTATAAAACAAATGTTGTAGAATAATGTCTAAGAACCAAAAATATTACCAAGATTCATAGTTTTATTGGTTTAGCAGGTTATTATCATAGTTTTGATGAAACTTTTAAACGATTATCTAGCCCCCTGACTAAGATAACTCTAAAAGGCTTTATGTTCATCTGGACAAAAGAATGTGATGAATGTTTTCATTAATTGAAAAGAAGATTGGTGAATGCTCCATTTTTGGAACCGCCTTCTAGAAATAGTGAATTTGTTATCTATAATGATGCTTGGTTGAAAGGACATGGTTGTTTCCTAATATAGAATGATCAGGTAATTTCTTATGCATCATGTCAATTGAAAACTCATGGTTTAAATTACCTTAAAAATTATTTGGAATTAACATCTTTTGTTTTGGAATTAAAAATATAAATGTGTCTTTTTTGTGGCGTAAAGTGTGAAATATGTACTGATCAAAAATGTTTAAAGTATATATTCACTCATAATGAATTGAACATTATATATAGAACATGGATAAAATTAATCAAGGATTATGATTATATAATTAATTACCATCCTGTAAAATTGAAAAAAGTGGTTGATGCTTTGAGTCAGAAAATTAATGCTACATAGACCATGTTACGTTTGGAATGTGATCCATTGATTACTGATTTGATGAAATTTGGCATGGAAGTTGATTGTCTAGGGAATTACACTATTTTATTTCTAGTTTAGCATAATAGTCTCTATTATAATAAATAAATAAAAAATAGATGGAAGATTATGAGTTGTAGAAAAAGGAAAAATTAATTCATAAGGGTAAGTATCTTGAATTTATCATTGATAAATATTGTGTTTTGAGATTTTTGAGAAGATTATATGTGCCTTGTGATTCAAAGTTGAACAAAGAGTTATTGTGTAAACCTCACAGTTCTCCGATTTCAGTTCATCCTGACAGTACTGAGATGTATAGTGATCTTCGGGAGTATTACCAGTGGGATGGAATGAAAAGAGGTAGTGTTGACTTTACTGTGAAGTGTTTGACTTGTCAACAAGTGAAAGAAGAATGATAGTTGCCAAAGGGGATGCTTCATCATTTTCCAATACCTGATTTGAAATGGGAAAATATATCCATGGACTACATTGTGGTAATACCAAAGTCATCTCAAGGTAATAATGTAATTTGTGTAATTGTTTATTGATTGACTAAATCTTATCATTTTCTTTCTATTCGAGGTACAAAATCTCTAGATCATCTTTCTCAGAAGTATATTAAATAAATATTCATGTTACATTGATTTCTTCTATCTATTTTATCTGATTGTGATCCCAGGATTACTTCTAATTATTGTAAAGGCCTTCAAAAGTCATTGAGAACTAAATTAAATTTTAGTAATGCTTTTCATCATCAATAAGATAGTTTGTCAGAAAAAATAATTCATACCTTGGAGGATATTCTATGTGCTTGTTCAATGGATTACCAGGGAAGTTGGAATCAAAAACTTTCAATGATATAGTTTTCTTATATTAATAGTTTCCATTCCAGTATACATAAGACACCATTTGAGGCATTATATGGAAAGCGGTGTCGAACTCCATCATTTTGGGATGATGTAGGTGAAAAGAAGTTTATGGGAATGGAATTGGTTGAAGGGATGGAAGATAAAGTTCAGTCGATTAAAAATAACATGATGATATCTCAGAGAAGGAAAAAAAGTTATGAATATAACCAAAGGAAGGATCTTTCTTTTTTGGTAGGTGATCATGTCTTTCTCAAAGATTCCCCATGGAAAAGTGTGATGTGTTTTTTTTAAAAATGGGAATCTGAGTCTGTGGTTTATTGGACCCAATGAAATTATAGATAATGTTGGATTAGTTTCATAACAAGTTCATTTACCTCTAAGTTTATCTTGGGTACAAATTGTTTTTCTAGTTTCAATGTTGAGAATGTATTTTTCAGATCCATCTCATGTATTGTTTCGAGAAGTAGTTCAGTTGCAATAGAATCTTTCTTATGAAGAGAAACCATTCAAAATTCTTGATAGTAGAGAGCATATTTTCGAGAATAAGGTGATTCATTAGGTTATAGTTTTGTGTAAAAACCATATGGTTGAATAAGAAACATGGTAATATGAAAATTCTATGAGTGATAAATACCCCTACTTATTTGATAAGTGAATAAAATTGCAAGGTCGCAATTTACAAAAGGGGGGAAAGATGTAACCTCCCAGGTAATTAAAGAAAAATAAATTTTCATATATATTAATATTTTTTAATTAAATATTAATATTAGTTTAAATTAGTGACTTTATACGATAGATAACCCAACACACAACAGTGGGTTTCCCCGAAATCTTTTGTTGCACACAATATTGAGGTATGCTGAAAAATATTACAACAATAATATTATTATTTTAAATGGTAGTTAACGCCTATCCATTGTATTGGCAGGGATAAAAAAACTAACTATAGTATTATTATACATGTTTGTTAATGTTTTTTCATTTATCCAATAAATTTTAGTGTCTTAAAATGAGAAGAAATCCTATTTTAAGCATAAAATACTCTAATATTTTTTAAATGTAGTTTTACCACATTTTGATGGAGAACCCTTTTTAAATATAGTTTTGGTCTCTTTTATATGTTATATTTGATAAAATAAACTTCTTATCTATAATAATAACATCAAAATTTATTTTGGTTGATTTTTTGGTATTTTTCAAGAAAATCCATGTTTTAATGAATAGTGAAAAAACACTGCATTTTAATTCAAAACTGTATTTTAGTATAATTTATTTATATAGTTACCTTATCCTTTTAATTAGTCTAAATTTTAATTGGATTATGTTTTTTTCATTTAATAAAATTATTTTCATTGGAAGTAATTTCACATTGAACATTGATATAAACATTTTTCAATATGTTGATCATTTTTACTTTTTAAAAACATGTTTTCTCATTTAGAAATCATGATATAATTTTAAATTATTTAATGAAACTTATTTGTTTTTGAATTTGGGAAAATGGATTCCATATTTGGAATCATAGGGTCCAAATTGTGTAAATATGTACCTTTTATTTTTGTAAAATATGAATAGTAATTTTAATAATTATTTTAATTACCACAGTAAAAGGGTATATTAGGTAAATAGGGGTAAAAATACTATTATAATAATATAAAACTACCCTAACATGTGTCCAGATATTATTGGATGAGTTATGGGTGACCAAAACAATCATTAGGCCTAACCTTTGGGATTTAGGAGCCACTTGGGTGTGATAATGACATGTTATAATAATTAATTTGATGTAAAGAGAAATATAACATAAACATGTATCTTGTTAATAAAAAAATTTTAATATGGGGTTATATAACTGATAATGTTGAATATAAATATTCATTATAAATATAAAATTATTTCATACCTCATGATTTTTTATTTATATTTTTTAGACATTAAATAAATAAATTTATTTATGACACAATGATGATGCAATGATTACATTATTAATGAAAGATTCAAATTAATGATATTTTAAATATTTAAATAAATTTAATTGGAAAATATTTATTCTATCCAAGAATTTTATTGATGATTATTACATGTTATATTTGAGTTAATTTAGTTTTTTCAAATGAATCAATTTTTTATGATTTTTAAAAAAATCAATTACTAAATAGTGTCAAAATTGACATAAATTAGTTATTAAAACAAATAGTATTTTATTAAATGATATTATAGTACTAAATATATAATATTCAGACAAATTATTATATAATGTTAAAAATATCATTAATTATCCACTTTAGGTTAACTTTTCATTTTATAGTAACTATATTAACCATATAGAGTATAAATACAAGAAGACATGGTAAGAGTTAATTTTTTTAACTAAGGGTTAAAGCCAAAAGATAACATTAATTTTCTAACTAAAACATGTATACAACCTATTGGTTAAAAGGATTTAGACCAATAATCATATTATCCTTTAAATATATCACTTTTGAGATATTATAATTCCCATATCAATTTATAATAAAATATTTTTTCAAGACTTTCCTAAAGGGCCCCTCCTCTCTCTTATAAAAGGACACCACATCTACCCTCTTACTCAAACCTCTAAATTACCTTGGATTGTCCACATTATTCTCACATAAGCTCCAAATATCCTTCCCTTCCTCCTATAATTATTACCTTGGGCATAATGAAATTCAAGAAATCCATTTGACTCAAATCCAAAAGAGTTACCCAATTTAGAGGTAACGTCTCCTCTCAAGATATTTTCATTTATTTTCATTCTAAAACCCCATTACCTATTTTTATTAAATTATTTTATAACAACAAAATTATATAAATACACTTGGATGTTGTTATTATATGATTTTTACCAACACTTACACACACCTCCATTTAATGGATATAGAACATACTGTTTCTGTGTACGGAAAACTACTGCCTCGCGAAATGATGATTGTCCAATTTTTACCTAAAACCTCTCATGGTGGAAATTATGATGGAACTATATTTATATATGATATATTTTATATCTATATTGAATCTAATCATCTGTAATTTTTTTTATTATTACATAGCTTTATGCTTTCCATAATGTGTAAATACGGTAATTTCATTTGAGGAAGTATGGACTACCGCCCCCACAAAGTCACATGAATCATTCATGCCATACATGGAATATATAAAGGACCGTGTTAATGAACCTATGTAACATTTATAACATAAATATTATAAATAAATTAGAATATTCATATGTATCATTTTGTTTTCAATCTTTTAATATGATAAAGAAATTAAAGTATCGTCTATGCGTACGTACGCCCTAACGTCTCCATGCATGGTACATTTAATTTATTATCTAAAAATATTATGGACTATTATAAATACATATATTCAAGATATATATGATATATAAATCATTAATATTATTCTTGAGAATATGTACTTATGACAACATGGATAATTTGCATCAAAACATGTACATTTTTCATTCAATTACCGAACATCGACAAAACATCTGATATGAACTCAAATAATTAACTAATTGTTATTATATTGTAATAAGTGATATAAAATGAAGAATAAAATATAAAAATGTTCTAAATAAAGGTGTAATTAAATTATGTTTATTATTCATAAAATTAAATAATGAATGAGACATGTTTGACTCAAGATAATGGACTTCATCTCAATCTGCTTTCATTGAGGCATATTTTAAATTATACATGACTTTATTTTATACGATATATAATCAAACCATTTGAATTTTAATTTATTTTAGAATATTTAAAAAAGAATTTTTTTTTCTATGAAACGTCTTATTAAATGAAAAAAGGAATGTTTCTTTTTAACGTACGTGGCGATAATGACCTTTCTACTACCACAAGCATTATTTGATATTTGGATTCCTCTACAAGTTATAATGTTTTTAAAAGAAAAATTAATACCATATAAATTTTTTATATATTTTGGTATTGAAAATGGTTTTGATAAAGGATTGATTATTTCAAAATCATGAAATGATCTATTATGATTGTAATGTGGAAATGTTATTTTTCCATTATGCTTTTTTTATGTGAAATGATTATATTATGGTTCTTGGGGAATGTATATATATACAGGTGGTTCCATGATAAACTGAGGGCAGTTGAACCCATGGTATCTCTCCAATACAATGGGTAATGTGACGTAGGTAAATGTTATGGTTTCTACTAAGATAATTATGGAATATACTGTAATGGGTATTCAAAATTTAACCATAATGGTTACTCCCTATGTGGTTGTGAAAGCTAAAAAGTAAGTATGATATCGATGCCATAACTTACCTTTAGGATTTATGATTTTTATGAGTTTTTTAGAATCATATGTATTCACGAGGTATGTTTAAGTGATTATGTTTTATATGTGAACGTTATGATTTCATGGGTTTATAAGTATTCATGGACTAATGTTTTCATTCCTTATTTTATATCCCTTAATTAGATTTTTATGCTCATCCCATATTTTAAAAAAAATTCACAGGGTATAAGGATGAGTATGATAAAGGAATAAGTCATGAAGTATTTTATCAAGAAAATAAATCATGTTTTATTTTTTAAAAATGGTTTATTATGGTGGAAAAATGGATACTATTTTGATAGTATCCTCTTTTATGATTATGGAATGATATGTATTAAAAATAGAATAATTATCTAAAAATATAAACCTAAAAAGATCCTCGATATGAATTAATGAAAATTATTATCTTATTTCAAGATTATGTAATTTATTAAGGCTAGGGCCTTGTGCTATTACCAAAAACTATGTGGGTAAGAATATAAGTTTTCCGGTTTAGCCCAAGATAGAATATTAATGTATCAATATGTATCCCATGGGATAATAATAAAGACTTGTATATTTATAAAAGTTAAAATTTATCTATATAGATATATCTTATACACAGGATAAGTGGGGAAAATTCATGGGTGCTCTAGTGGATATGTGAATTATATTTTATTTGAATTGAGGTAGGTCCTCATTTCCCTATAAAACTAAGTTATATCTGTCACATATATCTGATCATATGTAGAATAAGGAGAACCATACTATAGGTAGGTGAGGCAAAGGCCTGACCAAAGTTGAAAGAGAAAACCAAGTGCCAAGAAATGATAAGATGGAGGTCACAATTAAGTTTAATTCAATGTGGATGAATGCCACTATATATATTAGAAATTAAGGAATCAAGCCACATGTAGTTCTATAGAGGGTGTATTAGAAGAAATGCACTAAAATAAAGTTATTGTTGGAGATCGATGCCACATAAGATTTTTCATATCCAGTGAGAACCAATATATATTACAGTATTAAGTTACATGATAGGTATAATACAATGATGTTTAATTTCTTTAGTCATGGATGTTAGTCATACTGTTTAACATAGTACAATGAGGATGATGAGGGGAATCCCAATTATGATAAAGTGGAAACTGATTGAAGTACCCTAAGCTCATGTGAGTTAGTCCTGATGTGAGAAACGAGTCTAAATATAAGGAAACTCATGTAACATGAGAGTTCCAACATAAGGATTGATGGGTAGTGGTTTTAATGATGTATCAACCACTTAAAGAACCCATTAAAAAAGAGATCTATTGTGATTGATACCCCAATACCAGTTTCCCTTGCTAACAAGAAAAAGGGTATGCAAGTGTATCACTGAGGGTGTCAAGATACCTCTTGAGTTGAGGGGACTATGAGGAGGTTAATTATTCCCTCCTGATTTATAATTCCAAATTAGGTGATAGATAAGATGTTGATAACCATTGAACACATATGAAACGGGGATACCACTGCAATATTACTATGAATGGAGGAAAAAAATGACTAACTATGTCTTAAAAACAAGGGGCCCAACATGTTGCGACTAAAAAACATCTTGGATGTTTACCCTAGATAATAATTGGGGCATTGAAGTGTTGTAAAATCACTATAAAGTATTACATTTAAAAATTAATGGTTAATGGGGAAGATTCTTACAATTGGGAAACAAATCGTATATATGGATTAAAGATATCAAGGAATGGTTTGAATAACCCAAAGATACACCATTGTTAATTTAACACAATTAAAAGATAAATTAGTCTTGATATAGTGCTACAAATAGAAGATACACGGGGAAATAGATTATCCATTTTTTGGGGAGGATCTATCTAGTCCCTAATACTATGGAGTATTAAGTCATCTCACATGGGCTATGGAGTGAAACATGTTTTAAGCCGTAGATCCGGAACAAAAGTGTGGTGGTCTATAAAGAACCATGAAAAGAAAAATCAAGATGTGTATTGGAGGGAATAATTTAAAAATAGATGAACTTTAGGGGTGAAGATTTGTATTTAAAGGTCATGCTATTTGGACTGAAGGGGGAGATTTTTTCCAAGCATGGGTGAAATAAATGCAATGATCATTAGAATTCCCAATTCTATTGTAATAGTTTTTTTGGGAGTGTATATAGTTTATGGTCATGATACATATACTAGTGGTGTGGTTGTTTATAAAATATATGGAGGGCTAAATGAACAATTTCAATTAAAAACTCAATGGTTTTATAGAAAAAATGGATGGTATTCATACAGTTTAAGGACATGATGCTTGAACCATGAAGGAATTCATCTTACATCCATGTAATCTGGACCTAAACAATTAAATTTAACATCATAAGTCAATAATGGGATGTTGTGCGGTTTAAAGTAATATAAACAAGAAAGGGGGTATTCACTCTAAATTTTACCTGGTTTTTTGGATCTTGTGAGCATAAAACACATTTTTATATGGTTTGATGATAATACCCAAAATATTTGAACCTTTTATAATTCATCTCTTATATTTTCCAAATTAATGAAAGGGGGTGAATTTGTGAGTGGGTATTGAATATTTTTTAGTCTTGACTTTATGAGCTTTAATATCAATAATCCTTTTTCCTCTCGAGTTGAGTAATTTAGAGATATCCAATTAGACTTTTTATGTATAGAGTTTATGGTCACAAATATTTTATAAATTTTTTGTTGGGGTTTAAGTTTTTGTAACTCCCACAATGTATAATATGGCCTAGTTAGAAGTTTTAGGGAAAACTCAATAGGAGTGAGAAGTATATTTTTAGCATGGATCTCTCTGTAAAAAGGGTTCATGCAGTTTAAGGTCTCAGTGCTTGAACTGAAGGAGAGGAGAATCATATTGCAATATTGAAGGGATAAACCCAACAGGAATTTAAAAGTACATTTGTTAATATAAGATACCCTTAAGGGAATGGTTCTTAGTTTAAGTTCATATAATATAGAGTATATGATGAAGTGATTTATGTGGTACCAGGTTTGGGAAATCACTATATAAGTTGGGGAGAATGATCCCAAAATAGAAGACCATTATAAGGTATGCACACAGTTCAAGGTCATGATGATTTATCAAACCCCAACCCTAGATATTCATATTTTATTTTATTTATTTAATTATTTTAAAATTTTTCCTTTAATTTTGGATTAGACCAAATGAAAAGTTTCTACTTATAGAATCTTGAAATTGGTGCAAGGTTGGTTCATGAATAGTGGAAACTATGTGAAGACTATACAAATTATTTTGTATCTTTATAGATCTCAAAGGCATGGTCTGAACATTGATTACTAATCCTGTGTCCTTCCCATGAGGTTTAGACTAGAACCTCATGTAGGAGGCACGTTCTCTACACATGGATTTTCAAACCATGTGAAACAATTGTGTGTAGGGCATAATGACTTAAAAATAAAATTTTTACAAAAAAACCTCCCCTTTTTATTTTATAACTCTATATCTCACAAACCCCTATCTTCCTCTAATGTGATACCCCCATACCCTCATCATTATTTATACAATGTACTATGTGGTTGATCCCCCTGACTCTCACATGATTCCCTTTTTTAAGATTCCCCCTTTCATGATTTTTGTGTGTCCACCCAATGTAAGAAATTACTATAATACTTCTCTTAATTTTACTTATTTATTTTTCCTTAACTCATCTTCCACCTCATTGTGCACAAGTGAGGTCAAACATTATAGAGGGTTTTAGTCTGATTCTCTTATGTCCTGATTTTATTTATTTATTTTTCTTTTTTAGGGTTTATATTGATCGTGTGAGGAACCATAAACACTATTTTAGTGGTTTTTTGTCATTTATTGAATATAGTGAGTTCTAGGTAGGTATCAATTTTATTCAGCCTTTAAATTTGGGAATCATTATTATTTTTATTTCTAATTCGTTTTTTTATATATTAAATGTTAATATTAAAATGTGTTTAGTTTTATTTGGAATGTATTTTAGTATTTCAAATGATTTCCATGAAATGCGATAGGTTTCCATTTTATTTTAATGCTAGATTTTTTTATTAAACAATAAAGACCAAGAATTCAATAAAAATACTACTGTACATTATCAATAACTTATTATATTTCAAAATCCGTTCTAGTTATTCAGTTGGATTCTAAAATGGATTTTAGGTTTTACTTGGAATTTAATATAATTACAACAAATTACATCTAACGATTTAGTGTTTCAAAATTGGGTTTTATTAAAGGGATGGGTTATTAAATTCATTATTTTGTATTCATTGGTAATAAAAATATACATGGGTGTATATATAAATGTGCATTTGTGTGTGAATATTCACATGATAGTGTGTGAATTTTTTGTCTTAGAAAAACATGTTGGATTTGGTTCCCTAAAACAAACTAATTTTTAATTTAGACTATGTGAATATTCAAAGGAGTTAATATTAATATGAATACTTTATTAGATATTTATTTTTCATATTCTTAACATTAATTAAACAATATCCTACAGAATATCTCATAGGAAAAAAGGTTCTATTAGTTTACTTATATGATGATAACCTTGAGATTCTATGATGATATCTCTTAAATATAGTTCTATGGTTGGATAATGTACTATGATAGGGAACATAATATATATAAATTCATGTGTGAATACTCAAAAGTGTATGAGGCTTCTTCTTAGTATGTTTACACATAAACATATCCAATACTAGCAATTATGAGAACACACATCACGGTAGGAATTCCACAAGTTTTTGCGTCATCAGATATTCGTATCTCTGAGTGCGTGTAATGAACTTTTGACTTTAATATTACCATTAATTCATTCATTAATTTTTACACATATATTTACTGACCAAAACCATAATTCCATATATTCATGGGAAGTAAGGTATTTTGGGTGTGTCGCGAATGACATGTTATTTATAATAAGCCAAGGAAGGGTTTTTACATTCCATATTTATGGAAGTTCATATGTCATCCCTTTGATTGAAATATAACCATCACATTAAACACCATCTCAATAATGTAGTGAAATTTATTTCATATAGTCAATGGATGAAATATCAGGTATATAATTTGATGAGAAATATGTCAAACATGCTTGATGAGATGTTGAGACAAAGGGATTACATTACATGGTATGAAATCATATATGGTTATCAATGTTGTGCCCTTATGTTCTTTGCCTTGGGTTCCTTTAACCATTACAAGATAGTAATATGGGACTTTATAAAACCACAAATAACGCCAATGAGAAAGGATCCTAGGGGGTCACACCCTATGTGCTTCCATTAATCTAGATGGAATTATATTTTAATGTAATTAATGAAATAGATATTTATCTCAAGACCAGGGAATGATTTTTATCCTATTTTATTGATCAATATTATTCACATGGTAATAAAATCTCTTTAATTCTTAACAAATAATATATTTACTTATAAGAATGTATAATAAATATTTATTTTCCGGATTATGAAAATAATAATAATTTTATATAATGAATCCTAAATAAATATTTATTCCTTAAATTGGGGATAAAAAATTTATTTATTAATAAATTATTTATTCATGTATTCAATAAATGGTGAAGAGTTTGAGTGGATGGAGATCATGATTGGTGACAAATATGAATTTAAAATCTAGTAAAATAATATTTTATAATATTATTTAAGGGACGATAATAATTTAAAGAAATATTTAATTTAAACCCTAGATATATAATTATATGGTTATGCATATTTGGAAGGGTTAATCAGTAATTTAGAATCGTTATTAAATAAAGATTTCTCTTCTGAAAATTCTTATCTTCTCTAGAATGTGAATAACTCCTTCATGCCTAAAGGATATTGAAGTGATCATGATGAAAAATGTAGGATGATTAATTGAAAATTCTAGCACCTAAAAATAAATCAACATCATTTAGAGGTCAAAGGAAGACGTGTGTAATTTGAATTAGTGGGATTCTACCCTTTGATCTTACAAGAGCAATATAGGTAATGAAAATAGGTTTTTTTGGGATGATCAAATTCTACATAAATGAAAGATAACTAAACTAGGATATTATATTTTAAATAAAAAATAAATTAATTTTAATGGTAAAGTGAAAATATCCTCTCTAGTTATAGGTTTTCCTCTATATCAATATCTGGTGGAAAAAATTCGTTGGTCATGGTGTTCACATCAAGAAAAATATTTAGAATGATCCAAAAAATTTAAAAAAACTTCATAATTATTTCACCCACCTCAATTATTCCACTATTTTTGGAACTAACAAGTGTTATTAGGGCAGTCACATTTCAAATATTTAATTATAAATTTTATTTTTTATTAATATGCTTAATAGTGGTTAAATCTTTCATTTTCAAAATATTTATTCTATAATCTGATTGTTTATTTAACATGATTTCAAAATTTTAATTATCATCATTCAGTGGTTTTTTATTTTCTCAAATCACTAAGAATAGATGAATAATATCAGGAGATCAAATTATGGAGTGCTAAGAATTCTTTCTGTTTTGACTAGGTTAAATTATGTGTTCTTATAGTACATATTGTGTTCCCATGTGCACTAAATCTGGACATGTTGAAAGATACACGAAATTCCATGAAGAAATTACAAATGGTTGATTTAATTAAAACTATGTGTATATTGGGATAGTCAGGAACATGACATGTCATATTACCTAATATGTAGCTGGAATACACAGTATATAGTCTATATTTTTTAGTGGTGAAATTCCTAAAAACCGCGTGGTTTAATACATCGTCAAAACCATGTTAGACTAACATCCTGAATAATTAATGAATTACATGATGTTTATCCAATATACATGATATAAGGTTCATTAATTACCAGATCTAAAATACACACTAATTTATTTGGTGAATTATATAGACACGTGATATGTGATATACACAACATGTCTATGGATTGTACATGTCATGTAGTCTAGTGTCTCATAAACACACTGAGTTATTCGGAAAGCTTTATGGACACATGTAATTCAGATTCCATGACATGTAACTCAGGATTGCACACTATGTAATCTACTATGATACATTCTAAATCCCATAGAATATATTCTAGGCACATGGAATGTTTATCACAGGGCATGTAACTTGTTATTTCATGTAGTGTAGTCTATCCAAGTACATTATGAAGCCCCATGCATGTATCATGGTATATAGAAAGTGATGTACATGGTGTGTTACTCGATATTACACACCATGTAGTCTTCCAATAAAGGATAGAGTATATTTGTGTTAAATAATAAATAAAAAATTCAAATCTTATTGTATTGATTGACACCTAATGTTTTTGATAATTTAATAAAGGTTTTAATGAATTTAAATTTCTTTATTAATTTATTGTAGTAATCTATAATTATTAGTGATTCCATTTATTTTACATGAATTCCTTAATTATGGGTATCTCCAAGAGAATTCAAATGGTCATTAAGATAAAAGGGAATTTATTAATTAAATAACTAACTTAAATGTGTTTAACATCATAATAAAGAGAAAATATAAATGAACAAAAACTAGGTTTATTTTTTAACATATGTTGCATGTGTATGAACATTCATGAGCTTGAACAATGCCTATGCATTTGTTGGTTTTATTTATTTAATTTTTTATATGGGATTTAAATTATTAATTATAAATTAAATATAATTCCTTGTGAATATTCTACCCCACCTTTATTATGTGTGACCTATATTTCCATGTTGATTTATGTAATTATGCATAACCACTCCATTAGTTCACCACACCTGTGTCGTATTTTGAAATAATTGTAATAAATAAAGTATCCCATGGTGCATAGAGGTGGTTCAATATAGAAATAAGATGATTCCAACTGAGGTGATACATAGGAGGATAGCTAGAATGTTGTAACTGATGTCAAGACCAGAATAATGTGTTTATTCACTTAGGTTATAGGTTGGTTGATTGTCCCATCAATAAATCAATATATAGATAATCCCATGATGAGGTTATTTGTTTATTTATTTATTTTGGCATTATAAATTACTTATTTTATTGATAAAATATTGTGACTGCATAAATAAATGAACTAATATGTATAAATATAATTTAAGAAATTTTACTACGCTTAATTTTCGCATCAAAACACGGTTAATCACTTACGTGAAATACAATTAATATTAATAGGACATGTAATGGGTAGAAAAATATAATATTTATGCCTTATAAATAAAATCAATCATGTATATATTAACTCATAATTGGCCATCCATTACATGATTAGAAATGAAAGCCATATAACTAAGTGTTTTACAAATCCTTGATGAGACACATATTTTTATCATGGATTTATTATGATTTTTTAAGATTAAATTAAACATATTTCATCAAGAGAAGTAGACCTCGATAGACTTGATATAACTTGGAGGAATGTATTGAGTAAATTCGTTTTAGGATTTAAGGATTAGGAAGACAACTCAATGTATCAAGGATATGAAATCTTGTTGTTAGAAAAGACCTACCTACCTATATACCATCAGGTATCTAAACCAACTTTCACTAGGGTTATGAAAAGGGGAATATGGATCATTTCCACTAGAAAGTCCAAGAAACGGACATTATGAGTCTATTGGTGAATGATATTGGTACTTTCTAAAACAGTGAGATACATAATAAAATTAAATTTATTATGACATCATAAAGTATCATGTAATGTACTAATAATATGTTTTAATTATTATAAAAAATGTCAAGAAAAATGATAAAAATAGTGATATCATTCTTTAACACAAAGTATGTCCTTCAAAATAAAAATTTCCAGACATAATATAATATTTTATGTGATGAATTACTAATAAAAAGTTTTTTTATGTTTTGGAATCCCCTATTATCATTATTACACCAAAGTAGTCAAGAAAAGGTGAAAATGATGTCTACAATTGATTTATTGAGGAATATTACTATGAGAATTGTATTATATTATCAACTATGTAAAGAAAGTTAATAATAAAACATAAAGACATGCATTTTTAGACCATAAATCTCATCACCATTATTTTGAGAATGATAAAGAGTCTATTTAAATAAATAATATTATACATGAATTGTATTGGTGTAAACTTGAATAAGGTAATCTTTCTACTGATCATGCTGTCAAAATCCTAAGGGTATATTATTCAGTTGAATAAATTATAATTCTAATTGGATGAAAAATTATCAATTAATACTATTTTATTATCTATACCACCAGGATTATATTCATTTTTCTATTAACAACAAAATGGAATGGATACGTCACATGGGAAACACGTGTTTATACTTCAACAAGAGGATAAGGACTTGTTAATACTAGTTTCTATACTCTTTATAATGAAAATATTGAAATAAAAGGATGAAGATCCCATGTATGATATATATATCCACAATATCTTTTAAAGTATCCTTCAAAGAGGCAGAAGATTAAATGGTAGAAGAATGAAAAGGAGGATATATTCTTCTTATGTGGAAAGAATGTATACTAAAAAAATTGCAATTAATTAAAGAGAAAAAAATTTCCATCCACTCTATGTATATTCATCATGTTTCTATTCACCACTTTTTTATTAAATATAGTATACTTACAATAAGAATGTATTTAAATACAACAATTTAACATAAATAAAATGGTTATATAGGGAACTCAAATGGAGCTAAAAAAACCAGATCTTGACATCATCTATGGGGAACTCACTACTTATTACTTCCATATTGAATTGATTCAATTTTTTATTAATTATTAACAAAAAATATATCTTAGTGTAAAGATAGAAACAATGGGATATTATTTTATTTTTTGAATAGATGTTTTAATGGTACGTGAATACAAAGCTACATGTTTAGTAACTCTTAAATCATAAAAATCTATTAAAGTGAATGATAAATATATAATATAAATACGCTTACATAATTATTTCAAGATAAATATTTTCAAATAAAACTAAAATTAGTTTACTTTTTTATTCTAATAAAAGTGTTTTTTTGTCTTATTGTGTAATATAATAGATATATAAACAAAATAAATATGATTTTTTAGATAAAAAATATTTATAAATAAAGGTACATCACAAAAATTATAGTGGTAGTTCAATAAGGTCTTGTAAAAAACTTCAAGGATAAAGATATCTTCACATACATCATGATATTTCTTTATGAAATGTTAGAAATATTCATTGAATTAAATAATATCACTGGTTAAGATATATGAATATCTGAGATGGCTTGTTGGATAATATATTATCTATGTAATATTTGATCAAATATGTTCAGTAATGGTTATCCCAAGCTCACATTTACTTTTATACATATATTTAATTATTGTAGTAAAAGGAAGATCAATTATAAATATTATACATATTGAAAGTCTTATATTATTCCTTTAAGTACATGTTTTAAAAATAGAATAGAAAAAACTAACCATATGCGAACTATACTATTTAATGAATATCATATAAATTGCGCGGATCTTCAGAATCCTCTCCCCCTCTAATTCTCATCTTGATGCTTACCTCAGCTGGCGCTCCTTGCTGCACTGTTTCCCCCCCTTTCCCCCGCTCTGGTTTTTACTTCCTTCTGGTTTTGTTGGACATTTATCTTTGTATCCACCGTCTTCGTTCACTTCCTATGCTCTTTTAGTAATTCCCTTCGTGCTAGACTCCATCTATGGTCCAACACAAGGGTTCTTATTCCGGATTGGGATGTTGAGGAGGATCAACCTGTGATGGAACGACTGCACTCAGTTTCATTCTAAAGATGGTGGATTCGGGTTTTGGCGGTTTGATTTTTCCGGTTGTTCTTCATTCTTAAAGGAGTTGCAGGCGGTTCCATTTTTCTTGGTTTCTGATTCGAATGGAAGAATTGTTGTCCTGGAGAAGGACATGGATCATTGTGGTAACCATTTCCTACTTCAATCTTTTCTCTTTCCTCATGTTCTACCGCTCCCCATTGTCGGTGTGGTGCTGGTAGTTTACTACGAGGTTTTGTGATGTGCTGGTTCAACTTTCGATGCTGTACCAGGAGGCACGACCTGAGTAGGCTTCAGTTCTTCCTTTGGGGCTCTGATGGTGTTGCTGTTTTTTCTTGGTTTTTTTCCTGCTTAATTGATTTGTCTCAGGTGCTTCATCCCTGATATTTTCTTTTCCATTTTTTTTTGTTTTCGTTGGTTTGGTGATTGGTTGAGATCATGTTGGTATGGCCTTTCTTTAATGTCAACGACAAAGGTTTTACGATGCCTGCTGGTTTGGTTTCCTGATGACGATGCTATTCTCGGCTGATCGGTGGTGACAATAGGAGATTTTTCTCTCGGTGATGCTGTGTAAGTGGTATGGTTGGGTCCTTCCTAGTGATCTGCTGTAAAGGGACGTTGGCTTGTTTAGTCGATGAGGGTTCAATGTATTTCTTACTGTGACGATGACCGGTGGGTCCTCACTGGAAAAGTGGAGATGATGGGGATGCGACGATGATGACGTTTATGTGTTGATGGCGGTGACGACGTGGGGGGGGGCACACTTGACTCGACATTTCTTACCTTGATGCGGTGTTTCTCAGGAAGCTCGTGGGATCTGCAGGATGTGTTCCTCATGACGATCACAATTTTATTTTGTTTTCAAATTTTTATTTTTATGATCGCTAAAATGTGTGATGATTTGAACAATGTGTCGGTGCCCACTATAGCCCTAAAGTAGTTTTATGAAAAAAAAAATGATTTGGAAGAATACTTTATCTTTAAATATTGTGGGATAATACATAACTTCTATGGGTTAAGACTGTGAATGCACATGGGTTTGAATAAGAACACTATACACCACTGATCTTAGTGGAATGAGGATTTTCGGAGATATGTACTATATAGGAATTTACAATTGAAGAGGTGGTTTATGATCACCATGGGGGTGATAAATATATTATTGTTTTATAATAAATATTACTATAAAAATTTCTTAAATTTTAAAATCATAAGGTTGAAACTTATGTATAAATTCATGTAATGGATTATGTGTTTTAGGATTTGGGGATTCTATATTTTAATTGTTTATAATACATGATTCTGCTAGTGAGTATTCAAGAGAAACTATACAAGGATTGTATAATATGGCCTCATTAAATCATGATTGATTATTGAAAGGTTTAGTCTATAAAAAAATCTATTCACTAATCATCTTGTCTAAAATACTTGTAAATCCTACTTTTCAAATCATATTTTTGTGATCATCATATTATTATATTGATTATCAAGTCTACCTTGAATAATCTTTCTAAAAAATATCAATTTGAATCAATAAAAAGGAAGACCACATGGTATATGTCTACCAGGCATAACTAAAAGTATTGGTGACATCAATATATGCCAAAAATGATATGATGATTATATAATTTTATTCCTTAATAAATAATTTATAATGATTATTGAAAATTTATTTGGAAATGAATGAGTGCCACATGTCTCTATCTAGTTAGTTTGATAACTATAAATATTTATGATATATATGTTGATAACCTATGGAATGTTTTTTGTTTCTGAGAAGTTCTCAGGACTAAGAAATAAAATTTATTCATGTATGACTTAAAGAAGAAACATTATTCTAGGGGAAAATATCTACAAAATAGATACATGTGTTTACTAATTCTAATAATAATGTGTATATTAAAAAATTATTATAAAATAAAAGTTAAAAAAATTCAATACCGAATTTCTCTTAGCATATAATCCTTCTTGTAAATCATGTGCTGGTATAAGAATGGATCTCAGAGACTAAAATAATTTAACAAGATTATGTGCTAGGAATTTATCTTGTATTCCATGATATGTAATAATTTTTTATATTACTAGTGTGTTATACATAGAATGTAAATATCAAATAGTTACAATATAACTGCATCAACTTGTAATTAGAATTACCCGATAGAAATTTGAATAGTATAACAGGATGAGTTCTTGGTGTATAGAGAAATGGGAATACTTATAATCAAGGTAATTTAACACTTGTTTAAACATTGTTCACTTGGATATAGTATTCTATAAAAGGATATGGTTATATGAAATAAAATATTATTATTGTTATTGGTTTCCATGTATATAATATCTAAGTATGTTGTGGCTTATGACACCACATAAGAAGAAGTTTAGAAAGGTCTGGTTCAGTTTTGGGGTTTACTAAAAGAAATCTATTTTTTGTTATTATAAAAATATTTGACTACGAATTTTTTCGAGATGTCCATATTTTGACATGTTAACAAGAGGTGGAAACTCAGTTATATCACTATGTGATGGATTTTCTCTATGTAATAATATTTACTTGGATTCTCATACATGGACATTGCATCTTTTAGATGAGTATTAAAGGCATTAAAAAAGTACATGAAAGAGGACCATAATAGTTTAGTGCCTTTAGAAAAATTGAAACAAAATATTCTAACATGTTGAAAGATATTCAACATATACTGTAAAGATATTTCCCATTAGTACTCTTCACAACAATACCCTACATAAAAAACTTTATTCATAACCAGGGAAAAAGGAACATAAGGAATGGTGATATCAAATTCTTAGTAAGGGTAATGAAGAAAGATACATAAGTATGATATAGGCATAATTGTATTAGAACATGATCATAACATTGGAAAATCATACCCTACATAAAAAGATCACGAACATGAATAATGGATTAAATATTTCGAGTTCATAATACATGAATCATAAGAAAATAATAGAAAAAGATTCATGATAGCCTAACATTAGAATAAGACATAAAATTTGTTGCATACACATAAGTATATAAAATAATTCTTAGAGGTCAAGTCTCATTTACAAAACTTATCAGATGTTATCATGGAGGTTACACATAATAGGCCGAATACACCACCATTCTCATGCGCATCACATTACTTAGAGTAGAATGTGTTAACTCCCTCTTATTTTGTGATGAATAATGTCCTTTATTGTACCAAGTTCACTCCTCATTCCATATTTTTATTAATATAATGGGTTCACTACTCATTCCGATCATGTCTATCTCATGAGATATATAAATCTTTACCCAATTAATTAGAAGGAGATATAGGTCCCTCCTATAACATAATGAAATCATACATATGTGTTTCAAAAGATCATAAAAATTCATTATATCAGAACCCATTAAATGAAATTGTTATAATAATCGTTTTATCATATCATAACCAATGGAAAAGTGATTCGTTTAATAATCATTTCATCATAGCATAACCCATGAAAAGAAGTGGGGTTCATAAGAATTTTTTCATTGTATAACCCATGGTAGAGAAAAGAGTTTCATAAACAACTTGTCATATTAATCATAAAACCCTCAAAGAATGAATAATAATGGTTTCCTTGGATCATATCCCCAGTAAAGTATAAACTACATCAATGTATGTCATCTTATATAGAGATGGATTTTAAAAGATCACCATGAACATTTCTTAAGGAAAACAACCTTTCGTTGAAAATTGATTTCATAACAAATTTTAAAAATAATATTCATTTAAAATTATATTGGAAACATATAAATAAATCGTTCAAAATTTAATTAAAACATTTCTTGAAGAAAATATAATTTTTTTCTTTGAAAAAAATATTGAAAACATAAAACATTTTTAAAACCATTTTCATTGGAAATAAGCTTCACAAAATATATTGGAATATTTGAAAATAATTATAAACAATTTTAAAAAATGAAACATTTAATAAATTTTTATCATCGAAAATAACCTTTTAAAATTTATAAAGGAATCCTTGAAAATAATTTAAAACACTTTTTTAAAACATAAATCATTTTCAAAATTATTTTCATTTAAAATAATGTAAAAATAAAAATAATTAAAAAATAATTACTATAACATTTTACTTTTAAAATATTATTTAAAACTAATAATGGATTCTTCAACATATGCATTGGTCATGATAGCATAGAATTCTGTACGTAACGTATATATAAAAGCAAAGATTCCTATCACATTATTGGTAGAAGTCAAAAGAGACTTTATCTGAATAGATAAGAAGATTCCTTTTAAAATAACTTTTTAAGAGTTAAAACATGAGTAAAAATATATTTTTATTAATAATATTATTATTAAAAAAATGATTTTTTTATAAAACATGTGTTTGGGAGAAAATAAATTTCCAAAAGAAGAGATAAATAAAATCAGATTTTATTAAAGAAATTCCTAATTATATTCAGTACATAAGAGTAGAAATATTGTACCATTACATGAATATATCATTAATAAATATATCATAAAAAATTAATGATATTTCATGATTGATGTATCATAATATTTTATCAATAGAATCATAATCGTAAACAATCTTCCTAAATGATGAGATTGTAGCAATAAAATTTTATCACTTTGGTAAATTTGTATCATTATCCCCATGATAGAATAAAAATAAATAAAAGTAATAGTATCAATAAAATAAATATATTCATTATCTAACATTACAATGTTTAATTATATACACCATGTAATAGAATATAGGTGCATAACACAACATGTATTTAAAAGAAGTAAAATTGAAACAAATTTCTCTTAATGATTTGGTATCTCTTGAACCGTAAACTACCTATAATAGATATTTTAAAATGGATATGAAAATTGAAAGAAATATTATTATAATAATCATAAAATAAATTCATTTTCATTAAATTCATGACAAAGAACAAATGTTTTGTGAAAATAGAATGTGTCTCACAAAAATAAAAAGTGAGATGTAGATCTCTTAACTTAAGTATTGACTTCCTTTATACTCATTAAATAATCCTATATAATAAATAATAGTTTCTTATAAATATATTATTGAACCGAGTTCATTTATATCATACCATATATAATTTTATTATTACATTTTGTTACCTATTTATTAACAATTCCATGTTAATGTTATGTTTCATGCAATAACCACTTTTTTGTATATTTCTTGATTTGTCAAATTTTTTGGTCCTCTTATTTTAATCATGATGTAATTATCTCCAAAATTATAAATATTATATAAATATCATATATATTCATTAGATATTTATTTATGATAATCTATTAATGGTATTATTAGGAAAAGAAATACACCGTTCATGGAGATGGTAGGTCATACAAACACATGAATGTTGTTTCCATTTTCTTATCAGATTGAAAGAAACAAAAGTATATGAGGTATTATCATTATAGAATAATTTTTCTTTAATATAGGACATATTTTTATTAAACTCATACTTAATACATTTAATTTATTATTTTAATGAATTACATCACTTCGCGAGGTGGTAGTCCATCCTACACATGAACGACGTTATCATATTCCCACAAAATGGAAAGTATAAATTTATTTGTGATATAAGAATTATAGAACCATAAAAACATAAAAAAAATATATTATATAAATAATAAATAAATCATTATTATCAACCATGAAAGGTCATAACATAAGAATGAATGAAATCGGTTTGTGAGGCGGTAGTCCTCCGTACACACGAATGATGGTTGTTTAACCCATTTGATGGAAGTGTGTAATGTTTTAAGTCAAAAAATTAACATAAAAACGTTTCATTATATATTATATACTGAGGTTATTATATAATAATTATATAATAATAATTTATTATTGGGGAGAAGTAAATAAAATAAAAACGCATTTAGAAGTACTTTAACTCTTCTTCCTATATCTTCCTTTAGTTTGCACAAAAGCCTTTATAAGATGGATATCAGAATAAATGGAGGATTTTAGGATGAATATAGATAAGTTGTGAATTTATTGTTTTAGGTATTATAAATACCAATTGTTTATGAAGGTGTGAAGAGAGGAGATAGTGGTTGGCCTTTTATAAGCGATGGAGAGGAAACTCTTGGAATTTTTGAAAAGAAAGTTAGGTGTACCCACATTTTTACCATAACAAATGATTAATTAATCCAAATAAATTCATAAATGAATGGATAAAATCGAAATATTTACATGAAATGTGTTATGGATAAGTTTATATGTAATTTTTACACTTAAGTGTAAATTTTAGTCACATTGTAAACTTGTTTTTTCTCTTTATCACTATAATTAATTTTTATAATTTTCACTAATAATTTAATGAAAAATTAAGTTGGACTTATTAAAAATTATATATTATCATGATTAAAAATATTGAATCCATTTTTAATAATTCTAATCATATAATTTTATTAAATTAATGGAAAATTAATTCCACATATAGGATTATAGAAGTAATTTTTAGAGTTAAAAAGATCAAAAATTTGAAGTGTTTTTATATCCAATTTCAATGTTAAATTTATTAAAATTTCCTAAATTTGATTAAGATAAGTATAAAAAAATAATAAATATTTAAAAAAAATTAAAAAATAATTCCACTATATAAATAATTAAGAGAAAAGACAATTTTCAATTAAAATTCAGTATTTTTCACGATTCATGTAAAAATGGAAATTTTGAAAAAAAATCCAAAAATTAGCTCTAAGATAATTTTTGTGCTCTGATTTAAAAAATAAATTTTATTTTTTTAAATATTATGTATAAAAGTGTCAAAATTTATATTTAAAATAATTTCTCAATTAAAAATATGTAAAACAACCATTTTGAAATATAAATCGTTTTTTGTGTAAAATTAGATTTATTCTTATCTCTTGTATAGAAAACATATAATGTGAATGTTAACTAGATTATTAAATATAATATATATATATTTAATTAATATAATTCATCAATAAAAGTTTTTTTAATTAAATTAGATAAAATGTGTTCATGTATAAAAATATAGTTTTTCAGAAAAGGAATTTATTTATTTTCAAATTGTTCTTGCATTCATTTATAATTTGTTGAGTTCCAAAGAAATAATTTTATAAACATGAATAAACCATATTTTCATAATTTAGTTAATACTTTTCATACCCACTATTCTAATGACTTGGTGATAAATTTAATGTTTTTTTAATACGTTAAGTTTTTTTAAACACGGTGTTGTGTGTAACACAAGATAAGATTAGTGTTGCAAGTAACACAATCTAAAATTTGTATTTTCTGTAAATCATGACAAAATAAATGTCTTTTATAATGACTAAAATCAATGTTTCATGTAGTATAAGCTTAAATAGGTGTTTTATACATTGAAATCATACTTTTGTGTACCATGTGATGTAAGACGTCAATGAATTATAATTTATTCAAAAATAAATAATTCATAAAAACTCTAGGTGTTAAATTATAATCTCGTAAAAATTAATTTTTCCCTAAAAATTCATCCAGGTCATCAATTTTTTAATTAATCAATGTTTCTTTTATAGAAAATGACATAATAAAAATGAATAATAAATATCCCTCTAAAAAGAGAAAGTTAGAAAGTTAAATGTTACCAAATGTAACTCATAAATCGGTTTCCATATAGGAGAACATATGTGTGAAGTGAATACATGGACATGGAAGAAAAGGATAAAAATTTATATATAGTGATTAATATCACTGATCAAAATAATGTTGATGATTCATATATAGTTAGTAATCAAAAACCCATAAACCAAAGTGGCATGAAATATGTCATTGATCAAAATGGTGATTGAATTTTATTTCAAAACCATTTTCATAAAATGGAAGAATAATTATGAAAATATATACTAACATGATTTAATTATATTTCATATGAACAAGATCACCCTTTGGCTGTGCCTTGATCAATTTTCACTTTATATCTTACTCCAAGAAATGAAGGCGAACTTGTTATGCATGAAGTACTAATTGATCATAAGGTTCATAAATAGAATGATAAGTCATTATATTTATCTTTAATTTTCATAATAAAATGGTTATCAAAAGTTATCTGATTTTAATAGATCCTCATATAGTGAGAAAACACATTAATATCTAGAACCTCATATAAATTTTATGTTAAACCATTCCATAAATGGTTAACCTTGTAACCCTTCCAACATTTTTTTTAAAAAAAGGATACTAAGTTTCTCCAAATCAACATAACATTATCCCCCATATTTAAAATTTATCTTTTTTATTGTGACATAACAATCATGTGAATATATTCATCATTTATTCTCGTGAAACATGGTAATAATTTGAATTACTGTAAAACGATATTGAAGACATACATGCTTCTTCATTTATTACATAGAACACAAATTACTGGATATATTCCTAAAATAAAAAATATTATGTAAACTCTATCCATGATCACATATACTATATTTTCAACAAATAATTAATCTATTCCAACGTAATTAGTACTATCCAATATACATTATTCTTATCCACCATCTCTTTATCCAAACAAGTCTCTATTTTCTCAACATTAGAAACATATTAATGGTTAACATCCATTAATAACGTATTTTCCATAAAATAAAACCTTTCCCTTAAATAAATACTATTCAATGTATTTGTTATTATCCTTAACAAAAAACCTATACTAAACAATCCTTATAAATTTCAAAATTCATACTACATAATTTTTTAATCCAAATACATAAAGAGATCAATTATTCCTCTTCAACCTTAATATATTAACTAGGATTCCTCATCTTATTCCTTTATACCTCTTACATTTAATATGTCATTCTTAGTCTCTAAATTTTTAGTTGTATAACCTTTACTCATACCATATTTCATATTCACATCATGTTCTTTCCCCTTAGGACATCACTTTGTATAAGGATCATAATTTAATTACTTTAAAAATTAATCTATTTATAATACCTTAGGAAGACCAATATTCCCATCAATTTCATTAACTAAACTCCTCATTTTCCTCTATAATTACATACTATGTGGATTTCTTCACCACACAAAATAAATATTCTCATTCCATTGAGACATTCCCTTGAGTTCTTCTTCCCACCTTCTTGACATATAGGAAACTAAATATCCATTCCTCCATGGTCTCCACTAATAGAACACTCAACATACCACTTCATTCTATTCATTAGTATATACGATATTAGGTTAAGGTACACATTCTTAGTTATATTTTAGGAAAACTGATTAGGCATAATCACAACATCCATTTATCTAGTCATAATCCCATTGATATGATCATCATTAAATCATTATCACATTCAATGTTAAACCAATAACTTCAATTTCCCTACATTGACTAAAACCCAAAATCAAAAGAGAGGATGGAATTCGCACGGGAGCCGCCGCCCTCGAGCGTTCCTGGAAGAAACCCTAGCTTTCACACGAGGACCCAAGATGAGAGATCCTTTGCAGACGTCGTCGCTGGTCGTCCTCCTCCCAATGAATCAAAGAACTCAGAGTCTGTCTCTCCTAAAACATACAAGTATCGAGGTTTATCAGAAATTTCATTCTTGTCGGACGAGGTAAATCTTCTCTCTGCGGACCTTCAATTTGCTTTAGTTGGTAAGTTCTCAAAACGTTGACCCTCTTTGGCCTTCCTTCGCAAAACCATGGAAAGCATAGGATTTACAAACTTCCATATCAGACTCTTGAACTCATTACATGTTCTTTTTCTATTTACATTGGATAATGACTACTATAGATTTTGGACCTGTGGTTTGTGGTCTTTTGGGGGTTTTTTCATGAAAGTTTTTAAATGGTCGCCTGATTTTAATTTTGATGCTGAGCCCCCCATTGTTTCTATTTGGCTTGGGTTTCCGGGTCTGCCTCTTCACCTCTTCAAACAGAATTCTCTAATCTATATTGCTTGACTATTCGGTCAGCCTCTCAAACTTGATAATGCTACACTGAACCTGACACGACCCTCATTTGCGAGGATATGCACAGAAATCGATATTTATCAAGAATTGACTTCTATATTTTAGATTCAAAATGGGGAGAATGGATTTATACAGGATGTGGTTTTTGAGAATGCCCTAGAATTTTGTAAGACATGCTTTAGAATTGGCCATACCACAAAAGGCTGTGGGATTGAAAGACATCCCCCTCGCCCCCTGCCCCACTTCAAGTTGATTTGGGTTGAAAATATTTCTCCAGAAGTGATGATTGATGACCATATTGACATCCCTAAGAATAGAAGTAACACCTTGAACTCCAAGGATGATTTAAATCCTCAATTGGCCAATCCTTGTGAAAATGTTATCCCTCATACCATACCTGAGGGTCATGAGACTAATGAAGAGGGTCATGTGAGTAATGAAGCTTTACTGGTGGAATCTGATGAGCCTTTACAAGAAGATGTTGATAATATCTATCAAGTGGAGGAGGATTTTCATTTGAAGGATCAAAAATGGAAAAAAGCTATAGTTGACTCCGATGGCCTCATCACCCCGAAATCTAGGAAAACTCGAAAACATAGGGACAATGCCATTAGGGAGAGGACTATTATCACAAGATCATTAGCTGCCAAGATTATTGATAATGAAGTCCCTCCACAACCTGTACCTCTTGAACCCTTACCTGAATCCTCACAATCTTCTGATTGTTTTGACTCAGAAGCTTCCTCAAGTGAGGATGATGAAAATGATCCTGCCTATAGGGATGACTATCAATATGAAGACCAATTGGATTTCTCAAAGGAACTTGATTCATTGTTTGAGGAAAATGAAAAAGCTGCCTTTCGAAAATATAAAAATGGTGAAATGACTGCCGATGATTATTTTGACATTAGAAAGAGGGTGTTTATTAGAGTGGATAAGGAATTTAAAAAAGACCCAAAATTCAATTTTAAGGACATACCTTGGCAATGATCATTGGTTCCTGGTTCTTTGAGTTTTTTCTGGTTTTGAATGTTCTAATTATGCATTATATCATTATTTTCCTATCGACCCTGCTTTGACATCTATCTGACTCTGGATATTTTTTCTTTTCCTCTCTGGAAACCTAGTTTACCACTGGAACTTTGGAGCTTATGACGCTTTTTACATTCAATTTTTTTTGTATCTGGTTGGGTAGCCCTTTTTTTCTAGATGTTGGAAACATTTACTATCAACTGTTTGGATGAAGACCAATGAGGTGATTTGACAGTGCTATATCTGTTAATGGTTTCTGGTTCTTGTTGGCTTTGGATGGGTTGGTTTGGCTCTTATGTTCTATATTTATATTGGTCTACGAGGATATTTTTAAATTTTGCTTGGTGTAATTTAGTGTGGAATACTTCTCAAGATAATTCTTCTCATCCTTGCATCTGTTTCCTTATATCCAGTTTCCAGTTGGGGTTTTTTTGAACAGAATTGAATATGTTTTCTTTCACTGTTTTGCTGGATTGAGTTTGAATTGAAACAGGTTTTATTTCTCTCTATTTTGATGGATTTCCATTTGGGGAAGATACCAGATGCAATGATACTTCTTTAAATTTTTTTCCATCCTCATGAAGTTTCAAAATTGTCGATGGTGAAGCCTGGTTTTGAAGAGATCCCAAAGATTGCTGCTTCTATGCTTCTTCGGTTCATGATTTGCTGCTGTCTTTGATGTGAGGCTAGGATGCAGAGAGATTTTTCCCATGTATTGTTCAATCACTAGAAGTTGAAGATTAATATTTGAGATGGATGGATTTGGAAGATCATTAGGAACTTCTATATGCTGGCGTTATCATGTGGACTTTTTCCCTCTATGAAATTGGTATGCTTAATGCTTTACCTTGTAATATTTAATTCCCTACTGGTGTAAGTGCATTACCCCTCGTGCTTGTATTGTAACCTTTTATTTTTTAATAAATTCCCTGGGGGGAATTGATTGGGTAACCAATTCATGTCATCACCTTCCTTTAAAAAAACTAAAACCCAAAAGCATAGTGTGAGAAATGGTACTCACAATGGAGAATTACAAAATCCAAAAAATCACTCATAGTATTTACAAATAATGACACTTACTTATTAATCTCTTACACCTTAGGTCCATCCTTGGTTATTCATAGTAATTATCCATTTAAATCCATCATGATGGTTCGAAAAGAGATTATGAAATTCAAAATCATATCCCACGAGAGTTTCAAACTAAGTGTACAGTAATGCCTATTTTCATCCACTAGTTCATGATAATTTCAATCTCAATATGGTGTTTTCAGAGTTGTTACTATTATGTACATTTATGCCAGATCCACATCCACTTGTAATATCAAGACATATATGTGTTTCTAAGAAACCACTCTCTCCATCCTTTAACAAAATTCAATTATATTTTCCAATACTTTAAATCATCTTTAGACTTATACATAGATACATCCCTAAAAATATCCTTTAAAAAATCCCAAAGGATCTCACTAATGTTTTATCATCCTAGTTTCTAACGGTTTACTAAACCTTTACTTTTGATACCAACTATAGATACTCAGGATTCTTATATGTGGATATGACATTTTTTTATAATATTAAATATTTTACAAAATATTATTATAGTGGACCATAATATTTTAGTGCATTTGATGCTTAGAAACAAAATCCTCTAACATAAAGAATAATATTAAATGGATTTCATAAATATATTCCCCTTTAACACTCTTTAAAATCATACCCAAAATAAAACTTGTTTCCATAACATGTGGAATAAAAACATAAGAAAGGGTGGGATCAAATTCTCAGTATGGGTAAATAGGGAATATATGAATGCATAACATAAGATTAATGGTATGAGAACATGAGTATAACATTTTAAGATCATACACTACATAACATAGATCATAAACTTGAAAATTTGAATAAATATTCATAGTTCATAAGAGATGACTAATCAAGAAATCATAGTAGATGAGTCATGAGATAATAATATTGGAATAAAAAATAATTTTTGGTATACCCAAAATCATATAAAATAATTTCCTAGAAGTGATGGTTTATTTCCAAAACATATCTAGGAACTTTCTGGATGTTACACATACTGGGTGGGACACACCACCATCTCTAGTCGCAACCCTTTCATTATATTAGAATAAGTTCACTCCTTGTTTCTTCATGATGTAAAATTACCTTTAATTTATCAAGCACACTCATTGTTCCATTTGTGTCTTAGTATACTGGGTTCACTCACCATTCCATCCATACTTATCTCATGATATATATACATCATTTCCCAAATGCATTAGAGGTGGATATAGTTCCCACCTATCACGTAATGAAATCATATATATGTTTAGAAAAAAATAAAAAAAAAATCATTATATGATGACCCATGAAATTAAATGGGTATCATAAACATTTTATCATATCATAACCTATAGAAAAGAGACTGGTTTCATTATCAGTTCATCACAAAAAAATTGGTGAAAAGAAGAATGTTTTCTAAGAATTTTATCATGGAATAACCCATGGAAGGGAAATAGTCTTCATAAATAAATTATAAAAATAAAAATAAACCTTTCAAATTATTTATAATAATGTTTTACCTGGACCATATCCTTAGTAAAGTATAAACTATTCAAAAAGATTCCATCTTATATGAAGAATGCTTTTGAATGATCACTTAGAATATTTATTATATAAAATAACCTTTCATTGAAAATAACTTTCATAAAACATTTTCAAAATAATTTTCATTGAAATAAAGCTCAGTGCTTATAAATAAGTATTTGAAAATTCATTTAAAATATTTCTTGAGGAAAATATACTTTATTTTTTGAAAAATAATATTTAAATGTAATACCTTTTAAAGCCATTTATTTGACAAAACAACAATGAAAAAATATAATGTAATCTTTTAAAATAATTTTAAAAACATTTCAATGATAAAAAAATTTCAATATATTTTTATTAAAATTAACTTTTAAAAACATATAAAGTATTCTTTGATAATAATTTAATTTTTTTTTAAAACATAAAAAAAATTCAAGATTAATTTGTTTGATAATAAACATAAAATAAAAATCTCCATAAAATAAGTAAGAAATCCTTTTATTTTGAAAATATTCATTAAAACATATAATTTAATGATAAATGAATGGTGTGGTAATGATGGTGTAGTATTATATACATGACTTATATGTAAATGTAAAGATTCCTTTAATATTGTTGGTAGAAATCAAAAGATCTTTGATCGGAAAATGTAATGAATATTGCATTTAAAACATTTTATAAAAAGGTAAAACATGGATAGGATTGAATTTTTTAATCATAGGATATTATTAGAACATTTTTATAAAATATGGTTTTGGGAGAAACTGGAATTCCCACCAAAGAGATAAATAATGTCAGTTTTAAAAAAAAATCTTAATTATATGAAGTACCAAATAGTGGAAAAAATTTACCATAACATGAATATATCATGAATAAATAGAGGATAATAATGTAAAATATAATTCTTTATAAATGTATCAAAATATTTCTTCAATGGAAACTAATTATAATCATAATCAATCATAAAAAACAATGAGATTGTAACAATAAAATCTTACCAATTTTGTAACATTGAATCATAATCCCCATGAATTAATTTAATTTCATGAGGCATAAAATATAATTAAAATAATTATATTCATGATTTAAAATTTTAGAGGTGTATTATATATTCCTCGTAAAATAATATAGCTTCATACCAAAATATGTGTCTCAAAGAAGGCATGTTGAGACAAAATTCTCTTGCCGCTTTGGTAACATTGAAACCGTAACCCCATGAAAGTGATATAATCAAAATGATATGTAAATATAAATGTATTATATTATAATAATCATAAAATAAATTCATGGTAATTATATTCTCTACATAGAATAATGTTTTGGTGAATATAGCACGTGTCTTACTAAAGTAAAAAGTGACACCGAAATATATTACCATAAATCTTGAATTCAATTTTACTTGTTAAATACACCAATATAAAAAAAATTTATTTCCTTTTTAAAGAACCATATTAATTTATATCACACCATATATGATTTTCTTATGACACATTATTATGCATTTATTATCAATTCCATGTTAAATTTACGTTTTGGGTAATTATAGATTTATTTTTCATATATTATTTAATTTTTCATATTTTTGGTACTCTTAATTTAATATTGATTTCATTATATTAATAATGATATATTATGCATAAATATCATATATTTTGTTTTTATATTTATTTATAATTATAAAAAAAAAATATTTTTGAAAAAACTTCACCATTAATGGAGATGGTAGGCCGTATATACCCACGAACACTCCTTCCATTTTTTTGTAGGATTGATAGAAAAAAATGTATATGTGATATTATAATACATTAATAAATTTTCAGTAATATATATCACATATTATTATTAAGCTCATCCTTAATACATTTCATGAAAATCATGAATGAATCACATCGCTTCATTAGGTGGTAGTGTACTATACACAAGAACAATGCTATTATATTCCCACAAAAATGGAAAGCATGAATGTGTGTGTGATATAACAATTAAATAATAGGAATAAAATAATATTTATATATATTGTATATAGATAATAAATCCGTCATTATTTCCAACCTTGAAATGTGGTAATTGAAGAATGAATTACATTGGTCTGCAAGGCGGTAGTCCGTCATACACACGAATGAGGATTATGTATCCAATTTGATGGAATTTTTTGATGTTTTAGGTTGTAATATTAACAAAATGACTTATAAGTATATTAAAAATAATGATATAATTATATTATCATGATATAATTATAATTTATGGTGTTTTATAAGGAAATAATATATAAACTCTTTTATAAGAACATTATCTCTTATTCGGGTATCTTCTTTTAGTTTTCACTAAAGTTGTCGTAGGTTTTATTTCTGCCAAAAGGGAGAAATTTAGGATGAATTTAGGGAAGTGAAGATGTTTTTTTGTAAGGTATTGTCCAATCCAATTATTTTTTATTTGGTGAATATAGGAGAGAGGGGGTGACCTTTTATAAGTGTGAGAGAGAACACTCTTGACATTTTTAAAAATAAAGGTTGGTGTGCCCTTTTTTTACCTAAATATATGTATAAATACAGAAAAAAATTTGATAAATGAAGATTTAAGTTTTAAATAAATCCAATTTATTGGTTGTATACAAGTTTATAGGTCATTGTTTTACTTAAGTTTAATGTTTAGACCCTTCGTAAACTTGTCTTTCTCTTAATCACTGTGAATAATTTTAACCGATTTTCACTAATAGTTTTGGTAAAAAATTAATTTTAACATTTTATAAATAAAAAATTCATATAATAAATATTTAAACCAATTTTATATATTTTAATCATACACTTTTCATAAATTAATTTAAAATTAATCACAAAGATGAGACGAGACAACAGGTTTTTAAACTAAAAATGTTAAAATGTTTGAGATGTTTTTATATTAAATTTCAATGTTTAAAAGATTAAAATGACATAAATTGTATTAATAGAAGTATAATTTATAAAATTTTAATTTAAAACCATTATATAAAATAATTTCACTATATAAATAACTAATAAAAAAGGCATTTGTCAATTAAAATTCTGTATTTTCCACAATTCATTAAAAAATGAAACTTTTTGGAAAAATACAAAAAATCTCCCCTCAGATAATTTTGAAATTACTCATGGAAAAATTAGGTTTATTTTTTAAAATATAATTTATTAAATTAAAAAAAAACTAATTTAAAATATGTGCTCCATTAAAAGGCGGTAAACCTATCATTTAGAAAAATATGTCTTTTATAAATAAAATTGAATTTATTCTTATCTCCTAAATAGAAAACACAAAATGTAAATGTTAAATATTTTATTGAATATATAATATATATATATATATATATTTCATTAAAATAATTGATGAAAAGTGGTTTATTTAATTTATTGAGATAAAATACTTTTGAGTGTAGAAAAATTGTTTTTCAGAAAATGAATTTCTTTATTTTAAAATAGTTCTTATATTAATTTTTAATTATTTTGTTACAAATAAATTCATTTAATAAACATATATAAAATATATTTTCATAATTTATTAAATCATTTTCATACCCTCTATTCAAACTGCTTGGTGATAATTATAATGTTATTTTAGTAAACTCTCAATTTTTTTTAAACTCAGTGTTGTGTGTAATGTAAGCTATGCTTGATGTTGTCTGTAACACATAATAAACATGGTATTAAATAAAAAAATAAAAAATAATTGTTCTTTATACCAAAATATAATCTCAATGTTTTGTGTAGCCCAATATTAACTTGGTGGTGCGTATAATTAAAATATAATTTGGCTAGCATATAGTGCAAGCCATCAAAGAATTTTGATTTATTCGAAAAACATATTTCACAAAAAATCATGGTGTTACAGTAGTAATATTTCAGAAAACCCATTTTCAACACATATATCTATATTTACCAACCCTATTCATAGAAACATTATTAGACTAGTATCTATAGACATACTCAATAAAAGAATGTATACCATGTGAGAACTATCTAGCCATTAGAAGTTGGATCTAGAGAAAACATGAGTCTATTGGAGTTATTACCCTAGAACCACCTAATTTTTACTTTAATTTACATATATATTAATTGTATTTATTACTAATATAAATGAATTATCACATATTGATTTTCCTTCGGCATTTCGTTAATTTAATAATGACCTAGGGTATTTTTCATATCAAAATATGTCATGTTAATTTCCTACTATGATAAAATCATTGATATTATATGATTATATCTCTTAAATATGGTTCTATAATTAGATAAAATTCTTTGATAGGTAACATATTATATGGAATAAAATGTGATAAAACTAATTAGATCATGAGTATTCTTCTCATGAAGTTCTCACATTGTAATCTATAATATGGTATATTATGAGAACATACCCACCAAGAGAAATATCAAATGTATTGGTGTCATGAGATATTATTTTATGTGAGTGTGTGTAATGCTACTCATACATTTACATTATCATTAATTCATGTCATGACCAACAATCTTATATTTACTAACCAAAACCGTGATACCTTATGTTCATTAGAATTAGGTTACGTTGGGTGTGTCATGATTGACTTGTTGTTAATAAGTAAGTATTTATCCATTACATCTTTACAGAAGTTGATATCTTGACCCTTTGAATAAAATATAACCATTTTATTTAGTTACCTGGCTATAGTGTAACAAAAATTATTTTAGATAGTCTATGAATATGTTTCTAGAATATAGGTTGATGATACAAATGTGCAACCCGGATTTTGATATATTAAGATAAAGGTATTATGTTAATTTGTAAGTGTTTTTATGTGGTTTTTGTTGTTGTGGAATTAATTATGATCTCATGAGTTACTTCACTCATTTCTAGACTATAATCATGGACTTTAAGCAAACCAATTAGATTACAATGAGAAAAGATCTCATAGGATCACAAATAAAATATTTCTCCTGATCTTGATTAAATTCAAATTGAATTTGATTAATTTAATAAATGTTATTCTCATGATCAGGGAATAATTTTATTTAGGTTTTATTGATCGCTAAAATTATTTAGGTAATAAATAATTATTTATTCATTAATAAATAATTTATTTAGTTCTGTTAATATATAATAAATATTTATTCATTGGACTGTGTATAAAATATTTTATTAATTTATTGAATATTTAATAAAGATTTATTCACTATATTGTGGATGAAATATTTATTTATGAATAAAAACTATAATTAAATATTTATTCAATTATTTTAAAAAAATATGGAGGGTTTGGGTAGACCAAGATCAGGTCTTGTGATACATATTAATTTACAAGCCTGTAAAATAATATTTTTTCATTACATTAGTTAGCGCACACAAAAATAATAAAAATATTATTATTTGGAATAGGGTTTGGTAAGGAATATAATATTATTTATGTAATGATACACAATGAAATAATATTTAAATCTAAACCCTATATTTATAAATAGATTGTTATGTCTATTGTATATGGTTAATTGAGATTTGATAATTGTTGCACACAAACGACATCCCTATCGAATTTATCCCCTCATATTATAAAGAATGAGAAGACCTCCTTCAAGATTTAAGGATCTTAATGTGATCAAGATGAATAAATAAAGATGACTGATTCACTATTCCATCACCTAGAAATCATTTACTATTGTTCATAGATAAAAATAAAACATTTGGATCATCACTTAATGGATTCTACACATGGATACTACATGCATAATGAAGGAAATATGAATAGTGTTTTTTAAGATAAACAACATCTACGAAGAATAAATATCCTAAAATTAGGTAATTAATCTTCTAATCATAAATAAATTAATTACAAATTTTCCACAAAAATATCCTCTCAAGTTTGGGGTTTTCCTCTCTATAAATATTCTGTGTAAAAATTTTATTGGTCATGGAGTTCACATCTTGAACAATATTGAAAATGATCCCCCAAATAGAAAAAATATTCAATATTATTTCTCAAACTCTGGTTCTTCATTTATGCTCAGTTCCTTTAAGACATGTATATATAAATGTGTGATTGGATATATGTACAACAATTTAATAGTAGTTTATAAATTGAATTGAATAATTAATTTGGATTTAAAATGAGTTTCAATGTGTATTTTTAAAATATGATTTAGAATATTGGTTAATGTAGTTTACATTTCAATTAGTGTTTTATGAATACATTTTTAATTAAAAAAATAAATTCTTTGGTTGTTTTTATTTTTGAACTATATTCTTTATAGTTTCTTAAATTTTTTAGCTGATTTTTTTTGCAAAAAAATGGTTTCAAGAGGAATGCGTGATTTTGATAAATAATATATTTGGTGATGAGTTAATGGAAGCCCCTTTATTTTAAAGGTAATCTGATGTTTTATTAAAATGGGTATGAATATGGGATTCTGGGTGTGTGAGGGGGGAGTCAATTTTGTGTATCTCTTGGTTTTTTTATACACTAACAATAAATTTCTAGTAAATAGATTAATTGGTTGTGGGGAATCAGTTAGGGTGTCACCACACCACTAGGACAAGGTTATATACACCCAAGTGGCCTTAGACGATGTTTTGGGGCATTACCTGGGGTGTCACTATGTAGTATGCTAAGAGAATTTACTCCCTAGTGGAATATCTGTATTCATGGATTTTGACTAATTAAATCTTGAGTTGACATGAGGAACTAGAGATTACACTTACCTTATATGACCTAGGATTTTTTTTCCATTATTCTTGTTTATAAGTTTATTAATTTATTTTATGGGTCCATCCTCTCTTTTATAAAATTATTAAAGTGTTGTTATTTAATTCATTAATAAATTGTGAAATAATTTCATTATATTTATTCAAATAATTTGTGTAAGCATTATGTGTACTTTACTCACCTATTTTATAGTTTTAGAGAGGTTTTGGGAAATTTATTTATGTATATGTATTTTGAAAATAAATTGAAAATTGGTTTTCAAATATTGGTGGTGTAGGACAATGAAATATTTTTTAAAAGATTCTCTTAATTTAAGGAAAGTAATGAACATAAGGATTATAAAATAATATAGGATATTTATATACTCATTTATAAATAACTATTTTTAATTTTTTTAAACTAAAATGGAATAGATATATAATTGTTAGAATTATTTTATGGGCCTGGTCTCATTTGGCATGCCCATTTAATATTTTTGACACCTATCTATATCTCAATTTTAGTATCTAACACATTCATTGTCACTCCATGAGTTTTGAGATCTTTGTTTAAGATGGTGAATTTAAATGTCACATAGAGGTTTGTGTGTCTTTTATTATAATTATTTATTGCACCATACGGGATTTAATTTTACTTATTTCTATGTTTTGAGGTTTTTTATAAATATTATTGGTGAGGATAGGAATCTGTTAGTGATAATTTATAAATGGGAGGGAGTCTGGGCTGAGTAGAGGTATTTTTTTATTTAATTTTTTTCTAATTTTATATGATAATATTTTTTTACGCATATATGGTTTCATGTGGATTTATAAAATATATATATGTAATTCCATTTTTTTACTTATTATATTTGAAACTTATTTTACTCTAATTTAATTTTAAATTCATTCCCATGGTTCCTTCTTGATTACCATGAGCCAGTTTCTAGCCGGTGGGGACTGAGAACACCCTACATGTGTATCACCGGTCGACCCACGATTCTAAAAGATGGATATACTAGGTTTTGTTCATGAAAAAATGGTATCAGATCGTAGACCCTTAAAGGGGTAATTGTTTATAAATTCGCTATTTATTATTTGGGTTTATCTATTAGAAGGAGATAGGATTTTACAAACATAAGAGATAGGATTGAGAATATTATAGTTATCTATTTCAAATTCACACAAATGATTTTCCTAGGTAAGTTGAGTATTGAGTTTTTGATTATGAGTTTCTTAATTTAATTATGGTAGGTTTTGATCATTTTGTGTTTGGTGGATGAAAAAGCGAGTGAACCAGTGGTTCCTGGTGAGCTCATGGGTCCTAGTGAACCATGTGGAGCCATAGTACATGGTTCAAAGTGACAATTGGTGATAGTTAAGTTATTGACACATGGTTTTCAAAACTACTCATCAAGGTTACAAATAGATAACAGATCCCCTCTTTACTTTTTAATTTCACTTATCTTATTTTTAGTTACATTAATCATATCTTTTTTGTGTAATGGGGAGAAAGCGTGAGACTAAATTTAAAAGTTTAGTTTAAAAAATAATGAGGTTTTGTTTTTTAAAAGTAATAAATTATTTTTTCAAAATTAATTAAAAGATAATGTTTACAATTGGATTTCATATAAATGGATCTATTATTTAATTAAGAATGGTCTTGAAAAAGATTATTAAAATTTATTTTTTTCTAAATAAAGAAATTTTTTATTTAATGGAAAATTTGTTAGGGTGTGTTTGATTTTGTGAAACATGTTTTTAAAATATTGGGTTTAACTAAAGGAAATTAAAGTGGAACGTGTAGTTAAAAAAAAGTAATTTTTGAAACGTGGTATCTACATTTGTGGGAATGTCCCTTAATTTTATTGGAATATTTTTATTTTGGATTTATATTTGTGGCTTAGTTAATGGGAGAATTTCATCCTAGTAGAGTTTCTTCCTTCTATTTTCTATATGTATACCAAATTTAGGATAGTAATTGTTCCCTCTTTAGGACATTCTCTTTACATGATTATAGTAGGGTAGTTTCTTTGGAGGGTCTTTATCGGTGCATCCCTTTCAGGTTTTCCTTTGTTTTTCCACAACAGAATATTGATTCCCTTAGGGGAATTTCTCACATCTATGTTATGTTTCTCTAGTTATATGGTTCCTCATTTAAGGGGATGTAAATGGGGTGGATTGAGAGAGTGTGTAAGTTATTGGGATGAGTTTTTTACTTTATTTTAATGGTAGGGTTCAATGAGAGTCGATGTTCAAGAAGAATGGAACTAGGTTACTCTCTGTCTCACCCCATGTTTATCACTATTTTTTTCTTGTTGATTTGTGGTTGTGTGAGGTACTATTATCCATGTATTTTATTCTCTTACCATGTTCTTATTTATTGTCCTTATAGGAGATGTTGGATTTTAATTGTCTTTCATATGTGGTTTCTCATTATTATATCTCTTGAAATGATTCCATATATTGCACATTCTCATTACCTAATGGGTTTTTTATTTTCTATCAAATGTGAGTTTTCATATTGGAGAGTTGGAATATTAGTGAAATTATAATATAGTGTGGAGTACACCATAAACGATCCTTCTATAGAACCAATATTTTTATAGGGTTTTACTTCACTTTAACTAAGAATGTTCTACCTGCCATATGAGGAAGTTATTCAATTTTATTGGGAGCCCATTTTATGAATTTCTTTTACCACTCCCACCCAATTATCGAGTTTTAGTCTTTTATATTTTATTTTTTATTTGGGATTTTTGTTTTAGAATGGTGATTGAGTTATTTTGGATATTCCCATTAATCCCATTTTGATTTAGGGTGTTCCTTCAGTTTTTTATGTAGTACTTTTGGGGGTTGATATTTTCCATTTCTCAGAGATACCCTTCATTAGCTTAGAGTCATTTTTTTATATTGAAATAATTGAATTGTAGAATTTTAGAATTCCTCTTTATATATTTTTATTTATGTAATTAGTCATTAGATGGAATTCAAGTTTTTCTTTGTGTCTCTTATGCTGTGTTCTTGTTAAGGATAATAGGCCTTTTTCCCTTTATAAATAACTACTTTATCCAAGGCTCTCTAGGGTAATAAAGCATTATGGTGGGGATAAGTGAATTTATTGTATACATTTTTTATATTAAAATTTAGAGATTCTATTGATTTTTATAATTAATACATGCCTCTATACCAGATGTTGTCTTCAATTTTTGGGGATAATATATGTTATAGTAGATGATAAAAATACATGAAAATGATCATCATATTCACTTAAAATAAATATTTTCAAAATAAAGGATGATCATGGAGAACTTCTAGGGCACAAAACTGAAGAACCAAAGAAAAATGAGGCTTCTGGAGAAGAAAAATTCCTTTAAACATCATGTAATCATTACTCGTTGTAAATCAGTGCAATTCGTGAATGTAATAGAATTTTTCAAGTGGAGTAATGAATCCTAGAGTGAATATGACTTGTGTAATAGTGTGATACATATGTTTCACACTATCACACATGTGAATATGACCTATAAAAATGTAGGTTGTGTATTTCATACACATAGTGAAACAATTACACATCGTGTAATCACTAAATGGTATGAAAAAATTGGGACTAGAAAAAAACAAACATATTCAATGTATTTTGTTATATTTGACCTATTTTATGACTCAAGAACCTCTGAGGAGAAATTTATAACACATAATTAATGCTATTAAATTCTGCATGAGCTCATACAGAGTCTATAAATATAAGAACACGTTGCTTCTCTCAAGGAGAACCTGGATACCAAATCTTTGAGCAAAGAGCTACACTGTGCAGGGTCCTCCCCAGTTCATCTCTATTTTTCTCATTATGATTTATTTTTATTCCCTTCCATATTATTATATCATCACTAGGATGAGGTGGTATACCTATCTTGTTTTTTGGGTATGCAGTAGAAGTGGTAAGGTTTTATTGGATTTATTCCTTTTTATTTATTTGTGTATTTAGATTTTCATAGTTTTTTCAATCAATTCCTAGTCCCTTTATTTTAATTTTATCATGACCATTGGTATTTGAATTTGAAAGGGCATTTACTATGGTGAAACTGATTACCCTAATGGAATCATGAAAACATTCAAATTTAGGGTAATCAATTTTAAATATGGTATCAAGAAAAACATGATTCATTAAAACCCTAAATTACCGGACCATGGGAAATAGGGGATTTAAAGGTCAAGGATAGGATACCCTAACTAATGGATTTCCTTCATCTCGAATCCAAAACCAAAAAATGGATTAATCAATTTGTTTTCTAAAATAAAATTTAACCCCAACCCTAAAACTAAAAAACCTTGATACACCATTCAAATATGATTTCAAAATAATCAATCTTCTTTGATTTTGTTATTCTCTATCTTTAAATAAATAAAACTCATATCTTCTTCCCCTCCATTATCATTTTTAATTAAAATAAAATATTTTGAAAACCTAAATAAACTATTTCACCATCTATATGGGTTTAAACATGAAATTTTTATTTACTAATTTTAATAAATTTGTTATATCTATGTATATTTATAAATTTGTATTTTTATTTGACCCATTGGGAAATAATGACGCCCTATGGGCCTGTAAAAACTCAAAATTTTGTCAGGGATGGTCACAAGTTAGTTTTAGGTTTCATTAATTTTTTTATTTTATTTTTTTATTTTTTTTAATTTTTCTATTTACCATGAGTGTTCAGATGATGTGAATTTAAGATTTTAAAATTACTAATCCATGAACATCACACACATACAAAAAGAAAATAAGTCTTTTAGTTTGATTTCAAACTGGCGAAAAGCTTGAGAAACAATAGAACTGAAGCCATGGTGGGAACTCAGAAAAATAAAGATACTAGAGGAGTTTTTTAAAGATATCTAGGGCCACTGATGGTCATAGACTAAGGGAATCCATCAAATAATGGATTAAAACCAATCATTCTACCACATCCTTTTAAATTAAACCACTTTGAGATTGACCATGAAATAATTTTAATGATCTCAAATCATGTGCAATTTAACAGACTTCCACCTGAAGATCCAAAAACATAATTGGGAAGCTTCCTCAAGATCTGAAACTCATTCCAATTCTAGGATGTTTCATGAAATGTGGTAAGTCTCAATCTTTTCTGATTTTCTTTACGCGATCGATCTTGAGATTGGATTGAAAGTCTACATGAACATTTCATCACCACATGGGATGAGATGTCCATTAAAGTTATTTCCCACTTCATTTATCCTTATAATTAAATGGAAATATGGTTAAATGTTCTAAAATTCTATCAATTTGAGGAAGAAAAAATATACTCTACATGGTAATGTTTAAATTATATGACTCATAAATACCACAATCACAATATCAATCTAGGGGCTTTAATCCAAACATTTTATAAGGGTTTTTCATAGGGAAACATATAAATTCTTGATTCTTAAATAGGAGGATCATTTATGAGTAAGTATCCTGAATAGAACTATAAATTTGTGGATTAAATTCTGAGGAATATTTTCAAGTGTAAAGGAGAAGGGACACAATGAAAAGGTATTCACGCAATCAAAAAAATTACTAGACAGAGGAATAACTAGAATCATTAACTAGGAAAACTGACATCATTATGGGATAGAACCCACCCCCCCAAGGTATGTATATTAAATAAAAAAATTATGCTAATTATAATCGTGATAATCAATTTCATTATCAATGGCCTCAACAATAAAAAAAGACAAGGATATCAAAAATGACACAAGGGTACCATGAAAAAGAACACCAAGGGACCACACTAATGAGATATGTCCATAAATTGGAAGAGACTCTAACTATATTCATGACCAAAGCAGGGTTTCACTAAAAAGGATAAAATAATAATCAACAAATGTTGAATTTAAGAATTTAGAGCATCATGTATACCAAATTACCGACCATCTTAGAGAGAGACCCATATGAGTACTTATAGGATTACATGAAGTACAAACACATTATTATTTAAAAGTTATTCTACTTAGACATGGAAACTAGACACAAGGTAGTGATATAGAACATACCAGACAATAAAAAGTGGAAGAAATTTAATGAGACGTTAAAAGTATCAAGGAAAAAGTAGTCGAAGAAGCTAAAGAAGAATAACCATATTTCAAACTAAGACTACCTTTTCTAGAATAAATGGTGAAAGGGAAGAACAACACATAGAAATTTAAATTTCTTAAATTATTTGAAAAATCACATACCAATATTCATTTTTTTAGTCTCTTAAAAACATGACAACATATGAAAAATTCATGAAATATAATGTATCTAATAAGAAGAGGCTAGAGGATATTGGAACCATTCGACTCACATGAGATTGTTTAGTGGTGGAAAAAAGGACCTGCCAAAAGATTTAATGTGATCTATGTAGATTTTTTATTCCAATAATTATAAGATTAATCATATATGGAAAATATTTGTGAATATTGGGTGTGAGTTTCAATATTATGTCATACACAAATTTCAAGAGTTTGGGACTGGAAGGATTAAAGAACACGAGATAAATTCTTCAATTGGATGATTCAATAGTGAAATCCCCAAGTGAACTAATCAAAAAAATTCTGATCAATGTTATAATATTTATATTTCTTATTGGATAATTATTACTGGATATGGATTAGGATGTAAATCCACTCATTTAGGGGAGTCCATTTTTAGTCACGAGGCGTGCACCAATCATTGTTCTAAGCAGATAACCATGTATGAGAGTTGGCTGTAATAAATTAAGTTTCAACATCCACTGGACTATGAATAACTATGATAATTGAGAGGACAATGAGTTTGGAATATAATAAATATCTATTGTTGATGGTGTTTATTTAATTAAATATGAACATGATTTATCTATTTTTATTCAAGAGGATTATCAACTAAAGAATAAAGAGAAGATGAGGACCAAAATTGTTAACACCAAAAGAATGACTAAAACCACCAACTTTGAGGAAGAAAAATAGGTATCAATGGTACATGACTATCTTTTTATTTCGTCAATATTGAGTAATATATGGTGGATTGTTCCAATAGAGATTAAAAAAGTACTATCATAATTGATAATTAATATGTTCAGAGAGGAATAATAGGGATTTACCTATATAGATATGACATAAATGAGACCATTTATAGACCCCAAAATTTTCAATCATCTATAACAATATCTGCAGATAAAGAAGGAAATTTCGAGAAAATGAGGGTAAAAAAATATCTTCTAGGAGTAAACCCATGTTTTTTATTTTTCTTTTATTTTTTGGTTGTGCATTATCTCAATTCAAATATTTGAAAAATCATTGATAATCATATCTAATTTCACTTCTTTATTTTTAATTTCTAGGACCATCAATACCTAGGCTAGTAGAAAGTATCAATAATCCCAAGAAGTGGTTGTAAGAATAATAAAATTCATGAATTAGAATAAGGAAGAACCTACACAGCCAACTTCAATGAAACATTTGAAAGGTTAGTAAGTATTTTAATTCAAAATTTTATATAAAACATTTCCAAAATTAATTTTTTTATATTTTAACAACCTATTTCATGCCCCAAATTTCATTCTTTCTTTAATCAACTGAACTAGGAGTTGTAAAATACCTTTGATAAATACCATTCCATGAATTTAAATTTCATTTTAATACATTTGAATGAGAAAATGGAAAAATGAATTAATAAGTATAAGACTATGGATTATGATTTTAAAAATCATGACTTGAGTGTAATGTTAATCATTTTAAATGATTTTTTTTGGATATTTAGACTTTCTTTAAATTTATAATATTTTCATCAATTTATTTAACAATTCAAATTAACTTCCATAATTGATTATTGAAACCATTCATCTCATTCTTGAGGAATCCTCTGAGAAAATTCTCTCATTCATTTTATGGTGCATTTCATGTAAAATTCAGGCATATTATCCTCTATAAAAAAGTTTTCATCTGGTCAAAGCTATTACTGAATAATATCTAATTAAATATTATTTTGGAATCTTTTTTTATCGCTTTTTCATGAGACCAACCATACATTAATCAATATTTAATCCCATAGAATCCATGAAAAACATTTTTAGTGAAGAGGTGTGTTACAAGGCCATATTATCCTTTCTTCCTTTCTCTAAATATTTTTCAGGATTTTAAAAAATTAGAGTGGGGAAGAATATGGAAGCAAGTGGAAGGGATTAATATTTTGTAATGGATAAGTGTGGGGGAAATTTCATTAGTTTTGGGAAAGTCACATTCATTGTATTTATTTCACACCTTCTTATTAAAAATGAAACAATGGTTGTATATAAGGATGTTCAAAAATCTCCATTAGTTGATCAGTCATATTTTTGTAACTATTACAAAATGTTTTATGATGAGATCATTTGGGGTTTTGTGGGGGATATCATAATTTTCCCTAGAATAAAATTTTAAAAAATAAAAAATAATAATAAAAGATTGTGTTTCATTTATTACAATTCTTCTCTTTATGAGACTACTCCGAGATACTGTGGGAAGATGAGACTTTCATTGAGAAATTTTTGATTGTGATGAAATTTAATTTAGAGACAAATTTCATTTTTATAACTTATATCATTTACATCATTTTCCAACCTTACCAAAGCCTCAAAGTCTTTTGATCATAAATAGATAATCCCTCATGTTTATTTGTGATTTTTTTTAATGTGGTGGAGATTCTTGATGTGTTTAAAGGATATGGTAATTGACTTGTTCCTAAGGTATGTTCATCATTATATTCTTACATACCTTGATGATAAGGGGGAATATCATCATGAGGTAAATTAAAAATGGTTGGCATATTAATAATGAATTTAAAAATGAAAATGGATGAATGAAAATGATTAGTTATTTTAAAATATAAAAAAATTAAAATACATGGTTGATTTGTATTCGTTAAAAAATGAGGCATTGGTAAATTTTATATCTATGATGACTGAACATTTACCTTTCCATTTCATCAATTTTTTATTGAATTTAAATAACAATAGAGTAATTTTTCATTATAGTATGTTGAGAATATATCCTTGTAGACTTGTAGGAATTCAAGTTTCTGTGTGTGGGGGGAGATTGATATGTGCATTTATTGTATAAATTTTTTATGTTAAAATGCAATGATTCTGTATATTTTCATTTAAAATACATTCCTATGAACCTGGTGTTTTCTTTATTTTTCTAGGATACTTTAAGTTACGGGGGATGTGCAGAAGACATGTAAAATATCTATATATATCCACCTAAAATATGAATTTTCAAAAAGAAGGATGATAATGGAGAACTTCCAGGGCATAGAACCGAAGAAACAAGGAAGACCAAGGTGTTCAGTGATGAAAATTAACAAAATATATTGTGTAAAAATTACATTTTATGAATGAATGAAATTTATGAATTTAATAAATGTCTTTAAGGGTGGAAAATAATCCAAGAATAAAGGTAACATGTGTCAAAAAATTACACATAGGTTTCATGGAATGAAACATATGTGTAATGTATGAAAAAATTTGTAGATGGACCATAAAACAATAAGTCATGAATTTGATACATGTGTTTCAACAATTACATATTCTGTAATCACTACATCACATATAAATATTGGGATGGGATAAAAACATTTCGACTCAAAGTATTTTTGAGATTTGACCCATTCTATGAATCAGGACCCACTCTTGACCACATTTGGAACTATCCATAAGGCCATTAAATTCTACATAATCCCATTTTTAGACTATAAATAGGGGTCCTAGATACGTCTCTCAAGAATATCTCAGATACGAAATCATTGAGTGAGAAGTTGCGCTGTGCAGGGTCCCCACTAGATTGTATCATTTTTTTCATTATTCTTTTCTATTCCTTCCCTTTTACTCTCTCATCACTAGGATGAGGGTGTAAACCCACCTTATTCTATGGTTATGTAGTAGTATGGAGAAGGTGCTATTGGACTTATTATTTTTATTTATCCATGTATTTGGATGTGCATATTTTTTCAATGAATTCCAAATCCATTTATTTTACTATTATCATGACCATATATACATGAATATAAAAGAAACATTGATATTTTTTAATTTATTACCCTAAAGGAGGCTCTAACATTTTCAAATTCTGGGTAATTGAGTTTAAATTTGGTATTGAGAAAAACATGATTCAATGAAACCCTAAATTATCATACCAAGTGAAATAATAGATAACACATCAGGGATGGGATACCTTGACCATTGGATATCCCTTATCTCAAATACGAAACCAAAAAATGGATTAATAAATTTGTTTTCTAAAATTAAATTTCACTCTAACCGTGAAACGAAAAAACCCTGGAACACATTTCACAATTGATTTCAAACCAATCAATATTTTTCTTTTATAATTATATTTAGTTAAATCTATTAAATCCATCACTTATTCACCACCTTTTTTAGTTTTAATTCAAATCAAATCATGTGAAAATCTAAATAATTGCATTCACCATTTATATGGGTTATACCTTGACCTGATTATTTAATCATTTCAAATAATTAGTTACAACTGTTGAGATTTATAAATTTTTATTTTGAATTGACTCGTTGGGAAATAATGACGACCTTTGGGCCTGTCAGGTTGGGAGTTCTATCACACCCTGACCCTAGTTTTTCTTATTTGATTTTATTTTATTTACTAATTGTTTTTAATTATTTTCTCAAATTATATGATAAACCAGGTGAAATTTTTTAGTTTCCAAAATTTTAGAACCATCACATGATTTAAACATGGACAATGGAAACTGTTTGCAGACTATCTGAAGGCATCTATATCTTGATAGAGCCAAAAATGCATTTCCAGTGCATGATTTTCTAATAGTGAATCATGCCCGTATGGGGCTTCCGGAACCCACTCGTATATTTTTCATGGTTGATACACAGTTGTAGAGGCTGTTCACATTGATCGATGATATAAAAAATATATTTTTACTAAATTATACCCCCGTTTTAATTAAAAACACTCCCTCACTTAGCCTCTGTACCAATTTTGTGAAACAACCCCCTCTTGTATATTTTTATTATGAATTAGTTTTCCAATATCCCTCCTTATTATGACAATTCTTCTTTTTTGACCTCCCATCATCTTGAAAATTTGGTGTGTGTAACCTATGTTAGGGTTTCCTCTCATCATCCTTATCCTTTATCTTTTTTATTCTTCCCCCTATCTTTTTTCACCTCACTACACGCATGAGAGATTGATCTCAATAGGTGGTTTTGATCTATTTTTCACATGGTATGATTTTATTTAGTGATTATTTCTATCTGGGGTATCTAATGGTATTATTTGGTTCTTTGGACCTTTTTGTGGTTTTCATATCCAGTTGTCAAAATCATTGTGTTCCAGGTTGGTTTCCCATTGTATTCAACCATCAAACTTTGTAACCATGACTACTTGTATTTTTATTAAATTGTAATATTATAATTTTTTGGGGTTTATTTGGAAATAATTTTCTATTTTCATTTTATTTACATGATATGCGATGGTTTTCCATTTTTTTCGAAGTTATAATTTTATTATTAATTTATGGACATTGAATGTTTGATAAAAATAATGTTTGACCATTATAGATATTTTTAAAGATTTAAAAATATTTTTGTAGTCTTCAAGTGGATTCTCAAATGAATATTTGGGTTTACATGGAATTTCAAGCAATTACATGAAATTCTATGTAATGATTTACCTACTAAAATTAGTTTTAAATAAAGTGGTCTTCATGGAAATTAATTTTTTTTTTCATTTTATGTATAATAAATATGTATATATATATCTTCATGAGTGTGTGTACCAATTCCGATGAGATTTTATAAATTTTGATAGTAAGAAATTAATGTTTATATACATATGTGAATGTATATATTTAAAATAGTTGGAGGGTTATTTGGAAATATAATATAATATTTAATAAGGATTTTAGATGAGTTTCAAAATGGATTGATAAAAAATGATTTCAAAGCCTGGTTGGCATAATATACATTCCTTATATTGTTTTTTAAATAATTTTTTAATTAATTAAATATTGTATTTGGTTTTTTTTATTGTTGAATAATATTCCTTTTTTTATTCAAGTGTTATCATTGAATTGTTTTAGGAAAAAGGTTTAAATAGGCATGTGTTCATTTAATAAATTAAATGTCTTCTGATGAGTTAATAAAATCCTCATATGTTTAAATAGTATGTGTTGTTTTAATGAAATGGGAATGAACATAGGAATTTGGATATCTATGGGGGATGTATATTTTTAATATCCCTTTGGATTTTCATTACACTAACAAAATGTTTCTTGGACATGGATGATTTGGTTGTGGTGAACCAGTTTGGGTGTCACCACTCTACTTGGCCAAGAAAATGTACTCCCTAGTGGCTTTGAACTTGGTTGTTGGGAATCCAACAATGTGTCACCGGACCCCTATGGCAATGTAATGTACTCCATAGTGACATGCATTCATGATTATATTTTGACTTATTGGATCACGAGTTGATTCGAGTAACTAGAATTACCACTAACCTTAAATGACCTAGTTATTTTTCATATTGTGTATGTTTATGAAATGGATATTTTTTTCTAGGTTTTATTCCACTATTTTATAAAAATTTTAAAGATGTGTTCATTATATCTTTAATAAATTATTAAAGTATGTCATTAGGTATTTTTATGTAAATTTCAAAATCATGATGTGTGTTTTAGGCTATTAATAAAATTTTATAAAGGATTTTAGAAATGGATGTTTCTAAATGTATTTTGATTTTTTTAAAATAATTTGTTTTCAAATAATGGTGTAATAAGATGATGAAAGGTTTTCCAAGTGATTTTTTTCATTTTAAAAATTAAACAAAAGTATATAAAATGATATTAGCTCTCTATATGCTCATTTATAGAAAACCTATTTTTAAAATACCATATTTCCTATTACCCCAGAAAAAATCATTTATTTAAATAATTATACTTGTGTTGTGGTTTCCATTGGAATACCTACTAAGCTATTTAGGTCACCCTATCTATATCTCAGTATCAGGTTCCCGTTCATTCATTATCCAAATTTCAGATTTTTATTATAAACCAAACGCCACTTTTAAGGTAAAAGTGAGAAGCCTCAAGAGAAAACAAAGTTATTAAAGGAAAACTTAAGCCTATTGGCATGTTTATCTTTAAAGATATTCCAGGAGGCATATGGAGGTATATAGAACTTTTTTAGTTTTATTTACCATAGAGGAAACATATTAATTTTACTTATTTCTATTAATGGAGGTATACTGTTATTATGGTGGATAAGAATATGGATCTGGTGGCTGTTTTTTTATAGGGGAGGGAGTCTTGGGTGATAAGTGGTATTCATTTGTTTAATTTTTTTTCTTATTTTATATCATATTTTATATTTATTTATTATTGTATACATCCAATATATATATTGTTAATGACTTTTTTTTGTTAATATTTTTTCTCATACTTTTACTCTGATTTAAGGGAAAAATCATTCCCATGATTAATTCTTGATTCCGAATCACTTATATCAAACCAGTGGGGAATGGTAACACTCATTGGGCATGTCATAGGATGACCCAATCATCCAACATATGGATATATTAGGTTGTGTTTGTGAAATTCTTACACTATCCCCTTATCAAAGCAACACCTTATTGATGTGGTAGGGGTGAATGAAGCATAACAAATGTTTTTTCAGGAATCCATTCATGGTAGAGGTTATTGGAGACTTATAGATTGACTCACTGTGGGAGATAAAAGGATCAATAAATATAAATTTAATTGGGTTCCATGACACTCATAGTTAAAGAGTAAATATAGTTATGAATAGATATGAATCATCCCCAGAAGGGTGAGAGGAATGAATAGTTCCTCTAGTGAAAAGAGGCACTAAAACATGATAGAGAGAGGTAAATGTTTCCTTACAAGGATTAATTAGTTGAATTGATATAAATTATTTGTCACGGAATAGAATATTATATCCAAGTGACACTACCTATCTCTTTAAATGACAATCAATCCATATGCAACTTTAAAATGTGGTGTGGTTGGAGACTAAAACCAAAGGGGGATATCCTCTTAGAAAGTGATCTAGTGTATCACATTTTTTAATGTCATGTGATTGGGACTATGTCATTTTATTTAATCTAGTGTTAAAAGGATATTGATCACATACTTTAACTCTACATGATGATTATTGAGACCATACAGTTAAATGTCATGCAATAAGGACATTGACCACACAATTTAACATGATATAGAGAGGATAATGACTAGAAAGTTTAAAGTCTTTTGTCATGGATTTTAAACATGTAGTTTAATATAATATGGTGAAGATGAAGAAATTTATTCTATGATTTTAATATTTTATAGGTTTTTACAAAGCAAACATGATGGTCTATGGATCATGAAAGGAAATTAAAAATACATAGTGAATAGAGATCCTTGTGATAAATAGGCAACCCCTAAGGGGATGCATGTTGCTTATTGATGTTATTCTCAAATGATGGGGAATGATTTAATTTAATTTCATGTTTTCAGGGTAGTATAGGCAGTTAGAATTTCTATATAACTTGAAAGGAAAAATGAAAAACTAGCATGAACAGAGATCCCAATTCAGTATAGATGAACATGGTAGGAGTAAAAGTGACTATGCAATTTAAAGTTAGACTAATGAAATTAGGATAGATCCCTGATTTTAAACATGGTTTACCTTGATCATGTTGGGAATTAATAAACAAAAACCCATAATTAAATATGAACCATTATTTTTGTGGGAAATAGTGATTAGAAAAATATCACTCATGTCACATGATAGTGTAGAATAGGGGTGTACATGTCAGGGTAAGAATGTAACATCAAACACTATGAATTGACCAGTGAAAAGGGGAATCCATTAAAGGAAGCCCTACTAAATTTACCTACCTTGAAAATGTGTTTGGATGAATAAGTGGTTAATGGAATGGAAATTTTAATTTTACAAGAACGGATTAGGTTAGACACAAATTAAATCTTGAATTATGGGATTTGGATTAGAGGGGAGTGAAAAAATGGTTGAGGATGACCGCTGACCTAGTTGAGAATGCTAGTTCTTTACCTACATCATTATGTATGGGAAAAAATTGTAATCAATCAATGAACATGTATTTGAAACATGATAAATATCATTTTCCATCCAAAAAACATCTATGAAATGTTCTCTAGAGTAGAGGTGGTCTATTGGATTGGGGGGGGGGGGGTCCATTTATATATGAGAGATTTATGGGGATCCATTATTAAGGAATACAGAATGATGTTCATGTAGTCTTCAACACTTTTGGGGCATTGCTAATAAGAAATGGGTACATCATTATGAATATTAGTACATAGAATGGTTAAACCTATATTCTAATGGGAGTAACATATTATGGTTATATTAGGATAGGAGGACTTATTGAAGGGAACTAATAACTAATAAATGGAAATAGTGACGGGGTGGTAATGTTTTTTGGGCCTAGTATAAATGATTTGGGAATCCCTCAATATCCCATGAGATGAAAATCAAGAAACTTGTAGTCTTGGGATATTGGTTAGTTGGAGGTTGACACCAGAGGTGGGGTTTCATCATGTGTGAGGAAAATGAGCTTGTTATGTGTTTGAAATATTGTATATAAATATTGCAATTACATAATTTAAGGTCATGTAGCTAAGAACAAATTTAGTTTAGTTTGAAATTATGATTCTATTATATTTATCACAAAGTATAAAATCATACAGTGATGAATATGTGATTTTTAGTTTACAGTTGTGTGACTAGTAACATATTCCTTGTACTTTAGGGTACTGTAATGAGGACATATTCCATGTAGTTTAAATTCATGTGAATTGAAATTGATTGTGCATTTTAGATTCTTCCAGTGAGAACATGGTTCTCTCATACTCTTAGATCATGAAACACATATCATGAATATGTAGCTTAGTGTATTTTAGTGAGGATGAAATTTGTTTTGTAGTTAAATTTAATTATTCTAGGAACATGAACATATACTTTAATTTCATATGATGAGGACATGCAGACTAACATAAAGGTTATGAAAAGTAATATTGAGAAACCTTCCATTGGTGGAAAGTGAGAGATTTTACACATCCATTGATATTGATGACTATGAACCATTGGGGAAGTCCTTGTGAATGATAAAGGGGTTATCCAATTTAGGATCTAACATTGATGGTTTTATTCTAGGTATTATCAATGTTCCCAATGCCATCACCAAGTCACCTTATAGGAAGGGGTGAAGTCAAACATTCTTATCGTATGATAAAGTCACATAGTTCTGATGGAACATAATTTTATGAAATGAATGGATACTATTTACATTGAGGGATATTACCATATCTAAAATTTCTTAGGGTTTTTTGGAATCAATTTATTATAGATGACTTTCTAGGGTGATGGAAGTAGGACCAAAATGGGTAGAACTACATCTTTATTGTAGAACATGGAGTATGGGTCCCCTTGGTAGAGGTCTAAGTCATTCTCCAATTTTATCATAGGGAATTAGATAGCCCATTGAGACATATATTATTATTTTGGTACAATATTTACACTAGGATATTGTAGAGGCTTTTTTTAACACTATTTTTTTTTCATTTTTTATGCATGGTGGTGAGAAGTATGGTTGAACCAGATGATGTATTGGGATTGCAACTTCATCATGTTGGTGAAGAAAAAAGTTATAACAACTATTCTTGAGGATGGTGTGATGGATCCCAAACTAGTGAATGTTATTATATTTTAAAACACAATCATTAATCTGGTCTTACCTACCTTGAGTAGAATATATATGGTCCACTTTGATAATTGACCAATGCTAGTAAGAATGGAAATGTGATGATTGGTTTTTTCTAGTGGGTGGGGACCCAATATGTCAATTCCCAAAATAGATAAATTATAAGAGTAATATCAATAATTGATAAAATCTTGTGGATAATGCAATATGTTGAAATTATTTTGGCATGCATGACACTCTATAGTTACTTTAATACAATAACATACCATAATATGCTAAAATTATCCCAATCGTTGGATCTGATAGAAGTGATTCAATCCTGATTGGGGAGCCACACATATCCCAACATGAAATTCTTTAAGGACCATAGGTATAACATTTTTTATAATTAAATAGATAATAACCTCATGAGAGCAGCACCTATAGAGGACCTTCTCTGAATTCAGGCCATCACAAAGAATGAAATTAACTACACTTAAGTGGATCTTATCTCTCTCTCTCTCTGTCTCATTTTTCTTTGAATTTTTTTCCTTATTATAGGTACTATATCAAAGGATCCATCGAACCATATCCTTCTTCTATCATAGGGTCATCTAAGGACATATTTTGATAACATCTGTTGGTGGTTTGATTCAAATGTTGGTATTTATCATTAGAGGAAATTGGGGTAATTGTCTTTAAATGATCCACAAAGATAATCATGAATTCCAAGTCGTACTCTACTTGGGATAAAAATAATAATTACAAAATAATTTTCAAAAATCATTACATGATTATGGTACCAAATTCACCTTCGCCTTAGATTGAAATTGATCAATCAACTGATGGGTACATGCAAGTAAGAAGGATAGATCTAGTTTCCTAATACTATAGTCATAAATTATTTCTTTTATAACAATGTTAGAGTTTCATTTCACTTTATACTATAAAACTTCACTTTTGAGGGCCAAATAAATACCAGTGATGAAGTCTTGGTATTCAACCTCTTTATCGGTGCATCCCTCTAAGATAATAAATGAGTATGGCTAGAGGGAATTTTATAGGGTCATAAAAACAACCCCATAGAATCCCCTATTGATCTTATAGTTATTTATTATTCCCATATTACATGTATAGGATGCAGTATTGAAGTGCATATACCAACATGGAGTATCTTTATCAATGAAGTGAATTTCCTTGACTATGATATTGATGTCCATTAGAAACCTCTATGAGGTTGTATGTACGATGATGACATAAACTAGTTCATTACCATTAATGGAATTTTGAGAGATCAACCTAATGATGGACAATTAATGGATTACTTCCTACCATGCCAATATTCTTATCCGTATATGATAGTTTTATTTTTAATTTAGTGGGATGATATGGGAGATTAGTTTCACCTCATGATACAATAAATTATTAGGAAAATTTTAGAATATGAAGACCTATGAATGAAATTTAATCTCAATGAGAGTGTACCTAGCCTCATTGACTAGTTACATGTGATATAGATAGTACATACTATTCTATTTTCATTCATTTTTCATTTGGGATAAGATGGAATATATGGATTATTCCAAGGCAGTCACATGGAGTACTGCAGGTTTCCATTATATAGGTGACATTAGAATTGGAGCACATAGAATATATTAGTTTCTGTCATTGAATGCGATCCCTCATTATTAATACCATTTTTATAGGATTCCTTTCTTTATTAGCTTGTAAATGGGATCATATTTTCCATCTATATTAGTGAAAAAATTACTAATGTAATCCATATAGCCTTAGAGTCCTTACAACTCATGGATATTTCAGGTAGGGGGAATTAAAATAAAGTGATTTTTCTTTTCTGGGTCAATATAGATGCCTATATATCATAAAATGAATCCTAGGAATTTACCATAGGTAACAAAAAAATCACACTTCCAGGGGTTCACCTTCAGGTGGTGGGTGCAGAGCATTCCCAAGGTTTTCTCACGATGTTGGAGATAATCATGAAAATGGTTGGATTTGACCATAAGGTAATCTATATAGAACACCATAATTATTCCAAGTATAATATTGAATATATTATTCATGGTAATTTTTAGGTGACCTTAGTGTACTTCCAAAAAATGGAACCACTCGATATTAATAGGTTATCTAAGGTTCCTTGAATACATTAACATCAGTAAAAATCCATAATTTATTGTACATAGAATAAACATCCTTTAAGGAAATTTATTTTAAGTATGAAATTGTGTCAATCATCAACTCTCGAGATGGTATGAAGAATTATTACATCAAAAAAATAGTGGTCGATGTCCTGAAAGTTGATATAGACTCCGATTTTTTTTTATTTCTGATCGGGACAATGTGTTCACGACACTAGGGAAACTAAACTTATTTTATGAAGTAGGATTTTAATAGATAACCAAATTTTACAATGATTATGGGACTATTAGAGGGGTGCATATTTTTAGTCACTTTCTTGAATCCATTATAGCCAATGGGGAGGAAAAGAAGGTGGATAGAGACCTAGTGATTAATCCATGTAATCTCATTATAGTTCCACACAAGTAAATCATAATGTTGTTTTAATAACATAATTTATTATTGTTTATCATTGATACACTTAATGAAAATTATCAGTTATTTCTTTAGTTATTCCTTAATTCCATGGTTCCCCTTTATGAACTCATCAATGGGGATAGAGACTCCCTCTTCAAAGGTATTTTGACCTTCATCCAAGTCTTCTTCATTTAAGGAATGATGCATACAGATAGAATATGAATCCTAAATCATAGGAAACTAAGAAAAAATATCAACTTATTATGTGTAAATAGAATCTTCAGAAGTTCATTCCTTTCATTCTGGTATGATGAAACCCATAGAAATGGGGGCTAAGACCCATGTCCCATGAGATAATTATTAGTATGGTCCACCCTTGTTATCTATGTAATGTAGCTTGGTTGAATTACAATGGTTCAATCATTTCCAAGGATTGATGTGTTGAAAAAAATTATTTTCCAGTATAGGTTTTAACTTTTAGTATGAAATAATAGAAGTATTACCAGGCCTCAAAGGAAAATTCAATTCATAGGTGAAATAGATGATTTTATTTTACTACTTATTTTTTAGTATGATGAAATGGTTATTCAAGACTGAGGTTTTTTCCTCTAAAGATGAATAGATAGAATAAAAATAATCTTTAATTTTTCATGGGAACCTAAGCAGGTGGGTTTTAAGTCATTAAGATCATTGGTATGCTCAGTCACTTTATCATAATATTGATTTTCTTCTATTTTGTGATACCCAACATCATGGTTTTAGGACTTACCTTAGTAAAAGAGAGTGTCATAACCATATAGAACACATAATATACCATTGAGGGAGTATTTAAGGAACATGTTATATAAAAAAGGTATGAAAAATGGATCTAGTGCCATCCCAGTAAGTCATTGAAAATGGTTTCTTACGAGACAACCATGAATTCAATATTCGAAACCAAATCACTAAAATGAACCTTTAACTAGACCTTTCTAATATAGTTTTACTCACCTTTTCATATCCCTTAATTTTCATGTTAGATGATTCTAGATCATTATCTATGTACCCCAACATGAAGAGTGCATGAGTCAACATGTGGTAGATCTTAAATCTAGTGTCCACAAACCAATGAGAGAATACTACATTATTGTTCTTTCCAAAGACAAAGAGGGGCTTATGTAAACCTATATGATTAAACCATACTCATTTATAGAGAAAAATATAATGGAATAATATACCTTTTATTCAAACTCTTATTAATGGTAGACTTATAAAGCATCAACTTCAATATCAAAATTGAGATTTTTCTTCAAATCCAAAATGTGGGCTACATGAATCACCTTTAATATAAGTAGTGTATTAGGGATCGAGAGCTGATTTTGGATGTTGTTGAGGTGTTTCAATATATCATAATTCCAATATAGGTACATATCATTACATAAAAGGGGTCTCTCCTGGATATGAATCATAAAGGGTCAAGCTGGAAAAAGAGGTTGTTCCTAGTTGGAATTAGACATACAATTTTGTTGATAGTTGGATAACTATGAAAATTCCATGGATGGTTGTGGATGATCTTAAATTTCAACCAATCATGTGGGACCCAAATTTTTACTAAAGGGTGCTACAGTGAAGTTATTTTCTTGTTGAAACTATAACAATACTTTCCATATGGTCTTTGAATCATAAACATCATTTTTATGAAGAATACTATGGAAATTATGATTTCTAGATGGGTGTTTTATCATTACTCAAGATCTTAAATGGGATATCAAAGGAAAATATTAGCATTATTCACCCATATTATCTACATAGTGGTCCATGAACCTTATGGTATTGATAGAGACATACCCCTTCTCTTTATCAAAGGATTACTATAGGATGGGATTGGTTATATATCCTCCTTCTAATGTAGATATATATTTTGACATTCACCAGAGGATTTTATAGTTTATATAGTCCTCAATGGATGATCATATGGGATTAGGTGATTAAAATTCAAGACATTCAATAATTGATCTTTTGTTCCCCTCTATAAAGACTAAATTCCATTTCCCATAATCTCTAGCATCAATGGGGGTAGAAAAGATGTATCTAATGTGCACCTGAGGGTCATAAAATTCCAATATTACATGGTTTACCATTTTTTGAGATACTATTTAAATATAAAACACTCTTAAATAGTTTTTCAAAGAAACTTTTGGTAGTGTAAATAGTTGGGATGCTTCATCAAATCAACCTCTTGAATATTCTTAATCTTTAAAATCATGATAATGTTCTTCTATAAGGAATTGATAAACAAGGAGTAATTTTCATCCATGAAGGAATAAATAAATTTATTCCACTATATGAAGGGGATTATATGTACATGTACTTGATAGGGAATATAGTAAGAATTGTCATTGTGATATCATGCTTGATGATCCTTGTTTTGGGTGTCTACATGAAGCTAGATCAGCTTAAGGGACAATATCTAATTGATAACATATTTTTCCACTCATGTAGTATTTCATACTGGAGTAGGAGGTAATGAATGAGAAATATTTTTAACCTATTTCATTTCCAATTGAGGTATTAATCCATCTTAGGGAATTCTCAAAATCTATCAAGATACTTCAAGGAGAGCAAGGTTGGGTAAGCTCATATTGGGAATTTTCCACACACATCCCAAAAAAATATCTTTGGGATAATAGATATTCATGGAGTATGGTAACCCCTTCTATAAATAAATGAATGTGAATACATGTACATTTTATTTCTCTATTCATTTAGAGTTTCCAATATCACTCACCCTATATGGTTGAGTTGAACTGGTAGAGGAATTATTGATGTAGATACTCCCAGCTTCTAATGGATCCTCAAAGAAGTTGGATATACAAAAATTAAGTAATATACTTCCATAGTCTATAAAAATCATCATTTCTTGGATTCCAATTATTAATTTAGAGTATTCATCATTGTCCGACACAAAGAGGTGAAATAGGAATGTTATTTCTAGGGGAAACTTGTACCATTATATTAGGTGAATATTAGACTTCCAAAATCTTATGACGGAAGAATATGGTTCAACCACACTCAGTAAAGATTCTTTCTACATACACCATGTCACTATACATCTTCACTACCTCCAAGTGAGCAATGAGTGTACTTATTAGGCTATCATGAAGGGTATCAATGTGTATCATCCCTCTGACTGGTTAGATTACTCCCAACATGGAGTATTAATGATCTAATATTATGAGGACTCATTTATCTACTAGAGAGGGATCCATGAGAAAATATAGGTTGTGTCTTTAATGTTTAGAGAAATTATAATTATCCATGGTTGGATGGGAAAAACTACCTACTTCACCCCTAGTGGATTGGTTAAGGAATATTGGTTTATAGGATATCAGAGGGAGCATGATTGTTTTACCTTGACCATACCATCTTTAAAGAAAATATATTTGGAGGAGATTAATATTGAGATACTTGATGATCTTGAAATCTTTGATAAAATATGGAATTTGAACATCTTCCTCTTAGAAACATTGTTCACAACAGAATCATTAACCACTCATTTTCCTTTTTTAGGAAATTAGTGAATGATGTTTAGTAGTGGAATATCAGATTGATTTATGAGACTCATGTATATCCATTTTTTATGGGTTTAGACACATTATTTAGTGTTAAACTACCTTTTTTATCAACTAGGGTAGATCCTCCAATTTTATATTGTTACTAATACCACACTCTAGGTCATTGAAAGAATCGATGATGACAGAATTCACTCTAACAATAGTAAGTAATGTAGAGTTGATGGAATCTTTAGGAATACAATATTTACGAACATATTATCATCATATGAGAAGGTTGAAATATATATAATAATACTTCACCAAACCTATGATATTCATGTAGGGAGATGCCTCTTCAATAATCTAGTTTTGTAATGCATAGAGTTCAGTATATGTAAATTGTAATATTTAGTGGTATCCTTCTGATTCAGGGTGCTAAGAAACCAAAAGCATGGTTAGGTAATGTTTACACTATTTTTGTTCAAGGTATTAATTGTTCTTGGATATTCTTGGATATGTCGAATAATTATTCTAGAAGTAATGGAATATCAAACATAGATTCTTTGAGAGTAAATATGTATGACTTTCAGTGGGAATCTCTAGGATATAAAAGTACAAGCTCACTGGTGTATAGAAATTGATTGTTCACTAGTCTATTGGAATTAAATACCAAAAATCTTCATCATATTTAACACTATTTGGAGTGAAATATTTCACTTGATCACACCATTATTCTAAATGAGGCTTCTTGGAATTTAAATAAGGAATAAACATATACTTTGTTTATTTTGGTCATCATATCATATAGGTGTAATCTTAGACATCCTTCCTTAAGTGGATGAGTCCCATTGAGATGGTTCCATCATCATTAAAATATCCATATTGTATTGAGAATATATGGACTCTTATTTATAAAGGAATTCACTATGTGTCTATATCTTTATTGAATATTTTCAATCATTAGAGGGAACTGAACCAGACCTCGATGCTCCCCCCTTTTAGTGTTTATACAGAGAGAAACGATGATGATGGAGGTAAGGATGTTTAAATTAAAAGTTAATAAATGGAATCATGGAAATCCTATATATAAATATATTTTTAAAGGGAACTTATGACCATTCAGACCTCACCTTTAGGAATGTACATCCTCAACTAATGGGTTCCTTCCCTCAACTGTGGAGGAAGATGTAGGAATATCCCCCCTGAATCATTAATTATCTTGGATTTTTAAAGATCAGGGTCTAACTGATGTTGGAATCAATTTTCCATCCTTTGGTATCAATGTAGGAATTCCTTGAGTGAATTATTATAAGATTCACGTGGGTCCTTTCCATCATCACTACGATTAGTGATGTGGTGGGACTTTTGTGTTGGTTGGTATCCTCTTTACCCCTTGGATGACCTTTAGGGTTGTTGAATTCTTTGAATTATGGAGGATCTCTAAGATGGTTGGCGGTATTGTGAGTGTAAGAGGGTCTCTTGGTATGAATTTTCATCAGGGGGACGACCACTATAATAGTTGTTGATGGAGAAAAAGGTTGGTAGAGTCAACATATCACTCATAGAAGGTATCTCGGGTCTCTATCCTAGTATAGAGAATATGTCTCTCTACATAGTTGTGAGGTTTGTAGAGAATATATATGCAATAGTTAGAGCCATATGGGAGGTTGAAGTGTCACCTCATGAATTATGATTGGTTTCTGCCTACTTATATTGGATTTTTATAGTTTTGATGGGGGTAAATAATGTAGGAATATGATTAGCCTATTCAGCTACTTATGGGGCCAAATTGTGTCATTAGTGACTTAGGTGGTGGGATACCTCTATGGTGAATTTCAAGTGGAATATAGGGCTATCAAAAAATGAATTTCCCATACTTTCTCACCATATTTGATATTTCCATTGGTTCATTCTTGGGAAAGGATTACATAATGGTTGACAATGGTAATGGGTGGATCTTGTCCCCTGTAAGCTCTCTGTTGGAATTACCGATGGGGATCCATGACTTTAAGGTCATCTTGATCCATCTATCAAGTAGTAATGTAAATTTATTTCATTTAACAAAAGAGAATAGTATTTTAACCCCACAATGTAAAAGAATATATAGTGAGAGGATTGAGGGAACCTAGGATCCCTAGAAGTGATTATTTTCACCTTGTAAGCTTTGGTTTATAGGATCTTCAGGTGGGTTGTTCTCCTACCAATAAACATATTATTAGGGATTGTGGATGATCACTAAGAATTATTTGTGTATGGAATTTATAAAAATAATATAAAGATAATTATAAGTACATGTATAGTGATAATGGTTCCCCCTAATCCAAACATCTATATTGTGTGATTATCATGAAGCACAAAATTACATGTCCTCTCACTATTGATGGAGAAAGTATCCATGTTGGGTACAAAATTATTATTTATGATTCCTTACACTAGTATTGATACTCTCACATCATTGGAATAAAACTTAAATGATGGTGTCAACTACTTGATCATACTGAGATGATTGGATGTAAACCCTTCATACAATTAATTATTCCATGTATATAATCATATAATCTTAGTTTCCCTCATAGAGTTAATACATTCTTGTGAATCTCATTTCATTCCCCATCTCTATTTAGAAACCAATTAGTTAAATCAATTGATTCCTTAGAAGGGGAAACACATTCTTTCGGATGGGATGAACCTTTGTGCATCGTTGGAAATCATTGGGCATGTTTTGAATCTATAAATTTATTAATTGGGTTGGGAAATAAGGGAATCATATATTTTCACATAGGTAATATTAGGCTCAGGACCAAAGAAATAATGTTTTAATCAAACAAGACAACTTATGCTCATCATGTAAGGTACCCTATACACATTTCCCAGACAAAAATTGTCTCATTACCATAGGTATCCTATGTTCTTAAAACATGTTTTCATATCTTCATCATTTTGGTAAGGGTATAATATTAGGATATTCACCCAATTTGATAACTAAGGAATCTTATCCTCACCAGATATTCTTCTTATACTCATCACATAATGTAATAATACTCGTTTCAGGAGGAATCCCATGCTCATCACCCAAGGAAATAATCTTAGGCTCTCTAACTAATCAAAGTGTGAAAGGATTCTATTATCATCATGTTGGATACGTATTCTCATCTCATAAGGAATATTAGGCTTTTGAACTATGGTTCCCTAGACTCGTATCCCAGGGATTATTTTTTGAGGTAATAAGTTATAGTAATCATATTATTATAACATAAAATGGTCCATGATCATCACATTATAAGGGAATATATATAGGATCATCATCATGGTTGGTCATATGTTAACATCCAGTGGGAATAAATCCACATAAGTTCTTCATTTATGGGTAGCTAGATATTTAATTTCTAATGGGGGATTATCTATAGTTTCCAATACCATGTATACATTTATTATATTTTAAGGGGTTTAGTATTCTCCCAGAATATTAACTTGATTATGATGTACTACCTCCCAAATTGGATATAGAATGATGGTTATGTCATGATTTAATCCCAAATAAGTGTTCTATGTATACTGTTGTAAAATAAGAGTCAAAACCCACATTTTTCAAGGTGTATAGATTAATGACATATTAAAGGACCGTACCATTTTTTTTAAAATCCTATGGTTTTTAATATTTCATTGTTAAATTTCAACAATAAGTTATGGGGTGGGAATTATTATTCGAGTTACCCAATTGGACCTATTCTGATTAATGAATCGTGAAAATGTAGGAATAGTTAGATATTACCCCTTTTGTGAGGCCCAATGTACTAACCTGAAGTTGGGAGAGCATGAGTGTAGATTATGTATACATTTAAAAAAGTGTAATTGTCACAAACTCTACCCATCCATTGTTATGGAGTATACAACATGGATTATTCCAATTTAATGCTTAGTGTGAATGGATTAATGATGAGTGTGTCTATGCTAAGGAGTAAAAGGAAAGGATACTAAAAAATATAATCTTGATAAAAATGGATTGATCATGAGATTACATGACACCGGTTATGTTTTGGAATATTACATGAGGGAGAATAGATTAATTGGTTGGGGATTACATGTACCATAAACATCTATGTGAGAATTCACTATAATGGATTCTTAGAGAAGGATAACAGGTCATATGTTTCACATAATATTGATGTTTCAGAATTATTTATATTTTAAATAAAGTATTCCTCTTGCTCAAGTGGTCTTTATGGAAACCATGTCATGGGTTTTCAGGGTTTTTCTATTTCATGAAACTATATGTTGTTTGAATGTTGAACCTATAACATGAACTTGTTATTATTAGTAGGGTGTTGTGAGAAGGAATCTTAGACATGAGAAAACATGTTAAAAGAACCTTCTAATGTATTTCTCAGAAGATTTTCATTTATGGGAGAGCATATAGATCATTTTAATTTCACATTTTTTAGATTTCTAATTTTTATGATATGGGATCTTCATATTATAATTCCAAATGTTGGATCCTCCAACCGGTTTGTTGAGGTTATATTTATAGGCTTCAAGTTCTTAGTTGGTTGAACTTCATGGATGTATTTTTTGATTGATAAATTATGAATTTTCCATTTATATTATTTTTGTTTCATGAAACATGATACATTAATAATGAAATAAAATTGTGTGAGATATTATTTTATAGAGTCAGGTAACTTTTATTTTTGTGAACATTTATCTTTCACTCAATAATTACCTCCAATGAAAATATTTCGGTAGTCTGAATAAAAATAACCATAACTTTTTGCATATATGATTGTTTTGGATCCAATACCAATGAAATAAAATCCTATGAAAGGAACTATATCCCTAGTTAATGGATTCTCCCATATAATAGATTTTACAAGGGAAAATTTTCATATAGGACTCTAAAAAGGAGTTTCTTGATTCAAAACCATTTTCATCACTAGTGGATGCAATATATAGAATAATATTAAAGGGTAATTATCACAACCAAATCACCATAATGTGAAATTTGATTAAAGATCCACCACCCCTATCTACAGAAGAAGTTATGATCAAACAGGTTCAGGAGCCGGGTAAGCCCATTCCTAAAAAATTATAATTAAAAAAAGAGAAAGTAGAGGTACAAGGGGGTTTACAAATCCAAGAGTATGAAACCCCATGTATTTCCAAATCGAAAAATTGAGAAGAAAATTCTAGGGAAATAAAAGACAATCTGGATGAGGCCTCCACAATTGCCCTATTTGAAAGCGCATATTCTACCTGATTGGCATCTCTATAGACATGGGTGACATCAAGCTATATGTGCTCAACCATCTGCATACAGTCAATCCAGAAAGGAAGCATTTTCCATGCTACCGATCAGGACCGAGTCTTTAGGATGTGGACCGCAGTGGTGGAGTCGGAATCCACCCAAAGCTACCTCCATCCAAAATGAGTTTCATACATTATTACTTTGATCATAGCCCATAGCTCTACTTCGATCGCCATGCCATTGCCAATATAGTGGTAGAAGCATCCTTTAACGAAGCCCCGGTGAGTGAGGAAGATGCCACCACATCCTGAAGGCTCTGGTGCACTTGAATCCGCCCCATCGACATTCACTTTCAGCCATCCTAGAATAGGTGGAATCCATCTAATGGATTTAAGAACCAGAAGTTTTTTTATTCTACCAGGTACACTAAAAGCTCTCAGAATAACCAATCCAGAAAACATAAGAAGTTATGCAACACATGTATATACCATTTTATTCATCTTTGAGAATATATATTCTCTTCTAATTAAAATAAAACTGTGATATTTGAATAATTACCACATGTTGGATTCCATGTAAAGGGTCATGCTATAAATGTTTTAGTGTAAATATATTCCAAGAATATAAATTACTTTATAATAGATAGATTCATTTTCTTGATTGAAATTTACTTATATGCAGCATGTATTCTCATTATTTTTTATTTTATCCCCCTTAATCCATGATTTTTTCTTATATACGTTAATATATAATTATAAATTTATTTAAACATGTATAAAAATCTATAATAGTGACCTATAAGCATTTTTTTCATTTAAATATAGTCTATCATGATTTTCACAATTTTTATTTATAAATAACATTTTTCTTATTTTGAGATTATTTTGGGGTGGTGATCTTCTTAGTTTTTCTAATATCCTCCCCTGATAATGTGGTGGAATTATTCAAAATTTTATCAACCAATAATTTTTAAGAATTTAATTTAAATATTCTAATAATAGATAAAAATTTATTAGTAATATCAAAATTAACTTAAGTATGGGTTATATTTTTGTCCATCAACTTACAATATATAAATCACTATTTGATATCAAGACCTTTTTGTTAATAATAATATTTATTTTTTAATTATGTCTCATTCCAGATGTTTCCATGGAAACACATATTTATTCAGTAGGAAGTGAAGATTTAATCTTATGTTTTATATCTAACCCTTTCACATCTCATAGGACTTACATTCCTACAGTTAAATATTATGTGCATCAGAGTTACTCATATGTATGCACATTCCTTTTCCCATTAATCCAAAATTGATTCTATGTTACTCTTAGACAATTTTAGAAGAATATTATCAGCTATGAAAATGACTCTTACATTTTTTATTATACTTCTAAATATAGATCCAAATTTCATGTTTCATGTAGAGTTACCCTTAACATATCACTATGGTAACTCTTAGAAATCAAGTAAATGACTCTTACACTGGGTTTCAATGAGTCTGATAGTTCTCAATGATGTTCAGAGGAACTATTCCTTCTATCTAGTTTTAAGAAAAATAAAAATATGCTATGAATGAATCTGTAATTATTTATATCAATCTAGAACCATATAAATTAATATTGATACATCTATAATAACACAAAAAATATAAATTAATTTAAGAAGTTCTATATTAATTCCAAATTTATTAAAATCTGTTTTCAAATCCTTATAATTTTTAGATCCTAAAATATTTTTATTTCCATATATCACCACTTACTCAATACATCATCTTCAAACCCAAATTCTCCAAACCTTCATCCAAGTGATATTATTCACTATATTCTGTATCCTTCATTCTAAAAATAATCATTTAATGGATTCACTATATTCCATCTAATATTCTGTATCATTAATAATAAGTTCATATGTTATTAATTATCTAGCATCAGAATCACTATTTGAAATAATTTTCAATAGTTCTTATAGATTAAACAATAGTTATTATGATTCCTTTACAAAATAACATAATAATCATCAAATGTGTATGGAATTGTCCTCAAGATGTAGCTCCATAGATCTCTTTTTCCCATATTAGAGTGGATCTTCCTATGAACATTCAATGATAGTTTGAATTTATTGGTTTTCCTTGTAAATATATTAATAACAAATAAAATATTCATATCCAATAATAATTTATCTTCATAAAATATATTAACTAAGAATTCATCAATCATAAAATGTATATTGGAGATTTTCCTAAACTCACATTTCCTTACACATATCAAATAGATGAATTTATTGAAATAAATATCAATAATCAATATTATAAGTAAAAAAGTCTTAATTTTCTCATTATAAGAAAAGATTCACAAATAGCGATGTTAGTACTTAATGATAATCCAACTGTAATGAAAAATGGATAACATATAAGGTATAATATAAAATAATTCTATTATTCCATAAGTTAATGTTCTTATATTCAACCATTATTTAATGTCTATTTTAGAAACAAATATGATTCAAGAAAAACCAATGTGGTTCAAAGTTAATTATAAAAGGTACTAATTTTATTAATATCCTTAAGATATCAAAGTATTAATAAATTTAATGATTATAATTCTATAATAGGGATGAAAAAATATTGTTGAGATAGTGGGGTAAAGATAAATATTTATAAATTTAAGACTCAAGATGCACAAGATATTGAAATAAGAACAAGTTTCATAAGATCTTTTTGAAAAGAAAGTTTCCATGACATTAAATACATATGAAATATAAAACTATAAGGATATGGATTTATTATAATGAAGTTAGGTGATGTAATATTCTTTTAGAATGTTAATCCAAATTTTATTTTTTTCAATAAGGTAGGATGTAAATATGTATTGGGGAGATGATGATGACTGGAGTATTATAATTAATTCAATATTTAACATTGGAGGATATGAATAGTAATTCAATCGTCCCTCCTTATCCAATTATTTATGGTGAATTTGTATTAATATTTAATGAAATTAATTAATTATATTTGGTAATGCATTGATCATATAAATTAATAATTAAATAATATTTAAGAGTTGTTGAGAAGACTACACAAAAATATTTTTTTTGAATAATTTTTTAAGAAGTATTTCTGAGACTTATAAAAAAATAAGTTGAGGTGGTTTGATGGATTATATTGAGAATTGCACACAGTATTTTAATAAGTGTTTGTGTCAATGTTTTGAGTTAGTAAAAAGTTATCCGTGTATTAGCTAGCCACCCAAGTAGCCTAGGAGATTTATTGTTCAACCATAACAAAATCCTACCTATATTAATACAGGAATGTTGCATACCTTGTACATGATAGGTATACGAGATCATGGGTGTGAAAGAATGGTCCATAGAATAAAATAGAGAAGTAATTGGGTTAACATGGGGTGGTAAAACCCATGGGAAGGTGTGTATGAGTGTTCCAGGTGTTGAACCTCGTAACATGGACCATAGGTTTGTAGTACATTTAGAATTATTATAATGTCTATAGGTGGGATATGCACCGATTTTAGATAAACACTTATATAGTCATTGTTCCTCCAACATAAAAAGATATAGTTATATGATAGGATAATTAAAATAATGTTGTGCAGTTTTATTCATCCTCAGGGCTATGAGATGTTTATTCACAATCACTTCAAACCACTGCACATCTAATGTTTTTCACAAATATACTATAATTTGATGATCTACCTACTTGAAGTGTTTAGTATCCATTCTTAAAATATTCCCCACTATGTTAAATATGCTTCAATCCATTAGTAACTATAAACATGATTCTTTGAGTTCTAATTATATACTCATGCATATAGTTTCACATAAATTCATGTAAATTGAGGGATTAAAGAAAATTGAAATTAAAAATATTGTGACCAGGTAAAAGATTGATAACATGGAATATTGATAATATTTTTAGATTAAAACATATTTTAAATTGTAATATAATATTATGGTTATTTTTATTCTATGAGAGAAATAAATTTAGAGTCATGAGGAATTTAAATGAAGATGTGATATTTAAATATTGCATGGAAACAAGCCCATTTTTCAATATGGGTTTAAAGGAGAAGTTTGTAAGATTTTAAATGAGACTAAAAAATGGGGAATTACCCACCCTTTTTTAACATGATGATTATTTTACTTTGAGATTCATGGAACACCCATATTTTGAATAAGGAAAATGAAATTCAAAAAATATTTGTTGTGAGTATAAATATGTGATATAGGTTTCAAATAAGGGTTTGGGACTTATTTTTCTTAATAATACAATTCCTTAATAAACATTATGAGAGTCTAGTAATTCCCATTATTAAAGAGATATAAGAGGTTGAATCCAAGAGATCATTCACTTGAGAATAAGAACTACTACCGATGTTTTTAGAAGAAAGACTCATATCAGTCTAGATCTAAGTGAATTTAAATACTAATAGTTTTAATCACTATTGTTTATTGATTAAGTTCTTTAATGGTGTAAACATGCATAAATATAGACCCATAAAATTATAGAGGAGTATTATCACCAACTGGTATTATAATTTCATTATTGGATCATTATTGAAGAAGTGAAGTATCTTCTTGTGGATTTTGGACACTAGAGGAACACAATAGACTATATGTTGGGAGAAAATTGTGGAAGGGAACTTAATGGACTCTATCTTGATAATACTGAACTAACCTTGTTCATAAAAAAGTATTTAATATAGTTTAGAATCCATTTTTAGGAGAATAACTAACATGGATATGGGTAAGCTTTCAAAATGATCAATTTAATTATTTTTTCTGATATCATTCATTTATATACCTCCCACATGGAAAGACTATGAGAATTCAATGAGTGGATTGAGAAAATTAATTGATTATAAAGGTTGAATTTAAAAGGTGAATAATTCAAAAAAGGAATACTACTGATTTATCCAATTTCCCAATGGTCCATCTGACCTTGGAACTACATGGGATATGAGAGCCAAGGTACCCTAAAAAGATCAAGGAATTGTTCTTCTTCAAAAAAAGTGAATCAAAATTATTTTAATAAATGATGAATACTAACTATTGATGTTATAAACTACCATTTTTATATGAATTGTATTATTCCATATGTACATTCACTAATACTATTTGTCAAAGATAATGAAACTATTGTTTTTTTATACATTTCTAAAGATGATCCCATGAGTCATGATTAAAATTTGAATACCGATATGGATGGAAAAGAAAAAAAACTAAATCATAATATCTATATAAGAAAAATATATACCAAATTTAGAGGTCTCAATCCTGTTAAATATGTTTGGAAAATTTTATAATTCATGATGAGGGTAATATCAAACCTATAGAATAATATCAAAATATGGGAGGATAAATTTTTAAGACATAATAATGGAGGATGATGAGAATATAGATGCTTATTTCACTAGTTTTAAATGAAATAGTCAATGAAACTCAAGTACGTGGTTTGAAATAGGATGATTCAATCATCGTGAAGATTATTTTAAAATATTTCCTAGATATATTTGATCCCAAGGTTTATGCTTTTGAAGATTGCAAGATCTAACTATGGATGAACTTTAAAATATCCTAATATCTATTAAAAATAGAAGGGATACAACATTAAAACAAAAACCCAAATATGAAATAACTTTTGAATCCATGTGAAAAGGAAAATTCAATGAGTAATAATATATTTAATCAAGTAATTTAGATGATAAAGAAGATGGTTAATATCTCTGTTAAATCATAGATATTTTATCAAAGAATTTTAAGAAGGGAATATGTAAATAAAACAACATTGAATTAATGATATCTTATAATTATGATGGTATTGTTAATATTTAATAAAACATACCAATATGTAAAGTTGAAAATTTTGAACCATATTAGTAGGAAAAATCACAAAAGTAGAAGTAGGGTAAAAATAATCATAAATAGTTCATAAAAAAAAGATAATCCTAATGAACAAGAAATAACAGGAAAACTAAATTACTTCATCATATTGTTTTGTCCACTTATTTTATTATGTTAATAAAATATTTAATTCATCATGTAGAGATGACGATGGATAATAAATGGTTTAGATTTAGTGGGGTCTAAAGGAAAAGTTTAAATATTATCGTAGTAAAATTATAAAACTCATTAATGAAAAGAAAATGATTGATAATTAGAATAAGATTCTAGCTAGTGAAAAGGTTGTGATTGAGAAAAATAACTTGGATGAAGAGAAAAATGAGTTGGATATAAAGTAATCAACCTATTTTGGTAAGATCAAAATTCCAAAATAAAATAAACATGAACAAGGAAAATTGTTTTTTATCCTAATAAAAATTTATCTATAATAGAAGAATAAGTATTTTAGAAAGAATCTATATGTATCATTATTCATGATTAGAAGAACATGTCTATAAAAGGATTTAATAATTCAGTTAATGTAAAAGTATATTCTTATCAAAATTGTGAGATGATAGATTCAAAATTATATGGTAAATCATCACTTAATTACATTGAAAACATATCTTTTTTCTCTAACATTGATGGTGGAAAATAAAAAACTAAAGAGGATCATAAATAGAATAATGAGATAAAATATTCTATAAAAAATGATAGATGAGATGACCCAAGGGAATCACTACCCCAAAGAAAAAAAATGTCCTACTTTGTAATAAAAAACAATAATAAAACTCTGTATTAATCTAGATCCAATTTAAATGTTAAAAGTTTCAAGATTTTTGTTAGTGTTGTGGTAGAATGGGAAAATATCCAATTATTGCAGGTTAAATATTTCTTTGTTAGGAAATATTCATGAATCAACGGGGTGTTTTGGGGATCATATGAAGGAAAAATATAAGAGGAGACAACATGCGATTGAACTTAACCAAAAAATATACTCAAAATAGATTTCATTCTCTATAAAAAAATATGTCGATGATTTGACCAAGAATATCACAAGGCTAATTATTGTATGACTAGGTTTATAGAAGAAGTTTCCCACAATATTAATAGGAAAGAAGCTTATAATTCAATAGGTAGAAAGTCATCTCCTTCCGAGACATCCAAAAATTCAGGTGGCAATTATGAGTAAGATTAGAATGTCATGAAAGAGTTATTAGTTGTTTATATATATCGATATAAATTAGACAAATAATTAGATTAATATGATAATTTTTTTGAAGAAAATATGAAAGAAAATGTTTATGAAGATTAGGACAAGGTGGATGAGGCGGCATCCACTAGTGGTAAAAATTTCAAAAGAGATGTAAGAGATGTGAGAAATTTATGAATAGTTAAAAGGATTATATGACTATAATACCAGCTCAAGAAGAATATAAGAGGAGGATGAAGTAGGTAAAATATAATTAGGCTAACATAACTACTGAGGTGAAGAAAATTATATCATGTAATGAATTAGTTTAAAAAATTCAAAAGAAAAGTGATGATCTTGGAAAAAATAAGAAGTCCAGTTTGAGAGAAAACTGTTAGCCTGAATATTACTTATGAATAATATAATAGGTATCTCTTTATCACAATTATTTTATATGTTTGGAAGTAACATGCAGGTAATTGAAGGATATCTTTTTTTCTATCACAGTTAGGAAAAAATTATATATAATACCGCTTAGAGTACTAATAATAGAATGATCGATGATAAGAAGAAAATAAATGAATACCTTAAAGGTGATTGATAATAATGAAGGTTTTTTCAGTTCCCTAAATACTTGTGAACAAGAAAATTGTGGGAAGATCATAATACTATAATTTTTGAGGTATGAAAATAATAATTAAAAATTTTATTTTGATTTTATTAAATGAATATATCAAGGGAGAGTGATGTTTTTATACAAGGATGAGATAAAGAGGGAGTTTATTCTTTGAAAATGAATTTTTTGAAGTGTTTTTTGATTATTGTTTTGGTTATAAATTTCTCTTAATAAAACTAAATGAAATGACACTTAAAAATAAATTTTTATCATGTTATAATGTGAACAAAATTTTATAGACAACACTAATATAATTTTTTGTACAATATTTTTTAAATACTTGATTAAACTGTATTGAATTAAAGTTTTCTATATAATGTTTATTTACAAAGATATCATGTGATATCATCTCTGTCTTTTAAAATAGAAGAAATATGGGGAGAAAGTGTTATTTTGAAAATTAATTACTGGAAATTAGATAATAAGAACCTGATATTATTCATTTTATTTTTTTCAACAAGGGAAAGAAAAAAATATGATTTCATATTATAATATCATAAGATCTTAGTGGTATTGACCAAAAAAAAGATGGATATTATTGATCCAAATTGTATTATTTATCAATAATGTTATCGACACCCACCAAATTAGAATAAGAAGATATAAAAGGGTAGAAATACTTAAATTATGGGAATTAATTTCTCCATAAAACAATTAAAGATATGGTGTCAAAGATATGAAAATTATGTAACCTGCAATAGGACACACAATCACATGACCTTGTGGAGGTCATGCGAAAGGGTCATGCATATTGCATGATCTTCTTAATATCACATAGATCTCATATTTAAAAGCCTCATTTTTATTGTGAAGGCATCCAATACACTCATTAATCATGTGGAGGTTTACAGATGAGTTCCTCTGAGTCAGGAAACTTGTCAATTGGCAGGCTCAAGATAATCATCCAAAAATACATATGAAATAATGGATGTAAATATAGAGAATATGGAATCCTTTTTGGTTCATTGATATTCATACTATGTGTTCATGCGGTACACATGACACTAATAAATTTTTGGATAAATGACCTATTTGTCACGCAAGATCCCACAAGCATGCCACCTTCATCATGAGAATGGTTTGAAACATGTCCACATGATTCTATGCCACCCCTTAGACTCTATATAAAATGGAAAGGGTTGTCCATGTAAATGGTAGTGAATCATCAAAAGACCCAATATTGGTCACTTGACACATTACAAATGGGGAGAGTGATTATTTTCTACACTACTCACACAACTTCATGAGAACCCTATCCCTTAAAAAATGAATAAATAAATAATAAAAGGAAGTGATGGGAGATTCTTGTATGGTGAGGATGCATTGTACTGCTTGATAAAGGGGTTATATGCCCAAGTGATCATTAATGATTAGTAATGAACCCCTAAAAAGTGAACATTATGTCATAAGACCCCTGAACATGTAATCATGATCCTATAGAATTCCTCTTGAAAAGATACCAGAGTCTCGTGAATATCCTCAGATGAGTCATCTTTGATCACACAAAATATTTCCCATGAGAATCTTTATCTAATGAATACTCATATACATATTGCCGATATCTCATCAAATATACTTGTCATGTTTACAAGGATAGGAAAGACCCTTTTGATCTGCCAAATTCCATTAAATAATGCAATGATGGGGTGGACTTTCAGTCTCTGAAAAGAATACAACGTCCCTTGATGAACAATGACAAGATCATGAAATTCACTTGACACCAAAATACACCACCAACTCCAGCACAAATCCATGATATTCACACAGTGCAATGAGGCATATAACCAGGGTGGTGAGGCCTACAACTCCTTCCCCCTCATAATGAAAAATTCATTCAAAAATCAAACAGACATGGTAGCACAGGAGAATAGTTCTTTGAGAATTGATCAGAAAAATATGGAAGTCTTCTACTAAGTAAAATCTAGGGAATGAATTAAAAATATGGTTCAACATACATAGGAAATTCATGTGATCATTATATATACCACTCAAAGGAATTTAGGTGTTTCAGTTAGATTATATGAAGGAGGTCCTGCAAGTCAGTTGGATCCCATGAAACCGAAAAAAAGAAAAAAAGAAAAAACCAAAGGCATATCAGAAATAAAGGCTAGAAAAAATGATAGGAAAATATGGGACGTATATGAAAAAATGAAGCCACAAATATTCATGTGCTTCACATGACTCACCCAGATCATGCAAAAACATCGGGAAATGTATCTTAAGTCATGTGAGACAACCTAAACATGTCATTAAAATCATGAAATTTTTCTCAGACATGTCAAGAAAGTTGCACAATGACCTATTGGCATGTCACCAATGTGTTATGAAGACCATTAGGATTGACATCCAAATCATGTGATGTCTTCCATACATGTGACCTAAGTTATGTGGAGACACCAATTCAAGTTAGTTAGGTATCACTTTGACACTAGGACATGCCATATTGGGTCATGCGACATCATCCAAACATGTCATCCAAGGTTATGTGTCACTCTCTAAACATGGAAACCTAAATCATGCAACGTCTGTTGGAAAAGTCAACATGGTCATGCAACACTCTCGAGACATGTATGTATGAATCATGTGACATTATTTTCACAAGTCATCTATGTCTCAATACAGCCTCCCATCATGTCATCCTAGATCATGTGATGGCCTCCAGAAATTACATTCATATTATTTATAATATCCCTCAGACAAGTCAATTTGATGATGTGATTGTCATTAGGCTTGTTCACTGAGCCACTAGGAAATTTCTAAACATCCTATGATATGTCATATAGACAATCAAGATGTGTCAATTAGGAATCCCATGACATGAAAACCTTGTCTAGTGGATATGTTAGGGAATCCTTAGAGCATAAGAACTAATTAGTTTCATGATATTAATTCCCCCATTTAAGGGAAACAAAAGTGTATAAGCCCCAATAAAATTTAACCAAAAGGCCCAGGAGTGAATCAGAGATCCACCCCTACCAAAATTTATTAAATAAAATAAAGTACAAAGACAAGCATCAGAAGGGGGGTTTGCAAAGACGGGAGAACAACTTCCCACCCGCGTCATCCTCATCCCAATAAAATTTAATTGTAAGAAATATGATTTATTCTATAACATGGTTATGTAGGATTCTTCTCTAAGAAGTGAGATCTAATGGTAATCTACCTTGATATAAGTCCTGGAATTTCTCCAATTTTTCAAACATCAGGACCCAATATCTCCCATGGGATTATCATTATTCCTCATTGACCAGCGGATTTAAAATCAAACTAGACAATGATAAATTTTATTAGTTACATAATTATGATATATAGGATGATTTCTTAAGGCCTGAGATCTATATTAAACATCTCAAGGGACTCCCTAGTGCATATGTCCTACATCCATATGTTGTGGAACTGACATGTTTCTACCCCTTGTTTCTCACACCCAGCATGGATCATGTGGGATTAGGGATTTTCAATGGTCATCTCACTGCATTCATCATTCTTCTCCACCAACCAGAGAAACCTCAATGTGTAAGCCCCAACCAATGACATGATTTGACTACCCCATATAAGGGAATCCACTTCAGGTTTACTTCCATGGGTTTGATCTAAATATAGTGGCTCTGATTCCTATGATAAATAGGATACATAAGACTCCTTTTAGATGCTAAGGGTCAATACTTAGTACCTACGTTCCCTCATATACTTCCTTTCCATATGAATTTAAACTGAATGGGTTTAATGAACTATGTGGGTTTTTATTCTTGTTGTTAATAAGATACATTGGATTACTCATTGAGGAGAAATACCATCCTAAAAGAATTAATCATCTCCCAAAATGGCATTAAAATCTACTGTGTTTAGTTATATGGCTTGTAAACATAAGCAAATACACATTAATGGGGAATCGAAAAAGAACCACAAATAAATATACATAGAATACCTAAAAAACTCCCCTTTATGAAAAAAATATTCAACCCATGATCATTTTTATTTGGTAATTGGTTAAATATTTAAATTTGGAAGATATTCATGAACATACCTTACATCTATAAGAGAGTCCTGAAGTAGGTAAAAGTTACCCATAAAAAATGGTGTGATGAGCCCGACCTCCCATCCTCTTGACCAATGTGAGTTCCTAAGTTCCATTGTTTCTAAAAACCCAATTTCCCACTGACCTTTGGAATGTAGGTCTGTACATTTTTATGGATACTGGAACTATTGGGAGTTTGAAATGAAAGATAATAAAAATGGTAAACCCTACATGGAGGATTTTGAAGCACATCAACCCCCCACAATCAATCAACCAAGAAAACCTAAAGGCATACACCTACTATATGGGAATTATACTTATCTTTCTAGATGAAATAAGAATGGTGAACCCGATGTGAAGGATACAATTTAAATACAAGCACCCCTTTAAATGTTAAGATGATAGAATAACCATTTCTCATCAAACTGTTTTTTCCTATGAATACATGCCATGCTCTTTTAGTAAAACAAAAATTGTGAACCCTATGTGAATATCTAAATAGATAAATGATTGGTAGACCCTGAATCATGCCATTTTGTTTCCGAATCCTATGAAAAAAATAGTAGGGATTCAAACATTAATCTAACTGAAGATCCTATGTATCCAGGTTTCTCATGAAATAAGTCTATCCTTGATGTGATAAGTCCATGTGAGCTAAATGGATGGATTGGGATTGATATAGGGAAATTGTGTTAGCTATGAATATCTGATTGAACATGTATCATGCCTTAAATGATGCAATAATTGGTGACCTTGATGCTCAATGTCTTTGTGAATGCCGATACTATACTCAAAAACAAAACCCTGACCTAAAGTAATGTCTTCATCCATGTACTATTCTAGAAAGTCTTTTATGGATGCAACCCATGCTGGTCTTAGATTGACCTCATCCTACCAACACTTTGAGAGTCGGGTGGAGAGTGAAATGGTATGAGAATAACATTTACATGGTATGATCCACACCCTAGATTATTTGCACTAGGGTCTCAAAATTATAAAGCTAGAAGTATGAATAATCCAAATAAAGTTGTATCTTATCTAGTGGAGTTCATTTCAACCACCAACCACTTTTGGAAGCTTATCCTTAGAGCGTTACAATCACCACCTTCAATTTCTGATGATAGTGGACCAAGGAGTCAACTATGTATCCATTCAATTTTAGGATATTTGAAGGAGGGATCTTGTCAACCGTCTTCACCACCGCCATATCATCAGTTCCCCTTGGTTTCATACTAAGGGTACAACCTGACACATTAACACATTTGACACCAATACATAAGAAACAAGGAAGAAACAAAGGGAATGAAAATATCTAGATAAATGGGTTTGTACGTATATCTCTACTTCTAATGATGAATCCCTGTGACATATTCTGGTGATAGTTAGTGAGTAGGCTCATATACCTACCCACTCAGAGAAAGTTTGCGAGCATATTATTTTATCATGCCTGGGGGAGGATAATATACCTATCCCCATGCATGAATACCATTGAAATATTCTAGTGTAAAAAAGAGAATAGAAGAAGGATAATATACTTACTTCAATTGATGACATCTTCCAATATATAGTGGAGACTATAAAATGTTTAGGCTTATATACCTATACACACTATGCTAAAATTACACCAAATCTTAGAAATAGATGAAGAAGTCCACCGGAATATTTTGGAACAAATACAGATATAGTGACAGGTGCATATTTCTATCCCTATATTTAGGTAAGCACAACACTATGATCAGTATGATCACGTGGTTAGCCAATGAAGGCATACATTATTTCTTCTATCCAGGAGGCTTTTAAGCATATTCCAATAATGGATGAGGCACCGGACCAAGATCGTATTCCCATTCCAACAAGGGCTCACCTAGTGAGAGTGACACAAGACTAGGTATATGAGAACATTCATATGGGAAAACAAAAGTTTTATACTCTAAATTCCTTGAATTAGGATCATATCCTAGTTCTAGTCGGGGCTCACCAATTGATAGCGGCACATTCCTTGGGATAGGATTATAATCCGGTCAAACAAGAATGGTGATATACTACAAAGGTCGAGGATTGTGCTCTTATCACCATTCTGACTAGGTCTCAATAGGTGAGAGTTAAAAATGAATTAGGATAGGCTTATATTCATAACAATTAATCCACTTATAATATTCTAGTAACTCATGTAATCCAGGTTCATACTCCAACTTCCACTGACAATGACTATACTAGAATCCTTCCAAGTTCATACAAGAGGATGCTCATATCCCTTCTTCCATTACAGAGGTTCATCAGCATATTCTAATGAAAAATTCATATTTAAACATGGCGCATATTCCTATTATAACTAGGGATCACTAGGTGAGAGTGGAAAATTCCTCATGAAAAGCTTGTATTCCTATCAAAAAAGACCCGCGACATTCTCCAAAAATTCAGGATTAGTCTCATATCACTGTTCTAACTGAGGCTCACCTAGTGGGAGTAGAACATTCTTAAGGACATTCTAATATTTCTTTAAATAATGAAGAACCTCATTGGTATATTCTAGCAGCTTCCAGTTGTGGGTTCATACTCTCGTGGAACAAAATAGTAATCAACAAAGTCAAGAAGGCATCATTCAATTGTCCTATATCCCTTCACAATCCAAAAATTAAGGTTGTAATATAACTTCCATGATGCATAATGAGGGTCATATTCTTAATATTCTCAATGTTGGTTTCCTTGAGGTTTTTTCAGACACACTCTAAATACCCAAAGGGTCCTCGCCTCTTTAAATGAAGAAGAAAGGGACCAAGAACATGATAGTCCAACTCATGGTAGTGTGTATATAGATCATAGGGACTCTACTCTTGACATCCATTATGGTCATCCTCCCCGTGATGATATATCCCTCAGAAAATAAAATCCCCAATTTCTTATACACCTCTATATAGAGAGGTGTCCAAATCTAAGACACCACCAAATGGAGAGGTGCAGAAAAAATTAAGGTCAACCATATATAGTTCCCCATCGAATTCCCACAACACTACACTCTGGGTAGAAGGTGACCCCAAGAAGTACCTTTTGTCATATGACATCATGGAGGAATGTAAGTATGGTGAATATTACACCGATAATGATATATATAGGTAGTTAGTTGGAAACAACCTCCCCAAAATGATTTGACCCATTTCCACTTCTAACTATGAGATCCCAGATTCACTATTGAAGGAGTGCATGAATTATCTACATGGAAATATGTGGGAAACTCATTAGTAACTAAAGGCTATACACCTCCCTTATGTAGGGTATGTGGGTCTCCTTCAGACCATCAAGATACTCTATTGTCAGTTAGACCTAACTGCTATCTCTATGGGTCGAGATCCAAAAATGTAAGAGCATAGTAAAAATATACAGCCTTCCTACAACCATTTTATCATGACTCTTTGATAAGTGATTTATGAAGAATCATCATGTATCCATATTCAATTATATGTAAAACACATCACATTTCACATCACCTAACCCCTATAATAGTATGTCACCTTCGATTAAACATCCTATAATGTCATAGACTCTAGAACAATCATAGGACCAGGCAATACATGAGCCATTTGGGAACTACAATGTAATTTCCCCACCTCAATGGTGAAAATACATCGGGAATAGAGGAAGGGGATATAAAAAATATCTTTGAATTGGGACCCTCAATATAACGGGAACAAATTCAGACATGGAAGCTTAATTTGTGATCAACCCAATAACTTCTTGTAGATACTGACCCCCTTAATGGGTTTCCATTACACTCAAATTCTATATGAGCACAACTATGCCACATCGAATAGATTTCTGTAGAATATGCCATAATAGTCATCAAGGAGTTAACCCCTCCCATTGTGCTAGTGAAATATCTTCCAATTACTCCACCATATGGATCTTTAATTCCATAGAGGCTTTAGAAAATCACAATTGTAGAAACAAATTAGCCTCATCCCATTGGTATGGGGAAATTTATATCTCAATATCCATCACCAGGTGCATGATGTCCTAATAGGGTCATGGGGAAATCAACGATGGTTATAGATCAACTCCAAACTACTAGTATGGGGGAATTTATATCTCAATGAACATCCCAAGATCCATAAAATCTATGACTAGAATCATTAAATCCTCAAAAATAGAATAAAAAAATGACAATTACAGCCTTGAATAGTCCCCATCCCATAGGGATACGGAAATTTTCATCACTATCATCACCATTCAGGGAATAAGTCACTCCCAAGTTGAGAGGTAAATATTAATGATTAGTATCCCATCCATTCCTCTTTCTAGAAGAAGATCCTCAACTATTAGGGGCTTTTTTGGTAATCACGACCAGAAACTGCCTCAAGTTCACTAGTTACAGGACGAGATGGAAGTAACATATAGCAAAGTAAATCAACCCCCACCATGGGCTCAAGACAAAATGGTCCAATATGGCCATGGTTTCATGGAATGACCCTAATACATGAATTAAAAAAAATCCTCCTTTTGTGTTGACAGTAATGGGACAACCAACATTACTAAATATACCTTCATTAATTTCATCACTTCCTAAAGAGAAGATAATATGGTTCAAGATGAAAATATATAGGGATATAGTATTGAAAATATACCCTTAGTGGAGGGTGATCTATATGCACCAACCGAGGCTTCATGAACTCGACACCATAGGAGAATTGAAATCTTGGCCCATCCTAATATTGAGTTTCTACCTCTATGGTTGAGCACTGCCATAGATAGAGAGAAAGGTGTCGATACATCAAAACCATCACCCAGAAGAACCAAATTTCATTCCATGGAGGAATGTATGGAATAATATGCGAATGATATTGAAAATATCATACCACTAAATGAGGAACTACAAAGGGTAAACATTTACACTGGGTATCATCTCCAAATAGAGGCGAATATTCCTCCTCCCATGTATCTAGAAAGATCCAATCCACTTGATTGTGTCATATCAAATCATTAGACCCAATCCGGATCCATGAAAATAGCTTAAAAAATGATGAGATAAAAAATGATCATGAATTTCCTCTATTTTGATGAATACCTCTCTCTTTAAAAATAATCCATTCAGTCTTATCATGGATTGAAAATCAATGAGAGACAAAAATATGGACACCTCAATAGTCCCCACCTGCTTCATATAGACGTGTGATTTCTCAAACAGGAGTACCTATGAATCTAATGTATGCCCCCAAGTCTCTGGCCACTTAAACAGAAACCATGGAAGGAAAACATTCACCTCTGCATCTTGAGATAAATCCATATATTGAATTTATGGATAACACTTTCCCCCCACCCAATTTCATAAACCTTACCTTCCCCACATTTTCTTGTATGATTAACCCCAAAAAATATATCACACATTCCATATCCCGTCGTGATCCATTGATGGTCCCTTGATACCAGAAAGAGGTGAACATGTTGATGTGTTTTTTACAAACTCTAATAAGGCCAGACTTTTTTTGGTACAACATCATTCTAGTAGGATCTGTTGCATGGTGGGAAGACCTTTTTCATCAATTCCTTTACCAATTAATCTCCACACTGAGGAAAGTAACAAATTTCAACTTGATATAGTATATGAAAATTGATAATTAGTGGTTGTAATAATTTATATCCAGATGGAAATGTTTCACATATTTTATCTGCATCCCACTACTATAGGAGAACTTTCTAGATCTATTTACTGAAAACTTTCATTATGAGCTACTAACACCTATGGTCCCAATGAATTATCCATGTGGATTCTATGAGTTTTAAAAACAACACAATTTCATGAATATTCCATTTATTGGATCCAAGTTAAGTCTCGACTCATGCATTCACCACAAGGGAAATGTATTAGTAAGTTATAAGTGTCTCTTGTTACACTCAATCTAGTTCTAACACCCATTAAAAACCTAGGGTGTTCCTAAACCACCAAGATCCTCTTGTCAAGTGGATACAACCAAAAAATTCTCCATGGCCCGAAGCCAAAAGAGATCAGGGTCACCCAATATTGGAGGAATATATGAGTAAAACACAATCCTTCCCCAAATGAGTAATCCCCTAGTTATTTACTTATATCCATGGAAAATAACCTGATCAACCTTTCACAACCCTACAAACCAATTGAGGTAAATCTCACTGATCATCCCAACTTCATCCCTTTCCATTGATGGTTGGGAAAAAATTATAGGATTGATATTTCATCAATTTTTTACATAAATTAATGGTCATTTTTAGATAGGTGAGGTTTGATAGCTTCCTGACACTAGTGAATTTTATAACCATTACCCAGTAAGAAGATGAATTTGATTGGAAAACAGTTCCATACAGGTGTGGATATGAGTTCAACAACTAGATGACATGAAAGATAGTTGACTAAACTCATAAAACACTGAGATAATAGCTTGACAGACCCATAAAGGCTTCACCACACAAGGACATGACATCAAATATGAATCTCAAGTGAGGAAACGATCATCATACAAGGGAAGAGATAGAAGAGGAATTGTCATATTAAACTCTGACATAATAATTTAATATTATAAATTTCATCCCTAAAAAATTTGAAGCATGGGAACTACCATGCCTAAGGAGACACTCATCCAAATAAGAGATCATATTTGGTTGTTTTAATATGATATACTCGGAAAACCAAAACTATAGTGATGAATATTTCTCCAAGTGTGATTTCAACACACCCGATTGTGAAATAGGAGGCTACATGTTCATGAAAAGAGGATAGCGGGGATAACAAAAATTTAGTTAGAACCAATATTTCTATCACATCCCTAAAATGTACATATATGTAGCTAAGACCCATGGTAAGGTACTTTAGAAAGCCCAATAGAGACATTGAGGTGTTTCATAACCCTCTATAAGTTGTCTACACCCAGTCTCCTTACATGACTTCCTATATTGGGTGTGATTATATGATCAAAGAAAACAATGGGGAAGTGTGAACAACCACAACCACTGGATACAGATGCTCCCTCATCCTCTGCATAAGAACTAAGCCCATCAAATGAAAATGATTTATCTCATTAACCACATGATAAGGAGAAACCCCACCTTAGGAAGTGCTGACCTATAGAAAAAAGTATGAAATTTTGAAATAGGTGGATATTATCCAAACTGATTTCCCAATCCTATCTGTGCTCCACATTTAAAAAGAAAATAGGTAGGATCTTTTCAAATCCCTCCAAATACCACAAAAGATCAAAATAGAATTCACTACAATCGAGATTTATTGAGTGTAGTCTATTCCAATAGAATTCAATTTTTCCATCTCATTCAGATAGCAGGATTAGGAAGAGGACCTATTCATACACATAAAACCCTTTTATGCTTCAAACTGACTTGATAATGTTGATATTTGAAGGGATCTAATTGAAAATGGTTCTAGGATCAACCTCACCCCAATTAAAACCCTATAATGTTTGGGATATAGTGAGGGGTATTCATATTGCAAAAATATGACCATTCAAGGTTATGATAATTGTGATAAAACACCACTTGTGATGATCAAGATAATACTTTAGTTTGTGTATCTCACTTATAATGTTGAGTTTATGGTTATAAAAAAAGATACTAATACAATTTCCTTCTTGGAAGGACATGTATCCACATCCAGATGGTGGTACCTTCTATATTTCATCAGTGTTTGAAATATCCTATACATGGAAAAGTAGACATACTATATGGTGACATCGCACCCCTAAAGTCTTGCAAAGCCACATCTATTGATGTAAGCTTCTATAAAAGGGAACGAAAAAACCAATGGTGGATCAAATCATAAGGGTTACATTCCCCAACAGATTGCAAACCACCCATGAAAATCCATGGATTATGCTTGATCATGACTATGATCTTCCCATAAACCATATTTATGTAGCAAAATTAATCCCATTTTCCCAATATTTTCCTTTCCCCAGTGAAAAAATGAAAGAAAATAAGCTCTGGAATCTCTCTACAATGAATATAGCAGTAGGGGATGAAAATGTATCTTCCATTTCCTCTCGCATACCAACAATGATATAGATTCCATCAGATTCCCTACCTCATATGAAAATGTTACCACACACTCATAAGTGGAATAAGAAGAGAATGATCTCATGTTCAACCCTCCTACATTTTTGGAAGTAATCTCAAACACCATCGATGGGCTCTGGAAGATAAATCTAGGAGAATAATAAGGCTCATGGCCTACACTGATTAGTTTATCCTTACCTCTCAAGGATAAAGAGATGTAAATTTTATTTCTAAAGAAACATTGATGTGTGTTCAATTAGAATTATATATAAATGACCATACTAAACCCCAATATGGCCACAAATATTTTAGGCCTACCTTATGTCCATCAAGGGTTCAATAAGGAAGCCAAGAGGATGAACCCCTCTCATGATACTAATGCAAAATTAGAGGTTGAAAAATTGATCAATTCCAATTTTTATATGGGAAGTAAAATACCCAATATGGATTTCAAAAATCATACCTAAACATAAAAATAACGAGAAGAACTTGGTCTGAATTGATTTTAGAAAACATTATCTACATTTCCCAAAGAAAATCATCCCATTACCAATCACAAAACTCTTGATCGATGCAAATTATAGCTTCCAAGACCATTACTTCCTAAATGTGTACTCAGAGTACAACTAGATAAATAAGAACCTTAAATATGAGGAAACCATTTCATTTAGAGAACCCCATGATATATTTTTTTATCGGGTTATGCCTTTAATATTAAATATCACTAGATCTACATACCATGAATCCATGCATCATATATTTAAACCATTCTTGGGATAGGTAATAGAATGTTATGTTGATGACCTAGTTTTCAAATCCTGAGATCAATATGATCACTTCATGTACTATAAAAAAATTATTCAAAATGTTGTGAAAGAGTAATATAAATATGAATCTAATGATTTTATTTAGAGGTAACATCAAGGAATCTCCATGGAATTGTGTTACACCACTATGGAATTGAGGTTGAACTAGAAATGACATGTTCAGTAAAGGATATGTAACCCATTCGGAATATCATTGAACAGAGGGGGATCCAAGGGAACCTCACAAACATTCAACATTTTATAGCTAACCTTACAAAAAAATCTCTCCCCTTTACCATGATGATGAGGACGGGAGTAACCTAAAAATGGGATGAGGATATCCAAGAATCTATTGAGAGTATCATACAGTACCTTCTACACCCACCAGTACTTATTCCCCCGGTGTATGGAAATCAAATCAACCTATATGTGGCCACCGTTGAATGATCAATTGTAACTCTTACTGCATGGAAAAATGATTTGGTGAATTATAAAAATCTCTATTACCTCATCCAATTGATGATATGGATTAAGACTCAATACTTTGATGTCGATAAAAATTTCTTTCCACTCATATTTCTAGTGAAAGAGAAAATCAATTACTTACAACACCACGAAGTCTATGTGGTCTCTTCTATAATCCCTCTCAAGTAAATACTTGACCATCCTATGTTGAATGTACACCATTAGACATAAATCATTCAGATGATGAGGTTTTTAATTCCAACAACACTCCTTAAACAAGGGTGATGTATTTTAATGGTACCTTCTAAAGTCTTACCTACAAGAAACTAGACAATCTGAAGATCAAATGGGTCGTTCTATCGATTTCGTTTGTTTCTTCAAACAAAGAATTTTTCCCCTACGTATTCTCACTATCCAAAGGATTTATGAATAATGAGGATAAATACCAATCCATCATGGATAATTTTGAAGTATCCCTATAGCTATATATATCCTACTTGGAGATCAACATGGTTTTAAAGCTGGTGATAATGCAAATTAATGATGAATATGTCATAAAAAGGAATAACTATCCTCTCTCACTTTCTATATCAGAATAATAATTGAAGAGTTACCTTTTGAACCAACATTGCATCATGTACCCCAATCATAGAATTCCCATGCTAACACAATGGATAATATAGAAATTATACTGGCCAACCCCGATCAGGAGGAATTAATCATTCACATCACACACCAAAGGATGGTATCATCAGTCATTATCTATGACATGGAAGAGATAAATCTGTTGGTCGGAGAGTGATGGAAAGAGGGGGGGTGAATTGCCTTTTAAAAATTAATTAACAATTTAAAAACAATTTATAAAAGCAGAGGAAATAAAAAAGAGCAAGACACAATTTGATAACGGAGTTCGGCTTAAACCAAAGCCTACGTCTCCGCTCCCAACTCAACCGTTGAGAGATTTACTTCAGCTTGCTTTTTAATGGTTGTAGCAAGAAACCCACTAGCCGTTTTAAGGTAGGCTAGATCACCTTTGTACAACTTGCTTTTTTATGATGGTTGTAGCAAGAAACCCAAAATGAAAGTGAGGAAGAAAAGGGTGGTTTGTTTTTAATACAAACCCAATGAATAACTAAACAATTGAAATAAATAAATTACAACAAACTTGAGGAAGCCTTGAGCGCCAAGAGTGTGAGAGTAGTTGATGTAGAGGCAGCCCAAGCTTCAAGGATGGAGGTGGATCACAAGTAGCCTTTGAGATTTGTCGTTTAGAGCTTCAAAGGATCAAAATACCATTCCAATGTTTCGGTGATGTTCCCGGCATCCATCCTCGTCTATTTATAGGAGAAAAATCCCCAAATACTTCAATATATCCGTTGGAGGGCTTCCGGAGCCGTTGGGGGTCAAAAGTACAAGTCCAGTCAAAGCCCAACGGCTAGTTTGACTGGGCTTACCGGCTGACCGGTGCTTCTCCACCGGCTGGCCGGTGCCTTGGAATGTGGAGAGTGCTTCTGCCCAGGAGCCACCGGCTGGCCGGTGAGAAGGCCACCGGTTGGCCGGTGGTGAGACAGTAGGTCTCACTATTTGAAAGAGTTCCACCGGCTGGCCGGTGAGGAGGCCACCGGCTGGCCGGTGGTGAGACAGTAGGTCTCACTATTTGATGGAGTTCCACCGGCTGACCGGTGGTGAGACACCGGTTGGCCGGTGGTCTTGACAGAGGGAAGATCCTTCTGTCCAGCCTCCACCGGCTGGCCGGTGCTGAGGCCACCGGTTGGCCGGTGAGGAGGCAGTAGCTGTCCCTTCTGCCCAGGCAGCACCGGCTGGCCGGTGCTGAGGCCACCGGTTGGCCGGTGGACATGAAAACAGTCCACTTTTCCTCCTTTGCCACTTCTTGCTCCTGAAATCATTCCTATTAACAAAAACACTTGAAACAATATTAGATCACGATGAGAGTGATTGTGATCATTAAAATCCAAGAGAGAGGGGTACAACAATCTCCCCCTATTTTGATGATCACAATCACAAATGAGAAAGCTATTAAAAAGGATATGCCAAGTAAAAAGAAATAAGAAACTTGGACATGAAAAATTTTAGAGAACATGTTAATACAAGAATTTCATAGATGTATCATGTATTGAAAATGATATTAATCTTTAAAGGATTGAAATAAAGAGAATGGTTCATTTTGAAATTTTAACCATAGGTCATTTAAAAGAAACAACTGAAATCAATAACTTAACCATTTAAAAAACAGATCTTGATGAAAGTACTAAATTAAAATTGAACTTTTAAAAAGAGCACTTAATTAAATGAAAAATAACTAAGTATGTAATAGAGAGTTTTTCTCCCCCTTTGGGATTATCAAAATAGGAGGAAAAGTATGAAAGAAAATTAGAAAAACAATAATAAGGAAGTAAGAAATGACAAAAAGGATGGATAAAAAAGACAACTTGAATTTCATAAAAGATGAAATGTTACATAGAAAGTTCAAAATACAAATACAAAGACAAGACAAAAACAAGAACGGCTCTATTCACTCCTAGAGGGCCGAGAGTGACGGCGACGCCTGAAGGTCGGAGGAGCCAGAGGAGCCTGGACCGCCTCAAAGCGACGATCTAGAGAATCAATCTGAGAGTGGAGCTGATCAAACTGAGAGATGATGTAAGAAAACTGTAGGTCGAGCCGGGTCTCAATCTGATCCTGGAAGCGAAGGAACTGATCAGCCGTCACGGACAAGCCGCCAGAATCAGCGGGAGGGGGCACAGCCTCAGCAGGCTCTGGTGCATCATCACCCGCTTTATCTCCCTCATCATCAGCAGCAGCAGCCTCACCTTCGTCGTCACCGCTCCCTTCCTCTTCATCATCACCACTGTCCTCACTATCTGAAAGAGGATAGGCAGCAGCAATGGCAGGAGGCATGGCATGGGTAGGAGGGTGTGAATGTGTCTGAGGGGAGTAAGCCTTGAGAAAGCCCTCCTTGTCAGTAATCCACTCCTGACGCCAAGGATGCCAACGAATGTTCATCCGTTGCACCATCATAAAATTGATGATGCTATCCTTCTTTGGCTGCTTGAAGGAGGTAGCACGGAGAGGGATATCAAGGAAGGTAAAGATTTTGGTCAACAAGCGCCCGTGAGGTAGAGTTTTGGACCGGTTCGGGTGCTCAGCCACATAAGACATGGCCCGGAACAGGAACCGGACCAAATTGAAATGTATGCCTCGGGTGATAAATGAGAGAAGATAGATATCAATAAATTTCACCGTATCGTGATCACCGATACGGGGTGCAAGAGTGGTCTGAATGAGGCGCTCAATGATGCGATGGTTTGGGGTGAGCTGGGAGAGCTTGACAATGGGATCGGTGGGCTGCCTTGTGAGATGCTCAAGAGCGACAACAAGATCAAATTCAGGGTCCCGAGGAAACTCCCCCTGAGTAAATGCATGAGGTCCAACATGAGGAACCCCGAGCATCCTGGCAATCTCCAAAGAAGTGATAGTGATGGGTTGCCCAAGAGCAGTGGTGGTAATGGTATCGACGTCGTCAGAGACCGACCACGTCAGGTGAGCATAAAATTCTTTGACAAGAAGGGGATAAATGACATCCTTCTCAGGAGGTTCAAAAAACGAATGCCAGTGTTGATACTCAATGATGGAGAAAAGCTCGAGTCGAGCAGAAGGAAGCCAAGAATAATCAATTACCCTACCCGTCAGAATGACTTTGTCATGCCAAATGTCCGGAAGTTGAGGGATTGAAGGAGGAGGAGGTGCCTCTTGAGCGATGCCCTTCCCTTTGCGTGTAGAGAGAGGACCCATGATGGCAAAAGGAAGAAAAAGTTGAGAGATATTGAGAGATAATAGAGTTTGAGAGGAAAAGAAGGAGGAAGGGAGGCTAGGGTAAGAGGGGGGCGCGGGTCTGGAGGTGCCACACGAGAGGGAGAGAAAGAAATGGGAGGGGAAGGGTTTAATTTAAGTTTTAACCCTTTCCCCGGCTGGCCCAACTAAATAAAACCCGACACCACCGGTTAACCGGTGATGTACCACCGGTTGACCGGTGGTATGAAAATTCATAAAAAAAAAGTGTTTGAATAACTTAAAAAGAAATAAGCAAGCCAAAAAGAGTCAAATATTTAATAGTGCTCATTGACGAATCATTCCTAACTCCCCCTTAATAAAATCAAAACGTTCAATCGGGAGCGGTTTGGTAAAAATATCATCTAATTGGAAATCAGTAGAAATGAAGTCCAAAGTGATATCCCCTTTTTGAAAATGGCCACGAAGGAAATGATGCCTTAAATCTATATGCTTTGTCCTAGAATGTTGTATTGGATTCTTAGAGATACTAATGGCACTAGTGTTGTCACACCGTATAGGGACATGATTGTAGGAAAGGCCATAATCCAAGAGAGTGTGTTGCATCCAAATAATTTGGGCACAACAATTACCAGCTGCTACGTACTCGGCCTCGGTAGTAGAAAGAGCAACACAGTTTTTCTTTTTGCTACTCCATGAAACAAGGGACTTTCCTAGCAGATGACAGGTTCCACTAGTACTCTTACGATCTAATTGACATCCGCCAAAATCAGCATCCGAATATGATGAAAGTTCGAAAGAAGTATTAGAGGGATAAAACAAACCAATGTTTTTGGATCCTTTTAAATACTTAAAAATTCTTTTTACCGATTTAAAATGAGATTCTTTGGGATTGGCTTGAAAACGAGCACAAAGACAAACACTGAACATTATGTCAGGACGGGTCGCAGTTAGGTAAAGTAGACTCCCGATCATACTCCTATAAAGCTTGTTATCCACCGGTTTCCCGGCTTCATCTAACGTAAGTTTACAAGAAGTACTCATGGGGGTACTAATTTCCTTTACTTGATCCATACCAAAACGACTTAAAAGTTTGTTTGTGTATTTGCCTTGGTTTAGAAAAATACCATTTGAATTTTGAAAGATTTGAAAACCAAGAAAAAATTTTAATTCCCCCATAAAACTCATTTCAAATTCTTTTCTCATTAAATTTGAAAAATCAGTACAAAGAGATTCTTTGGTTGAACCAAAGATAACGTCATCAACGTAAATTTGGACAATTAAAAGATCTTTGGAAGCGTGTTTTAAAAATAGGGTACAATCAGCTTGACCCATTTTAAAATCATTTTCTAAAAGAAATTTTGTTAACCGCTCATACCAAGCCCGAGGGGCTTGTTTTAAGCCATATAGAGCCTTGGTTAACTTAAAAACATGATTTGGAAATTTTGGATCTTCAAAACCGGGGGGTTGTTCAACAAAGATTTTTTCTGAAATAAAACCATTTAAAAAAGCACTTTTAACATCCATTTGAAAAAGTTTGAAATTTAAGTGAGCGGCGAATGCCAACAAGATCCTAATGGATTCCAATCTAGCAACGGGCGCAAAGGTTTCACCATAATCAATTCCTTCTTCTTGATTATAGCCCTTAGCTACTAGGCGAGCCTTGTTCCGGGTTATATTTCCTTGATCATCAAGTTTGTTCCTAAAAACCCATTTAGTGCCAATAATTGGATGATCATTGGTTCTTTCAACAAGAGTCCAAACATCATTTCTAGAGAATTGATTTAGTTCCTCTTGCATTGCAAGAACCCAATTCTCATCATTAATGGCATCATTAATGGTTTGAGGCTCTAGTTGAGAAAGAAAGGCTTGATGTTCAACCTCATTGAGGATTGATCTTCTAGTTCGAGTACCGGCTTGAAGATCACCTATAACATTTTCTAAAGGATGGTCTCTAGAAGGTTTCCAAACTTTAGGCAAGGTGGAAGGAGAAGAAGGTGAAGAGGGTTCTTGATGGTCATCCTCATTGGGAGGAGAAGAGGAATCATTCAAATGAAGCTTATCAAGCTTATCTTCAACATCTTCAATGACCGGGTGAGGTTTAGGAAGAGTTTCATCAAATTTGACATGAGATGATTCTTCGATGGTTTTTGAACGTTTATTGAAGACACGATAGGCTTTGCTTGAGTTGGAGTACCCAAGAAAAATACCTTCATTGGATTTGGCATCAAATTTACCTAGGTTATCTTTTGTGTTTAGGATAAAGCATTTACAACCAAACACTTTAAAATAACCAACTTTGGGCAATTTTCCTTTACAAAGTTCATAGGGGGTTTTCTTAAGAAGGGGTCTTACAAGGACTCTATTGATAGTATAACAAGCAGTGTTTACCGCCTCGGCCCAAAAATATTGAGGGAGGTTGAATTCACTAAGGAGGGTTCGAGAAATTTCTTGGAGAGTTCGGTTTCTCCTTTCAACCACTCCATTTTGTTGTGGAGTCCTAGGGGCAGAGAAGGTGTGATTGTATCCTTGAGAGGAACACAATTCATCGAATTCTTTGTTCTCGAATTCACCTCCATGGTCACTACGGAGCGATATAATTTTATATCCTTTTTCGTTTTCTACCTTCCTAGAGAATTTCAAAAAGGTTCTACATGCATCATTTTTATGAGCTAAAAAGAAAACCCAAGTGAAACGAGAAAAGTCATCTACTAGGACAAAGGTATAGGATTTTCCACCTAGACTTGCTACAGGGGTAGGACCAAAAAGATCAAGATGAAGGAGCTCAAGAGATTTTGAAGTGGACACTTCCTTCTTAGATTTGAAAGAAGATTTGTGTTGCTTGCCAAGTTGGCATGGTTCACAAATCAAATCTTTCTTAAACTTAAGTTTAGGAAGGTCACGGATGAGTTTGTTCTTATTAAGCTTTAGAAGTGAATGAGAGCTACAATGCCCCAACCTTCTATGCCAAATCCAAGACTCATTGTCAAGAGCACTTAAACATTTAACATTTTGGATTGCTAAATACTTTAAATCAATAATGTAAACATTTTGAAAACGGGAAGCATAAAATATCAATTTGTTTTGAAAATCAAACACATTGCATAAATCATTTTGAAAATTTACCGAAAAACCACTATCACAAAGTTGACTAATGCTAATTAAATTATGCTTTAAACCTTTAACAAATAAGACATCTTTAATTAAGGAGGTGCTACCAAGACCAATGGTACCTATTCCGACGATCTTTCTTTTTGAATTGTCACCGAAGGTGACGTATCCTCCATCGAATTCTTCAAGGGAGTTGAACTCGGAGGGATCGCCATACATGTGCCTCGAGAATCCGCTGTCGAGATACCACGAGCCTTTCGAAGGCCTACTTCTTTGGTGTTTATCCTACAAAATCAAGAAAGAATATATTTGGTACCCATATAAGTTTGGGTCCGGAAAGATTAGCTAAAAGAGACTTTTGAACCCATACTTGTCTAGAGGGATACATCCTAAGATATTCATCCGAGTAGGTAATGATTTTGGGGCGGCCATATCTAGCATTTTTACAATCGCATTCATAAATCATATGTCCGGTTTTTCTACAATAATTACAGAATTTATTTTGAGAGATCCCCCTTACAAAAGTAGTGGGTGCTCTAGAAGAGGTGGCTTGCTTGTTAAAGCCAAGTCCATGTGTGGTTCTAGCCGAACGTTGAGAACCTAGCAATTTGGTTAAATTTTGTTCACCTTGGGTGAACTTGGCAAGAGATTCCCTTAAATCTTTAATAGTTTAATTCAAAGAATCAACATTTGGAATATCTTGGACCTTAAGGGCAAGTTCCTCATTCTTTTTGAGAAGTTGATCTTTTTCAGAAATTAGAATTTTGTGTTTCTTTTCTAAGGCCAAAAATTTAGAGGTAAGTTCGTGAAAACCTTCCTCTAATTGATCTCTCGCATTTTGGAGATCTTCATAAGACATTTCATTATTAAAAGAAGAAGATGAGGAAGAGGAGTCGGAAGAAGATACCTCATCAAGTGCCATTAGGCATTTTCCACCTTCATCGCTTGAGTCGCTTGAAGACATGGAGTCATCACTTGCACTCCATGTCGATGCTTTGAAAGCCTTCTTGGTTTTCTTTTCCTTTAACATTTTCTTGAAAAGAGAGCACTCCGGTTTGATGTGGCCTTTCTTTCCACATTCAAAGCATGTAACTTATTTTTCTCCTTTTGGCTCTTCCTTTCGTGCCCTTTGAAAATTCTTCTTTTTCTTCATGAACTTGCTCATTTTTCTTGCAAGTTGAGCAATCTCGGATCCGCTATCATCGGAGGAGCTTTCTTGCTTTTCTTTGAATGCTATGTTCTTTTTCTCCTTGAAGATGTTACCTTCTTTATCGGCTTGCCTCTTCATGGTAATCTCATAGGTCATAAGTGATCCAATGAGTTCTTCAACCGGCATTTTCTTGACATCTTTCTCTTCTTGTATTGCCGTCACCTTTGGAGACCATGAGCTTGGTAGAACCCAAAGAATCTTTTTGACCATCGTCTCTGCAGAAACATCATCTCGAAGAGACTTTCTCCCATTACACACATCAGTGAAGCGAGTAAACATTTCCGTAATAGATTCGTGTGGGTGCATGGTGAAACTTTTAAAGTCTTGATGATACATATCTAATCTAGTGTCTTTGACTTTGTTCGTGCCCTCATGGGTCACTTCCAAAAGCTTCCAAATTTCATGAGAAGTGGTGCAAGTAGAAATATGATTAAATTCATTACGGTCTAACCCACAATGAAGAGCATTCATGGCTTTTCCATCTAGCTCAAAATTAGCAATGTCTTCGGGGGTCCATTTAGACTCATCTTTTCTAGAGAGAGTATAGCCTTGCAAAACAATTCTATATATAGGATAGCCAATACTTCTAAGAAATGTAATCATGTGAGTTTTCCAATAATTGTAGTCGGTTCCATCAAAGAATGGAGCCCGAGTCATGGAATACCCTTCGGGTGCTTGTGAGGAAGAAGCCATCACTATGGATTTTGAGTTTGTAACCGGTTAAGGTATTACACAAACTCTCCCTCTGATACCAATTGTTGGTCGGAGAGTGATGGCAAGAGGGGGGGTGAATTGCCTTTTAAAATTTAATTAACAATTTAAAAACAATTTATAAAAGCAGCGGAAATAAAAAGGAGCAAGACACAATTTGATAACGGAGTTCGGCTTAAACCAAAGCCTACGTCTCCGCTCCCAACTCAACCGTTGAGAGATTTACTTCAGCTTGCTTTTTAATGGTTCTAGCAAGAAACCCACTAGCCGTTTTAAGGTAGGCTAGATCACCTTCGTACAGCTTGCTTTTTTATGATGGTTGTAGAAAGAAACCCAAAATGAAAGTGAGGAAGAAAAGGGTGGTTTGTTTTTAATACAAACCCAATGAATAACTAAACAATTGAAATAAATAAATTACAACAAACTTGAGGAAGCCTTGAGCGCCAAGAGTGTGAGAGTAGTTGATGTAGAGGCATCCCAAGCTTCAAGGATGGAGGTGGATCACAAGTAGCCTTTGAGATTTGTCGTTTAGAGCTTCAAAGGATCAAAATATCATTCCAATGTTTCGGTGATGTTCCCGGCATCCATCCTCGTCTATTTATAGGAGAAAAATCCCCAAATACTTCAATATATCCGTTGGAGGGCTTCCGGAGCCGTTGGGGGTCAAAAGTACAAGTCCAGTCAAAGCCCAACGGCTAGTTTGACTGGGCTTACCGGCTGACCGGTGCTTCTCCACCGGCTGGCCGGTGCCTTGGAATGTGGAGAGTGCTTCTGCCCAGGAGCCACCGGCTGGCCGGTGAGAAGGCCACCGGTTGGCCGGTGGTGAGACAGTAGGTCTCACTATTTGAAGGAGTTCCACCGGCTGGCCGGTGAGGAGGCCACCGGCTGGCCGGTGGTGAGACAGTAGGTCTCACTATTTGATGGAGTTCCACCGGCTGACCGGTGGTGAGACACCGGTTGGCCGGTGGTCTTGACAGAGGGAAGATCCTTCTGTCCAGCCTCCATCGGCTGGCCGGTGCTGAGGCCACCGGTTGGCCGGTGAGGAGGCAGTAGCTGTCCCTTCTGCCCAGGCAGAACCGGCTGGCCGGTGCTGAGGCCACCGGTTGGCCGGTGGACATGAAAACAGTCCACTTTTCCTCCTTTTCCACTTCTTGCTCCTGAAATCATGCCTATTAACAAAAACACTTGAAACAATATTAGATCACGATGAGAGTGATTGTGATCATTAAAATCCAAGAGAGAGGGGTACAACAAAATAAAATGTATAATTACTTATAGAAATATGAATCGATATCCACCCTTGGATGGATGAGGCCAATAATTTATTATCTCCAAAATAGGATACTCCCAATAGACTGAGGTAGAAGATAAGGAATTTTCCACAGAGTAGTGATAATTATCCTCTATGATAGGTGAAATGAACAAAAATACACATAAAAACTAGGATTTGATGGAATACTCCTTAGATGAAAAGAAGAAAGAGAGATTCCCACCATAATAGAGGAAGTTCATGTAGAAACCTATATTTCTTATCAATCTAGGACCAAACTCTCCCACCAAATCATAATGTTAGTTTATTACTGGAAAACCATGATACATTACTATGTGGAATTAGCCAAGAAATTTCATGCATGAAATAATTGTGAAAACATCATCCACCAACCCCTATAATTGCTATATACAGCTAAATATTCTAGGAAAATTTACATGTGGGGAATAGTTTTTTTGGATCCATCTCCCCCTAACATAGCTAAGCAGTTTATGTACATCCTTATTTCTACTAAATTATTTTCCAGTTGGGATAAGGTAAATCCCCTCAAACAATTCATGACAACAAATATAATCAAATTGATAAATTAAAATATAATCACCATGATCAGAGTCCATCACAAAATATTGAAAGAAAATAAAAAATATTTATATTATATGTAGTTGAAGAAATTATACCAATAGTACAACATCATGTCCAATCACTCACCCCAATATCATGTAGGGAAAATTGGAAATATAGAGGCCTTTAATAAAAATATATCAAACATACTCCAAAAGGTGGTGAATAAGGACAATAATTCTTGGTTGGAAAATATCTTCCATACTCTATGGGCCTATTGTACCACTACACATACTACTAAACAAGAAAATATGTATTCAATAGTGTACAAAACCAAGAAAATGTTTCCAATAGAAGTCTATTTTCCCTCACTTTGAATTTTTATCTACAAAAAAGTCTACATAATGAGAAATTTCAAAATTACTCAGTTAAATTAGGGAATCTCAATGAGAAAAGGTTGTGTACATTGCATAACATTGATGTCCACTAGAATCATATCGCACGATCCATGAATAAAAGGTCCACCTCAATACATTACTTCAAGGAGAACTTGTATTGACTCTCAATAAACCAATGAAAATGGAAAATAATCCTCCTAATATGAAACCAAAATGGGAAGAACCTTATATAGTGCATATGATCTATCAAAATAGATCTTACTCATTGGACATAATGGATGGGGAATGTGTCACACCACCCACCAATGTGTGGTTTCTCAATAAATAATTCACATTGACACTGTCGAATCCTCCCACATCCAAAACACATGATGTTAAACTATATAGAATTCACCTTGGCCACATGATGTTAAATAACACAACATGATCCTAGTTACATGACATTGAACAACACAGATATTTCCTAACCATATAACATTAAACTATATAGAAAACATCCTAAACACATGAAATTAATCAACATGGTACAAGTCCTAGAGGCAAGAAATTAACCTACACAATTTCTTTCAACCTCAGCGCATGATGTAAAACTACGCATATCACCAATATTCCTTTTCTTTCATATCGGGAGACCCTTGTTCTTACTACAATATGTTAAACTACATGGATGATGTATTCCCTACATGACACTAAATTTCATGGTTTCTAAGAACTACATGATTCTTTATTTCTACCTTCACATGATACATAGTGTAACCCAAACCATTATTCTTGGGCCTAGTGAAAAAAATCTCCTTGTTTCACATTTAGTCAAGTTTATCCTTACCACATGACATTAAATGACATGACTAATTTCCTCATCACATGACACTAAAATGAATGGATTTCTAAATCTATGTATGGATTGATCCTCATTTAAATGAGATACGTATAGATGCCTAGATCATATATCTTTGACCAGACACACCATGACATAAAATAAACATGTCCTTTCCTTAATTTCCTCCATATAATCAATGAAAACTCTCAAAATGTGAATGGAAAATGTGAGTTTAGGGATTTTAGTAAAGGATTTTCCACGTGACCAGGGCACATTAGTTCATGATGGGGTTTTACATTACTATAGACCTCAACCAATAAAACAAGTTTATTAATGAGGGACTTACACAACACATTCATTCAAGAACTATGTGTTGTTTGATTCCTACCATTATATGATATATAGTGATTCCCAGATATTGAGTCTCGAGCCCAGCCACACTATTCCCTTTTTCACATTGGCGAGACCATTCCCTTACCACATGAAATTAAACAATGTGATTCTACAAGAACTATGTGTGGATTAATTCCTATCATTACAGGATAAATAGTGACACCCATATCTCTAATTATGTTTATATATACAAAAAATAAATGGGAATTATTCCCCCTCTATGTATGGTTCATATGTTCATAGAGGCTTTCCCATTCAATCAATACATTTGGATTGTTTCCTATCACCACCTGATATATAGTGACACCTTAATATCTACTCTTAATACTAGTTACAACAAAAAATAACAAAATTCCCCCACCCCAAGTATGGGTCGGACCTGTGTATGGATATTTTATATAAGAACTACATATGTATTGATTTCTTCCTTCATAGGATATGTAGGGACCTATGATTCCCCAATATAGGGTTCAAACATGACATATTAAATGATAACATGTACCCCCAAATGAATATAGTCTATAAATATTTATTGAACTATATGAGGTATGCTCTCTCCCAACTTAACTAACCGTCCACTTTTCCCTTATTTCTCAAACCGAGCATGGCTCATGTGAGCTTAGGGAACCAGGAATGTCACTATAGCCAACATGATTGACACATATATCATATTGGGTAAAATACATAACATTAAAACTATAATGAAAATGTCATAATCACATGACATTATATAATTACCACATGACATTAAACTTCATGAAAAACGTACTGACTCCATGACGTTAAATTGTAAGGAAAATGTCATAATCACATGACATTAAAACTGCATGAAAAATATGCCCCCACTACATGACTTTAAAATGTCTAGTCCATAACCCATCATCATTCCATATTAATGTACCATGAGATATTTAACCTATTAAACCAGAGTACCGGGTTCCTCTCTCATCTTTTGAGCCCCTCATCCCATAATTCCCAATTCCAGATTGACTGGATTGGGGTTCTGCACACATTTTGTGAACTCTAGAAAGAAAATAGATATATTTGTTTTTCCATGATATCAATGTGTATGGTGTTATAACTATAAAATAGAGAAATATTGTCCCTATAATAAGGATATTATTATATTTGTGGGACTTACATCGCCATGGAAGAACTATTCAACTAAGGGTGTTCTGGGCCATCCTCGACAAGAGTGTCCTATATAATTAATCATAACATGAGAATATAGAGAAATGATTTAAAACATTTTAATCTCCCTCTCTAATGTATATTGGATTAATATTGGCCTTGGGTATTATAACTAGGCTATTTTGTAACATTCCCTCATAACAGGTCCATGTGTTTTCTGATTTTAAACATCGTACACTTTATTCAAAGATGTATGACCATAAATATTAGCCTCGGATGGTCCAGATCAGAATACCCAACTCTTTTAGTAAAAAAGATGAATAACTTTTCAGGTTGAAAACCCACAAAGTGTGTCCTAGAAAAAAATTAAACACTCTACTCCAAAAAATATTCATCTCCAGAGTTTATAAAAAAGTTAGGGCATAAATGAATGAGGGATAAATATCATAGGGTCCACTCTGTGTCCTTAGTAAAATTAGAACAATGCTTGTTGGATCCCCTAGTATAGGAAAAAATTAGATTAATTATTTTTCACATATCTCCTCTTCAATAATGTGTTCACTAGGAGGTGAAAAAAATTAGGGTACTTAGACCCTTTGTGAATATTAAAACTTCCAGAAATCACAATTCATGATTTGAGCACCCCTGATCACTATAACCATCCATGGCCCTTGGAGGGGGATACTTGAATTCAAGGGACCATTTGTTTTACTTTGTATATATGATTATTTCCCCTGTATATACACCTATGGATCCTATATATTATCCTATGGATGTAAACCGAATGCATTAATTCCTTGAAAAAGGGTCATTCTGATCCTTAGTGGGCATGATGTCTCAATTGAAGAACTAAGCACCTTGGAGTGTTTTGAGCCATTCTTGACATGATTTTACCATACCAGGCTCATGAACCATGCCCTTTGGATCATCATTTACTATCCCCATAAAGAAAATATTCATGTGTATTTTACATCCTCGACATTACATCACCATGTTTTATACCTTTTCCCAAAGTAGGAATGATACACACCATTCCTGAACCTTTTAATGGACCGCACACTTTGACCCAAAATAATGGTGTGTTGGGTCATTAATTCCCAACCTAAAAGATAAACTACCATGTCGTACTTGAATCCTTCCTGGATTTATTTTTATCCATTTATAACTTCATTATCAAGATATTTGAGTCTTTACAAATCTCCCACGACCCTTGGTAAGGAGCAGGGATCATATTTACTTTACTATGCTATGATGCATAAGGTCTTTGAACTTACAACTAAATCCATATACTCCTTGAAGGAAATTAACTCTAGTCCTCATGAGACTCAATAATATAATGGTAGAACTTAGAATCGTAGGATTTTTTTTCATCCCCATTTCATATTCATTGATTCAAACTTTTAGGGTTTGAATTATGCCAACCACATTCCAACTATCAAGGTGGGCCAACTAATATTATACCCTCAACCATTATTATAGCCATAAATATTCCATGACTCTTGAAAGAGAGAAGGGACACCACTATTTGACCATGATAGCGATGTATAAGGGCTATGACCAACCAACTAGAGGCATCACCTCCTTCAAGGAAAGGTGCTCCAATCCCTATGTGCCCTAGAAACATCATGACAAAACTTAGCACCATAAATTGATTTGGTTTATCCCTAGTACATATCCTCTATATTCTATATTCTTTAATCATGTCATGGTATCAATACTTAAAACTGTATAGTATTTGAAGTCATGGAATCTAGACTTCAAACTACATTGAATATCATGGTCTGAGCCAAAAAACCCTCAACTATAGATATAGACGGTCTAATCCAGAATACCCTAAACTAAAATAATATATTTTTTTGAGACATAAGACCTTAAAATATAGAAATATAATGTCCAATACATACGACCATAAAATACAAAAATAGATGGACCAAGATAAAATACCCTAAACTTCACCAATAGATTTTCCGACATGAAGGAACATAAATTATAGCAATAAATGTTCTATGATAAATCACCCTAAACTAATGTCATATAATGTATGAGTTAGAAGTCCCAAAACTAAAATATAACAATGTTTTAGTTTGAGATAATTGGAAATCAAAAAAAATCATGTTGAAGAAACATATGAGGGTAGCCTGAGTAAAATAAAAATTTATGTTTGCTAATCTTATCCATATAAATATTAGGAAAACGTGAGGGGAAAATAAATAAAGAGAAACAAATCCTATGGGGTCCACTATGTGGAAATAGAAAAAATAAAGCTCCACCCACTAAGTCTAATGACTTAAAAAAATTGATCACCCTCCCTACGGTGCATATATTCTTACCCAATTATCATTTTGTGAATCAAGTAATCTAAATATAACTATAGAAGATACATAAATGAGGAATATCATTTTGGTGGGAATTCAAGATCATTTCTAGAGAGAGATATGTTATGATTTAAACATTCAAATCAAGTAATTCATGTTTTATTTGTATTATGAGAAGGATTTGTATCATTTATAATCTATTCAATATCATAATATTGAAATATCATGCACATCATAAATGAAAAGAAAAATAGAAAATGGAATATCATACTTTTTGGATTATTTAATTAATATCTTATAGGAGGAAGGATATAGACATTTCAAATCCCCTACTAGGAATCGATAAAAAACACATCGACGATCAATCTATAATAATAAATGATCAATAGAGTGGGAAAAATCATCAAGATACTCATAAGAAGAATCTATAGATTGAGGTTGTGTTGTCTTCCCCACTTCTTCTACTACAAAATAAAGGTGAAGTGTCTTGATAAGATTTGATAGCACATAAATGTTTCTATGAGTATTTTTTAACGAGGATAATGAAGTCCAAAGCCCATAGTTTGAGTGAGCTATGATCTCCTCATGTGTCACTACCTGTGTTGTAAAGTCCCTGATTTTCCATGTAATATTTTTAATTATATGGAATTAATACGAGTGTGTGAAAATTGACGGCGTGTGATTCTGAGGCCCGGTGTGACCAGAATGAATTTATGAACTTTTTTATGGTACGTTCAGTAAATGCATAGGTGGTATTTTATATATTTTGAACCAGTGATCGGATTAAAAATATGAGGGCATCGTTGAATCTGGAGCACCAAGATTCTCTTAAGGGAGGCTTCACTTCGACCGCAATAGGTTTGGAGAAAAATTTAGATTTTGGACTTTTTTAAAGAATAATAAAATAAATTTGTTATTTTATTTCTCCCTTTCTTTTCCTCTAATGAAAAAACGGTAGTGGAAGGACCAACGACGTGTCATTCCATTAAATGGCTTGACTCCTTAAATCATTTGTAATGGTGCTGTTGGAATTATGAAGGTTCCTATTAAATGAACCCCAATTAATTCCATGGGTGTTACTAACAACCCTCCTATTTATATGGAGCTTGGGGAGAGGTATTGGTAGGGATTCACTAAGCGATGAAGTTCTGATAATGTGCCACAATGAAAATAACTCGGAGGATGGAGCCGGTTCTAGTGGGCGGTGATGTGCGACACTAAATCACAAACCAAAGGACGAAGTTTGAGCGGCAATGTTGGTGGCTTGTTACGAGGAAGATGAACACTGACTCTTCCTCAATCGCATGTGTTCTCCAACACTGAATGACCATGATAGAGGTCTCATGCCACTGGAGGAGGCCACAGAACTAGTCCATGGCGGTTAGCAGAGCGGCCGGAACCTACTGGCCATTTAGGTGGTGCGAAGCGTCATCACGCGCTGTCAGTGGGCAAGGGCCACGACCGAAGATGCGGTGGATGAAGAAGGTGACCGTCTTGAGCTGAACACGGAAGGTGGAGGATGAGCGGCGCACTGTCGCACGCCGCTGGACGAGGCTACGGGTCGATGCCGAGGCAGGTGGAGAGCTGTGCGGCCCCACGCCGCACCATGTGGGCGGACCCCTGGTCGGCCAAAACGATCGACTGTTACGCGGTGGGGCAGATCCCACCGGCTGGTAGAAATGGCCCTGCACCCGTGGGGCCCACTGGGAAGACCGGTCCACCTTCTGGTGGACCAGGCCGGACACGGGCAGACCGAGGGGGCTGGACTCGCCTAGTGGATCAGACCCACCCAGCGGGCTGGGACAGACATACGGCCCAACGGGCCGGGCCGAACCCGCGACTCAATGGGCCAACGCGGGTGGGTCGAGCCCCACCTAACCAGCTAGGACAACCATGGACCGGGCCCAAGAGCAGAACCAGGATAGCCCTTAATGATCCTGACCCAAGTGGGGTCAGGTAGACCCCGAGACCCATTGCATCGGGCCAGACTGACTGAGTCGAATGGGTCTCGACCCAACCGGTCCCCGAATAAAGAAACACCCATAACTGACAAACCGAGTGTCCATTAGACACACCGTTAGTGGCGTTGGGATCCCTTTTATGAAGAGGTACCTTTTGGTACACTCCACTTGATATCTGGATAAATATGGAGTGTGGATGGGATGGATCGAACCTGAATCAAACTGGCCCCTCGGAACTAGAACGCTTATAAGTCACAGACTGGGCGTCCGATTGACGCCCTGTCTGTCGCGTTGGAACCCATACGACCTGGCACTCTTTTGGGATACTTATTCGTGGAACATCATGGCAGTTTAGGTATAACCAATGGCTTGAGGAGAGGTTCTCCGAAAAGAGATATGAGTTGGAATCCCGTGGCTAGTAGTGAGGTGGAGGTTGGAGACATATCATATGGAGGTTAGTACCAAGCGATCCTATGTGGGTCAACACTGATCATGTGTGGGTCAGATCCTATGTGGGTCAGTGCTCAACGATCCTGTGTGGGTCATCACATACTGATCTTATGTGGGTTAGATCTTGTGTGGGTCGGCGCTCAGTGATCCTCTGTGGGCCAGTGCATACCGATCTTGTGTGGGTCAGATCCTGTGTGGGTCAGCGGGGTTTAGTACCTATCAATCCTTTGTGGGTTAGATTTCATATAATCTGTAGCAGTGCCTCTCAACGAAATAACATGATCTAACTTCTTGAATAATCATCTGTAATTCTGTTCCTTACTTATATACATTGTGTGAGATGAGTCTTTTACCTCCATGGTTCTACCTTTGTGGTACTGAAATAGCACTGTCGTGGGCGCCCTCAAATGATATTCAGTTTTAGGTTACTTAGGTGCAGTAGAGTGGCTGACCAAGGTCATCTCTCAAAGGAGGAAGTGAATTTAACAACTTATTAAAGGTATTATAAAAATAAAATAGAATATAATTAAAACACTAGTTTCAAGGATGGGGGTTGTTTATAGTTTATAAATCTAGAAGAAGTTTGCTGGAAGAAGATTGTATATTTTTTTTGTTTTTAATTTTGAAATGTAAGTTGATTAACAAAGCACAACGAGAAGATGTTTTTTTAGAAAATATTTTAAAAGGGCATAATCGATCTAACTCTACCTCTTCATTTACTTATTAATAATTATCATTTAAATCAATATCCACTAAATTATGATCCCCTAATTTTTTAACCCTTGAACCCTATAAGTGTTAACTTAACCACAAAGATGGAATTACCTAAACCCTAGGTTAGCTTCGGAACATGAAATCGCAACACCCTTCTTTGATTGTTGTTCTAAGGTTAGCTTATGGTCAGTGGTTAGTTAGAGAACATATCAATTATGTAAATGAAGATGAATTTTGTTTAGGGATTATATTTTAACTCTACAAATTTATCCCATGTGGTCTTGCATTACCGATTAAGATCGCGCTCTCACAATTTACACAAAATATCGACCTCTCGTGTTTTTGTGTTAATTATTCAATTGCTTTCTTAGTTTATTACAATTTAAAAGAACAATTAATGGATCATATTAAGTGAATTAAATTAGCTCAATGATTCAATTAAATGAAGAGGGTAGAAGATAGATCGATTACTAAAAGACTACTCTTCCATGGGTGGCGTAATCATCGTAGAAGCGTTTTGCATGTGCAAAGGTTTATAATGGGTATAACCCAATAACACTTCTACTCAATAATTCCAGCACAAAGAGGAAGATTAAGAGAATAATAAATTTAAACAAAACATAAGAAAAGAGAATAAATAAAATAAGAACAAAGAAGTTTATTATACAAACAAAAGCATTACAACACGAAGGTGAAGAAGAAGGCTTCGTTGAAGGGATCCTTACTTTAAGAGCTACCCTTATTGAAATGGTTGGATAATTGGAGTGGATCCACTTCTCCTATGCCCTAAAATTCCCAATTCACGTCCCCAACCCCACAAAATGAGAAAAACACCAATTTATACAGTGGTGGGGGGGGGGGGGGGCTAGGTTCAAAGTGGTTTCAAGTGTGAATGGGGAATCTCGGCCAAATATTTTATGCAAACTTGAACCGCCCATTTGACCACCAAAACGCGTGAATTGGCCGGCCTTACAGAAGGATCATATGTTAGGATATGGGTCCTATATCGGATCTCAAAATTTGGACTCAATCAAAGCTCATATGAATGAGTTATGTCCGAAATACAGAAGATTCTCTATTCTGGTGTGTCCAGCCCACCTTTGACTTTATGGCCCAATTACTCCATCCAAATGCATTCTTTTGATCTAGTGTCTTGAATAAAATTTGTATCACATGAATTAAGGAAGAAAGTTAAAAAATATTAAGTTCAAATAATTCAAATAAAAAATATTTATGATTGAAATACTACAGTGATTTTGAAAGGGTAAAACTGGAATTTTCATCAAATATTCAAATGAATGATCTAATCCAAAATACTTTCTAATTAAACATATTTAACACAATGTGAGGAAATTATATCATTTATTATCAATAAAATATTCAATATAATAGTGTTTTATAAACTCTCCCACACTTACCCTTTTGCACTCCTGAGAAAAACCTCATATCAAGTAAACATCAATATCAAATCAAAACCAATTTTAAAACACATACACTTGAGATCAAAAAATTACACACCAAGAAACAAAATATATCATGGATCATAAAAAAAATAATTATTTCAAGTTCTCCATTTATATCATTCAATATATTTCCACTTCATTTATCCTCCCATGCACAAAACACTTACCTCGCTTGAATTTTCTCTTATCACACAAATATCAATTTTGTTTTGCAATATCTTTCTCATCCAAACTCATACAAGGGTTACCATAGGCTTGATAAATTCCTACATCACCACCCGATGTGAGTCAAGGACATATTTTTATCATGAGGACTTTTTAGGGTTGTTCTGTGGCTTTCGGTTGGTAGGATTTAGATGTGAAAAATTCTGAGGCTGAATGAGGAGTGCTTGACTCTTTTTGAAGCAAAATTGAATTAATCTAATTTTTAATTAAATATGGTCTCCTTATCAATACCCATAGTATCAATTCAGCTCAATCATCATGAAAAATAAAGGAATTTGCACACCATTCAACAATTCCGCAGTAAAAATGTTAGTCTTCTCGAACATGATTTTCTTAAAAGCTCCAGATAGGCACAACTTTCCCCCTCTATTAGAATCTCCAGAAAGGCACAGTTTATTTATCATGAAAGCTCTAGAAAGGAACATATTTCAGTATAATTTTTTTCTTCAGAAGAAAACACATCTCTTCAAAATTTAATTTTTCACCTGAAGTATCACAAAATGTGGTAGAACAACACATGACAGCTTCCCCCACACTTAAGCTCAACTAGATTATGCAATTTCACTTCAAGAGTTGGTTGTATAGGGAAAATTGGATTGTAATGTGGCTAACCTAATAGGATGTTCATGGATTCTAAGGTCTAAAAGGATTAAATGTTCATGTTAGGACATTATAAAAAGGGATTCTTTGAAATAGGGGCTTTAATACCAAAAAAATGCCTCAATCATTTAAACATAAGTACCTCAAACTCTCAAGTTTTTACAGGAATAAATCAAATTATGGTTAAATAAAGCATAGTTTGGTTCTCTCAAGAAGTGAGGTGAATGTAAATAATATTAAAATAATGGTTTAGAATCCTCACATGGAAGTGATTTCAAATATAAAGATAGTGAGATGTGGCATGGGATTCAAAATTCAGTGTAATTTTCATGAAATTACTAAATATTTGAACTTGAAACAAAGTCATTTCAGCATTCATTTAAGCTTATCTTCGAGGGATAAATTGTTTCACTTATTGATATGGATTTTAAAAGGGTTTTTGAGAATCATTTTAGCTCAAAAGTTTCAAAAACACACATAAAATTGAAAAATAAACACACAAAATTTGAAAAACACACTTTTTTGTTTTTTTTAATAGGAAAACAACTGAAATTACTAAACTAAAAGGTTCCCTCCCCCAAAATTAAAATATTACATTGTCCTCAATGTGAACCCATAAGATGATATATGCACATGAAATGTATAATTTTAAATAGGACAAAGAATAAAAAAAAGTTAAAGGGTTAGGAACAGCCTGATGTGCTCAAGTGATGATGGGGTCATGCAGTGTGATAAAATCCACTGCATCAGTAGGAAGTCCCTCAATATATCTCTTCAAACGTTGTCCATTGAATGTAAAGATCCTTCTTGTGTCCTCTTGTGTGATCTCCACTACACTATAAGGAAAAACATTAGTCACAACATAAGGACCTAACCATCTAGAAAGCAACTTACCAGGCATCAGCTTCAATCTTGAACTGTAGAGAAGGACTTTCTCTCCAACATGAAACTCCCTTTGTTGGATTATTATATCATGATCTACTTTTGATCTTTCCTTGTAGAGCCTTGAGTTCTCATATGAAGATAATATAATCTCCTCAAGCTCTTGAATTTGTAGCTTCCTTTGGATTCCAGATTGGGCCAAATCCATGTTGCATTTCTTTATAGCCCAATAAGACCGATGCTCAACTTCCACAGGGAGATGACACCCTTTCCCAAAAACAATCCGAAATGGGGAAATACCAATGGGTGTCTTGTATGCTATCCTATAATCCCACAATGCATCATCCAAGTGCTTTCTCCAATCCATCCTATTTGGATGCACGATTTTCTCCAATATTTGTTTCAACTCATGATTTGAAACCTCATCCTGGACATTTGTTTGGGGGTGGTATGGTGTTGATGTTTTGTGTGTCACCCCATAATTTCGAAGGAGGGAAGAAAAATTCCTATTTCAAAACTGTGTCCCTTGGTCACTTATGATGGCCTTTGGTACTCCAAACCTGCATAAAATCTGATCCTTGACAAAATCCACTACAAAATGAGAATTGTTAGTCCTGGGGCCTTGGATTCCACCCATTTACTCACATAATCAACAACAACCAAAATATAAAAAATCCAAATGAACTAGGAAAAGGACCCATAAAATCAATGCACTATACATAAAAAATCTCACAGAATAGTATGGGTTGTTGGGGTATCTCATGTCTCCTAGAAATGTTCCCAGTGTGTTGACAACGAGAGCATGACTTACAAAACACATTAGCATCATGGAATAAACTAGGCCAATATAATCCAGAGTCCAAAACTTTCCTAGCTGTCCGTTGGGGTCCAAAGTGTCAACCACAAGAAAGTGTATAACAGAAATGAAAAAAAGACTCAAAATCATGATCGGGAACACACATCCTAATGACTTGGTCACTACACATGCACCAGAGGTAAGGATAATCCCACACATAAAACCTAGACTCACTTTTTAATTTTTGGACTTTATGCTTCTTCAAATTTGCTGGGATTTCAGAGGAAAAAATGTAATTAACTAAATCAGCATACCAAGGATGCGTACCTGAGATGGTATAGAGATGCTCATCGGGGAAAGTGTCCCGAAGTGGTACCTGGTCCAAGGTGTCACCCTCTGGTGTGTGAGTAAGCCTACTCATGTGATCTGACACCAAATTATCTGACCCCTTTTTTCCTTTATCTCAATGTCAAACTCTTGAATAAGGAGCATCCAACGGATAATTTGTGGCTTTGCATTTGGCTTCTTTAGGAGGTACCTCAAATCTGCATGGTCAGAAAAAACAACTACTTTATATCCCAATAAATATGAACGAAATTTATCTAAATAAAATATAACAGTAATAAACTCCTTTTCTGTTGTGGTGTAGTTTTATTGGGCAGAATCCAACATCCTCGATGCATACGAAATCACATGTGAAAATCCCTCCGCCCCTTGAGATAAGACAGATCCAACTGCGAAGTTGGACACATCACACATAATCTCAAATGGAAGGTCCCACCGCAGAGGATGTATGATCGGTGGAGTGGTCAGACACTTTTTTATCTCATCAAAGGAAGTCCTTCAAGAATCATCAAACACAAAATCAAAATCCTTTTGAAGTAATCGTGACATAGGAAGAGCAATCTTACTAAAATCTTTGATGAAGCACCGATAAAATCCTGCATGCCCTAGGAAAGATCTAACATCACACACACATGAAGGATAGGGTAAGGATGAAATAATTTCTATCTTAGATCTATCAACCTCTATCCCATGTTTTGACACTACATGCCCTAAGACAATTCCATGATCTACCATGAAATGACACTTTTCAAAGTTCAAGACCATATTATTCTCAAGACAATGATTCAATACCTTTCTCAAACTATTTAGACATTCATCAAATGAGGATACATACACTATAAAATCATATATAAATACCTCCATGCAGTTCTCAATAAAATCAGAAAAAATACTCACCATGCATCTCTGGAAGGTACCTGGGGCATTGCAAAGTCCAAATGGCATCCTCCGGTAGGCAAATGTGCCAAAGGGATAGGTGAATGTAGTCTTCTTCTGATCCTCCGGAGCTATAGTAACCTGAAAATATCCATAAAATCTATCCAATAAACAATAGTGTGTCTTCCCAGCTAGTCTCTCAAGCATCTGATCAATAAATGGGATGGGGAAATGGTCTTTGCGAGTGGAATGATTTAGTTTCCTATAATCAATACACACACACCAACTGTTTTGTACCCTCATTGGAACTAACTCATATTTCTCATTTTTAACAACAGTAACCCAACTTTTCTTAGGCACAACCTGAATGTGACTTACCCATTGAGAATCTGAAATGGTATGGATTATATATTCCTTGAGAAATTTTTCAACCTCTTTTTTAACAACCTCCAGAAGGGTTGGATTGAGTCTTCTTTGTGGCTGCTTCATCGGTTTAGCCTCATCTTCCAAAAGAATCCTATGCATGCAAATGGAGGGGCTAATACCTGATATGTCAGCCAAGGTCCACCCAATTGCCCTGATGTTCTCCCTCAAAAGATTCAAAAGTTTTTCTTCATGTTCAAAAGGGATATTGTTAGCAATGATAACATGCAATTTCTCACCACTCAACAAGTATGAGTATTTTAGATTTGGTGGCAATGGCTTGAGTTCTAATGTAGGGGGGTGGTGTATGGATGGAGACATAGAAGGAACTGAAATATGTGCACAAAGAGCAACAATATCAGAATATACATCATCAAAATCAGAGAATAAATCATCAAATCCATCAGCATACTCAATAGCCATGTCATAATCAGAGTTCACATGATCAAAATCAGAATATGACTCCATTTCTAAATCAAATATTAGAGATTCTTGTTCCTTAGAAATAGGTGTGGAAGTACTCTTGGACATCAAACTAGAACCAATACTCATAATCTCCCTAAGCATAGGACAATCCAATTCCATGGTGTTTTTACTTGGTGGTTCAAAATGGGAGATAACAAATGCAGAATTATCCTCTGAGGGGTACTTCATGGAATCCATAACATTAAATATCACAACCTCATCCCCAAATTCCATGGAAAGTGTACCCTCATTGACATTTATGATAGTTTTTGCAGTTTTGGGGAAGGACCTACCTAAGATAATGGGGTCATGAGAACTTACCTGATCATCCTTCATTTTGAGCACATAGAAGTCTGCTGGAAAGATCATGTCTCTTACCCGGACAAGTACATCCTCAAGGACTCCTGCTGGATATGCCGTAGCTCTATTCTCCAATTTCACCACTACTATCGTCGGATTCAACTCACCAACCTATAAAGAAGAGAATACAGAGTTAGGCATCACATTTATGGAATCTCCCAAATCAAAAAGTGCATCAGAAAAGTGAAACTCCCCTATGGTGCATGGGATGGTCAATGTCCCTGGATCCTTGCACTTTGTTGTCATTGCTAGAGTTGGTGTAATGAGTGCTGACACATTCCTTCCAAGATTGATCCTCTCATTTCCCTTGATCCCTCTTCGATTGGTGCAGAGTTCTTTTAAGAATTTGGCATACCTTGATATTTGTTTGATGTCTTCAAGTAGAGGGATGTTGATCTCAAAACGCTTGAATGTGTCCAAAACCTCTTTTTGCATTGCCTCTTCAGCCATATTCTTGGTTTGAACAACCCTGTTTGGAAAAGGAAGGGGTTTAGGAGGAACATCATCAATATTTTTCTTACCTTTATCTTTCTCCTTGGATTTCTCATCAGTTGGTATGGAATGAGGCTTCTCTAGAGTTGAGGTGAATCCCGGTGGGATGGTAGGTACATATGTATCGTTCATTTACTTTCCACTTCTCAATGTGATGGCACTAACATTCCATTTTGGATTTGGAGTGGGTTGGGAAGGTAGATTTCTTGAATTCTTTCTTACAAGTTCATGGAGGGCGGTGGCAATCTGGCTCATTTGATTCTTCAACTCCCTCAGCTCTGAACCTTGATTTTTCAGATCATTCTATTGATTAAGAACAATTTGCTTCAAAAGGTCATCAGTGTTAGAATATGCCTTGGGTGGTGGATTCCCTTGTTGTTGTCTTATTGATTCTTGAGATTCAAATCTCCTTTGGGGTTGTTGGAAACCCTGATGGTAAGGTGGAGGCTTCTAGAAGTTTTATTGAAAGGATGGCCTTTGTTGTTGTCTAGATCCATACCTCATGTCCGATTGATCCTTCTACCCTTGGTTTTATGTTGGATAAAACTTATTTTGGGGATATGGTTGTTGTTGTTGTTGTTGCTGATATGGTCTCCCAGGGAATACTACTGCAAAATCTTCTGTTTCTTGGAGTTGGGGGAAACAGTCAGTTGGGTGTCTTGTCTCAGTGAAAATACCACAAGGCCTTGAAGGAGTGGGTTGGGATGTCTTTTGATCCAAAGCAATCTGCCTCACCATAGTGGTCAATTATTCCAACTTTGTATCAATCAAATGACTTTCAAGAGAAGGACTTACCTGATGTACTCCCCTGACATGTGGTGTACCTCTATCGCCAAATTGTTGGGAGTTTTGGGCCATATTGTTGATAAATGCACGTACAAATACTGGTGTCTTGTCCACCAATGCTCCTCTAGCCGCAACATCCACCATGCTTCTCTCCATAGGTGTGAGTCCTTCATAGAATTACTGAATGAGGAGTTGCTCACTGATTTGGTGATTTGGACAGCTTGCACACAACTTCTTGAATCGCTCCCAATACTTATACATTGACTCCCCCTGTGCTTGCTTAATACATGAGAGCTCATTATGAATGGAAGTGGTCCTTAATGCTGGAAAAAATCTCTGCAATAAAAGACGTTTCAAATCGTTCCAACATATTACATCTTCAGGTTGTAAATAGTACATCCAATCCTTTGCAACTCTATCAAGTGAAAATGGGAATGATCTTAATTTGATTTTATCTTTAGAGACATTTCTAGGTTTTAGGGTTGAGAAAAACACATTAAATTATTTCAAATGTTTATTGGGATCCTCACCAGAGAGGCCATGAAACTTTGGAAGTAAGTGAATTAACCCAGATTTTAGTTCAAAGTCTGATTCGAGATTTGGGTATGCAATACAATTTGGTTGATAATTAATATCAGGTACAGCCAATTATCGAATGGTTCTATTAAGTTCATTTCCATTATTTTCAGCCATTGGTTATTATTTTATGGTTGAATTTGAATTGCTTCCAATTTCAATGTTCTGATAATGGAGTAATTCTCCAACTGGTTGAATGTTGAAACTTCCCGTAGACTGAGAATGTCTGATTCGAGCCCTAAGGCTATGTTCAATCTCAGGGTCAAGATCTAAGATATATTAGGGATTAGTTCATGTCATAAATCAATGAAAGACGAAAATAAGGAAAGTGGACCATTGTAAAATAAAAATTATAATTTTGAGTTGATGGTCCAAAAAGAAGTAGAAGAAAATAAAAGAAGAAGAAGAAAAAAAGAAATCAGATTGGGTAAAGAAGGAAGAAAGAAGAGAGGAAGAGAATAAAATGTAAAATAAAATAAATACCTATAATTGGTTAAAATAATTACTTGCCTCCCCAGAAACGGAACCAATTTGAAAGAGAACTATCATGGGCGCCCTCAAATGATATTCAGTTTTAGGTTATTTAGGTGCAGCAGAGTGGCTGACCAAGGTCGTCTCTCAAAGGAGTAAGTGAATTTAACAACTTATTATAGGTATTCTAAAAATAAAATAGAATAGAATTAAAACACTAGTTTAAAGGATGAGGTTTGTTTATAGTTTATAAATCTAGAATAAGTTTTCTATAAGAATATTGTATATTTTTTTTGTTTTTAATTTTGAAATGTAAGTTGATTAACAAAGCACAACGAGAAGATGTTTTTTTAGAAAATATTTTAAAAGGGAATAATCGATCTAACTCTACCTATTCATTTAATTATTAATCATTATCATTTAAATCAATATACACTTAATTATTATCCCATAATTTTTTAACCCTCAAACCCTACAAGAGTTAACTTAACCACAAAGATGGAATTACTTAAACCCTAGGCTAGCTTCGGAACACGCAATCGCAGCACCCTACTTTGATTGTTATTATAAAGTTATCTTATGGTCAGTGGTTAATTAGAGAACATATCCATTATGTAAATGATGATTAATTGTGTTTAGGTATTATATTTTAACTCTACAAATTTATCCCATGTGGTCTTGCATTACTGATTAAGATCGCGCTCTCACAATTTACAAAAAATCTCGACCTTGCGTGTTTTTGTGTTAATTATTCAATTGCTTTCTTAGTTTCTTACAAATTAAAAACACAATTCATGGATCATATTAAGTGAATTAAAGTATCTCAATTATTCAAAATAATTAAATGAATAGGGTAGAAGATAGATCGATTACTAAAATACTACTCTTCTATGGGTGGCGTAATCATCGTAGAAGCGTTTTGCATGTGCAAAAGTTTATAATGGGTATAACCCAACAAAACTTCTACTCAAGAATTAAAAACCAAAGAATAATATTAAGAGAAGAAGAAATTTAAACAAAACATAAGAAAAAATAAGAAATAAAATAAGAACAAAGAAGTTTATTACACAAACAAAAGCATTACAACACGAAGGAGAAGAAGAAGGCTTCGTTGAAGGGATCCTTGCTTTAAGAGCTACCATTATTGAAATGGTTAGATAATTGGAGTGGATCCACTTCTAAACTTACCTAAAATTTCCAATACACGTCCTCAACCCCAAAAAATGAGAAAAACACCAATTTATAGAGTGGTGGGGAGGCTAGGTTCAAAGTGGCTTCAAGTGTGAATGGGGAATCTCGGCCAAATATTTTATGCCAAATTGAACTGACCATTTGACCACAAAAACGCGTGAATTGTCCGGCCTTCAAGAATTATCATATGTGAGTATATGGGTACTATATCTTCTCTCAAAATTTGGGTTCAATCCAAGCCTAGATGAATTCATTATGACCGAAATACAGAAGCTTCTTCATCCTGGTGTGTCCATCCCACCTTTGAATTTATGGCCCAATTACTCCATCCGAATGCATTATTTTGATCTAGTGTCCTGCATAAAAGTTGTATCCTATGAAGTAAGGAATACAGTTACAAAATATTAAGTTTAAATAATTTAAATAAAAATATTTATGATTGAAATACTACAGTGATTTTGAAAGGGTAAAACTGGAATTTTCATCAAATATTCAAATGAACGATCTAATACCAAATACTTTCTAATTAAACATATTTAACACAATTTGAGGAAATTATATCATTTATTATCAATAAAATATTCAATAAAATATTCAATAAAATAGTGTTTTATCAGGTACCATCTCCTTCGTGGTTTTATCTTCGCAGTGTTACTTATGTGGTACTTTTACCTTCGTGGTGTTATCTTTATGGTGTTACCTGTGTGGTACTTTTACCTTCGTGGTGTTATCTTTATGGTGTTACATGTGTTGTACTTTTACCTTCACGGTTTTACCTTTTTGTTATTCTTCCCTCATGTATGATATGAGTATATCATGATAACTTAGGTATATGTATGGTCAAATACCTTAGTAGAGTTGTTGACTACTCCGTGCTTTGTGGTTGAGATCTTGCTTTGTGGTTTTTCCTTCGTGGAACTCTGGGAGACCTTCAGGGGTCGCAGGGTCCCTACTAAATATTTTTATAATCACCCCTACTTGGGCTTCACCTGCACCTTGTTGTTCCTTGTGCAGACGACAAATAGCATTGATCGAGGCTGAGGGAGCCAGGACTGGACGGTGCTCAATGTTGGACCATTTGATGTGATGTGACACAGGACTACTGACTATGAGCTATACCTACCCTTCATGTAGGATCCTAAGTGGATGATCCAAGATTTGTTTTTCTATTTTTATTTGTACTTGTAATTTTCAATTGGGCTTGTATTCCGGACCTTGTACTTTCAGTACACCTTTTTACTACATCAGTTTACTTCTTGGTTACTTCTGGTTTGGTTCTTTGATTGTGTGTCTGTATAGGTTTAAAGGCAATGCATTCCTATTAAGGGATATACCTTTCTGGTGCTATTCTCCAACCCCTGGCCTATGGAAGGTGGACTTGGGGTAGTCATGACACAGGCCCCGGGGGACGGGTCGTGACAACGTGGTATCATAGGGGTCGAAACTAATGAAGAACTAAGACTCTGATATTTTCAATGTGGAAATAGTGTTAAGTGTTATGAGTATGGTTTTAAGTTTTGGGAATACAGTTTTGGTGCGGCAACCAACGTATCCATACACCAGGACCCTATATTATGATTTCTGACTTATTGCGCAAAAACACTAATTGCATGTGTTTTTGAAAAGTTCTTATTTTGATCTCTTGGGTCAGCTCACCAGTTATAACTTTTGACCGTGGTGCACTTTTTTTCTTTCAGGATTCCGCCACATAGATAACCAGTCAGTATTCCTAAGAGAGAACACAATGACAGCCCACTGAGCAATGAGGCTTCAGTGAAGGGCCCTCTTGTGGTGATAGTACCATCAGGTGGTGCACTAGTAGCCCCACCACCCATTGGGAAACAGATTCCAATAGTCATAGTAGTAGAGGATGCACACCGACTAAGTGTTTTGAACATGTTTCAGCGGCAGAGATCTCCCAGGCTCCGAGGTGAGATGGATCCGCAGGCGACTGAGGACTTGATAGAGGTTATGGCCAGAGTTTTTTACTTAGTTGGGGAACCAACTTATCTGATGGTGATCCTAGCTGCCAGTCTATTCCAGGGAGTAGCTGGGAGACAATGGAGTCTGACACTCCAGTTACATGATGAGGAGACCCTCACCTGGGGAGACTTTGAGGGCCTTTTCAGGGTAGAGTTCGTCCAAGAGACTCTACGCTCAATGTGTATATAGGAGCTACTTCACTTACAACAGGAAAACATGACCGTGGCACGGTACTCGGCGAGGTTCCCTGATCTCTCTCTTTACTCCACTGACATGGTACAACAACCTTTATTCAGGGCCTAAACCTTTAATTAGGGTCTTCCATGGGATAACTGAGAATTGATGATATTTCTCAGAATTCCAATGCAAGCTGGGGAGCTAGAGTGAGCGCTTTTGGTGAAGAGCTTCCCAGCTGAGTCGAAACTGACAGCGAGAGCCACCACCAGATGTCAGGTAGTAGATTCATCTGTAATAGGTAGTAGACGGATGAAGTAGGGTCCCAAGAGGGCCAGACCTTGTAGTTAATGAACTCAGGATACATGGTCAGTGGCGAGGGGATCACGGGATAGAGGAGGATAGTTGAGGATCAGGCAGTGCTACTCGTGCGACGAGCAGGGTCACATGGCTCGCAACTACCTGACCCACCGTATAGAAGACCAAATGATGGTTGAGGGACCTCCAAGGTATAGGTAGAGGATTGAGTAAGGAGGTCCACAAGGTGTCAGATGTGGAAGAGGAGCTGGCCTTGCAGGAGGCGGTGGTTGGCAATTCGAGGTTCTATCGCCACCACCTCCAGGTGGTCCACCCTAACCATACAGAGGGGGAGGACATGGAAGATCTCAGCTCTAGGAATCTTAGGCATATGACCACGGTGATTCAGTGACAAGTATAGGTACAATCTATGTCTTTTCCACCTTATCTATAGTACTTATATACATAGGTTCTAGTCACTCTTTTATTTCCATGAACCTTATTCGGAGTTCCAAGATTCTGACGGAGCCATTGGCTCGATCCTTACTGCTAAAGAATCATATGAGAAGGGATTTGATGATTACACACTACTTCCAAAAGTGTGAGATTTCTCTAGGAGGTGAGAGATTCTTTTGGGATCTTCTAGTAGCGGCGTTGAGGCATTATAAAGTCATCTTGGGTATGGATTGGTTATCCACAGTCTGTGCTCAGATTAACTGAATTAGGGGAAAAGTGTGGTGTGTCCGTGAGGATGGGATCAATTTTTCCTTCACCGTAAATAAGGGTAAATTTGCAGGATAGGATGGAATTAGCCGGATGAGAGTGCATCCAATCACACATCAGTGAGCTAGCCTTACCCTCAGAGAAGTTGATGTTGACAGTCTGAGCTATCATATAGTGGTGGACAAGTATGTCGATGTCTTCCCTGATGATGTTCTAGGACTACCTCCCCACAGAGAGGTATACTCTTTACATTGACCTTTACCCCAGGGAAAAAATGATATCTAAATCAGCATATCGGATGGCTCTCTTGGAGCTTTGTGAGTTACGGGTACAACTGGAGGACTTTGCAGAGAAAGGGGTTCATAAGGCCTAGTGTTTCTCCATGGGAAGCCCCAATTTTGTTCTCCAAGAAGGAATATGTGAGTTTGAGACTCTGTGTGAATTATCAGCGCCTAAACCAGGTGACCTTGAAGAACATGTATCCACTCTCGAGGATTGATGATCTCTTTTATTATTTTAAGGGAGCTTGTTGGTTTTTGAAGATAGACCTTAGACCAGGCTATCATCAACTCAAGGTACGAGATGAGGATGTGCAAAAGATGACCTATAGATGTCGGTATGAACACTATGAGTTCTTCATTATGCCTTTCAGTGTGACCAATGCCCCTGAAGTGTTCATGGGACTCATGAAAAATATCTTACATCCATACCTCGATCGATTTGTGGAGTTCTTCATCGACGAAATCTTGGTGTACTCAATGATAAAGGAGAATCATTCCTATCATCTACAGATAGTTCTAGATACACTCTGAAAGCTCTAAATTTATGGTAAGATATCTAAGTTCTAGTTCTAGATGTGAGAGGTTCACTTTCTGGGACACGTTATCTCAGAGTATGTAGTTGCAGTAGATCCAGGGAATATAAAGGTTGTGCTATCTTGGGAGCCACCCAGGAGTGTGATCGAGGTGTGGAGTTTCCTGGGGTTGGCTGGGTGCTACCATAGATTTGTACAAGTATTTTCTAGAGTTTCCGAACCCTTTTAAGTGATGAGGAAGAAGAGACATCCCTTCGTGTGGATGGAGAGATGCTAACAGAGTTTTCAGGAGCTGAGGTAGAGACTGATAAGTGCCCCCATTTTGAGGCTACCAGAAGAGGGTGTTGTGTATGTAGTCTACTGCGATGCATCAGAGGCCAAACATAGATATGTATTGATGCAGGAGTGATAAATTATCACATATGGATCTCAACAGTTGAGACAACATGAGCACAAATATGCTACCCATGACCTAGGGTTAGCAGCAGAGGTCTTTGCCTTGAAAATATGGCGATATTACTTGATGGGCAAATAGTATACGACCTACTATAATCACAACAGTCTCATGTATATCTTCTCATAGAAGGACTTGAACCCGAGACATCAGTGTTGCCTGGAGTTCCTCCAAGACTATGACATTGAGATAGTCTATACTCCTGGGAAGGGGAACGTAGTGGCAAATGCACTCAGCAGGAGGTCTGGTTTACAGCTGTTGAGTGAGGAAATAGAGAAGCTAGCCACACTGCAGATATCCTTTGTAGATAGAGATGGAGAAGGTTACCTCCAGTCTATGACTATCACTCGCCCACTTATTCAGTGAGTTTGGAAGGCACAACTTGGGGACATTGACTAAGTGGATTTACATGCGTAGATATGCACAAGACAAGCACCTGATAGATTTTCTGAAGGTGGGGAGCATGTTATCCTCTTCAAAGGATGCACTATGGTCCTGGTGGTGTTATGAGAGGAGGTGTTGAGGGAGTTCCATACATCCCTTTTAGAGGTACATCTTGTAGTGGGGAAGATGTACCAGGACCTCCGACATCATTACTGGTGGCCAGGGATAATGAAGGTAGTAGCAGAGATTGTTTCACGATGCCTCACTTGTCAGCAAGTGAAGGCTATGCATAAGGTTCCAGTAGGCTTAGCACAACCAATAAAGGTGCTAGAGTGGAAGTGGTATGGTATCTCCATGGACTTTATGATAGGGCTTCCACGTATGTACAGGCGACATGATTCCATCTGGGTTATCATTGACCAACTCACCAAGTCAGCCCACTTCCTACCCATCCGAGTGTTGGGATCCGTATATGGAATGGGACGCCTATACGTACTAGAGATTGTACGACTTCATGGGGTTCTATTGACGATTGTCTCTGACTGTGATGTATGTTTTAAATCCCAATTGTGGAAGGGATTACAAGAGGCATTTGGGACTCAACTACATTTGAGCACCACCTTTCATCCATAGACAGATGGTCAAAAGGAGCAGACCATTTAGAAATTGGAGGATATTCTTCCTTCTTGCATCCTAAAATTTTTCCGTAGTTGGGAGGATCACTTTCCATTGGTGGAGTTTGCATACAACCACAATTATCAATCCACCATCGGTATGGAACCATTTAAGGCCTTGTACGGTCGACCATTCAGATCACTTCTATACTAGACAAACCCAGGAGAGTCAGCACTTATGGGTCCATAGTTGGTATGGGCTACCACTGAGAAGGTGCAGATCATCCTTGAGCAGATGAAGACTATATAGAGTAGGAAGAAGTCTTATGCTAACAGGAGATGGAGGAACTTGGAGTTCGAGGAGGGAGACCACATCTTCTTACGGGTCTCACCTTGACGTGGTTTGTGGAGATTTAGTCGAGGCGACAAAATCTCATAGAGGTTTATCAGACCTTTTATAATACATCAGATGATTTGTGAGGTAGCATACCACTTGTAACTACCACTGTAGTTAGAGAGGGTTCACGACATCTTCCATGTATCCCAGTTGAGGAGACACATGCATGACTCATCTCATGTCATCTACCCTAGAGATCTAGACTTTTATGAATGGGTGATGTTTACAGAGGTTCCAATGGATATTGAGGATTGATATGAGTGGGTCATTCATGGATGATTGATACATGTGGTTTTCATTTTCTTGCAGAACGAGAACCTCAAAAAGAGAACTTAGGAACGGGAGGCTCATATTCATGCTCAATACCCCCATTTGTTTCCTTAGTCTATGTTGTGGATTTTTGGGATGAAAATCCCTAAGGTGGGGAGAATGAAAAACCCAGATTATACATGTAATTTTTTTATTAGATGGAATTAATATGAGTCTGTGAAAATTGACTGCGCGTGATTCCGAGACCCGATGGGCTCAGAATGAATTTCTTAACTTCTTTTAAAGTAAATTCAGTAAACGTGTAGGTGACATTTTTTATATTTTGAACCAGTGCTCAGATTAAAAATATAAGGGTACCATTGAATCTGTAGTGCCGGGATTTGCTTATGGGAGGATTTACTTTGACCACAGTAAGTCTGGATAAAAAGTTATATTTTGGACTTTTTAAAAGAATAATAAAATAACTTTGTTATTTTATTTCTTTCATTATTTTCTACCAATGGACAAACAACAGTGGAGGGACCAATGACCTATCAAGTCATTAAATGGCTTGACTCCTCAAATACTTTGTAATAATGCTGTTGGAATTAGGAAGGTTCCTATTAAAATAAACCCCATTGATTCCACGGGCGTTACTCACCCTCACCCTCTCCTATTTATATGGAGATTGGGGAGAGGTATTGGCACGACTTCACCAAGTGATGAAGTTATGATAAAATTCCACGACGCGAATCACTTGGTGAAGGATCCGGTTCCAGTGGGCGGTGATGAGAGACCCCGAATCATGAACCAAAGGACGAAATTTGAGTGGAAACGTTGGCGGATTGTTGTGGGGATGACGGACACTGACTCTTCATCAATCGCAGGCGTTCTCCAATGATCTTGAGGTAGATATTTTATTTTGTTATAATTTCAATTGATTGCTAAATACTTTTTCCTCCCTTATGTTTTCAAATTAATGCGGAGGGAACGAGCCAAATGAACATGTCCCAGACCCTCCAGTACCTTGTTTACCCTTGCTTTCTCCGTGAAAGAATACCGGTGCAGTGGCACCCGCCGGCCACGATAGAGGCGGCGCACCATCGCGGGCCACATGAGGATTCCATAGTACTATGTCATAGAAGTTAGAAGTGCGGATGGCACCGGCCTTCCGTGGAGGTGGTGTGGTGCTTCGTCGCACACTGCCGGTGGGCAAGGGCCGTAGCCGAGGACGCAGAGGGTGAAGAAGATGGCCGACTCGAGCCGACCGTGGAAGGCGGAGGCCGAGCGGTGTGCCATTGTGCACCGATTGAGGAGAACATGGCAGGTGGAGAGAGGTGCGGCCCCATGCCACATCGGGTTGGCGGACCTTCAGTCACCCAAAACGGACGAAATTTATGTGGTGGGGTAGTGCCCAATCGGTTGGATGAAACTGTCCTCCATCCGCGGTGCTAGTTGGGAAGATAAGTCCGCCTTCTGGAAGACCGGGCCTACTGAGCGGGCTGGACCCATGACCTAGTAGGCCCAACCTGCCAGCGGGTCAGGCCAAACTCATAGCACAGTAGGCCAACGCAGGTGGGCCGAGCCCCACCCGAAGGGCCGGGAAAACCGCGGCCCAAGCCCGCGAGCCGAACTGGGCCGACTCTTTGCGGGTCGGACCCAAGTTGGGTCAGGTAGACCCCGGGACCCATTGTGTTGGGCTGGCCTGAGGGAGTCAGACCGGGTCCCGACCCAATCGGTGCCCGAATAAAGAAACGCCCATAACGGACGAACCGAGTGTCCGTTCAACAAAACGTCAATGGTGTTGGGATCCCTTTTGGGAAGCGGTCCCTTTTGATATTCTCGACATGAGTTTTGGAGAAATTTGGACTCTGGACGGGTTGGATTGAACCCAAATCCAACTGGGCCATCAGATCTAAAATGCTTATAAGTCATACACTGGGCATCCGATTGACGTGATGTCTATCAAGTTGGAACCCATACGACATGGAGATCCTTTGGGATACTTCTTGGTGGAACTTCGTGGCAGTTGAGGTTTGACCAATGGCTTGAGGAGCAGGTCTCCCAAACATTCTATGAGCGGGAATCCAGTGGCTACTAGTGAGGTGGAGGTTGGAGACAAATCATATGGAGGTTAGTACCAAGGGATCCTGTGTGAGTCAGCACCAATCTTGTGTGGGTAAGAATCTATGTGGGTCAGTGTTCAACGATCCTGTGTGGGTCAGTGCATACCGATATTGTGTGGGTCAGCGCTCAGCGACCCTATGTGGGTCAGTGCATACCGATCATGTGTGGGTCAGATCCTGTGTGGTTCAGCGAGGGTTAATACCTATCGATCCTATGTGGGTCAAACTCCGTATAATTAGCAGTAGTGCCTCTCGATAGAATAAGATGATCTATCTTCTTGACTAATCATATGTATTTCTTTTCCTTACTTATATACCTAGTGTGAGCTGAGTCTTTTACCTTCATGGTGTTACCTTTGTGGTACATTAAACTCTGTAGTGTTATCTTTGTGATGTTACCTGTGTGGTACTTTTACCTTCATGGTGTTATCTTTGTGGTGTTACCTGTGTGGTAATTTTACCTTCGTGGTGTTATCTTTGTGGTGTTACCTGTGTGGTACTTTTACCTTCGTGGTGTTACCTTTGTGTTATTCTTCCCTCATGTATGAGACATGTATATCTTGATAACTTAGGTATATGTATGGGAATATAACAAAGTAAAGTTGTTGACTACTTCATGATTTTTTATTGAGATATTTCTTTGTGTTTTTTACTTCGTTGAACTCTCGGAGACCTTCAAGGGTCTCGGGGTCCCTACTGAGTATTGTTATACTCACCCTGCACAGGCTTCACCCACACATTGTTGTCTCTTGTGCATATGATGGATAGCGTTGATCGAGGCTGAGGGACTAGGACTGGATAGTGATTATAGGTGGACCATTTTATGTGACGTGACATAGGACTACCGATTTTGAGTTGTACCTACCCTTCACGTAGGATCATCGGTGGAATATTCAGGAGCCATTTTCTCTTTTTAGTTGTACTTTTACCTTTCAGTAGGTCTTGTATTCCAGCCCCTTTACTTTCAGTACACCTTTTTACTACAACAATTTACTTCATGGTTTATTATGGTTGTGTTCTTGGATTGTGTGTTTGTACAAGTTTAAAGGAAATGCCTTCCCATTATGTGATATGCCTTTCCGGTGCTAGGTGCCAACCCCTAGCATATGGAAGGCGGGCTTGGGGTAGTCGTGACACGAGCCCCAATAGATGGTTTGTGACATGTGTGGTCAAGAAATCAATCTGGGAATGGAATATAGATATGATTTTATGGATCTATTCCAATTCCACCCAATATTCCCTCATTATTTATCTAGGGGAGTCCCCTAATATAAATCATGTAGGGTCTTCTTGTTAGTATCCAACTCTTTCTTCATCACGATGATTTGTTGCCTAATTTTATACAATGGATGACAATAAATGATGCCTGCCCCTAAATCATGGTAGATCTAGGAAAGACATTATTCTTAGTCATGATATGTTTTAAGGGGTGTCTCTATAAAAAAGGTGTGAATATACTTCCATATTAGCATATGATGTGTCTAATCCTCTACAACTACTAGAATAGGTATGTCAAAAATAGTAGTAACCTGCTAAACTAACAAAGAATCAGAAGAGGCATCCACTTACACACTTATCTCAAAAGATTCACTGTCCATTTATTGTGTTAAAGGACTATCTTCCTCATCAAATTACACCTCACTGATTGGATGGTCATTTCTAGGATGAATACTCTTCCTTAAAGACTCTCTTAAATCTCGAATCATCACCATTTTTACTACAAATATAGGGGGTAGTGAAGCACGTGGCCTATCCACACAGTGGACTAGTCTATTCAGTACACCACTCGGGTAGGGTTCCACCCAATACTAGGAATAATCATAATCTAGGAAGACATGAGAACCGGTATGCGAGAGTACAATATCAAGGTGGGTATCCTTGTATGCCAATATAAACAAAAAATGGTGTATAATCTTGTTATATAATTGTCCCAACACACTTGTTTAGGGGAGAGGAGAAACACATTGGTTGAAACCAAATTGGAGAGTGAACTGATAAGGGTTATATGACTCACAAATAATTAACCCATCCATCATAGACATGAGATCCCAATTCGTAAGAGTGATCTTGTATGACTGTTCATCAAGAGATTCACCACAATTATCAATGACCAGCCTAATTAGTGTAGGATAAGTCATGATATGGACGTGATTATAATTGATTAGCTCATCAGCAACCTATTTAGGGGATAGCAATGTATCCTAATCCCATGAGATGTTCAATAGCCTGAGGTGGAACAAGGAACCAGGGTTCCCGTTAGTGTTGTGATATCTATAATAGTGGAAATGCTCTGATATCCATCCAAATAAAAACTAGAAACCACCAATAATTATATAAGGTATGTTTACCTATTTAATATGGCCCAAAATAAGGTAAAGGAATTCAAGAGTCGGTCTGACTACATTATGATCTCTATACTAAACAAGCTACCATCACCAGCATGTTAACTCAGATTCCCGAACATACATCCCAAGATGAGAATATCCTACCATTCAAGAACATGGAAAATAAACCTACCAGTTCAAGGTTCGTATATATCTTTTATCTCACCTAATAGGCCCATGTGGTATTCTCCCAAGCTTCATAGATTTCCCAATATGAACTGACACTATCAAGAAACTACAGGGAAGGGCATCCATGATGAAATATAGTATTCGGTTGAGCTCCGCTAATGTAAAGAAAAATAATGATCCAATCATTAAAGGACACGAGTGAGAAAATATTCAGATCCTTCAATTTTTATTTAAAATGTTGAGAATATCCGTTTTCAAAATAAGAGTTTGTGTGGGGTTATCCAAGATGTTCGCAACATGAAGGAATTAATCATAAATTTCCCCAAGATAGGGTGTCCTTCCCATTCAATAGATATCTAAAAGTATAATTCCTACTTCTCTATAGGACAAATGGAATGAATTGGTGCCAGGAAAAAAATGGATTATCAGTTCCCTGAGAATATCTGACTGATGATAGATGATAAATTATGAAACCCATAAATCCTTATAAAGATGTATGGAATGTAACTGGTCAAAATATTCATAAAAAATATGTCTATACCAAAAGTTCCACACTCATTAATTATAGAAATTTCATCCAGGGTGAAAATATGTTTTTGATATCTAGTCACTACCTAGATAGTTCATGGAAGAAAGAAATATGACTGAATAGATATAAGAAATTGGCTGGTGGGAGAAGTCTCAACAATCCATACCTAAAGGAAAGTTCTCTAGCATATAAGAAAACCCCTAGGACCTTTCTAAAAATAGCAGTACATCCTAATAAACCATCATACGAATATAGTAATGGGAAGTTCCCACTCAGAGAGATGGAATATATTATCCAAGAAAATTAATAAAACATCATCCAATATCCCAAATCCATAAAGGGGAAGATGGTGTGATAAAGGAGAGTGCTGAAGTTCAAATGAGAGATTCCAATTTAGAATCTAATTTCTAGAATTCACATGATATTGATGGAAATTTTTTTTATTAGAAATCAAGACCCACTTGCAAGCCGTATTTGAAGATGAATGAGGACTGGAAGAAATCTGAAAAAAGTAATTGGAAATTTTAATGAAACAATCATGAAATATTATCAAAACAAGTTGTATAGCTTCATCAAATTCATGCCCATATAATGAACCCTAATGGGATTTTTGATCACATGAAATAATATAGGTTTCACAAACCGCATAACTCTGGAAGATTTCGTGAAACCCATATGGAATCTTGAGATCATGATAGAACTCTTAATTGCATGCCCTGGACATGGTCACACAAACCACATAATGGTCAAGAAATCATGTGACTGAATTAGAATATCCTGCAAGACCCGTAAAGATGGCCATATGACGAAAGTTTAACTAATTACTGAATATATGTTCATGGTTTATTTGTGTAGGTGATAGTACAAGGAATATCCCATCAAATTGTTCTCATGATATAGTCTTATGAAACAATTCTTTTGATCAGTTCTCACAGAGAGTCTTGCTGACAATTCACATGATCGGTCCTCATAGAAATCCTTCAAGAAAGGAATAATGCGAAGGAAGTAGGTCATAAGAGATATGGATGGTTGAAGTATCTAGTTATTGATATCCTCTATGCTTCACTATTTATAAGAAATCCTGTCGAATACCAAATATCACCTTGAATAAAAAGTTTCTCTGAAGACACCAAATAGAGACACCCAAAAAGAATTAGATGGGCATTTAATTTCCTCATAAGTGAGCCCTTATCCTAGCGGGAATATCTCTTTGGGGGGGGGATTTATAGATTCCTACCATATGGTCAATAGAAATTATATAAGGTATTAAATAAAAATTATGGGTATTGTTTTTGTGAAAAAAATGGAAAGTAAGTGGCCAAGAAATGCAGACCATGTAACATACAACAAGACACATTCCCAAGTGACCTCTATAAGTTCATGAAAACTAGTCATTGGTAGTGCATGATATTATTATTATCATTCATATCCCTTATTTATCTGTGTGATTTCATCCAAGACACTTTTATTTCATGCATATGATTCTAGATGAGTTCCTCCATGTCATGTGACTTGTCAACTGTCAGGCACCGGACAATCATGAAAAAATACTTGTAAAATAAAAGATGAAAATATAAATAAGAAGAAATAATTTTTCATTCATTGATATTAATGTGGCATGATAATGTGTTCTTCAAGACACTATGAAATCCATGGACAAATGTCAACCTTTTCACACAAGAGCCTGATGGCATGCCACCTTCACCATGTGAGGTGTCTCATAGATGTCCCCTAGATTCTATGCTACCCCTTCAACTCCATAAACAAAAGAATGGTTTTCCACAAAAATTTTTATTCATCACTAAAATACAAATTATTTTTCATTCGATTCATTACGTATAGGGAGAGTGATTGTTTTCAACAATACCCGCACAACTTCCCGAGATCCCCAACCATTAAAAAATAAATAATAAAATAAAAAGGGAAGTGACATGAGCTTCTTGCGATGTGAGGATACATTTTCCTTCACATGGAATTGATAATATACCCCAATATATCACCATTTATCATATAAGGACCCCTTTACATGACATGATGATCTCTCAATACCCCTTAAAATATCATCATGATACCATATAAGTCGTCTTGAAAAGTTACTATAGTTTCATTAATCGCCTCAGATGATCCATCTTCAATCGTGTGAAAGGTTCCACATAAGAATCATAATCTCTCAAAATTTCATAGAAATATTATAATAATCTCATAAAATATCCTATTCATGTAAAAAAAGATAGTAAATACCCGTTTTATCAGTGAAATTCTAATAAAAGGGGTTCAAATGAGACAGTTTTTCAGTCGCTAGAAATCATGCAACACCCCCCGATGAACTAGAATTGGATCATGTGAGACACATGACACAAAAATCATCTATAGAATTAAACCCAAATCCATGAGATATAAAACAAACGTGGAAGCACATAACTAAGGTGGCGGGGCCTATAAATCTATCCCTATCAGCATGAAAAATGCATCCAAGATTTATTACACACGAGAGCATATGGCCAAAATTCACGAAGTGATTAATCATACGATCACAAAAGTATTCCACAAGGTAAAATATATATATTTACAAAGATTTTGGAACAACATGAATCCTCACATCACATGATCATTCTATATATCACGTGAAGGAATTTAGGTGTATCATCTAGATTATGTTGAAAAGGTACCACATGTTAGCTGGATCATGAAAAACCTAAAATAAATTATGAACATGAAAAATATAAGGCTCATATACAGGAATGGATATAATAAATGGATGGGAAACATGGGAGGTATATGTGGATATAAACTCACTAATCATCATGCACATTGCGTGACTCACCCACGTAATGTGAAAACACTGGGACATGTTTCTCAAGTCATGAGAAACTCTCTAAACATGTCATTTGGATAATGTGATGTCCCTTATACATGTCAATAAAGTAAAACAATTCTCTTTGGGTTTATAATTCAAGTCTTAGGAATCCATCTGGGCTTTCTAGGAAAATTGGGCAATGTCCTCAGGACATGTCACCTATGTTATGTGTTGAAATCAAGGAAAGTCATGCAGGTATCACATTGACACCATGACATGTTAGCTGGGGTCATGCGACATCTTCCAGACATGTCAAATACACAATCATTCCATGTCAACTATGTATCCTAGGACATTGTACCCTTATCTAGTGGGTATATTATGGAAACCTCAATTTTTAATCCTCTATACAACTAAACTATGAGAACTCTAATTCTTTTTACAACCACGATTTTTAGGATGTATCTATATAGCCTGAGAGATAATGGGAATCTACCATAATGTATATCTTTCCATGTATTTGATATTAAAATAATCATGACACAATGTCTCCCATGGGATAATCATTCTTCATTATCCACCAGTGGATTGAGAAGGAAATTGAATTATGATGACTCTGATTCCATCCATAATTCGAACATGCATGATGCCTTCTTACATATTGATCTATATATTAAACATTCCAAGGGACACCGTAGTGTGTAATTACCACATCGATATTTAGTGGAATAGATTACTTGCTTCCTATGTTTCTAACACTGATCATGGATCACATGGGATTAGGGATTTTTAATGGTCATATCACTTACATCATGAATCGAAACCAACCAGGGAAACCTCCATATGTAATCACCAATCAGTGGCATGATATACTTACCTATATAAGGGCAGAAACCTCGGGGCCAATCCCAAGGGCATGAATAAACTATGAAGACTCGAATTCATGCCATAACCAGGATACATTGGACGCCTACCAGAGGCTCGAACAAAATACTTGGTGCCTATATTCCCACATATATGTAATTTACTTATGATGTTAAAATTCACAAGTTTAAAAAACTACATGGGTTTTGATTCATACTATAGACATGATACGTAGGATTCCTCGTAAAGGGTTAATCATGTCCTCTACATATTCATTGTCTCCCTAGGTGGAAGTAAACTCAATTTTGTTTAGTTATATGTCTTAAAAACATAATAAAATACTCATTAAGGGGGAATAGATGAAGAAACTCATATATAAATAGATGTACTAACTTACAGAACCCCCTTTACACATAAATTGATTCAACCTATGATCATTTTGATAGGGTAACTAAATCTGTATAGGAATTAAAAATGAATTCACCAACATATCATTACTCTATAAGAGTTTCCTGGATGTAGTGGGGTGGAGGGTATGTGGTAAAAACCATAATCCTACATCCAAAAGGTTGTTGTTCAAATACCTCTTAAGGATTTATGAGGTAGGCAGTAATGCAATCATGACATGAACAGGATGATATAGACATGATATTACATTATGCCTTCGGGCCATGTTCATGGGCCACATGGCCATGGACCTACGGGCTATGTAATGTGAATCCCTCTACCTAGATTAAAATTGATCTTCCATTTCATAATAAAAAAATTCACTAGACACAATATTTTTTTAAAAACAAATAAGAGAGTCCCAATGTAGGAAAATCCCCCCCCCCCAACGGTGCGATGGGCCCGACCTCTCATACTCTCAACCAATGTGACTTCCTCAGTGACATTGGCTCTAAAACCCAAATTTAAAACCTCCTTGGGATCATGATATTTCTAGGCTCAATCTCATAAACCTATCACACATCCGAAATTTTTCACAAAACTACCACATTTTGATGATCAAACTACTATGCATGTTGAGTTACAATTCACATATGTTTTGATATCATGTGACCACATGACTTGGGACATTAGAAAACACAAGCATCAGGAATGGGAGTGACTATGAGGGATACACCAATCACCCAAATAATGTGAATGAAAATATGATGGATTAATGAGATACCATGAGTACACTATCGGCTGACCATAACTAATTGTGAGCAATGAATCTATTATATATAAAAACCTATGCTACCAAATGATGAGAACATGACCTACCATGAAAATTTGATAAACTGAATCTACCACATGTATAAACCTATGATACCATGTGAAAACAATATAAATTATTGTGAAATTTTAATAGACCATAGGAAGGACTTTCGACCATGAGGGGTAATGTAAAGGATGATAGGATGAGTTTTAGATGGAAAGGAATACATGATATACAACTTTTATACTTTTTAATTATGTGTAAGTATTTACAATGAACTTTTCATTACACAAAAAAATAAATTCATTGAAAAAGTATGTATACAGTGATATCATGTATTTCATGTGATGAAGAAGATGATTTTCCATGTAAATATTTATATTTGAAGTTTTTAGATCATTAGAAGCAATAAAATAATGTTTATAGAAGTTATTTCCACACTAAATAAAATGTCTTCCTGAATAAGTACTTGATTTCATGAATGTATGAGGGTGTTCAAGCATTAAATTAGATTTCATGGAGAAGTGAGTTCAATTAATATTCACTTGCATGTAGTTTCACATGAATTCATTAATATTGGGGGATAAGTGAAAAGTCATGTTCAAAATAATATGGCAGTGGAACGGAATAATTACATTGAATATTGATAATATGTTTCATATATTAGAACATATTTTATATAAGAAGCTAATATTTAAGATGTTTATATACTATGTGAGAAATAAATTACTAGTCTTGAGTATTTTAAATGAAGATGATTTATTTAAATATCATGTGGAAACAACTCAACTCTATGGTAGGATATTTAAATGAAAAGTATGACTAATTTCTAATTGGATATAAAATTTTATTTTAAAATGTATAAATTTAACGTAGTTTTGAATATAATGAATAACTTACATATATATTTAAGGAACTTCCACATTTTAAATAATGAATTGGTTGCTCAGGAGATTTGTGTTTCAGTATCAATATGTCTTGTAGGTATCAAAGGATTGGCTTGGTTTTGTTGTGTTGAGGAATTATAATCCTTGAGAAATATTGTAAGAGGATGATAAGATTAATTATAAAAGAGAGATAAGAGAATACATATAAGAGGTCATTCACTATAGAAGAAAAACTACTGCCTGAGTATTTAGAAGAAGGAATTGGGTAGTTTTATATCTTAGTGACTTTCAAGATTGGTAGTTCTAATCAATATTTTTTGTTACTCATGTGATTAAATATATTATAGAAGTAGACTTATCGATCCATCTACTCTTGTAGGGGGGATATCATCAAGTGGTGATTGTATTTGTATGCTGGATCACCATTGATGAAGTGGATTCTCTTCAATTGGGTTCTAGAATCTATGTGAACATAATGGATTTTTAATTGGGAGGAAATTATGAAATGGATCATAGTGGACTTTGTATTTGTAGGACACTAATACCCTTAGTTTTAAACAATTATTGTAGAAATTTGAGAATCTATGTTAGTGGAATAAAAAATAGCATGGGGTAGTATTTTAGGACTAAACATCTAAATACCATGTGAAGATATCTTTAATTAACTTTCCAAAAATTAGTTGAGGCTATGATAATTCATTGACTAGATCAAGAACTTTAACCGGTTCAAGATACTGAACTTAAAATGAGAAGAATTCCTAAAATTAAGAAAAATGATTCACCCCCCCTCTGAGCAGTCCATCTATCAATGGGAGCTATAGATAATAATGAAGAAATAACCTACATGGAAGAATTACATAGAAATATGTTCTCATTGGATAGTGCATATGGATTAAAAAATTGTTTCCATATTCCAAAATCATATTTTTATTTTGGAAGTATCTCTAGTAGATGTAAAACCAATAGTTTTTAAATGGGTATTCAAGAAAAAGACATACATGGATGGTAACATGACTATATGTAAAAATACTGGTTCATAAGGGTTTAATATTCTACAAAGTGATTCAAGTATACAATACATCTCACCAATAAAGTTTTTTAAATATATTTTAATTCTTGTTTCCATAGTAGTTTCCATGATATAAATGTTCCAATGAAATATTTATAGATTAAAATAGATGTTAAATCATAGGATGATTATATTTATTTGTTTCTATTTTAGGTCATCGGGATAAATTTGGTTTTAAAATTTAAATATTTTAAAAACATAATGAATATAGATAACAACTTTACTGTTAGTTAAGACTAACTAGGGAAATTATTTATTCAATGATTGACTTACAATAGTAACCCAATTTCTAGGGAACAAAAATATATTAATACTGATCTATGGGTTTCTTAGACCAATTTAAGTTATATAATATGAAAATACATTAAAAATTAAAAATAAAACAATTTATGAGTGAATTGTTCCCATTGTATACAAGAATAAATTTATCCAACATGACATGTTAAGATACATGAGGAGATTAAGTTGATGTATCAAAATCCATTTCCATCAGCAATGGGAAAAATCATTATGCTATGATATATACCTATTATAATGTTTTCTAAGTATAAATCATGATAGTAAATAATAAATAATTTTATAGTAATTGTAAAAGGAAATAGTCAAAACTATGCAATATTATATTTGAATGTTGAAGGGATAATTTCTCAGTACATAGAGAAGAAAGAGCACTAGATATAAAGGGACACAAAACATGTCTTTCTATATGTCAATACGTTTTATAATTGTTGTTTTCTTACATAAATGTGTAGGAGAATCTAATTAATGTCATATATATAAATACCAAGTATTGTAAGAATTTTAATATAGCTAAATAAGTAGTATATATAACCAATTATTTTATCTAAATAATGGAATTATACCAAGAATGTAAATTATTATCATAATACATATTATGATACATTTATTACAATGGTACTACCAAGGATGGAAGGCTTATGGTAAATGAAAAAATGTATACTTTGATATATCATCTCCCAAGGGATGAAGTCATATTGAGTAGAGTTTCCAAAGAGTAAAATGTGATAGAACCATTGACTAAAGCAATATCATAGTAGAGTCATGTACATTATATGAGATCTTACATGTTAAGCGTTATTAACCATTGGTTATAGTGAATGTGGGAGTCTATTGGGGTTAGTTCCCTAGAACCAAAAAAATTTCATACTCTCAAATATCGAATCATGTATTTGTATTATACTTTTACGATCACATATATGATAGTACATTTTAATACTGATAGGTGATATTTTATATAGAATACTCATAATACTAATAGGTTTTAGAAATTACATACTATATTGATAACCTAGAGATTTTATTATAATATTCTTAAATATATCTATTGTGACCTATATATACCATACTAATAGGTCAAAAATTATTTTTGACTATCAAGTTCTTGGGGGTCAGAAGCATCAAAACTCTCAAGATGGTTACACCTTGTGATCTCTAAGAAGGTAGATCATAATGATAGACCTATAAATAGAAACACCATGTATCATATGTTTTCTTAGTTATTATTACCTATGAGTATGTGTATTTTTTCTTATAATTTAACTTATTAATATATTCATTTACTCAAATAACATGATACATATTGACGACCATATTGTATTTATCCACAGTAAAGTTTCTTGCATTGATTGGATCATACTTAGTGTGGAATTAATTGAATGGTCAAAACAGGATTCCCCCCCATGATTATAGGATGGAGATATCTCTATCCTTTTTTTAAATAATAGCATTTGGTATAAATCTGTGGACATGTTTATTAATAGGGATGTTCATTTTAAGTATCCAATTAAAGATATATTAACTGGTAAGGATGACGACACATGTATGTGTCTTGATTAATGATGTATCATATGAAAAAGGTATTATATTATATGGTGATGTGTTCATATGAAGGTTTCCCTTTCTATCACTTTCACTTATTATTTTCTCTATATGGTCCATGATGTGTTTATAGAGAGCTTTCTTGGTCAATGAATTAGACTATCTGCTGATAAAATAATTTAGAGGGTCACACATGATGTGTATCGAGAATAATATATAGATTTTTTTTGTATGTTTGGTTATAATTTCTTTGTGGAAAAAATAAAGTTTACTATTTTGTCTGGAAAAATAATTTCAATTTAACAAATAAATAAATAATATTTATTTATCTAATAATATTAAAGATAACATTTTTTCAATTAAATAATTATTATTATAATTAAATAGTATTTCAAGAGGTACTTATTACGATTAAATTTAATATAATGTCCTTGTGCAATTTATGTAATTTTATATTAATTATAAATACAAGTGTTAGGTCATATTTTAGGTCAGTTTTGCATTTGTTTTTTTTATAGAAATCATAGGGAAATCCCTTCCTCCTGCATCTAAAGATGTATAGAGATCATATTTATATGATAAAGGGACATCATATGTGATTTTATTATCCATGCTAGCATATAGTTGTTAGTGATTGACATGCGAGTATATTCATGGTGAATGTGTGGATACATTTATAGGGTTTATCATTTGAACTATCTATTGAAGAAACTGATACTAAAAGATTAATATCAAATCCATAAAAAAAAATACAACACAAATATATTTTTGTTTCTTAAGTCAAAAAGAGGTAATTATTACATTTTGTCTTTTATACATTAATTAATGACACATGATATATGGGATGATCTAGAATCTATTGCATCAAATCTATATTTTCATGAATGATATGATATAAAATTTTAAATTACATGCTAATACCATGGGAAATATCCTTCATTTATAAAATGAATGCATAGACTTGTAAAAAAATTAATAGTATAATATTAGTTATCCGGAACCAAATTAAAAATAATATTATAGGGATAAAATGTGCCTCTTGTTCATGTACTATATGAGAAAAGTTATTTATAGGAGAATAAATAAGGATGGAAATTAGATATTTTATATTAGGGTCTTGGGATGTTAACTATATATTCTCATATGATTCTTTATTGGGAATAAATTCCTTATGTTAGGGAGTCCTCAATGATTGAATATATCTCATGTTGGTATTAAATTTAAATTTTTGTATTTCTAAATTTATTTAATGTATTTGGGATTTTATTTTAACATTATATTAAAGGGGAATAATAAATTTAGAGTTTCGATAGATAATGTAAACTTGTATTTCAATGAGACATATTATCAAAACATTAGTGGGTCCTAATGGTAGCTCTATGGGATAGATAGAGAAAATAATTCTTCTATATGTTCATTGAAAAGATAAAATTGGTATATTAGAAATCTATTGAGAAATTGAGAGTTTAGTAGATTCAACCAAGATCTTAGTGTATCTAGAAGATCATTTTCTTTTATTTGTGTCATTAATATATAAGGAATTTTGAGTTTAACCTTGTTATTCCCCCTATAGATGAATAGTTGTAATAAATAAACTCTTTAAAACTCTCTATTTAACCCTTGATATACCTCTAGTGAAATATCCATCTATTCCTATAATAAAATTTTCCATCGAGTGTATTGGACTAATAATGATGAGTAGATTAAAATCCATAAGGTTATGTTTGAATGAATTATAGTTTCATTTTTTTCCTTTTAATAATTGATAGTTATATTTCCAGTTTAGATGATTCTCTAATTTCTCATCATTTTTATAGGATTTGAAATAAATTCCTTGTATATATTGTTGATTAACCATTAGGTAGGTGATCTCAATATTATTCTTGAGTTTAATTAAAGGATTTCATGTAAACTATGAAATAAACTAAATGGATTGAAAATTAAATTCTTTCTAATGCAGATTTAATTAGGAGAATCTAACAAGAAGGAATAAGAAATACTCACAAAAAAAACTATATGATATATGTATAAAAAATGTAGACATGTTTTGATTAAAATTTTAATCTAAATTACGTGATAAGAATATAATTATCAATGATAATGTTTCAATTAAATGGTGTGTACATGCTAGAATTTATGGAATAATAATACAATGGTATTTTTAATATTATTTGAAATAATTTTTTCTAAATATATTTTGTTAGATTATAATATTTATAAAACATGTTAAAGGTAATTTTTCCTCATATGTTTTTCTTATAAATAGTTGATATTACATTTTTTATATTTAGATTTAGATTTTGTGTTAAATATAACAACCTCAAGCCTAGTAGCCAAGAGTTAGTGGTTATTTTAATACAATATCATAGATACATGTGATTACATCACTAAGTATCCATCAGTTTATTATTCTAGATGAACTAGATACATACATGGTTACCTTATTACATTGTTAATTAAACATAGAATATAAAAAAGGAAAATAAATTACATCCTTGAAACTTATTCAAATATTTCATTTTCAAAACATGGGGAAGGAAAAAAAATAAAAGGGTGATATCAAATGCCAAGTAAGTGTTACATGAATTAATAATATGTGAAGCAAAGTCAATAAGTCACATTCATTTTGGAAGGCTAAATAACTAAAAAACACATTACATCAATACACTGAGAATGATAATGCATCCGTAGATTTTTTTCATAATCAAAATATCATGGAAAGTTATAACTCAATACTGAATGAATAAATTTTGTAATTTTTTGAAGTCATTTATCTAGAAAATGAACCACTATTGTTAAGAAAAGACAGTTTATGTCTGTGGGTTGAGACTCATATGATTTTTCATGGAAACAAAAATGAAGGGTTTATTGCCAACTATTTTGTCTCATGAGACCTGTTGATGCATCTAAGGGATATATAATATCAGGAATAAACCTTTAATACAACTCCAAATAATTCTTGACACATAGATTTCATTCAAGAACAACATTCCCTATCAAAATATATGTATTGAGTAAGGGATATGGATTAACCAATATTTCCCCAGCTAAAAAAACATTGAAACTAAACATGTGATGTCACATCCCCCTCCCCACAAGGTGTACCCCTACTGGGAAAAAAATGTGAGAAGGCAGATAGTGACCCCCCCGAGTCCCACCTTTAGTAGGCCCCGAGTTGGCGACTAGAACAAAGGGTATAGTAAACAGAAAAATGGGAGGCATTACCCTCAAAGAGAACAGATGCGAAAGAGATATATAAGATAGACACCAACTAACTCCAACTTAGACTTCAATATAAAAGAAAACCCAAGTACACATATGTAATGTCATGCAAGAACTACTACAACTGAATTGGAAAACTACGAGTACCAAAAGGAAGTAAAAACAATAGCAATTGTGAAGCACGGACAGATCCTGCAACCCCAAGATGTTAGTAACCAGTCTGATCTCCAACCTTTTCCAAGTGACCTGAAAAAAATTTTATATATATGTTGGGTTATTATAACTATTTACTCAGTATGATCCTCAACGGATCTTCTTGTGAAAAATTAAAGAAAGAATACTAAAGAACAGTGAAGAACAAGTGAAACTAACTCATCACCTAAAAAGGTATACTAAGTTCCTAGCCTAACAATGGCTAATCTCACCCATTATCACATACAATAGTATATAATATAATATAGAATATCAAGGGTACCCTAATACCAATTCCCCATTGGTTTTCCACTTTTCTCCAACGTCTCACATCCTAAGCATCTATCTCCAAAAAGGCTTGCCCACAGACACCTGGGAATAAAACCACAACATGAACCTCATCCAACAAAACCACCACATCCACATAAAAAAGTAACTAGGTAGTTTCTGGGAGCCACCACAGCTTGCATAACGTGTATCATACGTCAGGTATTAAACCTCATGCCATTATATCCCTTACACTGAGTAAGGATCCTCAAGCCATTATAACCTATACATGTTACACCTATAAAAATCCATATGAAACTATATCTAGAATATATGTGTGTAAATAACCACAAGCTATTATAACCCTCTACACACACATATGGTGAAAAGTAACAGTTGTGTCTACCATCCCAAGTAACTACCAAGAGAAGAGATAAGGTCCAAATGGGGTAGTCAACCATTCATCCTCCCACCAGAATGATGGAAAAAACACCCCCTTGGGCTCAGAATATTTGGGGTGTTAGTTTCCTTAATTGATGGGGTGGATTAGCATATAGAAACAGAAAAAGTACAAAATATACTATAGATCACAACCACACAATGGAAAAAACCTAGTCTTATACTCAACTACACCTAACAACTCTCAGACTTCTAGAGCAACTTCTAGGACTAGGCATCCTATAAGTACATAACCATTTAAAGAGCTTTATTACATTACATAATTACCTTTTTATTTGTTCCACATTATATTAATTAATTCTTTAAATATTAATTAACCATTACAAATTCCATATTATATTTCATTAGAATCACACCAAAGTCCATTGTTTTTTAAATTGAAATCTCAACATTGCATCCCAGCAATTTCCAACCCCATGGGTTAATCATAATTTATTAAATAATTTATTAACAACATTATTATTTCCTATATTCCTAGGTATTATAGAAAAACATTCTAAGAAACTAAACACAAGGGGGTTAAACATTGGGGGTATTTTAACTACCCGTCAAGTCTTTTCCTCATATAGCAAGAGCGTAAACCCATCCTCCCTTGAAAATATAAACACAGAATGCACATGGCATACCCAACACGTCTTCACCCCTTTTGGAAGGAGGGTAAGAAAAACTAGTTTCCTTGATCAGTGGGGAAAGTAAAACACATAAACAACCAATAAGATTCAGCAAGCACCCAAACATTCACATCCAACCCATTTCATCATCTCTGGTGTCCTCCCTGACACCCACATGCATAAATCGATGCATATCTCCACTCTAGGAATCCACTACTCCAAAAACCAATGGGCATCCCTTCCCCCACATATCAAAAAATCCATCTAGGGTCACATCACAACGCAAGTAGCAGGAACACAAACATCATATCAATTGGGCTCTCAACCCTTAAACAGGGCATCCAACCTTCAAACACAATGATCTATCACAACTCCAAGAATAAGGCTCTTAGAATTTATAAGAAAAAGGTTAAATCAGAACCCTACGAGGAATTATCTTTTATCAAACAACAATTTATTTAATCCAACATCAATTAACAGATTTATTATTCATAGAATCCAATGATGGGAAACCTAAATAGTAAGATGTCTCAAATAATTAAACATGCTTACTACATCAATATTATTAACTTCAAATTACAACAAAAACATCCAGATTCATTTACATGCCTCTTTATCTTTGAAATTTAACTATAATTAATCCTATTTTACATTATTTACCAATTTTTGTCAATAATGACATGTTAAAAAATGGAAGAATAGATATCACACTATCCATAAAAATAAGAGGCATTAACATACGATTGATGCCAACTGATTTATTCAGTTAAAATATTTATTATGTCAATTAAATTATAGTCCAGTGGCTAAAACATGCTAAATCTATAGTTTAATGTAAAAAAATAGATAAGAAACGAATCCACTACCACAAAAGGTTCTTGACTTTATTTATACGAGAATGATCCACACAACATATTATGATCTCCTCCCCCGTGACATCTGCATGCACTCAAGGATGTCACAACATGACTGTACCAACCAAAACCCAAGAAAACTACATTAGAATCATGGAGATCATAGGAAATAACATTGAAAGGAGAAAACGGGGGATAAGGATCAAAGAAAACACAAGAACAAAGATAGTTCATACCTTCTATCGATGACAGATCGACACTTGCTGCTTGCACCAAAATAGGGGGTGTGCATGCAGCAGGAAGAAACATCAAGGGGAAACTATACAAGGATTAAGGTTATATCACACTAATCTCATGGTAAGGAATGATTAGAATGTCTCCCACTAGGGAACAAGAACGTAAAACAAGGGAGGAAGATATCTCGTCCCTTTAGAAGATTTAGAGAAATATGGTTTAAGATATGATGGATTTTCCATTAAAAGATGATCACATTAAAACACGCGGTTTTACCAAGTAAAGGCATCCCAAGCCTTAGGAAAAATTAATATAGGAGTTATAGTCTTTTTATTGGCCTTAAATCCCTTAAAAAGGCCTTTAATGAGCTTAACGTCAAAGAAAACGTTAAATGGGTGAAACTGTAGGAAGCTTGAAACACTGTACACCTACCAATGCTAGAAACACTGTACACCTACCAATGATGGAATCACAGTACACCTACTGATGTAGGAAACACTATAAACCTTCCAATGTAGAAAAAATTATACACCTACCGATGGTGGAAACACTTTTCACAAAATGAATCACTGATACCGATGGTACTATTAACAAAATGACTCACTGATGGAACTATTTACAAAATGACTCACCAATGGAGTTGTTAACAAAATGACTCACCAATGGAACTGTTCACATTAGTCTCACCAATTTATCTATTCACAAAATGACTCACCAATGGCACTGTTTACATCAGTCTCACTGATTGCATTGTTCACATAATGACTCACTGATGGAAATTTTCACAAAATGACTCACCGATGGGATTATTCAAAAATGACTCACCAATTTCACTTTTCACATTGGTCTCACCGATGGCACTGTTCAAAAAATGACTCATTGATGGCAATGTTCACAAAATGACTCTCCGATGGCACTGTTCACAAAATGACTCACTGATGGCACTGTTCACAAAATGACTCACTAATGGAAATGTTCACAAAATGACTCACTGATGGAACTGTTCACAAAATGACTCACCGATCACACAATTCACAAAATGACTCAACAATGTCACTGTTCACAAAATGACTCACCAATGGCACTATTCAAAAAATGACTCACCGATTGAACTGTTCACAAAATGAATCACGGATGGAATTGTTCACAAAATAACTCACGAATGGAACTGTTCATAATACTAGAAACACTGTTCATAGAATTGGAAATTTTGAAAAGTGTTGGGGATAAGTCATCTTAACCTACCAGAACACCTCAGACACTAGATTTCAGCAAAGGAATGCACTAGAGAGGTCCATGACTTTACATTCGATACCTCTCAAAATATTCTTGTCCATGAGAATTCAAAACCGACCTAAAAGGAAACAGAAAAGGGGTTCAAATATCCACCCAGTGAGACAACCGTCAAAAGAGAGCAAGCCACAAGAAGAAACAAAATAAATCCATCTAAAAAACCAAAAAGGTCTATAACTACACATCAAACATAGTTAGATAAAAAGCGTTAAACATAAAAAAACTCTAGGTACTGAGTGCGTATCTGTGACTCACGTTCCCAAGTACTCTCCTCTACGCCACTGTGTCACCACAAGACACTAACCAAGGGGATAAAATACACACACAAGACTTTGTACTTGTAGTCCTAGATCTCCACAGGTCACTCCTCGAAGGTTGCATCATCATCATGATTGATCTCACCCCAATCGATGATGCGAGAGCCCTCATGAAAATAAAAACAGAGCTATGATACATGAAAAACATTGTGTATCTAGCTCATCTGTGCGGGTAGTGCTACTCGATACGCCATGAATCCAACACGAGGCAACACCTCAAAAGGCCTAAAAAACTAGGGAGACAGCTTACTACCATGACTAAACCTTCACTGCCCATGATGGGGAGTCACCTTCATAAACACGTGATCCCCAACATCAAACTCCAAAGGTATCCTTATTTGGTAGATATATGATTTCTGACAATCCTGTATTGTCTTCATCCTTTAACAAATCACCTGAACCATCTCTGTCATATTCTGTAGTAGTTATGGTCTGAGAAATTTTGACTCTCCGACCTCAATCCAGCACAATGAAGAATGAAAATATCAACCATAAAAGGCTTCAAACGATGCAATACCGATGGTGGAGTGAAAACTATTTTTGTAAGTGAACACCACCAAGGTTAAGTGCCTCATCCACGAACCTCCAAAATCGAGTACACAAGAGCACAACATGTCTTCAAGATCCAAGATGGTCTGTTCTTTCTAATCATCCCTATGTGGATGAAAATCAGGGTCAAGGAATAATAGAGAACCAAATTCATACTAGATACCACTCCACAATCTAGAGATAAAATAAGGATCTTGATCGAAAATGATCATCCTCAGGACTCCATGGAGTCTCACCACTTCCTCTAGATACTGCCTCGACAAACATTCCATTGATCTCGAATCCTTGATCACTATAAATTTGGATGATTTTGTTAAATGATCCAATACCACCCAAATAGCATCATTTCCTCACTAAGATTGAGGAAAAATAGTTACAAAGTCCATTTAGAATTCCTCTGACTTCCACTGAGGAATGTCTACCGTCTGGAGAAAACCACTGGGGACACAATGCTTAGCCTTTACCTTATAGAAGACCAAAAATTGAGAAAAAACTTTACAGCTGCACACTTCATCCCAGGCCACCAAAACTGACTCCTCAAGCCTCACTACATCTCTATCACACCAGGATGCACCGCTAAAGGAAAACTATGAAACTCTCTAAAAACTATCTCATTAATCGCCAAGGAAACAAAAATCCTTCCCTAATACAACAACCAGTGTTTTTCATCCTCAGACCAACCATTAGGGGCCTTGCCCCAAAAAACTCAGTCTCTCCAAACCTCCACCACTATATCCCAAAATTGGGAATCTTCCACATACTACACCAGAGATGACTTCACCCTCATCTAGAAAAAACAACCTATTCCCCAAACTTCTCCCATATCGAGATGTAATGATAAAATTTCTTCCATCACTCTCCAATAATCATCAGATTCATGAACTGCATCACTACCCGACTTCTTGCTCAGTGCATCGGCCACAAAATTCCCCTTTCTAGGGGTATACAATATTTCAATGTCATGTTACTTTAAGAACCCCATCCCCTTACACTACCGCAATTTCAAGTCATGCTGGGAAAAAACATACCTCTGGTTCTTATGATCAGTGAAAACCACAAAGTGCACTCCAATGAGTTAATTTCTCTACAAATTCATAGAAAACACCATAGTTGAAAACTCAAGATCATGGGTTTCATAGTTACATTCATGGGGGATGAAAATGAGAGACCCATAAGAAAAAACTGATCTCTATTGCATCAAAACACAGCCTAACCCTAGATGCGAAGAATCACAGAAAACATCAAACTGAACTCCCTCTGTTAGAGGACAAAGAACTGGAGCACTTAACAACATCTTCTTCAGATACATGAAATATGACTAAAACCAATCAGTCCACACAAACTCTTGATCCTTCCTAGTCAATGATTTTACAGGAGTCACAACATGAAATAAATTGGATACGAACTTTCTATTGTAGGATGCAAGACCAATGAAACTTCTCACCTCTACCACTGTCTTGGGGGATTCTTAAGACAAAAATTATTCTATCTTCGATTTATCCACAGTTACTCACTGCTAGGACACCACATTCCATACGAAAAAAACATATTGAGATCAAAACTCACACTTTGACAACATCCCAAACAACTGTTGTTGACGAAGAACTCCCAAAATGGCATGCTGATGCTCTGTAAGCTCCTTCTCAGACACAGAGTAAACAAGTATATCATCGATGAAAACCACCACAAACTTATATAGGAACACACGGAACACTGTATTCATCAATCCCATGAACACATCTAGAGAATTATTCACACCAAACGACATTACCACGTACTTGTAATGCCCATGGCGACAAGGAAAAGTAGTCTTCAAGATATCCTCATTTTTGCATGCATCTGATGATATCATGGATTTAAGTCGATATTTGAGAACTAAATTTCTCCCTTAAGTTGATAAAATAAATCATCAATCTGTAGATGATGATAGTGATTATTCATTTTCACTTTGTTTAAGTGATAATAATCAATACACAACTGCAAACCGCTATCAACATTCTTCACGAAAAACACTGGTGCACACAACAGTGACAGTCTAGGCCAAACAAAAAAACATTGTAACATCCATCAAGATGTATACCTATCTCTCGTAACGTATAATGGGCCATCCTATATGGATACATAGATATAAGAGACACTCTTGGATGTATCTAGATCCCAAAATCGATCTCTTGTCGGGGGGGGGGGGGGTAATGCTACAACATCTTCTGGAAATACATCAGGGTATTATTCTAAGACCCTGGGAAATGCCAACAAATGATCCTCCAATTAACTCAGCATCATCTAAGCCATCATGGATGACAAGTAAGAAACTTTCCTCTGACCCATCTGAGGGTCTCACTCACCAATAACCACTGTTGTCCCTCCATCAGCATCGAAGAACACCACATGTGTCCTGAAGAAATCCATGATAGAATTCACCGAATACAACCAATCCATGCAGATGATGAAATCATATGGTTATATCCATAAATATAGGAAATATCCCAAAGAGTGGTGCTGCCCCAACACTAGATCAGAGTCTCTATATACTTCAATCAAGTCAGCTGACCTCCAACTGGCGTAGTCAACGTTAAGGGCACTGGAAGCCTCTCTACCTCAAGTCCCAAAGAACGGACAAGGATAGGTGATATGAAGGGGTGCATCACTCCTGAATCAATCAAAGAAAGAAACCAAGTAGAAAACAATAAAAGGATACCTTGAACGATGTCTGACTCGCCTGGAACTAGCTACACAAAATCATGAAGCTGACCACAACCTCCTCCATGGACACTATGACCCTAATGAAAACCACCACCATGACCGTGCTATGCTCTCTGAGGATGGGGAGAATCACGAGGATGTCCTCTACCTACCCCATCTTCTCTTTGCTAAACCAAAGCTGGTGAAACTTGCTACTGGTGTCTCGGTTGGAACTACCTCAATAAAGGATCTTGGAGTAGAAAACCTGGTACACAATGGCTGCTCTGAAAGGTCGGTCCCTCTTGATACTGATGACCTCGGAGTCAATAAGAAAAAAAGTGCATGATCCCTTGACATAGGCCTAAGAGCCGCCACCCCCGAAGAAACACGATGTTGAGGGCTTGGACCTACCCCAGCCGAACGGAAACTCTTCTGCCCTGAAAACCGGAACCCCAGACCATAACTGTTCTTCATGAGGAATCATGAAGACTCCCCTATCATGATGATATAGTTCTGTCCAATGTCCTCTAGATTACCTCTTCCCTCACAAACACTTGAATATATGTCTTCATCATAAATGGGGTGACCTGGGACTGGATATCTTGATAAAAAACCTCCTCGAAATGCCTTGTCCAGCCTCCTCATCTGGAAACATGTCCTAAAAAAATCGTAAACGTTTCCTACAACAGATTCCAAACTCTTGAACACTGGACCTTCCATGTAAAAGGGTTAGAAGCTCATGGATGTTGTACAACTTCGTGGTCAAAGAAAGAAACTCAACTCTGAACTTGTCTCAAACATCCTCCCATGATATCGCCAATTCCTCATGATCCTCGAGGAACAAGAACCACCACTACCTCACTACTCCACGCAGCATCGTCAAAACCAAAAAACACCCATTTCTCTATCTGAGCATGGATAAAACTGAAGTCTATCTCAACCTCCTCAAACTAGTCTTCCATGACTGTATCTGAAATGGATCCCTCTTACTTCTATAGACTTTGTCTCTAAAACTTGTAGAGTGTCCTCCAAGTGTCGTTTTCATTAACCTCTACCCTATGGCGATTTGCAGGCCTAGCCTGTAAGACATATTTTGAACAAACCAACAGAGGACATTGACCTAGAGTCATACCTATACAATACCAAACAATTAGATCTCCTAACCCTAGAATATGGAAGAATCAACATTAATTAAATAATTTTTTTCTTTTATTCATTTTAGGTTAACCTATCCCATGGTCTACCAATTCAAAACAGAAACAAAAAAAGAATGATGCATGGTATGATCCTAGGTCTCTACCCTATAACTAATATCACCTCGTTTAGTAGCACTTGAAAACTCAAAGGTTCATGCATCAGACCACATGGGGGACCTAAATGACTATGTCTTAACTGGTCTCTTGTGTTTACATCTCTTGCTAAATTTGACTGACACTGTTTCCCTACCAACCCATGCAACCTCACATGTACCTAAAATTAAACTTAATCCTATCCCTAAACTAGAACTCTAATACCACTCTATCACGACCCCTCCCCACAAGGTGTACCCCTCCTAGTCTGGCAATGTGAGAAGGTAGATAGTGACCCCCCGAGTCCCTCCTCTAGTTGGCCCCGAGTTGGAGACTAGCATTGACAGTATAGTAAACACAAAAATGGGACACATTACCCTACAAGAGGACACATGAAAAGAGAGAGATAATACATATACCAACCAACTCCAAATCAGACAAAAATATAAAATAAAATCCAATTACACATATGTAATGTCATGAAGAAAACTACTAGAACTAAAAGGGAGATCTATGAGTACCAAAATAAAGTAAAAAATAGCAGCAACTAAAAAGCTCGAACAACTCCTGCAACCCCAAGCTAGTAGTAACCATCCTGTTCTCCAACCTGCTCCATGTGACCTAAAAAATAGTTTATATTTATCGGGTGAGTATAACTGTATACTCAGTAGGGTCCTCCCCGAAGCCTCTCGTGAAAAAGTAAAGAAAGCATGCTAAAGCACAGTGAACAACAATTGAAACTAACTCGTCACCTGAACAAGTATACTATATTCCCATCCTCACCATGGATACTCTCAATAAGTATCGCATACAGGATTATATAATATAATAATTAATATCAAGGGCACCCTGCTACCACTTCCCTATTGGTTTTCCTCTTTTTCCGAATACTGCACATCCTAAGAATCTATCTCCAAAAAGGATTGTACGCAAGAAACTAGGAGTATGACCACAACATGAACCTCGTGCAACCAAATCCAACACATCCACATAACCAAAGTAACTAGGTAGTTTCTAGGAGCCACCACAACTCGCATAGTGTGTATCTTATATCAGGTATTAAACCTCAATCCATTATAGCCTATTCATCGAGTAAGGATGATGAATCCATTACAGCCTATACACGTTACACCTATAGTAGTCCATAGGAAACTATATGAAGTATATATGCGTGTGAATAACAACAAGCCATTAAATCCCTCTGCACACATATATGGGGAAAACTAACCATTGTGCCTACCAGAACAAGTAACTACCAATAGGAGAGAGTGAGGTCAAAGGGTATAGTCATCAATTCATCTTCCCAGTAGAATGATGGGGAAAACAACCCCTAGAGCTCATAATCTCTAGGGTGTCAGTTTCCTTAACTAATGGGTGGAGTAGCATATATAAAATCAAAAAGTATAGAATATACTATAGATCACAACCTCACTATGTTCATAACCTAGTCTTAGACTCAACTATAGCTAACATATCTCAGACTCCCAACTTCCACTTCTAAGACTAGGTATCCTATAATCACACAACCATTTAAAGATATTTATTACAATAAATCATTTCCTTTTTATCTGTATCACTTTATGTTAATTATTTCTTTAAACATAAATTAACCATTAATAATTAACACATTATATTTCATTAACATAACACCAAATTCCAATGTTTCATTAAATTGGGACCTCAATATTGTGTCCCAAAAAAACTCTAACCTCGTGGGTTAATCATCATTTATTCAATCATTTATTAACAGAATTATTACTTTCCAATATTCCCAGGCATTATAGAAAAACATTCTAAGATACTAAACACAAGGGGGATCAACATGGTGAGTAGTTGAAGTACCCGTCATGTCTTTTCCACCTATAGAAAGAGTGTAGACCCATCCTCCATCAAAATATAAACATGGAAAGAACATGGATAACACCACGTGTCTTTTCCCCTTTGGAAGGAGGGTAAGAAAAACCAGCTATCTTGAGTTTTAGGGAAATTAAAGTAGATAAACAGCCAACAAGATTCATCAAGCATCCAAACATTCACATCTAACCCATTTCATCATCTCTGGTGTCCTCCCTTATACCAACATTCATATACTGATGCATCTCACCACTCTATACATCAAATGCTACCACAAAAAATGGCCTTACATACCCCCTACATATCACAACAACCATCTAGGATCACATCACAAATCAAGAAACATGAAAACAAACATCATATCAACTGGTCTCTTATCCCTTAGACAAGGCATCCAACCTTAAAAAAAAATGATCTCTCACAGGTCCAAGCATATGGATCTTTTACTTTATAAGAAAGTGGGTAACTCAGAACCCTACGATGAATTATCTTTTATCAAACAACCAGTTCTTTAATCCATATTGAATTAACCGATAAATTATTCATATGATCCATCTATGGGAAACCTAAAAATTAAGATATCACAAATAATTAAACATGATTACTGCATTAATTTTATTAACATAAAATTACAAAACAAACAACCAGATTCATAAAGATTACTCTTTATCTTTGAAAATTAATTATAATTAATCCCAATTTACGTTCTTTACCAATTTTCATCAAGAATGACATGTTAAACAAGGCAATAATAGATATCACACTATCTAACAAAACAATAGGAAATAAAATACGATCGATGCCAATTGATTTATCTGGTTAAAATATTTATTATGTCAATTTCGTTATAGCCCAGTGGTTAAAACATGATAACTCTATAGTTTCATGTAAAAGAATAGAGAAGAAACAAATCACCTACCTTAAAAGGTTGTTGAGATTATTTTTACAAGAACGATCCACACAATGGATTAAAATCTCTTCCCCTGTGATAACTACATCCACTCATGGACGCCGTGACACGAACGCACCAACCGACACCAAAGAAAACTCCATTAGAAGCATGAAGATCAAAGACTATAACATGGAAAAGAGTAAAAATGGGAAAAGGATCAAAGATAACATGAGAATAGAGGTAGATCATGCCTTATATAGATGGCGAATCGACACTTGCATATTTCACCAAAACAAGGCGTGTGCATGCTGCAGGAAGAAACATCAAGGGGAAACAATCCAAGGATTAATGTTCGATCACACCGCTCTATGGTAAGAAAGAAAGGTTTGAGAATCTCACACTAAGGAACAAGAAGGTAGAAAAATGGAAGAAGATATTTCATTTTTTATAAGATTTATAGAGTAACGGTTTAAGATATGATGAATTTTCCATTAAAATCAGACCACATTAAACCAAGCAGTTTGACCATGTAATGGAATCTCAAGCATTAGGAAAATTAATATTAGAGTTACTGGATTTGAATTGGCCTTAAATCCCTTAAAAAGGCATTCAATAAGTTTAACATCAAAGAAAATGTTAAAGGGGCTTAACTATAATAAACTAGAAATACTGTACACCTACTGATGCTGGAAATATTATACACCTACTGATGCTGGAAACACGATACACCTACCAATGTTGAAATCAATTTTCAAAAAATGACTCACCGATACTGATGGTATTTTTCACAAAATGAATCACCGATGGCACTGTTCAAAAAATGACTCACCGATGGTACTGTTCACAAAATGACTCGCTGATGGAATTGTTCACATCGGTCTCACCGATGGAACTATTCACAAAATTACTCACTGATAGTACTGTTCAGAAACAGGAAACTCTGTTCACAGAATTGGAAAATTGGGAAATTGTTGGGCATAAGTCATCTTGACCTCCTAGAATACCTAAGACACCATATTTTAGCAAAAGAATGGATCGGAGAGGTATGTGCCATTACACACTATGTAGAAATGGTTTATGACTAAGAAAATAATCCTATATACGTTTCAAGAAATATTTATATTTAATTAATTCATTAATGAATAATGATAAAAAATATAAAGGGGAAGTATACACCATAGAAAAGGAATATGTGGTGAATAATTCATATCTCACAGCAATAAAAGTGTCATCAGAAACCACTAACAATGTTCGTATCATTGAGGTGAGAACTAATCAATGGGGTGATTATGTGTAAAAAAAGAATATCCAAAAATTGGTTACGTGGTAATACAAAATAAATAAATAGTGGATTCCACACATAATCTTAGTATAATATAATCAACAAAGTAGATGTATAACCCATTGAATGGAAATTGAGTCAAGAAATCTCTTACATCAGGTACAACTTCCTTTAAATGTGTATGCACCAAATATATAATGGATTTAATCATATTATTAACTTATAATAAAATCATAATAATATAAATTATATCATATATGATGAACTTATTAAATTTTACCACTCTTTTATTAATGATATTGTATTCATTTCACGATTTGACGTGTTAATTTAAATGTTTTATCATGCTTATTTTTTATTGAATTTCATATTTATTTTATATATGGAATTGATAAAACATATCAAGAATAGAATTAATTTCATAAATATAATGTTTGTAAATTAATTATATTTTTAGAACAATTTATTTAATTTTTATCATAAAAACGAATTACACCACTCTGTGGAGAAGGTATGTCGTACGTACGAACGTACACTGCTCTTATTTTTAATAATATGGATAAAAGGTAGAATATGATTGTTTCATAATAATAATAACATCTTTATATATAGATAATATTGGATTCATTATTTTGTAATGGAAAAAACACATCAATAGTAAATAACATAAGAAATAATTTAGAATGAGTTGGTTAAACGATTACCTCTTCTTCAACAAACATCCTTTAGATCTCTTGTTAAGGGATATAGAGATGATATTTCTAGAAATAAAATACCTTAATAACATGGATAAGGATGTTTTGAGGAGAAATGGGCCATATTTGGTTGCTCTAAGAGTCTCAAGGTGGTGATATAAAATGGAGGAAGGAGTGTCCTTTTATGATTGAGGTGAGGGGCACCATTGAAAATCCTCAAAATTTTAAATTATAATAAATTCATTTTCTATTAAAATACAATAAAATTGACACAGATTTGAATAAAATGTTATATAATGTTAAAATTTCATCAAAAAATAATAATTGTACATGTTTGGTTTCACTTGAATCTTATTATTTTGATTAACTTTAGCTATCTTATTTTAATTATAATTATGAAAACCATTTATTTAATACTAAAAGTTGGTAATAATTTACATATAAAATCTAAATTATATCATAAATGAATAAAAAACAACATTTTCTACAATCACATAATCTATTTTTATTTTCAATTATTTTTTATGATTTTTAAATAATTTAATAAAATATTATATTGATAAAATATCATTTGTGTTAATTTTGACACTATTCATTAAATTCGCATTAAATAAATAAATAAAACAAGATAAATTAGAAGAAATACATTTATATACTCCTAAAAATCTCATTTTTCCATAAAATTTATGGATAACCATTATTAATTTAAATAATATTTATTTTAATATTTTTAATGTCATTTATTTGATTTGCTTCAATAATAAAATAATCATTGAATCATCATTTTATTGTTATTTACGATAATTATTTCTTCCTTATATTTTAAAAAATAAAATTCCATGATGTCGATAAATATGTTTCCTTTAGAAATATAATTTATAGTCAAATATATCTTATGAGTAACATAATAGTAAAATTAATATAGTTATAAAAATAGAAATGTGACATTTTTTTATATTATTTAAATAAATATTATAAACATCATAACATCAGCCAAATAGTTCCAAAAAAACATAAATAAATTTTTAAAATTAAAATATGTTCATTGAGTTAAATATGGAAACTTATATTCATTCAAAACCTATCTTTATCCCTATGTGGGTACATAAGAGATGTTTTAGTTAAAGGAAGTGACATTTTGTAATTTTCTTTAATTAAAATAATATCAAAGTCCATTTCATGGAAAACTATCCCTGAAATAACTCAAATTAGATCCCTAGGTGTTAAGGGTCAAATATAAATCATACAATATTTTTTTTTGAAAATTTTATGTTATTCTTAATATCCTTGAAATTTTATTCTTAACCTAAATTTCCAAATTTTCCATTTATTATGGTAAAATAAATTATGAAGGTTACTATTAATATTAGTAAAAAATGGACATATTACTTAAATTTTGATGTTCAAATTAAAAATATAGAATCCATTTTTCATAATTAAATTCACATAAGTTGCAGGAATTAATTAAAAAGTAATCATGCACACAAGATGAAACAACTTGTTTTTTAATTTAAAAATGATCAAATGATTGTAATGTTTTATAATCCAATTTCATTATGAAATTTATTTTAATGACCCAAATTGGATTTATTTATTTAGAATTGAACTATTTAAAATTTAATTTCAATTTGAATTATAATTTAAGTATATAAATAAATTAGAAAAAGAATGAGGTTTTCAATTAAAATTCAGTATTTTTTTATTATTCACTGAAAAGTGAAACATATCAGAAAAAATAGTCCAAAGTAAATTTTGATATTCCTATTTCCAAAATTATTTTTATTTTTTTCAAATAAAATTCATTAAATTTTAAAAAATTAGTGTTAAAACAGGTTCACCATTAGATGGTGAAAAAATAGTCTTTTAGAAAAATATAAATTTTTATGATTAAAATTTGGATTATTCATATCATTAGACTATAAAAAATTTAACTAAATAAATAAAATATAAATATCATTAATATATTTCAATAATATTTATTAATTAAATTTACTATAATAATATGCCTTCATGTGAAAAAATAGTTTTTTATAAAAACACATCATCTCTTGTTCAGTTGGTTTTTATTTTAATTTAGAAATAATTAGTAACTAATAAATTCATTTTATAATCTTGTATAAACTATATTTTCAGAATTTATTTAATCTCTTATGTTTTCTCCATTCTAATAGCTAGTTTATAACTATAAAAATTAAATAAAAATATTTAATGATTTGATTAAGCTCAGTGTTCTCTGTGACATAAGCTATCGAATGAATTGAATTTATTTAAGAATATACATACCATAAAATATTGTGGTTTTATATTCTCCCCTATGTAAATAAAATCCGTCCTTGAAATTTGTATTGTAAATTGAAAATTCAAAGGTTGAGAAATGAAAATTTCTTTTCGGGAACCCACATTGTAAATACAGTTAATAAAACATTCTCTCAATAAGAGGGAAAAGGAAATGTGTAAGTAAACACAAAATTAGGCTTTCAAAATTGTAAAAAATTATTGTGAAGTGAAAAAATGGACATGGAAGATAAATCTAACTATAATGTTCCTATAGAGAGTGATAGATAACTTGATCATTATAATGTTAACCATTGAAAAATCATAAATGTTTTGTTGGTTAAAATGAAATTAGATTCTTATAAAGAAAATGAAATTGATAATGATTTTGTTCCAAAACCTTTTCTAGAGTTCATGGATTTTTTTATTATACAGATAGACACATAAGAAAATAGACATACTTTATTTCTTTCCATGTAATATACAACATCTCATAAACATGGTTTTTTTTGGGATTTTCTTCTATAGTTATCTTCAAATACTATCTTAGGGTTATGTTTCCCAAATCTAGGATTTCCCAAATCTAGATCCAATGGTTTATACTAAACTTTCTTTGATACCAAAGGTATCAACCTTGACCTCAGTAGTCCAGAATATGTGGTTATTGTTTTTTCTATTTCGTATATACATGTGATGAAATCACCAAGGATTGACCAGTTTAGTAGTATTTATTAACTAGATTCATATATGGTTCCCAGATTACATTGGTAATAAAATAGAGAACATAACAATGGAAAATAAATTTCTTCCTTGAAACTTTTTAAAATATTTTGTTTTTATAACCTAGGTATGGGAAAAAATAAAATGGAAAGATAAAAAACTCAGTAAGGGTTATATGAATCAATAATATGTGATTAAAAGTCAATATGTCATAGTCATTATAGAAAGGTAAATAATTGAAAAAACTCATTCCATCAATACACTGAGAATGATAATCCATCCATAGTTTATTTCATAGTGAAAATCACATGGAATGTAATAACTGAACACTAAATGAAGACAATTTTCAATTTTTAGAAATCATCTATCTAGAAAATGCACCAATACAATCAAGACAAGATGGTTTTAATCTGTGGATAGAGAACTATCTGAATCTTATTAGAAACAAACATGAAGGGTTTTTCGCCAATTATTTTGTCTCACAAGACCTTTTGATGCATCGAGGGTCTATATAATTCCAAGACCCACCCATCACTATAAGTAAAAATAATTATTCATACATATATTAAATTGAAGAAGAAGATTCATTATCAAAATATCCATATTCAGTAAAGGATAATTATTCATCAATATTTCCCCAATTAGAAAAAAATCTAAAATAAGAACCATATATAGAAATGGATTATGACTAATACAATAATCATATCAATGGTAAAATAAATATGGACATTTAATGAAATATTATTTGAATTACAATCATAAATAAAAGGGGTTAGTATACATTAAAGACATGGAATAAGTAGTAAATAAGTCATATCTCATAGAAATAAAAGCGAAATGATAAAACCTTTACAAATTTCATACCATTGAAGTGAGAATTAATTAATTGGGTGATTATGGGTAAAAAATAATATCAAAAAATGGAAAAGTGGGAATAAAACATAAACAAATAAATAGTGGATTCCACGTATAATAATGGCAAAATATAATCAACGAAGTGGACGTATAACCCAATGAATGGAAATTGAGTTAAGAAATCTCTAACCTCATGTTCATCTTCCTTTATAAAAGTCTGAACCTCCTGTAAAATGGTTTTAAACATATTATTAACTTATACATAATCATAATAATATTTATGATTTCATATATTATCCCTTTATAATCTTTTACCACTCATTTATTAATAATAATTTTATCATTTCACTATTTCAAGTGTTAATTTACATGTTTTATCATGCTTATTTGAAATGAATGCCACGGTTCTCTTATATAGGGTATAGATACAAAATATACAGAATAAAATTAATTTCATAATTTTAATATTTAATATTTAATTATATTTTTAAAACCATTTATTGAGTGTTTAACATAGAAAACTAACTACCCCGCTACGTGGAGATGTTAAGACATACGTACAAACACATGGTGCTTTTGTTTCTCAAAAGATGGATAAAAGGTAGAATATAGTTGTTTTATAATAATAATAATAATAACATCATATAATACCAATGATATAGTATTTATTATTTTATAATAGAAATAACACATCATTTGGAAGTAAAAGAAGAAATTAATTTGAATGAGTTGGTTAAAATGATTACCTCTTCTTCGGAAGACATACTTTAGATCTCTTCTTATGGGATCAAGATACATTATTTTTGGAAATCTAAGACCTAAAAAATGTGGATAATCATGTTATGATGAGAAATTTCCAGTATTTGGTCAATATAAGTGGCTTATGGTGGTGAAATCAAATGATGGAAGGAGTGCCCTTTTATGATTGTGGTGAGGGGAATCCTTGTATATCATAAAAATATTAAATTATAATAAATTAATTTTATAATAAAATACAATGAAATTTTCATGTATTCGAATATAAGATGATATAAGGTTGTAATATCATCAAAAAATAAAATTTTCACATGTTTGGTTTTACATTAAACGATTTAATTTTGATTGAATTTTGTTAACTTATTTTAATTTTAATTGTGAAAAAATTTATTTAATATTAAATGTTTGAAATTAATTACAAATACAATTTCAATTGGACCATAGTTTAATAAATTATGAAATTTTAGAACAACCCAAAATAATTTTTTATTTTTAATAATTTTTTATGATTTTTAAATAATTTAAAAAAATATTATTTTGATAAACATCATTAGTGTCAATTTTGACAAGATTCATTACTTTGGCCTTAAATAATTCAATAAAACAATATAACATCAAAAATATTATATACTTCTAATATGGAATAATCATCTATAAAATACCTGGAACATCATAGTTAATTTAATTTATATTTATTTTAATATTATTAATACCATTTATTTGATTGTTTCATTAATAAAATAATTACTACATCATCACTCTCTAATTATTTAAGGTATTTATTTATTTCCTGAAAATTAAAAATAAAGTACCATGATTTAGATAAATTAGTTATATTTATAAATAATACTTATAGTTGAATATATATTCTGAGAAACCCCATAGAAAAATAATATATTTAGTAAAATATAAATGTGTCATTTTTTGTCTTTTTCTTAAATAAAAATTTATAAATATCACAACCACATAAAAATGGTTCCAAAAAATCATAAATAAATTTATATAATTAAAATAATTTTATTAAGATCAAAATGGACACTTATATTCATTCACAACTTACATTTTCCCCATGTGGACACATAAGTGATGTTTAACTCAAGGAAAGTGACATTTTGTAATTTTATTTATTTTAAATAATATCAAAGTCAGGTTCATAGAAAAGTGTACATTAAATAAATAAAATCAAAATATTAGGTGTTAAGGGTCTAATATAAATAATCAAATAAAATTTTCAAATAATATTGGGTTATTTTGCAAATCCTTATCATTTTCCTTTTAACTTAAATGTTACATCCCAAGTAATTATAGAATAAGAAACCTTCATATTTATTAATATTTATGAATTATATAATAATTATACTATAAAAGGGATTATATGTATGATAGCATACCCGAAATGCTACCATGAGTATCTCCAAACTCTTATATTTCACACTAGACTGAGTTATACAAAAAAATAATATATTATTAATATTATTATTTTAAGTTGTATTTATTGAATAGCTGTTAAAATGGTGGGAATTAGTATTATTAACTAAATTATGAAAATATGGGTTACACATGTTTATATAATGATTCATTTCTTACCAAATTAATTAGTAAATTAAATAAAAATCAATTGAATATAAAGGATGTGTTTTTTCAGAAAAACTATTTAAATGAAAATAAGAGAGTTTTTAAATTAATAAAATCATTCTTTATGGATTTTATTAATGAAACATATAATTAATGTATTCAATTTTCTATTTAAAATTCATCTTATATGTTTTCTAGACATGATATAAGAACAAATTCAATTTTTCTGAAAAAATAAGTATTTTTAAGTAAAATGTAGTTTTACCACTTTTTAATGGTGAACCCATTTCAAATATAGATTTTTAAAATTTTATATGTTCTATTTGACAGAATAAACTTCTTATTTTGAAGTGGTAAATCAAAATTTATTTTGGATAAATTGTTTTTATTTTTTGATAACATTCATATTTTCATAAATAATTAAAAAATATGCATTTTAATTCAAAACTACTTTTTCATCTAATTTATTTAAACTGTTACATGATCTTTTATAAGTTTTTAAGGTATAATTATATTATGTTTTTATAAGTTAATAAAATTTAGTTCATTGTATTCTTTTTCAAATTAAAATAAAATAGAAAAACTATGTGAACTTTTGAACGTTTTACTTAAAAACTCATTTTCTCGACCTGTCAACGTGATTAGTGCTAAAACTAATTTAACGACATATGTTTATTAAATTTTCCAAAAAATAAATACATGGTAAAACATATTATTAAAAATTTGGTCCAACAGGATTAAAATATTTTTTTGGTGAATAGTAACTTTATCATATTATTTACCGCGATTAAAGGTAAATCGGGTAATAAAAGGTAAAAATAATATTATAATACTATAAAATTAGCATAAAACTTGTAATAATGTTATTATATGAGTAATTATATACCATTATTTCCCTTGGTCTGAAATGTTGACATTTGGAAGCCACTTGGGTGTGATTATAAAGTTTATAACATTTAATTTAAAGTAAAGGAAAATATGTCATAAATATCTCTATTTTTACTAAAACATTTTTAGTATAGGATTATGTAAGTGTTATATTAGAATATTAATATTCCATAGAAATATAATATAATTACCTAAAACATGTGAATTTATTTATAATTTTTATGAATTATATAATTAAATATAATTACGACACATAGATGTTGTAGTAATAGATTTATTCAAGAAAGAATCAAATAAATTATATCAATAATATTAAAATAAATTTAATTTGAAATATTTTATGTCATACAAGATTTTTATGGATTAATATGAAATTTTATTATTTATTTAATTTAGTTTCTTCTAATGAATCAAGTTCTTATGATATTTTTAAAAATTCATGTAATGAATAGTGTCAAAATTGACATAATTTATATTTGAAAATATAACATATTTAATCAGATGATATAATTTTTTTAAAAATCTATTATTTAGTAAAAATTTCTATATAACACTTAATTCGTCATTTATGACTAATTTATTGGATGTTTGGCATGATTTGGTATGTATTTTAACTCTCTAAGTATAAATTACTTGATTAAATTATAAGATTTAAAATGGGTTAAAAACAATAAGGAATAAACAAAATACTAATACCTATCTAATTTTCATTTTATGATGATATTTCAACCCATAATAATCCTATATTGTAAAAAAATTATTTTGGACCCATTGATAATCGAAAATAAATTTATATTAATTTAATAATTTTAATAATTCCAAGGGTGCCCCTCCCGTCTCCTATAAAAATGAACCCATTCCTATCTATTAATATCACTTCAAAAAACCTTTTGGTTCCACCTTTATCTTCCCAAAACCCTTAATATAATACCTAACCACATTCTTAATGACTTATTTTACTAATAAAACCCTTCTTATAGGTGTTAAAGTGTTCTTCAAAGGTGATGAACGGAAGAAGAGGTATCATTTTTTTTAGTATTTTTATTTTACTCCTGCTTCCACCTCCTTAAATTTTTATTCATCCCAGATTAAATAATAACCATAGTATCCTCAATATAATGATATTTTATTATGTTAATATCATCACATAAATCAATATCCACTTCCATCAAATGGTAAAGGAATTAACCATTCATGCGTATGTGTGAACTATCACCTCTACGAACTGATATAATTTGTTTTCCATAACTATCTCTCATGACTAGTTATAATTATGGAATTAGTTTAAATTTGTGATATTAATTACATATTAATCATTATAATATAATAATATATCAATTATGTTCTAAATTTCCATGCACATAAAAACGATAACATTATTTGTGAGTATGTGTGGACTATCACTTCCACCAAGCGATGTGGTTTGTTATAATTCACTAAATGACTTGTATGATAGATATAAGTATATTTAAATTAATAATACTATATTAATTATTTCATGATAATTGTGTAAGTATAAAATAAAAATTACCTTTTTTCCATAATTACCAATGATAAATGAAAATGTTATTCATGCGTATGTAGGACTTACCATCCCTATGATTATAGCATCGTTCATTATTCATAAGCAAAATTAATGGTTTGATATAAAATTATAATTAATTTCATAATGTGATCATTAAATCATTAATATTATTCTATATATTATGTACTAATGACCTCATGGACTATTTCCATCATACCATGTTTGTTTTTGACTTAAGTATCGGAGATCAACATAAAATCTGATACGAACAAAAATAATCATGTGCCTATTATAACATGAAAATAAGTTATATTAAGGGAATAATAAAATTTAAAAATGTTCTATATAATGTATAAATTAACCAATGTTTATTATTCAGGAAGATAAATAAATTTCGAGACAATTTGGACTCAAAGTAAGGGACTTCGTCTCAATCTACATTCATTGAGGTATATCATGATGTTATACATCTTAATTATAATATAAGGGGTATATAGAACCATTTTGACATGTTATATCATGAATAAGTATATTATCATAATATTTAATGTTTTTTAATTTTATTCTTTAATTGATCTTATTCAATTGTTTCTCAAGTGGTAATGGACTTTTTCACTAAATCATCGCTTTAATGTTTTGATGATTTATTCTTATAAATCTTTATATTTTATCTACATTTTTTAAAAATGGTTTTAAGGGTTTATTATATGGTTATGAATGTTTTAAAATTTTAATTACATTAAAAAGTTTCAATGTGTTATGGGACATTATGATTCAAAAAGATATTTTTTAAATGTTTTAAATGTGTTTTAAAAATGGATAGATTATTTAAATAACTTTGAATGTTTTTTAACATGTACGCCATGAATGAAATTTATATCTTCCATTTCAATATTATATATTTAGTTTCACATTAAAATTTTAACAATTTATTTTATAATAATGTAGTTTCAATTATTAGTTCACGAATTGCAAAGATGAAATGTGATTTCAAAGTGGAAATGTTATTTTCCTTTATTCTTGTTTTAAGTGTTATGATTATATTATTGTTCATAGGTATTGTTTATGTATATGGGTTTTTCCTTGATAAACTAAGGGTGGGTGAGTCCATTATATCTCTCTAAATAATTTAGTAATGAGAAAGAGTTAAATGATAAGGTTTCTCCTATGATATTTAGGGAATATACTATGATGGGAATTCCAAATGTAACCACGAAGTTTACTCCCAATGTAGATATGAAATCTAAAATGTTAGTATTATATATATTTCATAAGTTTCCTTTAGGATTTATGATTTATGAGAAGTTTTTTAAGTAATATTATGATTTCATGTGGTATTTTAAAGAGTTTAAAGTTTTTTGTGTGAAAAGTATGATATTGTGAAAATGTTTTCATGAGCTTGTAAGTATCCATAAACTAACAGTTTATTTATGTCTTTTATTCCCCTTACTGAGGGTTTTATTCTCATACCAAGTTTAAAAATTCTTTTTATAGGATTTAAGGTATAATAGGATCATGAATGGATCAATTAAAAGTTATGATGATTAAAAATTAAAAGATACTTTGTTTTATTATAAATGTTTTATTTTAGGAAAGAAATGGATACTGTTGTAATTATACACTATGTATTTATTAAGTTTTTTGTACGAGTTATGGCTTAATTATATAAATCTATAAACATGAAAATATTGTTAATGTGAAATAATGTATTATCCGTGACATATCTCGAGATTATGTAATGTTTATGGTTTGGTCCTTATAATTGGTATTAATGGATGGTTTAGACAACATTAGAGGTTGGGGTTATATTTAAGCATAAGTTATAAGTTATATATAACCATAATGGTTATCATAATAGAAATAGTCATAGTTCTTTTTGAAGAATTGATTGAGTTTTATATAACGTGAATATGTATATCTTATTGTTTATCTTCCTCATAAGATAGTATATGATGATTTTATTGATACACTAACAATATCCTTTTGGGTTTTAGTAAATGGTTGGATCCAGCAGGAACCAAAATAACAATGGATGTGAAGGAAAATGTGGTGGTTCACTGAATAAGCAGTTGGATGAGATAAGATCTGAAATGATAACTCCCGTGGTAATTGTAAACCAACTATCAAGAGTCATTATTAACCACTAGATCATTAGTGCATTTTATAACGAATCATATATGAGATAAATGAATCCCTATGTAAGTTCTGGTAATAATCATAATGGTAAGTATATTCAATGACACATGTGTCAAATATTTTGAAATAAACACCTAAGAAATTTTTTAATGGGATAGGAAGATATTATAGATGCGGTAATGAAGGTCATAAGTAAATATTGTTCCAAAAAAGGAATAATTTATTTGATTTTGGGAAAGTGATACAATTTATTTCTATGTCATCAATATAATGTGTTAACTCTTGGGAGTACAGTCATTATGAAAATCAATGTCATACGAAGAAGGTTTATAAATGGGATTAGGATGAACATACAAATATATGTTTAGTAATACCTAATTCCATTCCAATTTAAGGTGAGGAAAATAAAAATGACATGTGAAAGGTATGGAGTATTTATTGTCTCATGTTTCGAAATTAATGAATCTTAGGACATGATTCATTTTTTTGTTTGTAGGAAGAAGTATTAAGGAATAATATTGAAAATCATGGTTAAAGGATAATGAAGAAGTATGAATGATTAAAAAGTTTACATATAAAGGATTTAAAAGTTGTGGTATACTGTAGGATGATGAAATGTTGAAAATTATTAATTCTATTTTGATTATGGAATTACTTTAGAAGAATTTTTTCTAGTATATACAAACATAAAGATTGTTATGTGAAAATGTTATTTGATGAATAATTGTCTTTTCTTGTGTGGACATAATTACAATGGTTTGGATAAATATTACTGTTTATATGATATTTTATTTTGAGTTAATTATGGGTTATTATATTTTGAGATTCAAAATGAATGGTATGACATAAAATTTGAGGATAAAACATGTTATGGTGATTTTTGAGTATTTTCTATCATTTTGGGAGTGTTATAAAATTATATTATTTAATGAGAAGGAAACCATGTAGGAAGGGTGAAAACTCGTCATGTCAGACAAGGCTATGTAAATCGAACCTTCAACCAATGTTTGACAATTATTTCTCTCTTACCACTGGCCTAAGAGAAATCCCAAGTTATTATTTCATTATAATTTTAGTTAAATGATTTGATGGAATGATAATAATAATATTTTTGGAACTTATTTTTTATTACATCTATATCCTTGGTATAGGAAAATGATTTGGTAAGTAAGTGATTAATGTTATTTTGGAAGACTTTCACTATTTTGGGAACCCTGTATACCTAAGGAAAATAGAATACTATGAGATTATACTTGATGAGTAATCGTTGAATTTTATTTTGGATGAATCTGTGTTATTATTGTAGACATATCTAAATTTTGGTAATTTATGGAAATTATTATCCTATATTGGAGAATATAGGATTTTTTAAATTACATTTATTTTATGATACATTAAGAGTGGTTGATGTTTTTTGGATTTAAATATTAGAACTTATCTTGGATGATTATTTTATTTAATCCTTCCAAATTTTTTAGATTTAATCATAGTTATAATATATTTGAGTAATTTTTATGGATATTAATTTGTTGAATGGTATATGTTGGAATTTGAGTATTAATTTTGAATTTTCAAGATTAAAAGTAGTTATTTGTTTTTTAATGTTTATTATATTTAGGGAATTATATTATATGTATCCTAAATTTTCTAATTTGGTTAATGTTTCAAGACTGGATTAATAGATAGTTAATCGTTTATGTATTATGTGATTCCCTAGAATTGGATTTTAGTGTTTCAATAGAGAAAAAAACCCTTCTTAAATACTCATCATTTGGACAAAAAGTTGATTTTGTGGTGGAATTTTACTAAAGGATGAAACTCTACTTATCAAGTAAGCATGTTTCCTTATGATCTTAGTCTATATAGCAAAGGAACTCCACAACATTATGAAAAGGATCATAAAAGAAAAAAAATTCCATTTACATTTCCTACTAGGAAATCAAGACCATTTTACCCATCATAAGTTTTTGGTTTTCTTATTGGGAATTATCTCGTCGTCATGTTTTCTATCACCCTCCATCAGAACATGACAGTTAGTTTTTCTTCCATGTCCATTTTTTCCTACATGGAAGCCTAGTATGTGTTATCTCAGATGACCTTTGTACTTTACTTTCGTTCTTTTAAAGAGGAATTTTTATTGAATCTTTTTCCAATGTGGAATTTCAATGAAGTAATTTTGAAAAGTGAAACCTTTGGTACCGAGACCAAATTTATAATTGCGAGGGCGCAATTTCCAAAATTGAGGAAGGATGTAACATCCCAAGTAATTATAGAATAACAATTTATCACATTTTTAAATATTTATGAATTAGATATTAATTTTACTTTAAAATGTATTCTATGTTTGATAATGTATTGGAAACTTAACAATGGGTTTCTCTAAAATCCTATATTGCACACAAGATTGAGTTATACTCAATAATAATATATTATTAATACTATTAATTTATCTTGTGGTTAGCACATAGATTTTAGAATAGTGGGAATGAAAGATATTAACCAAATTATGAAAATTTGGTTTATACATGTTTATATAAAGATTCATTGGTTACAAAATCAATTAGGAAATTAAATAAAAACCAATTGAATATAAAGGCTGTGTTTTTTCTGAAAAAAATATTTATATGAAAATAAGTGAGTATATAAAATAATAAAATCAATCTTAATGGATTTCCATAATTAAATATATATTTAATATATTCAATTTAATGTTTAAAAATCATCTCATATGTTTTTTAGACATGATATGGGAACAAATTCAATTTGTCAGATAAAAGAAGTATTTTTTAAAATAAATATGCATTTTTTCAACTTTTGATGGAGAACACATTTTAAATATAGTTTTGAAACATTTATATGTGCTATTTGACAAAATAAACTTCTTGTTTTTAATAGGGACATAAAAATTTTGTTTGGATCAATATATGGTATTTTTTGATAAGATTCATTTTTTAATGAATAGTGAAAAATACAACATTTTAAATGAAAACTACTTTTTCATCTAATTTATTTATATTCTAAGATTATCATTTTAATTTTTTTAGTTATAATTATATTATGTTTTTATTATTTAATCTAATGTAGTTCATTGGATGATTTTTCAAATTAAAATTAAATAGAAAACTATGTGAACTTTTGAACGTTTTACGTAAGAAAAAAAATTTTCTCGATCAGTCAATGGGAATAGTGTTAATCCTAATTTAACCACTTCTGTGAATTTAATTTTCAAAAATTTACGGACATGGTTGAACTCAGTATGAAAAATTTGTTCCAATAGGACCAAAATAATTTTTGGTTAATAGTAACATTAGTAGTTTATTTACCACTGTTAAAGGTAAATCGAGTAATTAGAGGTAAACAATATTATAATATTATAAAATTACCCTAAAAATTGACATAATATTCCTGTATGAGTTATTATCAACCATGGAAATATTTTTATTGCATTTTTAAATTTATAAACTAATTGGTTATGATTATGACATTTAATTTAAAGTAAAAGAAAATACGTTAGTAATATGTCTCTTATTACTAATTTTTTTTAATATGGGGTTATGTACGAGGTATATTTAACTATTAATAGTACATATAAATATAAAAATATTACCTAAAACATTGGAATTTATTTATAATTTTAAGTAATTAAATAATAAAATTTAATTATCAAACAAATATGATGCAGTAATAGATTTATTAAGAAAATAAATAAAATAAATGATAATAATAATATTAAAATAAATATAATTTGAAATATTTGATTCCATGCACTAATATTATGGATTAATAAGACATTTTAGGATTTATTTAATGTATTTTTTTTCAAAGGAATCAAGATGGTATGATATTTTAAGAAAGTCATGTAATGAACAATGTCAAATTTGACATAATTCATATTTTAAAATATAAAATATCTAATTAAATGATGTAAAATTTCTAAAAAAATGATATTTAGAAAACCAAAATTTATATAACTCTACTAATTTCATTAATGACTAATTTATTGGATGTTCATAATGATTTGGTAGTTATGTTAACACTCAAAGTGTAAATTATTTGATAAAGTGGTAAGAGTTAAAAGGGGTTAAAACAAAAATATAATGATGGAACAAAATAATAAAACATGTCTAATTTTTATTTGATTGTTATATGTAGACCTATATGGGTCCTATATTATAACTAAATGATTTTGGAACAATATGTAATCTAAATTTAATTTATATTAATTTAATACAATTTAATAATTCCATAGGTTCCCCTCTCTTCTCCTATAAAAAGGAACTCATTCCTATATATTACTCATACTTAAAAAAACTATTGGTTTAGAAATTAACTGTCCAAAAAACATTCTAAAATCTCTCCCCTCATTCTTGAGGCCTTATTTTAGGCAAAACACCCACCTTTTTGGTATTAAGGTGTTCTTCTAAGGTGATCAACCAAAAAATAAGTATCATTTTATTTAAGTATTTCTATTTTATTTCTTCTTCCACTTCCTTAAAATATTCATCTTTCTAGATGAAATAATAACTCCAATATCCTTAGTATTCTGAGATGTTATTATATTAATATCATCAACTAAATATATCTCCACTTCCATTAAATGGTAAATGAATTAATCGTTCATGCGTATGTGTGAACTATCACCTCCACGAACCGATATAATTAATTTCATATAACCCTCTCTCCTTACTGGTTATAATTATTGAATTAATATTAATTTGTGATATTAATGACATATTAATAATTATAATATAATAATATATCAATTATGTTCTTACTTTCCATGAACATAAAAAAGATAACATTGTTCGTGCGTGCATGTAAACTATCACCTCCACAAAGCGATATGAATCATTTTTATTCACTACATCACTTGATGATATATATAATTATAATTAAATAATTAATGTTATATTAATGATGTTATTATAATTATGTAAAGGTAAAATAATAATTACATAATTTCCATAATAATCAATGAAAAATGAAAATATTACTCATGTGTATGTACGAACTCCTTCTCAATGATTATAATGCTGTTCATTTTTCATAAACATAATTAATGGTTTGATTAAAAATTATAATTAATGTAAAAATGTGATAATTACCTCATGAATATTATTCTGGAGATGAAATACTTATGTCCACATAGACTATTTATATCATTCCAAGTTCATTTTCGACTCAAGTACTGAATATCGAAAAAACGTATGATATGAACTTAAATAATTATGTAATTATTATAACACAGAAATAAGCGATATAAAGGGAATAATAAAATTTAAAAATTATCTCAAGAAAGTATAAAATAACCTATTTTTTATTCAAGAAGATAAAGAACATATGAGACAAGTTAGACTCAAGGTAAGTGACTTTGTCTCAATATCCTTTCATTGAGGCATATCTTGATGTTATGCACCCTTATTATCCTATAAGGAGTATATACAATTATTTTGAAATGTTATATAATGAATTAATATATTCTCATGATATTTAATGTATTGTTTAATTTTATTCTTTAATTATTCTTATTCAAGTGTTTCTCAAGTTGTAAGAGTATTTTTAACTTAAAACCATGTTTTAATGTTTTGATGATTTATTCTTATAAATATTTCTATTTTATGTCTATGTTTTCAAAATAGTTTTAGGCTTTTATTTATAAGGACATGAATGTTTTGAATTTTTAATTCCATTAAAATGTTTTAAAGTGGCATAATACACATTGATCCAATAAAATATTCCTTTTAAATGTTTTAATTGTGTTTTAAAAATGGATGAATTATTTCAATAACATGGAATGTTTTTTAAAATATACAACATGAATGGAATTTATCACTTTCATATTGCTATTATGTATTTTATTTCACTTTATAAGTTTAATATTTTATTTGAAAATAATATCTTTTCATTTGTGAGTGTGCAGATTGTAAAGATGAAATGCGATTTCAAAGTTGAAATGTTATTTTTTCTTTATGATTTTTTATCTGTTATGATTATGTTATGTTTCATGGGAATTTTTTATGTATACGGGTGGTTCCATGATAAATTGATTGTGGTTGAGCACGTTATATCTCTCCAATATAATGGGTAATGAGACGGAGTTAAATTATAAGGATTCTCCTCAGAGGTTTTGGGAATATAATGTGATGGGTATTCCAAATGTAACCTTGAAGGTTACTCCTTCTATAGCATTGAAATATAGAATGTATGTATGATATGGATTTCACATGTTAGATTTAAGATTTCCCATTTATATGAAGTTGTTATGGTAATATTATTATTTTATGCAGTATGTTAAATAACTTATTTTTTATGGGTGAAAGGTATGATTTTGTGAGAATGTTTTCATGACATTATAAGTATTAATAGACTAAAAATTCCATTATTTATTTTATGAACATTACTGAGCTTTTTGTGTTCATCCCACATTTTAAAATTCTTTTCAAATTATTTAAGGGAGAATAGATTCAATGATGGATCAAGGAAAAGTTATGATGATTAAACGTGATAATAAACCATGTTTTATATTATAAGTTTTTATTTTATGAATGAAATGCATACTGTTGGATGTGAACACATCATATTTCTTTTGTTTTGTTATGTATGAGTTATGTCATAATTCTCTAAATCTATAAACTTGAAAAGTTCCTCATTTTGAAATAAATTATAATTGTAGACTTATCTCAAGATTGTGTAATGATTAAGGTTTGGTCCTTATAGTTTTTATCAAAGGATGGGTTAAACAATATTAGAGGTTATGGTCGTATTTAAGCATAAGATACAAGTTATATATAACCACAATGGTTATCATAATAGAAAGAGTCATATTTATTTTAGATAAATTGAATGAGTTTGATATAACATTAATAAGTATATCTTAGTGTTTATCTTCCGCACAATATAGCATATGATGATTTTATTGATATAATCACACTAACAATTTTGATTTTATTAAATTGATGGATCTAGTAGGAATCAAACTACCAATGGATGTGAAGGAAAATTTGGTGCTTCTCTAAAAAAGAAGTATAATGAGATAGGTGATGCAATGAGAAATCTGGTGGTTATTCTAAATGAACTATCAAGAGTCATGGTTAACTACTGGATCCTTGGTTAGTTTTCTAATGCATCATATATGAGAGAAATTAATCCCTTTGGATGTTTAAGTAATAATCAGAATGGTAAGTATTTTTAATGAAACATGTGTCAAGGATGTGGAAATAAACATCTAGGAATATTTTTTAAAGCTACAGGAAGATGCTATAGATGTGTTAAGGATGGTCATAAAGTAATAAACTTCCAAGGAAAAAATGAATAATTCAATTGACTCCAAAAAATGGAAATAAGTTCTTTCCGAGTCATAAATTTAATTTTTTAAATGTAGGGAGAATGGTCGTTATAAAAATCAATTTCCTACGAAGATGGTTTATTAATGGGATCTGGAAGACCATACAAATATATGTTTAGTAATACTTAATGCCATTCCAATTGAAGATAAGAAAACTAAAAATAACCTTTGAAAGGTATGGATTATTTATTATCTCATGTTTTGAGATTATTGAATCATATGAAATGATTTATGTTTATATTTGTAGGAAATAAGTATTAATGAATAATAAAGAAAATCATTGTTTAAGGATCAAAATGAATGATTAATGATTAAAAAGTATATATATAATGGATTGAAGTGTTACATTAGACTGTAGGATGATACAATGTTTAAAATTATTGATTCTCTTTTGATGAGGGGATTAATTTGGAAGGTTGTTTCTAGTACGTGTAACCCTGAAGTTTTTATGCGAAAATGTTATTTGATGAGGAATTATCTTTTCTTGTGTTTACATAATTACAAAGGTATTGATAACCATTAGGTTTTATATGATATTTTATTTTTAGGTAATTATGAGTTATTTAATTTTGGGTTTCAAAAGGAATGTTGTGAGATAAACTTTACGGAAACCCATGTTATGGTAATTTTTTAGGATTTTATCTAATTTTGGGAATGTTATAAAATTATATAATTTTAGGAAAAGGAAAACCCATAGGAAGGGTGACAACTCATCACATCAGACAAGGCTATGGAAATTCAACCCACAACCGAAGTGTGATAAGGATTTATCTCCTACCACTTGCCTATGGGAACTCCCTAGTTAGTATGTCATTTTACATTTAGTTAAACGAGTTGATGGAATGAGAATAATTTTATTTTAGGAACTTATGTGTTTATCAAATGGATATCCTTGGTATAGGAAAATGTTTTGGGTATTATGTGATACATGTTATTTTGGAACACGCTCACAATTTTTGGAACCCTATATGTATAAGGAAAATAGAATTCTATGGGATTTTATTTGAGGAGTAATGGTTGAATTTTATTTTGGATGATTATATGTTTTTATTATGGACTTATGGATATTGGGGTTATTTATGGAAATTGGTTAGCTATCTCGTAGAATATGTGATTTTGTAAATTTCATTTTTTTGATGACACATTAAGGGTGGATGACTTTATTTGGAGTTATATATTAGAAATTATCTTAGAAGATCATTTGATTAAATACTTCTAATTTTTTGGGATTTAATCGTAGTTATAATATTTTTGAGAAATGTTTTTGGATATTTATTTGTTTAATGGTCTATTTTGGAATTTGGGTATTACTTTTGAATTTTTGTGATTAAAATTAGTCATTAATCTATTAATGTTTAATATATTTGTTGAATTATATTATTTTTATCCTAGATTTTTCTTTTTGGTAAATATTTCAAGACATGATGAATAAATAGTTAATCTTTTGTGTATTATTTGTTTCTATAGGATTTGATTCTAGTTCTTCAGATGTGAAGATAAATTTCTCTTAAATAGTCTTTATTTGGAGAAAAGTAGTATTTATTGGTGAAATTTGATTAAAGGATGAAACTATACTTATCAAGTAAGTGTATTTCACTATGATACTTTTCTATTTAGTAAATGAATTCCATAATTTTATGAAAGGATATTAAAGGAAAAGTTTTAATTTAATTTTCTTACTATGAAATGAATAATGTTTAACCCATCATTAGTTTGTGGTTTTTTTTGATTTTTAACTTTCTCTTCATCATGTTTTCAATCACTCTCCATAAAAACAAGATGGTTATTTTTCTTCCATATCCATGTTTTCTTACATGGAATCTTAGTATTTGATATCTTGGGTGAAAATCATACTTCACTTTTTCCTTTTAAAGTAGATTTTTTATTGACACTTTTTCTAATATGGGATTTCAATGAATTAATTTTGAGAACTGAAACGTTATTTACTGAGCCCAAATTTAAAAATGTGAGGATGTAATTTCCAAAAGGGGGAAAGGATGTAATGTCTCAGGTAATTATAGAATAATAATTTTTCATATTTATTAATATTTATGAACTAGATAGTAATTTTACTTTTAATGGGACACTATGTCCTATAGCGTACCTAACGTGCAACAATGGGTTTCATCAAATTCTTATGTTTCACACAAGACTGAGTTATACAAAAAATAATATATTATTAATATTATTATTTTAAGTTGTAGTTATCACATATGGGATAGAATGGAAAGAATGAATTATATTTAATAAATTATTAAAATATGGTCTACACATGTTTATATAATGATTTAATGGTTACCAAATTAATTAGGAAATTAAATAAAAACTAATTGAATATAAAGGAAGTGTTTTTCTAAAAAAACTATTTATGAGAAAATAAGTGAGTTTAATAAAAAATAAAATCACTCTTGATGGATTTTATGAATCAAATATATATTTATTATATTCAATTTACTTTTTAAAATTCATTGTATATGTTTTCTAGACATTATATAGGAACAAAATCAATTTCTTGGATAAAAGAAATATTTTTCAAAAAAATGCATTTGTGTCACCTTTTGATGGTAAAAGAATTTTCAATCAAGTTTTTGACAGATTTATATGTTCTATTTAAAAAAATAAAATTATTATTTTTAAGGACGTCAAAATTTAGTGTGGATAAATATTTGGTATTTTTATGACAACTTTCATATTGTAATGAATAGTGGAAAATAATGCATTCTAATTCAAAATATTTTTTCATCTAATTTTTTTTTCTAAGATTATAAATTTAAATGGGTTTAAGGTATAATTATATTATTTTTTATCATTTAATTCCATGTATTTCATTGTATTATTTTTCAAATTAGAATTAAATAGAAAAACTTTGTGAACTTTTGAACATTTTACTTAAAAAACTTGCTTTCTCGATCTGTCAACGAGATTAGTGTTAAACCTAATTTATCCACTTCTTTTAATTGAATTTTCAAAAATGGACATACATGGTTATACTCAAAATGAAAAATTTTGTCCAATAGGATGAAAATAAATTTTTTGTGAATAGTAACTTTAGTATTTTATTTACAATGGTTATTGTTAAATCGAGTAATTAAAGGTAAAAATAAAATTATAAAATTACCCTAAAACTTTCCCTAATATTATTGGATGAGTTATTATTGACCATGTTCATCCTTGGTCAGAATTGTTGACCATTGTAAACCACTTGGGTGTGATTAGGACATTTATAACATTTAATTTAAAGTAAATGAAAATATGTCACAAATATGTCTCTTCTTACTAAAATAGTTTTAATATGGGGTTATATAGGTGATAAATTAGACTATTAATAATACATATAAATATAAAAATATTACCTAAGAAATGGGAACTTAATTATAATTTTTAGGAATTATATAATTAAATTTAATAGTGACACAAATATGATGCTGTAATAGATTTATTAAAGAAAAAGATAAAATAAATGATACTAATAATATTAAAATAAATATAATTTGAAATATTTGTTGCCATAAACTATTTTTATGGATAAATATTACATTTTAGTATTGATTTAATGTAGTTTTTTTTATGTAATCATGTTTTTATGATATTTTAAAAAAGTCATGTAATGAATATTATCAAAATTGACATTAATTTTATTTTAAAAAATAAAATAATTAATTAAATGATATAAAATTTATAAAAATCTGATAATTGAAAAAAAATATTATATAACTCTAAAAATTTCATTAATTTATCATTAATTGGACGTTTTTCATGATTTTATAATTATGATAACCCTCTAAGTGTAAATTACGTGATAAAGGGGTAAAAATTAAAAGGAATTAAAACAAAACTATAAGCATTAAAAAAATAATAAAACAAGTAAAATTTTAATTAGATTATTATATTTATACCCATAATAATTATATATTTTAAATTAATGAGTTTTTAATCATTTGGAATTGATATTATTTTATATTAATTTAATATATATAATAATTCTAAGGGTGCGCCTCCCCTGTGATATAAAAAAGTCATTCATCTCTATTAATAATAGTTCAAATACCTTTTGGTTTAGCCAATATCTACCCAAAAACCTTTATAGAATCCATACCCACATTATTGATGACTTATTTTAGTAATAATACCCTTCTATGAAGAGTTTCTATGTTCTTCAAAGGTGATCAACACAAGAAGTGGTATCATTTTCTTTAAGTATTAACAATTTTATTTCTTCTTCCAATACCTTCAAATATTATTCTTCCTAAATTTAATTATAAATACAGTATCCTATGTATACTGATATTTTATTACGTTAATATCATCAGATAATTCCATATCATCTTCCATCAAATGGGAATGAAATTAATCGTCAATGCGTACATGTAAACTATCACCTCCACGAACCGATATAATTTGTTTTCCATAATTGTCTGTCATGACTGGTTGTAATGATTGAATTACTATTAATATGTGATATTCAGGACATATTAATAATTCTACAAAAATATTATATCAATTATTTTCTTACATTCCATGCACATAAAAATGATAACATCGTTCATACATACGTGTGAACTATCACCTCCACGAATCAATGTGATTCGTTTTTATTCACTAAAACAATTTTATGATATATATAATTATATTTAAATTATTAATATGACATTATTTATGTTATTATAATTATTTTTAGAAAAAAAATAATTACCTTATTTCCATAATGATCAATGAAAGATGAAAATGTTACTCATGTTTACGTAAGACCCACCTTCTCCATGATTATAAAATTGTTCATTTTTTATAACCATAATTAATGGTTTGATTAAAAATTATAATCAATGTAATAATGTTACTATTATATCATGAATATTATTCTAATTATGACAGACTTTTGAACGCATGTACTATTGACGCAATTCCATGTTTATTAGGGACTCAAGTTCCGAATACCAACAAAACATCTGATATGAACTTTAATAATTATTTAATTATTATGGCATTGAAATAAGTGATATAAAGGGAATAAAAATTTGAAAAATTTTCTCAATAGATTATGAATTAACCTATTTTTATTATTCCAGAGTATAAATAAAGTAGGAGATAATTCAGACTCTAGGTAAGGGACTTCGTCTCATTATCCTTTAATTAAGGTATATAATGATTCCATGCACCTTTATTTTCATATAAGGTGTATATAAAAACCTTCTGACAAGTTATATAATGAATTAAAATATTTTCATTATATTTAATGTTTTGATTAATGTTATACTTTAATTTTTATTATTCATGTGTTTCTCAAGTGGTAAGGTACTTTTTAACTAAAAACATCATTTTAATATTTCTATGATTTATTCTTATAAACCATTTTATTTTTTGTCCATGTTTTCAAAATAGATTTAAGGGTTTATTTATATGGACATTAATTTTTTAAAATTTTAATTCCTTTCAAATGTTTCAATGTGGTATGGGAAACTTTGATTCAATAAAAAAAATTCTTTTTTAATGTTTTAATTGTGTTTAAAAAATGGATGGATTTTTCAATAACATAGATTTTTTTACATATACATCATGAATGGAATTTTCCACTTTCATATCACTATTATGTATTTATTTTTACTTTAAAAGTTTAGCATTATTTTAAATAATGTGATTTCATTTATGATTGCACATCTTGTAAAGATGAAATGTGATTACAAAGTGTAAATGTTATTTCTACTTTATGATTTTTCATGTGTTATGATTATGTTATGGTTATTGGGAATTTTTTATGTATACGGTTCAATAAATGATAAACCGAGGGTGGGTGAGCTCATTATATCTCCCCAATGTAGTGGGTAATGAGATAGAGTTAAAATATAAGGTTTCTCTTAAGAGATTTAGGGAATATTATATAATGAGTATTCCAAAAGTAACCATGAAGGTTACTCCATATGTATTTATGAATGATACCATGTAACTATGATATGGATGCCACAAGTTATCTTTTTGATTTAATATTTATAAGAATTTTTATTATGAGTGTTATTATTTCATGAGATACGTTAATGATTTTATGTTTTGTGGGTGAAAAGTGTAATTTTGTGAAAATGTTTTCATAACCTTATAAGTATTCATGGACTAACGGATTCATTATTTATTTTATGCCCCTTACTGAGAATTTTTTTCTCATCCCATATTTTAAAAACAATTGACAGGATTTATGGGATAATATAGTCAATTATGGATCAAGGAAAAGATATAATGATTAAACATGAAATGAAACCATGTTTCATTTTAAAATTTGTTTTTATGCAAGTAATGGACACTGTTTGAAGTGTCCACATTGTATTTATTTGGTTTTTTATGTTTGAGTTATGGGAAAATTATCTAAATATATAAATATTAAAAGATACTGAATTTGAATTAAATTATAGTTTTTTACATATCTCTGATTATGTAATATTTATGGTTATGTCCTTATACTAAATTTACAAATTTTAAATTTACCATTGTAACAAAAATGACCAAACATACTATTCATATTGACAAAAAATGGACATATTTACTAAATTTTGAACTTATAAATCAAAATTTAGAATCATTTTTAATAATTATATTAACAGAAGTTTCATATGTTAATTTAAAATTATTCTTGGGTTTTGGATTCAACAACAAGTTATTTAATGTAAAAATTTTCAAAATATTGAAATATTTTCATATCCATTTTCAATGTGAAATTGATTCTAATGAAAAATGTGTTATTTATTGATTTATAATTAAAATATTTATAATATTAAAATTATTTAAAATATAATTTTACTATATAAATAATTTATATAAAAATAAATTTTTCAATTAAAATGTAGTTTTTTTCATATTCATCAAAAAATGAAACATTTCAGAAAAATAAAAAAAATCAATAAAAAAAAAATTATATTTGATTTCAAAAATTATGTTTAAGTTTTTTAAATAATATTTATAAATGTATCCAAATTTGGTATTAAAATAGTTTCACCATTAAAAAGGAAGAAAAATTCCCTTTTATGAAAATATATCTTTTTAAGTTTAAAATAGGATTTATTCTTATCATAAGCTTATAAAAAAATTTAACGAATATATAAAATATAAATATAATTAATATATTTCACTAATAGTTTTTAATTTAATTTTTTATGATAATATATTACAATTTACAGAAAAATTGTTTTTTTTATATAAACACATCCTTCATTGTCCAATTGTGTTTATTTTCCTTTCTAATTAACTACTAACTAATTAATTAATTTTATAAAAATGTATAAAATATATTTTCATAAAATATTTAATATCATCCATTCTCCCCATTTCAATGACTAGGTTATAACTATCACAATTAAATAATAATATTTAATCATTTTTTTAAGCTCAGTGTTCGGTGTAAGGTAATCCACAGAATGAATTGAATTTATTTAAGAAGATACATACTGTGAAATATTAGGGGTTTTTATTTAACTCATGGGTTTATATCTTCAAATTATGGGTTTGATTATTGTAATGTTAAATAAAATGTTATTATATTATATATTTAGTTTGGTAATATCTAAAATGTGGTTTTGAGATCAGTTTATTGCTAAAACACTACACTGTTTATTGCAATTGTTGTTTTAATTTTGAATAAATGATTTTGCGTATTCATAAACCATTTTTAATTTAAAATAGTGTATATTTAAAATTTGATGATAAATAAACCAATAAATTTATTTTTCAAGTGTTATGAATTGTTCAGTAAATGTTGGAAATTGTGAAAATGGTTAATAAAAGGGAAACTGGGTGATATAGTGCTATATCATTATGTTGAAAATAAAGGTCTTCTAATGAGACAGATTTTTGAGATGTTAATGGAGTGTTATACATACTAAAAATGTATGTTATTCATATATGATATATTTTTTTCAATTGATTTATATGTTATATGATTATTAAGAGGAAATAAGTAATTTAAGGTAAATAAAAATTTCTTTTAATGTAACTTTATATGATTTAAATTATTCATTTAGAAATATAAAGTGTTCAAAAAAAATCTAGATTTTATATAAAAAGGGTGTCAAAAATATAGTTTTTTATATTTATTTATTATGTGTCTATTGATATATTTATTTTTATGTTGTGATATATAATATTTTTTATTTTAAAATATGGAATTTAAAAGGTTGTATGTTTATAAAGAAATGTAGGGTAATCCTTGTGTGAGGCTAAAATATAAAATATCCCTTGGATATGGTAAATTGTTCCAAAATCAATGATATTGGATATGTTATGAGTTAATCCTTGAGAAGAAAAATGTTTGGGATAATCATGTGTTTGGATGATAGATGTTTTCAATAATGTGTTTGGCTTTGAAATTATTTGATAGACATTTTAGGAACCCACCGATATTGACTACTGTACGTAAATATAGAATATGGGTGGCATGGTAGGCACTATATGTTTTTAAACATGTGTTATTTTGAATGATTTGATGTATTAGAATAATAATATAGTATTTCATTTCTCCCTTATAATCATTTTAAACTCTATATGATACATTTGATCAAATTAGTTTCTACTAAGATATTTTATCACACCATACACATACACATCTCATGTACATATAGATATCATTAATGGAACTGTAGGTAAGGGAAACATTCCTTTGTAGGTTCATGATGGTGGTTATAGATGTATTTTTGGTGATTTTAGACACATCTATTTGAGTTATTTTTATATTTTATTTTTTAGATATTTATTTTTTATTATATTTTGATACTTATATTGGGGAAATGGGTTATACCTGGTCCAGATATATGAAATTATTTGAATTTTTTGGTATTTTTTGGTGTTTATTTTATGATATCAGCTATGATATTTAATTTTATTTTTTATTTAAATTTATTGTTACAGATATTCTATATAATGAACAATTATATGGTAAATCACTCATAAAGATATATTCTTAAACTCTTATTATTATTCATTAAATATAAGTAATCAATGAGAACACTCGAGACCATAAAAAATTTGTATTTTGTTGCAGGACTAACCTAGAGAAGGATGTTATTATTTACTACTAAGACCATGTGATAGACCCTGTCTCTCACTCACTGATCAACAATTACATAAAATAAACCCTCATGTATTTTGATAAAGTCCATAAAATTATATTTTTAGTGTAAAATAACAGTAAACCAATAAAGTTTTATCTTTTTATCTATTATTATTCATAGAAAATATTCATCATTTTGTATTTTAATATCATTAAAAAATTTTTTCAAATAAATTGAGGTTATAAAAAAATAATCGAGGTTATAAAAAAACTACATGAATGATTTTTAACACCCTGATATTTTATGAAATATATTTTTTTCAAATAAACTTAATTTATTCAATATATTGTGTTAAACACAACACTGAGTTTTAACAAACCATGATATACTATTAATATAATTATTTAATAGTACCATTATAACCTTGGAATTAAATTTGGAAGTATGTATATGAGTGAAAATATTTTTATAATTTAGAATAAAATACATATATAAGTAAAATAATTTTATAAATAAGTATTTAATTATTTTAAAAGTCTTTATATGCTACGAAAATACATTTTCCTCAAAAAAATTGAATTATATTTATTTTTGTGAACTAATAATGAAATTAATTTATGAATTTATTTTATATTTTTTTTGAAAAAATTAAATTCATTTTTAAAATGAAATGGTAAAAAATTCATTGGTTTATGATTTTATAATTTTCTATAAGTATTAATTTTTTCTATAAATAGTGAAAAATATTTTTTAATAAAAGAACACCCTTTTTGTTTAAGTAATTTACAAGAACCATTTTGTTTTAAGATGATTGTAAAATTAAAATTAGTTAAAATTTATATTAATTAATACAATTTTTTTATTTGAATAAATTTCATTTAGAAATCTGATATTAAAACATTTTAAACTTATAAAAATTTCCTCTCTGGAAAATTGATTTTTTCATCCCGTCTATGGATTTAATTTATAGTTAAATTTTTCCACCTTTGTAAATGGAATTTTGAAAAATATATTCCATATTTTTAATAATTATAATTGATATTATATTATAACTATTATTTAATTTCTTTTTTCAAAATTAATACAAAAACAATAAAAAATAATTATGGTGGTTATGGTTAAAACGTGTTTACTCTGGGTTAAACTAAAATAACATGGAACAAAATGACCTAGAAACTAATAAAACTACAATTATATGTGAATAATTAGACCTTATATCCTCAAATTTGTTATAATTATCCATTTTTATCCTTATTTCATGCGAAAAATATTTATACACTTTATTCTTTTAAAAAAAATCCATGTGTGTCCTCTCCCCCACTTATAAAAGGGCACCCCATCTCCTCTTCTATTCACTACTATAAGACCTTTTGGATCAGAAAATACCTAATAAAATAATTTAATTACTTTCATCCTCAAATCCTAGATTACTTTTTTTATTATTATTCCATCCTAGGATAGATTTTGGAGTGAACATTAAGAAGTTATTTGAAGAAGAGGTTTCATTATCAACTAAAAATTTCTATTTCATTTCTTCTTACACCTCCTTGAAATATTATTTAATCATGATGATGCAAAAAAAGTATCTTCTATATAATTATATTTTATTATGATAATATCATGTACTATATATGTCTCCTCTTCCATCAAGTTATAAATGAAACTTTCAATTGTGTATATGGAGGACTACCACCTTACGGACATATGTAAATAAGTTTCCTTCAAAACCTATAATGGATGGATATAATGATAGATATAACATATTTATATGATATTTATGGAATAATTATAGATTTTTAATTATAATATCACATACATATTCTTTCTTTATATTCCCTTGTAATATAATAACGTTTCTCACTTGTACAACAGATTATGAGGCGATATGATCCGTTCATCAATTAATATTTACATGGAAGGTAACAATGATCGTTTTACTGAAAATATGTTATGTATATGAAATAATGTTTTGTTATTTTATGATAATATATTAGTCACCTTTATTTCATTTCAACCTTTGTGAAATATAAATAACCTTTATGAATACGTAAAACCTACCTTCTCCATGAATGGTGTAATTCATTTTTTATCCCTAACATTAATGGATTGATAAAAATACATATATAATGAATATTTATTTTATTTATATCATACTTAAAATTTTTGAGATAAAGGAACCATGATCAGATTAAAAGAACCAAAATTAACAAACCAAAACATATATGAAAAGGGAAGGAGGTTGAGACATAAGGTAAGAGACTTTCATCTAACTTTAATTTTTGTGGGGGCACATGAAATTTAAAAATCATATTTATTTTTTGTGGTGAATATAATACCCATGAATTTATTTTTTTATCTTAGTCATGATAATTATTATACATACATATCTATCTAATTTTTTCTCTTTCAAGGGTATTATGATTCAAAAGATACTAATGTTGTAAAGGTTTTATGTTACAATATCATTATTTATCATGATTGTTTATGATTATGCTTCAAATGATGAGATATTATGATCCACCTCCCATGAAACTCATAACATCTCTTCTCTAATTGTTCTTTCTTGAAATTACATGTTTTTTATTCACTTTCCCACTTTTTTACTCATTATTCCAAAATAATGTTTTTAAGTAAAAATGAATTTATTTCCATATTTGGCCAAAACCCCTTTTTATTTCTTTTCAATTTTTTCTGGAAAATTTTTGAAAAAACTTTTACCATTATACAATGACTATTTAATGAAATTTACACCCATTTTTAATTTTTAAAAAATGTTTCAAGTGGAATCTTCTTATCATTTTCTGAATGGCGTAGTTTTAAAGTTTTATAGAAAATGTGAAAGAAATCATTATTTTAATATGTACAGCCTGGATATAATTTTACACCTCCATGACTACATAGTTATTTTAAGATTCATTTAAATTTTTTGTAGGTTTTTTTCAAAAAAAATATTTTCCTTAGTATTTTTAATTCTTTTAGATTTCAGAGAAGTTATATATATTGAAAAGTATATTTTCCTTAATAAAATTTTAATGATATTTAATGGATTTTATATTCATCATTGAAAACTACTATTGGTTTTGATTTTATTATTCTTGGGGTATGATCCATTATTACCATCATTATCATATTTTTTATTATTTATAATTATTTGTATCATTATGATGAAAATATGATTATGAAATCCATGTGTTTTCCATGGTTTATGATATGATGAATTGATTAAATGTTTATAAAACATATATATTTTTCATAGGTTATGCTGTGATGATTTTGTTATGAAACCCATTTTAATTTTCATGGGATATGACAGGATTAATGTGTTATAATTTTTTCACACACAAATTTTTGGATTATGTGATCAGTGTGGACTATATATCCCTCTAAATCTGTGGGTAATGATTTATATATCATGAGATAATTATTGGTGAAAAACCGATGTTCTTGATCCACTATGGTAAACATTCCAATGTGCTTGATCCACTAAGGGAAACATGTGATGATTCTTAATCCATTTTGAAATGGAAATTAACTAATGATCATAATTTTTTATTATTTAATAGTCTTAGTTGTAAACCTTGACATATAAAATGGTTTCTATAATTAAGATGGTACCACACTTATATGACATGAACTTATAGTTACTGATTTATTTATGATGAATTCCTACTCTCATGGTCTATGTCATTTGAATGTGTAATTTTTTAACCCATGTATCTTATTTATGATCCATGATAGATTTTGTTTGAAAATTGTAATTTGTATTCGCAATCTCATTCACTTATATTTATCTTATTCTTTAATATGATAATTAGTTGATATATTCCATGTTTAACCTTAATAAGAATCTGATCTCACCCTTTCATATGTTACTTTTCACTATGTTATGATGGATGGTTTAATTAGGGAATGTGTATGAAGTTTAATAAGTATTAAGATCTATATGAGAGATTTTTATGATCATTCATGAAATAGGAATGTTGTGTATCCAGTCTCCAAAGAAACTAAAATATTATGGTCCTCAAGCATGTATTTCTAAAACATATTCAATATTAATCTACTAAGATGGAATATAACTATATAAAAATCTTGGGTCATTATAGTTGTTATTAGATAAAGTTTTTGTTAACCTTTAAAAACTATGATGGGAAAAATTTACTAAGAACCCTTAGTATAAGACTATGTATAGAATAAAATCCTAATGTTTTTGTAATTATTAGTTTATGTGTTTTACCAAGAACTACATTCTTGGTTAGCTAATAAAAGTGGATGTGGTTCTAATAAAAATGTACCTATGGGTAATAACTACGAGAGAGGCACTTTGGGATTGAATCAATCATTACCTAGTGCATAGGAATGTGCCTTACTACACACCTATTTGGAAATTCCTAGGTGATATGATTTGGTTAATTCACATTTTATTTATGAACCATTGTGTGATGTATTTGAATAGTTGATGAGAATATATGACCTAGGATAAACATAATGTATGATAGATTAAAAAAAAGGCATCAAGATTTAATACATATTATAAATGATTTTTAATTCATGATTATGTGGTTTCTCACTATGATTATTGTTTCTCACACTATGATTTTTTGTTTTAATCATTGGCTGGAACCTGAAAGAGTCATATTAATACTGAATGCGGTAAAAAATGCAATGGGTATCCTAACGAGGAACCAAATTCTATAGTAGATAGAATACCAAATATCATTTTTATTATCACATAAATTTAACAATCTATGAATCATGATAAACTTCTAAATGATAAAATGAGGGAAAAAATTTTGGTTGAGTCCTTCAAGAGGTAACACCTCCTTTTTTTGGTTGTTCCACCAGTTTCTAAACCATGGATCAATACCACTGAAAATATATTTTCCATTATTTTCTCTTTGGAAAATAAAAAACTAACTTCAGTTTATTATCATTTGGATATTGAAGCATATTAGTGGTGGATACTTATCAAGAACATGATTGAACGTGATGAAATTGACTCAATAAAGCGAGATGAGTTTCGGAGAATATTTTTCAATAATTATATTCCGTTTATTATTCAAACAAATGATGGAGATGATTTTTTTGAGTGGAAAAAAGGATAATGAATCCATTCATACCAATGAGGGTTATTTTACAAGACTTTTAATGTACATTTATGTAATTATCATCTAACCTGAATGTAAGGATGATTGATTCTTTGGTTATGGAATCACACCTTTTTAATTACATAAACTATTAATTTCATGAAATAGTAATTTTCAATACAGATGATATTTTGGGGTTTAGAATGTTTTAAATAGGAACATACTAAATGAAAAAACTAAACATAAACATTATTATAATCCTATTGAAATCCATCTTCCAAAATTTATCCTAAGTTACAATAATTGCATCTCATATTTTGGGTACATACATCAATGAAAGGGCTAAGCATAAATCCTATCATGGAAATAATCAAAGGATATACTTTGCAGGTGAAAATGATGCATACAAATAATTCATGATCATATGAACGTGATTCATAGATTAATATGAATAATACTAATAATAAAATTTATATATGGCTAAAATATATAAATTTTACATTCATAAGCATATCAACAATGTTTTTTCCAAGAGTTTCATAAATCGTAATTACCTATTCTATTTACTAAGGTTTTGTAAAGCATGTCATATAGAGAGATTAGTTATTTACCCAATTCATTGGAGTACTATCATGGGGCACATATCATATGTATTTATTCATGTGAGCCAAATTGATGATAACAAATCATATCATTAATAACCCATGGAAAATAAATAACAAGGTTCATATCAAAATCAATGTGTATAAAGTTCTTATAGACTTGAACATAGCATCATTAACCCATGAAAAGGTAACATGAGTTTCATATATTTAAATAAAAAAATAAATATGACATGTTTTTATCTTGGTGAATAATCATGGAAATTGAAGACGTCTGGGTATTCACAATATGAAAATTTCTCATATAGAATAGTGAAATTGAAGAAATTAATTTGGCAGCATGATGGTACACAATGTGGATTTTGAAAAGGGGATTATGGGAGGAAATAAAGTCTAAAATTGATAAAACATAATTTTTTATGTAAGAATAACATTAAAATTATAAGATATGATATGTTATTGACATTTAGAAGGTACACCCAAAAGGAGTACTTCGATGAAAAAAGAGAAGAGGAGAATTCCCATACCATAGGGATTCTCTTCCTAAATCATTAAGGTGTAACCTTGAATCCTTGAGTAAACATTGGAGGGACTATTTTGATGTTAAAGAGAGAATAACTCCATGTCTTCAAAATTTGGATTTGAGTTCTGGGTGGGAAGTGGGTATTTATACTTGAGTAGTAGTGGCTCTAAGTTATTAAATATTTGTTATTTATCATATAAGCCAACCACTTGTGGGTAAATTGAATGAAAATCAATTTTATAGATAACTAATGAGTAGGAGAGTGTTTTCGGACGTTCAAGTCCTCCCAAAACAAAACCACACCTTTTATAAAAACAATTAAAATCCTAGAATCCAAAAAAATAACTATTTTTCAAAAAACCATTTTCTCATGTCATAATATAGTATAAATTTATAAATTAAAATTCATATTTATAAATTAATTTTAATAATTATTAAATGGAATTTAATTGATAATAAATTTTATTAAAACTTCTAATTCGGTTGACATAATAATGAGGTTATAAAATAAAAATTATCGTAAAGTGGAAATTTTTACATTTTTGCCAAAACATAGATTTTTTTCTGAAAATTCCTAAAAATCAGCTAAAGATAAATTTAATGTTCTAAGTCCAAAAATGAATTTATTTTATTCAAAACAATTCACAAATTATTATAAATTTAACTTTTAAAATTATTATTTTTTTTAAAATTTACAATTTAATAGAAAAAACAACATTTATAAAATTTCAAAAATTACATAATGCTTCATTAAAATATAAAATTATATAATTTTTTTTTATAATATTATTTCATGAAATAATTTTTTTATTTAAAAAATATATATAAATAAAATTTTAATAGAATATTTTTACATTCTTTGAAAATAATATACTTTTTCTTATTAAATTATATCGATGATCAATTGAATACATCTACCTAAAAAACAACAATAATGACCTACTATTTTATTGAAAAAAATTGTTAATGTTGATTAACTATATTAAATGGATAAAATAATGTATGATGATCATCTTTCCCTATAAGTACAATATATTTATTACTCTTCACTATTAAATTTTACCCAAATCAAGGATCGATATCGTTTTAAAAATGAATATTGTATTACTAACTCTTTGTTCATGTATTATAGTGATGTTCATAGGTGAAATCATTGTAGGGGTTCCAAGTGGACCCGATTTTTATATTTCATTTTATTTATCCCCCATTTTCTTCCAAATTTAATATTTGGTATGTTATTGGGGTTTTTAAGACTGAATGCAATGTTCTTAATCAAATAAATAATGCGTTGATGGTTTTAAGTACATGTTTTCTATTTCCTTACTATTACTTGTTGTATTAGTTCATAGAAACACATGGAATTAAAATTTATTATGGAATTTTAGTTTCTTTATATATTATTCTATTATAAATAATAATAATAATTTATTTATAAGAAAGAGTTTCTTTATTAAAAAAAGAACATTTTTTAGGTCAGTGCGTTCTTCCCCTTTAAAGAAATTATGTCCTCACAATTTCTCTTAATGTTTGATACCTTTAGTTCAAAATATTAGGGTCTTACTCAACATTGCTGATATTTAATCCATCCATAAACACAAAGTCCACAACTCTAATATAGAAATGACCAAGTCCTTCATGGTTCTTCCTTTCTCGAAAGATATAACAGAATTGATATTTTGAAATCATATCGAAGAAAACAATGGTTCATATAATATTTTAGTAAATGATAAGGTTTTTGATAGATTAAATATTTTCTTACAGGTGATTTTAATATATGAAAAACTTTCTAAATCATTCCAACAAGCCTTTGAAAAAATTTTATTGATGAAATCATATTTATGGGAAATAAAAGTCTATATGATTTCATTCCATAAATATGGTAAGAAATCAATTAAAAAGGAAAATTAAAAAAATTATTTATCTACAAATAAAAAACAACATGTCTAATTACCTCATATTTCTATCCATTGACTATAATGAATAACATAAATATGAAGAATAATACTTTTATAGTAATAAATTTCACTATAGGATGTATAATATAATATGTTTGAATTATATTGCAATAAAATTTAATTTATGATAAAATAATCATAAATAGTTTCCACCTGATGAAATCAATTCATTTCAATTCATGGATCAATAATTTTAGAAAAACCCCTATATAAATGAGACACTAAATAGAAAAAAGAGAAATCTAAATTGGTGGATCGTATTCGTCATATGAACATACCTACCTAGATTACAGGGTTTAGAGAGTACATGTTCTTATTACCCCCTATATCCATTGTATTGGGGAATTGACTTGGATAATCCCTAGGTTCCCCACATATACAACATATAACTATTAGTAGTTCATTCATTTGAACCATTCCCCCTTAATTTATTAAACTTCACTTTTCATTTGTATTTTTCAATTAGCTATTTTATGGCCTATGTTTCCACACATAAAGCATCATCGAGTACCTCCTATAAAGTTTCCATGGAGTCTCTTCCCAAATTTTTTACATGAAGAAAATTGAATTTTATTTTATTTATCAAATTAATCTCTGGAAATTATATGATATGTTGTACTTATCTTCTTTATTATTCTTGAAAACTCAACTATACTATAGTAATTAATATTAATACATGATAAATGATTTGGAATAAAACCAAAATTACTTACTTCATATCCCCCATATTTTTATGGTCTTCCTCACATTATCTGTTGCATCTATTGTTTCATGATTCATTCTATTCTCCATCATTTTTTTTCTAGAATTAGAAAACCTAAATGGGAAATATGTTACTATTGTGAATATTATATTAAAAAATATAAAGAAAATATTTATGTTAAAATTTTCTAATATCAAACTTTTATGATGATATACATGAATATTAATAAAAGGTTTACAATGTCTTTATATTCTTCATAGTCATTCGTATAAGTGTGTGATTAAAATTGTTATATACCCCAGGTGTGTCAAACTGGGTGTGAAGTAAGGCCCATTTTCATATACATTTTACTGATCAAGTCTAGATCAATATTATTTTTTTGAGGTCATTACCCATAACTATATTTGTTTTATAGCCACATCCACTTGTAGTATCTAGACAATGATATATTTTCTTGGAAATCACTTACTTAATACATCACCAAAATACCAGGATGTTTTCAAATTTTTAAAATTCTATCTTGAGTTCATACAAACGTTTTATAATTCTAATTTACGCTAAAAACTAAACCATAATTTGATACCAACTATGTAGACCTGTATTTTTACTACACAAACCTTTCATTTCATGATACAAAATTTAACAATATACCTGATATTTTTGGGTTTAGTGTATTGGAAATAGGAAAATATTATATTAAAAATATATAAACATAAAAAAATTTCTAATTAACATTAAATACATCTTAAAAACAATTTACTAAGGTTCTTTTACAACATCTTCTATACTGGGGACATACATCAAATAAAGGGGTGAGTATAAAGCCCAGTAAGGGAATAATCAAAGGTGATACTTAGAATGTGAAAGAGAGGGATATCAATAAGGAATAATCATATGAAAATGAGGAATATAACAATATAAATAAAATTAATCATGACATTAAAATTTGTCTATAACATAAAAAATGATACATTCAATGGTATATCACCAAGGTTTATCACCAGGGTGTCACAAATCATAATTACCAAGGCTATTCACCAAGGTATCATAAAAACATTCATATCTAAAGATTATTTCTTGACCAAATTCATTAGAGTGATATCAGGTTTCACCCTTCATATGTATTAATTCATGTGTGAAATATTTATCATAAAAATTCATTTCATTAATATCATGTGGAAATTAAAGAACAAGTTTATATAAAAATAACTATCTAAAAAGTACTTAAAAGAACAAGTTTATGCCACGAATAGGTAATATGGGATTCATATATGAAAATCCCCAAATCAATAAGGCATTTTTAAATCTTGGTTAATATACATTGAAATAGATTAGGTTTGGGTATTAACAATATCATAATTTCTCATATAGAAAAGTGAAATTCATGAAATGAATTCAGCAACATAATTGTATACATTGTGGAAAATGAAAATGGGATAACATGAGATAAATCGTGTGTAACATTGGTGAAATATAATTTTTTTAGTGATGGGAACATAAATTTTGAAGGATAATAAATTGTATTTATATTTAGAAGGTATACACAAAATATGTACTTGGATGAAAATGGAGAAGATGATATTTTCTTTACCTGGGATATTTTATTTCTAAAACATGATGGTGGAACCTTGAAAACATGAGGGAACCTTTGAGGGAATGTTTTTGAGGTTAAAATACTATAATTTTGTTTCTTGGGAATTTGGAGTAGAGAGTGGTAGTGGTAAAGGGGAATTTATACATGAGGAAGTGGCTGATTTAAGTGATAAAATATTGATTATTTTATCATATATGCCAAACACTTTTCGAGAAATTGAATTAAATAAAATTCTATCTAATTTAAGATTGGGAGAGGGATGTTGGACATTCAAGGCCGTTCAAAATCGAACCACACCTTATTTAAAACCAAATAAATGTGGAGAATCCAAAAAATGAATTGTATTTCATAAATTCAATTATTTTATAAGCATAAATTTGTAAATTAAAATAAATATTTATATATTAACTATTATACTTAATAAATTATATTTTTCTAATAAAAATATTTCTTAAAATTTTTAATCACACTGACATTATAATGATTTCATAAAATCGCAGTGCTCATAAAGCATCAATTTTAACCTTTTCACCAAAAATTAGAATTTATCATAAAATTAAAAAAAAACCTAAGATTAATATGACTTATTGAATCAAAAAAAAAATTAATTTCAACTAGATAATTCCATATGTATGAAAATTTGAAATTTGAAATAAATAATTATATTAAGGAAAATTATCAATTTAATAGAAAAAACAACATTCTATCCATAATAAATATTACATAGAGATTCATTAAAATATATTATAATTTGAAATTATGTTATAATATTATTTCACAAAATAAAATTTTATTTAAAACTTAAACATAAATAAAATTTTAATTGAATATGTTTGTAGACTACGAAGATAATACAATTTTTGTTATTAAATAATCTCGATGACCATTTAAATGTGTCGACATAACAAACAACAATAATGAAGAAAATTTTTTATTTTCTATTGGTAATAATGTTGATCAACTATATTAGTTGAAAAATATAAGGTTTTATTACCATATTTACCTATAAATACACAATCATTCCTATTACTCACAACTCACTTTTATTCAAATAAAGGTTCAAAATTGTGTCCAAAATGAATATTGTATTAATAACCCTATATTCCTATATTTTTTTGATGTTCATGGGTGCAATGATTATAAGGAATTGAAAAAATATAGATTTATAAATTACAATTTACTTATCCTTTATTTTATTCCCTTTAAAATATTTGGTATGTTATTGGGTGTTTTTAGACTGAATGAAACATTATTAAAAAAATTAAATTATATGTTTTGGGTTTGAAGTACGTTTTTCTATCTATTTATTTTTTCTTATTGTAAAAGTTCATATAAACCCAAAATGAACCAATTTATTATAGGATATAAATATATATTGATTTTATTCTATAGTAAAAAATAATTCAAAGTTTTTGAGAAGTAATAGTTCTTTTATTAAAAGGCGAAAATTATTTTACGTCATTACATAAGTGCCCTAAAACAAATTCTCTAAAAGCTGTTAAATATAAGAGACATTAGTAACTACAGATAAATCATTTGATTTGAACTCAAGGTGCATGTGAAATTTGGTGATTCCCACCATTCCCATGGTTTATATTATAAAAGGAATATTTATTATTTTGGAAACTAGAATAAATCACATGGTGGAAAGAAATTATATCCACAAACCTGGTAGAAATATGAAAATTATTATTAAGGTAACTACTTGAAATAGATATTTCAGGTGCATTAAAATTTTAAGGGTGTTTCATAAAGACTATGACTTTCAAAAGTAAATTAATGTCATGATTAAGGTAATAGAATATAATTATACACTCACTAATTCACCATGAAACATCACTAAAATCAAAAGGTTAATGATGCTGCTCAATGTAATTAACCTCTTATGCCAAGTTATAAATGGAAATATCATGAAATTAGTAATTTATATTAGGGGTAAGATAAGGATGTGGTTAATGGTTCACTTACCATCCACTCTAGAACTGCTAATGCCTTATTTTATTCTAGATATACTCACTAATTAATATCTATGTAATATCTTATATGTATAAAAATACCACCAAAATGATTATATATTTGATTTTTAGTGAAAACACCTAATTGTTTGATGATCACATCTTATGTTTATGATTATTACCCATTTAATGTTTGTGTGAATATTCTTTCTGAAATCATGTTGTTCTCTATCTCATTGAATTTGATGATACCTTAGGCATGAATTAAAATTCTCTATATAAATCCAATATCTATTGAAGAGGAAGGTATATCACATTTTATATTCCAAACCAACCTACAATCATCTATTTTTGTAATGATAAATATGAAATTATAATGGAAATGACATCTATTATATGGGTTTCCATTCCTATTAAAAAGGGTTTTTTTCTTATATAGTTGGGGAGAAAATCAGAATCAATAATATTCCTATTATTTTGTATTTTATTGATATTTTTAAGGAATAATTACTTTTTATTCCACCAAATCTTGATGATGTGTTCTCAATAAAACATATACCTGGTGCCCCACCTATTTCCCTAACTCCCTATAGAATAGTCCTGGTCAAGTTATAGGAATTCAAGAAAATAACCTCCAGGAGAAGTTTGGGAAGGGATCCATTCAACCAAGTGTGTCACTTTGTGGTGAACCTGTTCTTTTTATTAAGATGAAATGTGAATCAATTTGAATCTATAATGATTACTGGTAACCGAACAAGATCCCAATAAAGAAAAAGTACCATCTACCCTGTATTGATGAATTTTTTGAGAAACTATGTGTATCTCAATACATTTCAAGAATTTTCCTTCATTAAAGATATTATCAATTGAGGGTAATGAAGGAGGATATACCAAAGAAAACATTTCATATAAGGTATAGAAACAACAAATATATAGTTATTCCACCAATCTCATTATGGATTTAATGAATCCATTATTTATAGATTACCATGATTAGTTTATGGTAGTATTTATAATTGATACCCTTATCTATTCTAAGAGCAAGGATTATGATAATGATGAATTGAGAATTATTCTTAAGACCATAAATAAGGAAAAAAATTATAAAAAATTTAAAATGTGTGACTCTTGGTTACAAAAGGATTCGTTTTTTGGTTATATAATCTCAAGTGAGGGTGTATTGGAGGATTCATCAAAGATAGAGGCCACTAAACATTGTAATAGACCAAAAATGATAATTTAGATCAAAATTGTTCTTGGTATTGTGGGATATTATCGAAAACATATGAAATATTTCTCAAGACAATATAATATCGTTATCTAGTTAACTAAAAAGGGAGATATGTTCTGATGGATAGATTATTATGAGGGAAATTTAAATAAAAAGAAGAGGATATTTGTCATCATGCTAGTTCTTACATAACCCAATAACAAAGAAGCATTTGTAATCTATGGTGATTTATCCAGGAAGGGTTTTAATTCACTATCATCTAGAATGATATGGTTATATCTTATACCTCAAATTTTTTTTTATGTTTTATGAGAAAAATTACCCAAGTCATGATTTGGAGTTTACTATGATTTTTTTTCATTAAATATGTGAAATCATTAAATTTATAGAGAAAAGTGTGATATATATATTGATAATTTTTTTTAAATTATATATCCACACCAAAGGATTATAACATTCATAATACAAGGTGGTTAGATTTGAATATTGATTATAACTAATCCATACATTTCCACACCATAAAAGTGAACTAGGTGGATAACACTGTAATTCTAGTAGTACTATAGATGGTATTTCTATAGACCAAGTATTATAGTAGTATTATTCACAGAATGGGTCACTAGTAAATATTTTTTCCATCATGCAAAAAACATATAAGATTATAATCCTCTGGTACTTTGGGCCATGTAATGGTTCTCCCTCTACCCAGTATAAGATGTGGTATTTAATTTGTTTAATAAAAATTGGAATTGGATAAAAAGATTTGAAAAGGGGTATGGTGTTTTGAGTCGAAAGGATTATTCCATCTTATTTATGATGAGGTTCAAAAAACAAAAAATATTTATAGATTTCCAAAGTCATTATATTAAAATCCCAAAGGAATGTAAGAAATATTACCTTCTCATGTTAATGTACAACCATCTATCCAGGTGATGATTAAAGAGTCACAAAATGATTATTAGGAGCCATAAAAAATGGGTAATAATGTTTAAGTGTTCAACATTGATTATGATGTAATGATAATGATCAATAACTATGTATGTTTTCCATCCTTATTGAATTTTAAGAAGGATATATTAGAAGAGGATTATAGTTATTCAATCTATAGTCATCCTAAAAGTATAAATATGTAAATAGATTAGAATGGTTATTTCTGGTTGGATGGAATGATGATTGATATGATATAGTTTTTATCTATGAGCATGATATGTCACTATGTTAAGACTCTGATAGAAATGTATAATGGATTGTTAGAACCATTACTCATACTAGAATAGAAATGGAAAAAACCCATTGATTTTTTTATCACACTTCCCAAAACATATAAAGGGAACCATACTATATGGGTGGAAGTTGATTGTATTACAATGTTAGCACACTTCAGTACTAATATATAAGATTTATATATATTCCATCTTGACAGGATATAAATTAAAGAGTTCGTAAGTATGATGGAGTACCATATTCTATTATATCTGATCAGAATCAGATGTTTACCTCAATTTTTTGGTGAAGTATTCAATATAATTTGGATATAGAGTTTTGTTTCATCACTGTGTATCATTCTCATATAGATAGATATTTTTATAGAACATTTTATACTTCATAGTATATGTAAAGATCTTTTTCTATAGATTTAAATGGTTGTTTCGATCAACAACTTCTAGTAGTTTATTTTTCTCATAGTAATAGATTTAATATGAGAGTTCAGATATCTCTTTATGAATACCTATATAGAAATAAGCATAGAGCTCCCATGTATTGGAAGGATGTTGGAGAATGAAATTTGTTGGCACCCGAGCTAACTGATGAAATGACAGAGAAGGAAGCACATAAGGGCAGTTCCAAGTCGATATAAATGTTATACTGAAAATATTTAGTCTGATCTAGAATTTAATGTTAGTGATAATGTGTTTCTATAAATTTATCCATAGAAAAAGGTTATGTGATTTAAGAAGAATGGAATGTTAATCCCTAGGCATATTGGCTCTTTTGATATTTCTTGATCAAGTGTGGATGGTTGTTTATCACTTTTTACTTCCACCAAACCTCTCTTTTTTTCATGATGTGTTCCATGTATCTATCCATAGGAAGTATATAACTGATAAATAATGTACTAAACTCATAGTTTATAGCATTATAGTATCATCATTCTTATGAGGAACCACTAGTTGATATTCTAGATCATAAAAATAACATAGTATGAAACAAGACCACTCACTCGGTATATTTTTTTTGGTCAAACCACCACCATAAAGAAACAACATTGAAAAATATGGATATAATGACTTAGAAGTATCCATACATTTTTATACCAAAGTGATGAAATTTCTAGGGATAATTTCATTTTAATGGGTTTAGAATGAAACACCATAAGATTTTATGAAATATTTTTTTCAAATAAATTTAATTTCTTTGATAGACTGTATTACAAACAATACCTCATTTTAGAAAAAAATGATATAGTATTAATATTATTATTTAATCTTTACCATTATAACATATCTGTTAAATTTGGTGGCATGTATAGGAATGAATATAATAATTATAAAGGTTTTGGATAAATAAATTATATTTATAAATCAGTACTTATTTTTTAGTAAATATTTTTTTTAAAATAATGAAGTTATTTTTTTACACTTTTATAAACTTTATATGAATATAATAACTTCAGTTTTTAAAATAACATGCCAAAATTATCTTAGGGGAAAGTTTTTATATATTTTTTTGAAATGATGAATTTTTCAATGAATATTAAAAACTTCATTTTTTAAGAAAACTCATTTTCAGTTAATGGATTTAAAATCTCAATTTTATTTTATGATTATTTTGAAATATTAGTTAGTTAAATTATATTTTTATTAATAGAATTTATGTCATTGTAATCAATTTTATATTTAATATTGATATTAATACTTTTTATACTCAAGAAAAGTTTCTCTTTGGAAAACTACTTTTTCATCACATCAGCGTGTTTAATTATAAATTAAAATTTTATTCTATACTTAAATAATTTGGAAAATTTTAGTCCATATTTGTAATCATAATAATTAATATTTCAACTTAATTGTTTTACAAAATGTATAGAAAAAATAGAAAAAATTAATTAATATGATTAATGTTGAAAAGAGTTTACTAGATTTAAGCTAAATAAATAAGTTGTAAAATAGAATATAAGATTTTCCTAATCTATTTTTGTGGAATATTTCGACTTTGTATCATATACTATTTTATTATAATCTATTTTTGATCCCTTTGGCATGTGAAAAACATTAGTACACATTATTCGTTTAAAAAAATCCATGTGAGTCTTCTTCCCCACTTATAAAAGGGAACCCACTATCCTTTCCTATTAAAAAATATAAATACACTTAGATAATCTAATTACTACCCAAATACTTTACACACTTACCTACTCAAAGACTATATTACTTTTTTATCAATAATTCATCCTATGATGGATTTTTCCGTAAACCTATGTAGTTCATCTGAAGAAGATGTATCATTCTAAACCAAACATTTATATTTTATTTCTTATTACAAATATTTAAAATCATATTAAATTATAATGATAAAATAAAAAACTATCTCCCATTACTGAAATTTTTTAATTTTAATGGAATTACCTACATATTTTCCCTATTTTATTAAGTGGAAAATGAAACCATTAATCATGTGTATGTCAGACTACTTCCTCATGAATCGATGTAATTTATATTCCACCACCTCTTATGTCTTGATATAATGATGGATTTGATATATTTATATGATATTTTTGAAATAATTATCATTTTTTAATTATAATATCACATACATGTTCTTACCTTCCATTCCATTGGAATATGATAACGTCACTCGTGTGTATGGCGGACTACCACCTCATGAGGTGATGTGATTTGTTCTTCACATATAATTTACAGGGAAGGTAATAAGGAATATTTGAATGAAAGAAATTGATATTTATGACACAAAAAATTTTATTTAACATTAATATATTATTTAATTTTCCTTCACTTCATCCATTGAGAAAATGGAAACAATGTTAATGCGTATATACTACCTAAAACTTCCATGAATAGTTTAATTCATTTTCTTTCTCTAAATTCAATTGATTACTATAAAAACATATATAATTAATATATATGATATTTATATCATTTTTAAAATTATGGATATTATGAAACCATGATCAGTGTAAAAGGACCAAAAATAACAAACCCAACTATAAATGGAACATCAAGCAGTTATTACCCGTAACATGATTTTAAAAAATAATTATTAATAAAAAGGTAATAAATGATCACAATTAAATAAAATACGGTTTGATGGATATTATTATTATTATAATTTAATATATTAATAATAAAATTTTATTTGCTATACATGTATTTATAGTGTGTATTAAAGAATTCAAGACTTAAGGTAAGGGACTTTCATCTCACTTTTATTTATGTCGGAAACATGCTTTAGACCCTACTTGTTTCTTTTTTTCGTGGTGTATATAAAACCCATGAATGACTTTAATGACACATATTTGGATAAATATGAGTTATAAATATCCATATAATGTTATTTTATTCATGGTTTTTATGATTAAAAAGATACTAATGTGGTAAAAAATTTATGTTACAACCTCATTGTTTATTGGTATTTTTTATAATCAAGTATCCAATGATGATATATTTTTATCCACCTCTCAAGACTCTCCTGAACTTCATTATTCTATTTTAATTTTATGATATTAAATGTTTTACTTTTATTTTCCTCTATTTATGTAGTCAATATTCAAAAATAATGTTTTAAGGAAATAAATAACTAATATTTTCCTTTCATCAAACCCCCCTTTTCCTTCAAGTCCAGGTTTTCTAAAAAATATTAAAAAATGTTTCAAAATTATAAAATTATTATTTAAATACACTTCTAAAAATGCATTACCTTTTTAATAAAGAATAAATGTAATATTTTTTATATAAATGAGGTAGTTTTTAATTTTTATAAAAAATGTGAAATAAATCATTGTTTTATCATGTATGGCCTGAAAACAATTTCCCCTATCCTAAAAAGTAAATTATTTGAATCATAATTTACAAGATTCGAAGTTTATTTTCAAATAAAATATTTTCTTTAATATTTGGGAATTTTTTATATTTTGAATAAGTGGTTTCAAATGAAATATATATATTCCTCAAAAATGTTTTAATGATCTTTAAACAAATTTCTACACATCAAAGAAAAAAATATTTGGTGTTGATTATATTTTATTAGGTATATAATCAAATGGAACGTTCCTTATTATTTATTTTATTTCTTATATTTTTATGTCTATGATTATGATGAAATTATTTTTATGAAACTTGTTCAATTTCCATAACTGATGATATAATTAATTGAAAAAATTTTATGAGACATTTTTTGTTTCCATGGGTTATGCTAGGATGAACTGTTTAAAGAACCTAATTACATCTTCATGGGTTATTACTTGATGAATATTTTCTTATCTTATGGGAAATGTTTTTAATTAATATGTGAAGGTTGTGAGATATATATATCTCAAAATAATTAGGTATAGATTAATATCTCATCTGATAATGATGGAAAACAAGTTTATGTGCTTGATCCATTATGAGAAATAGGCTAATGTGATTGATCCACTAAGGGAAATGGGTGATGATTCCTAATCTATTATTAAATGGAAATTTTTTGTTAATTTCTCATCTATTATGATTTTATGGTCTCAATTACAATCCCTGACTTATGAAATGGATTTTATACTTATGATGGTTCTACACTTATATTGCCTGAAATTATGGTTCGTGATTGATTTATAATGATTTATAACTCTGAAGGTTCATGTCATTTGAAATGGTATTGTTTTATAACATGGATCACGTTTATGATCCATGATATATTTTTTGTGAACTTTGTAAATTTTATTCATAATTTCATATGCTTATTGTTATCTTATGCATTCATATGGTCATTAGTTGACATCTTCATTTTTTACCCTTAATGAGAATATGAGATTAACCTTTGTTATTTTTATTTTACCAAGATTATAAATAATGGTTTATGCATATAAATTTTATAAATTTTACTATGTAGAAAGAATTATATAAGATATGTCTGATATCTTTCATAGAATAAGAATGTTGTGTATCTAGTCTCTAAAAAATGAACTTTTATGGTCCTCAAGTATATATTTGTGAAATATATTGAATATTACTTTATTAAGATGTAATATCAATGTATGAAAACTCTATATTGTTATTTGATTTTATCCTCATAATTACATCAAATAGAACATGAATTGCATATGAAAATCCAGCATGATGTACCTATAACTGGGAAAAACATGCACATCAATAAATAATCTCAATGAATAAGATTAACCAAATAGATTATAAATAAAAAATTATTGATTAAAATACAACAATCTCTTTGTCAAATAAATAAAAATTTATTTATAGACAATAATATGTATATGAAATTAAAAATTAAAAGAAGTTTGAAAAGACTGATACATCAAAAACCCAAAATTTCCTATTAGGGAACCAAAAAAAGGACCATCTATATAACTCCTATTTCCAATTTCTCCCCACTAATAACTATACTAATATAGGTGAAGAGGAATCGAAAATAACTAATAAATGATATAACTTCATTCCCCTTTCTTATATAATAAATAGAAAATTCTATATGAACTTGTTGGATGTGTGAAGGGTATAATGAAAAATCTTAGTTTGATTCCATCATGAATCTACAAACTATTTTTCAAAATATAAAACATTAATTATTTTTTGAAAATATTATTATGAAAGAACATGTTTTTAAAAAATAGATTTTGTTTATTAAAATTAGAATCTATAAATCCTTTTCAAATCTCTTTTGTTTTAAAAAAAATAAATCATCCATAAAAATTAAATGAGGGAATATAAAAACTGAAATATAGAAAATAGAAATATAATGTAAACATCAAATATTAATATGAATATAGATATTGAAAATAACCTCCAATAACAATGGAAATTTACTAGGGGTAAATAGATGAATTCAATTATTTTGATATTTCTTTTATAAACTAAATTCACCCACATGGCTAGTGAAATCACTAAGAGGTGAGGAGTGAGCATGTGATTTTCAATTTATTTTACATTTTTATTTTCAAACATCCTTTGTAACTAGTTATAGAAAATTTCTTTGCTGTTAAACGCACAGACATGAAAACTCATCCAAGGCATATCATATTTTCCAATGCATAATACTCATTATGAGTATCTAGGCTTGGAATTATCTAGGAGCACACATAACCACACAATATAATAGAAACAATCATGTGCATTAAAAAAAATGGGATTACCAAGAATATGAATTAACCCATTGAATCCTGATGATGCATGTTAATCCCACACCATAATTACAATTCAAATAGTTTTGAAACAACTAGAAATTATTTCACCTCTTCAGAATTAATGGATGGTGTTATAATGTTTCTTCGTTCCTACCATCTTGTATTAATGAAATTATTATTTTCACCTTCTTTAATCTTTTTCAAAAAATAGAGTAAAAATAACTTCATTTTCTTCCCTCTCTCTTATATCCTTTTTGATAAACAGAAAATATTCTCAAGGGTTTTAGTATTATTGATAGTCTATTTAATTTTCTTCCCCTGGTAATATATATCCATTGTATAATAATTGGAATATTATTTACATGCTTTTTATGTAAATTTTGTGGTTTTATATAGTGAGATATATTCCAATTTAATCTTTTTGAACCATCTTTTAAATTGAGTAAAGGCTTCTATCTAAATTAGCTTAATAGGTGGCCTATTAATTGTTACATTGTATTTGAAAATCCAAAGTATAATATTATCCAAAACATATATAACATTAATTCATTTAAAAAATATCACCACATGAATGTAATATGAATCTTTTTGACATGGACATCTATCATTCTACATAGAACCCATCTATCTCTAAATAATCTCGTTTAGTTTGATGATGATGCCTCTTCTTGAATCCCAATCTCCATGTAATGTAAAATATATGAATAAAATCCATAGATCATCACATATAATTAATCTCCTTTTAAAATATGAACTCTAAAAAGTCACAATTTCACCTCTATATTCATCACAATTTCTATAAGTCCGTGAAGGACCATGTGGAAGAAAATTTTGGATCAACTGTACATCATAATCTAGATCCACCACTTGTTTAGTTCAACTAAGTGTATTTTTTTCAAGTGAACCTTCAATCAACCTTTTGAACAATCAAAAGACCACTTATATGTATTGAATATGTTGATTGATGTCATGAACAACCCTTATTCAACGTTGTCAATAATCAATAAACCATGTGAACAATTACCTGGCCTCATAAAAATATTAAATCTAAAATCAATCAACATTCTCCATTTCGCCAAGTTTTACACTAACCATATAAAAATATTCGATTAACCATACAAATCCATGGTCAAAATATCCACTATATGTACAAACATATGATTTATTATTCCTACATTAGTCTTGAAATTCCATACATTCCTTTAATGGAATTAGGACCTCCTTAAAAAACTATTATCCATCCTTAAAAGCATAAAAACTTCTTCCTTGATGTTTTAGATAGTGTTTTTATATACACTAACACTTTTCCTTGATTTCATTTGATAACAACACACCAAACACAACATTTTCATATGAATATGATTTATGGATTGACAAAAACACCAACTCAATAAACTATATAAACTTAATCCCTATTTAAAATAGAATTACTAAAACCATGGGAACAACCTTCTCACATATTGTATTTTTCTTAATATCAAGGAAGATAAATCCACTATAAACAAAATAATCTCAATATTGAATCATCATAATATAGTTTTAAGAATATTTTAGTGACCTAAGTGTAGGAGAAAATAATATTGAATAATAATATAATTTTGACCTAAAATAGTTATTTTTATTCAACCACTTCATATTATATTTCTCTTAATTTACCCTATTTAAATCACGTGAAAACTAATTTCTTTTTGTATATTAAAAAAACTATTAAAATAGTTAACACATGGATAGGACGAAATCATATATTACCCCTTTAACTCCACTTAAACACATGACCCATTGAATAAGTGATTAAAAATATCAATTTTCCTAAAGTGTTTTCTCCATATTTGTAAGTACATTTCATAAATATATATGGAAATAAATATAGTTTGATTTATTTTTTCATTTCTCCCACTATAACATGAAATTTAAAAAAACAGGATGAAATAGGTTAATGAAACCCATCCCTTGGTGTTGTGGGAAATGTTATTAAACCCCAATTTATAACCTCAATCTTTCAAATGAATCATTTGAAAATGGTTTCTTGAACTGATGTGATATTTTTTATAAAGTTTGAACAGATTCTAGATTAAGATCATTTCCCTACATAATCTCATTGATGAAGTGATATTTGATTTTATTGTGATTTATTCTTGAATAATGAATGATATTATTTGGTAATTTCATAAAACATTAATTATCACATCCTAATAGAAGTGAAAACATCACTTTCACCGTAATGTATTCCAACTTAGTCCTCAACCAGACCGATTGGATAGTTTATAAACTTTCAGCTACAAGATATGCAGCGAAAGTGCTCAATGGAATAAAATTAAACTCCTATGCTTTCCAAAAAACCATCCTATAATTGAGAAAGAAAAATCCACCATATGGATATTTTATATTATTAAAAATACTTTATTATCATGTATCTAAATATAAAAATAGATTTACCTCTCCTTTAATATCATATTTCAAATCAAATTCAGTTGTCCTCTTAATGTTTATAATGAACCTTTTAGTAACCATAATATTTGAAAATTTCAGATAACATTAGAATCTAGGACAAAGGAAAACAACATAAACTATATCTGATATTGATGTTGTGTGGTGTAAGAGTTTTCCATTAAGATTTGAAAATTTTATTTGATACAAATCCTTTCTGTAATAATATTAAGATAAAAAGTTTTCAACTAAGATAGTTATTGAAAAAATCTTGAATACTCTATTCAAACATATGAATATGTTATTTAGCATTCATTTCTTATGAAGGAATGAAAATATATGTTACATGTGAAATTTGTAAGATAAGAAAATATCTCATTTCAAATATCATTAACAATTCAAAAAATAATTATTTTTTTGGAAAACTATTCACATACTTCTTTATCATTTATAGAAAAAAATTACATCAACTAAATAAAAAATATTAATAATAGATACCATGTTTTCATATTTTATGTAATGGTTGTTATCCACTCTCTGTGTTTTGAATTTTACATTATTTAAAAATGATTCATATGATAATACCAATCTCTTGGAGCTTTTTTTGAACATATAATGATTTGAACAACATACAAACATGTTTTCGTATTCTCTAATAATTAACGAACATGATTTATCAATATAAACATCATGTTTTGTATTATTATTGAATATGTAAGACATTAAATCCATTAAAATATATTATATTTATTTAGGGAAGAAATTGAAAGAAATATTTTAATGGTTTCCATCCCAGAAAATGGTAAAATGTATCATAAAAATCCACTCCTTCTACATGATAATATCCTTTACTCACAATACTTATGTTAATTATAATCACTTCACCATTTTCATTTAACATGTTTTGAAAAACCCATTTGTTCCAATGATGTTATTTTCATTAGTTTTGGGTACAAACTCCCATGTTTAATTCTTTTCTATCTGGTTTATTTCATATTTTATGGATTACAACCATTATTGATGGTCTATTACTTCTTTAACATCACTTGGTTCAAACTATAAAGACAATGAGGTATGTGATGTTTTCTTTAAGGTTCCCTTGTATTGAACATTTTTTCCTTGATATCTAATAATAGTTTGGAATTCCACATGTTTTCTCAGGCTTGGGTGGGATGAGTTGGGTTCCACCTCATCACTTGAGTTTCTTGAATCATCATCTCCAACCTAACCATATTCATAACCACAATCATTTTAAATAACATCATCTAGCTATTTAAAAAAACAAGATTCATCCTTATCAACTATAATTATTTTTGTTTCATGTGTGTCTTATTTCATTACATGTTTCAATACTTTAAAATCTTTAATTTTTATTATCTTATTTTAATCCTTTTTGTATAATTTATACCCTCTTCTATATATAGGATTACCCAAGAAGTCTCCATCAACTCATCTTTTATAATACTTAACAAGTTATTCCCCTTTGACATTGATAATGCAGTGGCTTCCAAATACATTTAAATAATTAAAACATAGGGTATTATTGTAATAAATCTAATTTTGTGACATATCATAATTTTGTATTCCAATGAAATGATTTTTGAATATGATTTTCTTCTATAATAGCAGTCTCTAAAAACTATAATAAGTATCATTATATATCAACATCTTTGAATCCATCTATAGTAAGCTATCATTATTCCATTTAGCCACACTATTTTTTATGTTTTATACAGTGAAATAATTTTATAAATAATACCATGCTTCTAATGGTAATCCTTAAATCTGCTATTTTTTATTCATCACCATTATCTATCCAAATATTATTCAATGTGTGACCACACTCCTTTTGAGCAGTCTTAATGAAACACATGAACATCTTAGAAACTTATGATATAGGTTTTATTTATATGATACATGTAATCTGAGTAAATTATTCAATAAATGAAATATAATACTTACTAAAATTCATTGATTTATTCATAATGGGTCCATATATGTTATAATGAAAAATATCTAATGGATGAGATGCATCAATCTTAATATTCTTATGTGAGGAATCTGTTATCACCCCTTTTAAGAAAATAATGAATATTTAGTCCCTATCTCAACACAAATTTCCAATATCATGAGAACATTATTTTTGTGTAATATTTATCATGTTTCTTTATAAAATATACCCAATCCACTTATTCTAGAGTTCATTTTCTTATTTTATTCTTTGGTAGAATAAATTTTTATTATATTCCACTTAAAATAATTTTCTTTAGATTGTTGTCCTCTCATCAAAATCCTAGCATATTCAATACTTTTAACCAGGGAACTCTATTTCCTAAAAAAACTCATTCCATTCATCATAGAGTTGATAAACACATAAAATAATGTGTTCAATACCGTAAAAACAAGGTTTTTTGGAATCCACATTTTCTTTACAAATAATAGCTGAACAAAAACATTTTTTTCAAGTGAATCATCATTACCAAATGTCACATATCATTATTTTTCAACATGAGTATACTTAAATATCTTGAAGACATCTATCATTTTTGAATAACATTTTTGATCTAATATTGATATACATTCCCCTTTTGAATAATGGAATGTATCTTCAATAATAGAGTAATTTTCTTTATCTACACTATTTATTTCCTGAGGCCTTTGAGAGTTTTAATTTATAACTTAATTTATTCTTAGCTAGATTATAAATTAATTTTCAAGATGATCAAAATCTTAATAACAACCACATACTTTTGAAAGGAAATAGAATCCCTTCTCACACTAATATCCATGATTTTTTATGTTCCTACAAAAATGTCTACTTTGAGTTGGTTGATTCTTTTACAATATTTTCTTGGTAGGAATATAATATTCATAGTAATTTTGTTGGTTAAATTGAAATTTTTTTTATCTAAAAATACACCATAATATTATATGTATTCATAAAGTTAAAATTTTCATCTGTAAGTTTCTTTAATTGGAAAAATTTTCACATAAATTTCTTAATTATTTTGAACAAAAATTTAATATTATTTTATTTAACCAAAATTAATGAATTACCAATTGATTATTTTATATAGATTAGGACTATTTTTATCCTCTTTAGTTCCACTTGTTATAGATTTTTAAGTTTATGTGTAGGTTTTCAAACATTAGAGGTTTTTGTGATTCATTTGATTTGGCCACAAATGTTTTTATTCCAAAATTAATTATCCCTTTCAAACATCTAAAAATTATTTTAATTCATTAAGTGTGATTTTTAGTCATGAAAAATCTATTCCTTATTTGATCATTCCCAAAATTTTGAATTGAATCATTGAAATTGGATCATGGGTTGCTCAGTAATTCTTCATCTTTAACTAATCATCGCTAAAAAATATCTAAATCCTTTTATTTATTATTTATTTTTACTTCATACATGATGTTAAAATTATTTTAATCATTGATAAATTTTTTAGATTAAAATTTTCATTAATTATATTTTACTTTTCTTCAATATGTTCATACCATAGATACTAGTGTGTTGAATATATTTTCTCAGCATCATGTTATTATTTTCAGGATTAACATTTTATGGTGGACATTATTTCAAATATATCATTATCAAAAACTCTATATTAGTTTATTCTTCTCCACTTTTATACCCACTACATGCATAACTGGTGAAAGTTTTATCATTCACCTTATAAATATTCAACTTTTCATTATCATATCTACTAGTCTCAACCCCCCTTCATCTTCACTATCATAACTTCATTCATGAGTTGGTAATAAGTTTATCTTTTTATATATATAGAAAAAATAATATCCTTTACTTTAATACAAGGAATTTACTTATCATATTTATTTTAAAATGATCATTTAGATATCTCATGTTCATCATCATTGGATTCAATTTCCTTCTATATTATGTAATTTTCTATAATGTGTCCAATAGCTCCTTGAATGAAGCATTTTAATGGTATATTACCTGTGTAAAATCCGGTACTTATTCTCATTTTATATAGAAATGTTACATAAGAACATAAAACTTATCATTAAACACTTCAAATAAGCTTGATCCTTTATCATTTCCATTAATTTTACCTTTACTCTTATTAGAAGGATTAAAATAAATCTCCCTCTTAGTATTTTCCTTCTTCATGGTATCGTTGTACCTCATCATATAATTATATATGAGAATACAGTGATGTTAATTAATAGTTATAGAAATAGTATATTTATTTTCCAAATATGTAACCATTTCTATAGCGACCCTATCCTTTTACATATAACATTAAATGATTTTAAGCATAACTATACATCAGAGTACAAGCCAAGGATCGTGAAGTCTAGTGTCTTGGAAGACTAGGTACATAAAATATAAAACATAGAACTAAATATAAAATTTATTTATTTACTCTTCATAAAGATCCCAAAACATACATTGTGTTCATACATCTTCATAGGATAACCTAGGGATAAAATGAACAATGGGATAATCTAAAAGCCTAGTTAGGGGATAATAATAAGAATAAATCATTAGCATATGGGATAAAAGGCATGTGACATAAGAAGTCGTAACATATAAACATGTTATCATTTAAACATGGAATCATAAAAATGTGGTAGAAAAAATAAGACATTAATTCACTACTATTTGAGGCTAACTGCCATGACTATTTCCTATAGTAGCACAAGACAAGGCTAACCTCCAAGACTGACGCACATAGTAGCACATGACAAGGATAACCGCTAAGGCCATAACACATAACATCTAATGAGACTCAACATTACCCAATGTATTGGTGTGCTATCTGGGATCACACATCTTATATTTTCTGAATATGTTTTCCACATAAATAATATTACATAATCAATCTTATATAAACATAAGGGTTACCCATGGAAAGAATTAGGTACCAAAATCATGACATAAAGCATACCCAATAGGCGTATCATGAAAGTGTACATGAAAGAAAGGGATACATGGATGTTAATAAAATAAACTAGGAATATTTAATTGTACATTATTTCAATTATAAGTGACAACATGAAATAAATGTATTTGATAAATTAAAGCATTTTTGTGCGGTTTTAAGAAAAATACTATAGATCTTTTAAAATAGAAAGGGAAAAAATATTTTATATAAAACCATAAGTGAACCAATAAGGTTTTCATGAAAAAAATAATTATTTTATAAAGAAAATTTTGTCATAAAACAGAGGATATAGTGAACTTTATGTTTTGGTAAAATACATGGTAATTTCCTTTAAAACGAGTAAGCTTATTGGGAAGTATCGATGAGGGAATCACATAAAATCACGTATATCCCCAAAAGAGAATTGGGGTTGGATCTTGAAACATGTGTTTGGAGAATATAAAAAGCATTTTTATATTTTAAATAAAAATCAAAGACAACTTCATTTGTGTAACAATAAATATAGAGCAACCTGAAGGAATAAAGGCAGTTTTGGTAGAATTCCTTACGGATCACTAGTACAGTATCAGGTGTACATAAGAGGGCGTAATGAGAGATAAAATGGTCTATAATCACTTATAAACAATTATATTAGTATTGGGGAGGTGTGTAATCATTCTCAATCACTAGGAATTATATATAAAAGGGCATACCATAGAGGACAATCTTGAATAAAAGTGAAATGGAGAGGATTCCTTACCTTAATTTCCGCTTAATTTCATCTCTTCTGAACCTCCTGAATAATAAATTTATGTTTATTAAAACAATGATAAAAAATCTAATTATAGTCATTTTATAAAAATATTTATCAATTATATTAATTTTATTTTATTTCCTAATTTTCATTGATGAAATTGATGCGTTTTGATATCATATTTTACTTAAAAATTTCACATCTTGCGATGATTTCACATTTAATTAAATGTAATTAATAAATAAGTATAATTAGTTTCATAAGAATTTAATTCATTTAATTTGAAATTAATATATTTTATATAATTTATATTGTCCATAAATGAAGGTTTTTATAATAATTATCTTGGCAACATCTCCGTAGATGGTTAATCTACCTTTAACAGAACGTTGTCGATAGTGCAAGAAAGGGACATATGAAATTTATATTTTTCATTAATATGATAATTAATGTAGGTTAAAATCATTAATATAATGTTAAATTACTGTATAATCAATTTTTTATCATATGTTTATTAATGGGATGGGTTTAAAAAGAAAGAAAAGAGAGAAGATTTAATAGTCTTACTCTCACCTCAGTGTAGATCCTCTTGCACAAAACTATAAATCCTTTTGTGATTAGAGTTGGAGGGACTCAGAACATCCCTAAGTATTCTAAGAGTCTTGATAGGGAAAATTTGGGAAGATATTAGGCTTATTAATGGATGATATGAATGGTTCTCCAAGGGGAGGGAGAGGGGTTATTTATACTTGAGGAGGGGGTGTTTTTGGAATAAATTATTAAATAAAATAATATATCATATGTTAGACTTGTAATAGTATTTTATTGAAATAATAAATCATATATTAGTACAATATAATTTATTATAGACTCAAAATTGTTTTTATAATTTGAATCAATTAATTTAATAAAAGGAAAGTGAAAAAAATAGAAAATGATTTTTAAGGAATCACTTTTTGACTTTAAGTTTTGGAAAGTTCTTTTTAGGTTTTGGAGATTGAGTTTATTCAATTTTAAGGAACCATTTATGAAACTAAATATAACAAATCTGAACTTAAATATCTAGAAATTTTATGTCATCATTACATCATGAATGATGCAATTTAAGATATAACGGTAATGTGAAAACAATACTTTTACTATTCACCCAAAAATTGAAGTATTTCAGATAATTACCAAAAAAATAACCTTAACCATTTATAAATGTGTAGAATCAAACAAGGAACTCCATTTTTCAAAAATAATTTTGTAAATATGATTGATTTCATATTTAATTACAATCACAATTTATATGAAAAATACAAATTATATATATAAAACTTATTTTCTAACACTTTGAAAAATTACTTAAGGTCACATAAAATTATCTTAGAATAAAAATATTAATTAATGAATGAATTTCATGAAAATAAATTTTCATTTAAGTTATTAAATTATTCATAAAATATTAATTAAATATTGATGACTTATAAAAATACCAAACACCTTATTAATAATTTTTAAAATATTTATTTACTTATTCTATGATATAATTATACATTTTGTCACTTATAAAAAGATAAATTTTATTTATACTTACATTGGAGAAGTTATTGTTAAATTGGTCAGTTTACTATTCGTAAGCGTCACATTGCTATTTCAAAGGCCATGCTACTATGGATATATGTTTATTAACTTCTAAATATACCTTTTATTTCACTTATTCTTCACTTAAAAAGGTTGTATTGTGTTCTAAATGTAATCTTATGTGATTATACTATGATACATAATTGTAATAAGAGAATTTCCATTGATAAAACTTTGGGTCATTATAGTATTCTCCCCGTAAGAAAATTTTCTCTCAAAATTTTGTTTTACATTCTAGGCCATAAACAGGTGTGGGTACTTTTCCTTCATTGCCTCCTCCAGTTCCCATGATGCCTCTTCATACTTATGATTCCTCCATAGTACCTTGAACAGGTGAGTAGAACTTTATCTCTATGATCCAAGACCATCAATGGATTCTCCTCATAAGAATGATCATCATCCAAATGTACCACCTATGAAGAGAGTACATGTGAAGGGTTTTGTATGTACTTCCTTAAGAGGGATACATGAAATACATAGTGTTATTTTGACATGGTAGGTAGAAGTTACAGTCAATAGGTCACAACTCTGACATAATCAAGGATATTGAAGGGGATGATGTACCTGGGACTTAGCTTCCCTTTCTTACCAAATCTCATGACCTTCTTCCATGGATATATGAATTGAAATACCATGTCTCTAACTTTGGACTCAAGGTCTCATCGATGGTTTTATTCATAACTATTTTGTCGAATTTGGGCTGCCTTGATGTGCTACTGAATGGTTTTCACCTTCTCCACCATTTTTTCACCCTTTTCAGGTCTTATCAGTTTATACTCAATAACTTCATCCCAACACACTAGCGTTCTTCACCATTTCCCATAAATGGATTTGTATGGTGCCATTCGGATGCTCGTGTGTAAATTGTTGTTTCAGGAGAATTAAACTAGTGGAAGATGTTGGTCTCATCCTCCTTTTAATTACATAGAATATGATCTCAACATGTCTTCCATTGTCTAAATAGTTTTCTCATATTGGACCTCAGTTTGAGTATGATAGGCCATACTGAAGTTTTGTTCAGTAGTTAGAGCATGTTAGAGAATTTTCCAAAACATCGATGTCCAGTGACAAAGTCTATGGTGATGTTCTCCCACTTCCATGTGGGTATGGGTAGTGTTTTCATCATTCCGTTACAATTTTTCCTCCGAGCCATCACTTGTTGACATACCAGGCACATTGATGTATATTCAACAATCTCTCATTTCATATTGTCCCACAAAACTGTTTCTCAGATATCTCGATACATCTTTGTGCTCCCTTAGTGGATAGAGAAGGTTGGGCTATTTTGATCATTCATAAGATCCTTCTTTATCTCTGGATCATATGGTACAAAAAATCCTGACCCAAATCATAAAATTCCATCCTCATAAATATTGAAATTGGAGGATTTCCCATTTCTGGTAGCCTCCACACTTTTCTGAAGTTCCACATATTTTCTTTGAGTATCCTTTATTTTCTCCATGAGGGTTGGTTGAGCAATCATTTGAGGAAGTATTGGTGTTGGTTATCCCTTAATTATTCCCATTTTCATTTTCTGAAAATATAAGGATATCAGATCCTTTTCAATTCTCCTCATTGATAATGAAGTGGTATCCTTTCTACTTAGATAATATGCCACCTTATTTTCCTTCCTAGGATGGTTGTGGATTGAGCAGTCATAATCCTTGATGAGCTCTATCCATCTTCACTGGTGCATATTAATCTATTTTTGTGTGAATATATATTTGAGACTCTTTTGATTAGTATATATCTCACACTTCTCCCCATAGAGATAATGCCACCAAGTTTGTAACCCAAAGATCACAACAGCCAACTCCAAATCATGTATATGATAGTTTTTCTCATGTATTTTCAGATGCCTTGAGTCATAGGCTATAAATTTATCATTTTTAATTAGCACATATCATATGCCCTTCTTTGAATCATCACTATTCCCCACAAAGAGTTATCCACTTGTTGGGTGTGTGAGTACTGGTATAGTGATAAGCCTCTTTTTCAACTCCTTAAAACAGTATTCACATTCTTAATTCCAGACAAAATTTACCCCCTTTAGTTTCAGATTGTTCATTGGGTTTTAAAATCATGAATACTTCTTCACAAATTATTGATAATACCCATCTAGACCCAGAAAGATATGGATCCCTATTATAGATGTTGTCCTGGGTCACTCATCGATTGCCTTTGTCTTGGAAGGGTCCACATATATCCCTTTAATGGTGATAACATTGTAGAGACCCAAATATTGACGTACACAGACATTAAATTACTTTTTGTAGAATACTTAATACATAATAAAAATAGACACACAAGGACCGTAATAGTTTAGTGTCTTTGGAAACTCGGAATTTAATCTTATAATCGTGGTGAAAGATCTTCAACATCTCCCGTAAAGATCTTCCCCTTTTGTTTGCTTACCTAAAACCTTTCTTTAAATCCTGGGGAAAAGAAAAAATAAAAAGGGTGAGCTCAAATGCTCAGTAAGGATAAACATAGAGAACATAAAACAATCCATAAACATTTGAATGCAAAAACTTGAACATAAAATCTAAACATCAAAATCTTGAGCAAAGACATAAATCTTGGAAGTACGTAAGGAATATATCATAAAGGAATAACATGGGAATAAAACATGTATTTGAGGAAAACCATTAATCACATGATATGATTTCCATAGTAGCCAAGGCATTGCTGCCAAGACCATATTAGTGGACAAAGTCCCTTTTTGAATCGAGTTCACTCCTCGTTCCAGTCCTGTATCACTGAACTGGATTAACTTACCATTCCAGCCATGTCTATCTCATGAGATATTAATCTTTACCCAATTCATTAGAGGGAAATATAGGTCCCATCCATATCATAATGAAATCATTCTTACTTGTGCCACAACATAAACATAAATCATTCATCATAACCCAAAGAATAAAATGGGTTTCATAAACATCATACCATCATAACATAATCCATATAAAACAAATGGATATCATTTAATCATACGAAAAATAAAACTATGTAAATAATAGAGACATTATAATTGAAACATAATCATACAAAATAATTTCATCTTAGATGGAAAATATATTTTACAAAACACTTAAAATGAACTCTTGAGGAAAATATCCATTCTTCTTTAAAATCATTTTCTTTTTACGAAATGCCACCCAATTTTAAAAGAAACGCATTTTTGGTTGAAAATAATCATGAAATATTGTAGAGTACACTTCATGAAAAAAAGGCGTTATGAAACCGTAAAAATATGTTCACGCCGTATAAGTTAAAAAAACATTATTCTCGTACTTTTGCTGGAAAAGTCAAAAAGTACCTCGTATGGTAAACAAAATAAAGATTCCTTCCATACGATGTGGTAAAAGTAAAAAAAGGTAAAAATGAATTTAAACATACATGGAAGAAAATAAAAAATTTTATGAAAATTTTTTGAGAACATATGGACATGGATAATAAACATAACCCCAGTAAATACTTACGAATAAACAATCTCGGATAAGAATGAGGTTGGAATAATTATCTGTTAACTTATGTCCAATTTCTTCTATATGTGTCCGAGACTCTTTTATAGTGGGTTTAAACATATTATTAACTTGTAATAGAACCATAATAATATTTATGATATCATATATGATTCACTTACGACTTCATTTTATCTGTTCATTTGTCAATTCCATGTTAAAGCAGCGTTTTAGGTAAAATCGTTTCATTTATCGTCCGTGTTTTGACTTGTAATTATTAATATGATTACATAGATCATGATTAATTAATTACAGAATATAAAACATGATTGATATATAATATATATTCATAATATAAATATATATAATATATTGATAAATGGAAAGAAATACATCATTCCTGGAGACGGTAGGCCGTACGTACGCATGAACGCTGTTTTTCGTTTCCTAATTGAATTGAATGGAATTAAGTAGATGACATACATATATATATACATAAATATAGTAGAATTATTATTTCATATATTTCATGATTACTTATTATATATACTTTATGATCATTCTTTAATTGTTAACATGGAAAATGAATCTCATCGCGTCGTGGAGACGGTAATCCGTACGTACGCACGAGCGATGATATCGTTCCCATATTTATTGAATGGAATTGGAGTGGATGATATAATATCTTAGAATTAGTTTGATTTTATAAAAATATATAGTTATTCTTTACACCATTATACCCATCCAAGTAAGGTGGTGGTGGAAAAACTGATTACACCACGGCGTGGAGACGGTATTCCGTACGTACGCACGCGCTGTGATTTCGTTTTCCGTAGGATGGATAGAAGGTGAAATAAGGTTGTTTCATATTTATAATAACATATCAATATATAAGTAATACTGATGTTATTAATTTATAATGAAACGACTAAAGAAGTGGAAGTAGAAGAAGAAAGAAACTTGAAAGAGTCGGTAGAAGAGATTACCTCTTCCTCGACGCACCTCCTTTAAAATTCTTCTTAAGGAACTAGAGTTGGTCTTTTGAGAAGACCAGAACCTATATTGTAACAACCCGAGATTTTATAAGATATATTCTTTTTAATTTCCTTCATATCTTCTGGTGTACGCTACACCAAGATTATCTTGCGCTATACGCAACACCGTTTTAGCTTGCAGTATACGCAACACTAATCTTGGATCGTGTTACACACAATTTCATGTTTGTTTGATAGTAGTTATTATACGAAACATTGAGTATATATATATATATATATTCAATGTATTTTTTTATATGCAAAAACAAAGGAGTCGTGCACTACACGCAACCCTGACTTGGCTTGTATTATACACAATCGCGACCTTCCTCGATAGCATGTGCTGTACGCAATACCTGGTTTTACTAAACAACAATATATTATTATAATATTATTATTAACTAGCCTTTATGAATAGTATTAACTAAATTTTGAATTTTATAACATTATTATTTCATCTTAAACATTTTCTAGAACATGGTATGTGAAAAAAATAAATTGTTCGGGTAAAATAAGTATTTTTAAAAAAATGCAGTTTTGCCGCCTTTTAATGGCGTACCCACATTAAATCTAGTTTTTGACATGTTTATAAGTTAAATTTTAGAAAATAAACTTATTCTTTTGAATTAGGATATAAAAATTTACATTGGATAAAGTTTTGATATTTTTCTGATAACTTTCATATTTTAATGAATAGTAAAAACACGCTATATTTTAATTAAAAACAATTTTTTTCATCGTAATAATTTATATGGTTAAATTATAACATTGAATGTTTTTAAACTATAAATAGAATATATTTTTACCATTTAATATAATGTATGTCATTAGCATTGATTTTACCTTGAATTCATAGGTTAAATCAATTCAATCTTTTGCAATGTTTTAAACAAAAACCCGTTTTCTTTCGACAATGGGATTAATTTTAATTTAATTTCTGAAACTTTTTTGCATTGTATTTGAAAAAATATATTCCATATTTGGAATAAGTGGGTACAAATTATGTTAATAAGATACTTTTTATTTTTGGGCATTATGAATAGTAACTACGTTAAATTTTATTTACCATAGTTAAAGGTAAATCTGGTAATTAAGGGTAAATATAAGATTATAAAATTACCCTAACACCTATAAAAATCCTATTGGATGACTAAAAGTTGACCCATATCACCTAAGGGTCTGATTAAAATCATTTAATGGACTTTTTTCCATGAATATAATTTAATTATTATTAAAACCAAAGAAAGTGACAACATGTCACTTTCTTAAATATTATGAGTATAATAATTTTAATTTACTGATACACTTCATGAAACTTCAAACATGAATAGTCTCCAGAAATCTAATACAATTATCTACATCATATAAATTTATTTATAATTTTTATGGATTAAATAATTATCATTAATTGTGACACAATAGTGATGCAGAAATTGTTTATCTAGTGAAAAATGAAGAATATGGTTTTTATTAAACTAATAGTGATCATAAAATGCACAAAACCCTGAAAAAAACTTATTGTTCATATAAAATTTAAACCATAACTATCCAATGGTCGAATATTTGACCATTTTGAGCCTTATAAAAGCGATTATGACACTTATATTATTTTATTTTAAATGATGCCAAAGTTGTCACCTTCATAATTTAATAAATATAACAATTTAAATATTGTTATTTTAAGATTATAAATTCGAGTAAAAGTATTATTGTGAAAGGTAATAGATTTATCTTTCTAATAGGATTTTACTTTTAATTTTTATGCAAAAATTAGTATATTAAATAATTATACACAAATGTTTTAGTAATTATTTTATTAAGAGATAAACCAAATAAATGGTTTTAAAAATAATAAAATAAATATTATATGAACTATTTAATGTTATACACTAATTTTTTAGATAAATATGACATGTTATGAATCTATTAAATCTTTTAGTTCGAACATATCTTCTGTATACTGTTTATTTAAATTCAAATAAATGAATAGTTCCAAAATTGACACTATTATTATTTTATAAAAATAACATATTATAAAATTGTTTAAAAATCACAAAAATATTTACAAATTATAAATTTAAATTTATATGGTCTAAAATGTTATAATATATCCAATTATGGACAATTAACAACAAATAAGTAATTATTTGTTATAATTTAAAATTTAGAATGTTATTGACACAAATAAAATTAAATTGATTAAATAAGGATAAATCAAGTTGATAATGTTTAAAATAAATTACTAACATGTCTAAATTTTATTGGTTGATGAGATTACAACTCTATATAATCTAATATTCTAATATGAGTCATTTTTGGAGGTTTTTAAGTGGGGTTAGATTTATTATAAATTAATATTTTTAATATTTCCAAAGGTGCCCCTCTCCTCCCTTATAAAAGGGAACCTCCTCCCTCTCTTCCTCACACCACTTTGAGCCTTCAAGATCGTAAAACCCATGCCAAATTATCTTCTAAACTTCCCTAGAACCATCCTATAGGGACTGGTCTTCTTCAAAGACCGATTTTAGTGCCCTAAGAGGAGGTCTCAAAGAGGCGCTTCAAAGAAGAGGTAATGTCCGTTACCGATTCTTTCAACTTTATTTCTTCTTCCACTTCTTCTTCCTTAGTTGTTTCATTATGAAGTAATAATATCAGTATCACTCATATATTGATATGTTATTATATGTATGAAACAACCCTATTTCACCATCTATCCATCCTACGGAAAATGAAATCACCACGCGTGCCTACGTATGCAATACCGTCTCCACGTTGTGGTGTAATCTGTTTTTCCAACACCACCATACTTGGATGGGTATAATGGTTTAAAGAATAAATATACATAGTTATTATAACATCATTCTGATTCTGATATATTGTATCATCATCTCCAATTCAATTCAGTAATTATGAGAACAATATCATCACTCATGCGTACGTACGGACTACCGTCTCCACGACGCGATGAGATTCATTCTCAATGATTAACCATTCATGAATGATTATAAAGTATATATAATAAGTAATCATGAAATATATGACATAATATTGATACTGGATTTATGTATATATATATGTATTTCATCCAATTAATTCCATTCAATTCAATAAGGAAACGAAAACAACGTTCATGCGTACGTACGGCCTACCGTCTCCAAGAACGGTGTATTTCATTCCAATTATAGATCTATCATATATATGTATATGATGAATATATATTACATATAAATCATGTTTTACATTCTATAATTAAGTAAATCGGGTTATAAGTAATAATATCAATAACAATAAGTCCAAACATGTACGATAAATAAAACGATTTTACCCAAAACACTACTTTAACATGGAACTTACAAAAGAACGGGTAATATAAAGTCATAAGTGAACCATATATGATATCATAAATATGATTCTGTAACAAGTCAATGACTTTATTTAAGTCATTATACAGGAGGTTCGGATACGTACGAAGCATATCGGACCTAAGGTAAGGGATAACTTTTCCAATCTCATTCTTATCCGAGATTGTTTATTAGTAAGTATTTACTGGGGTTATATTTATCATCCATGTACAAGTTTTATAAATTTTTTTTCATGTATGTTTAAAGTCCGTTTTACCCATTTTTGACTTTTACTACATGGTATGTATGGAATATTTCTTTTACGAGTTACTTTTTGACTTTTCCGACAAAAGTACGAGAAGAATGTTATTTTTAACTTATATGGCGTGAACAGATTTTTACGGTTTCATAACGCCTCATTTTCCTGAAACTTAATCTACAATATTTTATGATTATTTTCAACAAAATAATTTTATTTTAAAAGTGCATGGAATTTTGTGAAAATAAAATGATTTTGAAGAAGAAAGGATATTTTCCTCAAGAATTCATTTCAAATGTTTTATCAAAACCATTTTCCATCTAAGATTACATTATTTAATATGTGTATGTTTCAAGTTTAATGTCTCTATGATTTACATGGTTTCACTTTTCTTATGATGAAATGTCCATTTGTTTTATATGGATTATGAGATGATGGGATGATGTTTATGAAACCCATTTTATTCTTTGGGTTATGATGAATGTTTTAAGTTTATTTTGTGGCACAAGTAAGAATGATTTCATTATGAGATGGGTGGGAACTATATCTCCCTCCAATGCATTGGGTAAAGATTTATATCTCATGAGATAGACATGGCTAGAATGGTAAGTAAATCCGGTTCAGTGTTACAGGACTGAAACGAGGAGTGAACTCGATTCAGAAAGGGACTTTGTCTACTAAGATGGTCTTGGCAGCAATGCCTTGACAACTATGGAAATCATAACAAGTGCTGAATGGTTGCCACAATTACATGTTTTATTCATGTTCTAGTTTATCATGATTAATGTTCCTTTATGATCTATGCTTTATGTACTTCCATGTTTTATGTCATTGCTCAAGCTTTTGATGTTTAAACATTATGTTCATGTTTTTTTAAGTTCAAATATATATGATTTGTTTTATTTTATCCATGATTAACCTTACTGAGCATTTGAGCTCAACATTTTTATGTTTTCTTTTCCCCAGGATATAAATAAAGTTTTTAGGTAAGAAAAAAAAGGGAAGATCTTTATGGGAGATGTTTAAGATCTTTCACCATGATTAGAAGATTACGTTCCAAATTTCCAAAGACACTAAACTATTACGGTACTTGTGTGTCTGTTTTTGTTATGTATTAAGTATTCCAAAGAAGTAATGTATTGTCCATGTACGTCAAGCTTCAGGTCTCTGCAGTTGGTATCAGAGGCAAAGGAGGTAGGAATGTATCCGATCCTTGGGAACTCTCACATGTGAGCGTTGGACGAAGCATGGCTCTCTGCCCAAGGGCTTCATGAGGAAATGGATGCCACTGGGGATGGTGGTGTGTCCCACCCAGGGGGTGTATCCACCCATGGAGTGCCCTGATAGGTATCAATTATAGTCCACTGGAAGTAATTTCAGACCGTTATAGTTGGTATCAGAGGAAAGGTTTAGCCAACCTTTGGAAACTAGGATGCAAAAACGTTAGTGAGATCCCTAGAGATATTTCTAAGGTATGTCTAGGGATGTCCCTAAGGATAAGTATATTTATAGGATATAGTACTAGAACTACGGTAACAATATTAGAATTTAACCTAAGATGTTAGATATTGAGGGTACTCCCCCTTTACTATGTTGTTTTCCCTATCATGATTTTTGCCTCTCACAAAATTCTTTTTATGTTTTAGTCAATGGAGGGAACCAGAAGGAATTCTGTTAACATTGAATCCAATGGACAAATTGGTGACTATGAGCAACGAAATTGCGTAATGCCTAGAGATAAAGATATTGTGATTATGCCGAATCAGTCATCGTGATATATGATTAACAAGGTGAAATTTAGTGGTATTCCTAAGTCATAAAATAAGAGGAAGATGGAGTTTTATACATGTTCGCATAGTGAGGAGCATAAATAAAGGGAGATTGAGATTTATAAAGAAGTTAAGAAGAACCTTGAGGAATCCCTCAAATGGAGGGACAGATGTTATCTGTGTGGAGAAAAGGGTCATAGAGAGATAGAATGTTATGGAGTTCAATGTCTTATCTGTGGAGAACATGGGAATTACCCAACTTAATGCCCTGACCTAAGAGGTTACATCTAAATCAACTAAGGACTTATTCCATGACAATCATTGAAGAGGATGGTTTGAAGTGTTTATGTATTGGTATTCAAAAATAATTTTGTTGAGGTAATTTTATGGTATATTGGAATACCTATATATTGGTCCATTATGGTTTTCCATAAGAATATGACATTGGTAACCATGGAAAGTGATTGAGATATTTTTGGAAAGAAGTTGATATGTGCATAATGAAGGGATAAGGAGAAAATGAAATGTTTGACAATATTCATGAGCTCATGATTGATATAAGGACTAAGTGATATCATGCTTTGAGTATATAGAATTTTGAGGATTTTGGTATGTGGAAAGTGTTAACTTTTAACTGCATTCATGTTTTCACTAAGGTTCAATGGGTATTCATTCTTCAAGAGAATATATGATTAAGGTATTCACATGTTTGTAATTTTACCAACATGATATATCTTATGATATATGGGGGATAAATGATGGAATTCACGTGATTGTTATGTGACATTTCAAGTAATCAGTTTCTTTATACTATGAGCTTGGACCGAAGTATTTTAGATAAGCCTAAAGATATGAATGGATTATGTTAGACATAAGTTAGTATTGTTTAAGTATATACCTTTCTTTGATATTATTGATGGGATATTATAGTAATGTAATTTTAGAAAAAGGAAAACCTACAGGACGGGCGACATCCCATCGCGTCGGACAAGGCTATGGGAATCGAACCCACAACCGAAGTGCGCCAGGCCTTTATTGCCTACCACGGGCCTACAGAAAGTCCCTGGTTAGTGGAAAGTAGTTTTGTTTTATTAAGCGGTATGATAAATAAAGTATAAGTCCATTTTTGGAACCATATACGATTAATCTCACCATAAGATGAACTTATAACTTTTGCTAACCTTTTGTTTGAAACCGATGTAATGACCCATCATTCTATCACATGATCTGCTAATGCTTCACGAATAACAAATTCAACTTCATTTCTTTAAGATATGAAGTGGAAATTGTTCAATTCACGAACAATAGTGAGATTGTACCAAAATAATGTAAGTATTTCTTTAAATTCATCAACTTTAGGGAAATGATCTTGAAAACCAAAAATGTTGTCCTAGTGCTCTTATATTTGATGAATCAGATGGTACCTTAGATCATCACAAATTTATGGATTTGTGATTGATGGATTTTTCATAGCCATGTTCTCTACCACTCTCCATCAGAACTTGATGGTTAGATTTTTCTTTCATATGCATATTTTCACCTATGTTATCTTACGTGGAAACCTAGTGATGAGTTAATTTGGGTAACCAATATGTTTCATACTTCACTTTTTAAAATGAAGTTTTAGTTTTCCTTTTTACGATGTGAGTTTCTATGAATAGTAAACGATTTATAACCCCAACAAATTTAGAGGGCGAAATTTATTTTAAGGGGGGTAGAATGTAACAACCTGAGATTTTATAAGATATATTCTTTCTAATTTATTTCATATCTTCTGGTGTATGCTACACCAAGATTATCTTGCACTATACGCAACAACGTTTTAGCTTGCAGTATACGCAACACTAATCTTGGATCGTGTTACACACAATTTCATGTTTGTTTGATATTAGTTATTCTACGCAACATTGAGTATATATATATATTCAATGAATTTTTTATACACAACAACAAAGGATTCGTGCATTACACGCAACCCTAACTTGACTTGCATTACACCCAATCGCGACCTTCCTCGATAGCGTGTACTGTACGCAATACCGGGTTTTACTAAACAACGATATATTATTATAATATTATTATGAATGAGACGTTATGAATAGTATTAACTAAATTTTGAATTTTATAAAATTATTATTTCATATTACACATTTTCTAGAACATGGTATGTGAACAAAATAAGTATTTTTAAAAAAATACAGTTTACCGCCTTTTAATGGCATACACAAATTAAATATAGTTTTTGACATGTTTATAAGTTCAATTTTAAAAAATAAAATTCTTCTTTTGAATCAGGATATAAAAATTTACATTGGATAAAGTTTGATATTTTTCTGATAACTTTCATATTTTAATGAATAGTAAAAACACGCTATATTTTAATTAAAAACAACTTTTTTCATCGTAATAATTTATATGGTTCAATTATAATATTGAATGGTTTTAAAGTATAAATAGAATATATTTTTACCATTTAATATGATGTATGTCATTAGCATTGATTTTACCTTGAATTCATAGGTTAAATCAATTCAATCTTTTGCAATGTTTTAAACAAAAACCTGTTTTCTTTCGACAACGAGATTAATTTTAATTTAATTTCTGAAACTTTTGTGTATTGAATTTGAAAAAATAGATTCCATATTTGGAATCAGTGGGTCCAAATTATGTTAATAAGATACTTTTTATTTTTGGGCATTATGAATAGTAACTACTGTAAATTTTATTTACCATAGTTAAAGGTAAATCGGGTAATTAAGGGTAAATATAAGATTATAAAATTACCCTAACACCTATCAAAATCCTATTGGATGACTAAAAGTCGACCCATATCACCTAAGGGTCAGATTAGAATCATTTAATAGACTTTTGTCCATGAAGATAATTTAATTATTATTAAAACCAAAGAAAGTGACAACATGTCACTTTCTTAAATCTTATAAGTATAATAATTTTAATTTACTGATAAACTTCATGAAAATTCGAACATGAATAGTATCTAGAAATATAATAAAATTATCTACATCATATAAATTTATTTATAATTTTTAAGGATTAAATAATTATCATTAATTGTGACACAATAGTGATGCAGAAATTGTTTATCTAGTGAAAAATCAAGAATATAGTTTTTATTAAACTAATAGTGATCATAAAAGGCACAAAACCCTGACCAGAATTTATTGGTCATGTAAATTTATACCATAACCATCCAATGGCCTAATATTTGACCATTTGGAGCCTTATAAAAGTGATTATGACACTTATATTATTTTATTTTAAATGTTGCCAAAGTTGTCACCTTCAAAATTTAATAAATATAACAATTTAAATATTGTGATTTTAAGATGATAAATTCGAGTAAAAGTATTATTGTGAAAGGTAATAGATTTATATTCCTCATAGTATTTGATTTTTAATTTTTATGAAAAAATTAGTATATTAAATAATTATACAAAAATGTTGTAGTAATTATTTTATTAAAAGATAAACCAAATAAATGGTTTTAAAAATAATAAAATAAATATTATATGAACTATTTAATGTTCTCCACTAATTTTTAGATAAATATGACATTTTATGAATATATTAAATCTTTTAGTTCGAAAATATATTTTGTATATTGTTTATTTAAATTCAAATAAATGAATAGTGTCAAAATTGACACTATTGTTATTTTATAAAAATAACATATTATAAAATTATTTAAAAATCACAAAAATATTTAAAAATTATAAATTTAAATTTATCTGGTTTAAAATGTTATAATTTATCCAATTATGGACAATTCACAACAAATAAGTAATTATTTGTTATAATTTAAAATTTATAATGTTATTACCACAAATAAAATTAAATTGATTAAATAAGGATAAATCAAGTTGATAATGTTTAAAATAAATTCATAACATGTATAAATTTTCTTGTTTGATGAGATTACAACCCCTTATAATATAATATTCTAATATGAGTCATTTTTGGAGGTTTTTAAGTGGGGTTTGATTTATTATAAATTAATATTTTTAAGACTTCTAAAGGTGCCCCTCTCCTCTCCTATAAAAGGGCACCTCCTCCCTCTCTTCCTCACACCACTTTGAGCCTTCAATCTCGGAAAAAACCTGCCAAATTATCTCTTACACTTCCCTAGAACCATCCTAGAGGTCTTGGTCTTCTTCAAAGACCAATTTTAGTTCCCTAAGAGGAGGTCTCAAAGAGGCGCTTCAAAGAAGAGGTAATGTCTGTTACCGATTCTTTCAACTTTATTTCTTCTTCCACTTATTCTTATTTAGTTTTTCATTATGAAGTAATAATATCAGTATCACTCATATATTTATATGTTATTATATGTATGAAACAACCCTATTTCACCATCTATCCATCCTACAAAAAATGAAATCACCGCGCGTGCCTATGTACGGAATACCGTCTCCACGTCGCGGTGTAATCTGTTTTTACAACACCACCGTACTTGGATGGGTATAATGGTGTAAAGAATAACTATACATAGTTATTATAAAATAATTATGATTCTGATATATTGTATCATCATCTCCAATTCAACTCAATAATTATGAGAACGATATCATCGCTCGTGCGTACGTACGGACTATCGTCTCCATGACGCGATGAGATTCATTCTCAATGATTAACCATTCATGAATGATTATAAAGTATATATAATAAGTAATCTTGAAATATATGAAATAATAATGATACTGGATTTATGTATATATATATATGTATGTCTTCCAATTAATTCCATTCAATTCAATAAGGAAAAAAAAACAACGTTCATGCGTACGTACAGCCTACCGTCTCCAAGAACGGTGTATTTCATTTCAATTATTGATCTATAATATATATGTATATTCTGAATTTATATTACATATAAATAATGTTTTACATTATATAATTAAGTAAATCAAGTTATAATTAATAGTATAAAGAACAACAAGTCCAAATATGTACGATAAATAAAACAATTTTACCCAAAACACTACTTTAACATGGTACTTACAAAAGAATAGGTAATATAAAGTCATAAGTGAACCATATATGATATCATAAATATGATTCTGTAATAAGTCAATGACATTATTTAAGTCATTATACAAGAGGTTCGGATACGTACGAAGCATATCAGACCTATGGTAAGGGATAAATTTTCCAATCTCATTCTTATCCGAGATTGTTTATTAGTAAGTATTTACTGGGGTTATATTTATCATCCATGTCCAAGTTTTATAAAAATGTTTTCATGTATGTTTAAAGTCCTTTTTACCCATTTTTGACTTTTACTACATGGTATGTATGGAATATTCCTTTTACGAGGTACTTTTTGAATTTTCTGACAAAAGTACGAGCAGAATGTTATTTTTAACTTATATGGCGTGAACATATTTTTACGGTTTCATAACGCCTCATTTTCCTGAAACTTACTCTACAGGATTTTATTATTATTTTCAAAAAAATACTTTTATTTTAAAAGTGCATGGAATTTTGTGAAAAGAAAATTATTTTGAAGAAGAAAGAATATTTTCCTCAAGAATGCATTTAATTTTTTTTATCAAAACCATTTTCCATCCAAGATTACATTATTTCATATGTGTATGTTTCAAGTTTAATGTCTCTATGATTTACATGGTTTCACTTTTCTTATGATGAAATGTCCATTTGTTTTATATGGATTATGAGATGATGGGATGATGTTTATGAAACCCATTTTATTCTTTGGGTTATGATGAATGTCTTAAGTTTATTTTGTGGCACAAGTAAGAATGATTTCATTATGAGATGGGTGGGACCTATATCTCCCTCCAATTCATTGGGTAAAGATTTATATCTCATGAGATAAACATGGCTGGAATGGTAAGTTAATCCGGTTCAGTGTTACAGGACTGAAATGAGGAGTGAACTCGATTCAGAAAGGGACTTTGTCCACTAAGATGGTCTTGGCAGCAATGCCTTGGCTACTATGAAAATCATAACAAGTGCTGAATGGTTGCCACAATTACATGTTTTATTCCCATGCTAGTTTATCATTATTAATGTTCCTTTATGATGTATGATTTATGTACTTCCATGTTTTATGTCATTTCTCAAGCTTTTGATGTTTAAACATTATGTTCATGTTTTTTTAAGTTCAAATGTATATGATTTGTTTTATTTTTTCCATTCTTACCCTTATGGAGCATTTGAGCTCAACCATTTTATGTTTTCTTTTCCCCAGGATATAAAGGAGGTTTTTAGGTAAGAAAAAAGGGAATATCTTTATGGGAGATGTTGAAGATCTTTCACCACGATTAGAATATTACGTTCCATGTTTCCAAAGACACTAAACTATTACAGTCCTTGTGTGTCTGTTTTTGTTATGTATTAAGTATTCCGCAAAAGTAATGTATTATCCATGTATGTCAAGCTTTGGGTCTCTATATCTATGATATAACTAGAGAGATTTAGAAGAGGAATTATCAGGGGTTGGCCGAGCTTCAAGTCTCAAAATGGTGTGAAGAGAAGAGGGAAGGGGTGCCCTTTTTATAAGGGAGGAGAAGGGAAACTTTGGAAAAACTTAAAATATTATTTTATAATAAAGTCATATTCTGTTTATAATAGCTCCAAATTGATTTATTCCGAAGTTAAAGTGGGGATGGGTCTAAATCCTCTCAACCAATAGGTTTTAGACAAGTTTAGGTTACTATTTTATCCTTATCATTTAGATTTAACTCTAAGTTAAATAATTTAACTTTTATCGTGTATTTTTGTTTTCTTACACTATATGGTTAATAAACTTAATATAACAAGCCAAACGAACCCCAAGTGGTTCATTATAAATATATATATCCATATCTAAGTCATTTGGCCAAACCTTAGATTTTTAGGAATAAAATAACAATTAATAATATAATATTTGTTTTAAAAACTATTTTACGTCAATTTTGACACTATTTGGTACTTGATTTTTGTGAAAATCATAACAACCCGTTTAGTTCAAAAAAAGTTAATTAAATCAATAATAACATGTCATAATAACCTAGAAAATTAGTGTAATTCATAAAAATTCTCAAATTACATTTATTTGGGTATTTATAACATCAATTATGTTAATATTTCACTAATAAGGTAATTACTACATCATCATTGTTTCATAAATAAATTAAATTATTTAACATCTAAAAATTATAAATAAAATAATATTATCTAGGAAAGATTTTTATATTTCTAACGAATATTTATATTTTAATTTTTCTTATGTATAACCCTATATTAAAATTTTTTAGTTATTAAACTTTGATTTTAACTATTTTAACTCTTCTTTAAATAAAATAATAATAAGTGTCCTAATCTAATCCAAGTGGACCTAAAGGGTAATATTTTATTCCTAAGGTTGTTTTTGGTCGAATTAAACTTATCCAATAAAATTATTACATGTTTTAGGGTAAAAATAATATCATTTTCCCCTTAATTACCCTATTTACTTTTAACCGTGGTAAATAAAAGTAAAAAGTTACTATTCACCAAAAATTATTTTTATCTTATTGAACCACATTTTACTCCTTGATATTAACTGTGTCTCTCGGATTTTTTAAATTCCACTCATAGAAGTGGTAAAATTAAGTTTTATGTAAATTTTAAAATTCTCCTAGGAGGTGGCTAAAAGATGGTGAAAAGTTCAATAAAATTTTTATATATTGAAAATTATTATAAAATGAATCCAATGAATTACATTGAACTTATATAGGTATTATGTATCAATTTTTACCTAAAATAAATTTAAATAAATAATTATTTAAATAAAAAGTCGGTTTATAAATAGTAACCCAGTGTTTTCACTATTCATCAAAAAATGAAAGTTTTCAGAAAAATACCAAAAATTTACCATAGGATAATTTCGATATTCCGAATCCAAAAATGAAATCCATTTTGAAAAATAAAATTTATAAATTTCAAAAATTGGGTATTAATATTCATAACGGCTAGTTTATAATAATAATAATATCTCGTTTAGTGAAACTCGGTATTGCGTACAACACACGCTATCGTGGAAGGTCGCGATTGTGTGTAATACAAGCCAAGTCAGGGTTCCATGTAGTGAAAGATTTCTTTGTTGTTGCATATAATAGAATCCAACCATATTTCATTTATACATTGAATATATATATATATATATACAGTCAATGTTGCGTAGAATAACTTCTATCAGACAAACTTGAAATTGTGTGTAACACGATCCAAGATTAGTGTTATGTATACTGCAAGCTAATATGGTGTTTCTTATAGCACAAGATAATCTTGGTGTAGCGTATAACAGAAGATATAAAAGAAATTAAAAGGAATATATCTTATAGAATCTCGGGGTGTTACATTCTACCCCCTTAAAATGAATTTCGCCCTCAAAATTCATCGGGGTTATAAATCGTTTACTACTTGAAAGTTTCTTTAATAGAAACCCACATCGTAAAAAGGAATACTAAAGCTTAATTTTAAAAACTAATGTATGAAACATAACGGTTACCCGAATTAACTCATCACTGGGTTTCCACATAGAATAACATAAGTGAAAATATGGATATGGAAGAGAAATCTAACCATCAAGTTCTGATGGAGAGTGGTAGAGAACATGGCTATGAAAAATCCAACAATCACAAAGCCATAAATTTGTGATGATCTAAGGTACCATCTAATTTATCAGATATAAGGGCACTAGGACAACATTTTTGGTTTTCAAGATCATTTCCCTAAAGTTGAAGGATTGTTGAATTAAAAGAAATACATAATTGATTTTGGTACAGTCTCACCGTTGGTCGTTCCTTGAACAATTTCTACTTCATATCTTAAAGAAATGAAGTTGAATTTGTCATTCGTGAAGTGTTGGAAGATCACGCGATAAAATGATGGGTCATTCCATCTATCTCAAACGAAAGGTTAACACAAGTTATCAAATATACATAAGTCCATCTATGTTGAGGTTAATCGTATATGATTCCAAAAATGGACTTATACTTCATCTATCACACCAGTTAATAAAATAAAACTAGTTTATACTAACCAGGGACTTCCTGTAAGCCAGTGGTAGGAAATAAAGGCCTGTCGCACTACTGTTGTGGGTTCGATTCCCATAGCCTTGTCCGACGCGATGGGTTGTCGCTCATCCTGCAGGTTGTCCTTTTTCTAAAACTACACTATTCTAACATTACAAAAATTATATTGAAATTTTTTTTCTAGCCTTAAACAATAATATATTATGTCTAACTTAATTCATTCCAATATTTAGGCTTATCCAAAATACTTCGGTCCAAGCTCATAGTATAAAGAAAATTATTATTGGAAAGGTCACATAATAAGCAAGTGAATACCATCATTTATCACCCATATATCATAAGATATATCTTGTTGAACACATTCCAAACATGTGAATACCTTAATCATGTATTCTCTTGAAACATAAATTATCATAGAACCATAATGAAAGCATGAATTTTTTCAAAAGTAAACTCATTCCACATACCAAAATCCCAAAATTTCTATATACTCAAACCATGATATCACTTTTTCCTTATATCAGTCATGAGCTCATGAATACTATCAAAATTTCATTTTCTCTTTATCCCTTTATTCTGCACATATCATCTTCTTTCTAAAAATATATTATTAACCTTTCATGGTTACCAGTACCATTCAACATATACTTTCAAATACTTTAGAAAAAACAATAGTGTAACAATCCTTAGATGTTTCTTTATTCCATAGTACCATTAAATTACCTATACAACATAACTCTTGATAAACATACAATCATTCCACTACCTTTATAAACCATTGACCAAGATTTAACACTTCTTTCATCTCATATATCTTTTTTAGTCTCCTCATCATCATCCACATAAATACTACCCATATGAACATGCTGATTCTCTTCATGAGATTTTCCCTTAGGGAATTGGTTTGCATAATGCCCATACATTCCACATTTAAAACATATAATCATTTTTGATGTCGTAGCAATACCATTATCCTTCTCCATGGTGTTAACTGAAACTTTTCCTTTGAACTTACTGGATTTGTGTCCTTCTTTTCTGCACTCAAAATATCTTCCAGTTCCTTTGAAACATTCTCCTTGATGCCTCTTCCCACATGATTTACATGAGAGAAATTGAAATTTCTTTCCTCTATGATCATCATGAAACTCCATCTTTCTCTTATTAGATGAGTTGGGAAACTTACCAATGTTGAGATTATTGATAATATTATGAGATTGCTGATTAGGCATAATAATGATGTTTGGACTTCCAAATCCCGTTTCATTTGGTTGCTCATGAAGAATATCATTCCATTGTCCATCATATCTTCCATTATTGTGAATCTTCCTATTTCTATCCATTTTCTAAAACCCAAAAAGTATAGTGTGAGAGGAAAATATCATAATCAAGGGGGAGTACCATCAATATCTAACATATTAGGTTAAATTATAAGATCGTTACCGTAATTCTAGGACTATAACCTATACGTATACTTATCCTTAGGGACATCCCTAGAAATACCTTAGAAATATCTCTAGGGATTTTACTAAAGTTTTCGCATCTTAGTTTCCAATGGTAAACTAAACCTTTCCTCTGATACCAACTATAGAGACCCAAAGCTTGACGTACACGAACATTACATTAATTTTTATGGAATACTTAATAAATAACAAAAATAGACACACAAGGACCGTAATAGTTTAGTATCTTTGGAAACACGGAATATAATATTCTAATCGTGGTGAAAGATCTTCAAAATCTCCCGTAAAGATCTTCCCCTTTTTTTTTCTTACCTAAAACATTTATTTAAATACTAGGGAAAAGAAAACATAAAATGGGTGATCTAAAATGCTCAGTAAGGGTAAACATAGAGAACATAAAACAATCCATAAACATTTGAATGCAAAAACTTGAACATAAAATATAAACATCAAAATCTTAAGCAAAGACATAAATCTTGGAAGTACGTAAGGAATATATCATAAAGGAATAGCATGGGAATAAAACATGTATTTGTGGTAAACCATTAAGCACTTGATATGATTTCTATAGTAGCCAAGACATTGCTGCCAAGACCATCTTAGTGGACAAAGTCCCTTTCAGAATCGAGTTCACTCCTCGTTCCAGTCCTGTATCACTGAACCAGATTAACTTAACATTCCAGCCATGTCTATCTCATGAGATATTAATCTTTACCCAAGGAATTGGAGGGAGATTTAGTTCCCACCCATATCATAATGAAATCATTCTTACTTGTGCCACAACATAAACATAAATCATTCATCATAACTCAAATAATAAAATGGGTTTCATAAACATCATCCCATCATAACATAATCCATATAAAACAAATGGATATCATTTCATCATAAGAAAAATAAAAATATGTAAATAATAGAGACATTATACTTGAAACATAATCATACAAATTAATGTCATCTTAGATGGAAAATAGATTTGACAAAACGGTTGAAATGAACTCTTGAGGAAAATATCCTTTCTTCTTCAAAATCATTTTCTGTTTATGAAATGCCACACAATTTTAAAATAAAAGGATTTTTGGTTGAAAATAATCATTAAATATTGTAGAGTAATATTCATGAAAAAAAAGTCATTATGAAACCGTAAAAATCCGTTCATGCCGTATAAGTTAAAAAAAACATTATTCTCATACTTTTTCCGGAAAAGTCGAAAAGTACCTCGTATGGTAAACAAAATAAAGATTCCTTCCATATGATGTGGTAAAAGTAAAAAAGGGTAAAAATGAATTTAAACATACATGGAAGAAAATTAAACATTTTATGAAAACATTTTGAGAACATATGGACATGGATAATAAACATAACCCCAGTAAATACTTACGAATAAACAATCTCAGATAAAAATGAGATTGGAATAATTATCCCTTACCTTATGTTCAATTTCTTCCGTATGTGTACGAGACTCCTATATATAAGGTTTAAACATATTATTAACTTTTAATATAACCATAATAATATTTATGATATCATATATGATTCACTTACGACTTTATATTATCCGTTCATTTGTCAATTCCATGTTAAATCAGCGTTTTGGGTAAAATTGTTTCATTTATCGTCCATGTTTTGACTTGTAATTATTAATATGATTACTTAGATAATTATTAATTAATTCTAGAATATAAAACATGATTTATATATAATATATATTCAGAATATACATATATATAATAGATCGATAAATGGAAAGAAATACATAGTTCATGGAGACAGTACACATGAACGCTGTTTTTCGTTTCCTTATTGAATTGAATGGAATTAAGTAGATGACATACATATATATATACATAAATTCAGTAGCATTATTATTGCATATATTTCATGATTACTTATTATATATACTTTATAATCATTCTTGAATTGTTAACATGGAAAATGAATCTCATCACGTCGTGGAGACGGTAATCCGTACGTACGCACAAGCGATGATATCGTTCCCATATTTATTGAATGGAATTGGAGTGGATGATATAATATCTTAGAATCAGTATGATTTTATAATCATATATAGTTATTCTTTACACCATTATATCCATCCAAGTAAGGTGGTGGTGGAAAAACTGATTACACCACGACGTGGAGACGGTATTCCGTACGTACGCACACACGGTGATTTCATTTTCCGTAGGATGGATAAAAGGTGAAATAGGGTTATTTAATATTTATAATAATATATCAGTATATAATTAATACTGATGTTATTACTTTATAATGAAACAACTAAATAAGAGTAAGTATAAGAAGAAAGAAACTTGAAAGAGTTGGTAGAAGAGATTACCTCTTCCTCGACGCACCTACTTTAAACTTCTTCTTAGGGAAATAGAGTTGGTATTTTTAGAAGACTAGAACCTCTATGATATGAATATAGAGGTTTAGAATAGGAATTGTCAGGGGTTTGCGGAGCTTCAAGTCTCAATAGGGTGTGAAGAGAAGAGGGAAGGGGTGCCCTTTTTATAAGGGAGGAGAAGGGCACCTTTGGAAAAACTTAAAATATTATTTTATAATAAAGTCATATTCGGTTTATAATAGCTCCAAATTGATTTATTTATAAGCTAAAGTTGGGATTATTATAAATCCTCTCAACCAATAGGTTTTAGACAAGTTTAGGTTACTATTTTATCCTTATCATTTAGATTTAACTCTAAGTTAAATAATTTAACTTTTACCGTGTCTTTTGTTTCTTACACTATATGGTTAATAAACTTACTATAACAAGACAAAAGAACCCCAAGTGTTTCATTATAAATATATATATCCTTATCTATGTTATTTTTCCTTACCTTAGATTTTTAGGAATAAAATAACAATTAATAATATAATATTTGTTTTAAAAACTATTTTATGTCAATTTTGACACTATTTGGTACTTGACTTTTTTGAAACTCATAACAACATGATTAGTTATAAAAAAGTTAATTAAATAAATAATAACATGTCATATTAACCTATAAAATTAGTGTAATTCATAAAAAGTCTCAAATTATATTTATTTTGGTATTTATAATATCGATTATGTTAATATTTCATTAATAAGGTAATTACTGCATCATCATTGTGTCAAAAATAAATTAAATTATTTAAGGTCTAAAAATTATAAATAAAATAATATTATGTAGGAAATCCTTTTATATTTCTAATGAATATTTATAGTCTAATTTTTATTATGTATAACCCTATATTAAAAATGTTTTAGTTATTAAACATTGATTTTAACTATTTTAACTCTTCTTTAAATATAATAATAATAAGTGTCCTAATCTAATCCAAGTGGACCTAAAGGGTAATATTTTATTCCTAAGGTTGTTTTTGGTTGAATTACACTTATAAAATAGAATTATTACATGTGTTAGGGTAAAAATTATATCATTTTTACCCTTAATTACCCTATTTACTTTTAACCGTGGTAAATAAAAGTAAAAAGTTACTATTCACCAAAAACTATTTTTATCTTATTGAACCACATTTTACTCCTTGATATTAACCGTGTCTCTCGGATTTTCAAAATTCCACTTACAGAAGTGGTAGAATAATGTTTTATGTAAATTTTAAAATTCTCCTAGGAGGTGGGTAAAAGACGGTGAAAAGTTCAATAAAATTTTTATATATCGAAAATTATTATGAAATGACTCCAATGAATTAAATTGAACTTATATAGGTATTATGTATCAATTTTTACCTAAAATAAATTTAAATAAATAATTATTTAAATAAAAAGTCATTTTTTAAATAGCAACCCAGTGTTTTCACTATTCATCAAAAAATGAAAGTTTTCAGAAAATACCAAAAATTCACCCTAGGATAATTTCGATATTCCGAATCCAAAAATGAAGTACATTTTGAAAAATAAAATTTTTAAAATTTCAAAAAGTGGGTATTTCTATTGATAACGACTAGTTCATAATAATAATAATATCTCATTTAGTGAAACTCAGTATTACGTACAGCACACGCTATCGTGGAAGGTCACGATTGCGTGTAATGCAAGCCAAGTCAGGGTTGCGTGTAGTGAAAGATTCCTTTGTTGTTGCGTATAATAGAATCCAACCATATTTCATTTATAAATTGAATATATATATATATATATACAATCAATGTTGCGTAGAATAACTTCTATCAAACAAACTTGAAATTGTGTGTAACACGATCCAAGATTCGTGTTGCATATACTGCAAGCTAATACAGTGTTGCGTATAGTTCAAGATAATCTTGGTGTAGTGTATAACAGAAGATATGAAAGAAATTAAAAATAATATATCTTATAAAATCTCTGGGTGTTACAAACATTCCCCAAGAATGAGACTTCTTCTATCCAGAACTCACATTTACTATAATTTGCATACATCTTCTCCCTTCGCAAAGTCTTTAACACTGTATTCAAATGATCCCCATGTTCCTCTGTGGTCTTGGAGTATATCAGAATATCATCAATAAAGACTACCAAAAAATTATTGAGGTAATATATAATGACATTATTCATTAAATCCATGAAAATTTCTAGAGCATTAGTGAGTCTGAAGGGCATAACTTTTAATTCATAGTGTGCATACCTCGTTCGAAAGGCAATATTGGAAATGTCTTCCTTCTTCACCATTAATTGGTGATTAATAGACCAAAGTTCTACCTTAGAGAAATAACTAGCCCCAAGAAGCTGACCCAACAAGTCTTCTATTCATGGAAGGGGGTACTTGTTCTTTATCATGATTTTTTGAGCTCACGATAATCAATGCAAAGACACATTGATCCATCCTTCTTCTTGACGTAGAGGACTTACACACCCCACAGTGATGCACTTGGTCATATAAAACCCTTCTCAAGATTCTCTTGCAACGTCTTCTTCAGCTACTCTAATTATATAGTCTCCATTCTATAATGTGTCTTTGATATAGGTAGATATTCATGAATAAGTTCAATTGTGATCTCAAAATATCGGTCAGGAGGAACACCAGGAAACTCTTCTGAGAATACATCAGTGTAATCCCTCACAATGGGCATGTATTTGAGAGAGGTTATATCCTTCATCTCAATCATTTGAGATAGATATTCTTGATCATAAGGAATTAATATCCATACTTGAGACACTAATTTAAAAGATATTCTTCTTCCTGATTACACTTGTAATGAATTGGAGGATGCGTCAGGATGTGAAGAGTGATATCCCTTTCACGGTAGTTGATTTTGGATTTGTATAAAGATAGTCAGTTCATGACCAAGATAATGTCGAACTCCACTAAAGGAATTATGACAATATCTTCAAGGAGGTTCATTCCACAAACATTAACATGGGAGGAGTTATATACAATGGATGCAATAATTTCCCCATTCTCTGTTCTCATAGATAACTAGTCCTTCAAATTTTTAGATGGTGTTTGAATAGTTTTACTAAACATCCAATATATTAAAGAATGCGTACAACCATAATCAATTAATACATTATATATTCTTGAATGAATAACCACTCTAACTGTAACCACATAGTTTTCCACCTCCACCTCTACAGTAGTGATAGAATAATCCCTTCCTTGTTTCCTTGGAGGATGTTGTTGTTTTCCTCTAACAACCCTTGGAATAGGGAAATTGTTTTCATTATTCACATGCTTCCTATAGTTGTAACACTGCACCACTGGCTGAGAGTTGATCTAAATATTCCTTTCTTATTCTAAATTAGTGGGGTTTTTTCATATCCCTATGGACGTTCTTGGCCATATGTCCCAAATTTACACATTTGAAGCAATTATTAGTTCCTTTTAGATAGTTCCTCGGATGCTTCTCTCCACAAATTTTACATGTGAGATATTCAGTATTCCTTCCATCATGGTATTTATTTTCTAAACCAACCATGTTGTTCTCCATTTTCTGCTTCTTGTTATCAGGCCCACGATACCACCGAGAGTCTCCAACCTCCATTTCATCCTTGAGGGAACAACGGAAAAAATCCTCATACCTTTCAAAATGTAGAATTTAAAACTCTTTTTATAGACTTGGATTTAGTCTGCTAAATAATAAATCAACCTTAATTTAAATGTTCATGACAATGCCAGAGTTCTAAGTTAAAATTCTTGTAAAGTTTTCTTCATACACCTCGATGTAATCATCTTCCGTCTACTGGAGTCATAGGAATTCTCTTTCCATCTTGAGATGGAGGTTTCAAGGAAAAACATTATTGAAAAACACCCTCTTTAATTCCTCAAATCCATGGAATCAATTTCTTCTTGAGGATTCATATTCTTGATTAGTGTCCACCACTGATCTACTTCCCCCTCTAAATGATAGATTTCAAGTACAAATTTCTCTTCTTCCTTGCACTGGAGGATGGAGAATATACTTTCAATGAAGTTAATCTAATGTTCTGCAAGGAGTGGATCAGAAGATCCGCTAAACATGAGAGGCCTTTTATGCATGAAGGATTCTATGGAAACTTGCGCTTTCCTTAGAGGAGGAGGGTATTCCACATGATTCATGTTATTATTCATAAATTGATTCAGCTGAGAAAGTACTGTAATGATGTTTTGAGAACCCATTCCGATCATATCAGGCATATCATTAGGGAAATCATCAAATTTACTATCACATTAGTTATTAGAATAGGTTCTTCTATTTACCACCATTAACTAATAAAAACAACATATTATTAGAGGGCATGAGTATATATATTGATCATAAAAACAAAACATTGAACATAATAGGATAAACTTGTAATGGAGAAGTATATCCTAAATTGTGACTCCTTAGGTTTAAATCTAGGTTATCCTTGATCTATTTCTTAACTTATATTCTTATATGATATTTTTATTCCCTTAATAAAGGTTTTTTACTAATCTCATGAATTTTCCAACGCATATCCCCTGAGAGTGTCAAACTAAGAGTGCAGTAAGGCCTATTGTCGTGTACCAGGATACCCTAGGTCGTGCCTAAAACTCTTTTTCGGGGTTTTCACTCCAAGGTACATCTATTCCAGATATTAATCCACCTGTTTGTATCCATACATAGATTTATTTTCTTGATTATCCACTTCCTTTATAGTTACCAAAATTTTGGGGTGTTTTCTCAAACATAGTCTCATCCATAAGGTTATCACTAAGGTTATCTATTCATAATCCCCAAAAATAACCAGACTATCCTATGATAGAAACAATAGATACCCTATCCTTTTACATATAACATTACATGATTTTAAGTATAATTATACATCAAATTACAAGCCAGGTATTGCGAAGTCTAGTGTCTTGGAAGACTAGGTACATAAAATTGAAAACATGGAATTAATATAACATTTCATTATATCATCTTTATAAAGATCCCCTAACATCCATTATTATCATAAATCTTCTTAGGATAACCTGGGGATAACATGAACAATGGGATGAGCTAAAAGTTCATTAAGGTAATTAGAATAGGAATAAAGAATTAGCACAAGGGGGAGAAGGTATGTCATGATGATATAAAAAGGCATGTAACATAAGGATTCATAACATATAAACTTGGGATCTTTTAAAAATCGAATCATATAAATATGGAAGGAACCTAAAACATGAATTTATTATGATTCGAGGATAAACCACCAGGACCATTTCTTATAGTAGCACAATCCAAGGCTAACTACCTAGACCGCTGCACAGAGTACCATTAGCCAAGGCTAACCACTAATACCATCACACATAATGTCTCATGAGACTCAAATTTACACAATGCATTGGAGCAATATATTGGCACACCCATATTCTATTTCATGAATATCTTTTCCACATAAATAATCTTACATAATCAATCTTGTATAAACATTAGGGTTACCCATTGAAAGAATTTAGTACCACAATCATGACCGAAAGCATAACCAATGGGTGTATCATGGATGCATGCTTGAAAGAAAGGGATACATGGATGTTCACAAAGTAAAATAGTCATATATCATGGTATGTTATTTTAAAAATAAGTGATAACATGTAATATATGTATGTGTGAAATTAAAACATTTTTGTGCGATTTTATGGAAAATACCATAGATATTTTAAAATAGAAAAGGGAACAATATTTTATATAAAATCAGAATTTAACCAAGATGTTTTTCATGAAAAAAATACTCATTTTATAAAGACAAAGGTGGATTAAAACAGAGGATAGGTATCACTTGATTTTGGGTACAAAAATTTGGTAAGTTCCCTTAAAATGAGTTTGCTTATTGGGAAGTATCGAGGAGAAAATCTCGTAAAAGCATGTATATCCCTGAAAGAGAATGAGAGTTGGATATTAAAACATGAGTTTGGAGAATATAAACAAAATTTATAAATTGAACATAAAAATAAAATACAAATTCATTTGGGTAAAAAGAAATATAGAGTAACCCGAAGGAATAAAGGCAGTTCGGGTAGAATTCCTTACGTATCACTGGTATGGTATCATGTGTACTTAAGAGGGAATAATGAGACATAAAAGGGTTTATAATCTCTTGTAAATCATGAAGGAGTAATTGGGGAGTTGATTAATACTACCCCATCAGTATGAATTAAACATAAAATAGTATAACATAGAGGAAAATCTTGAATAAATGTTAAATGGAGAGGATCCCCTACCTTAATTTCCGCTTAATTTTGTCTCTTCTGTGCCTCCTAAAAAATAAATTTAGGTTTATTAAAAAAATATATTAAAGTTAATTATAGTAATTTTATAAATATATTTATCAATTATATCCATTGTAGTTTATTTCATAATTTTTTTGATTAAATTGAAGCGTTTTGATATCATATTTTACTTAAAAAATTTCATGTATTGCGACGATTTCATCTTTTTTTAAATTTAATTTATAAATTACTATAATTAGTTTCAGAATAGCAGATTACAGGTAATTTTATATTAATATATTGTATATAATTTATGATGTCTCTAAATGAAGGTGTTTATAATAATTATATTGGAGATGTCTTCGTAGATGGTTAATCGACCTTTAATGGGACCTTGTTGATAGTGCGGGAAAGGGAAGTATGATATTTATATTTTTCATTAATATTATAATTACAATAGGTTAACATCATTAATATAATTTTAACTTAATTTATAATAAATTTTTTATCATATGTTTTTTAAATGGATAGGGTAAAAGAAAAAAAGGAAGAAAAAAGAGAAGATTTAATAGATTATTACTCTATCGTTAGTGTAGCTCCTCTTGCACGAAACTGTAAAACACTTGGTGATTGCTATTGGAGGGCTCTAGAACGTCCTTAAGTATTATAAGATGATTTATAGGGATAATTTGGACAGATATTAGGCTTATTAATGGATGAGAAGAATGGTTTTCCAAGTGGAGGGAGAGGGGTTATTTATACTTGAGTAGGGGGTGTTTTTTGAATAAAATATAAAATAAAATAATATATCAAATGTTAGACTTGTAATAGTATATTTTTTGACAATATAAATCATATATTAATATAATATAATTATTTTTAGACTTAAATCTTCTTTATAATTTCAAATTCATTAATTTATTAAAAGGAAAGTGAAAAGAAAGAGAAAAATATTTTTCTGAAATCACCTTTTGAATTTAGGTTTTGAAAAGTTATTTTTTGGTTTGGGAATTGAGTTTATTCTATTTTAAGGAAATATTAATTAAATTAAATATAAAATGGCCAAACATAAAGTTCTAGAAATTTTATTTTATCATTACATCATGAATGATGCAATTAAAGATATACCGGTTATGTGAAAACTATATTTTTACTATTCACCTAAAAATTGAAATATTTCATAAAATTACCAAAAAATCACCCTAACCATTTTTCAATGTGTATAATCCAAAAAAATTCATTTTTCAAAAATAATTTTCTAAATATGATTAATTTGATATTTAATCCAAATCCCAATTTACTTGAATATTGCATATTTTAAATTTAAAACTGCTTTTCTAACACATGGAAAAATTTCATACGGTCACATATAATTATCTGAGAATTAAAATATTAATTTATGAATAAATTTCATGTAAATAAATTTTCATTTAAATTATTATATTATTAATAAAATTGTAATTAAATATTCATGACTTATAAAAATATAAACACCTTATTAATATTTTTTAAAATATTTATTTACTTATACTATTATATAATTATACCATATTTTCACTTATAAAAAGATAAATTTTATTTATATATACATTGGAGAGTTTACAATTACATTGGACAGTTTACTATTCATAAGGGTCACATTACTATTCCAAAGGTCAAGTTACTATTGCTTTATATTCCATAACTTTTGAAGATACCTTTTATTTAATTTATTCATCACTTATAAAGATTTTTTTTTCTAAATGTAATATTATGTGATTATATTATATGACATAATTATAAAAAGAGAATTTACATTGATAAAATTTTGAGTCGTTATATTTGCATCAAATATTTGCAGGTAGAATTCCCAAGATATTATGAAACATAGTTGAATCATCAAATTTTTCATCAATGATCATGACGTTTCTTGTAATATCATTTATCTTCATGAATAATTTGTAAATATATTCTTCATTACTCATTTTAATATATTCATATTTCAATCTATAAATTTTCAAATTTTCATTTTTTACTTTTTTGTTCCCATCATAAATATTTTCCTTCTTATACCAAATTCATTTAACAACTGTGATTATTTTAACCTTTAGAAATTCACTCTCTAAAATAGGTGATAATTATCATTTCATAAAAACCCATAATTTTCTAAATTTCTTTTATCTTTTATGATTATATATGTAACTTCATCACATGGATAAACACAATATTATCAATATTTAGGAAATATTAACAGATAGATAATATATATGATGACATCCTATCCTTATGAACAATGTAATAATTATCATAAAATGTTGAGATACCATTTTTATACAGTTTATAGGATCCATTATAAATAAAAATAAACTATAATCAAAAATACCTTTAAACCCCTAAGTCAATGAAGGAACCTCACTTTGATACAAACTAAAAATACATCCATGGGATCGATGATATCACTAGGAGTGGGAGGGGGAATCAGTCATTATCCGTGTATTTTATGTTTTTATTTTAAAAGAACATTTTTTATTAGTTAGAAGAAAATGAGTTAACTATTAAATAGAACTACATGCACACACAGACAATTCACATTATATTTTACAAGGTTCTCTACTCAATAAGGTCATCTAGTACATAGCATGACCTATAAAAACCAAAGATCACACCGGCTATTAGAAACAATCGTATGTATTAGAGAAGTCCTACTCTTTGAAAATTTTCAAAATTATTTTAAATAAATTGAATAATTCTATTTAAATATATTTTAGACTCATATATTTATCTCTTATATAATATTTTAATATATTTAGCCACATGATTTCTTCAAAATTAGTAGCTTTAATTATTTTGAAAAATATATCTACATGCAAGAATGAATGAATCCTTTCCATGTTGACTTTATACATTTGACTTAGAACTCATCTCTCTTCAAAGAATCTCATTCAATGTGATTTTGGGACCATTTCCTGAATCAAATTCTATTTATGATGCATAATCAATAAAGAAAATCCAAATAGAATTGATTGAATTAAATTTTTTATAATATAATAAATTTGTAAACTCAAAATTTCACCTAATAGACTGATAAAAAATTCCAATAAGTTTGTGATTTACTGTCAGAAAGAGAAGTTTGGGTCAACCACACATCTCATTTTGGATCGACTACACATATAGATCAACCATTTGTAATGAATAAGTGGCCAACATTCAATCAAATGTTTGAAAAATCAGTCATGAACACATCTAGATTGACAGTGTTGATTGATAGTATAACCAACCTTCAATCGACCACATGAAAAGTAAATTGAGCACATAAACAATCTCCCAATCAGAAGACTAAACATTAATCGATAATGAGTCAACATTATCCATTTTCTCCAAATATTGGATTGATAACATATTCAAATTAAATCAATGATGTGAACACATGGTCAATGGATCAAATACATGCAAAACCATTAAATCGATCAAGCCAATCTCGGTTTGGAAAATATAGACATTCTTCTCTTTGAATTAAGACCTCATTAAACCTACTCCATCCCTCATAAAACACCTCCAAACCTCTTCCAATATATTTTAGAAAATTTATCTACATATACCCACACTTTCACTTTATTTTATTTAATAATATCATACTAATCATTATATTTTGAATTAAATATGATTTATGCATTGATAATAAAATCTAACACAATAGATTGTATCCACTTTAACTATCATTATTATAAAGTCACATCAACCATGGGAACAATATAAAAAACCATCAAAACCATTTAATTTGAATATTATATCATTTTTACATATTTCAATGAATATACACAATAGTCACAATATATTGACGAGGTTATCTAGTTAAAATGGACAACTAGTCTTTGGAAAGATTTGGATTCACCTAAGATCATGTAGTCCACTAGTTTTTTCTTGTTAAATATAACATACAAGGAATTATCATTCACTTAGGTTACACAATAGCATCTCAACTATTTAATTTTATATAATATTTATATAATGATATGGAAATTTATTTCAACAACAATAGAGCCTTCAATCGAACAATACTTCCATAAACTTATCTTTTTGTTGTCTCTTCTTCCCCTTCTCATTGTAGCAACAAAATATATTTTCTTCAGAAAATATAAACATCATCACAATAAAATTTATTTTTCAAATTTAAATTATAATTTCAAACATAATTATATTTCAATTTACTTCATCACTATAAGATTAAAAAATATATTTATATAGAAATAATAAAATAAAAATAAAAATAAAATTTTATAAAGTTAACTGCTTACAATATCTTATGAACTTATTAGAATTCATATATAACCCCTCAAATCATCTGAATATTTTAAATCACATAATATATGAGTTAGGTATCACAATGATGAATCTTTTTTATAATCAAATTATTCCATGTCACATAATATAAATTTTAGATATCTTTTTTAAATATCTCTTTAAGTTCATATAACCAAATTTTTTCTATGATTGTATCCTTTTATAGAAAGAACAATTATGAAATATTTGTGACTATTAAAAAATTATCATAAAACAAATTTAAAGATATCATAAATAATCTTATGAATTATGTCTTATTAATAAGTATATTAAAATATTTAAATAATCCTTATGAAAATATTCTATTGAAAAAAATACTCTTATAAAAATTTGGAATGTGTGATACAACAGTCAAGGTGAAATATATGCAAAGAAATTTTTTTAGAGATGAATGTTATGAAATCATAGAGCTACTATAATGAAATTACATTTCCTCATATTTGAATCTTTCAAAAACTAAAAGGCATTATTATGAACTAGTATAGTTACTCTTATGAACCTTAGAGTTAGCTATTTTTCAATAAAAATATTTTCAACTCTAAAAACCTATAAAATAATTCCAAACATTCCCAAATATATAGTAATCAGCTAAAACTCTTTTATATCCCTTAACTCATGTAAAAAAAATTTATATGATTTGAAAGTGATTTATGTATTTAAAATAAAATCTAAGAAATAATAAAATCTACATATTCATTTCTAAAATCAACATCTCTAGAAAACTATCACTTTCTTAAGTACAAATTTTCAACTATGAATCTTAATTTTTTTCCATATATCTCAAAAATCTCCCCCAGATAACCTATTTCTGTATGGGCTCAATAACTTTCCCAAAAAATCTCCTTTTAAAAATAATATATCCCTTTGGATTTTTTTATCAACCATGGAACATAAATCACATTCAAACTCATCACAATCAATATTTAATAATCATCCAATAAATAGAAGTCAATATGTGAATTTTTTTTTGGAAATACTAACACCAAACAATAATATAAATTTTTTCATTATGGTGACTTACATCCTTTTCTTCAAAGCCCTTGAAGCACTTTATATGAATAATTGACATACATTGTTATCTTCACAAACCTTGAAACTCTTTAAACCAATATATAACATATATTTTTCTCTTTAAAACCATTAAAACTCATTATATTAATACCCTAATTACATCATTCTCTTCATAATAATTTATACTCTTTATACCAATACCTATTGATACAAATTTTAGAATCATTTCTTATCTAACTTCTCAAAATCATCCCTTGACCCTTACTATGACTTGTTACTAGAAACATATTGATAAGACATGTTATAATAGTTCCCATACTGACCTCACAAGATTCCCATTTTAGCATCTCCATTAAAAAACATGATCCCCCTAAATAATAGTTCTCCACATAATTACCTTGAACATTTGTATTAAATTTCCCAAAAAATATAGTCATAATAAATACTATAATATTTTAAATGGTAACCTCACAAGTCACCCCTTTAATAACTCTCTCATTATATTTTCACCACCTAAATGTGAGATTTATCTACCATTAGGTTAAACATATAACTTTGGTTTTTATAATATTTTATATTATCACACCTTTTAAATATATTAATGGACTAGAAAAAAGTATTTTGTGTTATCTTTTCCCATACAAGTAAAAATATCCAAAGAAAATGTGGGAGATGGTGCAATGGATTGGAGCATCCTGACACATTACATTGTATGTTTTGGGTTTTTGAGGTTAAAAGAGAATTAATAAAGAATTATCATCGTATTTTTAGAGTAATTATCAGTTGGGAACTATTTCTATGACATAGAGGTGTTTGTTTCACCATGAAAGGTTATTTTAAATGTATGTCCATGGTATGGTGTCTATGGTTGTAGTGTTGGATCACATGGTTCCATATTTGTGTCTCTACCATTCCAGGGACCCCTAAAGTCATGAAACTTTGGTGAAATTGGGGTAATTGTTATGGGATAATTCAGATGATGTTTAGATAACACGATTGTGGTGTAGTCCTCATGGTTGTAGTGTCTAGATCAATGCCGGTAATTTTAGTGATACTATCTATTTTTGAGTCATTATACTATGGAGTTTGGGTTTTTCCTAAGTGGAGTTTTATATTTGGATTATGAATCATAAGGATAAGAATTGCACCATGATGATCTCCCATTTTTATCTAATATAGGGTAGATATAAATCAAAAAAAATTGAATCTATTTTACGGAGGGGAATTATGGGAAGGCCCATAACCCTTGGTTTATGATGTTCTAATCTTTCATCACTGAAATAAATTCATTGGATCTCTAGAGTTCCATTTATTCACCTTGATTTTCCTAAACACTTGGATTATTCCAAGGGGATTTTGGGATACCTTTTATTCCATCTTTCATAGTATTGACACTTAGTATTATGATATTTATTGTATGTTATCCAAGGTGATTTGATTACTTATTCTTCTTAGTTTCTTCATGGAATTTAATTGAGAATTAATAGAATTTGTACTATTTTGAATTTTTGTATGTTGGGGTTGTAGTCTAATATAAAACTATTGTGGTTTAGGTTGATTGAATATTCTATATTTTGGTTGTCATTTGGTCTTCATCACTTCCACTAACATAGTGGATTATTAATATACAGTTGAGGAATGGGATTCAAGATCTCTCTTCCTTTATGTGAAAATTGTGGGGGTTGAACGATTTCATTTTGGGTAAGGAGTATGGATTGACCTAATAATGATTATAAAATAGACTTAATTTAAATTTATGGGAAGGTAAATATTTTCATGTGTTTACCATTATAGCTATCATATAATATCATTATTTTTTTATCCTTATATTTTCATACTAAGATTTTACTATAATAAATAACATTCATAATTGTATAGTCCTATAAATAAAGCGATTGAACTAGTTTTTTTGAAGCTTGATATCATGATATTTTTTATTGTAAAATAATGGGGGTTGTGATAGTCATTATTTAGTGGCTTGGTTGTTATGTTCCTAATATGAATTTGTAAACATTTTTAGGGAGTTTTCATTAATTTTATAATGTTCATGTGTAGGGGTTATTACCAAGCGATTTCTATGATTTAGTCTGTGTGCATCGATTAGTATGTGTTGGGTATCAAGCACTATGATGGACACCAAGGGTGAAATGGTGTAATAAAGTTATGGATATAGCTTATACAGTGGGGATGTGGATGCCTTAACATGGTGGGTATGAGTATATATAGAGGTTAATGTGGGAAGATGGATTGTTTGGTGGGTGTGTTTCTTATTGAAGTTTTATGGTAGAAGAAGAATATAATTGGTTGTAATAAACATGAGATGGGTGTGGCAGGGATTTAACTAAATAAATATGGTAATGACTTAGTGATGTATTGATTGAATTGGAAGTAGATATAAGAAATATAGCTAATAGATTGAGTGGTTTTTCATTAAATATGGAGTTGAATGGATTAATGAAAGTATTATGGTTGGAACTAGTAAATATGGTAATGGGTTAAATGATGTGGTTTGAATTATATATTGGGTAGGTCTGATGGGTTAGTAGTAGGAAATTGTGGTGTTTAGAGGAGATAGTAATGTAGTGTTGATGATAATTGATGATGGTGTTTTTTTTGTGAACCCAATAAGTTTGGATTTAGTTTGATTATATATAATTTTATTTTTATTGTGATTTTTATATACAACACACCTAAGATTGATACCCCTAATGACACCAAACATGCCTTCGGTACCAGGTGTTTCCCCCCAACACCCTTATTGTTGAGGGGATTAATGAATGAATTCCCCCTCTTCCTTGATCTCGCTTAAAAATGTAGTACAAGATAAGATGAATCAATAGAGGTATGATCATATTTATATAATATATTGTATATTGGAATACCATATAATGTATTAGTGTGATGATAGTATATAATGTACTGTTAGACCATACATGGTATGGATGAGAAGGTATAAGTTCATTTGCAGACCCTGCCTTGTCTTGTAATAAGGATATGAGACAAGTGAATTGGTGACCCTAAAATGTATTTATGGGATTTATTATGGTTATGTTTAGGTGAGGATATATATCAGGTCCATTCATTGTAAGAGTATGGAATGAGGTTTATGTCATTCAAGTTCACAATTCCCTACAATACCTGGTATGTGGAGGATGCATGAGATGTATGTATAGTAGTGGATATGTGATGATGAGGATGATATGGCTATGTAATGAGGTATTGGTTTTGATATGAGATATGGTGTGTTTTGTAATACAAAATGAAGTTAATAGGATCAAATTAAATTTTATGTTATGGAATGAGTGTGATAAACCGGTGGAGAATTGGTCTTAGGGTATTTTTTATTATATTATTTGATACCATTTTAATATATTCTGGTTAGATATCTGGAGTGTGAGCCTTAGTGAGGCTGTATGGGAGTTGATCTCATTAGTATTGCTGGTTTCTATTTTTTTGTTCACCTATACATTAGTACAATCCTTCCACAATTTCAAGAGAGGTATTTACTATGTTACTACTAAGAATAAATTTATGATCAACCCTATATATATATATATATTTAGTTTCTAGGGTGGGTTTGGTTACGGAGTTAGATAATTCTATCTTGGATTTGGGGATTGAATGTGGAATCACTTTATAGGAATTTACTTTTTACTTTTTTTGGGATTTTTATTTACCTAACATAATTAATGCACTGTATAAATATTTCATATTTTTCTTTATTTATATTATAGTGTTGATGAGTGATTTGTTTCAGTATTTATGTGTTTTATGATGTAAATGCTACCCATTTTAGTGTTTTATAGATTTGGTTCTATTCAACAACTTGAGGCTTGTTGGATTTGGGACCTGGGGGTTACTCTCATCTTTACTATAAGACATAGTGGGTTTCACAGTAAGGGTGGGTTGTGACAGAAGGGACCGAGTCACCATAACACGGTCTTGTGATAAATGAGGTTGAACTACCATTACCAAATTCAATATTTTAAATGTATCATTATGTAGTGGTTTAGTGAGCACATCATATATTTTCTCCTATCTTGGATCAAATTTTAGCTTCAACTCATTTTTCTTGACAATAACATTAATTAAGTTATATTTTAAATCAATATAAATTAACTAAGTGTGATAAAAATTATTTTCTAAAACAATTATTAGAAAATTAACTTTTACCTATCGATCATCTATTTAAGTCATCATCCCTATAAATTGGTTTATATATTGAGTTGTAACCACATATTTTTCTTCTTCAATACTCTCAGTCATCAATATTTATTTCATTGTTTGATAATATATAGATCCCCCACCTAAAAAGATACCTCCACATGATATTGATCATCTATCACCAATTTTTACGTCCCAATATTCATTAGTATATCCAAACATATCATACATTTTCACAACCATTATATTTTAGGGTATTGTTTTTCATGCCTTTTTTATAGCTAATAATTATTTTTCCAGAATTGAAATGAGACACTTCCCATGAAAATTGATACCTACAAAATAATGCATTCACATATACAAAATCTAGTAATGAATTAGTAAAATAAAATAAACTTCCAATTATCTTTCATAATTCTATTGAGTCAAGTTATTTTCCTTTTTCATCCTTATATAGTTTGGTTACCATTGAAATAGGTGAAAAAATTGGCTCTAAATTCTTAAGTCCAAGAATATTTTGATGTTTCTATGTATATTTATCTTATAAAATTTGTAATCCCAAAAGGTATTGTATTTATTATACCTTTTAAATTTAAAATTACTTATTCATATTTAATGAAAATAATTTTAAAACACCTTCATTTTTAGAAGAAAAAAGTTATCATTTACATAGAAAATAATAATAAGAGACGAAACTTTATTTTCTTTAATATAGAATTTGTTGTCCACTCTTCCATTTTTGAAAATAAATTACTATATGAATTAATATGAATTTAAATAATATAATCTATGTAATTTTTTTAACATATATTAAACATTAATTAACCTTTAATAAAAACATTCATCCTCACCAAGTAATAAACCATTGGGTTTCACAATATATACTTCCTCTTCCAACTATAAATTTAGGATGGTAGACTTGAAATAAATTTTCAAACTCTTGTATTTACATTGATATATTATAGAAATAAATATATTAATAGTCTCTAGTTCAGAAACTTGTGTGACATGATCATCAAATAAATTTCATCTGACTTATGAGTACCCTTTACAAATAATCCTTTCCCCATTTCTTTCAAATTCTTCTATTTCATTTATCTTTCTTTGAAAGAGCCACTTTGTTTTGAATGAATTATTATCTACTTGATAGGGTACCAAATTTCAATTTTCTTTTATATAAATATAACATAACTCCTCATTCATAACATCAACACACACATGATAATCTACATATTTTATTACATGTATTGGTTCAACATTCAAAATGAATGAGGTATGTGATGTTTCCCTCAAATTTCTTCATGTGTAAACATTTTTTTGTGTTCTCAAATGATATTTTGGACCTATAACACTTATTATCCTTTTATATGATGATATTGTATTCTATTCATCACTAGATATGGATGAATCATCATATTTTATTTGAACTACATCTAAATTCATATTATTTTCATAAACCTCATCATCTTTTTAGAAAAAATGATTCATCATCGTCACTTATAAAATTTTATTCAAAATGTGTATTTTATTTATTTTTGATATTCTCAATCCATAACATTATTAGTGTAAAAAATATTCCTTTCCACTTTATTTTAATAGTAATATACTTTTCTTTGTAGATGATAACCAAGGAATATTACATCAACTCCCTTCTCAAACATCCTAAGGTTGTTACATTAATTTTTTTGTAAAAGGTATTTTAAGTACCATTAAATATTTAAAACTCAAGGAATAATTATTATAAATCTATTATAGTAAAAAATGTATTATTGGAGACTGGAATCCTTCACCACCTCCCACTCCTCATGCTGAAGCCCTAGCTTCATGACAAGGGATCTACCCCCTCCCCATTGAAGGGGGGGGGGGATTTTTTGTATCATCTTCCATGGCTTGAACATGTTCATTCGACACATTAAAACCCCTTTTTTATAATTTATTTTCTTCTTATCTTGGTTATCCTGAAGTTCCCAGATCTCTTTAAGGGAGGAACTCAAATCACTATTTTTCCATAAGAATTCAATGATGCTTGGGGTTTTCTCGATCTAACATTGGTAGCTCGATTCAGGTCTCTCCAGGAATAAGTCGATTCTTTTGACATGTTTGTTCTTGGATCATAAGGTTGGAGGAATTCGTAGTCATTGGACTTTTTAATAATCAGAATACCATGATCTGTCTTTCTTCTATGTAGGATTTAATTTTATCCTTGTTCCGAGCCAATCATATTTGTAATGGTTTCAATTTTTATCTCTTTTTGGGACCTATAACTTTCCCATGAAGAGTGAATCTCCTACCACAGTCATATAGGTATGTCTCCCTAAACTACCACTACTATTCCCAAATCCCCCAATTATATGCTTGTTAGGAAATCTGGTGGGTCGCTATTTCTACTCTTATAGTAGGATAAGTTTGGTATGCCACTGTCATGAACAGTCCCCCATGGCCCGTGTCGTGACTACCTCATGCCCAACTTCCATAGGCGAGGGGTTGGAAACTAGAACTTGAAGGGCATATCCCTATAACGGAAAGACATTGTCTTTTAACTTTTACAAACACGCAAACAAAGAATACAAAACAAGTAACCACAAAGTAAAATGCTATAGTAAATAGTGTTTTGAAAGTAAAGGGGGTGGAATACAAGCATAAATGGAAAGTAAAAGTACAAATGAAATGGGAACACAACACCTGGATCATCCATTGAGGATCTTACCTAAAGGGTACGTATAGTTCACGATCATTAGTCCTGCAATACATTACATCAAATGGTGCACCTCTGAGTACCGTCCAGTCATGGCTCCCTCAGCCTCAATCAATATTGTTTTTCGTCTACACAAGACAGAAAAAGGTGCGGGCGATGCCCATTAAAGGGTGAGTATAACAATACTTAGTAGGGACCCTGAGACCCCCGAAGGTCTCCCAGAGCTCCACAAAAGAAAAATACACAAAGAAAGGCCTCAATCATAAAGCACAAAGCAGTAAAAAACTCTACATATTTATATTCCCATACATATACCTAAGTTAGAAAGAAATACTCATCCCATACATGAGGTAAGAATACCACAATGGTAACACCGTGAAGATAAAAGTACCCCAAGGGTAACACCACGAAGGTAACACCATATAGGTAAAAGTACAAAATTGGTGACCCCATGAAGATATCACCACGAAAGTGAAGGTGCCACAAAGGTAACACCATGAAGGTAAACGATTCATCTCACACCAGGTGTATAAGTAAAGAACAGAAATACAGCCGATTAGTCGAGAAGCTATATCATCTTATTCTGTCGAGAAGAACTATTGCTGACTATATAGAGTCTGAACCACATGGTATCGATAGGTACTAACCCCCACTGACTCAAAAAAAATCTGACCCACAAAATATTGATACACGTTTACCCACAAAGGATCGCTGAGTGCTGACCCACATAGGATCTGACCCACACATGATCAGTATGCGCTGACCCACACAGGATCGCTGAGCGATGACCCACATAGGATCTGACCCACACAAGATTGATATGAACTGACCCACACAGGATCAATGAGCGCTGACCCAAAATGGATCTAACCCACACAAGATCGGTGCTGACCCACACAGGATTTCACGGTACTAACATCAGTGTGATCTGTCTCCAACCTCCGCCTCACTACCAACCACTGGATTCCTACTCATAGCATGTTTGGGAGAATCTATTCTCAATCCATCATTCTCACCTCAACCACTATGAAGTTTCACGAAGATGTAACCCAAATTACCACCATTTCATAAGGGTTCTAACGTGACATACAACGAATCAATTGAATACCTGATCTGTGACTTATAAGAATTTTAGTTCTGAGGCCCCAATTGAATTGGGGTTCGATCCAACTTGGAAACACTCCAAATTTCTCCAGAACTTAATAAAAGTAAACCAAAAGGACCGTCTCTTCCTAAGGGTTACGACTCCACCGACAGTTTTTCAAAAGGACTCTTGGTTTGTTAGTTACACCCCTTTCTATGAAATGGGGGTGATCACACCTTGGTAATGCCCGGCTCAGTCGGGCCCACTTGAATATGCCAAAAGGACCGCTTCCCAAAAGGGATACCAATTCCACTAACAGTATGTCGAACAGACACCTGATTTTTCAGTTACGAGTGTTTCTTTATTTGAGGACCAGTTGGGTCTGGGCCCGGTCCGACTCGGTAAGGCCGGCCCGACGCAAGAGTGTACGTGATCCGGCTCAGGTTCGGCCCACTATGGGTCGGCCCGGTTTACTAGGTCCAGCCTGTTGGGGTCAGCCCGGTTCAGTTTGGGGCCCGGGCCATGGCTGGCCCAGCTTGTCAGGTGGGGCTTGGCCCACCCACGTTGGCCCAGTGGGCCGCGAGTCTGGCCCACTCGGTCGACCCGTGTCCGGCCCAGTCCACCAGAAGGCAGACCGATCTTCCCATCTAGCCCCGCGGCTGCGGGGCCATTTTGGCCAGCCCGTGCGGTGCTGCCCCACCGCGTAACGGTTGACCGTTTTGGCTGCCTGGGGGTCCACCAACCCTATGCGGCACAAGGGTTGTGCCACTCTCCACCTACCATGGTCCACTGGTCGCGGCTATAGCCGCCACAGACACATGTGGGCACTACCCCTTGTCCTGCGTGGCCGGCTCGGGCCTGCCACCTCTGGCCTCCACAACGCACTGTCGCACTCCACCCTCTACCACCTACATCCAGTTCCAGATGTCTCCTCCATCCACTATCACCACTGACTTGGGGCGCCGACGGCTCGGTGGTTTCATCGACGCTATAGCCGTCCTCTCTCTACCATCACCCTAAGGAAAACATCCTCGAAGAATGAAACTTAAATGGAGCGGCATGGGGTCCACGCCTTGTTCGTTTGTCCCGCACCCTTCATGTTAATATGATAACGAACGGTAGAAAGTAAAAGAACAATGATGAACTTTAAACAAACCCCTAACTCAAGATCATTGGAGAACACCCATTATTGAGGAAGAGTAAGTGTTTATCTTCCCCACAACAAGCCACCAACATTGCAGCTCCAACATCTTCCTTCAGTTTAGGGTTTAGTGTTGCTCATCACCGCCCGCTGGAACTGGCTCTATCCTCCATGAGATTGGTGTCGCGGAACTTTATCAGTACTTCATCACTTGGTGAAGCTGTTCCAATACCTCTCCCTAAGCTATATATAAATAGGATAGGGGGAGTGTGGGTAATGCCTGTAGAATTAATGGGGGTTCATTTAATAGGAACCTTCTTAATATCAATGGTGGTATTACAAAGGATTTAAGGATTAAAGAAATTTAATGTCTTGACACATTGTTGGTCCCACCATTTCTGCTTGTCTATTGGAGGAGAAGAAGAAAGAAATAAAATAAGAAAGTTATTTTATTATTTTAAAAATTCCAAAATCTAACTTTTTCTCCAGAATTACTGTGGTCGAAGTGAAGACTCCCTTAAGAAAATCTTAGCACTATGGATTTAGTTGATCCGTTAGATTTTTAATATGAGCACCGGTTCAAAAGATTTAAAATGCCGCCTGTGTGTTTACTGAACGTACATTAAAAAAAGTTTAGAAATTCATTTTGGGCACACCAGGCTTCAGAATCACATGCCATCAATTTTCAGACTCGTAATAATTCTATATAATTAAAATAAAATTTACATGGAATATACGAGTATTTACATTCTCCTCACCTTAGGGATTTTCGTCCCTGAAAGGAACAACATAGACTAAGAAAACAAATGGGGGTATTGAGCAAGAATCTGAGCCTCCCTCTCCCATGTGCTCTCCTGAAGGTACCTGTGCTGCCAACAAACACACAATAGGGGTTTCGATCACCCATGAAGGACCCATTCCTATCAATCCTCAATGTCCACTAGACCCTCTGTAAACATCACCCCATCATCAAAGTCCAGCTCATCATGGTCGATGACGTGAGATGGGTCTTTCACATATCTCCTTAGCTGGGATATGTGGAAGCTTTTGTGCATCCTCTCCAACTGTGGTGGTAGTTCCAAGTGTTGTTCCACCTCTCTAATCCTATGAAGTATCAGAAATGGTATGATAAACCTCGATGATAACTTGCTGCCCCGACAAAATATCTACAAACCTCATCGAGGTGAGACCCATAAGAAGACATGGTCTCCCTCCTCAAACTCCAAAGGTCTCTATCTCCTGTCAGCATAAGAATTATGTCTGTTCTTTGCAGTCTTCATCCGCTCCTAGATGATCTTCACCCTCTCAGTGGTAGCCCGTACCAACTCTGGACCCATAAGTGATGACTCCCTTGGGTCTGTCCAATATAGAGGTGATCTGCAAGGTCGACCGTATAAGGTCTCAAATGGTGCTATACTGATGGTGGAGTGATATCTGTTGTTGTATGTGAACTCCAACAATGGTAAGTGATCCTCACAACTGTGGCCAAAATCTAGGATGCAAGCACGTAGCATGTCCTCAAGTTTCAGAAAGGTCCGCTCTTTCTGACAATCCATCTGTGGATGAAAGGTGGAGCTCAAATGTAGCTGAGTCCCGAACAACTCCTGTAATTCCTTCCAAAACTGGGATGTAAAACGTGTTTCACAGTCTAATATTATCATCGATGGAACCCCATGAATTCATACCATATCATATACATAAACGTGTCCTAATACCTCTACTGATCCCTACTCTCAGATTTGTATAAAGCGGGACAACTTGGTGAGTCAGTCAACGATCACCCAGATGGAATAATGTCCACTGGACATATGTGGTATACCTGTCACAATTTATATGGAGATACCAACCCACTTCCACTCCGGTACCTCTAGTGGCTGTGCTAAGCCTACTGGAACCTGATGCTCGGCCTTCACTCACTGACAAGTGAAGCATCATGAAACAAACTCTGCTACTGCCTTCTTCATCCCTGGACACCAGTACTGATGCCATATGTCCTAGTACATCTTCTCCACACCAGGATATATTTCCAGAGGGTATGTATGGAACTCCCTGAACACCTCCTCCTATAGTTCCACTGGTACCATGATGCATCCTTTGAAGAAGATGGTGTTCTCCCCACCATCAGAAAATCTATTAGGTGCCTGTCTTGAGGATATCTGAACAAGTCGTGCCTTGCAGTCAATGTCCCCAAGCTATGCCTCCCAAACTCACTGAAGAAGTGGGGGATTGACATTCATAGACTGAAGATAAGAAACTTCATCTCTATCCTAAATGGATATATTCAATGCGGATAGCTGCTCTGTCGGCTCACTCAGTAGTTGTAAACCAGACTTCCTGCTGAGTGCATCTTCCACTACGTTCCTCTTCCCAGAAGTGTAGTCTATATCAATGTCATAGTACTGGAGGAACTCCATAAAACACCATTGTCTCAGGTTTAGGTCCTTTTATAAGAAGATATACCCGAGACAATTGTGATCAGAGTAAACTATAAACTGTTCACCCATTAAGTAGTGTCACCACATCTTCAAGGCGAAGAAGAATGCTGCTAACTCTTGGTCATGGGTAGCATAGTTCTGCTCATGCCGTCTCAGTTTTCGTGAAACATAAACTACCACTTCTTATTACTACATTAGGACACACCCAAGTTCAGTCCCTGATGTGTCATATTAGAATACATACCGAACACCTTCTTCTGGTAGCCTCAAGATGGGGGCACTTGTTAGTCTCTACCTCAGATCCTAAAAACTATGATGGAATATCTCCATCTATACGATGTGTTTTCCCTAATTTTTCAACGCTGACAAGGGTGTTTCAACTCTAGAAAAGTCGGGTACGAATCTCTGGTAGTACCCATCCAACCCCAAGAAACTATGCACCTCAGTCACACTCATGGGTGGCTCCCAAGCTAGAATGACCTCTATCTTCACCAGATCCAATACAATTATAGACTATGAGATACCGTGTCTCATAAAGTAGAAATCATGTATCCAGAACTGGCACTTCAAGATCTTACCATAATGTTAGTGATCTCAGAGTGTATCCAGAACTATCTGCAGATGATAGGCATGCTCTTCCTCCATCGCTGAGTATACCAATATGTTATTGATGAAGAACACCACAAAGCGACTAAGGTATGGATGGAATATCATTTTCATGAGTCCCATGAACACTAAAGGGTCATTGATCATGCTGAAAGGCATAACCAAAAACTCATAGTGGCCATAACAATATCTAAAGGTTGTCTTCTGCACATCCTCATCTCGTACCCTGAGCTGGTGATAGACTGATCTGAGGTCTATCTTTGAAAAAAATTGACCTACCTTCATCTGATCGAAAAGATAATCAATAATTAGAAGTGGGTACTTTTTCTTCATGGTCACCTTGTTCAAGAGCCGATAGTTCACACAAAGCCTCAAACTCTTATCTACCTTTTTGGAAAAAAAACTGGGGCTCACCATAGACACACCCTGGGCCTTATGAACCCCTTCCTTTGAATGTCCTCCAACTGTAATCGTAACTCACAATGCTCCATGGGAGTCATATGATATGCTGGTGTAGATACCAGTGTCATAACAAGTATAGGTTGGTGTAAAAGTATACCTCTCTACGTGGAGGTAGTCTCAGAACATCATCAGGAAAGACATCGGCATACAGGTCCACCACTATAGGATAGCTCAGACTATCAACATCAATTGCCTTAAGGGTAAGGCTAGCCAAATGATGTGTGATCAGCTGAACCCTCCTACGGAAAATTCCATCCTCTGCTAAATAGGTTCCCATCTCGACAGTGAAGAAAAACCTGGTCCCATCCTCAGGGACACACCACACTTGGTGCCAAATACATTCTATCTGAGCATAGATTGTGGATAACCAGTCCATACCCAAGATGATGTTGTAAGGCCTCAGTGCTGCTACTAGAAGATCCCAGTTGAAGATCTCACCTCCTAGAGTATGATCACACTGCCGACACTAGTCTGTAATAGTCAAATCCCCTCCTGTAGGAGTCTCTATCCATAAAGATTGAGCCAACGACTCCATCGGAATCTACGAGCTCCGAATGAGGGTCATGGTAATAAAATATTAACTATCACATGTGTTTATAAGTTCTACATCTAGGGTGGAATAACCAAATATCGTACCTCTAATCATCTCCGGAGTGCCATTGTCGTAGGCCTCAGCTACCGGGAGCTGAGATCGTCCATGTCCTCCTGCTCTCTATGGTCACGGTGCACCACCTGAAGGTGGTGGCGGAAAAACCTTGAATCTCCACCCACCGCCTACTGCACGGCTAGATCCTCTGCTACATATTCCGCCCTGCGGATGTCCTCACTCAAACCTCCGCCTCTTCCTCAACGGATCCTCTACCATCAGTTGTTCATCAGTATGGCAGGTTGGGAAATCGCGAGCCATGTGACACTGCCTGCCGCACTAGTAACACTGCCTGATCCTAAATTTTCCTCCTCTGTCTTGTGAGCCCCTCACCACCAACCATGTATCTTGAGGTTTTCTACCAAAAGTTCTAGCCCGCTTGGGCCCCCGCATCATCTGTCTACTGCCTTCTATGGATGACTCCGATACCTAACATCGGGCGGTGGCTCTTGTTGTCGGTGCCTGCTCAGCTAGGAAGCTATCCACCAAAAGAACTTACTCTAGAACCCCAGCCTGCCTTGGAATGCTGAGCGATATCATCGATGCCCTGATCTCCCATCGAAGACCCTGCTCAAAGGTCTGGGCCCTAATGAAAGGGTCTCATTCCATGTTGGTTGAGTAAAGGGAGAGATCAATAAACCTCACAGAGTATTGGGCCACAGTCATGCTTCCCTACTGTAAGTGCAACAACTCTTGTATATGAACTGAGTGTAGAGTCTATTAGACGAAATATGTCCTGAAAAGGTTCTCGATGTCCGAACAGGTGAGGGTCACCTCATTGTGTAACTTGAGTGTCACACTCCACCATCTCCCAGCTTCTCCCTGGAAGAGACTGGTAGCAGGGATCATCATCAGACCAGCTGGTGTCCCAACTAAGCTAAAAACTCTAGCCACAGCCTCCATCCAGTCCTCAGCTGCCTACAGATCCATCTCTCCTTGGAACCCCAGAGCTCTCTGCCACTAAAACACATGAAATGTGCTCAATCGGCATGCACCCTATACTAGTGATGCTGATGGTAATGGCTTCCCAATGGGTAGTGGTGCTGTTGGTAAACCACCTGAAGGTGCTAACACCATAAGAGGTCCCTGCACCGAGGCCTCATCACTCAGTGAGCCGTCATCGTGTACTCTCTCAGGAATCATGGCTGGGTATCTACGTGGAATCATCCTGAAAGAAAATAGGTTCTCCACGGTCAATAAGTTATACCTGGTGAGCTAAATCAAATAAATAAAATGTAAAACACTTTCAAAACACATGCAATCATTCTTTTCGTGCGCTGAGTCGGAAATTAGAAGTTAGGGTACAAGTGTATAGATAGGTCAGTCACCACACCAACACTAGATTCCCAAAACTAAAAACCACACTCATAACACTTAACACTATTGCAACATTGAAAAGACTAGAGTCCAATTTCTTGGGTAGAACCAACTCCACTGATACAACTATGTCATGACCCATCCCCCAGGGCCTTTTCTATGACTACCCCAAGCCCGCCTTCCATAGGCCAGGGGTTAGATACTAGCACCAGAAAGGTGTATCCCTATAACAGGAAGGAATTGACTTTAAACCTATAAAAACATGCAAATTGAGAACATAAAATAAGAAACCACAAAGTAAAATGCTATAGTAAAAAGTGTACTGAAACTAAAGGGGGCCATAATACAAGCCCAACTAGAAAGAACAAGTTCAACTGGAAAGGGAAAACAAATCCTAGATCATACACCGAGGATCCTACCTGAAGGTTAGGTACATCTCATGATCAGTAGTCCTGCATCACATCAGGTCAAATGGTTCACCTCTGAGAACCATCCATTTCTAGCTCCCTCAGCCTCATTCAATGTTGTCCGTTGTCTACCCAAGACACAACAATGTGCAGGAGATACCTGTGTAGGGGTGAGTATATTAATACTCAATAGGGACTCCGAGACCCTTGAAGTTCTCCCAGAGTTCCACAAAGGAAAAACCACAAAGCAAGACCTCAATCACAAAGCACGAAGTAGTCAATAACTCTACTTAGGTATATTACCATACATATACCTAAGTTAGAAAGATATAATTGTCTCATACATGGGGGAATAATACCACACATGTAACACCACGAAGATAAATGTACCACAAAGGTAACACCACAAAGTTAAAGGACCACACCGGTAAAACCAAGAAGATAACACCATGAAGGTGAAGGTACAACAAAGGTAACACCATGAAGGTAAAACACCACAAAATTAACACCACTAAGATAACACCATGAGGTAAAGGTTCCAAAAAGGTAACACCATGAAGGTAAAAGACACATCTCACACGTAGTATATAAATAAAGCATAGAAGTACAAATGATTAGTCAAGATCCTAGATCATATTATTCTATCGAGAGGCACTACTGCTAACTATATGGAGTCTGAACCACACAGGATCAATAGGTATTAACCCCCAATGACCCACACAGGATCGGTATTCACTGACCCACATATGATTTCTGAGCGCTGACCCACACAGAATCTGACCCACACAGGATCAGTATGTACTGACCCACACAGGATCCCTGAGCGCTGACCCACATAGGATATGACCCACACATGATTGGTATGTGATGACCCACATAGGATTGGTGAGCTCTGACCCACATGGGATCTAACCCACATAGGATCGGTACTGACCAACATAGGATCGCTTGGCACTAACCTCCGTATCATCTGTCTCCAACCTCCTCCTCACTACCAGCCACTGGATTCACGCTCATACCACATTAGGGAGAAACAATCCTCAATCCATCGGTCTCACATAAACCACCACAAATTTCCATGAATAAGTACACAAAAGGACTTCCATTTTGTAAGGGTTCCAACGTGACAAACAACGAGTCAATCAGATGCCCGGTCTATAATTTATAAGCGTTTTTGTTTCGAGGGCCTGGTTGGATTTGGGTTTGATCCATCCCAGATGCACTCCAACATTATCCAAAACTCAAGAGAAGTATACCTAAATTACCACCTTGTCCTAAGGGATCTGACGCCACAGATAGTTCGTCAAACGGATGCCCGTTCGGTTAGTTACACCCCTTTATGTGAAATAGGGGTGATCACACCTTGTTCTGGACCAACTCAGTCAGGCCCACTGGAATATTCCAAAGGGAGCGCTTCCTAAACTGGATCCCGACGCCACTGACGGCGTGTCGAACAGACACCTGGTTTGTCAGTATCATGCATTTCATTATTTGGGGACCAGTTGGGTCTGGGCCCGGTCCGACTCGGTCTGGCCGGACCGACGAAATGGGTTCCAGGGTCTACCTGACCCTGCTCGGGTCTGAAATGATAGGGTGTCCCGGTTTACCAGGTCCAGCCCTTCGGGGTCAGCTTGGTTTGGTTCGTGGGCCTGGACCTCAGTTGGCCCGACCCGTCGGGTGGGGCTCAACCCACCCACGTTGGCCCACTAGGTCACGAGTTCGGCCGAGCACGCTGGCGGGTCTGACCCGCTGGACTGTGGGTCTAGCCTAGCCCGCTGGGAAGGTTTGGTCTTCTAGGTGGATCCAGCCCACTCGTCCAGCCCGCGTCCGTCCCGATCTACCAGAAGGCCAAACAGTCTTCCCAACTGGCCCCGCGGGTGTGGGGCCGTTTCGGCCTGCCGGTAGGGTGCTGCCCCACCACGTAATGGTCAGAAGTTTTGGCCAACTAGGGGTCCGCCAACCCATCACGGTTCGAGGTCCGTGCCACTCTAAAAATGCCGCGGCCCGCTGGACGCGGCTGTAGTCGCCGGCGGTGCCTACGGGCGCCGCCCCTTGCCCCGCGTGACTGGCTCCGACCTCCGCAGCGCACCGTGGCGTACCTCCCTCCCCCACCCAGGGCCTATTGCCACTGGTCTCCTCCGACTGCCTCTTTCCACCACCAACTTGGTGCGCCAGCATTTCAACAGTTTCTATCACGCTTTCTCCGTTCTCTCGATGCTGTCACCCCGAGGAAAACGTCCCTGAAGAACACAACATAAAAAGAGAAATAGGGGGTCCAAGCCTTGTTCGTTTGGTCATCACCCTCTGCGTTAATATGACAACAAAAAGTAGAAAGGAAAATATCAATGATGAACTTTAAAAATAACCCTACCTCATGGTCATTGGAGAACACCCACGATTGAAGAAGAGTTGGTGTTCATCTTCCCTGCAACAAGCCACCAACATTTCCACTCAAATGTCATCCTTTGGTTCGTGATTCAGTGTCGCTCACCACTGCCCTCTAGAACCTGTTCTATCCTCCAAGTGATTGGCGTCACAGAACTTTATCAGAACTTCATCGCTTGGTTAAGCTGTGCCAATACCTCTCCCCGTGCTCTATATAGAACAGGGAGAGGGTGAGTAATGCCTATGGAATTAATGTGGGTTTATTTAATAGAAACATTCATAATTATGAAGGTGCTCTTACAATGGGTTTGAGGAGTCAATCCGTTTAATGTCTTGACACGTCATTGGTCACACCACTTCCACTTGTCTATTGGAGGAAAAGAAATAATGAAATAAAATAACAAAGTTATTTTATTATTCTTTTAAAAATTCCAAAATATAAATTTTTCTACAAAATTACTATGGTCGAAGTGAAACCTCCCTTAAGAGAATCGTGGCACTATAGATTCAATGGTACCCTCATATTTTTAATCTGATCATCAGTTTAAAAGATAGAAAATTCCACCGATGTGTTTTCTGAACATACCTTAAAAAAAGTTCAGAAAATCATTCTAGGCACACTGGGCCTCGAAATCACGCACTTTCAATTTCCATAGACTCGTAATAATTCTATGTAATTAAAAAAAATTTACATGGAAAATCTGGGCATTTAAATCCACCCAATCTCACCCCACATTTGCATTGAGTGGGATGCCTCCAAGTCATCGGTGGAATGGATTTGGATCACCGTTGGGGAGGAACAATGATGTAAGAAAGCCGCTGTTTTTGAATCTTAGATGGATTTTTTTATGTCATGAAATTTTGTATGTCACATACCTTCTTCCCATAACATAGGGTGTCAAGTGGATCCTGGGTCTCCCATTTTGAGGTCTAATGGAGATAAGAAGCCCAATGTGATCACTGAGGACCAGGTTGAGCATGGTGAGTCAATTCCATCACTGGTGGAGGAAAGGGCCCTGAATTCGAATATGAATATCTTAGATGTCTTCAATCACTTGAGAAATTATGCGGTTCTTCCAAAATGAGTTCAAGAGGCTATGGTGCTAGTTGAAATCATGAGAGTGTACATGGTCTTGGATCCTTTTCCCAATTCTCTGAAATCTCTATCTTCTATTGGGGCAGTGCGCTCTGGTAGTGCTGAAAGTCATGGAATGTCATTGAAAGTGTCCAATAGGAAAGGATCTTCTGGAGAAGAGGTTAGGGTGAATTAATTTCAAGGTTCAGTGGGATGGAAAGATGCAGTGGATGGGTCCATCCATAGTATAGATATGCTAGTGTTAAATATTGAAACCAGTTTGATACCTTGGGATCGAAGGTGGTGTCTTTGGATACTTTTAATCCAAATTTTGTTGATATACACAATTAAGGTTAGGTTTTACCTGGGGATGAATCATGAAATGAGTTCTATAGTCTGGTTTCTATTGGCATTGTCAAGGATGCTAAGAGTAGAAGGATTTATAGCCCAATAAAAAAGAAGGGGTAAAAGGGTTCCTAGGACTCTAGATGATGCATTCTAGTATAGGGGAAGTCAGTTAAAGGGAGGAAGGAATATTCTGACATTCCTAAACCAATGGATACCAGATTGACCTCAGTGTTGAGAAGAAGTTAGATGATGGGGATTGTTCCTTGCACTGAGAGGGATTCCAAAGGCGAGTCTTCTAAAGAAAATGAGAAGAAATATGAGTAAAAATAGTGTCTTGTGTGTCTTCTAGTAATGAGAACTTTCAGGATATATCTGGAGCCGAAGAATCTGTGAATGGAGAGGACATGGCTGACCCGAACAAGGGTGTATTGTCTATCCAGTAGTGGGAGATAGATGAATAAGATGCATTAAATAAAAAAAATATAGTATTTATTATGCATTCAAAGTAAGAAATAGTGGTGGAATATCTTCACATCAATGCTACACAAGATGAGACAGACATGATGTTGTAATGGATGATTCAAATAGATAAGAATGATGAGCTGTGTGTTTGGATCATCAAAAAAGTCTTTATACTGATAGGAGGTTTCAATGAAGAAATGATAAATAGAGATGTGTACATAAAAAAATAGTAAAAATTGTATTATCTATTTGAATACCTTATAATGGAAGATCCAGGAATATAGAAAACAACACTCTGCTAGAAATTATTTAGGGAAAGTGCATCTAATTGACTTATTCTATTTTTAAATGAGTTTGTGTTTTCTGATAGTGTTTTTAACCTAGGAGAAAACTTTTGGTTTCCCACTATCAACCATAAATGTTTTTTGACAATAAAAAAGTAAAATGTTCTCTTTAGTTATAGTGAAATATATAAATTTGTTATATAAAAACAGTGATTTTTGACATGAAATGTTGAACCAATTTTTTATCTCCTGAACTACCATGAAGTATCATGATCAATCAACATGGTAAAATATATATGCACCAGATTTCTATTATGCTATTATAAAACACCATTTTATATTTTTTATGGTTCACATATTTCATGATGAATAACATTATTATCATTAAAAGATTCAAATAATCATCTAGTATATTCTAAACTATTATCAATCTAGATGTTTTTTAATGATAAAAAATAACCTTTCTTAGTATTTATTCAAAAATAGTTGAACATTTTGAGAACCAATGACTTCTTATTAATGATCATAATTAAAGTGATATAATTAAATTCTTTAATATAGGATATAAAATAGTTATCTCTACTTTTTATTACATTATAAAAGGCCCCCAATGTTTTAATGAATGGGATACATTGGAAATTATGTTTGAAATTTTTCTCTCTTGTGTAGAAAAATAAAAATATCCCCCTTTTGACAAGTACATATCATCCAGTTTATCTCACTTTTTAATATACTATCATCATAAAGATTCTATCATTGTGAAATCTTACTCATTTTCTTTTTTTTGATGATAACAAAACAATTAATTCCAAAATTAATTTTTCTCCATAAAACATAAGTAGCATGAATTTTCAGCATCACTAACATGAAACAGGTTTCCCCTTGTTCATTTTCCTCTTATAAAAACTCATCAATATTTATAACTATTTACCCTGAAACTATCTTTCCAAAAAACCACTTCATTACCTTCATCACATAGTAATGATAAAAATTATATTGTTTTTCAACCCATTAACTTGTAATATGTTAGTACACCTCAACTTATAATTTCTAATAAATTTTGATCCAAAAACTATTAGTTTAATTGTACCATAATTTCCAATGTTCACTCATCCATCCATGAACATTTTAACATCATTAAAAATAATTAAATATCTAATCATATGTAAATAAAATTCACTATAAAAAATCCATGGGAAATCTCTTTTATATACTTTAAGTGAAAATTCAATAGAAAAAAATTTCTCTTTTCCTTTATCATTCTTGTTATTAGAATCTTTATCTTTATAATTCATAGTCAATTGTGATATTAAGATGAGGAAATATCAATTAATGTGACCATACTATTTAAATATTCCACAGATTATTTATAATTTTTGAAAATTATTTTCAACCTTCAGTCTAAAATATTAAATTCTATTCTAAAATTTTCTATTTTAAGTATGTCGACCCCCCCCCAAATTTCCTCAAAAACATTGTAGGCTCTTAAAAAATGTTAATTAAACTAGAAAATTATTCCTATGTAGAATATTTTTCCACATTTCCAAAAATAACCATAAAATTCACAGTTACCTATGAAAATATATTGGTTTACACGTATAAAACCAAGTATTGGTTCAATATTTTGTTGATCAATTTTTAAAATTTTGTGTAAAAAAAGTGTAGGCTCCCAAACCATTATTATTTAAATTATTTTTCTTTGTAGAAATTTTTAAATCTCCATTTATAATATTTTTTGTCATCAATTTTGTGTCCCTACAATTTCAAAATTTCTATGAATCATATTTTTTTTAAAAAAATCAACTTTTTTTTAGACATGAAAATACCAAGACTTTATACCAAAAATTTCAGGATATTTTCCATCCTTTTAGACAAAAATTGGATAGAAAACTTGAGTCTCATAATTATGTGAGACTTAAATGTCTTCAAAAACATTTTTTGTTTCAGATTTAACCAACATCATGAATATAATTCTGAAAGTTAGAATTGAAATTATAAAATTCATTTACATCATTGAAGAAATTCAGTTGGACTATTTCAAGATCATTCACCTTCAATTTAATATTATATTCCTTTGTAACTTTTATAGTCTTCTCTTTAATAAGTAATTCATTAAACACATTTTGCAACCCTGATTATTTATCAACCTGATTAGAATCTATGTTATGTGGAGATTGATTGTTTTTGTGGCAATTTTTTATCTCCTTCTAAAAATTTTAGATCTATTAAAGTTATTCCCTGAGTGATCCCTTCAAGATAAACTATGTTTCTATTTCTTAATCACTCCCAACATCACTACAATCATTACAATTAAATTATTATTCATTAACATTAGAAATAAGTGGTTTTTCATCAACATCATTGGATGATTAAACTTCCTCATTATCTTCTTTACTATCACTATTTTAAAAAACTGGTATGAAATTTCCATTTTTTTAATTATAGAAATTATTACACATTGAATTTTAATAAAAAATTTATTATTCCATTTTTACATTTTATTGATTGATGATATCCCTGGACTCTCATTCTCATTTTTACTAACCTCTTCTTTTAATTTTTGGTATTTTCAAAATAATGTCCAATAGATCCACACATGAAACACTTTATATAATTTTTTCACTTGTACTTTACTTTTCCTAATTTTAAGACTACTTGAGATGAGTGACATATATTTTTAGAAATTATATTTAATTTCTTTTTTTGAAAGAATATTCATTCCCTAAAACCATTTCATTTCTATATCTCTATTATTTTTTAGGATTTAAAATAGTATTCTTTAAAACCATGATATTATTTTAGAAAAACTCCCCTAACACATCTTATAATAAATAATAATGTTTCTTGAGTCAAATAAGTTAAATGAAATTTGATCATAAACATCATGTGTAGATACTTTTTAATCAAACCTGTATGAAAAAATATGTAATATTTTATTGAAAGTTGATGTAACTTCTAAATTTTCACCATATACATTAATAGTTCACACTATTTTATTAACTCTAGTAAAAAAGTTATCTATTATTTTAACTTCCAAATTCTTTGAAGTCTTTATACTTCCAAATCAAAATCATAAGTTTAGAATACGTTAACTTTCTGATGCCATCATATATATTTTTGAACATAATCTCTACACCCTTAACTATCTTAATTATTTTTAACATCATAAAATCCCTCTAAGAAATAAATTATTGAATGGAATTTAGATAACATACATCATTATATTGGTTCATTATAACAATAAATTTCAAAGATTAACCTTAAACATGGGTAATAAATCTTCTACATGTATAACCCAAATCATCTACACAAATAGATAATAAGGAGGGAACTTTTTGATGTTTTCATATATAATATTTTCCCATAAAATATGGGAATCCCCTTGTTGTTAACTAAATTTAGTTATTCCATTATTTATATTAGAAATTTAGAAACTATATATTATAACACATAGGAAATATTTATCTCTAAACTCTAAACATCAAATCAACAATTATGATAACTATTATTTAATACCACTTGAAAAGGACCCTCTTGATTAGTGGGAATTCACTAGGGGTGAATAAGGAATATAGTTATTTCTGAGACTATTTTCTAAAAAAACCACCATTAACTATTAAAGTAAATATTAGATCACTATCACACACTTAAATTAACTCACATAATAGAAATCATAGATTTACAGGGATCACTTCTTAAAATTAGTACATAGTCATTGGTGTAATTTTAATTTACATGAGATCATATAGTCCACTAGTTCCATAATTTAGAATAAAATTAGGAAAGGATTATCCTTTAATCACATTTGAAATTTGTCTCACATTTTTTAAGTTTATCCCAAAATTATAAAAGTATATAAAAATTCATTTTAGCAATAATAATATTCTTCAAATGAAAAAAATATCTACTGAGTTATCCCAGTTTAGTTTCTTTTTCTCATTGATCTTCTTCTTTTTGTTGTTTTACATTTATAATAGCATGTTTTCCCTCATTTTCTATGATAAAATCTCAATTTTGTTTAATATTTTAATCATATACTCAATATATTCACTCAAAAATAGTGACACATATATATTATCATTTATATTAGCAGTCATCATATTCAAATTAAAATATTAAATTCAAATTTGAATGGTTAACTTCCTTTAACTGTAATTAACTTCCTCTATATAGTTGTAGAAAATATAGTTATACATAATTATAAAATTTTTATTAAAATAAAAAATTTATACATTTAATTTCTTAAAAATGTATCTAAACATTAACTGAGTAAAAATATATCCCTAATATTATTACAAACTTTTCAATCATATTTGATTTTAATTAATTTCCCCTAGGATGATTATTTTTTGGTCTTATTCATCTAAACCACACAAAATTAATATTAAAATATTTTTTTAAATTGTCCTTTAAGTCTATCAAAGTAATTTTTTTTATATGTCTGGAACCCTATATATAAATAACTAATATGAAACCTCTTTAACTATTAAAAAATTCAATGAATAAATCTTATGAGATCTTTGAATTATGTTTATAAATTTTATATACTTAGGATAACTCTTATCAAAACTTGAATTACCTTTACTAAAATTCATTTTACTGAAAATGGATACTTTAAAAAATGACCCGTATACTGCTCATAGTGACTTTTAGGAAATTCCTTTTCCTTATAGATGGGTCTTATGAAAAATCCAAGTTACTCTGTTGAAATTCAATTTCCTCATTGATGAATATTTTGATAAATAGATTATAATATTATGAATTAGAAAAGTTACACTTATGGATCAGGGACTTATCCATTTTTCTATATCAATCTTATCAACTATAAAAATATTAGGAATAATTATAAACACATAAAAACATATTTTGACCAATTAAAAACTCTTTAAAATACTTCAACTCATATAAAAACATTTTTCAATTTTATTTTGAAAATGATTTATACATTGCAAAAAAATCAAACACATAAACTTCTTTACTTCTCCGAATCTACATATTTAGAAAAATAAAATATTCTATAGAATACTTTACCAACTTCAAATCCCAAAAAAATCTATTTTTCATCTCAATAATATTCCCAATGGAATATTATTCTTCATCGGTCCATTAATCTCCCCAAAAAAATCATTATTTCAACATATATATCTTAATAATACACCACATGGTCTTTAACCACTCAAAACTTGAGTAACCCTTAAAAACTCCCAAGGGTTCCCTTATATACCAAAACTAACAAAAAAACATGAATATATTCTTCTAACATTATGGGTTAAGAAAGAAGCTATTTTCCCATAAAACCATCGGTGAGGTAAGAAGTTATGTGGACTAGAAACTATGTTTTAAAAAATAATCTATCACATTATAAAAATAAAAATTATAATTACAAACCACAAAATAATCACAAATTTGAACAAGAATTTTCATGAAAATAAGTCTTATAAAACAAGGAAAAATAATTCACTTTCAATCCATCAGATGAAAATATATTTGGGGTTTAAAGTATCTTCAAAAAATTTCATCAAACACTTTATAGAAATAAAAATATTTTTAGTATGAATACCATGTAAACCATTCAATTTTTCAAAAAAATTCAATAACCAAAATAAATAAACATGAATATATCCTCAATAACATATCCAAATCATATCAGGGTAAAATAAGTCATAAAATTTTCGAAGTACTAATTTTATTCCATGGGAGAGATCATTATTTGTGGAGACCTACCTAAAAAACAATAATAACTCATTAACTTCTTCAAATAGTAGAAAAACTACAAGAAAGGGATCCTCATAAGTCTAATACCTAAGAGATTAATTTAAAAATCAATCAATATCCTTGCGCTTGGCCACAAATTCTAATTATTAAAAGAAAAAAAATGAAAAGTAAGGATATGATACCAGTAGAAGAAGGGAAATTAAATAAACAAGGAATTAAGAGTTACATTACAGTTTCAATACAAAAACTCCATATAAAATGTTTAGGGATCTTAGGAGAAAAATACAAAAAATGAATGAATAATTCTATGTCCTACTACTGGGAAGAGGGGTGGTGAACATGGTTAAAACTCAATAGGGGTTAAATTTAATTTCATTATTTTATAAAGTCATAACATGCATCATTATTTTAGCCAAATAATTTGTGGAACTTTAAACTAACCATGTAAACCCATTCTAAACACACTTTTCATATGCATAATTTTTGGGAATAGTAAACACTAACCAAGCATTATCCATGATCCTAGGGCAGTTTTACTTTTTTTTTTCATTCTTTCAAAACAATAACTCATGAAACTCCAATGATGTAAAATAAATAAAGAAATAATCAAAACTAAATACATACTAATGACCAGGGTGTATCATAATTCTTCCAGACATGACACTTTATACACTCATAATGTATTCAATGATCCTATTTAGATAATAAATAGTGTTATTTATCTCAAATGATGGAATCAATCTCCCATGTATAATAGATATCATCATTATTATACCATAGTATATGAAAAAATGGAAAATTTTAATCCTACAATAATTTATCTAGGAATTCTATAACATGGATAAACTACTCAATCATGATGATTTTGGGTTCCAATTAAAAATAATCTTAAAAAATGTGAGATAGTTCTATAAGATACTTCTTAAATACATATATATAAAACAAATAATGCATAAAATTCATATAAGATGGTAATTTTAACTAGTATGAAACATTACCAAGATTCTCTAGAATCTCAAATAGTCTAATATAATATAGTATCCAATTAACAAGATTTATTAATATATTTTTTCTTGATAATGGATTGGATGAAAAAACATGTGATCGCTAAAAAATAATTCCAATGGATGATGAATGAGATCAACATAATATTTCTCATGAATCTGTTTCATCACTAATGTTTTATGAATTAACTGAATACTAAAAATAATCTTCAAAATGATTCCCATTCCCAACATGGAATTTTCTCCCAAATCAGAATAGTAAAGAGGGGGATACAAATTTTAATCTATAATAGGATTTAATGAAACACACCTTAATAGAATCATTATAGTGTTCATTATAGGAGGAAAAAACCAATAATTAATGCTTCTAAAATAAACCATAAAAGTTAAGAACACATGCTTGGGGTATATCCTTAAGAATTTAAATAGCCTAGTCATTCGAATGATCCATACATGGATGATAAGTCATGAAAAACTTCAACTGAGATCATAAAACTTCATGAAGGTACTTCAATAGTCAAGATAAAAATTATGTGTGTCAATTAGAAACAATAACTGATGGAACACTAACATTGTAATATCTTAGAAATATATTGGTATAAGTTTATCCAAATTAATCAACTCCTTAATAAGAATAAAATTGGTTAATTTTATCAACCAAAAAATAATAACCCTTATAGAATTATTTCCACTAGGATTTTGTGGTATAAAAATAAAAAATCTATTAAAATATTATCCCTATTATACACTATCATGGAAAAAAGGATACAACAATCCCATGGGGTTTTGATGACCAACATTAATTTTTTAATAGGTAAGGAAAAAACACAAAAAATTTAGTTACCACTTAAATCATCAAAATCCACCAATACCAATGTTTAAGATCATAACATATCTTGGAATCCCTGGGGTCCATGACCCATATTGATAAATTCCCACATTCATCACCTTCTTCCTTGTTGTCAAATAAACCACTAATATTTTTTTAAAACAAATAAATCCATCAGTAGACTGAGACTAATATCCTATGGACTTCCAATATTTAGATTTTTGATAATATGTTGACAATTAAGATCCACTAAATACTCTAGAAGAATTTCATCATCCATGGGGTTTGTTTTTATTGTATCAATGAATGTGAAATCATCCTTATAATTCATATCCAAATGTTATTTAGAAAATATGCTCCTAAAAACTCTTTATTAATTTAATTATATCATTTCTTAAGACAGTAGATTCAACATCAAGGCGTTATTAAAAACATTCCATTTAACAAGTGTATAGGTTAAATCAAAATCAATGAATAGATAATATTCCACCAAAAACATCTAATAAATATTCAGATCCCCCTATGAAAAGATTTACTTTTCAATCTTACATTTAAAATACAATGTAAAGTTTCCCTCTAAGGGATGGTGGACAGAATCCTTGAATGCATGAATCATCATCCCCAATTCATGGTCATGTGTGAAATATTTCATATCATGAGGGAACAACTAGTGGCAGTAATATACCAAAAAATGATCACCCTATATCAAAACACACCCTAACCCAATACATAAATAATTACATTACCTTAAATATCCATCTCCATGATTTGGATGAATCAAAATGGTAGCTTATTGCAACTATGATTTCAAATCTGTAATGGATTACTAGAATTTCTATTACCATTAAAATGTTACTTAAATCCAAGTCAATCCAATTATGGGAAATTATAACTTTAAGAATTCTAGTAATATCCATCTAGACCTAATATTCTCCAAATCTCAAGTACATTCCAGTTTCTTTCTTGAGATATTAATTCTTGTATCTTCTCAAGGACTTTAGAAATTCTATTATCAGATATCTCATGAACTAAGAATTTCACTACTCAGATCCAGAATTGTAGCATTGAAAACATAGTGTAAAGTAAAAACTATAACACATAGAAAATTTAGTTTAAGAGAATACAATTCCTTATTGCTTTCATAATATGTAACACTGAGCATTAAGAAAACTGATATATAATATAAATATATTATTATTTAAAAGTTACTATTATAACATATTCATTAAAATAAGGGTATGAATAGTAATAACCAAATTATTAAAAATATTTATAAATTTTTTATATAATTAAATATTCATTTATTAATCCATAATAAATGTACAATCAGTTTTCAGTAAATTTATTTTATGATTCAAAAAAAATTCTTCAAAAATGGGATTTATCACATATTGTGTATGAAAAGTATAATTAAATTATTCCATTTTAAGAAATTATATTTGTTTGAATGAATATTAATTTTTAAAAAATCATTTAAACATTATCTTTGGATAAATTTTTATGATTTTTTATAATGAAATTATTTTTCTATGAATCAGTGAAACACCAATTTATAAAAAACATTCATTTCATTAATTGTAATCATGGAATTTAAAAGTATCATTATTTCTTAGATTTTATATTAATGTGAAAATAGAATAATTTTTTTAAAAAATCTAAATAATTATAAATAAATCAATTGTATACATGATTTTGGTATAAGTTCATTTCATTGATTAAGAATGTAATTATCTAAAAATTATTTTTCATTATGTTTTATGAATTTTTATTAATCATTGATTTATAGAAATTATAGATATTGAATAATGTATAATGGATTTTCTATAAGGAATTTGAAGGTTCTAAATTTTTAAGTAGGTCCCTTTTATTTTGAGTAATTATGAAAAGTAATCTTGATAAATATGTATCACATTGATATGGGAACAACGAGTAAAATAGGGTTAAAACTATAATATGATGCTTAGAAATATCAATAATTCTGGATTTATTTCTATTTTATGATTTTTTTCTAAATTAATCACTGATGTGAATAAATAGAAATTTTATATCCCCTGTATTTGTGTATAACATTTATATTATTTTACGAAAATGATAAATACAAACTATCAATTTCTAGAGTTTAATTTCTTTTATATATTTTCCTTGGGATAAAAAGATGATATGAATGAATATAAATTTATAGATTCCAACATAAATAAATTATTTTTATGACAAAAATTTATTTTTAATTATTTGGGACAATATAATTACATTAATCAGTTATGAAACACTCATACAGTGTTTGTGAAAGAAGTAGAATAATCATGGAAAATAATTTCTAAAAAATAATATTTTTGGGAGTAATTGTTGTATTTTAAGATTTTAATATGAAAAATAAAATTATAAATTACTATAAATTTTTTGTGATTCTAATTCCATTTTTTCTTGATTTCATTGAATTCAAACTTAATGAATAAAATTAGAAATGATTTCAAGGATATTTTATGAAAAACAATATTTTATTAGATTATTTTAAAAAATATTCAAATATGAAAATTGGGATTATAAATGGTTCAAAATTTCATCAATATACCATTTTTGAGTAACCTATTAACTTAAAAGTAAATTTATGACCCTTAAGGGATAAAAACATATTTCCAAAATTAAGGTTAAAAATGGTTTATTAAGGGATAAAACCGAACGATATGTTTTACAATGTAATGTAAAAATGTGAAAATTTTATTAATTGAATAAATATCAAAACTATAATGTCATAACATAAAAATTATTTCCATTTGGTTCCACATTATATGATTATGATATATATTATATTTAAATGTTTACGAAATTACAAGTGTATCCTTTCCCTCAATTATAAAAGGGATCCTCCTCTTATCCTTTGTTCACAATGTTTGAGAAATTTAGATAATAAAAAAATCAACCTAATGTTGTTATATATTAATTACCTTAATCATGTAACTTATTTTATTCCCTAATACAATTTTATGAAGGTTTAATGTTTGAATTAAAGGAGGCCTCTCAAATAAGATGTAAGCATCTTACTTGACTATTTAAAAGTTTATTTCTTCTTATAATTGTAATAAATATTTTGTATCCATACTAAAATGATCAATATAGTAACATAAATATACTTAGATGTTATTATGATAATGGGGAAACCATTTTTAGTTCATTTCCATCAAATGGTAAATGAAATTATAGCCCATGTGTATATGTGGACTATCGCCTCCACATAGAGATATGAATCATTTCCATCAAAATCCTTCATGGTTTGTTATTATGACATATTTATTTTTTATATACAAAATTTATGATATTATTATTAATATTAAATTATAAAATATTATATATCTTCTTACCTTCCCATCTGTTGGAATATGATAATTTCGCTCATGCATATATGTGAACTACCACCTCGATGAAGAAATGTGATTCATTTTTTATCATTAATTTAAATTGATAATGATAAAGATAGATTTAATGAATATATATGATATATATGATATAATAATTATTTTTTAAAAGGTAATTAAAATTTACATTTCTTACATTTTATTCATTTAATGTAGAAATATCACTCATGTGTATGTAAAAAATTATAATCTCCACGAAGTGATGCAATTTATTTTTCATCATTAATTTATATGATTTGTTAAAAAATTGAATAAAATGACTTAATATGTTACTTATAAGATTATTTAAATTCTATATATTATGGTAGTATGATCATCATATAAGAGTCATAACTTTTAAACTAAAACTAGCATGAAAAACAAAATAGTTATCACTCGAAATATAGATTTAAAAAAATTGTGAAAAAACGGGTGATAATATGTTATAATTAAATAATATATTGTATTATATATGTGAATATGGTTCTATATAAAAACATATAATAATTTTATATTTATTATAATGTATTTTTAAACCCGTAAGAAGCAATATGAGATTTATGATAGGGAATACTCTTAATGATTTTATTTCTATGAGATATTTTCCATATTCACCACCTGTTTCTTTTGGGTGGAGTATAAATTTTTCCTGAATTTATTATATTATTATTTAATTTAACATTATGTGGATTTAAAAATTTATATAAATTTTTCGCTTTCTTGATTTTTTTATTTGGAGATTACCCATGTGGTATGAATTTATCTAGCAACTTCATTTTTTTCGTGATTGTCTATATTAAATTTATATTGAGGAAAATTATATATAAATATTATCCTATAAACCCCATATAAGTTATTATCATATAGATATTACATTATTTTTATGTATTATTACAGTTTTTACCTCTTTGGTTTTTAAAATGATCGAGAAATTGTTTTTATCTGAAATTAAACCTTATTTCCTCTTTTCTTGATGATCTATTTCTTCCATGTCTGAGAAATTAAAAAAAATTATAGAATTTTTTACCTACACATAAATTTTTTAATGATTATTTTCATAAAATTTTAATTTATTTATAAAGGTATAAAAGTAATATTTTTATGAAACCATTTTTCAAACAAGTGTTTTTTACTTTTTACAAAAGTGTGAAATGAATTTTATATTTTAATATATATAGTATAAATGAATTTTACCATCATTATATCTCTTCATTGATTTGATTCATTCTTTATGAGCTTCAAAGTTTCTTTTAAAATAAATTTTTTTCCATCATATTTGGTAAATTTGTATATTTTAAATAAGTTATATAATAATTAATAGGGTGTTTTTCTAAAGAAATATTCTAGTGATATTTAAAATGAAATCATTATCTTTGATAACATAATTGGATGTTACTTATGATTTACTTGGTATATAAACCAATTATACCCTAGTTATAATTTATCTATATATATTATGATTATGATGATGAGATTTTCAAAAAAACCTTTTATTTTCCATATGTTATCCTATTATGATATGGTAAATGTTTTATGATCTTGTGGAACACATATGTATAGTTTTCATTATGTGATGGTAGACATGTTATAAACCAAGAAAGGTGGTTTTGTTATAAACCAAGGGTAGGTGGATTCATTATAAACAGAGGATGGGTGGTTACATTATAAATCAAAGACATAATGGTCTATTATAACCCTCCAATGCATTAGTAAAGAATGATATCTCATGAAATAATAAGGTCTATAATAAAGAGTGAATCTATTCCAACTATTAACTATATAAACTATTATAATATTATGTGTTTACAATGACAAAGTAAATTATTTAATGGGACATAAACCCAAATCACCCTGGTTGTTTTGGTAATTATCCATAACCCAAGAAATTATTTTATATGCTTATGTGTATAAAAAAACTTATCACTTGTTATTATTATATGTTTTCTTCGATTATGATTGATTATTGATGATTATAGACACCTATATTATATGTATATTATGAAAATACCATATTCTATGATACATGATTAATGAAATTTGACTGATTGGATATGAATTTCTCAAGTTACGATCATGTTATCATACCCTTATGTTTTTTCTCATTAAGGAACACATATTGAAATATTCAATGTTTACCATTATAAATAATTTGATCTCACCCATTATTATTTTTTCCTTTCAATAAGATACCAATAAGGGATATTACAATGATTTTGTGGATATAATTGAATAAATAATAATGTTCTCACTTGAATTTAATATTTTATTTCATATTTTAAAATGTAATATTAGGATCATGTGTGTATATAATCTCCAAACACTTGAGAACTATTCAACCAATTAGGATGCAATCACCTGTATCTTGTCTTAATGTAGTAACATAAACAAAAACTCTATTTTAATGGATTTTGGGTGTTTCAGTTGGTTTAAATGGAAATTTAGTAGTTATTGTGGTAATTAGATTTAGGTTAACATATATCAGTTTAAATAACCCTAGGATAGATTATAGGTACAACTATAAGTATTAGTTAATATCATGAATATTTGGTAAAGTATTAATTTTGGGGGCTTTCCTAGAAAATAAATTATTCTATATAATGGTATGTGGATACAGTTGTGACACCGATACACCTCGGGATAAAAAAATCATAAATGGGATCTTTTGGTATTAAATCAATTCATCACCAACATATGATGAGTGATCCTATGACATTATACATGGATAAAAACTCATGGAGTATATGTTTAGGTTAATTTAAATTTTATTTATTAACGGTTATAATAAATGAAAGGATATAACCTATAGAAACCTAAGGTATTCCATACTGATATGGGAGAAACCTAGAGTATCCAAGGTTTATAACTCAAAGGTTGATCATAAGATTAAATTCATATATACACCTTTTTAGGTTTTATGTAAAGGGAGTTTAAGATGACTAATGATATTTTGAGAGACATGTAAAAGAATACAACCATTTTATTAAATATATTTTTTAGGAAAATATTTCTTTAAGGAATAATAAATTTATATTTTAGGAACATATGTTGAAATATAATGATAACCTTTAGGTTTAAAATCATTATTGATAATAACATAGTCAATTAGGATAAAATGGTTATAATATTTTGTGAATATATGTTTTATCATATATATAACTATATTAATAAATAGTTATTTGGTGACTAAGTGAATAATTTTATTTTTGACGAAGTTTTCTATATATGGAGGGTTATATAAATGAGGTAAACATAATTTTAGGAATGAATATTATGTAAATTTATTAAATAATATATGATTTTATTACGGTTTATGGTTATTGATGTTATTTTACGAATGTATTAGGATTTTATAAGAGAATATATTATCATGGTAGGTACATTTTTGGTATGTGATATTATGAGATACTTTATGTTTTGGTATAAATGTTAAATTTTATCCTGTAAAAATATATATGATCAAATATTTTGGATTTTTAGATTTTGATTTTGGTCAGCCATATTTTGGAAGACACATAAGGTTTACTATTTATGGAATGGTTTAATTTGAACATTGGGTTTTATTATTGAGGTTTTTTTTATTAATGTATTATTTCATCATATAAATATATATCCATTTTTTATAACTTATGATAACCATTTTTATTTTTTAAAATATCTAGATATGAATGAATAAATTTTCATTATTTTTTAGGTATTATATTATGTTAAATTTTATTTTTAATTCCATAGTCTTGAAAAAATCAACTTGAATATTCCTTTCCTAGATTAAGAGATGAGATAAAAGAGGAAATTGAAAAATTCCCAACCAAAGGATGTAATTATTCTTATAAAATGGAAAGAAATAAACTAAGAATATTTTGAAATTCCCTATATATTAATAGTAATATAATCACTCAAATATTATAAAAAGATCAATAAATTAAAATGTTATCCTATTAACTTCATTTATGAATAATTAATGGTCTTTTTTATCCATGAATACTTTATGGCTTTGTGGTTATTACTTTATCATGATAATATTATCTATCACTATGTATTATTATTAGAACATTCCTTTTGTCCTCTATGTCCATATATTTACTTCTTTCTAATGTTCCCATATTCTGGGAACCCATCTATGTGTTATTTGAGCTGACCATTTTGTTTCCCACTTCCCCTTATCAATGTAATTTTTATTATCCCTCTATAAGATGTGGTATTTAAATAAAGGTATTTTAAAATAACGAACCATCGATTCATGAGTTAAAATTAAGAGGATGAAATTTCTTTATAGTGGGAGAATTTAGTACCCTAAAAAAAAATTTTAAAATAATATTATGCTTGAAATCTTACATAACATGAAACAGTTTACTTTAATAAAACTACAATATACTATAAAAATATTATTATTTATATGTGACCATTATAAACGAGGTTTCAAATTGATTGTATGAATATGAGTAACCAAATTATAAAAAATATTTATATAGGTTTTATTTAATTAAAATTAATTTATTATTTCATAATAAATATATTTTAACTTTTAGTAATTTTATTTTATGCTTAAAAAAAATCTTCAAAAATGGTTTTTATTTCATTTTGTGCACAAAAATTCTAATTAATTTTTACCTTAGTTAGATTTTTTTATTTTAATGAATATAATCTTTTAAATTATAGTGTCATTATTATCATCACATGATTTTTTTCATTTTTTCTAAATAATCGAGTCAATAGTGAAAAATGCACATTTTTGTGAAACCAAAATTTATTTTCATTAAATCATATAACTTAAAAACCCCATTATACTTTGTATTTTATTTTAATGAAAAATAATATCAATTTGGTTAAAAATAAACTAAATAATTCCATTGGAATAAAAATTATATTCCATTTTTGTATATGTTTACTCTTATTCTTAAAAAGCAATTGTTTTTAAAACTTTTTTTCATTATATTTAATGAAATTATATTAAAACTTTACTTCCACAACTTCTATAAATTGAATCCTTAAAAATGTATTCCAAATTTAAAATCGAAGGGTTCAAATTTGGTAAATATTGCCTAGAATTTTTCATCACTATGAATAGAAATAGTGGTAAATATGGGTCAGTTCAACAAGGGTAAAATGGGTAAAAGGGGGTTAAAACCACGATATAAGGCCTCCAAATATACCTAACACATTAATTTGTCATATTTGATTATTTTTATTTGAAAACAATCAGTACCATATTTGAAAAAGTTGACAATTTATTACCATCAACATATGATTATAACATTTATATTATTTAAATAATTAATAAATACAAAATATCACATTCATGATTTCAATTTAGATTATATGATTTAATATAAAAGAATATTATTTGAATGAATATACAAGTTTATTTTCCAATTAAATAATATATATATAAGATATAATTTTTATATATTTTTTGTTGATTATATAATTATCTTAAATGATTACGCAATGCTGAAACAATTTTTAAAAAGTAGTAAAAAATGAAGGAAAATTTTATATAAAAAAATAAAATTAATTCATTTGGTTAAATTGTCATATGAAACCAATTGAATATGTAATTATAATTTTAAAATGATGGTTAATTTTTTTAAAATTCTATTTTCATTGTTGTATTTATGTCTTTGAAGTCACATCAAATGAATAGTCTAAAAAATGACTTCAATGACATTTTATGGTAAACAATATTTAATAAAGTAATTTAAAAATTTATCAAATATTGAAATAAGAAAAGTGGGATCCAAAATGGATGAAAATTTAATCAATGGAAAATTTTTTGATCCACTTTTCACCTAAGATGAAATTTTATAACCCTTCATGTCTAAAAACTGTGTTACCATTATTAAATCTAAAATTGATTAATGAAAGAGTTAAATAAAAATATAAGGTTTAAAATGGAACTTAAACAAGTCTAAATTTTATTTTAGGAAGGTACTTATAACTTATAATTTAATAAAACAGAAATTATTTCCATTTTTGCACACAACATGACTTGGATAGATATTATCCTAAAATCTATTATATACTTCCAATTGTTTTATTTCCCTCACTTATGAGAGGGAACCTCCTATAATCAATTATTCGAAATTTTTGATTACTATATCTCATCTAAGAACATCCCTAATACCATTCTATATTCCATTCATTCGTCTTATACATTTTTTTCTTCCCCTATGATGGTCATATGAATGTTTATGGTGTAAGACTATGGTGGTCTTTCATTGAAGAGGTAATCATCTTACTCGAATCTTCCAAATTTTATTTCATCTTATGCATCCCATAGTTTTATTTTATCTATCCAAACATGATGAATATTTTATAAAAAATATACTGATATGCTTTATTATCATCTTCTTTTTACCAAATTGTAAATGAAACTGTCACCTGTGTATACGTGTGGACTACCACCTCCACATAAGGATATGATTAATTTTTTATCACCATATTCCATGATTTTTTATTATAATGTATTTAATTTTTATATATTATATTTATGACATTCTTATGATTTCAAAATTACAATATCTTATACACCTTCTTACCTTCCCATCTTTTAGAAAATGTTAATGTCTCTCATTCGTGTGCGTTCATTACCACATCCCTGAAGTGTTGTGATTCATCTATGTTTTAAGATTTACATATTTCATAAGAAATATATATTTAATGAATATATATTATATTTATTAGAAAATAAAAAATCTTTTGGTCGGATTGGATACTCAAGAGGGGGGGTGAATTGAGTTCCAATTAAAATTTCTGTTTTAAAACTTTGTCTTAAAAACCACCAAATAAAATACTGAATTAAACTGTAGTGAATTTATATCAAAGTAAAGGTTCTGTTGGGTTCTCAAGGGATTGATTATTTCCTAGTTAATCAAAACATAAAGGATGATTAACTTTTGAAAACAACTTACTGATTTACAACTAATATAAACACTTGCTAATTTAATTATCAAAGTGAATTTAAAACAGTTTTGGTTTTAAAGTAATTAGCAGCGGAATAAAAGAATAACTTTGAAAGATATAGCAAAACAGATATAACCAAGAGGTTCATTCTCAAGCCGAGACTTAGTCCTCTCAACAATTTGTATAAATTTGATCCACACCCTGGATCAGGGTTCACAATAGTTTACAACTGTCCAGGTCCAAGACTTCTACCACTGTTATTCGTGGGAAACAGAACAACATCAACCAGTTGTCCAGGTCACACATGACCTCTACCACTATCTCAGTGGGAAATAAAAGATTTAAGAGTTTGAGTGCGGATTTACAGATCCTCCAGTTAAAGTATAGGAGACAGTGTGTGTGTTAAATGCAGAAGATAACACACACTGCTCGAAATGTGAAATAAAGAATCACAGAGCAGAGATGTAGAGTTTAGAAATGGATATAGTGATTGCCGTGAAGCTTTGGACTCCTTGAGTTTGATCAGAGATGATTCTGAGTCCTCTTCTGGTTTTTGTCTGAAAAACAGAGTGTCGTCTGCTTGGCATCCAGATTCAGAGATAGTGAGAAATGTAGTGGATGAAGTTCTTCAATGTCTTCAGGAATGTACAAAACTCTTCTTGAGTAATCTTGAGTGTGTATGAGGTTCTGTGTCTTCTAAAACTATCTCATCCACCAATCTTTGCACTCATATATGTCTCGTCTTTGTCACACCAGTGTGTTTTTGCACCATCAGGGACTTCTTGTATTTATGGCACGAGCTCCAGTAAAAGAAATGATTTATTTTTACAGGTACAAGGTACGGTTCCCTGACATCCAACAACTTTCATTAAATAAATGACATAGCATTAAAATATTCCTAATATGACCGTTGGTTAGATTAAATAAAGATAAAGAAATTCAAACAGCTGTTTATGACTATCGGTGAGTCAAGTGATCGGGAAGTCATCAGCATCAGCATCGGTGAGACATCTTCGGTGACTCAGATGATCAGCATCGGTGTGTCATGATCGGTGACTCATTTGATCAGCATCGGTGTGTCATCTTCGGTGACTCATTTGATCAGCATCGGTGAGACATCTTCGGTGACTCATATGGTTAGCATCGATGTGTCATCTTCGGTGAGACCGTTGTCCTTCGATATGGATTGGTGATACCGTTGTCCTTCGATATGGATCGGTGAGACCACTGTCCTTTGATATGGATCGGTGAGACCATTGTCCTTCGATATGGATCGGTGAGACCGTTGTCCTTTGATATGGATCGGTGAGACCGTTGTCCTTCGATATGGATCGGTGCGACCGTTGTCCTTTGATATGGATCGGTGAGACCGTTGTCATTTGATTTGGATCGGTGCGACCATTGTCTGTTTGATCGAGAGGACTTCCAGAATACTTGTAAATCAATAACAAAGAGATAAAAACATGATGCAACCAATATACACAGATTCACTAAGGGATTGTGATTATGTATATGAGAAATCCAACCAGATTAAGTAATCCATGATTTGTGATTATAAAAATAGCAATCATTGGAAGAATTCAAAAATTTTCCGGAGGGCTCAATAATCTCTCCCTTTTTGATAATCACAAATCTTAGCCATAAATAAAAATAATATATCATCAATAATAATGCATAATAAGAATAAAAACATAATGAGATATAAATCACCCCCTAAATTTATGCCTTTAAATATTTATGCAAGCATTTCCATAGAAAGGTTACCCCCCATGGATAAATAAATAAATAAATAAAAAATATCCGCCTTTAGAGATGCATCTCCCCCATATCCCCCATAGATCCATAGATATACAGATTTCTCCCCCTTTGGGATAATCAAAAATGAGGGAAACAGATAAAGAGAGATTAAAATAAGGCATCAGAGAGAATAAAAAGAAAAGAGAATAAAGTTTATAATGCATCTTAGTACAATCACAACAGGGTTCACCCTATTAACAACAATGCACAACTATTTCTGGGGATGTAACAGGGCTTTGCCTTTGTCAGAGGGATCAATGGTTGGTAAGTTGGAAGGCTTAGAGGTAGGTTGAACTGGGCGAATTTGAAAAGGTGGTAAGATGACTCTGGAGGGTGGAGGAGAGGATGCCACTAGGATTTGCTGTGGAGATGTAGGAGTTGGTTGAGAAGATTGCTGAGGAACTGGTCGGAGTTGAGATAGAGCTTGAGCAACGGAGATCTGATTTGGAGCAACATTAGAGGCACTGAGAGGGTCAGCAGTAGGAAGCACAATGACGGTGGCTTGTGCATTCAGATAAGTCTTAAAAAGATTTATGAAATTCTGAATAACGTTTGCACCATACTGCATAGCCTTCTCAAAATCATCCGTATTCTCCATGAACCGTTCCAAGGTTGGAGTAAAATCTTGCAACTGTCGAACTTGAGTCTTGAAAGCTTGAGTGACTGGAGGTAGTCTCAGATTGTCAGCTAACACTTTGAAATTCGTGGTCATCTCATGATTGGTATAGATTTTTGAAAAGTAGTGATCAACCTTTTCATTGTTCTCTCTCTGAGCTTTAGTGGCATCTGCTGAATATACTGTTACCATCTTATGAATGTGATCACTGTGCTCCTTCATCTTCCTCAACGAGTCCAAATCAAGAACTTGTCTAATGGAATCCAATTCATCATGCACAATCTGCCTTAGAGCCTCTAGCTCACGAGTAGTGATCTAGGTTACTTTGGCTGTACTGGCTTGAGCAACTATCTGAGTTTTCTCAGCTTTAAACTTTCTCAGATCAGACTTCTTAAGATGTTAAATCAGATTCCTTAACACTTCCATCATACAAGAGATGGTGGATCTAAATTCGTTGGATAAAGAAACTAAGATAGATTGTAGATCCTTCAGAATCTGATTTAGAGATGCTATGTGCCTACCAATAAACTCACCAGTATTGGCCAGGTCTGGTTTAATAGCATTTGAAATTTCTTCTCTGACTGTATCTCTCACAACAGTAAGCAACTCACTTTTGAACTTATCAAAATCAGACTGAGAGATAGTAGAACTAGGTAGATAAGCATCTATAGCATCAACAGCATGAGCAGACCTTGCCTCAACTGGTTAGCTTTTCCATCATAACCGCAGTAGATTTTGATTCTTCTTCTTCTTCTTCAGAATACTCTAAACCCAAAACAGCAAAACCAGGGTAATCATCCCAGACAGCAGCACACAGAGTATATTTCGGTTTATCATAACTTGCTTTTCCACTGATTTCAAGAGAATCTCTCTTGCCATTGGAATTTTTTTCTGGTACAGTTTGACGTTTTTCTGTTGGAGGTACATTAAGACCATCCACTGGTCGGTTATCACCACCATCATCATTATCATCATCATCATCATCATCATCACCATTCCCATTTCCATTATTCATAGAAACGTCACTGTCAGATACTTCATTGTCACTAGCTTCTTCATCACCAAGAACTGGTTCTGATTCAGTTAAGGGTAAAGGTGGACTGGCAGATCCAAAGTCTATTCTTCTCTTAGGGCTCACAGTATCAGGATCACTCCTATCATCAGGAGGTGACATACTTCCTTCTTTTGTTTCAGCTTCTTCCATCCCTTGTTTACCAGACTCTTCAGTGTCTTTATTCTTTTCAACATCTACTTCTTCCTCATCATCAGAATAAATTGGCTCCCCATCTGATTTCAAACCAGGGTCTCTCAAACCCTTCGGCCTCTTTCCATGATTAGTGGGATTGTAAGATTCAAACAACTTGTCCTCATCAACAACCCAGCATTTCTTCCATGGGTTCCAGTTTATTTTCATCGGTTTACAAATTTATTTGTTAACACAAGAAGCACTATCAGATTCGGCTATCTCATCAGATTCATCAACACATTCCAGATTCTTTAACATAGCAAAGATCATTTTGGAATAGAACAGGGTAGTGGATTTCTTAGAGGGTTTCACCATTCCAGCTATGTACACCATTAGATATCTACACAAATTGATCTTCTCATGGGTCTTTATTAAAAACAATAGAAAAACATCCTGGTATCTTACAATAGCAAAATATCCTTTCCTGGGGCAAATTTGGTGCTGAATAAACTTAAAGAGAAGTCTACATTCACCATCCATCTCTGAGCCTGTGATTCTCCTTAACTCTATGTTTCTAGTCAAAAGCTCTAAAGCTAACTCATAAGAGAAGTATTCAATGGTTGTAGGAATGTTTCTAGCATAATCTTCATACCGACCCTCATGGGGTACATTCAAACATTCAGCCCATTGTTTAGACGAAAAAGATGTTTTCTTTCCTTTCACTATAGAAGACATTTTGGCAGCCTCGACACCATATAAAGTAACTTGAAGATTTATATAAAACTCATGCACTAGCTTTGGGTAGTATACACGAGTGTTATCTGAGAACCAAGCTTTCCATCCTTGAGAATCTAAAACTTGTAACAACATCGACATACTTGTCAAAATCCAGGCGGAGATGACTTCCTTTTCTACAGTAACAATCCGAGTTTCCAGGTTCAGATTTACTAATCTTTGAGTGGTACTACTCGACTTGCCTCGAGCACGCTTTGATGGTACATGACTTTATGATCCTTTTCACGGTCTCTTCTGCTTATCCATTTGACGATTCTAGGGAAAGAAGGAGTTTGAAGGTTTGAAGTAGAGGAGAAGAGAGGAAATAAGGTTTGGCGAGAAAGAAATGAAAGGTTGACGGTTTGGGGAATAGAAATAGTCGCGTATCATTTATTTCATCATTTAGGGTTCCCATAATAAAGATAAAAGTAGTTAATTAATCACAACAAAATAAAAAGTAATATAAAGAAAGATCCATTTCACAGATCGATTTCACAAATCAGTTTCACAGATCAGTTTCACAAATCAGTTTCACAGATCAGTTTCACAGATCAGTTTCACAGATCAGTTTCACAGATCAGTTTCACAGATCAGTTTCACAGATCAGTTTCACAGATTAGTTTCACAGATCAGTTTCACAGATCAGTTTCACAGATCAGTTTCACAGATCAGTTTCACAGATCAGTTTCATAGATCAGTTTCACAGATCAGTTTCACAGATCAGTTTCACAGATCAGTTTCACAGATCTTTCATACACAATTCTTGTTTAATAAAATTCATTCTTTCATAACAAAAAGTCTTTGTAAAAATATCAGCTAATTGATGTTAAGAACTAATAAATTTTAGAGAAATATCACCTTTCTGATAATGATCTCTTAGAAAGTGATGTCTGATATCAATGTGCTTAGTCCTAGAGTGAGACACATGGTTCTTAGATATGTTGATCACACTAGTATTGTCACAGTTAATTGAAACCTGTTTAAAATCGAATCCATAGTCCAATAAAGTGTGTTTCATCCACAGAATATGTGCACAACAACTACCAGCAGCAATATATTCTGCTTCAGCAGTAGACAATGCAACTGAGTTCTGTTTCTTACTACACCATGATACTAGGGACTTTCCAAGTAAATGACATGTTTCATATGTGCTTTTCCTATCTAACTTACATCTAGAAAAGTCAGCATCTGAATAACTAGTTAGGTCAAATGATTTTCCTTTTGGATAAAACAAACTTAAATTCACAGTATACTTAAGATATTTGAAAATCCTTTTAACAGTCAGTAAGTGTGATTCTTTAGGATTAGCTTGAAATCTAGCACACACACACACACTAAACATAATATCCGGTCGACTAGTAGTAAAATAAAGTAAAATCCCAATCTTTCCTCTATAATAGGTTTGATCAATTGGTTTCCCAGTTTCATCAACATCCAATTTACAGGTAGTATGCATAGGTATATCACTTTCCTTAATATTATCTAAACCAAAACATTTTAATAAATCCTTAGTATATTTACTTTGATTTATAATAATACCATATTTAGTTTGAAAGATTTGAAATCCAAGAAAATACTTAAGCTCTCCCATTAAGCTAATTTCAAACTCATTTTGCATAACCTTTGAAAATTCAACACATAAAGAATTTTTAGAAGATCCAAAAATAATATCATCAACATAGATTTGTACTATTAACACATCTTTTGAAATCATTTTTATAAAAAGAGTGGGATCAGCTATTCCTTTTGTAAATCCTTTTGAAATAAGAAAGTTTGAAAGTCTTTCATACCAAGCTCTTGGAGCATGTTTTAAACCACATAAAGATTTAGAATGTTTAAAAAAATTATTTTGAAAATGAGGATTGGAGAAACCATGTGGTTGTTCTACAAAAACATCTTCAACAATAAAACCATTTAAAAAAGCACTTTTCACATCCATTTGATATAACTTGAAATTCAGATGTGATTCATAGGCAAGTAAGATCCTAATAGCCTCTAATCTAGATACAAGTGCAAAGGTTTCCTCATAGTCAATTCCTTCTTATTGATTGTAACCTTGTGCAACTAGCCTAGTTTTGTTTCTAATGATGTTTCCAGATTCATCAACTTTGTTTCTAAACACCAATTTTGTGCCTATGGTTGTAGTGTCCTTAGGTCTTTCTACTAATTTAACGACTTTGTTTCTTTCAAATTGATTTAATTCCTCTTGCATAGCCATTACCCAAAATTCATCATTGATAGCATCATTGATATTTTTAGGTTCTAACTGTGAAAGAAAAGCTTGATGTTCAACCTGATTTCTTAGAGAAGCTCTAGTCTGTGTTCCTCTATCTAAATTACCTACAAATTCATCTAACATATGGTTCTTTAGAATCCTAGTTGGTCTAGAAGAGGTAGGACTTGAGATTTCAGGTTCATCTACAGGTTGAGGTTCAACATAAGTAGGTTCTGGAAAATTTCCAGAACTAGATGTTTTAACTACAAGTCAGCTATATTTATCATTAAGGTTCAAACCAGAGAGATAATCTTCAAGATTTTCAAGAGAGGTCTTATGTTCATGTGGATCAGTTTCATCAAATTTGATGTGAACAGATTCTTCCACACATTTGGTTCTCTTATTGAAAACTCTATAGGCTTTACTAGAAGTAGAGTAACCTAGGAAAATTCCTTCATCACTCTTGGATGAAAATTTTTCGAGATTGTCTTTAGTATTAAGAATAAAGACTTTGCATCCAAAAACTTTGAAGTAGTTAACCTTATGTTTCCTATGGTTCCACAAATCATAAGGGGTCCTCTTAAGAACAGGTCTGATCAAGACTCTATTGATAACATAACAAGCTGTATTTACAGCTTCAGAACAAAAATAAACAGGTAGGTCATACTCATTAAGCATAGTCCTAGCAATTTCTTGCAGGTTTATATTCCTCCTTTCTACTGCACCATTCTGTTGAGGTGTCCTAGGGGCAGAGAAATTGTGACTGTAGCCAATGTGTGAGCAGTAAGATTCAAACTCATGATTTTCAAACTCACGACCATGATCACTTCTCAGGGTTTTAATTTTAAGTCCACTAAGGTTTTCTACAGAGTTGGAGTATTTTACAAAGAAAGAACAAGCTTCACTTTTGTGAGCTAGAAAATATACCCAAGTATATCTAGAAAAGTCATCTACAAGAACATAAACATAATGCTTTCCATTTAAACTAGAAACTCTAGAAGGTCCAAATAAATCCATGTGAACCAACTCGAGAGGTTGAGAAGTTGAAACTTATTTCTTTGATTTAAAAGAAAATTTATGTTTCTTTCCTTTTTGACAGGGATTAAAAACTTTGTCTACTGGAAATTCAAGTTTGGGTAGGTCTCTAACTAAGTTATTCCTAGAAAGTTTTCTAAGTGAATGCACATTGCAGTGTCCTAATCTTCTGTGCCAAATCCAAGACTCTTTATGAAAAGAATTTAAACAAGTAATATTTTGCTTAGCTAAAGAATTTAAATCAACAACATAAACATTTTCATTTCTTAAAGCAGAAAACACTAAAGCATTTTTAGAATTAAAAACATTGCAAGAATCAATTTCAAATTTAACATAAAAACCATCATCACATAACTGAGAAATACTTAACAAATTGTATTTAAGTCCATCAATAAATAAAACCTTAGAAATTAATACTGAGTCAGAGTTACCAATCTGGCCTAACCCGATGATTTTTCCTTTTGAGTTATCACCAAAGGTGACAAAGCCTCCATCAAATCTGACTAAGATTTTAAAGCATGAGAAGTCTCCAGACATATGTCTTGAACATCCACTGTCCAAATACCAAGGCTTTCTAAAGGAGCTCTTTAAGCAGGTTCCCTACAAAACAGATTTAGATAGGAAATGATTTTGGTACCCAGATCTTCTTGGGTCCAGACAGGTTAGCAACCAAAGATTTTGGCACCCAAATTGGCTTATGGGTCTCATGAAAGTTGTAGAATCAACAGACTTTGAGAGATAAACCTTATTAGATCCATAACTATGAATATAACTAGTTGAAGCATAAGAAGTTTCAAAACTAGCTACATTCTGTCCAGATTTAGGAATGAATTTAGTTTTGGTAATTTTCCTTTGTCCAGGTTGGTATCCTATACCAGTAGTGTATCTAGGTGCTATTTTATTACCTAGAATCTAAGTAAGAGTATCTTTACCATTTGTAAATTTCTATAAGTATTTCTTGAGTTGCTCATTATATAATTTCAGTTCAGTGTTTTCTTTAATCAATTGAGCATTCTTTTCCATTTCAATATCAAGATCAGATATATGTTTAACAATTAAAGCATACTGTTTCTTTAAACCTTTGTATTTGTCTTTCAACTCATTACAGGTTTCTTCTAACATATCACAGTATTCAAATAGTTCATATTTCGACATGTTTTCTAAGTCAGAATCATCTCCAGAATAATATGAATTTGAAGTAGGAGTTTCAGATGTTACCTCAGAGGTGTTTGTCATAAAACACATGTTTTCCTTATTTTTGTGTTTAGTTTCAGAAACTTCAGATTCAGTGGAGCTATCCTCAGAGGCACTCCAAGTAGCCTTCATGGCTTTTTTAAACCTATTATCCTTGTATTCATACCTCTTCATGTATTTCAACTTTGGACAGTCTGCTTTTATGTGTCACTTTCTTTTGCACTCATAGCAGACAACATCATCTGATTTGTCAGATTTCTTCCAATTCTTTTTCCAATGTCCCTTTCTATCATACATACCTTTATAATTTGATTTTCTGAAAAACTTCTTCTTCCTATAAATTTTTTTAAACCTTCTAGAAATGTGAGCCATCTCAGCATCACTATCAGAAGCACTTTCACTGTCTTCACAGCTTGAACTCTCATTTATAGCATGGAGCTTCTCCTTATCCTTGTTCTTTGAAGTTTAAGTCTTGAAAGAAACTGACTTCCTTCTAGGTTCATCTTCTTCTTCTTTGTTAACCTTGAGTTCCTCTTCATACATCATCAACTTTCCAATTAGTTCCTTGACTGGTAGTTCACCAATATCACATGATTCTCAAATTGAGACAGAAGTTCCCCTCCATCTTTCAGGTAGACATCTCAGAATTCTCATAATTTGTTCCTTTGATGGAACATCCTTTCCCAAAGAAGTCATTGTGTTGAAAATTTCATTAAACCTGAGATACATGTCAGAAATGGGTTCATCAGGCTCATCTTAAAATTATCATACTTGATAGTATAAGTGTTCAATCTCATTTCCTTAACATTAGTTGTTCCTTCATGAGAAATAGCTAAGGTATCCCAAATTTCTTAAGTAGTTTTACAAGCAGATATTCTATTAAATTAATCATCTCCTGAAGCACAGTACAAGGCATTCATAGCTTTGAAATTATTACTGTAGGCAACCTTAGTAGCTTCATTCCAAGTAGTTCTAACAGTAGTAGGAATTTTATATTCTGATTCTATAGCAGCCCAAATATCAAAACCCATGCTTTCTAAATGAATTTTCATCTTGATTTTCCACTGAGCATAGTTAGTGCCATTGAAAAATGGTGGTCTATTGGTAGCAACACCTTTAACTCTATTATCCATGATAGCTTACTTAATGAAAAGATTTTAAAAAGATAAAAATTTAGAAATAACAGAAATTTTAAGAACTTTAAAATACAACTAAAATCACAGTTGAAAAACAGAGTTCTTTAGAAAATATTTAAACAACCTCTGATACCAATTGTTGGTCAGAGTGGATACTCAAGAGGGGGGGTGAATTGAGTTCCAATTAAAATTTCTGTTTTAAAACTTTGTCTTAAAAACCCCCAAATAAAATACTGAATTAAACTGTAGTGAATTTACATCAAAGTAAAGGTTCTGTTGGGTTCTCAAGGGATTGATTATTTCCCAGTTAATCAAAATAGAAAGGTTGATTAACTTTTGAAACCAACTTACTGATTTACAACTAATATAAACACTTGCGAATTTAATTATCAAAGTGACTTTAAATCAGTTTTGGTTTTAAAGTAATTAGTAGCGGAATAAAAGAATAACATTGAAAGATATAGCACAAAAGATATAACCATGAGGTTCAGTCTCAAGCTGAGACTTAGTCCTCTCAAAAATTTGTATAAATTTGATCCACACCCTGGATCGGGGTTCACAACAGTTTACAACTGTCCAGGTCCAAGACCTATACCACTGTTATTAGTGGGAAACAGAACAACATAAACCAGCTGTCCAGGTCACACAAGACCTCTACCACTATCTCAGTGAGAAATAAAAGATGTAAGAGTTTGAGTGAGGATTTACAGATCCTCCAGTTAAAGTATAGGATACAGTGTGTGTGTTAAATGTAGGAGATAACACACACTGCTTGAAATATGAAATAAAGAATCACAGAGAAGAGATGCAGAGTTTAGAAATGTCTCTAGTGATTGCAGTGAAGCTTTGGACTCCTTGAGTTTGATCAGAGATGATTCTGAGTCCTCTTATGGTTTTTGTATGAAAAATAGAGTGTCGTCTGCTTGTCATCCAAATTCAGAGATAGTGAGAAATGTAGTGGATGAAGTTCTTCAATGTCCTCGTGAATGTACATAACTCTTCTTGAGTAAGCTTGAGTGTGTATGAGGTTCCGTGTCTTCTATAATTATCTCATACACCACTATTTGCACTCATATATGTCTCGTCTTTGTCACACTAGTGTGTTTTTGCACCAGTAGGGACTTCTTGTATTTATGGCACGAGCTCTAGTAAAAGAAATGATTTCTTTTTGTAGGTACGAGGTACGGTTCCCTGACATCCAACAACCTTCATTAAATAAATGACAGAGCATTAAAATATTCCTAATATGACCATTGGTTAGATTAAATAAAGATAAAGAAATTCAAACAGATGTTTATGACTATCGGTGAGTCAACTGATCGGTAGGTCATCAACATTAGCATTGATGAGACATCTTCGGTGACTCAGATGATCAGCATCGGTGTGTCATGATCGGTGACTCATTTGATCAGCATCGATGTGTCATCTTCAGTTACTCATTTGATCAACATCGATGAGACATCTTCAGTGACTCAGATGATCAGCATCAGTGTGTCATCTTCAGTGAGACCATTGTCCTTCGATATTGATTGGTGAGACCGTTGTCCTTCGATATGGATCGGTGAGATCGTTATCCTTTTATATGGATCGGTGAGACCGTTGTCCTTCGATATGGATCGGTGAGACCGTTTTCCTTTGATATGGATCGGTGAGACCGTTGTCCTTCGATATGGATCAGTGCGACTGTTGTCCTTTGATATGGATCAGTGAGACCGTTGTCCTTTGATATGGATCAGTGAGACCATTGTCCTTCGATATGGATCGGTGAGACCGTTGTCTGTTTGATCCAGAGGACTTCCAAAATACTTGTAAATCAATAATAAAGAGATAAAAACATGATCCAACCAATATACACAGATTCACTAAGAGATTGTGATTATGTATATGAGAAATCCAACCGGATTAAGTAATCAATGATTTGTGATTATTAAAACACCAATCATAGGAATAATTCAACAATCTTCCAGAGGGCTCAACAAAATCTATAATTGTGATTTATTATTTATCATTATTTTACTCCACCCATAGAAAGTGGAAACATCACTCGTTTGTGTGTACGGATTACCATATCCATGAAGTGATGCAATTCATTTTTCATGAATAATTTATATGAATAGTTATAAAGTATTATATAATTATTAAATATGATTTTTATGAAATTATTAAAATTCTAGATATGATGGTTCCATGATTTAAGTACAAGAACCAGAACTGATTTAGCAAAACATGCATGAAAAACTAAATGGTTATCACCAAGAACAATGATTATAATAAATAATTATTAATTATAGCTTGATTAGATGTTAAAAACCAATAATAAATGGAATTATATGTAATAATATTATTCTGAATTATATTTATAATAAAATAATAATAATTATACCGGAGGTTTGAACCTTTATGAAGCAAGACAATACATAAGTTATGTGTTTCTCATTTCACAATTATTTCAATGAGTTGTATTCCATATTCACCATTATTTATTTTTTATGATGTATATAACAAATTTTATTTTATTTTATGATGATTATAGTGATAAATATGTGTATTTAAAAATATATTTAAGTTTATCATAATCACAATGTTTTGATTTAGAGTTACGAAAGCAGAAAGGGTTTATGATACAGTCTCATTTCTTTTCAAGATTTTCTATGATAAATTTACATTAAGAGAAATTATATTTATTTTTAACCTTTAAAACTCATATATTTTATTAAATTGTATTTACTAATATAATTTTTATTTATTATTATAAAAATTATTATTTTTTACTTAAAAATGATCTAGAAAATGTTTTTAAATAAAAGATGAGCTTATTTCCTCTTTATTAAATGAAAATTTTCATTCATATCTATGCTCTTAGAAAATTTATTATGTATGTTTTTACCTATAAATTAAATGTTTTAAAATGCTTAGTATCATTAAATTTTACAATATTTACAAAATTTAGAATGGATTTTTTTAGGAGACATCATTTAAACAAGTCTTTTTAACTTTTACAAAATTTTAGAAAGAATATGCTATTTACTGTATATAGTATGAATAGATTTTTGTGTCATCATTTTTTATCTAAATATTGCTTTATAGTTTTTTATGTTTCTTTTTAATGAAAAAATTTTCCCAGATATTTTGTAATTTTTTTATTTTAAATAAATGTTTTCAAAATGAAAAATGGTTTTTTCTCAAGATATATTCTAGTGATATTTAAAGGCATTTTTCATTTATAATAACATAAATAGATTTTATATATGATTTAATGGGGAAATAATATAATGAAAACAATAATTATTATTTCTATAGTTGGTTTATGATTCAGATTAAGGTAATTTTTTCAAACTCATTTATTTCCCACAAGTTATTCTATGATGATATGATGAATTTTTTATGATATTTTTGTACAAAAATATATGGTTTTCATTATGTGATGGGTGGATATGTCATAAAAAAAATGTGGGTGGTTGTGTTATAAAAAAATATGGGTAGGTATGTTATAACCCTTTAATTCATTGGGTATTGAATGATATATCATTAGATAATAAGGACTGTTATAGAGAGTGGACCAAGTTGAATAATGGATTATGAATATTATGATAGTCTTGGGGGTGAATCATGACTTTGAAAATGAAGTAATGGTGAGTAAAATCATTCCACTATGATGGTTTTCATAATGATCCTTAACTACAAAAATTGTTTTCTGTGTTTAGGTGTATGACACACACTTATGTCTTATGCATATGATATGTTATCATGGATCATGATTGATCATTTATAATTCCACAATATTATGTATTATGTCACTTATGAGAAAACTGTATTCCATAATTCATGATTACTGATCTTTGGCTGTTTGGGTATGAATTTATCATGTTATGATCATGTTCTTATACCTGTACACTTATGTTTACATATGATCATTGATTGATATTGCCTATATTTACCCTTAATGAGAATCTAATCTCATCCTTTATTATGTTTTCCATTACACATGATACAAATAAGGGATATATTTATCATTCCATTGATATATAAGAATAATTAATGAATTTCACACTAGAATTTTTATTGTATTTAATTTCTTCAAATTTAATGTTAGAATCTTGTTTGCATATAGTCTACCAGGACAATTAATCTATTCGATACTTCAGGATGTGATTTATTTTATCTTGTTCCAATGTTGGAAGATAACTAATTTATCCATGTTAATGGGGTTGTGGTGTTACAAATACTCCATTAAAGTTCCCAATAAAATGATCAGATAGTCCTCATATTCCCATTAAGTCTTATTGTAAACCAAGATATCATCAAAGAACACCACAACAAAGGTTTAGAGATAATGATGTAAGATCTGATTTATCATGTCCAAGAAAATATTAGGAGAAATAGTAAGTCTATATGGAATAATAAGGTACTCATAATTCACATAACTATTATAGAAATAGTTCATTTTAATATCTTCTTCTTTCAATATCATCTAGTGGTTCCCCAATCTGAGGTCAATTTTAGGAAACCATCTCACTCCCTTTATTTGGTTAAAAAGATCATCAATATATTGGAATTGATACTTATTCTTTATAGTCACCTGATTATGATTGTCGTAAAAAATTCAATGTTAAAGACTTCCATTTGACTTCTTTGCAAAGAGAACTTGTGATCCCCATTTTGATACGATCGAACAAATTATACCCTTCATGTTAAGATCCACCAACTAGAAAACCAACTTTAGTAATTCAGTAATATATATTCAATAAGATTTCAAATAAATGAAGATCATTCCAAGGTTATTGTCAATAGATAATTCCACCTATACCCAATATGAAAACCTAGTTAATTCATTCATGAGAAACTCATATATATATACACCACCAATGGAAACTTAATATATGAACTCTGCCCAAGAATAATTAAAATAAACATATATACCAAACTTAAATTTTTTTTAATATCGAGGATAATGGGTGTTTCTTTACCTGACCATGGATCCCGCTCACCCTGGAATACATGAGTGTTTTGAGTAGGAGAATGGTACAAAAAAAGTTAATTGAAAAAATTGATTTGATATTTAGATCAAACCATAAAATAAATATTAAGTATAATGATTAATAAATAAAATAAAAAACTACAATCTCCAATGTTATCATAGAATCGACAACTATAACCCAATAGTCATGGTATTTAAAGACTTACTCTTTTTACATTCCAAATGGAGTAAAAGGATCGCTTATATACTACATCATCTCATATCAAAATCTCAATACATTAATTAATTTATATTAAATAATGGAATGAGACACCCTGATATCAAATAAATCCATGGACATAGAAGAATCAATAAACCATATACCTCCCATGGTAACTAGCATGGTGTAAGATTCCTCAAACACATGCTATAATGCATATAAACACCTATATTCAAGACTACATACAGATAGAATAGGAGGATAAGAATATCCCATTATAAGACGATAACATCCTATTCCTTTAGATTAATCTAAATACACCTAAGATCCTCGGATATAATAATACGCAACCTTACCACTATGAGTATAGTGCCTAAAAACCCCACACAGCTGACCCAAACACCCACACTGATGGTAATTTCTTGGAGGATGCTATAAATATAGATTACTGTGATCCAACATACCACATTGGAAGTGCACTACTAGGATGTTACGAAAAAATGACCTGGGAGTTGAATCAAATTGATGTTCCACACTCCAACTATTAACCCATTGATATTCCTCAATATCTTTCTTCTAACTATATAAGGAACTCTATCTCCATCTAATTTTAGTGGAGCAACCTCCAAAACTAGTTAACCCGACCATATATATCTAATCTATGACATCTTTTTTATACCACCTTATCATAAGAAAACAAAAAGAAGAAAAATCCTTTATCTAATGATTTTTCTCAATCCCATTTCAAACTATCAAGCGTTATGATAATAATTCTATATGATCTTAGTGGAAAGGTAGAAAAATTAAAAAAAAATCATCTACCATATTCAAGTATTGATCTATTCCATTAATCTAATTTCATAAACTCTCTAGCCTTCAACACCCTTGAGGCATCCAGTTAAAATTGTTGATTAAATAACTCTATAAAAATTTCCCATGTGATATCCTTTAGTAGCATGGACTGAAAAATATAATCCCACCATTATATCTGATCACTCTAGTATACAAGTTAGAAAATACACCTTTTAAGACTTAATGGTCCTCTAAAAACAATATATACATTCAATTATATATATATATATATTATTTAGGTCCATGACACCATTGATCTCCATGGAACACAGATAAAGTCTACATACAACTCTTATGCATGATCCACTACTCAATATTGTTCTTTCCTTCCATCCATGCCTAAATATAGATTTGGATTAATGAACAAATAAATAATAATAGGCTATAAGAGGGTTAACAGGTAGTTTATCTTTTATATTGATATCTCAATAATTCATTGTTGAATTTAAAGAGGTATTCTCAATAAAACAAAAAATTGTGAACTCCATTGACACATAATTCTACTATATATAACTTTGATGAAACAAAAAAAATTAACCTAATATATTGTATGGAATAAAAAAAATCAGAAAAATAATCTCAAATATCAAAGGGATAAATACATCAATTTTTTTTTAACATTCCTCACTTTTTTTGTTTGGACACATGAGTTTCTAGATTGTGAACTAGCCATGTAAGTCGCATTGAAAACTGATCATTCCTAATCAAACATTTTCTATATGGTTTTCTAGACCATGTAGTTAAACCATATGATTTTTATTTCCTTCAAACATGTTCCTCAAAACATGAAATTTAATAAATAACTTATAGATATCCCCTTAAACTCATAAAAGCAGTTTATAAATTCAATCAATAAAAAACAATGTGACACAAAAATATTAATCCAAGTCTCAATTCCTAAATATTGTAATTCCCTCACCCTATTTCACATTGAATGCTAATTGAATAGTGTCACCATTATACCTGAGGCATGCCTCCCTGTATTCCAGATGATGCTAACTAGTATCAAGAATCTATGAGGATACCATGGGAATACTATACCTTCTCATCAAAGTAAGAATAATAGCATAAATATAGACAAACACATATCACCATCTCAGAAAAACTCCATAAGAAATATAATTCAAGGGATAACAAATAACAAAAAAATTATATTCTATAATAGAATAAAATATTCCATATAATTTAATAGATCCCCTAGGGGGTCATATAAAAAGATACAGTTTGCCAAAAAATCTAAAACCAAAAGCATAATCCTGAAACTGGTCCCATAAAAAACCCAATTCCATCATCAATACACAAACCACACTTTCCAAATCAATAAATAAGAACTTATCCATGCCATATTCTAGACCTAAAACCATGAATTATGCTTTGGTACTAACTGATTTTATAATTAGGGGTTGCGTACAATTTAGTAGGAAACTTCTAACGACATCCCAATATATCTAGTATGAAATGAGGTTCTCGTAGAAGTTATATTAATAAAATATTAAATACAAAATAAATGGAAAATAGTGATGATCAAGATCCATGGTGACACCAAGGTTTCTTCCCTCCAACTTAGGCTATTTTTTGATGTTTCTAAGCACAAAACATGATCATTATAACCATAAATAACCCCAAAGAAAGACCGCGTCCTACCTTGGAACCAATTCTTATATCATACCTACTTCAACTAGTACCATATGTTTCTGAACAAGGGATCCACCCATTTGTATCAGAACCACTATAAGAGAATTTAAAATCTTACATGATTTAGATTTCTCCGTGTATGCTTAAATCTTATAGTACTGGTATAAATATAAGAGAATTTACACAACCTCTCTATGAGTGTTTACATTTCATATTATGAATATTTCCATAAGGGAATTCATATGAATTATCCATATCCATTTACATTTCATAGTATCAATACCATCAAAAGGGAGTTTACATGATCACTCCTTGAACATTTACATTTCATAGTATCAAGACCACCTCAAGGGAGTGTACATGACCACTCCATGAGCATTTATATTTCATAGTTTGAAGACCACCTAAAGGGTGTTTACATAACTTCTCAATGAGTGTTTAAATTTCAAAGTATCAAGGCTATATATTGGGTATTTAGACAACCACTATATCAATAAAAACATAAGGGAGTTTTCTAAAACATTCATTATGACCACTTTGAGGGAATTTAATAATTCCAAATAAATAAATTTTTATTAAGATCTATTCCAATTTACCATGTTAATATCCATTTACAAAATTATTATCATTAAACCATTATAGAATTGACCCCATTTCATAAATAAACAATTACCAATTCACATTACAAGTTTCAATTTAATTCACGGGTCATCAAATCACATCATAACATCCATTACACATTTTATTAGCCATGGTTTACCAATTTAACATATCAATATTAATTCATGATTCGAAATTTCATTTCATGAGAATCCTTTTAAGTTTACCATAACATTGAACCACTTAATGGTTCCAAATCCAATATATGAGAAATATCTAGGAATAAAACTTCATTGAATTTCTTTGACAAAGGGAATAACTCATGTCAACATCTGGTCATATGTCATCAATTAACCATTTTACAAGTTAGAAATCAAATACATATCAATATTAATCATTTACTATTTCCCATTATAATAAAAACACTAAACCCTCATCCACTTTTACCCATCCATGTTTATTTAATTCCAATTAAACAACAACCATTCTTATAACATTCTATGATTTTATGATATATTTATCTTTAAATAAATTTATTTTCTTTGATGCCTTGTAGCACACATAATTCAGAGTCTAAATAAATAGTAATACAATATACCATTATACCCTAGTAGTTAAATTGATGAAATGAATAGTAATAACCAAATATTTAAAAATATGTATTAATATATTATATTAATAAAATATAGCAATAAATAAGTAATAATTTTTTCATAATGTCTTTATATTCTTATAAAAATACATTTGACTCAAAATGGGTATTTTTTAATTTATTTGGGAAAATGATATAAAAAATTACACATTACATTATAAAATGTATTTGGAAAAAAATGAAATCAGTTTTTTAAATAATACAGTAAAACTAATAATGGATTTAATATTTCAGAATTTTGTGAGAAATAGATTTATGATGAATAATGAAAATTAGTGTTTTTTGTTGTAAACTATATTTTTTCAAGGAATTTTAATATTCGATTTTTTAAAAATTATTTTTAAGTATTTTTAGTTCATTAATATTATTAATAACTCAATTATGGTTATTAGAACTAATTTTTTACTTATATTTTCTTATAAAACAGTTTATAATTTAGAAATGATTTTTTATGTAAAGTTTCTTTTCATTGAATTTTTAATATTAAATTTTCCATTAAATTATTCTATATTTGTTAAAATAATATGATAATATATATTACAAGTTTCTAATATTTATAATTAATATTATGTAAAAAGTTAAACAGATTTTTTTCCATAATGAATAGTAAAAATAATAATCATTTATTACCACAATTAAGTTTAAAACATGTATATTTGGGGATTAAACCATAAGATAATGGTATGTATTCTAATTAAAAATTCCTAAATAATATTTTATAGACATATTTTAAACTCATCCTATCCCATTTTCAAATTGTAATTCAATTGGAATAATTCTTCTTGAGAATGGATTTATTATATTTTAATATTTTAAGAAATTCCATTTATCTCCTCTCCCCCATTTATAAAAGGGAACAAAATTTTATTATCAAATTTCCTATCCATGATATAGAGGTTATGATATTCATAATGGACTCTTCTAAGAGTCTTTAAGAAGGGATCTAATGATTGGATACTAAATAATAGGTAATCATCTTACCAAACCTTTTTCAATTTATTTCTTGTCCTACCACATATGAATCTGTGGTATTAATCATAAAATAATTACTTCATCATAGTAATTATATTGAAATTTTATTATAATTATGTTGTAACTATTATTTATTCCCTTTCTCATCAAATTGGTTGTTAATTTACAGCTCATGCATTCGTGTGGACCATTACCTCCATGTAGTGATACAATTTATTTACCATCACCATCCTTCATTGATGGTTATTATTGAAGGTACCAGGGAATAAAGAGGGAGCTAATAGACCAAGAATATAAAAAAATTTATCACTAGGATGACATATCATGTATTATCTAGTGATCTAATCCTCATTATGGTCATGATTATCTAAAATGAATTTAACAGAGCATAAAAAATAAACAAAATGTTTACCTCATTCTAAAATGAAGGATGCATGACTACTTCTCGTCACTGGTGATCATTGATCAACGGATCTAAAGACAAACACCCTCTAGATAATCCACTATTGATTTAATAATTTATTCTCTCACCATTCATCAAATTCAAAGTGCTAGTACAAATCTCATATGAATCCTTCAACGTTGCATCGACTACCATGACCCCTTACATTCGATCTGTGAAGGTTATCTTGGATCATATGTTTGGTTGGAGTGTTTTTCTATATAGGAATTGGGATGAGAGATAATCTCTCCTTTTCTAATTAAATAAGAGCGCATGGAATGAATCTCCTCTCCTATATATATAGTGTATTTAAAAAAAAATACCCAGATAGGGTTCCCGACCCATGTATATTTAATAGCCACTAACAAAGTAATAATAATTATGATGTAACAAACTATGTCATAAATATTATTTATATTTTATCACATACCTATAATATATACTATATATATTATGTGATAAAAATGTTCCATTTAACTCAAATCATAATTCTGGATAATATTAAAAGAACCTAGAATATTAAAATTTATATTCGTTCGAATAATATTTTCCTCGTATTTATATATAAACTTTTAAATACTTTTAAAAAATATATTTAACCTGGTTATTATTTAGATGAATAATATTGAATTTATTTATTTATCAGTGATGGATAAACAAGGACATTACTCGGACCCTGTGGTGGGTACCACCTTGTCTTATATACCTATTCAACGAAATAGGTTAGATTCTTGAATATGTTATTGTGTGTGACCCTCTTGGTCCTTACCTAGATAGAAATAAATAGTATTCATAGACCAAAAGAAAAGTATATCAACCCATCAAGGCCCCTAATGAGATAATGTATATTCATAGGAATTAAATCCAACCTAGAAACACATATCGTGTAATATAATATCATTGTATTTTGATATCTCATAAATCCAGACACACACACGTGTAATAATCCTTTCTTGATTTATTACATTGTGATATAAATATGGGGATTTAACCTCTAACTACCTTGGATATGGATTTATGATTTTACAATCATCCTAATCATCTAGGAAAAATATATATTACTTCATCAACTTAGAAGTGACAAATTCCTTCATGACCATTCAACCATTTCCATTCCCCACATGATGCTCCCAATACAAGCTACCTCAATAAGATTTTATTTTCATGTGTTTTCCTTGCATCCATGTACGCAATCAAATGTAACACATTGATAATGATCTCAAGTCATGAGACCACTACAAATGGTCATATATGGGAATGACCAATGAAACCTGAAACATGTGGTGTTCCTCTTGAAACGTTATACCTCATGATCTATGCTATCAAAGATAATCAAGTGCGAACATCATGAGATTAAGTCTCAATGATTATAAGCTCCCATAACCTAATAGTCAAACATCACATTTTTCCAGTCAATATGATGTACCTGGACTATAGGAAATCTATTTATGATTAATTTCATAGCATCTCAAGGTTTTAATTATATCTTAGGATCTTCTATAAAATTTAGATAAAACAATTAATCTATTGACATTACCATTAAATAGTGGACGTAGAAATATCTATACTAAAATAATAAGTGCACATCATGCATATCTAACTGTATACATGAAATTATAATAAAAAATACTATTTATTAAGGTATAGGGAACCCACTGTTATGACACTATCACTTTCACTAGAGCCAATATTCTAACCATCCTTGTTCTATTTCACTAGATTAAGATTATTTCTTTTCTTAGTCATGACTTTAGTTGTTTTGTTTTCCATATTTATACTATAAGGATATTCAAGTATTACCAACCTCACCTCCTTGAGTAAAATATCTCAAGAGATCGTACCCTATATTATATCCCTTTTGTCAACATTCATAACATGACATCTTGGATAATTCCAATAATAGAATTATCATGATGATAAAACATTACTTACTAGGTACAATTATAATATGTGGAAGAAATTATTGTGAAATATACACAATTATTCTCACCTTCCTCATAAGCTTTAACATATGTAGTATTTATAGGTATGGATACCAATGGCTTGTATGATCTTATCTCCGTCATTTCCTTAGATTTCATGAAATATTAAATCACACTGATCCAAGTAATACTAGTTTGTATCCCCTCAAAACTAATATCATTTATTCTCCACATACCCATAATATATCATTTGTACTTTATCTAGTATTTTTGGATATTTTTTACTACTTCCCATACAGTTTTCCTGGATAGAACTGATATTTTTTAACAAAAATTATATGTTCGAAATGTCATGTCTTGTATATATCATGGAAAATATGATTCTTCAATTGGAAAATCATATGGAACTCAACTAAATACATTAATATCATCCTATTAATATAAATAACTACTTGGATAGATTTTATTCAATGTGAAAGTAGTAAAAAATATATATCGAATTGATTATACATGTATTTTTTCAATACCATTTCAGTATATATATGGTTGACTATGTCTAAGAAACTATTATATCTTCCATAGTAGATCACATTATCTAGGTCTTATGTTTCTACTTTAATTCAATATCTAGAGAGTTACATTTATTTGGTTTCTAACTAATTTTAAGAGCAAAGGTTATTTCACATATGTTACCAATCGTATTATACTTGTAAAACTGTGGTAGTCCCACTAGAAACTTGTAGACACATGTGGAAAACATTCGTTCTAAATGAATAATCTATGATATTCTTTGTTTATATGAATCAAAACTGGATTTAAGTAAATTACACCGTTATTGAAATTCTATAATGTCAGCATCCCTTTCTAGTATAATTTTTTAGACACCTTCCACAATTAGTGATCTTGACATCCAATTCATAGTATAATTATCATAGAAACATAGATATGAAAAGGAAAATTCTAATGGATTTAGGGATATCGATGTGGTTTTACCAATCAAGGATTACTGGAAGAAATCTTATACCATCCATGTATCATGTAACATGAATACCCACTATAGTAATCAAAATAATAATCCCCCTACTCTTTGATACATGGAATCCATTGATAAATTTTAATTAGTCTTGTTAATCTTAGAAAATTTCCATATACTGCATACCTGTATGAATTATTATTCAAAATGAATAATACATCAATGAAAATGGTGAATATAAAACCATGTATATGGTTCCATACTTCTTATGCATTATGTATCTCGGGAACATTCCTCTTTTACACCTCTTATGGAACTCGTTCCTCTTCAAACTATTTTTATATCTCTACGATTGATTAAACCCAAGTTAATTTTCTCCCACTAACTCAAGTAGATATGTGGACCCTTTTATTGAAATATAGTATATTAATTGACTATGTCATTTCTACCATAGGTATTTCTATATTATCCGATGAAAATTTTAAGATATATACTTTATATTCATATTATTTTTAGCTTGATGCATGTTTATTTATATCCTAGAAAACTCATTATGTCTAAAAAATGTTCTTATGACATAATAGAGCTGCATCATAATATTACTCATATAACATCCATTTGTCATTATATTTTTCACATGGTTATGGAATATAACCATTATTTTTGAATAACATCTTGAAATAAAATTTACATTTATGATATATATATATAAATTAATACTTCTTATACTCACATCATCACTATGATGTGTAAAAGGAAATTTTCATTTAGTAATTGATCCACACGAAATTTTACTGATCAATGTTGACATGTAAGAGTCATCATCGATCATCCTTATTATCATAATTTTCATTATATGGATAATGTAATGTGTGTTTAGTAATTACTCCACACTACATTATATGGATCGATGAATGCTTGGTCAAGATATTATTCAGTAGATCATCCCAAAGAAAATCATATCATCTGAGCATGAATATACCATACTTATCTTTATCATTCCATAATAAAAATGTAAAGGAATTATATGAATTATATTTAACAATACATTACCCTTTGGATAGTTCACACTCTTTAGAAGAACAATTTATGAAATCATTATCGCTTACCTTTATTTGTAAAGGATTCATTGTATAAACAAAATAAAAATATAAATTGATAATATGTAATGTGTTAAGCTCAATCGAGTATAAATACCATATTGGATATATCCTTGAATTCCTATTTTAGTCTTACCTGATAAATAATTATCTTTCCATAACTAGTTATATAGTTCTTACATTAAATCCTTCTAAAGTATTGCTTATGATTCATGTACTACTAAACACTTTGTTGAGTATGAATCACCACAAAAAACATTCATTAAAAAACTAGAATAATGCATCCTTGTTTCCAAAAGGACCTTTGAGATAATTTTTTTTGTTATACTCAATAAAAATTCTACAAGAATCAATAATTTGGAAATTATAAGGGGTGTGTTTATATTTGTTTACATAAGAATCAGCCTTTTTCAGCTGCTTAGATAAGACACCATACGTCACGTAACATTTCTATTACTTAATTGGTTACTGTATTTCAACACAAAAATGTGATATAAATATTGTATTTAAGACCCAATAAGTATACCTGAAACATTACTTGCTTTTTATGAACATACCTGAAGAAGAAGTGACTAATAACTTCTCTAATTCAATTCATTTCATGTGAACTTCCATCAATTAATTTCATGATATATGAATAAAATAACCTATTTTCTAATATCTATTTATTTACCGGATGTTTCTAATATGACTTTGACATTTTCTCGTTACCTTTCAAATTATTTTCCATAAGAATTAAAGGTTATACTTTCATTAATTTCTTATTTACATGGGGAACCTTATCTAAAAGTTAATGAAGAATTTATACCATCCTGGTCATTTAGAAATCATAAAAAACTAGAGTAATTAGTTGAAAAATATGTCACATTGGAATGTATTGAAATATCATGGTTCAACTTTCATATTTACACACATTAAGTGTAATATAATCCCTTCATATCTTACCTCACTTTCTCCTTGTAGGATTCTTGGAGATGAGACTACATGTGAAATCATCTAGGTCCCGATGTTGTAACCACAACTAACATTGAATGTTGGTGATAAAATTATTATATAACCATCACATACTTCATACATGAGTCTTCTATAAGAATTTTTACACTCTCACTTCCAAAGGTGGCTTTAATAGGTTTTTTCGACACTAACACCTTGAATTTATGATATCATAGTATTGTTCATAAGCAACTATACTAAATATTCAATTTTTTTTAGTTAGGACATTTACATTTTCCAATATTATTAAATTGTTATTTCTAATATTAATTTCTATTTTATACAAAAATAAAATATATAATATTGTACTTTTATCTGGATTACCAATTTAGACATTACTGATTAATTAATTAAATCATTAAATGTATCCCACTATTTTATCATATTATAGGTACTCTATGTACTAGAATTGGAATATTCTTTCACTCGATTATTCTAGTGGAATGAATCCTACAAAATCCCCTTATTTTCTACAAGCATTGTCTATGCCTCTAATCAGATAGTTCGAGGTAGGCGTTTGACTCACTTGCCACATTAACCCATGACTCCTTGATCTTTTGAGTGAAGTCTCAAATTCTAAAATCCTGAACTTGATTTGATAAAATCTTACATCTAAAGTTACAAAAAGATAGATATGGATGATTATATTCTACCTAATTTAGTTAATTTGACTCATCACTCTCATAAGAACTCCTCATTAGTAAGATACACCCTAAACATTGGCAGACGAGCACTCTAAACACCCGATTTTTTTCAAATTCAAATGATTGAAGGGGGTTAACGATTTACTATTTATTTGAGGATTATATTTTTTTCTTGATAAATGTAATCCATTTATATTAATATTATTTATACTATTCTCACACTCGATACTAAAAACTAATAGAAAAACTCCATCACTTCTTTTTTTTAATTTTACTATTTATTATTTTATGTAATTCCCGCTTTCATGAAAATGCATAAAATAGTAAATAAATCGATAAAAGAAATAAAAAATCCAATTAGTCTTGAGAATATAACATTGGTTGATCCATTTAAACATAATGGATCCACCATGATCTAAGGGAAACAAACCGGATATGTCACTTGACTCATGATACAACTCATCCATGTCTAGTGTATTCGATTCTCGTCTGGAGTACCACCTAGCCTTGGTAGGGTCCTTGACATAAATTATCATCATTAAAATACAAATGTACTCATATGTAGGTGAGGGAGACTAAGGTTTCAATATAAAACAAATATATTTGGACATGCATGACCTTATACATATTTACTGAATGAATGATGATGTGAAGACTATATTATTTAATTACAATCATCGCACATTTTAAATAACTAATTAATTAAATATAAATAAACCAAAAATACACATAATTAGTTGGTACTAAATACCACTCAATTGATAATGTAAAATCATGATGGTAAATTAAATTGCAATAAATTAAAGTAAAAGAGTATTAAATAAATTAAATGAATTATTTAAATTCAAATAATTTAAATCAATTCGTTCCCATAATTAATTTAATCTTATTTCATGAAATTAAATTAATTAATAATTATAATTTAATACCAAAATGAATTTCATTTTTTCAGGGTACTGGAATTATTATTTTTAATCCAAAATTAATTTAAATTAATTTAATATTAATATTAATATTAAATTAATAAAATTATTATTTTCGATTATTTAATCTGTTTCTGGTCTCCGAAACCCCACGTAGAGCATGCGTGGGTCAGGTTGGACCAATTTATGTCTTTTCTAAGATATAATGAGACCGTGTGGGGATGTTTCGGGTTAGGCAGGCCGACCTAGACCAATATCAGGATAGGCGGGCTGACCCGGGCCTATTTCAGGTAGATCGAGTCTAGACGAAGCCATTCAGGGGGAAAATAGGGTACCTCATGGCTAAAACTTATTGGGACATAGATGTCAGTGTCCCAAGGGAGGAATCTCCATAAGTGTCATCCATGTAGACAACACACAAGAAGATCCAAATAAGGGGGGGGGGGGAGTTCAACCCTTGGTGTCAGGAAGGGGGTGCACTGGTGGCGAGCTCTCCGCATTGGATTGTGACGGAACCTATGGTTTTTTTCAAAGGTTGGCATGTATGTAGGTATGGTGTGGTTTTATGGGGTTCAAAAAGATCTAGTCATATCTGGTTGGCGTGGAGGAGCGAAGAGGTGTGCTACGCTTCCTGTCGCTCAGGAGGAGGTATGATGAATCAGGCAGCAGAGATCTGTCTGTTTGGATCTCCGGATCAGGGAAGCAGAGGGGTTGTAATAGAATTGGGCGAGGGAGAAGGGAGATGTCTTGGATCGAGATGTCCGAAAGAGGCAACTTAGGTGTGGTGGTCGCTGTAAGAGGAAGTCATATGGATCTACGTTCAGAGGTGTCAAGAATGAAGAGAGCTAGAGGGTGGGGAAGGAAGACCTCTCGTTCACTCCAACGTGAGAGGAGGGTGGTTAAACTGAAGTGGGATACCACCAGCTAGTGGGATGGTTGGCTTCTCGTGACCAGGGCAGCGTTGGTGGGAGGTGCTGATCGAGTTGAGGAAGCCTAAGGTGAGAGTGGGGGGAAAGAGGCGTGGTGTCCGGGAAAGCTAGGGGTAGCAGATCCATGCCTCGGGATGGTGATGGGCCAACAAAAACAAAACTATAGGTTCTCTTATGTCTCATTTTTTTATTTTCATTCATATTTTTTCATGCTGCCACCCTACAAATCTAAATTTCCCAAAAACAAATTCCCCAAGAGTCCGCAACCCACTCCAAAAATTTCTACCCTCATTCTGCCTATTATTTTCCAATATATAAAAAATAACCATTAATGAGGACTTATCAAAAATAAAAAATATATTATTATAAAAATATAATAAATATAATTTCAAAAATTCATTCAAATCATGGTCCAGATAGAAAATACTATTCTGGATGGAAACTGGTCTTCACTGAATTTAATTATCCAACGATTCTCTTGAATCCAAATAAGAATACATATATTTATATTTGTCCCCAATTTTAATTCCTATAAACCACAAAAGAACTTTATTAATTTTTTTGGATGGCCATCAAATTTCCATCCAATGTCGGATCGATGTGTGGTATGTTTAATTAGAATCATATTCAAATCCTCTACTTAATTTAATGAAACATATTTTTTTCATACCCCAGAAAATTCATGTGATCCCTCTGATACCAATTGAAGGAATTATGGTGCACTGTATAAGCCGATTGGATAGGAATATAAAACTTTTCCTCACCTAGATGGAAAATATTTTCGTCGTCAACAATCTGAGAACTTGTATGGTCCAAGGGATCACACATGAATTAAATCGAGTGTAAACAAAAAATAGGACATGTAACTCATTCCAAATCAAATCACTTATGACCGTTTCATGTCATTGATGATCACTGATTGAAGGATCTGAATATGAACTTTTCTATATTGACAACACACGCTTCAAGAATATGCATAGTCATCCTTATTCAAATTCTGAGTGGTAGAACAGATCCTGGATTATCCTATGACGTCTTGATTATTACCATGATCTCTATCCTTCGATACTTGAAGGCGATCATTTATTGTATGATCTATTGGAATGTTTCTCTATCTATGATGTAGGAGGAGATAGAATCTCTCAATTAAGAATGCATGAATAGTACGTGGAATAATGATCATCTACTACTTATATAGTGGATTTCTTAAACTACAAAGACATTGTTCCCGACCCCAATATATTTAATATCTATTAAATAAATAATAATAATTATGATGAACTAAACTACATAATTAATATTATTTCTTTTTTATCACATAACTTTAATATATACAAAAAATATTTCATGATAAAACTGATCCATTTAACTCGACTTGTAATTATTGTTAATATTAAATGAACATGGAATATTAAATTAATATTCATTCAAATAATATTTTCCACATATTTACATAAACTTTTATAAGTAATTTTAATCTATAAATTCAACCCAATTATGATTTATTTCAATAATAATAAGTTTATTTATTTATCAGTTATTGATAAACATAGACAACACTTAGAACCTATGTCGGGTCCCACAATGTTCTATTTTCTTATTCAAAAGAATAAGAAAAATTCATTAATACGATATTTTTTTTCCTTCTCGGGCCTTATCTCGATAGCATTGAGTTGTATTCCCAAACTAGGAGTGGATTCTTGCAACCCATCAAGTCTCCTAAAGAGATAAGGAATAGTCATAGAATAGACAACCAACCTAGGAACACAAATTGTGTTATATAATCTATTTACCTTTAGTTATATTATAAATAAGGGCAAAAACTTGTGTCATCATCCTTTCTTTCTTTATTTTTAATTGATCTAAAAAGACGAATTTACCCTCTAACAACCCTAGCCAAGCATATATGAATTTACTACCATCCAGATATTCCCGGCCTGAGATATATTACTTCATAAAATCAATGGAAAAATATTATATCTTGACTATTCAACCAAAGCCATTCCACAAATGAAACACCCAACAATAATTAACTTTCAAATATTTCATTATGGTATTTTTTTCCTTTCATAAAAGTATGTGATGAAATGAAACACATTGATAATGAACTTAAGTCAGGAAACCAGAACACATGTATGTAGATAAGAATAACCAAGAACACATGAAACATATGGTGTTCCTATTATCAGTTCATTCCTCATGATCTCACATACTAGAGATCACCATGTGTGAAATTAATGAGAAGAAGTCTCAATTATTTTGATCCCCCTTACCTCATATCCAGACATCAACTGTGTCCACCCAGTTTTATGTATCTAGAGTATATGACGTATGTTTTGGATCAATGTCATAGTATCTTAAGAATATAATTATACTCTATGCTCTAATAAAACCATTTTATATTATAGTAAATTGTACATTACCATTAAATAGTGTGTGTAGAATTATCTACACCATAATAGTAAGTGTACATCACACATATCAAGCCGTATACAGGAAATGGTAATCAAAAAGTTCTGTTTAGGATAGTATAGGGCTCCCAATATTGAAACCATTATGATGGATTTAAATTTCAAACATGATTTATATAATATAACTATAAATCTAGAATATATTATTTTATCTACCTTATTACATTCACATCCATTGTAAAATGATAATGTCTCTCATGCGTACATGTGGACTACCATCTCAACGAAGCGATTTGATTTGTTTTCAATTATAAATTACATGGATGATAATAAGGATTAATTTACTTAATACATATGATATATATAATATAATTGTGATTTTACAAATGTGAATTATTATTTATATTTATTTCATCCCACATGTCGAAAAGTGAAAACAATGTTCACATATACAAACAACCTACCATCTCTAGGAAGAGTGTAAATAATTTTTCATTGTCTTATTTTAATAAATGACTATAAATATATATATAATTATTATATATGATATTTATATCATGATTAAATTTCTAGAGATTATGGAACCAAGATCAATGTATAAGGACTGGAACTACCAAACCAAAATTCTAATTAAATACGAAAGATCGAACACCCCAAAGTGATAATTTTAATAAGGAATTATTAATAAATTGATATTGAAATGTTATATGTGAATCATATATTATATTATAATTATGTAAATGATTCTTTTATATGTTTATATTAAATTTAAATTTATTATAAAAGAGGTTATATGGCCTTTTATGAATGGAAAACATGTGGTAATAGATTTATGTTATAATATAATTGTTTATTGAAATTGTTTATGATTATTTTTTCAGTGATGATATTTTATAATATAACTATAAATAATGTCTATACTTATATTCTACTTCTTTTATAAATAGATATTACATTTTTTCCTTTCATTTTGCCTCTCCTTAAATAAAATTTTTAAGGAAAACCAACTTTATTTCTATCTTCATTCAAATATACTTTTTTCTTCCACGTCCATGAATTCTAAAAATGATTTCAGATATATTTTAACTACAATCCTTTGATTTTTAAATGAAATTTTAGCCATGTTTTAATTTCAACAAAATTTATTAAAATGATTTTTTATTATTTTTTGAATATGGTACGTTGGAATTTTTATAAAAAATTTGAATAGAACCTTTGTTTTAACATATGTAATATTAAACAAAATTTCATGCTCTCATTCCCAATCAATGCTAAAAAGCTTCATTTACATGTTTCTAAGGATATTATCAATGAAAATTGTTTCCTTGATATTTGGTAAAGTTTTATATTTTAAATATGTGATCTCAATGTGAATATAGTATTTTCCCAAATAAATGTTCTGGTGATCTTTTAAAGGAATTTATCATTTATTATATCATCCTTCGATGTTACATATATTTTAATAGGGTTCTAATCAAATTATACAATCCAATTTGGTTCTTTGGGAATATTATGATGATCATGATATAATATTATTATATAAAACATATTTAATTTCAATTATTTAATTATTTTATGAGGAATCCTTTATGAAAATCATTTCTTTTCTGTTGGTAATGCTATTATGAAATGATGAAATGTTTGTAAAACCTTTTTACTTTCCATAATTTATGACATGATGAATTTTTATGACCTTTGGGTACACATATTAATCAATTATGAATTTTTTAGAGTGGGCTAAAATTATATATCCCTCTAATGCATTAGGTAAAATGGATATATTGTCAGATAGTAAGGGCTCGAATAGGGAGTACACCCAATTTAGTAAGGGAATATTCAAACTATGATAGTTTTGGTAGATAATATTCAGTAAGGATATAATTGAATGGGGAGTGAACCTAATCTACTATCATATTTTTCTATATGATCCATGACTAAGGATATGATTTTCTGTACTTATTTATATGTTACAAGATTATGGATTATTTATGAACTGATAAGATTTGTGAAATGATTAATGGATATGATATATGATATGTTGGGTATATAATTTCAAATTTTAGGATCTTATTATCATACCATTATGTTTATGTTATACATAATTGACCATTGATAAATTTTTTTACACATAATATGTTTCATATGTTTCATTTCCCCAGGTTATAGAGCATAAAATTAGAGTACTATGTTTCTTTTCTCTAAATAAACAAAAACTTTAGGTCCTTGATAATGTATTTTTAAAATATATTGAATATTCATCAATTAAATAAGATTTTCTAATACACAAGGGATACATATAATTAATAGATAACTTCCTATGGTTTTGGTATGGAAGAGATTATATTATTTTTCTTACAATACATCTCAATCTGGATACTACAATATGATGTGGTTTTAGAAAAAATGAATCTAAGGGTAATTACCCAAATATATATGATAGAGTATATCTCAACTATCATTCTTATTTATGGAGAGTGTTACCTTACTATGCACATATTTTGACACTCTCGGGGGATATTATTGGGTTAATTCACATTTTCATATAGAACCATTAGGATGGATTTGAATAGATGATGACCAAGAATAAACATGGTTATACTTAAGGTGTTATAGATTGAAAAGAAGGTGTCATGGTTTATACATCATATTAAATAATTTAATTATTATACGATTGATCACTCTAATTAACGATGCATGATGGTCATACTAACAAATTTTTTTGTATCATGGGATTAAAGATAGAAAAATGAAGTTGAGGTGGTGGCAGGTATGCTCAAATATTGAAGAATCTTATTTGATATTTTTTATATAAATAACATTATATCATTAAAATTAGCTAATAATGTTAATTCAAATCCTAAATAATTTGATGTTATATTAGTATTGAAAAATCGAAATGGTATGATGATAAAATATCAAGTCTATAATTTTTCTATAATTTATGTTTGCTGGAATATTCTTATTAGAAACCTATTTATTCGTTCTCTAGTTTAATATGATCTTATCTTAGATGTGTATTTACTATCCTTACATAAATCCCACAATAATTTCGAAGGGTTTTCATATTTGATATTATAAACCAATATAAGATTTACTATCGATGGAAGGATAAATATAAAATTTTAATTGAAATTAAATCCATTATATGGGTCTTGATTCTTATTAAAAATGGGTTTTTATCTCATAAGGTTGTGGAGAAACTCAATATTTAAGATATTCCTATTGTATATGGGTTTTTTTGGTCATTCTAGAATAATTTCCAAATCTTATTCTAAATCAGGATGTTCAGTTTTTAATAGAGATCATACATAGTGTTACACATATTAAAAATACTCTATATAGAATTAACTAGATTGAGTTATTGTTATTAATGAGGAAACTCAAGAAAACTATTGATAAGGGTTTCATTCAGGTATGTGTGTCACCATGGGGTGAACTTGTTCATTTTATTAAGAAGATATATGGATCAATGTGACTATACATCATTTATCAAGAATTGAACATAATCATAGTCATGAATAATAATTCATGGTCTCATATTGATGATTGGTTTGATCAATTAAGAGGAGATCAATATTATTCCAAGATTTATATTTGATCTGGATAATAACAATTGAGGTTTAAAATTGAATGCATCTGCAAGATACTATTTTATTCATGGTATGAAAACTATGAATTTATATTCATTCCATTTGGTCTTACTAATTAAGCAACCTTATTTATTTATTTAACAAATAAAGTCTTTAAATGTTTCCTTGAACAGTTCATGGTAGTATTTGTAAATGACATTATTATATATTCCATAGTGAAAGAAGAACATTATGATAAATTGAGGATTGTACTGAAGTCCTTATAAAAGGATATTTTTTATAAAAAAACACAAAATGTGAATTTTGGCTATAAAAAGATTCATTTTGGGTCAGATAATCTTATGTGATAGTGTATCTAATGATCCATAAATTATTGAAGTAATTTAATGTTGGAAAAATCAAGGAAATCACTATGATTCATAAATTTCTTATTTTGATGGATATTGTTAATGATTTTTGGATAATTTCTCATGGCTATCTAATCCACTCACTAAGAAAACATGGAAGGGATCCAAGTTCCATTGGACATATGAATGTGGGTTAAATTTTAACAAACATAAGATAATGTTAGATGATTCAACTATTCATACATTACCCAGTAGCTGATAAGGGTCTGTGATATGTAGTGATGCATAGAGGAAATAAATTTGATGCATCATCATGCAGAATGATATAGTGATAGCTTATACTCATGAAAATTAAAGGTTAATTAAAAAAATTACCCAAATCATAATGTAGTGTTAGGTGTGGTATTTTTTGAATTAAAAATATAGGTGAATTATTCTTATGGATAAAGGTGTGAAATATATACTGTTCATAAAAGTTTGAAGTATATATTCACTTAGAAAGAGATTAAAATTCATCAATGAATATTGTTAATACTAATTAGTATCTATAAATTTTCAATAAATTACCACCATCATAAGGAAAAACGAGGAATATTCTATGAGTATAAAGGATATTACTATATTACCAATGATGATGATTAAAACAGATCTAATATTTATGTATTTTTAAGGATGAATATTCAAATCTTAAAGGAATGGGATAAATCATATCTTTCTCAAATGTTTGTTCAACCTTTTATCGAAATGATGATTAAATAGTTGAAAAAGGAAGATGTAGACACGAAAAGGGAGGTTAGAGTTGTTCTTGAGTTAAATCATGAATTTCATGGAATTTTATTGTTTAGGAACTATGTGTGTGTCATTTCAATATATGTTTTCAAGGATTTATTAGATTAAACAAATAGTTCACCGTTCTATATTCATTATAGATGTTTGAAGACATATAGTAAATATTAAAGTGTATTTATTGTTGGATAACATTAAAAGATATATTTTATATTATGTATTTTCGTTCTTGGTATGTAATCATTTATTGAAGAGAGACAATATTATAAGGGGATGTTATAATGATTACCCATACCAGAATTTAAATTGGAAAACATCACTAGGGATATTTCATTGAACACCATAAAAAATAAAAAACCTATAATTGTATTTGGGTTTTAGTATATCTCCATACACATTTAAAACACTATATTTCAATAAAATAATTTTTTTTATCTCGTTTAGTATTTCATAATATAATTTGATAAAGTGGAAAGGTTTTATGGAGTACTATATTCTATTATATTTGATCCGGTTTTCAGGTTTACATTGATGTTTGGGTAAAGTATTCATAAAAATAGGGATTTAGAGTTTTGTTTCGTTATTTCTCATTATCCTAAAAAATATTTTCAGTATAAGTGAAATATTCAAACCCTAGTGGATATGATGTGCTCTTTCTATGTGGGTTTCAATTGTGGTAGGGATAAAAAATTCATCTAGTTGAGTATTCTAACAATATTATCATTCAATAATTCCTTCATATGGATCCTTTTGAATAAATTTATGTAAATAAGTGAACAAATCTTATTTACTAGGATTAAGTAGGAGAAATAATGCTATTGGGACCATATATAGATAAGGAAATGAAAAATAATGTAAGATCCATTCCATGACACAACAAGGCAACTCAGATTTTATAGAAAAGTTACACTAAAAATAATTGGTGAAATATATAAATAAAAGTTGGTGAGAAGGTATTTTAATAAATTAATACATAGAAGATAGTAATGAAATCGAGATACAATGAAAATATTATCCCTAGTTATGTTGGATCCTTAGAGATTCTAGATCGTATATGGATAGAAAATTATCAGTTGGCACTTCAACTGAACCACTCAGAAGTTCATGATGTGTTCTAGGTATCTATCATGAGTAAGTACAAGCCATATCCTTAACATGTACTGAAATAAGATCTTATACTACTTGATTTTGATATTTTCTTTGAGTAATATCTGAAATAAACCTTTTATCATAGTTATAATATGATATTAATCATGACTACTCACATGGTAAAAGTTCTATGGAGGTATAAGAAATTTTAGGATGCTTCCTTGGAAACTAAGGATGAAATGAGATAGATATATCCTTATTTATTTTCACCATAGTGATGTAATTTTGAGGGAAGAAATCATTTTAATGGGGGTAGAATATAGAACCCCATGATTTTTTTGAAATATTTATCTTCAAATAAATTAAATTTCTTTGGTACCTTGGGATGAAATAAAACCTGAGTATAAATGAACTGTAATACAATATATCATAATAACATAGACATTAAATAGTTGGTATGAATATAAATAACCACATTTATTAATATATTTATAATGATTTTATCTAAATTAAATAGAGTTATAAATAAGTACACATTTTTTTATTAATGTCTTTATATTCTTCAAAAAATACATTTTCCAGAAAATATTTTTATTGCTTTTTGTTAGAAAGTAATATTTTAACATTTTTCCAATTTTAGAAATATTTTATGAAAAAATTATGTTAATTCTTTAAATTATCATTCCAAAATTTTCTTTCAGTTGATTTTTTGGAAATTTTTTAAAGGATTTCTTTTTCGATGAATTGTGAAAAATATCAATTTTAATGATTTTTTTTTCTTTTCAAATATTTAAAATGGATTATTTTTTTAAAATAGTTTTAAAAGGAAAATAAGTTCTTTTATATTACTAACAATCCAATTAAGTTAATTATTATTATTTTTATATTGTTTTTTATATAAAACCTTTTATACTTAAGAAAACATTTTAAATAAAAACAGCTTTTCGCCATGTTTTGTGGATTTAATTTTAATTAAAATTATACATCCTCTATGAAATGAGTTTGATAAAATTGATTAAATATTTAGAATCATAATAATTAATATTATTTAATAATTTCAAATATTCGTTTCATAATGATTTGTAAAAATAGTAAAAATATTGTTACAACAGGTAAGGTTAAAACATGTTAACTAGGGGTGAAACCAAGAGATAATAATATGTTTCCAAATTAAACATCACTAAACCCTATTTTTTTTTGAAATATTTATAGCTAATAATATGAAAAAATTGAATATATTGACATTTTTAATAATGTTTTATAATGATTAATTTATTATATTTTAATATTTTAGGAAATTCTAAGTGTGCCCACTGCCCCACTTATAAAAGAAAACCCTTCCTTTATCTTATTTTCACCACTTTGAGACTTATATCTCAAAAAACCTAACCACTGTTTCATATAAAATTACCTATACATTAATTAGAGGTATTTTCTTCCTAAAATACCATCTCAAGGGTACTTAAGAACAAATTTAAATGTGTCCAACTGAAGAAGAGGTAATCGTCTTATCCGACCACTTTGAATTTATTTCATCTTATGCCTCATATAAAATATTGTATTTATTGTAAAATAGTTAATTTAGTATCCTAAATATACTAAAATATTATTATGATTATGGAAAAATCATTATTCACCAAATTTCCCATTAAATGGGAAGTGAAATTATCGATAGTGCATATGTGTGTACTATCGCATCTAGATAGAGATAAAATTTATTTATTAACATAGTCATTCATATATGGTTATTATAATAGGTTTTAAGGTTTATATGTTATATTTATGAAAAGAATATTCTTATGGAATTTTAATATCATACATGTATTATTACCTTCACATCTGTTAGAAAACAATAATGTCAATCATGCGTACATGTGGACTACCACATCCATGAAGATTTGTGATTCATTTTTTGTTTCGAATTTATCTAGATGGTAATAAAGATATATTTAATGAATATATTTGATACATATGATACAATTTTTTTTTATTAATGGTGAATTTTTATTTTAATTTCTTATTTTACATCCGTTAAAAAGTGTAAAAAACGTCAATCAATACATACGACCTACTATATATATGAATAATGTAATTTTTTTTAAATATCTACATTTAATAGATGAATGAAATTATATATTTAATAAATTTTTACTATATTTTATGTTTTATTAAAATTAAATTAAATATGGAATCATGAAAAATTATAAGGACCAAAACTATCTAATGAAAATTCTTAGGAAAAACGAAATAGTTAAATCCCAGAAATTACATTTTAAATAAATAATATATAATAAATGTGTGTTAAAACATTATAATTTGATCATATACTATACTATAAATATTTAAATGACTATTTTAAATAATTATAATAAATTTATATTTATTATAAATGATATTATAGTGCCTTCTAAGAATGTCAAATATGATGTAATAGATTTGTGATACAATTTCATTATTTAACAAGATTATTTATGAAGTAGTTAAGATGATGAAATTTTATGATATAACTATAAAAAATCATTAATTTTATCCACCTATAATTATTTATAATTATTATAGGTTTTAATTTTATTTTTCTTTCTTTATGAACTTAAGATTTTGAAATATGTTTCTCAATGAAAACGTACTTTATTTCTCTCTATGGTGGAAAATACTTTATTTCATTAATGTCCATGCTTTCTAAAAATGATTTTATATTTATTTTACTAATATCCTATTAATTTTATGTCATTTTTTCTATCTATTTATTTTAAAAAAATAGTATAAAATTATTATTCTTTTTATTATTGAATTGGGTTCTTTGGCCTTTTTATCGAAAATGAGAATAAATAATTATTTTAATATAAACATGAATAGAATTACCCAACATTATGAATACATAATTATTTGAATCTCACATTACATTATTCTAATGTTATTTTTAATGAAATTTTTTTCTTTAATATTAGGTAAATTTTTTATTTTAAATATGTGATTTCAATGGGAGAAGGAATTTTTCTCAAGAAATGTCGAGTGATATTTTATAAGAATTTGTCCCTCATGATCACATCTATTGATGTTACTTATAATTTACTAGTTTTATATTAAAATTATTCTATCAACTTTATTTAGTTGGATTTCTTATAATGATGAGGATTTAAGGATGATTAAATAATACATGTTTCTCCCCCATGGGTTAGTTATGTTATAGGGAAAACATTATGAAAATAATTGGTATTCCATCAGTAATGTTGTGATAAAGGGATGAAATGTCTGTGAAACCCATTATAATTATATGGTTTATGCTATGATTAATGTTTTATGATATTGTTATGGACATATAAATTTATTATGATAGTGTTAGGGGTGGGTGGTGAATTATATAACCCTCTAACGCATTAGGCAAAAATGGATATCTCAAGGGATATTAAAGACTAGAATTGAGAGACAAATATGTTCCTTAAGGGAATTTGTGAACTATGATAGTCTAGGGTTTGGACCATGAATAGTGATATGATGGAAGGGTGAGTGAACACAATCCACTATGGTAGTCCTAGTAGTGAGCATTCACTAAGGAACTAATTTTCCATTTTTATGTGTATTCCACAAAACTTTTGAGTTTTTCCAATATTGTTCTTTCATGGCCCATATTCATTGATTACTTTATGATTCATTTCTTATAAACTAACATTATTTATTCCATGATTAAATATTATGATCTATGATATGTTGGATATGTATTTTCAAATGTTAAGATCATGTTCTCATACCCCTATGATCAATTAATATTTAATTTATCCTTGATATCTCCCTTGTTTACCCTCACTGAGCATTATAGTTCACCATTATTTATATTTCCTTTACCCAGGTTATGATGAAAGGTTCTATATTGGGTATATCTAAAAAGAGTACTATGTTGGAATTTTTTTGGGATATTTTTAATATCCTTCAGAAATAATAGTCTTGTGTATCTAGTCTTCAAATTAAATAAATCATTATGGTCATCAAGTGTGTATCTATAAAATATATTTTATATTCATATATTAATATGTTGTATTTATGTATGAAAAGTGTGGGTCACTATAGTAATGGGTTATAAAGATTTAAAATAAGACACACAATTTTGTAAAAAGTCAAAAAATGGGTAAAAATTACTTTAAATAATAATAGGATACTAGTATAAAAATTATTGAAAACATTTTTTAGATAACATTGATATTGAAAAAAGGATTTTTGATTGATGAAAAAATGAATATTCACCCATAATTTTCACAAATAAATATTACGTATTAATAGATGAATATTTAATAAATATTAAAAATATATGTCTCTCGACCCTAAATGTTTACTACCCATGTAAAAAAACCATACCTTTCGTTTTTAGTAGACTACTTGATTAAGACTACTTGGTTAAATAGGATTGGCCTAAAGAAGTGATTTACATGGGTGAACCACTAGGGAGTTTCCCTAATGTGTTTTAGAGTGAGGAAAACACACACTAAAATAAAATGTATTGGACTGTCGGCAAAATCATTAGTCTAATTACCCATTCAAGCATAGGAATGGGCCCGATAGATGGAAGACCACATGTCTGTGAGGAAACTTGGATGTCCGTATGACCTAGTTGTTAAATTTTTTGTTTTCCCGTTAAAATAACCATATTATAGGATCAATACCTCAACTGAGGAATCCCATTGGAATATCCATCAAGTATAGAAATTATCATAATGTTATAGGGAATATAAAAATAAAACATTCATTTTTAAGGATTCTATTTAAGTCTAGGGTTGGTGAACAATAATTCAATATGGCCTAAATAGTAATTAATTTCAAATTTAAGATTAAAAATATGAAAAACATAAGAAACACCTATCATGGACTCATTGAAATACACTAATTTTATATTTTTCTTCCATTCAATATAAAAAATAAAAAAATAAAAATAAAAACTCCCTGAAAAATGTTCATATTAGATATTAATGATTAGATCCTTTATAAAATCAAGATAAATGAAGAAGGGATGGAAATAGAGTTTCAACATTACCTCTAGATTTAAACTTCCTATGATGATACTTTATATGGACAATGATTATATGATATCCTCCTTGGAGAAACAAAGAGATGAAGGGGAATTAGGGGATAATATTGGTCATTTATGGGAGAAAAATATCATGTTTGGGTAAAAAGGGGTGACATAGGGTGAAATTACAAGTATTCCATTATTTAAAACCCATCCATGTGGCCACCATCTAGCAAATAAAACCTCATTATCTAGATTATAGTCCTTTATAGGATACATGTTAGACCTCTTATAGCCTTTTCATATATATTTATAGTCCTCCCCCAAACCTCTATTCTATAGACCCCCCAAACTCCTCTAAAACTACTCATATCCTCAAAAAAAGAGGCCTATCCAAGGGAACTATACAAGTTTGAAAAAACAAAACAACGAATGAACCTATAATAAGGGTTTGATATTAAATACTACTACTAAATAATATCTCATCCGTGAGATATACTCACAGGCATCACATAACCTCGTTGGTAAATAACTCTAGCCACCAGGTCAAACACTATCAAATAACCCCTAAAAACTGGGTACTATATTCCATTTCTTCTGAAAACTATGGTGTCACAACCATATAAACACCCAAAAATCCCATAATCACCCCATTGAAAATAATATATCTATGAATCCAACCCACATACAACCTATACATTCCCTAGGTAGCTGCCATTAATTTCAAAGTTCAACATAACTTTCTATAACATCTCACCACCCTCAACCACTGATCAGTCCCTAGACTGATGGTCAACATTATAGCTTAGGTGCAACTGCATACACTAGAGGATACCAACTATCAGTAAGGGACCATGATGTTACAATGGGGAGAATACATCAACATTATTAGAATGTAAAAAATAATATAAATAAAATGAATCCGATACAAAATCGAGATAAACATCACAACATGGGAATGCGATGATAAATAATTGTAAATAACAGTTTCCATAATGATGAATGTCTCATAAAAAATGATTGGATATCTTCTGGTAGGATCATATATGAGATTCACTAAGAGAAACAAATTAAATCGGCTATGACATCCCATCCCCGACTAGTCCAGATGCCTACTTGGTCCCATAGTCCAAATCCAACATAGGAATCCAAATAAACATGTATCTATTTTGAGCCTTGATTGAAAAATATCTTTATAAACACTAATACTGTCTTCTCAGTTACCCAGGTTTCTTGGTGTCCTATGAATGGGGTGATTATAACTCTAGAGGATACCACAAAAAACATATATGAAATAACCAATTTGATATAAATTGCATCTAAAAGTTCTAAAGAGAAATAATTAAACACAAATGATAAAATATTAATTTTGAAATGAATAAATCTGACATCAAACCCAAAATCCATTGATAACCCTTAGGAAAGGTACCTACAAGCTTCAACTAGATCCAAGGTGTCTCTAAGAATGTCAAGATGATTGTAAAAAAATATCTCTTTATGGGGTTTATATATCCATCCTTGGTCAAACAATGGCATAAAAGTGTAATATACCCATCTCATAAGCCCCAACAGAAGTATACATGGTGTCTATGTTCACCTCAAGTCGAACTAAAAATTTCTGTGTCCACCTTGGGACTATATTCACATTAGGTTTAACCATAATACTCCATGTCCAATGAGGGACCATGTCCACCCTAGTTTAAAATAAAAGTACCAACATCTACTCGAGAGCTGTATTCCCCTCAATTTTTACCATTGGTTGTGGTATCCAACCGAGGTCAATATTAACCATGGTTTTAACCATCAAAACAATATTATTCATACACTTAAAATACATAATGAGAACATAGCCTCATTAACTTAGTAACAATAAAAACAAAAAATTCATAATGGATCATAAAAATTTCCCTTCCAAAAGATATATAATTCTACTAACCCAAAACCATTTGAAAAACAATTTCTATGATCTAGTTTAATTCACTATTTTCAAACCCATTTAAAATATAAAATTTATGAAAACAATATCCAATACCATTATAGAGAAATAATTTCTAAAATAAATCAAGCGCATGTCATCAATAATATTCCACTTTACATTTCAAAAACTATTCCAAATCACATTTTTCAAATACTGTTCAAGTACTATTTTCAATTTACACATCAAATCCATTTTTTAAAAGACACCACACACAATTTCTATTCAAATTCCGTTCCATATTCCAAAAACCAATTAACCTTTTTCCTAATTAATTATAAATCAAGATCAGTTTGCCATTCCAAAATTCATGTTTTTAATGTACCAAATTCAAAATACCACATTAAATAAAAAACTATTTAAATAAAACAATTTACAAGGTCATGTTTATTATGAAGGTGTTATTTTAGGAATTACATTCCCATGTGGATCAGTGGATGAAAATGGGTTCTTAAAAAGGATAATTTTATGTTTAAATAATTTAATTAAAACATGTGGTCATCACCAGGGAAAATGGAGACACTTTCATGATATAAACATAAATTAAAACAAGACCACATAAAAATAAAGGGACCACATACCTTAGCCTCATTAGCGTGTTCTTATCCAATGTCAGTACTCGATTCATCCTAGAATAGAATAAATATTTGATAAAAACAAAATGATTTTACATTTGGAATAAATCCCTAGATAATGAGAACTAAAAGGACATTTAATAAAATTAATTAAGGAAGGATGTGGACTCTTAGACTCACCTAAAGCCTTTTATCACCTCAAAGGTGGGTAAATGAACATGAATCAGAGGGGGTTTATCATGGAAAAGGGGAGGAGGAGGAGGGATCCAATTTTATTACTACTGGTATGGAATATTCCTAAATTAATATTATGAAGAGAAAGGGTAAATGGGAAAAATAACCCCTTTCACCCATTTTAAAAAAGGTAAACAATACTCCTCGGCTAGCTTGAGCTGGGCTCATGGGCTAGCCCCTGAGCCCGGGTAGAACTTACACCACCTTAGAAGTCCATTGGCTAGCTGGTAGACTAGTATCGGCTAGCTTATATACCTATAATGGCTATGTGGTGGGACTAGAGAAGTATGATATAGCCCCAACTCAATTTATAGGCCCACAAATTATGTTGATAACCTCTATGAACCATCATTCTATGTATAAACAATAAAATTGTGATGCTCAACTATAATTTATCTTTTCGGAGGACCTGTTAAAAAAATGGTCTTATGCACTTATTGAAATTCATTATTTTTATTAAATAAAAAATAATCATACAGATTTGAGCCTTTAGAATATCCCCATTAAAACACTTATTATCCCAGAGAAGTCTCAATGTTCATTCATCAACATCAATTGACATATATCAGTCACTATGTCAAAGATGAATGACCTCATTACATTCCCAAATTCTAGAATCCTATTCAAGGAACAACCCTAATTTTAGGAAATTTGATCTAAAAAACTCAAGACAATGCCTATTATAATTATCAAACCACTGGTGGTGTGATCATTCAGTTAATTGTTTGATCTTTTTTTCTCTCTAACCTATGACCTTTCAAAGAAGGATAATTCTGAATAATGATTCCAACCAATACTAGAATTTCCTAATGAAACAAAAATATCACATATTAAAGAGACACCATATGGGTTTGAAACACACTGTAACAAAAAAGGATAATGGTAGACACTAACACATTTCCTCATTATGGGAAACCATGTCATGTTGGTTCATAACTGACATCGTTCATGAACTAGGTACACACAAGATTTTAAAAAATATCATGGTTTTATCCCTGAAATGGATCCATAATTTCAAAAACTACACACTGACTATTGATTCAATGTTATCACATACAAATATATTCCCAAACCGGATTCAATATTTCCTCGATCAAATTGTCTCAAAAACTCTAGACTCCTACTTATAATGTGTTACCAATTTCCTTGAACATGATGTCTTCACACATGAAGGAAACCTTCAATTTCCCACTCATTATCCTTAGAGTCTATACCCGAATCCTGGTGAGCTTCCACAATTATATAAATAAGTAAATTACATTATCATTATTTCTATTCATACATAATGATTCACCTATGATCCAATCACCCTTATATCACATTAATGGCATCTTGATCCTAAAGTAAATTCTGGGTCTTGATCCACCATCAAACTCAATTTCATATTTGGAATCCCCTGATAATATCTAGATATCCATCTCATTTATTCCCTACTAGTATACCAATTCCACTATGACCACTAAAATATCTATTTCACACACCTTAGACCCTTCTAGAACACATATTTTATTCTCATGACTTTTATTTCACTTCTTACCATAGGATTTTCATTACTATTACCTTACTAGAGTAACTCCTAATATCAATATCCCATACTTCATTCATAACTAAACTAAAACACTTGAAATGGTCATATCACTCTATAACACCATGATACTTTTTGGTATATTATATTTTTAAATATGTTTAATTTCTTTGATATCATTTCATTCATACAACAAAAAGTTTAAATGAAATGAGATACTATATTAAAATATTATTATTTCATCATGAACACTCTATTCTATTTGTTAAGTTAGTGGGTATGAATAGGACTAACTATAATATGAAAATTATATGGTTCAAACATATATAATGAAAAATATATGGGTATATGATGATGATAAAAAAATAATAACCATTTGAATGAAAACATAATGTTTTATGAAATACTATATTTTTAAAAATTGTTGTTTAGTCACGATGTGGACACAAAATTTAAAATTAATTTTTACAAATATTCTAACATTTATTTCAAAAAAATAACATAAATTTTGAAATAATCATATATATATATATATTTATATTAACTTCTTTTAAAATTTTGGTATTTTTTAGATTATATTAATTTTTCAGTGAATAATTATGAATAATATTTTACTAACATTATCATCTATTTTTAATAAATTTAGTGTGATTGTTATTTTAATTTGATTGAAAATTATCATAAGTATTATTTAGTTATATTAAATCAAATTAATAACTTTTTAATCATAATTACACTATATTATAGTATAATTTTATTTTTACGTCTTAAAATATTTTTTTATAAAAATCATTTTATAGTGCATAATGTTTCTATATTTTAAGTAATTAAAATAACCAATAACTAGGAATGATTTAAATGAAATTTTATGATTATATATATATAAATAATAATTATGATTAATTTTAATATTCTTATTTGTTATATAGCTAATATGATATAATCTTATATTTAAAAAATGAATTTCATGAAAACCCATTTTTTACACATCTATGGGTTAAATTTCAAATTAAAATAAAAAATTTATCTCAGTTGAATTCAGAAAAATGAATTCCATATCTAGAATCATAATTATTTATATTATATAACAAGGTAATATTTTTTTACCATAATGTGTAGTGAAAATAGTAAACTTTAATTACCATCATAAAGTAAAAACCTATTTACTAGGGGTTAACAAAATGGATAATTGATAAAAATTAACCAGACTATGTATAATTATAGTTTTATCATCTTATTTAGACCTAATAACTTATAAGTTAAGAATAATATCACTTTTTTATCATTGTGGAATGAAATAAACATTGGTGGAATTAATTCTTTTCAAAAATTCAATGTGTTTCCTATCCTCAACTTATAAACCTCCACCACCTCTTTTTTTTTCACACACATAAATAACCCTATTTACTGGTACAACTACCCAAATAACTTCCTTAATTAGAAAAAAACTTCCTAGAATTCTTATTTTTATCTCAAATTTATCATCTAATGTGTTTTGGTGGAAACTAAAAGAAGTTTTCCGAAGAAGAGACAACTTACTTAACAGAGAATGTAATTTAATTTCTTCTTAAAACTATTTAAAATATAATTTAAACATAATGATATAATAAACTTAGTGTCTCCTATATAATAAAAAATTTTATGTTAGAGACATGAAATACAACTATCTACTCCTTCCTCTAATGGGAAATAAAATTTTTGATCATGTGTACAACAGACTACTGCCTCGCCAACTTATGTAATGAATTTTCCATCACCTGTTATCATGGATGTATATAATGATGGATTTAATTTTAATATATGATATATATGGTATAATAATACATCTATAATTATAATATCACATGTAAGTTCTTAATTTTCAATCCATAGAGAATGAAATAATGTTTCTTGTGTTAACGGTGAACGAATTCCTCATAAAGCGATGTGATTCATTTTCACATAAGATTTACAAGGAAGAAAATATGGATTAATGTAATTTTTATTTATTATAATAATTAAATATTAAATTATTTGAAATTAATATATCATATACTTTCTTACCTTACCATCAATTGAAAATAATAATGTCATTCGTGGGTATGGAGGAGTACCACATCATGAGGAAATGTGATTTGTTTTTTAATCTTATTATTAAAAAACCACATGGATTTTATATTTAATGATATATAAAGAAATAATAATATATTTATTATTTAATGATAATCCTGTGATGATAAAATGACAGTTACCTTACTCCCATCATGATCTTTGAAAAATGAAAATGTTTCTCATGCGTACGTACGACCTACAATCTCTTTGTTTGTAGCATAGTTGATTTTTAATAATGATATTTCATGGTTGGTGTATAAATTATAATTTATGAATAAAAAGGATAATATTTCTTATTTACCATTCTAGAGATGATTATTTAATAATCTATTTTACCTTAGTCAACTTTTCATTGTGATTTTGGACATATGATTAATTTATCATTAAAACATCTAGCGTGGAATTAATTGGTCAAGTAAATGAATATGAAAAGGTAATAATTAAAATAAAAGTTATAATAATATTGAAACTGATTATTGATAATTTAAATAAAAAACTTTTTTAAAAAAATTTAGGAATATGAATAACAAATGTGAAAATTCGATCTTAAGGTAAGGCACCTCTATAAACCACCATTTCCTTCGAGTTATCAAATTTATCATTAAAAATAAATTTATCTCTATATTAATGTTATGTATTGATTCTAAATTATATATATATGTATGTATTTAATATATAAAAATATATTATATTCCACTCATTATATTTGGAAATACATTGCTTGTGATCGTTTCTCAAATTCCATTATTATGATATTTCCATTGTTTATGATATGAAATAATATTAAGAAACCCATTTTTTTACCATTGAGAATTATTGTGTTATGACATATAATTGATTTAATTATATATAACACATATATCAGGAACATTTCATTATGGGTGAAACCACATAACACTCCAATTCATTGGGTAAATCATTAGTCTCATGAGGCGTCTTGTATGATATTAGAAAAAAACCTAATCCATAATAATACATTTTCCACCATGTGATTTTATCTAGAAAATATGTCATGTATCATGGTTATGTCATATCATATATTGGTTCAATATTTCCTATGATTCCATGATCTTATGATACTATGTTATTTATGATATGATTACATTGAATTAATTATTATCTTTCTCTTTTATGATATCATGTCACATGTCATGCTTCCTTATCATGTTTATTCCCTCTATAGGGATTTTAAGATTTCCCCTTTCTTTTTTGTATTTATGAGGTTATGTCATGAATTTTTATGAGGTTGAGTAGATTTTAAAATATCTCTATGGAGAACAAAATAAAAAATCCATGTTTATGGTTCCTCTTATGTTATATTAACATAGTCTTATAAAGACACTAAGAATATAATATTCTTGTATTGTTTTTATTGATATTCATTTTTATTAACCATGTAATAAAATGTGTAAAAGGAATGGGTCCCCATAGTTTATATGAGAGAAATTTTTATTTAAAATTTTCCATTAGAATGAGAAAACTTTAATTAAAACCCTAAGGATAAGTCAAAACATAATACTAAGTAAATATCCTAGAATATTGGTGAATTATTGAGTAAGGGTTTTATTAAAAAGTACATCCATGTATCGATACTACAAGGGGATGTGGTTGTTGAATAAATGTCCCCATGGATAATAAATTTGAAAAAAGGTGAATTGGTATTGAATCGATCAATACCTGGTATTCAAAAATGTGTATTTATGAACCCATGGTTTTAAACCCATGGGGGATATGTTTTTTAAATTAAAAAACTCTCTGTGAACTATAAGGAATGACTTTAAAAAATTATTAGGATAGAAAACCTAATAGGTAAATTACTATAGATAACCTAGGTCGAAACAAATAAACTCATAAGTTAGGATGTACTTATCAAAAAATAATTTATTCCTCTCATATTTATAAGTTTTAATTGTATACGTTTGTTAGTTAATGTATTCTCATTTTTATTCTTCTAGTTAATATTGGGAAATAGGAGAATATTTTCCAATGAACAACATGATAGAAAATGTGATTATTTTCCCAATTATATGCCTAATATCAGGGGTGACGGAGCTGAGAACTTCCTAGATTCATATTCTCAACTAGCTCATTTTTTTAATAATATCATGAATCATAAAAAAATCTCTACTCCTCATAAGAAGGATTATATTTTAGTAAAATATTTTATGTGAAAAGGTATTTTACCTTTAGTAGAACTTTTGATACCCTCATCACTTAAAAATGGATTAAATACATTAATAAGATATTTTATAACCAATAATTCGAATAGAAATATAAATTTGTGTTGGTCATTTACCTCATTGAGGGAGAAGCTGATCAGTGGTGGTTACTGATAAAAAAAAACAATTTTCAAAGATGATATTTATTCCATTGAATTAGAGGACTTAAAAAAATACTTTTATTAAATATTTTATTTAAACACTCTGTCTTAAAACGGAGAGGGAGTATAGTGATCAAAGCCTTACATATATGGATATTACATCATTATATAGGAATATTTAGTACATTACATAATACATGCTTGAGTACCGCAATAGTTTAGTGTCTTTGAAAAAAGGTAAAATAAATATTATATCCTTGTGAAAGATCTTCAAAATATCCCATAAACATATCTACCTTTATAAATCTTCCTAAAACATTTCTTTGTAGCATGGGGAAAGGAAACATAAGAAATGGGTAGTCTCAGATACTCAGTAAGGGTAAATAAAGGAAATGTGTAATTATAACAAGAAAAAAAGGGTATGGAACTTCAAGATAACATTTTAATATTATACCCTACATATTATAGATCATAATAAATATTTAAAGTTCATAATACATGAATCATAATGAAATAACAGACACAAGACATGAAATCATAATATATTAATAAAACCAGGAATTGTGAAAAAACATAAGAATATAAAAACACTATGTCAAGTAGGTCTACCAAGTCATTTGTAACATGATAGGATTGAGTTAATCACCCATGTTAATGCTTCAGGGTTTGGATGCCCACCTCTGTACCTTATTGTTTCATGAATGTGATGTCCCCCTTTTTACCATTTTTTTTCAGCCTTGGGATGTCCTCCTATGAAACCACTTGTTTCTATATTGGGATTTCCTCATGGATAACCTATTGTTTCAGGCTTGGGATGTCCTTTTATGTACCCTATTATTTATATTTTTGGATTTCCTCCTATGTAACCTCTTTTTTCAGACATGGGATTCCCTCCTGTGTACCCATTTGAGATCATAAAACAATTATCATCACCCATTGCATTAGAGGTAGATATATGTCCCACCCATCTCATAATGAAATCATTCATACATGTTCCACACATACATAAAAAATCATATCCTAACCCATGAATTGAAATGGATATCATAAATATGTAATCATATAAGGACCTTTGAAAAAATATACTTTTTTCCTAATCATTTCATAAATATCATAACCCATGAAAAGAAGCAGGTTTCAAAATCATATAACCCATAAAAGAGAAACAAGTATTATAAAGATCATGCCATCAAAATATAAACTATTCATAGAAAGAGTATGAATTTAAACATTGAATAATTTCCCTATAAGGAAAGAGTAACAAAAATGGCTGTCATCATAGTTAAGAAATTATTTTGATAGATCTTTTAGAAATATTTATTGAGGAAAATATCCTTTATTATTTTAAAAAGGATCTTTAAAACATAAAAAAACTTTTGAAACAACTTTCATGAAAATAAACATGAAATATTATAAGGAATTTATTGAAAATTTTTTTGAAACCTTTTTATTTTAAAAATTATAATGATATCTTGAAAACTTTTTGAAAACCATTTTCCTTAAAACCTTATAAAAGAAGCTTGAAAATATTACAAAAACATTTTTATTTGAAAACATATAAAATATGTTTCAAAATATATTAAAATTATTTTTCTATGATTTTTATAAAACATATAATTAATTCATGAAAACGTTTTGAAAACCATATATTTGAAAATACTTTGAAAATTTATAAAGAAATATTAAAAATGATTAAAATACATTTTAAAACATAAAACCTTTATCAAAACCTTTATCTTTACCAATAGGTTTACAAAATAATAAAGGATTATTTTAAAAACATAATTTTTTGAAAATAAATTAACTTTGAAACTTATCTTCAAATATAATTTGAGAAAATTTTATAAAACATTTTTGAAAATATTGTTTTAGAAATAAATTAGATTCCATATATAAGTGAGAATACAATCATATTTTTCATAAAAACATTTTCTTAATTATATTAGCTACCAAAGGGTGGTAAAATGGTACTAATACATTTATATATCTTGAATAAATATTGGATAATAAAAATTTAGATTTTTATTGAGAGATGGATCAAAATATTTTATTAATGGATGCATAATCATAAATAATCTCGATAAACGATGAGATTATTTCAATAAACATCATATCACTTGGTAACACTGAATCAAACTCCTCATGTAAGAAAATAGAATTAAATGAAGCTTTAAATATCATGAAATTAAGGATAATCATGTTACTACATGTTAAATATATTATATACTCCTTAAATAAATTATATATGTATAACATGCCATGTGTCTCAAAGAAGGGAAGTTGAGACGAAATTACATTACTCATTTGGTGAATTTTGAAACAAAAATACCATAATATAAAGTTCATAGAATGGATATGTAAATAACCTTAAATTTTTGAATAATAATAATATAATACTTCCCTAGGATGTTTACACACCACTCAATAAGAATGGGTTGTGAATAAAGCATGTATCTCTCAAAAATAAAAAGTGAGATGAAATCCCTTTACCCTCTGTCTTGACTCTAATCATACTTATTCAAACATCCTTTATAATAAATAAACATTTTTATCCAACTTTTAAAGAAACATATTATTATATTTAATGAAATATATTTATAAATTATGACTTTATATTACCCTCTTGTTAGTAATTTCATGTTAGGGTTACACTTTAGGTAATATTCTCTTTGTTTATCTCTTACGTCATAATTTGTTATATCTTTGGTGCTTATACATATATCAAGAATTATAGAATATAGAAAATGATATAAATTTAATATATATTCAGTATATTTTTATTATAATAATTCAAATTATATAGAATTATGAAATGGAATACACCATTCATGGAAATGGTAAGTCATACGTACACATGAACATTATTTACATATTTTTATTACCTTATTGAAAAAACCAAGTACATGAAATATATATATATATATGTATAATATATATATATATCAACATTAATGTGGCATTATTATATTATATATATCATATAAGTTAACTAAACCCATCCTTAATACATTATATGTAGCGTGTGAATGAATCACATCGCTTTGAGGGGCAGTCGTCCACACTTACTCAAATGAAATATTCATATTTACACCAAAGGGAGAGTTAAAAATATATCTTTTTTTAATAGGAATAAATACGCTCAAATAAATAATAAATATAATATATTACATATATAAACATATTTTCCATCATAATGTCCACCATGAGAGGCGGTAAAGGAAAAATGAATAATCATCATCTAGTGAGGTGGTAGTTCACAATACACATAAAAAGTATATTTGTTACCCATTAGATGAATGTGTGTTTAAGTGTGGATATAAATCTTAGAATAAAAAATTCATATTATATTTAAGATTATTTTTTTGTTATATAACCTTGGAATAAAGAGAGTGGATGGGGTGAGAAGGAAAATAAATGAAATGATCTTAAGAGAAGACTTTACCTATTAATTAGTTAATTCGTTTAGGTTTGTGCCAAAATGATTCCTTGGATTGATTTATTCCCAATAAGTGGCTTCAAGGAAGAATTTATTTATGTTGGAATATTATATTAGTATATTTTTGGAGATCTAAGAGGATGATAGCTGTGAGGAAGTGGGAGGAGGGGATGCCATTTTATAGTGAAGGAGTGGCACTACTGTAAATATTTGAAGAGAGAATTACACCACAAGTTTTCATGTTGAATGTCGATCCAATAATGATCCAATTTCTAGAAGAGTGAGAATATGGTCTAAATATGTCCATAATATGGATCTTCGACAAGTCTCAAAGTCATTTTGGGTCATATATTTAAGGTTTAGACCAAAGTTAATCTTAATCTTACCTTAATTGATGTAATTTGTTTTAATCACATTCACTAATATTTTTGGTCAAAAAATAGTTTGATATTACCAAAAATTATAAATTAATATAATTACAAATATGGAAGAAATTTTTCCAAATTCAAATCATGTAATTGTAATGAATCAATTAAAAATTAATCCTGCTCACAAGACGACCCTATAGTTTTTTAATATAAAAATGATCAAAGGTTTGCTGGGTTTTTATATCCAATATCAATGTGAAATTAGTTCCAATGACCTAAATTGGATTAAATATTTAAAATAATATCTAATTAATGTTTAAAACCAATTTAAAATATAATTTTACCTTCAAAATAAATTAGATGAAAAAGTAGATTTGAATTAAAATCCAAAATTTTTCATTTTTCATTAAAAATGAAACTTCACAGAAAAATAACATAAATCTACCATAATCTAATTATTATGTTCCTATTTCAAAGACTAATATTTTTATGACATATTAAATCTATAAAATTTCCAGAACTTATATTTAAAATTAGTTTTCCATTAAATTCGGGTAAAAATACCTTAATAAAAATATAGGGTTTTAAGCATAAAATTTGGTTTGTTCTTATCATATGTCTATAAAAACTGTTGGATGAATATAAAAAATATATTATTGAATATATAACATATATATTACATTAGTATAACTTAATAATGGTAATTAATTTAATTTAATATGGTAAAACAGCTTTGTGACCATTAAAATATTAATATTTACCTTTATATTCAATCAGGTTTCATATTCATTTATAATGAATTGGTAACCTATGAATTCATATAATATTTTTTTAGACCATAAATTTTCATAACTTATTTAGTAATTTTCATAAACTCTAATTTAACAGATATGTTATTTCTAATTTTATTAAATTATTATATTTTAATAATATATTATTGTTCGGTAAAATTAATCTATGCATATTACGTAAGCCATCAAGGAACGCCATTGTTTCATGTAATTCAAGATAACCTTGAAGTTCCATGTAGAAAAATATAAAATTTATTTTATGTATAGTTCAAGATTAATTTAATGTTTTTATAATGTAATCCAAACATATAAAATAAACTATTTTCAGTGATGTCTGAAATCAAAAATTTAAAAAGATAAAATTTATTCGAAGTAAATATTTCAAAAAATCATAGGTTATTACAATATACCCCAATTAAAATTAATTTTCCCTTATAAATTCGTCTCTTTTATAAAATTTTTAGTAATTAAAATTTACATTCATAGAAACCCACATCCTAAAAATGATTACTAAAACATTCTTTTAAAAATGAATGATGGAAACATAATGATTACTCAATGAAATGTATAACTAGGTTTACACACAAGAGAAAATAGGTTGAAAGTGAAAAAATAAAAGTAGAAGAAAAATATAACTATCACGTCTTGATGGAGAGTGATATAGAACAAGTTTAGGAGAAAGTTAACTATCAAAAAGCCATAAATCCATGATGAACTAAATGACCGTATGATTCATTGGAAATAAAGGTACTAGGATACCATTTTGGGATTAAAGATCCTTTTTCCTGAAGTAAAATAATTTTCATGAAAATATATAATTTCATGATTTTAGGACAACCTCACCCTTTGTTGTTCCTTTATCCACTTCACCTCTTTCTCCAAAAAGGATGGTGAATTTTTCATTCCTGAATCACTAAAAGATCATGAGATCCATGATGTTCCATCTCATATTTCACCAATTATCATCAACACTACATTTTTATAATATTTTCTCCAATATTCTTAAATTCTCATGGGGTAAGATAATACTTTATTCTCCTAAACGTCATCTAAAGTTTAACGCAATCATTTAATAAAGGGTTAAACTTATAACTCTTCCAAAAGATGAAAATTCAAAAATTTATAATTAAGTTGAAAAATAATCTTATCACTGATCCCCCATATATCAAAAAATATCTCTTGGTTTTTGAAATTCCAAACATTTGAATACCTTCATCATATATTCTCTTGAAACATGATAATAACCCTAATTACCATATTTACTTAAGGAAAACTTGCATTCATCCTTATTCAAAAGGTTACTGGATATATTACTCAGATCCAAGATGTTGTAATCCTCATAAATGATGGAATTGAATACATTTTCAACTAATCAATAATCATATCCAGGGTAATCAGTGCTATCCAATTTAATTTATCCAAATCAATAATCTCATTATCCAAGCAAAACCCAAATTTCACAACATCTTTATCAAATTAAGGGTTTCCATCCCTTAATCAAAATACCACTTCTCTATATCTTGATCATTAAAAATATACATTTCAATCCTTAATTAAAAATAATACTAAAAAATACTCATATATTTCATGATCAATATAATATAATCTTGGAATTCCAAAAACATAAGTACTTTATTCCTCGAACTTTATTCATATATCATTAATCAGGCTTCATCAACTTATTCCATAATACCAATTTTCTATAATATGAAATATAAATGATAGATTAAGGTTCCTCAACTTCAATATAATCATGCTTCTTATGTTTAATGTAAACAATAATTGACGAACATCACATACCATTCACATGCCGTTTGAGGTATATTTATCTTCAGAAGTATGACCAGTACTCATACCACCTTCCTGATTCAAATTATGAGATTTCTACTTGGGAAATCTATTTTCATTATTCCCATACATTCCACATCTTAAACATTAATTTTTACCCATGTTCCTTATAATTCAATACATCGACTAAAACAAGAAAGCATAGGGTGAAAAACATTTATCATAATGGGATGACATATAATCATGAAAAAGTAATTATAGGATACCTAGATTATGGATCCCATATATTTAATCCATGAAACCATAGGATTATCATAGTTAATTCATAGTCATCCTCTATTTAAATACTTCATGAGGGTTTTTAAATAATTTTTGAATTCCCAGAGCATATCTCCCGTGAGTGTCAAACCAGGTGTGTATCAAGTCTCATGGCGGGGTACCAGATTACCCCAAGTAAGACCTAGAAGATCTTTTAAGTGTTGTTAGTCCTAATTACATCTCTTCCAGATCAACATCCACTTGTAGTATCCATAAAGTAATGTATTACTTCGGAACCACTTACACTATTCTTTACCTAAATTCTAGGACATTTTCTTAAACATTAACTCAATATTATACTTATCCTTAGAGACATACCTAGACGTATCATTAAAAATATACCTAATAATATCACTAAATATTTCTTATCCTAGTTTCTAAAGGTTAAAAAAACCATTCCATTCATACCAACTATAGTGACCGAGGTTTAACATACATGGATATTACATCATTTTTATGAATATTTAGTTCATTGAAAAATACATGACCAAGGACAATAATATTTTAGTGACTTTATATAAAAGGGAAAAAATATGTTATCCTGGTAAAATATCCTTAAAATATCCCATAAATATCTCCACCTCTAGAAATTCTACCTAAAACCCTTCTTTGTAACCTATGGAATGGGATCATAAGAAACTAGTGAGCTCAGATACTCAGTAAGGGTACACAATGGAAATGCCTAAGTATAACATGAACAAAAGGGGATGGAACATGAGCATAAAATTTGAAGATTATACGCTGAATATTAGATATCATAATAAATATTGGAATTTTATAATACATGAATAATAAGTTATTAATGAACCTTATCCATGAAAGCATAACATATGAATAAAACATGTAATTTTGGAAACCACATAAACATATAAAAACCCTATGCAAAGGAGGCCTACCAAGACCTTTGTAACATGTCAGTCTTGGGTTAATCAACTGTGTACCTACTTCAGGATTGGGATTCCATCATGTGTACACTCTTATTTTGTGCTTTTCATGTCCTCCTATTTACCCTCCCACTTCAATCCTAGTATGTACTCTTTTATACCATCTTATTTTGAGATTTGGATGTCCTCTCGTATACCCTCTTGTTTTGGGCTTGATATTTATTCGTATTCACGATCTTATTTCAGGCATGGGATGACCGCCAGTGTAACCTCTTATTCTGACCATGTTATGCCTTCCCTTATACCCTTTGAGCTCATAAATCATTTATCATTACCCAATGCATTGGAGTTAGATATATGTTCCACCCATCTCATAATGAAATCATTCATACATGTGCTACACATTCATAAAAAATCACACAATAACCCATGATATGAAATGGGTATCATAAACATGTACCCATATCATAACCATTGAAAAAAGATATAGGGTTTCTAATCATTTATTTAAAATCATAACCAATGAAAAGAACCGGGTTTCAAAATTATATAACCCATGAAAGAGAAATGGGTATCATAAAAATTGTTCCATAAAAACATAATCAATTTAGAGAAAGTGTATTAATGGAAACATTGAATCATTAACCCATAAATACATGAGTAACACCAATGAATGCCATCATATATTAGAAATAATTTTTATATATATTTTAAAAACATTTCTTGAGGAAAATATCTTTTATTCTTTTAAAAAGGATCTTTACAAAATAAAAAACATATGAAAATCATTTTATTGGAAATAAACATGAAATATTATAATGAATGCTAATTTGTAAACCCTTTTCATTGAAAACATATAAATAGATCTTGGAAACATTTTGAAAACTATTTTCATTGAAAACATATAAAAGTGGATTGAAAACATTTCCAAAACCTTTTTCTTGGAAAACATATAAAATATGTTTTAAAACATGTAAAAAACGTTTTTCTTTGAAATCATTCTTAAAACTTATAACGAATGTTTTTAAATGTTTTAAATTTTTTTAATAACCATTTATTTAAAAATAAAATGAAAACATATAAAGAATGTTTGAAATCCTTTAAAATTAATTTTTCACAAAAAACATATTTGAACACCTATTCATTAAAATGGTATGAAACCATATAAAAGAGGATTTGAAAACCATAAAACATTATTAAAATATTTTTTACATGACAACTATCTTAAATGATCATTTGAAAACATTTTTAAAAACATTTTGGAAAACATGGTTTTTTAAATAAACAAATTATCTAACAGAAGAGAGAAATATAGTATATTGGACTCCTATTGTTTTAATGCTCACAAATCATGTTTAAATCTTGTAAATCATGTTTAATATTGATCTATAATGTTTCATTAGGCTAATGTATAATCTTAATCCATTATGTGCGTATTACTTCTTAAGACAGATTGAAGATATTTTGTAATGTATGAGTCACCGTTAAGGTGAACTCACATTCACTATCACTATAACCAAAGGAGCTCACCATTTAGTCTAAAAATTGATATAGTATGAGTCACTATTACAATGACATTTTTGTATCATGATAATGGTTCCAAAACTCATAATTTACAACACACTATTTTATAAAGTCCCAAGTTCTTATTTTTTGCAATGGACCAAACACCATTTCAATGACACAGTTTCTGGTGACACACTTTCTAACAAAGGAACAGACACTATTTCAATGACACCATTGCTAGTGAAACTATTTCTCACAACTAACCTGACACCATTACCACAAAACCATTTCATTTTCTAACTGATTAAATTTTTTGCAAAGTATGATACACCAGTCTAGAGGCACTGCTTAGAAGCAAAGGACATATCACTGCTGACTGTGGCACTGCTCATGATTCACCCTTCTTATGACAAAATTATTATATCACCTCTAACTATGTCACCATTCCATACTTATCCATTTCTAATTCTTTTAAATAATATTCAAAATTATTTATAACTATCATATTTGAGCTATTTAATTATACTTATATTATTAATGATTCTTGCAGACATGTCAGCAGATAGTACGAGGTATGAGGTGTGGAAATCATATGTCTTTTCAGAAAAAATGAAAACACCCAAGGATTAATATATTATGGAACATGAGCTGAAGAATATGAGAGAGTGACACACACCAGACTAGGAAAAAGATCCACGATAATCCATATTTCTTGCTGTGAGCTAAAGAATAACTTGTTTTGAAGCATCATGAGAACATCCCTACAGTAGAATTAACTCAAAGAAGAATAAGAGCTAATAAGAAAAAATAATTTAACTATAAACCAATATAGATAAATAACGACACTCTATTTCTCAGTATATTTCCAAAAGAGAAACCGATCATCAAATCTTCAACATTCATAGTGTCCTGAAATACATAGAACAATACTCATATCATTTCTTATCCATTATTATTATATTCTTATTTGTTGTGTACTGTTCTATTATTACCTTGAGATGTGTGTGTATCTGTATTAAAAACACATTCTGTATACTTTGATAAACCAGAGGATATAGGATATCCCGTCACTACTACTCTCTTACACCATTTTACTCCCATGTATAACTATGGAAGAGGTCTATGTGTGACCTGGTTATATTTTGTTCCCATGTAAAACTCTAGTATAGGTCTTGTTAACCTAGAAAACTTGTATGCTATATTGAACCTGGATCCAGGATATGAATCAATCTTGTTTATATATATTTTTCTTGGGGGTAGGTGATCACCATGTAGAGATGACTAAGTATCTTCTTGAGACCGAACCTCTTGGTTTTATATAATATGTTCAAGTTCTATTTTCATGTCTTTTATTATTTATTCAAACCAGAAAACATTACATTTCATTTACTGTTAATCTTATATAGTTTTTTTCTAGAAACTTTTAATTATAATTATGTCAAAATTTTATATAACTTCATAAATTTCTTTGACAGAGAATTAATCAATATTTGAGGAATCTTTCAAACTCCCAAATATTTTACAAATATGCTATTTTGGTTCACTGGAATATTTTATTTTAAATTGGGGGACTTTAAAATAAATAATTTTTAATTGAAATTTTAATAGGAACTCAATTCACCCCCTCTTGAGTGTTTTACTCCTACCAAATGTTGGAATCAGAGGCTGTCCCAAACCTTTTTCAAATATTTTAAACCCTGATTTTAGTTGTGTTATAATGATCCCAAAATTTATGTTAGTTCTTATATTTTTATCTCATTAAAATACAGTCTTTATTATTTATTATGGATAATAGACATGAAGGTGTTTTTTCTAACAGACCTCCCTACATTAATGATATAACTAATGGTAAGTGTAAAATGAAGATGAAAATGAACTTAGAAAGCATGGGGGTTGATATTTGGACTATAATAGAAGATTAATTTGACACAACAGACACTCGAAGAACTATATGGAGTGTAGCCATAAAAACTGCCTAAAATAATAATTATAAATTTATGATTGCCTTATTTTGTGGTTTAAGGGATGAATAATTTAATAGAAATTATGAATGTAAATATGCCTATCAAATTTGTGATACCTTAGCTGATTCACACAAAGGGACCACTAATGATAAAGAACTGATAATTAATATCTATACTTTTAAATATGGTAACTCTAAGAAGAATCTTGATGAACCCATGTCATGACCTGTCCTCGGGGCCCATGCCGTGACTACCCCAAGCCCGCCTTCCATAGGCCAGGGGCTGGAGACTAGCACCAAAGGCGTAAATCCCGATAAAAGGGAAGTCATTTCTTTTTTTATAAAGTAAACAAAAAAACAACAGAGTATACAAGTGAAGTAAGCACTAAGTAAAACTAGGTACATGGTAAGTGCTGAAAAGTAAATGGGCCAGTATACAAACCCAACTGAAAGTACAGTAAAATTGAAAGGAAAGTACAACAGTAGTAAGTAAAATGGTAGCACCGAGTCGTCCACCAGAAATCCCACCAGAAGGGTGGGTACGGATAGTCTCCTCAACTCCTCAGGTCTGGCCATCCGCTCTGTGTACGTCCCACCAGGTGATCCACCTCTAGGTACCGTCCAGCTCCACAAGCCTCCACCTCGATCAGTGATGTCCGTCGTCTACATCCAACACAACGTAGTGCAGGCATATCCCATGTAGGGGTGAGTAAACGAAACTCAGTAGGGACCCCGAGACCCCCGAAGGTCTCTCAGAATCCACGAAGGATAATCCACAAAGGAAAGATACAATCACACAATATCAAATGACTCTACTTAGGTATATTCCCATAAATATATCTAAGTCATCAGTTACACTTCGTCTCCAACTCTCGATCCCAATCACAACCCAGTCCACACAAGAAAACAAGTCAATCACATCGATGATAATGATTGAAAATCAAGACTCATCTCACACAGAAAATCAAGACTCAGCTCACACAGGTAAACATCTTTCGTATGGCGATAGAGATGATCATATGTAGTCACTGATTCATCTAAGCTGTCAGACCCACACATGATACAAGACCAGCTAAGCTGTCAGACCCACACATGATACAAGACCACCTACTTTGTCGGACCCACATAGGATATGAATACAGAGGTCAATACTACCGGACCCACATAGGATACAAGAACAATAGTCATCGGATTTGAACCCACATAGTATTCCAATTCGGTAGTCGTCGCTGTTGAACCCACAGAGGATTCCAGTATAGTAGTCGATGTAGTCGCAACCAGCTCTAAGGTTCCCGCACACAGCATGCTCGATTCCGGGAGGGTATGCTCCTCAATCAAGAGTCGATATATCAAATATCATGAAGTCCGGAGTTGATGTATCACAAAGTTCCGTCTCTTCAAAAGAAACACAACGCGATAGACGATGTGTCAATCGAACGCCCGGTCTGAGAGTTATTGGCTTTTCCATCCCAGGGACCCAGTTGGTTTTTAAGCTAAAACCAATCCGAACATACTCTAGATATGTCCAAACCTCAAGAGGAGTAATCCAAAAGGACCATCTCATCAAGAGGAATTCAACGCAGTTGACAACACATCAAACAGACGTCCGAACCTTAAGTTATAAGCGAGTTCGCTCCAAGGGCCCGGTTGGTTTAGGGTTTGAACCAACCCGAATGTACCCAAAATTTTCCAAAAGCTCAAGTGTGATATACCAAAATGACCGTCTCTATCCAAGGATTCCTACGTAGCTGACGGTGTGTCGATCGGGGGTCCGTTGCTCAAGTTATAGGCAAAATACCAAAAATGGTCCGAAGTGGGGGGTCTGGGCGCGGCCCGACCCGGCCCAACCCCCCTTGGGTCAACCCGACCTGGGTTTGGGTCCGGCCCTGCTGGGCGCGGCCCGGCCCAGCCGGCGTGGCACGGTCTGTGCGACCCGCCCTGGCCCGACCGGGGTGGTGCGCGGGCTCGGCCAGCGAGCCGAGCGGGGGGCGCGACCCCCACTTTTCGCGGACACGGCACCAGGGTGGCGTCGCTGGCTCCCCTGGATCCCGTGCGGACGTGGGATCCCGAACTCGCCGCTGCGGCTTCAGCCGTGGTAGGCTTCTGCCGGCGGCGCGCTGGGGCCGCCACGTCGGTGACCCGCACCGCCGGGGGCTGCCGCGGGCCACCGGAGTCATTCCGGTGGTCCGATTTTACTCCCGTCTGCGCCTGTGGTCATCTCGGGACCCGTACATCAATGCGAAGGCCTACAATATCCATTTAGGTCCCACTTCGTTGTCACCAAATATTCAGCGCATCAAGAAAAAAAAATAGAGATGGGTTCCGACTTGTTCGTTAGTCCGTACCCACCGTGTTAGTGCTTCAAAACATCACCCAACAATTACACACCATGTCGAGGGTATAGATCACATAATGAAATATACAAATTCCCCTACCTAAAAAATTGAAGATGAACATCAGCGTCGTGGTAGACAGCGTCGCGGTAGACGGAGTCATGGAGAAAGGGTTCGTAGGCGTCGTCGGAGTGCACCGAGGAGGAAGCGACATCTCCTCTCTTGTCGTGGAGAAGAGGATTAGTGGCGCGCCATTGTTCTTCGAGGAATCAACATTCTTATTAATTCTTCGTCAGAGGATGACATTCTTCCAAAACCTCAAGAGTTCTCTCGATATTCCTCGCACAATGAAAGCTCTCCCCCTTAATAAAATAATAGGCTCCTCCTATTATTTTATTACACACACAAAGCAACTCTCCCAAAATTAAATCACCACATTAAATTAAATGTGTTGAAAATCAATTAATGAAGAGAGAGGGAAGGTCCCCATTTATTAAACGCGTTGGAAATTAAATAAGAAATGGGGGAAAGAGGAAGGATCCTCATTAAATTATGGGTTGATAAGAATTAATGGAGTGATGTGGAGAGATTGGCATTTAATGGGGGGGGGGTGCAAATTTAATGAGGGGAGTTTAATGAGTTTAGAGGAAATTAAATAGTTTGGGATCATGTGGGCCCCACCTCTCTGACATCCACACTTGGGTAGTTAGGTATTTGTGGACCCCACCCTTAACTACCCATGGGAGGGTATAACCTCCTTATAAAATAATAATTGTTCTTACAATTTTTATTTACTTCTTAAATAAACCCCCAATAATTAACTTCTCCTCCATTGAGAACGCAACTACAATAAGGATAACATTAAGCAATTAACGGAGTTGTGAGTTCATCGGTGCCCTTAGATTTTAATTCTGAGCACCGGTTCAAAAGATACAAAAACCCGCTCGTTCGTTTACTGAACGTACCCGTGCTAAACTTTGGAAATTGATTCCGAGCACACTGGGCCTCAGAATCAAGCACCGTTAGAAGAAACAGACTTGTAAAATTCCAATAATTTTAAAAAACAATTCTTGAAATTTCCGGGTATTTATATTACTTCCACATCAGGGATTTACCTTCCCATAAAGCTACATAATAAACTAGGGAAACAAATGAGGGTACCGAGCACGCATCTGAGCCTCCCGCTCCCATGTGCTCTCCTAGAGGTTCACGTGCTGCCAACGAATGCACACCAGAGGAATCGACCGTCCACATAGGAACCGCTCCTGTCGATCCTCGATCTCTACTAGGACCTCCGTAAAAGTTTCCCCGTCATCGATGTCCAGCTTCTTGTGGTCGATGATATGCATCAGGTCGTGCAAATATCTCCTCAGCTGAGATACGTGGAAGACCTCGTGCACCTGGTGCAACTGAGGTGGAAGGGCCAGACGGTAATCCATCTCGCCTACCCTACTGAGGACCTAGAATGGTCTGATGAACCGTGAAGATAAATTAACACCCCATCCAAATCTCCACAATCCACGTCAAGGTGAGACCCGTAAGAAAACGTGGTCTCCATCCTCGAACTCCAGTGGTCTCTGCCTCCTATCAGCATATGACTTCTGTCTGCTCTGTGCAGTCCTCATTTGCTCCTGGATGATCTGAACCTTCTCCGTCGTAGCCTGAACCATCTCTGGTCCTATGAGTGTTGACTCCCCAGGGTCAGTCCAGCACAGAGGTGATCTGCAAGGTCGGCCGTACAGTGTCTCGTATGGTGCCATCCCGATGGTGGAGTGGTAGATGTTGTTGTACGCAAACTCCACTAAGGGTAGGTGATCCTCCCAACTGCGACCAAAGTCAAGGACACATGCACAAAGCATGTCCTTGAGTGTCTGAATGGTTCTCTCTGTCTGTCCATCCGTCTGAGGGTGAAAGGTAGTGCTCAGGCGTAGCTACGTCCCAAAAGCCTCCTGCAACCCCTTCCAAAGCCGAGAAGTAAAGCGAGTGTCTTGATCCGAGATGATAGAGGATGGAACACCATGAAGCCATATGATCTACTGAACGTAGAAGCGTCCCAAGCTCTCTACTAAGCCCTGCTCTCTGATCGTTAGGAAGTGGGCCGACTTGGTGAGTCAGTCTACGATTACCCAAATGGTGTCGTGTCCTCTGGAAGTATGTGGGAGCCCCATCACAAAATACATGGATATCCCATCCCACTTCCACTCTGAAACCTCTTAGGGCTGTACCAAGCCTTCTGGTACCTAATGCTCAACCTTCACTTGTTGGAAAGTGAGGCATCATGAAACGAACTCTTCTATAACCCTCTTCATACCCGACCACTAGTACTGTCGTCTGAGGTCCTGGTACATCTTCGCTACTCTAGGATGTACCGCTAGTGGGGAAGGTTAAAACTCCCTAAGAACTTCCTCCTGCTATGCAACTGGTACCATGGAACATCCCCTGAAGAGGATGACATGCTCTACCCCTTAAAAAAATCCATCAGGCGCCTGTCCTGTGGAAACCTGAGCATGTCACGTCTCACAGTCAACGTCCCCACATTGTGCCTCTCTGACCCACTGAAGTAGTGGGGGAGTGACTGTGAGGGAATGTAGATAGACTGACTCATCTCTATCTACGAAGGATATCTACAAAGCAGATAACTGCTCCGTTGCCTCTCCAAGTAGCTGAATTCCCGATCTCCTGCTGAGAGAATCATCCACAACGTTCCCCTTCCTAGGAGTGTAGACAATCTCAAAGTCATAATATTGGAGGAACTCGAGACATCGTAGCTATCTCAGGTTCAGGTCCTTCTACGAGAAAATGTTCCTGAGACTCTGGTGGTTATGGTAGACCATAATGCGCTCGCCAATCAGATAGTGCCGCCACATCTTCAGGGCGAAGAACACTACTGCTAACTCCAGGTCATGGGTAGCGTAGTTCTGCTCGTGCTGCCTAAACCTCCGTGAACCATAAGCGATCACTGCTCACTCTTGCATTAAGATGCACCCGATTCTGGTCCCTGATGCATCGCAGTAAACTACGTAGCCTATTCCCTCCTCCGGAAGCCTCAAAATGGGCGGACTGGTCAATCTCCACCTCAGATCCTGAAAGATCTGCTGACACCTGTATGACTATAAGAAGGGTTTCCACTTCTTTGTCAAAGTTGTAAGAAGTGCTGAAAATTTGTAGAAGTCTGGCAAAAATCTTCGACAGTACCTAGCAAGACACAGGAAACCCCACACCTCCATCACACTCTTGGGTGGTTCCCCAGAAAGTACTGCCTCAATCTTCAAGGGATCCACTGCAACTCCCACCTCTGAGATGACATGCCCCAAGAAGTGAACATCTCGAAGACAGAACTGAGACTTCAAGAGATTACCATAAAGATAGTTCTCTCGGAGTGTATCCAGTACGACCCCGTAAGTGGTAGGAATTCTCCTCCTCGGTAGTCGAGTAAATCAGTATGTCGTCAATGAAGACTATAACAAACCGATCGAGGTAGGGCTGGAAGATCCTGTTCACGAGACTCATGAACACTGCTGGAGCATTGGTCACAATGAAGGGCATGACCAAGAACTCATAGTGGACATACCAACACCTGAAGGCCGTCTTCTGCACATCCTCATCCCAAACTCTGAGCTGATGATAGCCCGACCTAAGGTTTATCTTTGAGAACCACCATGCCCCCTTGAGCTAATCAAAGAAGTCATCAATCCTCAGAAGTGGATAATTGTTCCTCACGGTCACCTAGTTCAGGCAACGGTAGTTGACACACAGTCGCAAGCCCCCATCCGAATTCGTTGAAAATATAATCAGAGAATCCTAGGGTGAAACACTAGGTCAGATGAAACCTTTCCCCTGTAAGTCCTCCAGCTGTACCCACATCTCACGAAGCTCGGCGAGAACCATCTAATATTCCGGAGTAGATATCGGTGATGTCTCCGGGTATAGGTCTATGTATAAATCTACCCCCTTGAGAGTATGTAGTCCTAGAACATCGTCAGGAAAAATGTCTGCATGCTGATCCACCACAATAGGAAAAATCGGACTCCGCATGCCAACCGCTCCGAGGATGAGACTAGCCAACTGATGTGTGATCGACTGCCCTATCCTCTGCGTGAGTACATCCTATGCTGCGAAGGTTCCCTTCTCGCCAGCAAAGGTGAAACTAGTCCCATCAGTGCAGACACACTGCAACTTGCGCCTAATACAGTCAATCTGAGCATGGACTATAGATAACCAGTCCATACCCAAGATGACATCGTAAGGCCTAAACACTACTACAAGAAGATCCCAACCGAAGCTCTCATCTTCTAGAGTAAGCTCACACTGCCGGCACTAGTGCGTAATCATTGAGTCTACTCCTGTAGGAGTCTCTAGCCATAAGGATCGAGCCAACAGCTCTGTCGGAATATCCGAGCTACGAAAAAGGGCATCGACAATAAAATAATGACTCACACCAGTGTCTATAAGAACTGCAACAAGGGTGGAGTAGACACAGATCATACCTTGAATCATCTCAGGTGTTCCATGGTCGTAAGCCTTCGCTGCCTAGAGCTAAGCATGCCTCTGCCCGCCAGCTCCCTGTGGTCGGGGTGGATCTCCTAGGGGTGGTGGTGGTAGAGCCTCGAAGCGTCGTCCACCACCCGCTGCTCGGCCAGCTCCTCTGCCTCGTCCGCCTACTCCTTGCGGACCACCACGGTAAAACCTATGCCTCTGCCTGGGAGGTCCCTCCACTGTCTTCTGCTTGTCTGCATGGCGGGTCGGGCAGTCACAAGCCATGTGGCCCTGCCCGCCACATGCATAGAACTGTCTGCTCCTCGCAAGGATGGATCTGCGCTGTGTGCCCCGCACAGCCGAACCTGTATCCTAGGGTCGCCCACCTAATGACCTGGTCCGCTTGGAACCCTGTGACATCTGTCAACTGCCGGCTGCAGAAGACTCTGCTCCGTACCGTCCTACGGTGGGTCTTGCTGCTGGTGGTTACTCGACGAGAAAGCTCTCCACTAACAGGGCTTGCTCCAGCACCCCCACCTGCGTCGAGATGCTGAGGGGAATCGTCAAAGCTCTGATCTCTTGCCTCAGTCCCTGCTCAAAGGTCCGGTCCTGGAAGAATGGGTCCGAAACCTTGTCCGTGGAGTAGCCTGAGAGGTCGGTAAATCTCTCCAAGTACCGGGCTACTGTCAAGTTGCCCAACCGCAACAACTGTAACTCCTGGATGCGCACCACACAGAGGGTGGCTGGAACAAAATCCGAGTGGAAGAGGCTCTTGAAGTCCGTCCAAAGTAGAGATGCCTCATCGTTCACCTGAAGCATCAGGAACCACCATCTACCTGCTGCTGCGTGCAGGAGACTCGCGGCAAGGAACACCATAAGGTCTGCTGGTGTCCCTACCAATCTGAGGACTCTGACGATAGCCTCCAGCAAATTCTCGGCTGCCTGAGGATTCGTCTCTCCGCGGAACCTGGGCAGCCTCTACCTCTAAAACTCGTGCAACGCACTCAGGCAGCGTGTACTCTCCACTGCTGGGGCTGGTAGCATCAGTGGCTCAGCGGGTAGTGGTACCGCTGGTGCCTCCGCTGTAATGGGTACCTGCACTGAGGCCTCATTGCTCGGTGGGCTGCCATCCTGCATGTAAGTAGGAACACTGGATGGCTACCTTCGGGGGACCATCCTGAAAAGAAACAGGTGCGCCATGGTCAAACAGTATACCTGGTGAGCTGACACAAAGTAATCACAAAGAAATTTTTTGTAAGGAAACACACACGCAATCAATGTTATCATGCACTGAGTTGAAAATCAGAGGTCAGGGTCCTGGTGTATGGATACATCGGCCGCCGCACCAAAACTAGACTCCCTAGACTAAAAACCACACTCAATACTCTTAACACTATTTCTTCACAGAAAGGAAAGATCAGAGTCCTGAGTTCTGTGGTAGAACCGACTCCTCTGATACCAATTTTTCACAACCCGTCCTCGGAGCCTGTGCCGTGACTACCCCAAGCCCGCCTTCCATAGGCCAGGGGCTAGCGACTAGCACCAAAAGCATAAACAATAAAAGGGAAGGCATTTCCTTTTTTATAAAGTAAAAAAAAAACACAACAGAGTATGCAAGTGAAGTAGGCACTAAGTAAAACTGGGTACAAGGTAAGTACTGAAAAGTAAATGGGCCAGTATAAAAACCCAACTAAAAGTACAGTACAACTGAAAGGAAAGTACAACTGCAGTAAGTAAAATAGTAGCACCGATTCATCCTCCGGAAATCCCACTAGAAGGGTGGGTACAGATAGTCTCCTCAGCTCCTCAGGTCCGGCCGTCCGCTCCGTGTATGTCCCGCCAGATGGTCTGACTCAGGGTACCGTCTAGCTCTACAAGCCTGCACCTTGATAAGTGCTGTCTATTGTCTATATCCAACACAACATAGTGTAGGCATATCCCATGCAGGGGTGAGTAAACGATACTCATTAGGGACCTCGAGACCCCCGAAGGTCTCTCAGAATCCATGAAGGATAAACCACAAAGGAAATATACAATCACGAAGTATCAAACGACTCTACTTAGGTATATTCCCATACACATACCTAAGTCATCAGTTACAGTTTGTCTCCAACTCTCAAGCCTAAGCACAACCCAATCCACACAGGAAAAAAATTCAATCACATCGATGATAATGATTGAAAATCAAGACTCAGATCACACAGAAAATCAAGACTCAGCTCACATAGGTAGAAATATTTTGTATGAAAATAGAGATGATCAGATATAGTCACTGATTCATCTAAGCTGTCGGACCCACATAGGATACAAGACCAGCTAAGCTGTCGGACCCACACAGGATACAAGACCATCTACTCTGTCGGACCCACACAAGATACAAGAAAAGAGGTCAATACCACCAGACCCACATATGATACAAGAACAATAGTCATCACTGTCGTACCCATAGAGGATTCCAGTACGGTAGTCGTCATTGTCGAACCCATGAAGTATTCCAGTACAGTAGTCGATGCAGTCGCAACAAGCTCTAAGGTTTTCGCACACAGCATGCTCGATTCCGGGAGGGTCCGCTCCTCTAGAAAAAGAGTCGATACATCAACTATCATGAAGTCCAGAGTTGATGTATCCCAAATTTCTGTCTCCTTAAAAGAAACACAATGCGAGAGACGGTTCATCAATCGCACGCCCGGTCTGAGAGTTATTGGCTTTTCCATCCCAGGGGCCCGATTGGGTTTTAAGCTAAAACCAACCCGATCATACTGCATCTATGTCCAAACCTCATGCGGAGTAAGACAAAAGGACTATCTCATCAAGATAAATTCAAATCAGTTGACAGCATGTCAAACGGAAGTACGGTCCTTAAGTTATAAGCGTTTCCGCTCCAAGGGCCCGGTTGGTTTCGGGTTCGAACCAACCCGGACATACCCAAACTTTTCCAAATCCTCAAGTGTAATATACCGAAACGACCATCTCGATCCAAGTATTCCTAAGCAACTAACGATGCGTCGATCAGAAGTACGTAGCTCAAATTATGGGCAAAAGACCGAAAACAGTCTGAAGTGGGGGGTCTGGGCCCGGCCCGACCCGACCCAACCCCCCCTGGGTCGGCCCGAACCGGGTCCGGCCCGGTCCATGTGACCCACCCCAGCCTGGCCGGGGGGGTGCGCTGGCTCGGTCAAAGAGCCGAGCGGGGGGCGCAACCCCCTCTTTCTGTTGAAACGGTGCCAGGGTGGCACCGCTGGCTCCCCTGGATCTCACGAGGCCGAGGGATCCCACCATCGCCGTCGCGGCTTAAGCCACGACGGGCTTCTTCCGGCGGCACGCCGTGGCGCCGCCGCCTCCGGGAGGCCGTCCGTTGCCGACCGCCTCCTATGGATGCCGGTGTTACCATGCCGGCGACCTGCACCGCCGGGGGCTTCCGTGGGCCACTGGAGTCATTCTAGTAGTCCGATTTTACTCTCGTCTGCGCCTGCGGTCGTCTCGGGACTCGTACATCACTTCGAAGGCCTCCAATCACCATTGTGGTCCCTCTTCATTGTCGCAAAATATTATGCACATCAAGAACAAAATAGCGGTGGGTTCAGACTTGTTCGTTAGTCCGTACCCACCACGTTAGTGGTTCAAAACATCTCCCGACAAGTACATGCCATGCCGAGGGTGTAGATCACATAATGAAATATAAAAATTCCCCTACCTCAAAAATTGAAGACAAACATTGGTGTCGTGGTAGACGGCGTTGAGGTGGACGACGTCATGGGGAAAGGGTTCATAGGCGTCGTCAGAGTGCGCTAAGGAGGAAGCGGCGTCTTCTCTCTTGTCGCGGAGAAGAGGATTGGTGGCGCGTCGTTGTCCTTCACAGAATCGTCATTCTTCGTCATTCTTTGTCGGAGGCCTGCGTTCTTCCAAAACCTCAAGAGTTCTCTTTATCTTCCTCACACAACAAAAGCTCTAACCCTTAATAAAATAATAGACTCCTCCTATTATTTTATTACACACACAAAGCAACTCTCCCAAAATTAAATCACCACATTAAATAAAACGTGTTGACAATCAATTAAGGAAGAGAGAGGGAAGGCCCCCATTTATTAAACGCGTTGGAAATTAATTAAAAAAATGGGGAAAGAGGAAGGATCCCCATTAAATTATGGGCTGACAAGAATTAATGGAGTTAGGTGGAGAGATTGACATTTAATGGGGGGGGGGTTCCAATTTAAAGAGGGGAGTTTAATGAGTTTAGAGGAAATTAAATAGTTGGGGCTTGTGTGGGCCCCACCTCTCTAACATCCACACTAGGGTAGTTAGGTGGCTGTGGGCCCCACCCTTAACTACCCATGGGAGGGTATAACCTCCTTATAAAATAATAATTTTTCTGAAAGTTTTTATTTACTTCTTAAATAAACCCCCAATATTTAACTTCTCCTCCATTGAGAACGCAACTACGACAAGGATCATGTTAAGAAGTTACCGGCTTTGCGAGTTAATCGGTGCCCTCAAATTTTAATTCTGAGTATAGGTTCTAAAGATAGAAAAACCTGCTCTTTCATTTACTGAACATACCTGAGATAAACTTTGGAAATTGAATCCGGGCACACTGGGCCTCGGAATCAAGCACCGTCAGAATCCACAGAATCGTAAAATTCCAAGATTTTTTTTAAAAAAAATTCCTTGAAATTTCCGGGTCTTTACAACCCATTTCTGATATGTATCTTTGGTTCAATGAGATATTCAATACAATTAGATCTCATAGGAAGCTAGTGGATTCCAAAGAAAAAATCATGAGGCTAATTAGATGTCTACCCAAAAGGTGGAGAGGAACCTTATTATCAATTATAAAATCCTATGAGATTAGTATGATTCCAGTCAAGGAAATAATTGTAAAGCTGATGATGTATGAGGATGAATTAAAGGTCAAAGAAGAAGAAGAGGATGGACCAAAGAGAATTTCAGAGCCTTTCAAAACAACTTCTTATAAAATAAAAAAAAGGAAAAGGCACAAACTCATCGTGATATTTCAATTAATGAAGGTTCACCATTTGAAAATGATGAGTAAATGGATCAATTATATAGAAAGTTTAAAATGTTTTATAGAAAGAGAAAGTTTTTCAGGAATCCCAACTACAAATTCAAAAATGAAAATAAGGGAAACTAAAAAAAGGTTTTGAAAAGTGGTGAAAATTCGAATGAGATAGTTTTCTATAAATGTAAGAGAAGAGGAAATGTAAAGGATGACTTCCCAAAGTTCAAGTATAAGAAAAAATATGAGGATAAAGATAAAAGGTACAAGAATGAAGTGAAGGCCACCTAGAGTGCTTTATAGGATATCTCAAGGGAGTTAGAACCCTTACTTGATGAAAAGTTCAATAAAGACTATATGTGTTTTCTGAAAAATACATTTAAGGTAACATTGGACTCTCCTGTATACAATTCCTATTGTTATATAGATGGCTCTGATTATGAAAACAAGTCTAATGAAGAAATGTTTGAATAATACCAAATTCTTGTAGATACATGCAATGAGATAAAAGATAAACATAATTTTTTTAAGAAACATCATGGTATTACCTCTACTATCTAATCTAAGACTACTATAGAGAAATAGAAAAAGGCCCAATTTCATAAAGATAACAATGAATAGAAATTATCAAATGACCAATTGAAAAATGGCATAGAGAAGATTAACAATGGGAAGAATAATCTTACAAAAATTCTTGATAAACATGTATATCCTAGGTATACTACTAGTATAGGATACCAACCTTGATAGAGAAACATAGCTAAAAATCATTTTGTAACAAAATTTGGAAAATCAGTTTTTATGTCTAGAAGTGATAATTTTTCTGCTAGTTCTAAAATTGGAAAACCTTTTACTACCTGTAGTTTTTCTAAACCACATAGAGATTATTTTTCTAATACTTTAAAAACTATTTATAATAATCCCATGAAGAGTTTATTGGTTCCCAAATCACTTATTACTAATATTACTATCCCCATGAAAGATTAGGTACCAAAATATTTTCTTATTTAAATTGCCTTAATAGGAATACTGTTTGAATAGCTACTCTATAATTATATGGTACTTGGATAGTGGATGTTCAAGAAAAATGATAGAATATTATTCATGCTTCTAGAATATGATAAATATTGATGTTGTGCTTTTCACCATGGGTGACAATGCAAAATCGAAAATAATTGGCCTTGGCCAAATCGATAACTCTAATTAAATATTAATTTCTAAAGTTAATTTTTTTGATGGATTAAAATACAATATTCTTAGCATCTCTTAGTTATGTGATGATGATTTCAACTTTATATTTGAAAATGATTCATGTAACGTGTTTAATTCTAAAAATTATTTAGTTTTGACTACTTTTATAAATGAAAACGTTCGTACTATTAATTTAGAATCCTTAATTTTTAAAAAAATTCTAATTTGAGTACTTTTTATAAAGAGTCTTGGATCTGGCATATGAGACTAGGACATTGTAATAATCACTCACATATGAATATTACAAGTAAAGGGTTAGTCAAGGATCTACCCAAACTATAATTTCAAAATGAAAAAGTATTTAATCCTTGTAAAAAAGGTTGAAAACAAAAAATCTCTTTCAAACCAATGAAAGAAATCTCAACTTCTCAACCTAATAAGTTGGTTCACATGGATTTGTGTGGACCTTAATGAGTTTCAATTCATAATGGTAAGCTCTATGTTTATATTCTAGTATATGAATACTTTAGATATAATTTGTCTTTCTTTGTTGCACAGAAAAGTGAAGCTTGTTATCATTTCATCAAGTATTCTTAAATAGTACTAATCCTAAGTGGTCATAGAATTAAATCCTTAATAAGTGACCATGGTTGTGAGTTTGAAAACCAAGAGTTAATATTTTTTCTCAAAAAATGGCTATAGTCACAACTTCTCTTCTCTAAATAAACCCCAACAGAATGGAGTTGTAGAAAGAAGAAATATAATCTTACAGGAAATAGCTCAGACTATGCGTAATTAATATGATTTAAATATTTACATTTGGGTTGAATCTGTCTATATTTTTTTTTATATAATTAATATTTTCTTGATTATACCTATCCTTAAGAAACACCCTTATGATTTGTAGAACAATAGAAAAATTTAAGTTAATTACATTAATGTTTTTGGTTGCAAAGTCTATATTCTTAATAATAAGGATAATCTTGATAAATTTTCATCCAAAAGAAACAAAGGAATATTTCTAGCCTAATCAATCTCAGGAAAAGCCTATAGATCCTTTAATAAAATAACTAAGTGTGTGGAAGAATATGTACATGGTAAATTTGTTGAAATAGATCCAAATGAACCTAATACCTCCCTAGAAAATATTGAGGATGATCTGTCCAATCAATACATAACAACCAAATCCTATGATCTTGTTGTTAAGAAAATTGTTTAATCATACATTTCTATAAATGATCTAGAATATAGTCATGATGTACCCCAACACATTGAAGAAGCTGAAATTACAAGCCCTTATTTTTCTATACCTAAAATAACTCTTAAGAACCATCCTTTAGATTTTTTTGTTGGATACTTATACAAAGAAACTCAAAGAATATATTCTCTTAGAAACTAGGTTGAACATCAATCCTTTTTGTCCCAACTTGAACCTAATAACATCAATGATGAATTATGGGAAATGGATATACAGGAAGAACTGAATCAGTTTGAAATAAATAATCTTTGGATACTAGTGGATAAACCTAAATACACATTGACTATAGGCACTAAGTTAGTGTTTAGAAATAATGTAGATGAATATGGTACTTTGTTAAGAAATAAAGCCAGAATGGTTGCACAAGGATATATTCCATAAGAAGGAATTGACTATGAAGAAACTTTTGCATCAATTGTGATACTTGAAGCCATTAAAATCCTACAAGAATATGCAGTACACATAAATTTCAAGCTATATCAAATGGATGTCAAGAATTAATTAAGAAATGGTTATATAGTTGAGGATGCTTTTTTTTGAACAACTCCATATTTTTACAAAACCTCATCATATTTTAAAGTTAACAAGGGCTTTATATGGTTTAAAATAACCTCCAAGATCTTGGTATGATATAATAAGTAATTTTCTTATTTATGAAGGTTTTATAAAAGGTATAGATGATTGTAATCCATTTATAAAAATAACTTCAAAAGATGTTTTGGTAGTAAAAATCTATGTTGATGATATTATTTTTGGATCTTTAAAAACTTTTTTATGTGTTGATTTTTCAGAAATGATGCAAATTGAATTTGAAATGTGTTTGATGGGTGAAATAAAATTATTTCTTGGATTTCAAATCATTCAAAAAAAAGGTATTATTTGGAATCAAAGTAATTATACTAAAGATCTTATAAAATGTTTTGGTTTGGATATAATTAAAAGTAGTGATACTCCAATGAGTACCACCTATAAATATGTTCTTGGTGAAAATGGGAAATCCGTTGATGAAACCAATTGCAAAGGTATGATTGGAAGTAATCTGTACATGACTTCTGGATGACCTGATATTTTGTTTAGTGATTGAATGTGTTCTCGTTTTCAAGAAAATCCTAATGAGTCCCATCTTCTTGCTGTCAAAATAATTTTTAAATACCTCAAACATACTACCAATATAGGCTAATTCTATCCTAGAGTACAATAATTTGACTTAGTTAGTTATTCTGATGCTGATTTTGATGGTTGTAAGTAAGATAGAAAAAGGACATCTGGAACATTTCACTTTTTTGGAAAGCCACTAGTATCATGGGGTAGTAAGAATAAATATTTTTGTTGCATTATCTACTATTGGAGTTCGATACATAACTGCTGGTCGTTTTTATGATCCAATTTTTTGGATGAAACAAACTTTGTTAGAATGTGGATATCAATTTAGATATGTCCCTATAAACTATGATAAGAAAAGTGCTATTAACATCTCTAATAATCTTACTACTCATTCAAGAACAAAACATATTTTTGTAACACATCACTTCTTGAGAGATAATTATAAAAAATGTGATATTACTTTTGAATTCATTTCCGTAGAACATCATCTTGCTAATATTTTTACTAAGATATGAAATTATAAAATAACGAGATACATCATATATGAATTGGGTATGATCAAACTTGAGTGATCGTTTACTATCTAACGGTTTACTATCTCACAATTTATTATCTCATAGTTTTATATCTTAATAATTGATGTCTTGCCGATCATAGTCACACCATTGTGATTCCACCACGACTGCACATTCCAAACTCACCATTATGACTCAACTTTATATATTTAGTAATTTTTTCTTAAAACACTATTTTAATTATTTTATTTCACTTTTATATTATATTTTTTAAATTTGAGATAGTTGAAATCCATAAATTATTAAAACCCATCACTTCACTTATATCCTCACTCGTTCTCTCTACTTCTAAACCTGAAACCCTTCCCTCTCAAAGTCCTTGCACACCTTCAAACCATATTTTATTTTCAGAAATAACAAGGATCAAGCATACATATTCCTAGAATCTAGAGAAGTGAAAGTCATCAAATACATTGAAATGTGATCCAATCACAAATCCTAAGGAACCACTGAACTCCATTCTTGCAGATTGTGTATTCTTTCCAAAAAATGAAGTTTGTGCACAATGGATTCTCTCAAGTATGTCACTTGTTCTCAGAGTTTTGGAAGAATAGCGATGGTTATAATGGTTTATAAATGATAAGATACCCATATACCTTAATCTAGTTTTTGAGTTCTATCTGTATGTCCATTTTGCGTTCAATTCTGACGATGACTTTGTGGTTATTAGTTAGGTAAATGGCCAATGGTTTGATTTTTCTTTAAGGTTCTGGTATCCATGTTTGATATTACCTCATTAAGGTATATTTGAGGACTATTAAAGAGGCCATTCACCTCCATGTGACATATTTTTCCTCGAATAGTCTTTGGATGACTTGACTGGAGATGGAGAAAGGAGGACTATATCTGCTGAATTAGATAGAGAGAGTAGATTGTTTTTCAAATTTATTCAATACCTAATATGTCTAAGGAAAAGAGACTGTTCTACTATAAAATATAAAGATATATTCTTTTTTCATCTCTTAATTAATGGTCACAAGATAAATATGTTCAAGTACCTTGTCCTACACATGTATGATATGATCATGACAACTTCAAACTTAACATCTTTATTTGATTCAATATTGATTTATGTTGTGCTTAAAGTCAAGGGTTTGGTAGGGAAGGATGAAGAAATTATTGAGGAATATGAGAATTTATATATAAGGAGAAATTAAAATGAATGAAAATCATTTGGAATCCATGGAGGAAGTCATGGGTAGTAGAGAATGATAAGTTTCTTGAGGATTTAAATCCTTTAGAGAACCCTTCATGGCCTAAGGATATCACTAATCCTGGATTTGAACAAAATGAGTTTGTGGAATATTTAGATAAAGGAATAAAATTTGATGTTCCTAGAGATGAATCTGAAGTTTTTTTTGAAAGCATTTATCCATATATTTCTAAAAATACTGAAGATCCTCCCCATACATCTCCTGAACCATCTCAGGTTGTTCCCTATAGAGATTCTCTTCACTCTAAAGGTGGTGAAGGTGAAAGTGAAAAAATAAAGACATGGATAAATATGATAATAAAGGTGAAGAAAGTGTGGAGGCCCAAGATTCTAATGAACAACAAGAAAAAGAATAATAAGCACAAATAGTATCCATTTTACCTACTGAAGTAAGGAAAGAACATGATTTTAATTTATAATGAAAAATGGATGGGTCTGTTAGAAAAAAAAGATGTCGAAAGAGTTCACAAAAATTGAGTCTATTAGCCCTAAAGGTGTAGCTTTGGTTGAGGGGGAGAAGAACCCCAGTTTGGAAAAGATTGAAGTATAGAATCCTGTGGATTCAAGATTAGTTGATAACGGGTACATGTTTCCCATAATATATGGTATTGATGATTCTTGGAAGTCTATAGTGAATGAAATGGATCTACCAAATGAGTTTCAAATCAAGCCAATAATAGATAAATAAGTGATATCTTCTGAGGAGCTAGAACCTATCTTTATTCTTGACCTGGTAAAGCAACCCCTAGTTATGTATGACACGATGATCTGATTGTTTTTAGAGAAAATATCTTGTCTAGATTTAGAGTACATTTAAAGTCAGAGCCTGCTCATGTGACAAAACATTGTGAAAGAGATGCTAGAATGATTCTGGAAAAGTTGATATGGACAATTCAACCGATAATGTTTCATGATATACAAGAGGCAAAGATTTAAAATAAATAGCAGAATGATGAGTAAATGTCCTTAAAATCTATGGTTGAGGAGATGATGAAGGGTTTTCAAGATTCTCCTATTCCAGCTCTGATCTCTAGTCTTAGTGAGGGTGATTCTATCATGCTCTTAGGGAAGGTTGTATCTCTGATTCAACCTAATTTTATTTAATTGTTTGATGAAGTGGTCAAAAAACACCAAAGTAGAAAATGAAATGCGTGGTCTGGGGGATGAAATCAATCTACTAAAAAGATAATATAAAGTCTCTTTGGAGATAGTTCTAATAAATATTAACACCTTCACCTATGCTAGTCTATCTCAATCATCTTCTTCATAGAACTCTCATCCTTTAGACAATGATTTGATCAGATTTGTTATTACATAAGAGCTTCAAGATTTTATTGGTGGTCCAAGTCAGGATATACTGAGTAAGATTGAAAAGTACAATGAGCATGTGCATGATATGGTTAGATTTTAATCTAAGAATACCACTGATGCTCAAGAAGATATTTCAAAAAATGTGGATTCATATTTTACAATGATTTATACTAAGAACCATCTGATAATTCATTTTAAATATGTGGTCAAGAATTTGATGCTAACTCTAGTGACTCAAGATTTGAAGGATAAAGTCATGAAAATAAAGGATTTTACTCTTAATACAGATAAGTTTATGGAAAATAAGGATGATTTTGAGAATGATATGGAGTATGGTGGTGCAATATACAAGGATTTCATAAATCTTCTAAAGTCTTATCCACATAATCACATAACATCCACAGTTTCTCCTAAAACTACTCCTCTCAAACCTGGAATGCTTTCTTCAACCACTGATTCTTCCTTTACCTCTTTTTCTCTAGTTACCATGACCCCCACTTAGGCTCTCATCCGGATCGAACCTTTCATCCCGGAGAAACCTGTATCTTTTTCTTTATCTAGAATGAGAATTTCCCCTTCTATTATTGAAGGAGAGCCTCTATCTTCAAGCTCTATTCTAACCACCTCTACTACATTTGGGCATGGTGATCCCCCTCATGCGGTCTCTAACAAGGATAAAGGGAATGCTATAGAATCTAAAGAGAAGAGAAGGATGTTTTTTTGATAGGGATATGATTTATTTTCTTTTTGTAATTGTACTATACTCTTTCAGTATATTCAATTACATGTTTTATATATTTTATTCAATTGTTGAATTCATTTAGTGTTTGATTTTCTTTTTCTTAAATTATTTTTGATAATACCAAAAGGCAGAGAATAACTAAAATATATTCTATTTTTACTTATATGATCTAATACTATAATATAATGCCTTGATGTTATGTCTTCATCTCATATAATCTGTTTGATATGTTAAGTAAACTATTTATTCCTTTCTGAAGTGTATGGATTACAAATTCAATGATTTATGATCATCAAAAGGGGGAGATTATTAGACACCTCTTATTTTAATTCTTACACATCATGTTTAATTATTTTAAATTGTGTTTAATATTATTCTATAATATTTTATTATGCTCATGTTTATTCTTAATCAATTATATGATTATTACTTCTTAATACAGATTTTAGATATTTGGTAATATATGAATCATCGTTAAGATGAACTCACATTCACCATTGTTGTGACCAAATGTTCTCACTATTTAGACTAAAAAATGACAATGTATGAGTCACTGTGATAGTGAAACCGTCATATCATGCTAAAGGTTCCATAACTCTCAATACACTATACATAGTTGTATCAAGTCCTTATTTCAGAATATTGAAAAAGGACCTGAAACCATTTAAATGACACCATTTCCAGTGACACAGTTTCGTACAAAAGACCAGACATTGTTTCTAAAAAAGGACCTAACACCATTGACGCAACATTCTTGCATTGATTAACTAATTAAAAAGTTTCAAAAATTATGAGAGACCGGTCTAGAGGCACCACTTAAAAGCAAAGGAAGAGTCATCGCTGACTATGGAACTGGTCCTGAATTGCCATTCCTATGATGTTGTTTCCATATAACTTCTGACTTTGACACCATTCCTTACTTATTCATATCTTCCTTAATTTAATTATATTTAAAATTATTTCTAAAAGTCATATTTTTCTATTTAATGATACTAATATTATTAATGATTCTTGCATATATGTCAGCAGAGAGTACGACGTACGAGGTGTGAAAATCATGCTTCTTTTTGGCCAAAACTAAAACACCCAAGGATTAATATATTATATTGAATGATTTAAAGAATATGAGAGACACACACACACCAGGGCAACCAGAAGAGCCACAATAATCCATATTTCTTACTGTGAGCTAAAGAAAAACTTTCTATGAACCATCCTATGAACATCCTTACAACAGAGACAACTCAAAGAATAAGAATAGCTTTTAATAATATCTCATTGAACATGAAAAAAGAATATAGAACTCAGGATACTCTATTTCTGAGTCTATTTCCATAAGAGGAACCAATATTTAAATATTATACATTCAATGATTCCAAAACAATATAGAGAAACACTTAGAGCATTTCTAATACATTTTTATTATATTTTTCTCTGTTGCATGCTTTTTTATTATTCCTTTGAGCAGTGTGTGTATTTATATTAAAAACACACATTTTATCTTCTACTAAACTAGATGATCCATGATATCCTCTTAATACTAACATCTTAGACCATTTTAATCCCATGTATAACTGTGAAAGAGGTCTCTATGTGACCTGGTTATATTTTGTTCCTGCATAGAATTGGGGTAGAGGTCTAGTTGATCTGGATAGCTTGTATGCTATTGTAAATCCCAATCCAGTGTGTGGAATAATCTTGTTTATATATATATTTTTCATGGAAGATGATCACTAAGTAGAGAGGACTAAGACTTTGGTTGATATTGAACCTCTCTTTTTTATCTATTGTATTCAAGTTTTGTTTTCCTGTCTGTCTTTGTGTATTCAAACCAGAAAACCTTACATTTCTTTGATAGTTAATCTTATATTGTGTTTTTTCTAGATTTTTTGTTAGAAGAATGTTTTCCAAAGTTGATGTAACTTCATAAATTGCTTTAACTAGGAATTAATCAATATTTGAGGAATCTTTAAAACTCTAAAATATTTTTCAAATATGATAATTTGGTTAACTGGACTATTTGACTTTAAATTTTGGAACTTTAAAATAAATAATTTTTAATAAAATTTTTTATATTAAATCAATTCACCCCTTCTTGAGTGTCATACTCCATCCAACACAGTGGGGTTTTTATTAAAAACAAATTCTTAATTATCATAGGTACCAAAGAGTATGAAAAATGTACTAATAAATTTATATAACTTTAATATATATATGAGAATATAAATCATGAGTTTTATTGAGAGATGGATCATAATATTTCATCAATGGAAGCATAATCATAAACAATCACAATAAACGATGAGATTGTTTCAACAAACATATTATATCTTAGTAACATTGAATCACACTCCTCATGTAAGAAAATGGAATTATATTATTCTTTAAATATTATTAAATTAAGGGTAATGATGATATAAAATTTCAAATAATTTATATACACATTATATAAAATATAATTTCATAACATGGCATGTGTCTCAGTGAATGGAAATTGAGACGAAATTACTATACCGATTTTGTGACAATTTAAACATAAATATCATGAAAGTAATATCATAGAATAGATATGTAAATACCCATAAATTTTATTATATGAATCACATAATAAATATATTGGTAGTATACACACCTCTAAAAAGGAATGGGTTTTAAATAAAGCATGTATCTCACAGAAATAAAAAGTGAGATAAAATCCTTTTAAATTGTGTCTTAACTCTTGGAGTACTTGTTCAATCATCCTGTATAATAAATATATATTTTTTATAAATAATTTATAGAAACATATTATTATATGTAATACTATATTTATATTTATTATTACTTTATCTTACCCACTTTCCAGAAATTTCTTATTAAGGTTACACTTCAGGTAATATTCTGTTTGTTTTTTAACTTGTGTCTAAATTTGTTATAAATTTGGTCCTTATACTTATATAAAGATTTAAAAAAGGAAAACATGATATAAATATAATTTTGATTCATGATATATTTATTATAATAATCTATATCATATATAAGTATGAATTGTAAAACACCGTTCATGGAGATAGTAAGTCGTACGTACAAAAGAATGGTGCTTCCATTTTTTTATTATCATATTGAAAGAAACAAAGTAAATAAATATATGTATATATAAAAAATTATTATAGTATAAATATTATTACATATGTATCATATAATTTCATTAAACCCATATATAATACATTCCATGTAGTGTGTGAACAAATCACATAACTTTGAGGGGCGTTAGTCCGCACTTCCTCTAACTCAATTATCATATTTACACCAAATGGAAATATAAAAGGTTATGTGTTTTAGGAGTAACAAATAATATTAAAAGAATAATAAATATAATTTATGAAATATATAAACCGAGTTTCTATCATAATTTCCTCCATGAGAGGAGGTATTGAAAAAATGAAGAATCCTTGTTTAGTGAGGTGGTAGTTCGCAGTACACATACATAGTATGTTCGTTAACCATTATATGTATTTTTGTGTAAGTGTAGGTGGAAAAATTAGAATAAAAAATATTCCTATTATGTTTAATTTAATTTAATTTATATAATTATGAAAAAAATAGAGTGTAGGGGGTGGAGAAGGAAAATAAAATAAAGGATCTTGAAATAAGACCTTACCTCTTAATCTGGTAACTCCTTTAGATTTATACCAAAAACCATCCTTGGATTGATTAATTCCCAATGATATGATTTTAGGGAAATGGGAGGGTTTTTTAGATCATATTTTAGTAGAGGTTTTGCGAGTCAAGAGTCATGATATGTGTGAGGAAGTGGGAGGAGAGGAGGCCTTTTTATAGTGGAGGAAGAGTGACACTCTTATAAATATTTGAAGAGAGAATTCCACGCATGTTTTTCATGTTTAATTTGGATCAAATAATGATTTAAAATCTATCCAATAGAGTATAGGGTATATATATGGTAATCCGAAGTCTATTGGACAAGTTTATATTTCATTTTTAGTCTTAAATTTAATATCTAGTCCATTATTAAGATCAATCTTACCTTAATCGATGTAATTAATTTTTATTAGATTCACTAATATTTTTGGTAAAAAACTAAGTTGAAATTATTATAACTTATAAAATATTTATATTCAAAATATTTAATAAAATTTTCAAAATTAAAATAATAGAAGTGGAAGAAATAACTTTAAAATTAATCCTACTAACAAGACGACACTGCAGTTTTTAAAATTAAAAATGATCAAACATTTGCTAAGTTTTTTTATCCAATTTCAATGTAAAATTGGTTCCAATCACCTAAATTGGGTAAATTGATAAAAATATTATCTAATTAATATTTTAATAAAATTTATAATATAATATAACCTTATAAATAAATTATATGAAAAAGCATATTTGAATTAAAATCCTGTATTTCTCACTATTCATTAAAAAATGAAACTTCAAAGAAAAATACCATATATTTAACCTAACCTAATTCTTATGTTCCTATTTAAAATTCATTTTTTATAACATATTAAATCTATAAATGTTCCAAAAATGGTTTTAAAATTTATTCACCATTAAAAGATGGTAAAAATACCTTAATAAAAATATAGGGTTTCAAGCATAAAATTGGGTTTGTTCTTATCTTATATCTATCAAACCTATTGAATGAAAATAAAAAATATTTTATTGAATATTTAACATAAAAATTACATTATTATCACTTAATAATTGTCATTAATTTAATTTAATAGGGTAAAACGTATTTATTTCTATAAAAATATTATTATTTTCATTTATATTCAATCGGTTTTCAAATTCATTTCTAATTAATTTGTAACCTATGAATTCAGTATATATTTTTGAAAGGCATATATTTTCATAAATTATCTAATAAAATTCATAAAATATAATTTAACGACTTGGTTATATCTAATTATATTAAATTATAATATTTTAAGAATATAATATTTTTTTTATAAAACTCGATCATGTGTGTTACGCAAGCCATTGAGGAAATTCATTATTGCTTGTATGAAAGATAACCTGAGTGTTCCATGTAGAGAAAGCTAAAATTTATGTTTTTTTAGTTCAAAATTAACTTAGTGATGCGTATAACTTAATCCAAGCATATAAAATATACTATTTTTAGTGTTGTGTGAAATGAAAAATAACAACAAGTTTAAATTAATTTGAATTTTTTTTATCAAAATCATAGAGTGTAATAGAGAGTTTCACAGTATGAAGAAAACTAAATAAGAGTTTATTAGGTAATATAACACAAATATCACAAGGATTTCATGATATAAATTAGGATTTTTTATCAATAATGAATTAATGGTGGACAATTTATTTAGTTAGTTAAATTTTAATCTACAAAAAGAATTGGTGATTTGATAATTTTATTTTTTTGGAGATATTTTTTGTTTTATGCTAAATCTGGAGATGTAGATATATGACTCTTAGTAGTCTAGAGGGACTAGAGAAAACAAAAGAAAAACAATGTTTTATTCAGTGGTATCAATAGATAAATCCCATGGAGGAAAGAAAATTCAACACCCCACTTAAATAAAGTGTAATAAGAAGTATCCCAAAAACTTCTTATAGAGAACTTAAAGATTCTTCAAATGTGGGAAAGAGGGGCATCATGATAATCAATTCTGTATGAAAATTAAGAATCACACTAATTAGGAATATAAAAAATTTTCAATATCAATACTTTGCATGACTTATAGTGTTTTAACTATATGGAACATGGAAATTATGAAATATGATTCCCTAAACCCTTGTTTGTTAGAGAAAATCATCAAAATCAACCTTCTAGAAAACAAGTAATGTCATATGATATCATTAAGTAAATAGTGGATGGATGAAATTATGTGGTAACATGTTTTCTAGTTATTGATTTAATACCATCTAAATTACTGTTTGAATCAGGTTCTATGAATTCATTGATATAATGAATGTGTTTGTATAAATGTTAAAAAAACAACCTCAAAACATGGGTGTTGAACTATCTATAAAACAAAAAATATAGGTATGGTTGCATACAAAGTATATAAATCCTCCATAGTATTTTTTTTTGAAATTAATCTTACAAAAAATATCATTTTACTTATTTTATTGGATTTTGCTTCTATTTTTGGGAATTAATTGGATATCCTTATATAAATAAAAAATCAACTGTTGTGATATAGGGAACAATATTCATGTGACAAGTAGTCCTCTGAATCTGAAAAAGTGTATGGTGGAGTATTAATCTCACATAAAATAATCTATTTAAGCATGGATACTATTTCATTATAATAAGGCATATATAGCCCAAATGTTTGACACAATGTATAGAAACATTCTTGAAGAAATACCCATTATGAGGGATTAAAAAAATGTATTCCTTGAAGAGTTTCCTAGATGTCATCCTAATTGATAGGTTGAGTTCTCAATAGATATTATACATAAATATCTACCAATATCCAAGAATCCTTATAGATTAGACAATATTTAGTGGGAAAACTAAAGACAAACTTACAAGACAATCTAGAAATGGGATTTATATGCATGTATGCTTCCCTGTGGGGTGTGTTTGGCCCTTTCCCCAAGAAGAAGGATGGGTCAATGTAACTCTATAGTGATTATATTGAAATCAACAATATCATGATGAATAATATCTATCCCATACAACTGATAGAATACTTGTTTGATCAACTACTTGGAGCTCAATATTTCACTATGGTGGACCTTTTGTCAGGATATCACCATGTATGGGTGAAGGAGGATGATATTCCAAAAACATCTCTTCGAACAAGTTATGTACACTATGAGTTGATAACAATAAATTTTTGACTCACCAATTCCTTTGAAAGATTTATAGACTTGATTTTTATACTCTTTAGGGATTACATTGAGAAATTTGTAGTAGTCTTTATATATAATATGAAGGTTTACTACAAAATTATGGAGGATCAGGAGGAGAAGTAAAATATTTTTCTAAAGGATTTTAGAAAAGAGAATTTATATGAAAATTATAGTAAATGTTTTTTTCTATATTATGTAAGTATCATTATTAGGGAATATTTTCACCAGTAAAGGGATATCTATGGAACCTTATAAGAAAAAGGAAATCAAATACTGTCCTATAATAGTATCTTAAATTAATATCCATAGTTTCCTTGGATTATTTGGGTATTCCTAATGAATTTGGAAAAACTTTTCACAGTTTTCAAACTCAATAACAAATATAACACAGAATGGAGTAAAAAATTTCTCCACCAGTGAATGTGAATAGATCATCAAGGAGTTGAAAAGGAGACTTATCATTACATCGGTACATATGCTTCCCTCAGGTGTGATATTTTTTTGGTTTAAAATTATTATCAAATTAACGGTTTGGGTTGTGTACTATTTCTGAATTATAAAGTGATAGAATATTTCTAATGGAAGTTAAATGTTCATGAGGATAACTATCCCATTCATGTCTTATAATTCTAAATGGTGAAATTTTAATTGAAGATCAAGTTACATTATCTTTATGGTGATATGTCTAAAATATTTTTTGGATCAAAATATCCTCAAATATTTATTCACTCATAAAGAGATTAACATGAACTAGTGAAGATGATTTGAGTTAATCAAGTATAATAAATTCTGAATAAATTACTATCCTAGGAAAGAAAACATATTGGTATATTCTCAATATACAAAGGATCCAATAATTTTATCAATGAATTGAGAAGGATAAAATCAACCTAGATGTAAAAAATTGGAAATAGGAATAGTAAAAGGATTTTAATTTTACCTTTCTAAAATAACTACTTAACCATCCATTATTGAAAGGATAAAGGTGTCCTATAAATGTGATGAAGTTCTACAAAAAGGGTAGATAATATTTCAAAGTTCAACCTTTATAAATATGGGATTATAAGGATTGGTACCCAGATATGTCTCCCATAAAAACAAGAGTTGAATATGGAGCATCAAAATTATGTGAATAGATAATCCATATATATTAATCTTGGAAGAAATTAAATTTATAGAGATCTAAAGAAAAAATTCATTTGGGTAAAATGAAGAGGGAAATTGTAGAATTTGTATCTCGATTCTTGATATGACAACATGTGAAGGATGAATGATATATTTATAAGGGTATGATACAATAGTTTTTAATAACAATATAGAAATGGAAAAACATAACAGTATATTTAATCATAGGACTTGTCATGAAACCTAAAGGTAGTAACACCATCTGGATCATAGTTGATCCCCTTATAAAGTCATAAAATTTCATTTCTATAAATGAAGTGTTATCTATTGATCAATTAACTAAGATACACATATGGTAAGTGGTAATATATATGGATTTCCACTCTCTATTGTATCTAAACAAGATATGAGGTTTACCTCAAGGTTCTAGAGAAGACTTTAGCAGGGATTGGATACGAAACTTGGTTTCAATACAGCATATCACCCTTAAATAGATGGTCATTTTGAAAGAACCTTCCAAATTATTTTCAATATGATGAGTTCTTGTTAAATGGATTTCTAATGATTATGGGATCATAACCTTAACCTATTATAATTTTCTTATAACAATAGTTTTTATTCTACAATTCAAATGGAAGTTTATGATGCTCTTTATGGGAAGTTGTGTTGGAATCTAACAGGTAGTGATGATGTTTGAGTGTGGAAGCATATGAGAATTGATCCACAAAAAGAGATAATAGAGAAAATCCAAGCCATTTAGTTTCACCTGAAATCCCCATCATGTAGATAAAATTTCAATACATATAATCCTTGATGATACAATGAGTTTGGCATTGAAGATATTTTTTTCCTTCATATTTCACTATGGAATAAATTCATGAGGTTTGGGAAGAATGGAAATATTAATCATAGATACATAGGACCCTTTGAGATCTTTGATAACATTATAGTTTTTCAATAATTAATATCACTCCAACCTAATCCATCTTAAGTACAATATGTCTTCCATGTGTCCTAGGTGAGGAAGTACATACCAGACCACCGCATGTACTGAATACAGAGTCAGTACCCTTCGCGAAAGACCTTTCATAATGTTAAAATTCACTGAAGATATTTTATTATAGATTAAAATTTATAAGAACAATAAAACTCACCTAGTCAATGTTTTTTAGTGAATCCATAAATTTGAGGAGGAAACTTAGGAACCAAAAGATATGATGAAGAAAAAGTACACTCAAATGTTTTCACCTTTGTATGTAATATGATATTTTTAGGGAGAAATTATTAGGTATGGGAAATAATATTACTAAATTAGACACTATGAAATATATATTTTTTAAATAAATTCCATCTCTTAAATAGCATATGATGCACACAACACTTGGTTTAAATGAAACATAATACTCTTTTAAAATATTAAAATTTAAACATGGCCATTACATTCTAGATGTTAAGTTGAAGGGTATGATTAGGACTAAAAAAATATGAAAATCATTTTGTTTAAATATGTTTAATGAAAATTTAATGGTTATATACGAATAAAAAATAATATAACAACTATTTTTAAGAAAAATAAATGTTTTTTAAAATACTATATTTCTCTAAAAGGCGGTTTAGTCACAATTTGTTCACATATTGTAAAATTAATTATTACAAATTTTAGAATATTTATTTTAAAAAATTAAAACGATTTTTTAATCATTATATAAATATTAACATAAGGTGAAATTTTGTTTTGGAAAATATTGAATTTTCATTGAATAGTAAAAAATATAGATTTTTATATAATTATCATTTATTTTTTATAAATTAAATCCCATTATAATTATACTTTTATTTAAAAAATTATTATTTATTATATCAAATCCAATCTTTTTTAGTTAAATAATATTTACACTAGATTATAATATTATTTTATTCTTATGATTTAAAACACTTTTTTTCTTCTAAAAACTATTTTAAAGTGCATAATTATTCTCCATTTAAAATAATTAAAATATCCCCAAATAAATAATTATTTAAATTAAATATATATAATATATATATATAAATATTAATTTAATTGCATTCAATTATTATTACTCCCCATATAGTTAAAATAAGATCACATTTTATTTAAAATGAATTTCTTGAAAAACTGTTTTCCGACACATCTATGAGTTTATTTTTAAATTAAATTATAAAACACCTATGTATTTAATTTGGAAAAAAAATTATATTTTTTAATTATAATAATATATAATATAAAAAACGGTCAAGATAATTTTTTTCCATAATGAAGAGTTAAAATAATAAAAATTATTTAACAGAGTTTAGATAAAACGAGTTTACCGAAGGGGGAAACTAAAATTATTATTGTTAAAAATGGACCAAAAAAATTGTATTTACTCTTTTTTAGTTATATTTAGATCTCATACCTTCTAAATATTTATAATGGTTAATTTTAGAGCCTTTGTAAAAGATACAAATGTGGATGGAATTTGTTTTTAAAACATTACAAGGGCATCCTCTCCCCCACTTATAAAAGTCATCCCACTTTCCTCTTCTTTCCACACTTACAAAATACATTAATTTATCCCATTACCACTTAATTCAGTTCCCTACATCCCTCCCCTCATCCTAGTTTAATTGGTTTCATAAATACATTAAAGAAAGGATTTTGGTTCAAACCAAAACAAGATTTTAGACGAAGTGGCGACATCCTAAACCGAGCGTTTTATTTTATTTATTCTTCCACCTCCTTAAAATTATTTCAAACAATTATTATAGCAGAAAATCATTATACTTAATATAATGAGATATTTATTTAAAAATTAGTGACCTAAAACCATATCCTTCTCACTCAAATGGAATATGCGACCATTGATTCTGTCTACGACGAACAATCAACTAACCAAATGACATAATATGTTTTTCATCATTTCTTCACACAGATGGACATAACAATTTACATAATGCTTTTATATTATATTTATGGTATAATAAAACCTATATAATTATAATATCACTTCTAACTTCTTAATTTCAATTCTATATAGAATATGATAATGTCTCTTGTGTGTACAGTGAACAACCGCCTCCCAAAGAGATGTGATTATTTTTTAACTTATGGTTTTCATGGAAGGTAATAAGGACCAATTAAATGAACATATATGAAAATAATTTAATATTAAACATTAAATAAAATTAATATATTATAAAATTTATTACATTACCATCTATTAAAAATGATAACATCGTTCGTGTGTACAATAGATTACTACCTCTCTAAGTGATGTGATTCATTTTTAATAATTTTATTATTACTGAATCACTTGGATTGTTCATGCAAGGGAATTAATTGAGATAATATGATTTTTATGATATAATTTTTATCCAAAAAATATTAAAAAATACTTACCTTAATTCCATCATGATATTTGAAAATTTAAATGTTACTCATGCATACGTACAACCAACCATATCTATGATTGTAACATAGTTTATTTTTTTAACCAAATGTAATGGTTGGTTTGAAAAGAATATTTTTTGTATAAAAATTATATTTATTTCATGGTTAATATTCTAGATATGATGAATTAATAATCTCTTTCTCCTTCATCAACTTATCTAACTAATTTTGGATATATGATCCGTTAATTGTTAAAACATACGACGTGGAATAAACTGTTTATGTAATTTAATATGAAATGGTAAAAACTAAAATAAGATAAAAGATAAACACAAAAAATGATATTAATAAATTAAATAATTAACATAGGTTTATTATTGAAGGATATAAATAACACATGTGACAAATTGAATTCAATGTAAGACATCTCTCTAAACCACTGTTTCCTTCAGGTTATGAACTTTCACTCTCTAACTAACTTTACCTCTCTATTAATGTTACAAAATGATTTTAAATTATGTATATATGTCTCTCACATATAGACCTATCTTATTTTTTACTTTATTTTATAGGGTAATACATGACTTATGATCATTTCTCAAATTCCTTTATCAGAAAATTTCCTTTATTTGTGATATAAAGAATGATTCGAAACACCATTTTATTTCCATGGGTAATTATTATGTTACACATTATGGATGATTTATTTATGTGGAACACATAGATCATAAACATGGTTTGATAGTTTTTCCAAGATATATATCATTTGAATTAGGTAATTATTTAGTCTTATGAGGCATCATATATGGGATTAAGGAGTAAACCTAATCCATTATGGGACTTTGTACAAAATATGATATTGTCTCGGAAATAATCCTTGACTTAGGATTATTTCATGTTATATGTTTTTTCAAAATTTCATATGATTCCATGATCTTAGTATGATGTGTTATTTATTATATAATTCCTCGAAATTATTCATGAGCCTTCAGTTTTATGATATCATGTGATACCTTTGACTCACATGTTTTATTTCCTTATTATGTTTGTTCCCTTATTATAATTTTTAGGTCAACCATTTATTTATATATTTACCAGGTTAACCCATGAACTTTTAGGAATTTTAATGAATTTTAGGATCTCACAATGGAGAATAAAAAATATATTCCATATTTAAGTATCCTTTTATATAATATGAACCTAGTATTTCAAATAAACTAGGCCTTTACAATCATTGTGTTATATTAATAGATATTTTTGTTTAAGAATCATGTAAAAAATGTTAAAAATGCATGGGTCACCATATGGGAACACCTTATATATAAAAAAACACCAACTAATACCCATTCCCAACTTATAAGAACTACACCAACGACACTCACCAATACCCTCCCGATAACGAGTACATATCCATTCAATGGATGATTGTACACTAACCACCATATGTATTTACATATACCTCCCTTTTAGTGTAGCCTCTAAGGTTATGGTAGAAATAATATTTCTCTCTCATCCCAATCCATGCTCAACACATCCACGAACCATGATGCCTCATTCTCTATAAAACCCCAATCATCTATGATAGCACACTTTGATCCCTATATGATGTCACCCCACAATATAGGGACATATCAAGACTATTAAATGGACATGGTCCTCCCTTCCTACAAGCATCATATCAAATTTTGGTCACGTTGCTTCAAAAGGGACTCATCGATTAGAACCCGCTATAGTCTCGTGGATCTCCACCAAATATTCATGAATTAATTTTAATAATGGATCTTCCAACAATATGTTTCTTGAACATCTCTAGGTCCTAAAAACTTCACAAAAAAACCTTGATATTTAATTGGATGATTCTAAGACAAACATCCCCCATGAATAGATATATTTAGTCAACTTAATATAACTGATTCAATAGAAAATCACTCTTGAGCCATCGAATCACACGAACTTAATATCATGACACATATTTAACACTTTATTTCCACCTCAATTCCATAAAAACCACTAGTTAGAATGTTCCTAGTGACCATTCACTGAACTTGAATCAATATCACTTGAGATATGAATTTCCAAATCTAGGCTCAAGAAACCAATTAAGATTTTAAAAATTATTCCTTGGTAGTTAGTCTCATCAAACATGAGGCATCCTCATTGCTTCATTCAACAGCATGGTGTTTCTAAAAAGTCATGGATAACCACAACACCACCTGTCAGTGTGTGAATTATTACAAGAATAAAAGTTCATACCCATGATTTGGTTTTACCTAGACTCATCTACCCAAGGAAAATGTTTATTGTCACATTAAAATGAACTCAGAATAATAGGGATGGGAAACCAAATAATCTTCCCCTTTAAGAGTAGTGTTAAAACCAAACACAATAACTCATGTGGTTCTCCATAGAAAATTACAAATTCTTAACCATTCCATTTACAAAACCTCAATATCACCTATAGTTCATAAATTATATAATACAAATCATCTAACCAAAACATTGGGATAATCGCTCTCATGGTCAGTTCTGATCAATACTTTCCCACTCGACCCCATTCCAAGATGCATCCCATGAGTGATGAGATTCCACACAAAGACACTAAGATCATGTATCAAATAAGAAACTTCTCATGACTGGATCTCCTAACCCCATTCCAAAACACATGGTAGTTCTATGTCCAACCACTTACTTCGAGTCCCACACCCCAAGATACAAACCCATTTTTATATAAATAAATGGAAAAAAACGTGTTATAGGGTCTTAAACATACTAAAAGGCCAAAAACCCCAGTGATTAATATTAAACCGAGATATAACGGCACATCTAACAACCTATAGGTCACAAAAAAACTAATGTTATGAAAAGAAACCTCCAACTATCTAGCATAACCCATATCAAGGGGACTTACCACCTGATATCTCTATAGCTCCCAAACCACACATGAATAGGTTCAATCAACAAACATAAGGGAAATAAACACCACGATCCCTAAAGGTCCCATCATTTCCCATTTCACTTGTACAATTTACACTACTTTAAAACCCAAGGATTCGTATTTTTAAACATTTCATTAGATAAAATTTTAAAACTCTCATATTTTACTGGGTTTGTATTGATAGATTCCATTCCCATTCTATATGGGGAAAACATTATAAGTTGATTATTGAAACTTTTCTAACCAAAAACAACACTTTATTTTCTCATTTATTCCTTCCTACAAACCATGATCCACCTAAGGAGTTAGTGAATTAGAATTCCAACATTCAATTATATGGGATAAACACCATAAAAAATGGATATATACACATTAAATACTAAACCCTCTCAATTTTATCAAACAAAAGGTAGGTATATATCACTAGCATATACAAGTTGTTGAAAAATAAAAAATCACTAGTACACATGAATACCAAGACACAATAAGTCCCAGGAAACATTGAAATGACATATCAATCATATGTGCCTAGAATGAATCATGAATAATCAAAAACACTTATCATACATACTAGGATTATAAATAATGGAAATCAATATCATCACACCCATATGCACCACTCAAGGTGGAAATCAATCAACTATATAAATGAAATGTAATAAAAAAAATTAGAATCCCCAAAACACTAATTTTTCTTGTATATGGGCTTAAAACACCCCAGAATGAGATCATTACTAGGATATGATGACATTTCATTCTCCTTCCTAATATGAAAAAAGAGTAAGGGAAAATAAAATGCTTTTCTAATACTTTGTAATAGCCCACTACCGTATATATAACTCACGTTTCATTAAATTGTAGTCACAATAATCTCTCAAGCATGCCTCCCCAAATTTCAGAGACATTAGACTAGCGATGAGGTCCCATGTGGTTACCATGGAGTGACTATTCAATTCTAATCAATGTGTGTAACACAATATAAATATAATAATTTAGATAGAAAATATAGATAAACATCACAATAAAGGAATGTTCTGATAAATAATTATTACTAATAGATGCAAGAATAATGAATGTGTCATACTAATAGACACGATCTTCCAAGGGTGGATCATTTACAAGAAGTGTTAAATGAATAAAAATAAAATTGGGGATGATAGACCATCCCTAGCAGGTCCTATGTACTACCCAATCTCATCATCCAACTCTGACATAGGAAACTAAATAAACATGAATCAATATTGGTTTTTTGGTCTACGCAGGTACAAAATTTCCATGGTGATATTACCAGGCTGTGAGTATAAATCCATAGGCCACCACCAATGGAATATCAAAAATTGTTAGTCTAATAAGAAGTGCATGATAAATTTAACAATATAAATAGTACAACACAACTATTAACATTTTTAAAATGAAATTCATTATTCCAATGGCAAACCCAGACTTCTATGATGGAAAATTGGAATGGTACATACCAACTTCATCTAGTGTTGAGGTTTCTTTAATCACATCATGATTACCATGAAAACCCATCTCCCAAAGTGGCATAGGATCTAAATAATGATGTAGATGATCAATATACAAGAGGGGGTGAATTGTATACTTTAAAAATTACTCTGTAACCTTTACAGTTGGTTAAAACTTTCTATTGTTTAACAAAGTTAAACAAGTCAACTTCACAAGACCTCTTAGTTCTATAGAAATGCTAGGTTCTGGAAATATGGTTCCAGAAATGAAACTTACGAAAAGTTTAAAAGGAAAAAGATTCTACATTAAAGTGTATAGAATCTTACTAATGAGAGTATACAAGTACAAGAAAGTATAAGATAGTTATACTTTCTTTATTAATCCAAATAAAGAATAAAAAAACTTGAATCAATACAATTAACAAGTATAAAATATTTTAACCCAAAGAGTAGTGTATCTAACACCATTGGATAAAGGTCCCATGATTTATACTTTCAAGTGAGTCTGTCTTACTCACACTAGGGTAAGCCCTCGATAAGAATATCGAAGTCTGTCTTACTATCCCGTCAAGCCCTCAAACTTAAGGGTAGTCAGCCCCTATGTATTCTTTATCAAAGAAGACCTCAAACTTTAAGGTAGTCGACACCTCTATCTTCCTATCCTTGGAAGACCTCGATTGTAAACAACAACAATCGGAGTCGCACAAAGCTATCTGAACAAGATGTTCAGTACTCAAAAAGCATGAGAGTATCTCTCTCTCTAGAAATCACTTCAGGATATACTATCTAGATTGATCAATGTGTGTAGTTATAGTGGTGATCTCATTAAAAAGATCTCATATGTATAGGAAAATCTCTAACAGTCGGTTCCCTCCACCAACGATCATATTTTTCCTTGAATTTCGGAGGGACCTGTACACGTGTCACTCAAACAATGGTTAGTTAGAAATAGAATGCACGATATCATTTCATAAATATAACAAGAGTAAGTAAAATATGGTTGCACAACCTAATCCATTTTTTAGATTCTAAGGAAAAATAAAATTCAGAGTCTAAGCAATTAAACAATCAGATCTACAATACAAGGATATTCGGATTCTGTTTTTGAATGAATTCAGAATCATAATTCTATAGACTTCAAAATCTGAATTTTGAGGAAATCGGAACCTGAACTCTCAGGAATTTGGAGTCTGAATTGTAAGGAATATGGATTCTGAATTATAAGGAATTCAGAGTCTGAATTCTATGGATTCTGGAGTCAGAATTCTAGGGAATTCAGAGTCTAAATTCTAAGGAATTCGGAGTCTTAATTCTATGGAATTCAGACCCATAATTCTAAGGAATTCAAAGTCTAAATTATAAGGAATTCAGAGTCAGAAATATAAGTAATTTGGAGATTGAATTTCAGGGAATTCGGATTCTGAATTTCAGAGAATTCAGAACCTGAATTTTAAAGAATTTTGATTCTGAATTTCAGAGAATTTAGAGTCTAAATTTCAGAGAATTCAGAGTCTGAATTTCAGAGAATTCGGAACCTAAATTTCAGAAAATTCAGAACCTGAATTCTGATCTTGAAAATAGAATACTCAATATCTATGTATTTATATAATTCTGAGATTTTATATTTGAAATTAAATTTTTCACCTGGGAATAAAAAGAGATAGATTTTGGGAAACTAAAATATGAAAAATGAAAAATAGTTAGGGATAAATTTCCTTGGGGAAGGAAACTTTTCCTTATTTAGGAAAATCTGAGTGGAAAAGAAATTTTTCTCAAGATAGGGTGTTGGTGATTTTCAAAACATGAAGGAATGGAAAAATCATAAGGAATCCTTATTGACTCAAAAATCTCCCCTATTTTGGAAAGAAAAAACATTCTTATGAAAAAGAATATAAGGACTTAGATATTTTATGGGATTGTAAATAAAAACTCATATCCCTTTACTTATGGATCAAGTTGAATATGACTAACTCCCCCTTAGGCTTTGGAAACACCAAGGATCATATTCTGAATTTCCTGAATGATATTTTTCATTTTCATGCATACGAAAATCTTCATGATGAAAACTCCCCCATAGATGAACTCCCCCTTACATAGGGAAATTTTTCCTTTAATAAGTATTCTTTTTTGACATTCCTTTCTCCCCCTTTGTGATTTTCAAAAAGAAATATAGGGAATGGAATGGAAAATATGGTACTTGAAATATTAGTACATAACAACCAAAAAATATAAAGAGAAACTAAAAATATATTATGTTTGAATGAATTTTTACAAGAAAAAAATACAACAAAAGATCAGATTTGGAAATAATTATCCATCATTATCCTTCGGCATTAGCTTATTCACTACTGATTTTAACTTCTTGAGCTCCTTGTGATCCTCTTCTGCACGCTTGAGTAACTGATCAAGATCTTCTGTTTTCATCTCTAAGGATTTAATTTTCTCTTCCTGAGCCTTAAGAGATTCTTCTTGGGCCTTCAGAACTTATTCTTTCTTAGTAAGATTCTCTTCAATCTCAATTCTGAGATCCCTTTCCCTCTTCCAACTCTAAGAAACTGAATACAATTTCCAATTCAGATCTTTCACATCCTTCTTCTGAGTAGTTTTCCAAGAGATAGTATTTCTTAAAAAGTTTTAGTAAGATCCTTGATCTTCACATCTTTGGTGTCAAAATAATTCTTGACACTATCATGAAATTCACCAAATATTCCAATTTCTTCTATTTTCTTCCTTGACCAGCTTGTCATATTCTTGCAAGATCTTTTATGAGCCTCATAACGAATGAGAAAGGTCTTGAAGTCTATCTTGAGACAGACACATTTATCCATCACCATGGATACTGAATCTGATTTTTGATTTAATGTATGATAAAGCATCTGACATCTTAAGTCTATACTAGGGAATATTGGAATAGTCCCCACCAGCTTCTTCAAAGACTAAACAACAAAGTCATGGAAACGATAAGATGATTCTAAATCCAAGACTTTGTTTAGTGAAGATTCATTGTCAATCTTAGTAGACTTCCTTTTTGATAAAGCACTAACTTCTTTCTTCTTTACCACAGTTTTTCTAGGTGTATTCACAACCACTTTTTTCCCATTATCATCCTTTAGAATGATTTCTTCTTGATTAGGAGATTCATGTTCACTATCTGATAGATGAAAAATTTTATCTTCATCAACATCTTCCTTCTCGGATCCTACCTCAACATCCCCTGGGTGAATGAAATCATGATTTATACTTTCATTTTTAGACAAATTATTCACTTATTCCTCACCCTTATCATCTTTTCATGGGGTAGCAAGTTTTAAAGACTTGGCTTCAGAAGATCATATTGATAACTTCTCAGGACTCTCCTTCTCATGATAATATTCTACTTGCTTTATCATATCTTCAGTATCACCACTACCTTCTTACTCTTCTTATTCCAATTCTTCTTCTTGCACTATTTCTTATACTTGATCTTTTTTTGGAATCACTAACTTCATTCCCAGAGTCTCTAGTAATGGTTCTATCAAAAACGATTCTTGTACTGGAATTTGTTCAGAGAATTTCTCAACAGCCTTAACAAGGGATTGGACTATCTTAGCCTCAAACAACTTCCTCTTTTTCTTTTCTCTTTTTACTACTTCTCATGCTCTTCAGTAGACTTTATCTTTATGGATTTTTCCTCAGTAGGATCCAATCCAAAACTAGGCTCCCCTACTTTCTTGTTCTATTTGTCCTCTCTCTATTTAGCATCCACTTCATCAGTAGACATATTTTGATTCTTAGGTTTTAGGGATAAAGATTGAGTTTCCTTCTCCACATGTTCCTTTTCTTTTCCTTCTGGTTCTTTCACCTTCTTCTTCCTTCCACCCTTTTTAGATGTTTCATCCACCTTCTGTTTCTTTTAAAGAGCTTAATATTCTTTTTCAGATAGATTATAAAATTCTCCAGATTGAAAATTAAAGCCAATATTCATCCTCTGGAGAGTATCATCACTTAAAATCATCACCTTATAATTTCTAGTCTTAGAGCTGTAAGGAATCTTGAAATACTGAAGACAAATAACAATAATTTTTGTAAGAATGGATGGATACATGATTATCTGAGACTTAAGATTTCCATTCTTTATATTCTCAATCGTAACCAAGATATTATTAACCATGTTTCTCTTTATTAGGTTCACCAGAAAATCTAGAACATATATATCACTTTTATTCAGGGTATCCTTGTCCCCTTTTCTCGGAATTAGAAAACCTTGAATCCATAGCTGAAAATCCGATGATATGTAGAGAGATGAATAATTTTCGGAGTCTTTACCTCTGAAAGACCAAGAAAAGCCAGATCCTTTTCCTTTTCAAAAGATCCTATTACATTAGGTATCTTGTGTGAGAAAAACTCTTTTTCTCCTTCATAAGGAATTCCTATCATATTTGCGGAAATGTTATAGGAAAGTGAGTATATATTTCCATAGCTCTTAAAATAAAATTTATCTCTTCCTCCTTCATTGATAAAATTAACTGTCTCATAGAATTCAACCAGCAATTCTAGATACATCGGATCCTGTTCTATTGATTTTGATATACATACACTCTACCAACTATTTAGCTTGATATTCTTAGAAAAAATGGAAACATACATGGAATGAAACTTCTAATCGACTAACCTTTCTCGGTAGATATTCCACTGGGAGATCTCTTTAATAGTAGACATTTATTTCTGAGAAGAGGCTTCAGAAGACATTTGGAAGCAAGGAAACATTAAAAATCTAGAATGACTTTAGAAACAGAGGTAGAGCTTTAGCACGCAAAGCCTTGGGGTTTGATGTGGGATGACTATTGGGGGTCCATTATATAGGCAATTTAAGTGATAGTTTAGCTTCATTGATTGATCCAATGGTTGAAAGCTTCTTAAGAAGATTTGATGATTGAGATGATAGCTAAAGAAGGATTTTGATAGTTTCTGATCTTTTGAGGTTTTTAAGAAAAACATTCAGATTTAAGGAAAAGTGAATACGAAAAATTAAAAAATAAAATAAAATACCAACAAGTAAAAGAAGATCACAAAAATTTAGGAAAGTAAATATACCTTTTAAATTTCAAGGAATATTATTTTTAATAAGGAAAATTCTTCTTGAAGAACTTTAGATTCAAAAAATTGATTAAAAAAATAAAATTAGACTTTGAAAATTTTGACTAAGAACATTTTGAATATGAACATTTTGACTACGAACATTTTGACTATGGAAATTTTGAGTACGAAAATTTTAACTTAAAAAATTTTGATTACGAAATTATTTACTACGAAAATTTCAACTACGAAAATTTTGATTACGAAAATTTTGGCTAACAAGAAAATGTACTCCCCCTATAAAAAAGAGTTCATTAATGTAAGGAGATAGGTTTCAACAAGAAGTTAATAAGGAATATTACCTTATATTTATCATTCCTAAATTATGTTGAATGTTTTCAAATATATCGAATGGTAATGATTTTGTGAAAATATCAGCAAGTTGATCTTGTGTTCTGATAAATTGAAGAATGATATCTCCTTTAGCAATATCTCCAAAAGTTACTTTTCCTACATTCGCCTTTCTAAAATTTTCAATGAAGTTTTGGTAACCAGTCATGTTCTAGGAACATCCACTTTCCATGTACGATGTATTGCTATTGGGACTATCTTTATTTTCCTGAAAATAAGAGTTTTAGACTTTCAGAACCCAAAATTTCTTGGATCTAGAAACATCAGAAAGAGAAATTTTAAGAATCCACATTTTCTATAAAAAATAAGCTTTATGAAAACATAAATACTGAGTTTTGTTTAAGGAACAATTTTTTCCCAATGCCCACCACACATACACTTAGTGGCGAATGGAGCACTTTGAGGAACAAAATAATTGTTACTAAAAAACGATTTTGAATGAGTATTACCCAAACTAGAATTATTACTTAGAGGTCGAATTTGGGAATAAAACTTATCAATATTTTCCTTAGGTAAGGTAACATTTGACAAAAACTTCCTCAAGGAAAATATTTCTAACTTTAGCCAAATAACTAAGTTTTTATCCTCAAAACATTGGTTTTAGCACTAGAGTTAGTCTCGAAAACATTTTTCTTAGAAAATACTTTTTATAGATCCTTAGAAAGTTTACACTTATCAGAATTAACATCCTCAATGGTTTTTGAAATAATTCAAAAATCAAGGGTTTGCATATCAAGATCTTTAGAAATATCTGTTACTTCCTTAGTAAGAATAGAAATCCTATAATTTTCCTTATTAAGATTTTTCTTGACTTTATAATTTTCATTCTCAAGTATCTTAGAAAACCTAGACAGTTCTTCATAAGTAGGTAAAGTATTATATTCATCAGAATAAGATTATTCATCCGAAGATTCAAAATATTTACTATCACTCTAATTAGCATTCAAGGATACATTGGTTATGGATTCAACATTGTGTACCTCGACCATTAAATAATGATTTTAAATTGGTAGATTGGCTAGTAAACCACGATTCTTCCGACCAGAAGAGTCTTACTCTGATGATTCTTTAGAAGAGTCACCACCACTGGCACTCCAGGTGTTATTGTCTTTAAAAACATTCTTAGATTTATCATTGTATTACTTATTTCTATTCCTCTCTGAATTTTTTTCCTTTATATATTTTTCTCTTAAGCATAGGAAAATATGGCCTTATATTCCATGCTCTTTTGCATTCATAAAAAGTGACTTATGGGTCTTTCTTTTCCTTTGTTTCTTTCTTCTTGTATCTAGATTTAATGTTCTTCTGTCCAAAAATCTTATTCATCCTTCAGGAAAGATTGGATAACTCGTTTTCTGAAGATTCACTTCCACTAGATTTGGATTGAATAACAATTTTCTTAGATTTGGATCTTGTAACTCTCTCAGGAGTCTTGGATTTCATATGATTTGAAGTAGTTGTAAAAGAAACACTTCCATTTCAATTATTATTCTTATTTTGATTAGCATATCTTTTCATTCTTGTTTCATTTTGAAGAAGAGTTCCAAAAATCTCATCAAGAGTAATCTTTGAGACATTCCTATTCTCATCTAGAGGATTCCTCTAGGATTCCCACTCATTAGACATGATGTATATATTCTTTTCCACAAGTACATAATCATCTAATCCTTTTTCACCCATAGATTTTAAACTGTTAAAAATGGTCATAAACCTCTGTTGTACTTTGCAAACTAGTTCTCCATAAGGAAATAGAAATCCATGATATTCAGCTATGATCATAGATCTTCTAGTTTCTATAACTTTGGAAGTTCCAAAGTGAGTTACTTCAAGCTTCTTCCAAATATAATTTTCAGATTCACAACAAGAAATCTGGCTATATATATTCATGGTCATGGAACACAACAAATTATTACATACCTTATAGTTTAGTAGATATTTTGACTTTTCTTGATTAGTAAAATTTCTGACTTCCTTATCAGGAATCGTGTAATTTCCAGAAAGTATTAAAGATTTTTCCACTCCAGTATTAATAAAAAAAGTCTTCATACTATCTCTCCAATATTAATAATCATTCCCATCAAATATAGGTGGTCTAGTAGGATTAAGATTGCCAATGGAACCAACATTCATTCCCGTCATCTCAAAGAAAATATCTTTCCAGAGAAACTTTTTAGTAATAAAATTTTGTAAAGAAGGATAAAAATATCCTAAGAGAGGAAAATATAGAACAATGAAAACTTGAGCAAGAAAAATTATATGTGAATATATGTATTTCAGAGACCTCCACTGATACCAATTATTGGATCGAAATAATGATGTAGATGCTCAATATACAAGAGGGGTTGAATTGTATACTTTAAAAATTCTTTTGGAAACTTTAATGTTGGTTAAAACTTTCTATTGTTCAACAAAGTTAAACAAGGTAAATTCACAAGACCTCTTAGTTCTACAAACATGCTAGATTCTGGAAATATGGTTTTGGAAATGAAACTTATGAAAATTTTACAAGGAAAAAGATTCTACCTTAAAGCATATAGAATCTTACTAATCATAGTATACAAGTACAAGAATGTATAAGAAAGTTATACTTTCCTTATTAATCAACATATAGCAGAAAAAACCTGAAACAATACAAGTAACAGTTATAGAATCTATTAACCCAAAGAGTAGGGTATCCAACAACCTTGCATAAAGGTCCCTTGATTTACAATTTCAATAAACACTGTCATACCCACACCAGGGTAAGCCCTCGATAAGAATATTGGAGTCTATCTTTCTATCCCCGTAAGCCCTCGAACTTAAAGGTAGTCGACACCTCTATCTTCCTTATCAAGGAAGTCCTCGAACTTTAAGGTAGTCTATACCTCTGTCTTCCTATCCACAGAAGCCATCAATTGTATACAACAACAACCAGAGTTGCATAAAGAAATTTGAACAAGATTTTCAGTAAGAACAAAGCATGAGAGTCTCTCTATCTAGAAATCACTTGATCATGTAATCTCTAGATTGATCAACGTGTGTACTTGTAGTGGTGAGCTCCTTCAAATGAGCTCCTATTTATAGGCACATCTCTAATGGTTGGATCCTTCCTCCAAAAATCATATTTTTACTTGAATTTCGGAGGGTCCTATACATGTGTCACTCAAACAATGGTCAGTTAGAAATAGAATGCACGACATAATTTTATAACTATAACAAGAGTATGTAAAATATGGTTTCTAAAAAAATCCATTTTTCGGAGTATAAGGAAAAATAAAATTCAGAGTCTAACCAAGTAAACAATCAGAGTCTATATTACATGGATATTCAGATTCTGTTTTTCAAGGAATTCAGAATCAAGAATTATATAGACTTAAGAATCTGAATTATGAGGAATTCAGAACCTGAACTCTCAGTAATTCAGAGTCTAAATTCTAATGAATTCGGTGCCTGATTTCTAAGGAATTCAGGGTATGAATTCTATTGAATTAGGAACCTGAATTATATGGAATTCAGAGTCTAAATTCTAAGGAATTCATAGTCTGAATTATAAGGAATTTAGAGTATGAATTTTAGAGAATTCAGATTCTGAATTTCAAATAATTTGAAACCTGAATTTTAGAGATTTTTGATTCTAAATTTCAGAGAATTCAGAGTCTGAATTTCAGAAAATTCAGAGTCTGAATTTTAGAGAATTCGAATGTTGAATTTCTGAGAATTCGGAACCTAAATTTCAAAAAATCTGGAACATGAATTATGATCCTGAAAATATAATACTCTATATCTAAGTATTTATAGAATTCTGAGATTTTAGATGTGAAACCAAAATTTTCAATTTGGAATAAAAAGATTTAGATTTAGAGAAACTAAAACAAGAACAATGAAAAACAGGTAAGGATAAGATTCCTTGGGGAAGGAAAATTTTCCTTATTAAGGAAAATATGAGTGGAAAAGAAATTTTCCTTAAGATAGGGTGTTTGTGATTTTCAAAACATGAAGGAATGGAAAAGTCATAAGGAAACCTTATTGACTCAAAAAGTGGGTAATATAACCAAAACCAGTAAAAAATGACATCTTGGGGTAACATATCCATCCCCAGATCCACAATTGAATTCCATACTGGGGATGTGTTCACCTTGGGTTGAACCAAAGAATCCAAAATCCACCTAGGGGTTGTGTTCACCCTGGATTTAACAATATTCCTCAGTTTATACCTATGAAAAATTTTCACCCTAGGTTTAACCATAAGTATTAGTATCCACCCTGAGGGAGTAATTATCCTGGGGTTAACCATCAGTCTCACCACCCCAAGGACTGTGTTCACCCTAAGTATTATAATTAGAATGAAATAATTCATATACTTTAAAATAATAACATAAACATAGCCTCATTCCCATTAAACAATTTAAACAAATGTATTTTCTAAACTATTGGTATAGATTCATATCTAGAAATTTATAATAATGGTTTGTAAAAACTAATGTTATAGAGTTACCTATACAAATTGGTTTTAAGAAACTGTTGGTATATGGATATAAAATTTGAGGCACAACCTCCCCTCCTCCACTCTCAACCCATGATCTATAATTCTCATTACCCTAATTGGTGGACTCCCTTATCTTTTCCACATGAGATCTCCCCAAATTCATTGTTTTTTTGATTCAGTTCATCTTTAACATCTTGTTATTGAGTTCTAAATCCATAATCTCTTCTATCAAACTTCATTTTTATTTTTATATATGTATCAAACACTAATAGAGACCCTTTTAGTTAAAAATTATTTTTGAGTCATTGAAATAGGGTTCATTTAGATTATATTTATTATATTATTGTATAATAAATTTTATTGTAGTTGATATACTTGTATATATAAAAATTAAAAAATTCTCTTATTATACATCAATCCAATATAAATTTTTGAATGCAACATATATTAGTTGATTATATAATTAATTAGTGTAGTATTTTATTTGTTAATGTATTAATTTTTTATAAAATTATTCATTTATTATTTTAAATTCATAATTATATAATAAAAGTTTATGAATAATTATTTTCAATATAATATTATGTATTATGTTATTCCTATTAGATGGATTATACCTTGTTTGGTTCACTTCTTGTGTGCATCGATTATTGAATATCCCAATTTTTTTTTGTTATCAACTAATATGGTTTGATGACATTAATATTAAAATTTGTATTTGGATTATCATATATAAAATTTACTTTGGACATGTGATACTAAATTATGCATTCATGGTGTTATGAATGTTTCTCTAGTTAATACTTATGTATCAAAGACAATAGTTTTCTTATTCTGTGGAGATTTTTTGTTATTGTTGAGAGAACGACTTCTGTGATAAATAATTATGTCTTTAATTGGATTTATTTCACACTCAAAATAAGGAAGTGATTTTAAATAAACTTTCTTCATAACTACAAAGGTATTTAGTTTGATTTATTTCTATGTAAATTAATATGAACTTAATTGAAATGATGAAAAATAATAATTCATGAAAAAAATTAGAATAAATTAAATTATTTGAATACATATTCAAAATATTAATTGTTTTCATGATGTTTTTAAATATTTTTTACAATGTTGATGAGAGAAAAAAATATAACAAAATGGATAGAATTTTGAATTATGATTATTATCAGATCAAAGTTGAGTTTGAAACATATTTGGATATTTATTCATATTTTCCATTTAACAATGTTTCACATATTTGACTTATATCATAAATTTATTGTAATTTTGTTTTAAGAACCAAGTTATGTAGTGAAATTGATATATAAAAATTAAAAATATTTGGTTTTAAAACAAACTATTATGTCTGGTACCACAATGGAAAGAAAAAGAAATTTCATAATGTTCATGATCAAAATGGAAGGAGTAATATGTAGTATTTGATATTTGATCAGTTTCCTTTTATACATCATCAAAAAAATATATTATGCCAATTAAATAAGATAATGATACAAACACACATAATACAACTACTATAAATTGTGATGTTTAGGGAGTAAAAAATTTAATGGATGATTCCCAAACTCTTGTATAATCGAAATGTAGTAAAATGATAGACATGAAAATTTTAATGTCATTGTATCATGGAAAAATTATGTACATAATTTCTAATAATTTCAAATATTATATTGTTAGTTTTTCAAATCAATTACTTCTTGATGATGTAGGTATTCCTTCAAATCTATATATAAAAGGGAATTTAATTAAGAGGAATATTTTTATAAAAATGAAATTTATTCCTACCCTATTGAATTTATCTTACTCTAGGAGGATATAATAGGTCAAAATGATTGTAATGAACTTAGTATGCCTTGATAGAATCAAAATATATATGAAACACTTTCTTGTGGGCCATAAAATTTAATTTGTAATTTTCCTTTGATTCTTAGGATGGAAAACCTTTTAATGTCTGATGTCAAATTAAAAATAAACAAGACATTATTAAAACAAAATTATGGATAATTATGAGTTGGTTTATCTTCTAGATGGATTAGAGTGATGGAAATTTGATGTATGACATCCTGAATTTTTTGTTCAGGTTTGTAATGTTGGGTTGGGTCGATCATGTGACGGTGTTAATTTATTTGGAAAGATGCTTCTCACTAAACGTGGCTATTTTTTATTCAAATTTACAACCTTCCACCAAGGAAGTGTATAAAAAAACAATTAAATTTCTTAACAATATTCATATCTAGAGATTTTGATCCTAATAGTTATATATATGTGTACTTTTACCCTCTAATAAAATATTTGAAATAAATTTGGGATATGGGTTTTTGGAGATATGATTCTTATTTGAAAAATATTATTTATATATATGATGTGATTACTTGGAAAATAAATAATTTACATACCTATTCAATAATATATGGTTGGCGCTTGAAGAGAATACTACCATGTCCTATTCTTATGAATAAAACATGTTCTAAAAGACATAAATATTATCCCAGTTTTAGTTTCATGAGACATTAAGGATTCACGACAGTGGATCATCAATATAAGAATAAACATAAAATGTTTTAAAATACTATTAAGACTGATAATCTACCTTAATGTATATCTATAACTGATGTAGCTAAATAAAATGATTATTTTGGGATCAATTGATTTTTGGTGGATGTATCCAATTGAATGAAATATATACAAAATTATGACTTATTTCAAAAAAATGAATCATCCTAAAGGATCTATTTTGTAATGTTTTTTTCTTAACAATGTATAAAATTTTGTATAATTTATTTGACTGTTATGACCATGATATATAATAGGATAATGAGAAATAAAGATATAAATTACGAAAAAATTAGTTCCACCTTTTCATCTCCTCTCCAAAACCAATGGAATTCCTCGGTCATATACATTGGCTATATTTATCCTTCAAGTGGTCAAGATGAAACATGACACAGTATTGTTTAAAAATGATTTGTTAGATAAGTAAATCATGTATGAAATTTGAAAATTTCTATGTTATATCTTAATAAATTGTATAAATTATTTTTGAAACAGTTATTAAATGATTATGTAGAGAACGTAAACAAATTATAAGTAGAAATCATTATTCATTATATTTGATAATGAGTGATACATTTCATAATAGATATATTTCATATTTATTGAAATCAAAGGTATAAAAATTATAAAAATAGAATAAAAAATAAATTTTAATTTAACATTAATATTCAAATATATTTTAGGTATTGATTTTTCCTCTTGACTCTACCCGTTAGAAATTAAGAGCATTGGATTTTGTTCACAATTCCTTCATTCATGAATGAAAATCATTTGTAATCAATGGGAATAATTTTTTTATAACAGACTAAGTAGTTAACCTGAGAAAGAAACATGATCGGATTATGTCGACTGTTACAAAATTATAATATTCTAGTGCATCATATAATAGGACTCAATGTGAAAATGTGTATTATTATGGTGTTGTTGTGAAAGTACTTATATTGTATTATTACTCTCATTGTTGAGTTTCAATAATGAAATTTAGGTGTTTTGATTCAATTAAGTGACAAGGTATATTTGTTAATGATTATAAATTTATTGTTATTAATAAGAATCATTTCATGGCTACTGATGATCCATATGTTTTGGAATTAATTAGAAAAAGGTGTTTTATGTGAAAGATAAATTGTGGCCTCAATGAAATGTCATTAATTAAGTAATCCCATGATTTTTTTTATAATGATGAGGATGAAATTGTAACTATCTCTAAACAAATTGGTATTGATCAAAATATTAAATTTGATAAATCCAATAGATTAATTGTATGTGTTCACCGTGAACCTAAAAAAAAGGTGGGTAATAGATATAATCAACCATATCTATTTAATTTATCTCTACATGGCTATTTTAGGTAGTTATTTCTTAAATATTTTATTTTGGATTCATTTTTAAATATTTATTTAAACTAGTTTTTTAAAAAAATTTGTATAAAAGGGTTATTTTTTAAAATAGGTTTAAATTAATATTTAAAAATTTTGTTAAAAAAACATGTTTAAACTGGTTTTAAAATCGTATTTTTTTAAAAAACCAAATATATTGGTTTAAAATAGTTGTAGAAGAAAAAATCAAATGGTTTTGAAAAGTAAAAAAAAATACATTTTTAAACATGTTTTTCTTAAATATATGAAAATTAGTATTAAAAAAAAGAATGAAAGTTGTTTTTTAGGTAGTTTTAAAACATTTATTATAAAACCCAAACAAGTTAAAAATATCCAAAAATAAGGATTTTAAAATAGTTTAAAATTTTTATTACAAAATGATTTCCAAATAAGTTAAGAAAACTTTTCTTGAAATATGTTTTTAAAAACATGTTAAATATAGTTTTCAAATGTATTATAAAAAAGTTTTTTAGAACTTGTTTAGAAATATTTTTTAAAAAAATTTCATAGAAAATTTTAAATATATTTAAATCTATCTAGTTTCATAAATATGATTTAAAAGTATTTATTTTTGTAATTTAACTATTACATAGTGTGGAAATTATAAAATTATCAAAAAAAATATCAATTTTGATTCAATGATTTGATTATGTTATGAAATCATGTATCCCTTATTTAAATCCTAATTTTTACTCTTTTGTTAAAACATGTAACCTCTTTTCCATTATTTTCATGAAAATTATTATTATTAATTATTTCCTACCACCTTTTATACCTTGTTTATCTTATTCTATAGTGTCTAAAAACTAAATAAATGAATTGAATTCATATATTAAATATGAATTATATTAAAGTAGTATGAATGAATAGTTAGTTTCAAAATGATCCAATAATGTGATCTCTAGGAATACCTCCATAGGTTCCCATAGTTAGTATAGTATGTATAATATTTATCAACTATAATATATTACAAGTCATTTTTTAATTATTTACAAAATTTATTTCCTGGAAATAATTATTATTTATGGAATATCTATATTAATACTACTGATAGTGGTTAGATTCATGTCCAATAAAGTAGGGGTTTTATTAGAGGTACTTGGATCACCCCTCACACTCATTCAAACACATACCCATTAATAGATATCCAATCTAGAAATTTATTTCCTCATCTGCTTATACTTGAGGCTTTGAGGATATTACCAAACATTCCTTTATCAATATTTTAGTCATTTTGTACTTTGAATATAGCATTTTAACATCCTATTATGGTTCACAATACCTTTTATCCTTTTCTTACGACTTATATATCGACTCAATTTCTCACTCCCGTCCATCAATAATTTGATGATTGTGATCCTTATACATGTACTCTATTAATTTTTTATGAACCAATGAATGAATTTCATTAGGATATCAATCCATCATAGCACACAGATGCATCAGACCACAATGATCATTTGCGATTGGTTATATGTTTACAATAATTGTATTTCAATTATACTGTGTATTAATTATAATTTTTTCTTTTATATTTGTTATAATGATCATCTAAAAAGCAATGTGGGTGTAACCGTATGGATGAATTATGGAACCGTCAAATGAAAATCATGGTGGGATATAATGTAGAGAATAAAATTATTTTTAAAATTATAGACAAATTTAGTGTTTCATAATGAAATTATCCATATATAGTGACAAAATTTTGGTAAAACTAGTCATATGGAGGCATATAAAAATAAAATAAAATAAAATATATCAGATAATATATGGGTAATACTTTTTTTTAAAGTGAATATTAATTTTTAATTTTATCTAAATTAATTAATATGTTTGTTGCTTATTCAATTTTACTTTTATGATGGTAAAGATAACTTGGTGACACGACTGATGGATCTAAGGGAGCTATGGTGAGAATATAAGAATGCACTAAATATTGGTTGGAGGATTTGTCTCAAAACTGAGTTAGAGGGTAAACCAATCATTAAAAATTGTACATTTTTAGAACACAAGGAAATGATCACTTATTGGAATACTAATAATTTTAATGTAATATTGACCATTAATTGTTTTTGATTGAAAATTATATTATTATTACTTGTATTTATTTTTTATTTTCAAGATTAATTAGAATGAAATACATAAATGAAGGATCTTATGAAGTATATGAACACATTTGGATCCACTACTTTGTCAGATCAGGAGAGAATCCATTTATTTTTTTATAACCAACTAATATTTATTAGGTTCTAACACAAATAAACCAAACCAAGTGAAACTTATCACACTATAACTAATTAGAAAAAATAGAAATAAAAGAAAATAAATAATAAATTCTAAAGTAAATTTATTTAAAAAAATCAAATAAAATTTAACAGATGTGAACCTAACTAAAACATACATAAATGAACCAAAAAAACCAAATACAAATAAATTTAATTGAGATGAAAAAACCAGAAATTATCCATATTAAATTAAATATAATATATTTGAAATAAACTCAATAAGACACACATCCAAAAAAATTAAAATAGAATAACATCTACAAACTGAGTAGAGTATTACCAAATCTAAAGAGAATCAAATATAACCAAATGAAACCACACTAAAATGACCTAAAGATAATCAAATTGAACATAATTGATTTTTACAATCATCTAAAGAATGAAATCAAATACAATAGTTATAACCCAATATTTTCTAAACACACATTAATAAATCCAAATAGAAAAACACAAAATCCATCATCAGTATGTATTATAATATCGATTAGATGTGATTGTAATATTCAATCTTTTATTATATATTTTTTTTCTAATTGAACAATTACAAAATACACATAGTTTTATTTAATAATTTGAATAAATCTTGAATTATAAGTTTTTATAAATTTAATTTTCATAAATTAATTTCATTTTTGAAATCAACTTATTAAAATTTACTTAGGATGAAATTTGATGAAATTTATGAAATGGTTGATTTTTTAGTGAATAGTAAAAAATACAAATTTTTCAAATAATATCAATTATTGTCATTAGAAAGTATCATGAATTTTTTTATTTTGTCTTAATGTGACATATGATCCATTTTATTAAGAATAATATAATTAACTAAACCGATTTTCAATTTTTTTATATAATTTAATTTTTTATACTTAAAAAACTATAAAAACTATTTTTCTCTATGTTTTACACATGTATATTAAAAAAATTATACAAAATATATGAACTAAATATAAAACATTGGATACCATTTTTTGGATTTGGATTTCAAATTTGGTAAATAATTTCTTTTATTTTTGGATAATATGAATAGTAATCTTAGTGAATATTTTTTCATCTCAATAAGGGTAAAATAGGTAAAAGAGGGTTAAAATAATGAAATAAAGTCTCAATATAAATCCAAAACATTCATTAATTTCATTTTATATGATAAATTACACTATAACCATCTAAAATTATAATATATGGACTTTTGGTTCCATTTTCATTCTATATTGACATTTATATTACATTAAGTATTGAAGATTACTAAATATCCCTCTCTTGACTTCAATATTTCTATTTTTTGACATAGTGATAAAAATATTATATATTCAGTTTTAAATATATATTTGAAATATTAAATAATCATTTTTTTCAGAGTAATTTATTTTTTATTTTCAGTGATGGAATATTTTATTTAAATTATTACACACAACGCCGACAAAATTCTTATACAAGAAGTATAAAGATCAGGTACATAATTTAAAATACTATAAAATTATATTTTTTGGGTGATTCAAAGTTCCATATTAATTTTATATGTTACTATAAAATATTAAGGATGATTTAATGTCTTATATTCAAATTCCACTTCTCTCTTGATGTCATTAATTTCAAAATAATTGAATATTTTCAAAAATGACATTAATTATATTTTATGAAAAATAATATTTTTTTTAAATAATTTAAAAACCATTAAAATATTTCAAGAAAAAAATTAGAATTATAAATAATAAAAAAATTAATACCTTGGCCATTTATTATCAAATTTTCAACTTATAATTAAAATTATAACCATTTAATATTAAAAAAGTTGTTTTACTGTGGTTTAGTGGAAGATGGCTTATTATGGGTTTAATAAAAAAAGATAAGGATTAAAATGAACTAAAATATTTATTAAACCTTATAAGATGGATTTATTTCATCATTAAAGTTATGAAATTATAATATGATTCATTTTGTATCAATTTTCCCAAAACATTAAATAAAAAATATTTTAATTTTTTTTAAAATTACAAGTGTGTCACTCACCTCAATTATAAAAGAGAACCTCCTCCCCACAATTATTCACCCATATTGATCCATATAACTTGAAGAACCACTAAAACGTATATCACCAACATCTTTATACACATTTTAGTTGTTCTTTTCTTCCAAAATGATCAAATCTATGGTCTCTAAGAAGAAATCCCACAATGGATTCCATAAGAAAAGGTATTCATTTTTAAAACTCTTTCAAATTTATTTCCTCTTATAGATCAACTAAATATGTTTTAACCATAAAACAATAAATAAATTATCATAAATTTATTTATATGTTTTTCTGATTTTTATATAACCATTTTACATCTCTTTTCCATCTTATAAAAAGTGAAAAACATCACTTATGCATATGTATGACTTACCATTTCCATATATTGGGAAAATTATTTATTTATAATCATTTTACATGGATGATTATAAAGATATAAATAATGAATATATATAATATTTATAATATAAATATACTTATTATGTTATAATAAAATATCTACCTTCTTACATTCAAATTCATTGGAAAATGATAATGTTGCTCATGCATATGTGTGGACTACCACCTCCAAGAATCGATGTGATTTGTTTTTTCATTCCACATGACATGGATGGTAATAAGGAAAAATTTAATGAATATATATGATAAATAAATAAATAAATAAATATAATATAATAATTATTTAATAAATATGAATTACTATTTACTATTCTTTCATTCCATCTGTATAAAAGTAAAAACATGGTTCATGCATATATACGACCAACCGTATCCATGAATGGTGTAATTCATTTTTTATATCTCCACATTTCATGGATAATTAATAATATATAAATAATTAAAATATATTATATTTATATCATTATTTAGATATTAGATATGGTTGAACTGTGATCATAATATATGGACTGAAACTGACAAACTTAAACGTACATGGATTACAAAATGGTTAAATCATAGAAATGTTCATTTTCATAAAGAACTATTTATAAACTTCTATTGAAATTTTATAAGCAGATGAAACATGATATTATACATATTTATTTTGATATGGTATAGAATTATACTAAATATAAATTTTTATATATTGGGCTAAAAGTACTTACAAAGCATGTCACATATGAGGTAATGAATTATTTTACAATATAATCATTATTTTGGGATTGTTTATGTTTAAGTATCCATTTGGGGAATTATCTAATATTTCTATAAAAAACAAAATATATTTTATTTTAATAATTTTATGTTTGAGAATATCTTTTTTCCTTTATTTCCCTTATTTAAGTACTCAAGATATCGAAATAATGTATTTTAATGGAAAACAGAATTTGGTTTCAATTTGAGTAGGAATTGTTCAATTAAATGCCCATATTTTCATTAAAATTATTTTAATCATGTTTTTAATATTATAATAATATTTTTTAAAATTAATTTTTACAATTTTTTTTAATTTCTATTAAAATTTTTCAATTGAAACTTCCTATCATTCTAAAGGTTTTACTTTTTGGCTTATTACTAAAAATGAAAAAGGAATATTTGATTTTGGAGACACAGATGTAAAGAAATTTTTAACCATCACAACCTTAAAATTATTTGATTATTATCTAATTATTTTTCAATTCTAATTTACTAAAAAATATTTTATTTTAATATTTTGTAATTTTTTAGATTTTGAATTAGTGAGTTCAAAATAAAAAGGGTATTTTCCTCAAGAAATATTTCATTGATATTTTTAAGTATATTCATTTGTGTCAACATTATTTTTCGAATATTATGATTTATTAGAAATTTAATATTTTAATACTATTCTAAATATTAAAATATATAGATTATGATTATGTTTAATTAATGAGGAAATTATTTACATTTGGTTTTCTAGTTTTTCAACATGAATGTTTATGTTGATTATGTTTCACCCCTATCATATGATGGATTCATTGTACTTAGTATGAGATTGAAAAAACACTCTAAAAACCCTTGATGCATCAATACGTGTCATGTAACAAACAAGATTGGGTATTTGGAATGTGACACACATATTTACTTATGTATTCATGGAATAATTCCCTCTCGATAAGATTATGAGGCCCAAATTTATGCATTTTATCATTATGAAACTATTTATTGTTATCAATATTAAGATTTATGTTGTTATGTTATACATGGATTTAGTCCCCATTTTATGGTATTAGTCCTATTAAATATTTTATTGTTTTTTATCTCAACCATATTATTCAATTTTTTTTACTTTATTATGGATTCTTAATTCACAATGGATTTTATCCTGTCGACCATTCAAATTTTTGGTGCTTGGATATAATGTGTATAGCGACACTTGGGTTAAATCCTCATTGATGGTACTATATTTTGGAGTCAGTTTATTCAAAAATTTAATATAAATTTTTTATAAATATTGTGGTGAGTTTATTATAATATATATAATATTATAAAATCCTTTATCATTCAGATATATTTAATTGAATTAATAACCACTTTACATGATGATATTTGATTGGAATTAAAAAATATTGAAGCCTAAATAAAATTTGGAACTAGGTTACTTATCTCAATAAATAGTAATTTAAGGATGTGTGTTTATGGTTCCAATTATCTATATAATACACAGGTCAAACCAATCATGTCCTTAATCACTGACAGTTTATGTCTCAACATACACAGTGTTCACCTAATGAATATTTAATGACTAAAATATCTCAATCAATTCAAATGAAAAAATTATGATTCACCCAAATAGATGTTTTACTCATCAATTGATAATATTAATAATCTATTTTATGAGGTTTATGAGGATGAGTTAAAAGAATAGTAAAATGAAAAAGGAAAGATAATTTTTGTGTTCTGAACACATACATAAATGGTGATGGGAGTTAAACATTAACTTTGGATTGAATGTGAATTTGGAAAAGGGAATGGTTTTAAAATTAATTTAAATTTTTTTAAGACCAATAATATTAAAATATCTAGTTTTTATTATAATAATATAATATTATTATGATTAATTCATTAAAAATAAATTAAAATTACAAACAAACATATATAATTAAAATAGAAAACACATGAAGTGCGTGAACGGAAAGAGTGAAGGAAATGTATATCAGTTATAAACCGAAGTTTATATATTCTTAAGAGGCCTTTAAAAATTCTATGGTTATTAAAATATATCATTCTATGTACTGAAGTTCAAAACCCTTGCAAGGATAATTGAAAAATTTATTTGTATCCCAAGGTGGTCGACAATTTTCCTTTATAAACTACACATAAATTTTGATATACCATTTGATAATTTATAATTCCAAAACTAAAGAAATATTCTTATTAAAAGTTGTACATATGGATGTGGAAAGGGAACTATACAAATTTTATAACTATTAGAATTTTTTAACTAACTATATGGTTGTTTTCTTATATTATGTACCATTTTCTTTAATTATGAAAAAAATATCCATGTCCTAAAAGTGAATAGGTCTTGGACCTGGAAGACTTATTCACCTCAAAAAAAATTATTATAAAAAATTATGTGCCTAACTCATTGATTTGAATAAAAAAATCAACTAAATTTGGAAAATATATTGGGAGAAATGTAAATAATTATGGTCTGTTTTCAAATCCATGATATAAATATTCGCTAGACATTCATGCATCCATTGTGCTTCTTATTTTTTGATTTTGGCCTTCATGTTTTTATCCAATATTTTATTGGATATCCAAATAAATATTATGGTGTTTCATAGAATTTGTTATATTGTATTGATCCTATAAATTCTAGCCCCATGATTAGTATAGTTTTCAATGTGTATTTGGTGGGATACTATGTGTGATCCATTTAGTACTTTAGATATACAAATTAACCATTTATCTAGTTTAATGAAATATATTAATTTAAATCCAGAACACTATAAAACAAGAATCAAATCATTTGGATCATTATATTGATATATATATGATCAAAATAGTAAATCCACCAGAATATGTATTCATTAAAAGAATGGTCATAAATTTTATTTAATTATAAAGCATGATAATTTCAAAAAAATTATGTACTTTTACTAGAAAATAATTAAAGTGAGTAAATAAAATAATAATAATAAATTAATGACATCTACTCTCCCACACGTAGTGTGGTACATGTACTTAGGCACAAAAATCACAAACACACGACAAAATAATTTTCTCTCACCAACAACATTTAATTTTTTTCTATAATTTTAGGGATATAGAATAGTTCATTCATCGAAAATGAATTACACCACAAATATTTATTGAAATAATGTTTAAAAAATAATTTTTCATGTTCATATTTTGAATTAGAAAATTTGGGCACTAAAAGCTCACACCTTTCAAAATGATGTCATGTTTATTCATGGAGGTTCACTCATTCACCAATAAAAATGAAAATAAAAGAGTTACTAAGATTTATCAACATCTATAACATATTATAACGTGAAAATGAATAAGGGGAATTTTTTTGTAGTGGATATGACATTGTAAGAATTATATTTCCAAAATAGAGGAAAATTGGGGAAAATACAAACATGGGAAAAGTAATGCACAATTAATATAATGATACACGGTAGGAAATGGAAACAGATATTTAAAAGGGTATGAATGATACATGAAATTAAAGAGATATATGAAATTATAATAATATTATAATATATAATACATACCAAACATAAAACATCTCCCAATGATTCAAGAAAAAATTATACATGTGTTCTTTTTTTCTTCTAGGCTTTCTTTTTGGAAGTTTCACTTTGAAAAAATATCATACTCATATCTAAACCCTTCATTTATCTCCCATATTTACTAATTATAATAATTATAATAATATAAAATGTCAAGAAATATTGATTTTTCCCCTTCCCATGACCCACCCAATTATTTTAATTTCAGATTTTTTTATATTTTTTATATTTTTCATTTTTAACACATTTCAAAAAAATTTATAAAAAATGACTTAAATATAAATTCATTCCCAGACATCTCTGAATAACAACCTCTCCCAATACTTAAATGGATTATTTCCATAAATCATATGATAACACAATATAGATCATGGAACATATGCACAATATGAAATCCATTCCTCCCACACTTAAATTTATGTAAATCATTTAATAAAAATACATGTAGATATTCAATGGGACAGGGTTTTTGTATTTTAATATAGCAATCAAATAATGGTTTTCATAGGATCAAAGGGGCATTCTAATTGAGTATCAATTTAAGGATAATGATAGAATATTTTCTTCTTTTTTCTTATCTTATGATTCATAAAATACCACTATAATATTAAGTCACATCAAAGTAAGAAATTAAGATCAACGGTAAACAAAATCAAGTATCAGAATCAGGGGTGAAAAACACAAAATTTGAAAATATATTCATAGGTGAACTTTGCATGAAATTTTAATTTATTTCTTATGGGTTGGGGAAAAATATTTTACAAATCAAATAATGGAAATCAAAAACTTATTTTCTTTAAGAAAAAATAGTTTACCCAAGTATATATTGAAAACTAAAATATTTTATGGTGAAAAAAATATTCTAACACCCCAAAATAGTTTGAAAAAATTTAAAATTTAATGTTGATTATTTTTGATTATTTATTTTAATATAAAACCAAAAAAAGAAAAAAAATGGATGACGAAGAAATTGGTAAAAACAGTGGTAGATAAAGTGAGAGTTAGAGAGGAAGAAGAAGACATATATTTAAAGATAGTGAAAGAGAGATAATGATAGAGAAATAAGGATAAATATGAGGAAGGTAGGGAAAGGTAGTTAAATAGAATGAGGTTCCCCTATGTTTAGATTTGGGGGGTTGTCATCTTCATACAATGGTGAGTCTACTCTGGTGGTTAGGGATCCGAGGGAATTAAATTGGTTCCTAAGGTGAGTGTCCTATCATGGTAATTCTTTAACAAGTGTCTATTAACCTTGAATTTCATTTTGAAAGCAGGGTCCAATAATTTCACTGTAATCAATGAATAAATATTACTAATAATAAATGTACATTCCCAATGAGTATTAATATTTCTTGGGTGAATTTTAAATTGATAATTGAAGAGAATTACCTTTTAACCTTTTTGAAAAACCTTTTACAGGATGTGTTTTTCATGGAGTTCCTTAGTTTTTTCTTTGTAGATATTTCAATTCGCATAATAATCAATTCAAATATCATATAGTTCATTCAAATGAAAAAAATGCATATTCCCCACAATGTGTACAATACAAATTAAATTTCCTCACAAAATAAATGGAATTCTATTTTATTTCAATCGGTAAATGACACATTTTCCAAAAACTATCCAAAATAGCTTTTTATAAGTAGTTTTATATGTACAAAATGCTTCATCAAGAATTTCAAGCGAGTATTTTATTGTGGGACTAAAAAGTATCTCAAGACTACTTTTAACTTATTTATTTAAATATTTATCCATGCCATTTGTTTGGGGGTGATATGAAGTTGATGTTTTATGTACAATCCTATTATTTTTATAAAAATATTCCATAGTTTGATTATATAAATGGTTTCATAAGTCACATACCAAATAACATGTAGTTCTTAATCTATGGAAGGTATGGGTTTTGAGGAAAACACTAATAGAATATGCATCATCATTTCTGGTTGGTTTATCCTCAAACCACGTAGAAACATAGTCAAATGTAAGAATAATGTATGAAAAGTTGTTATAAGGGGTAAGGGTCCCATGAAATCGATTCCCCAAATATAAAATATCTCATATAATATTATGGAATTTGTGAGAATTTATAATTTGGAAATTATTTCAATATTCTGGAATGTGTAACATTATTGATGGACTGAATAAGAGTACTTAAAGAGTGAAGTATAAAATATTCCATAGTTTAGGACCCTTCGAGAGGTCCTCTATGGTCAAAAGTAGACACCTCTGGGTATTGAGTGGAATAATTCCAAGATAGGGGAATATTTTTCTTCATTAACATATATCCTAATCACCATATCTTCCTTAGTTTTTCAATGTTTATTATATTTACAAAAATTATATTTTAAATCACCTTTTACCTTCAATTTTTCTTATTATGATAAAATAAAAGTAAAAAAGAAATAACCATGTAATTGAAAATTGGGGCATACCATTATAACATTATAACGGGATGCAAATGGTGTTTAGTTGGATATTTAGGATCTATGATTTTAAAATGAAAAGAATTATAAAATATATTTTTTGATTATCCATGAGGTTTTCTTTTCCACTAATTTCTTTGATGATAAGGTCAAACTAATGGGAAATTATGATCTATCAGCGGGGTATGGCCTGCAGGTGCACACTCCTTCAAGGATGCACTTGTTGTTTCTTTTGTTTATGTGCCCAAAATCCATCTATGTAGCATTATTTATATTTTTTGAACTGCCTATATGTTTGGATCATATGGATGGATTTACAATGGTGGACCATTCAGTAGAAGAGATTAGTGAGGTGTTAGTGTTCTATGATTTATCCATAGTGGTGAGATTTGGATGTGGCATGTCTTTCCTTTCCTTCTTCAGGTATTTCATTGTAATGTGGGGTCTGGAGAAGAGAATAGTGGATTCAATCCTTTCCAGATCAACCTTCTACATCCATCTTTCCATTAGAGAGTATTTTTTCATGGAATTATTAGAGAGGTTTGGGGATACGTGGATTAGAGGTTCTCTCTTTCTAGGTGGACATGGGATGTCCAACTCATGAGGGAATCTAGTTTGGTGGCCTTGTGGTATAGAATTTCTAGAATCCAACTTCCTCTAAAAAATACTTCAATTCTGTATGATTTTGGTAATTATTTCGGGTTCATTATTTTATAGGATTATTTTACACATACGATATTGTTAGTTTCCTGTCCTTGAATATAAATTGAGGTGTATTTTTGAATTGGATATCCCATCACACATTTCGATAAGGTTTGATGAGATATTTCAAGGGTAGAAACATATTTTCTTTCACATGTTGTCCATGTTCTGCAGGGAGTGTCAAATCCAGAGATATTATGGTGTCTTGTGAAGGTGAAGGAAATTATGGGGCTCTATGGTATTTTTGGCTAAAACATCCTTTTTAGGCCTCGATCTATCCCTTTCATTGGGTTTTGAGGGTAATTGAGAAGGATCCTAATTCATCAATGCTGACTTTTCAGGTTCCTCTGGAATCTCCATCATTTTGTGGCATCCAATTACCCTTTAAGGTGGGATTATAAAGTGTTTCTCACACAACTCATGCACCTATCTCTTTTATGGTTTTTATGATAGTTGGTCATTCTAACGCTCTAGTCTCATAATTAGATCATGTGTTATATCATACTACTAATCCTATAAATTTTGGGTATGATGCTTGGGATCTCAGTCTCTTATTTATTTTCCTTCCACATATCTATCTTTTCCTCATGTTCCTTCTATGGGTTCAATGTACCCATATTTTTCATGAATTTTTGTTTATATTATCACATTCGTGCAAATATTATTGTAAAAAATTGTGAATGTATCTATTTAAACTTTATATCTATTTGATAACCTTCTTGGTTTCCTATTGGGAGGGGTGGTGGATTTACTTGTGATAAAGTCTTTCACAGATGATAAAGTGTTGTCTTCCCACTTCCCAGTGGGGGTCACTTTTTCTCCCCAAAATCAATCTATGTTCTTACAAAAGGTGAGAAATTTGAAATATTTTCATTTTTAAGAGTCAATATAGATTTAACACTATGTCGTTTTTGGTGACTCAGGGGAGGAGGAGGCTGACTTGGATACTCCTTCTTCCCAAAGATATGGTTGTTGGTTTTCTTCCATAACTTTGATTAATGGTAGGATGAATAGTAAAAAATATATATAGGGTTCCAAATCACTTAATTTAGTATTCAAATTTGGGACCATAATCTTAATGGATGACTATCCTATATTGCCCTGATTTATATTCCCGTTTTGGAATGTCTGGGGTCTGGGGGCCTGGATGAAGAGATATTTCACTTAATATGATGTGTGTAAAAATTAATTTTCTATGTTGGAAGTATTAGAACATAATAATAAAGGGAATCTTGTGACATATATAGTTAAGAATCCATGGTTTTTAAAGTCCTTTCATGGTAATCCATGAAATCAATATATGTAGTTAATTTGAAAAACAATACTATGGTGGACATCATCACTATCTATTTTTAGAGTATTTTAATCAAAGATGTGAATGTGGATTCAAATTTTATCTTATATATTGTGTATGATAAATGTGAGTGGTGGACCGAGTAGCACTTTGGGGTCATCTATATAATCCCTAAATGGGGTACATACCTTGGTTTGTGGGAGGTAACATTAACACTAATGCTGAGGGATTAATTAAGAATAGAATAATCATCCACTTGAGTAGTAACATGGAGAAATATTAAAGTATTTATGATGTGGAGTGGTCTAATGGGAATGGGATTTTTTTAGACCCTTTTACATGTTGAAATAATGTGAAGTGTAGTGGTAGAATATGGTTCTAGTTGTATCATTGTTTATCAAATCATCATGGAATAGATACATTTCTTCCCGCTACAATGAAAAATATGATGTGTTTGTTACATCTTCACTCCCCTATATTATTTAATCTCAATAGGGGTGATATAATAAATGTAATAATTTATTTTACTCTTCTAGTTGGTCATGGGATGATGGTATCACACAGACTTTTGAAAGGTCCTGGGAGAAAATAGTGGAATTATATTCTTGGGTGGTCCTCAAAAACCATTTTAAAAGAATTAAGTATCTTAGGGAATGGTATTTGATGAATTAAAACATTGATTTTAGTCAATATTAGACCATAATATCCATTGAATCATTGATGGTGAGACTAAAATAAGGCTAGAGTGAGGATATCATCCTCACCCTCAGTCGTAAGAAATTTATTTTGTCTATGATGTTTGATAAAATTGAGAAGTTTAAAAGGGATGGATAAAGGTATCATTATTTCCCTGAGGGTGATAAAAATACATTGTATTTATAGTCCTGTCCTATGGAGAATAGTGTTTCTAAAATAATTATTCTTCAGCTTGAAGATGAATCCTTTACGAGGGATGTGGATGTGGTAGGGAGGTTGGACTAGGAAGTCTTTGATATTCTTCTCTCAGTGTCGTGTAATATAAGTGGTGGGGTCAAAAAGGGGTGACAAAGGAGGGGAATATTTATATTATATATATTATATATTTATGGATAGGGAAAATTAGTTTTTGGAGGCAATTTAGAGGGAGGAAGATATTAATTATGATCTTCCCATATTGAATTCGGAAAGTACTCCTAGATCGGATGACTTCCCTAGATCATTTTTTTTCACTACATAGTATATTATCAAGGATAATTAGTCAAATCTATTAAAGACTTTTTTTAGATGTAAGGTACTCACCAAGGAGACTTATTCTTTTACTATGGCATTGATTCATAAGATCAATGAACTATTCTCTCATGATTAGTTCATAATGATTTTTCAATGTAACATTTCATAGGAGATTCACACTTGTATTCTAGATAACAGAATTTTTCTTGTGTTTCTAATGGTTATATCATAAGTGTATCATGGGTTTACCATGGGTGTAACATTCAAGGGGTTATCAAAATATAAAATTATATGGTGGATGACATCAATAACAAGGTTTTGGGTTCCAATATCATAATCAAGGTTTATATGAATAAATCATATGACCAAATGGAATGGAGTTTCATCATTGATGTTCTAAGGCAACTTGGTTTCAAGGAATGGGTTTTTGAAAAAACATTTAAGAGTATGCCTCTTCTTGGATCTCAATTTCAATCATGGGGTGGATCTTTATCTTCATTATGAATTTTCATTCTCTCAGATAGGGGAATATGATATCACCAAGTCTTTGTATCGTTTCTCAAGATTCATTCAGTAGAAACATTTTACATGACTTGTGAGAGATGAGTATTTTTCTATATAGAAACATATATGGATGTTGAATCATTTTTCAAGTCATGTTCATTGATCATATGGCCTTTTTCATCAATGGAAGACACAGGTCAATTGAAGACTTCAACAGGATAATGGAAAAATGTAATGGATGTAGTGGGAAATAGATTAAGCAGTCTAAAATATTTTTATATATTTAAAAATGCGATGGTCATAAGAAAATTTCTCAAATCTAGGATATGTATTTAAATCAGAAGTGGAATATACTGATGGATTATTTCAGGGTTCCCATTTTCAATGGTAGAATCAATAAGTTTTATTTGTAAAATGTTGTTAATCATATCATTTCCCACATTTTTAACTAGAATAAAAAGTTCCTCTTGTTTGGTTGTAGGTTCACTCTGGTTAATATTATTATAAAATCCATTCCGTTTTACAATCTTTCTAAAACCAGGGTTCCTAAAATAAAAATTTCAAAGATGGTAATAATAATTTCATATTTCATTTTGGTTTTCAATAAGGAATTAAAGTGTCATTGGTCCTCTTGGGTTTGGTTGGCAAGACTGATAAAGGTAGGGGTGAACCTATGTGTTTCTCATATTCCATGAAGAGTATACAGGCATGACTTGCATGGGATATTATTTAAGGGATGAACCTATGGTAAAAGTGAATGAAATAAAAATAAAGTGAGGATTGTATAGGATGGGTTGATCAATCTAGGATATATTCTTCCCTTGTGAGATGTATTATTCATAACCTTGGATTTTAAGGACAACCCACTTGGGTGGCCGATTAGAAAGATATCAAATATTGGAAATATAATTGGGTAGGTGAAGTACTTTTTTTCTAGGTATTTGAATCCCTAAAATTCTATTTAGAGAAGTGATCGTATAACCCATATTCCCTAGTATGACCCATTTTGAGGAGAAACATGCCTTGAATGAGCTTATTAGACTTTTTTATGTACCAAATCGGTGTGTTTTCTTTGGGATGACATCTTTCATTTTCAATAATAAATCATATCATTATATAAATTTGGAGGTTAAAGATGAGGATGAATAGCAAGAAAGCTTTGGTTTTATGATATACCAACCCATAATAACATTATTTTATAGACGACGAGGAATCAAGTGATCCCAATGAATGATAATATTTTAAAAAATAGGAGTTCTCATAGCGTCTTGGGGATGGTGTTGTAATAACCCAAGTATAAAATCTTTCTGGCACCATTTTTTCATGGGAGAATAGGCCAGATTCATCTAATACATAATCGGTAAACATATGTGAATTTTCATTTCGAGATAGCTGAGGAAGAAATTCTTATGTTATTGATTATAAGGGTAGTTCTTGATGGTAGTGACTCTAAATCTCACTGCATGGTTTTCACTAAGGATTATTGGGCTCCTTGGGAATCCAGAAATAATGTGATAGAAATAATACCTTCTTCTCATATTGGTACCTTGTTTTGGGTGAGAACTTTAGTTTTTGAACATTCCACCTTCATTCCAGTGGTTCATTCATGTTATTTCATCATAATAAATCTCCCTCAGTATGACACATCTCTCAGGGATCATGGAACTTTGTATTCATTACGATGGGTGAAGTGGGAACCTATTATTTTTGGATTGAAAATAAATTTCAATGGGTCTTATGCTTATAGAAAGATTATAGGGGGGGGGGTGGTTTGTGATGGAATGAGATTTTTTATACTTGGATTTAGTTCATTATATGGCCTAGGAAACTCCATGGAGGTAGAGTCAAGGGCTCTCTATAGTGGGAATTGATACGAAAATAGCACAACATTCATGTTTTAGAGGTGGTGTATAATTCTAAAACCTTATTTGTATTCCTAAAAACATGTAGTATATTCCATATGACTCAAATTATTTTATTAGAATATGTAAGATTCTTATTGATCATGGTACAAAGGATCACCATAATTATAGGGAATGGAATTTTTTGATGGATACCCTTGAGAGGAAAGTGAGCTCACATAATAGAAACTCTCTTTATCTTTTAATTGGTTATTTTCATATAGACTGTATGTCCATTATTTTTGAGGATTCCCTTGGCTAGTATCACATTCATATTCATTGAAGATTAGGTTCAATAAATAAATAGTTAATTTTGAGGGAGTAATAGTAAATTGATATTGAGTTTAATACAATGTTTCTAAGTCATAATAGATTACATGAGTAATTATTTCTCTTATTTGTCCATGAACTACCCCAATGGATCTATAAGAACCATAACAAATCAATTGAAAGGGTAAATGATAATTTAAGTGTTAGGTTATCATGTAATATGTATGAATAACATTTATTTCAATTACGGATATCCTAAAATTATCATTTAAGTTTAATTTTACATAATTATGGAGTATTTAAGTGAATTGGATAGAAATAATAACAATTCTTTGGATGAATCATTGATAGAAACCATCATTGACAAGGAATGATTAGATTTATGAAACTGTTGTGGGTTTACGAAGTGATTAGATCTCATTTATCATATCATGATTGACTTATATTACCTATTGATAATTTTTCCCTATAATAATTCAATTAGTAACCATTAAATTAAATTTCTCAAAATTCAACATAAGGTAAAATTTAAAAAACATCTATACGACTAGAGAGATTGAATGAAAGAAAGATTGAAATGAATCACCATAAATGGTAAATTCATCCATGAAAACCTTTATTCAATACTCAATGAATTCAAAAATGATACTCATCATAAGCCTCTAGAATCTTATAGGATAATTGTAAAGGGAAAGAAAAATTATCCAATATGTTCATGCTCTAAAGGGGAAAGTGAATATATTTTTTTCTTGTTCATGAGGTGTGATTGAGAATTTGAAATAGTTGGTGTATCTATTAAGCAGGAAATAATGTGAATTTCTATGTAGTCCTTCTATTATTTATTCAAGGAAAGAAAGTGGGTGTGATATTTTATTATTTTAGAATTCAATTTACCATTATCAATGCACACAACCCATTTTAGTTTCCCTCGAGTTATAAACATTTATCTATGTTAGTTTGAGGCAATAGTCATCCCACCCGCCTTGGGAATAACATGAATTAGACTAACCCATTAACTATCTGAAACTGTGTATATAATACCATCCTAGATAATCTTATTAATCTATTAACTTACTACCTCATATATGATTATATTGATTCTTATTTGAGGTTTCATTATTGGTCTGGAAAATTCTTATAGATGGATGTGATGAATGGAAAGGTTGCAGTTAATTATAACTATGTCATTTATTGTTCAACCTAAGGGATTTCTATTTTCATATATAACCTAAACAAGTTCGTACTCCTCATTTATTATAATTGAAACAGAAATAATGACTAGCTAAGAGTGATCATGAAAATGAAATTCATGCTTTATGTGTGAATTAAGAGGTTTTAGATTAGTTTCATCATTCTATATAAGGCTAGACAACATTAGATTACTGGAAGGGATTAAATATGGATTTGATTCATTTTCCATAGTATATTCCATGTTGTAGAAATATAGATCAGAGGACATATGTTTTAAAATCCCAAGTAATTAATTAATAATATATATTTTTATCTATGTCTATTTATGAATAAGATAGTGTTTTAGAGGCTTAAAATGAGAATAAATCCAATCTTAAGTATGTAATACACTAATATTTTTAAAAGATTGTTTTACTGCCTTTTGATGGAAAACCATTTTTTAAATCAAACTTTTGACAATTTTATAAGATATATTTTTCCAAATAAACATATTCTTTATGATTGGGACATTGAAATTTACATTGGATAAATTTTTGGTATTTTTCTGACAATGTTCATTTTTTAATGAATAGTGAAAAATACTGCATTTTACATCAAAACTGCTTTTTATCTAATTTAATTATATGGTTAGATTATCATTTTAATTGATCTTAAAGTTTAATTTGAATATATTTTTACCATTTAATTCAATTTTGGTCATTAGGATTAATTTCACTTTGGAATTGGGCATAAACTAATGCCAAACTTTTCATAGATATTGTTTCAAAAAACATGCTATTTGTTTTTACAACAGGAATTATGTTTAAATTAATTATTGAAATTTTTGTGTTTGGAATTTGGTAAAATGGATTAAATATTTGGAATAATAAGGTTCAAATTATGTAATCAAGACTCTTTTGTTTTTGGACATTATGAATAGTAATGCCGATAATTATCTTTAATTGTCTTGATTAATTAGTAATCGGGTAGTTAAGGATAATAAAATAATATCATAATAATAACAAATGACCCCAACATGTGTCCTAATACTACTTTTTGTGTCATGTTCGAGCAAGGTATGCCTTGTTCCAAACTTGGGGACCCCATGGAATCACTTTTGTGTGATAATGACTTTTTATCTTTTTATTTTTTAAAGAAAGTTAAATATAACAAAGAATGTATCACTTGAGTAAATTTTTTTTAATTTTGTATAAATAAATGACCTATTAGACTATAAATAGTCATTTGAAATCTAAAAATATTTCCTACATCATAGTATTTTTTTTGTAATTTTTAGACATTAAATTAATTAAATTATTTATGACATCATGATGATGCAGCGATTACCTCATTATTTAACGATTTAAATAAAATGAAATGATAATATAAACTCTAAGAACTAAAAATGTCAAAAACCTATTGTATGAGTATATTTTGAACCCTTATCACCTTATACTCAAAATAAATCAATTTGGGACCTTTAAAATCCAAAACTCATTTGGAAATAAAGTAACCTTTTATACCTTTCCAAGAGTGCCCCTCCTCCCCTCTTATAAAAGGCCCCCACCTCTACCTCCTTACCCACACCTCTCAAGCCTTTGGCTCGGCCAACCCCTGAAAATTTGGTCTCTACAAATCCCTCTATTACTCCTATAAGCCTCACTTTGGGCAGAAGTCTTCCCAAGGAAGCCTTTGAGCTCAAATCAAAGAGAGTTACCCGATTTTAAGGTAATGTCTTCACTTGTGTTCTTTTGTTTTATTTTCCTTCTCCAACCCTCTAAAATCTTTTAATTAATTTATTTTGTAACAAAAACAGTATCTCCAATATACTAGGATGTTTTTATGAGAATTATTAGAGATACACTTACACACACCTCCATCTAATGGTTAAAGAACATACTGTTTTTGTGGTTGGTGAATTTCTGCCTCACGAAATGATGATTGTTCAATCTTCTTTTAACACCTTTAATGGTGGACATTAAGATGTCACTATATTTATATATGATATATATTATGTTTATGTTTTCATTATGCTTCTGTATTTTTCATTTTTGGTATACCTTTATGGTTTCCATTATGGGTAAACACGATAATTTCATTTTAGGAAGTGCGGACTACCGCCCCCTCAAAGTGATTTGATTCCTTAATGACATATGTGGGATGTATAAAGGATGGAGTTAATTTTATTATATATTATGTTATAGTGGAATTATAATATACCCTTATATCATTATGATTTCACTCCATTAAATATGAAATTGAAATGGAAGTAGCATTCATGCGTACGTACGACTGACCGTCTCCATGAACGGTGCATTTCATTTCTTATCCCCAAATGTAATGTACTATTATAAGTACATATATATAATGGATATATATATGATGTATGTTACATATAAATTATTTATATAATTATGGAATTAAAATATACATATCTCTCATTTAGTTTTAATTCCATTAATATGACATAGAAATGAAAGTAGCGTTCATGCGTACGTACGGCTTACCGTCTCCATGAACGGTACATTTCATTTCTTACCTCTAAATGTTATGTAATATTATAAATTCATGTATATAATGTATATATATGATATATATGGAATCTACTTCATGAATATCATTCTTGAGATAATGGATATTTGACTACGTGAACAACTTGTAAATATAAGAATTTCACTTTTTAACTCAAGTACCAGAAATTGAAAAAACGACCGCTATTAACTTAAATGATTAAATAATGTTCATAACATGGTAATAAGTGATATAAAAGGAATAATGAACTTGAAAAATGTTCTTAAGCGAGTAGAAATTAACTCAAGTTTATTATTTAAGACATTAAAGAACGATCGAGTCAAGTCGGACCAGAGGTATGAGACATCGTCTCAATCTCCTTTCATTGAGGCATATTTTGTTTTATACACAACCTTCTTTTATAAGGTGTATAAAACCCTTTGACTTTTACATTTATCCAAAAGTAATTGTTTTATACGAATCGTTTTACTAAACGACAAAAGGGAATGTTTTTTTCATACCTATGCGGCGACAACGTCTTCTCCGCCGCCGTGACCATTATTTGAGTTTATACTTCCTCTACAAGCCATAACTTTTTTTAAATGAAAATTAAATATCATGTTTTACTTTTAATTTATTTTTGTTTTGAAAATTGTTTTCATAATGTTTTTATATCAATGTGTTGTATTGATATCTTGTGATTGAAAAGTGGAAATGTTATGTTTCCTTTATGCATGTTTTATGTGATATGATTATGTTATGGTTCTTGGGAATTGTTATGAAGATGGGTGGTTCTGTAATAAACTAAGGGCAGGTGAGCCCGATATATCTCTCTAATGCATTGGGTAACGCGAAGGAGTTAAACGTTAAGGTTTCTCCAAAGAGATTTAGGGAATATAATGTGATGGGGATTCAAAACGTAACCAAGAGGGTTACTCCCTACGTAAGAATGTTATGAATGCCTCAAGTTACCTTTATGTCTTATGATTTCTATGATTTATTCATGATTTTATGAGGTATGTTAAAGTGCTTATGTTTTATGGGTAAAGTATGATTTCATTCTTATGTATATATGTACTCATGTTTCCTTTCCATACTTTTTATAACCCTTACTGAGCTTTTTATGCTCATCCCAAGTTTTTGAAATTTTTTTCACAGGTCAAGGGAATGGTACCTGATATGATGATAGTGTCAAGGAAGTGTCAAGAAAGAATCCATGTTTTTTTTAAATATGTTCCCATTTATGGGAAAAATGAATACGGTCTTCTATGTAACCATTTATTTTAAATGTGGAATGTAGTGCAAGTTTTATGATCTAATTCTCTATAACTCTAAACCTAAAAAGACCCTCAATGTGTAATCTTGTAATAACTCAAGATTAAGTAAGGTTTAAGGCTGGGGACTTATAGTTGGTATCAGAGGTCAGTTTAGACAACTTTAGGAGTTAGAAAATTGTTAAATTATAAATTAATTTATTGTATGATCGGAATGATATAGTATTTAAATATTACCATGTTTCTTCTCTTGAGATATTTCTGTGTTAAGAATGGTTTCTCATAGAGGAAATAGACCAGATTTTCTGGTAAGGCATATAGAGGGAAATGACCTTTCAAGTCAGTATCCTGAGATGGTCATAATTAGAACTAAACAGTTTTTTATAGTGATGGCTCAGTTGACTCAGGTGAAAAATGTTGGTTGTTTTTATTGATGATATTTTGGTGTTTTCTAAAAGTAAAGAGGTGCATGAAATACATTTAATGGTTATTTTGCAAACCTTAAAATAAAATAAATTTTATGTGAAATTCAGCAAGTGTGAGTTTTGGTTGCAACAAATTTCTTTCCTTGGTCATATTGTTTCTAAAGATGGGATAACTATTGATCCTGCAAAAACAAAGGTTGTTGAATAATGTCCAAGACCCACAAATGTAACTGAGATTCATAGATTCCTTGGTTTGGAGGCTTTTACCGAAGTTTTTTTAGAATTTTTTCACGGTTATCTAGTCCAATGACTAAGCTAACTCGAAAGGGTGCTAAGTTTATCTAGACAAAAGAATGTAATGATTGTTTTCAGGAGTTGAAAAGAAGATTGGTGAATGCTCTAGTTTTGGCACTTCCTTCCAGGAATGGTGAGTTTGTTATCTATAGTGATGCTTCATTGAAAGGACTTGGTTGTGTCCTTATGCAGAATGATCAGGTAATTGCATATTCTTCACGTTAGTTGAAAACTCATGAGGTAAATTACCCTACACATGACTTGGAATTAGCTGCTGTTGTTTTTTGCTTTAAAAATTTGGAGGCATCATTTGTATGGAGTAAATTGTGAAATATATACCGATCACAAAAGTTTAAAGTATATATTCACTTAGAAATAATTTAACATGAGACAAATTAGATGGCTATAATTAATCAAGGATTATGATTGTACAATTCATTACCATCCGGGAAAAGAAAATAAAGTGGCTGATGATTTGAGTTGAAAAAGTAATGATTCATTAACCATGCTATGTTTGGAATGAGATCCTTTGGTTTTTGATTTGATGAACATTGGCATAGAAGTTTTTGGTGCAGGAAGTTCTTCTGTTTTGTTTTAGGTATAAGTGAGATCATCTCTATCAGAGAGAATCAAGCAAGCACATAAGCAAGATAGTGAGTTGCAGAAAAAGGTAGAGCTGGTTCAGAAGGGTAAGTTGCCTGAATTAAAAATTGATAGTGACTGTGTTTTGAGATTTGGGAAGAGATTGTGTGTGCCTTGTGATTCACAGTTGAAGAGAGAGTTGTTATGTGAAGCTCATAGTTCTCCATTTTCAGTTCATCCTGGCAATACTAAGATGTACATAGATCTGTGGGAGTATTACTGGTGGGATGGAATGAAAAGAGATATTGCTGATTTTACAGTGAAGTGTTTGAATTGTCAACAGGTTAAAGCAGAGTGGCAGTTACCGAAAGGGATGCTTCAGACTTTACCAGTTCCAGAGTGGAAATGGGAAAATATATGCATGGAATTCATTGTGGGATTGCCGAAGACACCTCGAGGTAATAATGCAATCTGGGTTATTATTTATCGCATGACTAAATCTGATCATTTCCTTGATATACGAGATACTTTTTCCCTAGATCAACTTTCTCATTTGTATATTAAAGAGATATTCAGGTTACATGGTGTTCCCCTCTCCATTGTATCTGATCGTGATCCCATATTTACTTCTAACTTTTAGAAAGGCCTTTATAAGTCATTGGGTACTGAATTAAATTTTAGTACAGCTTTTTATCCTCAATCAGATGGGCAGTCATAACGAACAATTTAGACTTTGGAAGATATGCTATGTGCTTGTTCGATGGATTATCAGGGAAGTTGGCACCAACATCTTTCTTTGGCTGAGTTTTCTTATAATAACAGTATTCATTCCAGAATACAGATGGCACCATTTGAGGCGTTATATGGGAAGCGGTGTCGAACTTCAGCTTTTTAGGATGAAGTGGGTGAAAAGTAGTTGATGGGACCAGAATTGGTAGAAGAGTTGGCAGAAAAATTTCAGCTAATACAGAGACACATGAGAACAGCTCAGAGCAGGCAGAAGAGTTATGCAGACAATAGGAGGAAGGATCTCTCTTTTGAGGTAGGTGACCATGTTTTTCTCAAAGTATCACCAAGGAAAAGTGTGATGCGATTTGGTAAGAAAGGAAAGCTGAATCCAAGGTTAATTGGTCCATAAGAAATTTTGGAGAGAGTTGGATCAGTTGCATACCGAGTGGCTTTACCACAGAGTTTATCTCATGTACATAAGGTTTTTCATATTTTTATGTTGAGAAAGTATATTCCAGATCCATCTCATGTTTTGAGTCTAGAGGTAGTTCAGCTGGAAGAGAATCTATCTTATGAGGAACAACCGGTCCAAATTCTTGATCACAGGGATCAAGTGTTGTGGAATAAGGTGATTCATCAGGTAAAGGTTTTGTGAAAAAACCACATGATTGAAAAGGCAACATGGGAATCTGAAAATGCAATGAGGGATAAATACCCCCACTTATTCGATAAGTAAATAAATTGCGGGGACACAATTTTATAAAGGGGGGAAGGATGTAACATCCTAAGTAAGTAATGACTAATATATATTTTTATCTATGTTTATTTATGAATAATATAGTGTTTTAGAGGTTTAAAATGAGAATAAATCTAATCTTAAGCATAGAATACACTAATATTTTTAAAAGATTGTTTTACTGCCTTTTGATGGAAAACCATTTTTTAAATCAAAATTTTGAAAATTTTATAATCACTATTTGTCAAAATAAACATATTCTTTATGATTGGGTCATTGAAATTTTCATTGGATAAATTTTTGGTATTTTTCTGACAATGTTCATTTTTTAATGAATAGTGAAAAATACTGCATTTTACATCAAAACTGCGTTTTCATCTAATTTAATTATATGTTTAGATTATCTATTTAATTAGTATTAAAGTGTAATTTGAATATATTTTTACCATTTAATTAAATGGTGGCCATTAGGATTAATTTCACTTTGGAATTTGGCATAAACTAATGCCAAACTTTTTATAGATATTGTTTCAAAAAAACCCGCTATTTGTTTTGACAACGAGAATTATTTTTAAATTAATTATTTCAATTTATGTGTTTGGAATTTGGTAAAATGGATTAAATATTTGGAATCATAAGGTCCAAATTATTTAATCAAGACTCTTTTGTTTTTGGACATTATGAATAGTAATGACGGTAATTATCTTTAATTATCTTGGTTAATTAGTAATCAGGTAGTTAAGGATAATACAATAATGACATAATAATAACAAATGAACCCAAAATGTGTCCTAATACAACTGGTTGTGTCATGGCCAACCATGGGATGCCTTGTTCCAAACTTGGGGACCCCATGGAATCACTTTTGTGTGATAATGACTTTTTATCTTTTTATTTTTTAAAGAAAGTTAAAAATAACAAAGAATGTATCACCTGAGTAAAACATTTTTCAGTTTATCTACATAAATGATCTATTGGACTATAAATAGTCATTAGAAATCTAAAAATATTTCTTACATCATATTATTTTTTTGTAATTTTTAAACATTAAATAAATTAAATTATTTATGACATCATGATGATGCAGCGATTACCTCATTATTTAATGATTTAAATAAAATGAAAATATAATATAAACTCTAAGACCTGTACATGTCAAAAACATATTGTATGAGAATATTTCTAACCCTTATCATCTTATCCTCAAAATACATCAATGTGGGACTTTTAAAATCCGAAACTAATTTGGAAATAAAGTAACCTTTTATACCTTTCCAAGAGTGCCCCTCCTCTCCTATTATAAAAGGCCTCCACCTCTACCTCCTTACCCACACCTCTCAAGCCTTTGGCTCGGCCAAAAAATGATTATTTTGTCTCTACAAATCCCTCTATTACTCCTAGAAGCCTCACTTTGGGCAGAAGTCTTCCCAAGGAAGCCTTTGAGCTCAAATCAAAGAGAGTTACCTGATTTTATGGTAATGTATTCACTTGTGTTCTTTTGTTTTATTTTGCTGATCCAACCCTCTAAAATATTTTTATTCCTTTATTTTGTAACAAAACCAGTATCTTCAATATACTATGATGTTTTTATGAGTCGTATTCGAGCTACACCTACACACACCTCCGTCTAATGGTTAAAGAACATGCTGTATCTGTGGTTGGCGAATTTCTGCCTCACGAAACGATGATTGTTCAATCTTCTTTTAACACCTTTAATGGTGGCCATTAAGATGTAACTCTATTTATATATGATATATATTATGTTTATGTTTTCCGTATTCTTCTGTATTTTTCATTTGTGGTATACCTTTATGGTTTCCATTATGGGTAAACACGATAATCTCATTTTAGGAAGTGCAGACTACCGCCCCCTCAAAGTGATTTGATTCGTTAATGCCATATGTGGGACGTATAAAGGATGGAGTTAATGTTATTATATATTATGTTATACTGGAATTATAATATAACCATATATCATTATGATTTCACTCCATTAAATATGAAATAGAAATGGAAGTAGCGTTCATGCGCATGTACGACTTACCGTCTCCATGAACGGTGCATTTCATTTCTTATCCCGAAATGTAATGTACTATTATAAGTACATATATATAATGGATATATATATTATGTATGTTACATCTAAATTATTTATATAATTATGGTATTAAAATGTACATATCTCTCATTTAGTTTTAATTCCATTAATATGACATAGAAATGAAAGTAGCGTTCATGCGTACGTACGGCTTACCGTCTCCATGAACGGTGCATTTCATTTCTTACCTCTAAATGTTATGTAATATTATAAATGAATGTATTTAATGGATATATATGATATATATGGAATCTACATCATGAATATCATTCTTGAGATAATGGATATTTGACTACGTGAACAACTTGTAAATATAAGAAGTTCACTTTTTAACTCAAGTACCAAATATCGACAAAACGACCGTTATTAACTTAAATGATTAAATAATGTTCATAACATGGTAATAAGTGATATAAAAGGAATAATGAACTTGAAAAAGGTTCTTAAGCAATTAGAAATTAACTCATGTTTATTATTCAGGACATTAAAGAATGATCGAGTCAAGTCGGACCCGAGGTATGAGACATCGTCTCAATCTCCTTTCATTGAGGAATATTTTATTTTATACACAAGCTTGTTTTATATGGTGTATAAAACCCTTTGAATTTTACATTTATCCAAAAGGAATATTTTTATACGAAGCGTTTTACTAAATGACAAAAGGGAATGTTTTTGTCGTACGTATGCGGCGACAACGTCTTCTCCGCCATCGTGACCATTATTTGAGTTTCGGCTTCCTCTACAAGCCATACATTTTTTTAAATGAAAAATAAATACCATGTTTTACTTTTCATTTATTTTGGTTTTGAAAATGGTTTTCATAATGTTTTTATATCAATTTTTTGTATTGATATCTTGTGATTAAAAAGTGGAAATGTTATGTTTCCTTTATACATGTTTTATGTGATATGATTATGTTATGGTTCTTTGGCATTATTATGAAGACGGGTGGTTCCATGATAAACTAAGGGCAGGTGAGCCAGATATAGCTCTCTAATGTATTGGGTAACGCGAAGGAGTTAAACGTTAAGGTTTCTCTGAAGAAATTTAGGGAATATACTTTGATGGGTATTCCAAACATAACCAAGAGGGTTACTCCCTACGTAAGAATGTTATGAATGCCTCAAGTTACCTTTATGTCTTATGATTTATATGATTTATTCATGATTTTATGAGGTATGTTAAAGTTCTTATGTTTTTTGGGTAAAGTATGATTTCATTCTTATGTATATATGTACTCATGTTTCCTTTCCATACTTTTTATAACCCTTACTGAGCTTTTTATGCTCATCCCAAGTTTTTGAAATGTTTTTCATAGGTCAAGGGAATGGTACATGATATGATGATAGTGTCAAGGAAGTGTCAAGAAATAATCCATGTTTTATTTTAAATATGTTTTCGTTGATGGTCAAAATGAATACAATCTTTTATGTAACCACTTTGTTTAAATGTGGAATGTAATGCAAGTTTTATGATCTAATTCTCTAAAACTCTAAACCTGAAAAGATCCTCAATGTGTAATCTTGTAATAACTCAAGATTAAGTAAGGTTTAAGGTTGGGGCCTTATATATGTTATTCCCAAGAGTTTTTTAGATCCATCATATTGAGATTCTATAAATGAATTATCATCATCATGTTATCCATGTATGACATGGTTATCCATAAAGAAGCTTTAAGATACCATAATCTAAATAGATAATGAAGAATATGATAAAACATTGTTCAGTACACTCCCATAATTTTCCATGGAATCATGGATAAATAACGAAGTGATCCTATGATAAGTATCAAGTGACCTGATAAATATTCAACCTAACAAGCTGGTCACCAAATTCCATGGATAATATACTGCATGGGCATCATTTTAAAATCTAGTTATCATGAGATATGTTCATTCTATAAATTTGGTATATCAAGAATAATATTCCTCACATTCCATGTCAAGGACATAAAAATAATTTGGAATGATAATACCATTGAACCCAAAAAGGACATGATCGATTATTCCCTTAGGATTGAAAGTGCCTCGATTATCTAACTGGATGAAAACACTCATTGGGTTCATGTAACCTAGACCAATATTGGAGAGGATGGATTCATGTATGATAGTTATGGATTCCTTTTGGACTGTGAGTGAATCATTAAAGTTAGAACTCTTTATTTTGGAAAGGAATAGTAATGGTCCATTGATCTTTATATATCATAGTAATGAAAAGTTGGATTGAATCTTTTTCAACGGTATTAAGATATCACTAATGGGTGCATAATTCCATAAACAACATTTCATGATTCGGGATTTGTGTGAGTGAATCTAAGGGGGTAATTTTTTTGTCAGTAAGATTAGACTTACTGAGAATTTCATAATCTGGTTCAAAGGGATTATTAGTCTTAGTGATGACTTTATGGAAAGGAATTGAGTTTCTTGGAGGGATGGTAGGAGGTGAGGGAGTTGATAAAGGTTCTTTTTCTATATTTGTTTTATTTTTTTCAATATCTTTATCAATATATAAATTGGAATTAATAAATAAATTATGGGACATAAAAATTTTCTTTCAAGATTGAATTGTAATTTCACATACATTACCCTTTGGGTTGGGAATGGTTGAGCTAGTATTTTGGATGAATTGGACTATTTTTGTTGGATTATTTGGAATGAAAGTTGACAATTTTGTTTTTAATTTTTTTTAGCATAGAACAGGTAAAGGTGGAATGAACTTCCACAACACTTTCTTATGGTTTCTTAGAATAAGAGTAATGCCCCGAATTGGTATTTCCTTTATTTGGGTTGTTGTCAAATTGAATGTATTGGGTGGAGAATTGAGAAGGCTCCCTAGGATAGTGGAATCCTAGAGGAGGAGGATTTATCCTTTGAAGATTATGAATAAAAGGATAAGGTTGATGGAAGTTTCCACTACCTTTACCATATTGGAATTGATTTTGTTTTTTATGAGGGAATTGTGGAAGATGAGATATAGGGTTACCATACCATAGTCATAGATGGTGTGTCTAGAATAGGTTATTGGTAGGAGAAAATAGATAATAGTGGGGTTTATCAGATTTTATAACAACTTGACCTTCTTTTTGAGAGTTGATGTTCCTTAGGTAAAATACTATATTGAGCTCCATTGTACTAGAAGAATACAATGGATCATGTTGTATTTGTGGACATGTATCAATTGGATGAGCTGGTAAGATATAGATTCCATAGTTTTTCATAAGTTTAGGGAACTCAAATTAGGGATATGAAAAGGTTGGGACTTTGGTATCCACAACTAGTTGTGTCAAAAGACCTATAGGCTCACTCATCATATTAGTCATATTGTTTGGTTTTATATATTATTTATATTGGAATATTTTGACATGATCATCTTATTTATCATGGAATTGAAATGGGTTTCCATCCATGTTTCTTATGATATTTCATACACTTATTGGATTTTTCTCAAAGAGCACGACATCACTTTTGAAAAAAATCACAGTTTTATACATTTCCAATAACCCATTATAGAGTTGTTAAGGGATTTTGGGGGTGTAAAAATGTGACCAAAATATTTTTTAACCTATCCCAAAATTCATGGAGTGATTCATTGATGAATTTACAAATAAAACTAAATTCCTATCTGGTAAAAGTAATCTGAGAAGTGGGAAAGAATTTTATAAAAATATATAATTAATATCATTACACATGTTTATGTAATCATGATATAGTTAGTAAATCCATGATTTCGAAGAATCATTTAGGGTTAATGGAAATTATATATGTTTATTTTTTTCCTTCAGAACATCATTGATGATTCATGGTAGCACACACCACTATAAAATCTTTTAAAAAAGATGTGGATCCCCATCGTCTAGCCGATGAAAATGAGGAAAAAGATAAATCAAAACTGATTTGAGATTGACATTTTCCTTGATGTTTTGATATTGCATACCAATAGGATGACAATTCATATTTGGTGTAGTGTTTTTTAAGGGTCTTCCTCCTAGTATTTTCGATACATATATCAATTAGATAAGAAATGTACAGATTATCCCTAATGTTCCTCAAAAGACATCGAATAATTTTCTCAATTTTGGGGTCAAAAAATCTATTGTATTATTTCGGAGGCCATAGGTAAATTGGGGAAATTAAAAAATTATTAGGAAGGAGATATTTTCATTGTGTTTTTTATATATTTTATTGAAGGAGGGTTTCTATTTGTTCTTTGGTTTCTTACAAATTTTTCTTGGATTATTTTTTATTTTTCATTTAGAAAAAAATGACTAACTAATAATTGCACCAACTTAGAAAATGAGCCATTTTATGTCTGGTGTATTGTTTTCTTTAAAACAATTAAGGTTTGGTTCTCTACTATAATGTGCATAAAAACACTCGGCTCGAATACTCAATGATGGTACTATATTTTGAAGTAAATTATTTTTGTTTTTCCCTTTTGAAATTATGGGAGGGGGTATTTGAAGAGCATAGTTTAAATTATTGATTAATGAATTTAATTAATAAATTACCAAATATTGGAGTGATTGTATTATTATGGATGTAATATTATGAAATCCTTGAGTTTTTTTGATATATTTCATTAAATTAACACCCACTTTACAAGATGATTTTTATCATAATTCCCAAATATTGAGGCTTTAAACCAATACTTGATTATGGTATGGATATCTGTAAAAACTCATTTATGGATACATATTTGTGTTTCTAATGATACATGAAATACATATTTTAAACCAATCATTTCATTAATCCATGAAATTTCACTTTTTAACATAATTAATGTAAACCTAATAAATCTTTATTGACAAAAAGATCTCAATTAATTAACATAAAAAATTTATAATTTATCCCAATGGATATTTTCATAATTCATTAAGATGGTTAGTAATATTGTGTATGATTTTCATGATGAGGGTTGAAAAGAAGGGGAAAATGAAAAATGAAATAAAAGAGTTTTTTTAAGCACAGACGTGACCAATGAAGGGAGTTAAATATGCACATTAGATTAAATGAGAAAGTAAAAATTGGAAGGGTATTAAAATTTATTTTGTATATATTTAAGACCAATAATAATTGAAAAATATAATTTTTTATTATTACATTAGAATATTATGATGATACATTCATTAAAAATCAATTATAATTACAATCACACTTACACAATTACAATTGAAAATAATTAAACTACATGAAATGAAAGAGTGGAAAAAATGTCTATTTTGTAGAAATATGAGTTTTGAAGGTCATAATATGGTTTTTTAAAGGATATTAACATGAAACTATATCCTTTTAGGTTTTTAACTGCCAAACCTTTTAAATGAGAATATGGGAATGTATTTATAACCCAATTTAGATGAATATTTACCATCCAAAACTACCCCTCATATTGGGTAAACCATTTGAACATATAGAAAGATTAATATAAAAAAAATTCTTAATAAAATTTATATATATTGATGTATAAAATTAACTCTCAAAATATGGTGGGAAATGGACTTTTAGAGCTAATTATATGGTTATTTCGCTAAACCATGTGTTGATGTCTATAATTATCCTGAACTTTTCCATGACAAGAAAAAATATGAGTTTTAGACAATGAATATGTTTCCATATAAAATAATACTCAACAAAATTGGGATCCTACTTATGGAATTTCTACCCAAAAATTTCATCTTAATTGGGTGATTGTATTGGGTGAAATGTAAATAATTGTGGGTTTTTCCCAAATACCAGACATAATTATGGGCAAAAATTTCATCCATAAATTAGGCCACTAATTAGTTGAGTAGGTCCATAAATGTTTTATAAATATTATGTTTGTATATCCTAGAACATGTTATTTATTTTCTGCAAATTTTGGATTCTTTATTGAGCCTAAAAATTCAATCATCATAGATGGTAAAATTTTATCCATAGATTAGCTCGGCCCTATTGTGTGGTCCATCTGGTCCTTTAGATAAATAAACTATCAAATTATTTAGTTGACTTATTTTTATTAATTTTAATTAGAAAAACGAAAAAATAACAATACAATAATTAGGATTATCATATTGTAAAATATGATTAAAATAGTAAATGAACATGAATCTGGATTATTTCATACGAAGTTTTCAAATTATATTTAATATTAAAACGTGTTCATTTCACACAAATTACGAAATTTACCCTGAAAATATGTAAATGTAGTACATAAAAAATTATGAATAAATGAATAAAATTTCATTAGTTGGTTGATTTCTCTTACTGGAAATCTGATCACACTGTTTTTATGTTTTCCTTTCCACAAAATCAAAATAATGGATCTATGAATGAAATCAGAAACATAAAGTTTCTCAAAAGAATTATTATATTATATTTCATGTTTTTAGATGTAATGTGAGAATCATGTATGTATCTAGTCTCCCAATACTACTAATGTATTCATCCCTTCAGGATGTGATCCCTTATACTTTGTTCCAATGTAGTAAAATAACCATTGGAACCATGCTATTGAATTTTTGGTGTTATAGTGGTATTTGAGGATGTTTAGTTGAATCCATGAGAAAACAAATTATTAAAACATGGATTTGAGAACCTAACACTCTAATAGAATCTCAGGGAATATCAAACCATAGGATAACATCATAATATTTTTAAAAAGTTAATTATTATTCAGTTTTCCTATACATACATCTCATTATGGATAATGAAAGTGGATGTGATTTTGGAAGAGATTCATCTAGGGGTAAAATATGCCACAAAGATTAGTTGAGTGTATATTAGTCATCTTTCTGGTGCACTATAAGTGTAACCTTCCAAATAAAATGGTTTGATACTATTAGAAGATTCATTTTGGTTAATCTACATTTTCATTACAATGAAATATGAAATATCAATTTTTATTATTATTTTAGAATATTACCAATGATACTAAGATTATCTATAAATAAATTTTTATGTTCGGTCAATTATTTTACCTATTTTGAAGTTAATTATTATGACTAATAATGTTATGATCTAATATGGGGAATTCCATTTTTTAGAAATGGAATCAAGTGAACAAAATAGATACCATATCAATGGATATTATTTATATAATGATTTAACTTATTGGTACAAGTAATGAATCTTGGCCTAGAATTTTGTTGACGCTAGAGGTGGAGCTGAAAAAATTATAACTATATTGGGGAATCTAGAACCAGTTATAACAAATAACCACGATCTAATATATCAACATGATAATCCACAATGTGGTGAAATAATTTTGAACCAATTCATGCATCAACGACCAATATCATTCAGTGCGATAACTGATCTATTTATACCTGAGCAAAGGATAAATTCCTTAGAGAAGATATTTCAATCTTAGGGATGTAATGAAAGGGAAAGGGTTTTTATATTATTTTATCATACATGGAGGAAATAGATCAATGGTGGAAATTTATTCAAAAAATAATTATGAGGAGGAAAATGATTGGAAGTATTCTAAGGAATATTTCTTGGAAAAATATTTTCCACATTGCCAATGAGTGGATACAGCGCAATAATTATTGAGTCTATGAAAAATGGAATTTGAAAATGTTTCTATGTATAAATCCAACTTTTAAAGGATAGTGTGGAATTTTACAAACTAATTGTGTAATTCAATGAGTAAGGATGACCATTTAATTATTGGGATAAATTCATTCCTTAGAAGGGAACCAGTAACCCAATAATCCTCATTATACAGGTAAATAGTATCATGTTCTACAAGAATAGGGAAATAATTCTCCAATCCTTTTGAATTCATTGGAAGGAATGATATGTAGGGAATAATGATAACTATTGAAAAGGAATACCAAAAATAGAAAAGGAAAGGGTAGAATTTATAAATTGTAATAAATGTTGATGGAAACATCAAGGAATATTCTTTCTAGGAGTGAGAGTTTACATCAAGTTAGGAGAGAAAGGACATCATACTCTTTATTTTAAGGATAATAAATAATATCTAAATATTCAATGATTTAACTATAATTATATGGGTCACTATTAAAATTAAATTACCTAGTGTTAAGGTAATGTTTCTCAGAAAAGGTCAAGGGAGAAGGGAAAATCTTATGTGATCACTACATATGAGGTTGTAGTTCCTATTGATGCGGTGGAGGGTACATTAATCTTGTGAAAAAATTTAGCTAATTATTTATTTGATTCTTTATCTTCACAATATTTTATATCTTCTATGTTTACTATGAAAATTTGATATTTCCCTCTCACCTCATGATGGGGGTTGATAGTTGAGACACCTAGTGGAAGTCTCACTAAAATAAGGATGTCCTTGTTAGTTCCCATTATGACACATAAATGTTCCATATTTTTAGAATTTATTATTATTCATATGTTTATCTTTGATATAATCCATTATATAGATTGTATTTAAAAATATAAATAATTTTTTTCTAGGATAATGAAATTTCGATTCATGATGAATATGTAGAATTCCTTTTCTTTAGATGGGATGCTATATAATTAGAATAAAAAATAGATTCAACTATAGTGAATATTATTAATGAAATTATTTTAGAATAAGAGAATAAATAAACTATATAATGGAAATTTTAATCATGGATGTTATATGTGATTATTTCATTATAATATAATGATTAGTTACTTGAAGAACTACTGGGATATCCACATGAACATGAAGTTGAGTTTTCTATATAAATCATTCCTAATACAAAAATCTATCACTAGTGGAAATACGGTTTTTAACATCATTGTAATAATGTCGGTTTTTTAAAAACTGATGTGAATAGTATGTGCAAGAAATTTTTGGCGCCGGTTTTACAAAAAACCAATGCCAAAAACAATTATCTGATGATATTTCACGTCGGTTTTCAAGAAGCTGACACCGGTTTTTTTAAATGTTTTGGCGTCAGTTTTGAAGAAAACCAACATCGATGATAATAATAAACATATTTACCACGTCGGTTTTGAGGAAAACCGATGCCGAAAATAATTAAAAAAAAATTCGGCGTCGGTTTTGAGTAAAACTGATGCGGAAAATAATTTTAAAAAAACATTTCAATGTCGGTTTTCAGGAAAACCGACGGTGAAAATAAAAAAAATAAAAAATTTGTGTTCGTTTTTTGGAAAACCGATGCCATAAGATTTATTTTCGGTGTCGGTTTTAATCAAAACTGACGCCAAAAATAAAAAAATTAAAATATTCGGCGTCGATTATTTTAAAAACCGATGCTGAAATGTTTTTTTTTAAAATTTTCGGTGTCGGTTTTCTCTAAAATTGACGCGAAAAGTCTTTTAAAATTATTCAGGTACTGAAACCCTCATTTTGTTCGATCATCGAAATCGAGTTTCATTGCAGCGATTTGGACTCCCGACGACCTTTAAATGTGATTTGTGATCTTGGACGGCCATTGTTGAAGGTTTTGTGCCATTTTCACGATTTCGGGTATGCATTCTTCCTCTTTATCTCTTGTTTCATCTCCCATTGTTTATTTCTTCTTCAAGAACCCTATTTTGTGTGATTTTTATTATTGGTTCAATTTTAGTTGTAGTTATCATTATTTTTGGTTTGTATTATCATTGTTGGTATATATTTTTTTGTATTATCATTGTTTGTTTGTATTATCATTGTTTGTATTATCTTTGTTTTGTATTATCATTTTTGTGCAATTTTCATTATTTTTTGTTTTATCATTGTTGGTATAGATTTTATAGTGTTTCTTCAAACACTATAGTGTTTGTTTGTATTATCATTGTTGGTTTTTATTATCATTGTTGGTATAGATTTCATCTCCCTATTTTTGCGCGATTTTCATTATTAGTGTTTGTTTTTATTATCATTGTTGGTATAGATTTTATAGTTGTAGTTTATCATTTTATAGTGTTTGTTTGTATTATCATTGTTGGTATATATTTTATTAGTTTATTTTTGGTTTGTATTATCAATATTTTTTGTTTTTATTATCATTCTATCTAGAACTGCTACTATATTCACTGTCATATTAATATTGATACATATATTTGTTAGTACATAGGTATAGATCATACCACAAAATCTTCAATAATTTATACATATTTCCATGTACTCCCACATTTCACTTATTGCATCCTTTAAATTAATGTACTCTTCAATATTTTTGACACATGAATCATCGAAATATTTCAACTATGTAAAATGAACTAATAAATTTTAAAAGAATGATATTATAATTAAATTATAATATCAATATAACACACATGTATATAATATGAAAATAAAATGTTTACTCTATTCGTAAATGCGTTTCATATCTGATGCCTTTTATCTGATTATCAATAGTTATTATTAAATATGTTTTTGTTTACATATATCTGATAGATATTTAAATGTTTATATGTTTTAATATATTCATCAATTATATTGTGATATCAGGTATGAATGGATCGTAATTGGATTTATTTATGAAAAACCACTAGTGAATATGAAAAAGGAGTTGATAATTTTATGGAATTTGCTAAACGACATCTTCAAAATAGTGATTTGATTTTCTGTCCATGTGTAAAGTGTGTAAATATGAGAAAGTTAAACTCTAGAGAAATCAAGGATCATCTCATTTGTTATGGTTTTAGCCTTAATTATACATGTTGGATCTTGCATGGTGAAAGAACTGGAAATTCAACATCCAATGTTGATGAAGGTATTCATAATGAGGCATAGGATCGTATTGAAGAATTAATTTATGATTTAGGTGTTGAAACCATTGGAGAAACACCAAAGGTTGAATGATTGTATGGAGATTCTGAGAAACCATTATTCCCAGGTTGCAGTAAATATACAGTGTTATTAGCAGTTTTGAGATTAGTTAACTTAAATGAAAAAAATGGGTGGAGTGATAAAAGTTTCTCTAGTTTACTTGGTCTTTTAAAAGAGATACTTCTAGAAGGAAATAGGCTTCTAGATTCCAATTATGAGGCAATGAAAATATTAAGCCCAATGGGATTGGGGTATAAAAAGATACATGCTTGCCCCAATGATTGTGTACTGTATAGGAAAGAAAATGAACATTTATCAAGTTGTCCTACTTGTGGGACATCGCGCTATAAGATGGATGCGAAAGTCAACTCAGATTCATTCTCAGGTGATGTCTTGTAACATTATGAAAAATCCATTTTTTACTTTCCAATGATATCATCCAATATTTTTTGCATACAATTCTGATAATTCAATTCTGATTTATTTTTAGGTACCAGAATCAAAACTCCAGCTAAAAAAATTTGGTACCTTCCAATAATTCCTCGTTTGAAGCGTCTATTTGCAAATTCAATTGATGAAAAAAGGTTAATATGGAATTCAGATGTGCGCATCTATGATGGTAACTTATGTCACCCTGCTGATTCACCACAATGGAAGAGTTTTGATAAAAAAAAATTCATGATTTTGGAAGTGAAGTTAGAAATCTCAGAATGGGATTGTGTACTGATGGAATGAATCCATATCGGAGCCTCATTAGCCAACATAGTTCATGGTCTGTTTTGCTGGTACTTTACAAATTGTCCCCACATCTATGTATGAAGAAAAAATATGTTATGATGAGCTTGATGATTTCTAGACCAAAACAACCGGGAAATTATATTGATGTGTATCTTACACCATTGATTGATGATTTGAAATTGCTATGGGAGGAAGGTGTTAAAGTTTTCGATGCATAGAAGAATGAGTATTTTCTTTTGCGTGCTATGATAATGTTCACATTAAATGACTTTCCTGTATATGGAAACTTATCTGGATATAGTGTTAAGGGACATAAAGCATGTCCAATTTGTGAAGAACAAACTTCATATTATCAATTGCAGAATGGAAGAAAGACAGTGTACATGGGACATCGAAGATTTTTGAGAATTGATCATCCTTATCATAGATTGAAAAAAGAATTTAATGGTTTACAAGAATACAACCTCCCCCCTTGACCATTGTCAGCTAAAGAATATTATGACCGAGTGAAAGATATTGATTCGACATTTGGAAAGAGAAAAAGTTCTGGTTTACAAAAACATATCTGGAAGAAGCAGTCTATTTTTTTCAAACTACTTTATTGGAGATTTTTAGAGATAAAACATAACATTGATGTTATGCATGTTGAGAAAAACATATGTGATAGTTTGATTGGAACTTTGTTAGACATAAAAGGAAAGAAAAAATATGGATTACATGCTAGATTGGAATTGATATTAATGAGAATACGTTTGGAGTTAGCTCCCGCTGTGAAGGGAAACATAACATATTTACCTCCGGCTTCTCACACATTAAGCAAGATTGAAAAGATGAATTTTTGTCAGTGTCTTCATGGTATTAAAGTACCCAGTGGTTTTTCATCAAATGTGAATAATTTTGTGTCATTGAAGGATTGTAAATTAATAGGTATGAAATCACATCATTTCCATGTGTTGATGCAACAAATTCTACCAGTAGTAGTGCGTGGTATATTACCGAAAGATGTTAGAAATACAATCATCAGGTTATGTAATTTCTTTAAATCCATTTTTAGCAAAGTTGTTGATAAAAATTTGTTAGATGTGTTGGAGAATGAAGAAACTCTTATTCTTTTTCAACTAGAAATGTATTTCCCACCCACATTTTTTGATATAATGGTTCATCTATTGATTCATTTGGTGCGTGAGATAATAATATGTGGGCCTGTTTATTTAAGATGGATGTATCCTTTTGAAATATATATGAAAATTTAGAAAGGATATGTTAAAAATCCTTATCGACCAGAGGCCTCTATTGTTCAAAAATATGTATCAGAAGAGATGATTGAGTTCTGTACTGATTATTTGAATGAGGTGGAGCATATTGGTCTCCCTGTATCTCAACATATGACATTTGATAGAGAAGGTAGAGGGGTTCGAGGCTTAAAGGTAAAGTTCATTCCATGTGATGAAGTGATGCAAGCACATTTATACATTTTGAACAACACAGATGAGGTTCAACCATATATATCCTCACATATTGCTGAATTAAAGTTACGATATCAGAAAAGACATGAAAAGTGGTTGATGATTGAGAATAAGAAGACATTTTTTCATGGTTTAAAGAGAAATTCAACCCAGATATATATGTATCAAAAACATTGAAGTGGTTAGTAGGGGGACCATCTCTTAATGTGATCACTTGGTCTAGTTTTGATATCAATAGCTACACATTTTACACAAAAAACCTGGATGGAAAGAGTACCGTGCAGAATAGTGGTGTGATGATATTTGCTGAAGTAGTTCATTTTTCGAGTGCCAAAGATAAAAACCCAATTTCTGCATCAAATTCATATTATGGATTTATTGAAGACATATGGGAAATTGATTATATTAAATTTCGAGTCACTATTTTTAAGTGTAATTGGGTTGATATTAATAGTGCCGTGAAACATGATGAATATGGGTTTAAACTAGTTGATTTGAAAATATTTAATCACAATGAGGAACCATTTATCATGGCGACACATGAAAAACAAGTATTTTATGTCATTGATCTATCGAATGATCAATGGTCAGTTGTTTTTCAAGGGAAAAGATACCATTTGGGTGATGAGGATGATTCTGATGATGCTAGTGATTTACATGATCCATATTCATCTATTAAACAATTTCCAGATGATTACAATGAATATAAGACAGACATAGTGCATACAGTATGTACCGATCATGATGAAGGCATGTGGAAAAACACTAAATTAGTCTCCTAATTTTTCTGGTAAATATTTATATTTTGTGTCTATTTTTAAAACTTACAAATGCATGCCTCTATTTTTACATATTTATTTTTGTCTTCCTTGCATCTAATTATTCAGTTTTATAATGATATGCAGGTACACAAAATTTCACTACACTTTCTAGTAGCAATGTTAGATACAGATAGAGAGGAGAAGTTATCGAGGTATATCTATTTTGACATAATATTAAATATTCAATAATATACTTATTTAATGAAATAAAACTGGTAATTTACAAAAAATTGTTTGCAGGACTACTGATGCGTCCTCGACGGAGGAGACTTCTCCAGTTAAAACTCAAAAATCAAGTTCTCAAGTTGGTAAACGTGGTATTACACGTTTACCAAAACTATCACTTTATCGTAATGATAACAAAGTACACATCCATTTTGATGATAATAATAATGCAGTTGGCCCAAATTTAGTTCTATTTGTCAGTTATATAGCGATGCAGAGCCGTTGCAGGATTAGTATTTTATATCCTGATTGGAAGTCAGTGGAAAGGACATCGAAGCAACAGCTTTGGGAGGCCGTGACGGTAAAATATATTTATTTATTTATTTTATCACATTTTTTTAATATTATATAGTTTAAATGACATATTTAATTTATTCAATTATAGATGACATTCAATTTTGAGGAAACCAAAGAAATTAGGAAAAGACATCTCTCTTTAGCGGCAGTTCGATGGAGATATTTTAAAACCAATCTGACAAAAAATTATGTTTTTGGAAAGAGTAGGTTTGAAAGCCCATGTCTTAAGTATCCATATATAGATGAAGAAACATGGAAGCAATTTGTTGACAGTCTTTAAGAATAGAAATTTCAGGTATTGTAATTGTTTTATATTTTTAAATTTATGCTATATTTTCCTTATTACTTAGTAGTTTATTTTTATGTAACATGCCTCCAAGAGATCTCATCAGGAAATCCAGTTGCAAAACGTATACCCTCATACTTTATCACATGGAGGGTACTCGTATTTGGAGTAGAAAATGATTGAAGAAAAATTTGAAGCATTAAGATCTCGATCAAGTAGTGGTTCTGAAGAGGTCCAGTATGGTCCTCCATCTCCTCCCACTCGCCATGAGAAATGGAAACGAGAAAGAAGAAAAAAATGAACAATATCTTACAGTGGAAGCTCATTAAGTGGATGATAGAATTGTAAGTAAATATTATTTATTTGTTAACAATTTTTCTATTTTAGAATTTATAAACACTAATATAACTTTTTTATTTTTCATTTCAAGATGAACTTCATGCGCAAGAGACACATGGCTCTTTTATCCCCGAGGGAAGGATGGATATCCCACACACTGCTTTGGGAAAGGAAGAACACCCCGACCGTGTTAGAGGATATTAGTCGAGTGTTAGTATTCAGAAGTTTTTTGGTAAGAGTAAGCAATCAAGAGACCAAGAAATCGAATCCTTAAAATAAGAGCTCCATGATATGAAATGGTCTATGGGTGATCAAATTCAAGCACCAGTATAAAAGGCTTTATTAGAACACTTGGCAAGATAGTCACAGTCTGCGCAACCTTCCGAGGTATATTATTTAATTTTCATCAATTTTTCTTTTTTATAAATTATAAACATTGATATAACTTTTTCATTTTTCAACATTCTCAGCCTACTCACCCGGACTACCCTGCCTCATCTACTTACCTAGCCCCGTCTAGATAGCCTTCTGAGGTATATTATTTACTTTTCATCAATTTTTCTATTTTATAACTTATAAACACTAATATAACTTTTTCATTTTTCAACATTCTCAGCCTACTCACCCGGACTACCCTGCCCCATCTGCTTACCCTGCCCCGTCTGCGCAACCTTTTGAGGTATATTATTTTATTTAATTTTTAATCAAATTTTCTATGTTATAAATTTTAAACACTAATATACCCTTTTCATTTTTCTTCCTTCTTAGCCTGATCAACCGGACTACCATTCCCCACTTTCTAACTTTGAGCCTCCACCTCCTCCCTCGGATCAAGCCTTATATTTTGAGTTGTTTGCGGGAGATCCTCATCTACATATTGTTGTGTTAGGATAGGTGTATTTTTTGGGGGACTTGGTACATCATCAGCCTATGCAGATGGGTCAGGTTAGAGTATCAGTACTTGTTATTATAGATCCTACTGCTCCCCTACTATTTCCTACCGTGGAGATCACCAGTGTTGGGGAATGTATGGCCCATTTTTTACTTTGGACAATTGCCCTACTTCGTTATATTTCACATGAGGTATGCATTTTTTTTAAATATTAATTACAAATGATTACAAATTACTTATAATGTTTTCCGACATTTAACTTATATAGGAATATCTGAAAGTAAAAGAAACTGTACAAATGCAACAAAATGTTTAGGAACAGTTGGTTTTAGATACTTTTGAAATTTCTTATGGGTTGAAAAGACTATCCGAGTCCTCTTCTTCCATGAATTTTATTTATGAGTTTCGGATGACGCCCAATATATGTGGAAGAAATTATCAATTGAGAATACTGAAAGAAGATATCATGAATTTAGTTAATTTTGAAGAGATCGGGATGAATGTGGTGTAGTTGTTTTACATGTAAGTAAATTGACGTTTGAATTTCTATTTCTTTAATAAAAGATTTTTATGTCATTGACTAACTATATTATCTTTTTTAAATTAGGTATCTACACAGGATTCTTTTACAAAATGAAACTCCAAGAATTTACAGCTTTATAGATCCAGAGTACATTTCATTGGAAGTCAAAAATGTGAACAATGATGAAAGAGTTCAATATATATCAGAGAGATTATCACAAACAGAGATTAAATGCTGGTTTTTACCATTTCTTGATAAGTAAGAACATTAACATAATTTTTAACTAATGATCATTATAATGTCATTAATTGTGAACTTTTTGTATTGTAGGAGGCATTGAATGTTAGGAATATTTTTCCCAAATGAATTCACCTTATATTGGTTTTTCTCTTTATTAGGAAAAGTGTGTAAACCATTTTCCAGCTTATTAAACAGGTAAGTTGTTTTTTTATTTTTATATGTTTTTTATGATTAATTTTCATTGTTTACACAAGTTTTATTAGTTTTTATATAAAAAAATGCAGTTCATGGAAACATTTTACAAAGGAAAACATGTTAGAAAAGAAAAAAACGAAAATAAAATATGTGGATGTACAGGTAATTAGTTTTTATATTTTTGTTATATATTGGTTTTTATTATTAGTTAAATGTTTTATAACTGTAGTTTCATCGTCAAAATGGACATGTTTAATGTGGTTATTATATTCTACGATTCATGTACAAGAGAATCACAACTGGGGAAACTACTGATTTTCATAAGGTTAGTTGTATTAATTTTTTTATATATTTTCTTCCACTTTTTTCTATTTATTAATTTCATATCATTCAATATTATTATATGCATTCAATGATTCATAGTCTTATTCCCAATCTGATACGATCCATATTCAATATACTTTTTCAAACTTTTTGTTGAGTCTAATTAATATTTGAGGTATGTATATTGATTAAGATTGGAGGTATGTATATTCTAATATTTCAGGTACGTGTATTTTAATTCTACTTTACTTTGAGTTCTCTCATGTGCCTCCGCAAAAATACTGTTTGATTGTTTTTGTATACTGTTTTTTTTTTCAGGGGTTTCGATTTTTTTGGAAGTGAAATTGTAATTATTTTATTAAAAAAAAAAATTATTTATGGCGCCGGTTATTTTAAAAACCGACGCCGAAAGTTTTTTGAAAAAAAAATTGACTTACGACGTCAGTTTTAGATAAAACCGACACCGAATAATCGATTTTCGGCGTTGGTTTTTTATAAAACTAACACCGAAAATCCAGTTGACTCAGTTTTCGGGGTCATTTTTCTATAAAACCGACGCCGAAAATCCAGTCGACTCCATTTTCGGCATCGGTTTTATAAAAAATTGACCCTGAAAAGCATGTCTAAATGAAGTTTCGGCATCAGTTTTCTATAAAACCGACGCCGAAACTCATAAGAAAATTATTTTTGGCATCGGTTTTTGAAAAACTGATGCGAAAACCATATTTTTAACATCACCTTTAAAGACGTCAGTTTATAACCGATATCAAAAATCAATAAAAACCGACGTTAATAAGTGTTTTTGAACTAGTGTATATCTTTAACTCCCTAGTTAATGCTTAAGGGGGATCTAGTTGAGTTAAAATACTACATGAGTTGTGTGAACATGTATTCATATTCCCAAGTGTTTATCCCTAGAGAGATCTTATTCTGTTTGTAAAGATCAAGGACGAGACTATAAGGATTTTTGTTGATTAAATGGAAGTGAATGCCATCAATGTGAAGAAGAAATGTCGTTTTCTATGTATTGATGAGAAATTTTATCAAATTAAAGGATCATAACAATTCTTAATGATTTATCTTCATTATGGGTATCATCATTTGTTAGTAAGGATGAAAGATATTCTAAAGAAGTCATTTTATATGTGGTATGAACAATTTTAATTTGTAGTAACACCCTTTGGGTTAACAATTACACCCTATATTTTTATAGATATGATGAAAAAATGTTTAAATACTATCATGATAAATATTTTGTGGAATTTATTAAATATATCATGGTATACTCCAAATTTTATGAGGAGTATAAGAGTCAGTTATGAATCATTCTTGAGACTCCAAGAGAAAAGTAGTTATATGGGAAATTTATTAATTGTGAAATATAGATTCAAAAAGTTCATTTTCTTAGCCATATTTTCACTATGGATGAAATAATAATTGATCCATGAATTATAAAGGTATTAAAATAATTTCCTATGTTTATAAACGTAACTATGTTTTGTAGTTTCCTTCGATTAGATTGTTACTATTAGCATTTTGTTCAAAACATTTCAGGATTAGTATGTATTTTATACATGTTGACATGTAAAGGAGTTTTGTTAAAATGTATATATGAATTTGAAGAATGTTTTGAAAAATTAAATATGATTCTAATGAATGAAACAATGTTTACACTACAATTAGCAGGGAATTTATTTTTCATATATAATGACACATAAAACAAGGGCCATTGATGTTTCCTTACATAAAATTATAATGTCATCACTAATGCTTCAAGGAAAAAAAATATACATGAAAAAACTCTCCATCCCATTATTGAGATTTGAACACTATAATATTTTATATTAATATATAATGAAAGTGTCATGTGGACACCAGAAAATGCATCCCCAAAATTTCAAAAATTCTCCCATAAATTATCCAAGAGTGTATCCCGTTTCGTAAGCTTCGAATTGATAGGTCGTAGAGCCCGAACGAAGTTACAGATTAGGAGTTATGGATAATTGAATTTGGGCTGGAAAACTGGTTCACGAAGCCCATTCATGAAGCTCCCTCCATGATCGAGGAGCGCCGCCACAAAGCAAGGAGCTAGGAAGCTCTGCGAACCCATTTGATGTTTGTGAACCCACCGTGAAGAAAGGAGGCAATAACCCTCCATGACCACATTTGACATTCACGATCCGCAATAGAGCAAGCTCTGTATTCGCACCGAGAGAGCTCTACTTTGAGGTGACACTCCCATATAAATACCCATCTCACCCCCCTTCACCAAAAAGCCTTTCCGCCCCTTGGGCGACCAATCTCCCAATTCGCGGAGCACCTCTTTCCTTCGCGAAGTGGCTCCGCGACCCACGCTCCATGAGCAGCATCCTTTATATAGCTACTCTATGAGTCCATGCTCTGCGAACAGCTTCATTCACGATGCTCCTCTATGAGTCCATGCTCTGCGAGGAGCATCCTTCGCAATGCTGCTCCGTATGTCCATGATCTACGAGTCCATTCTTGGTGAGACCCCATGCTCCACAAGCCCCTTTGTTCCACAAAGCGACTTCGCGGAGACCTATCCTTTGCAAGGCTTCTACCTTCTCCAGTCCCTTTTCTACCGTCACTTATCCCCATAAAAAATGGAGAGTCTCACCGTGAACTTTTCAGGCTAGGACGTCGACATTTTCCATTGCACCCTTATGTGCACCCACCTTCCACCTATGGAATACCATGATATGAGATACTCCTCTGCACATCAAAAAACACCTTGAGTCGACAAATTACTCTTGGTTTGTTTCCCATGTTGTGATTTGAGATTCTAATCCTCAATTCCCCGAGTACCTTAAGTTGAACCATTCCTCAAGTAACTCATCCAAACCCCATCACTTGGCTCATATTCCATGTTGAACTAGAAAGGGCCTCCCTTGCATAAGTCCCAACACCAACCATTTGAAGGTGCCTTATGCCTAATAGTCCTCTCTAAATGAATATAAAATTTAGTACTCCCTATATATCACACATAGGATGCCTCTTTCTCTAAACAAGAGATGCCTTGTGTGCCAAGCATGAGATGCCAATAGTCCTATCTACATGACTATAAACTGCAGTACACCCTTTGTTCCAAACATAGGATGCCTCTTTCTCCAAACAAGAGATTCCTTATGCTCGATGCCTCTTGCTCCAAAAAAGATATTCCTTATGCTCTAACCATGAGATTCCAATAGTCCTCTCTACATGACTCTAAACTGTAGTATGCCCTATGTTCCAAACATAAGATGCCTCTTGCTCCAGACAAGAGATTCCTTATGCTCCAAGCATAAGATGCCTCATGCCATGATTCTAGTGGCATAATTTCAAGAGCGTTGGAATCAATTCAAACATTCCATCACTCCACCTCACGCTTTGCATGTCCTTCATTCATATCATCATCCACTTCCATGTCCAAAGGGACCCCCAACAGCCTGGTCCCATGAAACATCCGCTCACCTACCATCTTGGGCCAATGCCCTAGAAGACTTTGCATGACACTTTGAGTCAAGTCCTGTGTTTTGAACACGGTCAACAGTCGACCATCATTTGTTTTCCCCCATTTCAGGATATTGGGATATGGAAGTAGTGTTTCGAACACGGTCAACAGTTATCCTTCATCACCACGCCACCCTCACCGTGTTCCGAATGTCGGGCACATGATTTACACTTTTCATCTCCCTTTGTTAGGACTGATTCCAATGCCCTTGGCAATATCCCTCTTATTCACCAGCACAAAGGAGAAGGCCTCAACTCACAAGTGGGTTGAGATGCCCTTATGGCCAGACATGGGGATGACATCTCGTTTAGCTTCCTTGCGTAAACCCCATTCATCGTGGCCACTCCATAGTGACACCAGGGAAGCTTCCTTGCGTAAGCCCCATCTACCATTGCTAATCCATAGCGGATCCCGAGCAGCTTCCTTGCGTAATCCCCATCTACCATTGTTGCTCCATAACGAAAACTGGGTACCTTCCTTGCATAAGCCCCATCTACCATTTTCGCTCCATAACGGCACCCGGGAAGCATCCTCACATAATCGCCAGTCACCATTTTCGCTCCATAGAGGCACCCAGACATCTTCCATTCATAAGCCCCATCCAACATTTCCGCCCCATAGCGGCACCCGGGCACCTTCCTAGCATAAGTCCCATACACTATTGCCGCTCCATAGCAGCACCTGGGCAACATCCTCGTGTAATCCCTAATCACCATTGCCTCTCAATAGCGGCACCCGGGCAGCTTCCTTGCGTAAGCCCCATTCACCATTGCTGCTCCATAGTGGCATCCAGGAAGCATCCTTGCGTAAGCCCCATGCACCATTTTCGCTCCATAACAGCACCCAGGCAGCTTCCTGGCATAAGCCCCATTCACCGCCATTCAAGGACGCACCTTTTCATCGTGATCGTCAGGTTCTTGCTACCTCTTGTTTCTCACACCGAGTATGTATCACGTGGGCTTAGAGAAATCATTGACCATGACATCCTCTCTGGGCATCCTAGAGTGTAATCCCCACCCCCATATCCTGAACTATGTGGTCTTTGATCCTTTCCAAGGCAAGGTATGTAGGAAGCCTCCAAGAGGTTCAATCCCACCAAAAATTAATCGTTCCAACCCCCTTTACGTCGGTTCACCAACACCCCATTATAAACTACGGGGAATTTGATTCTTTCCAAGGAATGGTACGTAGGAAGCCTCCCAGAGGGTCAATCCCACCACCAATTGGTCGTTCTGACCCCCTTCACGTCGGTTCACCAAAACCCCATTTGGAACTATGTGGACTTTGATCCTTGCCAAGGGAAGGTACATAGGAAGCCTCCCAATGGTTCAACCCCAAACCCAATTGGTCGTTCGGACCCTGTTCACATAAGTTCACCAACACCCCACCTGAACTATGTGGTCTTCATTACTGGCGAAGGCAGGGTATATAGGAAGCCTCTTTGGGGTTCAAGCCCACCATCCACCAGGCATCCCGATAATCTTCACGTCGGTTCACCCCCATCCAACGGTAAGCCGTTGGGACCTCAATCAGTGGAAATCCATTGACATTCTTATTCAGTGGTAATCCGTTGTCAACCTCATTCGGCAGTAATACATTGAAGTCCCTAATCGACGGTAAGCATTCGTCAGATGAACTATACGGACTTTGATTCCCAGCCACGGGGATACGTAGGAAGCCTCCACGAGGTTCAAACCCAGCACCCATGTCTCATCCGGATCTATCCATCGATCCCATGTGTTCCAGGAAGATAATGCCCCAACTTGGAGGTTTTACTTCTTCTGGGTCCCATCCATGCGTCCATTCTCCCAGGTCACCTCCTTAGGTGTACCCTCATCCCGCCGAACTATGCGGACTTTGATTCCCTGCCATGGGGATACGTAGGAAGACTCTTCGAGGCTCAAGACCAACACTTCCGTCACCTTCACGATTGTCCAGTTTCATTCCCCCTTCACTCCATTTTACTATCCATAATGCATCCTGATTCTCACCCAGGCTACCACATCCCTGTGGGATCATGTCCTCCACCTCCTCGCTGCTCCTAGTAGTACTTAGGCCGCTATCCATGCATAAGACCCAACATGTATTCAGGATTTTTTCCTCTGTGCACACCCCAATTCACCACCCCTTCAAACTATGTGGGTTTTGATCCCTGTCTTCTACACAGAGTACATAGGAAACCTCCATGAGGTTCAATCCTAGCTAATGGTAAACCTTGGTGTCCCCCCATTTTGGGGTGCACACTCGCTGATCTGCCCTCAATGGTGTCCAAATCTGCCTTCATAGTGTAGAGACCCGAAGCCTGACGTACATGGACATTACATTACTTTTGTAGAATACTTAATACATAACAAAAATAGACACACAAGGACCGTAATAGTTTAGTGTCTTTGTAAACTTAGAACGTAATATTCTAATCGTGGTGAAAGATCTTCAACATCTCCCATAAAGATCTTCCACTTTTTGTTTCCTTACATAAAACCTTTCTTTTGATCCTGGGGGAAAATAAAACATAAAAAGGGTGAGCTCAAATGTTCAATAAGGGTAAGCATGGATAAAATAAAACATACCATATACATCTGAATTTAAAAACATGAACATAATGTTTAAACATCAAAATCTTGAGCAACGGCATAAAATATGGACGTACATAAGGCATAGATCATAATAGAACATAAATCATGATAAAATATCTTGGGAATAAAACATGTAATTTTGGAATCAATTAAGAACATGTAATTATTTCCATAGTATCCAAGGCATTGCTGCCAAGACCATCTTAGTGGACAAAGTCCCATTCTGAATCGAGTTCACTCCTCGTTTCAGTCCTGTAACACTGAACCAGATTAACTTACCGTTCCAGACATGTCTATCTCACGAGATATAAAATCTTTACCCAATGCATTAGAAGGAGATATAGGTCCCACCCATCTCATAATTAAATCATTCTTACTTGTGCCACAAAATAAACATACATCATTCATAATAACGCAATGAATAAAATGGGTTTCAAAAACATCATCCCATCGTCACATAATCCATATAAAATAAATGGATATCATTTCATAATAAGAAAAGTGAAACCATGTAAATCATAGGGACATGATACTTGAAACATACACATATGAAATAATGTCATCTTAGATGAAAAATGGTTTTTATAGAACACTTGAAATGAATTCTTGAGGAAAATATCCTTTCTTCTTCAAAATCATTTTCTTTTCAAAAAATGCCATGAACTTTTAAAATAAAAGTATTTTGTTGAAAATAGTCATAAAATCATTTAGATTAAGCTTCATGAAAATGAGGCATTATGAAACCGTAAAAATCCGTTCACGCTATATAAGTTAAAAATAACATTCTCCTCGTACATTTTTCGGAAAAGTAAAAAAGTACCTTGTAACGTAAACAAAAGAAAGATTCCTTACATACCATGTAGTAAAAGTCAAAAAATGGGTAAAAAAGACTTTAAACATACATGAAAAAACTTTTATAAAACATGGACAAGGATGGTATAAATAACCCCAATAATTACTTACGAATAAGCAATCTTGGATAAAAATGAGATTTGCAAAATTATCCCTTACCTTAGGTCTGATATGCTTCGTACGTATCCGAACCTCCTGTATAATGATTTAAATAATGTCATTGAATTATTAAAGAATAATATTCATTGTTATTATATCATATATGTTTCACTTATGAATTTATATTACCCGTTATTTTTTAAATTCCATGTTAAAGCAGCGTTTTGGGTAAAATCATTTTATTTATCGTATGTGTTTCGACTTGTCGTTCTTGATATTATTACTTATATTCTGGTTTACATAATTCCAGAATGTAAAAAATGATTTATATATAATATATATTCATCACATACATATATATTATATATTGATAAAAGGAATGAAATACACCGTTTACGGAGACAGTAGGCCGTACGTACGCATGAACGCTGTTTTCGTTTCCCTATTGAATTGAATGGAATTAAGTAAATGACATATATATATATACATAAATCCAGTATCATTATTATGTCATATATTTCATTATTATTCATTATATATACTTTATAATCATTCATGAATGGTTAACATGGAGAGTGAATCTCATCGCGTTGTGGAGACGGTATTCCGTACGTACGCACGCGCGGTGATTTTTTTTTCCGTTGGATGGATAGATGGTGAAATATGGTTGTTTCATACTTATAATAACATATCAGTATTTTATTGATACTGATGTTATTACCTCATAATGAAACAACTAAAAAAGAAGAAGTGGAAGAAGAAATAAAGTTGAAAGAATCAGTAATGGACATTACCTCTTCTTTGAAGCGCCTCTTTGAGACCTCCTCTTAGGGAACTAAAATTGGTCTTTGAAGAATACCAGGACCTCTAGGATGTTTCTAGGTAAGTGGAGAAGAGAATTTGTCAGATTTTGGCCGATCGTGAAGGCTCAATGTGGTGTGAGGAAGAGAGGGAGGAGGTTCCCTTTTATAAGGGAGGAGAGGGGCACCTTTGGAATAACTAAAAATATTATTTTATTATAAAGTCAAATTCAGTTTTTAATAGCTCAAAATTGATATATTTCGAAGCTAATGTGGGGATGGGTCGAAATAATCTCATCCAATATAATTTAGACATGTTTAGGTCATTATATTAAACTTATCTTTTATTTTTAACTCTTAGTTAATTAGATTGAAATTTACCATGTCACTTTGTATTTTTATATTATATAGTTAATAAACTTACCATATACATCCAAGAGACCCCCAAGTGATCCATTAATGATACCACTATCATGATATAAGTATCTTGGCCGATCCTTAGATTTTTAGGAATATAATAACAATTAATAATATAATATTTGTTTTAAAAACTATTTTATGTCAATTTTGACACTATTTGGTAATTGATTTTTGTGAAAATAATAACAGAATGATTAGTTCGAATAAAATTAATTAAATCAATACTAACATGTCATATTAACATAGGAAATTATTGTAATTCATAAAAAGTCTCAAATTACATTTATTTGGGTATTTATAACATCAATTATGTCAATATTTCATTAATACAATAATTACTGCATCATCATTGTATCAGAAATAAATTAAATTATTTTAAGTCTAAAAATTACAAATAAAATACCATTATGTTGGAAATATTTTTAGCTTTCTAATGAATATTTATTGTCGAATTTATCTTATGTATAACCCTATATTAAAAATTATTTTGTTATTAAACATTGATTTTAACTATTTTAACCCTTCTTTAAATAAATTGATAATAAATGTCATAATCAAATCCAAGTGGGCCTAAATGGTCATATTTTATTTATAAGGTTGTTTTTGGTCGATTTACACTTATCCAATAGAATTAGGAAATGTGTTAGGGTAATAATAATAACACTTTTACCCTCAATTACAATATTTACTTTTAACCGTGGTAAAAAAAATAAAAAGTTACTATTCACCAAAAATTATTTTCATCTCATTGAACCAAATTTTAGTACATGATATTAAACGTGTCTCTCGGATTTTCTAAATTCCACTCACAAAAGCGGTAAAATTAAGTTTTATGAAAAATTCAGTTTTTTTAACTACCACTTAGTGGTTTCACTATTCATCAAAAAATGAATGTTTCCAGAAAAATACCAAAAATTAGGCCTAAGATATATTTGATATTATGAATTCAAAAATGATGTCTATTTTATCAAATTCAAAACATATCATTTACATTAAATAATTTAAGAATTAATTCTCGTCGTCAAAACAAATAACGTGTTTTTAAGAGATAATAACTTTCAAAAGATTGACACTTGTTTATATCTGGTTTAAATGTAAAATTACATCCAATAACCAAAATTGTAAAAATATATTCTAAATATACTTTAAAACCACTCAAATTAATAATTTATCACTATTAATTATTTTGATTAAAAAAGTTGTTTTTAATTAAAATTTAGTAATTTTCACTATTCATCAGAATATGAAAGTTATCCGAAAAGTACCAAAATTTCACCCAAAGCTAATTTCTATATTCCGAATCCAAAAATGAAGTCCGTTTTGGAAGATAAAATTTATAAAATTTCAAAAAGTGGGTATTACTATTCATAATGGCCAGTTTATAATAATATTATAATAATATCTCATTTAGTGAAACTCGGTATTGTGTACTACACACGCTATCATGGAAGGTCACAATTGCGTGTAATGAAAGCCAAGTTAGGGATGTGTGTAGTTCAAGCTTCTTTTGGTGTAGATTACAACACAAGACATCAATAAAATTAAAAAGAATATTTTTCATAAAATCTCGGGTTGTTACATTCTACCCCCCTTAAAATGAATTTCACCCTCGAAATTCATCGGGGTTATAAATGGTTTACTACTAGAAAGTTTCTTTAATAGAAACCCACATCGTAAAAAGGAATACCAAATCTTGGTTTTAAAAACTAAAGTATGAAACGTAACGGTTACCCAAATTAACTAATCACTGGGTTTCTACATAGGAGAACATAGGTGAAAATATGGATATGGAAGATAAATCTAACCGTCATGTTCTGATGGTGAGTGGTAGAGAACATGGCTATGAAAAAGACAACAATCACAAATAAATTTGTGATGATCTAGGGTACCATATGATTCATTGGATATAAGGGCACTAGGAAAACATTTTTGGTTTTCAAGATCATTTCCCTAAAGTTGAAGAATTTGAATTAGAATAAATACTTACTTTATTTTGGTACAATCTCACTGTTGTTCATGCCTTGAACAATTTCCACTTCATCTCTTAAATAAATGAAGTAGAAATTGTTATTCGTGAAGTTTTAGCAGATCATGTGATAGAATGACGGGTCATTCCATCTGTCTCAAACAAAAGGTTAGCAAAAGTTATTAAATATACATAATTTGATCTATAGTGAGATTAATCATATATGGTTCCTAAAATGGACTTATACTTCATATATCATACTTCTTAATATAATAAAACTAGTTTCTACTAAACAAGGACTTCCTGTAGGCCAGTGGTAGGCAATAATGGCCAGTCGCACTTCGGTTGTGGGTTCGATTCCCACAACCTTGTCCGACGCGATGGGCTGTCGCCCATCCTGCAGGTTGTCCTTTTTCTAAAACTACATTACTATAAAATCCCATCAGTAATATCGAAAAAAGTTCTATCCTTAAACAATACTAACATATTTCCAACATAATCCATTCCAATCTTTAGGCTTATCTAAAATACTTCGGTCCATGCTCATAGTATAATGAAAATGATTACTTGAAATGTCATCAACCAAGCATGTGAATACCATCATTTATCCCCCATATATCTTGTTGGTCACATTCCAATCATGTGAATACCTTAATCATGTATTCTCTTTAAAAATGAATACCCATTAAACCTTAGTGAAAAAATGAACGATACCAAAATTCAAAAATTCTATATACTCAAACCATGATATAACCTTCTCCTTATATCAGTCATGAGCTCATGAATACTGTCAAACATTTCATTTTCTCCTTATCCCTTCATTATGCACATATCATGTTCTTTCAAAAAATATCTCAATCACTTTCCATGGTTACAGGTACCATAAAATTATTGAAAACTACAATAGACCAATACATAAATATTCCAATATTCCACGATACTATAAACAACATTATTTTGGAATCCCATTACATAAACACTTAATCATTCCACCACATCATTGTCATATTCAACATCGCCAATAGTGATCACATGTGACTTTTCTTTTTTCTTTGCCTTAAGTGGTTTCTCATGTAGATCACAACTAACCCTTGGATTAGGGAATTTATTAGCATAATGCCCCATTTCCTTTCACTTGAAGCATTGATGTGTTGGTGGTGTGTTCTCTACAGTCTTTTCCTTATTCACATCATTAGCAACCCCTTTTCCATTACTTCAACACTCAACTACTCGATGGCCATCTTTTCCACACTTAAAAAATTTTCTAGTCCCTTTAAGACAATCTCCACCATGCTTCTTTCAACACTTTTAGCATAAGGAAACATTCATCTTCTTTTCACCATTATTCTGAGATTTCTCCTTGAACTACATCTTTCATTTCTTGTCAAAACCATGAGATGGATATGTAACACCAACTTCCATTTCTACCTTGATAGCACAAAGCACAATTTCTTCATAGCTACTGAAGTCTCTTATAGCTAATTCCCTTCGAAGACTTGGTTTTAAGACACTGAAGAATCGATCAACTTTACTTTCAGGTTGGATGATAAAGCCAGATGCATACCTTGCAAGCCTTGTAAAATTTGCTTCGTATATACCAACAGATTCATCATCCTTTTGCTTTAGTTAAAGAAAATCCTTCTCCATCTTTGTACGAAGAATACGAGGGAAGTACTTATTGAAAAATAAGTTCTTGAACTTGTCCCATTACATGGACTCAATTTCATCTCTTGGCCTCATATTCTTGATAATATTCCACCATTGATCAGCTTCACCTTCCAAACGATATACTACTAAGATGACTTTATCATGTTCAGAACATTGAAGAACTGAAAATATCTTTTCAGTGGTACGGATCCATTTTTCAGCAACAAGTGGATCGGAAGACCCACTGAAAGAAGGTGGACGTTGCCTCATGAAGGACTCAATATAATATTGTTCCCTTCTCTTCTCATTTGGAAGTCCATAATGATTCATAGCTTGTGTAAGTATAGCAATAAGATTTTTCACTCCATCTCCCATAACATTTTTTTGTTCAGGAGGATAATCATTGCATTGTCCATTGAATTGATCAACATGGTTCCTTCGGGTTCCAGCCATCGTCTAAAACCCAAAAAGAATAGTGTGAGAGGAAAAAATCATTCTAGGGAAAACAACATAATAAAGGGGGAGTACCTTCAATATCTAACATCTTAGGTTTAATTCTAATATCATTAGAAAAATTCCAGGACTATAACCTATAATTATACTTAACCTTAGGGACATCCCTAGACATACCGTAGAAATATCTCTAGGGATCTCACTAAAGTTCTCGCATCCTAGTTTCCAAAGGTTGAATAAACCTTTCCACTGATACCAACTGTAGAGACCCGAAGCCTGATGTACATGGGCATTACATTACTTTTGTGGAATACTTAATACATAACAAAAACAGAAACACAAGGACCGTAATAGTTTAGTGTCTTTGGAAACTTGGAACGTAATCTTCTAATCGTGGTGAAAGATCTTCAACATCTCCCATAAAGATCTTCCACTTTTTTTTTCCTTACCTAAAACCTTTCTTTTGATCCTGGGGGAAAATAAAACATAAAAAGGGTGAGCTCAAATGCTCAGTAAGGGTAAGCATGGATAAAATAAAACATACCATATACATTTGAATTTAAAAACATGAACATAATGTCTAAACATCAAAATCTTGAGCAACGACATAAAATATGGAAGTACATAAGGCATAGATCATAAAGGAACATAAATCCTGATAAAATAGCATGGGAATAAAAAATTTAATTCTGGAATCCATTAATCACATGTAATGATTTCCATAGTATCCAAGACATTGCTGCCATGACCATCTTAGTGGACAAAGTCCCATTCTGAATCGAGTTCACTCCTCGTTTCAGTCCTATAACACTGAACCAGATTAACTTACCATTACAGCCATGTTTATCTCATTAGATATAAAATCTTTACCCAATGAATTGGAGGGAGATATAGTTCCCACCCATCTCATAATTAAATCATTCTTACTTGTGCCACAAAATAAACATACATAATACATAATAACCCAATGAATAAAATGTGTTTCAAAAACATCATCCCATTGTCACATAATCCATATAAACAAAATGGATATTATTTCATAATAAGAAAATTGAAACCATGTAAATCATAGAGACATGATACTTGAAACATACACATATGAAATAATGTCATCTTAGATGAAAAATGGTTTTGATAAAACACTTGAAATGAATTCTTGAGGAAAATATCCTTTCTTCTTCAAAATCATTTTCTTTTCAAAAAATTCCATGAACTTTTAAAATAAAAGTATTTTGTTGAAAATATTCATAAAATCATGTAGAGTATGCTTCATGAAAATGAGGCATTATGAAAACGTAAAAATCCATTCATGCCGTATAAGTTAAAAATAACATTCTTCTCGTACTTTTGTCGGAAAAGTCAAAAAAGTACCTCGTAACGTAAAAAAAAGAAAGATTCCTTACATACCAAGTAGTAAAAGTCAAAAAAATGGGTAAAAAGGACATTAAACATACATTAAAACACTTTTATAAAACATGGACATGGAGGGTATAAATAACCCCAGTAAATACTTACGAATAAGCAATCTCAGATAAAAATGAGATTTGAGAAATTATCCCTTACCTTAGGTCCGATATGCTTCATACATATCCGAACCTCCTGTATAATGATTTAAATAATTTCATTGACTTATTAAAGAATAATATTAAATTTTATGATATCATATATGTTTCACTTATGAATTTATATTACCTGTTCTTTTGTAAATTCCATGTTAAAGTAGCGTTTTGGGTAAAATCATTTTATTTATCATATGTGTTTCGACTTGTCGTTCTTGATATTATTACTTATATCCTGATTTACATAATTCCAGAATGTAAAAAATGATTTATATATAATATATATTCATCATATACATATATATTATAGATCGATAAAAGGAATGAAATACACCGTTTATGGAGACGGTAGGCCGTACGTACGCATGAACGCTATTTTCGTTTCCCTTTTGAATTAAATGGAATTAAGTAAATGAAATACATATATATATATATACATAAATCCAGTATCATTATTATTTCATATATTTAATTATTATTCATTATATATACTTTATAATCATTCATGAATGGTTAACATGGAGAGTGAATCTCATCGCGTCGTGGAGACGGTATTCCGTACGTACGCACGCGCGGTGATTTCATTTTCCGTTGGATGGATAGATGATGAAATATGGTTGTTTCATAATTATAATAACATATCATTATTTTATTGATACTTATGTTATTACCTCATAATGAAACAACTAAAAAATAAGAAGTGGAAGAAGAAATAAAGTTGAAAGAATCGGTAATGGACATTATCTCTTATTTGAAGCACCTCTTTGAGACCTCCTCTTAGGGTACTAAAATTGGTCTTTGAAGAAGGCCAGGGCCTATATTATGTTTCTAGGGAAGTGGAGAAGAGAATTTGGCAGGGGTTGTCCGAGCATGAAGGCTCAAAGTGGTGTGAGGAAGAGAGGGAGGAGGTGCCCTTTTATAAGGGATGAGAGGGGCACCTTTGGAATAATTAAAAATATTATTTTATTATAAAGTCAAATTCGGTTTTTAATAGATCCAAATTGATATATTTAGAAGATAAGGTGGGGATGGGTCGAAATCCTGTCATCCAATATAATTTAGACATGGTTAGGTCATTATATTAACCTTATCTTTTAGTTTTAACTCTTAGTTAATTAGATTGACATTTACAATGTCACTTTGTATTTTTATATTATATAGTTAATTAATATACCATATACATCCAAGCGACCCCCAAGTAGTCCATTAATGATACACCTATCATGATATAAGTATTTTGGCCGAACCTTATATTTTTAGGAATATAATAACAATTAATAATATAATATTTGTTTTAAAAACTATTTTATGTCAATTTTGGAACTATTTCGTAATTGATTTTTGTGAAAATCATAACAGAATGATTAGTTCAAAAAAAAAATAATTAAATCAATACTAACATGTCATATTAACATAGGAAATTATTTTAATTCATAAAAGGTCTCAAATTACATTTATTTGGGTATTTATAACATCAATTATGTCAATATTTCATTAATAGGATAATTACTGCATCATCATTGTATCATAAATAAATTAAATTATTTTAAGTCTACAAATTACAAATAAAATACCATTATGTTGGAAATATTGTTATCTTTCTAATTAATACTTATAGTAGAATTTATCTTATGTATAACCCTATATTAAAAATGATTTAGTTATTAAACTTTGATTTTAACTATTTTAACCTTTCTTTAAATAAATTGATAATAAATGTCCTAATCAAATCCAAGTGGGCCTAAATGGTCATATTTTATTTCTAAGGTTTTTTTTGGTCGAATTACACTTATCCAATAGAATTAGGACATGTGTTAGGGTAATAATAATAACAATTTTACCCTTAATTACCCTATTTACTTTTAACTGTGGTAAAAAAAAGTAAAAAGTTACTATTCACCAAAAATTATTTTCATCTCATTGAACCACATTTTAGTCCTTGATATTAACCGTGTCTCTCGAATTTTCGAAATTCCACTCACAGAAGTGGTAAAATTAAGTTTTATGAAAAATTCAGTTTTTTTAACTACCACTTAGTGGTTTCACTATTCATCAAAAAATGAATGTTTCCAGAAAAATACCAAAAATTAGGCCTAAGCTATATTTGATATTATGAATTCAAAAATTATGTCTCTTTTATCAAATTCAAAACATATCAGTTACATTAACTAATTTAAAAATTAATTCACGTCGTCAAAACAAATAGCGTGTTTTTAAGAGATAATAACTATCAAAAGATTGACACTTGTTTATATTTGGTTTAAATGTGAAATTACATCCAATGACCAACATTGTATTAAAATGTAAAAATATATTCTAAATATACTTTAAAACCACTCAAATTAATATTTTATCACTATTAATTATTTTGATTAAAAAATTTATTTTTAATTAAAATTTAGTAATTTTCACTATTCATTAGAATATGAAAGTTATCTGAAAAGTACCATAATTTCTCCCTAAGATAATTTTGATATTCCGAATCCAAAAATGAAGTCCATTTTGAAAGATAAAATTTATAAAATTTCAAAAAGAGGGTATTACTATTCTTAACAGCTAGTTCATAATAATATTATATAATATCTCATTTAGTGAAACTTGGTATTGCGTACTACACACGCTATCGTGGAAGGTCGCAATTGCATGTAATGGAAGACAAGTCAGGGATGTGTTTAGTGGAAGATCCTTTTGGTGTAGCGTACAACACAAGACATCAATAAAATTAAAAATAATATTTTTTATAAAATCTCGGGGTGTTACACATAGTGTGACATCTTCTCTTTAGGGGACACACCATCTTGGGTATGCTCTTATGGAGTGTTCTGATCCATACACTCGGTAAACCTTCCAGGTGTTCCCACCTAGGGATGTACCAATCCGATCCATCTCTATGAGACATTCTAATCATCCTTATTCTGTCTCAGTAAGATGTTAAACTCGCAGCCTACCTCGTGATAAACATGAGATTCCTGAGGAAGACCTAGGAAGACATGCCTTTGGCGTATCTGTCTCTGCTAGATGATAAACTTGCGGCATACCTTGTGTTAAACATGGGAATCTAAGGAAAACCTGAGATACATTCATATGGCATATTATTCCCCATATTTTACGTGGTACGCCTTAGGTTCTGCACCCTTGAGATGCCCTCTTATGAGGAAGAATACATGCTCCCTAATGTCCACACATCCAAAGATACCTCGACATGCTTGATGATTCTCATATACTCCGACCGAAGGTTTCTACCATGTCATGACCCCATGAAATGTCCTATCGTAAGTAGTGTAATTAACTGGTGTCTATGAAGATATGGCGCTAGGAAGAGTTTCATGAACAATGTCTTAAATCTATAAGGGAGACCCAGACTAGGTGACGAGTTCTGAGGAGGTATCCACGGAAGGAAGAACCGACATCCCATAACTCCTTTTCAATTAAGGAGAAAACATCCATAAACAAGGAACAGATGTTGCCTGCCTTTGGAAAGAGGGAATGCGGGGAAATAGTTTTGCGTCCTCCACAGATGGATGCGCTCGCCCCGATGAAAGCGTTAGAAATATGTCTCTATTAAAAAATATGTGTGATTTATACAGATCATAAATGTATGAAATAAGTCTCTTCATGGAAAGAGATTAACATGATGAAAAATAATTTGTTAGAGATAATCTTGGATTATGATTTCGTGATACACTACTAAACTAGAATGTCTAATATGGAGAATGATGTTTTGTGTAGGAATTATAGTGGTGTTTATAATAATATGAGTAGTGATAGGGATCTGATATTTAAGGATTTAAAAAAGATGAATGTGGGAATTATTGAATAAGTGGAAAGTTTAATCCTTTTTAAAATGAATTCAAAACCATATTTATTAAAAATAAATAAAATTTTCAGAGACTGATGATGAGAATTATCAATATAAAATTAATTTCATGAATGATGATATGTTGTAAAACTTCATTTATAATTTTTTGGTTCTTAAATATGGAATTATGTTATGTATTTCATCTATACCTAAGCTGAAATGATAATTATTATTTGATGTTAATAGATCATATTTCATTATACACCATAATATCATAAAGAAATATAATTATTTTAAAGAACATTTTTGGTGGGATAATATATCTAGGGGAATTACTGATCATTTATCAAGATGCGTCTTCATAAATAGTTTATGTCTAAGATACAATATCATAGAGGGGTTTTCAAAAACAATTCCTATTACTATATAGAAATTGGATGAAAATACAATGGAATTTCTCATTATATTACTAAGGACTCCTAGAATTAATGATTTTATATGTGTTATTTTTGATTGTCTCTCTAAATCTCTAAATTTCCTTAATATAAGACAATATTTTCATTTTTGGAGTCTTTAATGACTCTAAATTAATGATTTAATCATAATTCATGGTGTAAATATCTCAATTATATCTGATCATTACATAGAAGTTTCATCAAAATTTAGGAAAATTCATCAAAAGTAACTTGATACTGAGATTTGTTTGAGTACCACCTATCACATTCATACTGATGGTCATTCTCACAAGAGCCTCAGCCCAGTTGGTGAGGACTTCTTAAGTGAATCCAGAAGACCCAAGATCAAATCCAGGTGGAGGATAATTTCTCGGCCACTATAGCAGTACTATAGCAGGAACTGTGCAAAACTGTGACATGTACTTTAGTGGTGACTGTAGTAGGCACTGTTTAGCACTGTAACAGTCGGGTATATTCTCCCATTTCGGTCTTCAGGTCACTGATTTGGTCCTCGAGTCCTTTAAGGCCTTCAGGCCACCCAGGCCTTCAGGCCAGTTAGGCCTTCGGGCCACCTAAAGGCCTTCGGGCCACGTTAAGTGCAGATGCAAACCAGACAACCTACAAGGAACAAGCTTTAAAAGGAATAGGAGAAAGGAGTATTCTCCATAGTAGAAGCTAAATGGATTGTAAGAATGAGTGGTTATAGAACCTGCCATCAGGATAATCCTATGAATTCATGGGAAAGCCTAGCTGAACAACCATGAAAATGTGGAGAGCTGATTTCATGGTGAAGATGCTGGGGAGGAGCAGTTCCAAGTAGTTAGTCTGGGTTGTATGTAATGTTTGAAGTCTATGGGCAATGAATTCCTCTAAGGCCTACGATCCATGTAATCCTTATGCCTGTGGGCCTTGTAAGGGATCCACCTCACCCCATGAAAGGTGGATTATAAAAATCAATAAAAAATGAAGGCCTTTAGGCCATTGGAGGATATTGATGGTCATTATGAGTGAAGTGTTAAAAATTTAGAAGATATATGGAATTCATTATCACATAATTCTAGGGTATGTGGGATAATTTTTTATCTTTGGTAGTGTTTTACAATAAAAATATATTCCATTCATGTATTCATATAGAGTCATAAGAAGTATTAAATGGAAACAAATATCATACCTGTACTTGTTGGGATGAAGTCAGTAATAGGATGCTTGGAGGCCCAAAACCTATATAGGAGATAACAATGAAGGTAATGACTATTCAGACACATATTAAAGCATGTCAAAGTAAGAAACATATATATATTGATAACCAAAGGAAATATATATAATTTAAGTGTGAGATCATGTTCTCTTGGAACTATCTCTATGAAGGGTGTTATAAGATTTGATAAAAATGGAAAATTGATCACTTTTACATCAGATCTTTTGAAATTATAGAAATAATAGGAGATGTGGATTAATTTTTGGAAATCCCACTAGGACTCTATAAATTAAATTAAATGTTCCATATCTCTTTATTTATTATGAACATGCTATATCCAATTCATGTGATGAACAATGAGGAAATATAGTTGGGGCCTAATTAATCATAATTTGAAAATTCTATCTAGATTATAGACACTAGAGAACAAGTGTTTCGAAATCAAATGAATATATAATAATGTTACATATGAGAAATAATTATATATAAGATTTGACACGGGAACATAAATATCTTATGTTAAATAAAATCCCAAATATGTTTATGAGGATACATTATAGACATTTCATTGTTGAAATGTTTTTTAAAGAAGGGAAAAATATAAGACTCTAGATTAAATTATAATAATAAACATACTTTTATTCTTGAATTTGATTAAAAATAAATTAAAATATTTTTTAAATTTAATTTTATTAAATTAATTTTATTTTTGAAAGCATAATATCAAAATTATATGTGGATGAAATTTTTTGATATTTGGGAAATGAGTGATTTTTCAGTGACTAGTAAAAAATAACAATTGTTCAAATATTGTTGTTTAAATTGATTATATTAAAAAGGAAAATTATATTTTGGATTCGGTATAAAATTTAATTATTATCCTTTTAATTTTGAATAATATAATTAATTCTTGAAATATTCAAGATTTTATGTAATTTAAATTGTTTATGCTTATAAATGCATTTTTCTAAAAAATATTTTCATTATGTTTTATGCATTTATGTTATAATTACATTATAAAACTTATAGGAGTTGAATTTTGAAAAATTAATGAACTATTTTTAATTATGAGGTTCATATTTGGTAAATATAACAGTTTTTGTCATTTTTTATAGTAACTATTGGAAATATTTTTCAACTCGGTAAGGAAAAAATGGGTAAAATAAGGTTAATACCACGAAATAAAGTATAGATATCATAAAAAAAATAATTATATAATTTATTTTATAAGATATATTCGATAATTTCCATAAATAATTACAATATATGGATTGTTGGTTCCATTTTCCATTGATAATTAAATTTATATTATTTTAAGTAAAGAAAATTATAAAATATCCCTTGCTTGAATTTAATATGTCTAATTTTTTTACATATTTATAAAAGAGGATAAGTTCAGTTTTAAAGATTAATATGAAAAATAAAATTCTTATTTTTACTATATTAATTCACTTTTATTTTTTAGTCATGAAATAACTACATTAAATTTTGGCACACGATGCCGACTCAATGCTTGGGCATGCGGTAGAAAAATATTGTCAATAACTTTAAAAACACCAAAAGTATTCTTTATTGGTTATTAAATAGAGAATCATAAATTTTATATATGGAAATGAAATATTAGAGATATTTTAAGAATTTATATTTTAATTCAACTAATTTCTTAAAGTATCTGATGTCAAATTAAATGAATAGTTTAAAAAATGTCATTAATTACATTTTATAAAAAATAATATTTTATTACATTTTTTAAATGTAATAAAATTATTTCAAGAGTAAAAATAAGAATAGAAAATTTAAAAAAATCCATTCCATGTCCATTTATGTGCCAATTTTTACCTTGTATATTAAATTATAACGTTTTAATGTTTAAAACATTGTTACCATGATTAAGGTAAAAACATGTTATTGGAGGGTTAATGTAAAAATTTAAGGGTTTAAATGATCTAAGAAATTTTTTAAACTGAATTTTCTTGTTTTAATTATTCCATAACCTTATAACCTTAAAATATGAGTCATTTTTTGAAATTTTTCCAAGAAAGCGACTTAATAATATTTGAAAACATTAACAAATTACAAGTGTGCCACTCCCCTCAATTATAAAATGGATCCTTATCCCTTAAGTTTTTTCACAATTATTAAGACATATATCTGGACCAAAACGTAAAAAAATCTCTAAAAAAACCTTATACACATTCTGGAGGTTATGTTCTTCCCAAAATACTAACCATCTGTCTTTATGAGGAGATCCAAATGAGGTTTCTATAAGAAAAGGTAATCATTTTTACAACTCATTAAAATTTATTTCTTCTTATATATCAAATAAATATGTCCTAACCATAAAAAATTAATAACTCATTTATCATAAATATACTAATATGTTATTATAATTATTGGGAAAAAAATTTTATACCTATTTTTCAGTATATGAAATTTGAAAAACATCCCTTGTGAATACTTACGCCTTACCATCTACATGTAGCAGCATAATTTATTTTTCATCACCATAGTACTTAGATGATATATAACTATGGAAAAAATTAATACATATTATATATATTTAATGAATATTTTTCTAAAATTACAATATCTTATCTTCTTTTTTACCTTCCAATTTTTTTTATATAGAAAAGTTTTCTCATGCGTATATGTGGACAAGCACCTCTATAAAGTTGTGTGATTTTTTTTCATTTCTAAATTAACCAGAGAGTAATATGGATAGAATTAGTGAATATATATAATATGATATAATATTTAATATAGAATTATTTTTTATTATTTATCTTTTTTTAACCATAAAAAGGTGAAAACAATGTTCACGCGTACATACGTCGTACTATCTCCATGAATGGTGTAATTAAATATTTTTCTACACAATTAAAAAAGGATTGAAAATATGTTTATAATGAATATATATTATATAATTTTCATGATTAAAATCATGGAGATTATAGAACCATGATAAATATATAGGGAGAACAACTACTAAATCGAAAGATTAAGGAAAAACAAAATAGTTAACACTCTAAAATGATTAGTATAATAACGAACTATTAATAAATGGTTATTGAAATGTAATAAGCGGATCTTATATGAAATTATAATTTTTTATTTTGTTATGTTATAAAATTATAATAAATTTAATGTTATTACAATGGGATGATAAATGGACTTATAAATCAATTTAAACCTTATGTTGAAGTTTATTTCAAAATCTCATAATTATTCGATATTATTTATGTCTAAGTCTCTAGTGGTGGAATTATATGACATTTATATCTGAAACCCAATATAGTTTATTCCCATATAGTTATTTATGAAAATTTAAATTTTCACTTTCATTTTACATTTTGAAGTACTAAAGTGACATAATGAATTTCATTAAAGTAAATTAACTTTGTTTTATATTTGGTTATGAATTATTTTCTTCCATGTCCAAATTTTCATTAAAATGATTTCAAAAATGTTTTTAATATTATGCTAGGATTTTTTAGTCTCATTTATACCATGATTTAATTTCTATATAAAATTTTCAAAGTAATTTTCTTTTCATTTTCCAAATGAGGTACTTTTTGACTTTTTACAGAAAATATGAAAAGAGATTTTGTTTTTTACATACATGGATTGAAAAAAATATATTAATGTCATGAATACGTAATTATTTGAAGGATAATTTAAAATTTTCATAGGATCCTTTCAAATAATATGTTTTATTTAATATTTTGAAGGAAATTATATTTTGAATAAGTGATTTCAAAATGAAAATGGTGTTTTTCCAATAAGTATTATAGGGATATTTTAAAGGTATATCCATGTATGAAAAAATTATATGGTGACTATTTTTATTTAAATGTGATATAATATTTTCATATTATTCAAATTATTACTATAGTTAAATTATGATTATTTTTATTGATTGGTGAAATTATTAAAATTTTATATGATCATTTTTTAATAAAATAAATTACATTGATTAAGAATCATTCCTTTCATATTATGATTGCATTGTTCTTATAAAATTATGGGAGGGTCCCACTATATCCCCTTTATGCATTGGTATATCTCATTAGATAAGATCGCTTAAGTATTTGGCATATGTATTACCAGTTTATGTATTTTTTTCTTGGCACAAGATTTTTATGGCACGATTATGTCATTTGAAATTATTCATTCTAGCATTATATAAATATTTATTATTATCCATGGGATTATTTATGCAGCTGTGTTATCTATGGATTTAGTCCCCTATTTATGGTATTATTTATATTTATTATTTTAGTATTATTTATCTAGGACTTATTATTCATGTTTTATTTACATTATGATGGTTACTTTTTTACACTTTCCCTTACTAAACATAAGATCTCACTCTTTAGTATGTTTTATTTTCCCCGTTATACAAGGAAATGATCTATGAATGAAATCAAGTATTTAATAAAATAAATAAATTTTTTTTCATAGTAATTGTTATATTGTATTTCACATTCCTAGATATAATGAGATAATAATGTATGTATCCAGTCTCCCATGAATAATAAATAATTCAATAATTCAGGATGTGATGACCACTAGTTTTTGGAAATGTTGAAAACTAACCATCAAATCAGGGATTCTAGAGTCCAGGTGTTACATGACATGGGTTGAAACAATATGAACCAAAGAAAAATAACATGAAACTTATTAAACTAAATATGATTGAACAAAACAAGACTAAACATAAAATAAATTATATAAAGTAAGTAAAAATATGAAATATTTGTAATTAATTTATTAAAAATATATTAAATCCAACCAACCCAAATATTTTCACAATTACGAAAAATAAAAATTATAAAATGCATGCATTTATTTCAAATAATTTCTAATTAGAGAGTTAAAAATTGTATGATATTGAGATCATTACAATTTGTGACCAAACAAATATAAGGGTATTCACTAATACTACAAATTTTAACACCATGAAAAAAAATTACACTAACTTAAAAAATTAATTCCAATAAATAAAATTTTTAAAAAATATATTATATTATAAATATTTAATTGAATAGGTTTCTCAGAACTCATTTAATATTGAACACCAAATTTCAAAAACCTGGACAGTCATACAAAACTATCATAACCATTGTAACACCTTTTAATTATTCAATCCCCTTTCTTATAATAATAAATCCTAAAAAACAACTATTTTAATCATATATTTTTTTTCCAAATTAATGAATATAGAATCAAGAATACCCAAATAGACTTGAACCAACCAGTCCTATATAAAATTATATTTAATGAGGCCAAATAAAATAAAACATTAAATAAACTAAATATCAATAATAATTATGAACAAAATCTAAATCATATTGAATTAAATTAAACTAAAAAAAATGGACCCCAGTATAATTAATCTAAAATGAATAAAACTGAATTGAAACCAACCGGATCAACTTTAATTGATTATTTCAAAATGACACTTGAACTAAACATAAATTTCCTTGCCGGTTCATTTTTATTTATTTATTCATATTCTGTTTATAAAAATAATATTATTTAATAACATTTTATTATATTCAATTTCGTTTTTAGTTGGTGATATTGAACATAAAATAACACGTTCCTTGAGAGAAATTGTTTTTCTCATGTAGGAAGAAGAAATATGGGAGTGTTATAAATGAAAAAAGAAAATATTACAAGTATTATAAAAATTATTTTTAATTCTAAATCATATTTCATAATTAAATACCTTATTCATATTATCGATAGTGTGCTTTAGAGGCCCCTGATGAGGAAGAAGATGATAAATTCTATCCAAATGATCATTTCAGATAAATATTTGTTGATTATAACTAGGAGAGAATATGATATAACATAGAAAAAAATGATATCATCTATGTATTGGCCTACATTGATCACCTCTAACATATCTAGTATCTTAAAGTTGCATGAGGCCCATGCCAAAGCAGCTAAGGATAAAAATATCCATAATGAAGTGTGGAAGATGTAAAATGGTCATCGAGTAGACCCAATAATAATTAAAAACATTATTTCCATCACTAACATAAGAGGATACAATAGTTCTTGATACATGAATGTCAATAATTTTCTCTATATATGATGCAATTTGTGATGGAAATGATCGCCCTAGTGCTATTCAGTGAAATGAAAAATCTCTTGATGATGATAATGACATTGAAGAATATGATTCTACTGAGGGATTTCATGATGAGAATAGGGATTATGTTGATAGTGGTGATGTTAAGATAAATATTTATCCCCAATATTTATGAAGTGATATTAATATGATAATTGCGTGGTTTGTTTTTGATGACTAAACCTGATTGTATATATGTGTTATGATTTTTCTAAGTTATTGGCTAATTAAATGTAAAATACAGACTTTATGTGATATTATTAATGAGTTTTGAGGCAAATTTAATAACTAATTTTAGTTGCAGGTTGTCATATATATCACCAAAAGTTGTTTGAGGTATATTATGAGGATATTTTGTATGGGTGGAGCCACTACCAATGGGTTTTAAACCATTAAAATACTATGTTTTAAAGATAGTTTATAAATAAAGATGGCATTTGGAAATTTAAGTACCATATACCAATGATTTTCTTAAAACCATTTGTATTGGTATATGTTGATGGAACATAACCCCACGGTTTTGGGAATAGTTGTTATAGTCTATACCAATAGTTTCATGGCCTATACCAATGGTTAAAAAATATTTATAGGGAATAAATGTTCTAGTAGTGTTTGTCATTTTGAAAACAACACATTAGTTATAGGTTGAAAATTATCACATCCCACTCCATACATAAGCATAATTTGAACCATCCTTGACCCAACAATCTTGAAAGAACTCATCTTCCACTGCTAACTCATTACAAAATCACCTGTTCAAAATTACTTCACACGATGAGGCATATTTTGATTTATCATGAATTCTTGTTAGATTCTATACCTGACTCCTAGAGAGGTTTAATGATTACATCCTTAATCATATCTATTCATCATTATCTTCTATTGTATATATCGATGAACAACTAATCCAAGAACCCTTTGATCATAGAAAACACATCTTGATCCCAAAGACAATGATCAGTCTCAATTCACCATCAAACATGATATTATATTTTTGTATATGTTGATTAAATCTTGGTACAAATATTATTTAGTCCTCATCAGCATCCCAATTCCACTATGGAAACTCCATGATCAGTTCCACACACTTGGGACCATTCCAACACAAGGTTTTCATGTAGGTGACCATTACACCACTCCAAAGCAATGTAGTATCATTACCATTTACATACCAAAGTAACTTCCAAATTCTAAATTCCCTAATCCATTCATCACTAAACACAAATACTGGTCATGACTATATTTCTCTCACTAGATCAATAAATAAAACACAAACTACGATCTATTCCTGGATTCTGTGAATGAAATATATAATACTCACTAATATTTCACCCATAACAAGGAAATTTATCTCCAACGGTCAATGGTCCACTCCTCATGATATGGATTTACTTGAATCACTCATTATGTGTAGTCTCCAAGGTTCCACTGAAATAGTGAATGTTGTTCACCCCAATGTTGGGACCACTTTGTGTATAAGGTTGTATTTGTTGTCAATAGTTGTCAATGAAGATCAAAATGAATAGATTAATAAGTACACCAATGAAATGGAGGAATGGAAATAGAAATTCAGACGATTGTTTTACTGATTATAAGTTCAAAGAATATGTGTCAAAGGTGGCACATTGTTTACAACAGTGAAGAATGGTGAGATATAATCCATCTGAGGATGATTAAAGAAGAATGGGGATTTGATGAAGACCATGAAATTCCTCATGATTTCATGAGAATCATGCAAGATACTTATTGAAGAATTGAATCATATGTTTTGCATGAATTAGAGAATGACGGTTGAAGAAGAAGACAATGTGAGAGGGATTGGAATTCTGAGATGGCCATGCACTTCACAGTGTATCAAAAATATGATGATGATAAAGATGATCTATCAAAGTATATATATTACGATAGTAGAGTTCGTGATGAATGTTGAAGAATGTTTATGGGAAGCAGTGAAGAGAGAAATGACAAAGGAATAGACCATCTGGAGGCGGCACAAAAGAACAGATACAAGGTGGCGCCGTTTCCCAGTGTTTGCCAAATTGTTGGGCCTGAAAAATCGACAAATGGAGAAATCTGATTTTGGAAAATAGACTTGCGCACCGTGTACTTGAAAGAGAGGGAACATGCGCGCCTAGAGTTTTTTAAGATCAGAACATGGACAAATGGAAAAGGAAAGAGGGTCGCGCAAGTATTAGGTTGGTCGCACAAATGAACTGCGCGCCGTGAAGAGACTTGAGCACCGGTGCCTAGGAGGATTGGAAACTTGCACACCTATTGTTTTTCAAGATCAGAACTTCAAAATATGGCAAAGGAAAGAGGGTCGCACAAGTATTGGTGTGGTCGCGCATGTGAGCAGCATGACCGAGGCTAGGGAGGATGAGCTACGCATCGGAACCTGCGCGCCGAGGGAAGACTTGCGTGCCGCCACACAGGGTATCCGAATGCCTATAAATAGAGGAGAAATCCTCCTCATTCGGTATAGAGTTCAAGACTTAGATATTGTTTGAGGTCTCATCACGCAGGTGGTTGAGCCGCACAAGTTGTAGTTGGGTCGCGCAAGTAGAGGCTGGGCACCAGTTGTTGGCTGCGCGCCCAAGGTGGTTTGGGATAGAAAGGAAGTGAGTCGTGGAGGTTTGAAGTTCATGGAGGCGGTGTCACGTAAGTGGTTTGGTGATACCTGCGTGCCAGTTTGGACTTTCACGCCGAAGACTTGCGCGTCGTATTGGGACTTGCGCTCCGTGCTTGGAGAAGAGAGCCAGGTGCTGTTGGAGTATGCCCGTATTTTTGGAGCTGCACAAAAGCTGAAAGATTGCATGATACCTTCAGTGCAACAGATGATGTATTCATTTGTGAAGATATAAGAACAATGAACAATTTTTTTATGAAGAGAAGTGGTACCACACACACATGACTGGTGTTTGACACCCTCATTGTGCTTCGCGAAGAGAAGAAGAACTGTTCGTGCAACTAAACTCAGATCTGCACAGAAAGAGGTGAATATATCAATACACTTAGGTGTTTGTATTGGGAATCAAAGGAAGAGAAGAAGAATATTTAGTGCATTCATTTTTTTCACTAAAGAATAATATTGAATATAAAAGATCATCAACTCAGTACTCTGATACAAGCATTGTCTCATGATGAATAGGAGACAAATACTTTAATGAAAATCTATTGAAGATAGCTTCATTTATATAAACTGAGTTGGACTTCACCAAAGGCAGTGAGCTAGGGGGAGTCAATGGGAGTGACCTGAGGGACACAGTGAGCTATCCCTGAACCTTTATAAAGGTAGTGATCCTGGGACAAAGTGACTATGCCGGAACCATTGTAATCCACAGTTAGTGAAGAATAGTGGAATTTGGTACGACCAGAAACTTGTCAGCGTATGCTCTTTGGACGTAGCCCTTAGTGGTGAGCCATGTAAAAATTATTATGTCATCTCGTTTCATGTGAATGTTTCATTGCTGATCATATCCATAATACAGGTTTAACTAGTTCCTACCAACGTGGGAAAAAAGATCATTGTTTTTAAAAGAAATATTTGACACCCTGATTCACCCCTCCCCTCTCAGGGTGTCCCGGGGTCCTACAAGTGGTATCAAAGGCAGGTTCACATATGTTTGATACTCTACAGTAATTCTATTCAGAAGAGGATTTTAGTTTCTTTCTTAAATTCAACAATGAAGTTTAGTCTTGATGAAGTTTCAGTCATTTCTGAGCAGAAGCCTACATCCAGCAAGACCATGAAAAATAGGAAAAAGAAGTATAAGAAGAATTTGAATAAGTCCCTGATATCCCAAGAAGATGCAGAATCTAGTTCTCATTTCCCTTATAATAATGAAGAAATATCAGGCTTGGAAATTATCGAGCTTTTGGATCTTGATTCTACCACAGGAATGGAATAAACTTCTATCGAAAGTGATCAGGAGAAATTAATAAGCTTTCTGCGTGATATTCCTGAAGAAAGATTTGATCATGTTTTTAGAATATTTCAATGCATGTAGGCTGAGATCAATCGATTGGAAAGAGAAAATGATAATTTGGAAAAGGTCTTGGAAGGAAAAAATCTTGAATGTTTAAAGCTCACCAAATAGATTAAAGTCTTTGAAGAAAAAGAGGATGTCAATAAGACTCTAAAAGAAAAGATCCATGCACTTGAAACTGAGCTGAAGAACAACAATGGAGTCAAGAGTTTTTTATGGAAGAAACATCCAAGAGATTCAAGGAACTTGTCTCTTTGTTACAAAACAAAGTTAAGACGCATGAAGATGAGGTTGAAATATTTAACAAGACTTATGAATAGAAGATGATCATGATTGAAGATTATAAGATCATCCTCAATATTAAAAGTCAAAAATTGGAAGCCCAATTGAAAGATCATGAGAAGAACCATATTTAGGCTTCACAAAAGAATGAAACAGGAGATTATTGTACTCAATGTTCATTGGAGGATACTAAATCTGAAATACCTCCAACATGTGACAAGAAGATTATGACAACTCTTGATTATCCATATCAAGAAACAATATATATTTCCATTCAATGCACACTAGAGGATGATAAAGCCAAAATACCTCAAACATGTGATAATAAGATCATGACTTAACTCATTGATCTATCACAAGCAACTGGGAAAGTGAAGGTACCATCCAAAGCATCTTGTACTCAGGTTTCTAAATACGTTCCCATAATTAGTGCATGATGGAAGAAAAATTCTAAACAAGTATGGATGAGGAAAGGTGAGGAGAAGAAACATACCACCATGGCTAGGGTGGATGGGAGGAAAAAGGAGGAAATTGGTTCCTCAAATAGAGCACAAAAAATTAAGAAGAAGGCCCAACAACCCCATACAGAAGATACAAAGAAGAAAATATTTGTGGTTCAATGTTGGTGCTGCAACAGATTTGGGAATTGTGCACTGGATTTTTGGTACAATCCCTTTAAAGGAAAATCACAAAGAAAGCCTATATCAAAGGGAAGAAATACAAAGAAGAAGAAACACCATCTGTAGTTCCAGAAGCATATTTTTACAACAAATAGATTTGGAATGCTTGATAACATCTGTGATGTATGCAAAGGCAGCGGTCACAAGGTAGATACACTCCCATCTAACCATGATTTCACTATTGATAAGAAAAGAAGACCTCCGATTCCATATAATTATGAAGCAAGTACCTTGGGAAGAAATCTGAAGAATAGTGCGAACACACCTTTTTCCAAGAAGATCTCATGTAGGGAAGCCGAGAAGACCCGAGATTTTAGATCCATAAAATTGAAGGGTAATTCATCCACAAGAGAAACTAAGGGAGATGAAACTCCGATGAACTGATGTAGAAGATCCAAACCTGCGTCAACAGTTCCAAATGACATGTTGGTCATCAGGTCAGAAGATTTGGAAAGAATGAGGAAACATGATAATGAACATGCCAAGGCTAGTGGTAAAGGAAAAGAAAAACTTTCACGTGATGAAGACATAGTGCATGAGATATTTCAAACCAAGAGAAACACTCATGTCAAAGAAGTTCTGTGTGAGAGATGCATGAAATCTGGTCACATTGCAAAAGGATGTCTAACCTTAATACCATAGAAAGAAGAAGTCCTCAAAAGGAGTGATAATGAATCATTCAAGATGGATATTAAGCAGAACAATCACACACACAAAGAAAAAGAGAATGTGAAGAGAGCCATGCCACATCAACACATATCAGAACATATGTTCAAATGTACAGGCATGAAGACTAGAGTGAACAGAGGTACTTGGTTGAGAAAAGAACCTCAACCATGCAGCTCATGTTGATGAAGCAAGGAGGAACCACCTTATTCCCTTAATCTTTTATGTATTGTATTTGTGCTAATAATGCAGGGAATTGAAGTTGAAGCATGATCTCAGGGGGAGAACCTGAGAAGTAGTGAATGCTGTCAACTCTTGATAGCTAAGCTGAAGAAGTTTTCATCATTAGAAGATTCTTCAATTGATATTCGAAGATTAAGATGATGAAGGATCTCTCTTGATGAAGACAATGGGGAGTGTTTCCCTTGAGGGGGAGAAAAATGAAGAAGCCTCTAAAATCATTTTTTCAATCAGTATCAACTTCAGCTGGTATTAAATTCAATTACTCTGTAAATTTCTTGAAGAACATGTCATTGGATAAGGTATGCAATTTCTCAATCTTTCATCCTTGGTTACGCAGAAAAAAGATCATTCTACAAATGGGTATTAACTCAATTGATCAGTGACATAAAAAGAATGGAAGTGTCCCAAGGCCACTTATCCTTCCAATTGCACTTGAATATTTTTGATCTGTTTTCTGATGTGAGTGCAAGAGTTTGAGGTCGATTATTTCCTATCACATTTGATCTCTTTATCCTGAAATGAGAGTGGTAAACCATTAAAGAAAAAATTCATGAGTTCTCATCTCATGTGGTATCATGATCTGTGAATAATGGACTGCCTTGTTGTCTAAATCAAATCCTCTTGTTTTCTACATCAAGCATTGGCCAAGTAGACTTAGAGTTAAATGATTAATGAAACATTGCTTATGTATAGATTGATACCCTCCCTACCATGAGCTTTGTATTTATTGTCAATAAGGGGGAGATAATGTGAAATGAACATTTGAAAAGAAAAGTTGATTGAAGAGAAGATTCTCATTTTGACATTGACGAATTCATTTCAGAAGATATGTAATGTATTGACAACAAAATAAAAAGCATGAGAAAGTTGGGACCACTTTGTGTATAAGGTTGTATTTGTTGTCAGTAGTTGTCAATTGTTGTCAATGAAGATCAAAATGAAGAGATCAATAAGTACTCCAATGAAATGGAGGAATGGAAATTGAAATTCAGATGATTGTTGTACTGATCATAAGTTCAAAGAACATGTGTCAAAGGTGGCACATTGTTTACAACAGTGAAGAATGGTGAGATATAATCCATATGAGGATGATTAAAGAAGAATGGGGATTTGATGAAGACCATGAAATTCCTCACGATTGCATGAGAATCATGCAAGAGACTTCTTGAAGAATTGAATCATATGTTTTTCATGAAGTAGAGAATGACGGTTGAAGAAGAAGACAATGTGCAAGGGATTGGAATTCTGAGATGGCCATGCACTTTACATTGTATCAAAATATGATGATGCTAAAGCTGATATATCAAAGGATATATATCACGATAGCAGAGTTCGTGATGAAAGCTGAATAATGGTTATGGGAAGTAGTGAAGAGAGAAATGAAAAAGGAAGAGACCATCTGGAGGTGGAACAAAAGAATAGATACAAGGTGGCACCGTTTCCCAATGTTTGCCAAATTTTTGGGCCTGAAAATAGACAAATGGAGAAAAGTGATTTTGGAAAAGAGACTTGCGTGCCATGTACTTGAAGGAGAGTGAACTTGCACGCCTAGAGTTTTTCAAGATCAGAACATGGAAAAATGGAAAAGGAAAGAGGGTCGCGCAAGTATTAGGTTGGTCACGCAAGTGACCTGCGTGCCATGATGATACTTGCGTGCCAGTGCCTAGGAGGATTGGAAAATTGCACGCCTATTGTTTTTCAAGATCAGAACATCAAAATTTGGAAATGAAAAGAGGGTCGCACAAGTATTGGTGTGGTCGCGCATGTGAGCAGTGCGACAGAGGCTAGGGAGGATGAGCTGCGCACCGGAACCTGTGCGCTGAGGGAAGACTTGCACGCCGCCACGCAGGGTATCCGAATGCCTATTAATAGAGGAGCACCCCTCCTCATTTGGTACAGAGTTCAAGACTTAGAGATTGTTCGAGCTCTCATCACGCAGGTGGTTGAGCCGCGCAAGTTGTAGTTGGGTCATGCAAGTAGAGGCTGGGCGCCGATTTTTGGTTGTGCGCCCAAGGCGGTTTGGGAGAGAAAGGAAGTGAGTCGCACAGGTTTGAAGTTGAAGAAGGTGGTGTCACGCAGGTGGTTTGGGGATACCTGTGTGCCAGTTTGGACTTGCACGCCGAAGACTTGCGCGCCATTTTGGGACTTGCGTTCCGGGCTTGGAGAAGAGCGCCAGGTGCTGTTGGAGTACGCCCATCCTTTTGGAGCTACACGAAAGCTGAAATATTTCTCAATACCTTCAGTGCAATAGATGATGTATTTATTTTTGAAGACCGAAGAACGGTGAACAATTTTGTTTTATGAAGAAAAGTGGTACCGCACACACATGACTGGTGTTTGACACCCTCGTTGTGCTTTGCGAAGAGAAGAAGAACAGTTCATGCAACTAAACTCAGATCTTGACAGAAAGAGGTGAATATATCAATACACTCCGGTGTTAGTATTGGGAATCAAAGGAACCGAAGAAGAAGATTTAGTGCATTCAGTTATTTTACTAAAGAATAATATTGAATACAAAAGAGCATCAAATTAGTACTCTGATGCAAGCATTGCCTCATGCTGAACAAGATACAAATACTTCAATGCAAATATATTGAAGAGACCTACACGTATATAAACTGAGTGGGACTTCACCAAAGGCAGTGAGCTAGGGGGAGTCAACGGGAGTGACCCGAGGGACGTAGTGAGCTATCCCTGAACCTTTGTAAAGGTAGTGAGCCTAGGATAGAGTTATTGTTCCCAAACCATTGTAATCCACAACTAGTGAAGAATAGTGGAATTTGGTACGACCGACAACTTGTCGGCATATGCTCCTTGGACTTAGCCCTCAGTGGTGATCCAAGTAAAAATTGTTGTGTCATCTCATTGCATGTGAATGTTTCATTGATGATCATATCCATCATATAGGTTTAACTAGTTCCTACCAATGTGGGAATAAGATCCTTGTTTTTAAAAGAAAAATTTGACACCCTGATTCACCCCTCCCCTCTCAGGGTGTCCCGGGGTCCTACACCCAATTCATGCCCAATATATCCATGACCCTTGAGGATTCTATCTAGGTGAAACCAATGAATTTGGGCCACCTCAATTTGATCCCTCTAGGATTTCATCCCTCATCACAGGGACATAAAAAACTATTCAAATGACTCAATCTGTAGAGACCCGAAGATTGACGTACATGGACATTACATTACTTTTGCAGAATACTCAATACATAACAAAAAAACACACAAGGATCGTAATAGTTTAGTGTCTTTGGAAAATTGGACTATAAACTTCTAATCATGTTGAAAATATCTTCAACAACCCCCATAACGATCATCCCCTTTTTGTTTCCCTACCTAAAACATTTCTTTATATCCTGGGGAAAAGAAAACATAAAAATGGTGAGCTCAAATGCTCAGTAAGGGTAAGCATGGATAAAGTAAAACATACCATATACATTTGAACTTAAAAACATGAACGTAATGTTTAAACATCAAAATCTTGAGCAATGACATAAAACATGGAAGTATGTAAGGCATAGATCATAAAGAAACATAAATCAAAATAAAATAGCATTGGAATAAAACATGTAATTGTGGCAACCATTAAGCACATGTTATGATTTCCATTGTAGCCAAGGCATTACTTCCAAGACCATCTTAGTGGACAAAGTCCCTTTCTAAATCGAGTTCACTCCTCATTTCAGTCCTGAAATACTAAACCAGATTAACTTACCATTACAGCCATGTCTATCTCATGAGATATAAATCTTTACCCAATGCATTGTAGGGAGACATAGGTCCCACCCATCTCATAATGAAATCATTCATACTTGTGCCACAAAATAAACATACATCATTCATAATAACCCAATAAATAAAATGGGATTCATAAACATCATCCCATCATCACATAATCCATATAAAATAAATAGATATCATTTCATAATAAGAAAAGTGAAACCATGTAAATCATAGAGACATGTTACTTGAAACATACACATATTAAATAATGGCATCTTAGATGAAAAATGGTTTTGATAAAACACTTGAAATGAACTCTTGAGGAAAATATCCTTTCTTCTTCAAAATAATTTTCTTTTCACAAAATGTCATGAAATTTTAAAAGAAAAGGATTTTTTTTGAAAATATTCATGAAATCTTTTGAAGGAAACTTCATGAAAATAAGGCTTTATAAAACCTGAAAAATCCGTTCGTGCTGTATAAGTTAAAAAACATTCTTCTCGTACTTTTTCCGGAAAAGTCAAAAAGTACCTCGTAAAAGAAAGATTCCATACATACCATGTAGTAAAAGTCAAAAATGGGTAAAAAGGACTTTAAACATACATGAAAACTCTTTTATAAAACATGGACATGGATGGTAGCAATAACCCCAGTAAATACTTATGAATAATCAATCTCGGATAAAAATGAAATTTGAAAAATTATCCCTTACCTTACGTCCGATATGCTTCGTATGTATCCGAAACTCCTGTATAATGATTTAAATAATGTCATTGACTTATTACAGAATCATATTCATTGTTATGATATCATATATGGTTCACTTATGACTTTATATTACCCATTCTTTTGTAAATTAATGTTAAAGTAACGTTTTGGGTAAAATCATATCATTTGTCGTTCATGTTTTAACTTGTAATTATTCATATGACTACTTAGATCATGGTTACTTAAATCCAGAATTTAATACATGATTTATATATAATATATATTCAGAATATACATATATATAACAGATCGATAAATGGAAATAAATACACCGTTCATGGAGACGGTAGGTCGTACGTACGCATGAACATTGTTTTCGTTTCCTTATTGAATTCAATGGAATTAAGTAGATGAAATACATATATAAATAAATCCAGTATCATAATTATGTCATATATTTCATGATTAATTATTATATATACTTTATAATCATTAATGAATGGATAATCATTGAGAATGAATCTCATCGCATCGTGGAGACGGTAGTCCGTAAGTACGCACGAGCGATGATATCATTACCATGATCGTGGAATTGTATTAAAGTGTATGTATAATATTTCAGAATAATTATCACTTTACAATAATCATATATAGTCATTATTTACACCATTATACCCATCCAAGTAAGGTGGTGGTGGAAAATAGATTACACCACGGCGTGGAGACGGTATTCTGTACGTACGCACACACGGTGATTTTGTTTTCTGTAGGATGGATAGATGGTGAAATATGGTTGTTTCATACTTATAATAAAATATCAGTATATGAGTGATACTGATGTTATTACTTCATAATGAAACAACTAAAGAAGAAGAAGTGGAAGAAGAAATAAAGTTGAAAGAATCGGTAACGGACATTACCTCTTCTTTGAAGCGCCTCTTTGAGACCTCATTTTAGGGCACTAAAATTGGTCTCTGAAGAAAACCAGGACTTCTAGGATGTTTCTAGGGAAGTGTACAAGAGAATTTGGCAGGGTTTGGGCGAGCTTTAAGGCTCAACGTGGTGTGAGGAAGAGAGGGAGGAGGTGCCCTTTTATAAGGGAGGAGAGTGGCACCTTTGGAAAACTAAGAATATTATTTTATTATAAAGTCATATTCGGTTTTAAATAGATCCAAATTGATTTATTTATAAGCTAAGGTGGGGATGGGTCGAAATCCTCTCATCCAATATAATTTAGACAATTTTTTGTTCCTATTTTAACCTTATCATTTATATTTAACTTTAAGTTAGATAATTTTACTTTTACCGTGTCTTTTTGTGTTTTTACACTATAAGGTTAATAAACTTACTATAACAAGAAAAACGAACCCCAAGTTGTTTATTATTAATATATATAACCTTATCTATGTCATTTTGTCGAAGCTTAGAATTTTAGGAATAAAATAACAATTAATAATATAATATTTGTTTTAAAAACTATTTTATGTCAATTTTGACACTATTTAGTAATTGATTTTTGTGAAAATCATAACAGAATTAATAGTTCTAAAACAGTTACGTAAATCACTTCTAACATGTCATATTAACCTAGAAAATTAGTGTAATTCATAAAAAGTCTCAAATTACATTTATTTGGGTATTTATAACATCAATTATGTCAATATTTCATTATTAAAATAATTACTGCATCATTATTGTGTCATAAATAAATTAAATTATTTAGTGTCTAAAAATTACAAATTAAATATCATTATGTAGGAAATATTTTTATCTTTCTAATTAATATTTATAGTCTAATTTAGCTTATGTATAACCCTATATTAAAAATGATTTACTTATTAAATGTTGATTTTAACTATTTTAACCCTTCTTTAAATAAATTAATAATAAATGTCCTAATCTAATCCAAGTGAGCCTAAATGGTCATATTTTATTAATAAGGTTGTTTTTGGTCGAATTACACTTATACAATAGAATTAGGACATGTGTTATGGTAATAATAATATCATTTTTACCATTAATTACCCTATTTATTTTTAACCGTGGTAAAAAAAAGTAAAAAGTTACTATTCACAAAAAAATATTTTCATCTCATTGAACCACATTTTACTTACTGACATCAACCGTGTCTCTAGTATTTTTGAAATTCCACTCACAGAAGCGGTAAAATTAAGTTTTATGAAAAATTCATTTTTTTAACTACCACTTAGTGGTTTCACTATTCATCAAAAAATGAAAGTTTCCAGAAAAATACAAAAAATTAGGCCTAAGCTATATTTAATATTATGAACTCAAAAATGATGTCTATTTTACCAAATTAAAAACATATCAGTTGCATTAATTAATGTAAAAATTAATTCCCGTCGTCAAAACAAATAGCGTGTTCTTTAGAGATAATAACTATCAAAAGATTGACACTTGTTTATGTCTGATTTAAATGTGAAATTATATCCAATGACCAAAATTGTATTAAATTGTAAAAATATATTCTAAATATAATTTAAAACCACTCAAATTAATAATTTATCACTATTAATTATTTCGATTAAAAAGGTTGTTTTTAATTAAAATTTAGTAATTTTCACTATTCATCAGAAAATGAAAGTTATCCGAAAAGTACCAAAATTTCACCCTAAGCTAATTTCAATATTCCGAATCCAAAAATGAAGTCCATTTGAAAAATAAAATTTACAAAATTTCAAAAAATGGTTATTACTATTCATAATAGCTAGTTTAAATAATATTTTAATAGCATATCATTGTTTAGTGAAACTCGGTATTGCGTACTACACATGCTATCGAGGAAGGTCGCGATTGCGTGTAATGCAAGGCAAGTCAAGGATGCGTGTTGTGCATGATCCTTTTGGTGTAGTGTACAACACAATACATTAATGAAATTAAAAAAGAATATTTTTCATAAAACCTCGGGGTGTTACACAATCCTTCTTATCTGGAACCATCATAGTAGTTTTTGGTCCCCACTCATCAAGATGGATTCATTGATTGAGGCCCACTATAACCTCATAAATATTCAGCAAACAATCATGAATTAATGTTCCTCATGGCACTATCAACACTTCATAACTAGAACTTCTCTAATACCTCAACACATCTCAATGGAACACTGATTGTATATTTGTTAGATCCCAGGGCAAACAACCCCCCACATAGACAACACACACAACCTTGTTTTAACTAAGGAAATAGGTACTTTCTCATGAACCACCTGATCGCATAACCTAGATGGAATCACACATATATGATATGTTTTTCCCACCTAGATTCCATAAAATCCTCAAGGTCACATGTTCCCCTTTGAATATTCACCGAATCTGATTTAGTATCACATGAGTTATGAATTTATGATACTAATCCCAAACACCCACTCGATTATATTAAAATTCCTCATAGTCTTCCATTTTAATACGACTCAAGGATTTCTTGATGCTTCATCTAATGGCATGAAATTTCTCAGGATTCATGGATAACTGCACCGCCACCCATCATTTTATGAATTTTTCCATGACTAAAACTACCTACCCATGCTTTATCACCCCTCTACTCATCTATTATTGGTTGGAATTTATTATCACATCAAAATAAAATTCATAACAACCGGGTTAGGAATACAAAATATTTTACGCCTTCGAGACCGGTATAAATACCAAATACCAAACACCAAAACAAAGGTGATTCCACTTAGAGAAGTCCAAAGGCATAACCATTCCCATTCCAAAACCTCTATATCACCTAGAAGAATTGTTTCCACAATCCAAATCATTTACCCATAACATCAGGAAACACCCTATCACATTCACTCCCAATCATCAAAACTCACCCACTAACTACCATTCCAAGAAAAATACCATGATCATTGGGCTCTCATACATAGCCCCTTATACTAGACCTTGTACAATCTAATACTCAATGGTGGCCCTCCTACCCTAATTCCAAAATGCACAATGTCTAATGATCCATGGAAAACCACTTACTGTATCACCCTAACCCATATATACACACCAATTATACTTCTTAATATAAGGAATTTCAATTTTTCAAGGGTCAAACACACCCCATTACTTTCACAACATCCAAGAGTCATAGGCGACCATGATACATGGAAATATTTAAAAACCTCTAGGCCAAAAATCCAACTGAAGTCACATTATACAACCTCCCACTATCTTACCAAACACATATTCGAATGCCTCTCCATATGGGAACTCTCTTTATCCATAAACCCACCCATGTATAGGATAAATACATAAACATAATGGATACACATTATAAATATCCCAAAGGATCCCATTATTTCCCATTTCAATTTAATTAAGCTCCACTATTTTGAGTCACATGGATTTACATTTTAAAACATTTAATTTGACATAATTTAAAAATTAAAAAATAGAAATATGTTTGGTTAGATAAAATTAAATTCATAAGTTATAGGTTTAATCACCTTATAAGATGTTTGTTAACACTTTATTTTACTAAACCCAACACATTAATGACTCATTTATACATTCCTATTAACCTAGAGTCACCTGAGGAGATGGTCAAGAAGAATAATACCATAGCCTTATATAGAAGAAATCACATATTAATGGTTGTGATCACATAAAATTAAAACCCTATTTATTTAAAACCATATGCGGATATAAATTACTAATGATCATATGCCACAAACAATAAAGAAAACCAACACACATGAATCCTAGGAAGATATCCGTCAAAAACAAAACACTGGTGACATATAAATATTCTATGCCTAGAATGATGCATGAACACACACACACCCTCTAGTTATATGACCAAGGATAGAAATACAATAAATTTATATCATCTCACTGATGTTCCCCACTCAAGTTGAAATTCAATCAAATGTAAAAATGAAAAGAATGAAAAACAATCCACATCCCAAAAACTCATTCTCCCCTATACATGGGGTTGTAACACCCTGGTATGATCTCATTACCATTATATGAAGATATAATATTCTCCTTCGAATAATTATAAAATATAAAGACAAAATAAAAATCATTGATACCACCTTTTAACATCCCACTTAACAAACCACAGACCGACACCCAAATCGAGGGTCGCCAATGTACCTAATTAAAGCCTCCCAATATTCTAGTAGCTGTTGACTAGTTATCATAGCCTAAGAGGTTACCATCAATAAAATATAACCTTGTTATCGTATTTTACAAGAACATTTAAAGAAAATATATGAGTCACACAATCAATATGAACATCAAAAATATTAATGGTTCCAATAAATTAATAAAACCAATGTATGAAATAATGATTAAAATGTCACATAAAATTATTAAATCCCACGTGGGATGTTCATATACAAGTATCATTAAAAGAACAAAAATAAAAGTTGGTTTCATTTACCGTCCCAAGATTGTTCTTAGTCCTTAGTGGTACCATATTCCAACTCCATAATTGGTATACAAATCAATATGAATCAACATCTGACCTATACAGAAACTTTTCCCTAAAAATAATAATGGAGTATACTTAAGAAACCAAGTGCCATAGTGGCCTAAGCTGAGTGTGAGTATGCCTTTGTATGGTACAACAAAAATCATCCCTAAAACAATTAGTTTGATAATTAGTCCATGTAAAATTGATTGATATAATAGTACAATATAATTGTTAACATATCTAAAAAATCACTATATAATTCAAGAACTAGACCCTGTATCTCTTGATGATATATGAGAATGATACATACCTACTTCATCTAGCATTGGGATTTCATTGAGGATATAACTATAACCATGCAATCTGATCTCCCACTGGGGGTAATATACCCACCACAGATAAAATAACAATATTCGAGCAGTAATATACCAATCCTTAGATCCCAAATTAATGTTCACCGAGGGCTTGTGTTCACCTAGGCTAGAACGAAAATTCTAACATCCACCTAGGTTCCATGTTCTATCCATGTTTAACCATAAAACTCAATTTCCAACCGAGAACTATGTTCACTAGGGGTTCAACCATAAATCTCATCATCCCCCAAGGGGAGATATTCACCATGGGTTTAATAATTGGAATCAATATCCAGTCAAGGGATAATCTCACCCCATGTTTAACTATTAAAAGATAAAAATCATTTACTTTGAAGGAATGACACAAACATATCCTCATTGACAAAACACGCAAATAAAAAAACCATGGAATAAGGTATCAAAAATATTTTAATTTGAATAAAATTCCTATTCTACTTACCCATAACAATTTGAAAAACTATTTCTATGATCAATTCTAATTCACAATTTACCAATCTATATCCAAGATAATATTTTTGAATACAAATAAAATACTCTTAAAAAAATTTCAAAATAAATAAAACTAATCTCATTAGTACCATTTCACATGTCCATTTCAAAAACCAAACCAAAATACCTTTTATGAATACTCTTTATGTATTATTTTCAATTTACACGTCATTTCTATTTTCCAAAAGATAATATTTTCCATTTCTATTCAAATATGATTTCATGTTCTAAAACGAATTTAATTTTTTTATTATGTAATTTCAAAACTATATCAAATACCATTATAAAATTCTCTTTTTCAATGTAAAAAATTCAAAATACCAATTTCCTGAAAAAAAAACTATTAAATAAACCAATTTCCAAGTTCAATATTGTTACCATGGTGTTCCACTCTGAACCACCTCCCTACAAGGATCAAGGCATGAAAAACTGGTGCTAAATATTCATAATTTTTAGTTTAGTTCATTAATATAAAACCAATGTTCATCACCTATAAAACTGCATATATTTCTATCACAATCACTTAAAATTAAGGAATGACTATGGGAAAATGTCAGGGACCATAAAACATATCCTCATAAGAGTTTACTCTTACAACATTAATTCCAAATTCATCCTAGAATGTAATAAATTGTTGAACTGATATAATCCATGTACATAGAGAATAATTATTTGAATAAGAAAACTAAAAAGGCAGTAGAGAACATGAAGAAAGGGAGGAGAAAAACTCTTTTGACCAACTTTGGTCTTTTTATCACCTAAAACTGAAGGAGAAACAACCAATAATCATCAGGGATTCACTATATAAAAAGATAGGAGGATGAGGGATCCTAAGACACTAATACTAGCCTAAAAGAGGCCTAAATTCTAGTAATGAAGAAAGGGGTGAAGTGATAAACTAACCATTTCCCCATCTAGATTAAATGAAATCATAACCAACCAAATGGTGGGTACTTAGATCATAGATCATACATTGATCCCTTATTGATGTACCATACCACAAGATGTCCACCAGCTAGTCGGCAGGAGTGAAACAACATGCTTCAGTACCAACTCCTTCCCCAAGCCATTATATCACCCACATGACCACTCAGAACCCATGTTCCATGTTTAAAAACACTCAATTGAGATGCTCAAATCTTGGATCTCCATTCTAATAGTCAATTAAAATCCCATCCTATACTATAATTGAAATTAATGGATTTTATCCATGTTTTAATTCTCATATGGATGTGAAGAATTACACAGGATTTGATGTCTTCTATATGAGACTTGGTCCAAAAATGTTAATTCACTAACATCCCTTTGGTTAATTCCACGGTCCAATCCAATACATTAAAAAATGTCTATATTTAAAAGAACGCTAAGTCTTCCTAATGAGACTATTTAAAACATTTGGCTTTCATCAAATCATTTTTGTCTCTTACACAAAGACATATTATTCAACATTCCTCATACATTAAGTGGTTATCAATTACTGATCACAAAAAATCCACTTGATTAACGTAAAATGATTCATCATATGCCATAAATTATTCCGTGCTATATGAATCCACATAAAAGGACAAAACTATTTTATGGTTTTCCCACCATAGAAAGTAATTATAAAAATAAAATCTATATGTTCCCATGACACTCGCAATTAATTTTCCACTTTATCTCATCCATGAAAACACAAAATGACTAGTCATACCTCCTATGGCTGAATCTCATCCAAATTGATTAGCCACACCATGTAATATACTATAAAAATACTTGATATAGGTACCTTAGCTCCCAAAGCTATCCTAATACCATCAAATCATCCACAATATAGTTCAAACCTTACTTCTACTGTCATTACATTACAAGATTCTCAACCCAAAAAAAATTCATCGTGTTGTACCATAATCAATTGCACTCCATAGATCCAAATCCTTATTGGATAACTAAATTATACCTCAAGTATTATACTAAAACATGGAATTTAACTTAAAAATTACATGAATTTAATTTTTGTATTCTATATAAAACAAGATATATCCATATTAATCATCACAGAATTATCCCAAAGTCTATTTAACTATGCATCCACCAGCTTCATTGTATCTACGATATTACAAAAATAAGATTGTAAAATCAAGACATATTTTATACTCCTGATCATAAGATTACACTCACTATCACCCCATTAATGAAATTACAAACTCCATGTTCTACCCTATCCATTGACACATGTATTGAACCGACATGACCACCCCCTCATACATGAGTGACAACATAAAAATAAACAACTACTTATTTGTTTATTTTCAAGAATGTTATCAACACATCAATAAAAAAACACTCAGAATTAGGGTCACACCATTAATATTCCAATGGTACACTCCCCTCTATATAGAAATACATATAACACTCCGCGTGTGCAACATCACGATGTATTATTATCAAAAAACACATGTAACTCCTCCCAATCCATGCTCATCAACCAAATTATCTCATAGAAGGGTTCAATCTCATTTCAACCATGCCACTAAACCCCATGCTATCGACAAAATTAACCCTCCCCATAAGGGGGATCCTCTATTCTCAACTAAATCCACATGCCACCATGCATAAGATCACTTACTCCAATACCACAATCACTATATTGTTGGAGTTACCCCTCAAAAAATATTGATTACATCATATGAATCTCCTCCGAGAATTCATAAAATTTAAACTCACCACAGAACTACCATCATCAAATACCTTATGATCCTATGAAACCTAAAAATCCTCAATATATAAAAACACAACCCGTTTTACCAATATTAAATTCAGAAGTTACCATGTAAAACTAGTGTGAATTTCCTTGAAATAATTTCGACATATATGTGATATGCTCTCAAATGATTTAATAAATAATAAATATAGCATAGAATATTTCCAATACATTATTTTCTCCATGATCTCCTCAAAAATATATTATTTAATGCTTCTATGAAACCAAATAATGTGCAACTATCTCATTTTCTGGTGAGACATGTCACTTCAAATATTAAATCATGATCCTAGTCCACTATGCATTCCTCCACCACATTCCCATCTGATCATGTTAAATTCACTATCTTCAATATCCAAATAAGGGAATCTCACCATGATAAAACCATTGAAATAACCACCCATAATATAATAGTCGTTCCAAAACCCAAATCATCTATCCACACCTTACTAACCATAAATTCAACCATCAATAGTTACAATTAACCAAACAATTATAAACTACAACATTAATTGCTAGGGATAGACATCAAGATGATACTTCCCCATAAAAATGGTCATGATGAAAAAACACCTTATTAAATCCACATGACCTTACTCAAACCCCTCTCTGGGTATCTAAATACACTGGGAAACCCAAGCACAAACACTCACAAGGCTTCTATTCAGACTTTAAAACACACTAACATCACCTCTAGTATATGAATATTAGAAATGACATTTACCCATTCTCCTAATTCAAAAATCACAGAAATTATTGGTCCAATATCTCTCTTGGGATTCCATCAATAATCAAACATATGGTTCACCACCATTATGTGGCATATATCAAAGTCCACTAGGTTATTTCACTTAGACCTATAAATTAGGTTTTATAAAGTGGAATCTCTCACAATATTTATTTACCCATTATCATGATCAAGTCATGAACACTATAAACTATATATGAACATATTTTCATTTAAATTCTCAACATCTCAACTCTTTAAAAGTGATAATAGGTATTCTTCCACACTATTCCCGACATCTTGTATCACAGTGATCATATAAATTGGTAACTATAAATATCCAAAATGACACATATATAAGGTCAAACACCATATTAATTCAAGGTTCACATTATATATTTAGGATTCATAATTTTACACTTATAATGTTCCATTTACACTAAATTCTATAACAAGGGATAAGTTAAATGAAATTCCAATTTCAATTTTAAAATAAAATGATTTGTAAGATTTAACTTGAATTTCATTAAGTTGAAGCCACATAATAATAATTTCAAGTAATCAAACAAAATATCATGATCCATTTAGAAGATCATCCAAGTATTATTATACAATACACTGATAAATGAAAATTCATATAAATAGTTGTTATGATTTAAATGACGAATCCATGTCATAGTTCAAGAAATAATGTAATCAATCAAGATAAATCTCAAAAATGACATGTTAATACATCATTTATATAATTATTCATGAACACATAAGAAATTTCCATACCAACTAAGTGATAAAATCCAATAAATTATTTACTTTATAATCATATGTATCGCTCAATGTAAAATAACACAATAACGAATGAAAAAAGCACGAACAATAGTACCATCTCTCCCAATCTAGGATTATGTTATGCATTGGTTGTCCAATCCAAGAAGCAAGTTCCATACCATGTTTTTCATAATTACCTAACACATATATACCTTAACACAATAGTTTGGAAAAAAATATTCCTAGATACCACTTTGTAATGTCACCACCCTTAATTCACTCTTAACAATAACCAAATTGTGTCTCCCATGTTCCTCAAGTGAGCCTTCCTATGTTCTAAAGGTTGTTGACTAATTGTGAGTTTCTATGAGAAAACCATGCAGAGACTATACATGCTCATTAGAGTATAAATAATAATATAGATGAGGCCAATCATACACACTTAACCCAAATAAACACAATTCATAAGACAAGTCATGTGCCAATAAATGCTCCCAAAATAATATGATATATTATGCCATAAATGTCTTGGAAACCCCACGTAGAATCACCTAAAATATATAAAAAGGCAAAAAATAACCAAAACTAGAAGGGAAAACCCCCAAAATGGTTCGGAGCCTCACTCGGTTCCTTCATCCATACTTTAACATGGCCAGATAAATCAATCAACAAGTATTGGGCCATACCCTTGTACAAAACTGCAACCATGATTTAATAATGGGTACTAACTGGTTCCCTAATCAGGTCAAGGGTAAATATCACTAGGAAACCACAAATAGAATCCATAAATATCTAGTCTGAAATATATGTTCATGTAGCAGTGCTGTAAATAAAATAGAAAAAATAGAATAAAAAAGAAAATGTTAAAACTCGAGATCTGTGGTGACACATGGGGTTGATAATACCTACCTCATCTAATGCTATATGTCTCATAGAACATAAAAATATCATTTTAAATAGAAATAACCACAAATGGGGACCCATTCCTACACTTTAACTGATACCTGATTGGATTTTTTCTTTAGTTAATTTTAGATGTATCTAAATAAGGGATCCACTCATATTTATCATAACCTGTCCATGAGTGTTTAAAATATTATTAGTTCAAATCCACTCTATGTGTGTATAAATTTCATAGTAACTATATCTCCAAAAGTTCATTTACACAACTGATCTAGTAGTGTTTAAATTTTATAGTATCAAGACCGTTATACGTGTAGTGACATGATGACTCCAGGATTGTTTACATTTCATCACGTCATGAATTCCTAAAGGGAGTTTATCTGACTGCTCCATGATTATTTACATTTCATAGTATTAATAATGAATATAAGTCATATAAAATACTACTCCATGAGCATTTATATTTCATAGTATCATGGTCAGATCATGGGAGTTTTCAATACCTCTCTATGAGCATTTGTATTTCATTGTATCAAAACCAAATCATGGTTGTTTACACAACTAATGTATCAAAAACTCTTCAAGGAGGTTTAACACATCATACATTAAGACCTCCCTGAGAGATTTTACTAATTCCATGTAAACAAAATTTCATTTAAAAAAATTCAAATTTACCATTTAATTTTACATTTACCAACTCATCATCATTTAGCCTTTACAACATTGATCAAATTTATGATTTTAGCAATTAAAAATTAACTTTTAGTGTTTCACCCTAATTCATGACTCATCAATTAATATCTTAAAATCCATTAAATATTTCATAAACCAAGTTTTATAAATTTACCAATTCCTGATCTCCCCTTTCATTTCCTGAGAATTAATTCTAGTTTTTCATAAAATTGGAACAATTAATTGATAAAAATTTAAACTGGTGAATCTATATGGAATCACCATTCACATAGTTTTTTTTAACACAAGTAATAAGTCATCTAAATATAAAGAAATATTTCCTCCAATTTACTTTTCACAAAACACAAATAAAATTCAAATCACTATTCATTTTTTACAATTTTACAATATAAAAAAAATCAATAAACACAACCTATTATACCCTTTCTAATTCCCCAATTTCCTATTAAACTATTACCATTATGGTATCCCCCATTATATAACCATATCATAGGGTCAATAACTAAAGAGAAATATCCCCTTGAGATATCTTTAATGGTAGGTAATTAATACCATTATTTAAGGAATAAGACCATTGAAACATCGTGTGTAATTCCGAACTATAAATATAAGTTCAACCCACAATACATCGACATGACCACCCAAATCAGACACATGAAATTTATAAAAGATTATTGAAAAACATAAAGACAAGCTACCTTATAATCATAAAAATCCACTCATCTGATATTATCCTTCTTTTTTAGCTAAAATGGATGGAAATGAACAAGTAAGAAATTACCCTAAAAATAGGGAATGTTAGAAAAAAATGATAAGAGAACACTTAAGAATGAGTGAAATGAATAAGTGAAGGAAATAGGGTTATCGCCTTAACTCTGGCATTGAATCACCACTGACACCACTTGTAATGACCAAGGATCAAGGGATATCCTCCATGGATTACATAAGATGGGGGGGGGGGGATGTGATGGGAAATTATTGGAAGTTTAACGGATAAAAATACAAAATTTGGTAAAAAGGAGTGGTATGGGTAAAATTAATGGACTACACATATTTAGAAACTATCCATGTGGACATTAAAAAGTTGTTGGTCCCCTACTAATTTTTTGACAATCATAGTATCCATGTAGATCTATAAGTCAAGCCACAACCTAACCAATGGGCCCTAATAAGATAGATGGTGGGACTTCTATAGATTGTTTCACTGTTGGTTTTTTCCACACTTGATCGTCCATGTCCTAAATGATAAAAAACCTCATAACCCGCTCATAGATCCAAAATACCTTTCCAACCAAGTTAAAAACACATGTTCTATAAAAACTAAAAAACAGAGCAACGCCAAATATTTTCATATATTACAACTACCAATAGTAACTCGAGGCTCCATGCAACGAATAGTTGGGAATACAGTCCTTTACACTCATAACATGAGCTTTGATGGTAATACCTCAATTATACTAAAACTACAGAAGAATATTAACTGGGATTTAATATCATTTTGTAATAAAAATTCCCATTTCAAACCACTACATCTCCCAAAATGATTTTCTATAGAAGCCAAAGTGTGTTTTACATTTTCATAAGATAGAGAAAAAATACTATGTGTATCAAATTGACAATTGGGAATAATATTAGCCTCATAATATCATAAACTAATTAATGGAATATACAAATTTTTTTATCATTATATATCTATAACATGGAAATCCATGAACATTTGTATAACTACTCCACAAATAAACTCAACCAAATATACTACAAAGTAAAAGTGAAAAATAAACAACAAAACATCCCATTATAATCCAAAATTAATGTTTTTGAAAACATCACATTAGTATTTAATCTTCAAAAAATTAGAGGCTAAAATGAATAATACATCAAAAATACAAAAAACATCATTAGAGTATCCGCAAAATACTCTACCAAAATAAATCCTCACATCCCTCAATATCAACTGATTATAATAATAATAATGATAAAGATATATATTGAGGTTTCAACAAGTGGTATTAATCCTTCCCATTTAACTATATTAGATATAAAACAGTCTACATACACCCATTGGATGTATATAGGTTGTGAGTGAAAATTATAGTTAGATACTACTATGAATCTACACAATATCATCCACAATGAAACCCATTATCGAATGTTTTAAAACATAATTTAGAAAATACCCTCATAAGGAAAATAAAAATTGTTTCCTAAAACGTTATTTTCCAAATCCTTTTCAAATCCTGTTGGTTTTATTAAAACAACCCAAACATCGAAATTAAGTGATAAAATGGAAAAAATAAATATAACCTAAGGTAATAAAATGTAAAAATCATTTATGATAATGAATAAACATATATCTCAATAATAAATCACATATGATTTATCCTCTCAAACCTCAATGTACCCTTAAAACCACTAATGTATTCCCTTGTACACCAACACTAATGGTGAATCTACATATTGTCATAGTAAGATGTTATGTGTGATTTATGTCGCCATAATCTCTCAGTACAATGGGAAAAGTAATAAGTCATCATGTCCCGTCACTATAGGTGAACCAATAAATAATCATATCATGATAATCAACATTAGAATTCCAATAAAAAAATTAATTAAAAATATAATCAATCCTTTCCATGAAAACAAGTAATATAATTTAAAGAAACATAATTATCTTTAAAAACTCATTTAAAAATCCATTTAGAGTCAAATTTACCCTTTAAATCATTTCATTGAAGATATTGTTTGAAGAAAACTTATATTAGAATGAAATCCAAGAAAAATCATCATTTAAAAAAAAGTAATGAAAAAAAAGTAATTAATATAAATCCATCATCAATAAAATATTCCAATCATAACATTGTAAATGAAATAATAGAAAAGTTAAAGAACTATGGTATGATAATCGAGAGAAAATGATTTAGTGAAACCTTCCTTAAACTATTTTAAACATGTCACCATCATCAAATAACACAAGAAAATTGTTTAATGGTTTGGAAAAATCATAAAATCCATGTTATTAAATTATAAATCCATTTTTATCCATAATATATTCTTCTATGAAAAAAAATTTAAATAAAAATGGAATGGAATAATAAGTGACAATGAGAATAATAAAGGATAAATCAATAAGGATTCATGTTTTACCTTTAGAAATCTCTAATAGCACAATAAGAAACCACCTATGGAGATAAGAGGATGGAAAAACATGGATAAAGGATTTTATGCCTTGAAAATTGGAATAATTGGGGATTAACAGGTTAAATTTGATAACAGTAATTGATAAATTTCAAGCTTTTAAAAATCTAGGTAGGCTGTATGGTTTATTGGAACATTTTGGGAATACATATTCAAATAATGGGGTTTCATGAGAGGATATATATTAATAAGGGTATATTAAATAGTTTTTACATATGGTTTGGAGAACTATGTACCTTCCATCCACCCAATTATAATCTCACAAACCCTATGCATGGTTTGGGTACACGATTACCATGATCTGTGATATATTTTTACATTGAGTTATTTTCCCCTCATTTTCAGGTGTTAAAATATTTAACTCCAAAAACTAAAAATAAATATAATAAATAAATTTAGAGTAAAAATTAAATACATACAAGTGACCTAAGTTTTTCATATTTTATGAAGTAGTTCTTTTTATAGTTTATCATTTTAAAAAAATTTGAGTTCTAAGGAGTATCATTGGATGGATATATTGATGTTGTTATACATAGGGAAATTCTTTTACATGAGGATATTATTTTATCAACATAATAAAAATAATAATACCTATCATCATCATTTTATACTAAGGATCCAATAGACCATTGATTGAAGAATAATAATTCCTAATAGTTTGGAGATTCACTATGTCCCATTGATTCCCAAGGAGGAAGGTTTCCATTGGAATCATCAGAGAAATATGTATCTATATCATTTAAATGATATTGGGAAAATTATTTTCAATATATAGAATGTATATTATTTATTTATATTATGTTAAATTCAAATAAAATAATGGATCTTGGGGAAAATTTATTTTTCTAATTATTTCTATTGTGTTTATACAAGAGTGTTCCTCTATGAAACCCTTCATATGAATCATAAATTAAGTATAAATTAAAAAATTATTCTACATATTAAATAACAATGAATCATTAAAGTTATATTTAGTATAATTTTATTTTATTTCTCTTATATCTAGCTACATTAAAAACCTTCTTTGATCACATGTAATATAAATAATCGATTAAAAACATTATCCAATGTATATTGTATAACTACATGGGTTGAGTCATTAAAACACATTTATTTTCAATTCTATTAATAAACATTTAATTGAAACAATGTCATTGGAGGAAAACTATTTTTTTTGATAAAATTAATCATGGAAGGATTATGGCACAAAATTAGGAAATAATCTTCAATAACTATAAAACACTAATAGAATGCGACAATAGGTTGTGAACTATTTGTTGAATAGTTTTTAAATAATACATAATTAATATGTGTATATAGATATTTTTTAGAGACGTTGATTAATATATAAAAATTTCATTGACTTTTTTGTTTATATAAGTAGATTAACAGTGGTGTTTAAAAAAATTTAGGTTTCAATTTTGTGAATGAGGGTTTCTTTTTGGATTTATTTATGTTTAAATTTAATAGATTTACTTTTTATATTTTCATTATTATGTTAATGTATAAACATAGGACCCCTCTTCCTCCCCGCTCTTTTCATTTACCACATATAGACCGTGGATCTTAGGTGGGTCCTACCTCCCTTATTCCAATAACATTCTCTAATAATTCTTATATTGAACAAATTATAGGAAAACTCAAGGTGATCATTATTGTATTGACTCGAACCCAGTAAGCTAGAAGAAGGTTTCGACCACCATTACATTTTCTGGATTACAAGGAATCAAATCTCAAATAACCAAATAGTTTATTAGTCTTGGTAAACCATATAAAAACACAATTCATAAATTAAACACATATTTTTTTCTTTTAGGATACCTTCATTCAATCTATGATATACATACATATATTTCTTAGTACATTTCATAGAATCCCAGGGAAAGAAAACAAAAAAGGGTAACCATAAATACTCTATAAGGGTCACATATAGCAGATACAATAATGAATCAATGAAAATTGTCAATATAGAACGGTAATAACTCAAGACACATTTCATTCAATCAATTAATTGAGAAGAAAGTGAATAAACAATATGGAATGGTAAATAACTAAAGACACATTCTATTTAAATAATAAACTGAGAATCAAATGAATCCATATTCTTTTTTATATAGAAATAATAAAAATAGAGGCATTGAATTACTATTGGATTTTATGTCATGGGTAGATGAAAACCTCTACTATCAAGATCTATCTGCCAAAAAGTTAACAAATATAAGTATAAACCTATTAAATTTTCATAGATATGTTTTCACTTGAGAACATTTCAATGCATCGAGGGGATATATAATGTCAGAGCCCCACTCGTCACGGAAATTACAAATCATTCCTCATATCAATAAATCGATTTAATTAATAAAAAATATGACTTATAAAATATTTTTATTTAATAAAGAATACAGATTCAGCAATATTTCCCCAGATAATTAAATAACTATCAATGTAAACACCATATGAACAATTGATACATGGTTAATGAAACAATCATATTAATGAAAAATGATATAGATAATTAGGGGAATTCAATATATATTGATCAAAGGAAATTAGAAATTTCATGGGGACTAACAAAGGAATAATGGAAGGAAATTTCAATACTATCATTGGTAAAATTAATCATAACCTATTCAAAATAAGAATAAGGATGATATCAATACAACAAATCCCATGTGGAGTAAAAATAAAGGGGTTTTGTCACTAATTAATGGAAATATTATAAAAAGAAATTTTAAATAAATTATTGAGGAAAATATCCTTTTTATTTTGGAAAACATTTTAAAATTCCTTTTCATGGAAAATAATATTTAATTTTTTTTTAAAATTTATCCTTTTAATCTTGAAAAGGAATCTTTGATGAAATGAAAGCAAGTAAATCTGTACTAGTCATAAAAGGTAAAATGAACATTCATTCTACAGAGTAAAAATAATATAAATATTACTTGCTTAGAAAGATAAAAGAAGAAACCTTTTAAAAAATTAACAAAAGAAAATAATGGTAAACATTTATTGGATAAATAATTTTATAATGGTTAAAAAAATATAAAAACATTTTAAAAAAATATGTTTTTAGATGAAAACACGTATTCAGACTAAATGAAGTTTAGTTTTCTTACAAACATTTTCTAAAATTTTTTATGAAACAAATAATGTAAAAATGGAATTATTACTTGAAAAAGTACATGAATTACAAGAGGATAAAAAATGGAAAGGTTTTATTGAAAAATTATCATATAAATTCATGTAATGGAATTTCAGGAATTTGAAATTTTGACTAAAATGAGATTATCAAATAATCCACAATAATTATCATAATGTTGAAATGAGAACCAATCATAAGATTGATTATGTATGTAAAATGTAAATCCACATAAAACAAGAATGAATATAATAACATATAGAAAAAAGTTATTACAAATGTAATATTAGAATATTAATGATAGTGTGGATGTAATTCAACCCAATGAAAAGGAATTGGTGTATGAAATTACTTACCACTTAAAAAAATTTAATTCAACTATCCTTAGAAGAAATAATAAAAATTGAAACTCAATGTTAAATGAATATAAAATAATTCATCATATAATATTTCAAAATATGTATTATATACACCACACAAAAGAAATAAGTGTTTAATATTTTATTTATCTCACATATGTAAATAGTGAGATGAGAATCCCCAACCTTATGATTCTTTTTTATATGAACATGATTTAACCCCATGTATAGTGGTTTTAAACATTTTAATAACTTATAACATAACCGTAATTATATTTATAATATAATATATTAAATTTTTATAATATATTTTATCCTTTTTGTTAATAATCATTAATTATTTTCACTATTTCAGGTGCTAATTGTCTATTTTTTCGAGTATATTTTGTCTATTCATTTTTTTTCTTCTTACATAGATCATAATTTCACCATCCCCATAATTTAAATCCTGATTTAATTATAATATATATATCCATCATATATTTATTTAGAGTAATCCATAATATTTGGAGATAAGAAATGAAATGTGCCTTTCATGGAGACGGTAGGTTGTACGTGCGCATGAACCCTACATCCATTTATTTTTCATATTTTAAAAGAATGTAATTTAAATAATATATATATATATATTATAATTATATTAAAATATTTGTGTTATATAGTTTAAATAGTTTTATTAAAACTATCCTTAATGCATTTCATGTATAGTGTGAATGAATCACAACGCTTTGTGGAGGTAGTACACCAAAAGTCCACAAACGATGTTATCATATTTACAAAAAATAGATATAATTAAGGTATGTTCTGTTTAAAAAGTAAAAATGCAGGAATAAAACCTAAAAATCACATATTTCCTATAAAAATAGGTTTTTCTATCATAATTCCTAACCATTTGAGGTGGTAAAGGAAAAAAAGATCATTTATTAACACGGTAGTTCGTCATACGCATAAACAGTATGTTCATTACCCATTTGATAGAATTATTTGTAGGTTTAAGTAAAAACATTAAAATAATAACATGTAAATATATTTAGTATATTGAGATCATTATATAAAAATTATATAAAAATTATTTAAGGGGTGGATACATAAATCAAACAAATGTGATCATTGAAAAATGTTACCTCTTATTCGGGTATGTCCTTTTGGTTTATACCAAAAGACATCCTTCATTAGATTTATACCCAAATAGAGTATTATAGAATGATGTGTGGGATGTTGGGAGATTAGTTTGGTTGGGGTTGGCTGATACAAAGTGCATCTAAAGTGTTTATAAGTGAGAGGGGTTAGTGCCTTTTTATAGTGGACGAGAAGTGGCATTCTTGTAATGTTTTGAAATAGGTAATTCAACAGATGTTTTACCATATAATGTGGATAACATAATGAATGAAATTAAATTAAGGTATTTAAGGGTTTGGTTTTTAAAAAAAAATGGATTTTGGAATAATTACAAGGCCATTTTGGCCCACAAGTTTACGGTTTAGTCCCCTATTAAGATAATTTTATTCTTAATCACTCAATTTACCATTAATTAATTTCATTAACATTTTTTGTCAAAAACAATGTTGAACTTATTATAAATTATAATTTATAATTATTACAAATAAATAATCCATTTTTTTAAATCAAATAACACAAGTGGAAGAAATTAATTTAAATTTAATCTCGTGGACATGATGACAAATTGTGGTTTTCTAATAAAAATGCACAAAAGTTTGAAATGTTTTTATATCCAATGTGATTGGGAAATTGATTCAAATGACCTAAATTTTATTAATTTAATTATAATTGATCTAATATGACAATAAATTCAGTATTAAATATAATTTATCTATATCAATAAATTATGCGAAAAAAGTTTTTGAATTAAAATTTAACATTTTTCACTATTCAACAAAAAATGAATCATTTTAGAAAAAAACCAAAAATTCACTGTATATAAACTTTTATATTAATATTTCATAAATAGAGTTTATTTTTACATATATAATTTATTAAAGTTCCAAAAAATATATTTAAAATAGGTTCACCTTTTAAAGGATGTAAAATTGTTTTTTTGAAAAATTAAAATTTTAAGCATAAAACTAGATTTTTCTTATATTATTCCAATAGAACCTATTTTATTAATATAAAATATATTTTATTGAACATAAAAAATATATTTTTCATTACTATAATTCTCATAAATCTATTGTTTGATATCTGGAAATTTGTTTTTTGAAATCCCACATCATCACAAGAGTTAATAAAATATCATATTAATTATATAGTATGAGATGTAAAAAAGTTTCATGGAATAATTTGTGAATAGGTTTATAAATAAGATAAAATAAGTAAAAAGTGGATATTTATACATAGAATAAATTATTAAATATTTATAGGTAATGATTGACGTCATCAATCACAATCAAGTTATTGATTACTGGAATATTGAGTGCCTGAAAGCCATAAATCTGTGATGATTTAAAAGACCATCGTTTCAAAACAAAATAAATGTATTTGTAAAGAAATTATCATTTTACTAATTTTGATTAATTATATTACTCCATAATAATATAATAAAATATACTTACTTGATATGTTTTAATTTCATATGAATAATTCCATCTTTAATTTGTTCTTCGATCAAATTTTAATTCATCCCTTACTCCATGAAACTGATATCCTTGAATAAATTTTTTTTTGAAATCTAAAATATTCTCTTAAATAATTGTAATAACCATAAAGAAAGACATTATATTTGTCTCTAACAAGTTTCCAAAACCAAAATGGTTAAGACATTAATATTAAAATGGAAAAGTAACAATAATGGTTCATCATTAATATTTATTCATTAAATTTATTAACAAAAAATAACTACCCATTATCTAGTAAATCGTGTAGGCATGTGGTAGGTGTGAAACCCTTATCATACTTTGGTTATTTGTTCAAGTCTTGAAACCTATTCAGACATGATGGGTTTCCACCCGGCATACACGTTTTCCATTCATAAAAAAATATTAATATAATTTCAAAAATAAACATTATTTAAATCCTTAAAATTTAATCATAAAATGGAATTTTAAATAAAGTGTTTATAAAACCAAAATAAATAAACAAATCATCCAATTTTCCCGTAATATGTCCTTTAATGGTCTAGAATTTATCTTATAGAAGATGGAATTGACATTGGTAATACCCATGCTCTGCACAATTAAGGTAACAAGTAATAAATGGTTCCTTAGGATAATATTTATTTATTTCCTATTTATCCTTAATTTTTCCTCAGAAATTATTTTCATTACGTCTTTATTACATAAAAATAATGAGTTTCCTAGTTCCTTTGAGACACTTTCCTGGTTGTCGCTTTACACAACTATTAAATGATGGAAATCGGTCCATTTTATATTCATGGTCTCCACTACTCAGGATTATAGAAAACTCCATCCTTATCTTCTTTGTGGAGTTTGGGATTTGGTTAAGATACATGTTGTTAATTATATTTCTAGAAAATTGATTAGGAATTAACATGATATCTTTAAATCCTATCAACATTCCATTTGTTTCCTCATTTTCACAAAGTTTTACTTCATGTTCAATATTAACTTGATTACTTCAGGATCTAGCCATTGACAAAAACCATAAATCATAGTGTGAGAAAAAAAATCATAGTGTAAGAACAATACAATCATTTTTAGGGTGTCTTTATCTTGACATGTTATTTTTTATCTAAGACGCCTCAAGTTTAAAATAGGTTATTCATTGTCATTATATATTCAAATCTCTCATAATGGTTTGTAAATAAAATTTTAATTATCCTAATAATATCCCCCAAAGAGTCAATCCAAGTGCAAAGTAAGGCCCATTGTCATGTACCAGGTTATGCTCGATTCAGGCCCGATGCACCTTTTTATAGTTGTTACCCCTAGGTATATCTATGCTAGAACCAAATCCATATGTATTATACAAATATGGATGTATTTATAGAAACAACCATACAATATATATCTTACGAAAATTCATAGATGTTCTTATAAACTTGTTCTAAAACCATTCCTCATGTTTATGTACTCTAATCTATGTTTTCCTAAATCTAGTTCCCAAGGGTTGTACTAAACAACCCCTGATACCAACTACAGTGACCCGAACATAGTATGCCCGAAGTTGATGTCTAATAACATTAATTTGGGAATATTAGAAGGAATAAAATCCTAAAAGACCAAATATTTTAGTAGTATTAGTAAACTAGATACATACATGAGTAAAAAATTACTACTTGTTTTTTTTCTTTTTGGATAAAATCATTCAATCTATGATATCCTTCCATATCATTCTTAGTACACTTCATGGAATTTTGGGGAATGAAACAAAATAACTATGAGCTAAAATGCTCTATAAGGGTTGACAATTGTATAAACAATAAATAATCAATGAGAGTAGTTAAATTCTTAGTCATGGTCAAGTAATTTATTTAATTAATAAACAATATGCCTTATAAAATATTTATATTAAATAAACAATACGTATTTATCAATATTTCCAAAGATAAAAAATAACATTCAAATTAAAAACTGTATGTAAAAATGATATACAGTTTAGGATATTAACATGTCCATGATAAAATATATGGATGATTAGGTTAATTCAATGTCTAATTATCAAAGGAAATTAAAAATTTAATGTGGACTAAGAAAGGCATCATGGAAATTGATTTTAAATATTTTCCTTGTCCAAATAAATCATAAAATTTCTAGAGGAATAATAAAGAGGATTTCAATACAAAATATCTTATTTTGAGTAAAAAATTGTTTTTTATCACTAATGAACAGAAATATTATAAAAATATATTTTAAAAATTTATTAAGTAAAAGAATCTTTTTATTTTGATAAAATATTAAATAAAAATCCCTTTGAAAATCACCATTCAATGATATTTTATAAAAAAAGTAAATTTTTAAACATTTAATGGATTCTTAAAATAAATTATTGTTGGTAAATTTGTACATTCTGTACAAGTTAGAAATAAGATTCCATTTTCAAGGAAATAAGTTTAGAAAAATTACATTTTTTTGAAAGAGATGATAAGATTCCTTTGAACATATTTATAAAAAACAAAAGGGTAGCAATTTATTTATTAAATAATTTTATAAAGGATATAAACATTTTTGAAACCCAGTTTAGAATATTTGGTTTTAAAATGAAAATGGGTTATTAGACTAAAGAGGGAAATGAATTCGTGTTTTCTTAAAAACATTTTCCAAAAAATTTTAATTAACAATGTTTGAAAAATGGTATAATTAATTGAAAAAGGACATGAATAACTAGAGGATAAAAAATGAAATGGTTTATTAGATAATTATCATATATATTACTTTAATATAATTTCAATAATATTCAATCTTGATTAGAATGAGATAATGAAATAACCACATAAAATGATCATAGCATTGAAGAGAGAATATTTCAATGAATTGATTATGTGTGTCAAATTTAAATCCACATAAAACATAGAGAAATAAAAAATAGATAGTAAAAATTAATTACACACAAAATATCATAATATTAATGACAACGAGGAAGTAATATAATCCAAGAAAAAGGAACTGTGTTATGAAATTATTTACCACTTGGTAACTTTTAATTCAATCCTCCTTAAATAAATAATTAAAATTATAACTAAAAATAAAATTAATATATTATAATTAATGATGTAATATAAAAATATTCATTATTTATAAACCCCAAAAAAATAAGTATGTGGTGAATATGACATTTATCTCAAAGATGTAAAAGGTGAGATGAAAATCACTTACCTTTTGTTTCCTTTATGGATAAACATCCTTTAACATAATATATAATATTTATATACATGTCAATAAATTATAATAGATCCATAATTATATTTTTAATATCATATATTAATTTCTTATAATATCTTATTACCCATTTGTTAATAATATTTATTTATTTTCGCAATTTTAGGTGTTGGTTATCATGTTTTTCAGGTATATTTTTACTTGATATTATTGTTATTCTTATGTTAATAATGATTTAATAATATAAAAAATTTAAAACATGATTTAATTATAATATATATATATATGCATCTTATATTAATTTATATTAATCTATAAAATTTGGAGATAGGAAATGAAATGCATTGTTCATGGAGATGGTAGACCATACACATGGAAAACGACTACTTCCATTTCTTTTTCATATTTCAAAACAATGTAAAGTGAAATATATATATATGTATGTAAAAATTAAAGTATCATATTTATGTTATCTATGTTACAAATATTTATTAAAACCATCCTTAATACTTCTCATTTTTAGCATGAATGGAACACATTGTTTTGAGGAGGCAGTTTTCCACACATCCACAAACAATTTTATCTTATTTACCCTAAATGAAAAAAATAAAGGGCTATGTGGTATAAAAATTATATAAGTTGTATGAAAACATAAATATCATAAATATCATAATTAAATATGGTTTTTATCATAATTCCCAACCAAGATATGTGGAAAATGAAAAATGATTAACATCGTTTCATGAGGCAGTAGTTCACCGTACATATAAAGGGTATGTTTGTTATCCATGTGATGGAAGTGCATGTAGTATTAGGTCAAACAATTAAAATAAAATCATATTAGTATTTTTTGTATTATTATTTCATTATATAATCATTATATAAATATAATTTAATGGGTTGAGAAGTAAATGAATCAAAAGTGATCGTTGAAGAAGGGTACCTCTTATTAGGGTAACTACTTTTGGTTTATACCAAAAGTATACTATAGATCAATTTTTGACAAAAGTGATGATTCTTGGATTAGAGGAGGTAATTTATGAGCTTATTTGGGAATAATTTTTGAAAACCAAATGGTTTTATAGGTGTAAATAAGTGAGAGGGATGAGTACCTGTTTACAGTGGAAGAGGAGTGTCATTCTTGTAAATTTTTGAAAGAGGGAATTCCACCATCATTTTTTCCATTTAAAGAGGATAAAATAAAAATAATTATATAAAATGGATCATAGGGACTAATTATTTCCATATAATAGATTTTGGTCAATTTACTAGGTCATTTTGGCCCTTATGTTTAAGGTTTAGTTCCTTGTTAATCTAGTTTTCCACCTAATCGCTATAATTATCATTAATCATATTCACTAATAATTTTTTCAAAAACTAATTTGAACACATCAAAAATTATAAATTATTATGATTCCAAATATTGAATCTATTTTTCTAAATTATAAACACATTAGTCATGTAAATTAATTTAAATATACTCTTACAGATTGGATAATAAATCATGTTCTTAAAGTAAAAATGCTAAACAGTTTGAAATGATTATATATCCAATGATAATATGAAATTGATTCCAATTAAATAAATTTTATTATTTGATTTAAAAATGATCTAATGTTACTTTAAAATCAATTTAATAAATATTTTAAACAAATAAATAATTTATATTAAAAAGAAATATATAATTAAAATATTGTATTTTCAACTATATATAAAAAGGATGAAATATTTCATAAAAATACCCAAAAAAATCACCCTAATGTAATTTTTATTTTATTTTTTAAAAAATGAATTTATTTTGACATAAATAATTCATTATATTTCCAAAAATTGATTTTAACATAGGCTACCCATTAAAAGGTTGTGAAATAACCATTTCAAAAAATATAATTTTTATGCCTAAAAATGGATTTATTACTATATTATTTTTATCATACATATTGGATTAATATAATAAATATTAGGTTGAATATATATTATATACATTTCATTAATATCATTCACTAATAGTAGTTGATTTAATTCATTAAGATACGAGACCTTTGTCAGCATGAACACAATTACATTTAATTAGTTTTTATATTCATTTCCAATTAATTGGTGACCAATGAATTAATTTTATATTTTTATTAACCATATATTTTAATAAACTAGTTATTACTGTTAATAAACTATAATTTAATGGATATGTTATATCTTATTATGTTAAATAATAATGTTTTAATATTATATTGTTATTTGGTAAAACTCAATTTTGTGAGTAATGTAGGCTATCAAAGAAAGTATTTATTGCATGTAATAAAAGATAACTCAATATCAGGTTCATTAAAATCTATATGAATGGTTGATATTATTTATAATAGTAAATATATTGTAAATTATTGGGATATTATATTCCCCATGCTCTTAGTATTGTCTGTCATACACGCTATCAAATACCACATTCATAATTTAGAATTTTTGGGAGTTATATTTCATCTTATTCTTATTTTGTTATAATTAATATTATTCTTATGTTTATTATTATTTATATTGTTCTTATACCCATCCTCATTAATCATCCCATGATAGTTATTATTTTTCTAAATTTTATGGGATTTTTATTTTAGGATTTCGTCAAGGCCTGGGGAAAACCTCCATTACAAATGTTATTTTTATTATGATAATTATAGGGTGATTATTTGAGTTTATCATTATTGGTTTATGGGTATTCCAAAATAAGAAGACCTTATGAAAAGTAGATTGTAATCATTACCTATCTATAATTTGTTTTGGCTTTATTGATCTGTAAAATTATGGGATTTTAATTTATTAGAAAGTGATGAATGATTTTATGGATGTGATGATAATTGATTAAAATTATGGAATCCCATTGTGGTAGTTATCTCTTCATCATAGACACTATATTTTCAATGGAATTCTTGGTTAGTTTTTATTATATGAATAATTTATTCTATAGTAATTAAAATTTTTTCAGGTGTGTTCGTATATTTAAAATTAATTCAAATGTGATGATTTTAAATTCTCTTTTATGAGCCTTGAATTAAGGTTTTTTATTCATTTGAAATGTGTTTATATTAATAAAAGTGTGAAAAAGTAAATATAATTTTTATAAATACTATCTATAGATGGATGATATACTTTTAACTAGTTTTGTGTTTTTAATGAGTGTGTTGTAAATTAAATAATTATTATTAAAATATTTATATATGATTTTGATTTAATTTATTTGATAATATGTTGGAAGTTATTGTTATGAAAACATGATTTATATAATTGTGAATCTAGGGATCCTAAGTAATGTCTATCTTGTTTTGATGTAAGTCGGGCCCATTTTTTATTGGGGTAGAGAGGTCCTGATATAGGTTATGTTTCCGTATTTAATGAAAAAACTAAGAACCAAAGTGATGAAATGGTCCATAGTGAGTTTTTTTTCCTCATAAGGGCCATGAAATAGGTTTTACCCTTTATTATGCTGATAGTTTCATGATGATCATTCATGAAATTGGTTTAATTTAATATACACACCATTACACATTGTTTTACTTGGGAAGTTAAAGTGGGAGTTGTATTAATAGAAATTAATGGTTAATAACGAATTTATTACCTCATGTGATTTGAGTGGGTTGTATTAATTATTTTAAAATCAGGTTTATTTAATATTGTGAATTCAGATATAAGTTATTTTAAACATATATATTTATACTGGATTTTATTATCTGTTCATGGGAATTATTGAGTGTATTGGGGAATTCCTATTGGGGATTATGATGACCCCATATACATACACATTAATACACTTATATACAATGTTTTTGAGTGCATGATTCACATAAAATGTTGTATTTGATCAATAATTGATTACAACCTCACTCAAATTACAAAGTGTGTAGAAAGAGAAAACTATATATTAATTGTTCCAACCAATTATGTAGTACATATATATTATAATTTTCATTCTATATTGGAATTCAAGTTTTCAATGTATTATTTTTTTTTATTTTTTGATTTATATGGACATTTTAGTCATCTTTTAATGCCACATATGATCAAAAAATTCTAATATTATACAAGGATGTTTTATAATTTTATTTTATTTATATTATGTGGTGTTAAATATATTTAATATGGAATATCAATGAAAATAATTTTCTACCTAATTGTATAAACCTTAACTACATAATGATATCCACCAATGATTTGGGGGAAGTTGTTAGAGGCTTGTTGGTTTCTGGTTTGGATTTGGGGTTATTTGGTTCACATCATTACAGATGGTATAAAACCATGGTTTTATTGATTAGTTAATGAAATTTAGTGGTATGTGGTGAGAAGGTATGGTTAGAACTAAAATCATAGTTATATAAAGTTGTTTCATACCATTATATAGGGGAAAAATAGTTACTTGGGGTTTTTTATTTGAGTGAGGAATTTATTGAACCATAAGAAATCGCTTATATTCATTTATTTTTCTTAATGTAAGATGTATTTACCCAAAATGGTGGTATAAAAAATTGTGTCTCATGCATAATGTAGTTATATGATTGAATAAATTAATACATATATTATTGTTTAGGATTTAAAGACATTATTAACTATTCGGTACAATAAAATCATTTAAATATTTGTTTTTTAACATAGGTAGGAGGGTTTAAAAATCACATCCACACACAATGGATAACTACATCAAACCACACACCTCCCCCAATGTAGTGTTCTATCAATTAGATCATTATTATTTTTGGGTTTATAGGTTCATCGGTGATGTATAATCCCATAGGCCCAGTTTAAAATAAATATAAATCCTCTAGTGGATTATAGGCCCATAGACGTTGGCCTGAAATAAAAAATCAGTGAATAATATTTATAATATTGTACCCAACATACTATTGTGTTGTAATGATACTATACCTGAACTGGTATTTTAATTACCCAAGATTTTTTGATATTTGTTTATTAAATTAATAACATTTTTGATAGATTTAACCAAATGTAACATCAAACTAAAATATGAAGGGTTTTTAGACTTATAACAACTATCAGATCAAGTAGAAGTAATTAATAAATTTTTTTGAGGATCTCAATGAAATTAAATATAAATTTGAGATATAAAATACTGAAATAAATAACTAGTAAATTCTAATGCCTTAAAATGAATAATCCATTGCATTATCTTCATCTTAAAATGTGTTTGATAATGATCACTAAAATGTAACACATAAGAAACCCACATCTATGGTGCACCCAAATGTCAAAATAATAACATATCATAGATGTTGTATTATCCTTTATCCCATCATGTAATCATTTCTCAGCATAAGAAGTAATATTAATAATAATCCATTTCAGGTATAAGGAGTTGAAGCTAAATAAAACAATGATCACACATAATACATCCTTTATATGGATATTTAAAATAAAAGCTCAAAGGAAACTTATTCAATTGTTTTATTAATTTATTCATTAAAACAAATCAATAAATAACATTTCTGTTATAAATGCATCACATATATAAATTTTCTCAAAAACGTTTCATCAAATGAAAAGGTATAATAAATGATTGCTGATATGGTAGAATAATAAATGATAATAAATTATCATTTTTTTCTCAATCATAAAATTTATGGGCATGCGAATAAAAATATTTATGAAATATAATATTACTTATATGTATATCATAAATCTATATATAAGGTATTAGTGAATATTCCCATCAATCTACCACTTTTACTAAAGCCAAAAAACATTGTTCCATTTCATCTTAGATTGTTTCATATAAAATAACCTGTGAAACCATATCAAAATGTCTTTTAGATATCATCCCAAACATTTTTTTAATTTATCATCAACTTCACCTTGTATCACATTATATGGAAAACCATATAAATACCCATACAATTGTTTTTTGGTTAAATGAAAATCAATTCTAGAGAAACTCTCTAAATTTATATCAATCCCTATTCATTTGACTAAAATGTGTAACCCCAAAAGGCCTTTGAAACATTTAAAAAATAATTATCTCTAGATCCATATATGTAATAAAATAGAGGCCACTATAAAAGAATTATTTTTACTCAACCTATAATGGGTTCTACTTTGATCTGCACCAATCACATGTATCTTTACACCTATGTCTACCAGTTTCTATCATTTGAGAATTTGAATTAGTATATTTTCCATTATTCTAATACATCGAGTGAGTATGGGACACAGATCATGTCAATACCATATTACCAACTCATCTATTCTTGATTCATAGTGTACACACTAAACTGATTGATGAATAAATTACATGTCACTTATCCTTCTAGATAATCATTGGAGACATCCCTTATAGAAATAGAAATACAATATCTAGGTGTATATGCATAATCCAACATTTTATATCAATCAAGGTCCCTTTTTTCATACTCATCATATGAGATAAAAAATATCATCATTGTTAATCTCTAACAGAAAAAATGATCATAAATATACAAACCACCCCTATAGTAGCTATATAAATATATAGACTTATATAAGTAGGGTATCAGAGTATGATGTATCTAATGTTAACTATCCCTCCAACCTATAGTAATGGGGACCCAAATATTATACATGAACCATTATTATACAAAATTCATCTATTTATGGCACCCCATTTGGTATATTTAGTAGGACATCAACCACACATAAAGAATCATATTTTTTTGTATCTCAGGAGTATATTCACTATCTGTAAATAAGAATAATTATCATGATATATTTAATATTTCATCATAACCTATCATAATCAATGAAAAAAAGCATTTAATGATAAACTCAAAATCATAAATTGAGAGTTTTATTATCATTACACTTCAGAAATTTTCTATCTATATAAATTGTTTCATTGAAAACATTAATGAATGATAAAATAGTGGTTTCCTTTTACGGGGTAGACTTTGATGTTATTAAAATATTAATGAATATTAATATTTTACATTTCAATATTCTTAAACAGTTTTAGGACTATTAAACAAAACCAACATAAGCACCAATTTGTCTTTTCAAATATGATAAGTAGCTATATTTGCGTTATATTTTATACACTTTCTAGGTTTTGTTAAATATTTACATATTATATAATTAATATAACATCACCATGTGACCACATCACATAACTAAAAGACCATCCTATAACACCCTCCTAAAATTTTTTTAGGGAGTAACATCTATGAAGTAGTGACATTTGAGTAATGGTGAGATATAAGAATCATATTCCTAACTATTCAAAATTTGATCATATTCAAACTAATTAACTTAACAACATCTAATGTTATGATGTTAACTTATATTTGATAGTTATAACTCTTTCTATGTTCAGGATAATCATCCTTGGAACCCTGTTACATCAAAAGTTTTCTTTGAAATAATGTAACTACACACATCATATTTAATTAGTACTCTTAACCCTTTTAGGGTAAATTGAAAACTGATTTGTTATGGTAACTAATGTAACTCTTGAAATTTATATTTACCTCCATACACTACACTATTTTAACATATTAAGTATAGTTAAATATTCATTTTGACTTGTATAATCCTTAAATAAATAGTTTCTTTCATTTTAACCATAACTAAATGTAACTCTTTAAATTTTTCATTATTATCGCATATCCAAAACCATTTGAAGATTTATAGTAAAACATATATCTCATTTTTACAGGTATATTCCTTTATAAAATACTAATATACAAATTGAAAATGGTATATATATGTAAAACATTACATTTTTATTTACCGGTATATATCCCAATAATTTTAGGATGTTAATAGAATGAACTTTATTTTTAAAGTGGTGTTATCATTTATTTGTTATTTTTCAACCTCTATAATTCAAAATAAACTCACATTATCCCCTTAGATATATATATATATATATTAAAAAATATTGAAAAGATAAAAACCCTTTTGTGTTAGGAAATGACATTTATTTCACAATTTTATTAATATTTAACAAATAAACTATTGTTTATTTATCATATATTATATTCTATATTTTTAAACATGTTCATTTGTAAAGAATACTTAATTACAATATACCCCTGATTAGTGTCAAGAACATATTCCCACATATCTTAACAAATATTTGGATACAAAATTTTATACATTATAAACATTTGTTTTATATCTTCATCTATGATCATTTTACATAAATTGATGAATCATAAACCATATGTATAAATTAAACCATCTAATAATTTTTCATATTAAGTCCTTATTATCAGAAAATAAATCATATAACATAATAGAAATGAGACATAAATACACATGATTTACCTAGATTCAATTGATCTTAACAATTTCATTAACATTTATATATGGAAAATTATTTATTCATGAATTTAAACTATAATCTCAAACAATCATTACTTTAATTTTAAACTCTTTTATATTTACAAAACATATAAAATATACATTCAGTATGACATACCTTTCAAAATAAAGAATTAATTTCTATAACATTAATACCTAACATGAACATTCCATGGACCTTTCTAAACTCCTTTAGGTGTATATTGGATAATATTATCAAATTGCATTATTACTAATATTTATTCACAATCTTATATTTCAAAGACCTTGATTTTCTTCTTAAATAATTATTTTTGAAATTTTCAACCAACTTGTCTTCCTCTATTTTGAACTTTTACCTACGTGTACTGTCTATATAGTACTCAGATCCAAAAATCATATACCCAGTTCATCCATTATAAACACTTAGATAATATCCATTAAAAGTTTTCAAAATTAAAAAAAATATAACATTTACATGGATGAAAATATGATAAATTCTTTAACCAGAATAAGCCATTTTGGTCTCCCCTTAAAACATGTTATAAAACTTAATAAATCATAACTATGTTTATCAACAACAACTTATCTTATTTTATTAATCATTTTTCTCATGTTCATAAGAAGACTTAAATATGAGAAAACACATATCTTATGATAAGTTCATCAAATATTGAAGTATCTAAGTTATCTATGACGTAACTCATTTACCCCAATACTTGAAAACATGATTGAATATTCCATTATTTTATCCTTCAAAACACCTATATATTTTCAACAATTATTTAAATATTTACAACATTTTAAAATAATACAATCATTATCATATATATATATATATCAAAAAAATATAATTTATTTATATATCCGTAAAATGTTTTTAGGAAACTTTTACTCTCAAAAAATCATTTAACATATTCAATAACAATGAATATAATATTTCACACCCAATCATATTTAGTATATGAGGCTAAAATCACCACAACTAATTATATTGAGTGCATGAGTATATAAATATAATTCATTGATAATATTTAATCTAATTCCACTGAAGCATTAAATAAATCACTCTATGCTTCCATAAGAATATATATTCACTTTTTGGATAATTTCAATGCTAGCTTACCAGGGAAGTTACTATTCTAACAAATATATGTTTTTATTAAATTTTTTCCCATAAATCACGAATCACGCTAATGAATATTTTTTAAGATACTAGTCTTAAAAGTTTTATATAGTAATCATCTAATTTTAATGACTAAACTCAATGTAATATAAGATTTTATTATATGGGTATCATATATTATTAACCATGTAATATGTACTTTTATTAAACATCATCACACAAAAATAATGATAACCTTTAAAATTAATCATAACCATTAGTGGGAAATAGATGACTTTTATCTATTAATTACACTTATTCTCACATAAATAAGTGATGATTATTTTGGTTGGGCATCATTACAATCATATCATTTATGATTCTAAAATAGATGACCAGAAAACCATTTGATAGATCCAACATATGGTTAAACTAAACGATATTCATCTTATAGGATAACTATTAGGGATTAAAATAGAGGGTAACCCAAAGTAAATGCAAAGAACAATCAAAAAAATTAAAACAATGGGATACTGATGATGAGGTTGAAAATACCCAAAAGAACAATCCAATATTACTTTTAACCTTCTTTCCATATGAAATATAATTCATGGGGAGTCATATTGAGCTCAAAAATATCTTTTTTAATGATCAAAGTCTTGATATATACCACATTGAAAGGAATCTAAAAACTAGTATTTTAAGGGGATTTAATATCAAAATCTTAACTCATATTATTACCTTTTATTTATTGATGTTTCTAATATTTTATTCATGATTCTAAATCCCTCCACAAAAACAATATATTTAATCCATATTGATTTATAACTTTTTACACAACTCGCAAGTTTGTGTTAATACCCAAAAAAAATCCAAACATATTTATACAAGTTCAGATACATCATATGCTTAAGGTATATAAACCCTTCATATAATGGATCAAAATTATATGAAATTGATAATTTTTACATCAGCAAGCCTAGAGAAACATTTAGCTTACCCCCATTCACTTTATTATAGAAGTCATAGGCCTCTAGGTAAGTAGGTAGTGCAACTGCAAGTCTCTCTAGTCGAGTATACATTACTCAAGAGAGAATCCAATACATCATAACTCTAACACCTAATATTCACAATTATATTCAATAACTAAATTCAAGTTAATAACATCAATTACCTTCCGAGGTCAAGGTAGATGGAAACAATCATTATATTTTAAATTATAGCATCTAATACAATTCAATATCCAAGAATAATTTTAATATTTCAAACTAAATCATACACAACATTCTAATTTATTAAATAAATTACTAAAAAGTAATATAGATTAGAATAAGATTTTAAAAAAAGGAAAAAAGGAAAATATTTAAACACGAGATATCCATTTATACATAAAAACTAATTATAAACCCTTTTATAATTTTCGTATTTAACATTATAGACATTTTAATAGTTCAGATTTAGAAATTTTATATTCAATCCAAAATTTTGAACATAAACACATTATATTCATGCTAATATGAAATCATTCATATTTATAATTATAAATAATTCACATTTTATTTATATGATATTTTATGAACTATAAATAATTCATAATTCAGTTTATATTATGTAAAAATTATACATAATATAATTTCTAAAATTTAGTCATTATTTAAACCCTCATAACAATGATCATCAGAACAGTATTTAATGTTTCTTAAATAGTCCAAATAATTCCATTTTTTATGTTAAATAGATGAAAATAATTATTTATTGAAATTTAATGATTTAAATATAAACATATTAAATTATGGATTGATTCCATAATTTATAACCCTCTATAAATTATTTCTTATAATTTATTATTAAATATTTATATATATATCAAATGAATTTACGTATAATTTTTTAGAAGGTATTTCTGATATTATTTAATATTTTGGAATAAAATATTACATAAAAATTTAATTAAGGATAAAAAACTATAATTTATTAATTTCTAGCATTTTATAAACTAAAATATCTAAAACTAATATTTTATAATGTTATATATATATTTAATAAATCATCTAAATAATTTCATACATGAAGAACAATTTTAAACAATACAAAAAATTGTTTTGATTACACTTTCAAAGGATACCTATTCTATAAGAGGGTAACCTCCTTCTACCATTAAATTGACACTCTATGTAAGTGTGAATGATTTTTTAATCCTCTAATAAAACTAATCTAGTTCATACATTTATATAGATGAAAAATAGAGTGGTGTGTATGGGTATTACCTTCTTGTAGTCTACTTACATAATGGTATAACCATTAACAAGTAGATATTTTTTAAGGTTTAATCAGGTATTACATTTATGTGGTTTTATTGCACCACTTCATAAGGGTAGTACATTGGTCACATTTATATAGTCACGACTGTCATATGGTGAGGATGCCAATTACCTCTACACGAGCCTTCAAAACCCACCATTATATCTATGTAACACCATTATGTGTAAGGGAAAATTCAGGTGACCCTTTCATAGACTAATTTATGTATGGGTGTGGTGTGATGAACCTTACGTAGACTACTCTTAATATGGGTGAATCCTTTGTTACCTTCATGTAGCACAACTTCATAAGGTAAAGGCTTGGGTTACCATTACATAGCTTGATATGTAAGTGAAAAACCTTGTTTATAAAATTGAACATCTATAAACAAGGAATTGATATATTTTATTATTATTATATTAGATTAATTTCTAGTTTCATAAAGCATAAAAATCTCTCCCTATGATAACCTTGATATGTTTCGTTAGAGTTTAATACCAATTGTTAGATCAAGAAAAAGTAATTAAAACCCTTAGTCTGGGGATCTTCATATAGGATAAAATTATTCTAATGCATAAAATAATGAAATGAAGAAATTTTATATTGGTGTAACATACATTAAATAAAACAATTAATAATCTTAATCTGTATATCTATTTGATAAAGACCCCTTAATTTGAAAACATAAGTATCCCACCTTCACATTGTATCCAAGGGTCATGTTAATCACATGTTGTGCATAAAGGATTATACTTTCTATCGCAATGTGCTAGAAATTAGGCATCTAAAGGTAGAAAAATAATTTTTTGGTATAGTGAGTTCTATGAGAACAAATTAATAACCCCATAAGACAACTATTTCATAACTATATAATTCATAATCCTGAAGGATACTCCTTCAGTTTCCTCATTTATTCATCTGTTAAAATGTTTGAATAAATACCATAGACGGTATGAATGAATGATATGCATTTAATACCAAATATTACATCAAATAAAAAAGTTTAATAAATTATAGATAATATTTGAGAATAAGAAATGATAAATGTTAATAATTTTTTTTTCCAAATCATATAATGAAAGGGCAAGAAAATCGTAATTTCAATGCAATAGGATATTGTTTATATATATCATATATATACATAAAATGAATTGAGAAATATTCCCATAAAAAACTATGAAACATATTTATTATTTTGGAAATTTATGAATAAAAAATCATCTAGTAAATAAAAATATCGGAACAAATCGAAAAATGCATACCAAATATAATAAAGAACAACTAATGTTTTAAAAAGAAAATTTTCAATAAAAGTAATTTTTTATATTTAGAATTTTCTTTTAAAATTTATATTTATAAATTTAATGATGTTTATTTTAACAAAATAAACCTATAGAAAAAATTATCTTTGGGTGAATTTATGATATTTTACTAAAAAACATTTATTATGTGAAAAATAAAAAATATTAATTTTACTAATATGATCACTTTTAGGACATAATCAGAATCAAATAATATCTTATATATTCTTAAAAAAATTTATATAGAATAAATATGTAGATATAAAGTAATATAAATTATTTAAAATTACTATGATGAATTTATTAAACCCTACTGTACTGTTTTTTAAAATTAATTAATATTTTACTCTAAATTTTTTTTTATTTTCTTATATGAAAAATTAGATTTTATCAATTATAAAAATAAAAAGTATGGGAATTGAATTAAGATTTTTGATAAACATTATCATATTATTTATTAATTTTATTTTCCTTTTTTGGGAATAAAAATATGAATAGTACTATTAAATTTAATGAAATAGATAATAGAAAAACTATTATTTTCAAAAAAATAATTTATTAATAATTTTTAATATTTATCTAATAAAATAAATTAATATATTCTTAACAATAAAATTAATTAATTTTTTAAAACTATATAAAAATATATTATCTCTTTAAATACTATATAAGATTAAGAATAATTAATTTTAAAAAACATATTTCTATAGAATTGTTTATCTATATATAAAATCATTGAATTTAAAAGTTAATTTTATCATATTTTGAAATTTAATTGTTTTAAATTTTGGTTAAATTCAGTTTCGACACAACCATGTTTTTATGAATGGTTACAATATATTTTTAATAAAATATATACTACTAGGTTAATAAATAGTTTCCAATGTAAAGAACCAAAAATTGTAAAATCTCAAAATAAAGAGGAAAAATATTGAAACATGTTAAAAGAATTTGGTAAAATGGGTTTTTGAAGGATTTCAAGAAATCAAATCACCCCAAACACCACCATTCCATTCTTTTGGAACCATTCACTACCTAATAATTTTATTCCATTATTTAAAACTAATTGATGTTCACAAAATTTACATTTTAATCACTTATAACATGTGGGACTCCCCCTAGATGCCACACACATTCAATTTAATTTATTCCTAATGATATAATATTTCTATACTCCTATAATAAAATATCATTTTTATAATCATCTACTCTCGATTAGATATCATATCCATTCATTTCCAAGGATAATATCAAGAGAATGTTCAAGGTCTCAAAGTGAGTATTACTTAATCCTTATCCTTTTCTTTATTATCATTATATTCCAAATCTACCCTAAAAAGTGTAATAAAATTAATTTTTTTTAATTATTATACTTACGTTTTATTATATTAATGGATGTAAAATTATTTATTCATTACAAACCACTTATAAAAAACCATTATGGATCGTGCATTGTGTGGACTACCACATCCACAATGTTTTTTTTCCATTTTTAACATTATTTTTATTATTTATTCGAGAAATTTATTATATAATAAAATTTGTTTCTTCTATTATTTTTATATTATGTATAAATAAAAAATTTATCTACCATACTCACCAATTTAATTATAGTATGATCAAGTTTGTGTCAGTCTAACTAAGTACTTACAAAGTGCTATGAAAAACTATCATGGATGAAAATTAGAACTTAAATACAAATATTTTAATAATTTAATATGAAAAAAGTTATTTTTTATAGTTATTTAATGGTTATACAATGAATTAAACTTATTATTGAAATATTATATTTTAATGCAAAAATTTCCAATATATGTCGACACCGATTCCATTTTTATGCTGCATAACTAAAACACTAATGGAATGAGATGAAATAATTATAAATAAATATAACTTATCTATTATATTACCTCAAATGAAATAATAATGATGGAATTTGGGATAATAATGAATTATAAAACCAATATTTGGAAACTAGTTCAAAATGGTCAAGATAAATCACTCTCGAATATGAAAATAGATAATAACTATCAAAATTAAACAAAAAGAAAAAATATAAATGAATTATATAAAAGGGTATATATATGAATAATTTATTTAAAATTGGATGTTAATATATTTATATATGTTATATAAAATATTCAATGACTTTAATGGATGTATGGAATTAAGGTAGGGGTTTCATTGTAACATTTTTAAATCCATCAGACATGTTCAATGATGAAAGACATCATTTATATTATATATTGTATTCACAACCCTATTTAATAAAAATAAAATAAATTTCATCCCTTCCATGATATTTTAATTTATATTTCATGGTGTCATTATTAGTATTATTTAACCTATACTGTAATAGTTATTAGAAACATAATCCTACTTCATTAAGTTATGATGTTTTTTCTCGAACATATTTCATATATATTAGTGACATTATGATTTTTGATTTTTTATGTCATATTGCTTATTTGTTTTATTAGGATTTAAATCTTTACCACATAAAAACCTTTTTAAAATGTCTCTTGACTCCTAAATTGTTGAATTTGTTATGGGTTTTTAATTCAAATTTATTTTCATGGAATTAAATTGTTATTCCATGAGCAGCATTCTTCTAAGATTCATCAATTATTTAAATAATTATTTCATAATTTATTTCATCTTTTATTTTCAGAAAAAATTATTCCTCATTAGTGAATTTAATTCCCATAAAAATGAAATATTTTTTGGAGAAAAAATATCATTTTTTTGGGATATTTTTCCTTCTATCTTCATGTTCAATATTCCCAATAAATGATTTCTTTTATTATTTTGGAACCTAAATAGGTGTTTAGTCATGTGAACATCATAATTACCTTCTCATATTTAAATAATAGAAGTTTTAATACCTCTTATTATGATGTGTGTTTTAAATAATGGTATTTTAAAAAATTTAAAATTTTCCCATCCTTTCAAAATGAAATGTTTTATCATCTATTCCACGTTTATTTTTTATAACCTTTTGTCTTTTCAAATATCAATTAGTAAATATTATTTTTAAATGTAAAAGTTTTAAAAATAGTTTCTCCTAAAAATTATGAAGAATGTATGTTTTTTTGTAGATCCTCTATTTAATGTCACTTTTAAATATATATTTTTTAAAAATATTTAACATCACCTTTAAAAATACTAGTTTTGAAAGTGTTGGTAACTTATTCATTTATAATAAAGATAAAATCATTTTATAAAAACTAATTTATGTTTTAAAAACAATTTTAATATTTATCTCCAAAGGATATATTTTCTATGAAATTATATTTTATGATTCACCAATTAGATTTTCATATGAAATACTTTTTTGGGTGATTGAATTTTGGGTTTCAACTATTCATGTTATTTAGATCAATTTTGGTGATACCATCTAGAAATGATATGAAATTCATTTTGCAATCCGTGAGTTATCAATTATTCGAAATATTATTTTTTTTAAATGGAAAACATAGGAATGGATGAATTAATGGAGGGTTCATATATTAGCATTCAATGTGATGGTAGATTTTATATCTGACGATCTCAAAAACGAAACATAAGACGATTTATACCAAGCCAAAGGATACTCAAATGTATTTATCCCAAACCAAAGTGTACATGAGAAGATTTATCATAATATTATGTTTATAAATAAGTATTTTTCCTATGAAAAAATATATAAAAATGATTTATCCTATGTTAAAGAGTACATGGTATGATTTTTTCCAAGCCGATGAGTACATCGGGGGAATTATCCCAATCCAAACAGTACATAGGAGAACCTCTCTCAAAGAAAAGGGTACATGAGAGGATTTATCCCATGAAATTTTTTAATAGATTTTATTTATCCCAATTTAATGGTTAGACTAGTTGATTTATCCCCAGAAAAAGGGGTATAATAGAGGTTTTATCCCTAACCCAATTTTACAATGGAGAATTATCGAAGACCAATAAGGTACAATAGTGGTTATCATAGACATACTATGTAATGAATGTCTTGGTGGGTATCCTTTCATATTATTTATGTCACGAACCGAATCTGGTCGCCGCCAAAACCAGCACCAAACCCAGCCCGTGACATGACCCGAAGGGCATTCCCTATCCCCACGGGCTAGCACAAGTGCCCAGGTATCATTTATTTAGGTTTGGAAATGATTTACCCGAATATGAAGGGATAACCATTAAAAACAATCAATAAACTGAATCTGAAAAATTTATACCAAACGATGTTTAAAAAAAACCCAAACTAAATACATAGGTTTAGAGTCAATACAAAAGGTCCAAAGACACAATGGAATAGAAACAAAACAACCCCATGGACTCCACATGACAAGGGGTCATCACCCCCACGTCGTCTCCACTACTCCGCCCCAAGGATGAGGACTGACACCCTGAACCGCCATCACCATTAGCCTTTCCTTTACCTGGGTCAAAAAAAATAGGTCTACTTACACCCAAGGGGTGTAAGTAGGGTGTGAGCCTAATCCCAATAGGATACCACCCTATGATTCCAAGGTGCATGCAATACAAGGTGAAAAACCAAGAAGTTTTAATATGCAATTAAAAGCGGTGACAAATTCCATGAAATGAAACTTTAAATTGAAAACATTTTTCAAGATAAAACTTTCAGAATGTTAACACATTTAAATAGGAATATTAGATACTGCATTATAATTTCAAATACACCCAAATACAAGGGAAAATACCACAAATCCACTGAGCAACAGAACCGGGAACACCCCTAGGCACTAGATAGTCTCAGGCCCCATGTACCTCGTACCTCAGTGTAATGTAACCATAGTAAAATCCTTTCTCGTGCACGAGCCACTAGTAGGGAACATACCAATAACCTAGTGGTCCCAAATCATCATCCACATAGTTTAGTTAGAGTTGTCATTATCCAAATGCTAAGTGAAACAGGGACAAAACCCATCCGGTCCACTAGCCGTACTAGTACAAATCCGCCCCACCTAGGTACCCGGGCTTCCCCGTTTGTGCTCAAACAATTTCAGGATTTAAAATATATCCATTTTAATGTAAAAAACCACTACTGGTCACATACACCAAATACAGTATCTATATCATTTTATACCACTTAAAACACACAAAAAACTCTTTGAATTTGAATAAATCAATTTCTCAAAATCTCGTGTAGTTTTGCACACAAAACCCCTAAAGAAACCCACTTGTACACGATGTTCACAATTTTAAGTTACCAAAACAGTAATGGTAGCCCAATAAATATCAATTAAAACAAAAAATCAATTTTTGGGCATCCCCATGTTAAACAATAAGTGTTATCTTTGTAAAACCTTCATTTTAACACAAAAGTGGAACCAAAACTTCACTTTCTTTACAAACACAATTAAAACCCATTTTTTGCAGAAATTACCAAAGGGGATAAACATTATAAACATTATTTTATGCCTTATTACAGATCAATAAAAACAACTAAGTATTTATTGGGCATCCCCAAATAAACAAACAAAACACTTCTTTGGAAAACCCCCAATTTCACACCAAATTGGCATTTTAAATTCAATTGCAATAGAAACATCATTAGAACCAATTTTTTCAGAAATAATAAAATTATATAAATCTGAAAATATGATAAATACAGCATGCTAATACACAAATATTACATCAACATTGGAATCACCTACCAAATCAAATGAAACCATTGAATCCTTTGTGCGAAAACACAAACGCACCACCGCCGCACCTCAAGAAGGGTAGATCAAACATAAAAATAGAAAATTGGACCAAGAAAACCCAAGGTTAAACCTTAGGTTCGAACCCATACCCACTGGTCATTGTTCACTTAAATAAAAATTGAAGAAACCCTAAAAAAATAGAATGAAACCCTAATCAATTTGAAAGGGGAAAAGAAATGGACAAACTTACTTGAGAAATCTAGAATGAATCTCCACAAAACAAAAGTATCTGAAATTGAAAACGGCCAAAACTCAGGGGATGTTCTCAAAATAATTATTAGGTCATTTAGGAATTGGAATGGAGGGAAAAGAGTATGAATTGATAGAGTTATGACTGAATGAACATACCTCATCAAATCTGCCCGATTTTAGAAACCCTAAGATGTTCGTCCCTAAATCACGATCCTAAGAGCTCCAAAGAGGGGGGTAAAGAGACTGGGGGAGCGGCTGGGTGTAAGGGATGCATAGGAGGCTTGGAATCACCAAACAATACTTAAAATGTAATAAGTTATTAAATAAATAATATTAATTTTTAAAACTGGATATGGGCTTCCGGGCAGGCCCAATCCCTTAAATAAAAACCCAACTAAACCATGGTTATGGATTTCCAAAGGCTCCATATTTTAATTTTAGTGTTAATATATCAGGGGAGGAAATTTATGAGTTGGAATGAGTTAAAAATATTAAAAAATGAATAAGTTATAAAATAATCAAAATTTATTTTTAAATCTGGAATTGGGTTCACGGTTTGGCCCAATCCACGAAAACTCACCTATTCTCTATAAAACCATTGGAAACCCCAAAACAAAGCATTAATTGAAATTAAAATATATTTAAATTTAAAATAAGCTATGTATGTGACAATTCTACCCACCATAAAAACTTTCCGCCCCGGAAAGTCACAACAAGACCAAATCAACAACCAAACCCAACTGAGAAACCAAGAAGTACTCCCTTGCCAGGTTTCTTCCCCAAAGGCCAAAACACCTCCAGTGATCAATGAAGGAAGGAATACTCTCACAAATCAAACTTACACCACATTACTAAAACCATCAAGAACATTCAGGATTTATCCCAAAAAAAACCACTCAAGCACAATCTGAACAATACTCAAGCAATTCACCCAAACGAACAACAACTTTGAACAAGGTTACACTTACCTTACTTTAACTAAACCATTGGGTGAACTCCAGTCCCAATGTTTACTCAAGAATGATGTTGGTAGCTAGATAGATCTGAACGAGACTATCTACAACAAGCCAAGACCATGGAAAAATCTAAGTTACTGGTATGGGGGGACATAAATACGCTCCCCACTATAAGAGACAACCAATATTTTTTTGACACATAATCAAGAGACTAACAGGGGGAGGCCTAAATGGACTCACCAGTACAAAGGATATACTTCCATCATAAATTTACAAAAGAAATTATATAAGACTCATAGTGGGTCTCCCCACCAGAAGAACCAACCATCTTAACCAACCAGCACTGGCCGGTAAAGAAAGACCCCAAAATCTAAAGAGTTAGGGCGACCACATGGTTAGTTTGCACGGTTTGGGAAGCCATACACTAATGGTTGGGATCCTTCTTTCCGCATGGTTTTTTGGGGCATGGTCACTATTATCCAAGTGAAAACTGTGTTCACAAACAGTGTATAAAAACTTCAAAACTTTCTCTAAAGACTCAGTGGAAACCAAAAGGGGGAGGGAATAACATTGGGTGATGACATGGGCACACGACCGTCCACCTATTTCCACCAAACATGGACAAAAGAAGAATTATTATGACACCATAGGTTTAAAATCTTCCTAACTTTCATACTGAGGAAATGACATTGTACAAGGGTTTAAATGGCCCTGTGATTTCCCCTGACTACGAGCCAGCTTCTCCCCGAGACCGATGGCTGGAGCTCAAATGATTGAAGTATCTTCGACCTCGTAGTTAGGCTATGGAAACCCCATGAACGATAATTCTTCTTTCAATGAAACCAACAACTACAACGCAATCCCAGATAAGTTTTCCAGATATAACACATTCCAAACTCACTTTACCCGATCCCGATATTTCACTGAAACAAGGGCTAAGAAGATACACACACATCAAACCTTGTTTCTTTAGGTGACAAACAATAGAAGTAAAGAACACCAACACTCACCTTCGTCTAAAATGGAAGATTTTGAAGTTTTTCCAAGGGAAACATTCTCAAAACATAACAGGGACTCTCATAGGATTTCACGACATTCACCTCTATGGTCAATCGAGTACATGACATCATAAGGCATCACCGAACATGACCATTGCGACTGATATAAACAATTCATGGAGAGGGACCTTATACAACATCCACAAACAACACACAATTCTATAAAGTGGCCACAATATCTTATCGTGACCATATTTACCACACCGGTGGTTTAACATGAATTAATGCATCAAAGAAACTTTGAAGAACCCAAAGGTCCTCTTAGACACCATCGAGACACTCATCCACACTTACAACCCTAGAACACATCCACCTTCGACGTATCCGGAAACATAAGAAACTAAGGTCTCTATCAACCTTCCATGAGCACTCTCCCATTATAAGAGGATCTAAAAATCAAATAAATGAAAGGGTTTAGACTCAATCTAAAAATCTCAAGAAAAAATATTCCTTATATTGATCAACCGGAGGGTCTTCAAAAGGCAAAACAATCCGGGTTGCACATTAGTTGTGCACTAACCATTAATGGGGTGTACCTTATCCAACGATTGAACCAAAGGACCCAACCAAGATGGTCTATTGGTCACGATATACCACAATCCAGATCCAAACACATGAAGGGAACCACCACAAAGTCATCCCAAAACATTTTTCAAAAGAGACCACTAATCGTCCCTACAACACAGCTCACCGACCAAACACAAACCCAAAACACAGTTAAAACAGGAGGGGTTCTTGGACTCAAAACATCCAACAACATCAACATTATCAAAAACCCATAACACAAACTATACCAAACTATTCATCAATACATAATGTTTTTCTTTAAAACTATTTCTTTGAAAACAAACGGTTTTGCAGTAAGCATATCCACCAATGGTACCCCATGGGCCTCACACATGCATGTTTTTGTGACACACCGGGCACCCTCCTCATAACCATCCCATCACTCATCCAGTCATTCCATCAACCATCCATCATCCCATATAACCCCATGCATGTGGTCACTCATGGAAATACCAAAGGGTAAAACAAAAATTCCTTCCACTTTTCAAAAACAAAATGCTCAACCAACCCAACCTTTTTCTCAAAACTGCTAACAATGAGATCAAAATCCCAATTAAAATCTTAAAAAACTTTTCATAAGGACACAAACATAAAAAAGGAAATCACTTTCAAGTTATTAACATCAATTTCAAAACATCTCATCCCATTAAAACACCCTTTAATCGTTTAGAAAACTATATTGGAAAAACTTTTGAAAACCAACTTCAATATGGTTTCGGCTTTCAAAAGAGGTGTAAGCATACTATTTTCCATTTAAAAACAATTCTGAAAATTCAGTTCCACCATTTCATAAATCAAATAATTCCTTATTTATTTGAAACTCATTTCACAAAAACTTTACAATTCTTAAAACCAAGTCAGTTTAAAACCAAAGTTCCAAGATTTCAAAACTGAAGAACACAAGACAATGCGAGAGGAAACTAGTTTCAGTGGGTGACTTGGACATATGGTTGCCGGCCATATTCCAATGACTTCACTGTCACAGAGAGTGTTCTAGGGAATATCCCTAGCTCCACATGGCTTGCCAGGCCCTGTGATCTTACTGAGACCATTAACCCAACTCTCTTTTCATTTCCCCTAACCATTTTTAAAACAAGAAAACCAAAGGACTTAGATAAATCCTGACTTCCCTAGGAAACTTGAATCCTGTCATGAGGTGTGGTGATCAGGCACACTACCCATAACTATAATACCAAGTCCCTACATTCCTAACTCCATGATATCCTGACTCTTCCCGAAATAACATGACCCAAAGAGTTAACATGAACCTCCTTTGATACCATTTTGTCACGAACCGAATCTGGTCGCCGCCAAAACCGGCACCAAACCCAGCCCATGACATGACCCGAAGGGAGTTCCCTATCTCCACGGGCTGGCACAAGTGCCTGGGTATCATTTATTTAGGTTGGGGAACGATTTACCCGAATATGAAGGCATAACCATTAAAAACAATCAATAAACTGAATCTGAAAAATTTATACCAAACGATGTTTAAAAAAAACCGAACTAAATACATAGGTTTAGAGTCAATAAAAAAGGTCCAAAGACACAATGGAACGGAAACAAAACAGCACCATGGACTCCACATGACAAGGGGTCATCACCCCCAAGTCGTCTCCACTACTCCGCCCCAAGGATGAGGACTAACACCCTGAACCGCCATCACCCTTAGCCTTTCCTTTACTTGGGTCAAAAAAATAGGTCTACTTACACCCAAGGGGTGTAAGTAGGGTGTGAGCCTAATCCCAATAGGATACCACCCTATGATTCCAATGTGCATGCAATACAAGGTGAAAAAGCAAGAAGTTTTAATATGCAATTAAAAGCGGTGACAAATTCCACGAATTGAAACTTTAAATTGAAAACATTTTCAAGATAAAACTTTCAGAATGTTAAAAAATTTAAATAGGAATATTAGATACTGCATTATAATTTAAAATACACCCAAATACAAGGGCAAATACCACAAATCCACTGAGCAACAAAACCGGGAACACCCCTAGGCACTAGATAGTCTCAGGCCCCATGTACCTCGTACCTCAGTGTAATGTAACCATAGTAAAATCCTTTCTCGTGCATGAGCCACTAGTAGGGAACATACCCATAACCTATTGGTCCCCAATCATCATCCACATAGTTTAGTTAGAGTTGTCGTTATCTAAATGCTAAGTGAAACAGGGACAAAACCCATCCGGCCCACTAGCCGTACTAGTACAAATCCGCCCCACCTAGGTACCCGGGCTTCCCCCTTTGTGCTCAGACAATTTCAGGATTTAACAAATATCCATTTTAATGTAAAAAACCACTACTGATCACATACACCAAATACAGTAGCTATATCATTTTATACCACTTAAAACACACAAAAAACTCTTTGAATTTGAATAAATCAATTTCTCAAAATCTCGTGTAGTTTTGCACACAAAACCCCTTAAGAAACCCACTTGTCCACGATGTTCACAATTGTAAGTTACCAAAACAGTAAAGGCAACCCAATAAATATCAATTAAGACAACAAATCAATTTTTGGGCATCCCCATGTTAAACAAGAAGTGTTATCTTTGTAAAACCTTCATTTTCACACAAAAGTGGAACCAAAACTTCACTTTCTTTACAAACACAATTAAAACCCATTTTTTGCAGAAATTACCAAAGGTGATAAACATTATAGACATTATTTTATGCCTTATTACAGATCAATAAAAACAACTAAGTATTTATAGGGCATCCCCAAATAAACAAACAAAACACTTCTTTGGAAAACCCCCAATTTCACACCAAATTGGCATTTTAAATTCAATTGCAATAGAAACATCATTAGAACCAATTTTTTCAGAAATAATAAAATTATATAAATCTGAAAATATGATAAATACAACATGATAATACACAAATATTGCATCAACATTGGAATCACCTACCAAATCAAATGAAACCATTGAATCCTTTGTGTGAAAACAGAAACGCACCACCACCGCACCTCAAGAAGGGTAGATCAAACCTAAAAATAGAAAATTGGACCAAGAAAACCCAAGGGTAAACCTTAGGTTCGAACCCCTACCCACTGGTCATTGTTCACTTCAATAAAAATGGAGGAAACCCTAAAAAAATAGAATGAAACCCTAATCCATTTGAAATGGGAAAAGAAATGGACAAACTTACTTGAGAAATCTATAATGAATCTCCAAAAAACACAAGTATCTGAAATTGAAAACGGCCAAATCTCAGGGGAGGTTCTCAAAATAATTATTAGGTCATTTAGGAATTGGAATGTAGGGAAAAGAGTATGAATTGAGAGAGTTATGATTGAATGAACATACCTCATCAAATCTGCCCGATTTTAGAAACCCTAAGATGTTCGTCCCTAAATCGCGATCCTAAGAGCTCCAAAGAGGGGGGTAAAGAGGCTGGGGGAGCGGCTGGGTGTAAGGGCTTCATATGAGGATTAGAAGCACCGAAAAATACTTAAAATTGAATATGTTATTAAATAAATAAAATTAATTTTTAAAACTAGATATGGGCTTCCGGGCAGGCCAAATCCCTTAAATAAAAACCCAACTAAACCATGGTTATGGATTTCCAAAGGCTCCATATTTTAATTTTAGTGTTAATATATCAGGGGAGGACATTTAAGAGTTGTAATGAGTTAAAAATATTAAAAAATGAATAAGTTATAAAAGAATAAAAATTTATTTTTAAATCTGGAATTGGGCTCACGGTTTGGCCCAATCCACGAAAACTCATCTATTCTCTATAAAACCATTGGAAACCACCAAAACAAAGTATTAATGGAAATTAAAATTTATTTAAATTTTAAATAAGATATTTATGTGACAATTTATATATTTATGTTAATGTCAAACACTTATGTCATAATATATTTTATATGATTATTCTCCTTGAATCGTTTTTAATATCTCATGATTGCACACTCTTTTTACATAGAATATGTTCATTCAATTGATATCACATGTACTTATATCATGTATTGTGAAAAACACTATATGTTCCATGTGGTTTTGAATAATAAATTTCTCACATTCCCATGTTTTCTCATAAGTTTATGATTTAACCATTTATTAAAACTTGAGAAGTTATTTTCCATTAAATAGAATTTAATTTCACCCCTTTATTATGTTTTTCTATCCCTAGGGTAGTAATATGGTTGTAACCTATGAGATGTAAAGAATAGAGCCTTGTATGGTTTGATTATGGATAAATATTACAAAATTTTTTAAAATAATTTTCTTATGTTATTGGTTCTAAAATACACTAAAATAAATGTTTTCCTTATTTGTTTGTGATTATTTTATGATCTAATACCAATGGGAGATTTTTTATTGTTTATATTGGATTATCTCACTTGGAATCAATATTAATTTTTAAAATTATGTGATTTTAGGACCAGACCTAGCAGTGCTAGTCAGGGGTGCCTTAATTGGTATCAAAGGAGTTTTTAGTTATTCTTAAGGATTTTTTTGTTAATTATTATTAGGATAAGAAAAATTTAGTGAAAGATAATACAATAAGACTAATATAAAATCATAATAATACATTAACATCTTGATGTTTAGTTAAAGTACTATTTGTATTATTCTTTGCATCATTTTCTAGATACTATAAGTGGATATAGGCTCTAGTATATATGTTCATTTGGGTAATAACCCTAAGATCAATATATTGGTAACTAACCATATATCACCTGGTGCATGAAAAAGAGTCTTAACTGCACATCTAGTTTGATACTCCTTGGGGATAAATTATGGTTGATTTATATTCTATTGAATGAACCATTATGGTGGATTTTTGTATGATGTTAACTAATTAGTTTAGTTAACTAAAAAAATGGCCCAGGATAACCATGGATTTAACAAAGAGAGTCTTAGGTTAAACTAAAAGAATCATATATTTAAGAAAATTGTGTCATAGGGGAATAAATCTATATATTGATGTTTTTATATTCATATTTGGGATAATATCATAACCATTTTATATTTTAAAAAAATTCAAATATCTCCAGATAAAGGAAGGTGGAAAATATATGTATCCAAAAACTATTATATATTATTAACAAATTAGGTAGCATACATTAATGGTTGATAAACTCGGTACAATATTGTTATGATGGAAAATGTGACTTTCCTAGTCATACCCAATATTGTGAGGTTACTATATTAATAGAATATAAATATTGAAAATCTTAGATATTTTCATTAATAGTGATATTTATTGACAATATTCTAGTATAATCTAAACTTTTTTAGGATTGTGTGAAACATAAATGGATTATTCTTTAGAACATTTTCATTAAAGGTTTGGAAACATATACTAAATGGTTTCAATAATCTTTAAATGTCATTTTATGCTAAGATTATATTTTGGGGGATATCTATCAAACACATGATTGAGGGAAGGATATTAATTAGGTATAAATGAATGAGTTATTTTGAGTAAATTTTTTTTATGGTATTGATAACCATGGAATGGATTTTTTTCTTCATAAAAATTTATCCACATGTTTTTTGGTGGAGTTTATCTCATTTTTGAGGGATTATGATATATATTGGAAAGTGTTTGAACTTATAACCAAGTGGTTAATAAAATTTTATGGTTAAAGTTTGTGTTAATTTATATAAGAATATATGGTTTTATTTTTTTAAATTTCATAGGGAGTCTTATGTTTTTGGGAAATTTATATTTTAGAGAATATATAATTTGGATATATACGTACAGGAGTATGTGATTGTATGAATGGCTAACATTTTTTAAGGATAGTTAAGTAACATGATATAACCTATATAAATAATCAATAAATAAAATTATAATCTATATTCTTAATGATAAATATTTTAAAAATACCCTCATATACATTCATCAAAAACAAATAATTAAACTTTTAGGGACACATTTTATTTAAGGGTTGTAGAATGTTACAACCCAATATTTTTGTAATATATATTAAAGAATCTAATAATATTTTCATAAGGTCCCAAATCCTTTTATAAGGACCCTCTTCATGGTTCTTAATCATTTTTTTTTTCTGAAAAGAGGTTTAGTAGAGGTCTGGTGGTGTTTGGATACTAAAAATTGAAAGTACGTAGAATTCAGTCATAAAAAGGAATTTACAGTGTACAATTGTTTTATTCTGTAAAGGATGGGTTTATGGTGAAATTATGTTTTACAACCTAAAAGATTTGTTGGGATGTGTATGGAAACTAATTAAGTGGAAATTTATGGTGTTTAATTATTATTTACATCATAAGTATATTGAGCCTTTAACCTAAATTTTTTTTCATGAGAAACTAATTTAAACAGTATGGATTTTTTGGTGAGAATTAATTATGATTAAAATGATTGAATTGAGACATTTTTTAGTGAGACATAGATTTTGACTCATTTACAATGTAAATTTTCGATTTATGTCATGAATATCTACTGGGAACTATGCTTTATAACCTACACCACCCTTTATTTCTACAAAATTGTCATCCTTTTCCCCAAAATATCTAGGTGGGCAAGGGAATTTATTCTATACTTTTGGTATCCCATCAAAGGGGAACAATTCTTGGATTCCATCATCGATCCGTAGTGATCCAAGGTATGTTATACCTTTTCTCATATGGTTTTTTTGACCTAGTTCCTATATGGTTTTCATTCCATGTGATGGTGGTTCCTATTTATGTACTAATTCATTTTTCTTATTATTTTAACAATTATGGATTGGAATACATGGAGGGATGAATTATTCTTATGGGATGGGTTATTTGGATCTGTGATACAATTAAATTAATATTTGATGAATGTTGATGCTTTTTAGGTAGTGGATTCACTGATTCTATTTAATTTACTTATAATTTTAATTTTATCATGGTTTAACACTTTTTATGGAAATGGAATTAACCTAATAATTATTGAACCGAATTAAAAAATGAAATTGGTTTATCCTTATAAATCACATATTTTTTCTATCCACCATGATAATTTATTGCATATTGATTATGTAGATATTTTTCTATCGATATTGTGCTTGTATCGCATGGTGTTATTATTAGTTTATTGTGTTTGTTTCCTTTTGATATGGTAAATAATTTAAATCTAGTAATTGATAAATTAGTTGGATAAGAAATTAAAATAGGAATATTTAGTTAAATACCAAGTATCTTATAATTTTATAATAATTTAAATTGTTGTGACATCCATGTTTAATTGAATTGGTCAATAAACCAGCTAATGGAATTTGTTAAGGAAACTAAATCATGGAAATGTTTGATGATGATATATTTAAAAAGTCATCTTAATGAATTTTTATACTTTAATATTCATTAAAATGGAATGAATTCTTAGAAGTATGTTAGATAAATTATGGATAATTATAGGTAATGAATTAGGTTTCCAATAGTTTGAAGCTATTTATAATTTATTAGTCGATTCAAGATTGAATAAAAATAATTTTTTTAGGATTAAAATGATTGGGTATGAGAGTGAATGTTGTTTATAAAGGACTTGTGCCCTATAGTGGGGTCCATGATAGATTATTTTTCATGTGAAGGATTGATGCCTTGTTTTTAGGGATTGGATTTCCTAATTTAATATATTTATTCTTTATAAATTTTGATTTTATTTGGATGTGAGATTTTACATGTTATTTATTACGATTATTTGGTTGATGATCCTGGGATGGCTGATGTGATTGGGACGGAGAGGCCCAGATAATATAGCAGAAATTAATGCATATTATTGAGTAATACATTAGGATATGAAAGAGGGTGTTGATGATTGAACCGAAGTAGGTCTTACCAATTTATGTGATTAAAGATGTATTTTTTCCTGATATAAAACTGTTTAATGTTTGATGGCTCAGTTATTTGTTTTATATTCATTCTTTTCTTCATTTCGTGAGGTAGTTGGATGTATATCATTGCATGTTCCATCTTGGTTTTACAATTGGATGGTTTTCCCAATGTACATGGAATTATGTATTGATGTTTATAATTTTTAATAAAATACATAACCCATGGGGTTGGTGTTTCTAAAATTAAAATGAAATTATACTCTTGATACATCATGGTCCATGTTTGGATTAGGTCTATAGTAAATTAATCTTCCTTTGATGGATAATAATGTTTAATGTAGAATAATGTTGAATTTTATTCAATTAAAAATTAATTTATTAATTAAAATAATGATAAAAAGTAAGGAATTAAAAAATGTATCTCTTTAAATGATTTTGTGCTTATAGAAAATCTAGTCCTTAGTAGTGGTTGTAGATTTTTCATGTGAAGATAACTACAAATGAGTTTAGGACTAGGTTATTCCCATAGTGTGGTTGTGAGATATATTAAATCTTGTGTATTATATGATTTTATATGATAACCCACCCATATCAATTAAGGATATTGACTGTCAATGAAATTTTGTAAGGGTTTTTCCCCAACATCCCGGTTGGTCGATGGATATGGCCCTACTATCTTCTCTTAGTAGTTCATGTGCTGCTATAAAAAGATGTTAGATTCCCTATATATATGTGTATTGTGTGTTGTGATGGATATTAGTTATTTCAAAGACATGTATATCTAGATATATTATCCAAAATAATATTATTGGATTGATGTATATATGTTTTTATGGTTTGAGGTACCTTACATGATCCATGGTCTATGATGGATTGAGTTATAATACCCAATGTATGATATACATTATACAGGATATGGTGGATGCTATAAAATACCAAGTTACTATATGAATTAAGTGATATGAGATGATGTGATGATGTAATTCACATGGTGCATCTTGTGATACCTAGCCCAGGTGTCTATGAGATGGAATATTTTGGAAAGAGATGGCTCAGGATGTGTGATGTTGGGGGAGTGGAAAAATACTAGGGAAGTGTTCAAGGGTATCATTTATGGTTCTTTATTATATTATACATGACCATGTTTGTGTGATATTTGTGGAGATATAGTAATGTTGAGGATGGGAACATAGTATAAATGATTATGTGATCAGTTAGTTTCACTGCAGTTCACTGATCTTTAGAATTATTTCATTATATTTTCCACGAGATCCCTTGGGGAAGATCCTACTAAGTATAATATTATTCTCAACCGTCATATATATATAATGTTTTCAGGTAAGTTGTATAAATTTTGATATTGATATGGATATTTCAAGTTCATATATTTTTAATATATGATTGGGATTTGTGGTCTCTTTTGATTTTACTTTTTGGTACTTGTACATTCCCATTTAGTTATTTTTGTGATGTATCAAATTATATATAAGAACATGGGATTTATTTTATATTTTTGATTATTTAATTATGGTAGTGATTATATTATGTCTCTCTTACATATTTTATGTTATATTTTAATGCCTCCCATTATATGCTTATTATACCATCAGTTCAAGTCACTAACATGGGGAATGCTGGAGGTGAGACTCATGCGGTCACAATCCTCCTTCTATCATTTCCAATCTAGGTGGGGTACTCTTTGGGGGATCAGGTTGTGATAGAGAGGTATCAATGGTTCATGTTTAGGGATAGTATGGAGATTATTTTTAATCATAGATGAGAATGTATGGGTTTATAGAAAAATGGCATCCTGTATGTTTAGTAAGCCATGTAAACACAAGAAACTAGATAAGAAGTGTGTATTTATGGATCCCCATTATCTCTTTCATGGACTACTAAGTTTTCTAATCCATTTAATGAAGTGATTTTAGTTACATTGAGGATACCTAGGAAAGGATCATCCATCATTCGTCTTTTCTCATGTGTTTTAAATGGGTATACCATGGGATATATTCAACATTAAAGAATAAAATGAAAAAATTAATTAATGTTATGTATTCCGTATTATAGTTTTAAAATTCTAACCATTTCTTATTCTTTCATGCATATAACAGGTTTATTTCTTCATTATATTCATGCTGAATATATTGAGAAAGATGATGTAGTAGATTACTATAGAGTAGAGTTGCACAACGAAGAAACTTATTGGAGGAAACAACCTTAGATTCTAAAATAGATACTTCCAAAGTATGAAGGATCTGTTTTAGATTTAGTAATTTTTTTTCTAGGGGTGGAAATAGATTTCAGGAATATCTGTGCTCAAAGGGAGAAATGTGTTTCATTGTATGTGACAATGACACATTGTTAAGAATGGTAGTGGTGGTTCTTATTCTGTAGGGATTTTTTGGGTTCATTGGTCTCATGATAGAAGTTATGGACTGGTTCCTAGAAGATTTTATTTCTTAAACTAAGAAGGTGGAGGGTCTCTAGGATCTTCTTACCCCTCAATTGGGGAGTTCCATTGTGTGTGTGTGTGGGGGGGGGGATCCTTTTCAGTACACATTTTGGATATGCTTCATACCTATTTTATGATGATAAGTATTTGGAGATGTATTTTTAGGAATATTTTTGACTAGATATCATTCCTAAAATCACACCATTCAGGATGTTTCCAAATCCTGAGATACTAGAAAGATTAGAGGTAATTAAAAGGATACTAGCCATAAATTAATCATCATGGTAGGGGAGTCTAAGAGATTCCTCATCAGGGAAAACTATGGTATGGAGTTCCTAATTTGATGGAAATAAGGGTTTTGGGTCAATCAATGATAGGTATAAGACCTCATATTCGTATTTTTCAAATATAGATGTCTCTTATACCTGTTCCATGGGATTAGATGCATAGTTTTTTCGAGGAGGCTTAAGTCATTAGTGACAATAATTCCCAACCTTTTTGTGTAGTTAGTGTTCTCCATGTGTCATTATTCAAGTTTCTTTATTGAGGTAGCTTCAAATTATGTAGTGGTATTATGGTGTTCTACTTTAGGATAAACATAGAGGAGATGACATGGGTAGAAGATATACCTAAAAATATCATCATCTTCAGAGAGAAAAACATGGCTACATGGGTGGTGTTTATCATGGGCAGTGAGGTTATAGATCGGGCTATGATTATATTCATGATTTATAATTTCATGTGCTAGGTGTTCTGAACACCATTCGAGTTACCCTTTTCGTGGTTTCTATATGGGTACATGATTTATTTTATTCAAGGGCCATACCCACCTTTATATCAACTAACCTATTCCATGCCTTGTGAAATCAAGTAGAGAGGTTCATAGTGCACTTTGCGTTGTCTACTCATTTGGTGGACAATATGACTTATATGAAGTATATAGAGACTATGAGATATTACTAGGGAAACAAAACTCTTGAGAAGTGTTTAAATTGTTATGGATATAGCCATATTACATCATTCTGGGCAATGACTAGCTATATTCAATGTTGGATATTCGGAATTTCATTGGGAGGGTTATTAAGTTCTTGGATTCCAATAGAGTTCCAATAGTGTTCATTGGGGAGGGATACCTTAATATGGATCATATTTTTGTTCCATATTTATATTCCTTGATGTTTGAACTTATGATAAGTTCATCAGAGGTACAATAGTAGGTGTTTCCCATGATTGTGTAAGAGTACCATGATGTATTTCTAGAAGAGGTTTCAAGAATACACGCTAGATTGGGGATTGAGTTTGGGATAGAGTTACATCATGATGTGTCTCCTATATCAATGTATCTATATAGTATGCCACCTTATGAGTAGTGGGAGTTATGTTTATATATTAATGATTTATTGCAAAGGGTTTTTATTCACTAAGTGTCATCTTGGGGTGGATCCATTTGTTTTGTATAAAATCATAATGGTGGTTTTCATATTGGTATAGATTATCATCACCTAAAATAGGTAATAGTTGGAAAAATTTATCATATTCCACATATTGATGAATTATTTGATCAGTTTAAGGGAGAAATTTGGTTTTCAATGATCGATATATAGTCATTATATCATCAAAAATGGGAGAAGGATGTGGATATCATAAAGATTACACTCTAATGTCTTTATGGGCTTTACCAATTTAGTTTGATGACTTTTGGTGTGATAATAACTCCAAAATGTTCATGGAGATGATGAAAATAGTGATCAAATGCTTCCTATACAATTTTATGATGGTTTTCATTGATAACATCCTTGTCTATACTACATTTGTGGTAGACCATGATGATAATTTTCATTTAATTTTAAGAGTTTTTTCATCATCATCTATATAGGATAATTTTAAAGTGTGAGTTATGGGATTATGAAGCTAATTTTTTTAGGTAATGTGGTATCCTAGAAAAAAGTGGTTGTCGATCCCTCTAATAAAGAGGCAGTTGTTTCTTACACTAACACCAAGACTGTTGTAGTGGTGAAAATATTATTTGGTCTTTTAGGATATTATAATTTGTTTATTTCTAATTTATCTTAGGTTGGGAGCCCTATAAAAGTATTTACTAGAAATTATTAAGTATCCCTCCAGACTGACCAATGGTAGCAGAATTTTTATCACATTAAATATACGTTGTTTAGTGCTCCCATCATTTGTTTTTTAGGAGAGGGAGTTCAATTTTTGGTTTTCTAGGGCACAATGTGTCTTGATTTAGGATATGTTCTAATGTAGAACATATCATTTTTTTGTTATGGATCTCAAAAGTTTCATACCCAAGAGAATAACTAAACCAACCATGATCTCAATTTTCTAGAAGTTGTGATTACCTTGAATTTGTGGGGTCATTACCACATCGATGGGAATGGTTTGGTTTTTACTAAACATAATATACTGAGTTATGTTTTTTCTTGTAATTGATTTAAGTTTCATTAATGATGGTGGATGGAATTAATGTATAATTATTTCATTGAAATTTCATATACACCTAGAAAAGGAAATGTTGTAGCTAATATGATGAGAAAAAAGTCACATAGTGATGCCATGTGTGAATCTTGATATTTCTAGAGAGTGATTAAATAACTCTTACCTCTGAATCTAGATATGAGAAAGGATTTAGGTAGGTGTTTTATTTTACACATAACATCACATTCATATTGATTTCACCAGATAACGGAATCCCAGAATGGGGATTTTAGCATGGAGGTATAGAGAGATTGAATTGTCATTGGTGATGCACTTTTTGGTCGGTCTGAGGATGGATATCACCAAGTGTTATTCTAGGGATGCTTTTCATCCCTTTGGTGATGCATGAGATGGTTCTCCATGAGTTCCATAGCTCACCCTTATTAGTATTTCCTGATATGATTAATATTTATTGAGCTATAAGAGGTTAATTTTGGTGTCCTAGGATAAACATGTAGTTGCAGAGTTTGTTTCTAAATATTTAGTCTGCCCTAAGGTGAAGGCTAATAACCCTATTCCTAGTGGTTTCCTATATCCATTAGATGTTCCAAAGTGGAAGTGGGAGGGAATATTGATGGTATTTGTTATCAGTTTACTTCAGTCTCATGGATAATTTAATGTTATATAAGTGATATAGGATATTTTGAGGATATCATCCATCTTAATAGTAATTAGAGAGTGGATCCTAGTAACTATTTGTTGAGGTAGTGTATGGATTAGAATGTGAGACTCCATATATTATTTAGTATGACCATAATTTATCGAGATCATCATTTTACCTATATTGTGTGGAGAATTCTCCAAAATTCTTTTCGATCTTAGTTATTTCATGAGACTAGTTTTCATCCATAAAAAAACTGTCATAAATATTAGACTATCCAGACTCTTGAATAATTTTTTCACTCTCTTATTGTGGAATTTAGAGGATCATGGATATGGAGCCTTCCCTTGGATTAGTTTCCAATCAATAATACTTTTCACTATATCATTGGATTGGTATCGCCTGATGATTTGTTCGACCGACCATTTCATTCTCCATTATAATGTAATTGGGTTGGAGAGTTAGAAATTCTCATGAAAGAACTAGTATAGAACATGACATAGAAATTTTAGGAGATATGGGAGAAGATTAACACCATGTGATATGATAATAAAAAAAATACCGAACATATGATTAGACCTATGTAATTCGACATTGGAGATCATGTGTATCTGAAGTTGACTCCTCATCATGGGTAGTGATGGTTTTGTTGTTTAGGTAAGCTTTCTCTATGGTTTGTTTTACCTTTTAAGGTGTATTCATGTTGTATTCAAGGAATATCATACATAAATTCCCCTTAATATGAAATAGATATATATTTTATTTAATTTTTCATTGAAACACAGTTTCCTTCATCATGAAACTAATGTTATTTGATTGGGTGACATCAATGTAGAAAATTATTTGACCATCATGGAATATATTGTGGGTATACAAGAAATCTAGGAGAATATTTTGAAACAGTAGGATATTCCCCTGGTACCGACTTATTTAATCATGGTGGCATGGGAGATAGTACCTTGGAAAATGAGTCATAGATATACATTCAGTACTAAATTCATTTTGTTATTTACTTATTCTCTTATTGTAAAAATTATTGTTGGTTTTCAACCTTTTAATAGTTTATAATACAGTTTCTAATTGTTTATTGTTTTATCCATTATCTTTCTTGGGAGGTATCTTACCTTGAGAGTGTTTAGGTTCTGGTTGTTGTGTTTGTGTGATTTTGTGATTTGTTCCTCTGATGAGGTGGTTAAGATCTAATGATATAGAAATCCTTGAGAGGTACCTTATAGGGTGTATATTCAGATAAACCTCTTTTTATCATCAGTTTTTGTTTTTTAACCTCAAGGATGAGAATTATTTTAGAGGTATCTGATTTATTACCATGGATTAATGTATTTCAAACCTTTTCAGGTTTCTGAAGCATGTGGCACTTGAAAGATGATTAGTGGAGGTATGGTAGTGTTTAGGTGATAAAATATAGAAATAGAGATAATTTATTTCATAACAAGGGGTTTAATTTGTAGGTGCTTCTTATGGAATAAATGATAGTTTAACGGTGTAAGTATGTATTACGACCTAAAATGGGTTTTGTGGCTTGTGTAGGGTTATCCACAGAGTGGAAAAATTTGTCCTGTAATTAATATTTAATTCATAAATATTGTAATCCACAAAACCATTAAATTTTTTACCAATAAAATCAATTCATTAATATGTAATTTTTTATGCGAATTAATTATAATTAGAATAGTTTATGCAATGTTTTTTCTTTAAGGATTTAGTGTTCTAATCACTTATGATGTTAATTTCCAATTTACACTATGAATCACTATTATGAACTAAACATTATAACATTATGTATCTCTTATTTCACAAAAATATATGTCCATTCTTTACAATTCTCCTGGTATGTAGTGGAACATATTTTGGTGTTTTGGGAGCCCATCTATGGGGATAGATTACCAGCATCCATCTTCAATCTATGACAATCCAAGGTATGTTCTACCTCTTCTCTTATGGTAATTTAGTCCTGTTCAACTCACATTTTATATGAAAGTGATGGAGGTTTCCTTTCCATGTTATAATTGAGTTTTATTGTAGTTAGCATGGTTCTTGTGGAATATCCTTGTAGGGATTTTGTCTTCATTTAAGATAGGTGATCAGGATTAGTGACGTCGATCCTTATTTGTATGGAGATCATTGAAACTACTTAAGTAACAGAATTGTTTATTCTCTTTTATTTACATTAAATCATAATATAATCATGCATTATCTCTTTGTATGGAAATGAAAATAACCTAATAAATATTGAAATGTATAAAATAATTAAATTAGTTTATACTTAGGGATCACATATTGTTTCTTTCAAAAATGATAAAATCTTAAATATTGATTTTATATCTAGTATTCTATCATTACATTGATAGTATAACATGTTTTTATGCTTGGTTTAGCATGTTTATCTTTTTTATAACCTGTTAAATAATGTAAATTTGGTACTTCTTAATTTAGTTGGATATAAAATTTACAAAGGAATATTTAATTTGATATTAAGTTTCTTTTAATTTGATGGTAATTCAAATTAATGTACATTCATGTTTAATTGAAATGATTAACCATGAGATAATGTAATTGACTAAAAATATGAATCATGTTAAGGATTATTTATGATATATTTAAAAATTCATGTTAATGAATTGTTCTTCTTAAATATTGTTGAGGATGGAACAAATTCTTGGAAGAATGTTGAATAAATTATAGCTTTTTATAGCTTATGCCTTAGGTTTACCATAGTTGGAACCCATGAATAATGAATCAGTTAATTAAATATGAAATAAAACATGTTATATAATAAATATAATTATTAGGTATTAGTATGATCATTTTTTATAAAGTATGGATACCTTATGTTGGGAGGTCATGATATCCCTTTACCATGTGAAGGTTGAATGAATTGTTTTTATGGACTATATTTCCCGGTTGAATATGTTTTTTATACCTACTCATGTTCTATGGATGTTAACTTTTCCATGTGATTTTTTATGAGCAAGGAAATACTGAGCCTACGATGGATGATGTGATTATGGGGGGAGGCCCAGTAGATGTGGAAATTGTTGACACATGTGATGGAGAGATTCATAAGGATATGCATGAGGGTTTCAGGGATGGAACCAAAGATGATAAATCATGCTAAATTTGGTATTACTCATTGATTCTCTTACATATGGAGTCTATATTGATTTAAATCTATATAATGGTTGATGTTCAAATTTATGTTTTATCATTCATTCATTTACCCACTACTTGATGTAGCTGGTTTTTCTTGGTTTCATGTTTCATATTTGTGGTAGCTTACAATGGTTTTCCTAAATGACAAGGAATTATTTAATGATGTTAATAATTTTTAATAAACGACTTATCACAAGAGGTTGGTTTTTTTAAAATTAAAATGAAATGTTACTCTTGGGAAACCAAGGACGTGGCTTGGATTATTCTTGGAGGTATGGACTTATGTTTGATGGATAAGAATTTTTAATGTGTTATAATTTTTATGGTTAATTAATGACTAATGATTTATTAAACATAAATAAATGATAAAAAGGAAAAAATTAACTAATTTATTTCTCTAAATTCTTGTGTGCTTATAAGATGTCTAGCCCCTTACAGTGGAAGTCGGGATTCCAAGCGATTATAGTTGTTATTCAGCTTAGTACTTTGTCACTCCTAGTGTGGTTTTAAGAAATATTATATCTTGTGTATTGTATGATTTCATATGATACCACACCCATAATGGTTAGGGAAACTTTCAGCTAGTGGACTATAGGAGGGTGTTTTCCCAAACATCCTGGTGTGAGGGTGGATGGATGACAACCTCCTGTAAGCTCTCTCTCTTCAGTTTGTAATTTATGTGATGATATTCATAGAGGTTAGTATCCAGATATATATATATATATATATATATATATCCTTTTTATGAGTATGTTTTTCTGTAGAGTAATTGATGGATAGTGGTTATTTCACACACATGGATCTCCAGATATAGTATCAAAAGGATTATTATATGTGTGACATGTATTGGATATGATAAATTTAGGTAACATTCACAGTGTCTGGGGTGTGATGGAATGAGGTATAATAGTATTTTACTTATTCACATCATATGGGTTATGGTGGATCCAAAAAACAACATTGTTACTATATGATGATGTGATGAACATGGTTATTGTTGTGATACGTAGAAATGGTGTTTGTGGGATGAATTACTATGGAGAGAGGTGGATTTGGATGTATGGTGTTAGGATAAATAGAAAACTAGTGGAGAAGTGGTAGAGAGGTACCCTTGACGTTTCATTATAATATTATACGTGACCTGTTTTATATAATACATAGAGGGAGATGGACTTGGTGAGGTTGGAAATGTACTATACCTATTTAGGTGAAGATTTATATTCATTATTTTTCATTGTGATTTCTTTAAATTTTGTGTGAGAGGATCTAGAAATAATCCTACTGAGTATACTATTATAATCATTCCATGTATATATAAAATGTTTTTAGGTCAGTAAGAGAATGTTGGAGATCATTATGGATAATAACAGATCATAGTTTTTTGGGGATTTTTAGGTCTCTTATTAACTTTTTTGTTTACATTTTTTCTTTATGTACTTTCCATTTCAGTTGTTTTAGTAATTTATGAGATTACATATATACACTTGGGAATTATTTTATATTTCTATGTAGGTGTTGATGGGTGTTTCTGTCTCATCATTATGTTATGTATGTTTTTTTAGAGGTTAATTACTCTCATTATAGTTTTATTATAAACTTAGGGCAAGTATCTAACTTGGGATCTATGGGATATAGGTCTTGGGAAGTCAACATTCTCATTCACTCATTTCCATCCTCGGAGGTGTACTCTTTAGGGGAGGGGATATGAAAATTATTAATAGATTACCTCACACACAACACTAAAATAAAACAAATCCTAAAAAATTTATTATTAAGAAAATATAATAATAATAATAATAAAACCTATATTAAATAAAAATATTTTAGTCAATTATAAAATGGAAATAAAATTTTATTTGAACCAATTAATATTTTAAAATTATTTTTTTCAATAAAATTAGTTTTTCATTACAGAAATGGAATTTAAATTTAAAAGTTATATTTAAAAATTTTAGAGTATAAATTTTCTAAAATAGCTTCTTTTTTTAAATTCCATATAAAAAATTATATTGGGTTTAATTGTGTAGTTTTCTCTAAAATGGTTGATTATAATGTAAATTGTAAAAAAGTTAGTAATTTCTCAAATATCATCATTTTTATGAAATTATAATAATAAAAGAATGGCTTTAATGTTTTTTGGGACCTTTGACAAAAAAAATAGATATTTATAAGGTAAAATAAATCATATAAAAATATGAATGGTTATTTTTTTAAACCCATTTTAATGTTTTTGAATATTATATAATATTTTACTCTAACACCCATTTCAAATCACTTATAATGAAAATTTATTTTCACCACTTATAGAAATTAAATATATAAAAATAATAATATTTATGATTACCATGATATTATTGTATAATAAGTTAAATTCAAATTTTTCCCATGAAATTATGATTACTAAGATTAATGTTAACTGACTTGATAATGCTATAACTGTTATTTTGAAAGAAATTTTTTATTAATATTATCTAATTTTTATATAATAAAACAATTGAATATATCCTGAAAATTAAATTTAATATTGTTTTTAAACCAACATAAAAATATATCATCAATGATTAAATTAGGAATCAATATTAATTACATTAAGATCACATAATAAAAAATTTAAAAAATAATATATATATATATATTAATTTTTTTAATTTTAAATATAATTTTCTATTATTTAAAACATTAATATCAATAAATAGTGGTTAAATTTAGTTTCATCAAATCCAAATTTTATAATAAATTTTTTGTTATATTTTTATTATATTATAAACTATTAGCGTAAAATCTAGTTACCAATGTATAAACAGAAATGGTAAAATATAAAAATCATGTAGTTAAAAGATTAGAACATATTGAAAAACTATTAAAAATGGACTATAGAGGATTTAACAGCCTTAACTAACTCAAAAAATCCTTATTTCATGATTTTTGAACCATTTACCATTGAATTGTGTCACACAATTATTGAAAAATAACTAGTGATCGAAAAAGTGTCTTTTTATTTAGTTATAAAAGGGGGATCTTCCGCCCCATTATCCCAAACCCATTACTTCAACTTTCTTCAGGAAACATTGACATTTATATTCTCCTATAATCCTCTATCATGTTAATAAGACTCTAGTATTGATTACTTATCATAATCTCTTTATTTCCAAAGATATTTTCAAGATAAATTTTAATGTCCCAAAGTGGGTATTACTTATTCCTTATCCATTTTTCATAATCATTATCTTACAGAAATAGTACAAAATATTTAATATAATGAACTATGTATCATTAATATACTCATGGGCAATTATATGAATTTTAAAATGCATTATTTATTCCATCCCAATAACTTATAAAAACAAGAAAACATTGATCATGTGTTTTAAAAACTACCACCTCCACAAAGTAACATTTTCCTATTTTTTATATTTACTTTCATTATATATAAATAATTTCAAATATGATAAAAAATTTATATAATATAAATAATATCATTATTATTCTATTATAATTATATTATTTCGTTATAAAAATAACATTAACCATACTCACCCATCGAATTATGTTATGTTCATGTTTGGGTCGATCTACAACCAACATGAACAATGATATAAAACACTATCATGGATGAATATGGAAACTTAAAAACTAATATTTCTAAAATAAAATAATCAAATTATTATTGTTTTATTTTTTGGGAAATGTTGTTATATTAATTATTTAAAATATTATTTAAATAACATATTTGACCTCTAAATTTACTAAAAAACCATAGACTAATTATAATTTCACATTACATAATTAAAACCGAAATTGAATGAAAAAAAATAATTTTGAATAAATATAATTAATACATTATATCACTGTTAAATATATTGTAATGATAAAATTATGAGAATAATCAAAAACGGCACCACTATTATGAAACTAGTTCAAAATGATCAAGATAACTCACACCGATATTGAAAATTAATAATAAATATCTAATATATATTTAGTTAATAATTATAAATTATGTTTATAAATGGTTATATATATGGATAAGTTTATTAAACAGGTTATTTTTATATTTTTTTTATAGAGGATATTCATGTGAGTGTGTGGAAATCAATAATTAAGATTAGGGTTTTTTGTTTCATTTTCAAATCCAAGAGGTATGTTTGATATTTCAGACCATAATTTCATATATATGTTTATTCGGTACTCAATTTCTTTAAATTATAATAAATATAATTCATTTGTTGATATTTTAATGTCTATTTCATGGTATCCCCATTATTTTTAGATTACCATTACCATAATTTTTTTGGAAACTCAATGCTCTTTCATTGAGTTATGATAGTTATTCTTGAACTAATTCTATATAGTTTGGGTATATTTTCTCCCTCTAATTTTTTTAAATGATTTTATCTTTTATTTTATGGATTCACATTTCAACTACATAAATTCCATTCTAAATTTACGTTTCTTCATTAGACATGGTATTTTTAATGGATTTTGTTAACTCAAATTTCCTTTCTATGAGTGAGAATATTATTCCTTTATCAACATTCATTTATGATTGATAAATTATTCTATTTATTACTGAAAATATTCTTTCATATTTTATATTGATGTAAAATGATTCTTTCTCAATGAATTTATTAATAAAAAAATGAAATATTTTTAATAAAACAATATCATCTCCATTAAAGAATATTTTTCATCAATTTCTATATACATTATTTTAAAAATGATTTATTTTATTATTTTTTAATCTAAATGTATTTTTACCAGTGTGAGATCTATAATTACCATTTCCAATTTTGAAAATGATGTTTTAATACATCTTTTGATTATGTTATTTTTTATCAAAGGTATTTCAAAATATTCAAATGGATTCTCATACTTTTAAAATCAAATGACTTTTTCTCCATTCAACATTTTTTTGATAACCTTTGTGTCTTTTAAAATCCACATTATTGATGATTGTTTAAAAATGTTAACATTTTCATATTGTTTTCACTTCACCTTTTCAAAACTATTTTACCCTTTTAAAATATCAACTATTAAGGGTTAATTTTAAAATTTATTATTTTTCATTTGTTTTACCTTCATATTTAAAAAAAAATTATTTTTAAAATTATTTTTAACTTATTCATTTTCGATAAAGATAAAAATGTTATCTCAATAGTGTTTTATGATTTTACTACCATTTATTTCATTATCTAGGAAGGGTATATTTTATGGAAATTCTCTTTCTTGAATCACCCTATTACCATTCTTATGAAATACTATATTGAATGATTGAATTTTTGGTATCAACCATTTATATTATTTAGGTAAATTATGGTGATACCATCTGGAAATTTTATGAAAAAACATTTTTCTTTCAAGGGGTTCATAATTATCTGAAAAAAAGAGATTAATTTAAATTGGAAGAAATATTTATGGATGAATGATTGGTGAGTCCCTGTATCAACCTTCAATGTAGTGGTAGTGATTATATATCAGGATCTAAAAAGGATGCATTAGGGGATTTATCCCATGACCAAGGGTACATGAGGGGATTTGTCCTTAGAAAATGGGTACATGACAAGATTAATCAAAAGAAAACCATACATGAGAGGATTTATCCAAATCCAAAGGCGAAATGAGAGGATTTTTCCCATGATAATGGGTACACAAGAGTATTTATACAAAGACCAAGGTTATTCAAGAGGATTTATCCCAAGACAAATGATTCATGGGAGTATTTATCCCAAGATAAAGGATACACGATATGATTTATGCCATAAAAAGGGTACATGAGAGGGGTTATCAAAATATAATGGATATTTTTGATTCCCTCTAAATGAGCATGAAAAATCCTCAAGGGATTAAATACTTGAATATGTGAAATGTTTTCCCCATAGAAGAAAAAGAAGAATATATTGGATGAAGACTTGTATACTATGCAAGATCCCATAAGACTTGTGAATGAATGAACTATGGGAGGACATGTTGATGGCCATTTATAGTGCATAACATGCACCAGATCCCATGTAGGCCCTTTTAACAAGACCTTTAGCACTTTCAAAAGCATCTTGGACAGTTGGTGGTCACGCAACAACAGCCAAATAAACTTCCCTAGTCCACAAAAATTGTCAACTTTATGGTGCCTAAAAAACCATCCATAATACTTCAAAAATTGTAGTAAAATGTCCCACATATGGAGGCCCCTTATAGTCATAATAAAACCTATGATGGATCTCCAATAGATAGAATTATCATCCTTGAAAACATTTGAGTAGAATTGTAAAATTCTTGAGACTTTTAAATATAAAACAATGTAAATAAAAGGGGAGGATGTTAGATCCACATGCAGTTATAAAAGACTTGTGACACACCAACGGAAGTATGCAAGACACAGTGAGTCCACGATAAGATGTCCGCCTTATCTCACTAAAGACCTCCCGCATGTCTCCATTATCGTGTGAAGTGCCTCAAGTATATTAAGTTGATAACATGCTTCCACATTATATATTTAATTAAAAAATAGATGGATTTTCCATGAAATTACCATGCATATCCACATTAACTTTTATTGGTAACGTGATGGGTCATCAAGAGGCAGAGTAATTATCTTCGACTTTACTCATGTAATCTCACATAACCCTCATCTATTTGAAAATAAACAAAGGAAAAAAAATCTGTGGAGGTCGGAGCCTCTCGTGGTTGTAAAAACCACTAAATGTGCTAAATAAGTTTATAACATAGTCTTGTGAGACTCCTAGACAAGATGGAATGATCCTTCAAATGCCCCTCGACAAGCCTTCCTTATCTCATGAAATTCCCAGACAAGTCACCTGAGATCATGCAAAGGCCTTTCGAAAGGTACCTTGATCTCACGGAGGCCCTTAGACATACCAATTGGACAAAAGGAAAGTCCCTTTTATTATCTTCATAACACAATAATTTTCCATTAATTGTAAACAATCCAATCATGGAAACATTGATTGGAGGGACTCTCAGTCTCTAAAAATTTGGTGATGCTCTTAGAGAGATCAATGATAGAGACTTGTGAAGACATATGGTGAAAGAGACCTTCGCTGAATCCATCCTTGATCTGAACTATACATTTCAAGAAAATAGGTGAACAACCTGGGTTTATAGCCCTATATATACCCCACGTCAACATGAAAAAGACATGCCTACACTGATATTTTTACCACCACAACTACGTCATACACATTAAGAGATCAACTGCTACAACTAAAAGACAATTGCGACCAATGCGATTTCCATGAAGTAAGATATTAGAGGACAATCAATGAAATAATAACATATGTATATACACTTTTCATGATCACCCATAGATCTCATGCAATTAAACTATAATGATACGTGAGGAAGATCCCACACATCTTCTAGATCATACGAGACATATAAAAAATTTAGACTACATAAATCTAATCCATTCACAATATAATGGCTAGATCAATGACTAATGGTGGAAGTATTAAGCATGTAATATGAATGTTAACCCTCAAAAACTTTACGTGACCCACTTAGAATAAGAGATATCACCAATACATATCACCAAGATCTTTGGATTCTCCTTAGGTATACTATTTGGGTTGTGAGGATTCCTTCGGACATATTGAATTAAGTCACATGGTTCCCTTAGAGCATGCCACCCATGTATCACGAAACCCTATGGGTTCTCATTTCAAGTCTTGTAATGCCATCATACATATTTCCTGACTCATATAATAGAATCTATACATGTCATCTAAGTATCACGGTAACACCTTGTCAAGTTAATTTGCTTCTCTAATGCCCTCTGGGTACACTAGAAAGGCCTTGTAATGCCTTCCAGATATGAGATAAAAGACATGTAGCACCTTCTAAGACATTTCACATTCACTCTCGTGACACCATATTTATGTGTCAACCATATCTTATGATGAAACCTGGGAAAGTATGTTGGATAATGTGACATCCTCTAGATATGTCAGCTAGGTCATGTGATGTCTTTTTGGGACAACTTTATAGGTTTCAGAAAGTCTTATTGGTAGGTAGGACTTGTCACGAGGGAATCCCAAGATTTTATTATCTTCCCTATCCTCGATTTGTATTCCCTAATTATTGAGGTAAGGACAGTTTTTTAGCCTCACTCCTAGTAACTACAAGTACTCTAATTCCTACAATAATTTGTATATATAGGATGCCTCTTTAAGGCCCGAACTCTATATTAATTATTCGAAGGGTCATCCCATTATATATGTCCTACTACCATGAGAAACGAGGATTATCATTTTCCATCCCTTGTTTCTCACTCTAATGAATTATCATGTGTTCTTAGATATTTTCAATAATCATATCATCTACATTGTAAGCCTCTAAAATTATCAGGGTAAACTCAGAGTGTAATCCCTGACCAGCAGTATAATATGATATGTCCCAATTATTGGGAAAAATCAGTTTGTATTTCCTAATCTACTAAAATATAAGAACATATATTCATGCAATAACTATTATACATAGGGAATCTTATTAAGGCCCAAGATCAAGTAATCATAGATTTCTATATATTCATGATGTCTCCGACATTTCAACCATAGGGTATGATCATTCTACCTCATCCCTCAATGGATTGAGAAATCAACTGAACTACGAGAACTCCAATTCATACAATAATATGGATACGTAGGATGACTTCCTAAGGTCTGATCTCCAATAATCATTCATTATAATTTAACCCTCGTGTTTCATACATTTCAACCATCACTACGTAATCATTCCCATGGACTGATCATCCTACCAAAACCCTCAGCGGGGTGAGAAATAAACTAAACTTCAATATCTCCGATTCCTACCATAATTACTACGTGTGGGATGTCTCTATGTGGCTTAATCCTTATATTGGAATCCAATGTATATCCCAACATATAATCCCAACATCCATATGAATTTAAATCAATTTCTTTTTATCCCCTGTTTCCCAAAATGAGTATAGATCACATGGGATTATAGAGATGAAATAGTCAAATCACTCACATCATGAACCCCCACTAGCTAGGACAATCCCAGTATGTGAGCCTTAATGAGTGAAATTGTTTAAATATTACTACACCTATTGGAATCTACCATGGTGATAGTCCTAAGGGTGTGATCAAACAATGACAACTCTGATTCCAACTATAACCATGATACATAGGACATATCCTTGAGACTCAAGATCAATCCTCTGGTTCCCTAATTCTATCATATATATCCTTTATACCTGATGTTAAATTACATGAATTTAATGAAATATGCGGGTCTTGATTTTTACAATAACTAGGATATATTGGATTCCTCATAATGGTTCAATCCTCTCCTCATAATATTAAAGACCTCCATGTGTGGCAGAAAATCCTTAAGTACATGGTTGTATGGATTCAATAAACAGTGTAGATATCTATAACACAAAAATGCATGATGAACCATATATACATATAGATGGATTCACTAATGTGTTCCACTTTATTTTGATCATCAATGAGATACTCTTTGTTGTGTATACAAAGATAATTAATCGATAATAATTTGTTTAGGGTAACTTATCCCATATCAATATTAGAAAGATATTCACGGACATGTATTAAATCTATAAGAGTGTCTTGGAGTAGGAAACAATTCTCTCCAAACGGGTGCGATGAGATCGACCTCCCATCATCATGACCAATGCGAGTCCCTAAGATTCATTAGGTCTAAAACACCAATTAGACACCTATCTTTGGAAAGTATATATGTACATTGTTATGGATGAAGGAACCGTTGGGAGTTTCCATAAATAACAAAATGGTAACCATATGTTAATTATTGAGAAAGAAATAAAACAACCAAAATCAACCATCTGAACCAACCAGACCCACCCCAGTGAGAGATTCCTAGGCCATATATTCTCCATCAAAACAAAAATGGTGAAATAGATGTTAATCTTTCAAATAAAATAATGATTTGGTTATTGTCTGTTAGGCCATTTTTTTACCACCATATGAAAAAATAGTGAACCTGATGTGTTTCTCTCTAATAACAATATTGATGGGTTATCAGGCCATTTTGTTTTCCCAATATACAAAAAAATGGTGAGACCAACATAAATCTTTCAAATAAAAAAATTATCATGTTATTGTTTGTCAGGCCATTTTTTTGGCCACTATACAAAAAAAATTGAACCCAACATGAATCTATCAACCGATAGAATGATTTTTTAATCATAGACCAGTCCACATTGAGTTTTATCCCAACACAAAGAAAAATCATTAAAACTGGTATGATTAGACAATAATTATTTATAACCATGGTTCTCCTAAAATAATTCCATCCACATATTGACATGTCCAAATGAGTAGAATGGGTGGATTGGGAATAAAATGAAAAATTGTGTTCAACATGCAAATCTGATTAAGAACATCATACATATGATATTGAGCTAATCGGTCACCTTGTTCCATATTTGCTTCTAGACTTCATATACTATTCTCATCCACAATATCCAGATCTTAGAAAATGTCTTCTTATTCATTTGATTGATCCAGTAAATCACCTATAGTTGCAACCCCATGTGGGTTGCAAAGGGTTCTCAGCTACTCGACAACTCCAACGTCAATTGGTGAACATCATGGGTCAGAAGTACCAAAGATATGGTATAATAATAACCTTATAATCTAATTACGAGTCTCTCTAAGCATGAACAACAACAATTTTATATTTCCCATGATGAATATATGGCTAAGACAATGGCCCTCATCGCCATAACCCTCCAGTTCGGGAACTTATACCCAGAGCATGAAAACTTCCACCTTCAACATATAATTAAGGTGAAATAGTATGAAAAATATGGATACATTCCAGTTCTGGTGCCACTGAGGAGGTCACCTGTAAACCACTATTGCCATCACTATCCCACTGGATACCATCAGTTGCCTGCTAAGGGTACAACCTAACACACAATTACTTATGACCCTCATGCACAAAAAACAAGGAAGGCTCATCGAGTGAGGAATGAATAGGATATCTAGGAATGGTTTCATATCCCCCCTTCTACTAATGATGTATAACATCATAATTCAGTAGAAACTAGAAAGAAAAATCATACTTATGTTCACTCGGAACAAGTTCTCGGGCATATTTCCACAAAGGGAATAAAGGAGGCACACATCCCTACACCCATGCATAAAGTTCATCATCATATTCTGGTGGTACATGGAAGATAAAAATTGGTTACATATCCCCGATTCAATTTAATAAATCTTCCTATACAAAGTGGAGTCTAAAAATTTGTAGTCTCAAATCCTTTTATAAAATTTCCTAAAATTCCATTATATTTTAAAAAGAGAGAAATGACTATGCCATTTTATTTCAGAACTGTTTTGGAAAAGGGATATGTGAATATTCATATCCCTACAACCATGAAATATAAACACTATGATCATTGTGAACAAGGGTTTATGCTGGAGAAATTATTGATTAATTCTTTCACGACGAAGGATTATCATGAAATTCTAATAATGGGAGAGGCATCGGACTGGGATCATACTCCCATTCCAACTGGGGATAACTTTGTGAGAGTAGCACATGCCTCGTGATAGGGGAACATGAATGTTGAAAAATTCTAGAATCATTTTACAAAGGTCAAGGATCAAGATCATATCCATGTTATGGTTCAAGCAAACCAAGTGAGAGGGGAACAAGCCTTGATACATGATAATATTCCTATACAATATGTTTAGAGTCATACTCAAAAGGCATGGGATCGACCATATGTCCACATTCTAGCCAGGGTTAACCATGTAAGAATTCAACAAGCCTCGAGATAGTCTCATATTTATTAAAGTGAATCTACCTAAAATTTTCTAGAAGATCACAAATAGTTAGGAGCACATCCTACTTTCTTAGATGAACGACCACCCTGGAATAATTTTGAAGGAATATATGAGGATGATTATATCACTTATCTCATTCCAGAGGTTTGTTGGCATATTATAGTGGGGAATTAATTTTCAAACCATGCTCATATTATGGCTCCAACTGGTGGTCACCATGTGAAAGTGACACACGCCTCGGGTCATTATCATACTCCATCTATGAAATACCGTTGTCATATACCAAAATATTATTATTGGGATCATACCCCTAACCTGATTAAGGATCAATTTATGATAATGGATAATGCCTCCAGATTGCCTCATATTCATGTCAATATTGATACAGGTCATTGGCATATTTTAGAAGCTTCTCTATAGTGGGACCATACTCAAACATCCCCAAATGGTTATAATAATGTCCAAAAGACCTTCATACATCCGGATCATATCCCAATAGAATTTTAAAACACAGTCAACATATTCTGACCATAATTCAGAGCATGGCCTATATTCCTAATATTCTCAGTGATAGTGTCCATGAGGTCATTCAATAAACATTATCAAAATAAAAAGGGTCTATCAACTCTTACACTAATGGTGAAGATGATCATTACCATGATAGTCCTCTTTGTAGTAGTGTGGAGATGGATCACTGTGTCTCTACTCTTAAAATACCCTTTGGCCAACCTCCCCTGGTGATATCTTCAATGGAGAAAGAAATCCTCCACTTTTAAAAACACATTTTCATAATTAGGGTTTCAATGCTCATAAATCATTATATGATTCCTTCAAATAGGGAGGTGATAAAAACATCATGGTTAATAACATATAGTTCCCCATAAACTTTCAGTAGCACTCCACTCTAGTTAGTAGGCGACTCTCAGAATAATATGCTATTATCTGATCAGAATAAGGTGTGTAAGGGTAATGAAGTGGAAGATGAAATTGAAATAAGGAGATATTTAGCTTGAAAAACTTCCCCATTATTTTCTAGACCCTCCCCACTACTGAACATGAGATTCGAGTTGAGATAGAAATTGAGTTTATGAATTATATATGCCAAAATATGTGGGATACTCATTAGAAAATTAAGGATCGATATATCCCTTATCCGGCATAAAATTTTGACATTCAAACCGTAAGAATACATTGTTTTAAGATAGCCTTGGCCTTTATCTCCATGGCCTGGGATCCGAAACTGGAAAAGAGAAACACAAGATATGCAACAGGCTTGTCTCCATTTCATCACAACCCATCATCAGTTGATCATTGATGCCATATCATGCCTCCGTACTCGAGTATAATGAGGGTATGGAGCTGTTATAATTTTATACACACATAAAATAATGTTACCCCCCATATTTGACTACCTGTAATGTTATAACCTTCAAAAAAAGGGGGACCATGTAACTCTCAGACTAGTTGGTCACTACAATAGAATACCCCTAATTCAATGGTGTACATACACCATGAACAGAGGGAGAGTATATCTAACAAGACTTTAAAATGGTCCCCTAAAAGTAATTATAATTCATATTAGACACGGATAATGAATTTGAAATCACTTGAAAAATTTCTAATTAATGAATGGTTCTCACATTATGATACCATCGCACAGAACTCCAACACAAGCACTGTAGCACCACATCAACCAGGATACAGTAGCAGCTTCCATAGTTTCCATTTAGGAGTGGACCCATCTCACAAGGCTAAGGTAATATCTACCACCACATCCACCTCTTTTATCATCAATTCTCGAGAGGATTCATGACACATTGGTAGCAGCTACAAACAAACCCCAACCTACTAGGATGAGGGAATTTATATCTCAATCACTATCATCAGAATCATCTTCCCCTAAAAGGGTATAGGAGACATCAATAATGATTCCAGATCAACTCCACCCCACTGTATTGGGAGAATTTATATATTCATGTTTGTCCTAAGAGTCATAAAATCGTAAACTATAATCATTGGATCATAAAAAAAGGAAAAATAAATTAACATTATTACCTCCAATAACCCCCACCCCATATGTCTTGGGGAATTATCATCGTCATCATCACTAATGATATAATCCTTCATCCCTAGGATGGGGGGGGGGACAACGATCAACATCCCACTTGTTCCTTCCATCACAAGAAAACCCATTTCTTGTTAGGTGACACTCAATAACCATGACTATAAACTCAGTCGAGGTCCCTGTTCATAGACCTAGTTGAGAGAAGCGTATGGTGAGGGTGATTAGACCTTGCAGGGGTTACATTACAAATTGACCCAATATGTACAAGGGTTCGAATAATGATCATGATGAAGGAATTATAGAATAATCATTTTGTGTAGAGAGTAATGGTATAACCACCATTTCCAGATATGCCTCTGTGAATGTCTTCACTATCAGCTTGATAGATGTTTTTGGTCAAGATTCAAATGCAGCAGTTTTAAACATGGAAAATTTACCCCAAGAGGGGGGTGATTTGGAAGAACCAAATGAGGCTACACATAATCCAAACCATATAAGGATCCAAAATATCGATCCTCAAAATAAATAGTTGTTACCTCACTAGTATAACACTACCAATGTAAAGGGGAAAGGTGTTTCTACATTCCAATTACCTCCTGGAAGAGTCAGGGTTCCTTCCATGGATGAATAGTTGTGAAAGAATTAGAGTGAGATAAAAAATATTAGATGAATCAATGAAAAGATAATTATGGGAAATATTCATGTTGGGTATCGTATTCAAGAAGAGATGAATATTATCCCTCTTATAGAAAATCTACCAGTTAGAGAGGAATATGAGATTTAGAAAGTCTCCAGATCATGGTAGTAAGACTACATGAACAAGGACGTTGAAAATTATGATGGCTTCCCTATGTTGTGAAAAAATCCTCTCACTTACCAAGGAAATAATTCAGTCTTATAAATAATTGATAATTATTAGTATAATAAGGCCCGACCACCTCATCTAACCCCACCCATTCCTTGTAGATTAGAGGAGGCTCAAAGAGTAGTTCCCTTGGAGCTGGTATACTTCATTGAGTCCCTAGATACTCAAATGGAATCCATTTAAGGGAGATGAAAACCTATGAAGCCTGAGAGAAATCCAATCACCGAATGGGTGGATGACACTCCACCTTCTCTAAATTTTCAAAACCCTACCTTCTCCAGCTTTGATAGTGCAGGACATCCTATAAAACACCTTACACACTTTATATCCTAATGTGGGATAATGATGGGCTATCGAGATAAAAAATAGGTGATAAAGATGAGGTTTTTTTACATACTCTAATAGAGTCAACCTTTGTATGGTACAAAAACCTACCAGCCGAACCCGTTACAGGATGGTAAGTACTTCATCTTAATTACCTTATCAATTCATCTTCATGTAGAAGAAAACAACAATCATCAATCTGAATAAGACCAAAAAATATGAGGATGAGATGGTGTTTGACTTCATATCCATGTGTAAAGGTTTACCCTATTCACTCATCATCCCTATATTATAAGATAAATGAATGAAATATATGTTGAATGTATCTTGGATGAGTTCTAGGAACCTCATATCCCAATTAAGTATCCATATATATTCCATTAGTTTGCTGAAACGGTACAATTTCTTGAAGAGTCTAGGAATCGATCCCGATACAAAGCTCGACTCGTGACTACAACACATGGGAAATGTTCCAGAAAAATTAGAATTTATAGATATCACTCATAATCTAGAAAAATTACCCTTCGAAGCACCCTAGAAAGTACCAAACCACCCAAAACCTTCTCTCAAGCAATGAAAACCACATAATAACCCTCATCTTGTAGAACAGAGAAACCAAGGTTGCTTATGTTTTGAGTAACGGAAGAAAAAGTATAATACTTCTGAAATGAACAAGTCCCAAATTAATATTTAGTGTCCATGGAAAATTAATTTCCCATGATACCGCAACCCAATAATCTTGATGAGGTCAACCTCACTAAATAGCCCAAAAAAGAACCTTTTTATAGAAGGATGGGTCATAATATCCAGAATGGTTTCATTTTCAAGTATGTTCTTAAAGAAATGGTTAATTATGGAAAGTTGTTGGTAGATAGAACCTTCATGCATGTGTCTTCCATAAATGCTACCTAGTCAAAAGAAAAATTGTATTGGTATAAATTCTTGGCCAGACATGCATGAAGGACTGACAACTAGATGACTCAACAAATAGTTTACCAAGACCATACCACCATGATATCATAGCTACGTAGACCCACAATAGCTCCACCACCTAAGAAGGATATGTTAGATATACCACCAAATGGTGAGTTTTTCCTTTTTATGTAGGATAAAATAGAAGGGTAAGATTCATATCCTTCTCTAATGCAATTATAACTCTTGTATATTTCTTCCCTATAACTTATGCTAAATGGGAACATCCCCAATAAATGGAAACATCATCGATTGAAGATCTCATAATTTGTTGTATAAATGTAATACACCCACATAACCACTTCTACGATGAGTAATATTCTATAGAATATAAGCTTCGTGCATATAAATGGGGAATGGAAGGACACATGTGCAGGAAGAGTGGATACATGGGAAGATAAAGGCATGGGAAACCTAATATTTTAGCCACATTCCCACAAAGGATATATATGTGGCTGAGATCCTGGGAAAGTTCTCCAATAGACTCAAAAGTGACATGGAGGCTTCCTATTACCCTCTGTTGGGAATTTGCACATGATTGTCTTGACTGACCTCTTAGAGGGGGTTCGAATATCATATCAACCCATGCAATGGGGAAGGCTAGCATGACCTATGTTGTAGGTGGCTGATTCTTCATCAACCTCTACACATGTACCAGACCCTTCCACCTCAAATGCTTTCGCTCATGAGCCACTTTTTCAAGAGAAACTCCACATCAGGAACAAATAAGCTCTCAAATAAAATTGAAAACATTAAAAATAGCTGGTGGTTGTCTCATCCAAGCTCTCAATCATCAATAAAATCCATATTTTAAAAGAACTTTGGGAGGAACCTATTGATTCCATCCAGATCGCACATTAATACAAGAAAGAAGTTGTTATAGTTGAGGTTTATTGAGAAGAGACAACATCTGTAGAATACCATGTCACTATATTGTTCACTGAATAATATTAGGAAGATGTCCGTTAATGGAACAGAATTCCCCTATATGTTTCTGGGTGACTAAATGGCGTAGAAATACATAGTTCCTTGATAGATAATGACTTTGGGATCAACATCATCCCATTTTGAACTGTCCAATTTTTGGGAAATAGATAAAGGGGGTTATCTCCCACATATATAACCATTAAAGAGTGTGATAAGAATGCGAGAAGTCTTACTGGGAAGATCAAACTCGATGCTCAGTTTTGTGAACTCACATCTGATGCAGACATTATAATTATCTATCAAGACACCACATATAATGTTTTTATTGGATGGCCTTTACTCTGTAGCCACTAGGTGGTACCTTCAACAATCAATTAGTGTTTTTTGTACCCCATCAATGGAATTTTCCACATACTAAATGAAGAAAAAGTACCCTTTGAATCTTTAAGATCTACATATGTTGAAGCATATTTCTATAAGAAAAAAGGAAGCAAATAACCAATATTTGATGATGAAATACATGTCTCATCCACCAATGTTTTGGTGACTTCCCATGAAATCCTTAGATTATTATCTATAGTGACTATGTGCTCCCCTTAAATATAGTAAAGTTGCTAGACTTGATACCAGTAGTACAATCCCCTTATGTCTCTAATTATAGAGAAAAAGACAACATTCTCCATCACCTCTCTACAATGAATCATGTAGTAGAGGGTGATAATGTATCTTATCATGGCCTCCCTCTCCCTGATAGTTATAGGGAAGCCCCCATATTTTGATCTTCATCAGAAACTATCTCTTCATACTAATAATTGGTGAAATATGAGGATGACCTCAGGACTTCCCATCCCACATTCGAGGAAGGAATCTCCACCACCATAGATAAACTTTGAAACCTAAATATGGAATTTGAAGAAGATACATAACCCACTCTGATTAGTTCCTCTATTAACTCAAAGAGAAAGAGATGTTAATTTCTTTTTTCTGACAAAACAATGATATGTGTTTTCTTGGAACTACAGAGAAATTCCCAAACAAAATCCAGATGTGGCTACATGCCATATCAGTTTACCCAATGATCATTGAGGCTTTAAGGAGGAATCCAGAACGACGAACCCTTCTCATGCCAAAAATTTAGAGATAGTAGATGACAAATTGATCGAAGAAAACTCTATCCAAGAAGTTAAATAGATAATATGGCATGCAAACATCATCCTTATTAATAAAAATAATGGTAATCTTAGGGTCTTTGTTGATTTTAGAGACCTTAATTTTCATTTCCCAAAGGATTATTTCCCATTTTTGATCAAATAACACTTGATTGATGTAGTGTCTTGATTCTAATCCCTACCATTCATGGATGGGTATTCAGATTATAATCAAATATAGATTCCCCCTAATGATGAAGAATCAATTACCTTCAGAGAAATTCAATGGATCTTTTGCAATCTATCCATACCCTTTGGCTCGAATACTATAGATGTCAGACATCAATGTACGATGCATCCTATATTTAATCCATTTTTAGGAAGCATGGGTGAATGTTTTGTTGATGGCCTGGTTGATAATTCTCAATAGTGATATGATCACTTCACAAATCTAAAAATAATCTTCGACAATCTACGATAAGATAGTCAAAAGATGAATTAGCTGAAATTCACCATTAGGGTAACATCAAGAAATTTCATTGGGTTTGTATTACACCACTGTGACATTTAGGTGGACCTAGAGAAAACTAGTGTTATTCTAGAAATTTCAGCCCATAAATATCAAATAACATAGGGTGATCCAACGGACCCTCACCTACATTCGACAATTCATATTCAACCGTGCCAAAAAACTCTCTCCCCTTCACCGGGCTAATGAAGAAGGTAATGGTCTGTCAATGTGATGATGGCTATCAAGAAATATTTAAATTTATTAAACAGTATCCCTTACACATAGAAGTCTTGATTCCTCTGGTGTAAGGGTGGATACTCATCTTTTATGTGGCTTCCATGGAAAACACAGGGTTCCCTCCACAAATAGAAGAATGATGTAGGGAGAAAGAATAGTATTTATTACCTTAACCAGGCTAGGATAGGTACTGAAACCCAAGACATTGATTTTAAAAAGATCTTCCTTGCACTCATCTTTACAGTGAAAACAATGTTGAATTACTCGTAAAATCGCAAAGTCCATCTATTATCTCATATCAATCAACTTAAGTACAACCTTGGTTGTCTCATGTTGACTGGGTGCTTGTTTTGATGGGAATTAATTCTATAGAAATACGACATTCAGTTTGTATCATAGAAGTCAATGAATGGAAAAAACCTAGTTGGTTTTTTGTAGTACATCCAACCCTAGAGAATACACCGATGGACGCCACACTTTCAGATAAGGGGGTATTGAATTCCCATGAAAATCCCGATACATGGGAGATGAATTTTTATAGTTCCTCCTGAAATCTTGTCAGTAATAGAATGGAAAACCTGATTCTCAATTGGGTTGTCCTAGGGATTATATTTGTCTCTCCATAAAAAGATGTTTTTCCAAACTCTTTCTCACTATCCAAAGGCTACATGAATAATGAGGTAGAATACCAAGCCCTCGTTATGGTATTAGAACTGGCCCTAAAAATGCACATATCCAACCTGAATATCAAGTGGTATTCAGAACAAGTGATGAATAATATCAATGTAAAATATACCTAAAAAAATGAATAAATGACCTAATCACTAGCTATATAAAGGGAATAGATTTCCCTTTTGATCTTACAATTCATCATGTTCCCCAATCATAGAATGATCAAATAGAAACATTAGCTAATGTAGACCCAGTCTTGGCCGACCATGATCGAGAGGAAGTAGGATTCCATGTCACACATAAAATAATGGTCTTGTCAATAATTACATGTGATATGGAAGAAATAAACAATGTCAAAACCTCCCTATAGAATGATAAAACAATGAACACCCGAGATGGATGGAGCCCATAATCAGTTATCTCCAAAACAAGACTCATTATATAGAATTAGCTAGAAGGGCACTGGTTCAACATCGTGGAACAAACATCACCTTGTAGGATCGACCAAATGAAGAAAACATTATCTATAAGTATGGATTTTATGGAATCCTCCTCAGATTCATAGTATATGGAGATATTTTCAACATCATGAAGGAAGTACATGTAGGTTCTTGTGGTGCCCATAAATCTAGGACCATGCACTTCCAAAAAATTAGGTGGTCAGAGCATTTTCCAAAAACCATGATACATGGTATGTGGAATTCATAATAAAATGTCATTCATATCAGATTTAGGTGAACTTCATCCATTAAACCTTCTAATTTCTACATATAACTAGATATTCATGTCTATTTTTCATATAGGTAATGGATGTTGTGGGGAAATATCCCCCTACCACAACTAAGCAGTTCAAGTACATACTTACTACCACCAACTTATTTTCCAAACTTTCTGATGAAATACCCCTCAAGGAAGTAAGGATGAAGAATAACATCACCTTCGTAAATTATCATATCAGTAATAGGTTTGGAGTCCCTCACACAATACTAACAGAAAACCGAACAAACCTCTATTCTACAGAGTTCGAGAAAATATTCCTAGAAATCAACATCAAGCCCAATGACTCAACTAGGTATCATGCATTGTAAAATGTATAGATAGAGACCTTTAATAAGACTCTTTCAAATATACTCAAGAATATGGTGAATAATGATAATAAGACTTGGTTGAAAAAACTCCTCCATGATTTACGGGCCTACCATACCACCACAACCATTGCCACAAAATAAATTCCATACTCATTGGTGTATGGGACTATGGATGCATTGCCCATAGAGGTTCATCTTTCTTTTCTCTGAATAGCCATTTGTAGATAGCTCTCCGAGGATGAGATATTTTAAAAATAAGTTGTATGAATTAGACCCGCTCAATGAGATCATGTTGCACACACAACACATCCTGGAGGTCTATTGTACTTGGATCACATGGGCCTTTTATAAAAATGTTTGAATTCGGTCAATCCACTAAGGAGAACTGGTGTTTTCTATCATGACCACAATGAGACTGGGGAAGAAGCCTCCAAATATATAAACTAAATGGGAAGGGTCTTATATCATATGTAAGGTATATCACAATGCGTATTACTCATTTTCTATAACGGATAGGAAACATGACACACCCCCTCCCTGCCAATGTCATATTTCTAAAGAAATACATTGAATTAACAACATCAGTAGGGAATTCACACCATTATATGTCACATAATGTCATACTTGATACATGAAGTTAAACTATATGAACTTGTATCAGTTACATGATGTTAAACTATACATTCTAATCCTATTTATATGAAATTTAACTGTATGAGTTTGTCCTAGTTACATGACATTAAACCGTGTGAGCACAACCTCGTTAGATGATGTTAAACAATATGATCTGATCTTGGAAAAATGATAATAAACTACATATTACCTGAATTCCTAATATTAATACTTTAAACTGAAAGGTAACTCATGGTTTTACTGCATGATATTGAACAACATGGTTGAGGTCCTCACCACATTCCATTAAACTGCTTGGATGACACCATTTCAAAGATGAATCACCACATAAAAGCTATATCTCTATGAAGGGAGAATGAGATTCCCTTATCCCCATGTTAGAGCCAGCTCCACATAGGTAATGTATCATTCATGAACTATGTATAGATTAATTCTATCCAGTACATGATATTAGTGATACTCGAACATCAAATTTTAGTCTCATCCATAACCTCCATTTTCCTTCACTTGGGTTTATACATGTCATTTTCACATGAAATTAAACATCATATGTTCTCTATAACTACATACATTTGGATTCTCCTTTCCATAAATATTATTAGGTATTCCTCAATCCTATATCATGGTCCAGCCACCACATATTGCAAAATACATGTATACTATCCCTATTTGTCTCTATATATTTAAAGGAACCCTTTTAGTTCCTGGTTTCTCACACCAATCATCCAACCCATGAGATTAGGAATTATTTTATGGGTCTGCCACAAAAAAGTCATGGAATATTCAAATAGGTACTTCATGGTCCTAAATAAAAGGACATAAAATCATTTCCCTGAGTCCTCACTACATGACATTAAACTACATGGTTGATGTCCCTTAGAAGACACAAAATTATACATTACTTTAGACCTTTCCCAAGTGGACCATTATTTCTAGTTCTGGTCTACTACCACACTTGCATTCAGGAACTACATGTGGCTTGATTCTTGAGGTCACAAGATATGTAGTGATGCCCAGTTATTATATCATCGATATAGAAAAGAAAAATAAAAAATGACCCATCTCTATGTATAGTCCAGACATCCATAAGAAGATCATTCTCAATGAAATATGTGTGGTAATATTCACATTTTCATGATGTACGTAGTGACTCCCAAACATCCACTATTGGTCCCATATACGACATTCCATTCTTTCATGGAAGATCTTTTTTTCCTTACCGCATCATGTTAAAATACATGACCCTTCAGGAACTACCTATGGCTTGATTCCTATAATCATAGTAAATTTAGTGATTCCCATATCTCCGATCTGGGGACCATTAATAATAATAAATAGAAATAATTACCACCTCCTCCAATAGATGAGACCATCATAGAGATCTTTCCATTTAAGAACTACATGTGGCGTGATTCCTAATATCACAGGATACATAGTCATGCTTAGATCTTCTATCATAGGACCAACTCCAGAATCTAATAAAAACATATATGAAGCCCAAGCTCCAAATGTGACCAGGTCATAAAATCTCACTCTGCATACAAATGAGTCAGATCAACACATGGCTTTTTTATGCATATAATATGCCTCACAAAATTTTTAATCTCAATTACATCATTCTTACGACATGACGTTAAACTACATGGAAGTACTTCCTTACCAAATGAGGTTAAAATACCTAGATGTACATCCTTTCTACGTGACAATAAACTAAAAAGAAAACATCATTCCCGTATGATGTTAAACTGCATGGAAAATGTCACCACAACATAATAATAAATTGTACATACCATCATCCATTCCTCATCCCCTATCAAGTTTCCACAAGTTCCTTACCACAGTCTTCTAGAGTATGAGGTGCTTTCATCATTTTATAAAATGCCCCATCAATAAATCATACTTCATGTCTTGAGAACCTCAAGTTTCCATAAATATTTTTTGGACCATGGAAAATATAACTGGCATCAATGGAAACTTTTATGGAATATAAATGTATGAATATGGGCCATTCATATTTATCTACGGTCATCAACCAAATGTGTCACTTTTCAAAATATAAATTCTGATTCTTGTGAGCTCTTCCACGACCATGGAAGACCTCAACACCTCACTGTGATCCAAACTACTCATAGTATGGATATCCCATATCATTACTCATGACCTGAGATCCTTGGTCTATGATTGAATATATTATCATCCCCTACTAAGAAAGATAAATAGGTATGCTCATATCTAGGTATCCTAATTGAGATCTTGTGCACCATCCCCCACATTAGGTCCATGTTTTCTTAATACCTTAAACTACAATCATTTTGGTCATAGATTTACAACTTTAAACTCCATCATATAATGATCCAAATTGGAAGACCTTAAATCTTTTGCGAAAGACATACAAAAATTGTCGGGTTGAAAACCCATAAAAAGGGAGTCTTGATAAAAATTCAATTTTTTACTCACAAAAATCTTCATCTAAAAGTTTGGGAAAAATATATGGAATAAATAAAGAATGAAAAAGATCATATTTTTCTACTATATATCCCTAGTAGTATCCACTCTATTCATTCAGGACCCACTGGTCCATGAAAAATTTAGATAAATTATATCACGTATCCTCACTACGATAAAATGTTCTCTAGGTGGTTATACAATTTTTATCGTGCTCAATCCCTTCTTGGATATTTTATTTTTTCAAAACTCCACTTAATGATTTGGGTGCCTCGTATCACCATAAACTATCTATGGCCTTTTCAATGTATATTCATCTTCAAGGTAAACTGTTCATGACTATGCATGTATGTCTAATATTTATACATATATTCCTATGGTTGTCAACCAAATGCGTCACTCTGAAAAATGGACATTCTAATCCCTTTAATCCCTGACATCACCATAGAAGAAGTCAACATCTTTGTGTGTGTAAACTACTTCTAGTATGACTGTACCATATCATTCTCTTAATCCGAGCACATTATTCCATGACAAACAATCTCCATACCAAACTATCTGATTGGTTTCAACATCCTCGATGTTACATTTCCATGTTTTGTACCCTTTCGTAAGCATAGAATGTTCTACTTCATTCCTAAACATTTTATGGACCAAAAGTCATGATTCAAAACCATATGGCATTAGGATCGAGCATCATGGAAATGATATGAACTACCATAGGACTCCAGAACCCTTCTTGGAAAACTGTCCTCCCACACCCACCCTAATCATATGAATATTTGAGTTTTCATAAATCTTTCATGGCCCTCATAAATTATTTTAGATAATATTTTTCTTGACCATGCATCCAACTCACAAGGTTATGGACCGAAAATCTAAATGTACCTCCTCCTTTTCATAAAGGATCTTCAATACTTATGAGCATTTACAACACAACAATGGAACCTGGAATATCATAATGTCATCGTACATGACCAATATGTCTGCCCCATCCCATATTCACGAACTCAATCTTTTAGATTATGACTAAAATCATATGTATTCCAATTATCCTTGGACAAATTACAACTCTAATGTTTTCCCTCAACCAATATTACCTCTATAAAGCTTCTATATCCCTTGGAAAAGTTACATGGATTCAAGATACCCTTTGCTACTCTACACATGTATGTTTATTACTCCTATATATGCACCTATGGTCATCAACAAAATGGGTCTCTCTACAAAAATGGATTTCTAATCCTCATGATCCTTAGCAACCCTAATACAGAAATCAACATCCCAGTGTGTTTTCAGTCATTCTTGGATTTTCTGCACCATATCCCACAGTCATTGATCAGGTCTATGATAAAATACTGTAAACTAAAGAAATAAAAGGTATAATATAAAAATCCCTAAACTATATAATTACAAGTTCTAAGATAAAAACCCCAAACTAATAAAATATAAGATCTAAGATAAAAGACCCTAAAATACAGTAATAGAAGGTCTGAGATAAAATAACATACAGTAATGTGACACCAGGTCTGAGTTAAAAGTCCGCAATCTACATCAATAGATGTTTTGAGCTAAAATATCCTATACTATAATAATAGAACATCCAAGATAAAAGACCATAATCTACATCAATAGTTTGTTATAGTTAAAAGAAAATAAACTATAGTGATAGAAATTCCAAACAAAAATACCCTAAACTACATCACAATGGAAGTCTAGCCTATAAAATCATATAAGGCCCATTATATGGATTTATTCAAATTAAAGATACTCACCAAGCCTATCAGATTCAGAAAAAGAAAGATAACTCTCCCTTCAGTACATATATTCTACTCCGATGATTCTTTTGCGAATCAAGTAAAATCAAGATAGATGGAACATATATATCAATGAATAATCTTGTATTGGGTCGAATTCAGGATAAATTATCACGAAGAATATGTTATAATTTCATCATTAAATTAAAGGAATTCATATTTACTTTATATCACACAAGGGATATGTATCGATGAAAATTCACATAATATAAGATAAATGAGAAATTCATTCACATCATGAATTAAAGAAAACTGGATAACACATATAAAGTTTTAAAAATCTATTCAATGATTAGGCATTCAATATTATGAATATCTACATACCATAGTCTCTCTTAGGAATATATGAGCCCAATCATGATTTCAAGGTTACTATTCCATCAAATTATGAGCTAAGTTGAGTCCTTAATTCATAAAAATCATTGATCTAGGGAATCCATAGATTGGATTAGTTGGTCAACATATTTAGTTTATGCCTTCATAGCCTTTTGTAACACCTATTCCATAGATATGGCTTCAAGACACACCTTTTCGTCCACATCATGATGTCCCTATTTCTCAAACATAGCCTTCACTAATATTTGGATTGTGTGTTTATATTGGGATATATCTTCTTGAAGACGACTGATATCATATTTAAGAGGACCAATTTCATACCAAAAGTAGCCAATTTCAAACTTCCAAGAATTAACTACCTCTTGATAAGTGTCTAACGATATTTCACAATGCGAAGAATCCTTCACAACCTCGTCCTAGTTATACTCATCTAAGATGATGGATTAACAACTACTACCCTTAATTCAAGGGCCCTCTTCTATTCTCTTAGAGAGACGACTTCCTTCACATGTTCATGAGTTGTGGAATAATCAAAACCCTTGTAACCATGGGTAGTAAACATGAACTGAATGTTGAACAATTGATCCTTCTACTCCCCTAAGGGTATCTCCAAAACAAATCCATAGACCTCCCTCCACATGTGTCATCTCATCGATTTATTGAATGATACAAGCCTTAGGCTTTCACCTAATCCCATTCTGGGAACATGGATGTATTTTGGGACCATGTTGTCCATGGAAAGATTTGAACTCATGCAATTTAATGACATGGGGAGAGAACCAACCTCTAGATTGGTTGATCTAGTTAGAGGAAACCCCAAGGGAGTAAGCAATTGAGTTCCCAAACATTAGGGAAAATACACAGTAAAGATAAAAGGGGTTTATTAGTTACAATATGAATAATAAAGTATCTCTAGGTAATCAATTGATAATACCGAGGTTTGAAACATTAATTTCTTCTTCGTGCCAGAGCCGAAATCTATGGCTTCAACGCCAACCTCAGGATAAGAAGTAGATCCTTCTTCTGATGAGAAGCTCTATAGACCTTCATGTTCCTTTTCCAAAGATACACTTCAATCACCATACTTGAGGACTATTGGAGAAATAAGATAACATCAAGTGACATGAAATAAGTAAATAGTTTATACTATTTAATAAGTGTTCACCTTCACCATAACTCACTCCCATCAAGGATAATTACATATGAAAATAGATACCCATGTTATAATCTTTTAGATGTGTGTTCACCCACACTAGGTAAAATGGGATAATCAATGTAATATTTGTAGCAAGAAATAGAAACTATTGAACCATCATCTCAACCACTTCTACATCTTGATGGATCGATCCTATAAGTGAAGAATCTTCCAAATAAACTAAAAATATTACTATATCTTAGGTAAAAAATTATATTCCATATGAACTCAATGGGGACATAAAATAATTTTAATTAATAAGAATGATCTTCTGGAATAATAAAAGAAAATAGAATAGTGAAATGCCACAGTTACTTGAGGATTATGAAGGATAAGGACCTCAAAATGCAAATTACTTCCTTTTCGTCATGTTACCCTACGAGGAAGGCTCTTAAGAATGCTATGCAGCTGAAAATGGTGTTTTATAAGTAGTAATCAATACCCTCATTTGATCTTATCGACTAGGGGACCCTTTATCATCCATCCCCCAGTCACTATCAAATTCCACTACCAATTCCATGACATGAGGAGTATATTCAAGGGAAAATAGATCCATATGATATTCATTATCCTCCCAATAGGACAATATATAAAGGAAGTCAATAAAATTAAAAATTGACTTTGACAATTAAAAAATAGAATAAAATCTTAATTACCCCTTCCTAAAAAATGAGATAACCCTTTTCATCTAAAAAAATTTGAAGTGTTCCCATAACATCTAGTCGATTGACCAATGGGGATCAATATATCATACCATTGACACTTTCAAAATCCACATCAAGATTTCAAATAAAGGCCTTGACATCTTCATAATGGTCATTAACGATGATACCAAGAGCAAAAGTAATATAGTGAAAAAATTCTAAAAGAACCTCTTTGTGACATAATAAAAACCAATTATCAGACTCTTATCACTACACCTTCCAAAATACCCAATGTTGTTATGAAAAAGGAAATAAAAACTATTTCACAGTCTTTCCCCTGTTCACTACATTTTTTGTAGACATGTTAGTAAGTGATTCTTCCAAAAATGTTAAGTGTATGGCTTCCTTGAGAGATGCTTCAAGGAATGTTGGACCCCTAAAAGATAGTTCCTTCCCAGGTTTGGGATTGTGCTTCACAGTTGGTTGTTAGCAAGCCTCATGTACCAATCGGTGTAATTTCCCACTGGGATATTAATTAGTCAAAATCTCCTCATATTCACAAGATAAACCAATCACTACATTACTTGGTGGATGGTTAATTTTAGAACTAGTATCTTATCTAATAAACAACAACTAAAATTTGTGAGATACCATCCAATTATCATCATATAAAACAAGAATGTAGTGATTAAATTGTGACTAGTAACATAGGAATTGATGATTGAACTGGCAAGGTGAAAACCATTCACCGATAAGTTCCCCATCAATACGGGTGAAATTAAATCTTTCACGAAGAGACACCACATAATCCTGTGCATCAACGCTGGAATCACTGGAGTCTAAATTTTAACATGTCAACAATTGTGGATATGTCCTAAAGGTGTAATTATCATAGAATATTATATAATCCTAGAAGTACTGATCTTTCAATGTGATGTGTCTCACCTAATTAATGCACTGTAGGTATGGTATGAAGTGGACTTTGGTAATACCCTAAATGTTCAAATAAATATACCCTCCCAGGTGAGCTCCTATCTAACCCCATAATACATTTAAGGGTCCCATGATCCAATAAGGTGAATTTACCATATAAACATGATGAATAATAGGATATAATTTGGCCAACATAGGGATGTCTATCTTGATACACACCAACTACCACAGAGGTCACCATTGTGAAAGTATAAACACAGACTCTGAATTTCTCCTTCGTGGGAAGTAAGTACCCAAAAAAGTGTATAGTAAAGAATCTAGAAAGTTTAATGGATTAGTTGATACTAGGGAAAACCTCCCATTCCAATTATTTAAACTTTCTTTCCTTGACTATAAGAAAATAAGAGCCCAGTTAACCATGGGAGTCCTTTGTAGGTTAGTCTTTTGAGATGTTAGCTTCCATCTCAGTGCCACATTCTTAATGAATTATCCTTCCAATGTCATGAATGATATATTTAATCTATGAATCAAATCCTTTGAGAGGTCCTTATCATCCAACTTAATCAGCTCTTGAGTCAGAAGAGGAGTCATCATCACATCTTCCTAAGTGCATCATGGAGAAATAAACTCTTCATAGATGCCTCTTATATAGTTCTGTCACAAATATTATTAACAACATAAAGGCCAATTCCCACCTCACTAAGATAAAGGTGGAATGTGTTCATGTTCATGATCCAATTAATGAACAACTTTTTCATCAGACCCTTGTTGCAACATGAAGATGTTTGTGATATCCATATAGTCTCATATATTCTAATTTCCATTAAATCCTTAGTGACATTGGAAGCAATATATTGAACATATAAGGGTCATCCCTAGTCCGTGCCACATCTACCTCATGATTGGAAGTCCCATTTGGTATCCCTCCTAAACTTCTAATTGGAATCACATTTCTTCCTTATTTATAGATACGTATGGATATCCTAATGATGCACATGATTAGTTCCATCAATTTCTCTGGACATGAATGTCATTTTATTACCATATTTATGGCCCCCATGAGAGACAGAGTTACCCCTTGGGAGATATTCACCCATAAATTGTTGTGGGGGTGTCCAAATCCAAGAATATGTTATAAATGACGACTTCGGTAGTGGAATAGTATCATCATCAGTAATACTAAAATCATAAATTGGAATAAATTCTGATAGGGGATAATATAAAAATTTTAAACCGATAAATGTTATCAGAATCATATGTTTTGATCTAACAGAATGATGATAGATAGGATCTATACTGAATTATATAACATCGAGACATGCATTTATTTCCTTCACCTCCTTCTTTGAAATATTTAAGGAAGGTCAATGGAGACTAAAATCCATCTAAATAAAAGAAATTGGAATATTTTAGACACATAAAATAAAATATTTTCCAAGGAAATACATAATAAACCACCAGAATCATGCATATCACAAGAATAAAAAAAGGAAATCACAAATCACCTAATGAGATCCTAAATCGACTAAACCCTATAGGTTTTTTCTTGTCGCATATACCCTGTAGGTAATTTGAGAATTTACTAAAAATTATTGATATTATCCGGACACCTAGAGGTCTCACGGGTCACATAACCCCACATGGAATTGTCCAATCACATGACCCCTTAGAGACTCACAATCCCATGACTTGGACATGGTCATAAGAGTCACATGAAGAATATTTTATCAAATCTCGTAGACCTTGTGGAACCCTCAAGATAATCTCCATCCTCACTGAAAAAATGAAATAAATTATCAATATATATATTTTGTTCGGTTCATATGGGTGCATGAGGAAGAGAGGTATTGCAGAAGAGTCCTCGTAAAATAAGGTCTTGTGATGGGGTCTCTTGATCAGGTCCTCTTGAAGGGAATCATTATAAAGGAATGTGATGGAGGAAAGGAAATATAACTTTCATGTTGTAGTATCCAGTGAAATGAATGGATCTCCACCCCCTATATATAGGGAAACATACGGAATACCAAGTGTATCCCAAAAGACCAAGTGTCACATGAGATACTGATTCATGAAAACTCTAATGACTAAAGAGGGAATTTAACTTCCATATAATTTATCCATTGTCTCCACATACATCACTCTTGAGGGGGGTGGGAATTTTATGACTCCCTAGAAATTACCTTTGGAAAATATACAAGGGAGGAAATACCTAATTTTTTGTATTGTTTTCCCCACACAATAAAAAGAATAAGAAAATGGATAGATACCCGTGGACTATGTGATCTCATAGAAGACTCGTGAATGCATGTCCAGTATGATGACATGTGGATGGAAGTATATAGTTCATAACTATAGTGGATCCAATGGAATCAATTTCTATAATCCCTTTATCACTTACGAATTTATCTTGGACAACCGGTGGTCACACAGTAGCAGTTGAAGAAACTCCCCAGGCCACTTGGATTTTCAGTTGGAAGAGGCCTGATAAACCATCCAAAAACCATCAAGAATAGAATGATATTTTCAAAAAGATGGAGTCCCACTTTGGTATTAAAACACATGATATGGATCACCAATAGGGAGAATGATCATTCTTAATAACATTTTATAAAACACCTAATGCCCCCGAGCATTTGTAAAATAAAAAGGAGGAAATAAAAGGGGAGGTGGTGGGAGCTACTCGTGTTCATAAAAGACTTACTACATTCCAATAGAGGTCCAAAAGACCCTATGAGACCACAGTGACATGTCTACATTATCTCATAAAAGGCCGCTAGTATGTCACCCTCATCATCTGAATCGGCTTGTGTATGACCAAGAGACAATGCATTTGACTTTGGTATCCTTAAAAAAATAAATGAGTTCTTCAATGAAAAGTTCTCACATCTCAATAGGGACTTTTAATGGTCAGACGATTCATCATCAAGAGGCAGCATAATTGTATTTGAAATTACTCATGTAATCTCACCTAACCATCTACTTTTGAAAAATAAAAAAGGAAATAAAAATAATATGAGGTGATATCCTCTCAGAGTTATAAAAACCTTTTGATTCACTAAATATTTCCACAAAATTGTCTCAAAAGACGCATGGAAAAGTCGGCCAGATCCCATGAAGTCCCCTTGATAAGAAATCATTTTCCCATGAAATTCGAAGACAAGACTCTTGAGATCATGAAAAGTATTTTGAGAAGGCACTTTGATCACATGATAGCCCTTGGAAATTTTAATATGACAATATGAATGTCCCTTGAAATATCATCACAATTCAAAAAATTTACATAGTTGGAAATAATCCCATAAAAGAGAGAATTGATGGGAGGGACTCACGATCTCTAAAAATCAGGAGATACCCTATAAGCGATACATGATAGATAATCATGATGACACATGGTGTCATATCCCTTTGTCGACTCCGTCCTAGATCCTCATTATATTCACCCCACAAATCGATGAACAACCAGGGTGTCGAGGACTATAAATCCTCCACCCTATCTAGAGAAATAAATTCCTATATTGAGATGGAGACCACCATGACTATCGACTATACATGGAGAGACTGACTATTACCAGTACCAGATAACTGTGAGTAGGGATATATACATCAAGTAACATATTAGTTGAAAAATGAAGTAATCAATCCATATTCATAGGTTATTTGTGTGATTGGCCATAGATAACGCGAAGGACTTCTGGAAGGACATGCGAGGAACATCCAACAAATTTTATTGATCATGAAAGACTTAAAATAAACTGACACTAGATAAATATAAGAAATTTGAAATATAAATGATATAACAAAGAAAAATTGTGGAAGACTTATGTGATGAATATGCACACTAACCCTCAATCACTTCGCATCACGCACTCAAAACATACAGAAACACCAATACATGTAACCTAGATCTTATAATTCTCCATAGGTATAGTATTCAAGTTATTTAGAGTCCTCCATTCATGTCAAATAAGGACACATGGTTCCCTTTGAGCATTCCACCCCAGTATCATGAAACCTTCCAGGTTTGTCATTCATGTATCATGATGGACATCAGACATATTTCTTGAATCATATAATGGAATCCACTCATATTAGATGGGTCATACAGTAGCACACATGCATGTCAATTTTCTCCCTCGACGCCCTCCGATCTGACTAGATAGGAATTGAAACACCTTTCAGATATGTCAGCCAATACATGCGATGCCTTTTGAGACAAGTCACATTGACTCTAACAATTCCCTCTATATGTTTCATCTAGATCTTGCGATGAAAACTAGACATGTCATGTGGATCATGCAACACCCTCTAGATAAGTTAGGTAGGCCATGTGATGGATTTTAGGACCAAACATCCAGGTATTGCGACAACCTACATGCAAGTAGTTGAGTTCACTATGAAGTCCTAGGATTTGATGAACACTTCCATTATCAGTGTGTAATACTCATTTTTCAGAGTAACAGTGTGTGTAAAGACTAATCCCAAGAACTATTAGGAGTCTGATTCCAACCAAAATTAGGATACATAGGAAAATTACTTGATGTATGAGCTCCATGTTAATCATCCAAAGTGCCATCTTATAATATAAATCCCCAAACCGCGAATAATGATCCGGTACATTTGGAATCCATTGTTTCTCACACCGAGAATTTATCACGTGATATTAGTGAGTAGTAATGATCATATCATCTTCATAATAATCCTCTAAAATTATTATGTCAACATCATATTGTAACACAAAATTATTGGCATAATATGATATGTCCCAATTACAGGGAAACATTAGTTTTTAAGAACCAGTATACTAAACTACATCGACTCTGACTCCTAAAATAACCAAGTTACTTAGGATTCCTTCTTAAGGCCTAAGATCAAGTAAACATCCATTTTGATATAGGCCCCATGTCTTCGACATTTTATCCATAGGGTTTAATCATTTTACATCGTCCCTCAGTGGACTGGGGAATCAACTGAACATTGAGAAATCTTCTTTCTATAATAACAATGATAAATATAATGTATTATTAACTCCTGAGCACAAATAAACATCCATTTAGATGTATGCATTAGGTCTTATATATTTTAAACATCTACACCCAATCATTCCCACGGGATGATTAGTCTACCTCATCCCTTAGTGGGCTACAAAATCAAGTGAACTAATATGAATTTGATTGATTCCATAATCAAGATATGTAAGATGTCTCTTCGATGCCTAATCTTGATATTGGAATCCAATGGATATCCCATAATATACACCCCACATCCGTATGTAGTGACATCAATTAATTCTTTTCCTTTATTCCTCACACTGAGTATATCTCACGTGGGCTCAGGGAGTTTCGATAGGCATATCACTCAAATCATAATCCCCCAGTAGCCTAGGAAATCCTCATATCTAATCCTTGATGAGTGGTATGATATAAAAAACCCTACACATATGGGTATCAACCTTGGGTCCAGTCCCAAGGGTGTGATCGAACTATGATAACTCTGATTCTACCCATAACCAAGATACGAGGGACATAACCTCAAGACTCTAGGGAAAACATATAATTCCCCAATGGATGTATATATGTAATATTTTCATGGTGTTTAATTTCATGACATTAACTAACTATGTGGGTTTTTATTCCTAAGATAACTAGGATATATAGGATGCCTCATAATGGCTCAATGATCTCCACATAATATTAACTACCTCCCTATGTGGAAGAAAATACCAAAGTACATGGTTGTATGGTTTCATCATATAGAGAAGATATACATCACTAAAAAATGGATGAATAACCCTAGATACATACATATGTATTAACTAAAGATTTACACTTTCTTTTAATCATCATTGGGATACCATTTCATTTGTATGAAAAGAGAAATAACCAATAATCATTTTGTTAGGGTAACTAGTTTCATATTAGTATTAGGAAGAGATTTTAGAACATGTATTAATTCTATAAGAGAGTCCAAAAACATAAAAAATTCCCCCCCAAAAGGGTGCGATGAGCTCGACATGTCATCCTCTCAACCAATGCGAGTCCCAAAGATTTGTTGGGTTTGAAACCTAAATTGGACACCTTCCTTTGAAATGTATGTTTGTACCCAATTAAGGATGAGGTAAACATTGGGTGTTACTATTAATAATGATAATGGTAACCTAATTTTATTGATTTTTCATTGAATGAAACCCCCATAATCAAACATCAGGACCAATTGGACCCACCTCAATGAGGGTTTCCCTAGTCATCACTTCCTCATCGAAACATATATAAAGGAGGATTTATCCCAAGCCAAAGAGGTACACTAGAGGTTTTATCCAAATTCTAAGGGTACATGATATATTTCTTAATTACCAATAATTTATACAAAATATTATCTCAAACATACTATGTGTTTAATTTATCGGCTTGTATCCTTGATATATGAGTTATATTATTATGATTATTCCAAAATCTTTTGATATAAACATTTGAATATAGTTATAATCTGTAAATCATGGTTAATATTTATTTATTCTATTTACCTTTTCTATACTCTATGTTTTTTCATTTGAGATCAAATTTTCTTTTATGATGACTTTTGAAAAAAAATTATTTTTCTGAGTTCTTTTTAAAAATAATTTTCTCCCTTTCCCATTTTTCATAGATGTTTCTGATATAAAACGTTATTACATATTTAAGAATTATTTTATATTACTTAGAATTCAATATCACCCCTTTATTATGATTTTCTTATCTTAGATTATGAAGATAAGTTTAATCTATGAGAATTCCACACGGGAGTCTAGAATTGTTAGATTATAGAGAAATGTTCACATGTTTTTTAATATAAGTTTCCTCTATAACTAGTCATTCAAGACACCAAAGAAAAAGGTTTTATTAATGATTTGATATTATTAAGAGATGTAATAATAATGTGATGTTTGTGAAATTTTAGTTTTGACCATCTCACAATGTATCATTGTTATGTTTTACAAGTATGTGTTTTTATCACTAGATCCAAGAGTGTGGGTCTATGGTTCCCCAACTAGAGTACCTTCAATAGTAACTAGATTAAATGGTGTTATAGTACATTCCAAAAAAATAATATGGTACCATATATGTCTCCCATTAAATGGGGGTAATTGGTGTTGAATCAATGACATCAATAATGACAGAAAACGAGTTATACCAATTAGGAACAACCTCAACGACTACATTTTACCTATTATTTCTTTAATTGGAAATTAGGTTTTATATATCTATCCGTCAAGTTTAATTTCTATTAATATACTATAAAAATGAAAAAATATTCCTCAAGGAGGATTAAAGTTATAGAGATTAGGGGTCCAGCCAAACTATATCATCACGGTCAAGGATATGTAGATATCAATGGATTTAGTCTGATCCCGCATAGACATCAAGGGATCTTCAAACTTATTACCCTCATTTAAGGTATAAAAAATCATGAAATTTATATTGATAACATTATTTCATTCACATGGAGTGTAAAAGTCAGTCCAGTGGATCGAATATATCCTAAATAGGGAATAAACAAGAAATATAGAGTTATTTTCCACAAATTATAGGTATATGTAATAAGTTATGCTCTAAGAGAGACGAGAAAGAAGATTATGTGATTCAAAATTAAGAAAATTTATATCATTGTATAAGGTGTGGAAATAAAAACCCACTGATCCCCTATTTTTATGAATAAATTATTTTCTATTCATGATATCATTTGATCAAGAATTATCTATGTTAATATATTAAACTAGTGAAATATCATTCCATCTTGTTTAATACCATTTGTTACTTCCAAATGTTATTCTAATGGTTCAGGGATATGGATGAAGAATACTCAAAAATTGATGCCCATCTCTTCCGTGATGTTTTTTCCTATTTATTTAATCAAGTACTTAACATTGTGTTCCATGAAAGCTATGTTTATATATAATGTATGATACCTTTCATGAATACAAATCAAAAAAAAAATCTAAAAAACATCTATGAAGGATATATTATATGTATATCCAACAGTACATAAGATATCCACAATATAAAAGTATATAGTGAGTAAACTATCAAAGGTGATGAAATCAAGGGAGACACCAATACATCTCATAATAAAGTACTTTATTTTATTTTCACATTCTGTTTTGTAGAAGTTATATAATATAGTTTCTATTTTTGAGTTTTAGAAACAAAAATATTTTGAGATTTCAGGTAACTTAAATATATTTTACCCAATTATGTTGGTTTTTTTTAATATCAATTTACTCAGTTGAGGAAAAAATATTTATTATGTATTTAAATTTATATTCTTAATGTTTTGACGGAAATAAAATTTTATTTGGTGTGATTTCTCAAATATAAGTCTGCTCACATTTTATATGAGTGATTTAGGCTATGTTTGATTATTATTACATCAATATTCTTGATGATGAATTATTTTTTGTATGATACATGTTTTACATTGAGTTATGGATCCTTTAATTTAGTCTAAACATTTTTCATTATCTAAATGGAAGTTTCCAAGGGGGAAATAGAGGTTTCAGGAGCATTCAACCTTGTTTTAGAGCCCATAGTAAGGGTTATAGAAGAATCATGGAGAGGTTAAATGTTAAACCCCTATTAAAACTAATTATACACCTCAAATACGTGACCTTAATAGGGTGAGTTGTATTTTTTTTCAAATCATAAAATTAGGGCTACACAACTATAATAAAATAAGAAAATTATTGTATGTTCTCCATGCATGGTTGGTGAAGGTTTTTCTAACTGTGCACATAAACCATGATATAAGTGGGATCATATATAATTAGCATCCTATTGTTGGAACATTGATTTTAAAATCATGTGTCAAAACTATCCACCCCATTAAAAATATATAATTTACCATTCCCCCTTAGTCCTTAAATATATTTTTGATTCTCCTCACCCTTTATTCCCATAACAACATCATAAGGGATATCCCATTTTCCTTCTATATGATTTGGTGTATATATTTTATTAAAACTCGTATTTGATCATAGATAATCATGTTGGATCACCCTAATTAATTCTATCACTCAACTTGATTTATTTTTTACTTTATCTTCCCATATTTGGTGATATCTTCAAGAAAGCTAAAATTCCCTATTATTAGGGCATGTGACAAGGTTTTCATATCCTATAATTTCATCGAACAAATGATGTTGAAACTATATTATGATTCTTATATGAGTCCTATGTAGGTGGTTTATAAATATTATTCCATGGTCTCACTATTTGTAAATTATTCTATTGTGAAACTTCTTGGACTTTTATGTGAATGCCTTAAAAACGGTATTAAAGCAAGTGCCTTGACCTTGATACCGAGGTATTAAAAGACCCTTGGACACCATTGTATGATAAAAAAATAAACTTAAACCAACCATTTGGCTGAGATTGAAAAAATTTCATTGAAAAACATTCATTAATTTTAAATTTAAACCCATTCCAGGGTTCCGTTGGTTTGGCCTTAGAGAAGTCCCCTTATTTTTTGTATCCAAAAAACCCTTCGGGGGTATTAAGTGGTCAAATGAAGAAGTGGTTGGAATTAATTAATTATCAAATGGATTTATCTCCTTAATTGTATCTTGTGGTTACTTTATCACTTATTCTGGGGTGATTGGGTATTGGAATTTTTCACACTATTATAGGTGTGGCATGTCTTGAGTAAGCCTTGGATTTCTAAGTGGTAATTCTATAACAACAGACATAGAATGACACCTGATTCATTTATGTGAGTTAAAAGTGTTACAAAAACTTGGATTAATTCACTAACATATATGATGAATGCCTCATATTGAAGTCATATAATTATTTTGTATTCTCTGAAAAATATATAATTCAAGGGATGATCTCCCTAGATTTGGATGATGTCTTCAGACATATGCCTCAGGTCATCACCATGGATTCTATTAATGGTATACCACAAAAAAGCTTAGATTTCCATGGTTCTCTGAGATAATATTAAGAGTGAAATTAAAATATTTAAACCCTTGAAATACAATCATATCAATGGTCAATCCAAATGGATTGATCATTATGAGAAGTATTGAAATCCAATATTCAATAATTACTTGGTTATTCCTTTGATTCAAAATTGGTGTATTGTGTGGGAATCCATAAACCCATTATATGGATTAAATTGAGTTATTATAACATTTAATATTGAGACATATTCCCAAGAAATATTGAATATTTATTATCTACATATCTAGAGACATATTTCTTGGGACGAATCTGTAATGGTCGGCCAGGAACCCAATGAGGACCCTGAGCTCAACATCGTTTCTATTCTATTTAGCACTTAAATTTTTATCACAATTTTACACTATTAATTTTTATAATAATAGGTTGTATTTTCATAAGACACCATTGTATTTGGATTACTATGTTTTACTCACACCTTGATCAGTCCATCGTTTGGTACCTGGACATAATATATAGATATGGGAAAGGACAAATGGAATAACCCAAATTTGGATACTTGATTTTATTCTATATCAATTTTTTAGAGTAAAAGGTTGATATATTTCTTGTGATTCTCATGGAGTTTATCTCATTTATAATTTTTGTATATTTTTCAATGAAATATACTTTTATAAACCCACTTCCACTCATTTCCTATCCCCATTTTTGTATAGACATGATATCATCTATACATGATACCGTTTACGACATTGTTTTTATTGTTAATGTCGAGTTGGTCTATTTATACTACCTTTTATTTCCACTAATTTATTATTATTTACCTATTCAATTTTCTCTGATAAAGAGGTTATATTATCCATATTATACCACCACACACCCTTTCTCTTTCATGACATCCTTTTGAATACAGACGAGCATGCTTGAGGCTATATAGCCCTCTAGATTTGTTAATTATGTGTGAACTGGGCTCGAGACGTACCAAAGTAGTATTATAGTCCTTTTTTCTTTCCCTTATAGTTTGGGTTGGTATATAGGATATTAATAAGTGTTAAAACTTAGTAAGAAGTCATTAATGGGAGTAGTTAACCCATGATTGGGTGAAAATCAATGTTTTTAGAAATTAGATTTATTTTTCTAGATTTATCCTATTAAAGATTTATTATTTTCCCCATTGGGTGAAGTAAATTATTTATAATGTTATGTTATATATTTTTACCCTTGGGATGATATGGAAAAGTAAAGAATATTTATTCATTATAATAGGAACACACACATATATTTATAATGTATATTCCATGAGATGTTTATTTCATTTTAATTTTTATATCTTATGTGTTTTGATTTATATGCATTTAATTTCTAATGATTCTTATAGAAAAATGGAGGAAAACTAATTAGTTACTTAAAGTATCTTCATATACTTAAATAGAGTATTCATATATAGCTTCATGGTGGAACCTTAACTATACAATTATTACATGTTTTATCCAAGGAAAATTAATTACATGGACTGAAATATTAGTTTCTTTATGATTAAATGAATTCCAATTGTAATATATAATTTTTTCACCTCTATAAATTTGTAATAGAGATATATATAATTGAACAATCATGTATATAATTGTTACATTCTAAGACTAGATGTAGTCGACTGGATTCAGTTACAAGAAATGCGAATTGAAACTTATAAAGACCTTTTCTTTATAACTTGGGAATGAAAAATACATCTAACTAAACCATGAAATACAAAAAACAGGTTAAATTTAAACTTTTGTTGAAAAATGATTCCAATTAAATGAGGATTATAATTACAAATAAATAGTGTTTTTCTCTCTAACTTGTAATTAACACCCCATATAACTGATCCTTTATGATTAATCCATGGAATTTTTTAATCACATGACCTTATAAACGGGTTATTGAAAGTGTATCTCTAGTATTTAGGCCTTGATTCTATCCTTTCTTTAGCAATTGTAATCTGTTATGAATTGTACCTCAGTTGAGCTATGTTATTGAAATTTTATAAATATGCCTCCATAAAAGCCTCAGGTCGAGCACTATGTTGGTGTAGATGACCACACACCGGCGGTGGTGGGAACTATCCGACCAGTAGTACCATTAATAGTGACAATAAAAAAACCACTAGTAGTACCACATACCAAGCCTGGACTGGGAATTATTTCTCAGCTTCTAGAGGGTTTCTTATACTTGATAAGTTGCTTCTACTATGTTTGTGTTAATAAGAGAGTTTCAATAGTAACAACCACCTATTTTAACTGGGTAAGGTAGTCCCTAGGTGGTATAAAAAAATAATAACATTAGATTTCAACTATTATATGACTGTTGGTCAATATGACCATTTGAAACTATACTATTAATGTTATTATTATTGTTTATAAATACAAATGGTCGTGGTTAATTAATACCGAAAGAAGAGTCGATGGCCTCTTCCAGTAGACTCTGGCCATACGAATCCTGTCTGTCGGAGCTTGGGAAGGTGTTAACATATCCGAGCTTTTCTCTGGACCAAGCCCGAGATGAGATTTAACATGTGAATCTTGAACGGAATTGCCTATGGGAGAAGTTCAAGTTTATAGAAATTAGCAATCAGGAAATGTTGTTTGATTCGCCCCAAGATTCTATCTCCATTGCACACCTTACTCTTAGGTCATATGCAGGTGTTATAATGGGTTATATAATGAGGCCTTAGTTACTTTCTGTAATCCCTTGGTATCAATAAAATTTTTATTCCATCATTATTGTTTTTGTAATATATTTTATTAATAAATTATGTGTTTAACTAAGAAAATTTTATAAATTGATTTTAGAAGTAAATAAATTTTACTTTTCAAATATTCTCATACATAACGAATTATTATGGTAAAATAAGCATCATTTTTGAATTTCAAATGTCAAAATTAACCTAGGCTGAATTTTTTGAAAATTTCTAAGGAGTTTCAATTTGATGAATAATGTTTTTTGAATAGTGTTTTTGATTAATAGTATTTTATGAAATGTTTTTTTGATGAATAGTATAAAAACATTTTATTATTAAATATCTTTTTAAGTGAAATTATTTTGGAAAATTGGACATAGATGGTTGTAATGAGGTTGAAAATGTGGTTCAATAAGATCAAACACTTTTTTGGTGTATAGTAACATTACCCTTTGGAATAGTAATTTTCCCTATGAATGTTAATTTTACCAATGGAATAGTAACCTCACCTATTGAGGTATAAATATGTTTTAGTCAACTTATGTGGTAATATGATATAATTATATCATAGTATAAGTAAATAAATGTTTTATAAATTATTAGTCAAGTAATAGTATTTTATTTATTTAATTTAATTTAAAATTAAATTAATTTTTATGAAATGGAGTTCACTTTTTGATTCAACATATCAAAAAATTGTTAGGGTGAATTTTTGGTAATTTTCTAAAACAATGGAATTTTCAGAGAATAGTAAAAATACAGTTTTGAGTTTCAGTGTGTTTAATGACATCATTAATGATCTAATAATTATGTAATAATTATGGTTAAATTTTTAATAGTATGATATGTTATGAGGTTTCCCAAGTGAACAATACTATGGGAAAGCCCATGGTTTTGCAAATACCACCGATGAGGTGTCCCTTGTAAATTAATAAAATATTCCCCCACTTTTTCTATAAATACCCACCCATTCCTTCTTTAAATTCATTAAAATTTTATCCACAACAATTCTATGACCTTTTTACCTCACAAGGAGTCATCCAAAGGTGCCTTAAATCCCCCCAAGATCATAACCTTTGATTTTTTGAAGTTAATCTTCAATGTAAGGGAACTTTTCACCCTCTTATTTTAGTCATGAATTTCTTATAGGTTATGTCTTCTAGTTTCTAATTTATTATGTGGGGGTATGTTCTAATATATCCATATTACATTCCATTTCATTTAAAATTTATGAGTGACCTTTTCTACTCTCATTAAATGATTTTTTGAATTTTTAAGCAACGTCATTGGGCTTCTGAATTTTCGTAAATTAAATCGTGTCTTCTCTTTTCTTTCAAGTCTATTTTTCATGTGTTATGTCATTAAAACATCCATAACATGAACTTATATAAATTTTATTATGTCCCTATATTGTATTAGGAGGTATTTATGAGTGGGTGACTTTTTTCATCTCTCTTATTAATGTTTTCTAAAACCATGTTATATAGTCGTTATGCTGCAGAAATTTTGTCTCAAAATCACTCTCCAATTTTCTCTTGAAATTATCTTATTTTATTTTTTGTGAAAACTTAGACCTATTCTGTTTCTATGGGTATTCATAGAGATAGAAATATGATATATTTTATTCTTGGATTTACATTCATGAAACCTTTATTCCCTCCCATGGGTTGTAAATGACATAATGATCTTGTTTTAAGCACTTTTTAGAAAGTCATGATTTTTAAATGAAAACTTTTTATTTTATTATATTTGGGTTATTTATAAAATGTTTTTATGATCAATGTGTATCACATGAAAATAAATACAAATTAAGGTTTCACCCTGATAGCGCTCCAATGCATTGGGTAAAGAATTTAATCTCTAGAGATGAAAATTTTTACGATACATTGGTGAATAACATTGGTAATTTTTATGACACCTAGGGGATGGACATTGGTGATATGTTCATGAATGTCTAAATTAAATTTTTTAGCCACATTTTCATGTTATGATTCAATTTATTATTACAATGATATTTCTATTTATCATTCCTTTATTATATCCCTCATGTTCTTTTTGGTATCACTCAAGTTCACATGTAAACTATGTCACATGTTTTCTATACTGGGCCTTCTGCTAAAAATATCATTTGATGCATGTATATAGGTTATGAGATGTATTAGTTTTACTTATGATGAAACTATTATTAATCCTTAAAATTGGATTATAATAATGTTAAAAAATTTCATGTATATTTTTCCTGATTTCCAAGTCACTAAACTTTAAAGATCCTATGTTTGTAAAAGTTTATGAAAGGTTATGTAATAAAAATGAAGGATTCCATAGTTGGTATCAAAAAATAGTTTATTTTTTTTAGAAATTTGGCTATGAAAAATTTAGGAATAACCTTATAATTTTTTTTAAATATATGAAAACTTCCTGTTATTTTTGTGAAATATTATGTAAGTGCTTTTTGAAAAAACAAATCAATGTCTAGATAGAAACAAGTGGATGTGGCTCTAACACAGATGTACCTAAGTGTCAAAACAATAACAAGGAGTTATGGGCTTGACTTGGGGTATCCTAGTATATGACAATGGGCCTTGATTCACTCCTGGTTTGACACTCTCTGGAGATATGATTCGTTAATCATAAATTTTTTTATGAATCATTATGAAGGATTTATAGATAAATTTAGCTGTTTAAGCATGAAGTTTTAAGACCTAAAATTATTTATAGTTAAAGGATTCGTAAATGAAATAATCCACTAACTAAGGTTTTATTATTTTATAAAATTGCAGGAAATAGGAGGAATTGTGCAAATGGTGACCACAATAGACCATGCACTGATGACCCTCTGATGGAAACCGGAATGGAAACATTCATGAGAATGATGAGCCAACTGACTAATGTTATGGGAAATAACATGAATCAAGTTGAGAGACTGATATCACCGCGAAGGGAGAAACATTATGTTGAGTTCTTTATGCGTTAATGACCACCAACCTTTAGTGGATCTACCAACCCATTGATTATTGAATGGTGGCTCCACTATATCAAGAACATATTTTCTGCGCTCTGCTGTTTGGAAAAAGACAAGGTAATCCTTGTTGTTTACCAATTATAGGGAGAAACTGGTCAGTGATGAGAACTAATTAAAAACATGAGGCCATGAGTGGATGTTGAAGCTATGGATTGGGAAGTGTTCAGAGCGATATTCTTCAATATGTTTTTCCCTCATTCTATAAGAACAAGAATGGAGATAGATTTTATCGAGCTAAAGAAAAAGGAGAATGAATTTGTGGGAAGCTACAAGATTAACGTCCTAGGGATTTCACATTACACCTCTTGATTTTTCATGGATCTAATTGGGAAGGTTGATATATTCTTTGGTGGACTAAGACTTCATCTATTGAAGAATCCAGCCAACTGAGTCTATGAGAGCTGTAAGGAGATCATAAATAGTGCAATGAAATTCGAACCAGAGTTTGGTGAGACACAGTGGTCTCATAAATACAATGACAAGAAGATATTGATGGAGCACAACTCATGGAGGACCTTTAATTCGGGAATCAGAGGAAAGCAAGTACAACATCCCACGTGTAATAAATAAGGGAAGAAGCATTCATGGAACTACATACTTGGGAGTGGGATGTTCTACAAGTGTAAAAAAGATGTCCATATTCCGCAAAATTTTCCTAGGGAGGTCAAACCTTAACTCCCAAACAATAACGACAAAGGGAAAATTTTGAAGGCCCTACCTGATGTCCAATTCTATAAGTGTGGTCAACTTGGTCACTTTTTAAATCACAATCCAAATCTGAGGGCAGTGGAGGGGAACCACCATCATCCTCAACAAAGGCCTAGGGAGGAAGGTCATGAATTTTATATCACAAAAACTGATGTTGAAGCTCATAATGATGTGGTTATAGGTACTCTAGTTGTTTTCTTAGAGCTAGAAAGTACGTTGTAAGATTCTGTTTCTATTCATACCTTTATTTCCTACAAGTTTTCATATAATTTAGAATCAGCCCTCGATTTTCTAAAAGTAGATTTATCAATCAAGACACCTGGTTGGATTATCCAAGAACCATCAGTGTTTAGTAACTCAAGTATTTAATTTAGTGAGCACAATATTATCACTACTCTAGTATTCATTACCTTGATGGAATTTGAAATTATACTATGGATGGACTGGATCTCAAAGTATAATGCTATGATCAAATATAAAATCAAGTAAATATAAATAGTATTGAATGGAAAACCTATAGTATGTGTCAAGGAGAGATATCTCAACATGATCATTTCCAGAAGAACCTCATGGATCCTTATTTAGGGAGTTTATCGGTTATGAAGAAGAAGGAAATGAGAGTATAAGGATAGAAAATGTCCCTATATTCCTAGAATACATTGATGTGTTTTCTGAGGAGTTACCCAGACCTCCCCCAGAAGGAGATGCATAGTTATCCATTAAACTCATACCTGGATCTCATCCGATTTCAAAGACCCCATATAGGATGGAAAATGTGGAGCCAAATAAATTAAAGAAACAAACCCAAGATATTTTGGAGAATGGGTTTATCCAACTGAGTGTGTCTCCTTAGGGAGAACCTATTCTCCTTGTGAAGAATATGAATTGATCGATGCAGCTATGACTTGATTATAGATAACTGAACGAGATCACAGTAAAGAAAAAATACCATATTCCAAGAATTGATGACTTATTTTATCAACTTAGTGGGGCTCAATTCTTCTCTAAGATTGATATTCAATCTGGTTGTCATTAATTGAGGGTGAAGAAATAAGATTTTCCAAAAACTGCCTTCCAATCAAGATATGGGAATTATAAGTTTGTTGTTATGCCCTTTGGACTGACTAATTCATCAACTATTTTTATAGATTTGATTAATCGAGTGTTTAAGGACTACCTTGATAACTTTTTGGTAGTTTTTATGGACGATATTCAGATATTTTACAAAATTTGTAGAGAGAATGAGGATCATCTAAGGGTTATTTTGAAAATTCCACCGAAGGAGAAGCTTTGAGGAAGGTTCATAAAACGTGAATTTTGGTTACAACACGTTTATTTCTTAGGGTACATTGTTTCCAATGAAGGAACCACATTTCAACATGAAAAGTTTAGGATTGTAGAGGAGTGGCCTCAGCCTACAATAGTAACTGAGATTCATAATTTCCATAGATTAGTGGGATATTATAAGAGGTTTATGAATTTTTTTTCATGACATTCTAATCAATTAACCAAGATAAATAGAAAAGGGGTCATGTTTATTTGGAAAAAGGAGTGGGAGGAAAGATTACAGGAGATGAAGAAGAGATTGGTCACTGCACCCATGATAACTCTGCCCTCTAGTGGATAAGTATTCGTTATTTTTAGTGATGCATCTTTGAAAGGGATTTGGTGTGTCCTCATGGAAAATGAAAGTCATTGCTTATACCTCTCGATAGTTGAAGACTCATGAACTGAACTATCATACACATGATCTGGAGTTGGCATCAGTAATGTTTTCTCTAATGATAATGAGGCACCATCTTTATGGGGAGAAATGTGATATATACACAGACCACCAAAGATTGAAGTATATTTTCACACAAAATTATTTTAACATGAGACAAAGGAGATGGTTGGGAGTTTTTAAAGACTAAGATTTCTCAATTCATTAACATCCCAGAAGAGAAAAAAATTTATTGGTGCATTTTGTAGGAAAGAACATGTTGTTTTATCCATTATGAGGATTCAATGATATTCTTTGATCAATGACCTAGTAAATCTAAAAATTGGAATTATAAGGGAAGGAACATCATAAACCCTAACCCAAATGACTTCTCAACCATCATTATAAGATAAGAACAAAAAATCTAGGAAATTAGATCCATTGTTATCAAAGAAGATTCATGCAATGAAGGATGCAAAGTTTCCCGAGTTCAATATTCATCAAGTAAGTGTACAAAAATTTTGTAGAAGGATATGTGTTCTTGTAACATCCCAGGTAATTAAAGAATAAAGAATTTTCATATTTATTAATATTTACGAATTAAATATTAATTTTAATTAAAAGGGGGTTCTACGTTCGATAGCGTACTCGATACGCAACGATGAGTTTCTTTGAAAACATACGTTGTACACAAGTAATAAAATAATATTATTTTAAATGTTAGTTAACAAGTAGCTGTTGTACTGGCGGGAATGGATAGAAATAACTAAAATAGGATTATATATGTTTTTAAATGTTTTTACATTTACCCAATAAAATATAAAGGCTTAAAATACGGAAAGAGTTCAATTTTAGGCATTTATAACCTAATTTTCACTAAGGGTTCACTTATCACCTTTTGATGGAAAACCGTCATTAAATATAGTTTTGATCAATATAATAAATTTTATTGGACCAAAAATAACTCTTCTTTAGAATCGGGACATCAAAATTTACTTTGTGTAAATTTTTGGCACCTTTCCGATAAAGTTCATTTTTTAATGAATAGTGTAAAATGTTGTATTTTAATTCAAAACCTCTTTTTAATCTAATTTATTTACATGATTATATTATCTTTTGAATTGGTTTTAATGTGAAATTAGAAAATATTTTTACCATTAAATCCAATAGTGGTCGTTAGAATTAATTTCACTTTGAAATCGGACCTAAACTAGTGTCAATCTTTTGATACTTATTGTTTCATAAAAACACGCTATTTGCTCTGACAGCGGGAATTAATTATTAGATTAATTAATGTGACTTATATGTTTTTAATTTTGTAAAATAGACTTCATTTTTTAATTCTTAATATCAAATATAGCTTAGGGTGAATTTTTGGTAATTTTCTGAAAAACTTCAAATTTTGATGAATATTGAAACCACTAAGTGGTACTTATAAAAACTAATTTTCCGTTTAAATGAAATTTTGCCATCATTGTGTTTTGATTTTCAAAAATCCAACATACATGGTTTTCATTAAGAAGTAAAATGTGGTTCAATGAGATTAAAATATTTTTTTGGTGAATAGTAACTTATTAAGTTTTAATCGTGATTAGTGGTAATTAGTGTAGTTTAAGGTAAAAATAATGCTTTAATAAAATGAGATGAGCTTGACACATGTCCTACCCTCATTGGTTGTGTCATGGCCGACCAGGAAAAGCCATGGGTCAACTTGGGGACCCCATGGAGCCACTTTGTTTGGGAAATGACATAAATAACTTTTTATTTAATGTAAAAGTAAAAATGACACAAACATAATATGTTTTACGAAAAAAAATTTTAAATGGGGTTATAAATATCAGATTTTTTATTATAAATAGTCATTGTAAAGATAAAAGGATTTCCTACATCATAGTATTTTTTTATAATTTTTAGACTTTAAATAAATTAAATTATTTATGACATCATTATGATGCATCGATGAATTCATTATTTATTGATTTAAATAAAATGGAAAGATAATGTAATATATAAAACCTAAACATGTCCAAAACCTATTGTACGGAAATATTTAGAAGCCTTCTAATCTTATCTTCAAAATATATCAATGTGGGACCTTAGAAATTCGAAACACTTTTGAAAATAAAATAATCGTTTCATGATTTCCAAAAGTGCCCCTCCTCTCCTCTTATAAAAGGCCCCCACCTCTACCTCATTTCACACACTCCTAAAGCCTTTGGCTCGGCCATCCCCTGACCATTTACTCTCTCCACATCCCTTTACTCATCCTAGAGGATTTCCTTTGGGCAGAATCCTTTCAAAGGAAACCTTTAGGCTCAAATCAAAAGGAGTTACACTTTTAAAGGTAATTCATTCTCTCTTGTTCATTTGTTTTATTTTTCTTCTCCAACCCCCTAAAATCTTTTTATTTACTTCATTTGTAAAAACACCAGTATCTTAAATATACTAGGATGTTTTTACAAGATTTATTTGAGCTACACTCTCACACAACTACATCAAATGGTTAAAGAACATACGGTTTCCGTGGATGGTGAAATTCTACCTCCCGAAACGATGATTGTTCCATACTCATTTAACACCTTCAAAGGTGGCCATTATGATGTCACTATTTTTATATATGATATATAATATGTTTATTCTTTCCTTAATCTTCTTTATTTTTCATTTATGGCATACCATTATTGTTTCCATTATGGGTAAACACGATATCTTCATTTTAGGAAGTGCGGACTACCACCCCCTGAAAGTGATTTGATTCGTTAATACCATATGTGGGATGTGTAAAGGATAAAGTTAATGATATTATATATTTTATTATACTAGAATTATAATATACTCTTATATCATTATGATTCCATCCTATAAAATACGAAATAGAAATGAATGTAGCATTCATGCGTACGTACGACTTACCGTCTCCATGAACGGTTAATTTCATTTCTTACCTCTAAATGATTATGTAATATTATAAATACATGTATATGCTGGATATATATGATATATATGATATCCAAATCTGGAATTTCATTCTGGATATAAAGAACCTTTGACCACACAAACAACATGTAATTGTAAGAAGTCCACTTTCGACTTAAGAACCAAATATTGACAAAACAAACATTATTAACTTAAATGGTTACATAATGTTTATAACATGGCAATAAGTGATATAAAAGGAATAATGAACTTTAAAAAGGTTCTTAAGAAATTGTAAATTAACTCAAGTTTATTATTTAGGACGTTAAAGAACGATCGAGTCAAGTCGGACCCGAGGTAAGGGACTTCGTCTGAATCTCCTTTCATTGAGGCATATTTCGTTTTATACACAAGTTTCTTTTATATGGTGTATAAAACCCTTTGACTTTAACTTTTATACAAAAGGAATCTTTTTCTACGAAGCGTTTTAATAAACGAAAAAAATGAATGTTTTTTTAACGTACGCGGTGACAACGACCTTTTCCGCCGCCGCAAGTATTATTTGGTCTTTGGCTTCCTCAACAAGCCGTTATGTTTTTAAAATGAAATAAATACCATATAATCTTTTATGTATTTTGGTATTGAAAATGGTTTTGATAAATGATTCTATTATGATATATTGTGATTGAAATGTGGAAATGTTATCATTCCTTTATATTGGTTTTATGTTTTATGATTTTATATTGGTACTTGGACATTTGACGGGTGGTTACGTGATAAACCATATGATGGGTGGTGCCGTGAATACCAGGAAGGGTGGTTATGTGATAACCTCGAATGCATTGGGTATGGAAGTCGGCTGTAGGGCTATTCCATTAAGTATGTATGGAAATTTTCCGTATGGCTATTCCATTAAGTGATATGTGTGGAAGTCGACCGTATGGTTATTCCACTTAAGTATGTTTATATCCCAAGTTACCTTTATATATGTTATGTGTTCTTTATATGGGTTTTATGGTAATCCTTTGGTTACAAAAAGGTAAGTAATGATACTTTATTCAGTGAAGAGTTTTTACTACTTCATGAAGGTGAAAGTATTACTTTGATAGAGTATACATGGTTTACTTGATGTTTGAAAAACTAACAGTTTTCATTCTTTGTGTATCCCTTACTGAGATTTTTAGGCTCACCCCAAGTTTTTTTTGAAATATTTTTTCACAGGACTTAATGTGGAATAAGGTCAAGGATGGGATCAAGGGAATGTCATGCTATATAAAACATGGAACTAGACATGTTTCTTTTTAAGAGTTTTTTTTATTATGGAAACTTAGTAGAAGTGTATACTTTGTAATCTTTTGAGATGTAATAGTTATGTTCTAATTCTCTAAAACTCTAAACTTGAAAATATTCTCAATGTGAATTATTCATTTAATTCAATATTAAGTAAGGTTTACGGCTGGGGCCTTATAGTTGGTATCAAAGGTCGGTTTATACAACTTTAGGAGTTAGAAAAGTGTTAAATTATAATATGATTGAAATGATATAGCATTTACGGATTACCATGATCCTTTGCCTAAGATATTTCTGTGTTCAGAATGGTTTTTCACAGAGGAAACAAAGAAGATATATTGGGATGACATCAGGAGGAAGACAACCTTCCAAATCAGCAACCTGAGATGGTCGGAATCGGAACTGAACAATTTGTTGCAGTGATGGCACAATTGACTCAGGCTATAAATGGTGGTGGTATCCATGCATGAGATCATCCAGATCAACCGCATAGGAACATGTCAGTGGTGGAACATTTCATGAGGCAACATCCCCCATCATTCAGAGGATCATTTGACCCTATGCAAGCTGAAGGGTGGATTAAAGCACTGGAGAAGATTTTTGATGTCATGGGGTGTTCAAAACATCAAAAGGTTAGTTTTGCTATTTACCGTTTTGAAGGTGAAGCTGATCAGTGGTGGTCGATGGTGAAATATATCAGGGATAGTGATGAGATTTAGGATCTTCACTAGGATGAATTCAAAGTTATGTTTCTTGAGAAATATTTTCCTAAGGTGGTTTGTCTTAGGATGAAAAAACAGTTCCTATAATTGAGGCAGGAGGATGATTCAGTGGCTTCTTATGAAGCAAAGTTCACTCGATTGGCAAGGAATGCTCCAAACTTCATACGAGATCTTGATAGTAAAATAAACCATTTCTACTCTGGGTTAAATCCAATGTATCGAAGGGCTTTAGCTTCTTGTGAGTTCAAAAGTTATGAAAAACTTGTTCGATGTGTGGAGAAGGTGGAAATGGAGTTTGCTGATGATCAGGTGTTCTATGATAAACAACAGAATAAGAGGTCTAGTTGGTAGGAAAAGGAGAAGAATTCATAAAAGAAACAATGAGGTAAGAAAACCAAATATCCATCCTGTGAGAAGTGTGGTAAAATGCATCCTGGAGAATGTTTATCCAAGTCTGGTAAGTGATTTCGGTGTGGTAAGTCTGGTCATATTGCTCGTAACTGTAAGGAAGATGATCAAGCAGGCAATGAAAAGCCAACGGTAAGATGTTTTAAGTGTAATGAAATGGGTTATTATGCAAACGAGTGTCCAACGAAGAACTCAAATGGGGGAATGCAGCCAGACTACAAGCTGAAAGGGGTGGTGAAATCCTTTGCAACAACTTCAGTAGATGTTGGGCCATCAAATGAAGTGGTATCAGCTCCAGGGAGCTCAGTATTTTTCGAAGATTGACTTGAGGTCGGGGTACCATCAGTTGAAAGTAAAAGAAGCAGACGTTCCGAAGACTGTGTTTCTTACTAGATATGGCCATTATGAATTTTTAGTTATGCCTTTTGGGTTAACCAATGAACCTGCTGTATTCATGGACCTTATAAATAGAATTTTCCATGAATTCTTGGATAAGTTTTTGATTGTGTTTTGAGGTTTGGGAAGAGATTATGTGTGCCTTGTGATTCACAGTTGAAGAATGAGTTGTTATGTGAGGCTCATAGTTCTCCGTTTTCAGTTCATCCTGGCAGTACTAAGATGTACAGAGATCTGCGGGAGTATTACTGGTGGGATGGAATGAAAAGAGATATTACTGATTTTACTGTGATGTGTTTGACTTGTCAGTAGGTTAAAGCAGAGTGGCAGTTACCTAAAGGGATGCTTCAGCCTTTACCAGTGCCAGAGTGGAAATGGGAAAACATATCCATGGACTTTGTTGTGGGATTACCGAGGACATCTCGAGGTAATAATGCAACTTGGTTTATTGTTGATCGCTTGACTAAATCTGCTCATTTCCTTTCTTTACGAGATACTTTTTCCCTAGATCAACTTTCCCGTTTGTATCTTAAAGAGATAGTCAGGTTACATGGAGTTTCTCTCTCCATTGTATCTGATCGTGATCCTAGGTTCACTTATAACTTTTGTAAAGGCCTTTAGAAGTTGTTGGGTACTGAATTAAATTTTAGTACAGCTTTTTATCATCAATCAGATGGGCAGTCAGAACGAACAATTCAGACATTGGAGGATATGCTACGTTCTTGCTCTATGGATTATCAGGGAAGTTGGGACTAACATCTTTCTTTGGTTGAATTTTCATATAATAACAGTTTTCATTCCAGTATACAGATGGCACCATTTGAGGCATTATATGGGAAGCGGTGTCGAACTCAAGTATTTTGGGATGAAGTGGGTGAAAGGAAGCTGATGGGACCAGAATTGGTAGAAGAGATGGCAGAAAAAGTTCAGTTGATTCAGAAGCACATGAGAACAGCTCAGAGCAGGTAGAAGAGTTATGCGGATAACCAGAGGAAGGATCTATCTTTCGAGGTAGGTGATCATGTTTTTCTCAAGGTTTCTCCTTGGAAAAATGTGATGAGATTTGGTAAGAAAGGAAAGCTGAGTCCAAGGTTTATTGGACCATATGAAATTCTGGAGAAAGTTGGATCAATTGCTTACCGAGTGGCTTTACCTCCGAGTTAATCTCAGGTACACAATGTTTTTCATGTTTCAATATTGAGGAAGTATATGCCAGATCCATCTCATGTTTTGAGTCCAGAGGTAGTTCAGATGGAGGGGAACCTATCTTATTAAGAACAACCAGTCCAGATTCCGGACCATAGGGAGCAGGTGTTACGGAATAAGGTGATTCATCAGGTAAAGGTTTTGTGGAAAAACCATGTGATTGAAGAGGCAACGTGGGAATCTGAAAATGCTATGAGGGATAAATACCCCCACTTATTTTGATAAGTGAATAAAATTGCAAGGACGCAATTCCCAAAAGGGGGGGAAGGATGTAACATCCTAGGTAATTAAAGAATAAAGAATTTTCATATTTATTAATATTTACGAATTAAATATTAATTTTAATTAAAAGGGGTTTCTATGTTCGATAGCGTACTCGATGCGCAACGATGAGTTTCTTTGAAAACTTATGTTGCACACAAGTAATAAAATAATATTATTTTAAATGTTAGTTAACAAGTAGCCGTTGTACTGGCAGGAATGGATAGAAATAACTAAAATATGATTATATATGTTTTTAAATGTTTTTACATTTACCCAATAAAAGATAAAGGCTTAAAATACGGAAAGAGTTCAATTTTAGGCATTTATACCCTAATTTTCTCTAAGGGTTCACTTATCACCTTTTGACGGAGAACCGTCATTAAATATAGTTTTGATCAATCTTATAAATTATATTGGAGCAAAAATAACTCTTCTTTAGAATTGGGACATCAAAATTTACTTTGTGTAAATTTTTGGTACCTTTCGGATAAAGTTCATTTTTTAATGAATAGTATAAAATGTTGTATTTTAATTCAAAACCCCTTTTTAATCTAATTTATTTACATGATTAGATTATCTTTTGAATTGGTTTTAAAGTGAAATTAGAAAATATTTTTACCATTAAATCCAATAGTGGTCGTTGGAATTAATTTCACTTTGAAATCGGACTTAAACTAGTGTCAATCTTTTGATACTTATTGTTTCATAAAAACACGCTATTTGCTCTGACAGCGGGAATTAATTATTAGATTAATTAATGTGACTTATATGTTTTTAATTTTGTAAAATAGACTTAATTTTTGAATTCGTAATATCAAATATAGCTTAGGGTGAAGTTTTGGTAATTTTCTGAAAAACTTCAATTTTTGATGAATAGTGAAACCACTAAGTGGTACTTATAAAAACTGATTTTCCATTTAAATGAAATTTTTCCATCATTGTGTTTTGATTTTCAAAAATCCGACATACATGGTTGTCATTAAGAAGTAAAATGTGGTTCAATGAGATTAAAATAATTTTTTGGTGAATAGTAACTTATTAAGTTTTAATCGCGATTAGTGGTAATTAGTGTAGTTTAAGGTAAAAATAATGCTTTAATAAAATGGGATGAGTTTGAAACATGTCCTAACCTCATTGGTTGTGTCATGGTCGACCAAGACAAGTCATGGGTCAACTTGGGGTCCCCATGGAGCCACTTTGGTTGGGAAATGACATAAATAACTTTTTATTTAATGTGAAAGTAAAAATGACACAAACATAATATGTTTTACGGAAACAATTTATAAATGGGGTTATAAAGATCCGATTTTTGATTATAAATAGTAATTGGAAAGCTAAAAAGATTTCCTACATCATAGTATTTTGTTTATAATTTTTAGACGTTAAATAAATTAAATTATTTATGACATCATTCTGATGCAGCGATGACTTCATTATTTAACGATTTAAATAAAATGGAAAGATAATGTAATATATAAAACCTAAGCACGTCCAAAAGCTATTGTATGGGAATATTTAGAAGCCTTATAATCTTATATTCTAAATATATCATTGTGGGACCTTATAAATTCGAAACACTTTTGAAAATAAAATAATAGTTTCATGATTTCCAAAAGTGCCCCTCCTCTCCTCTTATAAAAGGCCCCCACCTCTACCTCATTTAACACACTCCTCAAGCCTTTGGCTCGGCCATCCCCTGACCATTTACTCTCTCCACATACCTCTCCTAATCCTAGAGGATTTCCTTTGGGCAGAATCTTTTCAAAGGAAGCCTTTAGGCTCAAATAAAAAGGAGTTACACTTTTAAAGGTACTTCATTCTCTCTTGTTCATTTGTTTTATTTTGCTTCTCCAACCCCCTAAACTCTTTTTATTTAATTCTTTTTTAACAAAAAAAGTATCTTCAATATACTAGAATGTTTTTATAAGATTTATTTGAGCTACACTCTCACAAAACTACATCAAATGGTTAAAGAACATACGGTTTCTGTGGATGGCGAAATTCTGCCTCCCGAAACAATGATTGTTCAATAGTCATTTAACACCTTCAAAGGTGGACATTATGATATAACTATCTTTATATATGATATATAATATGTTTATTCTTTCCTTAAGCTTCTGTATTTTTCATTTATGGCATACCATTATTGTTCCCGTTATGGGTAAACACGATATCTTCATTTTAGGAAGTGCGGACTACCTCCCCCTGAAAGTGATTTGATTCGTTAATACCATATGTGGAATGTGTAAAGGATAAAGTTAATGATAATATATATGTTATTATACTGGAATTATAATATACTCTTATATCATTATGATTCCATCCTATAAAATATGAAATAGAAATGAAAGTAGCGTTCATGCGTACGTACGGCTTACCGTCTCCATGAACGGTGCATTTCATTTCTTACCTCTAAATGATTATGTAATATTATAAATACATGTATATGTTGGATATATATGATATATATGATATCCAAATCAGGAATTTCATTCTGGATATAATGAACCTTTGACCACACAAACAACATGTAATTGTAAGAAGTCCACTTTCAACTTAAGAAACAAATATTGACAAAACAAACATTATTAACTTAAATGGTTACATAATGTTTATAACATGGCAATAAGTGATATAAAAGGAATAATGAACTTTAAAAAGGTTCTTATGAAAGTATAAATTAACTCAAGTTTATTATTCAGGATGATAAAGAATGATCGAGTCAAGTCGGACCCGAGGTAAGGGACTTCGTGTCAATCTCCTTTCATTGAGGCATATTTTATTTTATACACAACTTTATTTTATACGGTGTATAATCCCCTTTTACTTTTACTTTTATACAAAAGGAATCTTTTTCTACGAAGCGTTTTACTAAACGACAAAAAGGAATGTTTTTTTAACGTACGCGGTGATAATGACCTTTTCCGCCGCCACGAGTATTATTTGTTCTTTGGCTTCCTCAACAAGCCGTTATGTTTTTAAAATGAAATAAATACCATATACTCTTTTATGTATTTTGGTATTGAAAATGGTTTTGATAAAGGATTCTATTATGATATATTGTGATTGAAATGTGGAAATGTTATCATTACTTTATATTGGTTTTATGTTTTATGATTTTATATTGGTACTTGGACATTTGACGGGTGGTTACATGATAAATCATATGACGGGTGGTGCTGTGAAAACCAAGATGGGTGGTTACGTTATAACCTCCAATGCATTGGGTATGGAAGTCGGCCGTAGGGCTATTCCATTAAGTATGTATTGAAATTGGCCATATGGATATTCCATTAAGTGATATGTGTGGAAGTCGACCGTATGGTTATTCCACTTAAGTATGTTTATGTCCCAAGTTACCTTTATATATGTTATGTGTTTTTTATATGGGTTTTATGGTAATCCTTTGGTTACAAAAAGGTAAGTAATGATACTTTATTCATTGAAGAGTTTTTACTACTTCATGAAGGTGAAAGTATTACTTTGATAGAGTATACATGGTTTACTTGATGTTTGAAAAACTAACAGTTTTCATTCTTTGTGTATCCCTTACTGAGCTTTTTAGGCTCACCCCAAGTTTTTTTTGAAATGTTTTTCACAGGACTTAATGTGGAATAAGGTCAAGGATGGGATCAAGGGAATGTCATGCTATATAAAACATAGAACTAGACATGTTTCTTTTTATGTGTTTTTTTATTATGGAAACATAGTAGAAGTGTATACTTTGTAATCTTTTGAGATGTAATAGTTATGTTCTAATTCTCTAAAACTCTAAACCTGAAAAGATCCTCAATGTGAATTATTCATTTAATTCAATATTAAGTAAGGTTTAAGGCTGGGGCCTTATAGTTCTATCTATTCTGAAAATCAATAAGCATCATATGGATAAGGCTCATAGCTCTACATCCTCTAATCGTCCTGGAAGTAAAAAAATATATAGAGTCCTTTGTGATCATTATTTGAGGGTTAATATTAAAAGAGAGATTACTGACTACACTTCAAGGTTCCTAGAATGTTAGAAAGTGAGGGAAAAGTGACAACTTCCTAAAGGGTTATTGCAACCACAACCCATACCAGCATGGAAGTCGGACAATATCACTAGGAACTTTTTCACTATTCTCCCGAGAACTTCCTTAAGGAAACAATTCGATATGGGTTATTGTGGACCGTCTCACCAAGAGAGTGCATTTTATCACTATTTGGGAATATTTATCTCTTGATAATATTGGGAGGATTTATGTGAAGGAATTAGTAAGGATTCATGGTGTTCTACTTTCAATCATATCTAATTGGGATCCAAGTTTCACATCAAAATTTTAAAAAAGTTTTCAACATGATATGCACATTGAATTGAATTTTAGTATAGATAATTACCCTCAATTAGATAGACAATATGAAAGGACTATTCACACACTCGAGGACATGTTGAGAACATGATCAATGAAATTTAAGGGTGGATGGGATCAACATCAACCATTTAGTTTAGTTCTCTTACAACAACAACTTCCAAATGAGCATTCAAATGGCACCCTATAATGCTCCATGTGGGAAGTGATGTATAACTCCTACTTGTTAGGATGAAGATGGTGAGAGAAATATTATTTGTGTTAATCATGTGCAAGAGATGAATGAAAAGGGTCATTCCATCCAGAAACACATTAAGACAGCTCAGAGTCGGCATAAGTGTTATGTCGATAATCGTCTAAGGGACTTGGATTTTGATGTTGGTGACAACGTTTTTCTTCTAATTTCACATTGGAAGAGAGTCATGAAGTTTCATAAGGAAGGGAAGCTCAACCCTAGGTACATTGGCACCAATGAAATCCTTGATTGTGTAGGAGCAGTGGCCTATTGACTTTCACTACCTCTAAATCTAGCACAACTTCATGATGTCTTCCATGTAACCTTCTTTAGGAAGTACCTACCTAACCCTTCACATGTACGAAATATAGAGGTGGTACAACTAGAACATGACCTCTCTTATGAGGAGAATCCATTGGAGATCTTGGATCATAGATACAAGGTTCTACACAATAAAATTACCCACTATATTAAGGAGTTATAGAGAAACAAAAAATGTGAAGAAGCGAAGTGGGAACCAGATGAGTCGATGAGGCAGAAGTACGCACACATTTTCTCTTCTAAGGGTACAAGTTAAATTTTCGAGGGTGAAATTTCATAAGGGGGTAGAATTTAATGACCTGAAAATTTGAATAATATTTGTTTCCTGAATTTGTGTATTATTTTATTTTATACTCAACAAAACTATATCCTTTAATTAATGAAGTGAGTATAATTAAAATAATAACATTGGGTTTCTACTAATATATGATATTTGGTCAATATTTCCATTAGAAACTATACCCATAACGTTAGTATTATTGTCTATAAATACAAATGATTGTTGTTAATTAATACATAAATATGAGTCGATGGCCTCATCCAGTAGACTTGGGTTGTACGAAGCCCACCTGCAGGAGATTTAGAAGGAGGTAGTATCTCTAGGATTTTCTCTGTACCAAGCTGATGATAAGCATCAATATGTGAATATTGAACTAAATCGCCTATAGGAGAAGTTCATGTTCATAGAAATCACCACTCGGTCAATTATATCCGAGCTGCCCCATGATTCTATCACTATTGCACACCTTACTCTTAGGTCATATGCAAGTGTTCTAAGGGGTTATGTAACGAGACATTAGTTACTTTGTGTAATACCTTAGTATAATTTTTTTTATTTCATCATTCCAGTTTTTGGAATATATTTTCTTATTAAATTATAGTTTTAATTAAAAAAAAAATTTATAAAGTGATTTTAGAAGTAAAAAAACTGCACATTTCAAAAATTTCTCATACATGGAGAATTATTATGGTAAAATAAACATCATTTTTGAATTTCAAATGTCAAAATTAACCTAGGATGAATTTTAAAGAATTTTCTACATAGTTTCAATTTGATGAATAGTTTTTTATGAATAGTTTTTTTATTAATAGTGTATTTTATGAATAGTATTAAAACATTTTATTATTAAATAACCTTTTCCGTGAATTGATTTTCAATGATCGGACATACATGGTTGTAATCATGGTGAAAAATGTGGTTCAATAAGATCAAAATGATTTATTAGTGAATAGTAACATTACCCTTTGGAATAGTAATTTTACCCTTATGAATGGTAATTTTACCAATGTCATTGTAACTTCACCTAAGGACGTATAAATATGTTTTAGTCGTCTTAAGAGGTAATGTGATATAATTATATCATAATATAAGTAAATAAATGTTTTAGAAATTATTAGTCAAGTATTAGTATTTAATTTACTTAATTTAATTCAAAATGAAATTATTTTTTATAAAATAGAGTTCGATTTTTTATTCTACATGTCAAAAAATGGTAAGAGTGAAATTTTGGTATTTTTCTGAAACAGTTGAATTTTTAGTGAATAGTAAAAATACAATTTTGAGTTTCGGTGTGTTTAATGACATCATTAATGATGTAATAATTATTTAATAATTATGGTAGACATGTTAATAGTAAGATATTTTATGAATTGACCAATACCATGTACGAATACCATGATAAATCCCATGGTTTTTCAAATACCACCTATGAGGTGTCCCTTGGAAATTAATAAAATATTTCCTCAATTTTTCTATAAATACCAACCCATTCCTTCCTTCCATTCATTAAAAATTCATCCTCAAAAAATCTCTGGTCTTTTTACCTCCCAATGAGTCCTCTCAAGGTGACCACAAGCCCCCCCAAGGTCACAACCTTTGAGTAATTGAAGTTACTCTTCAAGTTAAGGGAACATGTCACCCTCCTCTTTTAGTCATGACTTCCTTCATGTGATGTATTTTAGTTTCCATTTTATTATGTGGGGGTATGTTCATATATATTATTATTAATTACCATTTCATTTCAATTTATGAGAGACCCTTTCATCTCTCATCTTCTGATTTTTGGAATTTTTAAGTGACGTCGCGAGTCTACTGAATTTTCGTAAAAGAAATCACACATTCTCTTTTCTTTCATGTTTCTTTTTCATGTGGTATGTCATTCAAACATCCATACCATGATCTTATTTAAATTATATTATATCCATATAATTTATTATGATGTATCTATGATTGGGAGACCCCTGTATCCTCTCTTTTTAATGTTTTCTAAAACCATGTTATATAGCCGTTATGCTGTAGACATTTAGCCTCAAAATCTCGATCTCTCTCTCCCTCTTTTTCTCAAGAAATTATATTATTTTATTTATGTGAATACCCATGCCTATTTGGTTTTTAGGGGTATTGATAAATACATAAAAATGATATATTTTATTATGGAATTGACATATATGAAACAGTTATTCTCTTTCCATGGGTTATAAATGACATAATGATCTTGTTTTTAAGCACTTTTTAAAACGTCATGATATTGAAATGAAACCGATTTGTTTTATTGTTTTCGGGATATTTATGAAATGTTTGTTTATGATATATGTGGATCACATGAAAATGAATATATATTAAGGGTGCTCCCTGATATCACTTCAATGCATTGGTGAATTACTATGGTAATTTTTATGAAACCTTTGGGATGGACCTTGGAGATATATTAATGAATGGATAAATTAAATGTTATAGACAAATTTTCATGTTATTATTGATGTTATTATTATTATGATATTCCTCTTTATCATTCTTTTATGATATCCCTTAGGTTCATTTTTATATCGCTCAAGTTCCCATGTAAATTGTTTCACTTGTTGTCCTTACTATGCCTTATGCTCACCCATTCCATTGATGTATGTATCCAGGTTATGAGATGTAGTATTTAAACATAGAATGAAAATATGATTAAGCCTTAAAAGTTTATTATAATAATGTTTAATGTTTCATGTATATTGTTTCTTATTTCCAAGACACTAGACTTTAAATATCATATGTTTGTAAAATGTAATGAAAAGTTATGTAATAAAAAGGAGGGATTCCATAAAAGGTATCAAAGGATATTTTAGTTATTTTTGGAAGTTAGGATATTAAAATATTAGTATTAACTCCATACAAAAGTTTAAATATATAAAAAGTTACTTGTATTTTGGTGAAATATTAATTTTGTGGTTTCCGAACAAATAAATACCTATGTGGATACAAAAAAGCGGATGTGTCTCTGGAACAGATGTACCTAGAAGTGAAAACTCTGATAAGGAGTTTAGGTCTTGACTCGGGGTATCTTGGTATATGAAAACGAGCCTTGCTAAAATCATGGTTTTTCACTCCTGGGGGATATGTTTTGTTAATCAAAAGATTTTTTATGACTCGTTATGAAATATTTATAGGGAAATGTAATTATTTAAGAATGAAGTTTTAAAACATAAAATCCTTTAGAGTTATGTGATTGGTAAATGAAATAAGATTCTAACTACGGTTTTATTCCTTTTGAAAATATAGGTCAATATGAGGAACCATTCAAATGGTGGCCGAAATGAACCATGTGCTAACGACCCTACGATGGAAGCTGTAATGGAAACTTTCACAAGAATAATGAAACAACTGACTCAAGTTATGGGAAATAACATGAATTAAGAGGATATACTGATCTCAACTTGAAGGGAAAAACATTCTGTCAAGTAATCTCTGCTACAATGACCACCAACATTTAGTGGATCTACTGACCCATTGATTTCTGAATGTTAGATCTGCTCTATCGAGAAGAACTTTTCTGTGTTCCATTGTTCGGAACAAGAGAAGGTCACCCGGGTTGTTTACCGCTTAGTGGGAGAAGCAAATAAGTGGTGGGAACTAATTAAAAACACAAGGCCAAGAGCGGTGGTTGAATCTATGGAGTGGGAAGAGTATAGAGGGATCTTCTACAATAAGTTTTTCCCTCATTATTTGAGAACAATAATGGAGAAGGAGTTTCTCGAGATAAAGCATAAGGAAAATGAATATGTGGGATGCTACTAGATGAACTCCACAAGTATTTCACTTTACACCTCTAGATTTTTCATGGATCCAAATGAGAAGGTTGATAGATTTTTTGGTAGACTAGGACGTCATCTACGGAATAATATTTCCAATCAATACTATGGATTCTATGAGGAGATCTTACAGAGTGAAATGAAATTCAAACTGGGGTTCGGTGAGACGTAGTGGTATCATAAATTTAACGAAAAAAGAGATTTATGGATCCCATATTAGGGAGGAAATGTGATCAGGGAAGAGGAGGCAAGAAAGTGAAAAGCCCCACATGTAATAAATGTGGGAAGAAGCATTCTAGGTATAGCTTACGCAAGATCAGGAAGTGCTACAAGTGTGAAAAAATGGAAATATTGGATGTAACTGTCTTAGTGAGGTTAAGCCTCAACACCGAAGTACTAATGAGAAAGGGAATATGGTGCATGCCCTACCAGATGTCAAATTCTATAATTGTGGGAAACATGGGCCCTTTTCCAATCACTATTCAAATATAAGGGAAGTGGAGGGGAACCACTATTAGTCTCAACAATGGCCCGAGAAGAAAGGTCATTCTTTTTCTATCACGACAGCTGATGTTGAAGCTCTGAATGATGTGGTGGAGGTACTATTTTTATTCCCTCAAATCTGGAAAGTACATTGCAAGATTCAGGTTCTAGGTATTCCTTTATTTTCTCCAAGTTCGCAAAGTAATTATAATAAACCCCCAATTTCCTAAAATTAAAGTTTTCAGTCAAGACTCATGGTGGTATTATCGAAGTATCATTGGTGTTTAGAAACTATTGTATTTACATTAGTGAGAACAATATTACTTCTAATCTAGAAATTCATTCGTATTCTATATTTCAACATTATAATACTTATGGATGGGCTCTCAAAGTATAATGATGAGATCAAATGAATATGTAAGGAAATACCTGTATCATTGAATGGAAAACCTACAGTTAGGTTCCAAGGAGGGACATCTCAACCAGATCATTGTCTAGAAGAACCTCTTATATCCTTCTTTATGGAGTTGATCAATGAATAAGAAGAAGTAAGTGAGAGTATAAGGAAAGAAAATGTCCCCATCGACTAGCAATACATTGATGTGTTTCCTAATGAGTTACCCAAACATCCCTAAAAAAGAGTCGTAGATTTCTCCACGGAACTTGTATCTGGACCTCATCCAATTTCAAATACCCCGTATAGGATAGAGAATGTGAAGCTGGAGGAATTAAAGATACAAGTCCAAGATCTTTTTGGGAAGGGGTTTATCCAACTGAGTGTGTCTCCTTAGGGAGCACCTTTTCTCTTTGTGAATAAGAAGGATGGATCGATGTGACTATGCATTGATTATAGGGAACTGAACAAGATAATAGTAAAGAAAAACACCCACTTCTAGGAATCGATGAGTTGTTTTACCTACATCGTGGGGATCAATTCTTCTATAATATTTTTCTTTGATCTAGTTATAATCAATTGCACATGACGAAAGATGATATTCCAAAAAATGCCATTCGATCAATATATGGGAATTATGTGTTTCTTGTTATGTCCTTCAGGAGGACTCATGCACCTTCTCTATTTATGGATTTCATGAATAGAGTATTTTAGGACTACCTTTATAACATTTTGGTAGGTGTTATTGATGATATGCTGATATATATTCCAAAAGTCATGAGGAGCATGAAGATCATCAACGGGTTATTTTTCAAACTCTATAGAAGGAGAGGATTTTTGGAATGTTCAGCAAATGTGAATTTTATTGAAAACAAGTTTATTTCTAGGGAAACATTATAACCAATGAAGGAATGATAGTTGAACCTACAATGAAAAAGGTTTTAGAGGAGTGGCCTCAACCTACAATAATAACTGATATTCTTACCTTCCTTGGATTAGCAGGATATTATAGGTGGTTTGGGAAAAATTTCATGAAACTCTAATCCATTAAAAAAGTTCACTAAAAAAGATATCAAGTTCATCTGGACAAAGGAGTGTGAGGAATGTTTCCCAGAGCTGAAGAAAATATTGGTTACAGTAACCATGTTAACTCTACCCTCAAGTAGATAATGATTCATTTTTTTAGCGATACATCTCTGAAAGGGCTTGGGTGCAACCTCATGCAAATAAAAATGTCATTTCTTATGTATATCGACAGTTGAAGACTCATGAACAGAACTACCCTAAAAATGATCTTGACCTGGAAGCGGTCGTTTTAGCTCTGACGATATGGAGGCACTATCTTTATTGAAAAAAATGTGATATATACAAAGACCATAAAAGTTTGAAGTATATTTTCATAGAAAATTAATTGAACACGAGAAAAATGTAATGGTTTAATCTTCCTAATGACTATGACTGTTCAATTCATTATCATCCTGGAATAGACAACAATGTTGTTGATGCATTATGTAGGAATGAACCAGTTGTTTGGTCCATGATGAGGATTCAAAGAGATCCTTCGATAAATGAACTAGTAATGCTGGATATGGGAATTATAAGGGAAGGTACATCATCCACCCTAACCCAAATGACTTCTCAACCGTCACTACTAGAGAAGATCAAGAATAATCAAAAATAAGATCATTTGTTACAGAAGAAGTTTTAGGCTATGAAAGATGGGAAGTTTCCTAAGATCAATATAGACTAAAAAGGTGTACTAAAATTTCATACAAGACTATGTGTTCCATCTATTATGGAAATAAATAAGGGCAAGATGGATGAAGCTCATAGATCTACATTCTCTATACATCGTGAAAGTAAAAATATGTATAGAGTCCTTCATGATCATTATCGGTGGGATAATTTGAAAAGGGATATTGATGACTACACTTCAAGGTGCTTGGTATGTAAACAAGTGAAGGAAGAGAGAGAAATTACTAAAGGGGTATTGCATCCACTAGCCATACTAGATTGTAAGTGGGCCAATATCGCTATGTTATTTGTCACTAGTGTCCCAAGAAATTCCAAAAGAAACAATATGATATGGGTTATTATGGACTGTCTCACCGAGACTGCCTATTTTATCCTTATTAAGGAATATTTTTCATTTGATAAATATGCATTGATTTACGTGAATGAAGTACTAAGGCTTCCTGGACTACCAATTTTTATCGTATCTGATCATGATCCAAGATTCACATCAAAATTCTGGAGAAGTCTTCAACATGCTTTTAGCACCGAATTGAATTTCAGTACGACTTATGACCCCCAAACTATTTGCCAATCTATAAGGACTATTCAAACACTTGAGAACAATCTGAGAACATGCTCAATGGAATTTAAAGGATGATGCGATCAACATATCCCATTATTTTAGTTCTCTTACAACAAAAACTCCCACTCAAGAACTCAAATTTCACCATATGAATCTATATATGATAAGCAATGTAGAAATTATATTTGTTGGGATGAAGTTGGTGAAGGAAAGCTTCTTGGGACTAATATTCTACAAGAGATCACAGAAAAGTTTCATTCCATCCAGTAATACATTATGGCTACCCAGAGTCGGCAAAATAGCTATGCTGACAACCGTCGAAGGAACTTTGAGTTTGATTTTAGTGAAAAAGTCTTTCTTCTAATTTCACCTTGGAATAGATTCATGAGGTTTGGTATGAAAGTGAATCTCAGACCTATGTATATTTCCCCACTATAAAATCCATGATCGCATAGGAGCAGTGGCATATCGACTTTCATTTCTTCAAAATCTTGCACAATTTCATGATATCCTACACGTATCCCTCTGGAAGAAGTACAAACCTAACCCCTCACATGTACTAAATCAAGAGGTGGTACAACTAGAACATGACCTATCTTATGAGGAGCAGTCAGTGGTGATCTTTTATCGTAGATACAAGGTTCAATACAACAAAACTACCCTCTTTATTAAGGTGTTGTAGAGAAACCAAAAATGTGAAGAAGCCATAGGGGAACTAGAGAAGTCTATGAGGCAGAAGTACCCACCATTTTCTCTTCATAGAGTACATGTTAAAATTTTATGGATGAAATTTCTTAAGGGAGGAATAATGTAATGACCCAAAATTTTGAATGATATCTGTTTCCGGAATTTTTTTAATAATTTATTTTATACTCAACAAAATTATATCAATTAATTAATGATGTGAGTATGATTAAAATAATACCACTAGATTTCGACTATTATATGACCATTGTTTACTATGATAGTTGGAAACTATACACTTATTGTTTTTGATTAGTTTTTATAAATACATGTGATTGTGGTTAATTATTACACAAAGAATAGTTGATGGCCTCATTCAGTGGACTCATGCCATACGAATCCCATCTGTCGGATCTTGGGAAGGAGGTAGAATTTATGGACTTTTACCTGGACAAATCCCAATCTAAGATTCAACATGTGAAGCATGAATGGAATCTCCTACTATAGAAGTTTAAGTTGATAAAAATCACCACTCGGGAAATGTTGTCCGAGCCGCCCCAAGATTCTATCACCATTGCACAAGTAACTCTTAGGTACTATGTAGGTGTTACAGTGGGTTATGCAATGGGGCCTTAGTTACTTTGTATAAAGCATTGGTATAAATAAAATTTTAATTTCATCATTTCTATTTTTTGAATTGCTTTTCTTAATTTAGTATATGTTTAACTAAGAAAAATTTTATAAATTGATTCCAGAAGATAAAAAATTGTACTTGTCAAAGATTTCTCATAATATAATTTTTTTTTGTAAAATAGACATCATTTTTGAATTTCAAATATCAAAATTAATCTAGGATGGATTTTTAGAAATATTCTATAAAGTTTAAATTTGATGAATATTGTTTTTATGAATAGTTTTTTAGAAGAATAGTATTTTTTGAATTGTGTTTTTCATGAATAGTATAAAAACATTTTATTATCAAATAACTTATTCTGTGAAAGGATTTTGAAAATTGGACAGACATGGTAGTAATCAGGTTGAAAACTTTAGTTCAATAAGATCAAAATAATTTTTTGTTGAATAGTAACTTTACCCTTTGGAATAGTAATTTTACTCTCATGAATGTTAATTTTACTAATTTAATAGTAACATCACCTAGGAATGTGTAGATAATTTATAGTGATCTTAAGTTGTAATGTGATATAATTATATCATAGTATAAGTAAATAAATGTTTTAGAAATTATTAGTCAAGTATTAGTATTTTGTTTATTTAATTTAATTTAAAATGAAATTAATTTTTATAAAATGGTGTTCACTTTTGGATTCTACACATGGGAAAATGGTTTTTGTGAATTTTTGGTATTTTTCTGAAATAGTTGAATTTTCAGTGAATAGTGAAAATACAGTTTTGAGTTTCAGGTTGTTCGATGACATCATAAATGATGTAATCATGATTTAATAATTCGGGTCGACATTTTAATAGTAATATATGTTATGTGGTGTCCCAAGTGGCCAATACCATGGGAAAATACCATGGTCAAGCCCATGGATTTTCAAATACCACCGATGAGTTGTCCTTTGGAAATTAATAAAATATTCCCTCACATTTGCAATGAATACAAACACATTACTTCATTAAAATCTTGAAAAATTCATCCTCAATGAATATCTGTTCTTTTTAACTCCCATGTTGTCCTCCCAATGTTTCTTCAACCCCCCCCTAAGGTCCCAACCTTCGATTTTTTGAAGTTACTGTTCAATGTATGGGAACTTTCCACTATCATACTTTAGCCATGACTTATTTCATGTTATGTCCTCTAATTTCTGTTTTATTATGTGGGGGTATGTTTTTATATATCCCTATTACTATACATTTCATTTCAAATTGATGAGAGACCCTTTATGCTCTAATAAATATATTTTTTGACTTTTTAAGTGATGTCGTTAGGCTGCTGAATTTTCGTAAAAGAAATCACACATTTTCTTTTCATTCAAGTTTCTTTTTCATGTGGTATTTCATTAAAACATCCATACCATGATCTTATTTAATTTTCTTTTTCTGTCTTTATACTATATTATTAGTTATTTATGAGTGTTTTACCCCTATCTTCTTTCTTTTTAATGTTTTTCAAAACCATTTTATATAGCTGTTATGCGGCAGAAATTTCATCTAAAAACCTATCTCTCAGTTTCTCAAGAAATTATATTATTTTATTTATGTGAATACCAAAATTTATTTAGTTTCCAAGTGTATTCATAAAGACATAAAAATGATATATTTTATTATGTAATTGATATACATGAAACCCTTATTCCCTTTACATGGGTTATAAATGACATAATGATCTTTTTTTAAGCACTTTTTTAAAACGTCATTATTTTGAAATGAAACCCATTTCTATTTTTCTATTTGACATTTTTATGAAATGATTTTATATGATCTATGTGTCTCACATTAAAATAAATACATATTGACGATTCACCTTGATACCACTCTGATGCATTGGGAAAATAATTTAATCTCTATAGATGACAAATTTTATGATACCGTTGTGAATAACCTTTGTAATTTATATGTCACCATAGGGATATAACTTGGCGATATGTTCATGAATGTATAAATTAAATGTTTTAAAGACATTTTAAATTTATGATTCAAGTTATTGTTATTATGATATACCTATTTCCCATTATTTTATGATATCCCTCGTGTTATTTTTTATATCACTCAAGTTCACCTATAACTGTTTCACTTGTTTTTCTTACTGGGCCATTTGATCTCCCTTTCCTTTGATGTATGTCTCTAGGTTATGATATGCAGTATTTTTACTTAAAATTAACCTATTATGAAGCCTTAAAATTGTATTAGAAGAATTTTGTAGGTTCTCATGTATATTGTTCCTTATTTCCAAGACACTAGACTTTAAAGATCCTTTGTTTGTAAAATGTAATGAAATGTTATGTAATAAAAAAGAGGGATGCCATAGAACCTACATAATCATACTGAGAGGTGGGTGCATCTTGCAACCAATATTATTGAAAAATATTTCAAGAGATAGTAGGATATTCTGACCAAAGTAGTCATCATGGTCAAGGAATAAAGTATCTTGATGTAAAATTCTAGTAGAGCTGTCCTACATAGGGTGGTTAGATTGGGGCTCGAGGCCATAGATCTGTCCAGTTACCTGAAGTGCATCATACAAAAAAAGAGTAGTGTGTTGGTCCATCTAAAATATATGTTATGATCTTAGCAGCCTCTACTTTATTATATTATTTATTTGATACTAGATATTAAACTTGTTCATATCTATAGCTTTAACCAAGATTTTTTTACTTGAAATAGAGCAATCTTACATGGTAAAATGTCTTCATACTCTATTAGGAGTAATGTCAAAAATCTTTTCATGATTCAAGGAGTTCCCCATAGTGATAGGTGGTTACCATTTTCTATGGAGCCTTTTTATCCTTATGATTATGGGATCATTAATGTATTATCAAGAACATGTTGATTTTTATTTCCAGAGAGTGTTTGTCTTATCACCGAAGGGAGGTAACTATGTTCAGAAGGGATAATGTAATTTCCAATAGATGCAAGCAGGACCTAAGCATCATGTACTGGGAGGAGTGTCTGTCCAGATTTCCAGTATCATTCTTGATAATCTAGGATTATGATAAACCATTTATTCTCTAATATTGTATTGATTTTGGGATGTTGAGAATGACATAATCCAACAATTTCATTGTTTCTTGTTGATTTTTTGGATTAGAAACACCCAAATATTTCTTACTAATTATGTTTATTGAAGATAATTTTATGTTTGTATTAAATTAATTTAAATATGGCTGAAGAGTTATTTAAAAAATATTATAGAAATTTTAGTGGACTAAGAATAAATTTTTATACCCCTATATTTTGAAGTTAATGTTAACATCAGGAACCCTAATTTTTCAAATAATAATTAATTTTGGGAACCTTGTGCTTGGAATAATGTTTACTTAATTAACCGACTATTTAAAATAAAAAATTAATTATCAGTTGTTATTTTAGAGACTATATTTATGTATAGAAACCTAAACTTTTACATATTCATCTGTACTATTTTAAATTATGGATTATTTCATGATAATTATTTAATGGTTTCATCTGTTTACTAATATTATCTATTTAATTATCATTGAAGGCTAATTCAATGGCCCTTATTCATTAAATTAAATCATTCACATTTCTAAGGTATGTAATTGTTTTACTTGGAATTTATATTCAAATTTAAAATGAACTTAGTTTATTAAATATCATGATTTATCTTGGAATATTTATGGATCTATTTTTAACCTAGCGAAAAACATGAATATTGTTTAATACCAAGAGTAACATATTCAATAAATGATGTGTCTCCAGTTATCTAGAGATTAAATGTTTGGAGACACCATTTTTTCCAACTATATCTATTTGATCAATATGACACTACTACTATATGATTTTCATTCTTATTATGAAATTTCATTGAAACAATTTTCATATCTACACTTTTGGGATATATTTGTTTATTATCTATTTAGTGTTCACTATACCGATCATTTTTATTTATCTATTTGTGTATTTTAATTAATATTGTCTAAAAACATAGATCACTTTGGATTAGTGAATACATGAATAACTTATTCTATACAGAATAATATCCTTTTTTCAATTTTTATTACAACTATATGATGATCCAATTATTCAAACAAATAACTCATTGTATTTTGTTAAGGTGTCAACTACTTGAACTCAATTGTAGTGGACTATCAGTTTCTCATACTATGTTTTAGATATCAAGGTCCCCAAAAAAAGAACCTTATTTATTATAAGGTGTAAACTATCAGGACTCAGTTATAGAGGTCTCTAGATAAGAGGACCTGTTTTGTGAAAATCATCACGATCATAGAGAGAGTTTTGGTGGAGAGGACAACGAGGTTTTTGAGCCCCAAACCACTATAAAATTTGTTTAGTTACCTTCTTTATACTTACACTACTTAATATTTTTTAAAAAATATAATGTTTAACATAATTAAGAATTAGAAAGTTGGAATAATATTTATTTTTTAATGATTTTAAAAAAGACACAATTAACCCACCTCTTGTGTCTTATTATTATTTTGACATAATAATTGGTATCAAAGTTTATGCTCTTTGAGGAATTATGAGATGCTCTAGAAATATTGGAGGTCTATAAAAATAATTGTGTCTATTTCTACGAAGAAGAAGGATTGTTCATGATCAAAACACCATATATCACTGGTGATAATTTTTGTTGATGGGATGAAATAATGGTCATTTATTTTGAATAATATTGACCTTAACTTCAACATGAATATTATCAAACCTTATGAAATACCTAGAAAATCAGACAAGTGGGATACTAAAATGGAAGGTTATTATGATGTTAATTCAATATAAATAATTGAAATCATTTGTGGATTAGGTCCTAATGAGTTTAATCATGATTCTCAATGTGATACTTCATATAATATATGGAAGAAAATATCTATTGTCTCTGAAGGAAGTAAAAATGGTAGGAAACATTGATACAACACTGCTAAGTTGATGTTTGATACCTTCAGGATGTATGATGTTGAAATAAACACTAAAATTAATAGAATATATACATAAATATTCAATAGAGTTTCATCCATAAGATTTCCAATTTATGGACCATAAAAAATGTTAAAAGTGATTAACATTTTACCATCAAAATTTAATAGAATTTATACTAAAACAAGAAAATAAACTTCTATAAAATATATAACAATGAAATAATTGATTTGAACCTTAATGATGTATGATTATAAAATTTAAATAGATTAAGAATATCATATAATGATTAAAAGAGATAATAGTTTACACAGTGTTACTTATCTAAAAAATGATTATAAATCAAAATTTGATGATGTGTCCTCAAATTATTTAGAATGTTTAGTTTTTTGAATGGAAATGGATCATATATTTAAAAGATTATATAAATGTTATATTAAGAAGGTAGTATTCAATAAAATTTAATGATTTTAAGAAAAATTGTTACGAACTCCAAGAAGTTAGATGCTATGGATGCCAAAAAATTTGGAAAATCAGACCTAATTTCCCATATTTGAAAGATAAGAAAATAAAAATGGAAAATAATGAAAATTAGTACCAAATGAAATAATTTTATGTGTGTAAATGTAAAAATTATATAATCACTATATAGAGTTTTTCTGAATATGAGAGAATCTCTTCATGTCCTGACTCAGAGAAGGAGCCATCAATTCTGTAAGAAAACATGTGCTTTATGGTAAATGTATATAAAGTGAAATCCTATTATACTACTAGTATTGATTCTGAATGTTGATCATATATAAAACTAGATTTTTTAATATACAGTTTTTTAATAAAAATACAAATTGATGGTAAAAAAAATTATTAAATAATATTCATATCCATTTTTATGTGGAAAAGACATCATATTAAAATATCATATAAAATTGAATGAACATTTTAGAAAATATGTCTAAACCTGCATTGTGTATGAAACTATAATTAATGATTTGTAGTGTGAATTATAGTCCCTTAAAGTTATAATATTATAATCACTATGGGAGAATAATTTTAAAATAATTATCAGGGGAAAAAATTACAAAAAGTAAAAATATGTTATTAGATGTAATGGTGAAAAGAAAAAACTGTGTAAAAACTGTGTTGTGACTAGTTTTGAGAAACACCACATATCTATAATTACTTATTTCTATTGTGTAGTAAAACGTTATTATGATAATAACTTCTATTTAAAAATACTCATATTAATGGTATTAATAAATCCGTTATTTATAAATATAGTTCTATTAATTAGGCTAAAATTAGGCAGATCTAGTTACCCATATCCCTTATCACATTCACCATTAATCCTAAGTGAATTTTTATTCTATAAAAATATATAAATTATTTATTTTTTAGGTAACATTTTACAATAAAAAATGAGAATTATTGTAAATGGACAACCATTTATCACGTTACATGATTATAGATTCTTTTAATTTTCACACACTATCAAAATTTGGCAGAGGGGTGGTTACCATCGATTATAATTATAAAGTAAAAATCATTATATTTTGATCATTTGTAAATCCAAAGTTGACCATGATCAATAAAGTTATATATTTTCATATTTTTAAACATAATCAGATATGTATTACTCAACATTGTGATGAGGCTTTTTATGTTTATTTTTCAAACTGTTGCAATTTTTTTTTAAAACTAAATCTACATCAATTTAAATAAATTAGATCAAAATTTTATTATACATTAGATATCATTTCCTTATATAAATAGAAAAATAATTGTTTAACTAATTGAATAAATGAATCATAGATTTTGTATATGGTAATTGGAAATTATAATAAATATTATCTATAAACATTATCTAATAAAAAATAAAATTATGATTTTACAAGTCTAAAAATTGATCAGAACATACATTATGATGAATGAAAAATATGAAAGTATCACAATTCATATTTTAACTCTATTAGTAATGTTGTTACATCTAAATATCTTGAAATTTTAAACTTGGATTTGTTTATACCCTCAAGTGTTGCATGATTCAGAGAAAGATCTTTTTTTATGGTTGATGATTTTTCCAAATTTACCATGGTAAATTTATTAAAATTCAACCATGAAGCCTTTTTTGTTTTTGATTTTTGATGTAAATTTTCTAAAAACAATAAATATTTCAAAATCGTTTCATTGATAAGTGATCATATAGAAGATTTGTTGAGTTATGAATTCAATTATTCTAGTTTAAACCTGGGTATTAAACATGACTTCTCTCATCCAAGAAAACCTCAACATAAATGAATTATAAAAAGAAGAAATATGGACATTGAAGAAATGGAAATAATTTTTTTAAATGAATATAGTGTCCTTGCTTATTTTTAAGAGAAGATATTTTCACAGCATTCCATATCATGAAAAGAGTTTTAACACAACCCTTTCATAGAAATTAACCATATAAGTAATATAATAATTGAAATCCTAAAGTTTTATTCATTAATATTTTTGGATAAAATGTGTATTTCATGACTACTAAATAAAACATTGGTATGTTTGGTTCAAAGAATAGTGAAGGGATAATTCTGGTATATTCTGTTAACTATAATTCTTATAGATTTCTTAATAAAAAATAGAGGATAGGTGAATTGTTAGTTTATGTGAATTTTGATGATATTGATTCTTTGTATCCAAAAAAAATTCATATAGATGATTTTATATACTCATTAAAAAACTTGAGAATTTCCACTTATAAATATATTATTAAATGTAAATTAGAATATGATGAAAAATATTACATATTCAAAGAACTTGAAATTGGTGAACTTGAACGTGTCTTGCCTTGAAGTCCAATAACCTTAAATAATCACCCTCTAGAAACTATTAATGGAAAACATGAATAAAGAGTTATGACTAGAAGAAATATAGAACACTCACCCAAATTCTATACCTTCCTATCCTAGTTAGAACCAAAATATATAGAATAATTCTTAAAAAATTAGTATTAGATGATACAAATGTAATAAGAACTAAACCAATTCAAAATTAAAAAAAGTTTGTGATTTATTTTATTAGACCTCAATCCATTCAATAATAGGAACTAAGTGGGTCTTTAGAAATGAGATATATGTCAAATGAGTAATTACCATAAATAATGCTAGGATAGTATCTAATGGATATAACTAAGAAAAATGAATTGATTATTAGAAAACTATATTTATTATTTCTATATTTTAATCCTTTAGAATCCTTTTATCCTATGAATCTTATATGAATTTTAAATTAAATCAAATATATGTTAAATCATCCTTTTTAATGGTTATTAGTGGAGGAAGTCTATGATGAGAAACATTGAGGAATTTAAAACCCATATCTATGAAATTATATTTTTAAACATTCAAAATCTCTATATGGTGGTAAATAATCACTATGAGATTTTTATGAAAGATTATAATCTTTTATTTTGAAAAATTAAAATTTAGTGGGATTTGAAGATCCAACAAATTTTAAGAAATAATATTATTCTAATATTTTCTTACTATAAGTCTATATAAATGATGTTATATTTGGTTCCACAAATAAACATCTATGTAATGATATCTTATGACATATGAAAATGTAATTTTAAAGGTGTTTAATGCGAGAATAAAATTTATTTCTCAGTTCTCAAATGTATCCAAAATATTTTAGAAATGTTTTGAAACAGAGTAAATATATAATTAATTTATTGAAAATGTTCTAACTTGAAATTAGTAAGAATTGTGAAACTCTCATGTGTATTAATATAAAACTTGACTTCGATGAAGTTGGAAAGCAAGTTGACATCAAGGTGTATAGAAGTGTGATTGGTAGTTTTATATATCTTACTACGCATAGACCATATATATGTTTTATTTTTTCCTTTATTTAATATTTCAAATAAAACCAAAATAATCCCATATTACCAATATTAAAATAATTCTTAGATATCTAAAAGTAACTACTTTTCTATCTCTAATTTATCCAAAACATCTAATTGAAATTTAATTTCATACTCTGATTCTAATTTTGGAGGGTTTATGTTAGGAGAGTAAAATATCCCCATGATCATTTCACTTCTTAGAAAAGTCCCTAGTTTCAAGGTCAAGTAAGAAGAAAAATTCAGATTCATTATCAAAAGCTGAGGCATAGTATATGTCTATTGGTAGTATTTTAACAAATGTATTGTGGATGAAACACAATTTATTGACTTTATAATAAAATATAATAATATTCATATATTACATGATACTTATTGAGTAATAATTATATCAAAAAATCCTATGAGTCACTCTAAAACTAGGAATATTAATATAAGGTATCATTTTATAAGAGTTCATATCCTAAAAGGGGTTTTATCATTGAATTTTGTTAATAATAAATATCAACATGCTAATATTTTTACTAAATTACATCTGAGAGCTAGTTTTTATTTTATTTAAGGATAGTTAGGTGTATTTAATTTTTAGAAAAGTCTTCAATTTTTCTTGATTAATATTTATTGTTATATTTTTAATATTTAATATGTTGTATTTATTTTCAAATTTTCTTCATTTCTATTATATGATTTAATATTTACAATAATAATTTTGAAATTTAATAATTTCTAAACTGGATTTTCAAATTCAAATCCCCAATGAATATACTATGTTTTTTACTTGTTATGCCAAACTGTCAATCAATAACCAACAGAGAAAATCTCTCTCATTCCCTCTCACACATTTGATATCCAACCATTTCACCCCTTTTAAAACAAAATTTTTCATCTAATAGTAATATCTAAACTTCAAACCATTTAAAACATTGAGATGAAGAAGACTCAAATAATTGCTGAAGCTAGTTCAAGCAATTCAAATAAGAAGAACAATTCATGTTAAGAAGGAATATTTCTTCAAGAAAATGTTTTTTATTTTGAATGGTTGTTCAAGAATAATCTAATGAAAAAGAAATTCCTAGGACCTAAAGATCTGGAGTACATAATTAGTGATGTAAATACACAGTATATAATTGAGTACAATGTAATGTAATTTTATCAAAACTATTAATATATATATAGAGAGATTATGAGAATTTCATCTCCATAAAGGTATATACAAATTATTTTTCAGTTATAACATTAAAAATCACTAAAATTTTAAAATGACCCAATGAAATGGAGTATAAATTTAGTTTACGATCAGTCATGGACAATTTCTATATATCATAAGTCATAGTATCCTTTTTATTTGGAAATTACAAATTAAGAAAAGTATTTCTACAATATCTAGAGGATGATAAGAATATTTTAGTTAAATGCTTTCAATATATAATAGTATTTCGGATATTAGAGGTGGGGAAAATTATATTTTTGGTATTTATGTGATGTTTCTATATGTGGGTAACACAAATATTAATTTCAATAGATTTATGTTGAGATATATAGATCATTATTTTCAATAGAATGTGAGGATTATTTTATATCATTATGGATTGATTGTTTCTAATTTTTTTATAAACTTGTAAGATTAGTGACATCGAAAAAATCATACAATTCCACCATATAATACTATCATATTGTCAATAATTGAGGAAGATTGTATTTTTTAGGGAAAATAAAGGTTAAGATAATGTTTGTTGCTATTAATTCTGAAGAATACTCTAGTACTAATTATTAATGGGAGAATTGCATCTAATAGTCAAATAATTTAGTGGTGTTTGGTCATGAATATTCTAGATAATAAAGAGTATAAGGATCTATAGAAGAATCTATAGTTCCACATGATTCTCCGACAAACATTCCTATCACATTTAGAATAAGACTAATTGTTGATGAGTGTATTATAGAAATTATATGTGGAGTTCCTCAATTACAAAAATATTTTAAAGAACCATTTGGTGAGGAAGGTGGTTAATTTCTCTTTCTTAGTCAAAGAAGAATATAATAATATATTGGACATGTTTTACATTCATTTATTGAATAAGTTCATCAAAATATTCCAATGGTTGAAGTGATATTTGAAAGACCTCTAGGTTACATTATAACAATATAGGATAGAGATCTACACCAACCTATTCTTAAATAAATAACTATGGTTGAAGAATCTAATAATATAATTGAAAAATTAATTTTTAAAGCATTTATTCAATAATATGTTAAAGGAATATTTTTAATTTAAGATGATAATATAGATCACGAAGAAGAGGAGGTTGATCAAGAAGAGTACTATGTTATTAAAGAAGATCAAGATGATTAAAAAGTAAAAAAAACCTTTATAAGAATTAATTGAATTGATTAGAGATCATATGGTTTCTATTATTACTCAATCATTATAAAATACTATCAGTGATGTTTGTGATAAGGAAAATGTCCTTGGAGATTTTTCATCTCCAATTAGTGAAAGAATATAAGTGGAGAATCTTCCCATAATTGAAGCAATTAAACCCTCAAGTAAACCATAAAAGTAATATTTTGGATCTCTTGATGCTCATAGCAAGGATTTGTTTTTTAAATTCAAAAAAAGGAGTGATTTTAATTTTCAATTAAAACAATAGCTATAATTTTTTATAAAACTTTTATAAGATTTAAGAAGCCCATATACTACAAGGACTTAGTTAGAGTCTCTCCTGGTTGAGTTGAAATGTTTAAAAGAATAATAAATCTGAAAGAGGGAACTTGATTTTTTTAAAAGTTAATTATTGAACATATTGGGATAAACAAAGATGAATCAGTATCTATGCATAATTTTGGATATTTGAAGAATTATTGTCGAATTAAATTTAAATTTGTAGGAGAAAGTACAAGACAAGAATGGTCCACTAATTCCATCCAAAAAACATCTATATAATTGATTTATAGAGTTGAATATCATAATAATATTTTATCATTCATCAATGACTTGATTCAGATCTTGTAGTGTGATTGTATCCCACTACACACTTTTGAAAAATATGAATGATCTTTTTGGAAGGTTATCTTCTATAGAACCCAATATTTATAGAATATTTATCATGATGGGTGACCTACTAAACAATTATTACTAATCAAGAGAATAAATTCATGAATACATAAATGTAAAATTGGATAAATACCTAAATACGGTTTATAATTCAAATATTTTATTGAAGCATCAGGTTGGGTCATTGAATCAGAATTTTGCGACAATAATTGAAGATATCAATGATATTTATAAGATGATTCATTAGTCTCTAACTTCATAATCTTATTCAGATGAGCCAGAACCTAACCCTATAACTAATACAACACCTTACCCAAAATATATTTCTAATATAAAAAATTATTTTTAATAAAAATTTGTTTAATGAATATAAATTATTATTTTGAAATACTATATGTTATTTATTTATTTATTTGAATTATTTTTAAGGGACTATTAATTTCATAGGATATATTTAATTTGGTTAACCTAAAAATGTCATAAAGTTATTTGATAAACTAAAATTTAATTTTATCAATTTCAAAATTGGTTTTTTATGTCACGAAAATGGGGAGAAATATGAATAAACACAATTTAATTTTTATAATTTTGACGATAAATTTAGGGAATCACTTTATTTTCCATATCTCACACATTAAATCATTATTTATCTATTTAATCAATTAACTCCATTATTTTTTATGTTTATATTTGAAAAAATTTTATTATGGGTTTTGGGATCATTAAAATGTCATAGAATTTTGGGAATGTGTTGATCCAAGAATTTCATTAATTTCTCACTAATTATGATTCTCATAAACACCAACATTTGTGAAAAAAACTGATGATTCTTTAAGAGAATTTAAGGTTTTTTTATTTCAGTTTTGATATAGATGAAGAGTTATTTCTAATTTTTTTGGACATTTTAGTGAAGTCTGAAATCAATGTTCACAACCCTACATTTTAATATTATGGTAGGATCAAGAACCCTACATTGGGGAAAACATTATTTTTAGGAACATTATATTTGAAATAAAATTTAGTAACTCAACCCAATATTTGAAATCAATCATAAAGTTTCCACCAAACATTTAAAGATTATCCCAATAAAGTGAAACCCTATAAACGACTTAGTCATCTACCAGAATTTAAATTATGGATTATTTCCTGACAAAAAATTATACTTTTTAATTTTTAAAATCACTTCTATAGAAAAACTAGGAAACCACACAAATTCAAACTGGACGACATTATATACCATAATGAATCACAAAAGCATTGAATTTAAATATTATATAATTATAAGAAAGTTCTCTATATAATTTCCAATGATGTGAAATTACTTTTGTATCTGAATCATCCTTCATGGGATCTTCAAAATGATAAGACATCTTTTACCAAGTTTGGATGAACTCCTACAAGTTTACTTAATTTTTTTGACTCCCCTTTAAGAAAATTTCATTATTGTTGATCCACAAATAATAATCATCATTGGTATTCCCTAGAATAAATATCTTATTCATCCTTTAAAACTCTTCTTGGGAGGCATCAATCCAAAAATCCTCCTCCATCATTTGTTTCTCAGAAGGCAAGATAACCTCTAAAGGTTTTACTTTTTTTTCAGCCTCATCTGCTTCCACAAAATACAGGATAACCAACACATACTTAATGAGGGTGGATATATCAGTGATGACCTCACATTTAAAACCATAATCATCCACAAAATATATATGTAGCTGATCTAGGGAATCAATCCGACTATAATTCTCTTATTACTTTACCTCAACACATAAATTTGTTTGTCCACTATGAAGATTCTATCTCTTATTCCATTCCTTGTTATTATCATTAGGTTTAATATAGATCATATTAGACATATAAGTTTTAACATACCTTGTATAAATTGGTTTTTTTGGTGAGAACAGACCTTACAAACTTTCGATTTCTTCCCCTTATACATAATGTAGCTCCTGAAAGATCAGATTCCTTTCTACCCCTTATTCCTCCTTGTGAAGTGAAGTCCTCTACAATGCCATTCATCTATTCTATCAACTCATAATTGAATTGGATACTCAACACTTAATTATACACCTAAAAACCCTTGGAAATTAGTGATGTCCTCTACTTGGGATGATTCTATTTCACATGATCATGAAATTCTACATCCATACCTTAAAATAGATTAATCATATTAGTTGCTGACCAGATATTTTACGAACATAAAATGTTCACTAAAATCTCTATAACAACATGTATAGCATAGGAGGATAATATAGAACTATCAGGGGCCTTGTATCCTAGCGAAACTCCTTCAATAATTGGATAAATATCCTCCACGTGTTTAGGTCTGACTCCAAGACATACTGACTCTACATAAGATGAAGGTGTTTTGATGTTGGATACTAGTTCCCCATAATCAACACCACGCACCACCAATATAGACCCCATAACTAGATATCCCCTAAGCCATTGTCCTACAATCAGATAAATCATCAAATGGAACCTTCAGATTGAAATATAGTGTTCTTTCCACTTTCTTAATTAGATCATCTAGTGTTGTACCGATTTGGTCCGTGGTAAGGGTAATAAGACCCTTTGTCAAAAATACCTCTCATAGAATCAAGTAAATCCCATGTCGATCCAAGACACATTGACGACATGATGATACTATATTACCCAACCATTTATAATATGATAATTAATCATTCCAAGACTCAAAAACTACTTCTTGTTTTCCCCAGAATTCTTCCCCAACTATGACCAAAACCAACCCCACCAACAACATTAAAACATCAACCTCAATGTCGATATGTGGTGATATCATGTGAAAAATAACAATTTGTCGGCTACCAGAATAAATTTTTTTAAATCCAAACCAACCCCACTCACGACATTGAAACATCAACATCAATGCAGATATGTGGGGATATCATGTGACATGCATTCATTCCTCTTTCTGGATTATATCATCTTTTGTTGTATCAAATTTGTGTAACAACCCAAAAAATTTATTAATGAAAATTCCTCTCAATCTAATTAAATGTATTATTATGAAAAATAGTTATATAACATATGAAATTCCTTGGTTTTATGTTTTTTTATTTTAATATTCCATTATGAATTTTGGTCATTTCTAATATATCCGTTGAATAGTGATCACAAGACTAGTATAAATATAGGGATTTAACAAATCCAATTTACATAGAAAAAGGAAGTGATGGCCTCATCCAGTAGAATTTATCCATACAGATCCCATTTTTTGGATATCAGGAAGGAGGTGGAATCATTGGGTTTCGCTCTTGACCAATCCCAAGATGAGATTGAATATGTTAATCTTGAACATAATCTCAAACAGGAGAAGTTCAAGTAAATAGAGATTTCCACTCGAGTGATGTTATCTGAGGCACCCCAAGAGTATATCACTGTCGCAAACCTTACCCTATGTCTTATGTGGGTGTCATAAGGGTTTATGTAACAATACCTTAAAACTATTATTATGTTCATTATTTTTTCACAGAATAATGAATATTCATTCATTTTATCATTGTTATTTTATAAATAGTTTTTAAAGGAAAAATAGTGTTTTTAATTAATATTCAACTGAAAAATATATTTTGATGAATTTATGGGTTTTTAAATTAAATAATATTTTAATGAAATATAATTACTAAATTAGATTTCATTAATTATAAATGATCATATATTTTTTATGAATACAATTGTAATTTTTAAAGTTGTTTTTTTCCAAAAACAATGAATTCTATATAAATGTTGGGTTTTAATTTAAAAGTAAAAATTAAAATGTTTGTAAAATTATTTAGATAAAATGAATACTATTTTTGGAATCAGGACGTCAAAATTTTCCAACGGTGATTTTTTCATAATTTTCTGAGATAGTCAATTTTTGTTTGTAAAAATTAAATACAGTTTAAATATATAATCTGTTTTATGACATAATAATGACCCAATAGTAATTTAATAAAATACTATAAACATTATATTAGGACAATATATGTTTCAACATTACAATATTGTGATTTTAGGTTTGTTTTATTTATTTTACAAAGATTTTGTGGTCCCTCTGAGGCTTATAAAATATTTTAACCTTTTAAAATGTTTTCCTTGAGAGTGTGACTCCCCTCCACATAAGAAAGCCTAATATTTTAAGAAGTTCGGAAATTGGTCTTATAAAATAATTTTAAACACTCCCCTTTGGAAAAACCCATGGGAAAAAACTATGGGATGGTTTTTGGTTTTTATTAGTTTAATGTGTTGGGTCAAAAATGTAAATAACAAATAATTCCCTCACTTTTCCTATATAAACGCACCCATGATCCCACTTCCTCTTCACTAAAACAAATTGGAACATGACCATCCATTTCCATAATATCTCTATAATCCTCCCAAGGCACCCCATTCTCCCAATAATCCTTTCTTAATCCTATCCCAAGCCTTGGGGATCACACTTCAATGTAATGGATTTATTCATTTCTCATTTTGTCAAAGTTTCTTTATGTTTCTACACCTTTCCCTTTTTAATTGAAAATGTTGGGGTATGATTTCACACCACCCCCTATTTCCCTCAATATGTTTTAATGATGATAGACTTATTTTTTCTCTCACTAATTCCTCCCATGTATATTTTTACCATGGAAAAATTCTGTATGGAATTTCTCTCTTCTCATTTACATTCAAGAAATTATTTTGTATTATGAATATAAATCCCATTACATATGTTGGGACATGTGTCTATATGACCCCCATACTATCCATGTCATGTACATATGATGAGACACCCCTATATCTCTCATCAACCTTTTTATTAATTCTTATGTCATGCCTTTATGCTGCCAAAATTGCACCGTGATTTTCCAAGACAAATTCATTTTGTAGTGAATACCATCCCCATTTACCTATCAATGGTATTAAACTTTAAGAAAATTTATATTTTTATTATATAGTTTCATGTATTAATTCCCCATTAATTTATCTTGGAATAAATTTTGTTGATTAATGAATCCATGTTATATGATCTACATGGCACATTTAGGCATGAAATGAAATGATTAAGAAGGGTGCGCCCTGATAACACTCTAATGAAAAGGATATAGATTAGTGTAAGGATACATCAAGTGAAATGTTGGTTTACTCATTATAATTCTAGTGAAATGAGGGTTTACTCATGCTCATTGTGAAATGGCGCTTGCCTTATGATAATATCCTATTAAATGTGGTTTCCACATTTCCTTGTTATGATAATCATGCTATATCATGCATTTATGATCATTTCTATCTTGCGCTCCATCAACATGAATATTGCCTAACATGTCCTATATTCTTTATATTGTGCCTTGTTTACTCCCTTACTAGGATTTATAGCTCACACCATTTAATTCATGTCCTCAAGTTAGACCATTCAATGCTATGTACAAAGGAATGATTTGGACATGTAAAACAGGTTTTCAATAAGATGTTTCTTTTTATGTTTCATGTTTTTATATAATGATCCTATGCCAAAAATACACTAGACCTACCAATATTCTATGTTGTATTAGGAGGAAATTTTATATAACAATCATGTTTATGTGTGAAATAAAGAGAAGATTTGTTACACTTGGTATCATAGGATAGGATTAGTTATTATTAGGACTAGGATTAGAAAACCCTAGTGAAAGACATAGGGATAATACTATGTATAATAAAAACATCACTAAATTATGGTGAGTATTGAGTAGGTGGTTTATTCAAAAAAATAAATCCCTGATTAGATAAGAGCAGGTAGAGGCGGCTTTGGCACAAATGTATATAGGGGTAAAACACTAAAACATCGCTTTGAGCTAGAGTCGAACAACAACAGGTGAACGATAATGGGCCTTGATTCACTCTTGGTTACGACACTCTCGGTGGATATTCTTTGTTTAATTCATAAGATTAGTATGAACAATTATTACGTTATTAAAAAAATTCACCTAAGAATTTATGTTGGGATACATATCATGGATATAATAGATTGAATCCTACAAATTCAAAAGTTAAGGAAATAAATGAAATTTATATTTCATATATTTTTTTCTTTGGAATAAAATTTACGTGTTACCCATAAATTTCCTTTTATTCCAGACAATGGCCGATAATAGGGAGATGTGGTCTAACAACTAATGTGAAGAACAATGTGTTGACTGTTCTAATGTGATTCCCAATCTGATGGGATGAGGAATCATGAACTTGGTGATGATACCCTCTCAGTTAACTCATGTATTAAATAGAAACATGGTTCACGAGGAAAATTCAAATATCCTAATAAAAAAAAGCTACAATCAAGAGCATCATAAGATAAATTCCTCCTAGTTTTAATGGATCATATGATCCCTCAATCACCGAAAAATGGATCAACTAGATTGAAAAGATATTATCCTTCCTTAAATGTTCCAAACAATGAAAGGTTCTTCTAGATTCTTATTGAATGGAGGGTGAAGCTAAAAAATGGTGGAAATTGATCAAAAATACGATGCTTGAGGAAGAGATCAAGGCGTTGTAATTAAAGTACTTTCAGTAAATGTCTTTTTCCAAATATTTTCTACGCACCCTCCAAATTAATATGGAAAGAGACTTCCTTTACCTTGATAAAAAAGATGACAAATCCATAGGATCATAACTGGAAAACTTCACAAGGATTTCATGTCAGGCCATTGGCTTTGTCTTTACCCCCAAATAGAAGGTTGACCGTTTCTTTGGCGGGCTAAAACCTAGCCTATAGAAATACCTAGCAATCCGTGACTTCGAGATCTATGTGGAAATTTTCTACTGTGCCCTCAAAGTCAAAATGGAGATCAGAAAATCACAAGGGTATCAAGGGGATAATAAGTATATGGTGGAATTTAATTCTAGTAGTCCGATAGATAAATCCAACAGTGCTAAAAAAATCTAGCACCCCAATTTCCAAAGGTGCGAAAAAACATCCTAAAAATTGTGAGAAGGGGACGAGGAAATTCTTTAGGTGTGGAAGAGAAGGGAACCTGTCTGTTAAATGATGATAAAATATACCTTTGGCTGTGAAAGAGGATAGGAATGCTCTGTTCTAGACTTAATGCATTGTTCATTGCATCAACTGCAAAGAACCATGTAATTTTTCAAACTAGGGCCCTATGCCAAGGTTTTTTGGGCGTATCTAACAACCTCTAAGGTAGCAAGGGAGATATTTTTTCCATGACTACCACCGAAGTGTACCCCCAAAATTAAGTGGTGACAGGTATTCTAGTTTTTCATTCAAGAATAAGGAACATACTTTTTGATTTCGGTTCAACACATTCTTTTATATCTAGAATGTTTAGTAGAACAATCCCAACACCACCACAAATCATGGATGTAATGATATCGATGAGTTCTAAAAAAGGGAAAATCATTGCAACCCATGAATATAACTCATCTCCTATCACAATTTGTGGATTGAACATCCCAGCGAACCTTTTTATACTCCCTTTGGTGGAATTTTATGAAATTATTGGCATGGAATTTCATTCCTTATATAGATCTAACATAAATTGGCATGAGAGATAAATAACTCTCCATATAGAGAATCGACCCCCCGATTCAGTACAAGTCCAGGGAGGAGGATGAATCTTTTTTAGAAGCATCATCTCAATCATGAATATTACTTCCCTATGAGCATTCCTAACATAATAAGATGATTGAGTTTAAGGAAGAAACCATCCTTGAAGACATACCTATTGTGAGGGAATTTATTGATGTTCTTCCCATGCAATTTCAAGGTATTACTCTTAGAAGAGATGTTGAATTCTCAATTGATCTTATAATAGGGGAGCTGCCTATATCCCAAACTCCATATAGAATGGCTATATTGGATCTTGAGGATATGAAGAAAAAACTACAGGAGAATATTGAAAAAGGGTTTATTCTCCCAAGTGCTTCACCATGGGGTGCACTATTCCTCTTCGTCAAGAAGAATTATGGGTCAATGCATCTTTACATTGATTATCGTGAGCTCAAAAATATCACAATAAAGATCAAGTATCCTCTTCCATGAATTGATATCTTTTTTGACCAGATATGTGGAGAACAATACTTCTCTAAGTAAGATTTTTAGTCGAGATATTACCATGTAAGGGTGAAGAAGGAGGATATCCCCGAGATTGATTTTCGTTCAAGATATGGGCACTAAGAATTCATCCTAATGCCTTTCAGTATCACTAATGATCCAACAATATTCATGGAATTTATGAATATAGTCTTTATAGATTACCTTGACAAATTTTCTGTAGTCTTTATAGAAGATATTCTAATATACACCAAAACCACGAAGTTTCACAAGGAGCATCTAAGAACTGTACTAGATACAATGCGAAAGGAGAATCTCTATGAAAAGTACAACATGTGGGAGTTTTGGTTGAAGGAAGTCTCATTCATGGGTCATATCATCACATGAAATGGGATATCTATGGATCCCTCCAAGACAGTAGTAATTGAGGGACGAACGAGGCCAAAATCGGAATGGATATTCGTAGCTTCTTGGGGTTAGCTGGATATTATCACTGAGTTGTGAGAAATTTCTCAAGATTTTCAAACCCTCTTAACAAACTAACTCGAAATGGAGTCACATTTTCTTAGAGTGATGAATGCGAGAGAGCTTCAAGGAGTTAGATATGAGTCTTATCACTATGCTCGTGCTCAGATTACCCATAAGTGGAGAACGTTTTTTCATATTTAGTGATTCTTTGAAGAAGGTAATGGGTTGTGTGTTGATGCAGAATGAAAAATCCATTGCCTATGTATGAAGGAAATTGAATGTTCTTGTGAAAATTATCCAACTCATGATATGGATTTGGATGTAGTAATCTTTGCATTAAAAATTTGGAAACATTACCTCTTTGGGGAGATGTGTAAAATATACACGGATTAAAAAATCCTCAAGTACATATTCAAACAATAATAGTTGAATATGTGACAACGAAGATGGTTAGATCTGATCAAAGACTATGACTACACAATCCATTACCACCCTACGAAAGCAAACAAGGTGGAGGATTCTCTAAGTAGAAAGGACCAAACAATTCTATCCTTAATAGAACTGAAAAGGATAAAATCTTCTTATATTTGATGAAGATGGACATGTGAATCATAAATAATGTAACATCATAAATCCTTTCATAAATTATTTCTCAACCGTCTCTTTTTAGAAAAGTTAATGGATTCTCAAAAGGATAATATGGGAATTTATAAGAAAGTGGAAACTATCGGAAAAGTTAAATCATCAAAGATCAATGTTATTGAAGAAGGAATTGTTAGATTTGGGTCAAGACTATATGTTCCACCAAATCCAGATTTAAAGAAAGAACTTTTGAATGATTCACAATGTTCGAATTTCTCCATTCACCCAAGAAACACAAAGATGTATCGAGATCTCTAAGAGCATTATTGGTGGGATAAAATGGATAATGAGATTGATGAGTATATATAAAATTGACTATTATGTCTTCAAGTGATGTTCGAGAGGTATAATTTTAAGGGTATAATGCAAACATTACCCATTACAACATGGAAATGGGAGAACATCACTAGGGAATTTGTCACCAGACTTCGGAAGACATCCAATGGAAACAATGTTATATAGGTTGTTGTGGATAGTCTTACAATGGCTACACACTTCGTTGAAATTTGAGATGATTTATCATTAGAACAACCGACATAGATATATATATCAGAGAAGTGGTAAGGCTGCGTGGAGTACCACTATCTATTATTCCAGATCGAGATCCAACATTCACCTCTTTGTTCTGGAAGAGTCTCTAACCCGCTCGAAGTACTGAGCTGAACTTCTATACGGATTATCATCCTCAAATTGAGGGACAATATGAGCTGACTATCGAAACACTTGAGGATATGTTGATAGTATTCTCAATGGACCTTAAAAGAGGATGGGATCAATATCTTCCTCTGGATGAGTTCACTTACAATAAGAGTTTCAATGAATGATTCCAAATGGATCCTTTTGAATCCCTATATGGGACTATGTGTAGAACGTTGGTATGTTGGGATGAAGTTGGGGAGATAAAATTCCTAGGCCCAGAGATGGTCGACGAAATGGTGGAGAAGGTTAAGACCATCCAGTATCACATTAAACATTCTCAGAGTCGACAAGAGGGCAATGCTGATAATCATCGATAAGACCTAGAGTTTGATGTTGGAGACATGGTATTCCTCTGAATATCACCGTGGAATAGATTTATGAGATTTGGGAAGAAGGGAATGATTATTCAAAGGTACATCGACCCTTTTAAGATCCTTGATCTCACTAGAGAAGAGACATATTGACAAGAACTTCTACATAACCTATCTCAAGTACATGATGTATTCTATATATCACTCTTGAGGAAGTACATAACTGACCCATCACATGTTGTCAATCCAGAGGAGGTACCATTGGATAATGAACTCTCCTATGAAGAGATGTAGGTGATGATCATACATCATAAGGAAAACATTATATGAAATAAGACTATTCCCCTTTTCAAGGTGTTGTGGAGAAACAAAAAGTTTTAAGAGGAAACGTGGGAATTGGAGAAAGTGATGAATTAGAGTTAAACTCATCTATTTTAGTGTGAGAAAATAAAATTTATAGGGAAAAATTTCTTAACAGGGGAAGATTGTAATGACCCAAACTTTTATTAATGAAAATTCTTCTTGATCTAATTAAATGTATTGTTTTGTAAAATAGTTATATAAATAATGAACTTTTGTGGTTTTATGTTTTATGATTTGAAAATACCATTATTAATTGATACCATTTCTAATATAGCTATTGAACAATGATTACATGATTATTATAAATATAGACATTTAACCAATCCAATTTACTCAGACAAAGTAAAGGATGACCTCATCCAATAGAATTGATCTATATGAAGCCCATTTTTCGGTGCTCAGAAAAGAGGTGGTGTCAATGGGATTCGCTCTTGGCGAATCCCAAGTAGATCTTCAACATGTTAAGCTTGAACAGAATCACCAATGGGGGAAGTGAAAGTTAATATATATTACCACTTGAGTAATGTTATCTGATCCACCCCAAGAGACTGTCATCATTTCACACCTTACCCTTCGGTCTTATGGGGTTTTTATAAGGGGTTATGTAATAATACCCTAGAACTATGATTATGTGAATTATTTTCTATAGAATAAATAATATATATTCATTTTATCATTGTTACTTTGTAAATAGTTTGTAAATCATAGATAATATTTTTAGTTAATATGCATTTAAGAAATCTATTTTGATGAATTAATGGATTTTTGAATTAAATAATATATTAATGAAATATTATAACTATATTAATTTTTATTAATTATAAATTTTCATATAATGTTTATGAATAAATTGTAATTTTTAATGCTATTTCTGTCAAAAACCATGAGTTGTCGATAAATGTCGGTTTTTATTCTAAAATTAAAAATTTACTTATTTATAAAATTATTTAGATAAAATGAAAAATATATTTGGAATCAGGATTTAAAAATTATCTAATGGGTAATTTTATATACTTTTCCGAGACAATCATTTTTTGGGTAAAAATTAAATACGTTTAAATATATAATGTGTTTTATGACATCATAATGACCCAATAGTGATTTAATAAAATACTATAAACATTATGTTAGGCCAATAAATGTTTCACCATTAATATATAGTGATTTTAGGTTTGGTTTATTTATTTTAAAAAGCATTAGTGGTCCCTCCAAGACTTATAAAATATTTTAACATTTTGAAATGTTTTCCTTGAGAGTGTGACTCACCTCCACATAAGAATGCATAATTTATTAAGATGGACGGAAAATGGGATTATAAAATTATTTTTTTCTACTCAACATTGGAACAAACCATGGAAAAAAACCATGGGACGGTTTATGGATTTGATTAGTTTAATGTTTAAAGTCCAAAACCTAAATAATAATGAATTCCCTCACATTTCCTATATAATCCCACCCAAGGTCCCACTTCCCCTTCACTCAAAGCCTTTGGAGCTTAACCAAACCCTGCCATCCTCTCTCTAGAATCCTACAAAGGTTCCCCAAGCTCCCAATAAGCCTCTCTCAATCCTCTCCCCAGCCTTTGATATCACACTTCTATGTAAGGGATTTCTTTCTTTCTCATTTTTGTCCAGGATTCTTTATATTTATATACCTTTTCCTTTTCAATTAAAAATATTGGGGTAGTATTTTGAACCTCCCCCATACTTCCATCTTTATATTTGAATTATTAGAGACCACTTTCTATGTCATTAATTCCTCCCATGTAAACCCATTACCATGCTGAAATTCTGTAAGGAATTTCCCACTTCTTATTTAAATTCAAGAAATTATTTTGTAATTTTTCTTAAAAGGTTGGGGTCGATGCCTCAATTTATTATTAATGAAAAGACCATTTTAGTGTATGTATAGGGAGACCCATTACTACCCCTTTCATGTGAATATGATGAGACACCCTTTTATCTCTCATTAAACATTTTTATGAATTCTTATGTCATGTTGTTATGCTACCGAAATTACACCGTGATTTTCCAAGCCAAAGTCATTATGTATTGAATAACATGCCAATTTATCAATAAATGGTATTAAAATTTATTCACTTTTACTTATTTATTATAGTGTTTCATGTATGAATTCCACAATCCTTAATTGTGGAATAAATTATGTTAATTAATGAATCAATTTTATATGATCCATGTTGTACATTTATCCATGAAATGAAATGATTTAGAAGGGTGCGCTCAGATATCATTTCAATGCATTGGGTAAGTATTAGTATCATGATACATCAAGTGTAATGATGGTATACTCATGCTAATTCATGTGCAATGAGGATTTACTCTTGCACCTGTGAAATGAGCCTTGGCTAATTCTAATATCGTGTTAAATGTTGTTTCCACATTTCCATGTTATGATAATCATGTTATATCATGCTTTTATGTTCATGTTTCTCTTATGCTACATTGATATGACTACTTATTAACATGTTCTGTATATGTTTTGTTATGCATTGTTCACTCCCTTACTAGGATTTATATCTCATCCCTTTTTATGCATGTCCTCATGTTATCCCATGCAATGCTAAGTACAAAAGAATGATGTGGTCATGTAAAATAAGTTTTCAATAAGATGTTAGTTTTATATTTTTTTTTGTTTTGTAATGATCCTAAGCCCCAAATACACTAGACCTATTGATATTCTATGTTGTATCAAGTGAATATTTTATGTAATAAATCACGAGTAAGTGTTAAATAAAGAGCGGAGTTGTTTTAATTTTCCACTGTAGTGGAAATAATATACTCTGTCTGAAATGCATTTCACAGAATTGAGTAAGGCCCATGCCGATCCTAGAAACATCGACGACACGATGATGATATATTACACTACCATTTACAATATGAGAGGTAATCATTCAAAGATTCAAATAATACTTCTTATTTACGCCATAATTCTTCACAAAATATGATATAATCCATCACCACCAGTGAGTATGAAACATCACCCTTAATGAAGATATGTGGGGCCATCAATTGAAAAAACAAAATTGGTAACCTATTAGAACAAAAACAAGGGCCGTCCATATTTTCATGGATACCAATAATAGAAGAATCATGGATAGGAAACAATAAATCTAGAAATCTTTCCCACACAACCATAGAAGGAATTTCTCATTTCAAGTGAAAATTATAAGAACATATGAAGAGGTAGAAGTTACACCCATTGAAGGATCAAGTATATATGGGCCATCTATGGATTGGATCATCCATGAAATAAAAGTGGGTCATCATATGTCATTTTTCATAAATTCTAGCCAATTATCATTCCTGAAGACCCTATGATTAAAAGATGAATATGTTGAAAGTTTCAACTGAAGGTCGATGAATCCTGACGTGGGCCACCTAGGTCATATTTAGAAGACCCAAAAAACATATTCAATCCTTGTATAAAATAAAAAAATTGCGGAAATCCATTAAAAACTTTGGTAACCTTAGGGATAATTGAGATAGTCATGAATGGGCTGGGGGATAATTCAACTATATAGAACTATATGAAGGGGAACTGCCTAAATCCCAAAGATAGAAGAGGAAGATCCCCTCCATCATCCAATGGAGATAAAGTGTTTATAAACATGAAAATATCCACCTAGGGAATAATTAATAGGATATGAAAGAATTTATTATTTAGTGAAATATCCCATGTGATAGAAATCAAACCACATATAGTTCTTGATAAATGTTTTTTTATTTTATGAGGTTTTTACAATCATTTCACTAGTTTATTATTATTAATATATATTTTATTATTTTTAAAGACAAATTTAAATTCCATTATTCCAAAAATTAAATTATTCCTATTACATTGGTAATTTATGATGTTAGTGGGTGTTAAAAATCAAATATCAATGGTACAGAGTGTTTCGTGCATCATAATTTACCTGGAGATATTTCTAGATATAATTTTGACCTAGAGAAATATAATAATCATGTTAAATGCTGAGGGTAACATTTTTTTGAAATTATTTTCCTCTAGTTGTCTAGATATATACACTTTGGATTCATAATTATTTTTATCTATTGTTGTTTGATCATGATGATGATACTATTAAATCTTTGTAAAACTGTTTTCTATAGTTTTCTTAAGTAAATATCAACTATGTACATTTCATAAATATATTTTTATCATATGATGGGTGTTCTCTCAATTAATCAATGTTTTTTTATTTGTTTCTTTATTTCTATCAGGATCAAATGTAACCTACGGTTTCTTGATATTAATGAATACTTGAAGAACATAATCTCTATATAATAAGATCTATCTTTTTTCAGTTGCTGATGAAAATATATGTTGAGAATGTTATTAAAAAAATAACTCATCTTATTTCGTGGAAGTGTTTACTACTTATACCATGTCATGTTGGAGTGTCATCTTCTCATAATAAGTTATCTATATCAATGTATCTTGTAAAATAACCGAATTTTATTCAATATTTCTTTAAGGAACCATATTATTATACATAAAATTCCACTTTTGATTTAATTAAATGTCTTATTATATAAAATTTTTATGGAAAACACATGCCCATATTTAGATTTATTATATTATATGAAATTTAAAAGTCCATTAATAATATTTTCCCCTAATAATATAGTTTATGAACAGTAATCACATGATTATTATAAATATAGTGTTTCAAAAAAAATCAATTGTCATAGAAGAATGAGGTGATTGCCTCAAACACTAGGACTATATCCTGTGAATTCCATTTTTCAATGATTTTGAGGGAGATAACATAACTGGAAATTTACTTTGAACAAGATCGAGATGATAGCCAACAAATTAATCATGAGTGAAACCATTTATTTGTGAAGTTCAAGCACATAGAGATCATGACCCCAACCATGTTTGTCAAACTGCCACATGAAAGACTCATTGTCGCGTACCTTACTATTAGGGAGTATGTCGGTGTATTAAATGGATACTTATCAAGACCCCAAAAATATGTGTATGTACATTATTTTTTATATAATAATTAATATATTTTCATCCTATTATAATTGTTTTTTTATTTTTATGTAATAAAATAGAAATTGTATTTTTTATTAATATTAAAATTCAATTTAAAATTATATTCTTATAAATTGATGGATTTTAGAAATAAATTTTATTTTGAAAAAAATTATTAATAAATAAATTTAATTAAATATAAATGATCATATACTTTGTATGAAGTAAAATGTAATTTTTATAAGGGTTTAATCTTTATTATTGTCAAAAAAACCAACATTTTCAATAAATGTTGGTTATTATATTAAAAATGAAAATTCATATATTTAGAAAATTATCTAGGTTAAATGAATATTATTTTTGGAATGGGAACATTGATGTGATCCAACAATGAATTTTTTAAAATTATTTACAACTGTAAATTTTTTTGATAAAAATTAAATATCATATAAATACAGTTAGTACATTATGACATCATAATGACCCAAAAGTGATGTAATAAATACTATAAATAGGATCCATGAAAAATAATTTTTATTAAATTTAACCTAATTTAATATTATTTTTATTTGGTTAATTTTATAAAGCATTTATAGATCCTCTAAAACCATTAATATATTTTATGACTTTAAATTTATTTCATAAATGGTATGAATCAACTCCGCATAAGAAATGGTATTATTCTAATATCTTAATATCTTAGAAATATAAAATAATTAAAACCAATTAAATGTGATAGAAACCATGGGAAAACACATGGAAAGTTTTCTATTATTGGTTATTTTATTATATAGAGTCCAAAACCTATGTTTGAGAAATAATAAAGAAATCCCAATTCATTAAATAAATAACCCCTCAAAAAAATGAAATTTATCTTCATAAATAAACCTTGTATCATTTCACTAACATGTACTCACCTCACTAGTGTCCTCAAAAGGTACCTTCAAGCTCTCAAGAAGCTCCTTCTAAGCATTTACAGTAACACACTCAAGTATGGGATCCCCACCTTCTCTTCTTTATTCATGTTTCCTTATTAAATTATTCCTTCATTTTGTAATTAAATATGTTAGGATATGTATTTCCATGTACCCATTACTTAAAATTTTATTTCCAAATGACAATAGACCCCTTTCTCTCTCATAGTCTCTTTTTATGAACTACTATATGACATCGTTATGCTGCCCAAATTTCACAGTGATTTTCAAGGCCAAAACAATTGTGCAGTGAATTCCATAAACATTTCATACAATTTTTTTTTCACATTTATACACTAATAATTATTTTAACTGGTAATTATATGTATTTGTTTCAAAATCCTTTATCGTGGAATAAAATATTATGCATAATGAATCCATGTAGTATGATCTATGTGGAACACATAAACATGAGAATGAATTGAACGTGATGGGTGCACATAGAATTATATGGATCTATAATGAATTAGGTATTTTTTGGTCTTATGAGAGGTATTTTTGGGATATAGAGTGACCCTAATTCATTTATGGGACTTTTTTCATCATCATTTCCAGAATTTTAACCTTGGTATGTGATTATAATGAAGTTTTTTATGTGGTTCCCACAATTCCCTTATTATGAATATCATTCTATATAATGCCTTATTATTAATGCTCATTTTATTCCCCATTTACATGCCTATATTATAATATTTATCACTTTATTATGTTTTTATTCTCTTACTAGGCTTTATAGGTCACCCATTTCTTATGTATGTCCCTAGGTTATCCCGTACAATTTTATCAATGAGTATGTTAAGGATATTTTCAATAAATATATTGTTTTTCCTCTATAAATTGTTATGTAATCTACATAATTCCCAAATATACTAGACATATCAATATTCTGGATTTTATTACGTATAATATTAGGAAATAAATCATATATTAATGTGTAATAAATATATATGGTGTTATAGTTGGTGTGAAAGAAAAATTTTAGTTATACTTGAGATTATGATTAGAAAACTCCAAACTAATCCTTAAGGATAAGATTAAGTGTAAGAAAATATCCCTAATTTTTGTTGAGTATAGAGTAAGTGGTTTATCAACAAAAATGAATCATTGTTTCGATACTAAATGTAAATTTATTTTGATTCATAGATGTACCAAGGGGTACCAACACTTACTAAGTGCCTAGAGCTTGACTTAACATAACCAGATACATAATAAAAAGCCATACTATGCACCTGGTTTCACACTCCCAAGGTCTATGCTTATGTAAATTCATAATCTCATTATGAAACATTAATATGGGAACAATAAAATTCCCATAAGAGTATATGTTTTGAAAGAGACTATAGAAAACATATATTGAAGCCTATAAATTTATTAGTTAAATAATACAAGTAATTTAAAAGTTATATCTTTAATTTCATTGAATTACATCATTTTGATTTTAATATTTTTAAAATAATTATACATAATGTTCCATTTATTCAATATAATTTCTATAAATATGAAGAATCAAGTTGAAAATAATTGCAACCAACCATGTGATGACAACCCTAAAGAGATGCCCCAACTTATATGAGATGAAATCATGAATGATATCACAATAATCTCTCAGATAAATGAGGTTTTGATTAGAAACCTAGATTAGGAGGAGAATTAAAATCCCCTAAGAGTGAACCAACTGTAATTGAGAGATTTATGTTAAAAATTCCTCTGACTATCAATGGATTGTTTGACCCATTGATCACTGATGAATATATTAAATATATTGAGAAGATCTTATATATCCATCAATGTTTTGAACCAGAGAAGGTTCAACATTCTATTTACCATACGGAGGGATAATCTGGTTAGTGGTAGACATTAATCAAGAATGAAAATCCTATGGTAGAGATTGATGTGATGAGGTGGATGTATTTTTGGAAAATGATTTTCAATAAATATTTTCCTCGCACTCTCCATCTGAAAATGGAAATAGAATTCATTTCCCTCAAGTAAAGTGACAATGAATCTGTCAAGGCATATAATGAAAACATCACAAGACTTTCATGACACACCTCTATCTTTCTCTTTAACCATAAATGAAAGGTTTACTTTTTCATTGGTGGAATAAAAAAAATTCTATTAAAATCCTAACTGATATGAGACTTTGATAGCTAAGATGAAATTTTCTATTGTTCCCTTAATATTGAAAAGGAGAGCAGAAAATATTTAGGGTATCACATGTATAAGAGTCAAAATGTATATTTTAATTCTATCAGTAAAATGGGGAAATATAATGGTTCCATGAAATTTGAACATTCCACTTGTCGAATGTGCAGAAAGAAGCACCCCATAAATTTCATAATGGGTGAGGAAATACTTTAGGTATAGTATAGGAGAGAACCTAGTTAGCGATTGTGGACATGAAAACCCCACTAATCAAATGGAGGAAAGGAATTACCTATTCAACCTTTAGTTAATTTCTTATTGCTTCTACTACAAGGTACCAGAACACGTTTCAAATAAATTCACTAAGTTAATGGTTTTCAAACACTATCAACAACCTACATAGATGAAAGGTAAAGATTTTTCCATAAAAACTGCTGAGGTGGATCCTAACACTGAAGTGGGTATAAGTATGCTAGTTATTAATTCACTAATAGTGAACATACTTTTTGATTCTAGTTTTATGCATTCCTTCATATCATGAAAGTTAAGTATAACTATTCAAACACCACCAAAAATCATGGAAGTTGAGTTATCGATGAAAATGGAAGATGGGGAAATTATTGCATCCCATGTATGTAATTCCTACCCTATCATAATTTTTGGGATGAAATTACAAAATAAACTTTTTATACTCTATTTGGTGTTATTTTATGAAATTATAGGCATGGATTTCCTTTACGTATATAGATATAAAATAATTTTTTGTGATAAGGAAATCACTCTCTATATCATGAATTAACCCAGAATTCTCTACACGTGCAAGGAGGAAAATGAATAGTCATTAGAACCATCATCTCAAGCATGGATATTATTTCCCTATGATGAAGTGTATCTAGAAAAAAATGATGGCATATGTTGAAATAACTATCCTCATATGAGGTAATATGTTGATATCTTTCCTGAGGAATTTTCTGGCTTCCTATAAGTTGAGAGGTTGAATTTTCAATCGAGAATATACATGGGGCGTTGCCATTATCCTATACTCCATATGGAGTAGATTTTTTGGATCTTCCAGTGATGAAAAAACAACCACAAGAGAATATATATAGAGGTTTTATACACTCAAATGCATTACCATGGGGTAAAACAGTCCTCCTCATTAAGAATAAGGATGGGTCAATGTGCTTTTCAATCAATTATTGTGAGCTAAATAGGATCATGTTATAAAACAAATATACTCTTACATTAATTACTTAATTTTTTTATCATCTATGTGAATAACAATACTTATTCAAGGTGGATATTTGGTCTGGATAATATCAAGTAACGGTGAATAAGGAAGATGTCCCAAAGGACACTTTTCATACAAGGTATGGGAACTATGAGGTCATAATGATGCACATCAGACTCACTAACGCTCCAATAATATTCGTGGACTTTATGAATAGATTATGTAGGGATTTTCCATGAAAACATTGTGGAAGTATTTATATATTATATTCAAATATACATCAAAAGAAAGGAGGATCATGATGGGAATATGAGAACTATGATAAAGACATTATGAAAGGAGAAGATTTATAAAACAAAAAAATGTGTGTTATGGTTGGAGGATGTATATTTCATGGGTAGTATCATCACAAACAATGAGATATTTATGGACCCTTTAAAGGAAGAAGAATTTGGAGTATGGTCATGGAAAACAATTGTAACATATATCAATAGTTTCATTCAATTGGATGGGTATTACAATAGTTTTTTGATAAATTTATCATGATTTGAAAATAATATAACCAAGCTAAATTTGAAGTGAGTCATGTTTTCATGGAATTTTCAATGTGAAGAGAGGCTCAAAAAGTTGAAAAAAGGGTTATCACTACCCATGTTCCCACACTACTCACAATTTGATAACACTTTGTGGTGTTATGTTATTTTTAGATAAAGGTATTGGGATGTGTGTTAATGAAAAATTAAAAAGTAATATCCTATAATTCAAGGATGTTTAAATTTCATGAACAAAACGAACCAAATGAATGATATATAGTTAGATTCAGTTATATTTTCATCAAAAATATGGGGGAATCATCTCTTTTTGGAGAAGTGTGAGATATATACAGATCAAAAAAACTTCACGTGTACATTCACATAGAAAGGGATGAATATGTGACAACAATGATGATTATAATAGATCATGGACTATGAATTCTCAATCCACTACCATCCTATAAAGTAAAATAAAGTGAAAGATCCTCTAAGTAGAAAGGATACAATAGTTTTATCATTTATGTGAATTGATAGGGATCTGATGATCTTATATTAGATAAGTATGGGCATGGGAATCATAACGTAAGGAACATTATTAATGCTTTTGAAAATTACTACTAAAGTTTCTCTTATTTAGAGGTTAAAGGATTCTCAAAGAGATGACTTGGGAATTCAGAAGAAAGTGTAAACTATAAGAAAATTTAAATCCTTAGAGATTAATGTTAATGAAGAATGAGTTGTATGATTTTGCTAACAACTTTTTTTACCATCAATCATGAGTTAAAGAATGAGTATTTGGATGATACACATAATTCCACCCTCTCTATCCACCTAAGAATCATAAATATGTATCAATATCTTTGAGATAACTATTGGTGCGACAATATGAATAAGGTGATCATAGAGTATACATCAAGATGTCTCATATGTTATCAAGTGAATGTGGAAAGGGAAAATAAAAGAGGATTGTGAAAACATTACCCATACCTATATGGCAATGATAAAAATCACCATGGACTTTGTCACCAGTATACTAAAGAAATCAAGAAGAAATAATGATCTAATGGTCCAGGTGGACCATATTATAAAGAATGCACACATCATTGATATTTTAGAGGATTTATCATTAAATAAACTTTTAGGCATATACATAAGATAAATGTTAAGGTTTTATGGAGTACCAATATAGATTGTATCCAATTGAGAACCATGTTTTACCTATAAGTTTTATAAGATTCTCCAACACATTATAAATACTAGGTAAAACTTCATAACATTCTAACCCCTTAAAACTATTGTCCATCCTATGTATAATACCGAAAATCATGAGGATATGTTGAAATCATGTGTAGTTGTCCTAAAAGGATGATGTGACCAACATATTCCTTAGTTTGAGTTCTCTTACAATAACAGTTTCCAATTGAGAATAAAAATGGATTCCTATGAGTTATTTAATGTGAAGAGGTTCAGAACACATGTATGTTGGTATGAATTTTGGTATCAGAAATGGCTAGGTCTAGAAAGGGATGAGGAAATGGTGGAAATTTTTAAGACCATTCAGTATCACATCAAGGATACTCAGAGTCCAAAGAAGATCTATGGTGTAAATCATTGACGAGACCTAGAGTTTTATATTAGATACATGGTATTACATTTCATATATATATGGAATAAAGTGATGATATTTGGGAATAAGGGAAATATTACCCTTACGATACATCACCCCCTTTGAGATCCTTGATCACATCAGAGTGATGGCCTACCATTTTACACTACCAAGTATCCTATATCAAGTAAATGATGTATTCCATGTTTCCTTCATGAGAACATATATACTATACCCCTCACATGTATTTAATCTATAGGTGGTACCATTATAGAATAACCTTTAATATAAAGATAATTTAGTGAAAATATTAGATTGTAGAGACAAAGTTCTACGAAATAAGACAATTCATTTGGTCAATGTTATATGGAGAAAAAAAGTTTTAAGAATCAATTTTTGAATTGGATGAAGTTATGAAACATAGATACCCTCATATTTCTTAATGTGGGAAATGAAAATTTTGTGGGGGGATTTCTTATGAGGGTTGGGGGATTGTAACAACCCAAAATATTATAAATAAAATTTCCCTTTTTATTTAATTAAATGAATTTTAAGTAAAATGGTTATAGAAAACACATTCACTTATATGGTTTTGTTATATTCTTACAGATTTAAAAGAAAATTAAGAATCTTTTCCATTAATAATACATCCTTTTAACTGCGATCAAATGATTAGTATAAATATAGAGTGAAAAAATCCAACTGATATACACAAAAGAGGCATGGACTCAATCAATAGGATCATAACCTAGGAATCCCATTTATCTGACCTTATGAGGTATATAGAATCATATAATCTTTTCTTTCAACAATCTAAAGCTGAGATCCAATAACTTATGCATAAACGAAACTATTTATTAGGGATGTTCAAGGTCATTGAGATCAAGGGCCAAACCATTTTTTTGAACCACCCCATTAAAGTCTCTCCATCATGCACCTTAATCGTATGGAGTTTGTGGGTGTATTAAAGGGATATTTATCAATACCCTATCAATATTTGTATTAACATTATTTATTAATTTATTAATCACTATATTATCTCTCTATTATAGATATTTTTTTATTTTAATGTAATAAAACAAAAATTGTAATTTTAGTAATATTAAAATTAAATTAAGAAATTTATTTTGATGAATTAATGTATTTTTTTAATAAATAATAGGTTAATAAAAATTTATATTTAAATAATTTTTATTAAAAAATTAAACATATATTTTTTATGATGTCAAATGTAATTTTTATTAGGGTCCAAAAACTATTACTGCCAAAAACTCCAACATTTTCAATAAATGTTGGTGTTTATTTTAAAAGTAATAAATCTATGTATTTAGTAATTATATAGATAAAATTACTATTATATTTTATATTATAACATTGAAATTATCCAATATTGAATTTTTCATAATTTTTTAAGACTGTCGAATTTTCAAGTAAGAATTAAATATCGTATAAGTATACTTCCTGTATTATGACATAATAATGAATGAAAAGTTATGTAATAAATAAAATAAATTTTATCCATGAACTAATATATTTTTTCCATTTATAATAATGAAATATTATGTCTATTTTTTTATTTTTATAAAGCCTTTATGGATCCTCCAAAACCGTTAATATGTTATATGATTTTAAAACCATTTCATTAAGTGTATGACTGTCCTCCACATAATAAAGGGTATTATTTTATTATCTTTGGCCCTCGACCTTATAAAATGATTATATAAAGTCATATTTGGTATAAACCATGGTAAAAAATTATGGTATGGTTTGTGGGTTTGGTTATTTTATTATATAGAGTCTGAAACCTATGATTGGGAAATGATAAAGAAATCCCCACTCATTCCCTACAAAAAACCACCCAATATACCACTTATCTTTTTAAAAATAATTTTATGGAATACTTAATAATCGATCAAATTTATATAGACCTCCCATGAATTCCTAATACTCTCATGAAGTTCCTACAAATCATTTTGTGTCCACACTCAAGTTAGGGATCCTCACATTATCTTCTATAGTCATGATTCCTTATTAACTTATGCCTTATATTTCCAATTACTTATTTAGGGAAACAAATTTAAATGAACCTATTACTTTAAATTTTAATTCCAAATTATTATATAACCATTTATATCTCATCAACCAATTTTATGAATTTTTATGTGACGACGTTATGTTGTTGAAATTTCACCGTAATTTTCCATGAAAAAACAATTGTGTAGTGAATACCATACTCATTTCATATCAATGGTGTCCACATTAATAAAAATATAATCATTTTAATTTGTACACATATGTATTTATTCCCTAGTAATTTATCATTTATTAAAATATTATTAAGAATAAATCCATGTTTTAAAATCTTTGTGGAACACATAAGAATGAGAATTAAATGAATGTGACAGGTGAACCCAGAATTATATAGCTCTTCAATGCATTGGGTAGTTTTTAGTATCATGAGAAGTCATGTTGCGACAGGGAGTGAACCTTATTACTTAATGGGAATTTCTCTATCATGATGTCTTGGAAGTCATCCTTGACCTATTTTATAATGCTGTGTTTATAGATGTTTCATATTTCCAATGTCATGAATATCATGTTATATATTATATTCTTATTCATGATCCTTTTATTCCCCATTCTTATTATTATTTTATATAATTTATCACATTATACAATATTTATTACTTTAATGGGATTTATATCTCACCCCCTTCTTATGTATATCCCCAAGTTATCCTGTGCGATTTTAAGTGCGATCATGTTGAGGAGGTTTTCAAAAAAGATGTTGTTTTCCTGTTTAAATTGTTATGCATTGTACCTGTTGGAATCACCTGTTTTGATAATCCCAAATCATGCTTAAACATTGATTATGATGTATTAAAACCTTGCATTAATCTTATTATTCTATGCTTAAACGTATTTTATTCTAAACAGTTCATATTCTTACTCTCATAACATTACTGTAACAGCTTACAGTAGTATTTACATAAGTTTAGTATTGTTAGCTAACAGTCAGAGTTTTCTTTTAAAAGTCACAGTTACAGCTAACTGTCACCTTAAGTTACTGTTGCAATTAGTTCACAGTTACAAGGTTACAGTCGAAGACTAATACAAGCTTACAGTCACGAGTCTACCGCTATCTATTGTCAAAGCTCACAGACGAAGGTCACAGTTACAAGACTTCTGTTCAAAGTTTTCTCTGCTCAAGTTCACAGTCGAACAAGTCTACAGTTGGAACAAGTTCGCAGTCGAACAAGCCTACAGTCATAAGTCTACAGTCAAGGTTACAGTTAGACAGCTTCTGTCGACTAAGTCTACTGATGATCGAGGTCTATAGTTGACAAAGGTTACAGTTCTACAAATTTGATATTACAAGTCTACAGTTAGAGACGCTACAGTTACATAGAGTAAAAGCTACCATTGCAATCCTACAGACAGCAAGCCTTTTGTTGAAGTCAGCAGTCAGAAGGAAGTCCACAGTTGGAAGACCACAGTTGAAGTCCACAGTGACATACATTCTCGACCAGTCTATTATTATTATATTTCTACTTTTTTCTTTACCAATTTGATTAATACTAATCTAACGGTCATGTCTAGACAAATTAATACACCTAACATTATTTATTGATATTTGCAGACATATCAAGAAATAATACAATGTACGGGGAATATTGCACGTGTAACTCAAGACTATTTATCTTGTCGGCCTCGGGTGAACAAAAAGGACATATATGGAGGAGTATAAAAAGAAGAGAGAAGCATTCAAGAAAAAGCATGAATGGAACAAAAAGAATAGTGACATACACGAACAAGAATAGAGGAAGGACACACAGAGTCTAACATCTACAACTGAGAAGGAGATACGCATATACACAAAAAGAATAACTCTCGAGCATTCATTCTGAAGAACAAAAGAGTCTCAAGTGAACCGACTGAAAGAACTGTCTCCTAAAAGCCATGCTGTGAAGCACTCAAACTCAAAGAAGCTGATCTCTTGAACATCTGGAAGTCTGGAAATCACGACACTCTGTTTTAGTTCCAACTTACAGAAAAAGGACCAAAGCTTCAAGTCACTCATTCCTACGAGTCCAGAACTGATCTGCCAACACTATAGAGCACTCTAAACCTTCTTCTTTCTATCTCTTGCTCTACTGTGTTTAAGTGTTTTACATTTGTGAGTAGTGTGTTAGTATTACACACACTGTCTCCTGTGCTTAAACTGAGGGATACTGAAAATCCCTATCCCAAACCTTTTTACATTTGTTACCCACGTATAACTGTGGAAGAAGCATGGTGTGTCTTGGTCATTTGTTTTCCCACGTATAACTGTGGAAGAAGCCTGGTGTGGCTTGGTCATTTGTTTTCCCACGTATAACTGTGGCAGAGGTTGTCAAACCTGGACAGTTTGTGAAAACTGTTGTAAAGCCCAATACAGGTTGTGTATCAATCTTTTTTATAAAATTGCTTGGTGGCAGGTGATCACCAAGTGGAAGAGGACTAAGTCTTAGCTTAAGACTGAACCTCTTGTTTGAAATAGCTTGTTACTCTTTTTTTACTTTGCTTTTTTTTATCCGCTGTGCTCCTTTTTTTTAAAACAAGAAATCTGTTTTTGCATATACTCTGATAGTCAATTTTGGTTAGTGTGTATAAGAGATTTGTTTAGTAAACTTGTTTCAAAAGTAATGTTAGTCATCAAACTAACCTTACTGAGGATTAATCAACCTTAGAGAAACCTGTTGAACAATAAGTCACCTATATCTCTACTGCCTTAATTGACTGGGCTGTTTTTCAATTTGGGGGATTTAATCTTAAAGTTTTCAACAGAAATTTTTAATTGGAACTCAATTCACCCCCCTCTTGTGTGTCCACTCCGACCAACATTTGGTATCAGAGGATGTGTTTATCTCTGTTATACTTGCTCAAAGTTTTATTTTAACTCTCTGTTTTTAAACTGTGATTGTAGTTTTATCTAAAAGATCTTAAATTTCTGTTAGTTCTAAATTTTATCTCTTTAAAACATTTTCTAAAATTTCCTTATGGATAATAGACTAGAAGGTGCTGCTACTAACAGGCCACCCTTCTTTAATGGTGTGAATTATGCCCAATGGAAGCTCAAAATGAAAATTCATTTGGAAAGTATGGGTTTTGATATTTGGACTGCTATAGAGTCTCAATACAAGATTCCAGAAACTGAAAGAATAACTTGGGATGAACCTACTAAGGTAGCTTACAATAATAATTGTAAGGCTGTGAATGCTCTCTACTGTGCTCTAGGAGATGAGGAATTCAATAGAATTTCTGCATGTAAAACTGCTTTTGAAATCTGGGACACCTTAGCTGTTTCTCATGAAGGAACAACTAATGTCAAGGAAATGCGGTTAAATACTTATACTATCAAATATGATAACTTTAAGATGAAAGCTGATGAACCTATTTCTGATATGTATCTCAGGTTTAATGAGATAGTCAACACAATGAGCTCACTCGGAAAGATTGTTCTAGCAAAGGAGCAAATCATGAGATTATAGAGATGTCTGCCTGACAGATGGAGAGGCACATCCGTTTCAATTAGAGAATCCTGTGATATTGGAACTTTGCTTGTCAAGGAGTTAATTGGTAAGATGATGATGTACGAAGAAGAGCTCAAGGTAAATAAAGAGGAAGATGAGGAACCAAAATGAAAATCTGTAGCTTTTAAGTCTACTGCATCAAAGAGAAAAGACAAGGAGAAAGTGCATATACCAACTGAAAGCTCATCTAGTGAAGACTTAGATTCTGACAGTGATGCCGAGATGGCACAAATAGCAAGGAGATTCAAGAAGTTCTATAGGAAGAAGAAGTTCTTCAGAAAACCAAACTACAAGGGTAAGTATGATAGATAAGGTAAGTGGAAGAAAGATTGGAAGAAAACTGATAAAGAAGAAGACATAGTTTGCTATGAATGTAAAAGGAAAGGACACATCAAAGCTGACTGTCCTAAGTTAAAATTCAAGAAGAAATATGAGTACAAGGACAATAATTATAAGAAAGCTATGAAGGCCACCTGGAGTGCTTCAGAAGACAACACAAGTGAATCAGAATCCAGTGATTCTGAAAGAAATCGTGCTAATATATGTTTCATGACAAACACATCTGAGGTAACCTTAGACACTCCCACTCTAAACTCTTATTATTCTGAAGGTGAAGCAGAATCTGGTTCTGATTCTGAAAATATGTCTAAAGATGAATTGATTGAATACTGTAATATGCTGGAAGAAATGTGTAATGAACTAAAGGATAAATATAAGTCTTTAAAGAAACAGCATGCTCTTACTGCAAGTGTCAAGTCTGCACTTGATGTAGAAAAAGAGAAAAATGTTCAATTATTAAAGGAGAATACAGAACTGAAACTATCTAATGAACAACTTTGAAAGGACTTAGAAACATTCACAAATGGAAAAGATACTCTAACCCAACTGCTAGGAAAGCAAGTTGCACCTAAGTATGCTACTGGATTGGGATACCAACCTGGACAAAGACAGTTTACTAAAACCCGATTTATTCCCAAGTCTGGAAAAAATCCTGCTAGTTCCAGTTTTGGAAATTCGTATGCCTCAACTGGTTATTTAAATAGTTTTAGATCAAATAAAGTATATCTCTCTAAATCTGTTGCATCTATTAATTGTATGGGACCCATAAAACAAATCTGGGTACCTAAATCCTTGATTGCTAAAATATCTGGACCCAAGAAAATCTGGGTACCAAAGTCATTTCCTGTCTAATCTGTTTTGTAGGAAATCTGTTTGAAAAGCAATTACAAGAAGGTATGGTACTTAGACAGTGGATGTTCAAGACACATGTCTGGGGACTATTTGTGCTTCAAAATCTTAATAAAGGTTGATGGAGGATATGTCACTTTTGGTGATAACTCAAAAGGAAAAATCATCGGCTTAGGCCAGATTGGTAACACTGACTCAGTATTAATTTCCAAAGTTTTATTTGTTGATGGACTTAAGTACAACCTACTTAGCATTTCTCAATTGTGTGATGATGGTTTTAATGTCAAGTTTGAAAACAATTCTTGTGATGTTTATAATTCCAAAAATGCTTTAATATTTTCTGCCTTAAGAAATGAAAATGTTTATGCTGTTGACATAAACACTTTAGCTAAACATAATGTTACTTGCTTAAATGCTTTTCATAAAGAGTCTTGGCTGTGGCATAGGAGATTAGGACACTGCAACATTCACTCACTTAGAAAACTCTCTAAGAAACACCTAGTTATAGACCTACCTAAGCTTGAATTCCCAAATGACAAAGTGTGTAATCCCTGTCAAAAGGGAAAACAACACAAAGTTTCTTTTAAACCAAAGAAAGAAGTTTCAACTTCTCAACCACTTGAACTGGTTCACATGGATTTGTTTGGACCATCAAGAATTTCAAGTCTAAATGGGAAGCACTATGTTTATGTTCTTGTAGATGACTTTTCTAGATATACTTGGGTATACTTTCTAGCTCACAAAAGTGAAGCCTGCTCTTACTTTGTTAAATACTCTAAGTCTGTAGAAAATCTTAGTGGACTTAAGATTAAGACCTTGAGGAGTGATCATGGCCGTGAGTTTGAGAATCAAGAATTTGAATCTTACTGCTCACACAATGGCTATGCTCACAATTTTTCTGCTCCTAGGACACCTCAACAGAATGGTGTAGTAGAAAGAAGAAACCGAACCCTACAAGAAATTGCAAGGACTATGTTTAATGAATATGACCTGCCTGTTTACTTTTGGGATGAAGCTGTAAATACAGCCTGCTATGTTATTAATAGAGTCTTGATTAGACCGGTTCTTAAGAAAACCCCTTATGAGTTGTGGAATAATAGGAAGTCTAAGGTTAATTACTTTAGAGTTTTTGGTTGCAAAGTCTTTATTCTGAATACTAAAGATAATCTTGATAAATTTGCTCCAAAAAGTGATGAAGGAATTTTCCTGGGTTACTCTATGTCTAGTAAAGCCTATAGAGTGTTCAATAAGAAAACCAAATGTGTGGATGAATCTGTTCACATCAGGTTTGATGAGACTGATCCACATGAGTCTAAAACTTCTCTTTAAGATGTTGAAGAAGACTTATCTGTTCTGGACCTAAATGAAAAATCTAAAGAACCTGTAATAAAAACATCCAGTTCTGGACTTTTTCCAGAATCTTCCTCTGTGGAACCCGAACCTATAAATGAACCTAAAATCTCTAGTTCAACCTTTACCAAATCAACTAGGATTCTAAATAATCATCCTTTAGATGCTGTTGTTGGTAATCTTGATAGAGGAACACAAACTAGAGCTTCTCTAAGAAATCAGGTTGAACATCAAGCTTTTCTTTCACAGCTTGAACCAAAAAATGTCAATGATTCTATCAGTGATGAATTCTGGGTAATGGATATGCAAGAATAACTAAATCAGTTTGAAAGAAACAAAGTTTGGGAATTAGTGGAAAGACCTAAAGACACTCTTACCATAGGCACTAAATGGGTGTTTAGAAACAAAGTTGATGAGTTTGGTAATATAATCAGAAACAAAGCTAGGCTAGTTGCACAAGGGTATAGTCAGGAAGAAGGAATAGACTATGAGGAAACCTTTTCACCCATGGCTAGACTAGAGGCCATTAGGATATTACTTGCTTATGCTGCTCATCTGAATTTCAAACTATATCAAATGGATGTTAAAAGTGCTTTTCTAAATGGATATATAATTGAGGATGTATTTGTGGAACAACCTCCTGGTTTTACAAATCCCCATTTTTCTAATCATGTTTTTATACTATCTAAAGCTTTATATGGTTTAAAGCAAGATCCAAGAGCTTGGTATGATAGGCTCAGCTCTTTTCTTATTTCGAAAGGATTTACTAAAGGGATAGCTGATCCTACTCTTTTTATTAAATGGATTTCTAAAGATGTCTTAATAGTACAAATTTATGTGGATGATATTATTTTTGGATCTTCTAAAAATTCTTTATGTGTTGATTTTTCAAAAATAATGAAAAATGAGTTTGAAATGAGTTTAATGGGAGAACTCAAATTTTTCCTTGGATTTCAGATCTTTCAAAATAAAAATAGTAATATTTTGAACCAAAGTAAATATATTAAAGATCTTCTAAAACGTTTTTCTTTGGATGGCACCAATGGCAGTGACACACCTATGAGCACCACTTGCAAGTTGGACAGTGATGAAACTGGTGAACCATTGGATCAAACCAATTACAGAGGTATGATAGGTAGTCTACTGTACCTTACTGCCAGTAGACCTGACATCATGTTCAGTGTATGCATGTGTGCTCGGTTTCAAGCCAATCCAAAAGAGTCTCATTTGACTGTTGTTAAAAGGATTTTCAAATATCTAAAACATACTCCCAATTTGGGATTATTTTATCCAAAAGGACAATCATTTGATTTATTAAGTTATTCTGATGCTGATTTTGCTGGCTGCAAGTTAGATAGAAAGAGCACCTCTGGAACATGTCACATTTTAGGCAAGTCACTAGTATCTTGGTGTAGTAAGAAGCAGAATTCTGTTGCATTGTCTACTGCCGAAGCTGAGTATATAGCTGCTGGTAGCTATTGTGCACAAATCCAGTGGATGAAACACACTTTACTAGACTATGGATATCAATTCAAACATGTCTCTATAAGGTGTGACAATACAAGTGCTATTAACATTTCTAAAAATCCAGTATCTCATGCTAGGACAAAACATATTGATGTGAGACATCACTTTCTGAGGGATCATTATCAAAAAGGTGATATCACTCTTGAGTTCATTGGCACTGAACATCAGTTAGCTGATATTTTTACAAAGCCTTTGAATTCTGAGAGATTAAGTTACATCAAACATGAGTTAGGTATGATTAATTATAGCACAGTTGAAACCTCACAGTTGAAACCTCACAGTTGAAACCTCACAGTTGAAACCTCACAGTTGAAACCTCACAGTTGAAACCTCACAGTTGAAACCTCACAGTTAGACCTCACTGGTGTACCTCACTGTTACATCTCTCTGTAGGCTGTTTCGCTGTTTAACCTTATTTTATTTTTGCGGGAATTCGAACCGTTTCTTTTCTTTATACTTTTATTTCTAAATCCCTAAATGATAAAATTTAGAACATCGAACATATCTCAATCCACTCATCTCGACCCTTCCTCTCTCAAGTCCTAAACCCTAAACCTTCAACCGAACCTCGAAACCTCATTCAGTTCCAATGGCCAGAACAAAGCGACCCCCGACTGTCAATGAAGATGCACCAATGCCGAAGAGGACTCGAGTCGAATCCAGTGGCACCGGGAACGCCTCGATAAGTCATGTTAATCCACATCTGACTAAGAGAGAAATAGTTGCTGAGAAGGAGCTAAGTGAAGAGTGGATTTTATCGAGCAGATCATTAGTACTGGCAGTGCTTAATGAGCATGGATGGACCGAATGCTTCGCAAACAATAATGGACCGTACTACCCGAAGCTGGTGAAGGAATTCTATGAATATCTACAGTTCGAGGAAGAGGATGATCTGCATAGACTGTTATCCAGAGTAAACGGCAATGAAGTCAGTTTTTCATCCGTTGAATGGGCTGCATGTTTAAGAGTTCCTCATGAGGGTATTTACAACTACTATTCTGGAGCGGCTCCTCCAAATAGTGGAATCTTTGATCATGAGACGGATCTGGAAGAACGGACAGGCAATGGCACAGTAAGAAAGATTATTGCTGCTGAAATGAGTGGAGAGGACAGGCTTCTGTTTAAGTTTATTCAGCATGTACTGAGTCCTAGAAGAGGAGATTTTGCAACTCTGAAGCACCAGGATATTTACTTGATGTACTTATTAAAACATGGAAGGAAGGTCAACCTTTGTAGGTTGCTGATGGCTCAGATGGAGGACATTATAAAGGCAAGCTCAAAATCAAGTGCCTTGTTTCATGCTAAACTCATTTCGGTAATGTTGAAAGTGAAAGGTGCAGCTGGAAGTCAGGAAGAGTTGATAGTGGCAAAGAACAGTGTATGTATCTCGAAAGTAATCTGCAAATTCATGAGGATCAGTTGGAATCCCTGGAAGAAATCATGGGTGAATGATGAGGAGAGAATCTATGAGAAATTTAGCCCTTCTACTCATCCCTCTAGACCGAGAGATAGGAGAGATCCAGGCTTAAAGCCTGATGAGCCTGAACCTGTATACTCAGATGATGAACAGACTGTAGTAGTTGGTGACTCTGCAAAAGAGAACACCCCAATTGATGAAGGGAGTGATCCTGAGACTACTCACAGTCCTGTCAGGACAGTGGCGTTTGGAGCAGCAAGCCCTCCAAAAGAACTACCTAGTAGAGAACCTGTTCTAAGAGACTGTGAGACTGAGTCTACAGAAGAAGAAGAAGAAGAATCTCAATATTTTTTCAAGGACACCTCTGATGAGGATGATACAGTCGAAGCAGAAGAGGCTGGAGCTTCAAATGAAAATCAAGAAACTGTTGCAGAAGATGAAGAGGAGATCAGTGGTGAAGAAACAGAAGAACTTAGTATGAGCCCTCTGATAGGGTATACAGACAAGTCAGTGTCTGACCAGGAAGCAGGAGTGGTCTCTACTACTGTTGTCATGGAAGTGGTTGATGACTCAACAGAGAGGGAGGCTAACCTCACTGCTAAACCTACAGAGGAAGCAAGTATGGAACCTTCTAGAGCTACAGAAGAGAACTTAGAGTTACCCAGAGTCGAGCAGATAGTAGAAAATGTTCAGGAAGGAGCTCCAAGTGAGGGGGAGCGTTTTGGTTCAGTCTCTGTACTGTATGATATAGAAGGATGGACCTCAAATCCAGGATAGATGGTGTTAGGACTAAATTATGAGGATTCAGATGAGGAAAACCAACCACCAAGAAATCCAGCTATCCTAACTAACAACTCTCCAGTGTTAGAAACTGAAAGATTGGCCACCAAGGAAGACCGTGAATCCTTAAAGAATGAAATGAAGGAGACCATCAGACAGTCTGCTGCTGAATTGAAAACCAGTCTTTTTGATGAGCTGAAAAATGTAGAACAATCCTTATAATTATCTCTAGGATGTGTTGTGGGAAGTCCAATCAAAGAAGTGATGGATGAAATGAAAGTGTTCCACACTCAAATTGAAAGCTGGACTGGAGCAGTAGTGGCCCTCAGACAATCAGTTGCTTCTTTAACTGCCCTGAGCAGTTCTCAGACACAAGTGGCCAGTGAGATTCGATACATCAAAGAAGTGGTCAAGCAGTTTGTGGAAGTATTTGAGGCTTTCAAGAAATCAGTAAAAGAACACTTTAGCAATCAGGATGTTGTCATTCAGAAAGTGATTGGAAATCTGACTCAGTCTTTCAAGGAGACAGTGGCATTCTCAGTCAAGTCCCTTCCTTCATCTAGCTCTCCTGTAGACCTTGAGCAGTTTAGAAGCCTACTCAGAGAAGAGCTTACTCAGGCCCGTGCAAATGACACATCAGACCTACAGATCCTTGCTACTACAAGAGAAGTCAGTGGCTTTGTTCGTGAGCACCTGCAGGCTGCTACTGCTTCTCAGGAGGCCATCAAAAGTAAAGTGGATTATTACTTTGATCGGATTTTCACCAAGAATCAGTTGAACCATCACTTCAAGCTCATGCTAGAAACTATGAAGCTGCCTCCTGTAACTCAAGCTTTCAAAGAACAAGTTAGCATGCTATGAGAGTTGACCCCGGCTTTGGATAAATTCTTGGAAAACAAAATTGACTTCTTATCTGCCATGGACAGAGGAGGAAACATCATCATGGATTTCAGGAATCTGCTCCTACCTTTTCTTCATGTGGACTGCACACCTGTTATAGTTCCTCCTGCCCTACCTGTCTCCAACCCCAGTGGTTCTTCAGTAATGTCTCCTGCTGATGCCCTCAGAAGCCTTAGACCACTGATACCTCGGCAAGCTACTCACTACAGGCCTTCAGGAGCATCTGTTGCTGCCCCTCCAGACATTCCTGCTACAAGTCCTAAGCCTGTTGATCTTTCACCTACTGCTCCATCTTCTTCCTCCAAAGGAAAAGATCCCTTACCTACAGATGAAGATGATTGAGTCTGTTTATGTTTTTTTTTATAGGGATCATGTATTCACGTTTTGGGTCATGTAATGTACTCATTATTCATACAATATTTATTTTCTCTCTCTCTGTCTTTCTTTTTGTTAATCACAAAGGGGGAGAAATAGGGAGAAATAGGGAAAACTCGGGGGAGAAATGAACCTATACAAAGAGGGAGAAATCCTTGAGGATTATACCTAATTTTTGTGCTCATATTGCTAATACTGTGTTTTGCACACTTCTCTCTGATACATCTATATTTCATTCCATACTGACATAATTTGTGATTATCAAAAAGGGGGAGATTGTTGGAATCACCTGTTTTGATAATCCCAAATCATGCTTAAACATTGATTATGATGTATTAAAACCTTGCATTAATCTTATTATTCTATGCTTAAAAGTATTTTATTCTAAACAGTTCATATTCTTACTCTCATAACTTTACTGTAATAGCTTACAGTAGTATTTACATAAGTTTAGTATTGTTAGCTAACAGTCAGAGTTTTATTTTCAAAGTCACAGTTACAGCTAACTGTCACCTTAAGTTACTGTTGCAATTAGTTCACAGTTACGAGGTTACAGTCGAAGACTAATACAAGCTTACAGTCACGAGTCTACCACTATCTATTGTCAAAGCTCACAGACGAAGGTCACAGTTACAAGACTTCTGTTCAAAGTTTTCTCTGCTCAAGTTCACAGTCGAACAAGTCTACAGTTGGAACAAGTTCGCAGTCGAACAAGCCTACAGTCAGAAGTCTACAGTCATGGTTACAGTTAGACAGCTTCTGTCGACTAAGTCTACTGATGATCGAGGTCTACAGTTGACAAAGGTTACAGTTCTACAAATTTGATATTACAAGTCTACAGTTAGAGAGGCTATAGTTACATGGAGTAAAATCTACCATTTCAAGCCTACAGACAGCAAGCCTTTTGTTGAAGTCAGCAGTCAGAAGGAAGTCCACAGTTGGAAGACCACAGTTGAAGTCCACAGTGACATACATTCTCGAGCAGTCTATTATTATTATATTTCTACTTTTTTCTTTACCAATTTGATTAATACTAATCTAACGGTCATGTCTAGACAAATTAATACACCTAACATTATTTATTGATATTTACAGACATATCAAGAAATAATACAATGTACGAGGAAGATTGCACGTGTAACTCAAGACTATTTATCTTGTCGGCCTCGGGTGAACAAAAAGGACATATATGGAGGAGTATAAAAAGAAGAGAGAATCATTCAAGAAAAAGCATGAATGGAACAAAAAGAACAGTGACATACACGAACAAGAATAGAGGAAGGACACACAGAGTCTAACATCTACAACTGAGAAGGAGATACGCATATACACAAAAAGAAGAACTCTCGAGCATTCATTCTGATGAACAAAAGAGTCTCAAGTGAACCGACAGAAAGAACCGTCTCCTAAAAGCCATGCTGTGAAGCACTCAAACTCAAAGAAGCTGATCTCTTGAACATCTGGAAGTCTGGAAATCACGACACTCTGTTTTAGTGCCAACTTACAGAAAAAGGACCAAAGCTTCAAGTCACTCATTCCTACGAGTCCAGAACTGATCTGCCAACACTATAGAGCACTCTAAACCTTCTTCTTTCTATCTCTTTCTCTACTGTGTTTAAGTGTTTTACATTTGTGAGCAGTGTGTTAGTATTACACACTCTGTCTCCTGTGCTTAAACTGAGGGATACTGAAAATCCCTATCCCAAACCTTTTTACATTTGTTACCCACGTATAACTGTGGAAGAAGCCTGGTGTGGCTTGGTCATTTGTTTTCCCACGTATAACTGTGGAAGAAGCCTGGTGTGGCTTGGTCATTTGTTTTCCCACGTATAACTGTGGAAGAAGCCTGGTGTGGCTTGGTCATTTGTTTTCCCACGTATAACTGTGGCAGAGGTTGTCAAACCTGGACAGTTTGTGAAAACTGTTGTAAAGCCCGATACAGGCTGTGTATCAATCTTTTTTATAAAATTGCTTGGTGGCAGGTGATCACCAAGTGGAAGAGGACTAAGTCTTAGTTTAAGACTGAACCTCTTGTTTGAAATATCTTGTTACTCTTTGCTTTACTTTTCTTTTTTTTATCCGCTGTGCTCCTTTTTTTTTAAAACAAGAAATCTGTTTTTGCATATACTCTGATAGTCAATTTTGGTTAGTGTGTATAAGAGATTTGTTTAGTAAACTTGTTTCAAAAGTAAAGTTAGTCATCAAACTAACCTTACTGAGGATTAATCAACCTTAGAGAAACCTGTTGAACAATAAGTCACCTATATCTCTACTGCCTTAATTGACTGGGCTGTTTTTCAATTTGGGGGATTTAATCTTAAAGTTTTCAACAGAAATTTTTAATCGGAACTCAATTCACCCCCTCTTGAGTGTCCACTCCGACCAACAGTACCTAATTCCCAAAGTCATTAGGATTATAGATATTGTGGGTTGTATTAAGTGCAATATTATTTAATAAATCATCTATTAATTTGTAACAAATTTATATTTTGGCATAATTTCAATGACCTTCACTCAGTTGTAGAGGTCTCTGGATAAGAGGACCTGTTTATTGAAAATCATCAAACTCGCTGAGAGAGCATTAGTAGAGTGGAAAAGGGGATCATTGTGCCCCAAAACAATAAAAAAATTAATTAATTATTTTCTTTATTATTTCACTTAAAAATATGTTTAAATAAAATAATATTTCACATCATTAAAAAACATAAATATGGATTAAGTATGATTTTATCCATATTTTTAAAATGAAAAAATTCACACCCCCTCTTGTGTCTTCATATTTCTATAAAATAAAACAAGATATTTTCCATGATGAATATTTTTGGATACCTTCTGAAAGGTAGTTATGTATCTCCATCGATCATCCTCTAAGAGTAGATACAATGTCTATTTCGCTACACATATTGGATACTACCAAGCATCAAGAACACAAGTGTTAGTTTGAGGACATGGAATGCAAAGGGTTTATATGATATATTACATTTACTTGGTATTCACCTATGATTTTTTTTATAAGTTAAATAGAACCCTTTTTTTTGTGTGTGGATTCCTAGATATTGAATCAACATACCATTAGGAACTGATACCCCCATATTCATATAGAAGATATCCCTGACCATACATGAGGAGATATTGTCTTCTCAAAAATTGATCCCGGATCAGAATATCATTAGGTGATAGCTAGACCTTCGAATACAATATATAAAACATAAAAAAAAGATATTTACTTTAATAATATTTTGTGATTTTGTTTGTTCTAATGAACACATCAACTATCTTTATAGACTTGATAAACTAGTTTTCCACCCATAACTAGATTCATTCAAAGTTATCTTCATATATGATATCTTAGTGTACTTCTATTCAAGAAATGCTTATGGAAAACACATTTATATTATACTAATTACAAGAATATAGTATATGTTCTATGAAAATATCACCAAATTCCACATCTAGATTAATAAATTTTACTTCATGGGTAAAATTTTATCAAGAATAGGGATGTATATGGATCTAGAGAAGGTGAGAGAAATTTTTTCTTGGGAGCAGCCCAATAAAATATTTGATAAATATAATTTCTTAGGAAATTTTGGTTACTGTAAGTGCTTCATTCAAAACATATCACACATTATAGCACTACATACAAGATTAACCATGAATAGTGTAATGTTTTCACGGTAAGAATATAATGTGAAGGCCTTTTAGGAGATGAAATAAATAATAGCCTATGCACTGATCCTAATTTTACCTGATCCTGAAAGAGAGTAAACAATTTATTTTAATGCATAAGGAATCGATCATGAAGATATATGTATGAAAATGAAATTACTCTTAGTGTATGTATATTATCCGTTGAGGCTAGAAATAAATAATTACCTGAAGCAATTCCTCAGGTTAGCAGAAATGGTTCATGATTTATGTTTCCAGATACATTACTCAAAGGGGGGAATATTCGTGTTATAAAAAACCATAAAATTCAAAAATACATATTATCTAACCAGAAATTGAACCTCCAACAGTGAATATGGGTTGAATATCTTATGTGTGTTGACATTGATCTTACATACAAGCTAGTGAGTGGCAATGCGTTTTTTGATCCTCTAATCCAAAATATTGTGACTCAAGTTATCTAGAAAGCTCGTTGAGAATAAAAATTTATTGAACTTCATTGTAAAATGAATCTAGATGTTCAAGAGTTTCAAAAAACTCATCTTCTCATAGCTTTATAAGTGGCCTCATAACATATAGATCAAGTGAAGAGGAGGTAAATTTCAAATCCAAAAGGATTCGTATTGAGGAAAAGTATCTCCGATGAAGACCCATTGTTTGGTTGTATTGTTGATGAGGATGGGAACTTGAATATACATGGGTATGTATGGTTACCTAATAATATGTGATAGGATATGATTATTGAATATCAGGATTACTAATGGTTATTTCATCCATGACTCACTAAGATATAATATAGATTACTCTAAAAAAATTTGTGGACTTTTATAAAAAAAGAGATTGCAGGATTTCTTACTAGGGTTTCCACCAATCAATAAGTGAATGAAAAACACCAATGACCTATATGTATCATTTAGGGGTTTCCCATATTTTTGTGGATATTGGATGACAACACCATGGATTTCATGATGGGGTTATCGAAGTCATCTTAAAGAAGTGATGTTTTTTGTTAATTTTCAACATGATAAAAAATGCCACCAACTTATTTCATATATTGGAGACCTTCTCGATGGGAATAACTATTCGACTTTATATCTAAGTGATCATAAATCTTCATGGAGTTCCACATAACATAATATTATATATATTTTTTTCATCTTACATATAAAATATATTAGGGTTTATTGATGATTGTTGGCTTATAAGTCATTATGATTACATAATTCCAGCCTCACATTTATGGTTAGTCTGGGAACACTATACTTGTACTTGAAAACATGAATCGAGATTGTGTATTTTATTTTGGATGCTCTTTTTGGAAATCACTTTTATTTAGATGAGTTATATTTTAATAAGTTATTTCAAGTGACTATCCAAATGGATACTATGAGGCAATATATATTATGCCTTTTCACTGTCCTCTATGATGGTTATAGTTAGTGTATGTGACACAATAGGGAGATCACCTTGTTTAGAAGACATCAGAAGAAAAACAACTAATTATGAAACACATCACTATGTCTCAGCCTAATAAGAAGTCAAAAGATGATCACTATCACTGAGCTGTGGTGTTTGATGTGGGTGATCATGTATTCTTGTGTATTTTCCCTAAATTGGGTCTGCAATGGATACAAATTCATGATCCTTTATCACCTAATTTATGATATCTTTTGAGATCACAGAGACGATTATTCTAGTATCATATCTGATATCCCTTCCACAATAGTACAATGTTATTCATGAAATAATTCATGTTTTTTATCTCTTATTTGAATACTTCACCCTATATCATGTTTTGATCCTAGTATATTTTAGTTATAGGTTGTCACTTCTATTGAGTAGTATCTAGTGTGCATTATTGAACATAGTATGAAGACTCTACATGGAAATAAAATTCATATGGTTCAAGTGTTATAGAAACACGAATGTGGAGATGATGTGACCTTAAATATATTTTCCCTTCACCTCCACCCTTATTCAAAAAAAACATTGTGGGAGCTGTAATATCCTCTTCTTATAGGAAATTGTGTATATACTCTAACCAAAATCTTATACGAACATCATTCATCACGTTGGATCCCCCTCATTAAGTATAGAACTCCACTTTCTTTTTTTCACTTTCTCTTCTCATATTTGGATTCATACTCAAGCGATATATTATCCTCTATTTTATGGAGTTAGTATAGTTTTCTTTTTTACACTTTTTCTATCCCAAATCTATGCTATTATTGGATACAGATTCATTTATAAAGATTTTGTTGGTTTTCTATGAATTTTCATTGATGGTAACTCTATTTATTAAACTTTTCATTATTTATCCCATGGTAATTTTCATGTGATGCCTCTAAAAATTATATTTATTTAAACACATTTCCAGACCATGATTACAGATTGTTATAAGACCCTTTAACATGTTTTGAGGTTGAAAAAATCAACCCAAACCATGGAATTGGATGGGTTTTACTAAATTCATTTGACAAACATTCTTTTAGTTTTATCTAAAACCCCTTATAGGGAATGCTTAGTTTGTTCTTAGCGAGGTACCCTTATTTTGTGTATCCAAATCACACTTTGGGTGTACGAAAACCCTGTTAATTATTGAAAATTAAATCATTTTTTATTACATAACTTTACATATTATACAACCTATAATATCAATAAGTATAGTGTCTTTGGGAATTAGCAACATAGAATAACATTTTTAACATGTGATATAATAAAATTATTGGAAACATAATCAACATGATACTAAGACTCCATGAGTTTTAAAACTAAGCAAGATAAGTATAGTAAATACATAAGAGGGGTGAGTTATAAATCCCATAACGGGAATAAATATGAAATAAGGTGAAACATAATTAATAGTATTCTTATCCATGAGGAAATAAATGACATGATAATCATAAACATAAATAATAAGGCATGATATAACATGATAATCATAACATGGGAAATGTGGCAAAAACAACACTGCATCATACACAAAGTTCAAGGATAAAGAGATCATGATGTATAATGTCTCATAAATTAATTGGTTTCATTCCATTTCTCATCATGACGTCTCATGAGACTAAACATTTCCCAATGCATTGGAGCTCTATATAATTCTAGGCGAACCTGTCACATTCATTTCATTATCATTCTTATGTGTGCCACATAGATCATACAACATGAATTAATTAATTGAAATATTTTATTTCAAGATTATGTAGTGTTTAATAAATTTATATGTGTATAATGGTGAATAAAATTGATTTTATATTGGTATTCTATTCACTACACAATCATTTTTGGCATGGAAAATCGAGGTAAAACTTTGGCAGCATAACGATGTCGCTTAAAAATAAATAAAATGGGTTGATGAGATAGAAAAAGTTCTATAATAATTTATAAATTAGTTTTCTAATATGGTGGATACGAAATAAATTAACCCATCAAAAGGAAATTAATGTAAAAGATATATGGTAAATATGATACTTAAATAAAGAGGAGAAAGGAAAAATCCCTTACATGATTTTGTGGCTCTAAATGATTGAGAGGAGATTCTTGAGATTTTTGGTCACCTTTTAAAGACTATAGATAGGTTATTTAAGAGTGTGGATATTCTCTAAGGAATTTTGGTAAATATAAATGTTATCTTGGGAGGGTTTATATAGAAAATGAGTGGGAAATTCATTATTATTTCTCAAACATAGGTTTTGAACTCTATATAATAAAATATTCAAAACCAGAAACCATAACAAATTTTTTTTCCCAAGGTTTCTTCCAAATTTCTGTTTCTATAATTATTTTATAAGCCTAAGGGGAGAAATTAATAAAACAATATTCTCACTTATGTGAAAGTGAGTCATACTCCTAATGAGATGATTTTAAAACTATAAGATATATAAATGGTCTCAGAGGATACACAAACGTTTTTTAAAATTATTAAATTAATAATATTTTAAATTTAAAACATATATTTTGTCGTGGATACCCAATATAGTATTTATAATATAACTTTTGGGTCATTATGATGTCATAATACATGAATTATATTTATACGGTATTTAATATTTACACAAAAATTCTACTATCCTAGAAAATTATGATAAATTCACTGTTGGATAATTTTGATATTCTAATTTAAACAATAATATTAATTTTATATAAAATATTGTATAACTATTATTATTTTCACATCTAAAAATATAATATACATTTATTACGAAATGATGGGTTTTTTACAATAACAGTTTTTGAACCCCTATAAAAATTACATTAGAAATCATAAAAATTATATGATAATTTATATATAATAAAAATATTTAAAAAAAGTATTTTATTAAAATATTATTTTGTTTCAAAAATCAATTAATTCATAAAAATAAATTCCTTAATTGAATTTGAATAATGCACAAAAATAGTATTCATTATTATAGCATCAAAATAAAAATCATTTATAAAGTTTAAATATAAGGAAGAAAGTATATTCATTATTATATAAAAAGTATTTTACATTATCATACTTATAGGGTCTTGATACATATCCCTTTAATTCAAAAGAAAAATCCCTAATAGTAATGTTTGTGATGGTATGTCCTTCATAGGGTGGTTAAGAAAACATGGTTTGGGACATGATCTTGATGAGATTGAACTTATATCATAAATGGTTTCTCTCATGCTTATGTAAATGGAAATCATATTGGGGTTGGTCAAGGGAAAATCCCAATAATTCTATCAACCTTAGAAGCTCTGATAAATTGGATTAATATTGTACGATCCTATTGGTTTAGGCTATCTCTTCTATTAACTATGTCAGTTGGAATTGTTAAAACACTATATTTAAACTAATCATGTGGTCACTGTTAAATGGATATATTATCAATGTAAATGATTATTAATAAACATTTAAATATAACAGGATATAAAAAGAATGTTCATATGTTTTCTATAACTGTATTACATAATAAGACATTTAATTAATCCATATGTAAAATTGTATTCAAAATAGTTTTGGTAGTTACAATATTCCCCCATTGAGAAATTTAACCCTCAAATTTTCACTACCCACACTAAAATAGATGAGGGTAACTCTTTTTCATCACTTCCTCTAATTCCCATGTCATTGAGAAATACTTTTGGTTTCTCTATAGCACATTGACAATGAGAATTGTCTTGTTTCATAGATTTGTGTTTATAAAAGCTATGATTTTCACCGGCTTCTCTTAATAGGAAAGGTCATTCTCCAAGGGTACCGACTCTGTATCAAGTACATGTGAGGGGTTTTATTTGTAATTATCAAGATGGATATTTGGAAGACATCATGTACTTGAGATAGTTTTTGTGGGAGTGCTAGTCAGAATGGCACCGTACTGATTTGATTAAGGATCTCAAAGGGGTTGATGTATCTTGGACTAAGTATTAATTTATTTAAAAATATGTGGATTTTCTTTTATGGAGATATTTGGAGGAATAAAATGACCCTAAAATCAAAATATAGGTCTCATTAATTATTTTTAGCATAGCTAGTCAGTCGACTCTGGGTATCCTTGATGTGCCGCAGAATGATCTTAACCATTTCCTCCATTATGTTGACTATTTAACGACCTAGAACTTTTCACTCCACAAGTTCATCCTAATATAAAAGTATTTAATACATTTTATAATAAGTTTTATACTAGGGATCCATTTTTATTCTTGAGTGGAAAAAATATTTGTATGTGAAATTGACCGAAGGAATATGTTGATCACATCCTCTTTTAAAGTCAATCGAGCATTCCGCCAACATATCCTTAAGTGTCTGGATTGTCTACTCAGACTTTCCATTCATTTAAGGGTGATAATATGTGATGAATTTGTAATATGTATTCAGAGTGTGTTAGAGTCTCTTTTAGAGCATATAGATGAATCTTTGATCTTGATTAGATACAATTGATAGTGGTGTTCTATACTGCCTCCCCACTTCTATAATGTATATCCATACAATTTGATCTAGTGATACGTCTTCTTGAATTGCAATGAATTGTGTAATATTTATAAGATGACCCACTATATCCCAGATATAATTATTACTTTTGGATGTCTTTGGATTTCCAATGATATATTCCATGGTGATGTTTTCCTATTTTCATATAGGTATGGGTAATGTTTGCATCATCCCCTCAGATTATTTCCTTTATTCCATCACCTTTTAATATACAAGACATCTTGATGTATATTTTGGATCCCCTTCTTCTTATTGTCCCAAACATAGTTTCTTAGAGATCTTGATACACATTTATACTTCTAGGATAGATAGAGAAGGTTGAGATATTTGTATCATCATGAAACTCCTTCTTTAACTCAAGATCTTATGTTACGCATAGTCTTGACTAAAATATCACTACTCTTTGTTAATTAATATTGAACTCTAAGGATTTAACATTTCTTATAGTTTCCAATTTTATCTAAATTCCCACATTATTTCTCTGATAATAATTTATCATTTCTCAAATTGATAGTTGATCAATAATTTGTGAAATGATTGATGATTTTCCTTACTTTATGGTTTCCATGTTCATCCTTTTCAAATCAAAGAATATAGGATCCTTATATATTCATATCAATTATAAAATTATTTGATAATTTCTTCTTAGATCATCTGAAACTTTATTCATTTACTGGTTGGTAGTGAATTGAGAAGGCATAATCCTTGATCAGCTCTGACAATCTTCATTGGCACATATTCATCTCTTTCTGTTTGAATATATACTTGAGTCTTTTGTGATCCATATATATTTAACAATTCTTCACAAAAGGGATAATTCCACCATATTTTCAAATCAAATAGCACTGCAGCCAACTCCAGATCATGTGTTATGTGGTGCTATTTGTGAACATTCAACTTCATTGGAGCATAGGCCATCAATTTTCCATTTTCCATCAACACATATCACAATATATTCTTTGAAGAATCGTTAAATACCCTGAAAAGATCACTACTTTTGGGTTGAGTGAGAATAGGATCAGTTATAATCCTAATTTTAAAATCAATTAATCCCTCTTCACCATCATCATTCTAAGAAAACATGACACCCACTTGAGTTAGCTTGGTTAAAGGGTTTGAAAATTGTGATAAATTTCTCAAAAATCAGTGATAATACCCAGCTAATCCAAAGAAACTACAGATATATGTCATGGATATTGGCCCCATTCATCCCTATATTAATTCTATATTTGAAGGGTAATGTATATATATCCGATTTATTATAATAATATTCATCCAGAATGAGACTTCGTTCAACCAGAACTCACATTTATTCTGCATTACATAAGGATTATCCGTTCGCACGGTCTTTAGCACAGTGCTCAAATTCTCCCCTTGCTCCTCCTCAGTTTTGGAGAATATTAGAATATCCTCTATAAATACTACCAAAAATATTTTGAGGTAATCTCTAATGACTCTACTCATTATTTACATGAATATTTCTGAATCATTAATGAGTTTGAAAGGTATTACTATGAACTCATAGTTCACGTACTAGTCATGGGGATATCCTCATTCTTCACTCTAACTTGGTAATATCTTCACCATAGATCCACCTTGGAGAAGTATTTTTATCCACATAGTTGATTGAAAAATTTATCACTCTATAGTAGAGGATACTTATTCTTTATCATGATCATTTTTATCTCATGATAATCAATGTAAAGGTGCATTAACCCATCCTTCTTCATGATGAAGAGGACTAGTGCAACCTATTGTGATGCACTTTATCATATGAAACCATTTTACATATTTTCCTATAGTAATTTATTTATCTCTTCATGTTCTACAACATCCATTCTATTCATGTTCTTAGATAATGGTAATTCCCCAATGGTATTCTCGATTGGAAATTCAACCTATCGCCTAGGAGAAAGACTATGAAATTCCTTGGGAAACACATCATAATATTCCCTCATAATGGGCATATATTCATGGTTGATTTTTCTATTAGAATAAATCATTTGATCTAAATACACTTTCTATTTGGGCAGTAATATCCATGATTGAAATGATAGCGTCGAAAAAGATTCATCCTCCTCCTTTCACGTGTATAGAATTGGGGGTTAATTCAAAATATGGATAGTGATTTATTTATCATGAAAATTTATTTTGGACATATATTGGGATAAACAATCCATACCTAAAATTGAATCAAATTTTACAAGGTTTTCTGGGTAGTTCATCCCAAAATATTATATACGGGAGGAGTTATATATTTGGGATGAAATAATTTCCCTATTAATTATTTTTACTAACAGCTCTACTTACATGATTTTTTGTTCTATTTAAATAGTTCAACTAAACATTCATGGAATGAATGAATTTGTAGAACCAGAATAAAAAATTATGTTAACAATTCATGAATGAATAACTAGAATAAATATCACTACATTATTTTCATGATCCACCCTAGAAATTATGATGGAAAATACTCCCTTTTTCCGCCTTTTAGGTTTTTGATTGCCTCCGAAAACCCTTGGCATAGTGCATTGGTTTTCAAACATACCTTGTTCCATGATGTTGAAGTAATGAAAAATGTCCTTAGGTTTGACCAGAGCATCCATTTCCTCTATTCTTTTAGAGGGTTATTCCGTTCAGGATTTGTTAGCTAGGTGTCCTTCTTTCCCACACCTATATAATTTTCTTATTTAACTTAGGCAATTTTTGGTGTTCTTCTTTCTAATCCTTTAAAAAGTGGATTGTTGAATTTTTTTAGAACCATATTATTAATCTATCATACTTCTATAATTAAACTAAATTTTATTCTTCTTATCCCCATGATAACCTTAAGATTCTCCAAACTCCATTTCAACTTTTAGTGCACAAAGGAAAATTTCCACATAGCTATCAATGTCACGGTTCTCTAAGGATTTTTATAGAGATGGTTTTATCCCACTAAAGAAGTAGTAAACCTTGAATTTGGTGGTGAGAAAAAGATAGAGGCGTATCATTGAAGTCTTGTGATGGTTTCGTCATATTGCCTAATAAAATCTTTTTCTTTTTTTACATAAGGGAAGTGAAATTCCTTTCTATTATATGATGTAGAGTGAGGAAAATATTTATTGAAAAATATTCTCAATGTCCTGCAACACCATTGCTTCATTAAATTCCTCAGGATTTGTATTCATGGTCAATGACCACCAATAATCACCACATACCTCAATACGATAAAAAACATTATAACCTTATCCTATTTATAACATTGAAGGATTTAGAAGATCTTCTTAATGGAGATGATCTTCTTTTCTGTGATTAATGGACCAGATGATCAATTTAAATTTGAAGGCCTTTGTTGCATAAATGACTCAATGGCAACTTATTCTCTCTTTGGTATATTTAGATACTCCTCATGATCTATGTTTCTATTCATAACCTGATTTATTTGAGATTGTATCATCATAATGTTCAGGATGCCTACTCCCATCGAGTAGGGAATCACTTTGGGGTAGTCATCCCATTTCCTATCACATTGATTGTTTACCTGATTCCTCCTATTTCCGGTCATTTTATAGAACAAAAGGAAAATTAGGGTTGATAATTTTTAAACTATTAAACACATAAACAAGATTTTAATGGCACTAAATGGTTAACATATAACATACATTTATTTGATTATCTTATAAATTTCAAGGATTTGATATATGTTACCAATGATCTATGTCATAACATATATTCTTATGGGAATTTTTTATTTCCTATAATAATGGTTCATAATGATCTTGTGATTTTACCAATGTATATCCCCTAGGATTTTCAAACTAAGTACATAGTAAGGCACGTTGTCATGTATCGGGCTACACTCAGTTAGTCTAGACACACTTTTTCAAAGTTATTACCCCATGTAAATCTGTGCCCGAACCATATCCACTTATATTATATAGATAGAGAATTATTTTCTAGATAAACCACTTACTCTATAATTCCAAAAAATTATGGATGATTTCTTGCACTTAGTCTAATACTTATGGTTTTATATAGGATTTTCTAATCCTAATTCCAAAAAAAATAAACCTTTCCTTTGATACCAACTATAACAAACCTAATATTTAATACAAATTAAATAATGGTTTATCATATAAAAGTATAAAAAATACATCCCAAAAGATCAAGAAGTCTATTATATTTTGGAATTAGGTTCATAACCTAATGTCTTGAACATGGTGTAAAGACCCATAAAATTCAAGGAAATATTTTTCTTAATTTTATTTGAAATTTTACAAGAACGTAGTTTCTGACGGCACCTGATTCTGAGGCCTGGTGTGCCCGGAATCATTTTATGAAGTTTGGCTCGGGTACGTTCAGTGAACGAATGAGCGGGTTTTTCTATCTTTTGAACCAGTGCTTGGAATCGAATTCCGAGGGCACCGATGGAATCGCTGTGCTGGTTTTTTCTTAGAAATTCCTTTTCCGGAGTTACGTTTGCTCGGGTGTGGTTTTTAATTTTTGGGGTTAAGTTAAGAAATAAAATAAAGTGGTGCAACAGCTTTATTTTATTTCACTTAAAGCCACTTAAAGCCACTTAAGCTAAGTTAAGAGGATAGGGTGGATCCCAAAATATCCTAACCACTTGGTAGGATATTTGTGAGGTGGGGCCCGCACGAGCCCCACCGTTTCTTTTCCTCTAAGTAACGCACCCTCGAAAACCCCTTTTTAAATGAAAGTCAACCGGTGCATTTTCTTAAATTCTTAAAGCCCATATTAATTGGGCAGTTAAGTCGTTACCATTAATTCACTGAATTAATGGTTCATTTCTTAACATTGTTTTTCGTTTGTTGGCATACGATTAAAATAAGACCAACGCATGTCTTTCTTGGGTGTGGCTTGTTGAGAGGATTTGGAGAAACTCTACCTTCATCCTCCTTCACGAAGAACGCGAAGAACGCGAAGAACGAATCATTTCCGACAAAGAATGCCGGCCTTCGACGAAAGGCGATGAAGAACACCGAACCCTCGGAGATTGACGACGTGACGCCGTGTACAGCGACGCCGATGATTCTTCTCCCGCGACGTTCCTTCCCCGCGACAATCTTCGATCAACAATCGATTGAGGTTGGGGATTGCGGTCCTTTTATTTTCCTTTGTGGATTATATCCTCAACATGGATTTAATTGTTGCCATTAAATCTGTGTGTTTATAACCCTCAGAGATTGTCGACGCGACACCGTGTACCGCGACGACAGTGATGCCCCTTCCGTGACGCGATGATCTTATTCTTCCACGACGGTCAATTCCGCGACGAACTCATGTTCGAAGACAACATTTAGGTAGGGGTTGATTATTTTAAATATTTGTGATTTATACCCATGGTGTATGATTAAAATTGTTGTGAGACTTTTAAAACCTCTAATGCGGTGGGTGCAGACTAACGAACAAGTCCGAACCCACCGCCCCTTTCGTTCTTGGTGTACGAAATGGTGGACGTTGACAAAGAAGGCCGCACGGGCGATTCGAGGTCCTCGCAGTGAAGGACGGTCCCTAGGATGGCCTTTGGTGAAGACGACGTGAAATTCTGACCACCGGAACTCGTCTGGTGGTCCGCAGAGCAGCCCGCCGGTGCGCCTCGCCGGCACGGCGGCGCCGGCGGCAAGAGGCGGCGGCGCCCGGCGCGCTGCCAGAATGAACTTCCGTGGCTGAAGCCGCGGCGACAACACGTGGTCCCGCGACCGCACGGGACCAGAGGAGGACGGGACGCAACGTCCCGGCCACGTCTGCTGGCAAGGGCGGCCCCACGCGGGGCCGCGGTTTCCTCAAATGGGGGCAGCACGCCCCCCGCTCCGGTCGGCCGTAACTGGCCGAGCCGACCCGCCTGGCGACCGGGCCGGGCAGCACCGGTCGGGTCGGACCCAGACCCGGGTCGGGTCGACCCGGTTCGGGCCGACCCAGGGGGTTGGGCCGGGTCGTTCCGGGCCCAGACCCCCCGTTTTCGGAAGATTTAGTTCTTTTTCTCATAACATGAGCTACGGGCCTCAGATCGACGTACCATAAGCGAAAATGGGATCCTAGGATTGATGCGGTCATTTAGGTATATCGCACTCAAGGTTTCGGAGTACTTTGGGTTTGGCCGGGTTGGTTCGTACACGAAACCGACCGGGCCCTTGGAGCGGAAACACTTATATCTTCAGCTCCGGACGTCCGATTGACGTGCCATCAATTTTGTTGGATTCCTCTAAGTGATATGGATCTTTTGAATTACTCCGGCCGAGGTTTTGACGTAGGTGGAGTATAGTCAGGTTGGTTTTTCCTTAAAAACCAACTGGGCCCCTAGAACGAAAAAGCCAATAACATTCAGACCGGGCGTCCGATTGACGCGCCGTCTGCGACGTTGAGTTCCTGTTGATGATATAGAACTTTTGGATACATCAACTCCGGACTATGTGTCAGTTGATGTATCATCCTCTCGGCTCGTGGAGCGGAACCTCTCGAACAAGCTTGCTGTGTGCGGGAACCCTAGAGCTAGCTGCGACTGCTACTACGACGACGACTGTATAGAGATCCTCAGTGGATTAGACGGCGACGACTACAGCACTGAGCGATCCTACATGGATCAGTGCTTCAGATCCTTTGTGGGTCCCATCCTGTGTGGGTCAGCGCTCAGCGGTCCTGTGTGGGCCAGCGCCTACAGATCCTGTGTGGGTCTGATCCTGTGTGGGTCTTTGCAGGGGTTAGCTACCTATCGATCCTTTGTTGGTCAGATCCTTTGTGGGTCATTGCGGGGGTTAGTTACCTATCGATCCTTTGTCGGTCAGATCCTTTGTGGGTCATTTCGGGGGTTAGTTACATATCGTTCCTTTGTGGGTTAGATCCTTTGTGGGTCATTGCGGGGATTAGTACCTATCGATCCTTTGTGGGTCCGATGGCTTAGATGAATCAGTGGAAATATCTGATAATCTATATCGTCATACAAAGAAGTATACATGTGTGAGATGAATCATGTTTTTCTTTCCTTTGTGGATTTTTTTGTGCAATCCTGTGTGGATTACGTTTTGCTATCCTATGTGGACTGGGTTGTACTTGGGCTCGGATGTTGAAGCCGAACAAGAATTGATGGCTTAGGTATATGTATGGGAATATACCTAAGTAGTATCGGATGTTACTTCGTGATTTTATCTCTCCTTTGTGGATTATCCTTTGTGGATTCTGGCAGACCTTCGGGGGTCTCGGGGTCCCTATTTAGTAGCTTATACTCACCCCTGCATGGGCTATGCCCGCACTATGTTGTGTTGGTTGCAGACGACGGACAACACTGATCGTGGTTGAGGCTTGCGGAGCGGGACGGTACCTGGAGGTGGACCACTATGCGGGACGTACTCAGAGCGGCCGACTGGACTCGAGGAGCAGTGGAGGCTATCTGTACCCACCCTTCAGGTGGGATTTCCAGTCGGCAGCTCGGTGTTGCGGATTTACTTTTCAGTTGCTGTTTTCCCTTCCAGTATTACTTTACTTTCAGTTTGGGTTTTTATACTGGCCCACTTACTTTTCCGCACTTGCTGTTGCACTCAGTTTTTGCTTAGTGTTTACTTCTACTACTTTCTTGCTATGCAGTGTTTGTTTACTTTACAAAGGCAATGCCTTCTCTTTTTACCCGGATTTATGCCTTGGTGCTAGTCGCCAGCCCCTGGCCTATGGAAGGCAGGCTTGGGGTAGTCACGGCACGGGCCCCGAGGACGAGTCGAGACAAATTGGTATCAGAGGAGTTTTGTTCTACCACAGAACTTGGGAATCTGATATTTTACTATGTGAAGCAATAATATTAAGCGTATTGGATGTGGTTATCAGTTTAGGGAGTCCAGTGTTGGTGCGGCGGCCAACGTATCCGTACACCAGGACCCTGATTTCTGATTTCCGACTTAATGCACGAAAACATTGATTGCATGTCTGTTTCAAGTTATCGTTGTGATTATGTTATGTCAGCTCACCAGGTATACTGTTCTGACCATGGTGCACCTTTTTCTTTTTCAGGATGGCCCCCACGAAGGCATCCAACTAGGGTTCCGAGAGTTGAGCGTGACGAAAGCCCACCGAGCGACGAGGCCTCGGTACAGGTCCCTTTGACACCTGAGGCACCGACGGTACCTTTACCCATCGAGCCACCGATGCTTCGAGCCCCAGCCACTGACGATGCACGTCGCCTTAGTTAAATACACGAGTTCCAGTGCCAGTGACCACCCAGGTTCCGTGGGGAGACGGACCCCCATGCAGCCGAGGACTGACTGGAGGTAGTGGTATGAGTTTTCCGGTTAGTGAGGACACCAGTAGACCTCATGGTGATCCTCGCAGCGAGCGTACTGCACGCGGAAGCAGGCAGATGGTGGAGCTTGATGCTCCAGGTACACGATGATGCATCTCTTCACTGGACAGACATTGAGATCCTCTTCCGCTCAGAGTTCGTTCCGACCACCCTCCGTGCGGTACACATCCAGGATCTTCTCTAGCTGCGGCAGGGCAGCTTGACAGTCGCCCAGTACTCGGCGAGATTTACCAATCTCTCATGCTACTCAACAGACATGGTATGAGACCCATTCATTCAGGCCCAGACCATTGAGCATGGATTGAGACATGATATCAGGGCATTGCGGATCTCCCTCAGCATTCCGACTCAGGCAGGAGTACTGGAGCGAGCCCTTTTGATCTAGAGCTTCCTTGCTGAGCCTTCATCAGCAGCGAGACCTACCGCGGGGCGGCATGTAGCAGAGTCTTCTGCAGCAGGCAGTCGACAGATGACTCATGGGTCTAGGCAGACCAGACCCTTAGGCAGATGACCTCAAGACAGTGGCTCAGTAGTGCGGGGCACACAGCGCGGAGCCAGTCTTTCAAGAGGCAGCCAGTGCTACACATGCGGCGGGAGGGTTTACATGGCTCGTGACTTCCCGACTCACCGTGCTGAGGAGCAGCAGACGGTTGAGGGGCCACCCAGGTAGAGGCAGAGGGTCGACCGTGGCAGTCCTCATGGAGCAGGCGGACGAGGCAGAGGAGCTGGCCGAGTAGCAGGTGGTGGGCGACGCTTTGAGGCTCTACCACCACCACCACCAGGAGGTCCTCCCCGACCATAGGGAGCTAGCGAGAAGAGATAGGCACAACTCTAGGAAGTGGAGGCCTACGACCACGACGCGCCCAAGATGATTCGAGGTACTATATATGTCTATTCCAACCTTGCTGCAGATCTTATAGACACAGGAGCGAGTCATTCGTTCATAGCCCCTGCCCTTGTTCGGAGCTCGGAGATTCCGAAAGAGCCGTTGGCTAGATCCTTACGGCTAGAGACTTCTATGGGGGCAGACTCAATGATTACGCACTAGTGCCGGCGGTGTGAGCTTACTCTAGGAGGCGAGAGATTTGGCTGGGATATTCTTGTATAGGCATCGAGTCCTTACGACGTCATCTTGCGCATGGATTGGTTATCTACAGTCCATGATCAGATTGACTGTATTAGGCGCAAGGTGCGATGTGTACGCACTGACGGGAGCAGGTTCACCTTCACCGGCGAGAAGGGCGCCTTCGCAGCACAGGATGGACTCTCGCAGAGGAGAGGACAACCCATCACTAATCAGTTGGCTAGCCTCATCCTAGGAGTAGTTGATGTGCGGTATAGCATCCCGCCATTTTATAACATAAACTTTCATTACATTACACACAACTGAGGATCTTTAAGGTTTAGTGTCTTGGAAACCAGGAACATAATACATGAAAACAACATAAAGCATTCTTCTTAAACACTTGAAAGGCTTCTCCTTAAGTTCATCCTAGGTTCATTACTGCATCTCATAACCTGGGGACATACATCAAAAGAAAGGGTGAGCAGAAGGCCCAGTAAGGGAAACAAGAGAAACATTTTACATGTGAACTTGATATACTTCAATAAGGACATGAAAAGAACTTTAAGGTATGAGAAAGAAAATCATGAGGAATTTCATAATAAAAACAACATTTTCCATAACTTGAAGATGTGGCTACATCATTTAACATAGACAATCATGAACATATCACCAAGGTCCATCCCCAAGGTGTCATTTGAAAATTACCAAGGTTATTCACCAAGGTATCATGAAAATTGTAATCTCTAGTGGTTACATCATTACCCAATGCATTGGAGCGCTATCAGGGCGCACCCTTAAATTTGCCTTTATTATCATGTGATCCACATATATCATCATCAAAAATTTCATAAATAACCCACATAGCATAAAATAAATGGGTTTCATTTCATAATTATAACGTTTTAAAAACTGCTTTAAAGACATGATCTTTACGTCACTTTAAACCCACAAAAAGGGAAAGTGGGCCTCATGTATGTAAATCCCAGAATTTAAAATGGAACATTTTGATATATAAGTGAATACCCTTGTAGAAATAAGATCTTTGAGTATTCACTTTATAACATAAAATAATTTTTGAGAAAAGAGAGAGGCATTTTGAGGGGAAAATTCTGCAGCATAACGGCTAAGTTTCGGGGTTTTAGAAAACATTGAAATGAGAGGGGACATGGGTCACCCACTCATAAATGATCCATAAAACAGTAGGGTGAAATAATAAGAAGGACATATGGACATGGTAACGAAATTTTAGGGACATACCATTTGAAATGAAAAACATGGAAGGAAAAAGATTAGATTTCTCTTATGAAAATTCGGCAGCCTTACAGCGTCACATAACTTCAAAAGAAAATGATTTGACAAGATCAAAAAGGGTCCCTCATCATATGATAATAAGAGATAAGTATGATTTATATAGAGATCATACCCCAACATAATAAAAAGTAACTTGAAAGACTTGACATGAAAATCGAACTTGAAAAATGAGAAGGGTGAAAGAATCCCTTAGAAATTCGGCAGCCTAACGACGTCACTTAAACTTTCATAAAACGAAATGATGAGAGTAAGAGGGGATCTATCATCATATAAAAATGAAAGGGCAGTAAGAGGAATATAAAAGAACATCCTCTCACATAAAAACATGGAGCATAATAGGAATGACATAAAAGAGATTACATGAAAAGAAAGAGAGGGGTCGGATCCCTTACCTTAAAATGTGACTCTTGAAAATCAAAGGATTGGACCTTGAGGGCTTGGGGGAACCTTGGGAGGAATCTTTGGAAGGTAAGAATACCAGAACTTCGTTGGGGGAGAGTTGGGAGTGAAAAATAAGGGAGGAAAGGGTGGGTATTTATAGGGAAAGTGAGGGGACAAAGCATTAATGGCCAAGGGACACCTCACTAGTGGTTTTGGCAAAACCATGTTCTTGCCCATGGTATTTGCCCATGGTATTGGCCACTTGGGACACCTCACACCTTATATTACTATTCATAATTCGAACATATTGAATATATACTTAATACATAATTTAATGATGTCATTAAACACCCGTAACTTAAAAACTATACTTTCACTATTCACCGAAAATTCAACTTTCTCAGAATAATCCCAAAATTTCACCTTAACCAAATATCAATGCTCTGATTTCAAAAATGAAATCCATTTTATAAAAATAATTTTCTAAATATTTTTAATTTAATTTTTAAATAAAAACACTATTCATCGAAAATTCATTTTTTTCAGAAAAATCCCCAAAAATTACCTTAGCATAATATCGATGCTCTGAGTTCAAAAATAAAGTCCTTTTTATAAAAATAATTTTCTAATTATTTTTAATTAAATTTTTACTTAAAAAACACTATTCATCCGAAAAAACTAATACTTGAATAATAATTTATGAAACCATTATTTAAACATTTTATTGAATCACATTACTTAATCTAGGTGTCTAAATTATATTAAAACTTTCTTTGAGTGAAATTACTAATCCATTTGGTCATATTACTAATCCTAAGCGTAAAATCACTATTCCTAATTTACTATTCATCAAAAATTAAGTTGATCTTATTAGACTCCAAATTCCTTACTGAACACTTTTGTAGAAGACCATTTTTTGAAAATCCTTACACATCATTAGTTATTTAGGGTTTACATATATATTTCAAAATATCCCTTTTTCAAAATTCATCAATAAAATACATTCTAAAATTATCTAGACATTTGAAATTTCACAAACATCACTAAAGGAAGAAATCTCAATTTATTCACCCGAAAGGATTACACAAGGAAACTAGGGTCTCATCACATAGCCCCTTATAACACTGGCATAAGACCTAAGTGTAAGGTGTGCTATGGTGAGAGAATCTGAGGGAGTCTCAGATAACATTGCCCTAGTAGCAATCTCCACTAACTTGAACTTCTCCTGCAAGCGTTTTCGTTCAAGCTTGACACGCTGGAGCTCGGCTTGGGCTTGGTCCAAAGCGAATCCCACAGATGCTACCTCCTTCCCAAGCTCTGATAAGTGGGCTTCGTAAGGGTTGAGTCTACTGGATGAAGCCATCAACTCCCCTTTCTGCATTAACCATTAACATCTTATTAAATCATTAAGAGTAAGTTAATATAATACTCAAAAAGATTGGGTCGTTACATTCTTCCCCCCTTAAGAAATTTCTTCCCCGAAATTTATACTTGAGGCCTAGTCGAAAAGGTGAGGGTACTTTTGCTTCATCGTTTCCTCAGGCTCCCAAGTCGCTTCTTCGTACTTATGATTCCTCCACAACACTTTCACAAGGTGGGTAGTCTTGTTTCGTAGAACCTTGTCTCTACGGTCCAAGATCTCCACTGGCTGCTCCTCATAAGAGAGGTCATGTTCAAGTTGTACCACCTCTGGGTTCAGTACATGCGAAGGGTCGGGTATGTACTTCCTCAAGAGAGATACATGGAAGACATCATGAACTTGAGCTAGGTTTGGTGGAAGTGCTAGACGATAGGCCACTGCTCCTATGCGATCAAGGATTTCATAGGGGCCGATGTACCTAGGGCTGAGCTTCCCTTTCTTCCCAAACCGCATGACTCTCTTCCATGGAGAAATTCGAAGGAAGACTTTGTCACCAACACCAAACTCCAAGTCCCTTCGACGATTGTCAGCATAGCTCTTCTGCCGACTCTGAGCAGCCTTTATGTGTTGTTGGATGGCATGAACCTGTTCTGTCATCTCTTGCACGAGATCAGGCCCAAGAAGCTTCCTCTCACCAGTTTCATCTCAACAAGTAGGAGTTCTACACCGCATTCCATACAGAGCTTCATAGGGTGCCATCTTAATACTCGCATGGAAGCTGTTGTTATAGGAGAACTCCACTAATGGGAGGTGTTGATACCATCCACCCTTAAATTCCATTGAGCATAATCTCAACATGTCTTCGAGTTTCTGAATAGTCCTTTCAGATTGGCCATCAGTTTGAGGATGATAGGCCGTACTAAAATTCAATTCAGTATTCAGAGCATGCTGAAGACTTCTCCAGAATTTTGATGTGAATCTTGGGTCACGATCAGATACGATGGATAGTGGTACCCCATGCAGCCTTACCACTTCCTTCATGTATATCTTGGCAAGCTGATCCAGAGAGAAATCTTCCCGAATAGAGATAAAATGGGCTGTCTTGGTGAGACGGTCCACAATAACCCATATTGCATTGTTTCCTTTGGATGTTTTTGGGAGACCAGTTACAAATTCCATGGTGATATTATCCCACTTCTATACTGGTATGGGTAGCGGTTGTAATACCCCCTTAGGAAGTTGTCTTTCTGCCTTTACTTGCTGACACACCAGGCACCTTGTAGTGTAATCGGAAATCTCCCTCTTCATGTTATCCCACCAATAATGATCACGAAGGTCTCTATACATCTTAGTGCTTCCCGGATGTATAGATAAAGTAGAGCTATGAGCTTCATCCATCAGTTCTTTCTTTATCTCCGGAATAGATGGAACACATATTCTTGTACGAAATTTCAATACACCTTCTTGATCAATATTGAAATCACGGAACTTCCCATTCTTTACAGCCTCGAACTTCTCCTGCAGTAAAGGATCTTCTTTTTGAGCCTTCATGATCTTCTCTAGTAATGAAGGTTGAGAAATCATTTGGGATAGGGTTGATGATGTCCCTTTCCTTATAATTCCCATGTCCAGTTTTACTAGATCTTTAATCAAGGGATCTCCCAGGATCCTCATTGTTGCCAGAACAACAGGATCTTTCCTGCTTAACGCATCCGCGACTTTGTTTGCTCTACCAGGGTGATAATGGATTGAACAATAATAGTCTTTAATAAGCTCCAACCATCTCCTTTGTCTCATGTTCAATTCTTTCTGTGTGAAAATATACTTTAGACTTTGGTGGTCAGTGTATATATCACATTTATCCCCATAAAGATAGTTCCTCCATATCTTTAGAGCAAAAACAACTGCCGCCAGCTCTAGATCATGCGTAGGATAATTCTGCTCATGAATCTTCAACTGTCGAGATGCATAAGCAATTACTTTGTCATTTTGCATGAGGACGCACCCAAGCCCTTTCAGAGATGCATCGCTAAAAATAACGAATCCTTCTCCGATAGAGGGTAGTGTTAATACAGGTGTAGTAACCAATCTATTCTTCAGCTCTTGGAAACTTTCCTCGCATTCCTTTGTCCAGATGAACTTAACCCCTTTTCGAGTCAACTTGGTTAGTGGATTAGAAATCCGTGAAAAGTTTTTCACAAACCTCCTATAATATCCCGCTAAACCAAGGAAACTACGAATCTCAGTTACTGTTGTGGGTTGAGGCCACTCCTCCACAACTATTGTCTTTGTAGGGTCAACCGAGATTCCTTCATTGGTTACGATGTGCCCCATGAAAGCCACTTGTTGTAACCAAAACTCACACATGCTGAACTTCCCAAAGAGCCTCTCCTTCCGTAGCGTTTTCAAAATAACCCTCAGATGATTTTCATGCTCCTCACGACTTTTTGAATATATCAAAATATCATCAATAAAAACTACCACAAAGTTATCAAGGTAGTCCTTAAAGACTCTATTCATCAAATCCATGAAAATATCAGGAGCATTAGTCAAGCCGAAGGGCATAACAGTAAACTCATAATGCCCATATCTTGATCGGAAGGAAGTCTTTGGAATATCTTCCTTCTTCACCCTCAGTTGATGATAACCAGATCGAAGGTCAATCTTAGAGAAGAATTGAGCCCCACGAAGTTGGTCAAATAAATCATCAATTCTTGGAAGAGGGTATCTGTTCTTCACTGTGATCCCGTTCAGTTCTCCATAATCAATGCATAGCCGCATTGATCCATCCTTCTTCTTCACAAAGAGAACTGGTGCTCCCCAAGGAGACACACTCGGTCGGATAAACCCCTTCTCCAACAAGTCTTGGAGTTGTTTCTTTAGCTCCTCTAGCTCCACATTTTCCATTCTATACGGAGTCTTTGATATCGGTTGAGACCCAGGTACGAGTTCAATGGAGAACTCTACCTCTCTTTCTGGGGGAGGTCCAGGTAACTCCTCAGGAAATACATCCATGTATTCCTGAACAATCGGAACATCTTCAATTTGTATGCTCCCATTCCCTTCTTCATCATCACCGATTAACTCCATAAAGAAAGCTATAGGAGGTTCTTCTAGATAGGGATCAGTTCGGGATATCTCTCCTAGGAAGATAACTGTAGGTCGTTCATTCAAGACTACTGAGATTTCCTTACTTCTGCATTTGATCTTAGCATTATACTTTGAGAGCCAGTCCATCCCTAGTATAACGTCGAATTCCATCATGGGGATGACTACTATATTTGCGATAAGATTGTGCTCACCAAAGTAAACACTAGAGTCTCTAAACACTGTTGATGCATGGATAATCCCACTTGGAGTCTTGACTGACAACTCTACCTCAAGTAATTCGGGGATTGATTCTATATTCTTTGCAAACTTGGAAGAAATAAAGGAATGCGTAGAACCAGAATCAAATAAAGCACTTGCTAGTTTTGAGAGGACAACAAGAGTACCTGCTACCTCATCGTTCGGAACTTCAACTTCAGTTGTTGTGATAGCGAAAGCACGACCTTGCTCCCTTGGCCTCTGCTGAGGTTGATGGTGATTCCCCTCCACCGCCCTCGGATTTGGACATTGATTAGCAAAGTGCCCAAGCGGTCCACACTTGAAGCATGTGACTGCGGGTAGGGCCAGAACCATCTTTCCTCTTTCGTTAGTGTTGGGAAGTTGAGGCTTCACATCACCACGACAATTCCGAGAAATATGGCCTTCTTTTCCACACCTATAGCACTTGCCACTTCCGATCAAGCAGTTCCCCGGATGCTTCTTCCCACATTTATTGCATGTGGCATGTTGCATATGCTTTCCACCTCTTTCCTGATCAAAACTTCTTCCCAGGCTCGGTTCTAGAGTTCTCTTCTTCTCATTAGATTTGTGAGACCACAGTGTCTCCCCAAACTCTAGTTCAACTTTCATAGCACTTCGAACTATTTCTTAATAGCTATCGTAGTCCCTGTTGGCTAGATTCTTCCACAGATGTGGTCGTAGTCCGCCAAAGAATCTATCAACCTTCCCATTAGGGTCCATGACAAAGCTTGAGGTATAACGGGAAAGTCTTGTGAAGTTCATCTCATAGCTTCCGACAGATTCGTTCTCCTTCTGCTTCAGCTCGAGAAACTCTTTCTCCCTTTTCGTTCTCATGGAACGAGGGAAATACTTGTTAATGAAAATCCCCCGAAATTCTTCCCACTCCATAGCTTCCATATCTCCTCGTGGCTTCGTGTTTTTGATCAGTGACCACCACTGATCAGCTTCTCCCTCTAGGCGGTAAACAACAAGGGTGACTTTTTCTTGTTCCGAACAATGAAGTACAGAAAAGATCTTTTCAATGGAGCTTATCCATTGTTCCGCAACCAATGGGTCAGTAGATCCACTGAATTTTGGTGGTCGTTGACGCATGAAGGACTCAACAGAAAGTTGTTCCCTTCGTGGTGAGGTCGGCCTCTCATCTTGATTCAAGTTATTACTCATAACTTGAGTTAGTTGGTTCATCATTCGCATGAATGTTTCCATTCCGGCTTCCATCGGAGGGCCGTCAGCACATGGTGCATTGCGGTCACCATCGGCACGGTTTCTCCTATTGCCCGCCATTTTCTAAAAGAATAAAACCTTAGTGAGAAACTTATTTCATTTATGAATCTTTTAACTAAGACTTCATGCTTAGAAAATTATACTTCTCTATAATTCCTTCATAATGATTCATAAAAATCTTGTGATTAACCAAACATATCCCCCGGGAGTGTCGTAACCAAGAGTGCAGCAAGGCCCGTTATCGTGCACCAGTTCCCGTTCGAGTCTAGCTCAAAGCGGTGTTTTCGGGTTTTACCCCTATGTACATCTGTGCCAGAGCCGCCTCTACCTGCTCGTATCCAGACAGGGATGTATTTGTTTGATAGACCACTTACTCAATACTTACCAAAATACCAGGAAGTTTTCCTATATTTAAACTTTTCTATAGGGTTCTTCCTAAAGTTTTTATATCCTAATTTCCACAAATAACTAAACCATCCTTTGATACCAACTATAGCATCCCTCCATTTTATAACATAAACTTTCATTACATTACACACAACTGAGGATCTTTAAGGTTTAGTGTCTTGGAAACCAGGAACATAATACATGAAAACAACATAAAGAATTCTTCTTAAACACTTGAAAGGCTTCTCCTTAAGTTCATCCTAGGTTCATTACTGCATCTCATAACCTGGGGACATACATCAAAAGAAAGGGTGAGCAGAAGGCCCAGTAAGGGAAACAAGAGAAACATTTTACATGTGAACTTGATATACTTCAATAAGGACATGAAAAGAACTTTAAGGTATGAGAAAGAAAATCATGAGGAATTTCATAATAAAAACAACATTTTCCAAAACTTGAATTTGTGGCTACATCATTTAACATAGACAATCATGAACATATCACCAAGGTCCATCCCCAAGGTGTCATTTGAAAATTACCAAGGTTATTCACCAAGGTATCATGAAAATTGTAATCTCTAGTGGTTACATCATTACCCAATGCATTGGAGCGCTATCAGGGCGCACCCTTAAATTTGCCTTTATTATCATGTGAGCCACATATATCATCATCAAAAATTTCATAAATAACCCACATAGCATAAAATAAATGGGTTTCATTTCATAATTATAACGTTTTAAAAACTGCTTTAAAGACATGATCTTTACATCACTTTAAACCCACGAAAAGGGAAAGCGGGTCTCATGTATGTAAATCCCAGAATTTAAAATGGAACATTTTGATATATAAGTGAATACCCTTGTAGAAATAAGAGCTTTGAGTATTCACTTTATAACATAAAATAATTTTTGAGAAAAGAGAGAGGCATTTTGAGGGGAAAATTCTGCAGCATAACAGCTAAGTTTCGGGGTTTTAGAAAACATTGAAATGAGAGGGGACATGGGTCACCCACTCATAAATGATCCATAAAACAGTAGGGTGAAAGAATAAGAAGGACATATGGACATGGTAACGAAATTTTAGGGACATACCATTTGAAATGAAAAACATGGAAGGAAAAAGATTAGATTTCTCTTATGAAAATTCGGCAGCCTTACGGCGTCACTTAACTTCAAAAGAAAATGATTTGACAAGATCAAAAAGGGTCCCTCATCATATGATCATAAGAGATCAGTATGATTGATATAGAGATCATACCCCAACATAATAAAAAGGAACTTGAAAGACTTGACATGAAAATCGAACATGAAAAATGAGAAAGGTGAAAGAATCCCTTAGAAATTCGGCAGCCTAACGGCGTCACTTAAACTTTCATAAAACGAAATGATGAGAGTAAGAGGGGATCTCTCATCATATAAACATGAAAGGGCAGTAAGAGGAATATAAAAGAACATCCTCTCACATAAAAACATGGATCATAATAGGAATGACATAAAAGAGATTACATGAAAAGAAAGAGAGGGGTCGGATCCCTTACCTTAAAATGTGACTCTTGAAACTCAAAGGATTGGACCTTGAGGGCTTGGGGGAACCATGGGAGGACTCTTTGGAAGGTAAGAAGACCAGAAATTCGTTGGGGGAGAGTTGGGAGTGAAAACTAAGGGAGGAAAGGGTGGGTATTTATAGGGAAATTGAGGGGACAAAGCATTAATGGCCAAGGGACACCTCACTAGTGGTTTTGGCAAAACCATGGGCTTGCCCATGGTATTTGCCCATGGTATTGGCCACTTGGGACACCTCACACCTTATCTTACTATTCATAATTCGACCATATTGAATATATACTTAATACATCATTTAATGATGTCATTAAACACCCGTAACTTAAAAACTATACTTTCACTATTCACCGAAAATTCAACTTTCTCAGAATAATCCCAAAATTTCACCTTAACCAAATATCAATGATCGGATTTCAAAAATGAAATCAATTTTATAAAAATAATTTTCTAAATATTTTTAATTTAATTTTTAAATAAAAACACTATTCATCGAAAATTCATTTTTTTCAGAAAAATCCCCAAAAATTACCTTAGCATAATATCGATGCTCTGAGTTCAAAAATAAAGTCCTTTTTATAAAAATAATTTTCTAATTATTTTTAATTAAATTTTTAATTAAAAAACACTATTCATCCGAAAAAACTAATACTTGAATAATAATTTATGAAACCGTTATTTAACCATTTTATTGAATCACATTACTTAATCTAGGTGTCTAAATTATATTAAAACTTTCTTTGAGTGAAATTATTATTCCATTTGGTCATATTACTAATCCTAAGCGTAAAATCACTATTCATAATTTACTATTCATCAAAAATTAAGTTGATCTTATTAGACTCCAAATTCCTTACTGAACACTTTTGTAGAAGACCATTTTTTGAAAATCATTACACATCATTAGTTATTTAGGGTTTACATATATATTTCAAAATATCCCTTTTTCAAAATTCATCAATAAAATACATTCTAAAATTATCTAGACATTTGAAATTTCACAAACATCACTAAAGGAAGAAATCTCAATTTATTCACCCGAAAGGATTACACAAGGAAACTAGGGTCTCATCACATAGCCCCTTATAACACTGGCATAAGACCTAAGTGTAAGGTGTGCTATGGTGAGAGAATCTGAGGGAGTCTCAGATAACATTGCCCTATTAGCAATCTCCACTAACTTGAACTTCTCCTGCAAGCGTTTTCGTTCAAGCTTGACACGCTGGAGCTCGGCTTGGGCTTGGTCCAAAGCGAAGCCCACAGATGCTACCTCCTTCCCAAGCTCTGATAAGTGGGCTTCGTAAGGGTTGAGTCTACTGGATGAAGCCATCAACTCCCCTTTCTGCATTAACCATTAACATCTTATTAAATCATTAAGAGTAAGTTAATATAATACTCAAAAAGATTGGGTCGTTACATGCGGAGTCCTAGTTTTCCTGCAGTGGTGGATCAGTATGCAGATGTCTTTCCCGACGACATTCCAGGACTACCTCCTCGCAGAGAGGTAGACTTTTATATTGATTTGTACCCCGGGACAACCCCTATATTGACTCCAGCATATCGGATGGCCCCCGCTGAGCTTCGAGAGCTACGGGTACAGTTGGAGGACTTGCAGAGCAAGGGTTTCATCCGACCCAGTGTTTCACCCTGGGCTTCCCCGATATTGTTCGCCAAGAAGGCAGACGGGAGCTTGCGACTTTGTTTCGACTATCGTCGCCTGAACCATGTGACAGTGAGGAACAAGTTTCCGCTACCGAGGATTGATGACCTCTTCGATCAGCTTAAGGGAGCACGATGATTCTTGAAGATAGACCTCAGGTCAGGCTATCATCAGCTCAGATTTCGGGACGAGGACGTGCAGAAGACGAACTTCAGATGTCAGTATGGCCACTATGAGTTCTTGGTTATTCCATTTGGCATAACCAATGCTCTGACAGTGTTCATGGGCCTCATAAACAGGATCTTTCAGCCTTACCTCGATCGATTTGTCGTGGTCTTCATCGATGACATTTTGAGATACTCGACGACTGAGGAGGAGCACGCCTACTACTTGCGGGTTTTACTAGATACACTATGGGAGCACCATCTTTATGGAAATATCTCTAAGTGTCAGTTCTAGATACGTGAGGTCCAATTCTTGGGACACGTCATCTCTGAGGTGGGAGTTGTGGAGGATCCTACGAAGATCGAGGCTGTGCTAGCTTGGGAGCAACCCAGGAGCGTGACGGAGGTGCGGAGTTTCTTGGGACTAGCGGGATACTATCGGAGATTTGTGCCAGACTTCTCCAGAGTTGTGTCACCACTCTTAGCTCTTATGAAGAAGGGGGAATCCTTTGTGTGGTCAGATAGATGTCAGTAGAGCTTCCAGGAGCTGAGATAGAGATTTACCAGCGCTCCTATCTTGAGGTTGCCTAAGGAGGGAGTAGGGTACGTAGTCTATTGCAATGCATCAAGGACCGGACTCAGATGTGTCTTGATGTAGGAGCATGTGGTGATCGCCTATGGATCACGTCAGTTGAGTCCGCATGAGCAGAACTACGCTACCCATGACCTGGAGTTAGCAGCAATGGCATTTGCTCTGAAGACACGGAGGCACTACCTGATGGGCGAGCACTTTACAGTCTTTATGATCATCAGAGTCTCAGGTACATCTTCCCTCAGAAGGACCTGAACCTGAGACAGCGGCGATGGCTCGAGTTCCTCCAGGACTATGAATTTGAGATAGTCTATACTCCTAGGAAGGGGAACGTGGTAGCCGATGCTCTCAGAAGGAGGACGGGCATTCAGCTACTTGGGGAGGCGATAGAGCAGCTAGTCGCTTTGCAGATATCCTTCGTGGATAGAGATAGAGCAGCCTTCTTTCAGTCTCTCACAGTCACCCCTCCACTACTGCAGCGGGTCAGAGAGGCACATCGTGGGGATGCTGATTGTGAGACGCGGCGTGCACAGATATCCTCAGGTTAGGCACCTGATGGTTTCTCCTTTGGAGTAGAGCACGCCGTCCTTTTCAGAGGACGTACCTTGGTACCAGTTGCTTTACGAGAGGAGGTTTTAAGATAGTTTCACACTTCTCCTTTGGTGGTACATCCTAGAGCGGCGAAGAGGTACCAGGACCTTAGACGACAACATTGGTGGCCGGGCATGAAGAAAGCTGTGGCAGAGTTCATTTCTCGATGCCTCACCTGCCAGCAGGAGAAGGCAGAGCATCAGGTACCAGCAGGCATGGTACATCTCTTGGAGGACCCGGAGTGGAAGTGGGACGGGATATCTATGGACTTCAGGACTGGAATTCCGCGCACTTCCAGAGGTCATGACTCCATTTGGGTGATTATCGACCGACTCACCAAGTCAGCTCACTTCTTACCCATCAGAGAGCGGGGCTCAGTGGAGATCTTGGGACGCCTCTATGTTCAAGAGATTGTACGGCTTCACGGTGTGCCATCATCTATCATCTCCGATCGAGATGCTCTCTTTACTTCCCGGCTTTGGAAGGGGTTGTAGGAGGCGTTCGGGACACAACTACGTCTGAGCACCGCCTTTCACCCTCAGAAAAATGGTCAGACATAGAGGACCATACAGACTCTCGAGGACATGCTCCGCGCATGTGTCTTCGACTTTGGTCGCAGCTGGGAGGACCACCTACCCATGGTGGAGTTTGCGTAAAACAACAGCTACCACTCCACCATCGGGATGGAACCATACGAGGCGTCGTATGGCCGACCTTGAAGATCTCTTTTGTGCTGGACAGACCCTGCGGAGTCCGCACTTATGGGACTAGAGATGGTCCAGGCCACGACAGAGAAGGTCCAGGTCATCCAGGAGAGGATGACGACAGCTCAGAGCCGGCAGAAGTCTTATGCTGACAGGAGGCGAAGGCCACTAGAGTTCGTGGATGGTGACCACGTCTTCTTGCATGTATCACCTAGACGTGGATTACTGAGATCTGGATGAGGTGGTAAGTTGTCTCCAGGCTTCATCGGACCATTCCAGGTCCTCAGCAGGATTGGCGAGGTGGCTTATCGCCTGGCTCTACCACCTCAGTTGCACCGGGTGCACGATGTCTTCCACGTATCTCTGCTAAGGAGATACGTGCACGACCCGACGCATATCGTTGACCATGGGGAGCTAGGCGTTGATGATGGGGCGACTTTTGCGGAGGTCCCGATGGAGATCGAGGATCGAAAGGAGCGGGTCCTACGTGGATAGTCAATTCCCCTAGTGCACATCAGATGGCAGCACGGGAACCTCCAGGAGAGCACTTGGGAGCGAGAGGCTCAGATGCGTGCTCAGTACCCACATTTGTTTCCCTAGTTCATGATGTATCTTTATAGGGACGTAAAGACATGACGTGGGAGTTGTGTAAAGACCCGTAAAATTCATGTGAATTTTTTTCTTAATTTTCTTTGGAATTTTACAAGAATGAAATTTCTGACGGCACCTGATTCCGAGGCCCGGTGTGCCCGGAATCATTTTCCGAAGTTTGGCTCGGGTACGTTCAGTGAACGAACAAGCAGGTTTTTCTAAATTTTGAACCGGTGCTCGGAATAGAATTCCGAGGGCACTGATGGAATCGCAGTGCCGATTATTTCTTAGAAACGCCTTTCCCGAAGTTGCGTTTGCCCGACTGTGGTTTTTAATTTTCGGGGTTAAGTTAAGAAATAAAATAAAGTGGTGCGACAACTTTATTTTATTTCACTTAAATCCACTTAAAGCCGCATAAGCTAAGTTAAGAGGATAGAGTGGAACCCAAAATATCCTAACCACTTGGTAGGATATTTGTGAGGTGGGGCCCGCACGAGCCCCACTGTTTCTTTTCCTCTAAGTAATGTACCCGCGAAAACCCCTTTTTAAATGAAAGTCAACCGGTGCGTTATCATAAATTCTTAAAGCCCCTATTAATTGGGCAGTTAAGTCGTTACCATTAATTCACCGAATTAATGGTTCGTTTCTTAACTTTGTTTTTTGTTTGTTGGCATATGATTAAAATAAGACCAACACATGTCTTTCTTGGGTGTGTCTTGTTGAGAGGATTTGGAGAAACTGTACCTTCATCCTCCTTCGCGAAAAACGCGAAGAACGCGAAGAACGCATTGTCACCGACGAAGAACGCCGACCTTCGATGAAAGGTGACGAAGAACGCCAAACCCTCGGAGATTGACGACATGATTCCGTGTACCGCGATGCCGATGATTCTCCTCCCGCGACGTTCTTCTGTGACATTACTTCCCCGTGACAATCTTCGATCAACAATCGATTGAGGTAGGGGATTGCGGTCCTTTTATTTTCCTTTGTGGATTATATCCTCAACATGTATTTAATTGGTGCAATTAAATATTTGTGTTTATAACCCTCGGAGATCGTCGACGCAGCGCCGTGTACCGCGACGACAGCGACGCCCCTTCTGCGACGCGACGATTTTCTTCTTCTACGACAGTCAATTCCACGACGAACTCACGTTCGATGACAACGTTGAGGTAGGGGTTGATTCTTTTAAATCATTGTGATTTATACCCACATAGTATGATTAAAATTGTTGTGAGACTTTTCAAACCGCTAACGCGGTGGGTGAGGACTAACGAACAAGTCCGAACCCACCGCCCCTTTCATTCTTGGTGTGCGAAATGGCGGACGTCGACAAAGCAGGCCGCACGGGCGATGCGAGGTCCTCGTAGTAAAGGACGGTCCTCGGGAGGGCCTTTGGCGAAGACAACGTGAAATTACATCCACCGGAACTCGTCCGGTGGTCCGCGGAGCAGCCCGCCGGTGCGCCGCCGAAAGGAACCGCCGCGGAAGCAGCACGCGGTCCCGCGACCGCGCGGGACCGGAGGAGGACAGAACGCGGCGGCCCGGCCGCGTCCGCTGGCAAGGGCAGCCCCACTCGGGGCCGCAGTTCCCTCACGCGGGGGCAGTACGCCCCCTGCTCCGCTCGGCCGTAACCGGCCGAGCCGACCCGCCTGGCGGCTGGGCCGCGCCCGCGCCGGCCGGGTTGGACCCGGACCCGGGTCAGGTCGACCCGATTCGGGCCCATCCAGGGGGAGTTGGGCCGGGTTGGTCCGGGCCCAGACCCCCCGTTTTCGGACCTTTTTGGTCTTTTGCTCATAACATGAGCTACGGGCCTCCGATTGATGCACCATCAGCGGCGATGGGATTCTTTGATCGAGATGGTCGTTTCGGTATATCGCACTCAAGGTTTTGTAGTACTTTGGGTTTGACCGGGTTAGTTCGTACACGAAACCTACCGGGCCCTCGGAGCGGAAATGCTTATATCTTGAGTTCCGGACGTCCGATTGACGTGCCATCGATTATGTTGGATTACTCTAAGTGAGATGGATCTTTTGGATTACTCCGCTCGAGGTTTGGACATAGGTGGAGTACGGTCGGGTTGGTTTTGCCTTAAAAACCAACCGGGCCCCTAGAACGAAAAGGCCAATAACTCTCAGACCGGGCGTCCGATTGACGAGCTGTCTGCGACGTTGAGTTCCTGTTGACGATACAGAACATTTGGATACATCAACTCTGGACTATGTGTCAGTTAATGTATCAGCCTCTCGGCTCGTGGAGCGGAACCTCCCGAACGAGCATGCTGTGTGCGGGAACCCTAGAGCTGGCTGCGACTGCTACTACGACGACGACTGTACAGAGATCCTCAGTGGATTCGACGATGAAGACTATAACACTCAGCGATCCTACGTGGACCAGTGCTTCAAATCCTTTGTGGGTCCAATCCTGTGTGGGTAAGCGCTCAACGGTCCTATGTGGGTCATCGCCTACAGATCCTGTGTGGGTCTGATCCTGTGTGGGTCTTTGCGGGGGTTAGTTACCTATCGATCCTTTGTGGGTCAGATCCTTTGTGGGTCATTGCGGGGGTTAGTTACCTATCGATCCTTTGTGGGGCAGATCCTTTATGGGTTATTGTGGGGGTTAGTACCTATCGATCCTTTGTGGGTCCTATGGCTTAGATGAATCTGTGGCAATATCTGATCATCTCTATCGTCATACAAATAAGTATACCTGTGTGAGCTGAATCCTGTTTTGCTTTCCTTTCTGGATTGTGTTGTGCTATCCTGTGTAGATTACATTTTTCTTTCCTGTGTGGACTAGGTTGTACTTGGACTCGGATGTTGGAGCCGAATAAGAATTGATGGCTTAGGTATATGTATGGGCATATACCTAAGCAGTGTCGAATGTTACTTCGTGATTGTATCTCTCCTTTGTGGATTATCCTTTGTGGATTCTGGGAGACCTTCGGGGGACTCGGGGTCCCTACTGAGTAGCTTATACTCACCCCTGGATGGGCTATGCCCGCATTACGTTGTGTTGGTTACAAACGACGGACAACGCTGATCGTGGTTGAGCCTTGCGGAGCGGGACAGTACCTGGAGGTGGACCACTGTGTGGGACGTACTCGGAGCGGCCGACTGGACCCGAGGAGCAGTGGAGGCTATCTGTACCCACCCTTAAGGTGGTATTTCCAGTGCACAACTCGGCGTTGTAGCTTTACTTTTCAGTTGCTGTTTTCCCTTCTAGTTGTACTTTACTTTTAGTTTGGGTTTGTATACTGGCCCACTTACTTTTCCGCACTTGCTGTTGTACTCAGTTTTTTCTTAGTGTTTACTTCTACTGCTTTCTTGCTCTGTGGTGTTTGTTTACTTTACAAAGTCAATGCCTTCCCTTTTTACCGGGATTTACGCCTTGGTGCTTGTCGCCAGCCCCTGGCCTATGGAAGGTGAGCTTGGGGTAGTCACGTCACGGGCCCCGGGGACGGGTCGAGACACATGGGATACACCAACACTATTAAAAACTTTATTATCATGATTCTAAAATTCCATGTCTTCTAAAACAGCATGGGATAACCAGGGGACATAAATAAGAAAGGCGTGATATATAAATCTCAGTATGGAAATAAACACAAAATAAGGTGATACATGATACACAATAAGTGTAAAAATAGGGAAATAAAAGATTTGATAATCATAAACACGAACTATAAGGAATCATATATCATTATAAACATAACATTGAAATGTGGAAACAAGATAATATATTACAACATAAACATAGGTCAAGGCTAAATTTAAAGACATATTGATCAGAAAATTCCCATGAAGGAATCTGGTTCACTCCCACTCCCAATATGACCTATCATGAGACTAACCATTACCCAATGCATTGGAGCACTATATAATTCTAGGTACACCAGTAACTGTCATTTCATTATCATGCTTAAGTGTTCCACATAGATCATTAAACATAGATTAATTCATCATAATATTTTATTCCACTATCATGGAGTGTGGAATACATATATAATTTTATTAATTTGAATACAGTTGATAGGAAATGGATATGGTATTAACTATACAATTGTTTTGAAATGGAAATGTAGTGTGGAATTTCGGTAGCATAATGTTGTCACTTAATAATTCATAAAATGGGTTCATGATTTTGAAAATGGGTATCCAATAATTATTAAATACATTGTAAAATATGGAGGATATGGAATAAATTATCTTATCATAATAAAATAGAGATAAAATACACGAGTTTATGAAGATACTTGAATAAAGAGCGTAAAGGAAAGGACCCCTTACATGAGTGTGTGACTCCAAATGCTCGAGAGGAGCTTCTTAAGATCTTGGGAGAACCTTGGGAGGACACTAGGGAGGGGAGGGAATAGTAATGATGTGATCAATGGATTTTTAGTGAATAGAAATGGGATCTATGTTGGGTTTATATATGAAATGAGTGGGAAATTATTTATTATTTCACAAAGATAGGATTTGGACTCTATATAATAAAATAACCAAAAAAAAACCTTAAAATAGTTTTTACCATGGTTTCTATCAAATGATAGTGGATTTAATTATTTTATAAGTAGAAGGGATAATATTAATAAAATAATACACTTTCTTTTGTTTATTTGTGTCATACTCTTACAGAAATGATTTTAAAACATCTAAATATATTAATGGTTTTAGAGGTTTCTCAAAGGCTTTATAAAATTAAAAAAATAAATATAATGTAAAATTATTTTAAATTTAAAACATATATGTGGTATTTTATGTCCATTATATCATTTATTAAATAACTTTTATTACATTATGATGTCATAATACACAAATTATATTTCTACAATATTTAATATTTACCCCAAAATTCTACAGTCTCATAAAATAATGAATAATTCAAACATGGATAATTTCAAAATTATTATTTCAAAAATAATATTTATTTTATCTAAATAATTTTCAAAATATCTTTATTTTAACTTTTAAAAATAAAATTGACATTTAATAAAACTTTTTGGTTTTTTGAAAATAACAATTTCGAACCCTTATAAAAATTACATTTAATGTTAGAAAAATTATATGATCAGTTATATTTAATAAAAAATATTTATTTCAAATATCTATTAATTGATCAAAATAAATTCTAAATTGAATTTTAATATCACTCAAAAATACTATGAAAGTTTTATAGTATCAAAATAAAAGTCATTTATACTGTAAAAATAATAGGATGAAAATAAATTCATTATTACCTCAAAAATATTTTACACATTCACATTTCTATGGTCGTGATACATATATCATTAATACACTATCAAATTCCCTATGATTAATATGTGTGGTGGTGATACTTTCATGTTATGGTTTTGAAAACATGGTTTCGGTCATGATCTCGATGAGATTGAACTTCTCCCATAAATTTTTTTCATCATGGTTATGTTATTCGATCTCATATTAGGATAGGTCAAGGGAAAATCCCATTGGTTTTGCCTCCCTCATAATCTCTGATAAATGGGATTCATAGGGTATGATCCAACTAGTTGAGGAAATCACTTCCTTTGTCTGTGTCAATTAGATTAGTTAAAACCATGTATTTATACTAATCATGTCGTCACTATTGAGTGGATTTATTATAAATGGTAATAATAAATAACAGTTATTCAAATATGATGGGTTATAAATAAATAAGTGAATGATTTTTCTAAAACAATATTAAATAATAATTCTTTTAATTAAGTCCTATTGGATATTTTATTTATAACAGCTCGGTTCATTACAGGGTGTGTTGAGTGGTCACATAAAAAGATGGTTGGATGTAATTAACTATTAAATGCCTTGAACTCCATACTTTGAAATTGTTAGATTACCACATATGCAATTTTTATTTGTTAAGGGATTTTTTCACACCATTAAAGGTGTGGATTGACATGATAAGGCCTTGGATATTCAAGGTGAAATGAAATGAGATAACTCATAGGATGCCACCTGATTCATTTATGTGAATGGAATTTTGTACACACACTTGAATATAGTTTTTATCTTACTTGTATAATTCCTTAGATTTATGTCTTTGGATTAATTTTGATTCCCTAGAAATCACAGAATGATGTGGATGACCACCCTAGGTTTGGATGATGTCTTTGGAAAAAAATACCTCTGGTCATCCCCTTAGATTTTAATTAAGGCCATCATGGATTACAATTTTATTTTTTCATAGCTCAATTTAGATTATTTTGAGTCAAATAATATGGGTTGACCCCACATATTTCATTCATACCAATGTCCAAACCTCGCGTCTTGGTCACAGTGAGTTTTCTTGACGTATAATAGTTAATTATTCCATGGCCATTCCTTAGATTCCAAATAGATGTGTTGTGTGGAAATTCCTGGAACTATTTTATGGATTACATGGAGTAATTATCACCTTTATTCATGGACTATATCCCTTGAGTGCATTTATTATTTATAATTTACATGGTCATACATATGGATTAGGACAAAGAAGATATGGTTAGTCGAGCCCCCCCCCCCCCGAGGAGCCCGAGCTTGACATGAATTTGATTTTATATTCCATATCAATTTTAATCATAAGTTCACACTTTTAAATTTTATAATAGTATTCTATATTTTCATTAGACATGGTTGGTAGTAAACTACTGATTTTTACCCACACCCTATTAAAGTCCCTGTTTGGTAACCTTATAGACATAATGGATGCATGAAATGAAAAAAGGGAAGAAGCTAACTTTGGATACTCGATTTTATTCAAGATTAGGGTATGGGAGTTGAGGACAAATATAATTTTGTGATTATTATATATTTTATAATTTTTTTATCTTTTAATATTTTTTGGTACATGAAATGTTTTATTCCTATATTAATTCTTTTCCCACTCTCAATTATTTTAGACATGATATCATCTGTACATGATGCTATATAATACCATGTAATTGTTATTAAAGTATTTTTAGTTTATTTTCGCCCCATTATTAATATTTACCAATGTGGTTTTACTCTGAAAATGAGGGTATGGTCTTCACACTATACCCCCATACACCATTACTACGAGTTGGAAACCTCTAGTAAATGGGGATGTGTTCTTGAGGTAAATATTCCTTCTATTTTGGTTACTTATGAGAGAATCGGGACCATGATGTCACACTTTTAATTTAGGGGCTGATATGGATTAGGTGATTAATTATTTTAAAGTGTTATTATAATATTTAAAATTTGCATATATGGGAATTAAGATTTTTAAATTATTTTTATTATTCTAAATATATATATAAATTTAATTGGTAATTCTCAACATTTTACATAATTCTGACGGTTCTTTAGTATTTAAAAGTAATTTTATTATTTTTTTTTCTACATGTTAATAAATATATTTTCTCACATTGGTGGGAAATCCCTTTTGAATTATTTTTAAAGTTTTTATCTCCATATGTAGTGTATTAGGAAATTTATATTGTATGAACTTAATTTTCCCGATTAATCAATTTTTTTCGGTAAATAATGTTTTTATAATATGAATTATGTAATAAAAGTATTTAAAAGAGGTGTGGTTTGAGAATACCCTTATAGGGATTATTTATTCATTTTTAAATTGTTTAATGTGGTATTTTATGGGAACATGCGATATTAGATGGACTATTAAGATGGATCATGAAATAATATTTCTTGTGGGAGGATATGCATAGGGTTATCCATATTTTTATCTTTATCAATGCTTCAGATGAGGCCACATTTATCACGACCCCTTCCACAAAAAGTGTACTCCCCCTAGTCCAGCAATGTGAGAATGAAGATAATGACCCCAGAGTCCCGCCTCCAGTAGGCCCAAGGTTGGCGACAACCAATGATGGTATAATAAACACAAAGATGGGAGGCATTACCCTATATGAGAGAACATGCGAAAGAAAGAGATACGATAGACACCAACCAACTCCAAATCTGACTAAAATATAAAAGAAAACTCGTGCACACATATTTAATGCCATGAAAAACTACTACAACTGTAAGTGAAAAAACTGCTTGTACCCAAAAGAGTGTGAAAATAGCAATGACCACAAATCCAAAGCATCTCCTGCAACCCCAAGCTAGTAGATACGAGCTTGATATCAAACCTGCTCCAAGTGACCTCAAAAATAGTTTATATATACAGAGGGTGAGTATAAAAATATACTCAGTAGGATCCAACCCAAAGCCTCTCGTGAAAAAGTAAAGAAAGCATGCTAAAGCACAGTGAATAACATGTGAAACTAAATCATCACCTAAAAAGTTCTTCTAAGTTCCCAACCTCACCATGGCTACTCTTTCCAAGTAACGCATACAAAAGTATAAAATACAATGAAGAATATCAAGGGAACCCCACTACTACTTCCCCACTGGTTTCCTGCTTATCCCCAACGTTTCACATCGTAAGCATCTCTCTCCAAAAAGGCTTTCCCACATACCCTTGGGCAAAGCACCACAACATGAACCTCGGGAAAAAACCATCATGTCCACATAAGCATGTAACCAGGTAGTTCCCAGGATCCACCAAAACTCATATAAAATGTATCATACGTTGGGTATTATACCTCAAGATATTACAACCCATACATGGAGTAAGGATCCTCAATCCATCACAACCTATAAATGTTACACCTATAGTATTTCATATGATACTATATCCAGAATATATGTGTGTGAATAACCACAATCCATTACAACCCTTAAAACACATATATGGTGAAAATTACCATTGTTCCTTCCATCATAAGTAATTACCAATAGAAGAGAGAAGGGACAAAGGGGGAAGTCACCCATCCATCCTCCCACTAGAATGTTAGGGAAAACACCCCCAAGGATCAGAATCCTAGGGGTTCCATTTTCCCTAACTGATGAGGTGGAGTAGCATAAAGAAATCGACAATGTACCAAATATACTATAGCTCACAACCACACTATGGGCATAAACAAGTATTAGACTCAGCTGTAGCTAATGTCTCTCGGGCTCCCGGTTTCCACTTATAAGACTATGTATCCTATAATCACACAACCATTTAAAGTGTTTAATTAAATTAAATTATTCTCATTTTATCAGTTTCACTTATTGTTAGTTAATTCTTGGAACATTAATTAACCATTAATAGTTCCACATTAAATTTCATTAGCATCACACCCAAAGTCCAATGTCCCTTTAAATTGTAACCTCATCATTGCATCCCAGCAAGCGCCAACCCCTTGGGTTAACATCATTTATTCAATCATTTATTAAAAACATTATTAGTTTACTATAATCCCACATATCCTAGAAAAACATTCTCATATACTAAACATAAGGGGGATCAACACGGTGAGTAGAGGAACTACCCATCGAGTTTTTCCACCTATATTAAGAGCATAGATCCATCATCCCATGATATTCTAAACATGGAAAGAACATGGCATACCCCGTGTGTCGTCTCCCATTTTGGAAGGAGGGTAAGCTAGAACACCTTCCTTGAGTAGTGGGGAAAGTAAATTAGATAAACCAAAAATAAGAATCACCAAGAATTCAAACATTCATATCCAACTCTTCTCATCATCCCTGGTGTCCTCCCCGACACCCACATGCATAAAATGATTCATCTCAGCACTCTAGGTGTCAAATTCTACATCAACCATTAGGCATCGATACCCCCACATATCACAATAGCCATGCATGCTAATATCATAGCACAAGCAGCATGAAAACAAACATCATATTAATTGGGATCTTGGCCCTTAAACAAGCAAGATGGTAACTGAGAACTCTACCAAGAACTATCTTTTATCAAATAAATAGTTCTATAATCCATCATGGATTAACCGATTTATTATTCGCAGGTTCCAAATTCTGGAAACCTAACCTATAAGATATCACAAAAAAAATAAAAATGCTTACTGCACCAATTTTATTAACATCAAATTACAACAAGAAGAACCAGATTTATTTACAGGCATCTTTATTTTTGTCCAAACAATTATCGATTAATTCCATATTACGTTCATTACCAATTTCCATCAAGAATGAAAAGATAAACAATGAAAGCGTAGATATCACACTACCTATAAATTCAAGAGGCAGTAAAATATGATCGATATCAATTTGTTTATCTAGTTCAAATATTTAATATGTCAATTCCATTTTGATGCAGTGGATAAAACATGCCAACGCTATTGTTGCATGTAAAATAAAAGATAAGCAATGAATCCCCTACCTCAAATATTTCTTGACATTTTTTATACGAGAACGAGCCACACAATAGGTTACAATCTCCTCCCCTATGAAAACTATGTCCACTTTAGGATGTAGAGACACCACCACACTAGCCAACACCCAAGAAAATACCATTAGGAACATGGGGGTAAAATTCCATAATAGGGAAAGGAGAAATTGAAGGTGTTGAACCCAAAAGAATCATGATAGATCATACATTTTATCGAAGATTGATCGATACTCTTTGTTTGCATCAAAACAAGGTTGAACCAATCCAAGGAGGAAATTATTATTGTGAAACACCTACGGGATGGAATGAAAGGTTTGAGTGTCTCAAAGATGAGAACAAGGAGGAAGAATATGGGAGGAATATATCTCGTCCCTTTAGAAGATTTAATGGAGAAGTGGTTTAAGATACGCTGGATTTTCCCTTAAAAGTGGATTTCATTAAACCATGCGGTTCGACCAAGTAAAAGCATACCGAGACATAGGAAGAATTAATATAGGATTTATGGCCTCAGAATCAGCCTTAGAGTCCTTTAAAAGAGGCTTTAAATGCATTTTAAGTAAAAGTAAATGTCAAAGGGGAGAAACTGTAAGAAGTTAGAAACACTATTCATTATATCGAAATTTGGAAAAAGAAAAAAGTGTTCATGAACCTCACCATTGGAAACTAACCATTTTAGAAACACTGTTCATCAATCTCACCATTGAAACCCCACCATTGGAACCTCACCGTTCTGGAAACACTATTCATGAACCTCACCGTTTGAACCTCACCATTGGAACCACACCATTCTGGAAACACTGTTCATGAACCTCACTATTGAAACCTCACCATTGGATTCTCACCATTCTGGAAACAATGTTCATGAACATCACCATTGGAACCTCACCATTCAGGAAACACTGATCATGAACTCAAAATTTGGCAATGGAAAGAGGTCATCATTAGAACCTCACCATTCTAGAAACACTTTTTCTGAACACAAAATTTTGCAAAGGAAAGAGGACACCATTGAAACCTCACCATTATTGAAACACTATTCATGAACTAAAATTTTGGCAAAGTAAAGAGGTCACTATTGGAACCTCACCGTTTTGGAAACACTATTCATTAACTCAAAATTTGCAAAATGAAAGAGGTCACCATTGCAACCTCACCATTCTGGAAAAACTATTCATGAACTCAAAATTTGGCGATGGAATGAGGTTACCATTGGAACCTCACCATTCAAGAAACACTATTCATGAAATCAAAATTTGGAAAAGGAAAGAGGTCACTATTAGAACCTCACCATTCTAGAAACACTATTGATGAACTGAAAATTTGGAAAAGAAAATAGATCACCATTGAAACTATTCTCATAAGGCTACCGATGACACTATTCACATAAGTTTACCATTGCACTGTTCATAGAAGGATACAGTTTCACTGTTCACATAAACCTACCGATGACACTGTACATAGAACTGTAAATTTGGAAAAGTGTTGCGGATAAGTCACCATGACCTCCCAGAACACCTCATACACCAGATATTTTCAATGGAATGGACTAGAGAGGTCCGAGCCATTACATTAGATACCACTCAAAACATTCCCATCCTCGAGAATTCAAAACCAACCTAAAGGAAACAAAAAAATAATTCCAAACAACCACCCTTCAAGATACCTCTCAAAAAAGAGAAAGCCACAAGAAGCTACCAAAGAAATACATCTTATAAACATGAAAAGTCTATAACCACAAAGGGGGAATCATTATATGAAAAGAGTTAAACATCAAACAATAATGGGTACCGAGCATCTATCTCTGACTCACGTTCCCAGGTACTCTCCTCCATGCCACCATGTCGCTACGAGACACAAACCAAGGGGATAGAATGCCCACACAACACCTTCTCCATACGGTCTTGGATCTATAGAGGTCGCTCCTCAAAGATCGTATCATCATTAAAATCAATCTCTTCCCAATTGATGATGTGGGATTCATCATGAAGATAAAGACAAAGACGTGACATAGGAAAAACATCGTGTGTCCAGATCATTTGTGGGGGAAGTTCTACTCGATATTCCATAACTCCAACACAATCTAACACCTCGAAAGGCCCAACAAACTGGGGTGAAATTTTAATCCCATGACCAAACCTTTGCTTCCCAGGGCAGGGATTCACCTTCAAAAACACATGATCCTCAACATCAAACTCTATGGGTCCCCTCCTTTGATCGGCATATGATTTATGACGATCCTATGCTGTCTTCTTCCTCTCAAAAATAACATGAACCATCTATGATGTATTCTTCACTAGCTTCGGTTCGAGAATTACTGACTCTCTGACCCCCGTCCAGCATAATAAAGAACAGAAACACCGGCTATAAAAGGCTTCAAACAACGCCATACCAATGGTGGAGTGAAAAACATTATTATAAGAAAAATCCACCAAGGATAAGTTCCCCATCCACGAACCTCCAAAATCTTGGACACAAGAGAGTAACATGTATTAAAGAGTCTAGATGGTCCGCTCTATTTGGCAGTACGTCTGAGGATGAAATGTAGTGCTAAGGTATAACTGGGAACCAAAATCATGCTGGAGACCTTTCCACACCCTAAAAGTAAAATGACGATCTCAATCGGAAATGATCATCCTTGGGACTCCATGATGTCTCACCTCCTCCTCCAGATACTGCCTCGACATAACATCCACTAATCATGACTCCATGATCACTATGAAGTGGGAAAATTTTGTTAAACGATCCACTACCACCAAATAGCATCATTTCCTCCCTGAGCTCAAGGTAATCCATTAAAAAAGTCCATTGAGTTGTCATCGCACTTCCACTAAGGAACATCTAACGGCTGGAGAAGACCACTAGGGACACGGTGTTCGGCCTTCACCTTCTGGAAGAAAAAATATTGAGACACAAAATATGAAACTACTTGCTTCATCCTAGGCCACCAAAATTGGCTCCTCAAGGCTCGATACATCTTTTTCATGCCAGGATGCACCGCTAAAGGAGAACTATGGAACTCTCTAAGAACCATCTCTCGCTTCGTCAAAGGAACAAATATCCTTCCGTGATACAACACTCGATGTTGTTTATCCTTAGACCAACCATCAGGGGGCTCACCACAAACAACTCGATCTCTACTGACCTCCGCCTATAGATCCCCCAACTAGGACTCATACACCTTCCACACCAGAGATTACAACACCATATTCTGAAAAAGACATGATCTACCCCCAAATTCTCCCATATCAAGATGTAATTCTGACCGTTTTTCCATTACTCTCCAAGAGTCACTAGATTCTCACACTACATCACTATGTGACTTCCGAATCAGCGCATCAGCTACAACATTACCATTTCCAAGTGTACATGATATTTCAAAGTCATATTCCTGTAAGAAATACACCCATCGAAGCTATCATAAGTTCATGACATGCTAAGAGAAAACATACCTTATAATCTTATGATTGATGAAAACGACAAAGTACTCACCAATGAGGCAATGTCTCCACAAAAGAAGATAAAACACAATGACTGCAAACTCAAGATCATGGGTGGAAGAGTCATCTAGAAGAAAAATAACATGATTACTTACTAAATTCTCTTTTAGATACTCAAAAGCTCCATGAAACTAATCATTCCATATGAATTCATGATCCTTCCTGGTCAAATATCTCAGAGGAGTCAAAAATCAAGAGAAATAGGTTATGAAACTCCGGTAGTAGCCTGCGAGACCAATGAAACTTCGCACCTCTGGCACTGTCTTGGGGGCTTTCCAAGACACAACTTCTTCTATCATCATTGGATACACAGATACACCCTGCTGAGACACAAAATGACATAATAAATAGACTTCTAATTCCCAAAACTCACACTTCATCAACTTCTCAAATATATGATGTTGATGAAGGACTCCCAAAAAAGATTGTATATTCTCTGCATGTTCCTCCTCAGACATGGAGTATACAAGGATATCGTCAATGAAAACCACCATGATCTTGTCCAGGAACTCATAAAACACAGTGTTCATCATTCCCATGAACACAGTTGGAGAATTTATCATGCTGAATGGCATTACAATGAACTCATAATATCCATGACAACAAAAGAAAGTAGTCTTCGGGATATCCTCTTCCTTCACATACATATGATGATATCCTAACTGCAAATCGATCTTTGAGAACCATCCTGGACCCTCCAGTTGATCTAATAAATCATCAATACATGGAATAAGAGAGAGATTCTTCACTATCACTTTGTTTAAGCGATGATAATCGATACACAACCACAAACTGCCATCTGCCTTCTTTACGAACATAACTGGTGTACCCCAGGGTGACACAATTGGCCGGAAAAAACCGCACTGTAACATACCATCATATTGTATACATTCCTCTAATAACTATGAAGGGGCCATTCAATATGGATACATAGAGATAAGAGATGCTCCTATTTGTAGCTCGATCACAAAATCGATCTCTCATCGAGGGGGTAATGCTACTACATCATCTAGAAAGACATCTGGATACTCTTCTACGACCTTAGGAAATGTCAACTGCTGAACCTATGAAGAAATCATAATCATCTTAGCCATCATGGATGAAAATAATGGAACACTCCTATGACCAATCCGAGGGTCTCACTCACCAACAAACACCACATGATCTCCATCCGCATCGATGAAAATGACCTGCTTCCTGAAGCAATCTACGAGATCCTACACCAAATACAACCAATCCATGCTGAGGATGACATCATATTGTTGTATTCTTAAACCTAGGAAATCTCCCCAAGTGCAGTGCTGGCCCAACACTAGATCACATTATCTATATACTTCAAACTAGTCAGCTTGACCTCCAACTGGCATAGTTCACAACAATGGAACTTGAAGCTTCTCTACCTCAAGTCACAAAGCATAGAAAGGGGTAGGTTATAAGAAGGAATGTATCTCTAATAAATAAAACAAGTCATAAAACAAGGTAGAAAACAAGAAAAGGGTACCACGAAAGACCTTTGGCTCGCATGGAGCTGGTAATGCTAATGCATGAAGCTGACCACAACCTCCTCAACGACCTCTCTGACCCTGGTGACAACAACCACCACAGCCGCACTCTGATATCTGAGGATGGGGAGCTTCATGAGGATGTCCTTATCCTACCACATCTACCCTCTACTGATCTAATGAAGGTGCAACCTACTGCTGTTGCCTCGATTGGAACTGCCTCAATGGAGGAACGAGAAGCGGTACACCTAGTGCACGATGACTGCTCTGAATGGTCGGGTACTCTCGCTTCTAATGACCTTGACCATCACAAGAAAAACAGGAAGTTTATCCATTGGCATATGCCTGAGAGTTGTTTCCCCTATAGAAACAAGATTCTAAGGGATGAGACCAACCCCCGTTCGAACAGAAACTATTCTTTCCTAAAAAAAGGGAATCTCGGACCACAACTTTGCTTCGTGAGGAATCATGACAACTCCCCATTCATGATGATCCAGTTCTGGCGAATGTCCTCTTGACGAACTCTTCCCTTGCAAGCACCTCAAGATATGTCTACATCATAAATGGGGTGACTTGTCTATGAATCTCTGGACACAAATCCTCCTTGAAATGCCTCTCCATGTCCTCCTCATATGGAAAAAAGTCTGAAGCATATCGTAAATAGTTCCTAAAATGAATTCCAAACTCTTGCCCACTAGAGATCCCCCATCAAAGGGTTAGATGATCCTGGTGACTGGATGCCTTCGCGGTCAAATAAAGAAAATCGACTCTAAACCTGTCTCATAACTCCTCCCATGAGTCCGCTGACTCTTCACGATCCCTGAGGAACAAGAACCACCACTTCCTCGCTGGGCCACAAAACATCGTCACAACCAAATACACTCAGTGCTTCGTTCAAGGAAGGATGAAACTAAATCCTATCTCGACATCCTCCAACTAGTATTCCGTGACTGCATCTGAAATGGAGTCCTCGTACTTCTGCAAACTCTGGCATTGAAACTCTCAATATATTCCCCCTCCAAGTGTCATCGTCTTCAATCTCTACCCTGCGGCAATCTGCTGGCATAGCCTGCTGAACATATTCTATGTGATCCTGACGAGGACGTCGACCTGAAGCCATACCTGAAAAATAAAAAACAGTTAGAGCTCCTAAACATGGAATAAGGAAGACTCGAAATTAATTAATTAATTGTTTTCTTTTTTAATATTAGTTAACCTATCCCAAGTTCTACTCATTCAAAGACAGGAACAAGGAATAATTATGTATGATAATTTCCTAGGACCTTACCCTGCAACAAGTATCACCTCATTTAGTAGAAACTGTAATATTAAAGGTTTATACATAAAATCATAAGGGGCCCTAAATTCCTATGTCTCAGCTGGTACCTAGTGCTTACATCTCTTGATAAACTTTACTGACACTATTTCCCTACCAAACCATAAAATCTCACATGTTCATAACACCAAACTCCATCCTATCTCTCAACAAGAGCTCTTATACCACTCTATCAGGACCCCCTCCCCACAACGTGTTCCCATCATGGACCGAGAATGTGATAAGGGAGATGATGACCCCTAAGTCCCGCATGCAGTAGGCCCCGGGTTGTTGACTATCACTGAGAGTATATTAAACACAATGATGGGTTGCATTACCCTCTAAGAGAACACATGCGAATGACATAGATAAGATAGACACCAACCAAATCCAAATCAGACTAAATTATAAAAGAAAACCCAAGTACACATATGTAATGTCAAGAAAAACAACTAAAACTGGAAGGGGAAAAACTGCAAGTACCCAAAAGAAAGTAAAAATAGCAGTGACCACAAAGCCCAAACAGCTCCTGCAACCCCAAGCTAGTAGATACCATCTTGATCTCCATATTTCTCCAAGTGACCTGAAAAAACATTTATATACACATAGGGTGAGTATAACAATATACTCAGCAGGATCCACCCCAAAACCTCTCGTGAAAAAGTAATGAAATCCTGATAAAGCACAGTGAATAACAAATAAAACTAACTCGTTACCTAAACAGGTCTACAAAGTTCCCAGCCTCACCATGGCTACTCTCACCAAGTAACGCATACAAGAGTATATAAGGGTAACCTTCTATTACTTCCCCAACGGTTTTACGCTTTTCCCTAATGCCGCACGTCCTAAGCATATCTCTCTGAAAAGGCTTTTCACGCAGATACATACACGAAGCACCAAAACATGAAACTCATGCAAAAAACCACCACCTCCACATAAGCAGGTAACCAGGTAGTTTCTAGGAGCCACCATAACTCATATAACATGTATCATACATCGAGTATTATACCGCAAGCCATTACATCCCATACACTGAGTAATGATCCTCAATCCATCATAGCCTATATACGTTACACCTATAGTAGTCCATAGGATTCTATATACAGAATATATGTGTGTGAATGACCAAAAACCATTACATCCCTCTACACACGTATATGGGAAAAACTAACCGTTGTGCATACTAGCACAAGTAACTACTAAGAGAAGAGAGTGGGACCAAAGGGGTAGTCATCCATCCATAATCCCTCATTAAAGTTGTGGAAAACTCCCTCCAGGGCTCAGAATCCCTAGGGTGTCAATTTCCCTAACTAACGGGGTGCATTCGAGTAATGAAACACAAAACGTACATAATAAAATATAGTTTACAACCACACTATGTGCCTTTCCTAATCTTAGACTCAACTGCATCTAACGTCTCTTTGACTTCCAAATTCCACTTCAAAGACTAGGTATCCTATAACCACACAACCATTTAAAGAGCATAATTTCATTACTTAATTACATTTTTATCAGTTTCAATTTACGTTAATTAATTCTTTAAACATTAATTAACCATTAATAATTCCACATTAAATTTTATTATCATCACACGAAATGTCCACTATCCCTTTAAATTGTAACCTCGGCATTGCATCCCAACAAGATCCAACCCCTTGGGTTAATATCATTTATTCAATAATTTATAAACAATATTATTACTTTCCCATATTCACAGGCATTCTAGAAATACATTTTAAACTACTAAATACAAGGGGGGTCAACACGGTGAGTAGTTGAACTAACCACTAAGTCTTTACCACCTATTGTAAGAGCATAGACCCATCATCCATTGAAAAGATAAACACAAAAAGCACATGGCATACCCCGCGTGTCATCACCCCTTTCGGAAGAAAGGTAAGCAAGAACAACTTCTTTGATTTGTGGGGAAAATAAAGTAGATAGACAACCAATAAGAATCAGAAAGAATTCAAACATTCGCATCCAACCCATTTCATCATCCCTGGTGTCCTCCTCGAAACCACATGCACAAACTGATACATATCTACACTCTAGGCATCAACTTCTACCACAACTAGTAGGCCTTCATGCCCCCACATATCATAATAGACATCCATGCTCACATCGCAACACTAGTATTAGGAAAACAAACATCATATCAATTGGGCTCTTGGCTCATAAAAAAGCAATAGGGTAACGTGAAAACCTACAAGGAAATATCTTTTATCAAACAACTAGTTCTTTAATCCATATTGGATTAACCGATTTATTATTCATAGGTTCTAAATTTGGGAAACCTAACTTGTAAGCTATCACAAATAATTAAACATTCTTACTGCACCAATTTGATTAACATCAAATTTCAACAATACAAACCATATTCATTTATATGACTCTTTATCTTACCCAAACAATTAATGATTAATTCCATCCTTACATTCATTACAAATTTCCATCATGAATGAAAAGTTAAACAATAAAATCATAGATATCACACTACCATGAAATTCAAGAGGCAATAACATACAATCAATATCAATTAATTTATCTGGTAGAAATATTTAATATGTCAATTCCATTGTGATCTAGTGGATAAAACATGCTAACTCTACAGTTTCACGCAAAATAAAATAGAAGCAACAAATCCTCTACCTCTAATAGTTATTGACATTCTTTATATGAGAAAGAGCCACACAATGGGTTACAATCTACCCCCTATGACAACTATGTCCAACCTAGGATGAAGAGACACCACCACATCGACCAAAACCGAAGAAAATCCCATTAGGAAATTAGGGGTAAAATTATATAAAAGGTCAAGGAGAAACATAAAGATATGAACCCAAAAGAATGACGATAGATCATACCTTATATATAATATTGATCGATACTGCTTGTTTGCACCTAAAAATAGTGGAACCAATCCAAGGAGAAAAGTTTGATTGTGAAACTCCTATGGGATGGAATGAAAGGTTCCTGCATCTCATAGCCAAGAATAAGATGAACATGAGCCTGAACCCGGTTGGTGAGGAATCTTAAGTGCATCCAGGAGACCTAGGATCAAATCCAGGCAGAGGAACAATTTCCGAGTACTGTAGCAGTATTGTAGTAGGAATTGTGCAGTACTGTAGCGGGTACTATATAGGGAGTTGTAGCAGGCATTGTTTGGCACTGTACCATCCCGGAATTCCTCCCATTTGGGCCTTCGGGCCAATTATTTGGTCCCCGAGTCCTTTAAGGCCTTCGGGACACCCAAGCCTTCGGTCCAGTAAGACCTTCGGGCCACCTCAAGTCCTTCGGGCCACCTTAAGTGGAGATGAAAACCATAAAAACTACAAGAAACAAGCTCTATAAGGAGGATGAGTAAGGAGCTTTCACCACAGCAGAAGCTACACAGATTGCAAGAATGAGAGGGTATGACACCTGCCATTGGGACAAGCATGTGCATGCTTGGGATAGCCTAGCCAAACAACCATACGAATTTTGAGAGCTGATTTCATGATGAAGATGCTAGGGAGGAGCAGTTCCAAGTAGTAAATCTGAGTTGTATGTAATGTTTGAAGCCTACGGGAAATGAATTCCTCTATGGCCTACGAGCCATGTAATACATACACCTACAGGCCTTGTAAGGGTTCCACCTCACCCCTTGAAAGGCGGATTATCAAAAATCAATAAAAAATGAAGGCCTTCAGGACATTGGATGGATAACCAAGAACAAGGATGAAGAATTAAGGAGGAATATATCTCATACCATTAGAAGATTTAACGGAGCAGCAGTTTAAGATACGATGGATTTTCCATTAAAAGCGGATTACATTACACAACGTGGCTTGACTAATTAAAAGCATCCTATGACTTAGGAAAAATTAATATAGGGGTTATGACCTCTGAATTGTCCTTATAGTCCATAAAATAAGGATTTTAATGCATTTTACGTCAAAGAAAATGTCAAAGGGGTGAAACTGTAGGAAGCTGGAAACACAGTTCAAGAACTCAAAATTTGGAAAAGGAAAAACACTATTCATGAATCAAACCGTTGGAACCACACCCTTTATGAAACACTATTCATAGACATCACCATTGAAACCTCGTAGTTCGGGGAACACTATTCATGAACCTCACTGTTGAAACCACACCATTGGAATGTCGCCATTCTGTAAACACTATTCATGAGCCTCACCGTTGGAAGCTCACCATTTAGGAAACACTGTTCATGAACCTCACTGTTCTGGAAACACGGTTCATGAACACAAAATTTGGTGAAGGAATGAGGTTACTATTGGAACCACATCGGTCTGGAAACATTCTTCATGAACTCAAAATTTGATAAAGGAAAGAGATCACCGTTAGAACCTCACTATAAGTCCCCAGCCTTAAACCTTACTTAATCTTGAGTTATTACAAGATTACACATTGAGGATCATTTCAGGTTTAGTGTTTTAGAGAATTAGATCAGGAAACTTGCATTACATTCCACATTTAAACAAAGTGGTTACATAAAAGACAGTATTCATTCTTCCCATCAACGGAAACATATTTAAAATAAAACATGGATTCTTTCTTGACACATCCTTGACACTATCATCAAATCATGTACCCTTCCCTTGACCTGTGAAAAACATTTCAAAAACTTGGTATGAGCATAAAAAGCTCAGTAAGGGATATAAAAATATGGAAAGGAAACATGAGTGCATGTATACATAAGAATGAAATCATACTTTACCCATAAAACATAATCACTTTAACATAACTCCTAAAATCATGAATAAATCATAGAAATCATATGACATAAAGGTAACTTGAGGCATTCATAACATTACTACGTATAGAGTAACCCTCTTGGTTACGTTTGGAATACCCATCACGGTATATTCCCTAAATCTCTTCGGAGAAACCTTAACGTTTCACTCCATCGCGTTACCCAATGGATTAGAGAGCTATATCGGGCTCACTCGCCCTTAGTTTATCACGGAACCACCCATTCTTCATAACAATTCCTAAGAACCATAACATAATCGTATCACATAAAACATGCATAAAGGAAACATAACATTTCCATATTTCAATCACAAGATATCAATAAAACACATTGATATAAAAAACCTTATGAAAACCATTTTCAATACCAAAATAAAATAAAGGTAAAATATGGTATTTATTTTTCTTTTAAAAAGAAGGTATGGCTTGTAGAGAAAGCCTAAACTCAAATAATGTTCACTGCGGCGGAGAAGTCAATGTCACCGCATACGTATGACAAAAACATTCCCTTTTGTCGTTTTGTAAAACACTTCGTATAAAAATATTCCTTTTGGATAAACGTAAAAGTCAAAGGGGTTTATACACCGTATAAAATAAAGTTGTGTATAAAACAAAATATGCCTCAGGGAAAGGAGATTGAGACGAATTCCCTTACAAAGACGATATCCTTGGTTTAAGGATAAATCAATTACATAATTATGTGTGACAAACGAATACACCAAATATAAGTGGATATTAAGTGTAAAACAATAAGAGGATATTCACACATATTCATAGAACGACATATTAAAGGACTATAATTTTATCCCAAAGAATCAAATTTGGGATAAGAAGTTCCCTTGCAAAAATTTGACAGCCTAACGGCGTCACTACAAAATTCATAAAATGAGTTGATGAGAGATAAAAAGGGTATCTCATCACATGGAAATAAAATTTAAATCAATAAGGATATATAAGGACATATTCCAACATAATAGTATGTGAATTAAAAGACATAACAAAAGAAGTCTTTTAAAAAGAGGAGGGTGAAAGGTTCCCTTACCGACATGGGTATCTTTCGAAATATACGCCCCGTGAAAGAAGGAAAATACAAAATTGATGTAAATACTCATAAATGAAATTATATTACACAATGAGTAAAATAATGGGCAGTACATACACCACTCAAATGAAATTGTGGCAAATGTAGCATAAATCGCATGAGAATAAAAGTGAGATGAAAAATCCCTTATGAAAACTCAGCAGCCTAACAGTGCCACTTAAAACTTCCAAAATGGATTGATGAGAGGAAATAGGGTCTCTAATAATATCAACATAAAGTTTTAAAAAAGAGTAATATAAAATACATCCCCCATAATAACAAATAGGATCTTAAAAGAAGTGACATAAAGGAGAGTACTTAAAAAGAAAGAGAGAGGTTAGATCTCTTACGAAAATTTGGCAGCCTAACGGCGCCACTCAAACCTACCAAAATGGATTGATGAGAGGAAATATGGTCTCTAATCATATGAACATAATAAGTAAAGTAGGATTAATATAAAATAACATCCCAATCATAAGAAATATGAGCTTAAAAGGAATGACATAAAAGAGTGTACTTAAAAAGAAAGAGAGGTGTATGATCCCTTACCTCAAGTCCAACTTGTCTTGTTCGTTTCTTTATATTCCTTAATAATAAACTTTGGTCAATTTATAATTGATTAAATACCTCCTATAAATATTATTATTCAGTTCATATAACATATTTTAATGTTATAATAATTGGTTAATAATATGAGTTCATATCAGACGTTTTTGTCGATGTTTGGTACATGAGTCAAAAATTAAACTTGTTGGAAAATAAATTTCCATGTAGTTATAGGTACATCATATCCAGGATATTATTGATGTTTTAAATATCATATATATCCAGTATATATTCATTTTATACTATTCCTTAGAATTTTGAGATAAAAATTAAAAGCACCGTTCATGGAGACGGTAGGCCGTACGTACGCATGAACACTACTTTCATTTTTTTGTCATATTAATGGAATTAAAAAAAATGAGATATATATATATATGTTATAATTTAAGAATCATATCCATAATTTAGATGTAATATATTACATATATATCCATTATATATATGTACTTATAATAGTACATAACATTTTGAGATAAGAAATGAAATGTACCGTTCATGGAGACGGTAAGCCGTACGTACGCATGAATTCTACTTCCATTTATATTTCATATTTAATAGAATTAAAACATAATGATACATAATATTATTTTAATTCCAGTATGGCATCATATATAATATCATTAAGTATACCCTTTATACGTACCACATATGGTAATAACGAATCAAATCACTTTGAGGGGGCGTTAGTCCGCATTTCATTAAATGAAGATATCGCGTTTACCCATAATGGAAACCATAAAGGTATGAAATAAATGAAAAATACAGAAGATTAAGTAAAAAATAAACATATTGTATATCATATATAAATATGGTGTCATATTAATGGCCACCTTTGAAGGTGTTAGAAGAATGTTGAACAATCATCGTTTCGTGAGGCAGAAATTCTCCATCCAAAGAAACAGTATGTTCTTTAACCATTAGATGTAGGTGTGTGTAAGTGTAGCTAGAATACATCTTATAAAAACATAATATTATATTTAAGATACTGTATTTGTTACAAAATAAATGAATAAAAAGAGTTTAGGGGGTTGGAGAAGAAAAATAAAACAAAAGGACACAAGTGAAGACATTACCTTAAAATCGGGTAACTCCCTTTGGTTTGAGCTCAAAGGCTTCCTTGGGAAGACTTCTGCCCAAAGTAAGGCTTAAAGGAGTAAGAGAGGGAAGTGGAGAGACAAAATGGGCAGGGTTTTTCCGAGCCAAAGGCTTTGGGAGTGTGGGTAAGGAGGTAGAGGTGGGGGGATTTTATAAGAGGAGAGGAGAGGCACTCTTGTAAAGTTACAAAATGTTACTTTATATTCAAAAGAGTTTCGGATTTTAAAGGTCCAAAATTGATTTATTTCGAGGATAAGGTGATAAGGGTTCTAAATCCACTCATCCAATAGGGTTTGGACATGTGTAGGTCTTAGATATTACATTATCTTTCCATTTTATTTAAATCGTTAAATAATGAGGTCATCACTGCATCATCATGATGTCATAAATAATTTAATTTATTTAATGTCTAAAAATTATAAAAAAAATACTATGATGTAGGAAATATTTTTATATTTCTAATTACTATTTATAGTCAAAAATATGACTTGTATAACCCCATGTAAAAATTGTTTTAGTAAAACATCTCATGTTTGTGTCATTTTTTACTTTAACATTAAATAAAAAGATATTTATGTCATTTCCCAACCAAAGTGGCTCCATGGGGTCCCCAAGATGACCCATGGATTGTCTTGGTCGGCCATGACACATCCAATTAGGGTTGGATATGTTTCTAGGTCATTTCATTTTATTAAAACATTATTCTTACCATAAACTACACTAATTACCTCTAATCGCGATTAAAAACTTAATAAGTTACTATTCACCAGAAAATTATTTTTATCCCATTGAACCAAATTTTACTTCTTAATGACAAACATGTATGTAGTATTTTTGAAATTTAAAACACAAAGATGGTAAAATTTCATTTAAATGGAAAAATTAGTTTTTATAAGTACCACTTAGTGGTTTCAGTATTCATCAAAAATTGAAGTTTTTCAGAAAAATCCCAAAAATTCACCCTAAGATATATTTGATATTCCAAATTCAAAAATGAAGTCTATTTTACAAAATTCCAAACATATAATTCACATTAATTAATTTAATAATTAATTCCCGTTGTCAGAGCAAATAGCGTGTTTTTATGAAACAATAAGTATCAAAAGATTGACACTAGTTTAAGTCTGATTTCAAAGTGAAATTAATTCCAACGACCAATATTTTATTTAATGGTAAAAATATATTCTAATTTCACTTTAAAACCAATTAAAAATATAATCTAATCATATAAGTAAATTAGATTAAAAAGAGGTTTTGAATTGAAATACAACATTTTACATTATTCATTAAAAAAATGAACTTTATCGGAAAGATACCAAAAATTTACACAAAGTAAATTTTGATGTCCCAATTCTTAAGAATACTTTTATTTGGTCCAATATAATTTATAAGAGTGAAAAAAACTATATTTAATGACGGTTCGCCATCAAAAGGTAATAAGTGGACCTTTAGTGAAAACTAGGGCATATACACCTAAAATTGAATTCTTTCCGTATTTTAAGAATTTATCCTTTATTGGATAAATCTAAAAACATTTAAAAACATATATAATCATATTTTAGTTATTTATATCCATTCCCGCCAATACAACGGCTACATGTTAACTACCATTTAAAATAATATTATTTTATTATTATAGTGAAATGTAAGATTCCCAAGAAACTCGTTGTTGCGTGTTGGGTACGCCATCGAGCATAGCGTCCCCTTTAATGTAATATTAATATTTTATTCAAAAATATGGATATATATGAAAATGTTATATTCTTTATTTACTTGGGGTGTTACATCCTTCCCCCCTTTTGGGAATTGCATCCTCGCAATTTTTAAAATTGAGTTTGGAAACATCCTTGAAAGTCCCACATCGGAACAAGAGTCGGTAAAAGAATCACCTAAAAATAAAGAAAGATAAGTACATAGGTCCCCCGAGTTAACCCATACTAGGATTCCATGTATAAAAACATGGACATTGAAGAAAAATCAAAGGGTCATGTTCTTGAGGGAGAGTGATAGTAAACATGTCTAGGAGAAAGTTAACCATAAGAAAATCACAAACTTGTGATGGGTTAAACGGTATTCGATTCCCCGGTAAGAAAGGTTAATAGACAACATTTTTGTTTTAAGTTACTTTTTATTGAGGAAATTATTCATAAGGAAACATAATCACTTATCATGTTGACTTTCAACTTTTACTAGATTCCTTAATCAAACTCATATTTCTTCCAGAAGACGAGTATTTAGGAAGACTTGTTCGCATTAAGAGTACTATAATCAACTTCTAGAGAATCACTTAATCCACCAAAGTGAACTATATACTTCCCATGTCTTTAGACTTTAACAAAAACCAAAACCAAAAAGGTTAGTACAAGATCAGATAATCTAGAAAAGGATAACCCTTTATAAAAAAGAAAATGTATTCTTAATCTCCAAAATTTATCCAAAAAAACCCAAAGTTCAACGAGGACCATTCTATAATCAATTTGTCCCTAAAATTCGTCAAAGTAAACCAAAATATGATTGAAACCCAAATATTTGAGGGATTTAGTCACATATTCTTCCAAGTTAAATCGTAACATTTATCTCCAAACAACATCAGTTTCTCTTAAAGTCTCGTATTGAAAAGTAATTAACGTAATCACATATCCTCCATGATAGGTTAATCATTTTCATAAATAACCCAAAATCAACATACTCTTAATTCATAAAATCATATAACTAAAGAGAATCAGTCAAACTAACCAAGGACTTCATGTAGTCTAGTGGTAGGCGATAAATACCAGTCGCACTTTGGTTGTGGGTTTGATTCCCGCAACTTTGTCCGACGCGACGGGTTGTCACACGGTCTGCGTGTTTTCCTTTTTCCAAAACTATATAATTCTTAAAACATCCCCCAAAACGAGATAAAATCTTCAAAAATGATCATAACATATTTTAACCTCAAGTTTATCTCATTCCATTCATTTTCCATCATATCATAGAGTAACCCATAATTATCTAAAAAGTATGGATCATATAAACCCTAATGGTTACCTTAATAATTATTACCTGAATTTCCACATCGAGTTGGCCATATCGTACATGATGCATTAGAAAACTCACTGAGTTTGAAGTGGTTGATCATGACTCCTTGATAGTTGGTTTAGAACAACCATGAGATTCCTCATTGAATCCCCCATCTCATCCAGTCTCTTAATCAGAGAACTACCACAGTTTCTTTCAAACCCATTGTCACTTTGGTTCCTGCTTGATCCAGCCATTTACTAAAACCAAAAAGGTCAGTGTGAGTATATCAACATAACCATCATGTACTAATGAGGAAGATAAACACTAAGATATACATACTCATTCACTTTATCTAAAACTAGGACTCTTTCTGAAATCCAAACCATTATGGTAATGTCACTTGTGCTTAGAGAATACCCTAACCTCTAATGTTATCTAAACCGACCTTTGATACCAACTGTAAGTCCCCAGCCTTAAACATTACTTAATCTTGAGTTATTACAAGATTACACATTGAGGATCTTTTCAGGTTTAGAGTTTTAGAGAATTAGATCATGAAACTTTCATTACATTCCACATTTAAACAAAGTGGTTACATAAAAGACAGTATTTATTCTTCCCATCAACGTAAACATATTTAAAATAAAACATGGATTCTTTCTTGACACATCCTTGACACTATCATCAAATCATGTACACTTCCCTTGACCTATGAAAAACATTTCAAAAACTTGGGATGAGCATAAAAAGCTCAGTAAGGGATATAAAAATATGGAAAGGAAACATGAGTACATGTATACATAAGAATGAAATCATACTTTACCCATAAAACATAATAACTTTAACATACCTCATAAAATCATGAATAAATCATAGAAATCATATGACATAATGTTATCTTGAGGCATTAATAACATTCTTACGTAGGGAGTAACCCTCTTGGTTACGTTTGGAATACCCATCACTGTATATTCCCTAAATCTCTTTGGAGAAACCTTAATGTTTCACTCCTTCGCGTAACCCAATGCATTGGAGAGATATATCGGGATCACCCAACCTTAGTTTATCAGGGAACCACCCATTCTTCATAACAATGCCCAAGAACCATACCATAATCGTATCACATAAAACATGCATAAAAAAACATAACATTTCCACATTTCAATCACAAGATATCAATAAAACACATTGATATAAAAAACCTTATGAAAACCATTTTCAATACCAAAATAAAATAAAGGTAAAACATGGTATTTATTTTTCTTTTAAAAATAAGGTATGTCTTGTAGAGGAAGCCGAAACTCAAATATTGGTTACGACGATGGAGAAGTCATTGTCGCCGCATACGTATGACAAAAACATTCCCTTTTGTCATTTTGTAAAACGCTTCGTATAAAAAGATTCATTTTGGATAAACATAAAAGTCAAAGGGGTTTATACACCGTATAAAAGAAAGTTGTGTATAAAACAAAATATGCCTCAATGAAAGGAGATTGAGACGAATTCCCTTACAAAGACGGTATCCTTAGTTTAAGGATAAATCAATTACATAATTATGTGTGACAAACGAATACACCAAATATAAGTGGATATTAAGTGTAAAACAATAAGAGTATATTCACACATATTCATAGTATGACATATTAAAGGACTACATTTTTATCTTAAAGAATCAAATTTGGGACAAGAAGTTCCCTTGCAAAAATTTGACAGCCTAACGGAGTCACTACAAAATTCAGAAAATGAGTTGATGAGAGATAAAAAGGGTATCTCATCACATGGAAATAAAATTTAAATCAATAAGGATATATAAGGACATATACCAACATAATAGTATGTGAATTAAAATAAATAACAAAATAAGTCTTTTAAAAAGAGGAGGGTGAAAGGTTCCCTTACCGACATGGGTATCTTTCGAAACATACGCCCCGTGAAAGAAGGACAATACAACATTGATGTAAATACTCATAAAGGAAAGTATATTACACAATGAGTAAAATAATGGGCAGTACATACACCACTCAAAGGAAATTGTGGCAAATGTAGCACAAATCTCACGGGAATAAAAGTGAGATGAAAAAGCCCTTACGAAAACTCGGCAGCCTAACAGCGCCACTTAAAACATCCAACATGGATTGATGAGAGGAAATAGGGTATCTCATCATATCAACATAAAGTTTACAAAAATAGGAATATAAAATAACATCCCCCATCATAACAAATAAAATCTTAAAATAAGTGACATAAAGGAGAGTACATAAAAAGAAAGAGAGAGGTTAGATCTCTTACGAAAATTCGGCAGCCTAACGGCGCCACTCAAACCTTCAAAAATGGATTGATGAGAGGAAATAGGGTCTCTCATCATATAAACATAATAAGTAAAGTAGGAGTAATATAAAAGAACATCCCAATCATAAGAAATATGAGCTTAAAAGGAATGACATAAAAGAGTGTACTTAAAAAGAAAGAGAGGTGTAGGATCCCTTACCTCAAGTCCAACATGTCTTGTTCGTTTCTTTATATTACTTAATAATAAACTTTGGTCAATTTATAATTTATTAAAGACATCCTATACAGATTATTATTTAGTTTATATCACATATTTTAATGTCATAATAATTGGTTAATAATATGAGTTCATAACAGACATTTTTGTTGATGTTTGGTACATGAGTCAAAAATTGAACTTGTTGGAAAATAATTTTCCATGTAGTTATAGGTACATCATATCCAGGATAGTTTTGATGTTTTAAATATCATATATATCAAGTATATATTCCTTTTATACTATTCCTTAGAATTTGGAGATAAAAATTAAAAGCACCGTTCATGGAGACAGTAGGCCGTACGTATGCATGAACGATACTTTCATTTTTTGGTCATATTAATGGAATTAAAACAAAATGATATATATATATATATATATGTTATAATTACAGAATTATATCCATAATTTAGATGTAATATATTAAATATATATCCATTATATATATGTATTTATAATAGTACATAACATTTTGAGATAAGAAATGAAATGTTCCGTTCATGGAGACGGTAAGCCGTACGTACGCATGAACGCTACTTCCATTTCTATTTTATATTTAATAGAATTAAAACATAATGATACATAATATTATTTCAATTCTAGTATGTTATATTATATAATATCATTAAATATACCCTTAATATGTACCACATATGGTAATAACGAATCAAATCACTTTGAGGGGGCGGTAGTCCGCACTTCCTTAAATGAAGATATCGCGTTTACCCATAATGGAAACCATAAAGGTATGAAATAAATGAAAAATACAGAAGCTTAAGTAAAAAATAAACATATTATATATCATATATAAATATTGTGTCATCTTAATGGCCACCTTTGAAGGTGTTATAAGAATGTTGAACAATCATCATTTCGTGAGGCAGAAATTTGGCATCCACAGAAACAGTATGTTCTTTAACCATTAGATGTAGGTGTGTGTAAGTGTAGATAGATTCCATATTATAAAAACATCCTAGTATATTGAATATACTGGATTTTTTACAAAATAAATGAATAAAAATATTTTAGGGGGTTGGAGAAGAAAAATAAAACAAAAGGACACAAGTGAAGACATTACCTTAAAATCAGGTAACTCCCTTTAGTTTGAGCTCAAAGGCTTCCTTGGGAAGACTTCTGCCCAAAGTGAGGCTTCAAGGAGTAAGAGAGGGAAGTGTAGAGACAAAATGGGCAGGGGTTGGCCGAGACAAAGGCTTTGGGTGTGTGGGTAAGGAGGTAGAGGTGGGGGCCTTTTATAATAGGAGAGGAGGGGCACTCTTGTAAAGTTACAAAATGTTCCTTTTTTTTCAAAAGAGTTTCGGATTTTAAAGGTCCCAAATTGACTTATTTCGAGGCTAAGGTGATAAGAGTTCAAACTCCACTCATCCAATAGGTTTTGGACATGTTTAGGTCTTATATATTACATTATCTTTCTATTTTATTTAAATCGTTAAATAATGAGGTCATCGTTGCATCATCATGATGTCATAAATAATTTAATTTATTTAATGTCTAAAAATTATAAAAAAAATACTATGATGTAGGAAATATTGTTATATTTACAATGACTATTTATAGTCAAAAATATGACTTGTATAACCCCATGTAAAAATTGTTTTAGTAAAACATCTCATGTTTGTGTCATTTTTACTTTAACATTAAATAAAAAGATATTTATGTCATTTCCCAACCAAAGTGGCTCCATGGGGTCCCCAAGTTGACCAATGGATTTTATTTGTCGGCCATGACACATCCAATGAGGGTAGGACATTTTTCTAGGTCATTTCATTTTATTAAAACATTATTCTTACCATAAACTACACTAATTACCTCTAATCGCGATTAAAAACTTAATAAGTTACTATTCACCAAAATATTATTTTTATCCCATTGAACCACATTTTACATCTTAATGACAACCATTTAGGTCAGATTTTTTAAATTAAAAACACAAATATGGCAAAATTTCATTTAAACGGAAAAATCAGTTTTTATAAGTACAACTTAGTGGTTTCAGTATTCATCAAAAAGTTAAGTTTTTCAGAAAAATCCCAAAAATTCACCCTAAGCTATATTTGATATTTAAAATTAAAAAGTGAAGTCTATTTTACAAAATTCAAAACATATAAGTCAAATTAATTAATTTAATAATTAATTCCCGCTGTCAGAGGAAATAGCGTGTTTTTATGAAACAATAAGTATCAAAAGATTGACACTAGTTTAAGTCTGATTTCAAAGTGAAATTAATTCCAATGACCACTATTGGATTTAATGGTAAAAATATATTCTAATTTCAATTTAAAACCTATTAAAAAGATAATCTAATCATATAAATAAATTATATTAAAAAGTGGTTTTGAATTGAAATACAACATTTTACACTATTCATTAAAAAAATGAACTTTATCAGAAAGATACCAAAAATTTACACAAAGTAAATTTTGATGTCCCAATTCTTAAGAAGAGTTTTATTTGGTCTAATATAATGTATAAGAGTGAAAAAAACTACATTTAATGACGGTTCTCCATCAAAAGGTGATAAGTGAACCTTTAGTGAAAACTAGGGCATATACACCTAAAATTGAATTCCTTCTGTATTTTATGCCTTTATACTTGATTGGATAAATGTAAAAACATTTAAAAACATATATAATCATATTTTAGTTATTTCTATCCATTCCATCCAATACAATGGCTACATGTTAACTACCATTTAAAATAATATTATTTTATTATTAGAGTGCAACGTAAGATTCCTAAGAAACTCGTTGTTGCGTGTTGGGTACGCCATCGAGCATAGCGTCCCCTTTAAAGTAATATTAATATTTTATTCACAAATATGGATAAATATGAAAATTTCATATTCTTTATTTACCTGGGGTGTTAGATCCTTCCCCTCTTTTAGGAATTTCATCCTCACAATTTTTAAAATTGAGCTTGGAAACATCTTTGAAAGTCCCACATCGGATCAAGAGTCTGTAAAACAATCACTTTAAAATAAATAAAGATAAGTACAGAGGCCCCCTGAGGTAACCCATACTAGGATTCCATGTAGAAAAACATGGACATGGAAGAAAAAGCAAAGGGTCATGTTCTTGAGGGAGAGTGATAGTAAACATGTCTAGGAGAAAGTTAACCATAAGAAAATCAGAAACTTGTGATGGGTTAAACGGTATTCGATTCCCTGGTAAGAAAAGTTAATAGACAACATTTTTGTTTAAAGTTACTTTTTATTGAGGAATATATTCATAAGGAAACATAATCACTTATCATGTTGACATTCAACTTTTACTAGATTCCTTAATAAAACTCATATTTTTTCCAAAAGACGAGTATTTAGGAAGACTTGTTCGCATTAAGAGTGCTATAATCAACTTCTAGAGAATCACCTAATCCACCAAAGAGAACTATATAATTCCCATGTCTTTAGACTTTAACAAAAACCAAAACCAAAAAGGTTAGTACAAGATCAGATAATCCAGAAAAGGATAACCCTATATTAAAAAGAAAATATATTCTTAATCTCCAAAATTTGTCCAACAAAACCCAAAGTTCAACGAGGACTATTCTATAATCAATTTGTCCATAAATTTCATCAAAGTAAACCAAACTATAATTGAAACCCAAATATTTGAGGGATTTAGTCACATATTCTTCCAAGTTAAATCGTAACATTTATCTCCAAACAACATCAGTTGCTCTTAAAGTATCGTATTGAAAAGTAATTAACCTAATCACATATCCTACATGATAGGTTAATCATTTTCATAAATAACCCAAAATAAAATTACTCTTAATTCATACAATCATATAACTAAAAAGAATCAGTCAAACTAACCAGGGACTTCACGTAGTCCAGTGGTAGGCGATAAATACCAGTCGCACTTTGGTTGTGGGTTTGATTCCCGCAGCTTTGTCCGACGCGACGGGTTGTCACACGGTCTGCGTGTTGTCCTTTTTCCAAAACTATATAATTCTTAAAACATCCCCCAAAATGAGATAAAATCTTCAAAAATGATCATAACATATTTTAACCTCAAGTTTATCTCATTCCTTTCATTTTCCATCATATCATAGAGTAACCCATAATTAAATAAAAAGTAAGGATCATATAAACCCTAATGGTCACCTTAATAATTATTACCTGAATTTACACATCGAGTTGGCCATCTCATACATGATGCATTAGAGAACTCACCGAGGTTAAAGTGGTTGATCATGACTCCTTGATAGTTGGTTTAGAACAACCATGAGATTCCTCATCGAATCCCCCATCTCATCCAGTCTCTCAATCAGAGAACCACCACAGTTTCCTTCAAACCCATTGTCACTTTGGTGCCTGCTAGATCCAGCCATTTACTAAAACCAAAAAGGTTTGTGTGAGTATATCAACATAACCATCATGTACTAATTAGGAAGATAAACACTAATATATACTTACTTATTCACTTTATCTAAAACTAGGACTCTTTCTGAAATCCTAACCATTATGGTAATGTCACTTGTGCTTAGAGAATATCGTAACCTCTAAAGTTATCTAAAACGACCTTTGATACCAACTGTAAGGCCACAGCCTTAAACCTTAATTAATATTGAGTTATTACAAGATTACACATTGAGGATCTTTTCAGGTTTAGAGTTTTAGAGAATTACATCACGAAACTTGCATTACATTCCACATTTAAACAATGTGGTTACATAAAAGGCAGTATTCATTATTCCCATCATCGAAAATATATTTAAAATAAAACATGGATTCTTTCTTGAAACATCCTTGACACAATCATCAAATCATGTACCTTTACCTTGACCTGTGAAAAACATTTCAAAAACTTGGGATGAGCATAAAAAGCTCAGTAAGGGATATAAAAATATGGAAAGGAAACATGAGTACATGTATACATAAGAATGAAATCATACTTTACCCATAAAACATAAGCACGTTAACATACCTCATAAAATCATGAATAAATCATTGAAATCATATGACATAAAGGTAACTTGAGGCATTCATAACATTCTTACATAGGGAATAACCCTCTTGGTTACGTTTGGAATACCCATCACAGTATATTCCCTAAATCTCTTCGGAGAAACCTTAACGTTTCACTCCTTCGTGTTACCCAATGCATTGGAGAGCTATATCGGGCTCACCCGCCCTTAGTTTATCACGGAACCACCCGTTCTTCATAACAATGCCCTAGAACCATAACATAATCGTATCACATAAAATATGCATAAAGGAAACATAACATTTCCACATTTCAATCACAAGATATCAATAAAACACATTGATATAAAAAACCTTATGAAAACCATTTTGAATACCAAAATAAAATAAAGGTAAAACATGGTATTTATTTTTCTTTTAAAAAGAAGGTATGGCTTGTAGAGGAAGCCGAAACTCAAATAATGGTCACGACGGCAGAGAAGTCATTCTCGCCACATACGTATGACAAAAACATTCCCTTTTGTCATTTTGTAAAACGCTTAATATAAAAAGATTCCTTTTGGATAAACGTATAAGTCAAAGGGGTTTATACACCGTATAAAATAAAGTTGTGTATAAAACAAAATATGCCTCAATGAAAGGAGATTGAGACGAATTCCCTTACAAAGACGGTATCCTTGGTTTAAGGATAAATAAATTACATAATTATGTGTGACAAACGAATACACCAAATATAAGTGGATATTAAGTGTAAAAAAATAAGAGGATATTAACACATATTCATAGAACGACATATTCAAGGACTACATTTTTATCCCAAAGAATCAAATTTGGGATAAGAAGTTCCCTTGCAAAAATTTGACAGTCTAACGGCGTCACTACAAAATTCAGAAAATGAGTTTATGAGAGATAAAAAGGGTATCTCATCACATGGAAATAAAATTTAAATCAATAAGGATATAGAAGGACATATTGTAACACCCGATACTTTTATGTTATATAAATCATCAAAGGGATCTTTTTCTACACAACACTTGCTTGGCTTGCTTTACACGCAATCACGACCTTCCTCGATAGCTTGCGTCGTACGCAATACCGAGTTTCACTAAACAACAATATGCTATTAAAACTAGCCGTTATGAATAGTAATAACCACTTTTTGAAATTTTATAAATTTTATTTTTCAAAATGGACTTCATTTTTGGACTCAGAATATCGAAATTAGCCTAGGGTGAAATTTTGGTATTTTTCTGAAAACTTTCAATTTTTGATGAATAGTGAAACCACTAAGTGGTAGGTTAAAAAGTGAATTTTGCATAAAACTTAATTTTACCGCTTCTGTGAATGGAATTTCGAAAATCCGACAGACACGGTTGATATCAGTAAGTAAAATGTGGTTCAATGAGATAAAAATAATTTTTTGGTGAATAGTAACTTTTTACTTTTTTTTACCGCGGTTAATAGTAAATAGGGTAACTAAGGGTAAATATGATATTAATATTAGCCTAACACATGTCCTAATTCTATTGGACAAGTTTAATTCGACCAGAAACAAACTTAGGAATAAAATATGACCATTTAGGCCCACTTGGATTAGATTAGGACATTTATTATTAATTTATTTAAAGAAGGGTTAAAATAGTTAAAATCAAAGTTTAATAAGTAAATCATTTTTAATATGGGGTTATACATAAGATAAATTCAATTGTAAATATTCATTAGAAAGATAAAAGGATTTCCTACATGATGATATTTTATTTGTAATTTTTAGACATCAAATAATTTAATTTATTTATGACACAAAGATGATGCAGTAATTATCTTATTAATGAAATATTGACACAATTGATAATATAAATAAAAATAAATGTAATTTAAGACTTTTTATGAATTCCACTAATTTTCTAGGTTACTATGATATATTAATGTTGATTTAATCAACTTGGTTAGAACATATAATTCTGTTATGACTTTCACAAAAATCATATATCAAATAGTGTCAAAATTGACACAAAATAGTTTTTAAATCAAATATTATATTATTAATTGTTATTTTATTCCTAAAAAATCTAATGATCGGCCAAATGACTTAGATAAGGATATATATTTTAATAATAAACAATTTGGGGTTCTTTTGGCATGTTATAGTAAGTGTATTAACCATATAGTGAAAGAAAACAAAAAGACACGGTAAAAGTTAAATTAATTAACTTAGAGTTAAATCTAATTGATAAGGTTAAAATAATACCCTAAACTTGTCTAAATCCTATTGGTTGATAGGATTTCGACCCATAACCACTTTATCTTCGAAATAAGACCCTTTGGAACCATTATAAACCGATTTTGACTTTAATATAAAATAATATTTTGAGATATTCCTAAGGTGCCCCTCTCCTCCCTTATAAAAGGGCACCTCCTCCCCCTCCTCCTCACACCAATTTGAGCACTCAAGCTCGGACAACCCCTGCCATTTTCTCCTCTCCACTTCCCTAGAATAATCCTAGAGGTCCTGGTCTTCTCCAAAGACCAATCTTAGTTCCTTAATTGGAGGATTCAAAGAGGCGTTCCAAAGAAGAGGTAATATCCATTACCGATCTTTTCAATTTCTTTCTTCTTCAACTTCTTCTTCTTTAGTTGTTTCATGATAAAGTAATAACATCAGTATTACTTACATACTGATATTTTATTATAAATATGAAACAACCCTAATTCACCTTCTATCCATCCTACGGAAAAATGAAATCACCGCGCGTGCGTACGTACGGAATACCGTCTCCACGCCGTGGTGTAATCTATTTTTCCACCATCACCTTACAAGGATGGGTATAAATGGTGTAATGAGTAACTATATATTATTATTATGAAGTAATATTGATACTGAAATAATATATATATATACTCCAATACAATTCCACGATCATAGGAACGATATCATCACTCGTGCGTACGTACGGAATACCGTCTCCACGATGTGATGCGACTCGTTCTACATGATCTTCATTTCATAATGATTATATAAATGAATTGAATGAATTAATATGGTATATACTACACTAATACCATTCTGTAAATGAATTATCTATAACCTAAAGATAAGAATAATAATTTATTCGAAAAAACACGCATAAGAACAAAAAGTTATAAAGACCCGAGTAACAAGTAACAATGAAATATTACTAACAAGAAGCTAATAATATGACCATATATTATATCATATAAATATGTATGATTCTGGAATAAGTAAATAACATTATTTAAACCATTATACAGGAGCTTCGGACACGAACAAAGCAAATCGGACCTAAGGTAAGGGAAATATCACAATCTCATTTTTATCCGAGATTGTTTATTCGTAAGTATTTACTGGGGTGTATTTTATCATCCACATCCATGTTTCATAAATATGTAATATTATTTCCATAAAACTACATTTTTTTAAATCCAATTTTAACCTTTGGTGAGTTTTTAGTAAAAGAAATGAAAGGAATCTTTTGTTGTTTTCCATACGAGGTACTTTTTGACTTTTCCGACAAAAGTACGAAGAATGTTTTTTTTAACTTATACGGCATGAATGGATTTTTAAAACATTATTTCCAAGAAGCTTCCTTTACAAGTTTTCAAGTTTATTTTTAATCAACTTCTTTTATTTTAAAGTTGTATGACATGTTATGAAAGGAAAAATGTTTTTTGAAGAAGAAAGGATATTTTCCTCAAGAATGGAGTTCAAGTGTTTTATCAAAATTATTTTCCATCTAAGATAATAAAGGGTTCTGTTTTTATCCCTATTATTACATTGATTTGATCATGTTGTGATGGAAATATTTTTATGAATTCCTTTATCTTATATGAATTGTTTTATGATGTCATGTTGCTTAAGAATCCCATTTTTATTACATGGGTTACGCTATGATGTATGGTTTATGATTATGTGGCACACATAAGAAAGGATTCATTATAAGATGGGTGGGACCTATATCTCCATCCAATGCATTGGGTAAAGATTTTATATCTCATGAGATAGACATGGCTGGAACGGAAGGTTATTTCGGTTCAGTGATACAGGACTGAAACGAGGAGTGAACTCGGTTCAGAAAGGGACTTTGTCCACTAAGATAGTCTTGGCAATGAGTCATGACTAACAAGAAATGATTTTCCATGATTATGTGTGCATTCCACAAAGTTTCAAGTTTTATGTTATGATTATGGGGATCTCATTTTCACTTCTATGATTTATTCCATGTTAAGATATTATGATCTCTTTTGCAGGTTTTGATTTTCATAAAGATATGATATGATTTTTATTTCCTTTATTTGCCCTTGCTGAGCATTGGAGCTCACCCTTTTATGTTTTCTTTTCCCCAGGTCAGGAAGATGGATATTAAGTAGAATATGCTAAAAGGGACCCTAGATATGATGAAATAAATGGGAGACACTGTAGAAGATTTATGAACCCGTTGTTTATGTTTCCCAGTTTCTAAAGACACTATACCTATACGGTCCTTTGTGGTTTTGTCATATGTTGTAATAAGTGTGCTTCAATTTCGAAGTATTAACAATGTATGTAAAGTATGGGTCGTTATTGTTAGTATCAGAGGAAAGGTATAGTCAACCTTTGGAAACTAGGATGTGAAAGCCTTAGTAAGAACCCTAAGGATAAGTCTAAGCATAGAACACAATCTTAGTGTTTTAGAAATGGCCTTGAATAACCTAGGATAAGACCTTAAGTATGAAAATTTTATTCTTGAATTATTTGGTTTCCTATTATAATTAGTGTTGCTCACACTATTCTTCTTGGTTTTAGTCAATGGCTGGAACCCGAAGGAACCGTGTTAATGAGGAATGCGATGGGCAATGCAATGATTGTCCCCCTGAGCAACCAAACGATATGGGAGCTGGAATGCAAAATCTTGTAGCCATGCTCACACAACTTTCTCAAGCTATGAATCATGCAGGATTTCCAAACGAGCAAAGGAGGGAGAAACATTCTGTTGAATCCTTCATGAGGCAGCGTCCACCTTCTTTCAGCGGGTCTACTGATCCATTAGTTGCTGAACAATGGATTAGTACTACTGAAAAGATATTTTCAGTTCTTCAATGTTCTGAACATGATAAAGTCATCCTAGCAGTGTATCGTTTGGAAGGAGATGCTGATCAATGGTGGAATCTTGTTAAGAATACGAGGCAAAGGGATGAAATTGAGTCTATGGAATGGGACGAGTTCAAGAACTTATTTTTCAATAAGTACTTCCCTCGTATTCTCCGAACAAAGATGGAGAAAGAGTTTCTTGAATTGAAGCAAAGGGATGATGAATCTGTTGGTACCTATGAAGCAAATTTTACAAGACTTGCAAGGTACGCTTCTGGTATTATTATCCAACCTGAGAGTAAGATCGATCGATTCTTTAGTGGCTTAAAACCAAGTCTTCGAAGGGCGTTAGCCATAAGGGACTTCAATAGCTACGAGGAAATCGTTCGATGTGCTCTCAAAGTCGATATGGAGATTGGAGTAACCCATCAGTCGCATGGGTTTGATAAGAAGAGGAAGATGGAATTCAAAGGAAACTCTAAAGAGCACACTGAAAAGAAGATGAACTTTCCCTTATGCTCAAAGTGTGGAAAGAAACATGGAGGGAGTTGTCTTAAAGGGACAAGTAAATGTTTTAAATGTGTAAAAGAAGGTCATCGGGCATTTGAATGCCGTGATAATGGGAAGAAGATGTCTAATGACGCAAACAAAGGAAGGGATACACAAAATGAACCTACTACACTTCAATGTTTCAAGTGCAAGGAGATGGGGCATTATGCCAATCAATGCCCAAATCCAAGGGTTGATGATGATGGTCGACGTCAACAAACTCTTAAGGCTAAAGACAAAGGAAAGTCACATGCAATTTCTATCAGCGATGTGGAGTACGATAACGATGTGGTGAAAGGTACACTTACCATCCACTCTAAAGTAGAAAATGTTTTATTTGATTCTGGATCCACCCACTCTTTTATTTCTGAAGAGGTTTCTAAGGGTATCACCGTATTACCTCAACAATTAGATGTTGAGTTAGCTGTGACAACACCTAATGGCACATCAATCGCATCAAAAGTTTATAATTCTTCTCCTATCGAAGTTTGTGGGAAAGTGCTTCCTGCAAATCTTGTGATCCTTCCTTTAGTGGAATTTGATGTGATTCTTGGCATGGATTGACTTTCTCTACATGGAGCTCATATCAATTTCCAAAGAAGGGAAGTCACATTTCATATTCCAGATCAATCTACGATCGTCTATCAATGCAAGGATGAACATAACCTTCCAGTGGAAATTTCTTCCATCTTATGGGTATTGATTCCACTAAATGAAGGTTATTTATCTCAAATGGTTGGTGAGGAACTCACGATTAAGAATATTCCCATTGTACGGGAGTTTGATGATGTCTTTCCGGAGGAATTGCCGGGTCTTCCACCAAATCGTGAAGTTGAGTTTTCAATAGAACTCATACCGGGTTCTTTGCCTATTTCAAAGACACCTTATAGAATGGCCCCAATTGAGTTGTAGGAATTGAAGAAGCAACTCCAAGAGAATCTTGATAAGGGATTCATACGCCCTAGTGCGTCACCTTGGGGAGCACCTGTTCTATTTGTTAAGAAGAAAGATGGATCAATGAGACTTTGCATTGATTATCGAGAACTTAACAAGATCACTATCAAGAACAAATATCCTCTCCCACGCATTGATGACTTATTTGACCAACTACGCGGAGCTCAATACTTTTCCAAGATTGATCTTCGTTCAGGGTATCATCAATTAAGGGTCAAAAGGGAGGATATACCAAAGACGGCTTTCCGTACAAGGTATGGACACTATGAATTTATAGTGATGCCATTTGGTCTTACTAATGCCCCTGCTATCTTCATGGATCTAATGAATAGAGTCTTTAGAGACTATCTTGATCCATTTGTGGTAGTCTTTATAGACGATATTCTTGTTTATTCAAAGAGCAAGGAAGAGCATCAAGATCACTTGAGAATTATATTGAAGACCCTGAGAAAGGAGAAGCTTTATGCCAAATTTACCAAGTGTGAATTTTGGCTTCAAAAAGTTGCATTTTTGGGTCATATAATCTCAAAAGAGGGGATATCTGTGGATCCAGCAAAAACAGAGGTTATCGAAAGATGGTCAAGACCAACAACAGTAACTGAGATCCGAAGTTTTCTTGGTTTGGATGGATATTATCGACGTTTTGTAAAAGATTTTTCATGATTATCTAATCCAATCACCAAGTTGACTCGGAAGGGAGTTAAGTTTGTCTGGACAGAGGAATGTGAAGAGAATTTCAAGGAGTTGAAAAGAAGGTTATCCAGTGCACCTGTGCTCACACTGCCTTGTAGTAGAGAAAGGTTTGTGATCTACAGTGATGCATCCAAGAAGGGATTGGGGTGTGTTCTTATGCAAAATGATATGGTGATAGCTTATGCCTCACGACAGTTGAAAATCCATGAGCAAAATTACCCAACACATGATTTGGAGTTGGCTGCGGTAATCTTTGCATTAAAGATTTGGAGGCATTACCTTAATGGTGAAAGGTGTGATATTTATACTGATCATAAAAGTTTAAAGTATATTTTTACACAAAAGGTGTTGAATATGCGTCAAAGAAGATGGTTGGAGCTGATTAAGGATTATGACTGCTCAATCCATTACCACCCTGGGAAAGCAAACAAGGTGGAAGATGCATTAAGTCGACAAGACCATGCTAGTTTATCCATGATGAGGATGACAAAAGATCCAATATTTATGGATTTACAAAGGATGGATCTTGGAATTATAATGGAAGGGGAAAAATCTTATCTTTCTCAAATGAATGTTCAACCATCTATACATGTGAAGATTAAAGAGGCACAGAAAGAAGATGTCGAGTTACAAAAGAAGGTGAGAAATGTTCCTGAATTCAACCTTGATTGTGATGGGATTATAAAGTTCAGGAATCGGGTTTGCGTTCCTCCCATCCCCGAATTAAAGAATGAGTTGCTGGATGAGGCTCATAGTTCATCATTCTCTATTCATCCTGGAAGCACGAAGATGTATAGGGACCTGAAAGAGTACTTCTGGTGGGATGGCATGAAAAGAGATGTTGCTGAATATGTCTCTCGATGCTTGGTTTGTCAGCAAGTTAAAGCTGAGAGACAGAAGTCTAAGGGGATGTTACAACCATTACCCATACCTGAATGGAAATAGGAAAACATCACTATGGACTTTGTCACAGGACTTCCTAAAACATCCAAAGGCAATAATGTTATCTGGGTCATAGTTGATCGTCTTACAAAGTCTGCACACTTCATTGCTATTAGAGAGGATTTCTCTCTAGATCAGCTTGCCAGGATATATGTAAAGGAAGTGGTAAGATTGCATGGAGTACCACTTTCTATTATATCTGATCGAGATCCGAGATTTACCTCGAAGTTCTGGCGAAGTCTTCAGCATACTCTGGATACAGAGTTGAGTTTCAGCACTGCTTATCATCCCCAGACAGACGGTCAGTCTGAGAGAACAATTCAAACCCTAGAAGATATGTTGAGAGCTTGCTCTATGGATTTCAAAGGAGGTTGGGATCAACACATACCTTTGGTGGAATTTTCTTATAATAATAGCTTTCACTCCAGTATTCAGATGGCTCCTTATGAAGCTCTCTATGGAAAGAAATGCAGGACTCCAACTTGCTGGGATGAAGTTGGAGAAAGAAAGCTATTAGGACATGATCTCGTTGATGAAATGGCAGAAAAGGTCAGATCTATTCAACAACACATAAGAGCAGCTCAGAGTCGACAGAAAAGTTATGCCGACAACCGAAGAAAAGACCTAGAGTTTGAAGTGGGCGATAAAGTGTTCTTACGAATATCTCCCTGGAAGAGGGTTATGAGATTTGGAAAGAAGGGGAAGTTGAGCCCTAGATATATCGATCCTTTTGAAATACTGGATCGTGTTGGGAAGGTAGCTTACCGATTGGCGCTTCCATCGAATCTCTCTCAAGTTCACGATGTGTTCCATGTATCTCTCCTGAGAAAGTACATACCAGATCCTTCACATGTACTCAGCTCAGAAGTTGTACCGCTGGAGCAAGATCTTTCTTATGAAGAAAAGCCGATAGAGATTCTGGATTGTAGCGAAAAAGTCCTACGAAACAAGACCACTCGCTTGGTGAAAGTTTTATGGAGAAACCACCAACTTGAAGAAGCTACATGGGAGCTTGAGGATATGATGAGGGAGAAGTATCCTCATCTGTTTGTTGCAAAGTGACGAATTTCGAGGGCGAAATTCTTTTTAAGGGGGGTAGAATGTAACACCCGAGACTTTTATGTTATATAAATCATCAAAGGGGTCTTTTTCTACACAACACTTGCTTGGCTTGCTTTACACGCAATCACGACCTTCCTCGATAGCTTGCGTCGTACGCAATACCGAGTTTCACTAAACAATAATATGCTATTAAAACTAGCCGTTATGAATAGTAATAACCACTTTTTGAAATTTTATAAATTTTATTTTTCAAAATGGACTTCATTTTTGGACTCAGAATATCGAAATTAGCCTAGGGTGAAATTTTGGTATTTTTCTGAAAACTTTCAATTTTTGATGAATAGTGAAACCACTAAGTGGTAGGTTAAAAACTGAATTTTGCATAAAACTTAATTTTACCGCTTCCGTGAATGGAATTTCGAAAATCCGACAGACACGGTTGATATCAGTATGTAAAATGTGGTTCAATGAGATAAAAATAATTTTTTGGTGAATAGTAACTTTTTACTTTTTTTTACCGCGGTTAATAGTAAATAGGGTAACTAAGGGTAAATATGATATTAATATTACCCTAACACATGTCCTAATTCTATTGGACAAGTGTAATTCGACCAAAAACAAACTTAGGAATAAAATATGACCATTTAGGCCCACTTGAATTAGATTAGGACATTTATTATTAATTTATTTAAAGAAGGGTTAAAATAGTTAAAATCAAAGTTTAATAAGTAAATCATTTTTAATATGGGGTTATACATAAGATAAATTCAATTGTAAATATTCATTAGAACGCTAAAACGATTTCCTACATGATGATATTTTATTTGTAATTTTTAGACATCAAATAATTTAATTTATTTATGACACAAAGATGATGCAGTAATTATCTTATTAATGAAATATTGACAAAATTGATAATATAAATACCAACATAAATGTAATTTAAGACTTTTTATGAATTCCACTAATTTTATAGGTTACTATGATATATTAATGTTGATTTAATCAACTTGGTTCGAACATATAATTCTGTTATGACTTTCACAAAAATCATATATCAAATAGTGTCAAAATTGACACAAAATAGTTTTTAAATCAAATATTATATTATTAATTGTTATTTTATTCATAAAAAATCTAAGGTTCGGAAAAATGACTTAGATAAGGATATATATATTAATAATAAACAATTTGGGGTTCGTTTGGCATGTTATAGTAAGTGTATTAACCATATAGTGAAAGAAAACAAAAAGACACAGTAAAAGTTAAATTAATTAACTTAGAGTTAAATCTAATTGATTAGGTTAAAATAATACCCTAAACTTGTCTGAATCCTATTTGTTGATAGTATTTCGACCCATCCCCACTTTATCTTCTAAATAAGACCCTTTGGAACCATTATAATCTGATTTTGACTTTAATATTAAATAATATTTTGAGATATTCCTAAGGTGCCCCTCTCCTCCCTTATAAAAGGGAACCTCCTCCCCCTCCTCCTCACACCAATTTGAGCACTCAAGCTCGGCCAACCCCTGCCATTTTCTCCTCTCCACTTCCCTAGAATAATCCTAGAGGTCCTGGTCTTCTCCAAAGACCAATCTTAGTTCCTTAAGTGGAGGATTCAAAGAGGCGTTCCAAAGAAGAGGTAATATCCATTACCGATCTTTTCAATTTCTTTCTTCTTCAACTTCTTCTTCTTTAGTTGTTTCATGATAAAGTAATAACATCAGTATTACTTACATACAGATATGTTATTATAAATATGAAACAACCCTAATTCACCTTCTATCCATCTTACGGAAAAATGAAATAACCGCGCGTGCGTACGTACGGAATACCGTCTCCACGCCGTGGTGTAATTTATTTTTCCACCATCACCTTACAAGGATGGGTATAAATGGTGTAATGAGTAACTATATATGATTATTATGAAGTAATATTGATACTGAAATAATATATATATATAATCCAATACAGTTCCACGATCATAGGAACGATACCATCACTCGTGCGTACGTACAGAATACCGTCTTCACGATGTGATGCGACTCGTTCTACATGATCTTAATTTAATAATGATTATATAAATGAATTGAATGAATGAATATGGTATATAATACAATAATACCATTCTGTAAATGAATTATCTATAACCTAAAGATAAGAATAAGAATTTATTCGACAAAACACGCATAAGAACAAAACGTTATAAAGACCCGAGTAACAAGTAACAATGAAATATTACTAACAAGAAGCTAATAATATGACCATATATGATATCATATCAATATTTATGATTCTGGAATAAGTCAATAACATTATTTAAACCATTATACAGGAGCTTCGGACACGAACAAAGAAAATCGGACCTAAGGTAAGGGAAATATCACAATCTCATTTTTATCCGAGATTGTTTATTCGTAAGTATTTACTAGGGTGTATTTTATCATCCACATCCATGTTTCATAAATATGTAATATTATTTCCATCCAACTACATTTTTTTAAATCCAATTTTACCCTTTGGTGAGTTTTTAGTAAAAGAAATGAAAGGAATCTTTTGTCGTTTTCCATACGAGGTACTTTTTGACTTTTCCGACAAAAGTACGAAGAATGTTTTTTTAACTTATACGGCATGAATGGATTTTTAAAACATTATTTCCAAGAAGCTTCCATTACAAGTTTTCAAGTTTATTTTTAATCAACTTAATTTATTTTAAAGTTGTATGACATGTTATGAAAGGAAAAATGTTTTTTGAAGAAGAAATGATATTTTCCTCAAGAATGGAGTTCAAGTGTTTTATCAAAATTATTTTCCATCTAAGATAATAAAGGGTTCTGTTTTTATCCCTATTATTACATTGATTTGATCATGTTGTGATGGAAATATTTTTATGAATTACTTTATCTTATATGAATTTTTTTATGATGTCATGTTGCTTAAGAATCCCATTTTTATTACATGGGTTACGCTATGATGTATGGTTTATGATTATGTGGCACACATAAGAAAGGATTCATTATAAGATGGGTGGGACCTATATCTCCCTCCAATGCATTGGGTAAAGATTTTATATATCATGAGATAGACATGGCTGGAACAGAAGGTTATTTCGGTTCAGTGATACAGGACTGAAACGAGGAGTGAACTCGGTTCAGAAAGGGACTTTGTCCACTAAGATAGTATTGGCAATGAGTCATGACTAACAAGAAATGATTTTGCATGATTATGTGTGCATGCCACAAAGTTTCAAGTTTTATGTTATGATTATGGGGATCTCATTTTCACTTCTATGATTTATTCCATGTTAAGATATTATGATCTCTTTTGCAGGTTTTGATTTTCATAAAGATATGATATGATTTTTATTTCCTTTATTTTCCCTTGCTGAGCATTGCAGCTCACCCTTTTATGTTTTCTTTTCCCCAGGTCAGGAAGATGGATATTAAGTAGAATATGCTAAAAGGGACCCTAGATATGATGAAATAAATGGGAGACACTGTAGAAGATTTATGAACCAGTTGTTTATGTTTCCCAGTTTCTAAAGACACTATCCTATACGGTCCTTTGTGGTTTTGTCATATGTTGTAATAAGTGTGCTTCAATTTCGAAGTATTAACAATTTATGTAAAGTATGGGTCGTTATACATATCCCAACATAATAGTATGTGAATTAAAAGACATAACAAAATAAGTCTTTTAAAAAGAGGAGGGTGAAAGGTTCCCTTACCGACATGGGTATCATTCGAAACATACGCCCCGTGAAAGAAGGACAATACAAAATTGATGTAAATACTCATAAATGAATGTATACTACACAATGAGTAAAATAATGGGAAGTGCATACACCACTCAAAGGAAATTGTGGCAAATGTAGCATAAATCTCAAGGGAATAAAAGTGAGATGAAAAATCCCTTAGGAAAACTCGGCAGCCTAACAACGCCACTTAAAACTTCCAAAATGGATTGATGAGAGGAAATAGGGTCTCTCATAATATCAACATAAAGTTTACAAAAAGAGGAATATAAAAGAACATCCCCCATCATAACAAATAGGATCTTAAAAGAAGTGACATAAAGGAGAGTACTTAAAAAGAAAGAGAGAGGTTAGATCTCTTACGAAAATTCGGCAGCCTAACAGCGCCACTCAAACCTTCCAAAATTGATTGATGAGAGGAAATAGGGTCTCTCATCATATGAAAATAATAATTACAGTAGGATTAATATAAAAGAACAACCAAATCATAAGAAAGATGAGCTTAAAAGGAATGACATAAAAGAGTGTACTTAAAAAGAAAGAGAGGTGTAGGATCCCTTACCTCAAGTCCAACTTGTCTTGTTCGTTTCTTTATATTCCTGAATAATAAACATTGGTCAATTTATAATTGATTAAAGACCTCCTATAATAATTATTATTCATTTTATATCACATATTTTAATGTTATAATAATGTGTTAATAATATGAGTTCATATCAGACGTTTTTGTCGATGTTTGGTACATGAGTCAAAAATTGAACTTGTTGGAAAATAATTTTCCATGTAGTTATAGGTACATCATATCCAGAATAGTATTGATGTTTTAAATATCATATATATCCAGTATATATTCAATTTATACTATTCCTTAGAATTTTTAGATAAAAATTAAAAGCACCGTTCATGGAGACGGTAGGCCGTACGTACGCATGAACGCTACTTTCATTTTCTTGTCATATTAATGGAATTAAAACAAAATGAAATATATATATATATATGTTATAATTACAGAATTATATCCATAATTTAGATGTAATATATTACATATATATCCATTATATATATGTACTTATAATAGTACATAACATTTTGAGATAAGAAATGAAATGTACCGTTCATGGAGACGGTAAGCCGTACGTACGCATGAACGCTACTTCCATTTCGATTTCATATTTAATAGAATTAAAACATAATGATACATAATAGTATTTTAATTCCAGTATGGTATCATATATAATATCATTAAATATACCCTTTATACGTACCACATATGGTAATAACGAATCAAATCACTTTGAGGGGCGGTAGTCCGCACTTCCTTAAATGAAGATATCTTGTTTACCCATAATGGAAACCATAAAGGTATGAAATAAATGAAAAATACAGAAGCTTAAGTAAAACATAAACATATTATATATCATATATAAATATGGTGTCATCTTAATTTCCACCTTTGAAGGTGTTAGAAGAATGTTGAACAATCATCGTTTCATGAGGCAGAAATTCTCCATCCACATAAACAGTATATTCTTAAACCATTAGATGTAGGTGTGTGTAAGTGTAGCTAGAATCCTTCTTATAAAAACATCCCAGTATATTTAAGATACTGTATTTGTTACAAAATAAATGAATAAAATTAGTTTAGGTGGTTGGAGAAGAAAAAAAAAACAAAAGGACAAAAGTGAAGACATTACCTTAAAATCGGGTAACTCCCTTTGGTTTGAGCTCAAAGGATTCCTTGGGAAGACTTCTACCCAAAGTGAGGATTAAAGGAGTAAGATAGGGAAGTGGAGAGACAAAATGGGCAGGGGTTGGACGAGCCAAAGGCTTTGGGAGTGTGGGTAAGGAGGTAGAGTTGGGGGCCTTTTATAAGAGGAGAGGAGGGGCACTCTTGTAAAGTTACAAAATGTTACTTTATTTTCAAATGAGTTTCGGATTTTAAAGGTCCCACATTAATTTATTTAGATTATAAGGTGATAAGGGTTCGAAATCCACTCATCCAATAGGTTTTGGACATGTTTAGGTCTTAGATATTATATTATCTTTCCATTTTATTTAAATTGTTAAATAATGAGGTCATCACTGCATCATCATGATGTCATAAATAATTTAATTTATTTAATGTCTAAAAATTATAAAAAAATACTATGATGTAGGAAATATTTTTATATTTCCAATGACTATTAATAGTCAAAAATATGACTTTTATAACCCCATGTAAATTTTTTTTACTAAAACATCTCATGTTTGTGTCATTTTTACTTTAACATTAAATAAAAAAATATTTATATCATTTCCCAACCAAAGTGGCTCTATGGGGCCCCCAAGTTAACCCATGGATTGTCTTGGTCGGCCATGACACATCCAATGAGGGTAGGACATGTTTCTAGGTCATTTAATTTTATTAAAACATTATTCTTACCATAAACTACACTAATTACATCTAATCGCGATGAAAAACTTAATAAGTTACTATTCACCAAAAAATTATTTTTATCCCATTAAACCACATTTTACTTCTTAATGACAACCATGTATGTCGTATTTTTGAAATTAAAAACACAAATATGGAAAAATTTCATTTAAATGGAAAAATCAGTTTTTATAAGTACCACTTAGTGGTTTCAGTATTCATCAAAAATTGAAGTTTTTCAGAAAAATACCAAAAATTCACCCTAAGCTATATTTGATATTCAGAATTCAAAAATGAAGTCTATTTTACAAAATTCAAAACATATAAGTCACATTAATTAATTTAATATTTAATTCACATTGTCAGAGCAAATAACATGTCTTTATGAAACAATAAGTATCAAAAGATTGACACTAGTTTAAGTCTGATTTCAAAGTGAAATTAATTCCAACGACCACTATTGGATTTAATGGTAAAAATATATTCTAATTTCACTTTAAAACCAATTAAAAAGATAATCTAATCATATAAATAAATTATATTAAAAATAGGTTTTGAATTGAAATACAACATTTTACACTATTCATTAAAAAAATGAACTTTATCGGAAAGATAGAAAAAATTTACAGAAAGTAAATTTTGATGTCCCAATTCTTAAGAAGAGTTTTATTTGGTCCAATATAATGTATAAGAGTGAAAAAAACTATATTTAATGACGGTTCTCCATCAAAAGGCGATAAGTGAACCTTTAGTGAAAACTAGGGCATATACATCTAAAATTGAATTCTTTCCGTATTTTAAGCCTTTATCCTTTATTGGATAAATGTAAAAACATTTACAAACATATATAATCATATTTTAGTTATTTATACTTATTCCTGCCAAAACACCGACTACATGTTAATTACCATTTAAAATAATATAATATTATTATTAGAGTGCAACGTAAGATTCCCAAAAAACTCATTGTTGCGTGTTGGGTATGCCATCGAGCATAGCATCCCCTTTAAATTTATATTAATATTTTATTCACAAATATGGATAAATATAAAAATGTCATATTCTTTATTTACCTGGGGTGTTAGAGTCACCATTCTCGAAACACTGTTCATGAGCTAAAATTTTGGCAAAGGAAAGTGGCCATTGTTGGAACCTCACCATTCCAGAAACACTGTTAATGAACTCGAAATTTTGTAAAGGAAACAGGTCCCTATTGAAACCTCACCATTCTGAAAACTCTCTTCATGAAATCAAAATTTATCAAAGGAAAGAAGTCACTGTTGGAACCTCACCGTTATAGAAACACTGTTCATTAACATAACATTTGGCAATGGAAAGAGGTCACTGTTGGAGCCTCACCATTGGCACGATTAACATAAGGCTATGGATGACAATGTTCACATAAGGTTACCATTTCACTGCTCACAAAAGGTTACCATTGCACTGTTAACATAATCCTACCCATGATACTGTTCACAGAACTAGAAATATAGCTATGTGTTGGGGATAAGTCACCTTGACCTCCCGGAACACCTCAGACACTATATTTTCACAATGGAATGAACCGGAGTGGTCCAGGGCATTATAGAATTCCTTTATCTTTTCTTGGATCATCAATCTATTGGGAACTCCCCTCTCTTGGTGTATCCCAATTAGTGCCATCTTATTCCAGCATAACTTTCTTCTATGGCTTTTCCATTCCCCACTATAGATGATTCCACTATTTCAATTGTTTATAGTTTTATCCTTTTATCTAATTTGGTTCATTTATTACTAGAGAGGGTGGTTTTCTTGGTTCTTTAAGTATTACATTGATGGATCTATGTATTATACAACTTGTATTTATTTGGCCTATTTCACTCACCCCCATGTTTGTATTACATTCTTTGTCATTGATTTTTCTATTGTTCCTATTTTTATTACTTAATTAACGTCATTTACCTTTGGTTCTAGATTTTATACCCTCTATATTAGCTCAATTAACATTTTTTTGTATCCATACGTTTTCATAAATATCCTCTTATACTATATTTCTCCCCATCCATTTTGTCACTCCAAACCCATCTATGCCAAATCATGACCCATGTATCAAGTAAAAGACTCATTCCAATTGGTTTCAAGATGATGATTTTCTCACAACCATTATATGTTGTAGTTAACACATTAATGAATTGGAATTGGTGACATTTAATTTTTTTATTTCATTCATCCTCGATTCGGATCTAGTAGAGATGGAGGTGGAGGTGGTTTTCACTTCCCGAGATGAAAAAATGGAATTTAACTTTGGTTTAAATTCATTTGTGGTGGTCATTTAGGGTTTTTGGTATGTTCCTTCTATAATTTAAACTATTTTCTATGAAATAAAACAATAATGTGGATCCTACAATTTTTTTAATATAGTTTTAATGCATATAGATCAATTTTAATTACAATGCCCCACGGAAATGTTATTCTCTATATTATTTTCTTAATAGTTTTGGGTATTTTTTCAATAGCCAGTAGTGGGGAATATATGGCTATCTATTCACATTACTGATCAATATGACATTTTTGGTTTTCAGTTTTTTGATGATATAACAAATGTGTTAGTACGAAAATGAATGAATATTGGACTATATCACTCAATTCCTTGCTACTATCTTAATGACCCATGAAATGAACCATATAATATATTATATGACCCAAAATTCATTAGAAAATACAGGGTATGATCTACGATCATTTTCCAAGATTTTTACCCATTTATATTATTTTTATTTTTATATTATCTTTCTATGGGGTTATTAATGAAAATAGAAAACCAATTTTAAAAAATATTAGTCTGGATGAATTTTTTTACTTCAGTGATGAATGTTTATATTTGAAATCATTTTTTTGAAACTCATTTATTTTTTGAAAAAACTATTGAAAATATCCCTTAGAGTTTTATCTAAAATTGTATTTATGTGGATTTAGAAACAAATTGATATAAAAAATTTAATGATGTTTTTTAAAGGACTCTATGATGTTTTTCAAATTAACTATTTGAAAAACTCGTTTGTTATTAACCAAAAAAATTTATATTATAGATTTTGATTGCTGTGTTTTGAGTTATATTTTTATAAAAATGTATTTATTTTTTTTGGTTATTTTAAAGGCATAATATTTTTCAGAGTAATTTTAAATAACTTTATAAAATAAAATTTATAACTAATTTAAATTGAATTGTTTTGAACTTGTATTAGGATTCTTATGTATGGTTTGGAATTTAAAATTTTCATATGACTAGCTTTAATTAAAGTATGTGCCTTATTTGAATAATTATTGAAATTGAGTTATGCCACATAATTAATTAATTATAAACTAAATATTTCTATTTGATACTTTCATGGGTTGAAATTTTATACATATAGAATGTAATGAATTAAATGATTTTTGGTCATTTTAAGGACCAATGTTTTAATTAAAATGAAATTTTTCCTGTAATAAGAATTTGAATTGAATTTGTTGAAATTAAGTGAGTTTGGTTATTTTTTGGGATAAAATATAAATTTCATAAGTATTGATGGATTTTACTTGGGTTTTAAGAAAATATGACTGAAATAATTTGATAGGGATAGTGAGTTATAAGTTTTTGTTAATATGAAAATGGGATTATATTATAATGGTATTGATTTTTATATATATGTATTATAAAAATCAATATATTAAAAGGATGGTTTTTATTGAATTGGGGAATTTTTAAAATATAGATGATTAGGTTTGTTTTAATTATATAAAATTTTAATTATGAAATTAGTATTTTGAAATTTTAAGAGTTATTAAAATATTGTATTATATAAATAAACCGATGAGAGAGTGGGGTGTTTGTTGAAAATATGGGATAATAATAACATTTTTTTATATAGAGAATGATTGGATTTAAATAAGTGTTCATTGAACATTTTTGGGATTTGTGAGATCTTATGACTACAAAATGGTGTAATTAGTTATGATAGTTAGGTTTTATTTTGCAGGTAAAATTTCAAAATTTGGGTTATAGGAAAAAGCATTACTTTAGGATGTATTTATCATGTTTTGTGAATTTATGTATTAGTCATAGTTACAAATGATGCTGTAATTTAGAGATTTGGTTTGATGATATTATCGATTTAAATTTTGATTTGGATTCTTGGAACATTTGTAAAATATATAGGTGGAAATATTGATTTCTAGTATGATGAGAAATTGGTGCAATTTGGTATTCATTTTGATAATTGAGTTAAATTATAAAGGGAATTAAGTTAAATAGGGACAAATCATTATTTACCTACATGTAAAGATTTATGATGGTTGAAAGTACTCTCATTTAATTATGTTTGTGTATTACATTTATTTTAGTTATTTTCAGGGGTATAATTATGAAAATTAAGGACTAAATAGGCATTTTTTAGATATTATGTTCATTACAATGAATGTCTAATAGTTTGGTGCATGGTTTTTGATACCACGATGGGTGTGATAGTAGTGAGGGCATGGTTAAGTGAATAGTTATTTAATATTTAACACTTACCATATTGGAGTAAAAGATTATGGTAGTAACAATAATACAATTAGAATCATAGTTTTTAAAAAATGTTACTAACTACCTGTATTATAAAATACTCAGCCATGTCCTTAAATTTCTTCTAAAATCCTATAATCATCATGTAAGTGATTTAAATTCCTAAAATATGTGAAAATGTATATTTAACATCAAAATATTGGAAATTCGGATCTAGGAGTCTATTTTAGTACTGTGAGAAATAAAATTGAATCCAACATATTGTGATATTCCCCTTGATATCAGGAACCTCCAAATTATCAATTATTTAAGGTCAAAATATGTTAAAATGGCCTCAAAACATGCATTTTTAGTTGGTTTCACTTAAATTTGGGAAATTAACTAGACTTTCTATGCGGTTATGAGAAATCAATACTTTGTTTTCTTCAATCGACTATGATTCCTATATTGGGTCAATATCATCCTGACCTTAGTATGATGAAAATTTTAGAAATATTATCATAATATAAATTGATTATTCTTGATATAATTATTTTTCCTTTAATTAAGTTGATGGTGACTCTATGTAATACCCCAAAAGTTTCATTTAAATATTTTTCTATATAAGGTTTAAATTGTATTTATTTTTGAATAATTTAATTTTGAAAAAAATATTTGAAATATATTTATTATTCATGAATATTTTGAATGATTTTTTTAAAACATGGTTACTTCTAGAATATTCTAATTTATTGTTTTTTGAAACCAGAATATTGAGTATAGAATATGAAATAAAAAAAATTACCTTAAATTTTTTTTAGAATAAAAATGTACACTTAAGTAAAAATTTTATATAAGAAATTAAATATCATAGTATAATTAGTAGATAAAATTTGCTACAAAATAGACGAATAATCATAGAAATGATATGTATTATCCATATATTTTGAAAGAAATAATGGAAAATCACTGAAATTTTTATCTCATGGAATAAAATTCACTCTTATGGTAAGTAAAAATCAAATTAAATCACGAAATATATATGTTTTATAAAAATAATTTATTTAGGTATAAGGTTTATGATATTATTAAATTATTATTGGTACATAATATATATATATATATATATTTATATTCACAATATAAAATGATCGATATGGTAGCAAAATAATCCCTCCATTTAAATTTTTATAATATACCCAAAATATAATTTTTTTGAAATTACCAATGTAATTATAATAAATAAATACGTAGAAAATATATTTGATAAATTTTAAACAGCCCATATTAAAATTTTAAATAAATAAAAATATATCAAATAATTATTGATTGATAAGTAGTTATGATATAATCATTCAATAAAAAGTTATATTTTAAATTTTTTAAAAAATTATTTTTCTTTATATTAAATATTTTAGTTTTGAAGTTATATTTCCTAATTTTATTTTTTGAATCTATTAAAATGTATTTAATATTTTAATTTACCTTGATAAAATTATGCAAGAGTTCAAATTACAACTTTTTTATGAAAATAATCCATCATGGTAAAATGTCAGTTATGATGGTAAAACAGTAAAACTATGTAAATAGTTGATACAAAGGTAAATGTTATAAAATATCTCTAAATAGAATGAATCAAATGATTTTATGAGGTAATTATATACCTATATTCATTTTTTCGCATTTTTAACTCTCTTTCCTACATTCGTTTTTTTAACAATATTTTCCACTTCATTTTGTTAAGATTTTAATGAGTTAATTAAACTAAATTTCTTTAAATTTTTAAAAATTAGACTCTAGTAATTTTTGTTTTTGAATTTATAATTTGTTAATTTTTTTTAAATTTTCCTTTTTATTTTTAAATTAATAATTTTTCATTCCCTTGAACTTATATATTATTTATTATTCATAAAAAAATATTAATTTTGTGTGTTTCTATTTTTATCATGGTGTTTTTATATATAATTTCATCTATTATGCTTTAAAAAATGTAAGTAGTATTTAATTTTTAATATTTTTATTTTTAATATTTTAATATTTTCAATAATGTTCATTTATAATTTTCAAGACAAATTGAAGTGTGGTCTGCTACTACGATAGGTTCTACCATATGAACTATTGTTCATCTACCATTGCCCCTGCCTTCACTGCCACAAAGAAACCTTGATACCATTTCTATATTAAAATACCTCTGCTACTGCTATCAACAATTCTACTACCTCTAGGAGTATTTCTACCATCTCTGATACGATTACCATGAAGAATATTATTCCTACCATTGGGTTAAAGGACATATGAACGCTGTGAAAATACAAGATAAGCTGATCCATGCTCTGATTTCCATTAACCCATTGATCAAATCAAAATCGAGACCGAAGCTCCTTTATTTTCAAAGAATGATTGATGATTCCAACTCATATGAAGAATATGTGTTGAGAATCGAATAGGAAGTCTGAATATATAGTAAAAACCCCATAGAGTATTGGGGGTCATTGTGAACCAATAGGAATTGTTATGCAAACAGATACTTGAGGAGATTCAAGCTTCCACTATCCAATGAACCAGTAGAGTCGCATCCCATTTAGATAGGAAAATAATGCTCATGGGGTACAATATTTTCGAAGAGCCTATTTCAGAATTCATCAAAGAAAATTTTTTATGAGGTTATAAAGAACCAAATTGAGGAATACCCATTTGAAACCGAGAACTGACACTAGATATACCATGTGAGACCGAAAAAGAATCCGAGTCCAACTCATTTGAATGAACAAATATAGGTTGAGTCTAATGTCGATATGGCAATAGAAGAGGAATGAGTTACCCAATCTCAATGAAATTGTTGAGATGAATTTATTAAGTATGAGTTTTACTGGAGATCGAGCACAACTGGGGTCCCAAAGACATTGAATAATAAATAAAATTTATTTATTGGTGTTAATTTGTTTATGGGATGATGATTCAATATAAGGACATAAACATCTCTAAATTTATCGATTGTGAGGATGTTGAATCATGAACTACTCATGATTTATAGAATTGTTTAAATATGATGGACTTGGTGGTGTATTTTATGTACTCATTTATATATGAATATTGAAAAAAAGATGATCCCGTGTTCAATGGGGGATAGAGGATTGGTGAAGATCCACGAAATATTCTATATATAGATCAATGATTAGTATAGAATGATTATTTTTAGGGTTAAACATACATTCTATCAATGTTAAGCGCATGTGGTTTGTTTTATGTTTAGTTTTAGAGAATACCTAAAATCATGTGTAGGTGATTAAATTATGTGAGTGATTCCACATTTTCAGTGGTAAATAAATTTTTGTATATGTCATTGGACGATGTCAGTTATTTTTTGTAAAAGAAATAAAATATTTAAGGGGGTATAGGGGGATCCTATAATCATGAATTTTTTGACTGGGAGTCTCTGGAATCAAAAATCTAGATAATGTCACTCAGATTAATTAGATCTATAGAGCATAGGGGAAGAAAAAGTATTTCTCTATTAAATCAAACAAAATCTTCATTATGGGTGAAAGAAGAATATAATAAGGGGAGATATACCATTTCATCTTAAGTGGGAAGAGACTTCAATTTTCCACATATTTTCTTCATCTATTTCACTTTAAATTATGTTTTTTTATCGTTAAATTTTAAAAAATGTTGTGAACATAATTGTTTGAGTGTCTCAACTATTATTATTTTAATAATTTTTCTCTATCTTGATAAATTATTTATCTTATTTCGTTTAATATCAATGATCTTGAATCTTTAGGAAGATATAGATTTGGAATAGGAGTAATTTTAATTCCATAGGGAGATTATGACATTTCCAACCATTTAATTGTATGGCTAAAAAATTCAATTGTCTTTATCACCACGTTTCTTTAGTAGATTCAGTTTATATTCCCTTGATATCCTTTAATACATACATTTTCTCCCTAACAAATTTTTTTAACTACACTAACACTAAATTTAATACATGCATGATCTATTTTCCATTAGTCCATTTCTATCTTTTCATAGTCTAGAGATATAATAACCATTTTGAATTAGTCACCCAAAATACATTAGGTTCGACCCAACACTACTATGCATGTTTAGAATTATAAATTGTATTTTGAAAGTTGTGATGACCTCTATGAAACTAACATTGTTGTAAAATTACATATCATACACATTATGGAATGAGTAATTGAAAAAATACACAATTTATCATATCTATTATAGGATCCTTCCACTACGAATTTCAAAACAAAATCTATTGTTCAGTTTCATTTGTGATATCTACATAATTTTTTTGTTTAAAATTATTATTTCATGTTCATGAAATTTTTATCATAATAAGAAGTCTTAAATCCTTCATTATTAATGAATCCATTATTAGAATCAGAGTGTTCATCAATGTATGTACTGAGTTCTTCCCTATATATTTTATTTATGTACTTATTCCCATCCATCATAAATCTAGATTGAAATTATAATGTTAAATAATTAATATCATTATTCATTTTTTAAATATGATATTTCCATAATATAACTACATACCCTTACCCAATCATTTATTATAACATGTTTTTGTTTGGTCCGATTTAACTATCTACACAAATGATGCTATAAAATTTTCATTGTGGATTGTTAAGAAAACATAATTATAAGTAGTATATGGTATTAATAAAAAATTTATGTTGTTTTTATAATTTTGGAGTGTTAATTTATGAAAATTTATTCAGAATGACAATAAATAATTTTTATTAATGAAATAACCCAAAAATTAATGGACCTATAATTATTAATTATAAATCATACTCATACATATTATGGAATAAAATAAGAACATAAAAGAAATATAAAATTAATATTCTACTACCATGAATACTTTGGATATGGTGAACTTCTGGGAAAGGAATAATGATTAAGCCTGCTATATCGATGAATGTGTGGAATAAATGAAATATATAGTATCTAATAATCAATATTGATGCAAAAAGACTAATAAATAAGTAATAAACAATAATTTTATGATATCTTTTAAAAAAATTAATATTAATATGGTTGGAATATAGATTACTAATAAAGAAAAGTTGATTATATAAGGAGTTATATTACATATGAGCAACCAAGAATCAATGGTATGGAAATTTCTTTCATAAATCTCCTTTAATTGAGTTATAATATTATTTCATTAAATATATACTTATAAGTTATTTATATTTTTGATATTTACTATAAAATATTTTATATTCTATTTTTTTCAATGTAATTCAAATTACCTTCTTATAATCTCCTCTAGGATTGATTTATACATAATAACATAAGATATAAGGGGAAAGATTCTGCACTCTATTTTAGGTTTTTCTATTCCATATAAAAAATATTTATTATTGCATGTTAAGTGATATTATTTAATATACATGATTTTATGGTTTTATATTTCTATTCCATGATATAATTTTATTCTATCTATTTCTATTAATATTTTCATTTTTCTTATGTATATGATTTTCACATGTTTATGATCTAATAGAAAACCCTATATAACTCATTGACATTAATTTACCCCTTAATTAGTGTTTGAGATAACCTTTTTCTTATATTTAATTTATTTCTAAGAATTAAAGAAAAAAATTAGTATTATATATCTAAATGGGAATAATGTTTGATAAATGTTCATTTTCCGACGCTTTCCGCTAGGGTGTGGAATGATATTAAGACTCACTTTTCTTTCCTTTTACACTCCTCAAGTGGGTTGCATCCATGGATTGGTGGTTCCTTCTCTAGGATTCCCAATTTACCTACATTCCATCGTTCCAAATGTGGGACGATTCTACAAGTATTTTGATAGAAAATGACAACAACCACTTTCAGGGACCCTCATTACAGGAACATGATGGTCTGATGAGAACCAATCATTATATACTTTTTATCTTATGAAGGATATGTCGTGGAAAAATGAGTTATCATTAAGGTATACCAATTTTATTTATCAGAAAAAGGTATTGAATTAATTTTTTTTCTTAATAGAAACTCCCAATGGTTCCCATATCTATTACGAGGTACATACATGCTTTCCAAATACACACAATTAGTTGGGGTTTCATACCCAATGGAACTTAGGAACTCACATTGTCCAAGAGGATGTAAGGTCAGCCACATCACACCCTTTGTATGAGAATAGTTTGCTAATCCAAGAATATCTTATATATTTAATACATGTTAGAGAATCCCTTCCTAATACAGATACGATACAAGTTACCCTAACAGAATCAGCATAGGTTAAATCTCTTTCACGATCTTGATATGGAACCAGTTACCCCCATGGAATGACCATAGGTTAAATATATTTTATATGTGAAAAGGAATTTTCTAGTTAGTCGATATGTAAGTATCCGAGGTTCTCCACCCATTTCCCTTGATAGATGGAAACTTATATATTGATGTCTTATAGACATGCTCTTCTAAATGTGCTTTCATAAAGAGAGTAATTTTATATGTCAATGATGATATTTAACCATTATGAGGCATACTATGAATCAAATTTCTTGTAGGATTCAAAAACATGTAGTTCTTTAAACCCATAATATTTAACATCATTCAAAAAGATAAATTTGTGTGGGTGTTGGGACGTAGGGTATTTGAGCTCAAACCTCTAAGAGGTACCATACGTATCCTGGTTATGGAAGGAATCAGAGTTATCATAGTTTGATCAAACCCTCAAGAATGACCCTAAGGTGGATACCCTTGTATGCGGTAGTCATATCATGCCACTGATTGGGGGTTACACACTATTGTTTCCATGACTGGTGGAGATTATAGTGTGGGTAATATAACCATTTCAACTCCCTAATCCCATGTGATTCATGCTCGGTGTGAGAAACAATGGATAAAAAGTATTTTGTATCACTATATATGAATTCATGACTTATATACTGGGACATTACTTCGGTTTTTTAGTTTGGTGATCAGACCTTAAGATTGACTCTTACGTATCCTGGATATGGTAGCAATCAGAGTCATCATAGTTTAGTTCAATTGTTAGTCTTATGATTAATTAATTAGAATGATCACTATATAAAAATGATTGGGTCCTAAGGGTGTAAATGTTGGAGACATGGTGGACTTGCACCAAAGTGGATGCTAATTTGATCTCAGTCCTTAGGAAGCCATCCTACATATCCTAATTATTACAGGAATCATAGTCATCATATCTCATTTTATCAAGGCTAACACATTGTGGTTTTCCTTATATAAAGGCTGTGATCATATCATATTATGTCACTAATCGAGGATTACATGTTGTGGTTTATCTATATGATGAATATGATCATTGAAACTCCCTAATCCCATGTGACATATTCTTGATATGAGAAACACATGATAAAATGTAATTAGTCTTATTACTTATGGATGTGTGACTTACGTAATTAGAATACCCATTGGGTGCTTAGTATGGATAACATTCCTTATTTAGGAATCCTATGTATCATACTTATTTCATGAATCAGGGTCCCCATATTTAATTTTATTGGGGATTAAACACTATGGTTTTATTTATATGAACTGGATGAGGTTATCACGTCCTGATACACACATTTGACCTAGCATGGTTGTCTCTCTAACCTTCTTGATTATCTACTTGACATGTTTTATTTGTTTAGCTGACACGTTAAAGTATATCTGGAAAAATCTATTTGTGTTGAAAACATATCCGAAGAAAATCTCATGATCCAATTGGATTTTCCTAGGGACATCGCATGATCTGGATGGAAAGGTTGAATATCATCACATGATCAAGGCCGAATTATTCTAAGGACATCACTAGACCTAGAAATCTTTTTCGGATGGCCATTACATTATCTTAGATAACATGCCTGGAAGAAATCTCAAGATCTAGATGACTTGACCAGAGTTCATCATGAAAGATGGATGAAATTCTCGGATACCATCACAAGAGTCCGTTTGACAAATCTATATGGTGATGTATGTCTGGGATGACTTGCTTAAAGGAAATCATATGATCTGGATGAATTTCCAAAGGACACCATGAAATCTAGTTGACATGATCTGGTTTCATCAAGATACCCAGATGATATACATTAGTGCCACCGTATGGTCTGGGTAAAATGTCTAGAGGACATCGCAATGTCAGGATGTCAATCTTAGAGGCTTTCGCGAGACTAGGGTGGCATTCCCATGGGGATCCATATGACTTGTTCTGACATGTCAAGGTGACATGAATGATCTGAATAATATATCAATGAAGCGTACCATATTCTGGGAAACATTTTGTGGTTTTGTCACATGACCTGGGGTGGTTCATGTGAAGGGAATGAGGATCATCGTATATGATCTTTGCATATTTCTCCCATATTTTAAGTCTTTATATCATCCTTTTATTATTTCTATTGTGTTTTAGTGTCAGGATGTTTAAGTCTCACATGATTCATATGATATGAAGGATTTCCTTAAAAAACAAGACTGAAGTAATTTTCATGATCTATGAGAGAACTCATGAAGGGTCAATTCATATGTAATGATCACTTAGGTTTTTCCTTGGATTTTACCTAAATAAAAACCTTTCATGATTGTGAAATTTTCCAATCAATGAAATCTAATATGATGCTTGTTTGCACCAGTTTGATGATCCAAAGACATAGGTATGCATTTTTCATGCTTTTGGGTGGTTTATTAGCCTTACCACCCCAATTATATTCCCATTTTCTTGGTCTGTATTTCAAAAATCTAGGATTGAGTTGGAGGATGGCTTTTTTTGTATTCCTTTTGTGAGGTGTTGGAATAGGTCATTCTGGGGGTGTCACATGATTTTCAGTGACCATGAGACTATCCCGCCAGCGCCCCATTTATTGGATTATTTCCTATTAATGTAGTATTTTTTAATTATGAGGACAATCTATGTGGATATCAAAATTCCAGGTTAAAATGTCTATAGACCTTCATGAGATCAATATTCTAGCTGAAAGTCATTCACGTGATCTGGGGTGAGATGGATGTGGTCTTCCGTAAGTCAAATGTGACTTGTTAGGGGATATAGTGAGATCATAAAGGTATTTTTATTGGATTTAATGATGTCATGATCGATTCTCGAGGGTGATTCTCATGATTAATAATGATCAATGTATCTTCTTCTTATAAGAAGATCCCATCATAAAACATTTATCTTCTCATTCATTTCATAGTGTTTGGGTATCTTGTGAGTTTTTATGAGTGTGATCGAAGGCAATCACTCTACCCATTGGTAATTAATTCTGTGGCCAAAAAAGGATCATGTGGTGATGCAAGAAATATATTCTATGAAATTCCTTTAGTTTCCTTTATATCCAAAGAGGGATCACATGACTGCCTGGAGATGTCTAAGGCCCTTTGTTTGACGAGGGTGACATGTCAGTATGCTATTGTGTGACAAGGCAGACATGTCGCGAGTACCTCCATGGAACCCCGTGAGCTACATGGGTTTATCAAATGATATTTATGACCACAATGGGATCCTACCTTTTGGATATTTTCTCCTTATTTTCCAAGTATTTTTTATAGATTTTTCTGGAATTCTCCGATTGTTAAGTCACTTGATCCAGAGGAACTCATTGTGCATGCATCATCTAATTAGTGATTGTCTGGTACACCTTTTCAAGAACAAGGATAATTTTCCAAAGTGGATTCACAGGATCTCTTTGTATTTTATGAACTTTGTTTGGAACATTATCACAACCTTCCAAATATTGTTTGATTTTGCATCCTTTTGCATGTTATGTTATCTGCATGATCTTGAACACCTTATTATTCCATTGTTTTGTTTAAGAAATTATACTCATATTACAGTATTTAAACCATTTTGGATTTTACAATGATCATTTTGAGAGTGTATTAAATTCACCCCCCCCTCAGGGGCGACTTCCATTGGGGTAAGGGATTATTTCTAAAGAATGTAAAGGACAAACTTAGACTTTGGATATATCTCCAATTAGTGTCTTTGGAGATTCTTGGTCTTTAGGGAAACTTTTGGTATTCATTATAATGCCACATAAATAGGGAATCAGTGGGTAGATCATTCACCAGATACCCACTTTTAGTGATTTTGGGGTCGGTATTTTCCATGTGACCTTTTAGAAAAACCTCCACCTAAGAATTGATCGTGAGACCCGTATGTGGGACATTTTTGTGAGAATAGATTCTGAAGACCATTATTTCACAGGTTCTTGTTTGAATCAACCATGAATTATTTTTCAGTAATTGGATGATCCTTTTCCCTAGTAATTCACGATCTTCTTTGAGGGTCCCATGTGATCTGGTGGCTTGGAAAATGGCCACTTGGATAATATTTCATCTAATGTGACCATGTAAGGGTCATTCCATTGTGACTCTTCTAAGGGGTCATGTGGTCACATGATGTTATGTTGGTTTATGTGGTCCATGAGATCTTCATTAGACAAGATATTCATGAGTCCATTAGGATACTGATAATCTATTTTACAAATCATACTATGCACAATATCACGCTGGAGTATATGCCATTTAATTGAGAATATTTTATTTTTATATGTCTGACATCTTTCACTAACTTTTGCTCAAAAGGATTTTGGAGCTCATTAAAACTATACTTGCACAGATAAAAATAGGGCTCTGATTGAAATCAATTGGAATACTGACCCTTAGTACTTTGGGCACTCTGAAAATATGATTTTGAAAGGTCTTCTGTAGTACGAACTCCAGAATTACCCTTTATCACACCGAATCCCTTTATATGGACTCATCATCTTGGATGATGTTTCCATCCATTATCCGTAATAAAATCTATCATACCATTGGGTATCAACTTCCCTTGATTTCATTCATGCGATAATTTATTGGTATGGTCAACTAGTCGTAGTATGGTCGCAGGTGTTGTCTTATATGATGGAGAACTCCCTTAAGGGTCCATACGGTTATCAATTCCCCCAATAAACTATCTCTAAAAGATACTTCTGTGTATTTTTCTTTTATATGAACAATCATGGTGGTTTATTGAGCTCAAAATGGGATTTTTCCTAAGTGAAAACTCATTTGATGAATTTGCATGTTTATTCTTGGTCAAGAAAAGCAGTTTAGAGTTTTACAAACAACTAAATGCTATCCATATCTACAAAGCAGTATGGGTTTTACAAGTCATAATTTATCAAGAATTTTATATTATTTTAGGAATGGGTTTTAATTATTATTATAGATACAAATTATTCCATATGTCCCATGATGTGGAAGCAATCATCCTTTGGGATAATTATCTACTGGCCGAGATATCCCCCTTTTGGAGAAATGTATGATGATTTCATTCCATTCACATATGTATGTGATGGACCTTTCCAAAATCTAGTATTATTAATGGATATTATCAATATCGTGAATGGAACTTTAAGATAGTAGAGGACTATGTTCTCACTTATCTATTTCAAATTTTGGATCAACATTTTCATTTATCATAATGAAGCTAGGTAGAGTACTATATACCCCCATTGGTGGCCTTCTTGGGAGGTTCATGATAGCACTATTTCATATTAGTCCATTTTAGAAGCCAAGGGTCATACCTCATGGGGATACATAATGAATCTGAATATATCTCAAAGCCTTAGGATCATGGGATTTATGTCTATGTTCTAGAATGGGTGGATTTATTCAGATGTGGATGCGCACTATGAAATTTGGGTCAGTACGTTGGTAGTGGAATCATGGATATCAGTGGGATGACTCCTACATATAGAAGTAAAAATCCCTGTAATCCTTTATTATCTCATTTTCCATATTTAACAGGTAAATAACCCATATAGTATCAGTGGTCCTTTCATTTTTTTATTTGGTGGGATAGGGGTTCATTTTCACTACTACAAATAAAAAAATAAAACTAGGATCCATGGTGCCTTATTACTTACTATAATGTCACACATATATGGGGTTGAGGATTTTTTGATAGGCACTAATGAAGTCCCCAATGTGTTGAACGGACCTAATCTCATTGAATTCACACCCTATCCTACACTGACTAAGACAATTATTAAAAATAGAAAAATAACTATTGTCAAAAGTTTATAAAAGATGTTTCTATAGGATGGGGTTTTTTCATCCAGGATGGATCAGATAATTGTTTGTGAGATGTATACACCTTATCAATTTTCTCAAGAGTTTGGTTTCACCTAGAGGGTATGCCCTCTTCCTTTGAACGGTGTGAAGGGAGAGGGATAACTTGGGAGAATCTGCCAATTCTTGCTGATATTTCCACATGAAGACACTAATTTCGAGATCATCATTTTTCTTGAGAGCACTACTTATATTCGATAAAATGATCACTCCATTGATTTGGATGAATATTACTAATGTTTTATACAAAACCGATTATTATTCCATATAGAAAACCCATTTTTATCACTGACCCCCTTACTATAGCGATAATAGAGTTGATTCAAGACATGATGTGTCTTAAAGGAAGTGATCTCATCCTAGTGATGATCATCCCATCCGTAGGGAAAAATATACCTAATAGGATAGCCTTTAGACACAAGCAACATATGAATCACCTTTTTAGGGAAGAATATATAGGGATTCCTCTCTTTACCCATAAGATGAACCCGTTATTCCTTCCCTTGACATACACACTCCATCATCCAAAGAAGATATTACTTGTCCTAAACTGAACTGGCATCATATTAATTCCCTGATTAATGACACTCCTCTTGGAATATTTCATGACCAAGAGGAATGCTTTAATCGACTATTCCATGACTTGATGGTAGATGGCTCAAACAGTAAACCATTTTATGAAATCATGAGACAAATTATACTGACCCAGTTTGATTTCCACACTAATGAATGTGGCTTGAATGAAATTGAGGACGAGACACCCCTATCCTAACAGATAAAGGATTATTTATAGCCATTGGAGCATAGTCAATAGTCCATATCTAATTTTCATGTCCAGATAGATTTTTTGATCATACAAATATGTAGATATGAAGAGGTCAAAGATCACCTAATGCTTGAAATATCAATGTCATCATCGAAACTAGAAACCACTCAATAAGTAATTTAAGATATTCATACTCTCATTGAGACCCATTATCCTATAAAAAATTATAATAATCTAGGAGAGAGGAACATTAGCATTCAATCGATGCTTCTGTCCAAACTCATGTTAACATGGCATGTTTAACCAATCAAATATTATTGTAATTTTATTATTAATGTTTATTTTTTATGGGACACTCATAGAGACTCAAGAATTTTCGGACTTTCATTATTAATATCATAAATTAATAGATCTATTGAACTATACATGTTGTTGTCGATTTCTATGTATGATATGCATGAAATTTTGATGGTCTAATGTTGCATCAATCATCAATGATACCCATAATTTTCATAATATCATGTAAAAATGATTTTTTTGATCTTAATATTTAAATTATAGTGGATTATTTTTGATAAAGTATCATCAATTCTCACCAACATGATATTACTTACTAAAATATATGATTCTGTTATCTTTAGATTACCTGGTTCACAAAAGGATAATTTTAGGAGAATATATGTCCTAGAGGGTGAGTGCTCTATCGTTTTCCAAATCCAATGGACTTGATGATAATAACATGTTATTTTAGAAGGATATATGGTTGGATCTCATTTCATTCTATTCAAGAAGAAAATATTATTGATGTTATATATTTTAGCGCCTTTTATCTCTAACCTTATATCATTGTAGTTTAGTGTCTTTTAGCCCGGACATGCTATTTTAGTAGTTTTAGGTATTTTAGATAGAACCTTAAATTTCTATAGCTTAGGATATTTTTTCTCAGACCTGATGTTTCTATATTTTTTTTGTCTTTTAGATCAGGCCATATATAGTTGTAGTTTATGGTATTTTATCTCATCCATTATATTTATTTAGTGTAGGGTATTTTAACTCAAAACATCTATCAATGCAGTTTAGATTATTTTATTCCAGACCTTGAGATTACATGAAGTTTAAATTCATGATTCCAAGACATGATTGACAAATATGGAATATGGGGAAGATGCTCTAGGGATGACTGAAAACACCCTATGATACAGTGTTCCATCATGGTGTTGTATCAGCTCACAAGGATTAGATTTCCTTTCCTATAAGGAGGAGACACCTCAGGGTGGTAGGCTGAAGAACTTGTGAATCAGTATCATTTTCCATAAGAGGTGTATCCACTCTTTTCTAATGGTTATGGATGATATGTGGTTATAATATTGGTTGAGGTAGAAATACTATGGATTCTAGGTCAACTTGGATATTTTGAATGTGGGTCATCTAATCCATAACACAAAAGTCTGTGTCGAGGAATATGGAGTGGCGAAGTCATGATGGGGATGACCCATAACACCGTAAGGTGCTAAGTTCCTCTATGGTGTTTCCAGTTATCACAAGGATTTGGGTTCCTTTCATTCAAGGAGAATATGCCATTGTTTAGTAGCTCAAATCCCTTATGAATCAATAGATTCGTAATGAACATATTATCTCCACATAATTACAAGGACCATGAGAGATTCAAGGAGACTCAAACATCGATATCATGAAGTTGGGTTGGGAAATAATGTTGATCCAATTAGGCTTCTATCATCATTGGATAGTTTATATCTTATGTGGAGCTCAATACCAACTCTGTGTAGTTTCGAATCATGGTATGTGGACTCCGTAAATATTTAGTAATGGAGTTTCACATTCCTACTTTGTGAAAAGGTACAATACATAGTAACATAACATTGAGGATGTCGAATACCCTTAAATATTTTGGTTATGGTAGTTTTAAATCATGGTGTAAATTGTTTGGGTCATGATGATGTTGTGGGAAAATCATTCTATGAATGACCCAGAATGTAATGATGTGTTGAGTTCTACCACGATTACGTCAAGGCTCAAAAGGACCATAAATTCGTTTTTAAGGATGTCAAATTTGTTTAAAGAACATATGCACATATTAATAATCCATATGCATGCATGATTTTTAAAAAAATTGACCCTTGAAGTTCAGTGCCTTTTATAATAGCCATGGGAGATTTATGGTGATCCAAGGAACTCAAATAATTAATTATGATTTTGGGAAAAGGCTGGATTCAAGGAAGGTTCAAGAACTCTAAAAGTTGTGTCACAGCCTGGTGAACATGTTTTTATGGTGAAGAGATGTGAAAAACCATTACTATATCTTTTTCCTCGACTAGGGGTCCATCGATAATGGATAATGTTTTATTTGGGAAACAAAGTGGATACATTGATATTTATTCCTCATTTATTTACGCACAATTTTTTTTCCAAAACTCTAGAGATGCAGTGTTTACAAGCTGAAGAAATGATTTTTCCTACGACTTCCTTTGTGGTTTTTCAACCTAACAAGTTTTGTGTCTCTTTTTCAAGTAGTTTAAGGTCATGTGATTTAGACCATTGAATGATAGATTTTAATGGAATCAAACTTTGAACAAAATTAAGGCAATTTAAGGTCATGATGAATGTTTACATAGTATGAGGGGAATTTTACACAAGAACCTAATTAATACAGCCATAGAAAATAGTTTTCCAAAATCCTTATGAGAGTGATATGAAAATGTTGTAAATAATGGATTGAGGTTCTATGGACATACGTAATGATATGGGAAAATCATGTAGGGAATGGACCATAACCCACTTAGGTGATAAGTTATACCATGGTGATGCCACAGATCAAAAGGAACAGAAATCCCATTTTGCTGAGTGGCATATTTTTTTGTAACACCTTAGTTTCATATGCAGGATCCATAGGCATACATGCATAGTATAAAAAATGATCCCTTGATGCCATGTATTTTTTTCCAATGGCTATGAACGGTTTATAGAAACCCAATTCAATCTAGATGTGATGTGTGATTCATGAATTGTGTTGTTTTATAGATGACTAAAGCATACCGTACTCCAGTTGACTGAGGTAAGGCCCCTGTGGTCCATTGATAAGGGATGGTAATGAGTGACGGTTTGTACTTTTTAATGTTGTGTAGTGGGGTAATATTTATTTTTTTAGTTTAACATCATGTGGTAAGGTTTCAATAACTGACTTAAAGAATTGTTCAAAAGATATTAAGTGCACAAACAACCCATATGAAGATATGACTCATTCATAGGATGAAAGATATTTATAGCTCAATCCCTATATAGTGGTAGGAAGTTCCTTGTGTAGGTCTCACCCATATACATGGGTGGCAGATATTTTTTTATCATGGTTGGACCAAATAATTAGAGATCTACGCATCAATATGTATTATGTGAGGAAAATAATCAAGCCACACATAGTTCATAATCATGAAACTCTCAATATAGGTATTACCGATACACATAGGGGGGTGGGATTTTATGTTGATTATTATAGTTCAAAAATAAATTAGATATCTAGGAGTCACTATGTATCCTTTAATGATAGGAATCGAGCAGCACATAGTTCATGAGAATAAGTGTAATTTAACATCATTTGACAAGGATATAGGCATCCTCACATCAAAAGAGAATATTGTGGATAGAATCGAGACATAATATATGGTTTTCAATACATATATATGGATGATAGAAATAAAGACACACATATTTAATGAGAAATCTCTTAGCATAGATTTCACCGATACACATAGAAGGGGAATTTTGTGATCTTATTTAGTGGAACTGGAACTAGTTTTAGAGATTCAAGTTATACTACATATACTGTGAAGATATAAATAAATCCACACTTAGTATTAGAAAATCACATTTTTTAATTTCATAGGATGATGTCATTACTTGTGATGTTTAACATCATGCACCGATGACTCATGGAGTTTCTCTTTAGGTCATTCATTTAGAATCATGAAAACCTTATTATAAACTCATGTGCCTTAGACACATTGGGGAATAACTTGCCTAAATTCTTATGATCATGTGAGTTATGATAGGTGTGATAAATTAAGAATGTAACAAGATTCTCATGACAAGGATGAAATTAGAGAAATGAAAAGTTTATTTTCAAACCATGTGGTGGCTAGACAAGGATTTCATATCTTAGAATCCCTATGTATCTAATTAGGATGATAATCAAATAATAAAAAGTTTCTAGATCATATGTAGTATAACTTCAAGAAGAAAGGACATTGGATCTACAGTTTAAAATATTAAGGTAAGGACATGGGTAACCTGATGTTAAAGAAGAGTAATTTTTTGAATGGGCCCAAGAAGGGTGTTCTAGGTGCCTCTACATATCGTATGATGGAAGGAATCAATCCACACATAGTTCTTGGATAAGATGATTCCCTATGTGGATCTGAATCTCACAATGTTATATGGGAATTTTATCTTTCTTTTTCATAGATCTAGCTAGTGTGCGATGAATCTTTAGTGAGATGATAAATTCTGTGTAGTTTAACATCATGCGATGATGAAACCATCTATGTAGTTTTAACATAATTCGTTCAGGATGAGAGATGTTGTGCAGTTTAAAGTCTTTATCATAGGACTATTTATATATAGTTTAGAGTCATGTGGTGAGGAAATAAGATGCTACACAATTTAATGTATTTCTACCAGGATGAACTCTATGTAGTTCAATGTCATGTTTTTAGAATGAATCTTCTTATTTTAATCTCACATGACTAGTATTTGTGACATTTTATTGTATCCATGTAATGTATTTCTCGAGAAATAATATAATGGTGGGAGGTGTGACACTCTCCCCATCCATTGTGTCTAACGAGTAAGAACTATTTTGATATACCATTAGTATGACCTAAAGACCATTCCATTTAGGATCCAAATTCAATGGATTATTTCCTAATATCGTTGGTGTTCTGAGATCCAACAACAGTTCTCCTTGGATGTAGTAATGGAGGAAGAAATTTTTATTTAAGTATTGTGTGATCTGATTCTAATAGACATCAATATTGTATAATGTATGTGACATATTCTCATCGATCCACTCCGATTCATCCAACATCTTTTGTGATTTATCATTATCCCATAGTTTTCTACAAATAGATATTTGGAGTGAAGGTAGATGTACATCTATGGGTAACACGACACAATTTCCATACACTAATGAATACATTGTTTCATCAGTATTAATATGCATGGTGGTATGGTAGGCCCATAAATCATGGAGTAGATTTTTCATCCCGGAAATCTTGTCCTTATTCACCATCTTTTGGGTATATATATGATAAATACCTTTTGAAGAAATATATTTATCCACTTTGCACTGCATGATGAGAAAACGAGTGATTGGACTCAATCCTATACACACGGTAAAAGTTCTTCATCTCTGTTGAATAGAATTCGATTTCCTTGTCCATCATTATCATGTTAGGGGATCCAAATTGGTAATGATTTTCAAAATTTTGAAGCTGTTTATATTCTTTGTTCTCACTAATTTTAGGGGTATTCCTCAACTGAATTAGAGAATTTTTTTGTAGTAGTTAGTATTTACTTTAACAGCTTACCAATGCCTGGGTGATATGGCCCCCCAATGTCCATTCCCCATACAAAAAATTCCCCCTATATATTTAGCTGTATGTTGAAATTTTGGGGGTTGATAGGTGAAGTTTTCATGGATCTTGAATTGATTAAATTTTACACTAAATTTCACATCGTCATGTATAATGGTTTTTCAATAAAAACATATCCTCTTGATTTTGTGTGATAGCCTAGCCAATAATCATGATCACTGAAGGATCCTATATTGACCTCATCCATTATAAGAAAAAAAATATATTTTTCCTATGCAACTGAATTGTATTCCATCAAGGAAATTCTTTTATAAGGATATATGATCATTTTTACTATACCATAGGGAAATGTTCATTGCTCGGTGTCAAATATGTTTCCTATTTTCTAGATCTATTTGGATAGTACCATTTTGTAGATAATGGATTATGGGATCCATCCATCCGAGAGTGGATATTGGTTCACCATGATCTAGGGAAGTGCAAACCTGTTCGATTTATTTTATATCGCATATGGTGATTGATGAAACCATCCTTCAGTGCATAATATGGAAGAATTATTCCTCTTGATTAGGGTTGGAAAATATGGTATCATCATTAGACAATGCTTCATAATGATCATTCTATGATCGGGGAACATGGTGAAATGTGGGATCAAAAGGGATTTCCATTATTCTTCCCCTAAGGTAGATTGTATGAGGCTTCATGTAGAGACCCGAAGCTTATCGTACATGGACATTACATTACTTTTGCGGAATACTTAGTACATAACAAAAACACACACACAAGGATCTTAATAGTTTAGTGTCTTTGGAAACTCGGAACGTAATCTTCTAATCGTGGTGAAAGATCTTCAATATCTCCCATAAAGATCTTCCCTTTTTTTACCTAAAACCTTTATTTATATCCTAGGGAAAAGAAAACATAAAAGGGTGAGCTCAAATGCTCATCAAGGCAAATAAAGGAACTAAAAATCATATCATATCTTTTTGAAAATCATAACCTGCAAAAGAGATCATAATATCTTAACATGGAATAAATCATAGAAGTGAGAATGAGATCCCCATAATCATAACATAAAACTTGAATCTTTGTGGCATACACACATAATCATAGATAATCATTTCTTGTTAGTCAAGACTCATTGCCAAGACTATCTTAGTGGACAAAGTCCCTTTCTGAATCGAGTAACCCTCGTTTCAGTCCTGTTTCACTGAACCGGTATAACCTACCGTTCCATCCCTGTCTATCTCATGAGATATAAAATCTTTACCCAATGCATTGGAGGGAGATAAGGTCCCACACATCTTATAATGAATCCTTTCTTATGTGTGCCACATAATCATAAACCATACATCATAGCGTAAACCATGTAATAAAAATGGGATTCTTAAACAACATGACATCATAAAATAATTAATATAAGATAAAGGAATTCATAAAAATATTTCCATCACAACATAATCAAACCAATGTAATAATAGGGATAAAAAAATAGAACCCTTTTATTATCTTAGATGGAAAATAATTATGATAAAATACTTGAACTCCATTCTTGAGGAAAATATCCTTTCTACTTCAAAAACATTTTTCCTTTCATAAAATGTCATAAAACTTTAAAAAAAAAGAAGTTGATTAAAAATAAACTTGAAAACATGTAAAGGAAGCTTCTTGGAAATAATTTTTTAAAAATCCATTCATTCCGTATAAGTTAAAAAAACATTCTTCATACTTTTGTCGGAAAAGTCAAAAAGTACCTCGTACGAAAAACGACAAAAGATTCCTTTCATACATATTACTAAAAACTCACCGAAGGGTAAAAATGGATTTAAACAATTGTAGGTGGATGGAAATAATATTACATATTGATGAAACATGGATGTGGATGATAAAATACACCCCAGTAAATACTTACAAATAAACAATCTCGGATAAAAATGAGATTGTGATATTTCCCTTACCTTAGGTCCGATTTGCTTCGTAAGTGTCCGAACCTCCTGTATAATGATTTAAATCATGTTATTGACTTATTCCAGAATCATATTCATTGTTATTATATCATATATGGTCCACTTATGACTTTATATTACCCGTTCTTTTGTAAATTCATGTTAAAGTAGCGTTTTGGGTAAAATCGTCTCATTTGTCGTTTGTGTTTTTAACTTGTAATTATTCATATGATTACTTAGATCACGATTACTTAATTCCAGAATATAAAACATGATTTATATATATATATTCAGAATATACATATATAATAAATCAGTAAATGGGAAGAAATACACCGTTCATGGAGATGGTAGTCCGTACGTACGCATGAACGCTGTTTTCGTTTCCTTATTGAATTGAATGGAATTAAGTAGATGACATACATATAAATATAAATAATTACAGTATCATTATTAGGTAATATATTTCATTAGTACTTATTATATATACTTTATAATCATTCATTAATGGTTAATCATTGAGAATGAATCTCATCGCGTCGTGGAGACGGTAGTCCGTGCGTACGCATGAGCGATGATATCATTCCCATGGTTGTGGAATTGCGTTGAAGTGTATTTATACTATTTCAATATCAATATAACTTTAAAATAATCATATATAGTTACTCATTAAACCATTATACCCATCCAATTAAGGTGGTGGAGGAAAATAGATTACACCACGGCGTGGAGACGGTATTCCGTACGTACGCACGCGCGGTGATTTCCTTTTTCCGTAGGATGGATAGAAGGTTAATTAGAGTTGTTTCATATTTATAATAATATATCAGTATGTAATTAATACTGATGTTATTAATTTATCATGAAACAACTAAAGAAGAAGAAGTTGAAGAAGAAAGAAATTGAAAAGATCGGTAATGGTTATTACCTCTTCTTTGAAACGCCTCTTTGAATCCTTCACTTAGGGAACTAAGATTGTTCTTTGAAGAAGACCAGGACCTCTAGGATTATTCTAGGGAAGTTGAGAAGAGAAAATGGCAGGGGTTGGCCGAGCATGAGTTCTCAAATTGGTGTGAGGAGGAGGGGGAGGAGGTACCCTTTTATAAGGGAGGAGAGGGGCACTTTAGGAATATCTCAAAATATTATTTTATATTAAAGTCAAAATCGGTTTATAATGGTTCCAAAGGGTCTTATTTCTAAGATAAAGTGGAGATGGGTCGAAATCCTATCAACCAATAAGATTTAGACAAGTTTAGGGTATTATTTTAACCTTATCAATTAGATTTAACTCTAAGTTAAATAATTTAACTTTTACCGTGTCTTTTTGTTTTCTTTCACTATATGGTTAATACAATTACTATAACATGCCAAAAGAACCCCAAATTGTTTATTATTAATATATATATCCTTATCTAAGTCATTTGGCCGAACCTTAGATTTTTAGGAATAAAATAACAATTAATAATATAATATTTGATTTAAAAACAATTTTGTTTCAATTTTGACACTATTTGATATATGTTTTTTGTGAAAGTCATAACAGAATTATATGTTCGAACAAAGTTTATTAAATCAACAATAATATATCATAGTAACCTATAAAATTAGTGGAATTCATAAAAAGTCTCAAATTGCATTCATTTGAGCATTTATAACATCAATTATGTTAATATTTCCTTAAAAGGGTAATTACTGCATCATCGTTGTGTCATAAATAAATAAATTTATTTAAAGTCTAAAAATTATAAATAAAATATAATTATGTAGGAAATATATTTAGCTTTCTAATGAATATTTATAGTCGAATTTATCTTATGTATAACCCCATATTAAAAATAATTTACTTATAAAACATTGATTTTAACTATTTTAACCCTTCTTTAAATAAATTAATAATAAATGTCCTAATCTAATCCAAGTGGGCCTAAATGGTCATATTTTATTCCTAAGTTTGTTTTTGGTCGAATTACACTTGTCCAATAGAATTAGGACATGTGTTAGGGTAATATTAATATCATATTTACCCTTAGTTACCCTATTTACTATTAACCGTGGTAAAAATAGTAAAAAGTTACTATTCACCAAAAAATTATTTTTATCTCATTGAACCACATTTTACTTACTGATATCAACCGTGTCTGTCGGATTTTTGAAATTCCATTCACAGAATCTGTAAAATTAAGTTTTATGCAAAATTCCGTTTTTAACCTACCACTTAGTGGTTTCACTATTCATCAAAAATTGAATGTTTTCAGAAAAATAACAAAATTTCACCCTAGGCTAATTTCGATATTCTGAGTCCAAAAATGAAGTCCATTTTGAAAAATAAAATTTCTAAAATTTTAAAAGGTGGTTATTACTGTTCATAATGGCTAGTTATAATAATATTTTAATAGAATATTGTTTTTTAGTGAAACTCGGTATTGCGTACTACACACGCTATCGAGGAAGGTTGCGATTGTGTGTAATGCAAGGCAAGTCAAGGATGCGTGTTGTGCAAGCTCCTTTTTGTGTTTCATACAACACAAGACATTAGTGAAATTAAAAAGAATATTTTTCATAAAATCTTGGGCTGTTACATTCTACCCCCCTTAAAATGAATTTTGCCCTCGAAATTCGTCGGGGTTATAAATAGTTTACTATTTGAAAGTTTCTTTAATAGAAACCCACATCGTAAAAAGGAATACCAAAACATGTCTTTAAAAACTAAAGTATGAAATGTAACGATTACCCAAATAAACTAATCACTGGGTTTCCACATAGGTGAAAATATGGATATGGAAGAAAAATCTAACCATCATGTTCTGATGGAGAGGGGTAGAGAACATGGCTATGGAAAAGCCAACAATCACAAATCCATAAATTTGTGACGATCTAAGGTACCATCCGATTCATCAGGTATAAGATCACTAGGACAACATTTTTTGTTTTCAAGATCATTTCCCTAAAGTTGAAAATTTGAATTATAATAAATACTTTCTTTATTTTGGTACAATCTCACTGTTGTTCGTGCCTTTAACAATTTCCACTTCATCTCTTAAATAAATGAAGTTGAATTTGTTATTTGTGAAGTGTTAGCAGATCATGTGATAGAATGATGGGTCATTCCATCTGTCTCAAATAAAAGGTTAGAAAACATTATATACATAAGTCGATCTATAGTGAGATTAATCATATATGGTTCCTAAAATGGACTTATACTTCATATATCATACTGCTTAATATAATAAAACTAGTTTATACTAAACAGGGACTTCCTGTAGGCCAGTGGTAGGCGATAAAGGCCAGTCGCACTTCGGTTGTGGGTTCGATTCCCACAGCCTTGTCCGAAGCGATGGGTTGTCGCCCGTCCTGCAGGTTGTCCTTTTTCTAAAACTACATTACTATAACATCCCATCAATAATATCGAGAAAAAAAACTTCTATCCTTAAACAATACTCACTTATGTCCAACATAATCCATTTCAATCTTTAGGCTTATCCATAATACTGCAGTCCACTCTCATAACATAGTGAAAATGATTACCAGAGATTTAATACCATCGTTGATCCCCATATATCATAAGATATGTTTTGTTGGTCACATTCCAAACATTCAAAGTCCTTAATCATGTATTCTTTTGAATACCCATTGAACCTTAGTGAAAACATGAATGCAGTTAAAAGTTAACACTTTCCACATACCAAAATCCTCAAAATTCTATATTCTCAAACCATGATATCACTTAGTCCTTATATCAATCATGAACTCATGAATACTATTAAACATTTCATTTTCTCGTTTTCCCTTCATTATGCGCATATCATCTTATTTCCAAAATATATCAATCACTTTGAATACCACATCAATAAATATTGCAATACTCAATGATACAACATTATTTCGAAATCCCATTACATAAACACTTAATCATTCCACCACATCGTTGTCATATTCAAATTGCCAATAGTGATCGCATGTGACTTCCCTTTGTCCTTTGCCTTCAGTGGTTGCTCATGTTGATCATCACTAACCCTTGGATTAGGGCATTTATTAGCATAATTCCCCGTTTCCTTGAACTTGAAGCATTGAAGTGTTGGTGGTGCGTTCTCTGCAGTGTTTGATTTATTCACATTAGAAACCCTTTTTCCATTACTTCGACACTCAGCTGCTCGATGACCTTCTTTTCCACACTTAAAACATTTTCTAGTCCCTTTAAGACAATCTCCACCATGCTTCTTTCCACACTTTGTGCATAAGGAAACATTCATCTTCTTTTCACCATTATTCTGAGATTTCTCCTTGAACTCCATCTTTCATTTTTTGTCAAAACCATGAGATGGATATGTAACACCAACTTCCATTTCTACCTTGATAGCACAACGCACAATTTCTTCATAGCTACTGAAGTCTCTTATAGCTAATGCCCTTCGAAGACTTGGTTTTAAGCCACTGAAAAATCGATCAACTTTACTTTCAGGTTGGATGATAATTCCAGATGCATACCTTGAAAGTCATGTAAAATTCGCTTCGTATATACCAACAGATTCATCATCTTTTTGCTTTAGTTCAAGAAACTCCTTCTCCATCTTTGTTCGAAGAATACGAGGGAAGTACTTATTGAAAAATAAGTTCTTGAACTCGTCCCATTCCATGGACTCAATTTCATCTCTTTTCCTTGTATTCTTGATAAGATTCCACCATTGATCAGCTTCACCTTCCAAACGATATACTGCTAAGATGAATTTATCATGTTCAGAACATTGAAGAACTGAAAATATCTTTTCAGTGGTACTGATCCATTGTTCAGCAAAAAGTGGATCAGAAGACCCACTGAAAGAAGGTGGACGTTGCCTCATGAAGGACTCAATAGAATATTGTTCCCTTCTCTGCTCATTTGGAAGTCCAGAATGATTCATAGCTTGTGTAAGTATAGCAATAAGATTTTGCACTCCATCTCCCATAACATTTGTTTGTTTAGGAGTACAATCATTGCATTGTCCATTGCATTGATCAACACGGTTCCTTCGGGTTCCAGCCATCGTCTAAAACCCAAAAAGAATAGCGTGAGAGGCAAAAATCATGCTAGGGAAAACAACATAATAAAGGTGGAGTACCTTCAATATCTAACATCTTAGGTTTAATTCTATGATCGTTAGCGTAATTCTAGTACTATAACCTATACGTATACTTAACCTTAGGGACATCCCTAGACATACCTTAGAAATATCTCTAGGGATCTTACTAATGTTTTCGCATCCTAGTTTCCAAAGGTTGACTAAACCTTTCCTCTGATACCAACTGTAGAAACCCGAAGATTATCGTACATGGACATTACATTACTTTTGCGGAATACTTAGTACATAACAAAAACACACACACAAGGATCGTAATAGTTTAGTGTCTTTGGAAACTCAGAACGTAATCTTCTAATCGTGGTGAAAGATCTTCAATATCTCCCATAAAGGTCTTCCCTTTTTTTTTACCTAAAACCTTTCTTTATATCCTGGGGAAAAGAAAACATAAAAGGGTGAGCTCAAATGCTCAGCAAGGCAAATAAAGGAACTAAAAATCATATCATATCTTTTTGAAAATCATAACCTGCAAAAGAGATCATAATATCTTAACATGGAATAAATCATAGAAGTGAGAATGATATCCCCATAATCATAACATAAAACGTGAAACTTTGTGGCATACACACATAATCATAGAGAATCATTTCTTGTTAGTCAAGACTCTTTGCCAAGACTATCTTAGTGGACAAAGTCCCTTTTTGAATCGAGTAACCCTCGTTTCAGTCCTGTTTCACTGAACCGGTATAACCTACCGTTCCAGCCCTGTCTATCTCATGAGAAATAAAATCTTTACCCAATGCATTGGAGGGAGATATAGGTCCCACCCATCTTATAATGATTCCTTTCTTATGTGTGCCACATAATCATAAACCATACATCATAGCGTAAACCATGTAATAAAAATGGGATTCTTAAACAACATGAAATCATAAAACAATTCATATAAGATAAAGGAATTCATAAAAATATTTCCATCACAACATAATCAAACCAATGTAATAATAGGGATAAAAAAACAGAACCCTTTTATTATCTTAGATGGAAAATAATTTTGATAAAATACTTTAACTCCATTCTTGAGGAAAATATCCTTTCTGCTTCAAAAACATTTTTCCTTTCATAAAATGTCATACAACTTTAAAATAAAAGAAGTTGATTAAAAATAAACATGAAAACTTGTAAAGTAAGGTTCTTGGAAATAATTTTTTAAAAATCCATTCATGCCGTATAAGTTAAAAAAAACATTCTTCGTACTTTTGTCGGAAAAGTCAAAAAGTACCTCGTACGAAAAACGACAAAAGATTCCTTTCATACATATTACTAAAAACACACCGAAGGGTAAAAATGTATTTAAACAATTGTAGGTGGATGGAAATAATATTACATATTGATGAAACATGGATGTGGATGATAAAATACACCCCAGTAAATACTTACGAATAAACAATCTCGAATAAAAATGAGATTGTGATATTTCCCTTACCTTAGGTCTGATTTTCTTCGTAAGTGTCCGAACCTCCTGTATAATGATTTAAATCATGTTATTGAATTATTCCAGAATCATATTCATTGTTATTATATCATATATGGTCCACTTATGACTTTATATTACCCGTTCTTTTGTAAATTCATGTTAAAGTAGCGTTTTGGGTAAAATCGTCTCATTTGTCGTTTGTGTTTTTAACTTGTAATTATTCATATGATTACTTAGATCATGATTACTTAATTCCAGAATATAAAACATGATTTATATATATATATATTCAGAATATACATATATAATAAATCAGTAAATGGGAAGAAATACATCGTTCATGGAGACGGTAGTCCGTACGTACGCATGAACGCTGTTTTCGTTTCCTTATTGAATTGAATGGAATTAAGTAGATGAAATACATATAAATATAAATAATTACAGTATCATTATTAGGTAATATATTTCATTAGTACTTATTATATATACTTTATAATCATTCATTAATGGTTAATCATTGAGAATGAATCTCATCGCGTCGTGGAGACGGTATTCCGTACGTACGCACGAGCGATGATATCGTTCCCATGGTCGTGGAATTGCATTGAAGTGTATTTATACTATTTCAGTATCAATATCAATTTATAATAATCATATATAGTTACTCATTAAACCATTATACCCATCCAATTAAGGTGGTGGCAGAAAATAGATTACACCACGGCGTGGAGACGGTATTCCGTACGTACGCACGCACGGTGATTTCCTTTTTCCGTAGGATGGATAGAAGGTTAATTAGAGTTGTATAATATTTATAATAACATATCAGTATGTAAGTAATACTGATGTTATTACTTTATTATGAAACAACTAAAGAAGAAGAAGTTGAAGAAGAAAGAAATTGAAAAGATCGGTAATGGTTATTACCTCTTCTTTGAAACGCCTCTTTGAATCCTTCACTTAGGGAACTAAGATTGGTCTTTGAAGAATACCAGGACCTCTAGGATTATTCTAGGGAAGTGGAGAAGAGAAAATGACAGGGGTTGGCCGAGCTTGAGTGCTCAAATTGGTGTGAGGAGGAGGGGGAGGAGGTACCCTTTTATAAGGGAGGAGAGGGGCACTTTAGGAATATCTCAAAATATTATTTTATATTAAAGTCAAAATCGGTTTATAATGGTTCAAAAGGGTCTTATTTCGAAGCTAAAGTGGGGATGGGTCGCAATACTATCAACCAATAAGATTTATACAAGTTTAGGGTATTATTTTAACCTTATCAATTAGATTTAACTCTAAGTTAAATAATTTAACTTTTACCGTGTCTTTTTGTTTTCTTTCGCTATATGGTTAATACAATTACTATAACATGACAAACGAACCCCAAATTGTTTATTATTAATATATATATCCCTATATAAGTCATTTGGCCGAACCATATATTTTTAGGAATAAAATAACAATTTATAATATAATATTTTATTTAAAAACAATTTTGTGTCAATTTTGACACTATTTGATATATGTTTTTTGTGAAAGTCATAAAAGAATTATATGTTCGAACCAAGTTGATTAAATCAACACTAATATATCATAGTAACCTATAAAATTAGTGTAATTCATAAAAAGTCTCAAATTTCATTCATTTGAGCATTTATAACATCAATTATGTTAATATTTCCTTAAAAGGGTAATTACTACATCATCGTTGTGTCATAAATAAATTAATTTATTTAAAGTCTAAAAATTATAAATAAAATATAATTAGGTAGGAAATAGTTTTATCTTTCTAATGAATATTTATAGTCTAATTTATCTTATGTATAACCCCATATTAAAAATTACTTACTTATTAAACTTTGATTTTAACTATTTTAACCCTTCTTTAAATAAATTAATAATAAATGTCCTAATCTAATCCAAGTGGGCCTAAATGGTCATATGTTATTCCTAAGTTGGTTTTTGGTCGAATTACACTTGTCCAATAGAATTAGGACATGTGTTAGGGTAATATTAATATCATATTTACCCTTAGTTACCCTATTTACTATTAACCGTGGTAAAAATAGTAAAAAGTTACTATTCACCAAAAAATTATTTTTATCTCATTGAACCAAATTTTACTTACTGATATCAACCATGTCTGTCGGATTTTTGAAATTTCATTCACAGAAGCGGTAAAATTATGTTTTATGCAAAATTCAGTTTTTAACCTACCACTTAGTGGTTTCACTATTCATCAAAAATTGAAAGTTTTCAGAAAAATAACAAAATTTCACCCTAGGCTAATTTCGATATTCTGAGTCCAAAAATGAAGTCCATTTTGAAAAATAAAATTTCTAAAATTTTAAAAGGTGGTTATTTCTGTTCATAACGGCTAGTTATAATAATATTTTAATAGCATATTGTTGTTTAGTGAAACTCGGTATTGCGTACTACACACGCTATCGAGGAAGGTTGTGATTGTGTATAATGAAAGGCAAGTCAAGGATGCGTGTTGTGCAAGATCCTTTTTGTGTTGCGTACAACACAAGACATTAGTGAAATTAAAAAGAATATTTTTCATAAAATCTTGGGCTGTTACACTTCAGTTCTCCCTTTTTTTGTGGAATATTTTCCACTATTTAGCTTTATAACTATCTTTGAATCCACCCTGATGTTTACGTAGGCTATCTATAGATTTAGGGATAATTCCAAGATAGTTATGAGGGATTGGTATTCATCCTAGTTTTTTTACAGCCTTTGGATAGTGAGAAAAAGAGTAGGGAAAATTTTCTTTATACGAAGAAAAAAATAAAATCCCTTTGACGAATCAATTGAGTCTATATTTTTTTAGTCTCCTATCAATGGATATTCAGGATTCACAATAAAAATTCATCTCCAAAGTCCAGGGAGTTTAATTGTGATATAGAAAATCATCACCTAGAAACTCGGTGTCCACTGGTGTGATGTATGGAGCGGGATGTGCCGTAAGGAAATCAGCCAAGGCTTTACCTTCCACAGACTTCTCAAATAAGAACAGAATGTTGTATTGTAGATTAATGACTACCCATAAGTCTGAGTGCCCATTCATCATGGGAAATAAAAGGATGTACTTGAGTGGATCCAAATGGGAGACAAATTCGAATTCATAGTGCCTCATGTAATGCCTCTGCTTCTATACTACAAGGATGAGTGTGAGGTAGTTCTTCTCATCATTAGAGTGTTGAATATTAGTACCTATAATAATTTGTATGAGTTTGTAGATAATACAATCATCCCTTAATCATACTTCCATGAGAGGAGGGTGTGAAGTGAGAATTATATGGTGGCCACATATAATATGAGTGGCTTTCCTTCCCCTAGTTCCATCAGGATTAGTGGGTGTAGTAGGCACTGCTTGAGACCCAAGTATTTTTGGTAGTAATCATCCCATTGCGATGGGATTCCCAAATTAATTATCTTGGTAAAGTGTATGACTTTTCTTGAAAAATTAGATATGAAAATTCAAATTTAAGAGAGGTTCCCTTGGATCCCTCTTGGTTATTTGATATTCCTGGTTGGTGACATTGGTAGAATAGCCCAAGTTTTTTCATGGTAATCCATGAGGACACAGTGGTGTACCACAATGCCATGGAACTTCCCTGATATTACCCTGAAAGTACATTTCAGTAGATTTATCATCAGAATGTGTTGTTTTATCTTATAGAAGAAGGTTTTATGATCCATGAAGTGATCACATATTTGGCAGTGTTTGAACATCATGTAGTCAACATAATATTCTGTGATTCTTCCCATGAAGGGATTGATGATATGATTCATGGTGTGATTATATGTGGATCCAAAATTAATTAATCCCAAAGGCATGACCTGGTAGTAGAACATCCCTTGTGGTTCTCTCAAGGCTACAACTTCATATTCTTCAAAATGCATTTTTATCTGATTGTAACCTGAGTACCCATTATAAAGGAAAGGTCCGAGAGGCTATTAATTTCATTGATCATGAGTTCTATGATTTGAAATGGGAGGTTTTCTTTTGGGTAGTGTTGATTAAGATATCAAAAATTAATGAGGAACATAATATTCCCATTCTTCTTCTTAACATGGATGATCTTGGCAAAAAATCATAAGTATTTTACTTCTCAAAAAAGAATTTATTTGATCTATTTGTCAAATTTCTCCTCAACATTGGTTTCGTGAGAGGGGTTCACCATAATGGATGATTTATTGAAGCCTCTATGGTTTTCAGGTAATTCGATATGATGTGTATACACATTTGAACTTAGTCCAGACATTTTTATATAGCTTTAAGAGAACACGTATTGGTGTTTCATTAGAAATGTGATGTACATATCTTTATCCTCATGTGGAATGGAGGCAATAATTAGTGTATGCTGTAATACTTATTTTCTTCCTAGATTTATGTACCTTAGATCATTAATGTTTGTGGATATACCTTCCTTGAATATCGTATGAGAGTTCTAGAGGCCATACTCTTATTTATCTACCTTTGAGTTTGTGGATGCATTTTTAGATGAAATAAGAAATATAGGGGAATATCTATCACTACAACTGTGATAGAGGTAAAAATAAAATAACCTATCATCCTATGATTTCATATAAATTGTAGATACATTCTAGAGATAATTTTATTTTATAATGATGATGGGGACTGAATTGGATTGGCCATATGGGATCAAGTAAATTTTCTCAACTAGATTTATGAGGATCACATAGTAATTGTCGATCATACTAAAGAGATTTTAAGGGGTTGTCCCCAATCATTTTATGAATGAAATGTATATATCATCATCCATCATAGATTTTTAACCTTAAATTTTATATAATCCTTCTTCAGTATAGATGGATTCTCAAGTCCCAAAGTGGGCACTATCACCATGTAGAATTTTTACCTTTCCATCGATGGGGTACACCAAACACTAATGAAATATTGTTGGTACCACCACAAGGTTGTAGAGCTAGGGACCACCAATAATAAAATTGAATGTAGTTTCTTTATATATAACAATAAGCACAGATATATATGTGAGACACCCAAATTGATATTTGAGATTGATCTAAAAGAGATTTCATTTCTCATTATTAGTATACCCTTGAATTTTCATCTTTGTGGGACACAAATATCCTATGCTAGACCCCAAAAGATGAAGAGTAAAAATATGTATTCGGATTATCCAAGAAATATTTTCAATCAAATATCTTTAGAAGATGACAATATTGAGTGTACTCAAAACATATATGGATCAGATGTGTTCATGTATGACCTCTTCCTGATCCTGGTTTGTGAATGATATGGAAACCTGGCATTCTACTAGCATGGCCTCCACTCAATTGAAATCAGACACAATGAAATATATTTCAAACTCTTGTGGGATCTCGAGGGATTCAACAAGTGCATCCATAAGTTATTTTGAAATATGGAGTGTATTCATGATTGGGATCTTGTCTAGGAAAAACTACATCTATTTTATAATGTTGAACTTTTTTAACGTATGTCGATGATTCTTGAAGTTGATTTTCTCCTTATTATGTGGCTTGAAAGCTATGGAATATGTAGTATATGGGCCCGGTGCTACTGAAGAAATCAGGGGAGAAAATTATGATATTTGTACAAGTCGTCGAATCCATTCTTGTTTTATGGGAGGATTAGATAATCACACCCCCTATAGGTGGTCATGTGAGAAAACAGAGTGGAGATGAAAACTAGAGGGTTCAGGGGAACCTTAATGTCTTTTTTTGGTAATGATGGTGTACTTTCTCATGATTATCATTTCAATATATTTAACCTTTGGGGACATGGACACAATATTGGGTTCGACCACACTTGTATTGTCCCATGTATCCATAGTTGTTTCCATGGCCTCCTACTCCTAGACTAGGTGTGGGGAACTCATACTCATCGGCATATTCATCATCAAAAAGAATTTATTCCAATTTTATCTCCCTAACACATACAAAGATGAGATATTAATATGATGGGGGTTCCATTTTTTATGGTGTTTCCTGTGCATTAAATGTTTTAGGGATGAAATATGCAAGAGTTAGAACATGTTTTGGAGGAGAAAAAGACTCTTCCTCTTCTCTCTCTTCCTATATCTAATGTCTACGTTCAACTTCAGGGGAAATATCTGATATAAACTCCCTTGGTTTCAGATATAATATTGATCTACAGAGATGTTATCTCGGGGTGACATGAGCTCAATTATCTCTTTTTTGAGGCATCTGGTTGTTGATCATCTTCCAATGCCTTGTTGGATCTTTATTCCAATAACATTCTTCATTCGACTGGGTGACTGTTATGCATGCCACTCACTCAAGGGAATTATCCAACATCAGGTGTCCAGAATCAAAAATTACATTGAGGATGTATTTGAAGATAAAGAAATCTTATAAGTTATGACCCAACCTCATATGAAAAGGGAATTTTTTAGAATGATTAGTGAGGTTTACCTCATTGGGCTTCCGGATTTGTGGCAACTTGAGTAGGTTGATACACATACCTGTAGGTAAATACCTAGTGAATTTATCATTACAGGAGTATGTTTTTTTATCTATTTCTAAAGTCATAGGAAACCCTGATCTCTTTTAGCTTTATGCCAAGGTTGATTTTGTGGTTGCTGCCACATGGTAGGTGGAACTGATTGATTATAGACTTGCCTAGGTGATTGAATGGGAACTGTTTTTGGTTTGATGTTAACAATGGAATTCTATACCTTTTAGAGAATTTTCCATATACCAAGGAAATTATTTTAGATTTATATCAGGTCCATTAAATTCTATCTTCTAGATATTTTTCAATTTCTTATAACTCATGGATCCCACCTAGATATTTCCTTGGGATCAGAGTGGTCTACAACTCATCCTAGATATTTTCAGCATAGAGTTATAGTAATTTTTCTTCGAAGATAGTTATGTTGAGAGAATAGGTTAAAACTATCCATCGGGAAATGATGTCAAAAACCCTCTCTTTTACACTTTTCATGCAGTTCATTAGGTCAAAAATTATTATTTTCCTTAGCGTAGAGAAAAACTGGTAAATGAATTGATGAATAAAGTCTTCTAATTCTCCACCAGACCCTTCTTTAAAGAAGCATTACCAAAAAAAAGGTTGAACCTGCTAGATTTTTTACAAAACACCATATCTTATTCACATCCTTTTGTTCTTAAAGGACCATCATCAGAACACATCAAGTCACGAAGTATGTGAGATGTTTTTAGGGTCTCCCTTTCTGTAAATGGTAGAGAATGTAAGATTGCCAAAAATTGGGTGGAGTAAAATATTTATCGAAAAATTTAGGATATTGATTATTTTCAGGCAACACAATATCACATCGCCCATCCATGTCTTCCATTCGTGTAGTCAAGTAGTAGATTTCATAGATAAATTCCAGAGGTATTATTGTCTAATCTACATAACATTTATAGGGAATGGGAAAAACCTAATTAGGTGTCGCTATTTTTGTCTCCCACTAATTCTCAATTCATGCTAAGATAGAATGATTAGCATAAATGCAGATATGTTGTCACATTAATATAGGGAATTTTTATTTTTGAATTCTACAATTATATTAGCCAGTTTTCTAGATCCAAAGCCAACCCGACACTCAAATTCCACTATTTATAGAGGATCAATTCAAGGAAGATTAATATTTTTCTCTTCCAAAAGAAAATAAATGGCATCAATATTGACACTGAGTATCTCGTCATTTTGTTTTCAAAGGCTTGAGTCTCACTCTCATATTGTGATAATTGTTCCTCTGTTGAATTTTTTTCGGTTATTATGGTAGGTATTTTGGATGTTGCCATATGAATTAATCTATTCTTGATAGTCATCCTCCATAGAGGTGGGAAAACTATATTCATAGGTGCCAAATTTTTTATCCTCCTTTGTTTGGAAGAGCGTGAATCCTCAATGGGTGTACATAGATCACCCTCCTTTTAGGATAGGTTTTCTATGTTGTGATCCTCTTCATATACATTTTCATCAACATTATCAGCTGTTTTTATGGTTATGAAATTTACATAGGTGTATAAGGAAATTTTAGTTTTCCCACTACTATTATTGCAATAATATGATTCTGAATGACCTTCATTATTATTGTTCCTTGAACCTTTGAAAATATTGGTCCATTTTGGCATGAATCCTCATTAGGGTTTGATTAAATTAGATGTATTCTCCTCCTATCTTGTCTTGTGAGTAGTGACATTGAGGGAGATTTCGTCCATTTCAGTTGAATAAAACCCTGAATAGAAGAGGCTTGTTATATGGCGGTAGGGACAGATAGGATGACAACCATTGATATATATCTCCCGAAATGGAGAAAACCGATTCCCACTATTGTGAAGATGATGATGAAAATTACCCAAGCCTTATGACATAGGGAATATTTGTTACCACAATTTGAATTTAATGATCTTCTTGATGAGGATCCAATGATTCCATTCAAGGATTTTAGGACTCTAGGGATGGAAATTGAGATGTAAATGACCCTAAAAAAGTGTTCTAGTGTTGATATGGAACCACCATTTATTTCCCCAGGATCCTCTCAAAGGATGGAAAACCTAGTGATAATGATTGAGATAAAAATTCTCCCTATGTTGAATGTTAGAGTTTGTCTAAATCTAATACTGGAATGTCAAGATTCCTCTCGGGAATTGATTATTTGATGGGTGGAGGCGGTGGTAGATTTTACACTGGCCCGGTGGGATGGACTCTCTTCTAGATTTCTGCTATGGTAGCTGCTACTATGACTTGTTTTATGCGATGAATCTCTGCTTATATAGGTGATGGGTGAATTAGTATCCCTTTATAGGATTCCGTTTCTCTTGGAAGTTATCAATATGATCACAATATTAACATCCACATCTCAAATTCATTCTCGTTACTTCAAGGGGAACAGTTCAAAGCTTCATGGAGTATCCTATTCCTCTTTGGGTGATGTTTTTATCATAATTGAATCACGAATATTCTATTTTTATGGTCTACTAGCTAACACATTACCTACTCCTCTAATTTATCAATAGTCTATGACTTTATAAGATTTCGTATCTGAGGGTTCTTTCTCTTCTGGGGATATATTGAAGTGAAATTATCCATATTCCTACCATCCTCAAATATGGATGCATGATGTAGCTTTAGATATCAGTAATTGAAGAGTTGTGACATATTGGTGGGAATCATGTTACAGATTTGCACTGTGATATTTTAGTTTTTTGATCCCTTAACATGGAGATAGTATCCAGGTCTACCTAACAATAGAGTGTCTTGATTTTTTGAAGGTGACTCCTGTATCGTAGATAATAGAGGCATCTTGCCTTTAGTTTTGGATGATTTTCCAACATATATTGGCATAAATAAGGCAAGGACTTATTTTCTAGCTCATTTGGGATATTATATTCAGAAGTCTCAAGGTGGAAGAACATGATAGGGATTTTTTTTCTACAAACTCTCTCTATATATCAATTTCAACCACCTCTTCATCAGACTTACACACATCCATAAGATTAGACCATAGATAATGCTTCTTTGGGTAGACAACTGACCAAATTGGAGGACTTCTAGAAGTTAATGGGGGAACTATTTATGATTGACACTGATGTTTAAAGAAATTATCAATATGAATAAGTCTATATTTTGATCACATATCCATATGGGGGTGTCTAAGAGGAGGGGAAATTTTTTTTCTTTGGGAGATATGATCATGGGGAGTTTGACCATAGAATATGTGAGGAGTAGAGTTCATACGATCCATATTTACACTATTTTGGAAATGATCATCTTCTGCTACATTTGAAGACTTGAAAGGCCCCTGGGATGTTGAGAATGTGTCTTGAATGACTTCAGTAATGATGAAATTGATTAGAGGAGGGATAAGTGCCTTGTTCTACATCATGGAAGAAATATTCCAACCATCCTTTTGAAGGTGTGTAGGAATATCATGATGTTGTATGATGATTTTTGGACCTTGTTTATCACTGTATAGTTCTTTTCGAATACGAGCCCGCCACTGAGAATCTATTTGAATATGAGCCTACCATGAGGTATATTCCATTATCACATGGTGATCCATAGGGATATGAGATAGATCCTAATCATTTGGAATATTATTCTTGTCTTTATTGATAGGAATATTAGATTTTCATGAGGCATGTAGTTCCCTCCCTTGGAGAACCATGTTTAGATTTGAAGTATAAGCCCTGTAAAAATATTCATTCCCCATCAGAATATACTAATAGACCTCCAGAATGGGTGAAGAGATATGAGACTCCTCTTGTATAGAAACAAAATTATGTTTATGTAGTTTCTCATCAGCGGTTGTAGGGATATGATATTTTTTTCTGTGGTCTATTGAAATATGACAAAAATATTCATTGAAAGGAATATGCTTCTATCCCAAAGAATGTTCCAATATCTTTGGGGATATATGGATAAAACATATATATGAGCCCAATCCATTTCCTTTGTAGTATTCCAATAGTCTTCTACTATGGGAATATCTATCTTTCCCAAGGTATGTTCCACTCTAACATGGTGAGCCCTAGAAAGAATGAGGATATAATTCCAATCACGAGCCTTTAAAATAAAACAATGTTATTTATTGATATTAATGTCCCTCTATCAAGAGGTATGTTTCTCCCTCACTCGGTAAGGCTCGGTTGGAATGGGAATATGATCCATGTTCAGCTCCCCTTCCATTACAGGAATATGGTGACAATCCTCCTATATGGGAGCATAAATGCGCCATTTCTCCATAGAAACCACTCATTCATAATGATCAACAGGTTGTGATGCCCAAGCTGTAGGGATAGGAATATGAACATGTCCATATATTTTTATTAGTACTAGAATATGCTGATGGATTTCTTAAGTTGTTCCTAAAATGTAATAATATTTTAGAAAAGTGTTTAGTAGGATATAATCTTGAATATTTTCTATCTCCAATATATACTAATAGATATCTTCAATTGAAGTAGAAATATATGACCACTTCTATCAACCTTGTTCCACATGATTATGCTGATAAGATTCATGCATGGGTGTAGGGATATGCACCTCCTCCATGGATACTACAGGAATATGTCCACAGACTTCTTCCAAGTGAGTAGGAATATGAGCATACTCACTAGTTACTACTAGAATATTACCGAAGGCATCATTAGTGGGAGAGGGGATATTGGTCCATCCATGATTATCTAGAGCCGTCCTCACCTAATGTTTCTTACTTATTGCATGTTCATAGGTATCATTAGTGGACTTGTGTTTGGTGGTTCTCTCCAGAGGCAACATAAGGGTACTAGTGGGATAGGGCTGGTGACAAATGTTGAAAGGAAACCACCTAAATTTACCCTAAATCAGAAGTAAGCCATATTTTCCCTCTCAGTCAACCATGATTAGATCTTGATGGTGGTGATTGTCTCACTCTAGGGATATGATACCAAAATGAGTAGATGTTTCAACAAGTGCCCCTTGCTTTTCGATAACTTTTTTTGGATGATGTGGACATACCTGGTTTGGTGCATGGAGAACCCCATGGGAGTTATCAAGGGTCAGGATTGTACCTTGTTGATGGTATTCCCAGACATTTCATTCTCTACCTTACACTGAAGATTTTGACTGGTTGAGGTCATTATCAGACCTACATGGGTTGCAGTTTCAGTTGATTTTCCAAAACGGACGTTGAATAAATAAATGTTGGATCATGGTGTTGTATGCACGAGTAGTATCTAAGGACATAAATACAATGAAGAAATTTTTTTCCAATCATTGCACCGATGTAGGTACGATATGTGATTAAAAAAATACATATGGGTAACACAATTTTCCTTCTATTCATGATCCTCCCATTCAACTCATGTGGACTAGTCAAAGTGAGGATTGCCTTATTTCATAAGAACCTAAACTATAGGGGATCAGAAGAAAGATTCATATTAGTTTTTTTTCATTTATCCATATTATATGAACACAACATGGCCTAAAATATGGTAAAATAATCATGTTGGCATTTGAGAGATTTACATCGGGTTTACACATTTTTTTTATCTTTATGGTGTGAAAGAAAAGGTCATGATGCATAATCAACAGATAATTTTTTTAGATATTCACACTGGGTTCACTTTTTTGTTTCATCAAAATATGACATGAATCACATTGGGAAACCCTCAAGATAGGAAAAGGATGGTCTATCAAGAAGCAGTCAGTCTATCCTTGTTATCTTGTGAAGAAGATTTCATGGCTAAATGAGTTGGCATCACAGTCTCTACATTTTGGTCTATTGGAAGGGGGTGAATTCATTGTTTCCATTTATAGAATCTCTGAAAGGTTACCACATCAACAAATATCTATAGAAATTCTTTCCAAAGGAAGGTGATTTTTTGGGGTTTTAGATCCAATGACACTTAGTAACTCACATTGGTTGAGAGGATAATAGTTTAGGCTCATCACACCCTTTTTTGGGGGAATTGTTGCAAAATTTGGGACTCTCTTATAAATTTAAATCATTATCATAAAATTGTTTTTCATGATTCTATTTTACTTGTAACATAGCCCAAAATAAATTATCGATCAAAATTTATGACTTTTTAAATTTAGACTAATGAAAATCGAAAGCATGGGAAATCCTGGAGAAAAGTTCATAACTGCGCACAACATTCCAAAAGATCACACCAACTATACCTGATAATCCAAATGAGTTACAGGGTAAAGGTTATTTCATATGTATTATACATATATATACATGAGCTTACACATAAATAATTTATATTCGTGAAACTATATGTAGTTGTGCAACTTAGCTCAAATGTTACACGACAATGGATATGTTGCACATGAAAAAAATGAATATAAATATGGAATCATCCCCTAATTTTGTCGGAAATCACTTGGATTCAAGTGTTAGATCACTCATTTATGATAATTTGGGTTGTGTTCTATGAAAAAACCCTAAATATAAAACTTTTGTGCATTTACCTCTTGAATTCCTTCGACACATGGAATAATTCTTGAGTTGTTTGTGCAGAATTTTTTCCATGGGAACCCAATTTCATGAAAATCCAAAAACGTTGTTCAAATTCGTTTTTACACAATAACTATTTTCCTGGGGAACAGTGTTATCCATAATCATGGCTACATGCTATGCCTTGTGAAATAGTTTTTTCACACAACCCCTAAATCCAAAACATGCATGAAATTAACTCACAAATTCCTTCAACCTAATGATTTATTCTTGATATTTTTTCATGAAATATTCTCTATGGTGAAATAAAATTAATGATATGTAAAAACTTTTGTGCAACTCTATTTATGTGAAAAACCTATGTCATGTTAATGTGTATTTTCCAAAATCATTCTCGCATGCCATGCTTCTTCAAAAAACATTTTCACACAACCCTTATGTACCAAACATGCATTCAATTACAACATGAATTCATTCAAATCATGGGATTATACTTGAGATATTTTGGTGAAAATTTCTCCATGGGGAACAAAATTTCCAAAAATGTCAATAATTTCATGAAACTCTATTTTCACATAACACCTAATGTTTCTTGAGACTGTGTTCTTCTAAATAGAACTCACATGTCATTCTTTCCAAAAAATAATTTTTTACCAAACCTTGAGAGTTATGTTATACTAAACCCATTTCCGAAACATAGAAACAATGTTGTGAAATAGAACACTAAATTTTTAGAAAGGAGTGTAAATGTTCACAAAAGAACCCCAATGTGGCATGTAATCCCACACCAACCATTTCTCTGAATGTATTTCTCATAGTCCTCACTACATGACATTATACTATAGTATAAATTATGTGTAAAGTATTGGATGCCTCTTTTGGAAAGAATGATATTCCTTACATTTCTAGTATAAGATGCCTCAAACCAAGATCATTAGACAACATTCATAGTCATCATTATGTGATGGTAAATTTTGGAATAACCTATATGAAAATAAATGGATTCCTCTTATGACAAATGAAATATGCCTTATTAGTCATGTACAAGATGACTTATGTAATTATAATGAAATGATAAACAAAAAGAACAAATGGGCCTCCCCATCAAGTTTAATCCCCAATAATATTCCTTGACCCACCAATGGGTCGATATTACATTGTGTCCCAACATGAGGAAGGAATGATGGAAATATTAATTCAAAATTCCCATACACAACTTCCTTGCATAATTCATTAAATTGTGGTCAAACCCTTTGTAATAAAAATGGATTCCTTATTTAATAATTATAGGATTCCTCATATGGGAATAATGATATGCCATATGTAATATGAATTAAATGATACCCTATCCTCTTGGCAGACCAATTGTATCATCCATATTGATACCGACATTTCTCTATAGTAGCAGCTAGCCAGGCGAGCTGCATAAGCCCATTTCATACCATCTCTCCTGCAAATAATCACTCATGCAGACTAGCTATGTATAAAAAACGCATAACATCACTACTCCTAGTGGATCCTAGGAGGACCAATTACCTAATACCAAAAAATACTCAACATTTTAGTCATACAATGTAATAATTCATGAAACATTCCTCAGAAAATGATGTCAAAATGTATCCCTATGCTTTGAAAAGAACATAGGATGACCCATGCATGAATTGCATGGGATGACACCTTTCCTCCTACCATATTTGATGAACACATGATTACCTATTTAAAAAGAACATATAATGGAAACCCAACACTAGGGTAACCCATAGTCATAAGTGACGCACACTTGTCATTGGGCATGGAAAAAGTGTATTTTTATGTTTTCCTAGTGCAACATTGTGGCTGACCAGGGTCATCTCACTTGAGGAGATTTCTTAGTTATTCACTCACATAATATAATTCAACTAGTTTACATCTTTTGTTTGTTTTATATTTTATTACGTAATTGGAATTTAAGAAAATAAATGAAATACAGAAATTCAATTCAAATAAACATAAAATGCTAAAAAACAGAATTAGTGACGAAAGGATGTTCTCCCGAGAGAACTTCTAGGGAGCACCTTCATTGACCAGATTCAAAAATTCTTAGTGAACACACTCCATCATATGTGTGAACACCTTATTATACCCCGGTTATGATTGAAAAGTCCACTTAGCAATTTTCAAGCACACCCTTTATCCAACTCCTCAACTGAGGGAAAATGGTTTTAGATTAAGAAGATAAACTTTATACAACCACAATGAGGATTACACCAACTATAAATTAACCTAACAATTAACTCAAAGAATAATAAAAACATGATCTAGGGTTCAAGAACCAAATTACACCCTCAGTATATTCCTCATATTATATAATCATGATCTTGACTATTATAGTTCATGATGGTAAGTCGAGAAGAAAAAAATAGGGTGGATGGGTGGACACAATAATAAAAACAATGCATGAATTCATTTGAAATCAAAATTACAATTGAAAACTAAAACAAAAATAAAGAAAATAAATAAATAAATAATAAATGGGGGAAGATTTTCTACCGGTCTCCCTCGCTGGATATCTCTTCATTGGTGCCTTGAAATATAGGGATGGAAAATGGGATGATTTGGGAAGGAGGCGAGGGCCTCCTTTTATTGGCAGAATTCCGTCCCCCAAACTATTTCGCGTTGTTGACCCCTTAAATGGATGTTTCCCACATGGAAACCTTCTTTAAATTTTTTCATAAATATGTTGGTAGTTCACCCTCAAATTGTAATCTCATTTGGACACCGTATGAAGGAGTTAGTAATTTTTAATTGGCGGTTTCTTTTTATGGATGCAGCTTCCAGGAAGCTTCCTTCAAAAATATTACATCCAATGGTAGCATTATTTACTTTAAAACTCTACCGAATTTGGTGTAGATCCGGTCCTATGTTTCCTCGTGATATACCAGGTGGAAGCACATAAATTGAATGTTGTAAGGCCTAGTTGTGGTTTTGTTACGGTGGTGGGGTTCACTCTTTCCTCCCAGAAAAGTTTTCAACTACAATGAATTTTTAGGCCCTTTAGATGGCCGAATGGGATCCCGGTCCTGAAGACAAAATTTGTCGAAATAAAATAATGATTCCAAAAAAACAAGATTCACTAATTTTAGATTTATTTTATTTATTAATTGAATAAAATACCCTTGAAGTAAAAATCTGTCTAAAATCCAGAATTATGCATTTTCACCATTTTTCTCAATATACATCATAAATTAAAAATTGATTCATATAAGATCAAACTGATTTTTTGGGATGATTAAAACAATTTAAATTCATAAAAAAATTTGGATAATATTATCTCTATCAATATTCCACACAACATTCCTTCTTCATTCTCATTCTATAATGTTATCATCCTTATCGTACGATGTTAAACTTAATTTATTGGTCTTACCTTATGACCTTAAACTATGTACTCAAACTATGCTGGTTTTTTATTCTTATATACTAATTGGATACATGGTATGCCTCATTTAGGTCCAATCCCAATATACAGGGGATACCTCCATGAGGTTCAATCCTGGAGTCCTATGAAATAAGGGGTACCTCTCTGAGGATCAATCCAAATTCCCCAATATTTACATTAAATCTACATGTCTTCCCCATGGATGGAATTAACTGTATATGTGTGATAATATTCCCATCATGAGGGAAGACATTATATCAAACTACCATTACATCCCAAATTGTGATCATCTTCCCCCATTGGGGCACACTTTCTCTCACCACCATCAAATCCTAATGTTTGATCATCTTTCCCCAAAAGGGAAAATATTATATCACTACCATCATAACCTATGGTGTAATAATATCCCCCCATGGGGGTAAACTTCATATCACTACCATTACATCCTAAAGTGAGACCATATTCCCCATGGGAATATTCTAGAAACCTATCTCCAGAATATACAAAACCCATTACCTGCCTACCTCGATAAGATCTTAATCATATGAACCATCAATCCTGACAAGACCTAATCATGTGGTCGATATTTTTCTATAAGGCATTAAACATATGATCAATTCCAGAAACACTACACCATATAATAAGAACTACAATCTCGTGATAATGATCCTCTGAATTCATACACACACAGTTTCAATTACTTTTTGGATGATATGGAATACCAGAGTTTCATTCCTAAGATGACTCGCACATGATAATCCATTGATTTTAAAGTATGAAAAATTTATAAGATCCCAACATACCAAATGTCTAAAAATTCATAAACATTACCAACATTACGATATACTCTAACCATATGTTGCTACCCTATCGACCCAGAAGCACCATAGTTAAATGATGTCCACCTCACGATGGGGATGGGAATGAGTTCCATGATCATTGATTAAAACATTAAGGGATACACATAACATGTAATGAGATCTAAATAGAAATGCATGTAAATAGAAACCAACAACACATAATCCTATTTTGAGCATGGATCCAACATCACCAACCATAGTGGTAGTGTTTCTTCATCTTTGGAAAGTGGTAATTTTGAGAGAAAAACAATGTGATGTACTACATTGACGGAAAGCATCAGAAACAAAAATGGTGAAACCAATGTGAATCTCTACTCCTTTAACTATTAGTGGATGAACAAATTGTATATCTAAACAGAGGAATAATCAATGTTAATCCCCTCTCCTTTATGTGTGAGAGGGTGAGTATCATTGGCAGTGTGATGACCTAGAGGTTGTGACGTAATGACAATGTTTCTGACCTCATGGGCCATGTTGGGGGAACCCCTAGGATATGATAGAAATAAATTTTGGAATCCTCTCCATAGAACATTATGAAGGAACCCTCCCCTTAATTGAAGAGTTAAGGGACAATAAATATGATCTAATCATCGTTTCTAGCCATGAGCCACCTAGGAGGGATCCCACCCAGTCATGCCAACAACAATCACCATATCTACACGCCAAATTACAAGTTGATCCATTCTCTACTCCAGTAGCCCTAGTTCAGAACACCCAACCCTAAAGCTAGAGGAAAGAATCTATTTCTGTCAAAATTAAGTCATCTCTAATAGATATAGTGGCCCCTACCACCATTGGTGAACCACCTAGCCTCACAAGTATTATGCAGGGTATGCCTTCCCTATGTGGGATCGAGACTCTAGATGGTTATAAGGAAGGATGAGCTAACACTCCCCATAGTGCAACAAACAGTTACCAACATGGTCTATCCCATGATGAATAATTTCTCTAGAGAGGCACTATTTATGGATCTATTATAAAACCTCAGTGCCAATGGATATTCATCCTATAATAGTCCCACCTTCCAACATAGAGTCACTATAGAAGGTTCCCAACACCATGAAGCACCTCCAGTGTAATACCTCTTAACCCAACACCTTGTGCAGGTCGATCAAATATATACTCTGGTTTCTTTATTCTAGGATCCACAATGCAAATTGTAGTGGAATGTAGATTATATCCCTATCATAATTTCATTACACATTGAGATGACACTTTGATAAGAATCCATATCTCATGGATGACCTCTCCCCATAATTCAGGTGATATAGGAATTCAATGAGCCTGGTCGACCTCCCCATCAATCCTATGATATAGGAATCCATGAATATTGGGCTTTATCACCTTTTTCAAAAGGAGAGATAAGATTCCATTCCACCTAGGCATCGCCGAATCATCCATTTGTAGAGTTAGGCTTCCATTCCTCCTAGAAACAATTTACCCATCCATCTAAAAATATAGGATTCTACACTCATAGGATACGTCTCTCCACCCATTTTTAGAGTTGGGTGTCCACCGCTTCCAGACCCCCTCACCCAGTTTTTTTGTGAGAAATACATCAAAAGATCCTAGATACCCTTGACCATCATTTAGGCAATATTCGATTTCATGACTCCAGTGTGTCGTTTAATCATCAATTTGGATAGATAGGCTTTCTGGTATCATGGGAGTCATTTCCCTATCCATTCAAAATTTAGGATCCCACGTGTTTAGGGAACCATCACCCTATCTATCCCAAGAGAAAGGCTTTCATGCATATTGGGTTCCATTGTCACATGCATTCGGAGTGTTAGGATTCCACGCCTCCTAGGTTCCATAACCCCATTCATATAGAGATATAATCCTCCACACCTCCTATGTGTCATCATGACATCAATTCCTAGAGTTACACTTCCACACCTTCTAAACATAATTATCCCATTCATCTAGAAAGATAGGCTAACCTCCCTCCATGTAATCATCACCTTATCCATTTGGAGATGTAGGATTCCTCTCTACCTGGGAACCATCACACCGTTAATCTAATAGGATATTATTACATGCCTCATGGGTACCATTTTCCCATTTTTCTGGAGATCTAGGCTTCCATTCCTCATGGTTCCACAACCCCATTTATCCAAAGAGGCAGGCTTCCACACCCCCATAGATTCCCTTGGACTATCTTTCTAGAGAGACATGCATCAACATCACATGGATACACTCACCCCATAATTATAATGGGAATTTAATACATGAATCCATGGATTCATCTCCTAATTCATCTACAATGATAGGATTTCAAGCCTCACATGCATCATCCCCCCTGTCCATCTAGAGAGGTGGGCATCATGTCCCCCTGTTCTCCATCACCCCATCCATTTATATAGTTTTGATTTCATGCCTCCATAGAGATATCACTCCATCCATCATGATATATAGGATTCCATGCTTCCTAGGCTCCATCATCTCATTCATTAAGATAGATAGGCTTCCACATCACCTTAGTGATATTTACCAATTAATCTAGATAGATAGTCTTTCATGCCTCCAAGATTTCCTCACCCCATCATTCATGTGAGATAGGAATCTGATGCCCTTATATGCAGTCACCCTATCATTCTAGTGAGATAATAATACCAGGATCATGGGAATTTTTTTATATTCTTATATAGTGAGAGGCTTACATGCTTCATAGCCATTTTCACACTTCTATTTGGAGAGATAGTCTTCCATGCCTCTTAGGTTTCCTCACCACATCCATATGATAAGATGGGATTCCGTGCCTCTTGGGTTCCACCTCCCCATACATTTAGAGAGGTAGGATTCCATGATTATTGAGAACCATCACCCTATTCATCCAGAGAGACATGATTAAATTCCTCTTATGTACCATTTCACAATTTGTTTCAAGATTTAGGGTTCCATTCTTCCCTGGTTCCATCACTCTGTTCATCCGAAGTGATAGGATTCCATGCCTCTTAGATTACGTCACCCTACCATTCAAACGTTACATGCATCCACTAATACAAGATGAATTTTCTCCACCATTCTGTCATGATAGGATTATACGTGCATTAGACAACCTCACCCCTTATCTTTAGTGAGATAGGCATCAACTCCACCTAGGCGTCGTCACCCCATCGATTCAAGAGATACAATTCCACACCTTCTCAACACTTTCACTCCATTAATACAAAGAGATAGGCTTGAAAACCTCCTAGACATACTCTCTCCATCATCAAAATGAGTTAGGAATACAAACTGTTTGGATTCCCTTACCCATTGATTTAAGAAAGATAGCCATTCATAGCTCATGGGAACCCTTAATTCGCTAATCTAGATCAATAGGCTTCCACACATCTTAGGAACCATCACCACATCAATTTAGAGGGTTTGTATTCCAGGACTCATGGGAACTATCACCCCATCCATATATATATATAGGCTTCATGACCTCTTAAGAATAATTTCTCCATGTATTCAATTAGTTAGGATTCCATGCCTCTTAGGCACCATCACCCCATTCATCCAGAGAGATAGGTTTCCATTACTCATGAGAGTCATCACCCTATATATCTAGAGAACTAGGATTACACACCTATTTGGAACTACTTCCCCAATAATCCAAAGAGGTAGCCTTAAATGATGAATAGAAACCCCTTCCCCATAATTCCTATGATATAGGCATCCAATAATATAGGGCGCACACTCTCTGTTATTCTTTTGAGATATAGATACATATCAATTGGATGCCCTCAATACATTATTCAAGAGTTATAGGTATGTAAAAATCAAGGATTCTGTTTCTCTATAATTCCAATGAGATATTCATTCACGTGTCCTATGAATCGCTCCCCTATTAAACTATAGAGATAAGACTTCACATCCCCTTGGAATTGTTTCCCCATATATTTAGAGTGTTTGGCTTCGTCGCCTCCTAGGAACCATCTCTCCATCCATATGGAAATATAGGATTTCATTCCACCTAACCACCACCATCCCATCCATTCAAAGAGTTAAGATTTCATGACTCCTAAGAACTATCTCCTAGATCATCAAGTGAGATAATTTTCCACACCTAATGGGAACCATTGACTTGTTCATTCAGAGAGTTAGGCTTCCATGCCTCCTGGGACCATTTTCTACATTATCAAAAAGAGAATGGATTACAATCCTCAAAGATTCCCTCACTCTATCATTTTAACAAGATAGGAATCCACATCTTCTAGACAGTATCACCCCATCTTTCTGATGAAATAGGCATCCACAACATCTGGGCGACATCTCCCTGTTTATCCAGAGAGATAGGTTTCCATGCCTTATGGTGATCTTTCCCCCTTTTTTCTAGATAGATAGTTTTCTAGGCATCCATGAAACTTATACCCTTCCCATAAAAAGAGATATTCTTCCAAAAAACATAGGTGTCATTAACTTATGCATTCGAAGATATTGGCTTCCCCACCTCTTAGATGATGTTTCCCCATCTATCGAGAGATTTAGGCTTCTACACCTCTTGGATGTCATCACTCCATTCATCCTGAGAGACCAGATTACAAATCTACATGACAACATCACTTGTCTATTTATAGAGTTATTATTCTTTTATCCCTTGGTATTTTTCCCTGGTCATTGGGATAGATATGCTTCCACACCTCCTTGTTCCCTCACACCATCGAACCAGAAGGATTATATTCCATGATTCTTTAACACCATTACCCCATTTTATGGGTAGAGACTTTTTAGAAGAGACACTATAATGTCAAAATACTGTTATCAATACCATAAGGCAAAACATAATGGGAGAACTAACCACACACCTTGGGAAGTTCTTCATCCCTCCTCCATGATTGGATTCTCTAATATCCATTGTCGTCATGATGGTTTCCACACCAGGGGTAGGATATCATCTCTAATCATGTAAAACATTCTCAAATAGCTCATGTGGCCCATTATATCATTGAAGAAACACATTTCATGAGAAACAGTATATAGGGATGTGTGTTTTTATAATTTGTTTCGACAAAAAAAAAATCATCGAAGAATGTTTGTTTTCCTATCCTAGCTGTTTGTTCCATCAGAATCCATTACTGAGGTACTACTATTGAAAAAATAAAATCACAGAGGTCCTCCTAGAATCCAAAACACCCTCCCACATAATGTCCCCATGACATAGACCATATCATGATTATATATTTTTTTCACATACAGTGGGGAAATTTTAAGGAAATCCTATAGTAGGATCCACTGATATCCTTAACCATTGAGATTTTTTAGACATGACCATACCTCTTCCACTAAAACTGTTAGGGGAAGACGTATAGAATAGTTTGGGGAACTAATTCTATAGGATACTACATAAGAATGATACTAAAGAATAGTTCATCTTAGTATGACATCTCCTCAGTTGGGGTCACTTTGTGTGGGATGATTCCTAAAGCATCATAGTTGCATGATGGTAAACTGAGCAACATATTTCATCCATTCCAACTAGTTTTAAAAATATTTAGCACAATTGGACCGACATGCATGATCTCATAAGGCAGAGCATACGTCATTGATGCGTTATGTAAAATAGAACAACCAAATCCTGGCCACATGTTATTAAATTGAAAGACAACATCCTATTCAAATGAAGTCAAAATGTATGGAACTATGTTCAAGGTTTTGTGACCTTAAATCTTAGAAAATGTTTCATTTTGGAAATATGATAAAATTCTAAGAATCATTTATACCACATGCATGACTTTAAAAGGAACATATCACATCCAAGTTACACAATATATAACTACAAGGCATTATTTTTTTCCTGAGATAACACTGCATAACAACATCTTTGTTGCATGAGGTAAAAATTCATGTCTCGTCCAAGTCACATAACATATAACTATATGAAATCATCCTATTCACCCAATATTAAACTATGGGAAAAAATCTTACTAACATGATGTTAAACTATATAGTGTTTTGGGTTAAGATATGAAAACATAAAATGTGGAAACTATATCCTTATAGAATGAAATTCTACATGGATAACTTCCTCACCATAGTACATAAAACTGCATAGTTTACGTCCCCATCAAATTATATAATACTTCATAATAACCTTATTCCCTATCATAGAGGATACCCCTTTCCAGTGTCAGTCATCTATAGTAACATGTTCATAAACTAAGTGTGGGTTAATCCTGATTCTTAACAAGGTATGTTTTAGAAACCGTTCATCACATCCCAGGTCTAGCCCAAACACTGGCTTAATTTAAGTCTATTTACCTTGGGGTGAGATTAAACTTCTTCTAATGGATGTGACAAATAATTATTTTGTTTGAGTTCATATAGAGATAAATCCTCGGGTGTTTTACCCTCCACCGAACAACTCCTCATGATAACCATCACACTTGGAGTTTTGCTTGACTTTGACCCCCATTATCCTCTAAACTAGAACATGCCACCCTAATGTCGATTTTTCCTAACTATAATAGCTCAAATCCCATCATGGGTATAATCCCTAATAATTATCTTGTTAAAAATAATAACTCTTGTGTTTCAAACATTGTCAACGGATGATAATTCATTTTCTTACTACATTCCAAACTTAGTAAATAGTGGTACCTATGTTTCAATCATGGTAAATAGTCATTTTATACCCATTGGTCGCCCTCCTTTCATGGTTTATATTTATTAAGCCGTGATGCCCCCTGTTTTCTACTTCCATTGTTTTGGTGGAATATTGAAACCTTCAGGGTTATTCCCCTTATACTCATACATGTTGTTCGAGCAAGTAATTATCACTAGAACCCTCTCAACTCCATTTCTTCTACCACTATCATGTAATCCCATATTGAAAAGGTAACTCCTAACATATCCCGGTTTCTCACACAAATCATGTAACACAAGGTCTTAGGAATTATGGTAGGATATTTCCAAGAATGGTTTATCCACATGAACATTCAATGGAGTAATTACTTGCCTATGGTCCACACATCATGAGCATAAACTATTTTGAAACCCATGGTCCGAGAATCATGACCTTAAATTATTTGAAACACATTCCATATCAATTTGTTTGGGGTAAGACCCCCTTTATATTTCATCCATTTTATGTTTAAACCACTTAGCAACATGAAATATTTCATTTAACAGTCATCTTTTAGTCCAGGATACATGGCGTTAAACTAAAAGCCTATAATCCCTTGCACATGATGTTAAATTGTGGCCTTACCTTGTTTAATAAACATAAGTTGCATCTTATAGTAAACTTTAGATGACCCAAATGCTTCATCACATGATGTTAAACAATATCCTTACCTTGTGTAATAAACATGGGATTCCTTGTATGATGAATATGAGACGATTCATGGTTCAAAATATATGACCTAAAACTGGGATCCTTGTTCCAAAATATATAACCCTAAACTAGTAGCATCCATAGTCTAAGCTGTGTGACATTAAACAACAAAACACAACATCATTAGTATAGGATATTAAACTATAGCTTTAACCCATGTGAAAAACATGGGATTCCTCTTGTGAAAAATATGGGATGGCCTGAACTAACTCCCTGATCACATGGCGTTATACTATTGTTTTACCACACCTAAAAAACATAGGATGACTCACATAATGAATGTGGTAAGATCAATGTTAAAACTACAGGTCACATGACTTAAAGTACCATATGATATGTAGTGATACTAGGGTATCATATCCTAGGACTAGCCCCTCCACCAACCCATTCTAGGTCCCTCCCCCTCTGGAAAAATCTCCACCACCTTCAATCGATACATTCGTTTAACACATTCACGTTCATGGTGAAACATCTCTTTGGGAAATCAATTTCCACTAAGATATTCTCCACATTCCCTTTCAAATTTGATTATTCCTTTGGTTTATATCCTCATCATCACATGAACTGGTCCCTTTGACAGTGATGGTGTCTAGCCACATTAGCTCACATACCATTCTGGAGACCTTCCATGAAGGATATTTGAGGAAATCTAATAGAATCTATGTTTCAAACATATTTACTGATCATCCCAATAATATTTCTCATCCATGGGTGGTGCGGTTCTAGGATATGTGTTTCGAAAGTTGAAAAATATCATTTCCCACCCATCAGGCACCCAATTTAGTGATCCAAGTATTAGTTGTCTTGATATACCTTCTTTTCCACTTCCATTTCTTCTGGTGGAATTTCAACACACTAGTATAATTCAGCAATGCATTTTGTAATAATAGATAATAATGTTTTCATAAATGAAGCATCCCCATGTCAACTTCCTTTTACCCTTTATTGTGATTTCCCTTGAAACTAAAGAAATCCCTATCTCTACTCGTTTCTCATTATGGGAATGAATTAAGTGGGTTTATGAGATAAAGTGTATCTTTCACATAACATGGTTGGAATGCACCTGTGTTCCCCTAATGAAATTACCTAACCATTGTGGCAAGATCTATTACCTTAAACATATAGCTTCTATAATGGTATAAGATCTATTACCATAAATAAATAAAAAACATAGTCTATGTTGTATGAGTTTAAACTAAAATGCCTAATGTCTTTATGACATGACATTAAACTATAGCCTTACCCTATGTAATATACATAGGATGAATCCTATAATAAATATGAGATTACTGAAAAATGTCTTCAACACACTATTTCAAACTCTATATTTACCTTATGTGGTGAACATAGTATTCCTCACCTGAAAATTGTGATTTGACCAATACAAATTTTCTAAAAAAATGTTGTTAAACTGTATGTTTACCATATGTAGTGAACATAGGATTCCTTATATAAAAAATAAGAGTTGAACAAAACCAATATCTGTAGCTCATAAATTTAAAATGTATCCTTACCTTTCTATGTCATAAACATGGTTTTCCTGATATGATAACTCTGATATGATTCATTTTCCACCCCAGAGAGGAATCCATTCATCAAATATCAGTCTCCTTCCACAACTTGTTCTAGAACTAAATGTGTCTTTACTAATATTCCCATGGGATACATAGAGATACCTGGATCTCATATCTCAGGCCCAGCCCCACCCCTAACACACCATTGGGCCTTCCCCATAGGGATAGGGTCAATCCTTTCCTACCATTTTGCTCGTGCAGTGCATTTGAGAGCAGGGTGGAGTGTTCTATAGTCATTGTCTCTATGGAAATCCACTACATCCACTTTCATACTTCATGTTTAATTTTTCTTATCCTAATAATCCTACCAATATGAATAGATCCTCTTAATGGTGATGGTGTATGTCCACATTAGATCACCAAACCTCATAGGAACCCACCTCAAATGATCTTTGATGATATATCAAAACATCAACGTTTTGAGCATGGTCAATGGTCGATCACACAATTTGTTTTCCACATCCATGATTGGTAAAGTTGTGGGTCTAGTTTCTTAACATGTTCAACAGTCATTTCCCAGCAACAAGTTACAAAATTTCATGATCCATGTATTGGATGTCCTGATTTCCCTTATTTTGCACGTCCCTTTATTTTGGTGGAATTTAAGTACCTCTATGTCATATCCTAGTGAATTTGAACTTGATGACCAACCATGATGGAATCATTGGAGAATCCCTAGGTTTTCTTGCATTTAAAACTTATTTTATTTTCCCTTTTGACTTTGGGTCTCACTGTTTCTTCTTATTTCTCACACTTACAATAGATCATGTGGGTTTAGGAGATATTGTGTAACTTTCCGCTATCATGGATAAAATTCACATGCATTCCCTAAATTGGATTTCATGACCATTAGTCTAAGATATACTGTCTTAAAATATTATTCACTCCCATGGTTTGAGATATATGACCATAAAGTAAGATCATGCATATTCTGATTTTTATGACATTAAACTACAAATCTTAACATCATAAGAACATTATGATAATCTATAGCCCTACCCTATTTGTTGAGAATTGGAGGAATCATATGAAAAGTATGAGATGACAAAAAAACCAACATCCTCACCCAATTTTGTTAGTATTTATCCTTACCCAGCATGATTAACATATAATTCCTCACATAAAAAATGTGAGATTACCAAAATACACATCCCCAGTACACGATGTCAAACTGTAGCCGTACCATATGCAATGAACATTGGATTTCTAATATGAAATGTGAGAGATGACCAAAACCAATTTCTAAAACACATGAAACTAAATTGTATCCTTTCTCAGGTTTTTCATAATAATGGGATAGCACATATGAGAACTATGGGTGTATTTAACATCCTCACTAGAGAAGACACCGCCCTTCTAGAATTAGTCACCCACCACACCATCTTCTAGAACTATGTTTGTTCTGATTCCCATTCCCATGGGATATATAGTGATTAAAAAATCTCAAATCCCAAGCCTATCCCCAAAACTAACTCACATTTAGGCATTACCTATTTGTTCAAGACCAACCCTTTCCTACTCTTAGGCTCATCTATCACATTTGATCATAGTGTGGAGTGGTCCACAGAGTCATTTTCGACAAGGAAATCCTCTTCATACACATTCACAATCTTTTATTCATTTGATTTGGTTCATTTCCATCATCATTCCTAATTTCTTGTACATTTTTCCCAACATCACCGGGGAATGAAAAGAGGGTGGTGCAATTCCACTAGTATAAAGGGATGTAGAAAAGAAGGAAAATATTGACAAAAAAGACCTTTATTGTAAAATATGGAGACTAATGGGTGGGAAATGACTATTGAACATGTTTTAAGTAGAGTTAACATAACCACAATAGTCATGGATTTTGTGAACAAATTGTTGTATCGACCATCGACTATGTTCGTCATAGAGATCCCACAAGATGTTGTTAAAGATCATTCGAGTAATGTGTCCTAGTTGGTAGGTTAGATAATGTGGCTAGACACTTAATTATTCCTTTTATTTGGTTTATAATTATCCTCAAAAACTAATCATGTCCCTACAACAGTGATGGTTTTTGGACACATTATCTCACCTACCATCTAGGGAACATTAATCAAGGGATATTTGGTAATATCTAGGGACATATGTGTTCTGAAAATAGTCAGTGGTCGATCCTACTATTTTTTCACCACATCCATGATCGGTGTGGTTATGTTACCTCTATTTCAAACATGGTTAATATTAATTTCCCAGCCATCGGTCACCAAATTTAACAATATAGGTTATTTATGTCATGATTTTCCTTCATTTCTATACCCCTTTTTTGGTTGAATTTTAACACCCTTTTTTCATTACCCAGTGATGTTGGGAATGTTGTACAAGCAATATGGAATTTTTTTATCCTTGTCAATTTGGCTTCCTTTTACCCCTTATATTTTTTTCTATTATGAATATGGAAATCCATGTCACTCTTTGTTTCTCACATTGAGCATGGATCATATGGCCTTAGAAGACATGGTGGAACATTCCCCTAGTATGGTTGAAACACATAGGTGTTACATGAAATGATTTTCTTAACCCTTGGTCCATGTTATATGACCATAAACTACCATTTTCTCCCATATTTCAAGATATATGACCATAAACTAAAAAATTACATAGTTCCGGCACTGTGTAATTAAAATAAGAATCCTAACACCCTCATCAGATGATGTTAAATTACATCCTTGCCTTACATTATGAACACAACATGCTTCACATGAAAAATATGAGATGACCAAAAAACATACATCCTTAGCATAATATTTTAAACTGCATACTTACCATATTTTAGGAACATAGAATGCCTCACCTAAGAAAGGTGAGATTTCTAAAACACACATTTCCTTAGTACAAAACATTAAATTGTAGAATTTCCCAATGTGATGTACATAGGATGCATCATATGAAAAATGTGTGATGAACAAAAACAACATTGACAACACCTACTGTTAAAATTTAGGATTAACCTATTTTAAAATAAACGCTGGATACCACATATGATTACTATGAGATAATTAAACATCCTCACTAGAGAGTAAGACACCATTCTAGTCTTGGACTCCTTCTACAACGTGTTCTAAAAGTACATGTTTCTTGATTCCCATTACATTGGGATATGAATTGATGATTGGATCTCATATCATTGGCCCATCCTCACAAAAAAATCCCTTTGGGGCCTTCTCTATAGGGTTAAGATCAATACTTACCTACCATTATGATCATCTAAAGTGTTTGGGAAATTATTCGATTCGTCCCCATAGTCATTATCCCCTAGGAAATCCTCCACTTCCAATTGCAGACTTACTTGATTCCTTTAGTTAGTATCTTCACAGTCCTACTAATTCGAAATGGACACCTAACAGAAATGGTTCCTTTCCACACTATATCACCTACAATCTTGGGTACATTCCCTAGAGAATATTTGGTTATATTTGGTGGTCCCTGTGTTTTGATGATGATTAATGTAGAATCTTCATTTTTATATCCCATACTTGACCAGTGTGACTGTGAAACCTATGTTTAAAACATGGTAAATAATGTTACATAACTATTGGTCATTACTTTACTTGGTATATATCTTGGAATTCATGAGTTTACTTTTTTTCCACTCTATTTTATCCACCCAAAATTTCCGCACCCTGTGTGTCATTCTCCCATACAATCACGTACAATGACTAAGTTAGTCAGAAATATTGGGACATCCTAAAGTCTAATTTTACCTTTATCATGCTCTTAGTTTTGACAATGACAACTTAATACTTCTCTTTGTTTCTCACACTGATCATGTATCACATGGTCATACAATATAGGGGGAATTTCCCTATGAAGTGTTTAGTCACCTAATAATCCATTAAAAGGAGCGCCACACAATTTGGCCTAAACACTATAACCTTAAACTAGGAGCCCCAGTCTAATAATTAAGACCTTAAACTATTTGGATGTTGACCTAGGGTGTTTTCATGTTTCACTAGGACAACATGACAATAAATTCATGTAATGTTACCACCCCTTCATCCCACACACACTCCTTTATGACATAGACCCCTTGGTATGAGAATTAATACCTTAAACCATGTGAAAATTTTCATGGAGATGTTTTTCATTATTCTAGTGCTCATTCTCCCTATTTTTCCATGATGTATCCACATGTTTGTGCTACTATTAAGAAATAAACATCATGGTCCAAGAATAATTACTTTTTTGTGATCAAGTTATCTTTGAGCTATTTTGTGAAACACAGGTCACCCAAATCTCTCTCGTAATTTTTTTCTTTATATGTCACATGGAAATCCCAGGGATACATCTTAATCAATGGTAAAATATTAATTAAATTAAATTATAAATACCCTTGGTCTAAGAATTATGAGCTTAAATAATGTTAAACTTTACATAGGTGGCACCTAATTATCATTTGATTTTCCTCACATCTAGTTCCTGGAAAAAACTAATTCCCCACCCTCTCACATAATCATCTATCAAGAGGATTTTCCCATTTTAGTGTTAGTCCCCCCACAAAGACTCGTTCTAGAACTATGTGTGGAATTATTCACAACTCATAGTATACATGGTGATTCTTAGACATTATTTCTTTGGGGCAAGCCAAAGATTTCCCATTATTTGAGGAAATCATTATTAACAGTTAACCTCCCCAAAATAATTCCAATGTTTGACTTTAGAAATGATTGGTATAATGCATAAAATATTTTTCCTTCATTTTATGATAGGCTTCAATCCCTCAAACCATCCAAAACTCCATGAAGTATCCCAAACATGTCAAATAATTATGAAAATAAAAAAATTTCAACTTATTTGTCTGATTGGAATGACATTAAAATGCCCAAGTCATAAATAACAAATGAATGTGATATTGAAAACCCGAAGGGGAAATATGAGTAAGTAATAGAATTTAAAACAGCTAAGCCTCCCTTGAAATTTTAGGAAAATTGTGGTCATGAATGAAATAGTTTCAAATTCTATGATTCTCATTTAACATCCCCTACAAAAACTGGGAAATTATCATGGGATCCCACTAGTTCATGAGAAATATAGTGCCAAATTTTATCTCTATTTTCCTCAATAGATCCTCTATGAGGTGCTTCCTAATGGGGTTTTTTCCCGCATCCCACCACCCTAAAAAAGTGGTATTTATTCATGCCAGTTCATAAGTCCAATTCATATTATGTTAAACATTATGATGCATCATTATCACCATAATATGATAAATTCCACATTCAATATCCTTACTATAATACATTAAACTTCACAACCTTTATCCCCATTCCATGATATAAAATTGTAAATCATCTTAGTTCATTGCCTAATAATCCTTTTTTTTTGGTTTTGATCACCTAAAACACCATTCAAGTTCCTTGACTATCGCTTGGAATCTAAGACAACACACCACTTTGAAGATGAGTTTGGCCTATATGTTAATGATACACCCAACCAATGTTATCAAATCCATGGTGGAATAATTCCAAGAGTTTTGAACTCCACCCAAACATTCCATCTGTTTTCCAACACATCACGTCTTATTATATTTGGATCCCTTTCTTCTTCTATATCCGAATGCCCCCCCCAATGATATTGGTGCAGGGCCATAATTTCTCATCTATCATCCTAGACACTTTTCCTAAATGAATCACAATGAGATTTTGATTGGTATCTTCTGTCAAACATGGTAAATGGCTGATCCTAATTTATTATTACCCATACTTAATAGAAAAATAGTGGAATATGTGTTTCTAACATGATCATAATTCATTCTCTAACATTATTTTATACCCATTTTGATCAAGACCATGGGAATCTCGATTCACACTCTTTATCACTCTCCCTTTTTTGTGTAGATTCCAACACCCATGGTGTTGACCCATTCATGAATGATCACACATTGAGAAAACAAGTAGGATATGTAGAGCCATAATTTGCAAAAAATTTGATTCTTCTTTTTGAAACTCTCAAAGGATGATGAATCATTCTGACCCTAACAACCCATCGCACATCCAGTACTCTCATACATGTAAGAGATTTTCTACTATCTCTTTTTTCTCAAATCGATCATGACTCCCGAAGTCTTATAGATTTTATTTTTTTATTCATAAAAATTATTGAGATAATATTGAACTCATGGTAGGGAATTCTTCTTAGTAAATTATTTAGAATCTTTTCTACCTCTCCCTCCTCATACTCATTGGACCCCATTCTAAGGGGTTTTTTGTACTAGAAAATGAGTCCAAAATGAAAAACATGATGGAACAACCTACCATTTGGAATACTGTGTTTTTTATGATTCCATTTGATTAGTAGTATATCCCAACTATATTTTTAGATCAAAATATATTTTCATTAGACAGTCAACTTCCGACAACAGGAATATGGGGAGATTCTGGTGAAAAATAATGAATTGCATGCCACATGACAAAAGTTCTTGAAACTCTTCCATGCACAAATCAGTTTTATGATAATGGAAATTTAAAATGCATAAGATTCATGCATATGAGAGCTTCCCCAAAAATGGTATGTTTACATAACATCATGTAGTTGGGTGACTCAACCCAAAGGTAGAATGATAATGGTTAAGTTGTGTGACATGAAAATAATTCTTGTAAATAGTTAATCAATGAATCATTTTGGAGTTAACATCTAAGACTCCAGTTTTACATCACTTCTTTATGTAACATGTGTTTTTATACTTCACACAACCACTAAATTCCAAATTTTCATGAAATTACTAGGTGAATTCCTTTAACAGATAAAAATATTCTTGATAAGATTTCTCATAACATTCTATGAGGAGAAACAAATTTCATGTAATTTACAAACTTTATTAAAAACCCATTTTCACACAAAACATATTTTTTTATGACCTGGTGTTTCCTGTAATCATTATCATATGACATGCCTTTCACAAATTTATTCATGAAACCCCTAAATCTCAAACATGCATGGAATTACCTATAGAATCCCTTCAAAACATGGGTTTATAGTTGAGATGTTTGTATGAAATTATTTACATGGGGTACACAATTTCATGTAAATTTAAAACATTCATGAAAATACATTTGAGTGAAAAATATAATGTTGCAGACACAATATTTTCCAAACTCGGGCCGATAGGAAGTGTCTCTAATAAAGCATTTTACAAAAAACCATAAATCCCAAACTTGTTGGAAATTTACTTGTAATGACCTTCACACATGGAATTATTCCTAAAAAGTTTCTGTGAAACAATATACCCAGGGAATCCAATTTTTTAAAAATTACAAATATTCAAACAACTCCATTTACATGAAACACCTAATGTTTCACAATGATGTGTTTTCTATAATTGACTTCATTGTCCATTCCTCGTATAAAGGAATTATTGCACAAACTAGAAGAGTTGTGTGACATAGAACCTCATTGTATGACACAACATCAAATTTTCCTAACATAACACAAAATTTTAATGAAACAACACAAAATATGTACACGAGAGTGTAAAGTTTCACAAAACATCCCCGAAGTGGTGTGAAGTCGCACACCCACATTTCGTGGAATCTCCCACCCTTATTTAATAATACTTGATGTTAAAATAATGTATACCCTAAATGGAAACCATAGGATGAATCATGTGGAATGAACAAGATACCTTACGAATCTAGTGAATGAGTCCTTGTACCACCATCATGAGACAATATCCATCATTCTCACAACATGATGTTAAAATTAAGTATATCCTTCATGATAAAAATAGAATTCCTCCAATGAAAAATATGATATTCCTTATGCTCCAAATAATACCCATGGTCCACCTATTTATATTTAATCCAAAATCTTTTTCCTTAATCTACCAGCAGGTTGCGATGCGCTTGTGACTCGACATGAGGTGGGTAGGATGGGTAGTTCAAATCAAAATCCCCACACAATAAATCCTTGTGCAAGGATTTAAATTATGGCCATACCTATGAAACAAAAATGGTATTACCTATTTAATAAGTGAATTATGGTTCATTTAAGAATAATGTTCATCATGTGAAATGAAAGATTAGATAACCCATCCTCCATGAAGATCAGCTGAGTAAGACCCATTTGTACCATAACTCCATCATAAGAGCATCCAGGTACACCAGATACATAAGCCCCATTCATAACATCTGAAATATGTAGAAACCATCACGAATCCTATATTTGTAATCCCAATTCATAACACCACTACAACTAGTGGAATCCGGTAAACCTAATTTCATAAGACCCCCTCATACTCAACATCCTAGTCATATATCATAAACTGTATGAAAACATCCTCATAATATTACGTTAAATTGTATCCCTACTATGAAAATTGAACACAGGATTCCCCGTGTATGAATTTCATTGGATGAATGCTATCCTATTACCATGTGTGATGAAAACACGATTCCATTTGTATGACACACAGGATATGAAACCCTAAAGTAGGGACTTCCTATATGCATAATCCCCACACGGTGCCTCATTGACACTCCTTCTATGAGAAATAATCACTACCACACAAATTTAAACCACATGGGTTATTCCTACCACAGAACATTAAACTATGTACTTAAAATACATGGTTTTTTATATTTATCTCCTAACACGGTAAGTAGGATTCCCCATGTGGTCCAATCATGACACATATATGAATCCTCCCTGGGATTGAATAATGACATCCTAACACATACAGGGTGCCTCACTACCGTTCAATCCCAAATATCCAACATTCTTATTAAATATTCTTGTATTATCTTTAGAAGGAAGCAACAGTAAAAGTGTGATAATATTCCCCCAATTGGGGGAACACATTCCCGGTCACAGTCGTCGCATCCTAAAGTGTGATAATATTCCCCCATGGGAAACAATTTCTCTCACAACTAGAATACCCCAATGGGAGATGATCTTCTTCCTATAGGGCCACACCTTCTCCCACTACCATCACATCCAAAAGTGTGATTATATCCCCCAATGGGGGAACACACTCTCTCAATACCATTACATCACATAGTGTAATCATCTTACCCATGGGAATTCATTAAAACCCTATCTCTATATGTTTTTAAACCTGTTTTCTACATATATCCACAAGACATTAAAACTATGACCCATATATACCCACAAGACACTAGACCTATGAAAAAACTTTCCCCACAAGAAATTAAACATGCCACCAAATCCAAAATATATTCCCCATCTAATAAACATGGGATGCCTAAGGTAATGTTCCCCAGAAGACTTACACCACTGGAATCAATTACCTCATGCATAATATGAGATGACCTAGACTCAATACTTACGATGCCTTAGATTTTATATTCCTTTTAATTCAAAAGCGGATGACATTATACGTTACCATATACCCAATGACAATAAATTCATAGACATTAAATTTTTTTTACATCTACTATAACCATATTTTTCTTCCCTATTGAGAAAAAATCTACATAATTAACTTTCATCCACCATGAGATGGAACCAATAATGAGTTTCAATAACATGATAAAAATATTTTAGGGAGACCCATACTGGATAATGAGATCAATGAAGAAAAATATGGGAGTAGGAACCAACATACCATCATACCATTTCGATTAAGGAGACAACATCAAAATCATGGTGGAAGAGGCTATCTTCCTTTAGAAAACATGAATACATGGAAAAAAATAGAGTGATGCAAAATGTTAGTGAAAAATCATATAAACAAATTCTTTTGAGAACATTGAGTGGGAGTAATGTCCTAAATGATATCCAAACATTCCATTCTAGGGGGGGTATCATCTTGGTTTCCAAATAATGGTAAAAAACTCGAGAGGTGTGGTAGGTGACTAGAATCTAAGGTGGAAATGTAAACTCAGGAGATGATGGAAAATATTTTGTAGTTTTACATCATGAAATGAGAGGGGAAGAGGTTTATTTTAACATCTTGTAGAAAGGAAACTGAACATGAAATGTAGCATCATATGGTAGGGAAAATACATCATATTCCTTAACGTCATGTGACCATGATATTTGTAGAAAAAATTACCATCTTGTAACTAAGATGTGTGAACCTATATGAAAGAGATCAACCCTATTGAGTTAGTTCGATGAATGAGAAGGGAAAATTCGGGGTGTTACCTCATGGAGGATCTCATGATGTTGGGGGAGTTAAGGTTTGGCTCTAGATTTTCTTAACTAGAGGGTCCAGTGAGTGAAACCAAGATTTTTTTGGGGATATATGATGAGTACCACCTATATTGAACCTCTTCCATTCCCAACCTCAAATTTCCCAAGAAGCAGGATAAAACAGGAAGGTGAAGGTCTGTATTTTTAAGAGATTTTACTTATAGGTTTTCAACATGATAAACAATGTGCCTCATTCTTGGTTCAGTTTAGGGTCTGCCTATCAGACCTTATAGGTTTATATTTTGAGGAATATGTATGAATTAATGAAAGAAGTTTCAATTCATGATTCTAGTAATGGGTATACTAGATTAAGGTCATATATCTTTTACTATTTGAAGAATTATGGATGGTATGGGAGGTATTACAAACATTAAATTACGAGTGGGCTATAAAAAACTAGTATTATTAACATTTTCACATAGTTTCAGGTAAAAATGAATTGATAACCTCTAACAGATAATCATGACACCATGATATACATAGAGGCACTATTAGATAATGTTGGAGAAGGGGTAATAAACAAGCTGTAGGAGATGATACTATTTTATAATGGAATTGATATAATAGATTTACCCATACCAATGTATCCAATGGAACTAAAATAAAATCCATACATAGGTCTAGAACAAGGAATGTTGGGAGGCCAATTCTAGAAGGCGGATGTCCTATCAGGAGAGGTTGTGGTGAAACTGGGGTGCATCAGTTTTCTATCGAACTAATATTGAAGAAAACTATATATATATTTGGAGCCATATTGGACCAATTGAACATAGATTATGTTCATAATGTATAAAATAGGGATGCTAACAATTGAAGGTAATGTATGTTTGAACAGGGAAAAAAATATGTTTTGGGGATGTTTGGGTAGCACAAAGGAACAGAAACCCATTGTGGAAAGAGGGACAAGGTTTACCAGTACCATATGAAAAATCCTAGAGGAAAGATTCACATTGTTTAAGGTAATGATGCTTATACCATATAGGGGATGGAGGGATGGTCTTTTTATGATGGTACTGAAAAAAACATTTTAATATGAGGGTTGTGGGGTCAAATTCCAATGAACACGGTCTCACGTGATTGTGGTATTTACAGCCGATCTAGAGAGATGGTGTCTAGGAATCATTGAGAATCACATGGAATTGGGAATCCAGACACAAATTATTATGTAATGCAGAGTGGAAAGAGACCAACACTAGAAATGGGGTCCAGACCCTTAGATAAGAATGAAAATAAAACTATATTGTTTAAAATTTCATATAGGTGGATTCTATCTATTCAGTTTAATATCATACAACTAGTATCCAAAGCAGATACTACCATTTTAATGATATAAATCTAACACCAAGGTCCTGAAAATCATTTAAGCTCATTATAAATATATTATATGGGGATTTGTGAGTATCAAATAAGTTGTGTAGCATACAATAGTAGTAACCCGATGATAAAAAATGGTGAAGGAGGCTTGGTAAAATGAAAATATATATTCTAGGACATGAATATTTTATTGTCTTCTTGTTTAGACTATAGGGGTGTGTTATGAGATGATATGTGCGGTGTTATAGAGTTCATCCCTAACATAAAGATAGGTTTAATAAGGACCTAAACCATACCAATCTCTGATACATGATTTAGATACTTTAAATTCAGGATACTTGGACAATGAGTTTGTGTTCTGGGAGGATTCACGTGGCATTAGGGAGTTCTAATCCAATTTTAAGAGAGGGAAAAGAAGGACATACACCACAAAAATACCTCTGGACAGAGTTTCACACAATTTAATGTAATGATTATTAGACTATGTCACATGCTTAAATGTCATAATGTTCATAATGTATGAGGGGGTTTCATTCCATTTTGGAATGCATGTTCATCTCAAACGTGTATAGGTGAAATTACACCATGACTCATTAGCCCACATGAGCCATGTTTAGTGTGAGAAACAAGGAGTGGGAGAGATTTATCCTTATCACAAGTTAGGGAAGGAATATGAGTAGAAGAATCCAACTTAGGAAGGTTATATAAAAACCAAATTTATTGGTCTATGTGGAATAAAAACACATTGGTATAACACCAAGGGTGTTGAAAATCTACAAGGAAAAAGGAGGAGGAGATGAAGGTAAATTGAGACTTCTGAGATATGAATCATAAATGGGGGGAATCAATATGGAACTACTGATAAACATGTTCAGAGAACATGTTATAGATCCAACCCTATTAATGATTAGGTGAAAAAAATGCAGGATCAACCATTTTCCATGTTTGGAACATGAGAAATATCATATGTCACTAGGGATCATTTGAGACATGTTCCTAGGATGGGAAGTTATCCATTTTGGAAGACATCATTGTTGTTAGGGGGTCTATTCAGATTGGGAGGGGAAATATGTTCCAAAATTATGAATTCATGAAGTATAGAAGTGGACATGTTGGGATTCATAGGGGTAGTTAAACTCTCAATTAGTTATTCCTCCATGTTTTTGAACACACTAAATGGGAACATTAGTAGAGTGGGATTGATAAGTCTTTATGAGAGGAATAGGATGGTATGTTGGATAGTAAATGTTACGAGATTCAAGAATCTCTATATATACAATTGGAGGTGTGAATAAAGCTCTATGTAGTTCATGGATGTGGTGCAGTAGGTGTCTGGTACCCGAAGAGATGGTGGTTTCATATGTGAGGGAAAAAGACATCATATAGTTTGACATCATGTGAGAGAGACATATAGCATTAAATTTTAATTTATTATGTTTAGGAATTTTAACATGAAATTTCACATTATATGTTTAGCACATGTGGTTAATTTATTTTATGGACATAATTATTTGACCATAGTGTTGAAAAATTTAATATCTTACAGACATGACATTGGTAAGATCCTAGCTTATGAATTGATGTTGGTTGACTGATTGGGGTATCATCTCGTCTCATCGTGTTATGCATCTCATCTCATCACTTGAGGCATCCAGTGATTTATACAAGGGGTATGCCCTATTTCAATGTTGTGTAGATTGGATAATTTTATACAATTTTAGATCTTGTGAATTGAATGTTATGAAATACATTTGAAAGTTGTATAACCCATACCTATGGATAATCTCATATTTGTCACATGAAAAATCCCATGATTATTATATAGGATGGGGTTACAATTCAATGTCACACACTGAGGACTTTTTTTATAGTTTAATTTCAAATGATTAAAATAAAGGGATTTATATATTATTGTTATATATATTGGAATAGGGAATTATATTATATTTGTTGCATGATGCATCCCATGTTTATCCCACATTGTAAGTCTATAATTTAATGTCAAGTGATAAGGAAATTGTACTGTAGATTAACATCATTTGACTAGGATGTTAGGTATTTTATTTTAAATTCGTGTAGTTTATAAGAGTTTATAATCTCATATTTGTCGCATGAGGAATCCAATGTTTGTCACACATGGAAAGGTTATAGACTAATATCATACAGTGTGTACATAGTCATTTATTTTAATATCACATGACTATCCATCCAAATTTAAATTTTTATTAAACCATTTAAATGAAAAATGGGAAACCATAGTTCAAAAACAAGATACCAATATGTGCAAAAAGAGCTAACAAAATTTTTATATAGTCCGACATAATATTACTAAGACATTATGCATTATATTTTTACATCATATAGCTCAAACTAGTGTTTAATATTTTATATTTCACATGAGGCATCACATGTTTATCACATATGTAAATACTATAGTTTAATTTAATTCTCTAAGGATATTGTCATATAATTTAACACCACAAGACCAGGACATTAGTATTTATAGTTCAATGTAATTCTGTTCGAACTAGTTGATAATGAAAATAAATTCTTGGAGAACCTGGCATTGTCAGGAGGTGTGATATGCACCCCATCCATGGAAATCAATAAGTACAAACTGTTATATTAGACCTTATGAATTATGTAAGTCCCTTCCCACTTGGGTTATAGTTCTAGATGATTTTTTCTAGGTATCATTAGTGTCCTAATATCTAGTAACATATCAAATTGAATGAGGGAGCAGAGGAAGAAGTTTTTAATGAATTCTCACACCACCCGATTTTGATTCATTTCCAGGTTATGTAAATCCTAGATTTTTTCCTCTAGGGGCTTCAAACTTGTTTGGAAGGACTTCAACCCTACGGTATGGAATATTATGATCATTTATAGCTTTCTAAAGTTATATCAACTGAACATATATAGTAATAACTTTTTATGTCCCATAGACTATAGAGTACACATTCATTATTTATGACGCATTCATAGTCGAGGTAGCGCATTGTCATATTGATGAACATTTCATGCCTCGTTTTCCCTCTTTTTAAGGGTGGGTGTCCTCCTCCATTGTGGTTGGTGATGTATTCTCCTTGATCAAAGAGGTATGATCGGACATCAATTTATCATTACATGGATTACTCCTTTAAGATCATAACCTAGTCTAGGTCTCTATCATATATTAGAGTAATGTTTATCGAACTCATTCCTAGTGCCATCTCAAGGTGGAAACCAGTTAATTACTCTACTTATTTCATGATATGGTAGAAACAATATGTTAGAGTATATGGTAATGTTGGGCATGTCTGGTTATTTTTAAAGTATTCCTCTTTTGGGGGGAGTCTCAAGTGTAAGGCATCATTGGCGTGGAACCCAATTCATCCAATGTTAGTCAAGAGGTAATGAACTATATGGGAATAATTCTTCCAAGGATTTTTAACTCAATAATCCATTGTTTATTGTATTAGGCAAGGATTCCATATTATCTGATGAATTATCATATTTTGGAGATAGGATATGTGTAGGCATAACACCATATAAGGATAGGTTGGGTGTAGGTGTAAAATCTTATGGATATGTGTTGGGTATAGGTTTAACAAAATGTGCTGATAGGTTGGGAATAAGTTAAAAGTTCTGTAGAGATATTTTCTATATATGTTTAACATCATGAAGGGATATGATGATGTAGTGTGCCCCAAGGAGGGAGGATTCCATATTAGGAATATGAATGGTGATCAGGATACCTTTGGGAGGAGGATGACATGATTAGGTGTGTCCCTATAAGGGAAGATGTCACACATGATAATGGCCAGGACTGATACTCATGGAGGTGTCCTGCATACCTTGTTTGTGAGAAAAGTTTCAAAACCATGGTAGTTTGATGTTTTATTTTATGGTCATATGATAGGACCAATCTATATAGTTTAACTTCATGTGGTAAGGATGCATGTATTATGATAGGATAGTTGGTGAGGTATAGTGTGGGGCTTACATGTGGATGTTTCAAGAGTCCTTCAAGAAGTAGTGACTATATGGTTGGGGATTATAGGTGGAAGATACCCTCTTTTTTAGGATGTTATAGGGGGATTTTATTAACACCTTTGTCTTCCAATTTTCTTTCACATGGTAGTGAGAGGTGTTCTTGGAATAGAGTTTGTACATGACATACATAGTTTTCAGCCTGAAGTCTCTAAATTGGACATTGAATTTTATGAATCATATTTATAAAAGTACGAGTTCCATAAAGTGGTCTTATTCTACATGGAATTTACTGCCACTCATGAAGGTTTGAGATATATGGAAAATATTTTTCAAAAATAATATATGTTGTTTCTGAATTTCCCTTAATGGATGCTTTTAAAAGGCAAACTTCAAATTGCTATATCAAATGATCCAAAACTCCATTTGGGCTCTATGAACAATTAAATCAATGAATAAAAAATAAAATATGCTCCTTGATCTTGTTTTAAATAATTCATTCAATCATTGAATGCATATTTTTAGTGACAGCAGTCACATGGGTGGGATTTCAAGTCATCATTTGATATTCCCAGAGGGAATTGGAGAGTTTATTGAGCCAAACCTTCATTTTTATTATAACCTCTTTTTTAGGATGTTATAGGGGGATTTTATTAACACCTTTATCTTCCAATTTTCCTTCACATGGTAGTGAGAGGTGTTCTTGGAATAGAGTTTGTACATGACGTACATCTTTTTCAGCCTGAAGTCTTTAAAGATTCTGTTATTATCAGGGATAATGATGTATAGAATCCTGAAAAATGATGATATAGGATTTCAGAAACATAATTAAGGACCATGTATTTACCTCTATGTGGATGATTTCCTCATCCCATATAGAGAAGATGCCTGTCGAAGGTAGAATGAAACTAATTTTTACAGCTATCGCTTGTGGGTAGGGATTAAAATTTTAATCCCGCATATTTAAAAGGGCTTGGAGTACATGGTGTCATAATGAAGCTCTGGTTTTTTATGCCTAAATTTGGTATTGATCTTCTATTCATCAAACCTATTATGGAATTTAAAAATTTCAAGTAACATGGTGGGCCATAATTAACCAAAACTCCAAACCAAGTAAGGATGATTGAATCCTACCTGATGAGACCCCCATGACCCATCACGGGTTTTGTGCATTACTTGAATGATATAATTCCATTTGAAGCAATAGAGGATGATTCAATCAATCCTAGAACTATAGAGGGCATTCTCCTGGTTGGGGCCATCCTAGAGGGTAAATTTTACAACACAAAAATGAAGTCACCTCACTTGGATTTGTTTGGTGGGAGAGTTCCTTAATAGAGATACCAACTGAAAGTTATCATCCAATAGAGTGCACATATAACTACTAGGATATTTTAGATATTATCTGTAGAGGTTCATGTGGAAAGCTGATTTACCCATATATCATTGTTAGATGTGGTAGTTTTTATCACACTCTAAGCTTTCACAGAAATATTCAAGTCATCTTGGTTGGTCTCTACATTATATGTAGTTAGTCTTTCCAATTCATTGTTTTGATCATTATATGATCACGGAACATGTGTCACCTTTATTCAGTAAGGGAGTTGGGCTATCAAATCAATATATCTCCTCTGTAGCAAAACACCTACCAATTTCTTAAAAATATAGTAACCATTCATCTACTTGATAACTAGCTTAGAGTCCAACTTCATATGAAAATGGGGAACAACAATCTTGAGAGACAAATTGAGGCTAGTGATATGATCCAGGTACATAGATTTATTTTTTGTGAAGACTTCCAAAAAATGAAAGAGTATGGTAAAATGGCCTATGGGGGAGTGATTTAGAGAATCCCAAGGCCCAACCTATTGAGTTTGGGGTTATAAATATTTCTCTAGATCAGTTAACAAGAGTAACTATATAAATTTCCAACATTTTGAAACCTTATCTTTGGAGAGGATAGCCTCTTCTCAAATGTCCACATCAATGGGTATTTCCTCTAGGGTCAAATTCACAACGAAGAAATATGCCAATGCTTGGACCCTAATAGCTTATGTGTGGAAAACATGATGTAAAACTACTGCATAATTACTTCCCAATTTTATAGTTGTACATTAAACATGGGGTAGTTGGTTATAAACTTCAATGGATAAATGAGGTATACCTATTTTATCTCATGATGCTACAAATAGTGCCACAACTTCTGAAGTACAAATACTAGGATGTGGAAAATCTTCTAAATGGAATAATATTTGGCATTCAGGTTGAGGAGCATGAAACTAAGATAATATAAGATTTTTCCTTTCCCTATTTGTTTTTATGATCAATAAATGTTCCAAGGGACCAATATTGGGGGGTCACATAAAAGAATAAGGTACTCATAGGGATATGTGGAATCATGAATAGAGGATATAGAGGATACTACTTAATTTATTCAAAGATGATCTAGCAGTATTCATACCAAGGAGTAAAAGTAAATTTTTTTAGGATCCATGATAATTTATTACACATTAATTATATATTCTCAATTAATTGTTAGATATTGGTAAATTACCCATGGAGGAGTTGAAAATCACAAGGGACACACAGAGGAGGCATATGGCTAATAGATTTGACTTCTATGGATTGATCATAATGAATATTTAACTAAAAATGAATCTAATCAATATTACAAAGGTAACCATGAACATACATTTAAAAGGATTTAGTTTTAGATTTTGGGAGTGAAGGAAGTAAAAAAGAATTCTCAATATAATTTATATTGTATTTATATTGGTGGTATATCACCAAAAAATCATCCTCATAGCACTCCACAAATGTCTCAATGAGAAGTTCAAAGATATGGTGTATTAAAAATATACAAGTAGCTCTTGAATTACTCAAAACAAATGAAATCACTCAATAGTTAAAGGTTCCATGAGGTTCTTTGAAATCATTGTCCTTCTCTTCCTAAAGTTATATTATGATCTAGTTATATCTGGAGTACCCATATAAGAAAAGATTTCTTGGTAACTCTTCATCACATCAATTAGAATCTATGACTAAAAGGGTAAAATCATCATTTATGTGTGGAGGTTAAGGTCTCAGAAGTTGATATAGTCTTTCATATGATTCTTCATCTTCCTAATTGATAAAAAGTTGTCTAACAACATTATATACTAAATCTCCATGATAAAGTTGGGGTTTATTATATTCTAAACTTTGACCTTTACAATGAAACAGTGGGAAGGGTGCATCTTTATAAGAGGTTGATAAAACCCAGTATGGACCAAAAGGAGGCAAAGGTGATAAATAGTATCTTCTAGATCGATTCTTGTAATTTATTTATATCTCTAGGAAAACATGTCAAGGTGTTTTCTCATATAATAAAAATAATAACAATTCTGATACGGTGACATGAATATTCTGATCAGTGTCATCCTAGGGTCTTCCTTTGTTATGATATTATCATTGGTTACCACATCGACCATGGTGGAGACATTATATTCAAATGAAGGAGGGGAATCATTTATATCCTCTTTTCCATTAAAAAAATAAATAATTTTTGAGGGATATGACTCCAATAGAGTTATTTATCTAGGATAAACAATTTAATTTACTATACTAGGGGAAGAAACCAAAACAAGAGATTTTTTTGTCTATGGAGACTATGGTAAAAGTATTTACGATCCAATCCCATGTGGTTTATAACTGTGATATCTACCATTAATTTAAAATCCATGGTATGAATTAGAAATTCATTATTTCATTCCAACCATCTGGAATAAGTGTAAGTGTTGTGGATCAGTGGCCATGCAGAGAACCTCTCAGTACTCCAAGTGATTATAGCCATCTTGAATTGGATAAGTCTGTCCCATGTAGGAGTATAGTTTAATATATAAATACTCAATCTTCTTGGAGACTATGAAATAACTTCAATGATCCGGGTTTTTGGGATCTAACCAATGGATTTGTAGAATTAATATGTCTTTCAAATCTAAAAAATGACCCACTAAATTTTATGTCAAATCATTAAGAGTGGTGATACAATCAACCTGATCAGTCTATAGATATTTTATATCCATTTCTTTAGTACCCAACATATATTAAGGAGGTCTCACAAGGGTTTAAGGGAGAAGAGTTATCAAAGAGTACCCATACTCGACGGTCAAGTGAGTATATGAGGCACTAAAGATTTGAAGAAGGTACTACTTAATGAAAATGGATCTAGATACTTACCAAAATAGAGTGGTAGGTAGTTTCCTATATGAAAAACATAAAATCCTTTTTTACTACCATTACATTTAATTAGTTCTTCAATAGATTAGTGTCATTTATTTTATGATTTCTCTTCTCATACCCCTAAATTTTTAGGCCAGATGGAGTCAAATCAGCATCCATGAGCACCATTATGTTGAGCATTTGGGTTGGGATGAGATTGATTTTAGAGCCAGTATCCACTAGGTAGTGGTATATTTTTATGCCATTGAACTAGCTTCTGATGTAAAATGGTAATATTTTTCCCTTTATAGCAGAACCCCCATCATCTTTTGAGAAGGAGATGAAAACTGTACATTCTTCCTTCCTGACACTCTCTATATGGTATGCTTCAGCACTAGCTACCTAAATCTCAAATTGGAGAGGGATATTCAGGGCCTCGATGAGGGCCTAACACGCATCATTGGATATGAAATGTTAATCAATGATTGTGAGTGTTTTTTGAGTTCCAGTGAGGGTCTTAAACACATTATATTTTTACGAAAGGGGAATCTTTCTACCAGATAAGGGCCTCTAATTAAAAATTTTCATAGTGGGTACTATTGGGTGAGGTGATTAGGCTCCTTTTTTGATTTATATTTTTCATTATTGACTAAATAGTTTAGGATGATCACTAGAAATATGAGTTTGGACCCATCCAGCCCCGCCTAAGAATGATATTTTTTTTGTGTTTGAGTTACATGATCAACTAATATGGCTGGCTATAGATGTCCCCCCTTCAGAGTATCCGGAGAGGGTTGTGCCCACTTAGCCCTTTATGGGGCTTCTTTAATGGTCTATGTGCATTGAGAAATATCTTATGGAGATTGGATTAAACATATTACCTATTTCTGTGATACCCAAACATCCGTCAATGGAGTCTGCTAGAGAATCCTAAAGGGGCCAAATTGTGTTCCTCGTTATTGAGTATTTTACATTAATTTACCGACCTGACAATGAGCACAAATGTATATTCATGTTATTTATCAACAAAATATTCCTAGAAATGATGAATTATAGGGGTTTCAATATTAAACCAAACCTTTTAAGTATATTATTTTATTATTTTATGCATAAATATCCCACAAGTACAACCTCAAATATCATGAGGTCTAGTTCCTTTAGATGAATAGTTTCATATTACGTCAAATGATACTAAAAGATGGAATACTAAAATTATTCTCTATAGTGATCTACTAAAATCCTTTTGATACCCTCAAACTACATGCAATAACCTGGGGAATATATTGAATAATGGTGTGAGATAAATATCCCAATTAGGGAATAACATGATAAGGAATCATAAAATTTGAATCAAAGGTATAATTGGATATCATAAATGAAAAGGTACATGATTAATCAAATGGGGATAACATATAGAGAATAGTATCATAAGATCATAAAAAATAGGGAATGTGGAGACACCCTAAATAATGACATAAACATAGTCAATGATAACTACCAAGACAACATCACTTAGTGGTTGGAGACCCAAAATGGATTAGGTTAATTCCCTAACCCCAAACACGACATCTAGTGAGACTAAAACATTACAAAATACCAAAGAGGTATATATAATTATAAGACAACCCATCACATTCCTTTCATTTAAAAGAATATGTTTCCCAAATTTGGATATCAATAATATGTCACAAACACAATAATTACCCAAGGAATAAAATGAGTTGTATAAGCTTGGCTCATATCATAATCAAATGAGATTTCCTATAGATGGATTTTGAGAACTGACTATAACACATGTATTTTCTCATTAAAGGATGGTTCAATGATCTAGGTAAATATCTAAGAGACATATATAAATAATTTTAAAGAACTAAATATTATTAAATCACGTTATAATGTGAGTCAACGATAGAGTGTATATAACTCGAAGAAAATGAAGGTTTAGAGATGCCCCATTAGATAATGTATATTCATCTCATATAATTTTTTTCAGCCAAAATACCAAAATAATTTAATTATATACATAATTATGAAACTTTTTAAAACTTATAATTCATTTTATTTTTCTCATTACTATGTCATATTAAATTACTTAATCATTTAGGTTCATATGGTATTTTTTGATGATGTTAAGATCATATTTCCAAAATCACATCGGTAAGATGACTAAGATAAAATATATGATTAACTATTCATCTATATAATTTTAATCATAAAATTATTATAATTTTTTATAAAAATTTTAATCTTAAAATCAACCATGAAATATGATTATGAAAAATTAACTATTTCACAATCATGGAGACGGTAAGTCGTACGTACGCATGAGTAACTTTTCCATTTTTCAATGACCAAGATGGATAATAGGTAAGTGTTATTTTATCATTGTAGAGTTATAATTAAATAATAATTACCGTATTATTTATTTAAATATCCATACATACAACATCCATGTGATGTAGTAATAAAAACGAATCACGTTACATTATGAGGTAGTATTCCACTACACACATGAAAAACGTTTTGATTTATTCAATCGATGATAATGTAAGAAAGTATATGATATATTTAATTTACAAAATGATTAATACTTATAATATATCATATAAAAACATATAATTACTCACTATTACCTTTTATGTGAAGAGTAAGTAAAAAAAGAAATCACATCACTTCTTGGGGTGATAATCCGTCATACAGATGATCGATGTTATCATATTCCCAATGGAATATAATATAAGAAGGTATATAAGATAATATAACACCAAAAGTATAAATATATCACAAATATCGTATATAAAAATCAAATACTTCATTAAATATATCAATGATAACCATTTATTGGGAAAACATTACGTTGGTTCGTGAGGTAGTAGTCCGTCGTACACATTATAAACAGTTTTGTTTCCCATTTGAGGGAGAATGAGATAGTTATTGTAATTAAATTAAAATAAAAACTTCTAAGTATATAGATTATATTGAGGTTATTATATAATCAATTTTTATAAAATTTTTAGTATGTGTATGTAGAAATAAAACATAACGCACTGTTAAGAATGATTCCTCTTCTCCTAACCACCTCTTTAGGATTATACTTAAAGCCTACCTATATTAGATTTATGATCAATTCACTGATTATAGTATTAGAGGAGGGAATTAAGTGATTTATTTGATTCGTTATTTGATTAATGAGTGGGTTTTGAATGTATGAAGTGGAAAGGATAGGGGGTCTCCTTTTATAATTGAGGGAGTCGGAAAAACAAGAAATTTTTGGAAATAAATAACTACAACCATGTATTTTCACATGAAAAAGGCTCCAAAATAGAATATTTTGAAAGAGTATAAATTATAAAGTGAAAATATGAAAATATAATAGTAATTATAAATTTTTTCTTTCATCTACAAACCATATAATTATAGTTTAATCCATTGGTAAACTTGATTTTACCTTAATTTATATAATTATATTTTAATATTTTTACGATTCATTACTGTAAAAAATTATGTTGACATAATTAGATAATATATATTATTCTAACTAAAAACTTGGAATCCATTTTTACAAATTAAAATAACATAAGTTGTAGAATTTAATTTAAAATTAAACCCATAGATGCATAAAAAAAAGATTTTTCTAGAAATACATTTTTCTAGAAATAGACGGTCTTCAAATAACAAAATAAAAAGAAATAATAATAAAATTTATTTAAATAAATTTTTATTGATATATAATATATAAATTTCATTAAAATAATTATTTTTTAGGGGTCATTATAATTACTTACAATGGAGAAACATTATGCAGTCTAAAATAGTTTTATGAAAAATGCCTTTTTAAGTCTAAGAATAAACTTATATTAAAATACAATATAAAGTTTATTTGAAAGTAATTAATTGGATTTAATATAAATAAATAATTCTTGTGTTAGTTATAAAAAAATTAAAATGGTATTTTGTCTCAATATATTACATATAAATGATAGTTTTATAAAAAGTGTTATTTTTCACTATTCAATTAAAATTTATTTTTTTAAAAAAAATCACAAAATTTCACTCTGAGTTAATATTGATATTCTAATTTAAAAACTGATGTTAATTTTATAAGTTAAAATTATAAAAATGTCCAAATATTAATTATAATTTTTTTCATAAAAATAAATAAAAACATTTTTGAAAAAAATGCTTTTTATGTAAAATTTTCATCTTATTTCCTAAGTGTTTTTAAATAAATTTTTATTGCATATTACCATTATATAAATTTCATAAATTTTTTAATTCTATTCACACCCAAAAATTTAATAGCTGGGTTATTATTTTTTTCATTTAAATTTTAATGGTTTGTTTGGGTTTGGTATCTCATATCACATACTATATCAAACATATTTTTTTTTCTTAAAAACTCATGGTGTTTAATTATACCCCGTAAAGAATTTATACCTTGAAATTTCATTTTAAATTCTATAAAAAAATAGGTGAGGGTAATTTTTCTTCATTTCCTCTTATTGTTTCCATGTTTCTTCCTCAAGATTATGGTAACACCATAACACTTTGACCAAGTGAGTGGTCTTATTTCCTAGAACCTTATCTCTATGATCATAGATCTTCAACGACTTGTCCTAATGTAAAAGGTATTTGAATAAAACTATGAAATTTGGATTAAGTACATGTGAGGGTTATGGTATGTACTTACCTAAAAGGGATACAGGTAACACATCATGTAATCGATATATGATATGTTGGAGTTCTAGTCAATACACCCGCACTCTGATGTGATCATGGATATCAATGTAGATGATGTATCTAGGTATACGATTTCCCTTCACCCCAAGCCTCAAGAATTTATTCCATAGTTTAATATGGTGTAAAACATTATATATTTCCTCAAAATCTAGGTTCCTTCAATGATTATCTACTAATATTTTATGTCAATCTTGGACATATTTCATGTAATTATGACTGGCTTGAACCTTCTCTGATAAATCTTGTAAAATATATGGTCCCATATGTTTTTGATTTCCAAATTAATTCTAACTTGTAAGTGTATGAAATGTTTTCCCATAAAAATCCTCATAAGGTTTCATTTTAATGTTAAAATGGAAGCTGTTATTATATGATAACTCTACAAGGGGTAATTGATGATCCCAACAAATTTGGAAATCCATTGAAGAATATCTCAGTATATCCTATAGAATTTGGATTGTTCTCTCATATTGACCATACATCATTGTTTGATAATCATTGCTGAAACTCAGTTATGAATCCATCTCTTGATGATATATTTTACAAAACCATGATGTAAACCTTATATATTGATTAGATAAAATATAAATCTCCACTCCATGAAACCATACCACTTATTTTATATATCTATCAATGAGTTGGTAAAGGGGTTAATGTTCCTTAATGAAAATGAAATGTTATTACTTTATAAAATTATCAACCACCACCCAAATGGAGTTATTTCCTTTTGGTGTCTTGGGATTACTATTAAAAAATATGTGGTTATGTTTTCTGATTTTCATACGGGAGTATGAAATGGTTTCATGATATACTTATAATTCTATCATTTATCCTTGACTTTTTTATGTACCAAGAATCAAGGTACAGATTTTACAATATAAATATTCATGTCATCCCTCCAAAATTTTGGCTTATGATCTCTATATCTCTTAGTGCTTTCTGGATGAATAGAGAAACATATTCTGTGAACATCATCTATAATCTATCTCTTCATATCTTGTATTTATGGGACACATATGTGGGTTCTAAACCATATAACCCCATATTAGAAAAATTTGAAATCCAGATTATCCACAACCATTTTCTATAGCACCCTATCATTTTTATGGGCCTCCTTGATCCTTTAAAGAGTTAATGGTTTAGAAATTATTTTATAATGTTAGGATGAAGACCATTTTACTATTACCATATCTATCCATTTAAAGTCTAAAATTATTGGATCCATATCAATTCACATCATTGATAAAACATTCAAATTGTTTCTTAATATAGAATATGACACTTTTTCCTTTATAAGGATAGTAATGGATTGGGAAGCTATAGTACATGATCGGATCTAACTATATTTATTGGTGTATCTTAATATATATAAACTTGAATATATATTTTACACTCTTATGATCCATATATATTTTAAAATTATCCCACAAAGATAATTCCAATAGATATCTATCGCAAAGCTCCGTACATCCAAATATAGATCATACATGGGATAGTTTTACGGATGAACATTCATGTACCTTGAGGCATAACCTATCACATAATCATTTTTCAATAGTATATATCCCAAAACCTTCTTTGAGGTATCACTATATTCCATAAAACGTTCTTCACTTTGGGGGTAGAATTATTACACATGCAATGATAAGCCATTTTTTCAACTTCATAAAGCTCTATTCACGTTCACTAGTCTAGAAAAACATTACTCCCTTCTAATTTAACTTTATTAATGGGTTTAAAATAATGATATATTCATTCCAAATCGTCGAAAATACCTAGATATTCTAATGAATACATAAAACCCAATTACAAATATTGGTATGTGCCACTACTCAATCACCTTTATCTTAGAAGGGTATATAGTTATCCCTTTACTGGGGATAATGTTCCCAAAATAATGACACTTCCTTTATCTATAAATTACATTTATTTTACACTTCATAAATCTTATCCATTATCAAGGTATTTTTAATAGTATTAAAAATTTTCCCATGCTTCTCATTGATTTTAGAGTAAACTAGAATATCATCTATAGTGACTAACAAAATTTGTATAGGTATTCACTAAAGACTCTATTCTTTATGTCTATACATATTTTTTGATAATTTTTTAATCTGAAAGGTATCCTTATGAACTCATAGAGTTCATACTTTATTAAGATTGTATTTATAGGAATATATTCATTCTCTACCCTCAAGTGGGGGAATCTTGACCGAAGTTCTACCTTATAGAAATAATGAACCCCTTATATTTGATTGAACAAGTCATTAATCCATTGGAGGGGATACTTGTTATTTATTATGGTTTTTTCTATTTATTGAAAATAAATGCATAGGTAAATTGAAAAATCCTTCTTTATTGATAAAGAGGACCAGTTCACCCCATGGTGAATCACTTCGGAATTCAAACCCTTTATTTAGATTTTCTTATAGTCGCTTCATCATCTCCTCCAGTTCAAAAATGGACATTCTATATAGTTTCTTGGATACTGAAAAATATCCATGTATAGTCTCAATTTAAAAGTTAACATCACAGATTGGAGGAAGACCATGAAATGATTTTGGAAATACATCAGTATAATTCCTCATAATGGGAATGTCTTCAGGCATAATCAATTATTTAGTCTCAATCATTTGGGGCAGATATGATTTCTAATAAGGAAATGATATCCATAAATCATATGATGATTCCAAGTATGATTCAACCTCCTAATTAAACTTGTATAGAATATGAGGGAGATTCATATAATAGAGGGTGATTTCCTTTTGACAACATTTTATGTTGGTTCTATGGAATAAAATCCAATACATGCTATGAATTATATCATATTCAACAAAGGGTAATACCATATGGTTTTAAGAGAAGTTCTCCCAAAAAAATATCAATAGGGGATGTGTTATATGCTTAGGATGATATAATTCATCCATTTTTCACCATTATTGATTACTAAACCTCAATGTTTTCAGATGGTGATTGAATAGTTCTATTAAACATGTGTGATATGAATGAATTAATAAAACCAGAATAAATGATTATTAACTATTACATAATGAATAAGCAGAATAACTATCAGCAATTCCTTATTTAGATCTACCTCCACCATTGTGATGGAATAATATCTCAATTTATCTCATGTACTTGGTGGTTGTGTCCATTGGTTGTCATTAACAACCCTTGTTTGAGTATATTTGTGCAAAAAGTTTAGTAGTTCCATATAGTTGAAACATTTTAGAGTAGGATGAGGGATAAATGTAGTATTAATTTCTTTTTCATCATTGGTGGGTTTCTATCATCATTAATTACTTGCTGAGTACCCTTTCTTCCCTCCCCTAAATCACTTCTTGAGTCTAAGGAAATCCATCTCCATTATATGTTGGAGTGTTCAAGTAAAATTATTGTCATTTTTTTCAAATTTCATTCCACTCTATCTCTTTAATATATTCCACAAGATTCATAATATTTTTCCCAACATCCAACATTTATTTACTTCACACAAAATAAGATAAAAAACCTACAAAAGCATCTACTTCTAATATAATTGAAGTATAGAGAAGATATTTTCAATGAATATGGTACATTATTTTAAAATCAAAGGATCATAAGATAAACTGAATATTAGTGTAATTTTTATAAAAAATATATAATTGAATATTTATATTTCTTTTGTAGATTCATTCATTCCTCCTGATTTATTTATGGATTCAATTTTTTTTATATGAGAATGTATTGTCATGAAGTACTTGAATTTGGCTTCTATTTGATTGGGAATCTCATTTGGATAATGATAACATTACCCATAAAAATGGTTGTTGACTTGGTTTCTCCTATATCCAACCATTTGATTGGAAAATAATAATTAGGGATGATTATTTATAAATTATTAAACACATGCATGAGAAAATATGAATATTAAATTGTTAACTCAAAATGAAATATATTCATTAACATATGAATTTCATTATTTCAATCTCCGATATCCATGTTCTATTTCTGAATATAAATTCTAATAGGAATTTTTGTTTGGTTTTTATTTGTTTGAAATGATGTTCAGAATTTCTAAAACATATCCCCTAAGAGTGTAGAACTAGGTGCGTAGTTAGGACCATTTTTTGTACCAGGTGACACTCAAGATACTCTTAATATACCTTTTACGATTTATTTCCCTTGGGTAAATATATTCCATAAAAAATTTCAATTTTAGTATCCATAGATTCATGTAATATTTTGAAAACTAATCACTCTATAATTTACCAAATTCAATGATATTTTTTTATAATTAGCCTTACCCTTAGACTTATCCTTGGACTTATCTGCTGAACATTATTTATATTTTTCTAATCTTAGTTTCCAAATGTTAACTAAATCATGGATCTGATACCAACTATATAAACCCATTAAATTTACATATATTGTTGAATTATTCATAAAAATAAATATGAAATAGGTATGACCCCAAATATCCTGTAGATTAGTGCCTTTGGAAGGCTAGGTCAATATTATATCATATGAAACTAAAACATGGAATCGAAAATTTATTCTCAATAACGGGATCTTAAAATCCATTTTAGATCCTAAAATTGAATGAGATAGCATGGGTCATACTTGAATAAATGGGGTGAGATAAAAATACAATTAAGGGAATAAATATGATAAGGATACATATCATTTGAATCAAAGGAATAACATGATTTTATAAAGGTTAAGGTACATGAGTAATCAAATGGGGGAATAATAAAAAATATCATGGGATCATAAGATCATTAAAACCTAGAGAAATTGGAAGCAACATATATCATGAAGTAATCGTAATCCATGTCTAACATTCAAGACAACATCACATGATGGATATAGTCCCATAATGTATTTGGTTAACTCCCTAATACTGTATATGACATATCACGAGATAAAAACATCACGAAATAAATTGGGAGGCTATATAATTCAGAGGCTACCCATCAAATTCACTTCTTATACATGCATATGTTTTCCAAATATGGATATAATTCATAAGGAATAATTTTATAAATTACCCATTGAATTAAATGGGTTCATAAACTTGTCTCATAATATAATCAAAATAGATTTCCTAAAGAAATAATCTGAGAAATTTTCATAAGAAATGATTTAACCCATAGAAAAGGAGAATGATATAGGAATATATATAAGATACAAATATACATAATTTATAATTATTCCATATCCTTAATGTAGGATAGAAAGTAATTTAGTGAGAGGGTGGTCATAACATGAAAAAGGATTGTTTAGAGATATCCCTTACGTTAAATACAATTCCTCAAATGGATTCATTTTATCCCTTAATAAAAATCTGAATCCAATTATTCGAATTCCTAAGAACATTAATCAATATTACTATTCAAAGTATTTTATTCATTTCTAAGTCATATTAAATTACTTAATTTTTTAGGTTCATGTTGGACTTTTTGACATTGTTTGGATCATATGACCAATATCACTTTGGTAAGTCAAATAAGGTATAATTGATTATTAATTAATTGTTTCATTAATATTAATTATGAAATAACTATTATTTTTGTTGTTAAATTATATATTGTAAAAACATGATATATTTTTATGAAAAATGAACTATGGTACAATCATGTAGATGGCAGGCAGTACGTATGTGTGAGTAACGTTTCCATTTTTTAGTGACCATTATTCAATGAAGGTAAGAATTATTTTATATTTTTTGGGTGATAATTATTTAATAAATTTTATATTATTTCATTAAATATTATTACATATAAAATCCAAGTGATACAGTAACAAAAAAAATCACATCGCATTGCGAGCTAGTAATCTTCCATACATAGGAATGATATTTTCATTTATTAAATAGATAGTAAGACAAGAATATATATAATATATTAACATTAGATAAATATTAACATTTAATAAATATAATATAAAAATATCTAATTAACCCTTATTACCTTCCATGTAAAGCGTTTGTAATAAAAAGGGAATGACGTTGCTTTCTAAGGAGGTGGCCCATCATAACCATGAACGACATTATTATATTCCCTATGGAATGGAATATTCGATGGTATATGTGATATTATAATTATATAGGTATAATTTTATAATAAATATAAAATGAAATAATTAAATACTTAATTATATGTAGTTTTGATAAGAGGTGATGTAAATTGAATTGCGTTGGTTCGTGAGGCGGTAGTCCATCGTACACATGATCAACAGTTTCATTTCACATTTAAGGGAGGAGGATATGGTTTTAGGTCATTATATAAATAAATATCTATATATGGAAGATAATTATAAAATTATATCATCAATTATTAATGATATTATAAGTATATTGAAGATGAAATTAAATAAAACACCTGGTTATGAACTTTATCTCTTATTCTGTCCTACTCAATAAGATTAATCGTAAAACCTTCCTAGATTAGATTTATGATCAAAAAGGGTTTCAAAATTATTTTAGGGATTTATGGATGTTATTTTGGGAGGATTTATCCATAAAATTGGTTATGGTAGTGTAAAGTGGAGAGGATATGGGGTAACTATTTATAAGTTGGGAGAGGACACAATTAGAATTTTTGATAAGGAAGAGTCAAACCCACATATTTTACATGACAGAAGGATAAAAATTGGAAATTTTTCAAAACATATAATTTATAATGTAAAAATACTACAAAAAGGAATTATACTTGTTTTCTTCCATTTCATCCCTTATCAATTTAGTTTAACCCCTTGTAAACCTAATTTTACCTTAACCATGACAACTAATTTATACTATTCATACTATTAAAAATTGTCAAAAATATATTCACCATATTAAAAAACCATATTATTATTATTATAAATATTTAATACATTCTTCCAAATTCAAATCAAATAGGTGGAATAATATAATTTAAAATATAACCCACAACCGTGTCAAATAAACATATCTTCAAGAAATATATTATTCAAATAGAGAATGATCTTATGATAAACAATATGACATGTACTAAAAAAATTAATTTTAATTAATATTTATACACATTTAATAAAAGAAATTAATTTAAATAAGTTCTCATAATGGATTATTTTAGTTATATAAAATAGAGAAACAATACTCACTTTAATAATTTTTTTCTAAAAAAATTAATTTTTATGGCTATATATAAAACTATACTTGAATCCAGTATAAATATGATGAAAAATAATTTATTCAAATTCATATAAATAAATATAAAATTATTTAATATAAAAAAATTACAGAATAATGCATCTCAATATATTAAAATGAAAAGGCAATTATATAATAATTGGTATTTTTTACTATTCAAAGAAAAATTAATATTTTCCAAAAAAACCGCAATCTTTCACCCGAAGTTAATTTAGATATATTGATTTCAAAAATAAATTTTGATTCACAAAATAAAATTTATAAAAAGATAAATATTAATTATTATATTTTTTCACAAAAATAAGTGAATACCATTTTGGAAATAAATGTTATTATTAAAAAATGAGGGCCAATTTTGTAAGAATTTATAAATACATTTATATTTGGGTGTAAATTCATATAAAATTATTAAAGTAGTTAATAATATTAATTCCCACCAACTTAATGTCTTTGTTATAACTATATTATTTAAATAACCATGGTTTTTTTCGGTTTAGTGTTTTATTTCACATATGATATCAATATTATTTTTCCTTTTAAAAAAACTCTGAGTATTAATGTTTCTCCAAATTCAAGAGGCACGAATTCACCAAGAGTTCCTTCTAGTTTTTCTATAGAGACCCGAAGCTTGACGTACATGGACATTACATTACTTTTGCGGAATACTTAATACATAACAAAATAGACACATAAGGACCGTAATAGTTTAGTGTCTTTGGAAACTCGGAATAAAATCTTCTAATCGTGGTAAAAGATCTTCAACATCTCCCATAAAGTTCTTCCCTTTTTTTTCTTACCTAAAACCTTTCTTTATATCCTGGGGAAAAGAAAACATAAAAAGGGTGAGTTCAAATTCTCATTAAGGGTAAGTATGCATAAAATAAAACATACTATATACATTTGAACTTAAAAACATGAACATAATGTTTAAACATCAAAAGCTTGAGCAATGACATAAAACATGGAAGTACATAAGGCATAGATCATAAAGAAACATTAATAATGATAAAATATCATGGGAATAAAACATTTAATTATGGAAACCATTAAGAACATGATATGATTTCCATAGTAGCCAAGGCATTGCTGCCAAGACCATCTTAGTGGACAAAGTCCCTTTCTGAATCGAGTTCACTCCTCATTCCAGTCCTGTATTACTGAACCAGTTTAACTTGCCATTCCAGCCATGTCTATATCATGAGATATAAATCTTTTCCCAATTCATTGGAGGGAGATATAGGTCCCACCCATCTCATAATGAAATCATTCTTACTTGTTCCCCAAAATAAACTTGAAACATTCATCATAACCCAAAGAATAAAATGGGTTTCATAAACATCATCCCATTATCACATAATCCATATAAAAAAATGGATATATCAACATAAGAAAATTGAAAGCATGTAAATCATAGAGACATGATACTCGAAACATACACATGTATAATAATGTTATCTTATATGAAAATGGTTTTGATAATACACTTGAAATGAATTCTCGAAGAAAATATCCTTTTTTCGTCAAAATCATTTTATTTTCACAAAATGTAATGAAATTTTAGAAGAAAAGGTTTTTGTTCAAAATAGTCATGAAATATTTTGGAGTAAGCTTCATGAAAATAAGGCTTTATCAAACCTGTAAAAATATGTTCATACTGTATAAGTTAAAACAAACATTCTTCTCGTACTTTTGCCGGAAAAGTCAAAAATTACCTCGTAATAGAAAGATTCCATACATACCATGTAGTAAAAGTCAAAAATGGGTAAAAAGGACTTCAAACATACATGAAAACACTTTTAAAAAACATGTACATGGATTATTGAAATAACCCCAGTAAATTCTTACGAATAGCAATCTTGGATAAAAATGAGATTTGCAAAATTATCCCTTACCTTATGTACGATATGCTTCGTATGTATCCGAAACTCCTGTATAATGATTTAAATAATGTCATTGCCTTATTATAGAATCATATTCATTGTTATGATATCATATATGGTTTACTTATGGCTTTATATTACCAGTTCTTTTGTAAATTCCATGTTAAAGAGTGTTTTTGGTAAAAACGTTTCATTTGTCGTCCATGTTTTGACTTGTAATTATTCATATGATTACTTAGATCATGATTACTTAATTACAGAATATAAAAAATAATTTATATATAATATATATTAAGAATATAAATATATATAATATATTGATAAGTGGAAAGAAATACACCATTCATGGATACGGTAGGTCGTACGTACGCATGAACGCTATTTTCGTTTCCTTATTGAGTTGAATGGAATTAAGCAGAAGAATATATATATATATATATATATATATACATAAACCCTGTAGATTTTTAATGTCATATATTTCATTATTATTTCTTATATATACTTTATAATCATTTTTAAATGGATAACATGGAGAATGAATCTCATCGCGTCGTGGAGACGGTAGTCCGTACGTACGCACGAGCGATGATATCATTCCCATAATTATTGAATTTAATTGGATAGGATGATAAAATATATCATAATCATTATGATGTTATAATAACTGTGTATATTTATTCTTTACACCATTATACCCATCCAAGTAAGGTGGTGTTGGAAAAACAGATTACACCACGGCGTGGAGACGGTATTCCGTACGTACGCACGCGCGGTGATTTCATTTTCCATAGGATGAATAGATGGTGAAATAGGGTTGTTTCATACATATAATAACATATCAGTATATTAGTGATAGTGATGTTATTATTTCATAATGAAATAACTAATGAAGAAGAATTAGAAGAAGAAATAAAGTTGAAAGAATCGGTAACAGACATTACCTCTTCTTTGAAGCGCCTCTTTGAGGCCTCCACTTAGGGCAATAAAATTGGTCTTTGAAGAAGACCAGGACCTCTAGGATGTTTCTAGGGAAGTGGAGAAGATAAGTTTTCAGGTTTTGGCCGAGCTTGAAGGCTCAAATTGGTGTGAGGAAGGGAGGGAGGAGGTGCCCTTTTATAAGGGAGGAGAGGGGCACCTTTGGAAATTTTAAAAATATTAATTTATAATAAATCTAACCCCACTTAAAAACCTCTAAAAATGACTCATATTCTAATATTAGATGAGATAGGGTTTTAATATCATCAGCCAATAAAATTTATACATGTTAGTAATTTATTTTCAACATTATCAACTTGATTTATCCTTATTTAATCAATTTAATTTTATTTGTGGTAATAACATTCTAAATTTAAAATTATAACAAATAATTACTTATTTGTTGTGAATTGTCCATAATTGGATATTTATAACATTTAATAAATCATAAATTTAAAATTATAATTTTTCAATATTTTTGTAATTTTTAAATTTTTTTATAATATGTTATTTTTATAAAATAACAATAGTGTCAATTTTGACACAATTCAATTATTTGAGTTTAATTAAAATATATACAGAAGATATGTTCGAACTAAAAGCTTAATTAGATTCATAAAAGGTCATATGTATCTAGAAAAGTAGTGGAGAACCTTAAATAGTTCATATAATATTTATTTTATTATTTTTAAAACCATTTATTTGGTTTGTCTCTTAATAAAATTATTACTACAACATTTTTTTATAATTATTTAATATACATATTTTTTGCATAAAAATTAAAACTAAAATCCTATAATGAAGATAAATCTATTTATTTTAACAATAATACTTGTACTGGAATTTATCATCTTAAAATAACAATATATAAATTGTTATATTTATTAAATTATGAAGGTTACAACATTGGAATCATTTAAAATAAAATAATATAAGTGTCATAATCACTTTTATAAGACTCAAAACGGTTATATATTAGGTCATTGGATGTCTAGGGTTTAGATATACACTAGAAATAAGTTTTGGTCAGTTTTCTGGGCCTTTTAATGGGTATTATTGTTTCAATAAAAACTATATTACTGATTTTTCACTTAATAAATAATTTATGCATCATTAATGTATCACCATTAATGACAATTATTTAATCCCTAAAAATTCTAAATAAATTATCATGATGTATAAAATATTATTAGCTTTTTGGAGACTATTCATGTTCGAAGTTTTATGATTTTTATCACTAAATTAAAATTATTATACTTATAATATTTAAGAGAGTGACATGTTGTCACTTTCTTTGATTTTAATAATAATTAAATTATTTTCATAGTCAAAAGTCCATAAAATGAATCTAATCCGACCCTTAGGATATATCGGTCTACCTTTAGCCATCCAATAGAATTTTGGCATGTGTTAGGGTAATTTTATAATATTATATTTACCCTTAATTACCCGATTTACCTTTAACTATGGTAAATAAAATTTATCGTAGTTACTATTCATAATTTTCAAAAATCAAAAGTAGCCTATTAACATAATTTGGAACCACCGTTTCTAAATATGGAGTCCATTTTTTAAAATTCAATACACAAAAGTTGCAGAAATTAAATTAAAAGTAATCCTGTTGTCGAATGAAAATGGTTTTTTGATTAAAACATTGCAAAAGATTGAATTGATTTAACCTACGAATTCAATGTAAAATCAATGATAATGACATAAATTATATTAAATGGTAAAAATATATTCTATTTATACTTTAAAACCATTTAATATTATAATTTAACCATATAAATTATTGCGATGAAAAAAGTTGTTTTTAATTAAAATATAGCGTGTTTTTACTATTCATCAAAATATGAAAGTTACCAGAATATTATGAAAATTTTATCCAAAGTAAATTTTTATTTCTTGATTCCAAGGAAGAATTTTATTTTTTCAAATTTAACTTATAAACATGTCAAAAACTAGATTTAAAGTGGCTGCGCCATCAAAAGGCGGCAAAACTGCATTTTTTGAAAAATTCTTTTTTTACCCGAAAATTTTATTTTGTTCTTATACCATGTTATAGAAAATGTGTAAGATGAATAATAATGTTATAAACTTAAAAATTTAGTTAATACTATTGATAACGGCTATTTCATAATAATATTATAATAATATATCGTTGTTTAGTAAAACCCGGTATTGCGTACAACACACGCTATTGAGGAAGGTCGCTATTGCGTGTAATGCAAGCCAAGTCATGGTTGCGTGTTGTAAAAGAATCCTTAGTTGTTCCGTATAACAGAATCAAACCATATTTTATTTATACATTGAATATATATATATACACACACACACACACACTCAATGTTGCGTAGAATGACTATTATAAAACAAACATGAAATTGTGTGTAACACGATCCAAGAATAGCGTTGCGTATGCTGCAAGCTAATACGGTGTTGCGTATAGTACAAGATAAACTTGGTGTGCTGTACAATAGAAGACATCAATGAAATTAAAAGAATATTTTTCATAAAATCTCGGGGTGTTACATTCTACCCCCCTTAAAATGAATTTCTCCCTCGAAATTCGTCGGGGTTATAAATCATTTACTATTCATAGAAACCCACATCGTAAAAAGGAATACTAAAACTTAATTTAAAAAACTAAAGTATGAAATGCAACGATTACCCAAATTAACTCATCATTGGGTTTCCATATATGAGAACATAGGGAAAATATGGATATGGAAGAAAAATCTAACCATCAAGTTCTGGTGGAGAGTGGTAGAGAACATGGCTATGAAAAAGCCATCAATCACAAAGCCATAGATTTGTGATGATCTAAGGTACCATCTGATTCATCAGATATAAGGGCACTAGGACAACATTTTTGGTTTTCATTATCATTTCCCTATAGTTTATGAAATTGGAATTAGAAGAAATACTTTCGTGATTCACCATTGGTCGTTCTTTGGACAATTTCCACTTCATCTCTTAATGAAATGAAGTTGAATTTTTCATTCGTGAAGTGTTAGCAGATCATGTGATAGAATGATGGGTCATTCCATCTGTCTCAAACAAAAGGTTATAAAAGTTATAAAAAATATATAAGTCCATCTACATTGATATTAATCATATATGGTTCCTAAAATGGACTTATACTTCATATATCATACTACTTAATATAATAAAACTATTTTCTAGTAAACAGGGACTTCCTGTAGGCCAGTCGTAGGCGATAAAGGCCTGTCGCACTTCGGTTGTGGGTTCGATTCCCACAGCCTTGTCCGACGCGAGGGGCTGCCGCCCGTCCTGTAGGTTGTCCTTTTTCTAAAACTACATTAATATAACATCCCATCAATAATATCGAAAAAATTTCTATCCTTAAACAATACTAACTTATGTACAACCTAATCCATTCCAATATTTAGGCTTATCTAAAATACTTCGTTCCAAGCTCATAGTATAAAGAAAATGATTACTTGAAATGTCACATAACAATAACGTGAATGCCATCATTTATCCCCAATATATCATAAGATATATCTTGTTGGTCAAATTACAAACATGTGAATACCATAATCATGTATTCTCTTGAAGAATGAATACCCATTGAACCTTAGTGAAAACATGAATGTAGTTAAAAGTTAACACTTTCCACATAAAAAAATACTCAAAACTCTATATACTCAAACCATGATATCACATAGTCCTTATATCAGTCATGAGCTCATGAATACAATCAAACATCTCAATATATTCTTATCCTTTCATTATGCGCATATCATCTACTTTCCAAAAATATTTGAATAACCTTTCATAGTTACTGGTACCATTCAACATATACCTTCAAATACTTTAGAAAAAACAATAGTGTAACAATACTTAGATGATTCTTTAATCCATAGTACCATACATTATTCTTTATAAACATACAATCATTCCACTAACTTCTTAAACCACTAATTGATATTCATCATTTCTTTCATCTTATATTTCATTTGTAGTCTCTTCATCATCATCAACATAAATACTACTCATATGACCATGCTGATTCTCTTCATGAGATTTTCCCTTAGGGAATTGGTTTGCATAATGCCCATACATTCTACATTTAAAACATCTAATAATTGTTGATGTCGTAGCAATACCATTATCCATGTCCATGCTGTTAACTGAACCTTTTTCTCTGTACTTACTGGCTTTGTTTCCTTCTTTTCCACACCCAAATCATCTTCCAGTTCCTTTGAAACAATCTCCCCGATGCCTCTTCCCACATGATTTACATGAGGGAAATTGAACTTTCTTTCTTCTATGATCATCATCAAACTCCTTCTTTCTCTTATTATCTGAGTCATGAAACTTACCAAAGTTGAGATTATTGATCATATTATGATATTTCTGATTAGGCATAATAACAATGTTTGGACTTCCAAATCCCTTTTCATTTGGTTGCTCATGAATAATATCATTCCATTGTCCGTCATATCCTTTATTATCATGAATCTTCTTGTTTCCAGCCATTTTCTAAAACCCAAAAATAATAGTGTGAGAGGCAAAAATCATGCAAGGGAAAACAACATAGTAAAGGGGATGTACCCTCAATATCTAACATCTTAGTTTAAATTATAAGATCGTTAGCGCAATTCTAGGACTATAACCTATACATATTCTTAACCTTAGGAACATCCTTAGACATACCTTAGAAATATCTCTAGGGATCTCACTAAAGTTCTCGCATCCTAGTTTCCCAAGGTTGACTAAACCTCCCTCTGATACCAACTGTAGAGACCCGAAGCTTGACGTACATGGACATTACATTACCTTTGAGGAATAATTAATACATAACAAAACAGACACACAAAGACCGTAATAGTTTAGTGTCTTTGGAAACTCGGAATAAAATATTCTAATCATGGTGAAAGATCTTCAACATCTCCCATAAAGTTCTTCCCTTTTTTTCTTACCTAAAACCTTTCTTTATATCATGGTGAAAAGAAAACATAAAAATGGTGAGCTAAAATGCTCAGTAAGGGTAAGCATGGATAAAATAAAACATACTATAAACATTTGAACTTAAAAACATGAACATAATGTTTAAACATCAAAATCTTGAGAAATGACATAAAACATGGAAGTACATAAGGCATAGATCAAAAAGAAACATTAATAATGATAAAATAGCATTGGAATAAACATGTAATTGTGGCATCCATTAATCACACGATATGATTTCCATAGTAGCCAAGGCATTGCTGCCAAGACCATCTTAGTGGACAAAGTCCCATTCTGAATCAAGTTCACTCCTCGGTCCAGTCCTGTATTACTGAACTGGTTTAACTTTCCGTTCCAGCCATGTATATCTCATGAGATATAAATCTTTACCCAATTCATTGGAGGGAGATATAGGTCCCACCCATCTCATAATGAAGTCATTCTTACTTGTGCCACAAAATAAACTTGAAACATTCATCATAACCCAAAGAATAAAATGGGTTTCATAAACATCATCTCATTATCACATAATCCATATAAAACAAATGTATATATCAACATAAGAAAAGTTAAACCATTTAAATCATAGAGACATCATAATTGAAAAATACACATGTATAATAATGTCGTCTTAAATGAAAATGGTTTTGATAATACACTTGAAATGAATTCTTGAGGAAAATATCCTTTTTTCATCAAAATCATTTTCTTTTCACAAAATGTCATGAAATTTTAGAAGAAAAGGTTTTTGTTTAAAATAGTCATGAAATATTTTGGAGTAAGCTTCATGAAAATAAGGCTTTATAAAACCTGTAAAAATACGTTCGTGCCGTATAAGTTAAAAAAACATTCTTCTCGTACTTTTTTCAGAAAAGTCAAAAAGTAAATCTTAATAGAAAGATTCCATACATACCATGTAGTAAAAGTCAAAAATGGGTAAAAAGGACTTTAAAAATACATGAAAACACTTTTATAAAACATGGACATGGATGATATAAATAAACCCAGTAAATACTTATGAATAAGCAATCTCGGATAAAAATGAGATTTGCAAAATTATCCCTTACCTTAAGTCCGATATGCTTCGTATGTATCTGAACCTCCTATATAATGATTTAAATAATTTCATTGACTTATTACAGAATAATATTCATTTTTATGCTATCATATATGGTTTACTTAAGGCTTTATATTACCCGTTCTTTTGTAAATTCAATGTTAAAGAGTGTTTTCGGTAAAATCGTTTCCTTTGTCGTCCGTGTTTTAACTTGTAATTATTCATATGATTACTTAGATCATGATTACTTAATTCCAGAATATAAAACATTATTTATATATAATATATATTCAGAATATACATATATATAATAGATCAATAAGTGGAATGAAATACACCGTTCATTGAGACGGTAGGCCGTACGTACGCATGAACGCTGTTTTCGTTTCCTTATTGAGTTGAATGGAATTTAGTAGATGACATATATATATATACATACAAAAATCTAGTAGTTTTTTAATGTCATATATTTCATTATTATTGCTTATATATATACTTTATAATCATTCTTAAATGGTTAACATGGAGAATGAATCTCATCGCGTCGTGGAGACGGTAGTCCGTACGTACGCACGAGCGATGATATCATTCCAATAATTATTGAATTGAATTGGATAGGATGATACAATATATCATAATCAGTATGATGTTATACTAACTGTTTATAGTTATTCTTTACACCATTATACCCATCCAAGTAAGGTGGTGTTGGAAAAACAGATTACACCACAGCGTGGAGACGATATTCCGTACATACGCACGCGCTGTGATTTCGTTTTCCATAGGATGGATAGATGGTGAAATAGGGTTGTTTCATACTTATAATAACATATCAGTATATTATTGATACTTATTTTATTATTTCATAATGAAAAAATAAAGAAGAAGAAGTAGAAGAAGAAATAAAGTTGAAAGAATCGGTAACAGACATTACCTCTTCTTTGAAGTGCCTCTTTGAGACCTCCACTTAGGGCACTAAACTTGGTCTTTAAAGAATCCTAGGACCTCTAGGATGTTTCTAGGGAAGTGGAGAAGAGAATTTGGTAGGGTTTGGCCGAGTGTGAAGGCTCAAATTGGTGTGAGGAAGGGAGGGAGGAGGTGCCCTTTTATAAGGAAGGAGAGGGGCACCTTTGGAAATCTTAAAAATATTAATTTATAATAAATCTAACCCCACTTAAAAACCTCCTAAAATGACTCATATTCTAATATAGGATGATATAGGGTTGGTATATCATCAACCAAAAAAATTTAGACATGTTAGGAATTTATTTTCAACATTATCAACTTGATTTATCCTTATTTAATCAATTTTATTTTATTTGTGGTAATAACATTCTAAATTTCAAATTATAACAAATAATTACTTATTTGTTGTGAATTTTCCATAATTGGATACTTTATAACATTTTATACAATATAAAGTTTAATTTATAATTTTTAAAAATTTTTGTGATTTTTAAACAATTTTATAATATGATATTTTTATAAAATAACAATATTGTCAATTTTGACACTATTCATTTATTTGAATTTAAATAAAATATATACAGAAGATATGTTCGAACTAAAAGCTTAAATAGATTCATAAAAGGTCATATGTATCTAGAAAAGTATTGGAGAACATTAAATAGTTCATATAATATTTATTTTATTATCTTTTAAACCATTTATTTGGTTTGTCTCTTAATAAAATAATTACTACAACATTTTTGTATAATTATTTAATATACATATTTGTTGCATAAAAATTAAAAATAAAATCCTATAATTATTATAAATATATTAACTTTAACAATAATACTTTTACTGGAATTTAGCATCTTAAAATCATAATATTTAAATTGTTATATTTATTAAATTATGAAGGTGACAAATTTGGCATCATTTAAAATAAAATAATATAAGTGTCATTATCACTTTTATAAGACTACAAACGGTTATATATTAGGTAATTGGATGATTAAGGTATATCTATACACTACCAATAAGTTTTGGTTAGGTTTTTGGGTCTTTTAATTCATATTATTATTTCAATAAAAACTATATTACTGATTTTTCACTTAGTAAATAATTTATGCATCATTAATGTATCACCATTAATGACAATTTTTTAATCCCTCAAAATTCTAAATAAATTATCATGATGTATATAATTTTATTATCTTTCTGGATACTATTCATGTTCGTAGCTTTATAATGTTTATCACTAAATTAAAATTATTATACTTATAAGATTTAAGAGAGTGACATGTTGTCACTTTCTTTGGTTTTAATAATAATTAAATTATTTTCATAGTCAAAAGTCCATAAAATGAATTTAATCAGACCCTTAGGTGATATCGGTCTACTTTTATCCATCCAATAGAATTTTTTCATGTGTTAGGGTAATTTTATAATATTATATTTACCCTTAATTACCCGATTTACCTTTAACTTTGGTAAATAAAATTTACCGTAGTTACTATTCATAATTCCCAAAAATAAAAAGTAGACTATTAACATAATTTGGACCCACTGATTCTAAATATGGAGTCCATTTTTTGAAATTCAATACACAAAAGTTGCAGAAATTAAATTAAAATTAATCTCGTTGTTGAATGAAAACAGGTTTTTGATTAAAACATTGCAAAAGATTGAAATGATTTAACCAACGAATTCAATGTAAAATCAATGCTAATGACATAAATTATATTAAATGGTTAAAAAATATTCTATTTATAGTTTAAAACAATTTAATATTATAATTTAACCATATAAATTATTGCGACGAAAAAAGTTGTTTTTAATTAAAATATAGCGTGTTTTTACTATTCATCAAAATATGAAAGTTACAAGAATAATATGAAAATTTTATCCAAAGTAAATTTTTATTTCTTTATTCCATAGAAGAAATTTATTTTTTCAAATTTAACTTATACACATGTCAAAAATAAGATTTAATGTGGGTGCTCCATCAAAAGGCGGCAAAACTGCATTTTTTTAAAAAATTCTTATTTTACCCGAAAAATTTATTTTGTTCTTATACCATGTTCTAGAAAATATGTAAGATGAATAATAATGTTATAAAATTCAAAATTTAGTTAATACTATTCATAAAGGATAGTTCATAATAATGTTATAATAATATATCATTGTTTAGTAAAACCCGGTATTGCGTACAACACACGCTATCGAGGAAGGTCGCAATTGCGTGTAATGCAAGCCAAGTCAGGGTTGTTTGTTGTTCAAGAATCCTTTGTGGTTCCATATAACAGAATCCAACCATATTTCATTTATACATTGAATATATATATATATATACACACACACACTCAATGTTGAGTAGAATGACTATTATAAAACAAACATGAAATTGTGTGTAACACGATCCAAGAATAGCGTTGCGTATACTGCAAGCTAATACGGTGTTGTGTATAGTACAAGATAAACATGGTGTGTTGTATAATATAATACATCAATGAAATTAAAAGAATATTTTTCATAAAATATCAGGGTGTTACATTTTCCCCAATGGGTACTCAGATTGAATAGGCATCATCAATGAAAAATCTTATGAGATTTTTTAGGTTTTGATATAGATGTAGTGGTCATAGGAGGTGTGGTGACTGCAAGGGTTTATATCATACCAAGGGAGAAGTTATAATACCATGAGAGTGAGAGAATGAATTTTTTGGTTAAAAAGTAATTGTACTTATATTTGCACAATCATAGAGACTACTTCAATTTTTTATTGTATTTGTTTACACTATTGGGTGTAGTAACGACATGTGCTACCTATTCCAGGACATTACCTAACTCTACTAGGACATAGTCTATATGATCCTAGAGATAATATATAAAGATTAATACCACTTTTATATTTTTTCCAAGGACCCTATAATAACATTAATAGTTAGAGTAAATCATAAGTTAATCCTCTTGAAGCCTTTTAAATTTAGGATACTTCATAATTTTCTGCTCTAAGGAATATATGATGTTCCCTTGGACATGTTCATCTATGAAGTAGTAGGTATTTTTTCACTCTATGAAGGGAATCCTAGGTTATTGGACCGAAATTGAAGATTGGGTAGAATATTCATGGTGAGGGTTTCCGTGATTAGTTTTTCTTTGTGTGAAATATTTAGCAATAGAGGAATATTGGTTTTAGGGCCTCAGACGTTACATGTACAAATATTTCTACCTTCTTATTTTTTTTATAGGATATTAAAGAGGTAATGGTAATGACCACAGAATGGTGAAATGATCTACGACATCAATACCAAGGCGCATGGATCCAACCTTGTTGTTAATCTTGATATGAGAAAAGCCTTCGATCGTGTTGAATGGAGTTTCATTAATAAGATCCTCTCAGGTATGGGATTCTATTCCCAGGTTACTGATCTTCTCTTCCGGTGTTTCAGCACTGCATGGCTGGTAGTTCACTTCATTAGAAAATCCCATGGCTTCTTTAAAGCTACAAGATGCATAAGGTAGGGGGGAACTCTCTCTCCGACCTTGTTTATACTCTCTCAAGAAATCCTCAGCCGACTCATTCACCAGACCCTATCCAGCAGCATGATTCTCTCGTACAGAAGAAAGGGAAGAGCCCCATCCATCTCCCACCTCATTTTCACTGACAATACCCTCATATTCTTGAATGCCTCTAGAAATTCCATCCGAGGACTGACCCACGTCTTGTAAGAGTACTACCGCTGGAGCGGGCAAGTCATCAACAAACACAAAAGAAGCATCTTCTTATCGCGGGGATGCGCCTCCTCTCGTGCTGCCTCCATTTGCAAGCTTCTAGGAATCTGACAATGGTGATGGCCCATGATCTATCTGGGTGCCCCTATCTCTCCCCAAAAGATTCATATCCAAGAATTTGACTTCATTGTCTGCCGGATCTCTGAGAGAATCATCAACTGGAAAAACGGGTACATATCGTTTGGAGGTCAAATCACCCTGGATAATAGCGTTCTTCTTGGTGTCTCTGTTCATGATCTCTCCTATGTTAAAGTTCCCAAAGGTGTCATTTAAAAAATTGAAAAGATTCTTGCCTGGTTTATCTGGGACGCCTGGGACGAGGGAAAATATGCCTGGGTGACTTGGAGGAAAATGGAAAAGCCCATACAAGAAGGAGGGATCCGTGTTCGTAGTCTTGCTAATACCCTCCTCTGCCTCCATGCTAAAATGGAATGGGAGCTTCACGAACGCCGTACATTATGGGGTAAGACAATGGGTTCCTCCTTGACGGACTCCACGCTGAGTACTAAGGAATTCAGGTCCCCCTTTATGTCAATGCGTTTCCCCCTCTTCTCTACCATTACTCCACATGCCAAATGGATCATTGGGGAAGGAAAAATCTCTTTTTGGAACGATAACTGGTTGGGTGATCTCCTTGGTTTTTCCGGATGTCCAGCGCCCAACATCACGTACGAGGAGGCCAGCAGATTCCCTGCTTTGATCGAGGCAGTTGTCAACAAAGACCAACTGAATTATTTTCACCTCATTGATATCTCAGCAGAGCCAAACAAGTGCATCTTCTCTCCCTTTCACATGAGCACCTTTTCCTCCAAGGACTATCACCATGCTCTTATGCCACAAACCCAAGACAGCCAATGGAACACCCTTCTCTAGAACAAGAAAGTCCCTTCGAAATATAACTTTTTTACCTAGAGGATCAGACATATTACTATCACAACGGATGAAAACATCCAAAAATGTGTTGTCCCCTTTCCTTCTAGGTGCACGTGCTGCATAGACCCCAGCGTAGAGAGAAGTGAACATCTGTTCTTCCAAAGTGACTGGGCGCAGGAAGTCAGGTCTTCTATTGGTGGCTTCACCTCTGTTTGCATTCATCCCCCATTTGATGCCCCCTTTCTTGCACATTTGTTTCTCGGATTAGGTGATAAGGGAGTTGAACACACTAAAAGATCTTTTATTATTCATGCTGGAGTGTGGAGTATTTTGAAATCCAGAAACAAGGCCTGGTTTGAGCGTATTGTCTTGTTTGGTAAAGCTATCTTCACCCGTGCTCGTAGACTTCTTCTTGATCTTACCAGATGCCTAGAAAATTGGCAGGACATGCCCTCTCTTCAAATTATCTTTCCCCATTGTCAAATCAGCCTCCCGACTGGCTGTCCACGCGGTGACTAGGTTATATGGCAGCCTCATCACTCAAGTTTGAAGCTCAATACAGATGGATCCTATATAACAGGTGTCATGAGAGGTGGTGGTGTGGTCCGTGACTCCCGAGGACACATGGTCTTGGACTTCATGACCTTCCTAGGTCATGGTACCTCTCTTCAATCGGAATCCATCATGTTTATCTCTGGCTTCACTCTTTGCGGACAAGATGGTATCTCCATTGAAGAAGCAGAGATAGACTTCTTGACTCTTTTCAACTCTTTGCATGGAAATGGCGCTTCCCCTAGTCAATATCTTACCCCATCAAGAAATGTCGTGCCCTCCTCTCTAGAAACACTCGACTGAGGCACACATGGCATGAGGGAAACAAGGTGGCGGACCACTTATCCAATCTTGCGGTGTAGGGTTCGGGCACCAACTCCTTTTACAACCCCCTTCAGTTGAACCCTGAGGGTGCTTTTCTTATTAGAGGGGATTCCCTTGGTCTTCATTATTTCAGGCCCCCTTAGGCCTTCCTCTTTGTTTTATACCATGCTTTGTCTCCCTTATTCTTCAATAAATAAATAATTATGATGATGACGACATATTGGTGTACTAAAAGGAGTCTTCTAGATGTTGGTCTCATTTAGTGATCTCTTGAATCCCACCATGATATCTCAGGGAGAAAAGGTTATGGACTAGGAAATATTCAATAAAATTTATGCACTTCATCAAAATATGATATTGTGAAATCATCATAGGGGTATATGAGCCCCTTCCATAATGAAATCAAGTTATAATCTCACTCATCTTATTTCTTCTATCACTTGAAGAGGTCAGCAATGATGGACTTACATAAGGTGGAGTTAAAATTATAGAGTAATTATCGACAGAGAACCTCCTAGTGGGAAACCGATCTTAGGGATAGATGGTTCTTCAACAAAAACATAGTTCCCTCCAAGGTCAATAAAAAAAACAAATATTGGAATCATCATACTACTCTAAATACCCCATCATCAGGCCAAATCATGAGGCGAGGTGGGCTAGGTGCTGTAGTGGATCACCCATGGAATTGAATGGGGTGAATCTAGGATTGTTAGACTCTGGGGTTTGACATACATAGTCAACTATATATAATATGTCATCCTTTGATGTGGGATGTACACCTTTTTCATTTATAGGGCCTTAATTTATTCAATGATAGTGGAAATCATTTTGTCTTGGAAAGGTTCAGTGGTCACCAATTCTTTGAATGACCTACCAAATTGTGAGATGAATTGATCATGGTCTCCAAATCGAAATTTTCACAAATCAAGACGGGTATGTGAGTAATTATTGTGTCAATTTTCAAAGCCACAATCCTCTAACCTAAATGAATGTACATGACTACTTTCCTCAATCCTATGTTCCTAGACATGGTGGAATGGATTCTTTTTTGGAGGTGGGGTAAATTCTCCTAAATCATTTTCTTGTTTTAGGTTTTTTGGTAAGGAGATCAGCAGTGAGTATCTTGTAAATATCAATCTCATGGATCAATGAAACCATACTAGGATCTCACTTGGTCTATAGAGATACCTCATAAGGGAAGGTAGGATTAGAATCCAATTTTCAAATATTTATATGATTATTGGTTAGAAATTATACCTCATTAGGGTTACTATCAAGTCCCAATATATATATTTACTAAAGAGGGTGGGCATCATTGGCACGTTTTTTTAAAACTTTTTCTCCCACATGGGTGTATTTTATCAATCTTACCCTATGGAATGAACTCAATTCATCTAGTCTTTCATTGTATTGATTGTGGGATTGGTCATAACAGAAGTGGGTATATATGATCATTCATTGTCAATAGGTTGACCATCCTAGTGATCTCGACATTTCCTCTGAACTGGATAGAAGTGGAAGGAATTATCTTTCACATATCCTTGGAACTATTAATAGTGGGATGTATCTTTCATGAATCACCAATGAATGGTAAGGTTCCTAATGTTGATTTTTATAATTCTAAATATATACCTATAGGATTCAGTGTATCAAGAAACTGGGAGCGTGATAGAGTTGACCTTCCATCACTGTGGAGGAATGACCTCGAGATACTCAAGGATACTTGGATAAGATAGTTTGTAATCATGTATATAGTTAGATATCACCCAAATATTATGAGGGTATGGTATGGTGAAACTCAATGTTATAGGTGGATTAAACATAACAGATAGTTTTTCAGGGTTTAGGATCATCCACATGTCTCTTTCTGATCCTTTATCTAAGGGAGGTTCTATTTCCTGATAACCCTATCTCCCAATATGTTTTGGTGGGGAAACTGAGTGTGGTAGTGATGCATACCTCAAATAATACTATATTTTGTTTAAAGAGGGGGGTTTACATAAAAAAATAATCCATGTAATGTTAGACTGTCTTCTGGAGGTGGGGCCAACTTCATGACCATATCCATATAGGATAGGGCATCCATGACCTCCTACTAATCAGGAAGGACATCATCCATATGTGTCACATCAATGTTCACACCATCACCTAATTTAACCAATAAAAATCACAGAATCTCTCATATTTTAAAGGTGCATGTTTAGGGGTTGGAATATGGTAGTGGGATGGATGGATACACAGTGAGTCCATGAAAAAAGTTCAAAACATAATCCACATGAGAGTACCTATGTAGATATCATGGCACCTTATATACCTTGGATTCATAGAATGTTATCTATATTTAATGGTATTTTACTAGATATTTTTATAGTAAGAGTATATATTTTCCAATCCAATAATCCTTCACATCATACTTTAATTGGTAAATGTTAATGTGGAATTTCCCCCATTCCTAACATAGGAGATATGGTTGTTCCTTAAGTACAATCCCTTGGGGTTTGTGGGGATTCTTAGGCATGTACTATGTTTGGATACATGGGTATAACCCAAATGATGACTATTCGACCACCTTCTCCATGATAAATATTGAGGATAGAAAATGTGTTTGGCATTGAGAGATCCTCTATGAAAATTTATTGTGTTGAAAGGAGGACATACGTGGTAAATTTATTTATCAGGGCGTGCCCGGTGATGGTTTTTAATGGTTCCCTTGATTGGGATAGTCAAAATAACTATCGGGGGGGGGGGGGGGGGTTGGGATCTCAATCCTAATTTGGAAAATATGGGGTCCCTTGTAAGGATTTTGAGGGATGGGTGATGTGAATTGATGGTGGAAAGGTCCACTAGATTTGATGGAGATGCCTCCTCTCATTCTATATTTGTGGCCTTCCATCAATTATGGTGTTGGGTATTTTGGAAAGGGACTAGTATAAGAGGGATAAGATTTTCCTACTGATCAACCTATAGAACTGGTTGGAATTTTTGGTGCTACAAGGATGGATACCACCTGGGAGGATCCTCAGTGGTGGTAGATAGCAACGATATCCCAACACCCATTACCACTTTATAGTAGTGGAATGAGTGATCAGAATGCTCTAGGGAGAGGCTCTAGAAATTATTTTATATTTCCATTAGGTGGTCCCCCCCCTTTGCAGTTCTTCATAGTGGTAGGTTGATGATGATTTTAGGTCCTCATAGGAAATTTCACTAGTTGAGATAAACCCATCCAATTAATAATGAAAAACTAAGGTATTGATAACCATCTTCTAAAAATGATGATATGGTCAGATGGGGTGAGGTATTCTTATATCTATTAGTGTAGTGGATAAATTGGATAGATTATATTTTCATGGTATTGCCACAAAGTTAGTTCTCCTACCCCCATGCCTATTAAAATAGGTCATCAACAATTTCCTGTAACCTCAATCTTATAAGATGAATGAATAGAGAAGTCAATAAAGGTCTTATGAATGTGATTCCCAGTGTGCACAATATTGTTAATTCTCTCCGATGTGGAGTAATTTTCCATGCTGATGATGTGTTAGAACATATATTTCCAATGTCCCTAATTTACCCTCATTAGAAGAGAATTTTTTCATTTGGTTACCACCATTTGTTTTGGTGGTTCCTAATAAAAAATTTCTAGATCTAGTGACATCTAAATTTGTAGTGGTCCAATCTTACTGATCTACTATTGGTTGAAGTAGAAGATACTAAAGTTGGGTTCAAAATATTTTTATAACACTTTTCACTGTGGAATTCATTGGGGTTTGGAAGAACTTAGAATTCTTTTTTTCTTTTGTTAAAGTGGTTTTCTTCCATGGACTGGTGAAAAACTATCTAGGATGGATGGTTTCAGAACATTCCAAATTTTAATATGTGGGAGGACATTACCAATACATTCGATGATATCATCTCCATAATTAAAATGGGATAATTGGATGTTAGTTCCACTGTCTATGGATTCCTCCTCATATATAATTTCCTAGTTCGAGTCTCCCTAAATTATTTTATTCAGGTTCATGAAGCTTGTTTATAGTGTTATTTGAGGTGGATGATAGAAAATTACACAACCTTTTCGAAGATAGGGAATTTATCTTTGGTTATTGTTCATGATGATTTTAGAAACAAAATGAAATATTTGGATATTGGGTATATTGGGTATATTGGGAATCATTAATGTCATCTTAATTTTATATCTAGGAGAATATCATGTGTGAGGCATTTTAGGTGTAGAACACAAGGCATACAATATAAATCATGAGGTCATTTGAATCAGTGGAATAAGGTGTTCCATGCCCTTTTCCCCAAGAATACAATGTTCATCACTTGAGGTAGAGATTATGATACTCTTGGTGGGGGTTAAAGGTTTAAATAATTGTGGGTACATGGTCACATGCTTAGCTTCTTATAGGGATTGGTGTTTCACATGTTCAAATTATTTTGGGGATCATATGGTCATTGGTTTAAAGTCTTGAGGGGATATATTGGTCACAAGATTATAGTCTTGCGGGGACAGGTTGGTCACATGTTTAAAATCTTATGGGGATAATTTTTGTATATGAGTAAATTTTTTTATCGATGATTCCCATGTACACGTTCTACATAATATTTCATATGAAATCCCATATCTATAATACACCATAATTTATGATTTATTACATAAAGGTTCACATAATAGAATCCAAATAGATCATGTGGAAACGCACATAAGAATGTGGTGAGTTATAATCCTCAGTAAAGGAATAAGAAAACACATAATATGGTAATGTGGTATGTTTGATCCAAGTGTTATATCAAGGTACCATAATAGGTTTGAGAATCATTATCTTGAACAACGAGTCCTGATATAACATGATAACATTATGGAAACATATGAATACAACCACAACAATAAAAAAGACATCATAAAAATAAGTCATATATAAACACCAAAAAATCATAACATATTATTCTTAGGATAACCTCACATACACCATACATTAATATAAAGAGATAGAAACAATAAACAATGAATTGGATGGCTATATAATTATGGACCCACCCATTACCTTCATATATTGAACATGCATAAGTGTTCCACATATGTCATACTACATAAGGATGTATTTCATTAATTTTAACACCAATATTATAAAGTTTTGGTTACATAAATGTAAATCCCCAATAAATTAAGGATTCATAAAAATAGTTGAATACCCTTGAGTGTAAATAAAGATGAGTATTAACTACACAAAATTTTCGAAGAAAAAATACTTGGATAATTTCAACAACATAAGGGGTGTATATAGAGGATTATTGAAGTGTAAAATGACTAAAGAAGGGATATATCATGATATGGGAATCATATGGATAATAATATGGATGTTTATGAAATATATCCCAACATTAACAATTGGAAAACAATTGGCTTGACATATAGAAGGTTCTTGAATAAAAAGGATGAGTGGATCCCTTACTTAAAGGGGGTGCTTCTAAAATTTTGGGAGGATATTATTAATAGATTGGGGGACCTTGTGAGGGATCTATATATGAATATTGGAGTAAATTCATGATCTAAGAGTTTTGAGTGAATAAAATTGGAAGTTCATGTTTTTTATATATAGAAATAGAGGGGAATTATTTTTTAATTTTTAAACATAGGTTTTCGACTCCTTATAATAAATAAATCCTAACAAAAAACCATCCCATGTTTTTTTACCATGGTTTCTACCATAAAGGGGTGTATTCAATTATTTTATAAATATAATAACTTAAATCAATAAAATAATTCCCTTGGTGATATGTATGTGAGTTATGTTTATAAAAAACTTTTTTTAAATACCTAAAATAAAATATAAGTAATGGGATATTTTTTAATAGTTTATAAAATTAATAAAATTACATAAAAACACACTATTTAAAAGGTTAAATATAATTTTTGTCATGGATTCTATTTATAATATCTATGAAATTACTTTTTGGATTTTCTGATGTCATAATACATACAATATAATTATACCATATGTAATATTTACCAAAAAATCGATTATCTTGTAAAATTAATAAAAATAAACTGTTCAATAATTTTGAAATTATAATTTAAAAAATAATATTTATTATAACAAAATAATTATCAAAAAATAATTATTTACAATTTTAAATAAAAATCCCCATTTATTTAATTTTTCTATAATAACATTTTCCAACCCTTACAAAACATAATTTTTTTCATAAAATATTATTATTATTAAATTTATTAAATATTAATCCATAAAAAATTATAAAATTATAATTCATTTTAAAATTTCATGCATTCATCAAAAAGTGTTTCATGATTGAAGCAATATATTTCCCAAGAATGTAATATTTGTTTCATCCAATCAGAATCTCATTTTTATCAAACCCATTAATTATTCATTTTAAAAGTAATATTAAAATATGATATATATATATATATATTCATTGTATAATTATAAATAAAATGTAAAAATTCATACTTTTAGGGTGTAGAAACGTAACCCTTTATTACAGTAGAGAATTCCTTAAGGGTAAAGTGTGTGATAGTGATATTTCCCTAGGGGGTTCAATGAACATGGTTTGCGTTGTGACTCAATGATATTGGACATCTCTCTTAAAAATTTTCAATCATGTTTTTTTATTGAATATAATCTTTGTATTGGTTAAGTGATAAGAAAATGGATTCTATATCCCTCATAAGATCTGATAAATGGGCTTCATGGGGTACGATCATACTGGTTAAGACCATCGCTTCCATTTTCTATGTCAATTGGACGTTACCATGAAACTTATCAAACAAATATTAATGGTCACTATAAAATAAAAATATTATCAATGTTTGTGATTCTTAATGGGTCTTTAAATCATAGAAAATTTAACTTTTAATGGTCCAAAATAACTAAATAATTTATATGTTTTCTATAACTTTATTACCTGATAATACATTTATTCATTCAAAAAGGAATTTAATTTATAATTTTTTATATTGTTATATTATTCCCGTACTTAGAAATTTCTCCCACAAAAGTTTCATTTCATATACTATCATTATGGGGAGTACTTCAGTTTCATCACATCTTCCAGTTCCAATGTAGAATTTTCAATATTATGTATCCTCCAAAGAACTTTGACCATGTGAGTTTTACTCTTTTGTATAACCCTATATCAATAATCTAAGATATTCACCGAATGATCCTATTATGAAATATTATTCTTCAATGGAACCACCTTTAGAATTGGTACATGTGGGGGGATTAGAATTTACTTTCTTAAGAGGGATAAATGGAACAAATAATTCACATGAGATTTGTTATCTTAGAGTTCTAGTCAATATGTAAATGCTCTAATTAAATCATTGATCTCAAAGGGCCCAATGTATCTTGGACCAAGATTTCCCTTCTTCCCAAACTACAAGACATTATTCCATAATGATATACAAAGGAATACTTTATCTCTTTCCTTAAACTCTAAGTCTCATCGATGATTGTATTCATATATTTTATATTGACTTAGAGTAGTTTTATGTGACATTGAATGGTTTAAATAATATCCTCCAAACATTATATAAGGTTAGGTCCCATAATATTCTAATATCTAACTCTATATCATCATTTTGGAGTCTGAATTTGATTTCCATACATATCCTCATAAGGTTCTAGTTGAATACTAAAATGAAAACTATTTTTATATAAGGACCCCACTAAGGGAAGGTGTTGGCCCAAAATCCCTACAAATCCATCTAACATGATATTAACATATCCACTATAGTTTTAATGGTTTCCTCATACTAGACATCCATGTGATGGTGATAAGTAATGTTATAGATTAGTTATGTATCCAATGCCTTCTGGATACTTCTTCAAAAACTCATGGAAAACATCAGATCTCTGTGAGATACAATTTTGAGTAGACATCCATGTATTATTACCACTACAGATATATATAAATCATTGTGAGTTGTTAAAGAGAGAAATATTCTTTGATTTCAGTGAAATATGCTAACTTGGAAAGGTGATGATCTACCGACCATATGGTGTTATTGTATTTTGGTTTCATGGGGATTCCTATGATGAAATGCATGGTTATGTTTTTCAGTTTCTATAATATTATGGGTAATGGTTTCCTCATACCTGTAGACTTATATTTTTCATCCTTGACTTTTTATCGAACCAAACATCGATATACAAACTCAGAAATCTCTCTCTTCATTTTATCCCATTATATTTTTTCATTAGAACACTATAGATCCTAGTGATTCCTAGATTAATAAAGAAGTGTTATCTATGCACATCATCAAAATTTTCCCTCTTTAGTTTTTGTTTTTATGGGATGCATATTTGGGTTCTACACCTTATAAATCCATATTTAAAAAATATAAACTCATTAATATTTTTAACCACTTTATATAGAACCTAATCATCATTCAGTGCCAACTTCATCCTCTCAAGAATGGAATTTTGAGAATTTATTTGAGGAAGTTATGATAAAGATCCTTTAATTATTCCCCGGTCCATATATTCATGAATAATAAGATTATATCACTTGAAATACACATCATTGTTAGGATGATGAGACCCATTCTAATTAGAGCTTCTTCAGATTCTATCACTTCAATTGAACTATAAGGTATTGAAAATTAAAAATCATTGATCATCTCTAAACACATTCATTGGAAAATATTAATACCCTTTTATGTGAATATATAAATTTTTCTTTTATGGTGTATATATATATATATAACTTTTATCTATAGAGATAATGTGAACAAATCATCAACATGAATATCATAGATAAAAATTCTAGATCCTGAATTTTGTAGTTATTCTCATGTATATTTAATTATTGAGAGTTATAGGCTATCACTTTGTCATCTTGTATAATTGAAAACCCCAATAATGTTTTGGAAACACCACTATAGATCAAAAATACTTCCCAACTGATAAGTAATGTGAGAATAGATATTGTGATTGGACTCTTCTTTAACTCTTTAAAGATCTATTCATGAGAATAAATATAGATACACTTAACACCATTCCCAGTTATCTTGGTTAGTGGGATTTAAAATCATGAATCATTTTCTCAAAAATTGAAAATAATACTCATCTAATCTATTGAAACTATGGATATCCATCATAGAGGATTATCTATTCCATTCCTCAATTTTCTTTTTTTAAGGATCCACAAATATCTATATTCTAGTGATAACATTCAATAAAAATATACCTGGTCAATCCAAAAAAACATTTACTATACTTCACCAAAAACATTTCCTTTCATTAAGTCGTCAATGTGACATTCAAATTCTCCTCATGTTCCTCGTTTATTTTAGATTAGATACAAATATCATCTATAAATACTACAAATTTTGTTTCAAGGTAATCCATAAAGACTATATTTAATAAATCCATGATTATTGATAAATTATTATTCAGTCTACAAGGAATCACTATAAATTCATAGTGTCAGTACCTTCTACAAAAATAATTATTGGTGATATCCTCCTCCTTCACCATTTCATGGTCATATCTAAAATAAAAATTTACCTAGGAGAAGTATTGGGATCCATATACATGATCAAACAACTCATAAATTTTTTTAGTGGATACATTTTTTTTATCATGGTTTTTTCAAGCTCAGTATAATCAATGCAGTGGTTTATTGATCTTTCCTTCTTCTTGAAGAAGAGGAATACTACACCCAACAATGAAGAACATCGACTTATAAACCCATTATATAGATTCTCCTATAATTGTTTATTATTCTCATATTTTATAACAAAAAACATCTTATATGGAGTCTTGAATATTTTAAAGGCTATACATATGATCTCAATTGAGAATAAAATATCACAGTTAGGATATAGGATTGGAAATTCTTTAAGAAACACATTATATAATTCCGTTATAATAGAAATATCATCAAGGATGATCATTTCTTTATTCACAATAATTTGAGAAAGATATCCTTTCTCATAAGTAAATAATATCCCTGATTGAGATGTTGGTACCAAATTAGATTTATCCTTCTCCTTTCAATTTTCTAGAATCTGATAGTGACTAATGATATGGAGGGTGATTTTATTTTCTTAGTAATATATATTATCTCAATAAAAGGAATTGTAATATATTATCAGAATAGAATTTAATTCCACTAAGGGGGGTTTCACAAGGGTTTCATGGAAATTATGAGAAAATATGGACAGGGGATGAGTTATATGATTGGGGTAAAAAAATTAAATTAATTTCTTATATTCATCAGCAACTCTACTTCCATGTTTTGAGGTGATGTTCAAGTACTAATACTAAAATTTCTTGATATGAAACAATGAATAGAATAATAATCAAATGGTACGTTTACTATCCTTTAATTAATAACTAGTATACTAATCACCACATTGATATTAGGATCCACCATTGCAGTTGTGATAGAATATTACCACCTTTACTCTCTAGGCCCAAGTGGTTCTTTTATTTATTTATCTTATAAAACCATTGCCATTGGGAATTGATATTCATAGAGTCAATATTCCCTACAGTTGAAACATTGGATAGCTAGATGAGGGTTGAATGGAGCAATCCTTTCTTCTATATCATAGGTGGGTTTCTCCCATTAGAAATCACTACATAGGTTTCCTTCCAACCCAATCCTAAATCATTTCCTCACACCCTTTATAAAATTTCCATGATGCTTCATACCAAAAATTTGACAAGTGGGATTATTGAATTTTTTACCCAATAGAATTTTTCCACCATACATCCAAAATTAAAATCCATTCTCTAATTATTGTGTCAAGTACCAAGAGACCGTTGTGTTTTTTCAATCTACATTTAGATTTTTAGGGAGCATTAAAAAAATTCATTTCTTCCAATGTCCTGAATATCCAACACTTTATTTAGATTTGGATTCCCTCTCCCAATATGATTTCAACATTTCTTTTGGTGTAATGGAAACTCTGGTGGTGTATCATGTAATTATTGTGAGTTTTTACTAATAAAAAAATGGATTCATCGTCATATTTCTCAATGACAACAAAATTCATCTCTATTTAATTCAGAGAGTTTGGGGAATATATTTTTTAGTTTTTTATTATTGAATTAATTACAATTTTATTACCATGTTAGGTATAATTTTTTTGACCAACATCCACAATTGATTAGTATTACCTTCTATACTATAACAAACCAGAACAACCCTCTCTTATTCAAATCTTTTAGTAATGGATAAAATCTGTTCAATAGAGTTGATTGATTGCTCTTTTTTAAGAGATAAGTAGATCCACTAGAATTTGAAGGCTTTAAAAGCATAAATATCTAAATTAAAAAAATATATTTATTAGGGGTATTTGGTTGTGCCACCTAATTTAGTTTTTCATTCAAAACAATGGATAATTAGGAAATTATATTAATGATGTTACGGACACCGACTCCCATCAGGTTGGGTATCTCATTTGTGAAGTCATCACATTACCCTTCACATCGGTTGTTGAATCGGTCTATCATATTTGAAACTATTGACTAAAACAAGGGGAAATTTAGGGATGATTATTTAAAAAATATTAAACACATAGAGAGAGACAATGACAATTAATGCGATAACTCATCAATGACATATATTCAGTAGCTTGTGATTTTCTTGGTTCAAATAAATGTTTTCCATGATATATTTTATAATATGAAATATTATGAGAACTTTTTTCTCTTAATAATGATTAATAAAGATATTTTTAATTTTCCAAATCATTATCCTTTGAGAGTGTCAACCCCGATGTAAAGAAAGGTCCATTTTGAAAAACTAGATGATGATCAAGTCTAGCTGAATACACCCTTTTCAGGATTTTTATACGTAGGTTCAACAATGAAGGATCCATATACACTTGTAGTATCCTGATAAGAATTTATTTTTTCTAAAACCATATAATATATACTTTAAAAATATTTAGGTATGTTTTCCTTTGTATTGTCTTAACCATAAGGCTTTTAATAGTGTTTTCTAATCCTAACCCAAAAAATAACTATACATTCCTCTAATACCAGCTATGATAACCCATATATTAAATTCAACTTAATTAACAAATTATTAAATAATTATAGACATAATAAAACATATTAATATCTTGAGGAAATTTTTAATTGAGAGAATAGGTACATAGAACATTAACTCAAAACATGGCTATAAAATCATTATTTAAAATCTTCGAAACAAGCCCTTATATTCCTTGGATATTCTAAAATTGCATTGGATACCTGGGGACATACATATGAAAGGTGTGATGTATAAATTATTCTAAGGTAATAAAAACCTTTATCATAATTGATATTATTATATATGATATAAGATGAATATCAAGGTATCATAAGAGGTCTGAGAATCATAATCTGGAACAATGAGGCAAGATATAAAATGAATGCATAAAGGAAACTGATGAATGTGGAAACAACAAAAAAAATGACATCATAAAAATAAAAAAAGGATAAAAACAAAGACATAATAACATTGTGTAAATGTGATAACCACATGTACTCCATACATGGCATATAATGAGATAAAAACACTACTCAATGCCTTGGAGGGCTATATAATCCGGGGCACACCAAATACTTTTATATTATGTAAATGCATAATTTTTCCACATATATCATACATCATAAGATATTATTTCATCAATTTTATCCCCATGTTTAAATATTGTATGTTATTTACATGAAAAAAACCAATAAAATAATGATATGCAATAATAGGTGAATACCCTTGAGTAAAAATGGAGATGGTTTGTCAATATACAAATGTTTGGTAATGAAAAAGATAGGATAATTTTTTGCAGCATAATAGGTGAACATAATTTATTTTTTAAGAGGTGAATGAGAGTGTAAGGGATATATAATTACATTTTAATTAAAATGATAGTAAGTGGGTTGTTTAATAATATATCCCAACTTGAAAATTTTTAAATCAATAAGGCATTACATAAAGAAGCTACTAGAATAAAAAGGATAAGGATAGGAACCCTTAACTTGATATGGAACGTCTAACATATTGGGAGGAGTTTCATAAGAGAATGAGGGACCTGGGTGGCCTCTAGGGATGTAATAAAATATTAAATTCATGCTCAATGAGTTTTGAGTAAAGATTACTTGGAGGTTTGGTGGGTTATATATAAAAATAGAGGGGAATTCATTATTAATTTTTAAACATAGGTTTTCGACACTATATAATAATTTAATCTAAAAAAACAATACCAGGGTTTTTACCCATGGTTTCCTCTAAATAGGGGTTTATTTTATTATTTTATAAGTCCAAGAACACAAATCATTGAAATAATAACATTAGTGATGTGGAAGGGAGTCATGTTCATAAATACCTGATTTTAAAACATTATAATATAATATAGGTTTTATAGGATTCATTAAGTGTTTATAAAATTAATCAAATAACATAAAAAATATATTATTTTAAAGGGTAAATATTTTTTTTTATTGGATACTATTTATAGTATTTATTACTTTAATTTTGTGCTTTTATGATGTCATAATACATAAAATATTTAATTGTTATCCAAAAAATCATCTATCTCATAAAATTATTAAATATTCACCATTGAACAATTACATAATAATCATTTTAAAAATAATATTTATTTTATCAAAATTAATTTTAATATATGGAAATTTTCTCTTTTAAATAAAAAATCTCTATTTAAAAAATACTTATTTTTTAAATACTAGTTTTCTGACGCTTATAAAAATAACATTTTACTTCAGAAAATAAAATTGTAATTTATCTTTATTAAATATTATTTTATAATAAAATTTTATTAAAATATCATTTATTCTGAAAATTCATGACATTATCCAAAAGTGTTTCTTTATGGAAACTAAATATTTCCAAAGATACAAGTTATGTTTCATCATATCATAATCTAATTTTTATGAAAATCAATATTTAATCATTTTAAAAGTTCTTATAGAAAGTGATAAATATAATCATTATTTTATTAGAGAGAAAATATGAAAATTTATATAGTTATGATCTAGATATATGTCTCATTATTACATCATTGATTTCTCTGAGGTAAAATTGCGCGATAGTGAATTTTTTAAGAGGTGGTTCAACAAACACACTTTTGAGATGTGATCTTGATGAGGTTGATTTTATCCCATAAATGGTTTCTCTCATGCATCAGTTATTGAATCATGTATTGGTATTTGTCCAAGTAAAATACCAATGATGTTATCATAGTTGGAAACTCTGATAACTGGGATTCATAGGGTATGATCGTATTAGTTGAGATCATCACTTCCTTTTTCTGTGTCAATTAGAATTTTTTATAACGCTTAATATAACAATAATAATAGTAAAATTAAAATGGCTATATTATCAGTGGTTATAATTATTAATTTTATTTTAAATATGACAAGGTATAATTTAAAATGGTCTAAAACAACCAAAGAAGTGCATGTGTTATCTATAATGACATTACTTTGAAATGTATTTGTTCATTCAAAAAAATAACATCATTTATAAATGTTGAGGTAATTGTAGTATTGATATGGGATCGCATCACATGGTGAAACCAATTTATATTTGGGAACATAATTAATTTTTTTGAATTGGAGTGTTCCCTTTGGGGGGGGGGATGATAATACTTTAAATTTGTCACCTCCCAAAAGGAATATTGATTGATTTAATGGAGATTTTGTTAGTATCGTGATGAAAACTCTAGGAGGTGTCCCATGTATATTAGGATTGGACCTCATAAAGCCATACTATATATCATATTTTGAGACATGGAAGAAAACCGACATTGTTATAGTGCATAGTTTAATGTCATGTAATAGACTTGAGCCATATTGTTTAACGTCACACGATATGGACGCTTATGCCATGGGGGAGGGACAACAAGGGATTTCTTGGGGATTATATATAAGGGAATTTCAATATGTGAGGTATCTCCCAAGAAATTCATACACAGAGAATCCAGTATTTGTTACTTGGGGTAGGTGTTATAGTTTAACATTATGTGTAGAGGATATTTTTGTATAATTTTGCATTTTATGTTTAGGATATTGGGATATGAATTTCAATGTCCTACAAATTGGACTTGGTAGTGTTCAAAACTAGGGACACCATTTCCATATAAGAGTGAAGTTTAAATCAATTTCCATCCTCCAAAATAATGGTGAGTAGTTCCCCATTATGATTCACCTTCAGGGCTAACATGCCTATCACACAATTTCACTTTGATATAATAAGGCATAAATATTGTTGTAATGGGGTTACATGTGGGAGTACTAACATTATGTTTCATACTAATATGATAAATATGTGGCACAACTACCTAGGCCTTGATTGGAGTTAAAGGTACCTAAAAAAGGGTTGATAATACTAGTCACACCGAAGTTCGGGGCATGAATGTACCTAGTTTTCATGTGTATAGGTTCATTAGGCATTAAACTTTTACAAAGGTCTACCTGCTAAAAAGAGTTGTCTATTAATGAAATTTTAGGTTTGTTTCATGGAGGATAAGAGTTTTTCAAAGTTTAGGAGACTCTAAATTTTATTTCCAACACGAAGCTTAGGTTCCCTACCTTGTTATGAAGTCATGGTTCCCATGGGCAATGTTTTGTGAAGGTTAGGTATCTAAAAAAAACTCCAAGAATCACGAGAGGTTTTCCTCTAGAATAATGGATGACGAACTTAATGAATTTCATATATACCATGGTATTAGAGTCTCAATTACCCATGGGATTTCGTTCATGAATGATGACTACCGATAGGAATCTATCTCCTCTTCATCTCCCAAAGGATGAAGTTTATAAAGTAAAAAGATTCTATGAGAAGTCCAAAGGCCGTGTTCCCTTGAATGAGGTGTGAATCGAGGTATTTATACGCACTGCTATGGTGAATAGATATTTTTCATAGAAGTTACCATCATCACATAATATAAAATTATATGGCTCTCCAAATACCTCTCCAATGAGATATACATTTTGTGAAAGTTATTATCTTATCATAACGAAAAATTCTACAATGCTCCGATGACCTCCACAATTCCATTACCCTTTTGGAAGGATACAACCTTCCTTAAACCACACCCTTAGGTATATTTTTATCATTTTTTTCTCTTTATGGGCCTCAAAAAAATATATTAATTCCTCAACATCTCTAGTGACAAGTGTTTTTCAAAATTTTTAATGTTATTGAAAAACTTTTCATTGTATTTTAACATAATAAAGATGTGTAACTAATATCTAAATGTACAAAACCCTTTGGATTTTGGGGGTGTGATTTAACGGGGAGCTATAATGTTTAATCACGTATAATAGTGAAATATATATTTTTGTTTTTCAAGGTCATCTTAGTTTCTATCAGAGTAGTTTTTAATGAATTTAGGTGACTAGATTGAATGAAATAAAAGTATAAATCCTAATGAAATCTAGAATAAACCAAAATTGTAAATGATTTAAACAAATATGTTATAATATAGAGAATATTATTATTGTTTTCATATAAATATAATTTTCTACTCATATTTAATTGTATATTATTTTTTATTACTCACATTTTCTAGTTTGGTTTTTAATCAATTGATTGAACTTATAAGATTCATGTGAATATAACTAAAAAGAATTAAGAAACTATTGCATCTAAGATTTTGTTTACCAAGACATGGGGGAAAATTATTAATGTGGAATTAAGGTCATTTTCACATGTCATTATTTTTTAATTATTTAAATCATTTAATGATTTAATTATATTTTTATCTGTTTTAGTAAATAGATTGAATATTTTTTCAATTATTAAGGGAGGAAGACATCATACTTCTTTCTTATCCATTGAAATTATTTATCTATTATTTTTATTATTGTAAAATATAGTTCAAATAATATTATTAGTTTGAAAAATAGGAAAAAATGTTAAAAAAATGTTATAGATAAACCATATTCATTTATTAAAAATATCATAGTATAATGTATTTTTTTGATCTAATCTCAATATTTATACTTTTTTATCCCATTAAAAACTAAAAATGTCATCAAGAACATAATAATAAAGCCAATATAGATGAGGAAAAAATAATAAATGATACATAAAATTATAACAATATCATAAAGGTCAATACAAATGTTTTCTAAAGTTAAGGTATAAATAAAATTATCTCACTCCTTAATACACCTAAAAATTTCATGGACATAATTTAATTAGGGGGATAAAACATTCCACAAATATGTTTTTTATATTTATACCTTGAATATATAAATAATATATTTAATTATCCATAATTTTAATTTAAAATAAATTTTTGAAATATATTTATTATTCACGACTGATTTGAATACATAAAATAAATAATTTTTTAAGGGTTAATTTTATTTTTTTAAACAACGATTTAAATAATACAATAAAAACTAAAACAATACATTTACCATTAAAAATATTTTGAATAATGGTGTAATATTATTCAAATATATTTTATATTACATTAAATGTCCTCACAGAATGAATAAAAATATGTTTTCGTTCAATATATTTATAATCATGGAAAAAGGTAATTATTATTCATATATTCTAGATGAAATTCAAGAAAACAAGTGAAATATTTTAGCTCATGGAACAAAATTCAAACCTATAAAATGTATAAATTAGTCTAATCAAGAAATATATAAGATATTTGACACTCATGATTATTGTTATAAGTTTTATGATATTATTACATTAGCATTGGCTATATAACATATATATGTGTTTTGAAAAGTGATTGATATGGTACCCAAAAAATCATCAATGGTAACTGTCATAATGTGTTTGATATATAACAATTTTGTATTATCTTTGTTATTATAACTAATTAATATGTTCAAAATATATATTATAATTTTAAATCATACATTTAACTTTTTTAGATAAATAAATATTAACAATTAACTAATAATTTTTTAATATTATGTTTTTTAAAAACAACAATCCCTTCATCAAAAGACTAATGCACGAAAATATATAAAGGCAAAAAAAATATTAGAAAATTCTTAAAGGTGAAAATTTATTAAAATATTTTTTCATGAAGTGGGATGAGATATTCTTGGAGTTTATCCATAAATGAAATTTCGCTACAAAATCATTTGTATGAAACACCATCCACCACTATATTTTCCTCAGGGAAAGCATGGGTGATAATTTTATTAATATTTGTTAGTTGTTGGAGGCACGTCTTCCATCTTGCTGTGAGGGGATACACCAGGTGAACCACACCATGTCGAAGAGAATGAATAATGGTACTGGATTCAATTTCAATCCATATGATATTCTATCCTTTTTTCATGATGAGACTAATATAGATCATGAGGTTTTATATGTCATCTTATAAGAAGGAGGGAAAACCACACGTACCATAACAACAATCCAAAAAAATCCCATTCTGATTCATACACACTACTACATATCCCGTGGTTCCTTGGTTTACTTTTGAATCACCATCCACACTTATAATGATCTAGCTAAGGGGGGGGGGGGGGGGGGTTCCAGATGACTTCCAACATACCTTTCATTTAAATTGTTATTCCATTGATTCTTATCCGATAAAGAACAATAAGATCCTTTATTGAGTTTTGGTAGGTAATTATTTTCATCATTATAGCTTCTTGATAGAAATTAACAACTTTACCTAATCTGTATAGATAATGAAAGTATTATTTTTTTGAGTGATAGATTTTATCTCATTCCAGATGTCGTGTTTCAGTTCGGAAACAAAAACAAAAAAGAAAATATTTTCAACTTGAGGAAAGGTGTCCATAGTAGTGAATATTTGAAGAAAAATTAAAATGGAGTTTAAACCTATACATCTAAGATAAAAAAATTTAAATTCTTATTTCCATAAGGCATAAGATGTAGTGAATGATACGAATAGGTGGTCAACATCTTCTTTGTGATGATTACACATATGACATTTAGAATAACGTTGAATACCAAATAATTGAAGACAACAATCAGCTGTAACTATGTTGTCAGATATTCTCTTGACCAATTTAAATCTATAGGGTATAACCCATGTCTTTTTAATGTTTTTACCCTAGAAAAATCAAGGATTTCATAACCAAAATTATTATTGTAGAACTTTTTTTAGTTTAAAACACCATTATGAGGTGGTTCTCAAACCAAAAAAACATCATTGATAAAAAAAGTGTAATTGGTAATAATAGTATTGATCTCTTTAGGTCAATCCATATCCGAATAGAACAGGTAGTCATTTAGAGAGATATTAATATAAATAGATAAATTCATGGAATCAATCATAGAGGAAAGAGAGAAATCATTCTAGTTTTCCAGCCAAATTTAAAATAATATTTTTTATTAACAATCCATTTATAGTGAGACATGATTTTAGAAAATGAGTGCTTGATGGAAGGCCACATATTAGAGTCTGTTTTCAAAGTACTATTTTTTTTAGATTGTTGTAAACTCTACCTCTATGGAAATTCAAGACCGAGGGAATTTTTTTTAAGGTTCCACATGAGTTTAGATTGAAGGTATTAATTAAATAAGAAAATGTTCATAATAATGAGGCCATCATTGTTAAGAGGTTTACATAAATTATTCCAAGCTACAATGATATGTTTCCTATCAAGTGTTCTCCCACTCGAGAAAAAGTTTTTAATTATACCTTTAATCCTTTTAATTAATTCAATAGGCCATTTATAAACCATGATGGAGTAAAAAGATTTATAAACAATGATGTATTTGATAATACAAAGACAACATACCATCGATAATGATTTTTCATTATAATTGGATAGTTAATTATTAGTCTGGTTATCTATATTGGAGAATTAGGTGCTTTTAGGCTTTCCCCAAGAGATAGGAACTCCAAGGTGCATGAATTGGATGTATACTTCTTTTATTCCAAGCTCATTTGTAATAATACTCAATATATCTATAGGAAATGTTTTCCCAATTAAAATAGAGTATTTGATCTAGTTTATTGATTTCCCTGACACCACTTCATTTTGTGAAAGGGAATCTTTGAGATTTTGGATACTCCATTTTCCCCTCAAAGTAATGAAATAATAACACCTACATGCAAGAGATGAAAGGTAATAATCATGTTACTAGAGAAAATTGTGGCCCTAATTTTACCCTTTTCAATGAACATGGTGATATTTCAACTAAGGTAGTCCTAAAAAATAACAAAAATAATTTTAGTGATATGATCCCCCTTTTTGGAATCTTTGGTGAAATTTGAATAGCCCTTTGGTGGACTATTTATTCAAAACAAAAATGTTTACAGAATAAAAAAGTGTTTTAATTTTTTAACAAAATTGTCATTAAAGACAATCTTCTTAAAGACCATGAAAATAAAACTATAGTCCCTGGTGTAAAAATAATTTCTAATTTAATTTTAATGGAAATGATTCCTCCTATATTTGTCTTTATTAATAAGTTAGTACATTTAGAGAGAATTCAGATACATTATTGGATTTTTCTTCCCTTAAGTAAGAAAAACTAGTTCCATGAGATAATTTTTCTAGAAATAGGAGCACGAATATTTGCTAAAAGTTTACTGATGACTCTATAAATAGTGTTAAAGAGGACAATGGTTTTGTTGAGATGAATTTACGAATCATTATACAATTTTGTAATAAGAGAGAGTAATTGAGCATTAATCCTGTAGGGAAGGTATTAGTTATAGAAAAAGAATTTAATCAGTTTACAAACACCATATTGGAAAATATCTAAATAGTTTTGGAGGAAAACATTAGTAAAATCATTAGGAATAGGGGAAATATAAATTTTAAGCTAAAGACAACCTCTTTATTTTCATGATCCTGCGGAACACAAGTCATGAGAGTGCTTTCATTGTCTCCCACTATGGTAGGAATTATATCCACTTTTATATCATTATTAAGGATAGATACATTAAAAATGTTGTTAAATTATGAGACAACATGATTAACCAAACCTTCACCATTATCAAGGATGTTATCCCTATCTTTAAATAAGGTAAGGGGTAAACATGATATCCTAGATCTTTGCAAAACATTGTAGAATGTAGTGTTTTTGTCACTATCTTTGAGCCTGTTAGTTTTGAAGGATTGTTTTTGCAGATTATCATTTAATTTTAGAAGATAGTTTGACTTATTGAAAAGATCAATTCCTTATTTAGGATAATTAGCAATGTAATTGTTCATAGATTCAACTTGAATTTTATTGAGAGTGATCTCCAGGGAACAAATTTCACTATCATTTTGGTTGAATCTTAATTTGAAAAATGCCTTTAAGTTTTTATTTAAATGTTTTAATTTCATAATACAGGAAAAAACATCATTGTTTTAATTCATATAGTCCCAGGTATGATTAAAAATATTTTCATAGTCTATCACAAAGGTCCATGAATTGTTAAATCGAAAGGGATGTATTGGATTCCAAACTCTAGTATTTAGACTAACAAGAATAGGGCGATGATCTGAGTTTTGGAGAAATAAAGTGATATTGTAAATAATATCCCTGTTTTTCAGGTATTGTATGTTTGTGAATGATATATCATGTTTACTAAACACAACCCTGTTATGATATATTCTATAACAAGTATATATATTGCTCCAACATGATTTATCTGCATGATATTTTCATTCTCAATACACTATTTAAAATCCTTTGAAGAATTGTTAGAGTGAGAAGGAACCATTTTATTACTAGGTCCATGAATACCATTGAAGTCTCTAGAGATAATCCAAAGAGATTGGATATTTCTGTTTGAGAAATATATGTTTTACCATAGAGATCTCTTATCATAGTACCTATTGTTAGTTTAAATAAAGGAGAATAATATATGAATGTTTTGAAATGTCAGATCACATTTGAAGGATTGTACGTCAGTATTAAAAACATTGAAATTTCTTAAAGAAGATTGTGAAAAGATCAAATGAGAACCCACATAACTATAATGAGAAGTAGAGCCAATAAATATGTAACTTGATTTATCTAAGACATTAAAAATATAATCAAATTTAATTTTAGGCTTATAGATAGAAAATATTTTTGGTTTATGCATCAATTAAATCATTTTTAATGATGTGATGGTGTAAATATTAGGAATACTTTGACATCTCCAATAGATAATATTCATTTGGAGATACTTTTAGGGCTAGGATACCTTTTTTTCAAGTGTTCTTATTCCTTGTTGATTTCGTGGGAGGTTTGATGGATTTATCCTTTCTCTTTGGTGGTTAACTATCCTGTTTCATTGGAATGTTAGGAGAAATAATATTATCATGCATACTTGACTTGTAATTTGTCCAAATTTTTGATTCATCACCACCCACTTTCAGATTAGATTCATATCCTTTGATTTGTCTACCATCATCATTTTTTTAAATCTATATTTGTATACTTGTTTTCTTTTAGGGTGCTATTGTCAAAGTCAATATGAGTCCGGTCTGGTGTTGGAGGCCTCTTATTGTCTTCATGGGGGCCTTTGACCTCTAGAGTTCACTGTTCTGATGTTCCAACCACAATAACTTCATCATGAATCTAAATGTTTTGTCCAGATTCAATTTTGGAGGTCTTAGAAGTGTTTATGTGCCCCAAGATCTCAACTGTACGTGTTATTCTAGTATTAGTAGAAAAAATGACTAAAGATGAGTTTTCATGTCCCTAGCTTGACTCCCCTTCCATAACATTTATGTCAACTACATCAGTTAAAATGAATTAAATACACCCATGATTTATTTTTCTATATGCAATCTAAGATGGATTGGAATTTTTGTTTTAAGATGATTTTTTGTGACCCTTTTTATCCCCTATGGGGTTTTCTATTCCAAGTTAACTAGAGAAATCACCTTTTGGTTATGAGTGTCGATCAACCCTAGTTACAGAAGGGGTGAGAGTGACTTCATCAACAACTCTAGAGGGATATACTTTGTTTGGTTTAATTATAGAGTCTGTCACGACCCGTCCTCGGGGCCCGTGCCGTGACTACCCCAAGCCCGCCTTCCATAGGCCAGGGGCTGGCGACTAGCACCAAGGCGTAAATTCCCGGTAAACAGGGAAGGCATTGCCTTTATAAGTAACAACCACCACAGAGTCAGCAAGCAGAAAGTAACTACAGAGTGCAGAAAAGTAAAGGGGGCCAGAAATACAAGCCCAACTGTAAAGTACAACTGAAAAGTAAAGTACAGCAACTGAAGAAAAGACGGCGGCCTCGTGTCGTCCACTGGCAATCCCACCTGAAGGGTGGGTACAGATAGCCTCCAGGCTCCTCGGGTCCCACGTCCGCTCCGAGCACGTCCCGCCCAGTGGTCCACCTCCAGGTACCGTCCTGCTCCACGCCCCAACCGCGATCAGCGCTTTCCGTCGTCTGCATCCAACACAACAAGGTGCGGGCATAGCCCGTGCAGGGGTGAGTATAAGCTACTCAGTAAGGACCCCGAGACCCCCGAAGGTCTCCCGAAATCCACAAAGGATATAGCACAAAAGAAAGATGCAATCACGAAGTAACATCTGACTCGACTTAGGTGTATGCCCATACATATACCTAAGTCCCCAATTCTAGCTCTGCTCACGAGCTCAAGAACAACTCAATCCACAAAGGAAAGAAAGACTCAAATCCACAAGGAGAGTAAACAGTAAATCCACAAAGGATAGCCCAACACAAACCACAAAGGAGAGAAACATAAGATTCAGCTCAACCAGGTATACTTTTTCAGATGACGTCAAAGATGATCACTGATCCATCTAAGTCGTCGGACCCAAGAAGGATCGATAGGTACTAACCCCCGCAAAAGACCCACACAGGATCGGGCTCACACAGAACCTGTAGGCAATGGCTCACACAGAGCCGGTAGGCAGTGGCTCACACTGAACCGGTAGTAGGACCCACACAGGATCGGGCACTGATCCACGTAGGATCGCTGAGTGCAGTAGTCGACGCAGTCCACTGAGGATCTCTGCACAGTCGTCACCGCAGTCCACGAAGGATCTCTGCTCTGCCGTCGTCGCAGTCCACGGAGGATCTCTGCTCTGCCGTCGTCGCAGTCCACGGAGGATCTCTGCTCTGCCGTCGTCGCAGTCCACGGAGGATCTCTGCTCTGTCGTCGAAGTCACAGCCAGCGCTAGGGTTCCCGCACATAGCGAGCTCGTTTAGGAGGGTCCGCTCCACGAGCCGAGAGGCTGATACATCAACTGACACGTAGTCCGAAGTTGATGTATCCAAAAGTTCCGTATCGACAACAGGATCTCAACGCAACAGACGGCGCGTCAATCGGACGCCCGGTCTGAGAGTTATTGGCATTTTCGTCCCAGGGGCCCGGTTGGTTTTTAGGGCAAAACCAACCCGACCGTACTCCGCCTGTGTCCGATCCTCGGGAGGAGTATGCCAAAAGTTCCGTCTCACCTAGAGGAAACTACCACAGCTGACGGTACGTCGATCGGACGTCCGTAGCTCAAGTTATGAGCGTTTCCGCTCCGAGGGCCCGGTTGGTTTCGTGTACGAACCAACCCGGCCGAACCCAAAGTCTTCTGAAACCTTGAGTATAATATACCGAAACGACCGTCTCAATCCAAGGATCGCGTAGCCGCTGACGGTTCGTCAATCGGAGGTCCCAGGCCCAAGATATGGGCAAAAGACCGAAGAGGCCCGAAAACGGGGGTTCTGGGCCCGGGGAGACCCGGCCCGAACCCCCCCTGGGTCGGCCGAACCGGGTCGGCCCGACCCGGCTAGGCCGGGTCCGGTCCGGCCGGGGCGCGGCCCGGCCGACCGGACCGGCCGGCTCAGCCTCGGCCGAGCGGCCGAGTGAGCCGCCGCGGGTCAAACCCACGGCTTTGGAGAAACGCGGCCCGCGCGGGCCGCGTGCTGGGTGGCCGGACCGCGGACGCGGTCCGGCGGTTCGCCGCCGCCGCGGCTCGGCCGCGGCGGACTCCTCCGGCGGCGCCGCGCCGGCGACCCGCGCCGCCGCCACCTTCCGCGGGCCGCCGGAGTTGCTCCGGTGGCCCGTTTTGCCTCCCGTCTGCGCCATTGTTCCTCCCGGGACGCGTCCTTCACTGCGGAATCAACAAATGGCCCTTGCGTCGTGATTTTTCCGTCACCCGCCAAATCTGCACAAAAAGGAAGATCGGCGGAGGGTTGCCGGGTCTTGTTCGTTAGACCCGCACCCTCCGCGTTAGTCATAAACAACGGGAGAAACAAGAAACGACCAAATCAACAATTTTAAATAAATTTAAAATTGTTCCGTGATCGGTTCCTTATTTTAAAAGAAATAAAATCATGGGAAAGGAAAATATTTCAAATCAACCCTTACCTCGCAGCTGTCGTTGCCGAACGACGTATCGTCGCGGGATTGCTCGTCGCGGAAGAAGGGGGATCGTTGCGTCGTCGCGGTATCCGGCGTCGCGTCGCCAATCTCCGGATCAAGATCAAACGGATTTAATTAATTTAAATCCGTTGATATCGAAATTTAAAAGGGAGAATTCAAACGATTCGTTTCTCACCTTAGTTGCCGAACGAAGATCGGCTGCGGAGGAAGGGGCGTCGCCGAAGAATGTCGCGGGTAAGGCTCGTCGACGTCGCAGATCTCGGTGTGCGTCGTCGAATTCCGGTCGCCGGCGTTCTTCGCGTTCTTCGCGTTCTTCGCGTTCTTCACGTTCTTCGCGGGGAGACGAAGAAACAAATATCCTCTCAAATCCTTTCAAAGGATTTTTAGGTTGGTCTTATTTTATAAACATGCCAACAAACGCAAAAGCGTAAGTAACGACCCATCAGTTCGTTGAATTAATTCAACGAGCGAAACAGCCCATTTAATTCACGAAGGAAACAGCCCATTTAATTCACGAAATAAACCGCCCAATTAAATGGTCTGTTAAGAATTAAAGAAAACGCGTCGGTTGACTTTTCAGTTACTTTGACGGGTTTTCGCGGGTGCGTTACTTAGCGAAAGAAACGGCGGGGCTCGTGCGGGCCCTGCCTCACAAATATCCTACCAAGGGGGTAGGATATTTCTGGATAGCATCCTATCCAGTTCAACTCAGTTCAAGCCGCCTTTAAGTGGCTTCAAGTGGCTTCCAAGCAGCTTAAGTGAAATAAAATAAAGTTGTCGCACAAACTTTATTTTATTTCTGACTTAAAGCCGCAAAATTTAAAAACCACGTCTGAGCATACGCAACTCCGGAAGAGGCGTTTCTAAGCAAATACCGGCGCTGCGATTTCATCGGTGCCCTCAGAATTCGATTCCGGGCACCGGTTCAAAAGATAGAAAAACTCGCTCGTCCGTTCACTGAACGTACCCGAGCCAAACTTCGGAAATTGATTCCGGGCACACCGGGCCTCGGAATCAGGTGCCGTCTGAAGCTGCGCTCTTGAAAAAATTCCAAAGAAAATTAAGAAAAAAAATTTCCTTGAAATTTTCGGGTCTTTACATTACTCCCACCTCAGGGCTTTACGTCCCCGTAAAGATACATAAAAAACTAGGGGAACAAATGGGGGTACTGAGCACGCATCTGAGCCTCCCGCTCCCAAGTGCTCTCCTGGAGGTTCCCGTGCTGCCATCTGACGCGCACAAGAGGAATCGACCGCCCACGTAGGACCCGCTCCTGTCGATCCTCGATCTCCACTGGGACCTCCGCAAAAGTCGCCCCATCGTCCATGTCCAGCTCCCCAAAGTCGATGATGTGCATCGGGTCGTGCACGTATCTCCTCAGCTGAGACACGTGGAAGAGATCGTGCACCCGGTGCAACTGAGGTGGTAGAGCCAGGCGATAAGCCACCTCTCCTATCCTGCTGAGGACCTGGAAAGGCCCGATGAAGCGTGGAGACAACTTGCCGCCTCGGCCAAATCTCCGTAAACCACGTCGAGGTGAGACACGCAAAAAGACGTGGTCGCCATCCTCGAACTCTAGTGGCCTCCACCTCCTGTCAGCATATGACTTCTGCCGGCTCTGAGCTGTCCTCATCCTCTCCTGGATGATCTGGACCTTCTCTGTCGTGGCTCGGACCATCTCTGGTCCCACGAGTGCTGACTCCCCAGGGTCTGTCCAGCACAACGGTGATCTGCAGGGTCTGCCGTACAACGCCTCGTATGGTGCCATCCCGATGGTGGAGTGGTAGCTATTGTTGTACGCGAACTCCACCAAGGGTAGGTGGTCCTCCCAGCTGCGACCAAAGTCGAGAACACATGCACGGAGCATGTCCTCGAGTGTCTGTATGGTCCTCTCCGTCTGACCATCCGTCTGAGGGTGGAAGGCTGTGCTCAGATGGAGCCGCGTCCCGAACGCCTCCTGCAACCCCTTCCAAAGCCGGGAAGTGAAACGAGAATCTCGATCGGAGACAATAGAAGATGGCACACCGTGAAGCCGTGCGATCTCCTGAACGTAAAGACGTCCCAAGCTCTCCACTGAGCCCTTCTCTCTGATGGGTAAGAAGTGTGCCGACTTGGTGAGTCGGTCGACAATCACCCAAATGGAGTCGTGACCTCTGGAAGTGCGTGGAAGTCCAGTCACGAAGTCCATAGATATGGCATCCACTTCCACTCCGGGACCTCCAAGGGCTGTACCAAGCCTGCTGGTACCTGATGCTCTGCCTTCACCTGCTGGCAGGTGAGGCATCGTGAAACGAACTCCGCCACAGCTTTCTTCATGCCCGGCCACCAGTGCTGTCGTCTGAGATCCTGGTACATCTTCGCCACTCCGGGATGCACCGCCAAGGGAGAAGTGTGAAACTCTCTCAGCACCTCCTCTCGTAAAGCGACTGGTACGAAGGTACGTCCTCTGAAAAGGATGTCGTGCTCTGCTCCAAGGGAGAAGCCATCAGGCGCCTGACCTGAGGATATCAGTGCACGCCGGGTCTCACAGTCAGCGTCCTCACGCTGAGCCTCTCTGACCCGCTGTAGAAGTGGAGGAGAGACTGTGAGAGACTGAAGAAAGGCTGCTCCGTCTCTATCCACAAAGGATATCTGTAAGGAGGCTAGCTGCTCCGTCGCCTCCTCAAGTAGCTGAATGCCCGTCCTCCTGCTGAGGGCATCGACTACCACGTTCCCCTTCCCAGGAGTATAGACTATCTCAAAGTCATAGTCCTGGAGGAACTCAAGCCATCTCCGTTGTCTCAGGTTCAGGTCCTTCTGAGAGAAGATATACCTGAGACTCTGGTGGTCAGAAAAGACTGTGAAGCGCTCGCCCATCAGATAGTGCCGCCAAGTCTTCAGAGCGAAGACCACTGCTGCTAACTCCAGGTCATGAGTGGCGTAGTTCTGCTCATGCGGCCTCATCTGACGTGATCTGTAGGCGATCATGGCCCGCTCCTGCATCAGGACGCACCCGAGTCCAGTCCCTGATGCGTCGCAGAAAACTACGTATCCAACTCCCTCCTCAGGCAACCTCAAGATAGGTGCGCTGGTCAACCTTTGCCTCAGCTCCTGGAAGCTCTGCTGACATCTGTCTGACCACACGAAGGGTTTCCCCTTCTTCGTCAACGCTGAGAGTGGTTCCGCAACTCTGGAGAAGTCTGGCACGAATCTCCGATAGTATCCCGCTAGGCCCAAGAAGCTCCGCACCTCTGTCACGCTCCTGGGTGGCTCCCAAGCTAGCACTGCCTCGATCTTCGCGGGATCCACTGCAACTCCCGCCTCAGAAATGACGTGCCCCAAGAAATGGACCTCACGTAACCAGAACTGGCATTTTGAGAGCTTGCCATAAAGCTGGTGCTCTTGGAGTGTGTCTAGCACAATTCGCAGGTGGTAGGCATGCTCCTCCTCAGTCGTCGAGTATACCAAAATGTCGTCAATGAAGACCACGACAAATCGGTCGAGGTATGGCTGGAAGATCCTGTTCATGAGGCTCATGAACACTGCTGGAGAATTGGTTACGCCGAACGGCATAACCAAGAACTCATAATGGCCATACCGACACCTGAAGGCCGTCTTCTGCACGTCCTCGTCTCGAACTCTGAGCTGATGATAGCCTGACCGGAGGTCTATCTTCGAGAACCACCTCGCTCCCTTGAGCTGATCGAAGAGGTCATCAATCCGTGGCAGCGGATACTTGTTCCTCACTGTCTCCTGGTTCAGGCGACGATAGTCGACACACAGTCGCAAGCTCCCGTCCGCCTTCTTGGCGAACAAAATCGGGGAAGCCCAGGGTGAAACACTGGGTCGGATAAACCCCTTGCTCTGCAAGTCCTCCAACTGTACCCGCAGCTCTCGAAGCTCGGCGGGGGCCATCCGATATGCTGGAGTAGATATCGGGGCTGTCCCGGGGTACAAGTCGATGTAAAAGTCTACCTCTCTACGAGGAGGTAGCCCTGGAACGTCATCGGGAAAGACGTCCACGTACTGGTCCACCACTGCAGGAAAAGCTGGACTCCGCACGTCCACTGCTCCTAGGATGAGGCTAGCCAACTGATGAGAGATGGGCTGCACTCTCCTCCGCGGAAGTCCATCCTGTGCTGCAAAGGTTCCCTTCTCGCCGGTGAAGGTAAACCTGCTCCCGTCGGTGCGAACACATCGCACCTTGCGCCTAAAACAGTCGATCTGGGCATGAACCGTGGATAGCCAATCCATGCCCAAGATGACGTCGTAAGGCCTCGACGCCGCTACAAGGAGATCCCAGCCGAAGCTCTCGCCTCCTAGAGTAAGCTCACACTGCCGGCACCAGTGCGTAATCGTCGAGTCTACTCCCGTAGGAGTCTCTAGCCGTAAGGATCGAGCCAACGGCTTAGTCGGAATCTCCGAGCTCCGAACAAGGGCAGAGGCTATGAAAGAGTGACTCGCTCCTGTGTCTATAAGCACTGCAGCAAGGGTGGAATAGACACAGATCGTACCTCGAATCATCTCTGGCATGTCGGGGTCATAGGCCTCCACTGCCTGGAGCTGGGCCTGTCCCTGCCCGCCAGCTCCCTGTGGTCGAGGTGGCCCTCCTGGTGGTGGTGGGGGTAGAGCCTAGAAGCGTCGCCCACCACCCGCTGCTCGGCCAGCTCCTCTGCCTCGTCCGCCTCCTCCCTGCGGACCGCCACGGTCGACCCTCTGCCTCTGCCTGGGTGGCCCCTCCACCGTCTGCTGCTCCTCTGATCGGCGAGTCGGGCAGTCACGAGCCATGTGACCCTGCCCGCCGCAGGAGTAGCGTAGCCTGCCTCTCGGAAGGCTGGCACTCCGCTGTGTGCCCCGTACTACTGAGCCGGTGTCCTGAGGCCGTCTGCGTGGGGGTCTGGTCTGCCTGGACCCGAGAGTCATCCGTCGGCTACCTGCTGCCGAAGACTCAGCTACCTGCCGCCCTGCGCTAGGTCTCGCCGCTGAAGAAGGCTCTGCCAGGAAGCTCTCGATCAGGAGGGCTTGCTCTAGCACTCCCGCCTGGGTCGGAATACTGAGGGAGATCAGCGACGCCCGAATCTCCTGTCGCAAGCCCTGCTCGAAGGTCCGGGCCTGGAAGAAGGGGTCCCGTACCATGTCGGTCGAGTAGCGAGATAGGTCAGTGAACCTCGCCGCGTACTGAGCGACCGTCATGCCGCCCTGGCGCAGCTGGAGAAGCTCCTGGATGCGCACCGCTCGGAGGGTGGCCGGGACGAACTCAGAGCGGAAGAGGCTCTCGAAGTCCGCCCAGAGCAAGGATGCCTCATCGTGAACCTGGAGCATCAGGCTCCACCATCGTCCCGCCGCCGCCTGCAGGAGGCTCGCCGCGAGGATCACCATGAGATCCGCTGGTGTCCTCACTAGCCTAAAGATCCGTACCACCGCCTCTAGCCAGTCCTCGGCGGCCTGGGGGTCCGCCTCACCGCGAAACCTGGGCGGTCGCTGGCTCTGAAACTCATGCAGTGCCCTGAGGCGACGTGCATCGTCAGCGTCTGGTACTGGTAGCATCGGTGGCTCGGTGGGTAAAGCTACCGCCGGTGCCACTGCTGGCAAAGGGCCCTGCACCGAGGCCTCGTCGCTCGGTGGGCTGCCGTCGCGCCCTACACTCGGAACCCTAGCTGGCTGTCGTCGCGGGGCCATCCTGAAAAGGAGAACAAGAGCACCACAGTCAGAACAGTATACCTGGTGAGCTGGCACAAGTAATCACAAGGAAAACTTGAGACTTTCATAAAGCAGATTAGTATACCCAGTGAGCTGACATAAGTAATCACAAAGAAAACTTGAAACACACACGCAATCAATGTTTTCATGCATTAAGTCGGAAATCAGGAGTCAGGGTCCTGGTGTACGGATACGTCGGCCGCCGCACCAACACTGGGCTCCCTGAACTGATAACCACACTCAATACACTAAACACTATTGCTTCATATAGAAAGAAAGGACGATCAGAGTCTGCGGTAGAACCTCCCTTTGATACCAATTTGTCACGACCCGTCCTCGGGGCCCGTGCCGTGACTACCCCAAGCCCGCCTTCCATAGGCCAGGGGCTGGCGACTAGCACCAAGGCATAAATTCCCGGTAAACAGGGAAGGCATTGCCTTTATAAGTAACAACCACCATAGAGTCAGCAAGCAGAAAGTAACTACAGAGTGCAGAAAAGTAAAGGGGGCCGGAAATACAAGCCCAACTGTAAAGTACAACTGAAAAGTAAAGTACAGCAACTGAAGAAAAGACGGCGGCCTCGTGTCGTCCACTGGCAATCCCACCTGAAGGGTGGGTACAGATAGCCTCCAGGCTCCTCGGGTCCCACGTCCGCTCCGAGCACGTCCCGCCCAGTGGTCCACCTCCAGGTACCGTCCTGCTCCACGCCCCAACCGCGATCAGCGCTGTCCGTCGTCTGCATCCAACACAACAAGGTGCGGGCATAGCCCGTGCAGGGGTGAGTATAAGCTACTCAGTAAGGACCCCGAGACCCCCGAAGGTCTCCTGAAATCCACAAAGGATATAGCACAAAAGAAAGATGCAATCACGAAGTAACATCTGACTCGACTTAGGTGTATGCCCATACATATACCTAAGTCCCCAATTCTAGCTCTGCTCACGAGCTCAAGAACAACTCAATCCACAAAGGAAAGCAAGACTCAAATCCACAAGGAGAGTAAAGAGTAAATCCACAAAGGATAGTCCAACACAAACCACAAAGGAGAGAAACATAAGATTCAGCTCAACCAGGTATACTTTTTCAGATGACGTCAAAGATGATCACTGATCCATCTAAGTCGTCGGACCCACGAAGGATCGATAGGTACTAACCCCCACAAAAGACCCACACAGGATCGGGCTCACACAGAACCTGTAGGCAATGGCTCACACAGAGCCGGTAGGCAGTGGCTCACACAGAACCGGTAGTAGGACCCACACAGGATCGGGCACTGATCCACGTAGGATCGCTGAGTGCAGTAGTCGACGCAGTCCACTGAGGATCTCTGCACAGTCGTCGCCGCAGTCCACGAAGGATCTCTGCTCTGCCGTCGTCGCAGTCCACGGAGGATCTCTGCTCTGCCGTCGTCGCAGTCCACGGAGGATCTCTGCTCTGCCGTCGTCGCAGTCCACGGAGGATCTCTGCTCTGTCGTCGAAGTCACAGCCAGCGCTAGGGTTCCCGCACATAGCGAGCTCTTTAGGAGGGTCCGCTCCACGAGCCGGGAGGCTGATACATCAACTGACACGTAGTCCGAAGTTGATGTATCCAAAAGTTCCGTATCGACAACAGGATCTCAACGCAACAGACGGCGCGTCAATCGGACGCCCGGTCTGAGAGTTATTGGCATTTTCGTCCCAGGGGCCCGGTTGGTTTTTAGGGAAAAACCAACCCGACCGTACTCCGCCTGTGTCCGATCCTCGGGCGGAGTATGCCAAAAGTTTCGTCTCACCTAGAGGAAACTACCACAGCTGACGGTACGTCGATCGGACGTCCGTAGCTCAAGTTATGAGCGTTTCCGCTCCGAGGGCCCGGTTGGTTTCGTGTACGAACCAACCCGGACGAACCCAAAGTCTTCTGAAACCTTGAGTATAATATACCGAAACGACCGTCTCGATCCAAGGATCGCGTAGCCGCTGACGGTTCGTCAATCGGAGGTCCCAGGCCCAAGATATGGGCAAAAGACCGAAGAGGCCCCAAAACGGGGGTTCTGGGCCCGGGGCGACCCGGCCCGAACCCCCCCTGGGTCGGCCGAACCGGGTCGGCCCGACCCGGCCTGGGCGCGGCCCGGCCGACCGGACCGGCCGGCTCGGCCTCGGCCGAGCGGCCGAGTGAGCCGCCGCGGGTCAAACCCGCGGCTTTGGAGAAACGCGGCCCGCGCGGGCCGCGTGCTGGGTGGCCGGACCGCGGACGCGGTCCGGCGGTTCGCCGCCGCCGCGGCTCGGCCACGGCGGACTCCTCCGGCGGCGCGCCGGGCGCCGCCGCGCCGGCGACCCGCGCCGCCGCCGCCTTCCGCGGGCCGCCGGAGTTGCTCCGGTGGCCCGTTTTGCCTCCCGTCTGCACCATTGTTTCTCCCGGGACGCGTCCTTCACTGCGGAATCAACAAATGGCCCTTGCGTCGTGCTTTTGCCGTCGCCCGCCAAATCCGCACAAAAAGGAAGATCGGCGGAGGGTTGCCGGGTCTTGTTCGTTAGACCCGCACCCTCCGCGTTAGTCATAAACAACGGGAGAAACAAGAAACGACCAAATCAACAATTTTAAATAAATTTAAAATTGTTCCGTGATCGGTTCCTTATTTTAAAAGAAATAAAATCACGGGAAAGGAAAATATTTCAAATCAACCCTTACCTCGCAGCTGTCGTTGCCGAACGAGGGATCGTCGCGGGATTGCTCGTCGCGGAAGAAGGGGGATCGTTGCGTCGTCGCGGTATCCGGCGTCGCGTCGCCAATCTCCGGATCAAGATCAAACGGATTTAATTAATTTAAATCCGTTGATATCGAAATTTAAAAGGGAGAATTCAAACGATTCGTTTCTCACCTTAGTTGCCGAACGAAGATCGGCTGCGGAGGAAGGGGCGTCGCCGAAGAACGTCGCGGGTAAGGCTCATCGACGTCGCAGATCTCGGTGTGCGTCGTCGAATTCCGGTCTCCGGCGTTCTTCGCGTTCTTCGCGTTCTTCGCGTTCTTCGCGTTCTTCGCGTTCTTCGCGTTCTTTGCGGGGAGATGAAGAAACAAAGATCCTCTCAAATCCTTTCAAAGGATTTTTAGGTTGGTCTTATTTTATAAACATGCCAACAAACGCAAAAGCGTAAGTAACGACCCATCAGTTCGTTGAATTAATTCAACGAGCGAAACAGCCCATTTAATTCACGAAGGAAACAGCCCATTTAATTCACGAAATAAACCGCCCAATTAAATGGTCTGTTAAGAATTAAAGAAAATGCGCCGGTTGACTTTTCAGTTACTTTGACGGGTTTTCGCGGGTGCGTTACTTAGCGAAAGAAACGGCGGGGCTCGTGCGGGCCCTGCCTCACAAATATCCTACCAAGGGGGTAGGATATTTCTAGATAGCATCCTATCCAGTTCAACTCAGTTCAAGCCGCCTTTAAGTGGCTTCAAGTGGCTTCCAAGCAGCTTAAGTGAAATAAAATAAAGTTTTCGCACAAACTTTATTTTATTTCTGACTTAAAGCCGCAAAATTTAAAAACCACGTCTGAGCATACGCAACTCCGGAAGAGGCGTTTCTAAGCAAATACCGGCGCTGCGATTTCATCGGTGCCCTCAGAATTCGATTCCGGGCACCGGTTCAAAAGATAGAAAAACCCGCTCGTCCGTTCACTGAATGTACCCGAGCCAAACTTCGGAAATTGATTCCGGGCACACCGGGCCTCGGAATCAGGTGCCGTCTGAAGCTGCTCTCTTGAAAAAATTCCAAAGAAAATTAAGAAAAAAAATTTCCTTGAAATTTGCGGGTCTTTACAGAGTCATTTAAAGTCACTTGTATACATTAAGTAGTAGGTAACGAAAATAAATCACCAGTCACATATAAATTTGACTCATTTTCTCATGTAGTAGTTTTAATCTGAATAGATTGAGAAGATATTCCAATATTCATGCCTTGATCATCATTCTGTTCATTTTTATTGATCAATTTTTAGAGTTTGTGATCATCAGTTTCTTATAATTTTTGAGGTTTCTTTACAATGTTTATGATGTGTATAGAAATTCCATTAGCAATACCTTTCTCTTCAATTTCAATTTCCTCCTCTTCTACTATTATAACACATGATTTTCTAGGGGGATACATTGAGGTAGATGGGTCACCAATATTATTCACCCATATTTAATTTCAATTCATGGAGGGGTCAATTATATCCAAAATAGGCCTTTTATTCATTTTATGTATCTTGATTTCAGTCTATTCCTTATCACTGGGAAGATTGTCATTCTTTTTCACCACTATAAAATTCATGACAGAGTGTCCAAAAATCATTCAATATTCAGTGATGGGTTGATTATGATCATATTCTATCTTGACCTCAGCTCTTTAATCATTATCATTAAATGTGATGATGTGAAGGAGTTTAAATTCCATGTTTTCTTGTACAATAACTCTTGCATATATACACACATCTCCATTCAATGTTCGATGGTCTATCTTTAAGGGGAACCCAATGAAATAGGTGATATCATTCATGATTTTTAGATGAAAAAAATACAAGCTAATTCCATGCAGTATTAACCAAATTTGAGCCATTGAGTTCCAGTTAGTGAATGGGTTGAAGGTAAAATCTTATTCTGATAATTGAAGTAAACCAGGTTTCAGTTGAATAATTCCTAATTTTAATACTCAATTTAAGTCTTCCTAGAAGTTCAGAATAATATGAAAGTAAAATTTTTCCATTGGAATTAATTTCCAATTATATATACCCCAACAGTGGGTGATTATAGTTTTCAGTTCTATTAATGGGCACAATTTATCTTCTTTTAGATACAATATTCAGACAAGGACATTGAATTAACACATTTGAGATCTTCATTGGAGAGCTTCAAAGTCACCGTCAAACAAAAATCCTCCATCATCTAGAATTTTGAATAGAGGATTCTTTGATGAGGAATAATTTTTTTATATTTTTATATTTTTAATTTAAAAATTATATTTCACATATTTAGAATTTTAATTCAAAAATGGATGATATATTTTGAATCCCTGCATATAAATTATATTATAAGGCCAATTTTATTTTTTGGAAAAAATATGTTAATATGGAAAAAGCGAATTACTGAGGTAAAAGGTAAAATCTTATAAATTGAAAATATAATGACTAAAGTGTTAAGATATCCCTAGGATATATATTTTATATATTGGATTAATGTAGGTAATTATCCATATTCTGTTTTCCATTTTCTAGATATAGTATATGTAAAATTACATTCCTAACACATTAAGAAATTAATATTTTCAATAAATGCACTAAAAATATAAATATTGAAAGACCCATACAATGCCCATTTAAATATAACATTAATACAATATTTATTCTCTAATAGGTACCCCAATTTCCTATTATAATTCCTTCCCTTAGATGTTTTGAGTTCATTTTGAAAAGGATTCCTAAATCCATCATTAATAAGAAAGGTTCATACAAGAAAAATTGTATTTTTGATAGTATAGAGTTTTACTTATCCTTTTATGTTAATTCCCAGTATATTAATTATTCAATAAAATATATAACTATATAATATTAGAATATTTATAATTATATTTTTACTAAAACAATATTTTAAATAATAAAACTATAAATACTTACACAATCATTAATTATAGTATATTATTATTTGTGATGGTTTAACCACCCACTCTGTGTGACATGTGATTATCTTCTAGGTATTTGGTTCAGATCTTACAAAAGGACTTTGTGCCATAATTATTTGGTCCTTTAGAACATCTAAAACTTGGGCCTTTAATCCAATACATTTTATATTATATGTTAAATGGGTGATTTACATTCCCTGTGGGGAGGAACAAGGCTTAGTGTATTCAGGATCCTCGGTGTATGTTGTTTGAAGTTTGTAAAACCCTCTTTATAATATATATTAATACTAGTAATATATTATATTAATGATGAATGTATTGTATTTTTATCATTTTATAATTGTAATTTTAAAAAATTTATTCACATTAAAATAATTTTTTTTAATTAAATAATTACCAATAGAATAATCATCATTTATTGTTTAAAAATAATTCATACAACCATCATGTAACAAATAAAAAAAATACCAAAACTATTCTATGTTTCTTCTTCTATTTTCTTGAATATTTCTGATGTGGTGAATAGTTATACAAGGAATAATTAATGAGACTTCTATATTGAATCAATCACTGTTCAAGTAGAACAACTAATCACAAATTTTTAATATATCCTTTAAAATATTTATAAAAAGAAAAATAAATGTTTCCTTAGTCTAATAATTCCATAATATAATACAAAAATTTCATGTTTATTATGTTTTTAATGATTTATATATTTTTGGATAGTAAAACTTTTGTATAAAAAAACTATAAAAAAATGTATAAGTCTTGAACTAAATATATCAACTTGAAATATGAAAATATTTAACTGAACATAAATGAAAATATACCATGTTAAAGATCCCATAAGATAAAATCCAAGTAACCAGATGAACTGAAAGGTAACCATTAGTTTGATAAGAAAACATTCCTGAATTACTCAATTGAATGCATGAATATTGAACCAACCACATGATGTGTTAAACCAACTGCATAAAGAATTAAACTAACCACACAATTAATTAAACCAATATATAGAATGATAGTTAAATTGGGATAAGTTTTAAAACTACTATATGGGTAATAAACCTACAACATAATGAAATTAGGTGACATAATGATAAGATCATGTGACCGTTAGAAGGATTTATGAACCCACTATATAATCAAGAATTTTTATGTTTAATTGTCCAACCTACTGTAATATTATTTGATTGAAAATAAGTGAAGATGAAGTGATCATTCCTATGTAAATATGAATAGACCGTGTAAAATTAAAATATTAAGGAAATTTTTAAATTTCTAACAACAATATTTTAGAGAAATTAATGAGAGTAAGAACATTTAACAATTACATATTATATAGATCAGTATGAGGATTATTTTATGAATATTTTTCAATGGATAATTATATTGGTGTTTCTATTTAATATTAACACCAACTAGTGAATATTATATATAAAAACATATGTAAAAATATTGATATTGAACAAATTTTAGGATCTGTGCCTCCTTGACACTACCAAATAAGTCAGTTAGATGAAAAATCATTTGGTGATTTTTTAAAGAAAAAAATAAAAATATTGAAAGTCATATTGGGTGAAGAATACTTCACACAAATACAATGAATATTTGAGTTAAATATCATAATAGGAAAAATAATTTTGATAATCATACTCTTAAGTAGTTTCCCACTTGGAATGAGATTTTCCTCAATTAAAGGTCTTAAGGATATTCAGATAGTTCTTTTTTGACATATTGGTAGATTTTGTAGACACAATTGTTGTAAAGTAATAAGAATTATTCTATGAACTTCTTTTTATTAATGTTATCACATGAATAGTTTTATAATATTCATGTTTTATTGTAGAATTCTATGATTGCTATTGCAATCGTAAAATCTGATCTAGGTTGGGGATCAAGTTTATTAGTATTTAATAAATATGCTTGATACCAAGTGATAATCATATGGATAGGATTATGTTTTATCTTAGAACTAAACATATTATTTTAATTTCTAATGGATATTCATAAATTATTTCCTAATTTATTTTCTGAATTATAATTTAGAAATAAAATTTTGATGGTTAAAATTTATAGGTGATATATTCTATTTGGAGTGACTGAAATATTTTAGAAATATAAATATCTTTTAAAAAAAATTTAATCAGGTTTTGATCAAACCATTCAAAAAAATTTCTAACTATTAAATTATTTATACATAAATTATTTTTTAAATAGGCTATTTTAATTTATGATGTTTTTAAATTGGTTTTAACAGAAATTTCAAATCAGATGATCACTCACCCCCACTTGAGCTATCTACTGGGATCATCGTTTTATAATAAAAAACTTTATTTTTCTATTTTACTTTGGCCTTTATTAAGTTCATAACTCGATCATTTTAATTTATGTTTGTTCTTTATTATATTAATATAGATTCCATGTCTGATTGTTATACTATAAATATACATCCTTAATTTAATGATCAAAACTATGGTAATTGGAAAATAAAAACTAATTTTCATCTTGAGAACATGGGTTTTGATATATTGAAACAATTGAGGATAAATATGAAAAACAGAAAACTACTTGGAACGAATTATATTCACCAACTAAATCTTTTTATGATTCTAACTTCAAATCCTTAAGTGATTTATTTTTTGTTATAGGGTATTATGATTACAATATAATATCTTCTTGGGATATTGATATTGAAATTTTAGATACTATTTCAATGTATAATTATGGAGAACATAATGTTAATGAAATGAGATTAAAAGCATATACTATTAAATATAATAAATTCAAAATAAATCATAATTAATCAATGTATAAAATATATCTTAGATTAATGAAATCATAAACAATATGATATCACTTTTACAAAACGTTTTGGACAAGGATCACATTCTAATAATCATGAGATACCTTTGAGAACGTTAGAGGGGAACTATTGTGTATATTCAAGAATCTTGTAACATTAAAAAACTACCAATAAAATACATAATTTGAATATTGATGATGTATGAAGAAGAGATAAACATGGACAATGATGTTAATGAACTAAAAAGGAAATATATTACTTTCAAAGAACATATGTCAAAAGGTAAGGAAGTTATCAAATATGACTCCATAATTTGAAGTGAACCTGCCATAAATTTTAATGAAGAAATTAATAATTTATCTAGAAGATTCTGGGATTTTTTTTAAAAATAAGATGTTTTAGTAAATAAAAATATAAAGGAAATTATGATATAATAAGAAAGTGTAGTTTAGACTACAAAAGTGAAGAATCATTTTGTAACATTACCTTCTATGAGTGAAAAAGAAAAGTACATACGAATGATAATTATTTGAAGATTAATAATATGATGAAGTACGATGATAATGGGAAAATCCCAAAGAATGCAGTGAAGAACCATTAGAGTGTATCTGAGAATAACTCACGTGACTTAGACTCTAGCTGAGTAGAAAAAAAATGAAAAAGTAAATCTATTATTTATGGCTAATACCACTGAGATATTATTTATTTCATATTCTCATATATCTGATGAATATTAAATTTCAAATGAAGGATTAGAAAAATATACTATTATTTTGCAAGAATCGATGAATTAATTAAAATATAAATACAAAAAATAAGAAAAAGGATCATGTTTTATGCAATAATGATAAATTTGACCTTTCAATTGAAAAGGAAAATAATTAAAATATATTAAAATAAAATAAAAATCATAAAATTTTATGTAAACAACTTATAAAGGATCTATAATATTTTATTGATAGTATAAAAATATTGTATATTAAATTATGAATGTAGTAATATCTTAAATTGAAATATTGTATTGGATATTGATCTCGAAAAAAATGAATCTATTTAAAAACTATTTTCATTCTAGTTTAATAAATGATATCATAATATATAATATTAAGTAAACTGATAGTTTTTTAAACAAATATAATACCTTTTTATATAAAAATGTTTTCCAATATAAATATTTTTATTCGACTAGTAATAATGATGTATAGAAAATATGTATTCAAATTTCACTATTTGATAACGCTTTAGGAACCAAGAAAATATTGATACTAAAGTCATTTCTTATTTTATTTTTAAGGAAAATATTTACAAATATATAGCATTTGAGTATGTACCTATTATTTTCATATATAAATATAACATCTATTTATATTAATAATCAATACATTTAAAAAACCGAATAATGAGAATCGTAATAGTCTATTTTCATTGGAGACTATAAACACAATGTAATAATTTCATGAATAATCTTAAAAATATCCCACAATGATATTCAAACATAGTACTCCTATTAAAAAGACCCTACACAAAACATACTTCATTACTTGTGGAAGGAAATATAACAATGGGTGAACAAAAAATATTAGTAAGGGTAAACATATGATATATTAAACTATGATAATATGGAATGATAAGATAAATAAAATGGTATATAACCATGAACATAATTTATGAAGTTTATAACAACATTTATGGGATAATAAAAAGGTTGTATGGAATAAATAAATATCATTTCAGAAAATATGAACCATAAAAGAGTGAAATCATCATCAATCAATCATGAACCATTATATCATGTCATAATTGTTTGGAAGGATCTTAAATATAGAATAACATTTAATATGTCATTGTTAAAAAGAAATAACATCAACATCATGGATACATAATTATCACATATTTTCTATTATGGATCAGGATTCACCATTTCCATAGTGTATTTGGACTTACCTATTTCTTATTGTGGATCAAGATCAACAATTTGTTTCTTCTATTTTTATCACATGAGAAGTCAAACATTACCCAATTCGTTGGAGATTTATATAGGTCCCAACTATCTCATAATTCAAACCATAATTATTTGTGCCACAATATCATAAAACATTCCTCATATAATCCCATTATAACCATTTTAATTAAAACATGTTTCCAAAACATTTCTTCAATTCACCATAACATAACTCATGAAAAATAAATGGGTTTCATAATAATTTCTTTACAAAATCATTAACCGTTATGATAAATAACAAGTATGGTATCATTATATATTCTTCTTAAAAAATAATAAGTAATATAAAATGATTTCGTCTTAGATGAAACATGATTTCGAAAGATCACATGGAACATTTATTGAGGAATATATCCTTTCCACATTGAAAAACACTTTTTAAAACATAAAAAATTTTAAATACCCTTTTTTATTAATAATATCCCTATAAACATATAATATAATCTTTAAAAACATTTCCTGAGGAATATTGTAGAGAACCGACCCTAGATAGACCAGAACAATTGTCATTCTACAATTACATTAGAATAAGTTAAAAACTAAATCACGTCCCAAATGACCGAATAGTTCAGTAGTCTTAGTAAACAATATAAATACACGAGTCTTGTATTGAAAGTGAATATAATAATTATGAGATAATTATTTTTTCTTATTTTATGGATAATAAAATTATTATAGCTACTGTATTGTTTTATATTTTTCATAGTACACCTCTAGAAATCTGGGGGAAAAGAAACATAATAATAGTGAGCTCAATTTCTCAGTAAGTGTAATGTAAAGTGGAAGAGAAAATGAATCAATTAGAATAGTGAATATTTGAAGGTAAATAAATAGAAACAATTTATATTCATATAATTGGAAAATGGAAAATAAATGTATAAATTTAAGAAACTAAAACACATTCCATTTAATTAATGAACTGGGAATGAAAAGAATCCATATATATGTTGATTCAGAATCTCATGTATAAAATATAAATGAATCAAAATTGTGGAAATGGTTAATTAATGGAAATCATGTATCTTACAAATGAAAAATTATACCATCATGATCTATCCTCAAGTTAGATTAAACCTATAGGTAGAAACCTATCAATTCCATATAGAAATAAAATCAAAGGGTTTGTCGCCAACTAATTTTGTATCATGAGACTACCGATGAATCAATGGAAATTCATTAACTTCTCCACAACCCATTGGTATTACCTTAAAAGGACCCCAACCCATGTGTTCAATGTCATAGTCGTTTCTCATAAAAAATATGACTTATCAAATATCATTATTGAAAAAAGATACAGATTTATCAATATGTCCCCAAATAATCAAAAACATTTCCTAGTAAACACTCTATGAAAAATGGTATTTTTTTCAGTTAATAATCATATCCATCAAAAATTATATTGATATTTAAGGTAAATTCAATATCCAATGATCGTTGGAAATTGAATATTTCAAGGGGACTAAAAGGAATCAAGGAAATGAATGTAAATACTATCATTAGATGAATCAATCATAAACCATCTCGAGGAAGAATAAATTTGGTATTAGTAATACATATCCCATGTAGATTAAAAATAAAGGGTTATTTTTATTAATGAATAGAGATATTATAAAAAAATATTTTAAAAACACTCTTAAGTAAAATAACCTTTTATTTTGAAAAACATTTTGAAAGCCATTTTCATTGAAAATAACTTTTGAAAACATTTTTATTAAAAAGTAACTTTTTAGAGATACAAATAAATAATAAATTAAAAAACTAATGGAAAATATATAAATGTTGTATGAGTTAAAAAATATTACTTTTCCACGGTAAAAAGGTCGAGGAAATTAATTTTTCAGAAAGCAGAAAAAAGATTCAATTTAAAACATTATTATAATAAATAAAATGGAAAAATTATTTTAATAAATATATTTTTAATTTCTATAAAAATTGGATTTATTTTATGAAAAATGGTTTTTAGAAAAAAAAAATATTCTTCGACTATAGATAGAATGTTGTCAGGTTTTATTAAAAACAGTTTCTAAAACATTTTGCGTAACAATGTGTAGACAATTGGTACTAATACATGAAAAATGACATGAATAACCATTTAAAATTTTAATTAAAGGTTTTATTAAATATTTTTCATATAATTTTCAAGAATGGGAATGAAGGACCATTAAAATTATTTCTAGAAAAATAATCTTTAAACATTTCAAACTGCCTCACACGACTTTAAAACATTTTAAATTATAATCATAATAAAGAAATAAAATTAAATTAAAATTTTAAATACAATTAATATATAATTACTAATGATATAATATATCAAAATGGGAATTATATATACTACACAAAATAATTAAGTCATGAATAGGATATTTGTCTCACCGATGTAAAAAGTCAGATGAAAATCAGTTACCTTGCATTTCCTTTTGGGTAAATATCCTTTAACCTTATATATAAGGGGTTTAACCATTATAATAACATAAAAAACAAAATAATATTTATAATATCATATATAATCATATTTTAGTATATTATTACTCATTTTTTAATAACCTCTCATTAATTTAACTATTTTAGGTGTTAATTTCCTTCTTTCTTGAGTAAGTTTCGACATTTTATTTATTGTTAAATTTCATTATATCATTGTTTAATAATCTCTAGAATGTAATAAATTATTTTATTATCATATATATTATTTAATTATGTAATAATAATAATACATAATATTCTTATTGATGAAATTAAATGCATCGATCATGGAGTCAGTTGGTACTATGTACACCTTAAAATTTATTTTATTTTTATATCATATCAAAAGAGTGATAAGTAAATGATAAATATGAATATTAAAAATCCATTATAATATTAACTTCCTATATTTAATATAGGTTCATTAAAATTTTCATAAATACATTCCATGTATAGTGTAAACAAATCACATCGCTTTGAAGAAGCGGTAGTGCACATTTCCACAACAAATGTTATCATATTTACAAAAAATGTAAGGTATATTGGTATGTGTTATTTAATAATTAAATAATAATTATGACATAATAAATATCATAAATAGAATATATAAATATATTTTCCCACATAATAATCACTTTTAGAGGCGGCAAAGGAAGAACGAACAACTTCATTTCATGAGGTGGTAGTTCTCCTTACACATAAATGGTATGTTCGTTACCCATTATATAGAAGTGTGCGTAATTTTAGGAATGAAAATATCATAAAATCATATAAGTATATTTAATATTCAGGTTTAATTAAATAATCATGTAATTATAATAAATTAATGGGTGAAATATTAAAATAAATCTAAAGAGCTTGAGAGAAGGTGTTAACTCTTCTTCAGGTACCCACTTTTGGTTTGCAGCAACGAACATCCTTGGTTTTATTTCAAACTAGGAAGAGGCTTATAGGATGAGTTTATTTATTTTTGGGATATATTCTTTTAGATACGGGTCATTCTAAAGTCTTTTGAGAGGTATGAGGAAGTGGCACCCTTGAGTGCATTTTTATAGTGGAAGAGTGACACACTAGAAAAGATTGGAAAATGGAATTCCACGCATGATTCTACGATTACAAGTGGATCTAATAATAGTGAAAATTTGAGACATGGGATTATAGGGTTTATCTATGTCCATAAAATGGATTTCTTCCACGTTTATAGGAAATTTTGGCTCTTATTTTATGGTTTAGTCCTTTATTAAGATAATATCTATCTTAATCATTTTAATTAATTTTAACCACATTCACTATTTTTTTTGGTCAAAAACAAATTTAATCTTATTAAAAATTAAAAATTATTTTTATTATAAATATGGAATAAATGTGTCCAAATAATAATCACAAAAGTGGAAAAAAGTAATTTAAAACTAATCCTATACAAGGAATGAAAATACAGTTTTTAAAAGTTAAAACGTCCAAAAGTTTTCTATGTTGTTATATCCAATTTCAATGTGAAATTGATTCCAATTAACTAATGTGGATTAACTAAAACAAATTCATCTTATTAAATTTGGAAAAAAATATAAAATATTATTTAACCTTATAAATAAATTAGATGAAAAATCTGTTTTGAATTAAAATTCAGTATTTTTCACTATTTACTAAATAATGAAAATTATAAAAAATATATAAAAAATCCAACATATCATAATTTTAATGTTACTATTTAATTTATTCATATTATTTTGACTTATAAAAATTTTAAATTTTCCAAAAATAGAAATTAAAATGGGTTCTTCATTAAAAGGTGATAAGAGTACCTTTACAAAAACATAGGTTTATGCAAAAAATTTGGTTTTAAACTTATAATATGTGTATGGAATATATTGTATGGATACCAAAAATATTTGATTTAATACAATATATATATAATTAATATCACTCACCAATTGTAATTAATTTTATTTATTATTATAAAATAACATTGTGAGCATAAAAATATTTGTTTATAAAAATAATCCATTTAAATTTAACAGGTTCTTAGATTCATTTCTAATCAATTAGTAACCAGTTAATTCATTTCATATTGATGTAAAACATATATTTTTATAAGTTATTTATTACTATTCATAACATCTAATTTAATAGCAAGGGTACATCTTAACATTTTAAATAATAATTTCTTAATAATATACTATTATTTGGTAAACCTTGGTCTCGCATGTTATACAAGTCACCCAAGATACTAATTACTGTGTACAATATACCGTAACTCAGATTCATGTGAATTTAAAGAAATAAATTATGTTGAATTTATTTTAAATAGTAAATATATTCTAAAATTTTGGGATATTATATTCCCTTACCCACTTGGTGGTGCATGTAATACACGATATCAAAAACCACATTCTTATTTTATAATTTAAAGTTGTTAAATTACCACCACCTTAAATAAATTGTGTCCTCACAATTTCATATCACTCTTGTTAATTAATTTTTTGATATTTTATATTTTTAAATCCTATATTGTGGGACGGGATCATCAGAAATCATCTAGAAAAGAGAGAATGGGAAGTCAAATGGAATAATATCTAATAGTTCTATATGTATGAGATCATTAGTGTAAAGTAGAGATACATACATAGAGGAAAAGAGTACAAAATTATAGGGAGTGATTGAGGCCATCCACCACAAACAAGTGAATTATAAATGGAATGTTGAGTGCTAAAAACCCATAAATCTACAATTATTTAGAATACCATTAATTCGGAAAAAGGGTATGAGGAATTTGTTTTTCAATTAATGTTCCCATGTTGAGAAATTCCTTTACTACCTAATAATATAAGGAAATATACTTACTTCAAATATTTCAATAAACAAAATTTCATCCGTTGGTTATGCTTTGATCAATTTTTAATTCATCCATTACTTTAAGAAATGGATAACAAAAAATTAGCTTTGATCCCAAAAAACAAAAATAAACACTTAATGATTCATAAGGCCTATAAAATAGTTAATGTTATTTGAATTTGTCTCTAACTATTCTCCAAATCCAACATGTTAAGGACCTTAATCAAAAAACCTAAAAAGTTACAGTAATTGTTCATCATTAATATTTATTCATCAAATTATTTAACTAAAAAAATGCCATATTAACCACGAAATTTTATAGCTTAGTAATTGGACAAAATCCCTTATCATCCTTCGGTCATGGGTTCATGACTCATGGGCTTGATGGACTTTAATGGTTGTTACCCAAAATACGGGTTGGACTTTTCTAGAACCATGTGAATATAATTTGTAAAAATAAATATTATGGTATTCCTTGAAATAAGGTTAATCACTAAATATCTTTAACAAGGGTTTCCAACAAAACCAAAATACATAAATACATCATCCATGTTTTTCAACATAATTCTATACTTGGTCTAAGGTTCAACATCGACCTTTGAATATTATTATTTATTCAAATCCTTTATAATGGTTTGAAAAGAAACTTTTAATTGTCATAAGAATATCCCCTCGGAGTTTCAAACCAGGTGTGCAATAACGCCCATTGTCATGTACCAGGTTACAATGATTCAGGCCTATCACACCTTTTTGGAGTTTTTTATCCTTATGTACATCTATACTAGAAACACGTCCACTTACACTATCTATACATTGATGTATTTTTAAGAAAACCCACATAATATCCATGTTACCAAAATTATAGGATGTTCTTCTATACTTATCTTCAATTTATACCCTATGAATATGTTATTTAATAATTATTTACTTAAATCTAGTTCCCATGTTTTCTACTAAATTTTTTCTCAGATGCAAACTATAGAGACCATAACCCATAAATCCCATAACTAGGGTCATGATATCATTATATTGGCATTATATACAAAAAAAAATCGCATCCCAAATGAATGAAAAAATTTAGTGATCTTAATAATCCAGATACATATATTTGTATTTATTACAAATGAAGACACTAATTACAAAATAATTACATTCCTATTTTCAGGATAAAACTATATTCCTTCTAGTTTATCCTTATATATCATTCTTAATACAATTCATGGAATCTCGGAGAAAGGAAATATAATATATGTGAGATTAAATTATAAATAACAGTAATGTAATGTGAAAGCAATAATGAATCATTAGGAATCATCTATATGACAAGGTAAATAAATGGAAACACATTCCATTCAAATAACTGGATATGGAAAAATAATTATAGAAAGGTGTGAAACCGAAATAGACACCATTTAATAAATTAACTATGAATGAAATAAATCTATAGATTTTCAATAAAAACTCTCATGGATAAATAATAAATGAATCAAAATAATGGAAACCCGTAATAATTGGACATCATGTATCTAGCACATGAACCATTATACCTTTAAAAATTATCATTGAGATATTTATGTATATTTCTAGAATCCCGTCTATTCTACATAGAAATAAACTTATAGGGGTTTTCACCAACTAATTTCTTCTCATGATACTAATGCTGCATTGAAGGGATTTTATTAACCAATCCCTAACCAATAGGGTTGAAAATAAATAGTCTCCAACCTGCTTCCTTTATATCCCAAGAATTCCTCATAAATAATATTCCTTATCAAATATTTATATTCAATAGAGGAAACAGATTAATCAATACTTCCCCAAAGAATAAAATAACTTTCAAAGTAAACACCTTATGAAAAATCCTATATGGTTTAGGAAATAATAATATCCATGAAAAATGATACAAATATTTTTGGGAAATTCAATGTCAAATGATCATAGGAAATTGAAAAATTAAAATGGTCTAAAAGGAATCAAGTAAGGGAATTTCAATACTATCCTTGGCCAAATCAATCAAAAACATTAATGGGAAAGAATAAGGATGGTATCAATAGAACATATCCTAAGTGGAGTAGGAATAAAGGGTTGTTGGTGTTGATGAATACAAATATTATAAATATATATTTTAAAAACATTCTCAATGAAAATACACCTTTTTCATGAATAACCTTTTGAAAAATATTTTCATTGGAAATAACTTTTAAAAACATTTTATTTTAAAATTATACTTTTTATAAATTCAAAACAGGCTTCAAAGAATTGATGTTGGGTAAATCCATACATTCCATATGAGGTTAATAAATATTCCATTTTACGATAAAAATGTTTTTAAAAATTCCTTTTTGAGAAAGAAATAATAATATTCATTGGAAATAAATGGTAAAAAAAAGGGTAAAAATTCATCAATAAATGTCTATTTAATGGTTAAAAAGTTCAGAAACTTTTTTTATTAAATATGGTTTTTAGAATAAAATAATTTCTTCAAAAGAAGAAGTAATGGAGTTGGGTTCTCATAAAAAATTCTAAAATAATTTGAGTAAAAAAGTGTGGAAATGGAAATAAAAAATAGTTCATGAATAACAAAATGATAGGAAATTGAAAGCGTTTTTTGAAAAATGGTAACATTATTTTCTTGAATGTAAATGAAAGATAATTAACATTATTCTTTAGGAATTTAATATTTAAACATTCCAAAGTGTCACATACCACTTTAAAATATTTGATATTATAATACTAACAAAGGAATAAAATAAAATTAAATATTAAAATATAATTAATATTAAAGTATTAATGATATAGTATATCCAAAGGGGTAGTATATACACTACACAAAAGAAGTAAATGGTGAATATGACATTTATCTCACAGATGTGAAAAGTGAGATGAAAATCTATTACCTTGTGTTTCCCATTAAGTGAAAGAACATTAAACTTCTATATAAAGGTTTTCAATATGTTAATAAATTATAAAATAACCCTAATAATATTATAATATTATATAATATTTTTTTGTCTTATTACCCATTTGATAATAACTTTACATTATTTTAACTATTTTACGGGTTACTTTCTAGGTTTCTTGAGTAAGTTTTGACTTGTTATTTGTTATTCCTATTAATTAAATAATTATTTCATCATCCCTATAATTTAAAACATTATTTAATAATTATATATATTCATTTAATATTTATTTTTAGTAATCAATAATATTTCGATATAAATAATGAAATGCACCGTTCATGGAGACGGTAGGTCGTACATACAAATGAATGCAACATTGTTTTCTTTTTTTATAATAATAGAGTGATAAGTAAATGATACTTCTGTATGTTATAAATCAATTATAATATTAAAGTCTTATATTTAACATAATTTTATTAAAATAATCCATAATATGTTCCTTAAATAGCATGAACGAATCACACTGTTTTGATGAGGAGGTAGTCCACACGTCCACATATGATGTTATTGTATTTACACAAAAAAATGATAGTATAAAGGTATGTGTTATAAAATAATTAAATAAGAATAAAATGATAATAAATATCATATAAATCAAAAATAAATAATGTTTTCATCATTATTACCACAATGAGATGTGGTAATGTAAGAATAAAAAACATCATTTCGTGATGTGGTAGTTCATGTAACACATAAATTGCATGTTCAATACAGATTATATTGAAGTGCGTGTAATTTCAGGTCAAAAAATAAATATAAGAACATATATTTAAATTTATGATATTGTTGATATTATATAACCATGTAATTATAAGAACTGATGGGGTATATAATGAAAATAAATATAATTATTTTAAGGGAAGGTGTTACCTCTTCTTTGGGTAACTCCTTTTGGTTTCCCCCAAAGGGATTCTTTGGTTTGATTTCTACCAAAATAGGGGCTTCTAGATTAGGGGAGGTATTAAAAGGATACTTTTTTGAAGATATTTTTATATCCAAAGTTCCTTGAGAGGTGTGAGTAAGTGGGTGTCCAGAGTGACTTTTTACAGTGGAGGTCGAGTGACACTCTTGTAAAATTTAGAGAAAGGTAACCCACCCATGTTTTTCCCATTTAAAGTGGATCAAATAATGGTAAAAAGTATATAAAATGGATTATAATATATAAATATGTCCTTATAATGGATTTTGGTCATGTTTTTATGTCATTTTGGCTCTTATGTATAATGTTTAGTGCTTTGTTAAGATAATGTTTTCTTAATCATTATAACTAATTCTAATCACATTCACTAATATTTTCGGCACAAAAGTATGTTTAAATTATTGTAAATTATTATTAATTAAAATATGGAGTTCATTTATCCAAATTATAATAACATTAGTTGAAAAAATTAATTTAAAAATAACCCCACAGACAGTATTATAATGTGAGTTTATAAAGTAAAAACGTCCAAAAGATTTCTAGGTTTTTATATCAAATTTCATAGATAAATCGATTAAAATTACATATATTTTTTAAAATAATAAAACAAAATCTCATTAAACTTTAAAAAATTTTAAAATATTATTTAACATTATAAATAAATTAGATAAAATTTGTTTTTGAATTAAAATTCAGTGTTTTCCCTTTTCACAAAAAATTAAACTTCACCAAAAAATACCAAAAAATATCTGTAACATAATTTTTATGTTATTAATTAAAATATTAAATTTATTATGAATTATAATATTAAAAAAATATAAAAAAATAATTATAATAGGTCGTCAATTAATATGTGGTAAAAGCACCTTTATAAAAATATAGGTTTTTATGCATAAAATTGGGTTTATTATTATCGTAGGCCTTCCAAATATCTTAGATGAATACCAAAAATATTTTATTTAATAATATATATATATATATCTATTACATAAATATAACTCACCAATTATAATTAATTAAATTTATTATGATAAAATAAGTTTCTGATCATAAGAATAATTTTTTATAAAAAACGCCCGTTACATTCAATTGGTTCTTATTAATTTCAAAAACATCTTGAACCAATGAATTAATTGCATATTTGTGTAAACCAAATTTTTCCATATGTTATTTAATCCTAATAATAACTTCTTACTTAACTACTATGTTATAGATTATTATATAAAATAATAATATTTTAATAATATATTATTGTTTTGTAATACTCAATATTGCGTGTAACTCAAGACATCGAAGAAACTCATTATTGTGTGAGATGTATGCTAACTCAGCAATGTGTGCATTCAATGATATAAATTATATTTAATTTATTTAAAATATTAAATATATTATAAATTATCATGATATTATATTCCCTTACATGCTTTTGTGGCGTGTCTTAAATGTTATCGAATACATTATTCTTATTTTAGAATTTTGGGACATTACATTCTCCAAAACATACATAAATATCATCCTCACAATTTAACCTCAGTCTCAATAATGATTTCATTAATATTTCTAATGTTCTAAATCCCATATTGTGATAAGGGTTTTTAAGAAATCATCAAAAAAATATATAATGAGAAGACACAAGAAATAACATATAACTAGGTCTCTATGTAAAATAAAATTATCGGAATGTAGAGGTATGTACTTAGATAAAAGAATAAATATTTATAGGTAGTGACTGAGGTCATAAATCAAAATAAGTGAATGGTGAATAGAATGTTGAGGCCCTAAAATGCAGAAATAATCTATGATTTAGAAGGCCATCGATTCAGAGAAATATGGTATTAAGGATTTTTTGAAGATATTTTTCCCATGTTGAGAAGTTTATTTACTAACAATGAATGTAAGTAAATATATGTATTTGATATATTTCAATATATACAATTTAATCCGTTGGTTTTGCTTCAATGATTTTCCAACTGATCCATCATATTTAATAATGTATATCCCAAAATAAACATTGAACCCTAAACCACTGAAATAAATGTTTAAGAAATCGTAGGACCGATAAAATATTCATATGTATCTAAATTTGTCTCTAACTATTATCGAAATCCTATATGGTTAAGACATTAATATGTAATCCGATAAAGTTACACAAATGGTTCATCATTAATATTTATTTGTCAATTTTTTTTACTAAAAAAAATAATATCTTTACTAGGAACCTGCATTGGTCTTTGGTTGGCAAGAAACAATTGTCGTCCTTTAGTAATATGTTAAAGACCCACAACCTCATTTAAATTTATTGGTTGTCATCTAGGAAATAGGTTTTCATTTTCTAAAAATATATTAATATAATTTTCAAAATAAATATGATGGAAATCTTTAAAAAAAGGTTAATCAAAAAATAAAATTTTAATTATGGATTTGAATACAACCATAGAACATAAATATTTCATATGTTTTATTTCAACATAGGTCATTCCATACGCTAATGTTTAACCTCAGTCATTCATTATTAGATTCTATTAGAATACATTATTATGGTTTGTAATTAAAATGTGAATTATCATAAGAAAATCTCCTAGGAGTGTCAAAATAGTTTTGTAGTAAGGTCCATTGTCATGTACTAGGTTATGCCATGTTTGGATCAAGACAACTTTTTGGATTTTTTCCCCTAAGTACATTTGTTTTAGAAGCACATCAACTTGTAGTATCCAGGCATGGATTTATGGAAGGGAAAATCCACATAATATTTACCTTATAAATTTTTTATTATTTTCTTCTATATCTATCCTCCAATTAAACCTTATGATATGTTATCTAATTTATGTTTTCCTAAATAATTTTCCCTAGTTTTCTACTAATCTTGTTCTGATACCAACTGTACTGACCTAACCACATAAATTCCAGAGCTGGTGTTGTTCGTACATTATATTGGTATAATATACAAGTAAATCACATCCCAATGGACCAAATAGTTTATTAGTCTCCTAAAACCAGATACACACGTGAGTATTGTATTATTAATGGATACACTAATTACAACATAATTTCTTCCATTATTTCATTGATATTAAAATTATTCCATCAACTTTATCCTTTTATATTTCTCTTAGTAAACATTAAGGAATAATTGGTTGAGGAAAAATGATAAGGATGATCTCGAATTATCATTATGGGTAAAGTATAATGGAAACAATAATGAATCAATGAGAATATTCAATATATAAATGTAAATAAATTTAATCACATGTCATTAAAATAACTGGATAAGGAAAAATAAATATAGAAAGGTAAGAAATGGAAACACATACGATTTATTCAATGAATTGATATTGAAATGGATCCATAAATATATTTATGTAAAATCTCATTTATAAATAATAAATTAATCAAAATGAAGGTAATTATTAATTATCTGATGTCATGTATCTAGAGCGTGAACAATTATATTGTGAAGAACGATCCTCAAGGTATTTTTAGTCTATGTGTAGAAACACGTCTATTCTACTTAGAAACAAAATATAATGTTTTTTCAATAACCAATTTTGGTTCATGAGATAATTGATTCATCAATGTTCTTTCATTATCTGGTCCCTATGTATTATGGATTGCCTTAAATGACCCCTTACCTATCCATTATTGTCCCAACAATTCCTCATAAATAGTATGCCTCATCAAATATTCATATGAAAAAATGATATGGATTTATCATTATTTCAAAAAATAATCAAATAAATTTCAATGTAAATGATGTATGAATATTGGTATATGGTTCAGTTAATAATTATATCAATGAAAAATGATATGGATATTTATGGGAAATTCAATGTCATTTATCATAGTAAATTGAATATTTTTAGGTGACAAAAAGGAATCAATGAAGCGAATGATAATACAATACTTGGAAAAATAAATCAAAAACCATCCATAGAAAGAGCATGGATTGTATGAATACAACATATCCCATGTAGAGTAAATATAATGGCTAGTTATCATTTACAAATAGAGAAAGTATCAAAATTTCTTTTAAAAGAATTCTTGAGGAAAATAACATTTAGTTTTCAATTTTTTTTGTTAAACCATTTCCTTGAATATCACATTTTACAACATTTTCACTACAAAGTATATATTTTTTACATTAAAAGTATATTTAAAAAAAATTATGGTGGGTAAATCCTTACATGTCGTATGAGAGATATTTTTTTTAAATGATGAAATGGTTAGAAAAACAACTTTTTCAGAAATCAATAAGAATATTCATTTGAAATAATTGGTAAAATAACAAAGGTTAAAAATTAATTTTATAAATATTCTTGGAATGGTTAATATTTTTTAATAAAATCATATAAGAAAACATTGTTTTTAGAAGAAAACAAGTTCTACGACTAAAGAGAGAATGAAGTCATGTTTTTTTAAAAACATTTTCTAAAACATAATGAGTACCAATTACTGAAAAAATTAAACTAATACTTGAGAAGATCATAAATAAAAATAGTATAGTAAAATAAAATGCTTTATTGAACAATGGTCATATAATTTATTCAAATGGAAATTAAATATCATTAATATTATTCTTGTGGAAAATAATATTTAAACATTCCAAAGTGTCCTATACCACTGATATTTTTTAAATTATAAGCATTATGAAGTAATAAAATTAAATTAAATTTTTAAATAAAATGAATATAAAATGATTAATATGATAATATATCAAAAGTGGCTTTAGGTAAACCACACAAAATAAATAAGTGGTGAATATGACATTTATCTCAAAGATGTAAAAAGTGAGATGAAAACCACTTACCTTATGTTTCTTTTTGGTTGAACATCATTTAACTTCCATTATAAAGGGTTTTAAAAATATTAATAACTTATACAAGACAAAAACTTATATTTATAATATCATATGTAATATTCTTTTAAAAACTTATTACCCATTTTTTAACAACATTTATTTATTTTTACTATTTTGGGTGTTAATTGCCTAGTTTCTAAAGTAAATTTTGACTTACTATTTTTTGTTTCTATAGATTTGATAATAATTTCATCATATATAGAATGTAAAACATTATTTATTGATCATACATATTAATTACATAAATATTTATTACAATCAATAATATTTGAAGATAATAATTGCAATGCACTGTCCATGGAGACATTATGTCGTATATACACATGAACGCTACTTTCATTTCGTATTCCTATTACAAGAGTTATATGTAAATGAAAAATATGTATATTATATCTCAATTATGATATTAATTTCCTATATTTCACATATTTTTGTTAAAATTATCCTTAACACGTTCTATGTATTGCGTGAAAGAATCACATCGCTTTGAGGAGGCGGTAGTGCACACTTTCACAAACAATGTTATCGTATTTACAAAAATTGGAAAGTATAAAATTATGTGTTATAAAAGAATTAAATAAGAATAAAATAAGAATAATTATATTATATATCATATATAAATAGTGTTTCCATCATTATGACCACCATGAGAGGTGGTAATGGAAGAACGATCAATATCATATTGTGAGGCGGTAGTTCACCGTACACATAAACGGCAGTGTGTGTAAGTGTAAGTCAATCCCTTAACATGAATATATATCAGTATATTTATTATACTGGTTTTATTATATAATAATGTAATTATAATAAATTATGTGATGGATAATGAAAAAAATTTAAAGAGTTTGAGGGAAGATGATACCTCTTTTTCGGTTAACTCCTTTTGGATTTCACCAAAGGGCTTCCTGGATTTTATTTATTCACAATGTTATTTTTATAGGATTATGGGAATTATTTTTAGAATATATTTGGATAGATAATGGTTTAGAAAAGGTTTATTGAGTTTTTTGAGGAAGTATGTGGCTTGAGTTCCTTTTTTATAATGGAAGAGGAGTGACACTCTTATTAATTATGGAAAACAGAATTCCACCCACGTTTTATCCATTGAATGTGGATCCAATAATGTTCCAAATTCATTAAATGCGAGTATATGGTCTAAATATGTCCCTTAAATGTATTTTTCCAAGTTTATAGTTCATTTTACTCTTAATATTAATGTTTAGTCCTTTCTTAAGCTATTTTTTAGTTCTTCATTATAGTTAATTTTAATCACATTCACAAATATTTTTTTTTGAAAATATTATCAAATTTTTAGAAATTATAAATTATTATGATTAAAAATATGGAATCCATTTCGAAATAAGAAAATCAAATAATTAGAAGAAATTAGTTTCCAATTAATCCTCTAGATGGGATGGAAATGCGAGTTTTAAAGTAAAAACATCCAAATATTTGATTTTATTTTATATCCAATTTCAAAGTGAAATAGATTCTAATAATGTACATTAGATTAATAAATAAAAATGTGATCTTAAAAAAATTTAAATTCTATTTAATACATTATTAAATATAATCAATAAGTTAGATGAAAAGTGGGTTTGAATTATAATTTTATACCTTTCACTATTCATTGAAAATGAAACTTCACATAAAAATACTAAAAAATCACTCGAAAACAAATTTTTATATTACTCTTCTAAATATTATATTTTTTTGAAATTTAAAATTTATAAATGTTAAAAAAATTGGATTTAAAATTTGTTCACTATTAAAAGGTAGTAGAAGTTCCTTTAAAATAATATAGGTTTCCATGCATAAAATTGGGTTTTATCTTATGCCTATAAAATTTATTAGATGAATACCAAAAATATTTGTTTGAATATATATATATATATATATAATTAATATCAAACAGTAATTTTAATTAATTTAATTTATTAGGATAAAATAGAATTATTTTATACTATTTATAAATTTTGGTGGTTACAAAAATACCATTTAATAATAAAACTTGTAATATAAAATATATAAAATTCACATATATTAAGGAAAATAATTTCAATAGAAAAAAATTTAATACTTTTAGGGAATTTAAAATTTTTTTGTGAGTTCATGACAATGGGAGACACAATTATTATCTTGTAAATTAAAAAAATTATTCCATTCATATGTTTAATAAAATATAAATAGTTATTTTTTTAAACACAAAATGATTTATTTTAATTTTTTAAAAAATTAAGACATGGGTAATGAATTATTTAATTAATCCATTATATAATTGTAAATAATTCATGAAAATATTTTTAGAAATCAAGCATATGGAAGAAAATGTACATCTAACCAAAGAGAAAAAATAAAATACGATTTTTTTGTAAAAAAAATCATTTTAAATGATGAGTACATAAAAAGAGGAATATGAATGGAAAAAAATTATTCTCATCAAATAAAATAAACAAAATAACATTAATGAGTTTCATAAGATATGGATCAATATATTTCATCATCCAAATCGTAAACATAAACAATGAGATTTTATCCCAAACCCCTTACCAATTTTTTTAAAAATTCAATCATAGGCCCCATGAAGTAATAACACTAAATAAAACATAAGGTACCATAATAAAAAATTAAATGGTGATATTAAAAGTAAAAGTTGTTGTTTATAGACATTATAAAAGGAGATGGGTGCACAACATATTGTATGTCCCAAAGAAGACAAATTGAGGAAATAATCCCAGACTACATTGGTGAATTTTGATCTTTAAAACCCATGAAAGAGTTATCATAAAATGGATATGTAAATACCCATAATTTTAGTGATAATAATAATAAAATAAAACAATGTGAGTATATATAAAACATAAAATAAAAAACATGGTGAATATGTCTTGTTATTCACATAAAATAAAAGTGAGATGTAAATCTCCAACCATAAGTGTCGAATTCCTTCATAAACATTCAAACCACATGTATAATAAATATAATTTTATTATAAATATAATAAATAACTATACTAATATATATGACACACATATAATCTACTTATGACCATTTATTACCCTTTTATTTACAATTCCATGTAAATACATGTTTTGCGTAATACGTTCTTTTTTTCATATATGTTTTCATTTTTTAGTTATGGTACTATTAATTTGATAATGGTTACATAATATCCGTAATTTTAACCATAATATAAATATAATATGTATTAATTAAATATTTTTTTTATAATAACCCATAAAAGAAATATATATAAAATGAAATACCCCACCATAGAGACGGTATGTCATACAAATATATGAACGTTGTTTCAATATTATCGATAGAAAAAATTAAGTGAAGTTAAATAATATATTAACATTTAATAATAGTTTTGATTTCATATATTCCACATATTATAATTAAACCCATCTTTATTACCTTTAATTAAATCTGGAACAAATCACTTAGCTTCTTTTGGTAGTAGTTTGCAATACACATGAATGAAATTATTGTATTCCCATGGAATGGAATGTATGAGGGAACATGTTATATAAATATTTTTAAATAATAATAATACCACAAATATCATATATAAGGAATAAATCCATAATTATATCTATCTGTGGGACATGATAATGGAAAATTAATAATGTAGGTTCTCAAGGCGGTACTCCATCGTACACACGAATGGTTATTTTATAACCCATTTGATTGGTAAGGTTAAGGATTTACATTATGAAAATAACATAATAAAATAGAATTATATGTTGTATAATAATTTTTAATATAATAATGGTTTAAAAATAATTTAAGGAGATGGAGGAGGAAACAAAATAAAATTTCTGGTTACAGATATTACCTCTTCTTTAGACAACATCTTTTCATTTTCATTAAAAGTCATCTTAGGATGCATTTTTAACAATAATAAGGCTTATATCATGTGATTTGGGAGTAAATGAAGTTAGTTTAATAATAATATTCCAATCCAATGTTTTTTTGTGTGAATAAAAGAAGAGATGGGTTGGACTTTTATAATTGAGGTGAGTGTCACACTTGTAATTTTTTAAAAGAAAATGGTTTACCTTACTTTTTCTCATGCAAAAAGGCTAAAAAATGGGAAACTATAAAACCTAGAATATATGAGGTCAAAATAATCCCATAAATTTGGATTTAGACATGTCTTAGTGAATTTTAACCCCTATCATTTTAGTTTAAACCCCAGTAAATGGTTTTTTAACATTAACATGTTAATTAATTTTTCTTGTTTTTACTATTCATTTTGGAAAACAATTATGGATATTTTATTATATAATATAAATAATTTTTTATTCCATATAATTAATATACTTTTTCAAATTTTTTTCAAAAAATTGGAAAATATTAATTTCAAATTAATCCTTTAGAAGCGACATGAATGATAGTTTCCAATGATAGGATTTTCAAAAGATTAAAAAGTTTTTATATAAAAATTTAATGTTGAATTAATTTAAATGAAAATATTATATTAATATATATATATAATTTAACTATTTTTACTTTAATAATAATATAAATATAAAATATATGTTGTATATTCATTGAATGAAAAGTTAGTTTTCAACAAAAACTAGTATTTTTCACTATTAACGAAAAAATTTATAATTTTTTTATGAATTATAAAAAATGAAACCAAATATATTTCTGAAATATAGATTAATAAATTAATTTTTTTTTCAAATACATTTTTTAAAATATGGAAAAAATTAATATTAATATAAGTGTTCAAAATGCAACAAATTTTTTATAGGAAAAATATATATTTTAAGAATAGAATTGGTTTTATCCTTATCTCTTGTATATAAAACACATAAGTTAAATAGTTAACATTTTATTGAATATATAATGTATAGAATTAATTAGAATCATTCTCTCAAACCTAATTAGTAAATTTAATGCGATAAAAAATGTTTGTTCACATAGAAATAGTTTTAAAGAAAAAGATTCCATTTATTTTCACATGATTTTAATTTTCATTTCTAATTATTTGGTCATAATGGAATTAATTATAAATACATGTGTAAACATATATTTTCATATTTTATTTAATCCTATTCATACCCACCATTCTAATTCCTAATATATTACTAGCATATTAAATAATAAAATTTAAATATTGTGTCATGTTTCATTTAGAATTTGTATACCGTGTAACACATGATAAACTTTGCATTGTGTGTAATGAAATATAAACAAGGAGTTTCATGTTACACAAGATACAACTTTTTTTTTCATGTAATGAAATTTATACTGAGTGTTGTGTGTAATACTGAACATTGAAAAGATTAAATTTATATAGAGAAAAACATAGGTTATTACATTCTACAACCCATAAAATGAATTTCATCCACAAAAGCTATCACTATGGTACCAAAAAATAGGATAATTCTATAATATTAAATCCTTACATTCCTATTTAACTTCTACATGTTGTTCATTTCACCCTAATGAGTTGACCAATTGAGTTGTCTTGCTTTATATAACTTTATATGTACGATCCAAAAAATCACAACTGATTGTTCCTCATAAGAAGAATCTTGCTCCAATGGTATGACAATTGAATTTAGTTTGTGTAATGGATTAAGTGTATGCTTATTATGGAGATATAAACAGAACACATAATGAACCCAATAGAGGTTTGGATATTGTACCAAGCAATAACCTATGGTCCTGATATGATCGAGAATTTGAAAGTGACAGATATACATAGGGATTAATTTTCCCATATTTATTCAAAGGAGAAATGCATAGAAAGACCTTCTCACCGACATCAAATTATTGATCAAATTGATGATTATGAGCCTAAAAAATCCATTTAAATTTGACATAACTTACATTTTCTTGAATGAATATATCTTTCTCTACCTTCTCATCAGCTTGATTAGGTACCAATAGCCTTATTTATGAAACCTTATTACAGTATAGTGGAGATCTACACCTATTTCCATAAAGTGATTCAAAATTCTCCATATAAATTCTATGTTGAAATATATTTTTTAATGAAAACTTAATTAGATTAATGTGTTTATCCCAAAAACCATTGAAATATAAAGAATATATTCTAGGTCTTGAATATTTCTCTTAGACTGACCATCTTTCTATGAATGATACACAATGCTGAAACTCAACTCCATATCAAGAGAATATGAAGACATTGTGAAAACATCAATGTGAAATTCATATGCTGGTCAGATACAGTTTAATGTGGAAATCAATTAATCCTATCTACCTACTTAATGTATATTCTAGTATGATATCTAGATATAAATATTCTATTATAGTAATGAAGTGTATTGGATTTGTATGGTGACCAACCAAAACCCATAATTACCCCAAAATCATAGATAATACATTCCATAAATGTTATTCGTATGCTAAATCATATTTCCAATGTTTGTAATAAAATTACTCTTTAAATAAATTTCTCAATATATTATATAAAAAACCAAAGAGTTGTGTTGCCATGGATTTCTATAAAAATATCCTTAATATAGATACACTCTTATTATGTTAAAACAAAAAATTGGTGTCAATGAATTTTAACTTATGATTAACCTTGAACCGGTATTCCCTTGATATCATCCACACCTCTTATGATAATATTACATGGATATATATACTCTTCCAAAAGTTAATTGACCGTTTATTCCTCATATGGGATCTTATATTATAACAAAAATTAATTACAATATTGGGTTCATAATGATATTGATAAATTAATTTATGTGATATTATTATTCTAGAATCCTCATAGATGAAGATAATCAAAAAAATATTTACTTAAGGATGAATAAATAGATTTTCATAGGGATCATTCATGAAAAAGGAAACCTGAAATTCCAAACTATAGAGGGGCGGATATGTGAAAACTAATTATCATGATTCACTTAAAACATTTTATATTTCATAATATTTACTTTTTTCTTTTTTCTAAAGATATTTTTGTGGCCAATCATCCATATTAGCCCTTGTATTAGGGCATCAATTTGCATAATTCTCTATATCCTTTCACTTGAAACACTGGTGTGTGGGTGGTGCTATCTTTAGAATACTCTTATCCTATATTGTATTTACCAGACCATTATTTACTTTTAAACATTCATTGTATTTATTAACTACCTTTATACATATAAAAAACCTCCATATTCTATTTAATATATTCCAATGATTCTTCTTCCCAGATTTATAGCATGAATATGGTTGGAATTTCTTCCCACTATTTTAGTCATTATAAGAATCAATATTCCTCTTCATATGAAATCCATAGGAGTTTTGGGAATATTAAATTTTCATTTTCACATTATGTGATCTTCAAATAAATTATTTATAGTTACATAATTATCTTATATCCAAGGTCGTTCAAAGAATTTTTGTTAGTCCACCAAATAATTCACCAATTTTTCTTTTAGGGTTTACGATTAAAACAAAAGTTTACATTTTTTTCTTATAAAATTATATTCATATGTACCAATAGATTCATCATAATTTCTCTTAATATCAAGGATTTCCTCTGTATAATTTTTCATAGAATATGAGTGAAGAAATTACTAAGAAATATCCTCTTTTAATCTTTATATTCCGTAGAATGAATTTATTTATGCTCTCTAATATTCTTAACAAGAGTCAACAACTAATGATCTTGGAATTATAAACAATAAACAACCAATAATAAATTTTCATGAAATGAATACTGAAGAATGGAAAATATATTTTTATTGGTATTAATCCAAATCTCATAAACTATTCGATTGGTGAAACTACTTAAAGATGGTGGATGTTTCTTCACTAAGGACTCAACAAAACGTTTTTCCTTCATTTTAATTTTTGGATGTTCTGTATAATTCATATCTTTAGAACGTTGTTATAGTATAGAAAAAATATTTTTCTTTCCCACTCTGATATTGTCTAGTTGTATGGTAAGATAGTAATTTTTTTTGTCTATGGAACATACCATTAACACAATTCCTCCAGGTTCAATCCATTAACTAAGATAAGAATGCATAGACTGAGAATCACTAATCATATTGTAAAAATACATGATCACAACAAATAATGTATTGTATTTCTAAATAATAACACCTTATTTTCTATATATTACACCTTAGGATTAACCTATTTCATTAATAATCATTATTTATATCCTTAATGATTTTTCTTAAAGAGTTTTTGAAATCCCAAAGCATATTTCCCATGACTGTTAAACTAGGTGTTCATCAAGGATCATTATCATGCACTAGAAGATGATTGAGTCCAACTCAATGCATTCCTTTGAGAGTTATCACCTATAATTAATTTTTTGCCCGAGACACATCCACTTTTTGTATCCAGACATGGATGTAATTTCTTATAAATGACTTACTCCATCATTCACAAAAAATTTAGGATATTTTACAATACATAGAAATTTTCATAGACTTATCCATAGTTATATCCCAAGACATTTCCCTAGACTTATACATAGTCATATCTATAGGGATATTAATAATTTTTTAATCCAAATAAATAAATATTTACTAAAACTTTCATTTGATAGCAGTTATAAAGAACCAAACTTTTCATATATAAATAAGACATATTTTTATATGAATATTCAATAAATTTTATAAACACATACTTGATGGAAATAATATATTAAGGTATATTGAGAGTAGAAACACAGTCTTCTTATTTAATGAAAGATATTCGACATCCACCATAATGATCTTCTCCCGCTGTACTCCTCTTTAGAATACCCTACCTAAAATATTATTCACACACTAGGGAATGAAACAAAAGAAGATATGCACTCAGATACTTAGTAAGGATAAATATATGAGGTATGAATATATTAACATATGAAATAATAAGATAAGAAAAAGGGTGTGGGAAAATGAACATAACATATTATTTTCTTACCCAACCTATCATAGATCATAAACACAATTCAGGGCATATAAATTTATCATTTCAGAATATATGGCCCATAAGAGTTAAAATAACCCTAAATAAATCATGAACTATAAGATAACGTCATAAAAGCTTGGATCCAACAAAAATATAGGAAAACTCATATTTAAAGGATAACTACCAATACCATCAACATATTGGATCAAGAATTATCACATAGTTCTCATATTAGATCAGGTTGTAGTTGTTTTCAATAGTGGATTAGTACCCACCATTTTCTGAAAGTGGATCTAGATCATAAAAATATCTCTCATAATTATATATCATTAAGTACAATCATTTAACCAATGAATTATAGGTATATATATTTCTGACCCATATCTTAATGAAAACCATACTTATGTGTTCTACAATATCATAAAAGAGTCATCATATCATTACATAATAACTCATGTAAATAAAAGATATTTGATAAATATTTAATAAATTATATTTTGAATGGCACCAGACAAATAAATGGGTTCTATAAAAATTTCACCAATGCAAACATTAACCATAAATATAATTAATATAGATTGTATCATTCAATCATATACCCAGTAAATCATAAGTAACCTAAAAGGATGTAATCATTGGTGAAAAATGATTTTAAAATATCTCATATAACATTTCATGAGAATATATCCTTCACAATTTTAGAAACTTTTTAAAAAACAAAAAATTCTAAAAATTCATTCCTTTAAAAATAACCTTAGATACGTATAAATGAAACTTTAAAAGTCATTTGAAACATTTCTTCATGAAAATACATTTTCAAGTTGAAATCATTTTTTAAAAATATAATAATTTCCCAAATATAAATGAATTTTTTTAAATGAAACACTAACATATGGGAGAAAATATTGAAATCATTGATCAGTTATGATAGTGGGAATTATTTTTCTTATTGTGTACTTTAAAAAATTATTTATGTCGTATTACATTTAAAATACAAATGTGCCTTGTTCTTTAAATAAATATGAACATTCATTTTATTTTATTTTAAAAACAATTGAATAATTGGTAAAAATGATTTAAATAAATCATTTTAATAAATTTAAATCACTTTTTAAACAATTTTAAGATAACATGTATATGGAAGAAGAAATATTTTTGATTGAGGATAGGAATAAAAATGATTTTTCTTAAAAATAGTTTTTTGAACTCTTCATTTCATATAAATAAGAATATAAAGAAAATACATGTATAATAATGAAATGGACATAAGATAATAAAATTCATTTGTTTTATAAGACATTTATCACAATATTTCATCAACATAATCATAAAAATAAACAATCCTGAAAAATGATGAGATTGTGTCATCAAACCTATACAAATCTGGTAACATTGAATCATATGACCCATGATCGAGTAAAATTAAATATAAATTATAATAACATGAGAAAAAAATAAATTCATGATATTAAATATAAAATGGGTTATATATGCACATCATAAAAGAAGATATGTGTATAATATAATGTTTTTCCCAATGACGGAAAATTGAGAGAAAAATACCTGACCACATTGGTAAATTTTGTTATGTAAAACTAGTAAAATAGATACTATTAAATTAATATGTAAATAAATATAATTTTAAGGATACTAATGATAAAAAAATACTGGTATTTATGTACACCACATAAAATAAACACATGGTGAATGTGTCTTGTCTCTCACAGAAAATAAAAGTGAGACGAAAATACCTTGACATTCTCTCAACATCTTTCATACACATTAAAAAATTATATATAAAAAATTTAATTTTTTTAGAAATTTATTATATCACCATAATTATATATATATAAATATTTTTTATGACCTTTTATTACCCATTTATTAATAATTCCATGTTATATTCATGTATCATGTAATAACTGCTTTATTTTTCATCTTTGTTTTGATTTGGTATTTTTGGTCTTCTTAATTTGACCATTTTTCCATTATTTCCATAATTTTAACCATGATATAAATATTTTATAGATTTTTTAAATTTAGATTTATATTAATCTATAATATTAACAGATATAAAATGAAATGCACCATTCATAAAGATAGTGGGTCATACGTACATATGAACATTATTTCCATTTTATAAATTTCTGAAATGAAAAAAAGGTAGACAATATATTACCATTATAGAATTTTCTTTATTCCATATATATTTAATATTTTCATTAAACCCATCCTTATTACATTCCATGAAAATTATGAACAAACCCCATTGCTTCAAGAGACGGTAGTCCACCGTACACACAATGATCTTATCGTATTCCCAAAAAATAGAAGGTAAGATAAAACCTGTGATATTATGATTCAAAATGAATAATAATAATAAAAAATATATAAAAATAAATCCGTCAATATATCCATCTTTGATAGGTGGTGATATAAAATGAATAAAATCCATTCATGTGGCGGTAGTCCTTCTTACACAATGATAATGATTTCGTAACCCATTTGATGGAAGTGGAGAAGTATTTAGGTTAATAACATAACATAATAAAATCTCAATATATTTTATATACATTGGTTATCATATTATAATTACTAAAATTTTTTTATGTATTTTGAGAGAGAAATAAAATAAAATGCTCAGTTAGGGATATTACCGATTCTTCGGAAAATTTCCTTCGACTTACATGGATTTATAGGAAAATAAGGATTGTATGATGATATGAGGGAATACAGAAATTTATTTGGTAAGTTTTTTATGAACTAATTTGTTTTTAAGTGTCATGATGAGATAATAGGGGCGACCTTTTATAAGTGAGGAGAGTGACACACTTTTAATTTTTGATAAGAAAAAAGTGTATCCATGATTTTCACATGAAAAAAGGTTCCCAAATGGTCCATTATATAACCTATATGTTATTAGGTCTAGTATTGGCCAAAAAATTTGTTTTGGATATGTTTTTGATCATTTAAACCCTTATCATTTTAGATTAACCACCATTTATAAACACATTTTTAACTTAAACGTGGTATTTAATTTTAACAGTTTTTTATAAATTATGGTTAATAATTATTTCAAGCATATTATATAATTTAAATATTTATTATTATAAATTTGGAAACTATTTTCCCAAATTCCATTCACATAATAGGAAATTTTAATTTAAAATTAATCCAAGAGACGCGTAGAGAAAGCGGTTTTCCTAAGAGAAAATGTTCAAATTGTTGAAAAAAATTTAAATCAAAATTCAAAATAATAGTTATTATAATGAAATAAATTTCATTAAAATATATATTATATAAATTTTTACTTTTAAAACCATTTTAAAATGAAATTTCGATTTCAATGTTTTTGAATGAAAAGGCAGTTTTTAACAAAAATTTGTATTTTACACAATTCATTGAGAAATTTACCTTTTCAAAAAATTATCAAAAATTAACAGTAAGATAATTTTTAAATTTAAATTTATAAAAATAATTTTTTATTTTCCAAATAAAATTTATAAAATTAATTTTAATATAAATATGAAAAATGTGATAATACTTCTTTTTAGAAAAAATACAGTTTTTAGTTATAAAATTGGATTCATTCTTATTTATTTTCAAGAAAACAAATAATAATAATGCCAATTGTTTTATTTAATATATATATACATATTTCATTAAAAGTATTCAAAAAATTTGAGTAATTTAATATATTTAGATAATGATTATTGGCGATCATAAAAATATCTTTCTGAAAAAAGATTCCATTTATTTTAAAATTGTTTTTACAATCATATATTAATATTTTTTCACAATGTAATTAATTATATATACATGTATAAACCATATATTTTCATAATATAGTTAATCCTATTCATACCCTTCATTCCAATGGCCAGGTAAAAAATATCATATTAAACACTACAATCTTTATAGTAGGTCATGTTTCATTTAAACTTGGTGTTGCATGTAACATAGGATAAACATAGTGTTGTGTGTTATGTAAGATAAACATGGTGATCTGTGTAACACCATCTAATCAAAGTGTTTTATTTAAATCAACCTAAAATTAATTTTCTATGTAATATAATATATCAAAAATATTAATTTGACAAAAAATCACCAAAATATCAGGGTTTTATAAAAAGTCTATAGTATATAGACAGTGCATGTTCTAAATATATTCATGGAGACTACTGAATCCTTAAGAAACTTGTGAATGTGGATGGTTTAAATATTATATTTTGGGAAAATACAAAAGTAAATAATATTTGAGGTGGTTAAATTATTAACTATAAATCTATTCTTGATTTTCATTTTAATTTTATGATATGTTAAAATATAATATTATCAGTATTTTGTAGTAGTTTTATGAAGATTTTTTATGTTAAATTTGTAAAACAATACTTCTAAAATTTTTGATTGCATGAATTATTAAGTGTTTTATTCTTAATAAATTATTTTTTTAATGATGATAAATTTGATTAATTTTTTCTCAAAATTTATTTTTTTAAGTGTCTTTCATTGAGAGTATTGGATTTGACATAGGGTACAAGGAAAAATTCCACAAAAACTCACCTTTAAAGATTAATAATAAAGATTTGACTATGAATCTAAATTATATTGAATTATATAAAGGAAGAGTTTTCAATCCATATCAAAAGGTTAAATAACAAAAACATATTCAAACCAAATAAATTGGACTCAATATCTCAACCCTTAAAATTAGTTCACATGGAAAAGTGTGTACAATCTATAGAATTTATTTTAGTATTAAAACACTACTGTTATGTAATTGACGATCACTAGTCAAGATATACATGGGTGTTTTTCCTAGATCACAAAAGTGAATCTTATTTTTCTTTTGTAAATATAGAAAATACGGAGAAACAAATTATGGAATCACAATAAAAGCATTGAGAAGTGCCATGATAGTGAATTTTAGAATCATGATTTTGAATATCTCTTTTTTAAACATGAATATACTCACAATTTTTCTACACCTCAAACACATTAAAAAAAGTTCTAAGAATAAATGAGACTCTTCATGGGATTTACAAAACAGTGCTAAGTGAATATGAGTTAACTCTCTAATTTTTGGGATGTACCTATTGAAACAAATTTTTATGAAACCAATAAAGTTAACATTATTCCTATGTTAAAAAATAATCTATTTTAGTTATGGAATGGTATACTTTCCAATAAGAATTAAATTATAATTTTTGGGTTAAATGTAATGATTATGAACAAAAAGAAGAATTTGGATAAGTTTTCATTAAAAATACTTGAAGTAATTTTTCATAGTTATTTAACCACTAGTAAGAAATTTATAGTATATAAAAAAAAATTCATGTTCTAGAATAATCTATAAATTTGAAATTTTATGATAAATATTCAAATGATTCCAAGACTTCTCTAGAAAACCTTAAGGATGATATATCAAATTTCAATGTCAATAATAACTCTAACACATATAAACTAGGTATGGATTTACCTGATAAATCTAATAGAAGATACAATTATTAAAACCCTGACATAGATGAATACTTGGAAGAACCAAGCTACTCTGTTCCTAGAAGTATTGAAACCATCCAAATCCATCCATTGGATGATGTTTTATGAGTCCTATATAAATATACATAAACTGAAGCTTCAATAAGATACTAGGTTGAACAAGAATTCTTTTTAAACATAGTCTATACTTAAGAACATTAATTAAGTAATCAATGTTAACCATTGGGTGATAAATATGAAAGAAAAATTGAACCTATTTGAATGAAATAAACTATGGGAATTTTTTGATATACCTAAATACTATCAGACTATTATCACCAACAAGGTATATAAAATCAAGGTTGATAATTCAAGAACAATATTGAGAAACAATGTTATATTATTTTAACAATCTCATTGTAAACAAGAGGGTATTTATTATGAAGAAACATTTTCATCTATTTCTCAACATAAATCCATTAGAATATTTATTTCATTTGAAGCACATGAAAATTTTTAAGAATATCCAATGAATGTAAATGGTTGATTAATAAATGGTTATATTGTTTATTATATTTTTGTTGAGTAATCTCCACGATTTTAAAACAATTATTTTCTATTTTTTAAATATTCTAAATAACTTTATGGTTTAAATGTTTCTCATAGATCTTGGATTGATATGATCTTGTTATTCCTAATTTCAAATAAAATTTATGATGGAATATAAAAAACTACGCTATTTATAAAAATATTTTCAAAGGATATTTTATTAATTCAAATCTATATTGATAATATTCATGTTCATAAAAAACAAATCCATGCATATGAATTTTCTAAATTAATTCAAAATTTATATGAAATGTCTTTAATGGGTGAGAAAGAAATGATTTATTTTCATTAATATTTTTCAAAAAAATGAATGGATTTTTTTAGTTAATATAAATAAACTGGGCATGTTCTAAAACATTTTAGTATGAATTGCACCAAATTTAGTCATACTCATTTGATTACAATCTAAATACGAGATCATGATGAAATTAGAAAAACAATTGACAAAACTACTTATAGAGGTATGATTTAGAGTTTAATATACTTAACTACAATAAATATTGGTATTATGTTTAGTGTAACTATGTGTGCCTATTATCAATCAAAACCAAAGGAATATCATTTAAATATTGATAAAATTATTTACAAATTTGATAATAATAAAACCAATTTTGGACTATTCTACTCTAGATGCCATGAATTTATATTGGATAGTTCTTCTAGTGCTGATTTTCGTGGATGTAAGTTAGATAAGAAATAAAATATTAGAATAATTCAACTTTTGGGTAAGTATCTAGTTTATTGGTGTAGTAAAAAAATAACTCTATTGAAATATCTACTATTTCAGATGAATAAATTATTGAATTTTTTTTTGCACAAATATAATGGATTAAAAAACATTACTAGAATACAGAAATATATTATGACTTGTAATTTTAAAATGGGATAAAACTAGGGCTATTTATATTTCTAAGAATCCTCTATCACATTCCAAGATGAGACAAATAAATATAACAAATCCATATTTAAGAGACAATTTTTAAATGGATGATATTAATATTTAGATTATTATGACTAAAAAAAATTCTATTATTTTTAGAAAGCCATTGAATATAAAAATATTGGATTATAATAGATATGACCTACTAATGATTAATTATTTCTTAACTTATTATATTTATTTTGACCCCTAGTGTTTTATTTAATTAAAATTATGAAAACATATGTATTTACTAATTGTGATATATTTTACAGAATATCGGTTTATAATATTTCCCTTGATTTATGTTTAATATGATGGTTTTTGTGCTATGGTTACAAGTGAATGTAATAGAAGTTCATAATTTCAGTTAACCATCCTTGTAAATTTTTTCATATAGTCGATTATGTAATCATGAGAATTTGGTAGTACAATTAGATAACCAATTGCAAATCCTCTATGTCACTACAAAGAAATTCATTGAAAATATAAACCAACCGTGAATTCCTATAATTACATTAAGCATGATATTATGTTTCCTTATCCTACTTTTCTATTACAGTTTTTAAAATGATATAATTTTATTGCATGATTAACATTAAATAATTCATTATATTCATTTTAAATTGTACCCTAAATGAATCAATATAATAAAATCAAAATTCATATTGAAACCCTTTTATATATATTTTTATGTCCTATAACGTTTATCTTTCAAAATTGTCCTTCTCAAACACTCTCATACCTCAAATTTGAACAAGAGGCTAAAGTATATCAAATCTCTATGGAAAGATGGTTTTAACAAAACAAACTATTAATGTCTTGTCATATATTGATTCAACTCCATAGAATAAGTCTAAGGAATGAAAATTTGGCCCGAGTGATCTAGTCCTGCCTCACTACCCTCATCTGTCATATCAAATAGTGTTTATAAAAAATAACTGGATGCAAAGTGTCTATAGTCAAGAAAATCGTTGGAGAGGAAATATATTTAGATTCAAGAATGTGATTATTGGTTCCAAGAAAATGGTAAAACTTTTATAACCTATTATCCAATAATTTTTATTTGAATGTGAATTTTAATACAAGTAATTCATGGTACTATATTAGAGCTATTGTAAATGGGTAAAAGTTGGAATTTTCATCAAATTTGTGGGATGAGTTTGAATGAACATTATAAAAGATATTATGATGATTATCAAATTTCATATCCAATTGATTATCCCACAATGAGATTTAGAGTTATCTTGAGGAGATAATAAGAAATAGGACACATAGAATGTCTAATTCTATAGAAACTTATGGATAAAGTGCAATATTAATGAAATTTTGACAACATTTGATTTATCAAACGAATTGGTACATGATTATATTAGGAAATTACGAAATAGGTTTTCTTTATCTAATAAAAAATTGATTTTGGTTAATATTTTCATGATATATTTTGAGGTACATGATATAATTTTTCAATACCTCTTGCAGATTCTCTTCATTTCTAAATGATATGTACATTTTGGCCCTACTAGAGTGAGAGGGACTGGTTCCTAAGGGGGAGGAAATATTAGTAACATAAAGATGTTTTTTCTTTAATTGGAATATTTTTAGGCTTATGAAGTTGAAATTGAAGCTATGGAAGAAAATACGGTTAGCTAAAAAGGAATAGATATATGAAAAAATCAAAAGTGTTTAGAATCTATTGATGACAATGAAAAAAAGATTACCCATGTATAAAACCTGATGATATCAATGTATATTAATCCAAGGACAATGAAGATGAATTGAATGTTTAAGAATAATAGGATGTGGTTATTGATATTTATGAGAAAAAAAGTTAAGAAAAAGATGATGAATTCATTATTTATCCTTATATATCTCTCTGATATCATGATTCACATATATATTTATCCTCTCAAGAATAAGAGTTGAGAGATAAAGTTCTTATTGATACTGAATTATCTATGATTGAATTTATTTAAAACATAGTTTCTGAGGGAAATAATTCAGATTCAATAAAAATAATTGGTTATTATAGTGAAGTATAATATAACATGAGTCTTTTGATTGGAAGTACTCTATAGACTCGGGGAATAAAAGAACCACCTGAGGGGGGAGATCTTCTTCAGACGTTTGTGGTGACCATGGTGGTAGTCCACATGGAAATGGTGGAACTTCCATATACTCTACTCAAAGAGATCCTAGAGGGTCCTTGAATACTAAAATAGATCTACAAGAAATGGTCCAGGTATCTCTTTCCAAATCATGATTTCTTATTGATACTTTAATGATATAAGCCGAACCTATTCTTGAAAAAATGTTTGGACCTTATCCCGCCAAATATTTTAGTGAACCAGCTAATGATGATGATACATATCCTCTTATATATACAAATAGATACCTCTTTGAAGGTGTTGTGGAAGATACTATTAGAATAAATGAATTTCAGTCTCTAGGAATAGATCATATGACGATTTAATGTTAGTTGGCTAGTAGTAAATCTACTCCTCAGCAATATATTCATATACCTACTTCTACTTCATCTACTTATTTTTTCACTATATAAGATCTTAATTTGTTCATATATGATTTATTTAATAGAAATAAAGAACAATTATTTAGTTTTTAAAATTCAATTGATCCAATTTTTTAAAGGATATCTCTAGGGTAATGTCTCTATATATTTCTTATTTTTAACCAAATACTCAACTCAAACTAGATTTTAGGAAGAAATAAATTGACATCTAAGAACTAAAGTGGTAGATAAATTAGTATAACTATACTGCATGATTCTTAAGTTGGATAAAATGTTTTTGAATGTTATATTTTATCCATCTATACCTTCTCATGTACCTCCCCATATTGTACTTATTAATATAGTGAAAAGCACTCTAAATGAAGATCTCTTAAAACAACCTATGATGTATGAGGTAAAAGTGGGGCTAGATGAATATAATATTACTATAGAAACTAAGATTTATGGATTTTAGAATTATGATTTAATTACATTAGTGTTGGTAAGAATAGATGTGAAATAGTTTGGATGATATAAAGACACAATAATAACTATGGTCGACTTATCTATGTAGAATATTCACTATGTCATATCTAAGGACTACATTCAATTCCTTAGTTGTTTATCTTATAATTCCTCCTATATATAAGGAATTTAAGACTGATGTGGTTATATTAATGACCATAACTCATATTCTAGAGGAATTCTTTTAATAATAAAGATTAATATTTCGTGGTCATGGAGAATGGATCTCAATATGTGAATGATTTCACCGAAATTTTATATACTTGCCTCTACAAATAAAATACTACCATTATAGCACCTACATGTCTACATATACCATTAAAACCTTTTTGTTCCACTTATTCTTCTAATCATTTTTGTTTGAATACTATTCAAGATATTCATCATCTTCAACATGTCTCTAGGTGTGTTTATATTCAATAATCTTCTCCCATCACTTCACTACAACATACACATCATGATTTAACGTCTAGAGACAAAGGTATAGCTCTTATTAGTTCTTATAACTCATAGATACTCATGATTTAGATTTTGAATATGATTAGAGTCATTTATAGGTTTTTCAATTTTTTTAATTATAAATTAAATTTATTATTTCCTAAATAAGTTTCATTTTATGAATTTGTTTTTGATATTTCCTAATTACATTCTGTAATTCCATTTTGATGTCTAAATTTTCATTTCCTCATAAATACAGTATAAATTTTGATAATAAAAAAAGTGGGAGTATAATACGGATCTTCATAATATTATCTCTTGAATAAACCTAGATCACAATTATTTCAATTTTTTAAAATGTTTAGTTTTCCATTATTTAGGATCATTAAATGTTCACCAGGGCTATTGGATTTGTTAATTAATTCATTAAATTAATGATAAAAAATAAATTTTCTTATGTTATTAATGAATTTTATGTATTATTATAGTAAAATAATTTTCAAGATAAACTATGATAATTGAAAAGTATTGAACTATCAACATAAACCTAGAACATGAAGAAACATAACCAACAATGATGGAAAACATACTCTATTGAAGTAAGATTAAGTGAAAATACAAGTGGCCACATGAACAAACAAGTAATAATGTGTTAGATAATAACATTTATCAATGTACTAAACTGACCACATGAATACAAAAATGGTTTCATTAGGTTTCGAACTGATGGCACTGTGGATTTAACCAACCCTAAGAGGCCTTCAAATGATCATGCAGAAAAATAATGCAATTTCCCTAAGTGGGGAACCCACCACATTATTAATCAACCTACAACATGAAGAACATAACTGAACACATAAAGAGCTTAAGTGAATGCCAGATATGATCAACTGATCACAATAAAGATTTATAAACCAACTGAAAAAAAATTTAATGATATTTCAATATGTCAAACCAACCGTAAGATTTTGGGAAGGCGATTAAAGGAAGGTGATGTAAACATGACTAATTTAATATGGAGTGAACATTACTAATTGAAGAAAATGTGATCATCTCTAATTAAAATAGTTTTTTTTTGAAATTACAATGGATATATTTTAGGGAAGTTTATGAGAGACTGATAAATTTAGTGATTCATATCTGAGTAATCTATATGTGTATTATATTTTTGATTTTTTCACTGAATAATTATAGAGGGATTTTCCTTTCAGAAGAAATACTACTCATGGATAGAATATATAAAGACATACTAATATATTCTGACATTGAATTTATTTTGGGATCTTTTATTCTTTAACTCTCTATTATTCTAGTTCTCAGTAAAATATAAATTTGAATCATTACATGTATCCATTGATGAAAAGTTGATCAATTGAATATGATTAGATATTATTCTACATCAAAACACTTTATTCACAACTTACTCTCTCTCAACTTCAATTTCATGTTGGGTTTAAATTAATTTTTTCTTTTATAAAATGTTCATTATATATATAAGAGAGTATTATATACTCTTTATTGTTTTCTTTTACACCTCTAATCCAATAAATATCAATGGAATGGGTAGGTTGAATCCTATACTATCATATGTGTTATTGTATCTATAAAACCAGATATAGGTTTTAAATCAAGTTTGTTATGCATTATAACTTTTCATAAATGTGGTCGAATATCATGTAAAGGGGATTACACTCAATATTACAACCAAACCATTTGTTTCAGTTTATATGGTGTAATATTATTTCCTTTCATATAATTTTTATAAAACATTTTTAATATTTAAATACATTCAATTATTTTTATCTTATTATTATGTACTGTCTGATTTAAAATGAAAATAGTCGAGAGAAAACATTAATATGTGATTTATTGTGAGTAAAATATTTTCAAATGATAAAATTATTTCAAAATGGTTTTAATTTTATTTTTACCATACCATTGATAAACTATTTCAAGGAATCAAATTATTCATATATATATTTTTTTTAACTAGGATGATTTAATTGAGGTGTCTAAAAAAATAATAGAAAATTCAAATTGGAAGCTTAGTTCACTCCAGTTTAGACCTATTCACTAGGACTAATATGAAATTTTAAATAAATGATATTATGTAAAATAAATATAAATAAGGTTATTATATAGATTAATAATGATATAATTTTGATTATATATGGGTTTAAATCGTTTTCAAGAAACCATAAATCTAAGGTACGAATATTTCATGACTTAATCCATGTTCAATGACATGTCTTGTTTCTTCTTAAAGTATGTTCATTTAAGATAGATACATTATATTTATTTTCTATCTCATATTATACTTCCTCTAATCTTATGTTGAGTTTATATTTCTTTCTCATAATGTCATATATGATAGATTCTTATCTTATAATATATGAAATTAAAAGGGTAACATTTCCCCTCTCTATTTTGGATATTTTTTTCATTTTTATATTCATTATTATTATACATATATATTTGTAGCATTTTGAAATTTAAATATTTTTTTCCATTTCTAAATCTCTTTTTTGACGTAAAATATATTTAAAAAAATTATATACCTTTAACTGATGTAGGATGCATAAATCCATTTAAAAAGGATAAAATATATTATGTTCTTATCTACAATATTTTATATATTTTTTAAAAAAATTATTTAATATAAACAATTTTAAAAGTTAAATTGTAATTGAATGATATTATAAAAATAATTATTTAATAGTCATTCTATTTCCTTTTTAATATATTTTTGAAATTGGATTTTATCATTGTTTTTTCAAATACATTAAAAAACACATTTTAAAATTTATATTTTATTTTCCTCCATTTCTATAGAAAATAAATCATCTATAAAAATTATGTTTCATATATAACCCCTGAAATTATCTTGTAATATATTTATTACGAGTAAATGAATCTTGGTATCATTTGATCGAGTTTATATTTACTTCCTAGGTGATAACTCATTAAAATAATATGTAAACCATTTTATTTCCATGGTAAAATAATAATATGATTTTATGTATGTATGTATATTTTCCATGTGAAAACATGTTTATGTATATATCATTATATTAAAATTTACCCCATATGTATAAATATCGCTAATACTTCTATCCAATCTTATATTTTTATTGAATGTGGACAACCACCAAAGAAATAATCCATGATATCTAAAGTAATTAATCCCAAAGGCATCATTATAAACTACAAAATTACACTCATGGGACGATAAAAAGTGTTGTAGGACACTTTAAGGATATTATATTAGTCACCTTTTGATTCATGTATGTCTATCAAAAAGTTTCCACCATTCCATATATGTAGTAAGTTAAAAAATTTTCCCATCCACTCCCAAAAACATCTGAGAAAAAATGAAAAAATATTTCATGAGGTATGGGTTAACTAGATAACTATAAATGATAGTAGGATATATTAAAACTATATACTTATTGATGTTATTTTATTTTCAAATATAAGGTTTCATTTAGAGTGAGTTTTCCTCTTTAATTTGTAGGTTTATAGTACAATTTAAGGTATAAAATGTTATTAACACTATACCCTAGAAGTCACATAAACAAATCCCGTATATATGGACCTAAAAGAGTAGGTACCATTGGAATTATGATTATAATGAGGATATAGAGATAGAAAGTTCACATATCTACCACAACTCTCAATACGTAAATATAAATCCAACAAAATGTGGAACTATAGATAATGAAACAATAGAATGTCCAACCAATGAAGTCCTAATACTATCTCATTGATCATTTCAATTGTGTTGATCTATGTATGTATGTATATATATCTCTAAAATATTGGATAAATTTTATATATCAGGATATGAAAACTATATGGGAAGTGGGTGGATATCGTTATCCACAATATTATAGGAAATTTTTTTCTAATATTTTATGATTGTATTGTAAGGGAGTATAAAAATATATTATGAGTTTATATTCATATTCATCCCATATAATAATTATATATAACAATGGATCCGGATTATTTATTCAATATTATTATGTTATGGTATGTGATATGATTTCATGGTTTTCCATTTATGGTTTTATGAAGCTTCTCCATGTTGAAATTTTATGTTATCATTCCTCATTATCACTTCGTAGGATTCCATTATTTTATTCCATTAATCAGCCCATTTATGACATGATCAATTCTATCATATGTTTATGATATATTAATAAAATCACCCAGGACTCATTAACAATAATTTACCCCTTATTGAGTTATGGATCACTCCCTTTTGTTATGTTTTTCTTTTCCCCATGAAATGATGAATAATATTATAATCAATATCTATAGATAAAATAATCTATATTTAATGATTTAGAATAAATATAAGAAATATTAAAATAATAATATTTATTTATAGATATTTTCTAAAGAAACTATATCTTTGGGTTTTGGGGTTGTTATTTATTTGCGAGTTGTTATGTTTAATCATTTAAAATAATTAAAAATATATTTATTCTCAATTTTCATCATATCATTTTTATAATTAATAAATTAAATAAGTTTGATGAATTATATTTTTAGTGAATTTATTTAGGTTTTTACCCACTTTGATTGAATAGAATCCATTCGATCTGATTGTAGAGTCTATATAATATCCTTGGTTAGAAGGGATGTAATTGTTTCCTTTTTTGTCGTATATGGCTTTATATAGAGTTTATATGGAACATTTGAAATTTATTATTGTGGTAGGAAATAACATAATGAGATTTATAATGAATGGTATTATTCTAAGTTATTTATGTGACTCAATTTTGTAAGTATTTCTATTATGCCTTAATAAGTTTACGATATGAAAAACAAATTATAGCTTTAATGGGTTATTTATTTATTAATTAATATTCTTATTCATGTTAACTGATAGGAAAAGTTTGGGATATAAAATATTATAAACTCCATATTGTTTTTAAAATTTAATTTTTATTTTAAATTAAGTTATTAGGTTAAAAATAAAATTTAGAGATAATTTCATTATAATATTTCTTTAGCACAATATTATTAAACAATTACAAATAACTATGCGATGTTAATGTCTTTGTTTAGTAGCTTATCCATTGTTAGGTACAATATTTATAATCTATCTACAATTATCGTTATTGTATTTTTATTCATTAGATATTTTAATTCATAAATCTAAAATTAATGTGATATAATTTAAATAAATATTTGTACTACATTATGTTGTTAGAAACTAGTATAGTTTTCATTTATTAAGAGGATCATTATAAATTTTATTTAAATTTTACATTAATATCCTTATAATTATTAGTTAAACTTTTTGATATTTTATAAGTGCATCCAAATGGATTTTACCCTGTGGCTATACATTTAAGCGGTGTTCTAGAGGACTTACCTTTGGGGTGTCCAAGTGGACTTATAATTCAGAAGATAGATAAAAGGCCTTATAATGTGGGGGTAGACCAATGACTTCACATATTTATAAGTGGATAAAATTGATTTTATTGATATTTTATTAGTAAAGATTCAAACCCCGGACCCAAAGGATACGAATTACATATCATAATCAACTCAGTTGGGGGGGATTCATTATTTATAAGATTCATAATAATAATAATAATAATAATAATAATGTAATTATTTATTTTGGTGATAAGGATATGAAAACACACACACACACACACCAATAAAGGTTCCTATTGAACCAGGAACTTATCCCACCCTATGGGATAACACACCTACAGTTACCCCATTTTTTCAATGCATTCCTTGAGAACCCATACACCAACTATTGGAGGTCTTATAATCATCGCCCAACGACCTTATGAATGTAACTTAATGGGAATTTTTGAAAATTTTTATTAGAATATATAGTCCAAAGTATAGTACCTTCCACATTTCCTACAATAATAACTATATATTTCCAAATATAGTGATACTATAGTAACTTATAAATGTTCTATCACTAAAATTTGAACATTGATATATAATTTATATATGAAAAACCTAGTAACTTTGGACTACTAGGACACCGTTATGAGAATGTTCTATAATAATAATAATAAATAATTGAATGTGTTGGGTCAAAAAATAAACACCAACCAAAATTAAGCAAATAAAACAAACAATATAAAATTGTGTTGAGAATTTATTTATAATCATCACCTATTACATTCAAAAAATAAAAGTGAGAAATCAAGAGACCTACTGAAATATTAATATGACAAATTTATTTTGATATACAAAATTGATAAAGAATTGTACACCATGTTCCCCTCCATATTGATATGTGAAATCATCATTTATAAGTAATCAATAGTTTGGATAAAATAAATCTATTCTGATTCATTCATTATAACACAGGTATTGAATATTTTTTATAAAGGGTAAATACCATTATTGAGTCATTGTCAATTCATATCCAATCCTATCGTTGATTTTCCACATGGTTTAGCAAAAAAATAACGTCCCAATGATGAGGATTTTAAAAAATATAGTTTTCATGATTTTGGAAAATAATCAATTAATAAAAACATGTAAAGATATAAAAAACCACCATAACCATAAAATTTGGAGCCCCAAGAGCATCCTCATCAATGTTCACTTTGATCCATGAATGATGAAAATTACATTTAAGATAGGAAGTGTTTATTTTATTCAATGGAAAAGGATACATACCAATAAATTTAGTGATGATCAAATGATATATAAATTTTTTCATCAAACCCTATTAAACATTAGAAGTAAATTTAATGTTACTCGAGACTCCCAAGAATAAGAATCATCTAGAGAGAATCTTCCCCTCTAAACTAACAAGTTTCAGGTACTTCTAGATGTGACGATGACTCGAGGAAAGAAAATGCACGAGTGGGTTATATTACTATTCATTAAACATAAGATTCGAAAAATGACACATTAATGAATCAATATCATTAATTTAACACCTTGAAAATTTATTTTAAAATAATAATATGCTTGATATTTTTCTTATCATGAAACACCGAGCATTAAGCGAACTATGATATACAATACAAATAATTTTATTTAAATGTGATCATTATAAATTTTCATTTAAATTGGTTCTATGAAAAATAATAAATAAAATATAAATTTTTTGAAATATTTATATAATGAAAATAAATTTATTAAATCAGAATAAGTAAGTTTTAAATTTTTTTTATATTCATTTAATGCTTTAAAAAGGGATTTTATTACCTTTTCAATGTGAACATTAATATTGATTTCTACCACATCTTGAAATTTAATATTAAAAATGTGATTCCATATTTGAAATATATAGATTCATATTTGGTAAATAGGTCCCTTTAATTTTTTGTCATTATGATTGTACTGATGGAAAATAATTGTCAACTCAATAAGGTTAAAATTGGTAAAACAATGTAAAAATATGCGATAAGACCACAAAATACCACTAGCACTAGATTCTGTCTTATTTATGAGTGATGTTAAACAAAATCAATCATGAATAAGAAAATATTGAAATTTCATTCCAATTATCTTTTGATTATAACTTTTATATTATTTTATGGAAATGATAAATATCAAATGTCACTTTATTGATTTTAATTTCACCGATATATTTTCATAGGGATAAAAAGAATATATGGATTAATATTAAAAAAATTAAAATAAATAATTTTTTGTCATATTAATGTATTTAGTGATGATCTAATTATATTAAACTTATATGCAATAATGATATAGTGCTTGTGAAAGTAGTTGTAAAATCAAATTAATTTATTCGATAAAAAATAAGAAAAATATTTTTTGGAATAATTTTGGTATATAATGAATTTAATAAGTAATTAAAAATTATAAATGATGGTAAAAGTGTATGTATTAAAATTAAATTTCAATATGGATGTATTTAAATTAAAATAAAATGAATAGTCAAAAAATGAATTTACTAATATTTTATGTTAAATAATATTTTATTAAATGATTTAATAATCTAAAAAATATTTAAAGAGGATATGTGTGATTGCAAATAGTGTAAAATTTATTTTATTGTCCCTTTATGATCAATATTTCAACTTAGAAGTAAATTAATGACACTTAAAGGCTAATAAATATTTTACTGTAGTTAAGCTTAAAAAGGGTTATTGACGGGGATAAACAAAATGATAAGGTTTAAAATGAATCTTAAATGTGTAGTTTTTTTATAGTTTTATGACCTTATAATGTTATATATTTTAAATTATGTCCATTTGTATCCACTTGACATGATTATGATATATATTATATTTAAATATTTTATGTAATTCCAAATTTTTCATTTCTCTCACTTGTAAAAGGGTACCTCATCTTCTCGTTTATTCAAAAATATAGAACACTATAGATCATAAAATTACAAACCTAATTCCTTATTGAATTTTTTTCTCCACATATTAATGTTTATGTTCTTCCCCTAATATCAGTTTTTTAAGGCACAATGTTTTAGACAAAAGAGGTATCTCAAAGAAAAGTAATCATCTTACCCGACTCTTTGAAAGTTTATTTGTTATTATACATAATATAAATTTACAATATCCAACCTAAATCTATGAATAATGTGTCAAAAATATGTTGATAAGTTATTATTATGGGAAAACCATTTGTTACATCATTTCCATCAAATGTGAAATGAAGGTATTTCTCATGTTTAGGTGTGGACTACGACCACCACATATCGATATAATGTATTTTACATAACCATATTTTATGGATGGTTATTGTTATGGATTTAATTATTACATATGATACCTATAAAATAAATTTTCTTCTATAATTATAATATATTGTTTACATTATTACCTTCCCATCTGTTGGAAAATGATAGCATCGGTCCTGTGTACGTGTGGACTACCACCTCCATGATGTGATGTGATTCATATTTCATTTCCTATTTAATTAAATAGTAATAGGGATATATTTAATGAATATATAATAAATATATGAAATAGAAATTATTCTTGAAAGCTTAATTGATATTTACAATTCTTTCATTTCATCCATCAAAAGGGGAAACATCACTCATCTATATGTAAGGATTACTACCTCTATAAAGTGATGTAATTAATTTTTCATTCATAATTTATAAAAATATTTATAAAATGGTATATAATGATTAAATATAACACCTATTAAAAAATTACAAATCATGATATAATTGGACCGTGATCATATATAAGGATGAGAACTACTGAACCAAAACATGTATGAAAAAAGAAAGAGTTATAACCAAAAATAGTGATTTGATTAACGATTTTTTATTAAATGGGTGATAAGATGTTAGATGAAAATAATTTATGGTAAAATATGTATTATTTTAGTTACTTGATAATTTTAAAATAAATACATATTTATTATATAAGAGTTTTCAACCCATGCGATCTAAGTCGAACCTTGAGGTAAGTATCTCTCGTCTAACTTTTAATTTAGTGAGATATATGATATATTAACCACATTTTTCTTTCATGTGGTGTATATATAAAAAAATTTATATTATATATCAGGAATAACATTATATTCAAGGTATTTAAAGTTTCATTTTTAATTTTTTTTTTCTTTCGTGGGTGTTGTGATTCCTAATATACCAAAGCAGTAAGAGTTTATATAATAATATAATTTCCTTTCAGGATTTTATATAATAAATTTACATTTAATTAATTATATGTATATATAACCTCTAAAATATTATATTTTATTATCCACTATATATTATAGGAAATTTAATTTTTTAGTATTTTTTTCCGCGTTGTGGTACTTAAAATGGTTATGATAATATTTTTAAAGAAAAATCGACCTTATTTCCTCTTAGGTCATTGAACATTTTCATCCATGCACATGATTATAAAAATTAATTTTAGGGATGTTTTTATCTATACTTTAAATATTTTAAAAATAAAATTTTAATTATCCTTTAATTTTTTATAAATGAATAAAATAATTTTTTTAGAAAATATAAAACTAGTTGTTTATTGAATTTTTACAAATGTGGGAAATGAATGTTCCCTTTTAACATATATAGTAAGATCAAATTTTCCTTCCATCATGAAAATTATTTTATTTTAAGTTTTCTTTACATTTTTTAATTTTTATTTTCAAATAAAATAAATTTCATAATATTCTATGAATTTTTTGTTAAAGTTTTATCAATAGAAAATTATATTTTTCTCATGTTTTCAAGGAACGGTTTGAATATTAATTTAATGGTACTTTCATCAATGTCAAAATAATTTAAGGATTATTATATTTCATTGAGGTTGTGATCATATGATAACATAAACATCCCCATTTTAATTATGATATTTATTATCTTATGATTTTAAAATGAAATACATTTCATTTCCATGGGTTAATTGTGTAATGATGAGAGAAGGATTTATATTATGATACCAACCTCTTTATTAATTTTGATAGATTTTGATTATTTAAAAATTATATGTTTACAAAACCTATTAATTTCCCATGGGTATTACTATAATAATATGATAGATGTTTGTTAATCTCGTGACATGCATATGTGTGGTTTTAATTATGTGATTGGCCGGCATAAAACTTTATAGACCTATAACCCATTTGGAAAATAATGATATCTCATGATAAAATAAGGGCTGGAGTTGGGAGTGAACCTAGATTGTTAAGGGATTATGTCCACTATGATAGTCTGGGGAATTAACATTGACTATAGAAATTATGTAACAGGGAGTGAACACAATCCACTATGATAGTCTTGAATATGATCCTTGAGTGATGAAATGATTTTCTATGCTTATTTCTATTCCAAAAGCGATATATTTCGTTATTATATAATCTAAGGGATCATGATTGATTGTTAATTATTCCATACAATCATGACTTATGTCAAGGGTTTGAAAAATAATTATTCTATGATTCTTGATAAAGGATCACTGAATAACCCAGTGTGAGTTTAATAAATTATGATAATATTTCCATACCATTATTCTTATCTTATTCTTTCTTATTATCATTGATTTATATATGTCATTTTTAACCTTAATATAAATTTTATGTCAACCCTTTTTATTCTTTCATTTTCCCCAAGTTAATAATTAATGTATTAAGTATGAAATGTTTATGAAAGAAACTATGAGAGAAGTACCCCATGGGAGATGTTGATGATATTTTTTGAAATAAGTTATATATATATATAGTCTCCATATAAAAAAACCATTATAGTCATCAGGATTGTATTATTGTGAAATATATTTCACATTAAACACAATTAATGTAGTATGTTTGTATGTTATGATTGGGTCACCTCAATTTGTATCATAGTAGGGTTTAATTATTTTTGGATAATAGGATTATAGAACATTGTTAGAAATTATGGGTATAAGTATATATAAGATAATATCTTAATTTGTTTTTAATATACTAATTATATTGAATTCCTAGAAAATAAATCCAATTATGGATACTAGTGTGTGGATATAGTTATAGTAAATATGCACCTAAGGGTGAAAATCTGAAAGAGAAAAATAGGGTATTAACTTGATTGTCACTGGTGTATGATTAATGGGTTAAAGACATCACACATACCATGGGTTGAATAAAGGTTTCATAATTTAGTAGATCAAAAGAATTATTTTTCTAATCACATGATTATTTATTCTTATTTTTAATGTTTGATACTAACACAGATTTGTTTTATTTAATGGCTGGAACCAAGAGGAACCATGTAAATAAGATAAATGATGGGAAATGTAAGAACCATCCCCACGAGAAAAAAATTAAATTCGAGCTGGTAGGAAAACTATTGTGGCTATTCTCACCCAACTCTCTCATGATATAAATAGCAATGTCAATCATGTTAAATGAACTTATGAAAAGTTCATTAACAGCTCACTATTGAGTCTTTTATGTTGAAATGTTTACCTGTATTCTGTGGTTCCTATGATCTACTTATTTTTTAGAACTAGATCAATGTTAAGGAAAATATATTCTCTATTCTATAGTTTTATACCATGAAAATGATATTTTATATTTCTATTGTTTTGTAAGTGAATATAATAAAAAATGGAATATTTTCAATAATATAATCCAGGAGGAGTAAGTTGACTCCATGACATGGGAATGGTTTTGTAGACCCCGGAAAACGCATCCCAAATTTTTTTCAAATTCCAACATACATGATCCAAGATTGTAGTCCATTTTGCATGCTTCTATTTGGTAGGTCGTAGGGCCCAAACGGAGTTACAAATTAAGAGTTATGGACGTTTGAAGTTTGGCTAGAAATCTGGTTCACGGAGCCCATTCGTGAAGCCCCCTCCGTGATGGCGGAGCGCCGCCGCGAAGCAATGAGGCGGGAAGCTCCGCGAACCTGTTCGACATTCACGATGCGCCGCGAAGACCCGCCGCGAATATTCGGAGGCGGTAACTCTTTTCGAATGCATTTGACGTTTGCGAGCCCTCCGCGAAGCTCAAGAAGCGGTACCTCTCTGTGAACGAATTTGACGTTCGCGAGCGCACCGCGAAGTACTTGAGGCGGCGCATGAGTTCTACTTCGCGGCGCCCCTTACCTATAAATACCCATCTCACCCCCCCTTCTCCAGAGGACGGCCACAGCCACTTCACCCCTTGGGCGGCCAAGCGGAGCTCCGCATTGCGGCTCCGCGAAGCCATGCTCCGTGAGCAGCTTCCTTCGCGTTGCAGATCCGTGAGCCGAGGCTCCGTGAGTCTATGCTCCGCGAGCCCATGCTCCGCGATGCTGCTCCGCGAGACAACGCTTTGTGAGACCCCTTTACTCCGTGATACCCCTTTGCTCCATGAGACCCCTTTGCTCCACGAGACCCCTTTGCTCCACGAGACCCCTTTGCTCCGTGAGAGACCACTGCTCCACGAGGCCATGCTCCGCAAAGCTACTTAGTGAAGACCCATCCTTTGTGAGGATCCTACCTTCATGCCCACCGGTCTATACCCCGGGGGTTGCGCCCCCGCACCACCGCTCGGGGTCACTGCCAGGCTTCGGTCCCGGTCCTCCAGGCCGGTCCCTTCGCTACCGTCAGAGACCCCCATGAAAAATGGAGAGTCGCACCGCGACCTTTTCGGACTGGGACGACGGGATTTTCCATTGCGCCCTCACACACTCCCACCTTCAACCTATGGAATACCATGATTTGAGATACTCCTCAACACACCATGAAACACCTTGAGTTGAAATATTCCTCTTGGTTTCATTTCATGTCGTGAGTTGAGATTCTCATCATCAATTACCCGAGTATCTTGAGTCGAACCATTCCCCAGGAAACTCCTCCAAACCCTATCACTTGGCACCTATGCCATGTTGAACCAGAAAGGGCCGCCCTTGTGTAAGTCCCAACACCAACCATTTCTAGGCACCTTCTACCTAACAGTCCTATCTACATGACTTTAAACTATAGTAATCCCTATCTTCCAAACATAGGATGCCTCTTTCCCTATACGAGAGATGCCTTATGATCCTAGCATAAGATGCCAATTGTCCTACCTACATGACTATAAACTATAGTATTCTACCTATGTTCAACACATTGGATGCCTCTTGCCCTATACGAGAGATGCCTTATTCTCCAAGCATGAGATGCCAACAATCCTACCTACAAGACTATAAACTGTAGTATTCTCCCTATGTTCCAAACATAGGATGCCTCTTGCTCCAAATAAGATATGCCTTATGCTTCCAGCATGAGATGTTAATAGTCCTATCTACATGACTATAAACTGTATTACACCCTATCTAACAAATGATAGGATGCCTCTTGCCCTATACAAGACATGACTTATGCTCCTAGCATGAGATGCCAATAGTCCTACCTACATGACTCTAAACTGTAGTATTCTCCCTATCTAACAAATGATAGGATGCCCCTTGCTCTAAGAAAGAGATGTCTTATGCACCTAGAATGAGATGCCAACAGTCCTACTTACATGTCTCTAAACTGTAGTATTCTCCCTATGTTCCACACATAGGATGCTTTTTTCCCTATATGAGAGATGCCTTATTCTCCAAGCATGAGATTCCAATAGTCCTATCTACAAGACTCTAAACTGTAGTATTCTCCCTATGTTCCAAACATAGGATGCCTCTTGCTGCAAATAAGAGATGCCTTATGCTCCCAGCATGAGATGCTAATAGTCCTATCTAAATGACTATAAACTGTAGTACACCCTATCTAACAAATAATAGGATGCATCTTTCCCTATACGAGAGATGCCTTATGCTCCTATAATGAGATGCCAATAGTCCTACCTACATGACTATAAACTGTAGTATTCTCCCTATCTAACAAATGATAGGATTCCCCTTGCTCCAAGCAAGAGATGCCTTATGCACCTAGCATGAGATGCCAACAGTCCTACCTACATGACTCTAAACTGTAGTATTCTCCCTATGTTCCACACATAGGATGCCTTTTTCCTATACGAGAGATGACTTATGCTCCAAGCATGATATGCCAATAGTCCTATCTACAAGACTCTAAACTATAGTACGCCCTATGTGCCAATCATAGGATGCCTCTTATTCCAAATAAGAGATGCCTTGTCCTCCAAGCATAAGACCCCTAATGCCATGATTACAGTGGACTGATTCCAACACCCCTTGGCATTATCCCACTTCTGCACTAGTGCATAGTTGAAGGCCTCAATTCACCAATGGGTTGGGATGCCCTCATGGCCAGACATGAGGAAGACATTACGGGCAGCTTCCTAGCATAAGCCCCATTGACCAGTGTCTCTCTTTAGAGGCACCTGGGAAACATCATAGCGTAAGCCTCATTCACTATTGCCGCTCTATAGAGGCATCCGGGAAGCTTCCTTGCATAAGCCCCATCCACCATTTCCTCTCCTTAGTGGCACACCGGGCAGCTTTTTAGCGTAAGCCCCATTCACCAGTGTCGCTCCTTAGCGGCACCTCGGCAGCTTCCTAGCGTAAGCCCCAGTCACTATTGCCGCTCCATAGCGGTATCCGGGCAGCTTCCTAGCGTAATCCCCATTCACCAGTGTCGCTCCTTAGAGGCACCTGGGCATCTTCATAGCGTAAGCCCCATTCACTGTTGCCGCTCCATAGCGGCACCCGGGCAGCTTCCTTGCGTAAGCCCCATTTACCATTTCCCCTCCATAGTGGCACCCGGGCAGCTTCCTCGCATAAGCCCCATCCACTGTTGTGATCCCAATCAGTGGTATGCTGTTGTGACCCTATGCAGTGGTAAGCTGTTGACATCCTTTTCCAGCAGTAAGCCGTTATGACCCAATCCAGCGGTAAGCTACTGCGAACCCATTCAGCGGTAAGCCGTTGACATCATTTTCCAGCAGTAAGTCGTTGTGACCCAATCCAGTGGTAAGCTGTTGTAACCCCATTTAATGGTAAGCCGTTCAAATCCTTATCCAGCGGTAAGCCGTTATGACCCAATCCAGCGGTAAGCCGTTGAAACCCCCAATCGGCGGTAAGCCATCATCAGAAGAACTATGTGGTCTTTGATCCATGTCAAGGCATGGTATGTAGGAAGCCTATTCAAGGCTCAAGCTCGAGACCATCATCATCCTTTTCTTCGGGCCTCCATCATGGAGTAAGTCCCAACACCATGGGCCGCCTAAAGCGTAAGCCCCTCTTCGCTTCACACGAATCCACCCTTCATGGTGTGATCGTCAGGCCCTTGCTGTCTCTTGTTTCTCACACTGAGCATGACTCACGTGGGCTTAGAGTTGGCATTGGCCATGACCATACTTCGTCCAGCATGACGTTAAACTGCATGCCTTCATCCAGCATGACGTTAAACTGTATTCCCTCGTCTAGTATGACGTTAAACTGCATGCCCTCGTCCAGCATGACGTTAAACTATATGCCTTTGTCCCGCATGACATTAAACTGCACACCCATTTGAACTACGAGGTCTTTGATCCATGTCAAGGCATGGTACGTAGGAAGCCTCCACAAGGTCCAAGCCCACCCATCATCCAATTCACGTCGAGTTCTACCTTCGTCCAGCATAATGTTAAACTGTATTCCTTCATCCAGCATGACGTTAAACTGTATTCCTTCGTCCAGTAAGACTTTTAACTGCATTCCAGTCCAACGACAAGCCGTTGTGACCAACCTGAACTACGAGGACTTTGATCCGTGTCAAGGCATGGTACGTAGGAAGCCTCCTCGAGGTTCAAGCCCAAATATCATTGGCCTAGACCGTCTCCTTGTCGGTGTGCCAAGCCCCCCCCCCATTTTCACCCGAACTATGAGGACTTTGATCCATGTCAAGGCATGGTACCTAGGAAGCCTCCCCGAGGTTCAAGCCCATCTCCCATCAGACCGAGGTCCCTCATTTACGTCGGTTCGCCGACACCCACCGCCATTCCGAACTACGAGGACTTTGATCCATGTCAAGGCATGGTAAGTAGGAAGCCTCCGAGAGGGTCAGGCCCTTCTCCCATTGGACCAAGGTCCCTCCTTTACGTCGGTTCACCGACACCCACTGCCCGTCGTTTATTCACGTCAGGGTTCAGTACCGTCCCACATGACGTTAAACTGTATTCCATCAATCCTTTGAACTATGAGGACTTTGATCCATGTCAAGGCATGGTACGTAGGAAACCTTCCCAAGGTTCAATCCCACAACTAGTGGACCCCCGGGTCTACTTTCACGTCGGTTCACCGATGAAACCCTTTGAAATACAAGGTCTTTGATCCATTTCAAGGAATGGTACGTAGGAAGCCTCCCCGAGGTTCAAGCCCATCTCTCATTGGACCAAGGTCCACCTTCACGTCGGTTTGCTGACGATGCCCATCAGAACAAGGTCCACCTTCACGTCAGTTCACTGACGATGCCCATTGGACCAAGGTCCAACTTCACGTCGGTTCGCTGACGATGCCCATCAGACCAAGGTGCACCTTCATGTTGGTTCGCTAACGCATCATACCAAGGTCCACCTTTACATTGGTTCATTGACGACATCCATCGGGCTAAGGTCCACCTTCACGTCAGTTCACTGGCACCATCCCGAACTACGCGGACTTTGATTCCCTACCACGGGGATACGTAGGAAGCCTCTTCAAGGCTGAAGCCCAACTTCATTGTCGCCCCTGCGATGGTCCCATTTCATTCCCCCTCCACTCCATTAATCCATCCATCACCCATCCTGATTCTCACCCGGGCCGCCACATCCCGGTGGGATCATGCCATCCACCTCCTCGCTACTCCTAGTGGTGTATGGGCCACTTTCCATGTGTAAGCCCCAGCATATCTCCGGGTTGTTGTCCTCTGTGTACACCCCGATTCATCACCCTTTCGAACTACATGGGTTTTGATCCCTTTCCTCTACACAGGGTATTTAGGAAACCTCCAAGAGGTTCAATCCCAACCGATAGTAATCCGTGGCGTACCCCATCCTGGGGTGCACTTCCCCTGATCCTCCCTCAGTGGTGTTCAGATCATCCATTACAGTGTGACATCTCCCCTCTAGGGAGTGCACCACCTCGGATCCGTCCTCATTGGGCGTTATGATCCATCCATATTCCAGGCGTTCTCTCCTTGGAATATACCAATTTGATCCATCTCTATGGGACGTTCTGATCACCCTCATTCCGTCTCTGTAAGACGTTAAACTCATGGCCTACCTCATGATAAACATGAGATGCTTGAGGAAAACCTCGGATGACACGCCTTTGGCGTAACCGTCTTCGCAAGACGTTAAACATGCTGTATACCCTGTGTTAAGCATGAGAAGCTGAGGAAAACCTCAGGTACATGCCTATGGAATATGATTCCCTACACTCGACACGGGATGCCTCGGGTTATGCACCCTTGAGATGCCCTCTTATGAGGAAGAATACAGGTTCCCCTATGTCCACACACCCAGAGATGCCCCGACATTCCTGATGTTGCCGTCAACTCCGACTGAAGGTCGCTACCATGTCAAGACCCTCTGGAAAGTCTTGACGGAAGTAGTGTAATTAACCGGCGTCCATGAAGATATGGCACTGGGAATGAGAATCACGAACAACGTATTAAATCAATGACGGAGACCCGGACTAGGTGAAGTGTTTCAAGGATGAATCCATGGAAGGAAGAACCGACATCCCATCATCCTGTTTCGATCAAGGAGAAGATGTACCTGAACAAGGAACGAATGCCACCCGCCTTTGGAAAGTGGGAATGCGGGGCAACAGTAGCGCGCCCTCCACAGACAGATGCGCGTGCCCCAGCGAAAGCGTCAGAAACAGGTTTATAAAGGTATTTTAAATAATAATTTCCCTAAACTCTTAACCTGAATATGGAAAGGTAATTTCTATATATTAAGTACACGGATGATGAATCCATTAGTACCGATGAGGAAAATTTCAGAAGGCTTTCAAGGTATTCTTTCTGTATTATCATCAATTTAGAAATCATAGTTTACCAATTAATTATGAGATTGATACCATGTATCTGAAATGAATTAGATATAATAAAATTTGATATCTAGGAAGAAATAATTTGATTTACTCCCAATATTAATTTTTTTTGACACTCTCAATGTTCTCAAGGTTTTGGGCAAACAATATAAATATATAATTTCTATGAAATTCCAATAATAAAATTCATGGAAGAAATACCATTATCCATACTATATTTAGATAATGAGGGAACAATAACCTAGGGAAATGTATCAAAGGAATAAGAGTAATTTTTACTAATAGGCAATTCGGTAACAAATTGGTTAATTTTTTAAGATAAATGAATAGTTCAATAGACAAAAATAAGGTAAATAGTATGTTACCATTTATATTTTGATGCATTAATTGTGGTGAAAATGGGTATTATCAGATTAAAATCCATCATCCAAGGATCAACTCCTGGAAAAAGGAATTTAATATGCTATTACAATCATTAGAGTAGAATTTTCAAAGTGTTTATATATTAATATTAAATAATTATATTGTGGAATCATTTTTAATGATACCTGACTATAAGAATCACGAATCATATAAGAGTTGTTATATAATTGTTGTTTTCAATGATTTTCATAAATATGTTAAATGGAACCAAAAACCTACAAAATAAATTCATTGGTAATTTGTATATTTTTTTAACACACGATTGAGGGATAGATAACCATTTACTTTTGAATTTTGTGTATATATATTTTTTAATTGTAATAAATATTTGGTTTATGTTGATGATGTAAATTGGATAGTATTGGTGATCATAATTTTTTTTAGAGTTATGATGAAAAATTTATTTATGACATATTTAATATTGTTTATTGTATTTTTTGGGATTATGGAATATATTTGATATAGTTAATCTATAATAATATATGTTTCCATTGATGTTTTATAGATAATTAGGTTATTTTGGGAAATTATTATCGAACATTAAAGGAATATATTATCATGGTATTCACATGTACGGTATTTGACATTACATTATATTTTTTGTTGATGAATGGTGAAGATGGTATTGGAGAAAAACATGTGACAAATAATAAATATTTTTTTTTGTTTTGAACTTTTTAGACATTTTTTGGAGGATTCATAAGGTTAAAATTTTATTAAATGTTTTAATTTTGTACATTTAGTGTTATTGGTTTGGTTTTAGAGATTAACATCTTATATTTAATCATATTGGATAAATTTTAATAACCAATTTTGTGTTAGTAAATATCTTGTGGTAAAACGAATTAGGTTTGATTATTATATAGATCTTATGTTATGTTAAAATATTATTTTAGTGCATTAATTATGAAAATTTCATCTTCAATATTCATTTTTTAGAAAAAGTGATGACATAGAAGTGTAAATTGATCGAAACACAACCAAAGGTTAAAATTGTTCTTATGAATGGAAATAAATCACCTAATAATATTTTTATGTTCTATATATGGATATTAAATAAATCCCTCAACTATAAGAAAATGATCTTGAAATAAAAATGTTATTATTTTTCCTTCATTTCTAATGAATAGGTTTTCTTCTTTATACCTTACTGATTTATTGTTTTGTGGTTACTAAATTTCATAGGATCATATTATCTATCACTATATATTATTTACATGATATTCTTTTTCTCCTCCTTGTAAATATTTTTATTTCCCACTAATGTTCTGCTTATTTGGGAACCCAATTAGGTGTTACTTCATCTTACTATTATATTTCTCACCTCTGTGTCTTAAAAGAAGTTTTATTATAACAATATATGGTTGGGGTTTTCAAAAAAGGTATTTTAAAAAATTTAACATTTGATTATTGAGATAAAAAATATGAGGATTAAATTTAATTATTTCGGATAATGTAACATCTTGAAAATTTAGTTTTAAATATTATTATTCTCAATATCTCTCTTAACACAAAAACGTAGCTTTAAAATTTTTTGATAAACTTTAACAATATTATTATTTATATCTAGAAATAATAACTGAGATATTAAATTGGGATTACAAGTTGGAATAAAAAAATTTAGAAAAAATTATATAAAGTTTTTACATAATGCATATTAAATAAGTTATCAATTTTATGTAATGTAATTTTATGTTTAAAAAATATATTTTCTTAAAATTGGTAATTATTTCATTTTTTATGCGGACATTAGAATTGATTTGGTATACTTCTTGAAATTTAATATTAAAAAATTGATTCCATATTTGGAATCAAGGATTCAAATTTGGTAAATAGGATCCTTTTATTACTAGTCATTCTTAATAGTAACCATGGTAAATTTTTGTCACCTTGGTAAAGGTAAAAGGGGGATAAAATGACAACCTAATGCGAAAATATATCCCTAACAATTGAATTTATTATATTGAATTATGTTTTTCAACCAAATTCATACTAGATATGAAAATATTGATATTTCATGACACATTCCTTTGATTAAAACCATTATATTTCTTTATGGAAATGATAAATACAAAATTTCACATTATTTATTTTAATTTCTAAACTACGCTGTCATGTGGATATAAAGAAGTTATGGATGACTATAAAAGGTTATTTTGAACTTAAATTATTTTTTATGTTATTAATTTATATTATTATTTTTACTAATGATATAGTTTCATTTAATGCTTATTCAATTTTGATATAATGCATGTCTAAGATGTAGAAAAATCAAGGTAAATGATTTAAAATTTAATAAAATAAATATTTTTTGGAATAACTATGGTATTCCCTAAATTTAAAATGTATTTATAAATTATAATTTTTTATTAGTGTGTTTATATTAATATTAAATTATTTTATTCATTCCTTTGAAGTCAAATTTAATAAATAGTCCCATATTTACTTTAGTGATATGTTGTGTTAATTATTATTTTGTTGAATGATTTACATTTTTTTTTGAAACATAATGAATATAATAACTATGGTAAATGGCCTCAAATTTCCTTCATAGATCATTTTTGAACCACTTCTCAGCTTATAAGTATATTTATGACCCCTAAAGGCAAGAAAATATTTTACCATGACAATAGAAAAAAAGTATTAACAGGGTGGTTAAACCAAAAGATGTGGTTTAAAATTAAACATAAACATGTATAAATTTTATTTTTTGAAGTTATTTAAAAAATATCATTTATTTAATTTATAATTATGTCCTTTTAGTGATACTTTATTTTATTATGATATATATTATATATAAATATTTTTTTTAAATTCCATGATTGTCCTTTCATTTAATTATAAAAGGGAGCATCCTCTTATCAATTATTCATAATTACTGGGCACTATTTATTTGAATATACCTGCCCTAATATATTCAAATGTTTATTTCCATTACCTTATATCATTTATTCTACCCCTATGACAAATAATTTATGGATTAAGGTTTATCCTAAAATATGTCTCTAAAAGAAGAGGAAATCATCTTATATGACTCTTTCAATGTTTATTTCTCCTTAAACTTCATAAATATTTTATATACATACTAACCAAATAAATCCTGTATCAAAATATATTAATATTTTATTATGATTATGTTGAAACCATTTTCCCCACATTTTCATCAAATATGAAATCAATGTATCACTAGTGTGTGTTTGTGTGGACTACTACCACCACATAAAAATATAATTCATTTTCATCAATGACATTCATGGGTTTTTATCATGATGGATTTATGTTTTATATATTATATTTATGATATAATTATTTTTTCATAATTATAATATTTAATCTACCTTTTTCAATCCTATCCATTAGAAAATGATAATGTCTCTTGTACGTACTTGTGGACTAGCACCTCCATGAAGAGATGCAATTCATTCTTCATTTCCTATTAACATGGATAGTAATGATAATATATTTAATAAACATATATGATATTTATGATTTGATAATTATATTATAAAATTTAATTATTATTTACCTTTCATTCATTCTATCTATCAAAATGTGTAACTATCATTCATATATATGTATAGATTATTGTATCTACAATGTGATGTAATTCATCTTTCATCAAAAACTTATATGAATAGTTATATTAATATATATAATGGTATTATATAATAATTTTGAAATTATTAAAGTTAGTTATGTGGTAGAACCATGATCTATGTAAAATGATCAATACTTTCAAAATGAAAAATGTTTGACAAAAGAAATATTAGTCATTGTAAATAGTGATTTTAATAAGGTATTATTATTACACAGGTGATAATATTTCATAAGTAAATAATATAGGGTATTATATGGGTGAATATGGTTATATTATAGAATTATAATAAATATATATTTAATATAAATTAGTTTTGAACTAATATAATGAAATATGAGACTTGACTTAAGGGTTTCTTATCTTACATCTTTTTCGTGAAACATATCTGAAATTCACTACTTATTTATTTCATATGGTTTTAGAAATACCAATTGATATTATATATCATGAATAAATTTATATTAATTATATTTAATGTTTCATTTAATGTTATTTATTCCATTGGTTTTATGACTCAAAAGTTACCAAAATCAAAATGGTTTAATTAACAATATCATTTATTTTAGGGATTGTCTCTACGAAATTAATGCTGAGTAACATTGTATGGATACTAACCTCTAAATCAAATATATTTCCTTCTACTTTTGATATTAATTCAGTATTTAATACATGTAACATTCCCATTTAATTGTTAATAAAAAGACTATTCAATTGTTTTTAAAGAAAAGTAAGCATTATTTCCTCTTTGGAAAATGACCTTTTTCATCTATGTACATGGTCTTCAAAAAACATTTACGGATGTTTTTTAATTATACTTTATTTTTTTTTAAATTTTAATTTTCATAAACTTATACTCTATTTTCAATGGCTTAAAGGAATAGTTTTAAAGAACCATTTATTAACCAATTTATTTTTTATTTTTTTAATAGTGTGAAAATAATGTTTTATTTTAATATATTTGATTTGGATATATTTTCCTACCAAGATAAACATTGTATGACTCACAACTACATTTAATTGATTCCATTGTGATTTTAAAGGAAAATAATTGTGATCGGAGTAAGTAACTCAAGAGGGTGGTGAACTGAGTACACAATAAAGTATCTATTCAGTTCAAATGAAATCCCCCAATTTAAAATAAATTTTCCGAGCTAATAAAATTAATAGTTTGATAAATATTTTTTATCTTTTAATATGTTTCTCAAATGATTATTACTACTAAATGAATATAATATTGAAAAATGAATTACCTATTGAAATACATATACCCAAAAAAATTATAATAAAAACAATAGTTATGACTAAGTATCAACGTACTCGTTCTGTTTGCTGATTAAACCCAAATAAATTTTAATGATTAGAAATAGAAAATAATAATAAGCAATGAAATAATCATTTGATTCATTTTATAGATGAGGCCTAATCACCTCCACCTGGAAATAACCCTCTACCATGAATATTATATTACTATTATTAGTTTCACAACATGGATCAGGTATACAATCAACATATTACAATCATTACATGTTGAATGCTTCTGGCATAGATATATGTGGGAAGAAAAAACACAGGACACAAAAATAACCTTTCCCATGAATTGTGGGTAAATATATAAAAAGTGATATAATATAATATCTATTATTCTCCAGTTCTAGTAGAGGAATGAGTGTGTGTTGATAAACTACGAAAACAATACACTGCTCAAAAGTAAAAGTAAAAACCCATAAATAACATGTAATATGATATATAAAGGTAGCGTTTCTTAGTATATAGTGCTTAATATGATTGATTTTCCTAAAATTTGTCTTGTAGGGGAGCTCAAACGGTTTCTATAAATAGTACGGTAAAATAGAGTATCACAAAGTATATATTTTGGGTCTATAGGAATGGATGTGGTTATTTTATGTGTTCTACTCTTTCATAGTTTAAATTTTTTAGTAATTCAGTTTTTAAATTATTGTTTCATGATCCTACCATATTTTTCAAGTCACACGCTTCTTGATCATATGTTCTCTCTCTTTTTTTACTTATGGACGACAAATTATTTTGAGAATATAAAGCAATGCATTCACCCACTGAAGAATAATCATCAAGATCTTCTAGATCTTCATACCAACTCTAAATTTTTCTTGAAAAAAACCATAAAAAAGTGTTAAGAGTAATTTATAAAGAATCCTATACCTTAATTTAATTAATATATTAGATTTAGTAATTTAATTAAAATTAGACATAACAACAATGAGAGATCTTTTAGAATCATGTCATCTCTGCAATGACTCATTATGACAATGATTTATCGATGGAAGTGAGTCATTATAGTGGAAATTTTTTCTAGAATAGATTCATTTTGTAGATGATTCACTCATGTGATGATTCTTTCTGGTGGATAGTCATTTTGGTTGGGACACATTTGATTTAGACGTTACTCAAGCTGGCAGTAACTCATATCTGAAAGTGATTCATTTGAACTAACAGTGACTCAATTTTGGCGATGGTTAATTGGAACTAATGGTTGCTAAATTATGGTGGTGATTAATTAGAAATAATATCTACTCAATTATGGTGTTTAGTAAGTATTTAGGTGACTCATTTTAACTAACATTGACACATCCCAATACTTAAATAAATTTTCTTCAAATTTCCTTATAAAATAAAATTCTATCATAAAATAGTAATCTCATTAGAAATGTAGTAAACGTGATTTTTGAACATTAAAAAACTAGCTTCCAAAAATCTCTCCTTTATCATCAATATTTCACCTTAGAAGTAAATTTAACACACATAAAGGATAATAAATATTTTACTATAGTTAAGCTTAAAAAGGGTTAATGACTGTGTTAAACCAAATGATAAGGTTTAAAATGAATCTTAAATATGTAGTTTTTTAAATGTTTTTATGACCTCATAATGGTATATATTTTAAATTATAGCCATTTGGATCCACTTGAAATGATTATGATATATATTATATTTAAATATTTTAAGTTATTACAAATTTGTCATTTCCCTCACTTGTAAAAGGGTACCTCATCTTATCATTTATTCAAAACGTTAAAACACTATATATCACAAAATTACAAACCAAATTTCCTTATTTAATTTTTTATCCATATATTAATGTTTTTCTTCTTCCCGTAATATCAATATTTCAAGGCATAAGTTTTAAGACAAAAGTGGTATATTAAATAATAAGTAATCATCTTACCCGACTCTTTTAATGTTTATTTATTCTTATACAAAATATAAATTTACTATATATAACCTAAAAAGATGAATAAAGTATCAAAAACATATTGATATGTTATTAATATTTTGGGAAAACCATTTTACCTCATTTCCATCAAGTTTGAAATGAAATTATTTCACATATTGGTGTGTTGACTACAACATCCAAATATCTATATAATGTATTTTACATAAGCATGTTTTATGGTTAGTTATTGTTATGGATTTAATTCTTACACATGATACTTCTGAAATAATAATTATTCTATAATTATAATATCTTATTTACCTTTTTACCTTCCCATACGTTGGAAAATGATAACATCGTTCTTGTGTACGTTTGGACTACCACCTCCATGAAGTTACGCGATTCATATTTCATTTTGTATTTAAATAAATAGTAATAGTGATATATTTAATGAATATATAAGGTAATTATTACATAAAATTTATTCCTGAATGTGGAATTTATATTTACCATTCTTTCTTTCTATCCATCAAAAGGGGAAACCTCACTCATCCATATGTAAGGATTGGTACCTCTATATAGTGATGTAATTCATTTTTCATCTAAAATTTATATAAATAGTTATCAAATTGTATATAAAGATTAAATATAAATTTTTTTAATAAATTATAAATCAGGATAATATTGGACTTTGATCATGTATAAGGATATGAACTGCTGAACCAAATCATGTATGGAAAAAGAAAGAGTTATAACCAAAAATAGTTATTTGAATAATGAGTTTTTATTAAATGGGAGAGAAGATGTCATATGAAAATAATTTATATAAAATATATATTATTATAGTTCCTTGATAATTCTAAAATAAATATATATTTATTATATAAGAGTTTTCAACTAATACGATCTAAGATGAAGCATGAGGTAAGTGTTTATCGTCTCACTTTTCTTTTAGAGAGACATATGATATATTGACAAATGTTTTGTTTCATGTGGTGTATATATAAAACAATTGATATTCTATACCATGAATAACATTATATTCATGGTATTTAATGTTTCATTTTTATTTTATTTCCTTCCCGGGGGTTTGGATTCCCATGTTACCAAAGCAGTAAGAGTTTATTTAACAATTTAATTTATTCTTAGGATTGTATATGAAAAATTTCGATGGAATTAAATTATATGTATATTATCCTTTAAAAAAACTATATTTTATTATCCTGTATTTATTATTGGAAATTTTATTTATTAGTATATTTTTCCTCATTGTGGAACATAAAATGATTATGAAAATATTTTTAAATAAAAATTGACCATATTTCCTCTTAGGTTGATTAACATTTTAATCCATGCCAATGATCTTAAAAATTCCTTTTACGGATGCTTTTAGCTATAATTTAGATATTTTAAAAATAAAATTTCCATTATCTTTTAATTTTTTATAAATGATTAAAATAATTTTTTTAGAAAATATAATACTAGTTGTTTTTGAATTTTTACAAAAGTGGGAAAATAATGTTCCCTTTTAACATATATTGTATGATAAAAGTTTCCTTCCATCATGGCCATTATTTTATTTTACGTTTACTTTACATTTTTTTCATTTTTATTTTCAAATAAGATAAATTTCAAAATATTATATGAATTTTTTGTTAAATGTTTATCAATAGAAAATATTATTTTTCCCATGTTTCAAGGAATGGTTAGAATATTCATTTAAAGGTAATTTCATCAATTTCAACATCCTTTAAAGATTATTATTTTTCATTGAGGTTTTGATCTGATGATAACAGAAACATTTCTACATTACTTATGATATTTATTATGATATGATTTTAAATGAAACACATTTAATTTCCATGGGTTAATTGTGTAATGATGAGATAATGAGTTCTCTTATGATTCCACCGGCTTTATTACTTTGGATAGATTTTTATTACTTTAAAATGATATGTTTACAAAACCTATTAATTTTCCATGGGTCTTTATATTATAATATGATATTTGTTTTTTAATCTTGTGACATTGATATTTGTGGTTCTAATTATGTGATTGGTCAGCCTAAAACTATATAGTCCAATAACCTATTTGGAAAAGAATGATATCTCGTGATAAAATAATGACTAGAGTTGGGAGTGAACCTAGTTTGGTAAGGGATTATATCCAAAATGATAGTCTGGGGAATTAACATTTACTATGGAAATTATGTAACGGAGAGTAAACCCAATCCACTGTGATAGTCTTGAATATGATCCCTGATAGATTAAATGATTTTCTACGATTATGTCTATTCCAAAAGGTATGTATTTTTTTATGATATATTCAAATGAATAATGATTAAATGTTAATTATTCCATACACTTATGACTTATGTCAATGGTTCGACAAAGATTTATTCCGTGATTATTGATTAAAGATCCTTAAATGATCGAGTGTGATTTTTATAAACTATTATCATGTTTCCATACCATTATTCTTATCTTATGTTCCCTTATGATCAATTACTTATATATCTTATTTTTAACTTTACTAAGAATTTTATGTCAACCCAATTTATTCATCCATTTTCCCCAAGTTAATAAATAAATTATTAAGTAAGAAATACCTATGAATGGTACTATAAGAGTAGAACCCCATTGTAGATATTGATGATATATTTTGAAATAAGTTTTTATATATCTTGTGTCTATATAAAAAATCATTATAGTCATTAGAATTGTATTATTTTAACATATATTGAAAATTTCCCTAAAATAATGTAGTATGTTTGTATGTTATGATTTGGTCACCTCAATGGGAATCATTGTAGGGTTTAATTATTTTTGGATATTAGGATTACAAAAAATTGTTAGAAATTATTGGTATAAGACTATATATAAGATAATATCTTAATTAATTTTAAATATGCCTATTCTATGGATTTCCAAGAAAATAAATCCCTCTATAGTTACTGGTATGTGGATATAGGTATAGTAAAGATGCACCTAAGGGTGAAAATATGAAAGTTAAAGATATGTTATGAACTAGATTGTCACTGGAGTATGTTTAGTGGGAAAATGACATCACACTTACCATGGGTTGAAATAAGGTGTTATAATTAATACATCAAAAGAATGATTTTTCTAATCACATGATTATTTAATATGATTTTTAATGTTTGATACTAACTCTAATGTTTTTCGTCAATGGATGGAACCAAGATAAACCATGTAAATAAAGAAAGTGATGGGAAATATAACAACCATACCCATGAAAAAAATATTAAATTCGAGTTGGTATGAAAACTTTTGTGGCTATTCTCACCCAACTATCTCATGATATTAATAGTAATGTTAATCATGTTAAAATTACTAATGAAAAGGGCATTAACATCTCAATATTGAGTCTTTTATGTTGAAATGTTTAACTTTCTTAAATGTTTCCTATAATATAATTATTTTTTAGAAATGTATCAATTATAAAGAAAATATATACTTTATTCTCTAGTTTTATACCGTGAAAATGTTATTTTAGATTTGTATTATTTCGAAGGTGAATATAATAAACGGTGGAATCTTTTCAATAAGATAATCTATTATAAGTAATTGACTCCAAGACATTAGAATGTTTTATAACGTTATTTTGAATAACGATTTCCCAGAACCCTTGACATGAATATAGAAAGGTAATTTCAATAACTTAAGTACAAGAATGATGAATCCATTAGTACCAATGGGGAAAATTTCACAAGGTTTGAAAAATATTCTTTTTTTATTATCATCAATTTAGAAATCATTTTTTACCAATTCATTATGAGATTGATACCATGTCTTTGAAATGAATTAGATATAATAAAATTTGATATCTAGGAAGAAATAATTTGATTTACCCTCATGATTAAAATAGAAATTTGACACTCTCAATGTTCTCATGGTTTTGGGCAAATAATAATAATATATAATTTCTATGAAATTACAAAAAATAAATTCATGTAATAATGAACATATAGCATCATATATTTATATAATGTGGGAAAAAGAACCTAGGGAAATGTATCGAAGGAATTTGAAGAATTTTTACGAATAGAAAATTAGGGAATAATATGGATAATTTTTTAGGATAAATGAAGAGTTTAATAGAGAGAAATAAGGTAAATACTATGGTACCATTTATATTTCAATGTATTATGGGTGGGGACATGGGTATTATCATATTAAAATCTACCATCTAAGGACTAACTCTGAGAAAAAGGAATTTAATATGCTATTACAATAATTAGAGTAGAATGTTCAAAGTGTTTATTTATTAATATTTAATAATTATGTTGTATAAGTGTTTTAATGATATCCTTACTATAAGAATCATGAATCATACAAGTGTTGTTATATAATTGTTCTTTTTCAAGTATTTTCATGTATATGTTGAATGGAACCAATAACCTACAAAATAAATTTATTGGTAATTTGTATATTTTTGTAACATAATATTAAGGGATAGATAACCATTAACTTGTGACTTATGTTTATATAATAATGTTTAATTCCAATAAATATTTTGTTTATATTGATGATGTAAATTGGATAGTATTTGTGATCATAAAATTGGTTATATATTTGATAAAATAGATATTTAGGACATAATTAATGAAGTTTATTGCATTTTGGGGTTTATGGAATATATTTGAAAAAGTTAATCTAGAAGAATATTTGTTTTCATTGACTTTTTATGGAGAATTATGTTATTTTGGGAAATTATTTTTGAGCATTAAGAGAATATATGATCATGGTATTCACATGTACGGTATGTGACATTACATTATAATTTTTTTTGAAGAAATATGAAGACGGTATTAGAGAAAAATAAGTGATAAATAATACATAATTTTTGTGTTTTGAAAATTTTAAATTTTTTTATAGGATTCCTAAGGATAAAATTTTATTTAATGATTTAATTTTTATCTCTTGGGGTTATTGTATTGGTTTTAGAGATTAACATATTATATTTATTCATATTGGATACATTTTACTAACCAATTTTGTTTTAGTTAATATCTTGTGGTAAAATAAATAATTTTTTTATTGTATTGATATTATGTTATGTTAAGAGTTTATTTTAGTGCTTTAATCATGAAAATTTCTTCTGGAATATTCATTTCTTAAAAAAAGTGATGAGATAGAATAGTAAATTGATAAAAAAACAACCAAAGGATGAAAGTGTGCTTATAAATAGAAATAAATGAACTCATTATATTATCATGTTCTCTATATTGATATTATATAAATCACTCAACTCTAGGAAAATGATCTTGAAACAAACAAATTTATCATTTTACCTTCATTTATGATGAAATGGTTTTCTTATTTAGACCTTACTTATTTATTGTTTTTTGGTTACTAAATTTCATAGGATCATGTTATCTATCACTATATATTATTCAAAGTATATTCTCTTTCTCCTCCATATCAATATTTTTAGTTTCCACTAATGTTATCCTTATTTGGGAACCCAATTATGTGTTATTTAATCTTACTATTATATTTCCCACCTCCATGTCATAAAATAAGTTTTATTATAACATTATATGGTATGGGTTTTAAACAATGGAATTTTCAAATATTGATCATTTTATTATTGAGATAAAAATTATGAGGATGAAATTTAATTATGATGGATAATGTAACATACTAAAAATTTATTTTTATGTCATATTATGTTAAACATATCTCTTAACACACAAACCTAGATTTAAATTTTTTTTATAATCATTAAAAATATTATTATTTATATCTAGATCATATATTCTACCCCTAGGACCAATATTTTATGAATTAAGGTTTATTATAAAGTATGTCTCTAATGAAAGAGGAAATCATCTTATATGACTCTTTCATTGTTTATTTATCCTTTAAATTCATATATATTTTATATACATACTAACCTAATTAATCATGTATCATAAATATACTAATATTTAATTATTATTATGGTGAAACCATTTTCCCCATATTTCCATCAAATGTGAAATGAACATATCACTTGTGTGTGTTTGTGTGTGGACTACTGCCACCACCTAACAATATAATTCATTTTTAATCAATGAATTTCATGGTTGGTTATCATGATGGATTTAATTTTTATTTCCTATTTAAATGGATAGTAATAAAAATATATTTAATAAAAATATATTATATTTATGATTTGGTAAATATTTAATAATAGTAAATTATTATTTACCTTTATTTCATTCCATCTATCAAAATGTTGAACCATTATTCATGTATATGTATTGATTATTGTCTGTAAAAATTGATGTATTTCAATTTTCATAAAATTTTTTATGAATAGTTATAATAATATATTTAATGATTATATATAATAATTTTGAAATTCTTAAAATTATCGACGTGATGGAACCATTATCAATGTAAAAGGATCAAGACTTTTTAAATGAAAAATGACTGCCAAAAGAAATATTGGTCACCATAAACAATAAGTTTAACAATGAATTTTTAATAAACAGTTGATAATATTTCATAAGTAAATAATATATGGTTTTATAAGTGTGAATATGGTTCTATAATAGATTTATAATAAATATATATTTAATAAACATTATTTTTGAACTAGTATAATAAAATATGATACTTGATTTATGGGTCTCTTATCTGACATCTTTTCCTGAAAAATATGTGAAATTCACCACTTATTTCTTTAATTTTGTTTTAGACTTAACCATTTATATTATATATAATTAATAAATTTATATTAACTATATTTAATGTTTCATTTAATGTTATTTCTTCCATTTGTTTTATTATTCAAAAGGTACCAAAATGGAAATGCTTTAATTAACAATCTCATTTATTTTAGGGATTGTCTGTACTAAATTAAGGCTGAGTAAAATTATACGGATACTATCCTATAAATCATATATATTTACTTATACTTAAGATATATTTTTTTTAATACATTTACCATTTCCATTTCATTCGTAATTGAAATAATCAATAATTTTTTAATAAAAAGTAAGCATTGTTTCTTCTTTGGAAAATGACATTTTTCTTCTAATTACATGCTCTTAAAAATTGTTATATAGACGTTTTTTCTTATACTTTAGTTGTTTTAAAATGTTAATTTTCATAACCTTTTTCTCTATTTTCAATGGTTTAAAAGAAATATTTTTAAAGAAGGATTTCTTGACCAATTTATTTTTTATTTTTATAATACTGTAAAAAATAATTTTTTATTTTAACATATATGATATGAATATATTTGCTTACCGAGATAAACACTGTTTTCTTTATAGATACATTTACATGTTTCTATGGTAATTTTAAATGAAAATAATTGTGGTCAGAGTCAGTATCTCAAGAGGGTGGGAAATTGAGTACCCAAAAAAGTATCTATTAAGTTCAAATAAAATCCCCAATTAAAAACAAATTATCCTAGTTAATAAAATTAGTAGTTTGATAAATTTATTATCTTCTAAAATATTTCTAAAATAATAATTACTACTAAATTAAAATAATATTGAAAATTACATTACCTATTGAAATAAATTTACCCAAACAAATCCTAATAAAAACACTAGTTACGACTAAGTATCAATGTACCAGTATTGTTTTCTGATTAAAACCAAATACATTTTAATGATTAGAACAAAAAATATTAATCAATAATGAAATAAACACTGGGTTCATTCTATTGATGAGACCTAATCACATTCACTTTGAAATCACCCTCTACCATGATTATTATATTAAAATAGATTGTTTCACAACATAGTTCAGGTATATAATAAACATCTAACAATCTATACTTGTTCAATACTTCTTCCATAGTTATATGTGGGAAGAAAAAAACACAGGACACAAAATGACCTTAACCATGAATTGTGTGTAAATATATAAAAAGTTATTGAATAGAATATCTTGTATTATCCATTTATTGCACAAGATTTAGTGTGTGTTGATAATCTAAGAAAACAATACACTACTCAAAAGTAAAAGTAAAAACCCATAAATAACATGCAACATGATATATAACGATAGTGTTTCATAGTATATAGTGATTAATATGATTTAGTTTCATCAAATTTTCCTTGGTGGGGAGCTTGAACTATTTCTCTAAATACTGCAGTAAAATAGAGTATCACAATGTTTATATTTTGTGTCTATAGGAATGGATGTGGTTCTTTTATGAGTTATACTCTTTCACAGTTGAAATTTTATAGTAATTAAGTATTTAAATTCTTGTTTCATGTTCCTCCTATATTTTTCAAGCCACACACTACATGATAATATATTCTCTCTATTTTTTTACTTATGCATGATATTGTATTTTGAGAATATAAAGCACTCCATTCACCCACTGAAGAATAATCATCGATATCTTCTGGTTCTTCATACCGAAACTGCATTTGTCTAGAATGAAACCATAAAAAATAGTTAAGAGTAATTTATAAATAATACTCTACATTAATTGAATTAATATAGTAGTTTCAATAATTTAATTAAAATTAGACATAACGACGATGAAATATATTCTGGAATTATGTCATCTCTAGAGAGACTCATTATCACAATGAGTTATCGTTGGAAGTGAATCATTCTATTGGCAAGTTTTTTAAGAATATATTCGTTTTGTAGGTGAGTCACTCGAGTGATGGGTCTTTTCGGTGGTTAGTCATTATGGTTGGGACTCATTTTATTTAGAAGTAACTCAAGCTGGCAGAAACTGATATCTAGAAGTTATTCAATTGAACTAATAGTGACTCAATTTTGGCGATGATTCATTAGAACCAATGATTGCTAAATTATGGTAGTGATTCATTAGAAAAACAATTACTCAATTATGGTGGTTAGTAAGTCTTTAGGTGACTCATTTGAACAAACATTGACTCATCGCAATACTAAACCACATTTTCTTCAAATTTCATTATAAAATAAAATGCTATCATAAAATAGTGATCTCATTAGAAACATAGTAAACATGATTTGTGAACATTAAAAAAAGGTTCAAAAAATCTCCCCTTTTCTAATTATGAAAAATCATTTAATTTTTATAAACCATGTATAAATTAATCTTAAGTATATAGATATATATGTAAAGGTCAACATATTTCATAACATTTAAAATTCCAAATGTGAGAAATAAACAAAATGTGGCATCAAAAGGTAAAATTAATAAAAATAATTTGTATCAAAATTATAAAATACAAATAAATATTTTATCAAATAATAAGATAAGGAAATCCAAATAATAATTCTATCAATGATAATATTTTAACAAAGGGAACATATCAGTTGATATAAGAGTGGTATTAAAGTATATTTTTAAGTTGAAAGGTAAATTCCTTCGAAAACCATTCTACCCATTTTGGGATTATAAAACGTTATTACAATAAAGAATAAATATAAATAATAATGAGATAAATGAGTAGAGATACATTTCAATATGAAAAAAATGAATTGATATTACAACCCCAAAAACAAAAACTAGGAATAGTTCAATAGGACCACAATAAAAGACTAATGTCTAATCAGAGTCACTCTAAGCTTGGGATATAGGTTTTACAAGCCCATTTCTATTTCCAAAGGTATGAGGAATTGATGTAGATACTAATGATGATTTTTTGGTGGAAGAAGGTTCTAAGATAGAAGTAGACAACTCTCTGATAAACACAATCATGGGATGCCATACTTCATCCACCAGATACATACTGAAAGGCTGGTACTGAGGAGGTAAGGGGTCTGAAGATGTAAAAGACATGAAGGATATCATAGGTATTAATATTGGATAAAACATAATTATTATAGATACATATAATAAGGGATATATAATATTGAAATAATCTATCATAATATTTCCTCCTTACTTCATAGCACAAATAAAATCCCTCTCTATTCCTCCAAAAACAACATGGGGAGGGTTTTCAAAACATTCAAATGGATGAACTGTTTCTTTAAAAACATTTTATCAAGTGGAAGATTTTGGTTTTAATCCAAAAACATGTAATGGTAATTTAGATAATGTTTTTTAAAGATATCGTAAAGGTAGTATTTAATGGAATTAGTGATAGTTTCCATATCCATTCATGCCTCATTTAAACATTCCTTTACCAATTTGTGTGTGTGAAAATCAAGTTGTCTAATGTACCTAAAGTAATAATGAAGAGTAGAATGGATATATCCCAAAACAGCATGAGAGTACTCTCTAATAATAGATCATATTAGGTGGCCATCAATAGAATCTTGGGGAGTTGGAGCATCAGATGTTCAATCAACTGAAGGTAAACTCTCCAGCCTCTCTATCATAGAATAATGGATGTATGTAAAGGAGGTTACCATATCCTATATAATAGATCTCATTTAATCTATCTCAGTATCCAACCTATGATTCTCATTCTTTACATATCGAATTTTAAATCATATCATAGGTGAAATGTTGAACATAATCAACTCAAAGATGTTTCTAGAATCAGCTTCACCGAGATGTGTGATAGGAGGTTTATGAAAACTCAAAATACTACAAATATTAGTAATGATTTACAATTATAATGACTATATATAAACTATAGAAATAGTATATGAAGGCCCTTAATTAGAAGGTCACTCAACACTAGGACAATAGCCTTTAATGGTTTTGGTTATGAAGAATAATATGAAGGGATGGTCTGAATCTGACCATTACAATCTATATAATCAACCAAGGATCCCATAGGATCTATCACAAAACCCACTGAGATATCAGATCCACTATCATTTGGTGGTTTTCTCCAAACATCATTTGAGTAATCATATTCAAGACTAAGAAGCATAGAACCTGGGGAAGGCTATCACTAAGACTATATTCCATATGATTCCTAATAATATATATTCATTCTAAATACTTTTGAAAATTTATTGAAATATAAATAGTAAAAAAATATGAACATATCTAGGGAATATTTACCACTAATCAGGAATAGATAATCCCATTATAACGAGAGTCAAAACATGGGGGTCAACAGGCTCATCAACATAACTAACATGACTAGGGGATTTATCCCTCTTAGTAGAAACTGTAGACTCACCTCTAGTTGGGGTATCATTTGAAATAGGTTGGCCTGGAAAATATATCTCTAATGACATATATATGGATGCACTATATCTCTCAACACATGTAGGAATATATGGGGTAAGTATTTTTACTAAGCTGACATATCCAGTAGGTGAAGGATAATGTGATTGAATCCACTAAACATCAGCACCATATTCATGACTAGATCCATCATCACTTCTATCCTAATAATCATCAATATTTATTCCATTCATATTACTAGTTATCTATTTTCAGCATCATAATAATTATATGCCTCCAAAAACTCTTTAGAGGATTTAGGAGAAGAAATTATAATATTCTTTTCTCTCAAAATTCCCATCTCATAATCATCATAATCACTCTCACTTAGGAGACATTATCTAGCTAGTAGTAAAAATGTAGGACTACAATGTCTACAAGACATGGTAAGGATCTCTAGAATATTAGGGTCATTTCCCTCCTCAAAAAAGGTAGCCACCTATTATTCAAAAGATACAGAAAACTCTTATATAGATGACTACTCCATGATGATATCTGGCTCAAAGAGAAGTTCAACTATATCCTTGTGTCCAGATAGATTATTTATAGGGATAAAATATGCATAGATCATTTCAATATCATTAACCCACTTCTTCATCCACGGTTTCTAACTCACCCAAATAATGATATAGATAAAATTACATAGGTTGATACCACCACACATTAACTCTACCTCTTCCTACTCATTTATCAAAAATTTTGATTCTAACATTGCTGAAATTAAAATAGGGAAAATTACAAAATTGTACATGGAAGAAAAATTATTCATTTCCATCATGTTTACCATGAGGTATCTAAAAATTTCAACTATATCCAATAATTTTATAAGTAATATAATATATGCATCTTGATATATCAAAATTTTGAAGTACCCTCTTATGGGACATAAAAAATATTGGATTAATATAAAACAAAGCCTTCTTTCTCCATCCAACACAGTATAATTAGGACTTTTTAATGTTCAGTGATCATTTATTTCTAGAAAATATTTTTTATAAATAAACAATTATCATTAAATGAGTATCATACATTAATAATATTTAAAAACTTATTGATTAGGAACATTAAGAAACTTTTCACACTGTTTTTAATAAAAGTTGAGTTGATCACCATATATCAAGGTTCAAATGAAATTATTATTCTTTCCAAATCTAAACTCAATGTTCTGATAAAATTGATCAACTAAACTAGGATAGAAATGTCTATCATTTATAGATAACTAGTCTACCCATCCTTGATCCTGGATTACACATAACACCGTTCCAGAAAGAAACCATTCATTATCTATATCTTTTTTGGAAACCAATATAAGATTCGAATGTTGTGGGTTCTTCATCTCAACAATAGATCATCTTGGTTCACATCTCAACTTCATTGAAGTATTGGATTCTTTGGGATATAAAAATAAATCATGAATAAATCTCATCATTTCAGTGAGAAACGGAGAAAAGGGGGTGAAAAGGTTTAAGGTTGTGAGAGAAAGAGGGAAGGTGAAACAACTCAACAGGAGAAGGCAAGAGTGAGAGTGATTTTGATTCAAACATTAAACCCAATTTATCATTTAGAGATTTTAAATAATAAAATATAATAAAAAATGAATAAATAGAAGAATAGTTATTATAAAAAATTAGTAATGGAAACAAAACTTGAAATAGATGTTGGTGGGAAAATAGAGACCAATGACTTTCCCAATGGTGTCTTGCCAACAGTTTCTTTCCAATAATGACAAACAAATGGTGACATCACATGAGTGACTTGTTGATGGTGACTCAACAATGAGAACTCTCCAACGGTACTCACCAAAATTGACTCTCCCATGATGAATTTTTAACGGTGAACCCTCAATGATGAATTTCCAATTGTGAATCCCCAATGAAGACTCTCCAATGGTGACTCACTAATAGTGACTCACTTATGGTGACTTGTCAACAATGAATTTTCAAGTGAGACATTTAAATAGCGACTCATACAATTATGAATTTCCAATAGTGAATCTCCAACAGTGACATTTCAATAGTGTCTTGTCAAAGGTGAATTTTTAATGGTGACTCATCTAATGGTGACTTGTCATTTGTGACTCTCCCAAAGGTGGATTTCCAAAAGGTGGCTTTCGAAATGGTGGATTTTCTAATTGTTTCCTTTCCAAAAATGGATTTTCAATAATTAAAGAACAACTCAAATGTATCATACCTAATTCATGTTTGATGTAACATAATCTCTCAGAATCAAACGGTTTATAAAAATATATTCAATATGATGTTCAACTCTTAGGAATTCAACAGTTGTATCACCCTTTTCAAAATTGTCTCACAAAATGTAATGTCTTACATCAATATAATTTTTCTTATTAGGAGAAAAAATATTTTTATAAATATTATTCTCACTTGTGTTGTAAAAAATTATTGAGGAACACCTAAATTGATATCAATAGTCTAGTAATGTATGTTTCATCAAAAAATAAAATCTTATCCTAAAAACTCTCTACAACTATGTATTTATATATAGTAACAAAGAGTAAAATAGAATTCTCTTTTTACTAAACCTAGATAATAGATACATTCCCTAATGATTTCATATTCCGTATATAATTTATATATATAAATTTCAACCACCAAAATAATCATCTAAATATCTTAAAAGTCAAATTATTTCCCAATAGAATAGAACAATCCTAAAATTGTTAGATATTTTTTGTATTTGAAAATAATTTTTAGAAAAATGAAAGAGGAGTCTTTAGGGTTTTCTTTTAAATTATCCCGCATACAATCACTTAACATATTATCAGGTCATATTGTAATTAAATATATAAAAAATCCAATCATATCTCTTTAAATTGTTTGATACACAAATTTTTGTACTTCATCAAGATCCAAATTATTGGTAGTACTAATGAGAGTATCCATAATTTTATTTCTATTCAAAATAATAATATTTATATGGAAGTTGTTGTAATTTGTTTTAAAATAATTTCATCTTTGTTTTATAAAATTTGAAAAACAATATTCACCCATTATACTCATTTCAAATTCATTTTGCATCATTTTTTAAAAATTATTACACCATTATTTTTTAGAAGGCCCAAAAATAATATCATCGACCTTGATTTGAACAACTAAAAAATATTTTAAATTTATTCGTATCAAAAGTGTAGGATCATCTATACCTTTTAAAAATCATTTATAAATTAGATAATAACAATTCCAATCATACTAAGCTCTAGGAGATTATTTTAAACCCTAAATTTTTTTGGTTAATTTGAAAACATGATTTAGAAAATGAGGATTTTTAAATCGAAGGTGTGGTCCAACAAATACAGTCAAAACTATATAAACATTTAAGAATCCATTTGATATAGTTTAAAATATAAATGTGATTCAGATGTAGTAAATATTATAATGGATTCAAGTATATCCACTGGTTAAAATGTTTCCCCATTTTCAATGCCTTCTTCTGGACTATACCCTTTTTCAACCAATATTGATTTATTCCTTACTATAGTGCCTGACTCATCAACCCTATTTCTAAACACTCATTTATTTCAAATAGGGAGAGTGTATTTAGGTATAATGAAATGTTACCAACAATTATTAATTTTAAATTGATCATGTTCTTCTTGCATTTACATCAACCATAAATCATAATTAATTTTATCATTGATGTTATTTGGTTTAGGATGTGACAACAATGCTTGATGTTCAACCTGATCTTTTAATAACTTTTTTTATACTTCACTATTAGTATCCATCTTCATCAACTATAGGATGGTATTTATGAGTCCTTAAATCTATTTAAAAATATGGGTTGTTCATTTCATGGTAATATTTAGATTAATGATCTGGCTTTTCTTAAAAACTCTATGATTTCTCTAATTTCATTACTGAGATTTCTGAAAATTTTGCATTAATATTCATAGTTGAAAATTAATCTAAAAGCCTCTAAAAAGTATTTTTAGGCTCATGTGGCCTCATATCATCAAATTTGACATGAACATATTCCTCTATAGTCTTTTTACTTTTATTAAACACCCTATATGATTAACAAAAAGTTAAATAACTATGGAAAATTTCTTCATCACTCTTTGAAGAATTTTTTTCAAGATTATCCTTAGTGTCTAGAATAAAGAAATCTATAAAACTCTAATGTAATTAACCTTCAACTTTATGTTATTATATAGTTCATAAGGCTTTATTTTAAGATAGGCATAATCAAAACTCTTTTAATTATATAAAAAATTGTATTATCAGCCTCCACCCAAAAATATAAACAGGAAGGTCATACAAATTTAGAAGAGTCCAATATATTAATTTAAAGGTCCTATTTTTTCTTTCTATAACATCATTCCAATGTGGGGTCTATGGAGAAGAAAATTTATGATTATAACCATATTATGAGAAAAAAGATTTAATGGAATGATTTTGAAACTCATGGACATGATCAATTCTTAATGTCTCAATACAAAGTCCCCTATGTTTGGATATAGATTTAGCATACATGATCAATTAAGATAAGGATTCAATTTTGGGGGCTAGAAAGAATACCCATGTATACTTAAAAAATTCATCTACAAAGAAATACACATAGTAATTCCCATTTAAACTAGAAACTCAAGATGGTCCAAACAAAACCATTCCAACTAACCCTATTGATTGAAATGTTGAAATTTATTTATTTGGTTTGAAAGCTATCCTGTCATGTTTCCGTTTTTACTTGGGTTACCTAATTTTTCATTTCAAAATTAAAATTAGGAAGATCCTTGGATAACCATTTCTTATTGATCTGTATATGTTAGTGAACATTTCAATGACGTAGTCCATTATTCCAAATCCAAGTTTTTTTGTAAAATTATCTTAGATTGGAAGTATTTTTAGAAAATAAATAATATAAATGAATCGTATAATCATTATCATTTCTAAAATTAGTAAATGATAAAGAATTTTATAATTCAATAACAATAAAATAATTTATTTAAAATTTTAGATGAAAACCATCATTACAGAACTATGAGTTGATAAATATATTGGAGTTTAAACCAACTACAAAAAAATTCATAAATTAAAACTGAGTTAGAATTACTAATTTGGACAATGCCAATAATTTTATCTTTGAAATTTTAACCAAATGTAACATTCTGACCATCCACATTTATCAAATTATTAATAAATGAATAATATCAAGTCATGTTTCTAGAATAGCTATTTTCCATGTACCATAGATTATCACATGATATTTTCTTTAACATTCCCAACAAAAAATATTTATACAAAAAATGAATTTCAGGCCAAAATCTTTTTCAGTCCAGAAATGTTAGTAATTAAAGATTTAGGAACCCATAATTACATAATAGGATTCCTATAAGAATATTTTACACATTTTTAAATAAGTAATTTTTTAGGTCGAGATAAATTATAACTTGTATAATATTTCATAGAACTAGATCTACTAATAAAACAAATCTTGACAATTCTCTTCTATCCATGTTTATATCCTAAACCACTATTGTACTAAAGTGTTGTATTTTTTCAAGTATCTAGGTGATATTATTTCCCCAATTGGGGAATATTTAGATACGGTTCATTAATTTATTATTATAAAATTTTAATTCATTGAACTCATATAAAACTTTATAATTTTTCTCTTTTTTAATAGCAGTGTCAAATTTAAAATTAGTAGCTAAATAATGTTTTTACTTTAAAATTTTATACTTATCCCTAAGATCATTGAATGTATCGACATGCATGTTATAGTACTAAATAATCTCTTCATTAGTGGTTTTACTATAATTATCCTCACCTCCATAATATTTTAAATATTTTCAGGAGAGGTAGTAAATACATCAGTTACCTCACATATGTTTTCCATGTAACACATGTTAGCTTTTTTATGTTTTTTCTCTTGGTTAGTGTCTGAATATATTGATCTTTCTTAAATATAAATAAATGTTTCATTCAATTATTTGTAACCACGTATAATTATTATAATTTTATTATTTCAACATAGTAATTCATCATTTACATTCCCTTTCATTTAATATTTATAGCACACTATTTCATTTGAGGTATCATCTCAATTAAAATCCTCCATCTTTTTTAATCTAATATAATATTTGTCTTTGTATATAGGTTAAATAATGATAAAATTATTCTCATAATCATTTTTATATCTTATTTCCATACGGGCCACCTCTTCATCAATATTATTTGGTGATTCTTCATTACTTGAACATTCAGTTTGAAATTTCACTTTATATTTTGTGGTTATATATGTGAAGGCTTAAAATATTCTTTTTGGTCTATCATCATGTTATATGTTGACCTTGACTTCTTCCTCATACAACATCAACATTACAATCTGATACTTAACAAATAGCTTACTAATATTACATGATTCATTGATTGATATAGAGGTCTCTATCTATCTCTCTACTAATCATCTCAATAGGTGCATCCGTCAGTCTCTATCAGAAACATGATTTACCAAGGAGTGCATTGTATTCAGGCTCTCATTAAACCTGAAATACATGTGAAAAATAACATTACTAGGTTTAATCTTAAAAGTATCATATAGAATTGTATAGTTATTCAATCTCATTCCATTAACATTAGATGATTCTTAACGAGAAATATCCAAAGTGTTGTATATTTCGTAAACAGTTGTGCCTGTAGATATTCTATTGAATTGTTCATCACAAAAAGCACAATATAAGGCATTAATAGCTTTGAAGATATTATAATATGTAGTTTTTTTATCTTCATCCCTTAATTTCCAAGATGTTTTAAGTATTCCATATTTTTTTTATAATAACAATAATTTTTTTTCCAAATTCATAATATCAATGTGCATTTTCATATTGATTTTTTGAGGAGCATGATATTCTCTACAAAAAAGGTGGGTTATTGTTACTATAATCTTCTATTGTATTATCCATAAAAAATAAATCTTGAACTAATATAAAATTAATATATTTAAAACATAAATAAAATCACAGTTGAAAATGCACTTAAAAATCCTTTGATAAGAAATGTTGGTGGTGGTGATTTATTCAATAGGGGTGAATAGAGTACCCAATAAAATTTATGTTAAAAACAAGGTCAAATAAAATCACCCAATTTATAATAAATTTTCTCAATTAATTAAAATAATATTTTTCTAAATATTCTGATATTTTAATAATTTTCTCAATGAATGATTTTTACGCAATTAAAATATTATTAAAAATTAATTTAAAATTTGAGATTAATTTACTCAAAAAAAACCTAATATAAACATTTATATTACTAACTATCAATGTGAAATTTTTCTAATGATCAAAAACATACAATTTATATATTTGAAACAAACAAAACGAAACATAAACACATAATGGAAGAAATAGGGGGGCCAATCTCAAGTCATGACCTAATCCCATCATTATAGCAATCACCAACTGTCAAGTAAACTCTATAACTATAATCTAATCCATTACCTAGATCGGGTATACAATAAACAACTTATTAGTGGTTTCAGATGAAATCCTTTTCCACAGCTATACATGGGAAAAAAACACAACCCACATAAGGAACTCTTATGTACACTTTTTTGTAAATAGATATAAATAGATATAAAATAATATCTTGTATTTTCTAATCTACATAATATATGATTGTGTGTGTTGATAAAGTAATAAAACAAAACACTGGTCGAATGATAAATAAAACAACATAAAGATAAAGAAATAAGATATATAAACGGTAGTGCTACATGGCATGTATTACTTCAAATGCTACTGTCCTCAAATATGCCTTGATGCGAAAATAAAACTTTTCTATGAACATTGTAGTAAAATAGAAAATAAAACGTTTCTATTTTGTTTATTTAGGTAAATATTTTGATATTTACTGAGTTCTACTCTTTCATAGTTGAAATTTAGTAGGAATGTAACATATATGTTCTTGTATGACGATCCTCATAGTATTCCGAAAGTCACCAAATTCTTATCATGCATTTGAACCCTTGGATTCTTGTGAATAATGGAGTCTTCTTAGAATAGAAATCAATACATTCAACCATTGAGGACTAATCATCAAGATATTATGGATCCTCATACTATCTCTAACATTGAATTTAATGTATCCTTATAAAGATTTGTGAATAATAATAAGATAATCCTATACATTAATTTCATTTATATCATTGTTTAAGTAATTTAATTCAAATCAATAATAATAGAAATGAAAGATCTTATAGTGGTAGGTCATCTCAGTGGTCACTCATTTTGGCAGTGAGTCATCTCAGATAGTAAGTCATTCTGGTGGTTAGTTTTTATAGTGGTGAGTCATTCTGGTGGGGACCCAGTTGAACTATTAGTGAGACAATATGATAGTAACTAATATAAGAAGGTAATTCATTAACGATAATGGTGAATGAATTCTCATGGTGAGTGATTTGAAATAATAGTTATTATTGTCCAATGATGAGTATTTTGAACAAATTGTGACTCAAACCTATCAGTGAGTCAACCCAACGTCAACTCATTTAAACTAATAATGTGTCAGCCCAACACATAACAAAATTTTCATCAAATTGACTTAAAAAATAAAATGATATCATTAAACAATAATATCATTAGAAACATATTAATCATTATTTGTGAGAATTTCAAAAATTTAGTGCCACAAAAACAATTTTCTCAATATTATGGAAATTTTTAGTTAAAATGTTATCAAAAGAAAATGTTGTTTTTCTCATTTTTTTCAAATAATGGTTTAATTATTCTATTAAAACTATTTTTTTAATCTATCTCAACATACTTTATGGATTTTTATGTCTCATAGTTAATATTATCTTATGATTACATCCTCCTTTATAGATGACTTTTGATGTTGATGATCTTAAGATGATTACATGAAACCAAGTTGTTTTTCATGGGTAACTAAGAAATGATAAGAAAATGGATTCTCTCGTGATACCATCCACTTAATTTCTATGGGTGGATTATAATAATGATATGATGATATTTTTATGAGATTTATTTATTTTTCTTGAGATAGGAAATGATTATATGATGATTGTTTTATGTTATTGTGGTACACATGTATATTGTTTTAATTATGTAATGGGTGGGGCAATAATTATATATCCCTTTAGTTATTTAGGTAAGGAATGATATCATTATAGATAATATGGATTGTATTGTGGTGTGAACATAGTTACATGAATGACTATTTCCATAATGATTTTTTTAGAGTTAACATTGATTAAGGTAATGATGCGATGAGGGATGAACCCAATCAACTTTGATATCCATGGTAGCGAGTCTTAATAAATGGATGAGTTTATATGCTTATGTGTATTACTGAAACTTATGTATTATGTTTAGGATCTTTTTAATGGATCCGGATTTATTATTGATTATTATATAGTCTTAGGATATATTTCCTTTTTATGACAATGTCTTATCCCATGGTTACTTGAATAACGATCATTAACTAATTGTATATGAGTTTCATATGTTATCATCATGTTATCATAAACTTATTCTTATCTTACGTTATCATGTAATTATTGATAGATATATGCTATTCAAACCCTTATTGGGAATATAAACTCACATTTTCTTATGTTTTCATTTTACCCATGTTATGATGAATGGTGTTAATTATGAAATATCAAAGAAGGGTATTATGAGGGAAGAAAGTTATTGGATATTTTGAAGATATTTTATGAAATAATTGGAATATGTATCTAAAGACACCAAAACATTATGGTCCTTTAGAATGTATTTTTGTGAAATGTATTGAATATTAAATCAAAATTATTTAATCTGTATATATTTTAGGCTCAAGTAACAACAACTAACACTATGTTTTTTTATATAATAACCATCCAATGGCCCAAAGGCCTTCAATTTTTACATTATTAAAATCACACACCCTTTTAAATGAATAATGGGGAAACACAAAGACATCATTGACATAAAAAATATCATGACTCGTTGATAAAACAAAACAAACAAAACTAACAACACGAAGCAACCCCTCCCCAGAAAATGGTCATGGATAGATCATCATCGATGCAAGGCTAAGCGACAAGAAAATGTACTTTGTAAAAGCACATGCCAGATCCGATGGATTAAGCCATACCCTATCAAATGTCCAAATCCATAATGTGCTTCAATGATGTACAGAAGCTCTGGAACCTTTTATGGGGTCAGATCTGTGTAGTCGAGTCTAGGTGCAAAACCGTTCCAACAGGGCTCACAAAAATTCCACCATCAAGAAAACTAAATAACCTCCAACAAAGACGATCATAGACCAACCCCACCATCATGCTCTGGACACTCTCACCAGCACATCCACAGAAGCCTATAAGGCAGTTTAAAAAACATGAGATCAAGTCAGCATAACCTAGGACTGGCTGAACCAACCCTGTGCAAATAGAACACCCTCGGTAAGGGTACCAAGGTCTTTCTGAAATAGAAATGTCACTCTTGGCATGAATCAACTTAGATCAGAACCACAATTCTTCTCACCAGGTTCTGGCACAAGCCTCACTGGGACAAAGAGAATAGAGAAGAACCATTACAGTTGAAATATGATAGTCTAAAAACCTGATCCATCTGAATTATGTAAACACAACACCAATAAATTAAAATCATTTCAAACATTGAAAAAACATAATGTGAGGAGACTCCCTCTCCAATGCACTGTAGAGCTGTCTAGAGCTATAGTGGAAACCTGCTTGACGCACACCTGGTCAAGCAGAACCAGGCCCACTCCAACACCTAAACCGCTAGAGTGACCACGCTGAACCTGAGACACTCCAGGCTGAACTCTGATGCACCATCAAGGAGTAGTGGCGCCAACCTCACCAAGGATCAATGATGACGGAATGCCTTGGTGAGCTGAATCCACCGAGAAGTACTCCACCTGTAACATCCCAAGTAAATAAAGAATAAAGAATTTTCATATTTATTAATATTTATGAATTAAATATTAATTTTATTTTAAAGGGGTTGCTATGTTTGATAGCGTACCCGATACACAACGATGAGTTTCTTTGAAACTTACGTAGCACACTAGTAATAAAAAAATATTATTTTAAATGTTAGTTAACAAGTAGCTGTTGTATTGGCGGGAATGGATATAAATAACTAAAATATGATTAGATATGTTTTTAAATTTTTATACATTTACCCAATAAAAGATAAAGGCTTAAAATACGGAAAGAGTTCAATTTTAGGGCATATATACTCTAATTTTCACTAAAGGTTCACTTATCACCTTTTAATGGTGAACCGTCATTAAATATAGTTTTGATCACTCTTATACATTCTTTTGGACCAAATAAAACTCTTATTAAGAATTGGGACATCAAATTTTACTTTGTGTAATTTTTTGGTATTTTTCCGATGAAGTTCATTTTTTAATGAATAGTGTAAAATGTTGTGTTTTAATTCAAAACCTCTTTTTAATCTAATTTATTTATATGATTAGATTATTATTTTAATTGGGTTTAAAGTGAAATTATAAAATATTTTTACCAGTTAATCCAATGGTGGTCATTGGAATCAATTTCACTTTGAAATTGGAATTAAACTGGTGTCAATCTTTTGATACTTATTGTTTCACAAAAACACGCTATTTGTCATGACAGCAGGAATTAATTATTAAATTAATTAATTTGACTTATATGTTCTGAATTTTGGAAAATGGACTTCATTTTTGAATTCGGAATATCAAATATAGATTAGGGTGAATTTTTTGTAATTTTCTGAAAAACTTCAATTTTTGATGAATAGTGAAACCACTAAGTGGTAATCAAGCAAACTGATTTTTCAGTTAAATGAACGTTTACCACTAATGTGTATTGAATTTTGAAAATCTGACATACATGGTTGTCATTAAGAAGTAAAATGTGGTTCAATTAGATTAAAATAATTTTTTGGTGAATAGTAACTTTTTTTCATTAATCGCGATTAGAGGTAATTAGTGTAGTTTAAGGTAAAAATGGTATTATAAGAATGTGAAAACACCCTGACACTTGTCCTACACCTATTGGGTGAGTCATGGACGACCAAGACAAGCCATGGGCCAACTTGGGGACCCCATGGAGCCACTTTAGTTGGAAAATGACATTAATATATTTTTATTTAATGTTAAAGTTAAAATAACACTAACATAAATTGTTTTACTAAAATAATTTTTGAGTGGGGTTATACAAGTCCACATTTTTATTATAAATAGTAATTGGAAAGCTAAAAAGATTTCCTACATCATAGTATTTGTTTTATAGTTTTTAGACATTAAATAAATTAAATTATTTATGACATAATAATGATGCAGCGATGACATCATTATTTGATGATTTAAATAAAATGGAATGATAATGAAACATCTAAAACCTACACATGGCCAAAACCAATTGTATGAGTGGATTTATAATCCTTATCACCTTATACACGAATTATATCAATGTGGGACCTTTTAAAACCGAAACACATTTTCAAATAAAGTAATATTTCTTTACTTTCCAAAAGTGCCCCTCCTCTCCTCTTATAAAAGGCCCCCACCTCTACCTCATTTCACACACTTCTCAAGCCTTTGTCTCGGCCAACCCCTGCCCAATTACTCTCTCCACATCCATCTCCTCATCCTAGAGGATTCACTTTGGGCAGAATCCTTTCAAAGGAAGCCTTTAGGCTCAAATCAAAAGGGAGTTACACTTTTAAAGGTAATTCATTCTCTCTTGTTCATTTGTTTTATTTTGCTTCTCCAACCCTATAAACTCTTTTTATTTACTTCTTTTGTAACAACACCAGTATCTTCAATATACTAGGATGTTGTTATAATATTTATTTGAGCTACACTCTCACAAAACTACATCAAATGGTTAACGAACATACGGTTTCCGTGGATGGCGAAATTCTGCCTCCCGAAACGATGATTGTTCAATACTCATTTAACACCTTCCAGGGTGGACATTATGATGTCACTATTTTTATATATGACATATAATATGTTTATGTTTTCTTTAAGCTTCTGTATTTTTCATTTTTGGGAATACCTTTATGGTTCCCATTATGGGTAAACACGATATCTTCATTTAAGGAAGTGCGGACTACCGCCCCCTCAAAGTGATGTGATTCGTTAATGCCATATGTGGGACGTGTAAAGGATGGATTTAAAGTTTTTATATATGATGTTATACTGTAATTATAATATACCTCTATATCATTATTATTTATTTCCATTAAAGTATGATATAGAAATGAAAGTAGCGTTCATGCGTACGTACGGCTTACCGTCTCCATGAACGGTGCATTTCATTTCTTATCCCCAAATGTAATGTAATATTAAAAGTACATGTATATAATGGATATATATAATTAATGATATATCTAAATTATGAATATAATTCTGTAATTAAAATGCACATACCTCTCATTTAGTTTTAATTCCATTAATATGACAAAGAAATGAAAGTAGCGTTCATGCCTACGTACGGCTTACCGTCTCCATGAACGGTGCATTTCATTTCTTACCTCTAAATGATTATGTAATATTATAAATACATGTATATGCTGGATATATATGATACATATTATATCCAAATCGGGAATCTCATTCTGGATATAAAGAACTTTTGACCACACAAACAACATGTAATTGTAAGAAGTCAACATTCGACTTAAGAACCAAATATTGACAAAACAAGCATTATTAACATAAGTGGTTACATAATGTTTATAACATAGAAATAAGTGATATAAAAAGAATAATGAACTTTAAAAAGGTTCTTAATCAAGTATAAATTAACTCAAGTTTATTATTCAGGACGTTAAAGAACGATCGAGTCAAGTCGGACCCAAGGTAAGGGACTTCGTCTCAATCTCCTTTCATTGAGGCATATTTCGTTTTATACACAACTTTCTTTTATACGGTGTATAAACCCTTTGAATTTTACTTTTATACAAAAGGAATCTTTTTCTACGAAGCGTTTTACTAAACGACAAAAAGAAATGTTTTTTTAACGTACGCGGTGACAACGACCTTTTCCGCCGCCGCGAGTATTATTTGATCTTTGGCTTTCTAAACAAGTCGTAATGTTTTTAGAATAAAATAAATACCATATACTCTTTTATGTATTTTGGTATTGAAAATGGTTTTGAAAAAGGATTCTATTATGTCAATATATTTATGATATATTGTGATTGAAATGTGGAAATGTTATCATTCCTTTATATTGGTTTTATGTTTTATGATTTTATATTGGTACTTGGACATTTTAATGGGTGGTTACGTTATAAACCATATGACGGGTGGTGCCGTGAATACCAGGACGGGTGGTTACGTTATAACCTCCAATGCATTGGGTATGGAAGTCGGCCATATGGCTATTCCATTAAGTATGTATGGAAATTGGCCGTATGGATATTCCATTAAGTGATATGTGTGGAAGTCGACCGTATGGTTACTCCACTTAAGTATGATTATGTCCCAAGTTACCTTTATATATGTTATGTGTTCTTTATATGGGTTTTATGGTAATCCTTTGGTTACAAAAAGGTAAGTAATGATACTTTATTCAGTGAAGTGTTTTTATTACTTCATAAAGGTGAAAAGTATTACTTTGATAAAGTATACATGGTTTACTTGTTGTTTTGAAAAACTAACAGTTTTCATTCTTTGTGTATCCCTTACTGAGCTTTTTATGCTCACCCCAAGTTTTTTTGAAATGTTTTTCACAGGACATAATGTTGAATAAGGTCAAGGATGGGATCAAGGGAATGTCATGCTATATAAAACATGGAATTAGACACGTTTCTTTTTAAGAGTTTTTTTATTATGGAAACTTAGTATAAGTGACTACTTTGTAATCTTTTGAGATGTAATAGTTATGTTCTAATTCTCTAAAACTCTAAACCTGAAAAGATCCTCAACGTGAATTATCCATTTAATTAAATATTAAGTAAGGTTTAAGTCCAGGGCCTTATAGTTGGTATCAAAGGTCGGTTTAGACAACTTTAGGAGTTAGAAAATTGTTTAATTATAAGTTAATTTATGATATTATTGAAATGATATAGCATTTACGGATTACCATGTTGCTTCGCCTAAGATATTTCTGTGTTCAGAATGGTTTTCCGCAGAGGAAACAAAGCAGCTATGTTGGGACGACATCAGGAGGAAGATAACCTTCCAAATCAGCAACCTGAGATGGTCGGAATCGGAACTGAACAGTTTGTTGCAGTGATGGCACAGTTGAATCAGGCTATAAATGGTGGTGGTATCCATGCACGAGATCAGCCAGATCAACCGCAGAAGAACATGTCAGTGGTGGAACATTTCATGACGCAACATCCACCATCATTCAGAGGATCTTCTGACCCTGTGCAAGCTGAAGGGTGGATTAAAGCACTGGAGAAGATTTTTGATGTCATGGGGTGTTCAGAACATCAAAAGGTTAGTCTTGCTGTTTACCGTTTTGAAGGTGAAGCTGATCAGTGGTGGTCGATGGTGAAAAATATAAGGGATAGTGATGAGATTGAGGATCTTCACTGGGACGAATTCAAAGGTATGTTTCTTGAGAAATATTTTCCTAAGGTGGTTCGTCTTAGGATGGAAAAACAGTTCCTAGAATTGAGGCAGGAGGATGATTCAGTGGCTGTTTATGAAGAAAAGTTCACTCGATTGGCAAGGTATGCTCCAAACTTCATACGAGATCTTGATAGTAAAATAAACCGTTTTTACTTAGGGTTAAAGCGAAAGCATCGAAGGGCTTTAGCTTCTCGTGAGTTCAAAAGTTATGAAAAACATGTTCGATGTGCGGAGAAGGTGGAAATGGAGTTTGCCGATGATCATGTGTTCTATGACAAACAACAGAATAAGAGGTCTAGTTAGCAGGAAAAGGGGAAGAATTCATCAAAGAAGCAAGGAGGTAAGAAAACAAAATATCCATCCTGTGAGAAGTGTGGTAAAATGCATCCTGGAGAATGTTTATCCAAGTCTGGTAAGTGCTTTCGGTGTGGTAAGTCAGGTCATATTGCTCGTAACTGCAAGGAAGATGATCAAGCTAGAAATGAAAAGCCAACGGTAAGATGTTTTAAGTGTAATGAAATGGGTAATTATGCAAACGAGTGTCCAACGAAGAACTCAACTGGGGGAATGCAGCTAGACTACAAGCAGAAAGGGGTGGTAAAATCCTTTGCAACAACTTCAGCAGATGTTGGGCCATCGAATGAAGTGGTATCAGCTCCAGGGAGCTCAGTATTTTTCGAAGATTGACTTGAGGTCGGGGTACCATCAGTTGAAAGTAAAAGAAGCAGACGTTCCGAAGATAGCGTTTCGTACTATATATGGCCATTATGAATTTGTAGTTATGCCTTTTGGGTTAACCAATGCACCTGCTGTATTCATGGAACTTATGAATAAAATTTTCCATGAGTTCTTGGATAAGTTTGTGTTTTGAGGTTTGTGAAGAGGTTATGCGTGCCTTGTGATTCATAGTTGAAGAATGAGTTGTTTTTTCATCCTGGCAGTACTAAGATGTACAAAGGTCTGTGGGAGTATTACTGATGGGATGGAATGAAAAGAGACATTGCTGATTTTACTGTGAAGTGTTTAACATGTCAACAGGTTAAAGCAGAGAGGCAGTTACAGAAAGGGATGCTTCAGCCTTTACCAGTGCCAGAGTGGAAATGGGAAAAACATATCCATGGACTTTATTGTGGGATTACCGAGGACATATCGAGGTAATAATGCAATCTATGTTATTGTTGATTGCTTGACTAAATCTGCTCTTTTCTTTGCTATACGAGATACTTTCTCTCTTGATCAACTTTCCCGTTTGTATCTTAAAGAGATAGTCAGGTTACATGGAGTTCCTCTCTCCATTGTATCAGATCGTGATCCCAAGTTTACTTCTAACTTTTGGAAAGGCCTTCAGAAGTCGTTGGGTACTGAATTAAATTTTGGTACAGCTTTTCATCCTCAATCAGATGGGCAGTCAGAATGAACAATCCAGACATTGGAGGATATGCTACGAGCTTGTTCTATGGATTATTAGGGAAGCTGGGACCAACATATTTCATTGGTTGAGTTTTCTTATAATAACAGTTTTCATTCCAGTATACAGATGGAACCATTTTAGGCATTATATGGGAAGCGGTGTCGAACTCCAACATTTTGGAATGAAGTGGGTGAAAGGAAGCTGATGGGACCAGAATTGGTAGAAGACATGGCAGAAAAAGTTCAGTTGATTCAGAAACACATGAGAACAGCTCAGAGCAGGCAGAAGAGTTATGCGGATAACCGGAGGAAGGATCTATCTTTCGAGGTAGGTGATCATGTTTTTCTCAAGGTTTCTCCTTGGAAAAGTGTGATGAGATTTGGTAAGAAAGGAAAGTTGAGTCCAAGGTTCATTGGACCATACGAAATTCTGGAGAGAGTTGGATCAGTTGCATACCGAGTGGCTTTACCTCCGAGTTTATCTCAAGTACACAATGTTTTTCACGTTTCGATGTTGAGAAAGTAAATGCCAGATCCATCTCATGTTTTGAGCCCAGAGGTAGTTCAGCTAGAAGAGAACCTATCTTATGAGGAACAACTGGTCCAGATTCTTGACCACAGGGAGCAAGTGTTACGGAATAAGGTGATTCATCAGGTAAAGGTTTTGTGGGAAACCCATGTGATTTAAGAGGCAACGTGGGAATCTGAAAATGCTATGAGGGATAAATACCCCCACTTATTTTGATAAGTGAATAAAATTGCGAGGAAGGAATTCCCAAAAGGGGGGAAGGATGTAACATCCCAAGTAAATAAAGAATAAAGAATTTTCATATTTATTAATATTTATGAATTAAATATTAATTTTATTTTAAAGGGGTTGCTATGTTCGATAGCGTACCCAATACGCAACGATGAGTTTCTTTGAAACTTACGTAGCACACTAGTAATAAAATAATATTATTTTAAATGTTAGTTAACAAGTAGCCGTTATACTGGCGGGAATGGATATAAATAACTAAAATATGATTATATATGTTTTTAAATGTTTATACATTTACCCAATAAAAGATAAAGGCTTAAAATACGGAAAGAGTTCAATTTTAGGGCATATATACTCTAATTTTCACTAAAGGTTCACTTATCACCTTTTAATGGTGAAACGTCATTAAATATAGTTTTGATCACTCTTATACATTCTTTTGGACCAAATAAAACTCTTATTAAGAATCGGGACATCAAATTTTACTTTGTGTAATTTTTTGGTATTTTTCCGATAAAGTTCATTTTTTAATGAATAGTGTAAAATGTTGTGTTTTAATTCAAAACCTCTTTTTAATCTAATTTATTTATATGATTAGATTATTATTTTAATTGGTTTTAAAGTGAAATTATAAAATATTTTTACCAGTTAATCCAATGGTGGTCATTGGAATCAATTTCACTTAGAAATTGGACTTAAACTGGTGTCAATCTTTTGATACTTATTGTTTCACAAAAACACGCTATTTGTCATGACAGCGGGAATTAATTATTAAATTAATTAATTTGACTTATATGTTTTGAATTTTTTAAAATGGACTACATTTTTGAATTTGGAATATCAAATATAGCTTAGGGTGAAGTTTTGGTAATTTTCTGAAAAACTTCAATTTTTGATGAATAGTGAAACCACTAAGTGGTAATCAAGCAAACTGATTTTTCAGTTAAATGAAAGTTTACCACTAATGTGTATTGAATTTTGAAAATCCTACATACATGGTTGTCATGAAGAAGTAAAATTTGGTTCAATTAGATTAAAATAATTTTTTGGTGAATAGTAACTTTTTTTCATTAATCGCGATTAGAGGTAATTAGTGTAGTTTAAGGTAAAAATGGTATTATAAGAATGTGAAAACACCATTACACTTGTCCTACACCTATTGGGTGAGTCATGGCCGACCAGGACAATCCATGGGCCAACTTGGGGACCCCATGGAGCCACTTTAGTTGGAAAATGACAATAATATATTTTTATTTAATGTTAAAGTGAAAATAACACTAACATAAATTGTTTTACTAAAATAATTTTTGAGTGGGGTTATACAAGTCCAAATTTTGATTATAAATATTAGTTGGAAATCTAAAAATAGTTCCTACATTATAGTATTTGTTTTATAATTTTTAGACATTAAATAAATTAAATTATTTATGACATAATAATGATGCAGCGATGACATCATTATTTGACGATTTAAATAAAATGGAAAGATAATGAAACATCTAAAACCTACACATGGCCAAAACCAATTGGATGAGTGGATTTCTAAGACTTATCACCTTATCCACGAATTATATCAATGTGGGACCTTTTAAAACCGAAACACATTTTCAAATAAAGTAATATTTCTTTACTTTCCAAAAGTGCCCCTCCTCTCCTCTTATAAAAGGCCCCCACATCTACCTCATTTCACACACTTCTCAAGCCTTTGGCTCGGCCAACCCCTGCCCAATTACTCTCTCCACATCCCTCTACTCATCCTAGAGGATTCCCTTTGGGAATAATCCTTTCAAAGGAAGCCTTTAGGCTCAAATCAAAAGGGAGTTACACTTTTAAAGGTAATTCATTCTCTTTTGTTCATTTGTTTTATTTTGCTTCTACAACCCTCTAAACTCTTTTTATTTACTTCTTTTGTAACAACACCAGTATCTCCAATATACTAGGATGTTGTTATAATATTTATTTGAGCTAAAATCTCACACAACTACATCAAATGGTTAACGAACACACGGTTTCCGTGGATGGCGAAATTCTGCCTCCCGAAACGATGATTGTTCAATACTCATTTAACACCTTCAAGGGTGGACATTATGATGTCACTATTTTTATATATGATATATAATATGTTTATGTTTTCTTTGAGATTCTTTATTTTTCATTTTTGGGCATACCTTTATGTTTTCCATTATGGGTAAACACGATATCTTCATTTAAGGAAGTGCGGACTACCGCCCCCTCAAAGTGATGTGATTCGTTAATTCCATATGTGGGACGTGTAAAGGACGGATTTAAAGTTTTTATATATGATGTTATACTATAATTATAATATACCTCTATATCATTATTATTTATTTCCATTAAAGTATGAGATAGAAATGAAAGTAGCGTTCATGCGTACGTACGGCTTACCGTCTCCATGAACGGTGCATTTCATTTCTTATCCCCAAATGTAATGTAATATTAAAAGTACATGTATATAATGGATATATATAATTAATGATATATCTAAATGATGAATATAATTCTGTAATTAAAATACACATACCTCTCATTTAGTTTTAATTCCATTAATATGACAAAGAAATGAAAGTAGCGTTCATGCGTACGTACGGCTTACCGTCTCCATGAACTGTGCATTTCATTTCTTACCTCTAAATGATTATGTAATATTATAAATACATGTATACGCTGGATATATATGATACATATTATATCAAAATCGGGAATCTCATTCTGGATATAAAGAACTTTTGACCACACAAACAACATGTAATTGTAAGAAGTCAACTTTCTACTTAAGAACCAAATATTGACAAAACAAACATTATTAACTAAAGTGGTTACATAATGTTTATAACATGGAAATAAGTGATATAAAAAGAATAATTAACTTTAAAAAGGTTCTTAATCAAGTATAAATAAACTCAAGTTTATTATTCAGGACATTAAAGAACGATTGAGTCAAGTCAGACCCAAGGTAAGGGACTTCGTCTCAATCTCCTTTCATTGAGGCATATTTCGTTTTATACACAACTTTCTTTTATACGGTGTATAAACCCTTTGACTTTTACTTTTATACAAAAGGAATCTTTTTCTACGAAGCGTTTTACTAAACGACAAAAAGGAATATTTTTTTAACGTACGCGGTGACATCGTCCTTTTCCGCCGCCGCGAGTATTATTTGATCTTTGGCTTTCTCAACAAGCCGTAATGTTTTTAGAATAAAATAAATACCATATACTCTTTTATGTATTTGGGTATTGAAAATGGTTTTAAAAAAGGATTCTATTATGTCAATATATTTATGATATATTGTGATTGAAATGTGGAAATGTTATCATTCCTTTATATTGGTTTTATGTTTTATGATTTTATATTGGTACTTGGACATTTTAACGGGTGGTTACGTTATAAACCATATGACGGGTGGTGCCGTGAATACCAGGACGGGTGGTTACGTTATAACCTCCAATGCATTGTGTATGGAAGTCGGCCGTATGGCTATTCCATTAAGTATGTATGGAAATTGGCCGTATGGCTATTCCATTAAGTTATATGTGTGGAAGTCGACCGTATGGTTACTCCACTTAAGTATGATTATGTCCCAAGTTACCTTTATATACGTTATGTGTTCTTTATATGGGTATTATGGTAATCCTTTGGTTACAAAAAGGTATGTAATGATACTTTATTCAGTGAAGAGTTTTTATTACTTCATAAAGGTGAAAAGTATTACTTTGATAAAGTATACATGGTTTACTTGTTGTTTTGAAAAACTAACAGTTTTCATTCTTTGTGTATCCCTTACTGAGCTTTTTATGCTCACCCCAAGTTTTTTTGAAATGTTTTTCACAGGACTTAATGTGGAATAAGGTCAAGGATGGGATCAAGGGAATGTCATGCTATATAAAACATGGAACTAGACACGTTTCTTTTTAAGATTTTTTTTATTATGGAAACTTAGTATAAGTGACTACTTTGTAATCTTTTGAGATGTAATAGTTATGTTCTAATTCTCTAAAACTCTAAACCTGAAAAGATCCTCAACGTGAATTATTTATTTAATTCAATATTAAGTAAGGTTTAAGGCCGGGGCCTTATAGCACCGCTACTAAATGAGATCCCAGCCAGAGCAACGACCACGCAGAAACATCACCACCAACACATGAGATACCTATCTGACCGAAGGCACCCACGCCGAGTCGACCCACTTCCATCATGAGAGATCCTGGACCGAGCAGAGACACCCACTCCAATTTGAACCCACAGCTGCAGAGCAAATCCCACTGCTGTGAGAAGAAGCCACCACCACCCCAAGAAGATCTCGACCCGAAGGGGGAAGAACGAAAAAGTCATAAGAAACCCTAGATTTCACATAAAGTATAGGGAGAGGCTGCTCTGAGGCCCCTCTATGTAATAACAAATTCTAGGTGTACCACTAGACTAATTTAGAAACATTACAAATAAAGAAAATATGTATAAATATTTTATATTCATTATAAAAGTGGGAGATAGTGGATCAAATATATATACCGATAACCCTGATGCATTCCTTAGTTATAAGCCTATTATTCTGGATCTTCCATATAAGACATTTTCTTATGTTGAATTAATTTTCATCAAAAATTCCTTATCCATTTTTTTGTCTTTTAGGTCTCCCACATTGATGTTTATATATATTATATCTTGATTGAGTGATATCATAATATTGTTGGACACCATAGTGGGTGGTTAGTGTTTAAAAATTAAAATCCATGATTTTATCAACCACTAGGTAGTAGTGTAAACTCATCAACTTCTCAAATATCACTAGAGAATGTGAAATTTAATGAATAACAAAATTACTAGAGGGTTATGAATTTATTACATATAATCATCCTTTTATCTCTATTTAAAAAAATTATACTTGAACTTCTTAGTGGGATCCACTTAATGTGAGGCATAAGTTCTTCACAAGCATTCCTAAAAAATTTGAAACACTAGATCTAAGAAATAATATGTTTACCTTGTGTAACATATGAATTAAACATTCAATTAGAGACTAATTATATGAAATGGTATTAGATAAAATTGTCTCAATGATTATAGTAATAATTTAATTATTAAGTATTCTATGGTTTTTTATTCAAATCCCACCAAGGTCAGTGGTCTTAGTACATTTACTTTACTCAAAAATGATGTGTTTCCTCTCGAGAATACACTCTGCTAAAATAAAGTCCCTAATTTGAAATTCGAAACATTCAATCCCCTCATTTGGGAATTTATGGAGATGGAAAATGTATTCAAACATAGCGGAGATTAATAAATTCACCAAAAAAGTTGTACTTAACTAAGATTAGTTTTGAAAATTTCTTTGACATATAATATTTTGTACAAATATCCACAATATAATTTTCATTCAATAATACACAAGATAATGATCCCTAATATATAATAAAGGGATATATCCATGCTTTATTCTCAGTATCTTGAAAATTTATATCTTTATTTATTTATTAAAAACTTTTCCTAAAATAAAAAATGATTTGATCCAACTAATACATTATCCTAAAAGAGACACGTAGGGTTATATAATTTCCTCAATATATTTTCAATACCTATCATTACATTAAAAAATAATCGGTGGTCATAATCCTAAAAATTATTGGAATGGGTATTGAGATACCTTATTTCATTAATAGGATAAATCCATCCGAATTTAAATTATTTTAAGATACATTGGCTAAGGTGATGTTCAAATATTCTAAAAAGAGGGAAGAGAGGGGATCATCTTACCAAACCCCTATTGTGAAATTGAATAATCCAATAGGTGTAACATTGATATTTATAGATAACCAATAACCCTTAATGATAGTGTGAATTATTATAATAAACCATGATGATAACTTATAAATCCCAAAAACTATAATAATTATTTCCAACTTTATAGTATAAAACACTTTTAAAATATTGTGAATTAAATAAATTTACCCATTCAGGACATACCACTTGAGTGTATTGATACATTTTGAATTAAATTAATGTAATTATTATATACTTCTCCACAGAATAAATCCAAATTCATTTCTAGATACATAGTTATTAGAAATGGATCCATATTTAATAGAAATAATTTTTCAAAAAATCATGAGAATATTCTTTCCCACTATAATATGCAGAAAAGTATCTAATATATACAGTGTTCAATAATAAGGTATCATTTTAGTCAAATAATAATTATCATATATACTCATAAATCTATCAATATGGAATTATTTAATAGAAATATAGTCAAACACCTGATGTAATTCCCAAATGTTTATAAATAAAAGGAAAGTCAATCCCTCTGGACCTCATGAGAATTTATAATTATGTTAAAAGAGAGTTTCACTAAAATCCTCTATAAGAGGTATATCAGTATGGAAATAATTTTTTTAAGGAAATAAAGAATATAATCATAGAGGACTATACTAATATTATGAACATCAACATTAAAAATATTATATAACTAACTTACATGGGAATTCCCCATATCACTATAAGATCTCAATAATTTCCCATAATGAAGATTATTTGAAATTATTTTTTAAAAATAATTTTATTATATATATATTTAAAGAACTTATTGTTATTTTCCATTTCCTGTATTTTTTATCTCATTATGATTTTTGATATTAAGATGATTCATCTTATCCTCTAATAAATATTTAGGAATTCATGGATGGAATCTTTATCCATCATGATATCAATATCCAGAAATACAAATTGTTTATAATCCAACAAATTTGAGCCATTTTTTTTAATTTTCATGTTTTTCACCCTATTCCATAATAAAAATACCATTAACCCCATTACGTTTCAAATAAAAAAACACTTCTAAAAGGCTATATATTATTGAATATAAACTGGTTGGGATATTATTTATAACTTTATTTTCTCGAAAACACAAGAATAAGAGATTGGATTGAATTTTTTATTTGAAGTGGGAGACATGATATTTATGGGAATGGATCATCTCCCTCAGAGAGTATAAAGATCTATCAATATTTCATTATTTAATTAAATTAATAGTTTTTCATACTTATGTAAATTAAATTCCTAAAATGATGATTTTATAATTCAAACATATGTCAATCATTTAATGGAATTTAATAATGGAAACTCTTATAATGTTTACTCATACATTTTTAATGGAATTGATGAAAGAATTTAAGAATCCCTGAATAATATAGTTTTTCATAACATTAAAAGTTATATTAAAATATTTATCTTAAAGATTTCTTCTCTTTATATATTCGTTATCAGAAAAAAGGATACACATCATACCATTGAAACCCACAAAATATACCTCCATAGTATAAAATTTATGACATACTTTAAAGATGGTAGCATTAATTTTTTTTCTTTTAAACACACAGAGGCTTTCCATTATAGAAATTTTAGATTAATACCTATAAATTTATGTCAAATATTTTATTAGTTTAAAATTATAAAGATTTTATATCATAACATCGGCCCAATAACACTAATATGTTAGAGCCAATTACTAATGATGAAGCACCAAAAGGTTTTAGAGGTTTCATTATTTTTCACGCATTGTAAATTATATAAAAAACATTCATTTGGAATATGTTTTACACATAATTGTTCTTCTATAGTATCTATCGATGAATATTGTTTTTTTCCTGCCTCTATTGTTTCCTTTATTTTAAGGGGACACATCCTTATCCCATATCATTTCATGAATATTTCTCATAGGTTTAGTTTTATGAACTTCATCAGACTAGATTTTCATTTCAGACATTGAATTTAGTTTCTCATTTACAGTATAAAGAGAATCATTTCTAGTTTCAACTATTCTATCTTTATAAGCCTTACCATATAGGGAAATAGTGAAAGGCGTCTCATGTTCCTCCATTGAATAATTTATATGATAGGTAACATAGATTTCATAATTATTTTTAGTTGTATTCATTTTTTCTTGTTTAATTAGAGGAGAAACAATTTTATGTTCCTTAATAGAGTCAGTCATATATGTAGTAGTATGGGATTTATCAATATTTTGAGAAGTATTAAATTTAATTAAGGGAATATTGACATTACGACTCTCAATTTTATGGGGGCCTTATGTACCCTGATTTTTTTAAGAGCACATCCTCCATGGCACCTTTAGTAATAGAATCATGAATTTCATGTTCTTCTAGAGTGCCTCTCATATGAGTATCTATATGGGATGCACCATTTTTTAGGATTATCCTCTTTGGCAACCATACTTCTCTTTTTTTAGAATTATTCCAATGAACCTATAATTTATATTTCATATTAATATCTCAATTAAATGAATATTGATCATAATGATTTATTTTATCCCAATCCTTCTTCATATATCATATTTCACAGTGACCCTTCATGTTATAATGATTACAATATGGGTTATTCCATCTTAATTTAATTGATATGTGTTAAATTATTTTATACTCAACATAGAATGTATAATTTTTTATAGCTAATACAATGATTAATATTATCTTTCTTCTTGTTAAGAAAATCTGTTTCAATTAGGGTTTATCAAATATGGGGTTTTGCTTGAATTCATACAATGTTTCTAAATCATTCATTCTTAGTTTTACAATTCAATTCGATGGTATTACCAACCATGGCTGAAATTTCATAGAGTATATTTATTTAAGGACCAAACATTAAATATTAAATAATCATGAGTTTTTAGTTAATGATTCAATATCTTACATTTGAAGATCTATTCAAGTTTAGAGTTTTATATAATTAGGTCACAACTAATGCTTAACAAAATAATATAATATAAAGAAGACACTTCCAATGACTATCCATTTTTTCCATAATATAACTTTTTAAAAAAGACACATGATTTTCTCAGATGAAATATTCACGACATTAAACATGACTTATTCTTTTCCCTTACCCATCATTAAAACCCATCAATTTTTTTTCAAATCATGGTATGAGGAGAAAAAGGACAGTAAGGGTCATAAAAATAATTTAACCATTAGTATATTGAAAAACTCAAAATTTCATGATCTGTTTTCTTTAAAACATAAATGTTTACCCATTAAGGGAATTATAAATATTATAAAAAGATCACTTATCCTAGCTTTTAAAGAATGATTTCAATGAAAACTTAGTAGAATGAAAAGAAAAGTCATGTAGTTTTCTTGGTACATCAACTATTATAACCATTAAATAATCCTTTAAAATTGTAATAATCATATAACCATCTTACAAAATTATTCTTAATAGAATAAAATAATTTTCCATTTCTTCAGATCACTATCTAAGTGTATGAATAGTATAATTTATAATGGGTTCAACCCACAATATCTTATTTAACCCATTTTATAAGCTATAATGGGGCTGAACCCTTTTTTTATGAATTAAATTACTATACCATGACCAAAAAAATTAATCTATTCAACTTTCATCATAAATCATTAGAAAAATATTTTAAACTTTTATATAAATCACATTCAAATATCAGAATACCAATTTATTTTTAAAACCTATTTTCATTAAAAAAAACATACAAAAAATGTTATGGAGTGTTTTTATATTAAAAAATAATCACATCTTATTGATGAATAGAAAATTTAAATAATTATTATAGTGGTGGAAAATGTCTTTGTTGCTATATATGATAAAATATAAAATTCATCATTCCCTTGGTAATGAGTGTAAAATATTTCTTATGAATAATCCTATTTGAAAAACACTTGATTAAAGATAAATTTTCCTTTATAAAACTATAATTTCAATATAATAAAGTAATTTTAAAAAAACATGGTCAATAGTTTTAAAAAAATTTTAATGAAAAAACATTATAAATGATTTTTTTAAAGATTAGTCTCTTTTCACTTTGTAAACATTGGAATTTTAAAATCCATCAAATAAGATGTTTTTAAAAAAATTAAATATAACATGAATAGATAAATCCATTGTAAAACATGCTAAAGGGGCTATAAATTCACGTCATAAAATAATATAGGTGCATAATTTCAAAATATGCCTCAACAAAAGAATATTTGGATAAAGAACCATTTTTAGAATTTAATTCTCCATGTTCATAATTTAAATTAGGGAATAATAAACTTATATTAATTGTTTAATTTTTGTATAACATTTTCATGTTTATTATTAAGTTTATTTCACTTATAACCATGTCATATATAATTACATAATTAATTATGTTTACTTGGGATGTTTTGAGGGTATTAGTCTTATATATCAAAAATGAATATGGTAACCTGATTATTGGTCAAAGTGATGATTATTTTAACATATAAAGAATAATAATAACGAAATAATTATCAAATTTTAAAATAAATTATACTTTTAATACGAATCGTGAAATATGTTTTTGAATAAATGAAGTAATCTATGATCTTGGAGACGATAAGTCATACATATTAATGAGTAACATTTCAATTTTAAATGATCATTATGGAAAAAAGACATTTATTAATTTATATTTATATATTGATAATAATATGACAAATACCATTATATTTCTTAAAATATAATAATATATATCTTTCATATAATTTAGTGATGAAAAAGAGTAACATTGATTCAAGGAGGAGATAATCCCCATGTACACGAAAAACGTTATCATTATTCAGTGTCATAATAAATGATATACTACATTTTCATAATGTTAAATATTCCATGAGTCAAAAAACATTTATCATGTAAGTGACATATATTTATTAATATTATATGAATTACCTACCATGTAATGTGTTAGTGAAAAACAAATCAAATCACTTTGTGATGCGGTAGCCTATTGTACACACAAGAAATGATATTTTATCCTCTATGAAATCAATTGTAAGATGTTATATTTGATAAAAAATTAAAAAGTATATATATGCTAAAAATATCATTTATATACTTTAAATACATCATTAAAACAAGTCTTGGGAGGCTATAGTGGAAATGGAATTACATCTGTTCGTGAGGTGATAGTCTGTCTTACACACAAATTATGATTTCATATCCCATTTCATAAAAGAGGATATGGATTTAGGTAATGAAATTAACATAATAACATATAATTATATTTTATTTACTAGAGTTATTATATAATCATAATTGAAATTTTTTGGAATGATGTGGAAAAATAAATAAGATAAAAATGCACAGTTAAAAACAAGTGTTCCAGTCACATCACATATGATGGATTTATAATTAAACTAAGGGATCAAGGTCATGGAGAGTAAAGTAATTATTATTTTTTATTTTTATTTGTTTATCCTGATGTGATTGGTAATATGAAGAGGAGAGGATTGGGGTGGTCTTGAATAAGATAGGTGAGTGGAACACTTGTAATTTTTTAATCAAAAAAGGTGTACCCACATTTTTCACATGAATAAGGCTAAAAAATTGACCATTATCAATACATAGAAATTATAATTTTGAAAAATTTCTAGAAAATATACTTTAGAAATATTTTTTTGGTCAATTGAAGCCATATCTTTTTATTTTAACACCTAGTAAATATAATTGTATCTTAACCATGGTAAATAATTTTTAAGATTTTCACTATTCATTGTGAAAAAAATTATTTTTTTCCTATTAGATAATACAAATTATTATTAATAAAAATATGAAATCTATTTTAAAAAAATAAATTCACAAAATTTGAAAATTTTATTTTAAAACAAATTCTATAGATGTGTGTAGAAAGCGGGATTTCAAGAACTGTATTTTTCAAACAAAAGATTATTTTATATTATCTTCATCATTAGAAATAATATTTTTATGAACAATAATTAATAATTATTAATATATAATCAAGAAATTTCATCAATAAATTCTTCATTAAGTATTATTTAAATCAATTAACATGATGAAACATTATGAACCTTGAAATAGTTTTTAAAAAATCATTTTTTAAACCAAAAAATAAACATATAATAAAATACAATATAAAATAAAATACAATTAATTAAGTGGATTACATATAAATAAATAAAACATTTGTTATATGAAATTATATTAAAAATAGAATTCTCATTTTAAATTATTTAAATTAATTGAAATGGAATGACATTTTTACAGAATATAGTAATTTTCATTATTCACATAGTAATCAATATTTTTTGAAAATATCCTTGAATTTCACCTACCATAATTTTGAAATAATGATTTAAAAATTTAAATTAATTTTTTTAAAAATAAATCTTATAATTTATAAATTATTATTTTAAATATAAACATAAAAGAAAAGGAGATTAGTTAAAACTGTTTCATCTTTTATGTAAAACTTAATTATAATTTTTATAATGAATATAACAATATTCATAAAAAATTAATGTTATTTATTATATAATTACAATAGTATTTATATTCTTCCATCTTTTTTTATGTTAAATCCCCTCAATTTTATTCACTTAATAAACATGTGGGGAAATATTTCCCTTATATAATTTTATGATTCCAATCCTACCTTTTCAACCATTGAGTTTTCCCATAAAACCATAACATTATGAAATATCTTAATCTAAAAAAATGTCTATTTACATTCAATAAAATGAATAGGATATTCCTTATATGAATTATTCTCTTCCATGTGGTCTACTTTATGGCTCAAAACTTGAGATGATTCTAGAATATATTTTCTTTTCATTGAGACATAAAAAACATAGTGTACCTGGGATAAAAATGGGTGGAAATCCACTCAGTAGGAAAATAACACGACTTTTTAAGGGATCATATAGTCCAAATACCCAAAAAACAATCTTCCCCTTTTTACCAAAATACAAAAAACTTTTCCATGAAGATACTTTAATAAAAATGTTATCATCTACCTTGAAATAAAGATATTTCCATGGGTATCCACAAATATTTTGTTTTTTTCCAGATCCATATTCATTTGTTTCTAAATAAAATACATCGTCTCAACAATTTCCCCAACAAACTCTAGTCACATAATCTTTATTTCTACTACATTAATCCAAAAATTTGGCATATAACACCAATTGTCATATTACTACTCTAATGGTGCCTTCTATATACCGGAATAAAACTAATTTTATAAGAAAACTAAATAAAACAATTATTTTGATGCCAATATCCATTATAATCCATTTAACAAGAATGGAGAATATATTATGTGGACTTAATCATTTGTTTGGATTTTCCATAAAATTGAGGTTGAAAATCAATACTGAAATTTAATTTATTACCCAAATATTTTCAATGTCTTGTTCGAACATTATATGTGATCATGGGATCATGGTCTGAAACTATGGAGATCTGAACTCAATTTAACCAGAATATTTCTTTTAGATATTTTCTATAAATCTAATCCAAATACATATTTTATAAAATGGGAAGGAAATATATATATTTATTTAATCGATCAATAATAACCTAATGGAGTTGTTTCCCTAGAACTAACTTGTATATACATTATGATAATTTTTATTCATTATTTTAAATATTAATAAACTACTTATGACATCATGAATGTTCTTCTATGTGAAATAGTATGTGATAATGTCAAAAGAGTAGTTGTGGAACTAAAAGGACATAATAGTTACCCGATATGATAAGGACCTGGAACTACTACGACACTATTCTAGAATATATGTTCTATAGCCTGATGATATCATTTGAGGGATACCAATGATACATGATATTATGGGTGGAGTCTCATACTAATTTGAGGCACCTTATCATGGTGTACGCCCTTGGTAACATCTAGTAGGATATTATGCGAATGATATCATCCAGTAAGAAATCCATATTTTTATATGTCATTAGATGTTCGTGTCTGCATATGTGTATATTGATCCATAGAATTTAGGATTAATAATATTGAATATTATGAGTCATGTACAACGATATATTGACTAGAATCCAGATGAATATTTCAATGTCAAGGTATGATATGTTGGTTGCATCAGAAGTACTATTTCATTAATGAATAATGCTAGAAAGTGTTTTTGCTTTCTATTTCAACAAAAGTTGGCATATCAGTCCCATTGATGGAAATGATATATCCTAACTAATTTATGTCCATTTTCATCTATAATAATGTTCAGTTTTATAGAAATGAAAGAAAGGGACATAGAGAACTTTTTTTTGATGGCACTAACATGAAAACTTATTGATTAAAGATATCATGAAAAATTAATTATATTACACATTAAGCATCTGTATGAGGATTTATGTCATTGAGTAATTAATTACTTTCTCTATGGGTTCCTTTCCATGTTGTTAAAATCTATCAATTAACTTAAGGAAGCTTCGCCTAATGCCATTGTGAAATAGGACTGGAAAGTCACACAATAAGTGTATCCATAATCTTAGTTAAATAATATATTATTATTTATTATTTAAAAAAATTATTAAATATTTTTCCCACATGGTTTAATAACTATTCATTTATCCTTGATCACATATATTCTATCACCAATTATTTAACAGAATATAATTTTAGTGGACTATTTAATAAATATTTACATTCTATTTATTGAATATAATTTCTATTTATTTATTGGTGAATAATACAATGATAATTATTTAATAAATAAAAATTCATTATTCAAGGCCTGATAAATATTATGTAATAATGGAGGATAGAGTTAAATGGTCCGGTGAGAAAATAATAAATATTGAATAATATTTTATTAAATAATATTTAATATTTAATTTTAATGTTAATCACATGTTGGTAAATAATAATAATATTATTATTATTTGAAAAGGGTTTTTTGTTCAATATAATAAATAATTAATGGAACTTGTGTAATTATTTTATTTTAAACCTAGGAAATTATAAATTGAGTTATGTTATTTTCTCAATAATTCTATTCATTTGGTTTGTTTTTTCACAATTGATTTAGGGAATCTTATCATGGTACAGAGAGGTCCCTTCATAATTAACACTCCAAATAATTGGGACAAATCTTCCACCACCTCTCACTCTCAAGTTAAGAGAGATCGAAGAGAATTCTTTGGATGTGGTTATCAAGGTGATAAAAGGTAGATAATTCAAGTGTAAGGACCTTCCATACTAGACACAAGATATTACTTTGGTGTTTTATGTAGATTTTTGGAACATCTGTGGATCACTACTAGAGGGAATCTACACATGATTCCTAGAAATCAATGATGCAACAATAAAAACCTATTGTCAAATCTATCAACGAAGAAATAATTCCATGAAGGTAATTTTTTAATTAAATATGTAAATTATAATTAGTTTTTGATGATACTCCCTCCAGTTTTAGAATTATTTTCCTTGTATATTTTCTATGATTTAATTCCATATATCAATACATTAAATTTTTTTAAATCATGGGTTGATCATCGATCACGAATAAAATAAAATTTGTGCACTGCCTATCATGTGCTTCCTCTGTGTCCAGAACCTTTGACTGGTATCAATGAGGAAACATAATTATTTAGAATTATTCAAATATATATAGTGATTTATGCATTTGTAATTTAATAGATAAATTCAATTTTAATCATCCTTTTAATCTGAATTTCATAATATTCTTATTCCTACATCATTTCTTGTCGATATAATAAAAAGAAATAATTTTATGATTAAAATGAAATTGAGGATCTCATCTCAAGGTGCCAAGGATTATGACAAGATAACAAAGGAGTACACACTGTGTAATTAGAATTACACACCATGTACTTGTGGTCAATGCCTCATGAATTAATTTGAAAATTAATTAAAACTGTGTGCATTGATTACATTTTGTGAATTAGATACCTTACACTACATATTGGCCAGGTTATCCTGGCATTAGGTCATCCGTATTACAAGTCATGTATCCCACAAACATGACATGTAGTGTCGTTAAGTTATTGATGGGTTGTGTGTTAAATAAAAAGTCTACCTGACTGGTGACCCTATAACTCGAAGCAAACATGTCGTTTAGTTCATGATGCACATCATGTACTCCAGTTGTGTTTGGTATGATCTATACATAGAGTACCTAGGAATGTACATCAGATAAATGGTGAGAGATGTACACATTGTGTAGCACACCTGTACATGTTGTGTACATACACCAAAAAACACACATTTAAAATTTTATTTATAATATTATGTAAAACACGAGACACGACCTTTCATGTTTTAATTAAGATTATAGGACACACTATGTGATGGGTTTCAGTATTGATATATATATATATATATATGTTTAATTTATATCTTTGTAATGTTTAGATCTTCATATTATCTATGTGTCCTATTATAGTAGTTACTCAACATGCATTGAATCATAACACATGACCAAAAAATCATATAATTCATTAATAATTAAAGTCAAAATACACATCGTGAATGTAATAGATAAGTCATGTATTCCATATGTCACATGAGTAAACAATATATGAGTATCATACATGTTGGGTATATTAGGACGGGTATTCACCATGTTTCCTTCAAGGTTATTTTATGTACATAGTTAATTTTAGGTGAAATTATATAAGTTTTCTAAAATTATAATGGATGAGAATCGTAAGGAAAATTGGATTATAATTAAGATAAAAAAAATTGATTAATTAAAGACGATAAATAACTGATTCGAGTATGATTTATCTTAAATAAGAATAATTAAAAAGTTCATGCTAAATTATTAAATTCATGATTCGTTGAATGTACATAGAATAGACCATGCTTTTGTATGTGATTGGTTTCATTTAATTTATTTTTGTATTAAATTGTTGTCATACATGTCTTCTCACCTCTAATTATGTAAGGGACAAAATGACCATGGTTTATTTTAGGTAAACCCTTTTCCCTCACATGTGTGTGTGTAAAAGATTATATAGTGAACGAAGCTCACATACTAGTGGAGGCGATTCATGTCTAGAGATGAGGAGAAACCAATTCCAGAGAGAAACAATGGTGGATCCGTGAAATGTTTTGACACGAACCATAAATGGATCAAGGTGTTTTCCCTAGGTCAATGGTTTCTTTTTCAACCACTAGATAGATTTACCACTAGTAAAAGCTCATGATAATGCTTCTTTATTATTTTATTTCTATCATTTACCTTGTTATTTCATTGTGGATGTTTTTTACGGATTACATAAATAAATGAAATTAATGGGAATGAAAGATAGAACTAATAGAAATTGGATTATTCTTAAATATTATCTAAAACATGGTTAATCACTTAATTAAATACACTTAATATTAATAAGTATTTAATAAAGATAATAATTGGAAATTTACTCATAAAAGAAAAAATCCCCTAATTTTATATATTTAGTTGATATATCATTCCACTATATCAGTTAAAATAGATCCATAGATCAATGTTCTTGTTCAACCAAAGTTGGGGTGTTTTCAATTATCATGTAATTCTAACATTATGTTTAGGGTTGAATCTAGTTCACATCAATGGTGTAATTCTAAATAATGAATTAATGTAACATAGAGGAAAAGGTTGTGTGTAACACCCTAGGTAAATAAATAATATCACATTTTCACATTTATCCATATTTGTGAATAAAATATTAATATTAATTTAAAGGGGACGCTATTCTCGATGGCATACCCAATACGCAACAACGGGTTTCTTGGGAATCTTAGGTTGCACTCTAATAATAAAATAATATTATTTTAAATGGTAGTTAACGCCTAGCCGTTGTAATGGCGGGAATGAACCGAACTAACTAAAAAATGATTATATATGTTTGTCAAATATTTTTACTTTTTACAATAAATATTAGAGAAATAAAAAAGCGAATGAATCCAATTTTAAGCGTAAACATTTTAATATTCTTTGAAAGGTCTATTAACCGGATTTTGATGGCGAACCACTATTAAATCCACTTTTTGAAAATTTTATGTGTTATATTTGACAAAATAAAACTATTCTTTAGAATCAGGATATCAAAATTTACTTTGTGTAAATTTTTGGTATTTTTCGATAAAGTTCATTTTTAATGAATAATGAAAAGTGTTGTATTTTAATTCAAAACCTCTTTTTAATATAATTTATTTATATGATTAGATTATCTTTTTAATTGTTTTTCATGTAAAATTAGAATATATTTTTACCATTTAATTCAATAGTGGTCATTGTAATTAATTTTACATTGAAATTGGACTTAAACTAGTGTCAAACTTCTAATAGATATTGTTTCTTAAAAACACGCTATTTGTTTTGACAGTAGGAATTAATTATTAAATTAATTAATGCAACTTATATGTTTTGAATTTTGTAAAATAGACATAATTTTTTTAATTCGGAATATAAAATATATCTTACGGTGAATTTTTGGTATTTTTCTGAAAACCTCTAATTTTTGATGAATAGTGAAACCACTAAGTGGTAGTTTAAAAACGGTTTTTTCGTTTAAATGAAAATGTACCACTTCTATGGTTTGAATTTAAAAAATACGAAATACATGGTTGTAATTAGGATTTAAAATGTGGTTCAATGGGAATAAAATAATTTTTTGGTGAATAGTAACTCTTCAGTTTTTAATCGCGATTATAGGTAATTAATGTAATTTAAGGTAAAAATAATGTTATAATAATATGAAATGACATTGACACATGTTCTACCCTTATTGTATGAGTCATGGCCGACCAATAAAATCCATGGGTCATCTTTGGGACCCCATGGAGCCACATTGGTTGGAAAATGACATTAATACCTTTTTATTTAAAGATAAAATTAAAATGTCACAAACTGTGTTGTTTTACTAAAACAATTTTTTACATGGGGTTATATAAGTCATAGTTTGGACTATAAATATTCATTAGAAATATTAAAAGTGTTCCTAGATCATGATATATTTTTTATAATTTTTAGACATTAAATAAATTAATTTATTTATGACACCGTGATGATGCAGTGATTACCTCATAAATGAACGATTTAAATAAAATGAGAAGATAGGGTGAAATACAAGTTTTACACTTTTCAAAAACCTATTTTATGGGTGTATTTAGAAACCTTATCACCTTATCCTAGATATATATTTTTTTGGGACCTTTAAAATCCGAAAATAATTTTATAATAAAGTAATATTTCATAACTTTCAAAGAGTGCCCCTCCTCTCCTCTTATAAAAGGCCCCCACATATACCGCCTTGCACACACCTCTCAAGCCTTTGTCTCGGCCAAACACTGCCCATTTAGTCTCTACACATCCCTCTATTAATCATTTAATCCTCACTTTGGTCAGAATCCTTTCCAAGGAAGCCTTTGCGCTCAAATCAAAGAGAGTTACCCGATTTAAAGGTAATGTCTTCCCTTGTGTTCTTTTGTTTTATTTTCCTTATCCAAACCCCTAAAATATTTTTATTAATTTTTTTTGTAACAACACCAATATCATAAATATACTAGGATTTTTTTATAAGATGGATTTGAGCTACACTTTTACACACCTCCGTCTAATGGTTAAAGAACATACTGTTTCTGTGGATGGCGAATTACTACCTCGCAAAACGATGATTGTTCAATATTCTTTTAACACCTTCAAAGGTGGAAATTAAGATGTCACTATATTTATATATGGTATATAAAATTTTTATGTTTTCCTTATGCTTATTTGTTTTTCATTTATGGCATACCTTTATGGTTTCCATTATGGGTAAACACGATATCTTCATTTTAGGAAGTCCGGACTACCACCCCCTCAATGTGATTTGATTCATTAATTTCATATGTGGGACGTATAAAGGATGGAATTAATGGTATTAAATATTATATCCTACTGTAATTATAATATACATTTATATAATTATTATTTAATTCCATTGAATACAAAAAAAAAAGAAATTAAAGTAGCGTTCATGCGTACGTACGACTTACTGCCTCCATGAACGATACATTTCCTTTCTTATCTCCAAATGTTATGTACTATTATAATTACATATATATAATGGATATATATGTAATATATTACAAATAAAAGATGTATATCATTCTGGAACTATAATATATATATCTCTCATTTTTTTTAATTCCATTAATATGACAAAAAATGAAAGTAGCGTTCATGCGTACGTACGGCCTACCGTCTCCATGAACGGTGCTTTTAATTTTTTATCTTAAAATTCTATTTAATAGTATAAAATGAATATATACTGGATATATATGATATTTAAAACATCAATACTATTCTGGATATGACGTACCTATAACTACATGGAAAATTCTTTTCCAACAAGTTCAATTTTTACTCATGTACCGAACATCGACAAAAACGTCTAATATGAACTCACTTTATTAACCAATTATTATAACATTATAAAATGTGATATAAACTGAATAAAAATCTTTAAATTAGGTCCTTAAGAAATTATAAATTGACCAAATTTTATTATTCAGGAGATTAAATAACGATCGAGTCATGTCGGACACGAGGTAAGGGATCCTACCCCTCTCTTTATTTTTAAGTACACTCTTTTATGTCATTACTTTTAAGATCATCTTTCTTATTATTGGGATGTTATTTTATATCACTCTTACTTTAATTTTTATTTTAATATTATGAGAGACCCTACTTTTTCTCATCAATCAATTTTGATGGTTTTGAGTGGCACCGTTAGGCTGCCGAATTTTTGTAAGAGATCCAACCTCTCTCTTTCTTTTTAAGTACTCTCCATTATTTCACTTCATTTAAGCTCCTATTTGTTATTTTGGGGGATGTTATTTTATATTCCTCTTGATGTAAATTTTATGTTAATATTATGAGATACCCTATTTGATATAATCACTCCATTTTTGGAAGTTTTAAGTGGCGCCGTTAGGTTGTAGAGTTTTCGTAAGGGATATTTCATCTCACTTTTATTCCCGTGAGATTTATGCTACATTTTCCACCATTTCAATTGAGTGGTATATATACTGACCATTATTATACTCTTTGTTTAATATACTTTCTTTTATGAGTATTTACATCAATGTTGTATTGTCCTTATTTCATGGGGTGTATGTTTCAAAAGATACCCAAGTCGGTAAGGGAACCTTTCACCCTCTTATTTTTAAAAAACTTATTTTGTGGGGTCTTTTAATTTACATATTGTTATGTTGGGATATGTTCTTATATATCCTTATTGATGTAAATTTTATGTCCAAGTGATAAGATACCCTTTTTATCTCTCATCAACTCATTTTCTGAATTTTTAATTGACGCCGTTAAGCTGTCGAATTTTTGCAAGGGAACTTCTTAACCCAATTTTGATTCATTGGGATAAACTTGCACTACTTGAATATGTAGTTCTATGAATATGTGTGAATAACCTCTGATTTTTTTACACTTAATATCCACTTATATTTGGTGTATTCTTTTGTCACACATAATTATGTAATTGATTTATCTTTAATCCAAGGATACGGTCTTTGTATGGGACATCGTCTCAATCTCTTTTCATTGAGGCATATTTTGTTTTATACACAACCTTCTTTTATATGGTATATAAACCCCTTTGACTTTTACACTTATCTAAAATGAATCTTTTTATATGAAGAGTTTTACTAAACGACAAAAGGGAATTTTTTTTGTCGTACGTATGTGGCGACAACAACTTCTCCGCCGCCATGACCATTATTTGAGTTTCGGTTTCCTCTACAAGCCATAACTTTTTTTAAATGAAAAATAAATACCATGTTTTATTTTTATTTTATTTTTGTATTGAAAATGGTTTTAATAATGTTTTTATATCAATGTTTTGTATTTATATATTGTGATTGAAAAGTGGAAGTGTTATGTTTCCTTTATGCATGTTGTATGTGATACGATTAAGTAATGGTTTTTGGGCATTATTATGAAAACGGGTGGTTCCGTGATAAACTAATGGCGGGTGAGCCCTATATAGCTCTCCAATGCATTGGGTAACGCAATGGGGTTAAACGTTAAGGTTTCTCCGAAGAGATTTAGGGAATATACTGTGATGGGTATTCCAAACGTAACCAAGAGGATTACTCCCTACGTAAGAATGTTATGAATGTCTCAAGTTACCTTTATGCCTTATGATTTCTATTATTTGTTCATGATTGGATGAGGTATGTTAAAATTCTTATGTTTTGTGAGTAATGTATGATTTCATACATGGAATAATGTTTTCTTTTCGTAATTTTATATCCCTTATTGAGATTTTTATGCTCATCCCATGTTTTTGAAATGTTTTTCACAGGTCAAGGGAAAGGTGCATGATATGATGATAGTGTCAAGGAAGTGTCAAGAAAGAATCCATGTTCTATTTTAAATATGTTTCTGTTGATGGGAAAAAAGGAATACTATCTTTTATGTAACCACTTTGTTTAAATGTGGAATGTAATTCATGTTTTATGATTTAATTCTCTAAAACTCTAAACCTGAAAAGATTCTCAATGTTAATTATTCATTTAATTCAATATTAAGTAAGGTTTAAGGCCAGGGCCTTATAGTTGGTATCAAAGGTTAGTTTAGATAACTTTAGATGTTAGGGTATTCTCTAAGAATAAGTGACATTACCATAATGGTTAGGATTTCAGAAAGAGTCCTAGTTTTACATAAAGTGAATAAGTAAGTATATCTTAGTGTTTATATTCCTCATTAGTACATGATGGTTTTGTTGATATAATCACACTAAAATTTATGTTTTTAGTGAATGGATGGATCAAGCAGGCACCAAAGTGACAACAGGTTTGAAGGAAACTGTGGTGGTTCTCTGATTAAGAGACTAGATGAAATTGGGGATTCAATGAGAAAACTCGTGGTTGTTCTAAACCAACTATTAAGGATTCATGATCAACCACTTGAACCTTGGTATGTTCTGTATTGCATCATGTATGAGATTACCAATCGATGTGGAAGTTCAGGTAATAATTATAAAAGTAACTATTAGAGTTTATATGATCCTTACTTTTGAGGTAATTAGGGGTTATTATATGTTATGATGGAAAATGAAAGGCATGAAATTAAATTGAGGTTAAAATATGTTATGATTATTTTTAAAAGATTTTATCTCGTTTTGGGGATTGTTTTATGAATTCTATAGTTTTGGAAAAAGGAAAACACACAGACCGTGTGACAACCCGTCGCATCGGACAAAGCTACGGGAATCAAACCCACAACCAAAGTGCGACTGGTATTTATCGCCTACCACTGGACTACATGAAGTCCATGGTTAGTTTGACTAATTATTTTTAGTTAGATGATTTTAGGAATAAATAGAAATTTTATTTTGGGTTATCTATGGAAATGATTAACCTATCATGGAGGATATGTGATTAGGTTAATTACTTTTCAATATGAGAATTTAAGAGAAACTGATGTTATTCGGAGATAAAAGTTAATTTTTACCTTGGAAGACTATGTGATTAAATCCTTCAAATATTTGGTTTTCAATCTTAGTTTGGTTTTCTTTGAAGAATTTTATGGAAAATTTCTTATCGAATGGTCTTCGTTGAACTTTGGGTTTTTTTTGGAAAAACTTTGGTGATTAAGAATATATTTTCTTTTTATAAAGGATTATACTTTTGTGGATTATCTTATCTCATACTAAAAATTTTGGTTTTAGTTTTTGTCTAAAGACATGGGAAATATATAGTTCTCTTTAGTGTATTAGGTGATTCTCTAGAAGTTTATTATTGTACTCTTAATGTGAACAAGCCTTCCTATATACTCATCTTTTGGAGAAAATATGAGTTTGATTAAGGAATCTATTAAAAGTTGAAAGACTACGTGACAAGTAAGTATGTTTCATTATGATTTAGTTAAGCTCAAAAATAAATTCCTCAATGAAGAGTAACATAAAACAAAAATGTTGTCTGTTAACTTTTCCTACAGGGGAATCGAATACCGTTTAACCCATCACAAGTTTGTGATTTTCTTATGGTTAACTTTATCCTAGACATGTTTACTGTCACTCTCCCTCAGAACATGACCCTTTGTTTTTTCCTCCATATCCATTTTTTACTACATGGAATCCAAGTATGGGTTTACATGGGTGGCCTTTATACTTCTTTTTCTTTATTTTAAAGTCATTTTTTTACTGACTCTTGTTCCGATGTGAGATTTTCAATGAAGTTTCTATGCCAGATTTCAAAATTGCGATGACGCAATTCCCAAAAGGGGGGAAGGATGTAACACCCCAGGTAAATAAATAATATTAATTTTTCACATTTATCCATATTTGTGAATAAAATATTAATATTACTTTAAAGGAGATGCTATGCTCGATGGCGTACCCAATACGCAACAACGAGTTTCTTGAGAATCTTACGTTGTAGTCTAATAATAAAATAATATTATTTTAAATGGTAGTTAACGCCTAGCCGTTGTAATGGTGGGAATGAAAAAAACTAACTACAAAATGATTATATATGTTTTTAAAATATATTTACTTTTTACAATAAATGTTAGAGAATTAGAAATGCGAATGAATCCAATTTTAAGCGTAAACATTCTATGATTCTTTAAAAGGTCGATTAACCAGATTTTGAGGGAGAAACTATTTTAAATCTAATTTATGACAATTTTATGTGTTATATTTGACAAAATAAAATTCTTCTTTATAATCGGGACATCAAAATTTAATTTGTGTTAATTTTTTGTATTTGTCTGATATAGTTCATTTTTTAATGAATAGTGAAAAATGTTGTATTTTAATTCAAAACCACTTTTTAATATAATTTATTTATATGATTAGATTATATTTTGATTTTTTAAAGTGAAATTAGAATATATTTTTACCATTTAATCCAATAGTGTTCATTAGAATTAATTTCACATTGAAATTGGACTTAAACTAGTGTCAAACTTTTAATAGATATTGTTTCTTAAAAACACGCTATTTGTTATGACAGCTGGAATTAATTATTAAATTAATTAATTCAACTTATATGTTTTGAATTTTTTAAAATATATATCATTTTTGAATTCGGAATAACAAATATATCTTAGGGTGAATTTTGGGTATTTTCTTGAAAAACTCCAAATTTTGATGAATAGTGAAACCACTAAGTAGTAGTTTAAAAACTATTTTTTCGTTTAAATGAAACTTTACCACTTCTGTGGTTTGAATTTCAAAAATCCGACATACATTTTTTTCATTAAGATGTAAAATGTGGTTCAATGGGATTAAAATAATTTTTTTGGTGAATAGTAACTCTTAAGTTTTTAATCACGATTATAGGTAATTAGTGTAATTTAAGGTAAAGATAATGTTATAATAATATGAAATGACATTGACACATGTTCTACCCTTATTGGATGAGTCATGGACGACAAAGAAAATACATGGGACAACTTGGGGACCCCATGGGTCCACTTTGGTTGGAAAATGACATTAATACCTTTTTATTTAAAGTTAAAATTAAAATGTCACAAACATGTGTTGTTTTACTAAAACAATTTTTACATGAGGTTATTTAAGTCATAGTTTTGACTATAAATATTCATTATAAAGATAATAATATTTCATATATCATGATATTTTTTTTATAATTTTTAGACATTAAATAAATTAATTTAGTTATGACACCGTGATGATGCAGTGATTAACTCATCAATGAACGATTTAAATAAAATGAGACGATAGGGTGAAATCTAAGTATTAAACTTGTCAAAAACCTATTGGATGGGTGGATTTCGAAACCTTATCACCTTATCCTCTAAAGATATCCTTTTGGGACCTTTAAAATCCGAAAATAATTTTATAATAAAGTAATATTTTATAACTTTCCAAGAGTGCCCCTCCTCTCCTCTTATAAAAGGCCCTCACCTCTACCACCCTACACACACCTCTCAGGCCTTTGGCTCGGCCAAAACCTGCCCATTTAATCTCTAAACATACCTCTATTCATCATTGAAGCCTCAATTTGGGAAGAATCATATCCAAGGAAGCCTTTGAGCTCAAATCAAAGAGAGTTACCCGATTTAAAGGTAATGTCTTCCCTTGTGTTCTTTTGTTTTATTTTTCTCCTCCAAACCCGTAAACTCATTTTATTAATTTTTTTGTAACAAAAACAGTATATTAATTATAATAGGATGTTTTTATAATAATTATTCGAGCTACACATTTACACACCTCCGTCTAATGGTTAAGGAACATGTTGTTTCTATGGATGGCGAATTACTGCCTCACGAAATGATGATTGTTCAATATTCTTTTAACACCTTCAAAGGTGGCCATTAAGATGTCACTATATTTATATATGATATATAAATTTTTTATGTTTTCCTTAATCTTCTTTATTCTTCATTTATGGCATACCTCTATGGTTTCCATTATGGGTAAACGCGATATCTTCATTTTAGGAAGTGCGGACTACCACCCCCTCAAAGTGATTTGATTCGTTAATGTCATATGTGGGATGTATAAAGGATGGAATTAATGGTATTACATATGATATACTACTGGAATTATAATATACCTTTATATCATTATTATTTCATTCCATTGAATACAAAAAAAAGAAATTAAAGTAGCGTTCATGCGTACGCACGGTTTTCCGTCTCCATGAACGGTACATTTCATTTCTTATCTCCAAATGTTATATACTATTATAAATATATATATATATAATGGATATATATGTAATATATTAAATATAAATGATTTATATGATTCTGTAATTATAATATATATATATCCCTCATTTTGTTTTAATTCCATTAATATGACAAAAAATGAAAGTAGCGTTAATGCGTACGTACGACCTACGGTCTCCATGAACGGTGCTTTAAATTTTTTAGCTCCAAATGCTATGGAATTGTATAAAATGAATATATACTGGATATATATGATATTTAAAACATCAATACTATTCTGTATATGATGTACCTATAACTACATGGAAAATTATTTTCCAACAAGTTCAATTTTTTACTTATGTACTGAACATCGACAAAAACGTCTAAAATGAACTCACTTTATTAACCAATTATTATAACATTATAATATGTGATATGAAATGAATAATAATCTTTAAAGGAGGTCCTTAATAAATTATTAATTGAAAAAATTTTATTATTCAGGAGATTAAAGAATGATTGAGTCATGTCGGACACGAGGTAAGGGATCCTACCCCTCTCTTTCTTTTTAAGTACACTCTATTATGTCATTTCTTTTAAGATCATCTTTATTATGATTGGGATGTTATTTTAAATTAAACTTACCGTAATTTTTATGTTCATATGATGAGAGACCCTACTTTCTCTCATCAATCAATTTTGAATGTTTTGAGTGGCGCTGTTTGGCTATCGAATATTTGTACGAGATCCAACCTCTCTGTTTCTTTTTAAGTACACTCCTTTATGTCACTTCTTTTAAGATCCTCTTTGTTATGTTGGGGGATGTTATTTTCTATTCCTATTTATGTAAATTAAATGTTAATATTATAAGATACCTAATTTGATATCATCAATCCATTTTCGGAAGTTTTAAGTGGCGTCATTAGGATGCAGAGTTTTCGTAAGGGATTTTTCATCTCACTTTTATTCCCGTGATATTTATGATACATTTTCCACCATTCCCATTTAGTGGTATATATAATGCCAATTATTCTACTATTTGTGTAATATAGTTTCTTTTATGAGTATTTACATCAATTTTGTATTGTCCTTCTTTCATGGGGTGTATGCTTCGAAAGATACCCAAGTCGGTTAGGGAACATTTCCCCCTATTTTTAAAAGACTTATTTTGTTGGGTCTTTTAATTAACATATTGTTATGTTGGGATATGTTCTTATATATCCTTATTTATGTAAATTTCATTTCCAAGTGATGAGATACCCTTTTTATCTCACATAAACTCATTTTCTGAATTTTGGAGTGACGCCGTTAGGCTATCGAATTTTTGCAAGGGAACTTCTTAACACAATTTTGATTCTTTGGGATAAACTTTCACTCCATGAATATGTCTTTCTATGAATATGTGTGAATAACCTCTGATTGTTTTACACTTAATATCCACTTATATTTTTTGTATTTGTTTGTCACACATAATTATGTAATTGATTTATCCTTAATCCAAGGATACCGTCTTTGTATGGGACTTCGTCTCAATCTCCTTTCATTGAGGTATATTTTGTTTTATGCACATCATTCTTTTATACGGTGTATAAACCCCCATGAATTTTACGTTTATCTAAAAGGAATATTTTTATATGAAGTGTTTTACAAAACGACAAAAGGGAATGTTTTTGTCGTACGTATGCGGTGACAACAACTTCTCCGCCGCCGCGACCATTATTTGAGTTTCGGATTCCTCTACAAGCCATACCTTTTTTTTAAACAAAAAAAATACCATGTTTTACTTTTCTTTTATTTTGGTATTGAAAATGGTTTTCATAATGTTTTTATATCAATGTGTTGTATTGATATCTTATGATTGAAAAGTGAGAATGTTATGTTTCCTTTTATGCATGTTGTATGTGATACGATTATGTTATGGTTCTTGGGAATTATTATGAAGACTGGTGGTTCTGTGATAAACTAAGGGAGGGTGAGCCCGATATAGCTCTCCAATGCATTGGGTAACGTGATGTGGTTAAACGTTAAGGTTTCTATGAAGATATTTTGGGAATATACTGTGATGGGTATCCCAAACGTAACCAAGAGGGTTACTCCCTATGTAAGAATGTTATGAATGCCTCAAGTTACCTTTATGCCTTATGATTTCTATGCTTTGTTCATGATTTGGTGAGGTATGTTAAAATTCTTATGTTTTATGAGTAAAGTATGATTTCATACATGGACCAAAGTCTTCTTTTATTACTTTTATATCCCTTACTGAGCTTTTTATGCTCATCCCATGTTTTTGAAATGTTTTTCATAGGTCAAGGGAGTTGTGCATGATATGATGATAGTTTCAAGGAAGTGTCAAGAAAGAATCCATGTTTTATTATAAATATGTTTCCATTGATGGGAAAAAAACGAATACTATCTTTTATGTAACCACTTTGTTTAAATGTGGAATGTAATTCATGATTTATGATCTAATTCTCTAAAAATCTAAACATGAAAAGATCCTCAATGTGAATTATTCATTTAATTCAATATTAAGTAAGGTTTTATGGTCGGGGCCATATATTTTGGAAATCGAATTTATATATTTCTAGATTGGGGAGTCCACTAAACAAATTAAGGAACTGTGAGTTAATGCAGTAGGCATTTGGAATTCCTACCTAAAATCATTCAAGATTCTTGACAGACAAAAGTTGTGGAAATAAGAAGGGAAACATGGATCATTTCCACTAGATAGTCAAAGAACCAGGGTTTATTGAATCAAATAGTGAGGGATTATGGGTTTCAATAAAATAGTGGGAGACTAATAAATATAATTTTTTTTTTTATTTTTATAAATATGATCTAATAAAGTAAAAAATATTTCTTATCATATATGTAGAAACAACAATAATAATGACATAAATCATATCATTTTGATTTAAACATGATAAGGGAATCCTTTTAATCGAACCAAATTTCAAGGAATGGAAAATACACCTATGTTTCATCCTTCATCATGAATGAAAATTATATGTGTTGGAAAAACATTTTCATGAAGGATCTAGAATTGAGGCATGTGATGAAGATCTATTTCTTTATGATAGAAATCTAAATGATGATACTGATGTCTAATGTTTCCTGGTATCATACTTTTCCAATTAAATTTTGAAGTAACATGAGAATATAGATGCCTATATAATTATGTCTCACATGTGGGATGTCTATTAAGAGAAGGCGAGATAGGAGAAGTACATGATCTCCAATGATTTATTTATAACTAATATTATATAGTATGCACCAGAGGGGCCTCATGCAGTAATGTCTATTAGCTACATTGAATGACTTTACATCTTATTGATTAAATTCATAGATGTGTTGCATACAAATCTCAATTTTTCATCACTTCCAAAGACATTATCAAACATTATTATTTATTAAAATATGATAAATAATGAGGAGAGTATTTTGAAACTTTTTTATATTGATTCCCCATGTGGATACGGACATTGGGAATAATAAACCCCTAGTCCTTATAGTGAGTAAAACATAAAGAACAATAACAAGTGGCCCATGTTTATAAATTGTCTAGTTCTCATGAGAACCATCCATCCAAGAAGAAGAAGATCCATATACAGGTAAAGGAAAAGGAGATATTATTTTTGTCATGCATCAAGCTAGTCCACTAGAAAAGGAACTACACCTAGAATCCAAGGGAGGCCAAATTTGTGTTCTTTATTACGTGTAATCTTTCCATATTAACACATTGGGTATTAGATATAGCCTTTGGATGTCATATCTACATCCAAATATAGAAACTAATTAGATTCATAATTATTGACAAAGGATAGGTGGATCTGAGAGTTACTAATTATGAAACGTTGTATGCTTTAGACATTGGTGACTATAACCTTTCTTTTCCAACATGAATGATTTAGGTTTTTAAAGATTATCATTATGTACCTATGGTTATCAAGAAAAAATATCTATATCAGCCCTAGATTCAGATGAGTTTTTTCATGTTTGAAAATATATAAATTTTCTTTTATAAGGAAAACATATGTTATGGTATGGAAAATTTAAATAATAGACTTTATATATTAAATTAAAAAACAATGTGTGGAAATTGATAACGAGTCATTTTCACATGACTCATATAATACCCAGCTTTGGCATCACTGTCTTGTTCATATAAAATAGATGAATTTAACAAAGATCTATTTAGATGGTTATTTAGACTCACGTGTGCTGAAACCCACTTTAAATATTTAATTCTTATCTATATGAAAAAATGACCAAACCAGCATTTGGTGGATAGGGAGAAAGGGCCACAGAGCATCTAGTATTGGTTCAAAATGATCTATGTGAGATATTTCTAGTAGAATCTTGAGGTATATACTCTTATTTCATAACTATTAATGATGATTTGAGTACATATGGATATGTCTTCTCGATGAGGTATAATTCTGAAATCATTGAATAATACAAGTTGTTGAAGAATAAATTGGGGAATCATCTTGGTAAGAAGATAAAGAATCTTCAATAAAATTGAAATGTTGAATATATTAACCAAGAGTTTATCAACATTCTACTGGGTTTTGGGATTTTATCTTAACTCACTCAACCTTACACACCATAGTGGAGTGGTGTTATTGAAAGGAGAAACCCTACCATTTTAAAAATGGTAATCTCGATGATGAGTCATTCAGATCTTCCATTTTCCTTCTAAGGATATACAATACAAAAAGTGGAATAGACATTAAATTGAGTTCTAAAAAAGTATAAAATATAATTCCATTTCAGTTATGGAGTGGAAAGAAACCCATTTTGTTGCATACACATGTATGGGGTTGTGAGGTGTTTTTTTATGGCCTTATTAGGCAAAAAACTATAACCATAGGGCAGAAAGTGTATCTTTATAGGGTATACCAATTGAAAAAAGGGACACTGCCTATACAACCCCTCAGACAGGAATGTGACTATCGTCATTCAATCCATCTTTCTATAGAGGGATCACATTCAAAAATGGGATATTGGAAGCAAGATTGACTTTGATTATGGTGATGGTGAAGCTACACAAAAGTGGGAATAAGACCAGGTTCCACATGTCCCCTTTAAAGAATTAGTTAATGAAATAGAAGTACTATTTAATAGTATAAGATAGGTAAGGGAACTAGAGATATATGGTTTTATAGTCACAAAATATGGTGACTCATTATACGTTTATAATGACGAACCTCTCTCCTATAAGGTGGTAATATAGAGTTAAAAATATAAAAGATGGAATGAATCCATGAATTTTGAAATGGATTCCATGTAGCAGAATTAAGTTTGGGTTTTGGTCAGCTAATCAATTAATGTAAATACCATTGGATGAAAATGGGTATTTAAGAGAAAATTGGACATGGAAGGTAAATTAAATACTTATAAAGAAAGGCTAGTGGATAATGGGTTTAAACAACATTCCCTAATTGACTATGATTAAATTTTTTCAGCAGATTCCATATTTAAATCCATTAGAATTATACTTTACATAAAAGCTTCCCATGACTATGATACTGGGATGATGTATGTCAAAACATCATTCCATAATGGGAAAATTCCAGAAGATGTCTATATGACACAAATAGAAGGTTTTATGAATCCAGGTGATGCCAAAAGTATTTTCAAGTTATAGAGTCCCATTTATGGATTGAGGGATTCCTCTAGGTTTTGGAAAATTTGATTTTATGAATCTATAAAATAATTTGGTTTCATTAAGAATGAAAATTATTAGGGTGTTTATAAGTGTATTACTAGAAATTCAGTCGTTATCCTATTAGTATATTTTTATGAAATGTTACTTATTGGAAATGACATACCAGTCTTACAGTCTGTTAAGGACTGGTTAAAAAAGTGTTTCTCCATGAAGGACTTTGGTGAGGAAACATTTATTATAGGGATCAAGATCATTCAGGATAAATCCATGATGCATCTCGGAGCAAGTCAAAGAACATATACTGAACAGATAATAAATAGATTTATTATGGAAGAATCAAAGAGGGGATTGTTTCTTGTGTTACATGGTTATTTATTTCTAAAACAATGTGTCCCCTTACAAAAAAAATATAGATTGATTATTATATCATACACATCTGTGATATGATAAATCATGTATGAAATGTTATGTAATCGACTTGATGTTTCCTATGCATTGAGAATGGTAGGCAGATATCAAGAAAATCCAGGATAATATCATTTGACTACTATTAAGACTAAACTTATGTATTAAAGAATAACAAAGGATATGTCCCTATTGTATAGTGGATATGAGGAGATGATTATTAGGGTTCATACTAATGATAGTTTTTAGATTGATTAGAGTTGTCTGGATTCCTAATTAGGATATTTGTTTTTCTCGGTGGAGGATATGTGAGATAGAAGAGTTTAAATAGCACAGTTTTCACTGATTCTATACTAGAGTATGAGTATATATTGGCTTCTGATGAAGCCATTGAAGCCATTTGGGTTCAGAACATTTGGTAGGAACATGACATGGTAAGTTGTAGTAAAAATCAGTTACAATGAATTAGGATAACACTATAGTGGTGGATATTTCAAAAGAGCCAAGGTCACACCAAAAGACAAAGGACATACTCCTGAAGTATCACCTCAAGAGGGATTTCTATCATAGGGGTGAAGTGGAAGTAAGTTGAGTACCCAAGGAAGAGAACATGGTGGACCCCTCGACTAAATTCCAATCTCTGTAGAAGCATGAATATCTTCTGAGAGCTAGTGGAATGAAGGGTTTTAGATGTTGGATCTAGTGAAAGGGGGATTCAATTAGAGTAAGTACCATATAACTAACATCTATGTACTTTATACTAACATAAATTAATGTGTTTTAATATTAATGAAATACTTATCACATGGTGATGGTTCCTCAATGTGACATGGTATATGATAATGTCCTAAGAGTTGCTGTCATACTAAAAGTTCAAAGTCGTTCCTTGTTATGATGAGAAATCCAAAGTGCTATGACAATATTCATGAATATATGATCCATAGTCAGAAGAAAACTATTTAGGGGGAAATGATAAAGGAGATCAGGGGTGGAGACTCAAATGATTTCAGGCACCTTCACATGGTATACGCCCTTGGGAATAACCAATATGATATTATGAGGATGGGACCCACCAATAAAAAATCCACATTTCTATATGTCATAGGATATTCTTATTATGGACATGTGTATTGATCCTTAGACATTAAGATTATTATCAATGAATATTATGAGTTCTGTACTTTGATTTATTTAGTGAAATCATGATTATATATGTTTGTTGAGAGGTTAGACACATTGGGTTCGTCCTGAGTTATATTGCACCAAATAATAATGTGAGAGATGATTTTTTCCATTCTGTTTTAATGGAAGAAGATATCTCACGCACTTTGATGGAAATTAAATAGCATAAATAAATCCATGGCCATGGTCTTCAATAAGAAATTTCATTTCTTGAGAAAACAAAGAAAGAGACATCGAGAACCTTGGATGATGGAACCAAAATGAAACCTACTTGATTAGAGATACGATGACAAAGGGATTATATTACACAGTAAGAACCCACATGAGGTAAAATTTCATTACAACATTATCTTATTTCTATATGGCTGTTTTTTCATGTTTCTAGATGCTATGTTTGGACACTGTGATACTTAGCCTAATACCACTCAGAAAGAGGCCTAGAGGGTCTCACACAGAGTTTATCCAAAATCTCAATTAAATAATGTATTATTTTTACTTATTTAATAAGTTGAATATATATTATTCCACGATATAGTATAATAATTATTCATTTATTCTCGATTGCATATATTCTGTCACCAGCGATTCCAGAGAATATAATATGAGTGGAATATTTAATAAATATTTATTTTATATTTACTGAATATAATATTTATTTATTTGTTGGTGAATAATTAATTTTTATTTATTTAATTAATTAATAGTCACTATTAAAGGATTGATAAATATTTTGGAGGAATGATGGACTGAGTGAAATAGTAACTGAGAAAATATTAAATATTGAGTATTGTATGCTTAAAAAATATATAATGTTTAATTCTAAAATAAAAATCATGTCGTGAAATAAAAATTATTATTATTATTATTAGTATACATGTAGTTTTTTCTATGTTAAAATAAATAAATAAGGTCACTTGTGAAAATATTTTATTTTAACCCTACTGATATAGAAACCCAATAATGTTATTTTATAAATAATCCAATTCATTTGTATTGGTTATGAAAAATGGATTATAAGAATCCTCTTGGACTTATAGATCTCTCTTCTTTAAGAATGCTCCCAAGAATGGAGAGCGATCTTATTCCACCTCCCACTCTCGAGTCAAGAAAGATCCAATAGAATGCTTCAAAAGTGGTTCTCAAGGTGATCAAAGGTGGATGATGAATGAACAAGGAAGTTCCATTCTATAATATAGAGATTCCTTCAATAACATCTGGATATTCAGGGAACACGTGCGTATCACTGCTATAGGGAATCATCACTTGATTCCTAAAAGAAATGAAACAATAACACTGATCTTTTTTCAAATTTATAAATGTAGATAGAATTCTATTAAGGTAATTCTTTAATTAATTAAATTAATTATAATTAATATATGATGATCCTTCCTCTAGTGTTGATGTTGTTTACCTTGCCTATATTTTTTGATTTAATTTTTTTGATCACAACATTTATCATTCTGTAAATATATAATTGATCATCGATCATGGAAAAAAAAGTTGGGCACCACTAATAACATTCTTCCGCTGCACCAAGAACCTTCATAATCAAAATCTCATTATTATATTTAAGTATATTTGGAAATCACACCATGAAATACATTTTTATAATTTCACATTTCCAACATGGAAATGGAAAATTTTGAAGCATTCCTTTTGATGATTTCTCTTCTATTATAACTTATGGTCATGTAAAACATTTCATTGAAATGATGGAAATATATATTTTAAAAACATGCCACTAATATTACTCATAATTGTCTTGGTACATCTTAGTACTACACAGATAATTATAAATAAATTATAATGTGTTTCACTCAACAACACTTTCTTCAACTTGAAATCAAAAGGCACACACAATCATTTTTCCAAATCATAATATAGTTTCTTCATCCGTATTAAAATCATGAAACATACCATTCCTAAGGGATTATACCTTTTCCTTCAAATAATGATCCTCCATATAAGACTTATTAATTATTTATTACAAAGATGATTGCACTGAAAAATAAATAAAATAGAAGATGTTCCATCATCCAAAACTTCTAGGCCTTAAATTATTCAAATCATTAATTAAAGGGACATATTCCAAAAATAACATGGTTAATGTGGTATTATTTTTCTGACAGAAAACAATAATTACATTTTTTTCTAATAAATGATGGGAATGAAATGTGAAATCATTACCCATGATTTGTTACAACTATATTCTTTGTCACCTGTTAAATTATCTTTGTGTGAATATATACTTCATACTTTTGTGATGAGTATATATTTAACACTTTAACCCATACAAATGATACCTCTAAATTTATAAATCAAAAAACATTTCAAATAATTACAAATCATGTGTATGGTAATTTAACCCGTAAGGTTTCAACTGATTTGAATTAAAAGTAATTACCGGATCATTATGTATCAGGAAATAACCATTTCTTTTAAAAGAAGAATCAATTTAGATAAATAATTTTCCATTTATGGAAGATAGGGTCAAAACTTGAAAATTCAAAAATCTTTTTTTATTTCATGGAATTAATTGTCACATTATTTTTTCTATATGAATTTAAATCCTTTTCAATTTAACTTAGTCAAATTCTAGAAAACTGAGTAATTATTTCATAAAACCATTGGTAGCCACCCTCTAATAAAAGAAAACTATGTGTTTATATGATATTTGTGTTTATTTTCTATTCTTTAAAAAAAATTAGTAGGTTCAAAAGTTATAAAATCTTTAAAAACAATATGTCCAAGGAAAACAATTTTTTTAACAAAAATTATCCTTTACTAAAATTACTATATAGTTTCTTCTATTTTATGGTTTTGAAAATAATCCTTTGGTGTCTTTAATGTTCTTCCATAATTTTATAATATAACAAAATGTAATAAATAAATACAGAAAAAAACTTTTCAAAGAACTCGTTAAAAAATATATTCATATGTAACATAAATATAGATGGTGCATTAGACTACCAAAAGGTAATTATTAGAAATTCACAATGCCCATGTCCAGTCAAAAACATAGTATTAAAAATATATACTTCTATCACATTCAACTGATGGTACCCTGACCTGAGATCAAACATTGAAATTTTTTTCATACCCTAGATCCAATAAAAAATCATCGATATGAGAAAAATGATACTTTTCCATTACGGGTATGTTTTTTAAAGCTCTATAATCAATGAAAAGTCTCATTGAATGTTCAATATTTTTAAAAACCAAAATAGTACCACCCAATAGTGAAGTTCTATGTTAAATTAATCCTTTATTTAATATCTTCTATAAATTATTTTTCAAATATAAATTGTCCACTTAATCTATTTAATAAGGGGTTTTATACATATTCTTATCATTAAGAACTTATTGTATATTAAATTAAACCTCTCGATCCTGAATAGAACAAGGAAAATCATTTGGACAATTATCCATGAATTCATTTACTACTATCACATCACTATTTTGAGAAGTTTCTTTCTTTTTATCTATATGATCTAGGTAACTCTTAAATCCATATCAAATTAGATTATTGTCTTCTTTTATGTTATAAAAGGGATGAAATCATTGAATAAAACATTCTTTGATATATAATATATTTTTCCATGATAAAATGAAATCGAATACATACCCAAAATAATATCATACTCTACAATATTTATTTTAAAAATATTTATAGGAAATTCTATTCCACTAATAATAGTAGAAAGGTAACTAAAAATAATTTATTCTTTAATACTTCCATATAATGTTTTCAAAAGAAGTTTTATCTTACTTTCATGAGGTGATATCACCAATATACATAAACGTTTCATAGAAAAGAATTAATTTGAAGATCTATAGTCAAAAATGGTATTGGATTAGTTATAATACTGATGTAACATACCTTTCTGCACTTCATTTTATAGACCATCCTAATATGTAGTAGTAGAAATTTATTTTACAATCGTTTGGTTACAATCTTGATGATTTCCATCCTATGATACTAACATTGGAAACATGTTAGCATAATGACTCAATTAATTTAAACTGAAATTCATTACTGTTAGATGTATATTAGTTACCCCATTATTTGATTCATTAGGATTATTTTCCATGAAATCACAAGACATATTGAAAAACTTTCCACATCGGTAACACATCAACAATTTCAAAATAAATTATCATGGGTTATTTTTACGACAGTTCCCCTGAGATGGGAATATCCTTTTCTTACCTCGATATTTATTTATTTAATGTTTCCCCAACACCTTACATCCTAACCACCTTTTACCTTCAACATCATGAGGCATATAAGTGTCAGGAAACACTACCTCAACTTTTTCATTATAATGAAATACTTTAACAAAGATTTTAAATTCCCTAGTAAAAAATCTATTCATTGAATTGGATTGAATCCTAGGAAAAATATTTTAATTTTAATATCAATTCCACAACAAAATTTGGTTTATACATATCTAGTGTAGTAAAATTATCTTCCTATATTGCCGCAAAATATTCTTCTTCTTGCCTAAATTTCATAAAAAAAATTTCTATCAAGAGTCAAAAAAATAATTTGGAAAAATTTCTTGTGAAATGATTATTAAATATTTCAAATTACATGGAATCAAGACAATATTTCTATCATGTACTCATAACTAGAGTCCCCCATCGATCAGATTCACCTTTAAAATTTTAAATAGAAAGAGTTACCTTTTAATATTCAAAACATCCCAGGACTTAAAATATATTCAATAGTGAATTAATGCATCCTCCAGCTATCACAAGATCATATGATTATCTGAATTTTTGGTGGTGTTTCCAAATTAAATGATCTACTATATACATGTTCCATCATGGTAGATTGGGTTTTTATACAGCATGGATACCACCACTATTTAGATCTTGTGTCAATTGATCCATCACTATAACAAACTCTTATGTTCGAATTCCAACAATCTTGGAATGTTGATTTGGAAGTATATTTTCCTCTCAGTACCTTCAAACTATTTATTACCAATTTCTATTGCATAAAACCATGTTGAACATGCATATTTTAGATAAAGAAACTTGGTAATATTCGAATACTATATCATTTCATAATAATGATAATGTAATATCTTTCAGGTTATGCTATTATAATTATCCTAAACTATAAAGTTATCTAAACTGACCATTGAAACCAAATATAAGGACCTATCCATGAACAATACATACTCTCGAGTTTTCAGTCACAAATTTCTCTAATTAAATTAGAGGATCATTCTGTTTTATAGATTTAGAGAACTATCTAATTACTCATAAATAATTATACCATATAATGTAAAGTAATCAAATCTGATAAGTATAAATTTTTTCATAATATAAAACTTTCAAAATAGGACATGATTTAGTTTCATGAAAAATCTTCACAAATATCCACTAGACATATTATTTTCCCATAACTATCCTTCAATCATATGAAAAACTATTTTGAATCCTGGGGTGACCTTAAAAAGCGTAGTAAGGGATATATAAATAATAAAATTTTAAGTCCAATGAAAATTAAGAAAACTAATAAATATTTTTTCATAAAAACATACATTTTTACCCGTATAGGGAATTTTTGTTCATTTCAAAAGATAATTTATTTTACCTTTTAAAAATAATTTATTTCCATGAAAAACAATTTGAATGAATAGAATATTCATGTAGGTTCCTTAGGACATAATCTCATAGAACCCTTATAGAACACCAAAAAATTGGAATAAACATGAAAAAAAACAATATAATTCTCATGAGAACATAACTATTACCTAATGAATTGGAGCAGTATATGGGTGAACCATTCTTGTAATCTCTAGTGGGATCACCCAACGCTATCTGACTCCCATCATAAAAGATAAAATGACATCACCCATGATCTATAATGGGAATTAAAACTTCATAAACAATGTAAAGGACCGTATCATTGATAAAACATTTTATTTTTTAACTATTTCATGATATAAAATTTTAAAAAATCTATTAAAATAGTATGAATATAACTTTTAGATATCTGAATACTTGTTTTTTTATAACCCCTTTTCAATAAACAAAAGTAGCTACTCTTTAAAAAACACATTTTAATATGAAAATAACTATAGATGGGGAAGGATGTTTTTTCTTAAAATATAACAGAACTTTTTCTAATAGAATAGAAATGTCAAATAATATTTATGGAGGTGGAAATAGTTATTTTAACCATATATGCTAAAAGGAAACATTCATTTTATCCTATGTAAATAAATATATCATTTGGTAGAAATATTCATGTTTAGAAAACACTGAAATAAATAAAACTTCTTTCATTATAAAAAATTCATGTCCATATAATAAAATTAATTTTAAAAACATACACATTAATGAAATAGAGAGTTTGGAAGGAAAATTTTAAAATAAGAGATTTTTTAATGAAAAGTATTTTACCATATTATAAAAATTTGAATTAAAATACCCATCAAATAAGAATATAAAAAATAATTCTATATCACGAGAAATGATGAATTAATGATATAACCTGACAATGGGGTTGTATATACACCTCATAAATGAATATCAGTGCATAAAATCCGAAAATGCCTCAATGAATGCAGATTGAGATGAAGCCCCTTACCCCAAGTTTGATTCCTCATGTTCATAATTTATATTATCCAATAATAAGCATATGTTATTTTTTTAGTTCCTTAATAATGGTTTTTATGTTTATTATTCCATTTATTTAACTTATTACCATGTCATATATAATTTCATAATTAATTAATTTTACTTCAGATGTTTTGATGGTACTCGGCTCATTTTTCAAAAATGAATAAGCTAGGTTAACTATTTTTCAAATTGACCACTTTTTAACATCTACATAATGATAATTCGGAAATAATTGTCACAGAAACACACACATATATATATATATATCAATTATACTCTTAACACCAATCATGAATTATTTTACTAACAAATTAAGTACATTTCGAGTATAGAAAAAGTTGGCCACATGTACACATGAGTAACATTTCCATTTTCCAATGATCATTATGGAAAGAAGGTATGTATTATTTTATGCTTCCAAAATGATTATTATATCATAAATACCAAGTAAATTATTTAAATATACTGATATATATTACCCATTTGTTTTTCTGATGAAAAAAATCCACATTACTTCATGGAGCTGGTAGTCCACACACAGATGAACGACATTATCATTTTTCATTTTTAGAAATAAGAGGTTATATTATCATTATATAATGATAAATATGTAAGTAATATATATTTTTTAATTCATATGATATATATTTATTAAATTTATCCATATTACGATAGATGTAAAAGCATTAGTAAAAAATGAATTACATTTCTTCAAGTGGCAATAGTCCGCCGAACACACGAATAATGTTATCATATCCCCCAATGAATTGAAAATAAAAGGGTATATATGATATAATAAATCCATAATTATAAATATTATACAAATATAAAATATATACTTTAAATAAATCAATAATAAAAGCTGGGATACGTGATTATAGAAAATAAATGGCATCAGTTCACGATGCGACAATCCACCTTACACATAAATAGTGATTTTGAATCACATATAAGGGAAAATGAGATGGATTTAGGTTATGAAATTACAATGATCAAATATATGTATATTTTATATAATTTTATTATTATATAATAATTATTAATGAATATTTTATGGAGTTTTAAGAAGAAATAAAATATAAAATCATTGTTAAACATGTTTCCTCTTCTTTAGAAAACCTAAATAACTATACACAAACATAATTCTTAGTATGGATTTATGATCAAACTAAGGGATATAATTTTTTTCTATGGATTTATAGAATATATATTTTTAGGTATTGTCTGATCAATAGGTATTCTAATGTGTGAAGAAGAGAGGATAGGGAGTGGCCATTTATAAGTGAGGAGAGTGGCACACTTGTAATTTTTTAATACAAAAAGGTGTACCCACATATTTTTTCTTGAAGAGTGAATACAAAATAGACCATTATCCAGAATTTGAAATTAAAAGGTAGAATTATTCCAATACAATTCATATTAAACAATATTGTAGGTCGTTATAACTCTTATACTTTTTGTTTATCCCTGGGTAAATTTTATATTTCTATAAGGAAATTAATTAATTTTTACTATTTTCACTCTTTATTATGGTAAATAATTAAGTTGAACCTATTATAAAATATAAATATTTATTATTACTAATATGGAATCCATTATTCCAAGTTCAATTCATATACGTGAAATTTGTTTTATTACAAAACACATTAAAATGATTTAAAACTAGGTTTTAAAGATGTGTATTTTTTTAGAAAAAAATGATTTTATAAACTCCCTGATTAATAATAATCATTTTTTGAACATAAATTAAAATTTATTTTAATATAATATATATATTTTACTTAAAAGTTCCTCATTATGTATTATTTTCATTAATTAAAATGGATAATCTTTATGTACTTTAAAATAGTGTTCGAAAAACGTGTCTTTAAACCTAAAAAAACTTATATGAAAATACAATATAAATTTTGTTTATAATTAATTAATAGGATTATATATTACTAAATAATACTTATTTTTATTTAAATCATATTAAATATATATTGGGACTTTAAAATTATTAAATTTATTGATAAGAAATATACCTTTTACAAAAAACTGTATTTTTCTCTATTCACCAAGAAATCAATATATTTAGAAAATTCACAAAATTTCACCTTAATAAAAAATTTCTGTGATTATTTACAAAATTAAATTCATTATATATAATTTTTACTATAAAATTTAGAATTTAATTTTTAAATAAAAACCTTATAATATAACTTTTTAGTTACAACTTTTTTCTTTTTGATATAAAAATTACATAATATTTTTATAATGCACAAAACTATTTTGATAAAAATGAAAGTAATTTTTTCATTAACCGGGATGTTAAAATTTGGTTTCTAGTAGTTGAAATCATTCCCATATGTTTGAACCATAAGACATGAGAATTAAATATTAAAATTTTATGGATTTAAATTTATAGACAACTAAACTAAGTCCCTATGCTCTCATTTATAAATCTTCTAAAGGGAGGATAATTTGAAAGAAAAACTACATTAAGAAACAACATAAAATCCAGTAATCCCAAAATCTCTATAATATGGTTGACCAATATGTTCAACTACCATTTATCTTCCCCTGTTGAAATAATAATGCCCACAATAATCAGAAATTTTCAAATCCCAAGCCTTTCTTCAGTTACATCACAATTAGTAGTAGCTATTACAAAACAAATCCAACAATCTTACCCTTTGAGATGAGCGATTTTTAAATAAAAAATTTCAATAATGATCTAACTTCAATGTATCCAAAATTATTTTCTACTATTTCATTAGTCCAAGTTATTTAGAAGTATTGAACTCTCCCTTCTACTGTTTCTGCGATTAAAAATATAATTATACTTGTTGTTAAATTATTCAACATTTAATTTCTCTGTTCAGTTACAATGATGAATTTATTCTCCCATCAATTCTCCATTTATACCATCTTCATCTTCTCTATAATTAGGATGATTATGATGATGCTATAGTCCATGGTTTCAATATAGGAAACTCAACATATTTTTTTTATTTTTCACATTTAGAACAAGGTGTCTATGGTGAACCCCCCACCCTTTTTAGTCTTTAACCCTCTATTATATATTTCATAGAATGTATTATTAGTTGGATCATTGTTACACTTTTTCTTTTTCTTATAATTCTCCCTTTTCTCAGTTCAATGATAATTTTTGAATATTTATTTGAATTTGGATATCCGGGTTCCATTGAGGGATGGGAAAATATTTGATTATAACTAGAATTTTTCTCATAGATGTTTGGGGCTATGGATAAAAGGTTAAAAAACTTTTCTCATAGGTATATGAACCCCATAAGAGATTATAGTAATGATTTTGGACATGGTAACTTTCTAAAAAATATTTTGAGATGGTTAATTGATGAATTAGGGAGGTGTTTTATTATGAATTAGTTACTATTATATAATAGAGAGGATAATAAAATCAAATTATAGAAACTTTCTGCGGTATGATCCTCTTCATTTGAACCATTCATTAGTTTAAGCATTTTCTACATAATTTTATTAAAATTTATTAGTTAATTAGATAATATATATTTTAACGGTTTGTTTATATTAGCTCCAATGAAACTCCCATATAAAAGTTACCAATTATTAAATTATAAAGTAAAACAAATTCTTGAACCTATGAATCAAAGTGAACCCTTGGTAATGATTTATCCAAAACATATAATAGAATCCAAGAAAAATCCAATTCACCACAACACAAATATAGAACACAAATAATATCTTTTTTAAATAATGTAAAAGAATGAACAACACATGAAATATGTTTGGGAGATAAAAAACCAGAAAATTTTGTGGTTTGGACAATAGTTTTACTCCATGGGAGAACACACTACATATTTCATTTTCGAAGATGCTAAGGCATAACAGACCATCCTTCTGGTAACCCTAACCAACCTAATTTACAAGGGAGTCCTTTTAGAAACCCTTATAAGAGAACCATATTAATTCCTTCAATGAATCCTTTTGGATAGATTTTCTCTAATGGGAAATTCATCTATAGGAACAAATTACCTCTTTCCAGTTATACCATCATTATAAAGAACAACAATTGTCTTGGTTAATATTAGTAATCTAGAAAATGCATCCAAAAACAATCCTGTTTAAGAAATATATACATAATTAATCTAGTGGTTCTACTAGAAAAAAATGTAAATATCATGGCCATTAGGCTACTTGTTAAATGTAATATGGTGAGTTCTACCATGTCAACTAATTGTTTTGGTGAATAGTTAAGGATTCCAAATAATCCATCATTTTGACCGTAAATATGCTTCACAATAACCCTAAAAAATTCTAACTGAATTATATGAAACCCTTATATAACTATATAAAAAACCTTATAAATGTAATTTGTATCTCTACACATTATCCCCACATGATCATAGTTTATGATGAAATCCTCCACTTTTGAAGATTCTATACTACATATGGAACTACTCTTCCATCTACTTCACTCCATCCCCTATAATATTATTTTGCCCAAATTTAAATTTTCCAAAAATTAATCATTTTGTATTTAGAAACTATCACATAATTTCTTCTACTAAAACTTTCATTGATCTAGTTCAACCAATACACTTCCCTTGATCTTCTTCCAGTCAACTAAATCCACTAACATGAATCCATATATTCATGGTGAAGGCAAACTTATCTCTATCAGGTCCTCAAAAGTTTAATTCAAGAAACCTAAATTCTTGATTTCCCAATTATTAACATAAAAATAGTTATAACACTGAAAACCAACCATCTATCACTTTATAATTTTTTTCACAGTTTAAACCTAACAATATCTCACTCAGAAAGCATTCACAATGCATTCATGAATGTTCCCTAAAATTAGTTAACACCAAAAAAACATTCCATTTTTTATCCCTTTACAATTTGACAAGGTTTCCATATGATGGATATGATCATCCAATACCAACTAAGATAAATTCACCTCAATTATTTTTATTTGAGGGTATATTTCATTCCAAGGTATGATTCATAAAACATCCATGAAATTCCCTGATGAGTGTTGATGCGCACACTCTCAAAAACATTTATTATTTTACTAAGTGAATAACAGTGGCTAACCTTAGTCTTTCTCTCCAGGAGGAAGTCAATTAAAAAACCCATAATAAGATTTAATAAAAAATGGAATAAGTTAAAACAAAAGTAACATAAGATGGGGAGTTAGTTTGGTTTTGTGACTTTTAAAAAATACTAAACAACCAAAAAGATGATTGAAAAAAAGTTTCATAAAAAAACGTATATGAGAAGATGTAGTCAATCTAATCTTCCCTCATCATCAATATTTTATCCTTATACTACATGATTAAAATTCATTGAATTGTAACATCCTAACCATTTCAACCATCGAACCCTACGAAAGTTAACATGGAAAAAATATTTTTGAAAATGGGACTCATGTTAACTTCAGGACCTCCAATCGTTGCACCTTGCTTTGATTGTGATCCAAAATCCCACTTATGGTCATTGAACAATTAGGGAAGCCATGCCTTCCGGGAGTTGAGAATTAATTGAGTTTGGGATGAGAACTGAACCCTACAATTCTATCACATGGTTATTAGATTTTGCGATTGAGGTTTCACGCACAAGATTCACAAAATCTAGGCCATGCGGTCAGGTGAAAGTCGATTGAGTAAATTATAATTTATAACAAAATTAATTTATCACAATTTATGAATTATACTATGTTTATTAATTAAAAATAAATAAATTAAGGGAGTTGGAATTAGATCAACTATGAATGAAATCACTCTTCCATGGGTATAGTTGGCATCATGGATACAATTTGCATATGCAATGGATTTAAAGGGGAACACCCAATCTTGTCGCCACTCATTTATTCCAACCCAAGAATAAAAATAAGAAGATTAAATTAGAAAATCATAGAATATTTAATTGAATAAAAATTCAAGATACAAGCAGGAATGCAAAGAAATACAAAGAGGATCTGGAGAAGAGAGCCTTCTTGGAAGAGATGTTTTCACAAGATATTACTTCTTCCATCAGTTTTAAGGGGCTCCCATGAGACACCGTTTCATTCAAACCATCATAATTCCTTGAAAAACACTCACAAAGTTAGAAAATATCCTTTAAATAGAGTTTGATAGGGCTAGGTTTACAAGTCATTTTTACGTGTGAATGGGAAATTCAGCCAAATTGTTTAATCCCAATTTCATAGCATAGTTGACTACCAAAACGCACAAATAATTTGGCATTCTAGATTGATTATTTTTTTATAATCATGTCCCCGAGATTCACTAGAAATTTGGACCCCATCCAAGCTCGAATGAATATGATAGGTCCCAAATGGTGAAGTGATGTCCAATCTGGATAGTTCAGTTCAATTTCGCATTCATGGCCCATTTAATCCACTAAAATACATGATCCAGCTCCCATGTCCTAAATATAATTTCTATCCAATTACATCAGGAACACATTTACAAAATATATGTAAAAATAATTTATTAAAAAATATTTATTCCTGAAATACTATAGTGAATTTTAAAAATGTTATACTGAAATTTCCATAAAATTTTCAAATGAATGATTTAATCCCAAATATTCTATAAATTAACATATTTAACATAATGTGAGGAAAGTATTCAATTTATTATCAAGAAAATATTCAATATAATTGTGTTTTATCAAATTCGTCATGCTTACCCTTTTGTACTCCTTGGAAAATACTCATATCATGTATTCCAATTTTTCATTAAAGATATGCATGTTAAAATTCCACAATCCATATTAGAAAAATTGGAAAATTATGAAACTAATAAAGATTAAATATTAATAAATTTTTAATTCATTGTCTCATAGGTTTTGTCAAAATAAAATGTAGTGAGATTAATAACACTAATCAGAGAAAAAACAATTCATGGGTCTACCATTCAACTAATTCCCCCCATGTGTGTGTGCCAATCACTTCAAGCTTGTATCTACACCATTTATCCAGTATATTTAGTTAAATAAAATCTGTTCTTATTACATGATTCTATTCAACCTAGCATCTTCCACATCCTTTGCAATTGAATTCCCAAACCCACTCATTTAAGTATTCCCAGAAGTCAAACCACGAGCCCCCAACCTAAATATTCCCACATGTTGTACATTTCTTCACTCCCATCATTATTGAATTTTTTGTTATATTTTTTTGATTATATATATATATATATTGTTTTTTAGGTCGTTCAACAGTCATATATTTGGTTCTCACACATAGGTCCATCTCATACGGTAATTGAAATTATTGTAAGGGAAACAAACATATGGAAAAACCGTGTTATAAGCTGATAAGATTTACATAACCTAAAGACACATTAAATTGGGTAATATAAAGTCACAAGTCATGATTTTGTGAAAATATGTGTGGAGAAATTGACGATAGAATTTACCAAGATCAAAATTCAAAATGAATAGTTTTTAAATCTAAAAGGTTTTATTATGTCATAACCATTCATATCATCAATGACTTAAATTTTTATAAAAATAAACCCTTGATGATGAAATATTACCCATTCTTATAATTCTTCAAATGATTTTTGAAAAAAAAAACATCTTCCATTTTTTTAACATGAGAATGTTTCATGATATATATATATATATATGGGTATTTTGTATTTTGGGGGTTAATTTTAATGTTAAAAAAACCTAATACAAACAAAACATTCAAAGAAAAATCCTAAATATCCACCCCAAACTATTGTCCCACCCCCCACACATAAAATATTTCTTTGTCCTCAATGTGAACCCATGAGATGATATGTTAACATGACATACAAAATATAAAATAGGAAAAATAATATAAAAATGAAAGGGTTAGTAATAGTCTGTTATGATCCAGTGATGATGGGGGAAAGTAGTGTGATGAAATCCAATGTGTTAGTAGGAAGTCCCTCAATGTATTTCTTTAAACGTTGCTCATTGACAGTAAATCTCCTTCCAGTTTCTTCTTGTGTAATCTCCACAACACTATATCAAAAAACATTAGATACAATATAAGGACCCAACCATCAGGAACACAACTTACCAGGAATCAGATTTAGTCCTGAACTAAATAGAAGGACTTTCACTCCAATATGAAACTCACTTTTTTGGATGATTCTATCATGATATGCTTTTAAACATTCCTTGTTAAGCCTTTAGTTCTCATATGAAAAGAGTAAAATCACCTGAAGCTCTTAAATTTGCAGATTCCTTTGGATTTCATCTTGGGCCAAATCCTTGTTTCATTTCATTATAGTCTAATAAGCATGATTCTAGACTTCTACATGAAGTCAAAAAGCTTTACCATAAACAATATGAAATTGATACATAACAATAGTAGTTTTGTATGCCATCCTATAAGTACAAAGTGAATCATCCAAGCACTTTATCCAATCTATCCTATTTGGCTGTATGGTTTTCTCGAAAAATTTGTTTCAACTCCCTATTTGAAACCTCAGCCTTCCCATTTGTTTTGGGGTGGTATGGTGTTGTAGTGTTGTGTGTCACACCATACTTTCTAAGGAAGTAATCCAAATTCCTATTGAAAAAGTGTGTCCCTTGGTCACTAGTGATGGCCTATGGTACTCCAAACCTACAAAAATCTCTAAATTGAAAAAGTCGACTACAACATGAGATTCATCAGTCCTTGTGGCCTTTGCCTCCACCCATTTTCTCACATAATCAATAGCGACCAAAATGTACAGGAAACCAAAAGAACATGTAAAATATCATATAAAATCAATGCCCCACTCATAAAAGATCTCACAGAATAGTATGAGTTATTGGGGAATCTTGTGTCTCCAAGAAATGTTCCCTTTTTGTTGGCAATGAGATCATGACTTACAAAACACATGGGCATAATGGTATAAGATAGGACAATATAATCTAGAGTCCAAAACATTCCTAGAATTCCATTAGTGTCCAAAGTGTCCACCACAAGTAAGTGTGTGATAGAATTTCAAAACATACTCAAACTCAGGATTCAGGACACACCTCCTAATAACATGATCACTACAAATGTTCTAGAGGTATGGATCATCCTACACAAAATACCGGGACTCAAATTTTAATTTTTGGACTTGATGTTTCTTTAAATTTGAAGGTATTTAAGATGCAACAAGGTTGTTCACTAAATCAGCATACCAAGGATATGTACCATAGATGGAATAAAGATGCTCATTGGGAAAAGTCTCCCGAAGTGGTACCCGATCCAAGGTGTCATCCTCTAGTGTGTGATTATGCCTACAGATGTGGTCCGCCACCAGGTTTTCTAAACCCTTCCTGTCCTTTATTTCAATATCGAATTCTGGAAGGAGCATATATTGTATATGTTTGGGATTTGTGTCTGGATTCTTTAAAAGGTGCTTTAAAGCTATATGGTAAAAAAAACTTCTTTAGAGACCAATAAATAGGAAAATAATTTATCTAATGAAAATATGTTGACAAGTAACTACTTTTCCATGGTTTTTTAGTTTATTGGGCTCAATCTAGTGTCCTCAACACATATGAAATCACATGTGAACATCCCTCCACCCTCTATGATAAGATAGATTCAACTGCAAAGTTGGATGCATCACACATAAGATCAAAAGAAATTTCCATTTGTGGGGTATGTATGATCGGTGGAGTGGTCAAACACTACTTCAATTAAACAATTGCTACCATTTATGAATCATGAAACACAAAATCAGAATCCTTTTGAAGTATTCGTGACAATGGATGAGAAAAAATTACTAAAAACCTTGATGAAGCACTGAAAAAAGCATGCATTCCCTTGGAATGATCTAACATCACACACACATGAAAGATAGGGCAAGGATGAAATAATTACCATATTAGATCAGTCAACATCTATCCCATGTTTTGGCACTACATGCCCAAATACAATGCCACGCTCCACCATGAAATGACACATTTCACAGTTCAAGACCAAATTTTTCTTAGTACAATGACTCAACACCTTACCCAAACTACATAGACGATCCTCAAATGAGAATCCATATACTATAAATTCATACATAAATACCTCCATACAAGTCTCATGAAAATCAGAAAAAATGACTCACCATGCATCTCTAGAAGGTACATGGGGCATTGCAAAGTCCAAATGGAATCCTCTGATAGGAAAATAATCATAAGGGACAAGTGAATGTAGTCTTCTCTTGAACATTTGGAGCTATAAGAACCTAAAAACATCTAGAAAATACATCCAAGAATCAATCATGTGTCTTCCCAGCTAGTCTCTCAAGCATTTGATCAATAAATTAGAGGGGTAAATAATCCTTGAGAGTGGATTTATTTAGTTTCTTATAATAAATACACACATGTCAAATGTTTTTCACCCTCATTGGAAGTAACTAATATTTCTCATTTTTAACAACTGTGACACCACTTTTCTTAGGTTCAACCGGAATAGGACTTACCCACTAAGAATCTGAAATGGGAATGATAATACCTACATCGAGAAATTTCTCAACATCTTTTATAACAACTTTTAGAAAGGTTTGATTAGTCTCCTTTGTGGCTATATCATTGTTTTAGACCCATCCTCCAAAAGAATCAAATGCATGAAAATGGAGGGGCTAATACCTGATATGTCACCCAATTTCCACCCAGTTTCCCTGATATTCTCCCTCAAAAATATTGAATGGTTTTCTTCGTGATAAAATGAGAGATTTTAAGCAATGATAACAGGTAATCTTTTACAACTCACAAGTTTGAGAATTTGGGATTATGTGGTAATGGAATGAGTTATAATATAGGGGGTGTTGTATTGATGGAGATAGTGAAGGAACTGAAATATGTGCACAAAGAACATCAGTTTGAGAATGGACATCATCAAAATCAGATAATAGTTCATCAAATCCATCATCATAATCAACATCCATGTCATTATCAAAGTTCACATGGTCAAAATCCGAATATGAATCCATTTTAAAATCATATCTAAGAGTGTTTTTTCATTAGAAATGGGTGTGTAATTTCTCTTAGATATAAAACTAGAACCAATGCTCATAATCACCCTATGCATAGGACAATATAATTCCATGGGGGTTTTACATGGGGGTTCAAAATGTGAGATACCAAAAGTAGAATGGTCCTATAGAGGGGTACATCATATAGTCCAAAACATTAAATATCAAAACTGCATCTCCAAACTCCATGGAATATATACCATCATGTACATTTATGATAGTTTTTTCAGTTTTGAGGAAGGGACTACCTATGATAATTGGAGCACGAGAACTCACATGATCATACATCGTGTTAAGAATATAGAAATTTGTTGGAAAGATCATGTTTCTTAATCAAACAAGTACATCCTCAAGGAAACCCACTGGATATGCTGTATCTCTATTCGCTATATGTAGCACTACTCTGGTCTGCTTAAACTCACCAAATTGTAAATAAGAGAATACATAGTGAGGCATTGAATTTATAGAATCTCATAAATCACATAAAGCATCAGAAAAGTGTAACTCCTCTAGGGTGTATGGGATGGTAAATGTCTTGGGATCCTCTCACATTGATGGCATTACTTGAGTTGGTGTAATGAGTGTTGAAACATTCCTTCCATGATTTCTCCTCTCATTCCCCTTGGTCCCTCTTCTATTTGTAAAAAGTTCTTTTAATAATTTGGCATAACATGGGATTTTCTTAATGTCCCCAATAAGGGAGATGTTTATCTCCACACACTTGAATGTCTCCAAAACCTCCTTTTGCATTGCCTCCTTAGCCATCTTCTCAGTTTGGATAACCTTGTTTGTAAATGGAAGGGGTTTAGGATGACCATCATCAATATTTTTCTTCCCTCTTTCTTTCACTGTGGGATGATCATCAGTTTTTCTTGAATGGTACTTTTACAATGTTTAGGTGAATCTCACAGGAATGGTAGGTAGATAAGCATCGGTTTTTTTCTTCCCACTTCTCAGGGCGTGGGCACGTACATTACCCTTTGGAATTGGAGTAGTATGGGAAGGTAGATTTCAGGAATTATCACTTAATAGTTCATAGAGGGAGGTGGCAATTTGGATCTTTTGAGTTTTCAACTCCCTCAACTCTGAACCTTGACTGTTCAACACATTCTATTGGTTAAGAAGAGTTTTTTTTCAAAATATCATCATTATTAGAATCTATCATTGGTTTAGAAGTCCCTTTTTGTTGACTTTTTTTATGCAAGGGCTTCAAATTTCCTTTGGAGTTGTTGTAAACCCTATTGGTAAGGTGGATGCTGATAGAAGTTTTTTTGAATGGGGGGATTTGTTTTTCTCAAGAGGCATACCTCATGTCTAATTGATTCTTCCAGCTTTGTTTTTATTTTAGAGAAAATGAATAAAACTTCATTTGGGGATATGGCTATTGCTTCTAGTGATATGGTCTCCCAGAAAACAATGCTGCACAATCTTTTGTTTCTTATAGTTGGGAGAAACAGTCAGTTGGGTGGCTTGTCTCAGTGAAAATTTTACAAGGCCTTGAAGGAGGGGTTTCAGATGTCTTTTGAGCCAATGAAATCTATATCACCATGGTTATCAATTTTTCCAACTTGGTATCAATAAATTGACATGCAATAGGATATAGACTGACCTGTTGTACTCTTATAACATGTGGGGTACCTCGATCACCAAATTGTTTGGAGTTTTGTGCCATCTTTTTGATAAACACATGTGCAGTTGTTGGTATTTTTTTTGACCAATGATCCTCCAGATGAGCCTACATGATCCCTTATATCTCCTTCTGGATGGATGTGGTCTTTGATGATGCAAAAATATCTACATGAAATGAGCTTTCAAATCATTCCAACATGTTACATTTTAAGTTTGTATGTAATACATACAATCCGTAGCAGTTGCATCAAGTGATAATGGGAATTCTCTATGTTTTATTTTATATTTAGAGACATTTATTGGTTTCATTATTTAGAATACCATATTGAATTATTTTAAATGTTATTTTTAATCCTCACCATAAAATCCATGATGTTTTGGAAGAAGGTTAATTAAACCAGATTTTAGTTCAAAGTCCAATTCGAGAGTTGGATATGCATTGCATGTAGGTTGATAATTAATATCAGGTGAAACCAACTCTCAAATAGTTCTACTGAGATCACTGTTGTTATTTTCTGCCATATTATCTTTTTAATATTTGTTTTAGAAGAGTTTCCAATTTAAAATTTCTTAGAGTGGTGGAATTCTTCATTTAGGTAAATGTCGACACTTCCTATAGACCGAGATTTTCTAATTTCGGCCTATGGTTCCACTAAATCTCGAGGTCTAGATCAAGGAGAACCTCAGGGTGGGATCATGTCATAAATCATAGAAAATATAAATCAACGAAGTGGATACCAATATCATTAAATGAGGTTTCAATTAATGGTCCATAAAATAAGTGGTCGGAAGAAAGAATTTAAAAGAAAAGGGGGGAGAAGACGAGAAACAAAATAACCAATAAGAATAACCAACATAACTAAAATTGGTTGAATAAAACACTTTACTCCCCGACAACATTGTCAATTTTATGAGCGTTATCGTGCATGATATCCAAAATATTTTTGATTTTAATAAGTACCGTAAAATGGCTGACATATGTCATTCTCTCAAGGTGGAAGTGAATTAAACAACCCATAATTGGAATTAATAAAACAAAAAAATGTAATAAGTGAAAACAATTTGAACACAATATGTGGGGTTGGTTTGGTTTTGTGACTTTTAGACAATACTAAACCAAAAAGAAGAATAAAAAAACATAATTTCTTTAAAAACACATATATTAGAATATTTAATTAATCTAATCTTCCTCCTTGATTATTAATTTATCCTTATACCATATGATTTTAATTCATTCAATTGTAAGCCCCTAATCTTTTCAACCACCAAACCCTAAAAAAATTATCACGACCAAAAATAATTTTTAAAATGGGCCTAGGTTAACTTTAGGACCTCCAATAACATCACCCTATATTGATTGTGATTTAAAATCCATCTTATGGTTAGTGGATAATTAGGGAAGCATCGCCTCTTTTGAGTGGGGAATTAATTGATTTTGGGATGAGACCTGAACACTATAATTCTATCACTAGTTTATTAGATTTTGTAATTCACTAATGGAAAGAGGGTTTTTCCCCACGCATTTATCCCCACCATTTAGAAAACATGTGAGGATTTGTGTTATTTTATTATCTTTTCCCACGGTTTTATTAAAACCATGTGTAATCAATCCCCAATTCTACTCTTCCATCGTGCTCCACCTCCCTCTTCCATCGCGCTCCACCTTCACAATTCCATTTCACTACCCGCTTGAACCCTCGCTTCCCTGACCTCTTCCTCTCAACCATCTACTCCCCTTCCCAAACACTGCGTCCAGGAAAACCGATCTTTGCCTCACATCCCTCTCCTAAACTCATATAACTTCACATCCCGTCCATCCGACCACCGTGTCCCGGCCCTCTCCTCCCATCCCTGGCCTTCACCTCCGCTCCCATCCTCGACCTCCCAGACATCACCACAACCTCAACTTCATGGCCTCTGCATCCCTGCCCCTAGCTCTGGCGACGTGCCCCCTCACCCCTCTCGGATCCCAATATTCTGGAAACTTCCCATCTCTGCTCCCTCTCCTCCTGTCCTTCACCTCCGCCTCAACTTCATGGCCTCTACATCCCTTACCCCAGTTCCGGCGATGCCCCCCCCTCGGCTCCGTCTCTTCTGGAAACTTCCCATATCAGCTCCCTCTCCTCGTATCCTTCACCTCCGGCTCAACTTCCCCCAGCTATGGAAACATCCTGTCCCAACCTCCTCCTCCCTACCCCCTGCTCTGACATCTTGGTATGAAATTTCTTCTGCTATCTTTTTTCATCTTTTTAAACTAATCACTTATTCTTATATCAATGTCCTCAATATGTTTACTACAAAATTTTTCTTTTTCATTGTTTATTTATTCAATAAGTATTCATCTTAGAGGTAAATTATACATCCATTACTGTTATTGGAACATACTTTTTCATTTACAATTTCTTATACCACAAATTGTTTTTCATGGGATATAACCGAAAACACTATTAATTTATGATCATGTTAACAACCTCAACAAGTTGACTACACAATTTCTCTTGCATTGTTTTTTTAATAAATAATCATTCATCTTAGAGGTAAATTATAATTCCTCACATTTTTATTACAACATACTTTTTCATTTACAATGTATTATTCCACTGATTTTTTCTCAATGCATAAAATCAAAAACAGTACTAAATTAGGATCATGTTGTTGAGGTCCTTTATAATATTCTATTCCCACATAAATATTCCACGAAGTCTCCCATATTTTCCTCCCTATTTTATAATCCCGACGTTATTTCATTGTAGATGATTATTTATAGTAGTGGAAATTTTTTTTTATGGATTTCCTAGCTTCTTGAGCCCCTATCAGTGAATAAAGGAAATTAAGAGACTAATTTTTATTTCCCATAGGTAGAAATATTCTCTATCTTGGTCTCCTTCCATTCTTGGTTTAAATTTGTTCTCGTATAATTTCAATGATATTTGTTTCCAATAATGAATTTAACTCTAGAGTCTTGTAATCATCAACTACACCTAATCACTCATGAGACTGCTCTATAATCAAGTATGGCACTTTATTATTGACTTGTAGTTTATTATCCAAGAACCAAGAATGTCCAGTGAAATTCATTTAAAATTACACCATATCTTTCAAATCTTTTTTCCAGTGCTAATGTTTATTTATGACGTTCTGCACCACCAAGGACATCTTTTTTATAGAGACATTCAATTCTTCTATAATTGTGACAACATAGTCTAGGAACTACTCCAATCCCTTGAGATAGAAATCATAACTCATATATATATAATCGAGTCCCCCCTTTAATTGATCACTAAAACTCCCTTGTGGTTCTTTTCATTTCACTATATATGTTATATTATATAATAAAAAAAATATTTAGGTCCATACCTTCAACATCAACAATAAAATATTTGAAATATTAAACTTTCAGGTTCATTCAAGATCAATCTAGCTCCATGTTCTAGTTTTCAGGATGTAGTGTAAGCCAAATCCACAATTGAAACAATATATTGTCACTCCACACATAGGTGGCTCCAATATTACATCAAAAATCAATAGCTACATGATCATTCTCAAAAAAATCATGAAAATATATCCAAGATCCAATAACCCTCATTTAATCTATAATATCCCCACACGACCCAAAAACTATACATTCCTATTCTATATTCCAATCTCGGAAAGCATAGAGCACCCTTATTATTTCATGAAACCATAGGCATCTCACGATGTCAAACCATGTAAATTAAAACTCATAATTATATCATCATTTTATAATTCAAATATTTTTCATTGATAGTATCACAACTATTATAAAATCTTATCCTAAGTTTATAGGGCAATGCGCATAATCACTTTTCCAGTGAAAACGGTAAACTCAATCAAAACACTAACTCGTAGAGTGTTATCCTCTAAAGATCACCATGTATCACAATATTCTAGTACACAAAATCCTAGGAGAGTGTTATTACCCATGGACACATGAAATTATATCCACCGTGACTGCAATTGTTCTACCTGACATGTACCAATGTCACCTGGGCTAGGAATCTAAATGAGACTTCCCTTCCTAAAACCATGCATAATGTTGAAAGAACTATAACATAAGTAATTATCTCAAATAACCCATGTCACATAACACTCCTATCAAAAATAAATTTTCAAATTTGTACGAATTGATGTCATAAACCTATTTTTTTACATATGCCTCACACTACTAAATTGTCCTAAAAAAATGTTTAACCAGTGTGATGGCTTACCCTCAAAGTTTAGAATGAACTAAATTTCCATCCTAGAGTCATAATAAATAAGGTAACCACTCCCTCAAAACTACTCCATACATTATTCCTAACAGTGGTCAGGACTATGGGTTGCACTTATCCCCATATCAAGGTAATGGGGCATTTATCATCCCAAATAATTACTTTTATGTTTCAACCACCCATTGAAATTAATTTTGACCTACCCACTCCTAAGTCAAGCATAAACAAATAGTTTAAGAAGTAATCACTACACATCTCAAAAATCGATGACTCACACTATGACATACTTAAAAATTCACTACACTTTTAGAGCCTCCTAATCATAGGTATACCACATAAATCTGGCACTCTCAATAACCCCAACCATCCAAACATATGATCTACATCTACTATCCACAATGTCACCAATATATATATATGTATGTATATATAGTTATATCATAATTATTTTCATTGCACTTTGAAATTTTATATTAACACAAAAAATCCACAAAAAGGGCTTAGATAAATGAAATTTCAATAAAATTAGATTACTTATATAATCGAATATTATAAATAAAAATTTATTCCTAGATAACATGGGATTTCCTCATATGTGGGTTGACTAGTCCCAGGAAAAAGATCTATATAATGTCTCGACACATTCTTATTCTATTTTGTACCTTTAAAAAATAATAAGACTAAAAAGACCTCTAATAACATTATACTATGTACTATAACCAAGTGGTGCTTGCACCATTGGAAGATATAATACCCATAGAATTTCGCCCCATATGATGGAGGATGATGACTAATAGTGAGGGTGTAGTATGGTGGGAGACTATACCCGCATATTCGATTAAAAAACATTGGAAATAAACATACTAATATAAAAATATGTAAATAATAAATTTATGACACAATGAAATGTTTCATAAATAATCAAAACAGTCCACACAATAAAAAATTAATTTTCTGAAATAAATTCTGGTAGTCATAATAAAGAAATAAATAGTAATAAATAGTAATAATTTGTAATAAATTGTATTAAATAGTAATAAATAGTAATCAATTGTAATAAATTGTAATAAATTGAAATAAATTGTAATAAATTTTAATAAATAGTAATAATTTGAAATAAATAGTAATAAATCGTAATAAATAGTAATAATTTGTAATAATTACAGGTAATTAGTAATAATTACTGGTAATTAGTAAACATTACGGGTAATTAGTAGAAATTAGCTACAAATTGTAATAAATAGTAATAATTAGTAATATATAGTTACAAATAGTAATAAATAGTAACAGAAATTAACAAATAGTAAACATTTGTAAGAATTTGTAATTAATAGTAATGAATAGTAATAAATATTAATAAATAATAATACATAGTAATAAATAGTAATAATTTGTAATAAATAGTTATAAATTGTAATAATTTGTAATAAATAGTAATAATTTGTAACAATTTGTATGAATTTTTAATAATTTGTAACAAATAGTACGAATTATTATGAAATAGTAAGAATTTGTAAGAATTAGTAAAAATCAGTAAGAATTAGTAACAGTTAGTATGAATTTTTAACAAATAATAAGAATTAGTAAAAATTAGTAAGAATTAGTAAAAAACAATAAGAATTAGTATCAATTAGTTAGAATTAGTAACAATTATTAAGAATTAGTAATAATTAGTAACAATTAGGAAGAAAATCAATTTTAATAAATTTTATTAACTTGTAATAACATGACACAATTTCTAGTGGATTGACGACACTCCTTTTACTCGATGGATCTTCTCCTTTCATGTTTTACCGACTCAAAAAATTATGAAAAGTATTCTTATACATATGAAAATCCAATATCGTATTCACGAGTTTGAATATGCATTTGCAGGACAACATTTTTTATAATGTGTTCAGGTGGTGATAGTTTCAAGAATATGATTCATCGAAGAAAAGGTGGCTCTTTTGTCTGGCGGCTCATTTACATGCAACTTTTTCACACATAAATCAAAATAAAGAATCTACTATGAGGTATGAATATTCATTCTCATATGCACAAGAATTAAAATACCTACCTCTGAGCATATTATTCATTATGATTTTTGTGTGAGAAAGTTGCAAGTAATTGATCCGTCACACCAAAGAGTTTCCATCAATCCACTAGAAATTGTGTCGCCCATAAGTAATGGTAATTATTAAGAAGAAGTTTTAATTATTAATCTTTATTTTGAGATGGTGTTTTTATTATTTCAAATTATTCAAATAAAATAATGATTTTATATTTTGTAGAAAAATATGAAACAAGGAAGTAAAAAATCAGTAATTAATAGATGATCACGCTTGGATAAATCTGCATATAAATCCAAACAATTCTAGTTTAAATCCGATATATATTGAGGGTTTTGAATCTTTATTATCATTTTCACCATTAAAACCAGAATATGTTTCAGAAGGCAGAATCAACTTTCCTTGTAAAAAATGTTCTCTGAGAATGTTTGGCACATTTGATAAGCTTGGGGGACATCTCTTGTGGTTTGGTTTTTAAACCAGATTATGTTTCTTTGTATACACATGGTGAATGCAGTTTGAGAGAAGATATTAATAACTTGACTTTGGATTCATCACATTTTCAATATTTAGTACATGATGTTGCAGGTCCATCTTTTGAAAAAACTAAAAGTCAAGACGATGTTGATTTAACTTCTGAGTTGGCTCCAGCAGAATTTTATGAGTTGTTGAGGTCTTCTGAGGATGCATTATATCCTAGTTTCCAGTTAAGAAAATATGAAATGGTTTCAAAATTTATGGATATTAAATCTGATAATTCAATGTCAAAAAACTGTTTTTTCAGATATTTTCATTGTCTAGAATACTGTTACATGAAAAAAATGTGTTACCTGTAAATTACAATAAGGGAAAGAGGGTGGTTCGTAATCTGTGCCTTAGTAATTGAATGATTCATGAATGTACATGTGATATCATCTTATATTCTGGTGAAAAGGATTTATTGGATAGTTTTCCCCCATGTGGAAAATCGAGGTATAATGAATCTCATCCAGGGAAGTCTGGTACGATTCTAGTAAAATAGTTGAGATATTTCCCCCTTACACCGAGGATGCAGTATTTATTTGTCTCATAACACATCGTCAATGATGTCATGGAACAAAACCAATATTTCAACTGATAGAAGCTTGAATCAACCATCTAATGGTTTTTCGTAGAAACATTTTGACTATCTCCATCTGTCTTTTTATTTAGAATCCAAAAATCTATGATTGGGTCACTCTACTAACGGTTTAAATCCATTTGGTTCTTATGGTAGTCAGTATTCATGTTGGCGTGTCTTTATAACTCCTTACAATTTACCTCCATGTATGTTGACTAAGGATCCCTATATATTTTTGAACTTACTAATCCCAAGACATCCGAAAACGAATATTGATGTTTATTTTAAACCATTGATTGATGATTTAAATGCGTTGTGGAGTGATGGTGTTAGTAAAAATGATGTTGATGTGAAACAAAATATCATATTAAAAGGTGCATTGATGTGGAAAATTAGTGACTTTCCAGAATATGGCATGTTATCTGGCTGGTGTACACATGGTATGAAATTATGTCCTTATTGTATGATAGACAACAGAACCTTTATGCTTGTCAATGTAAAAAGACCTTTCTATTTTGACTGTCATTGTAGATTTCTTTCAACCGATCATCCTTTTCGGAGGAAAAAATCTCATTTTAGAAAAGTCATAATTGAAAGGGTTGAACCTCCAAAAATGATCTTAGGTACAGAGTTAAAATTAGTTGTATTTTTATTACCTCCCATCACATTTTGGCCAACAGTAAACCAACAGAAAATTCATGGACTTGAGAATGAACATAATTGGATAAAATGAAGAATTTTTGGGATCTTCCATATTGGTCTGATTTGTTGGTCTACCACATGTTGAAGTCAAGAATATTGAGAAGAACTGTTTTGATAATTTATTTCATACAGTTTTTGATACACTAGGTAAGATCAAAGATATTGTAAAGGCACGATTAGATTTTTCCGAAATTTACAGGCGACTAGAAATTGAACTATTTGAAAACGTCATATCAAAGAGGTTAATGCATCCCAAAGAAGCTTATACACTGTCAAAAGTGATTCACTTATTATTTTGTCAGTGAATTGTAGATTTGACACTTCTAGATGACTATGATTCCAATTAGGCTAGATGTGTTAAGAATGGCTATATTATCGGATTATAAACTCATGATTTTCATGTTATAATGGAAAGAATTATGCGAATTGAATTTATAGGTTTGTTTAAATCTATGATTTGGGATTTGATAATAGAGATATCATATTTTTTTCGAGACATTTTTGTAGCGAAAATAGACTATGATACGCTATGAAAACTGAAAGAAGATGTTGGTGTAATTTTATTTTAACTGGAAAAAATATTTCTGCCAGATTTCATTGACTCAATAGAACATCAGATATTACATTTTCCATATGAATCTAAATGTGTAGGTCCAGTATAGTTTCAATGGATGTACCCATTTGAGAGATGCATAAAGAAATTGGTGAAAAAAGTACCAAACAAAGCAATAGTTGAAGGCTCAATTGTTGAAGCTTATTTTCAAGAGGAAATTGTCTTTTTATGCTCTCATTATTTTGAATTTGAATTTCCCAAAAAAATCACAATGAATGAAATGAGAGTAATGTTAATGATGAAATTGACAATAAATTATTAGTTTTTAATCATCCATGTATTGGATTCAGTGGAGTTAAAGAACGATGTCTTTTAGATGATGAACATCACAATAAACATATATATATTCTGCTCAACTGTGAAGAAATGAAATCATTTGTACTCTAAGTGATTCTATCACTTATTCTATAATTTAGGTTACAGTATGAAAACGTGTTTTATTTTTAGGTTATATGATAATAATTTCAAGAAACAACTTCCACAAATTACAACAGCTTCTCTTCAAGGACGTAGAAAAACAAATTCGCAATTGTTTCAAAAACTGGTAACATAAATTATAGATGGTTTAATATCAATTCATTTTATTATTTATTATATTGATAATTGTTTAAAATAATTTCTGGTGTCTCAACATGCTGAAAAAATTGATAAGTGACTATGTATATTGAGTAATCCACCATCCAAAATGGTTAAATATTATAATCCATATGTGGTGAATGGTTTTCGATTTCATACAGGTGCTTATGGGGAATCAAAAAAACAATGAACAGTGGCGTTTTCTTGAGAGGATCACATCACAGATAAACTAAAGTTGACTTTTATGGAATTCTGTATAAAATTATTGAGCTGTGTTATCTAGGAAAGAATTACATAATGATGTTTAAATGTAAGTGGCTGGATATTGAGAGAGTCTTGCATGTTCATATGACTCATGGAATCGTCAGTATTAAATATAAAATTATTCTTATAGTAAATGAACTATTTTTACTAGCTCAACAGGCACATAATTTTTTTTACCCAATGTACTATGCTACATCATGAGTCCTGAGTGATTGGTGGAGCATAATAAAAATGAAATATCCGGAAAATCAGTTTACTCAAACTGAATGTGGTTCTGCTGAAGTGGAAGAAATTGAAATTTTTCAAGAGACTGCTCAAAATCCATATTTTTCACAATGATAGATAAATATCGGTGATGACACCCCATAATTAAGGATTGATGATGAAAAAGATGTTAATGATGTTAAAAATGAATTTGAAATTACAAGAGATGATGAAACTCAAACTCATATGGATAATGATGAGGAGGAGGAAGAAGAAGAAGAAATTGACATGGATAGCTATGGAGATGAGGAAGAATATGGACATTGACACACTTAAATGCTGGTAATTATCATAAATAATATATATATATATATATAATAGTTATTTTCAACTATCTTCTATATACAATAATTTTGTGCTTCAAATGGATCTTGATCTATTTCACGAGTTTCATGAGGCTAAGATACCTTTGGATGAGGTGGATTTTGGATCATCTGACACTCACCATACTAGCGGTTCAGGGGGTATGCAGAGGGGGTGTGATCTTGCATGAATGATGATTCCTGGCCCAATCCACGAGCGACGTCCACGTCTTGGATTCAATCCACACACATAGAGGTATGGTAACCAATATATTTTAGTTATCTTTCATTAATTAATTTATATATATACTAATTGTTTGATTATTAATTCATTTTTTACAGTTTTGCGCATGTCACAGTTGGATACGGGAGCCCAATCTTGCGCAAATATTTTTCTCAGCCATGGATCACATGGGAACAGATTCCCATTATTGTGAGGCTCAACATGATCAATCATTGGATGGTACGTAAATAAATAATATTTATTTTGAAATTTATTTTATTAATAACATAATATTATAAATTATTTATAGGGTTTATAGTATCCCATAAATGATAACATACATGATGCTATCCACGCGGCATGGCAGGTGTCTATGTGTGAATTTTTTCATCAGTTTTTTGCACAATTTGAGAAGAACAACCATTAAGAAAGAAGGAGTGATAGAATTTGATGAGTCATGTAGAGCCCACCATTTCGATGAGGCAGCATGGATTCCAGTGACTTAGAATGTCTTTGTGAAGGGATGAGTAGTTGATATCATCCCTCATTTGAATCTTGGTACTTATTATGGTACTGTTGTGATGTCGGCTTCCAGCTTGAGAGGAGCTCGTGGAGAGGCATCATCTTCGGCCTCATAGTATTAGGAGCAGTTGCAAACTCAGACTGAGCTTATAGAGAGTTTGCAGAATCAGCATGAAGAGATGCGTCAACAGCAGTAACAGTAGCATGAGGAGGAGATGCATCGATGGGAGTAACAACATCATCATCATCATCATGAGTAGATGGAGTACATGCGTCGTCTAACTCGTAGTTTAGGGATGGAGTTTCTTCCACCATCTCCGACAACTCATCCACCTCCTCTAGAAGATGACCCCCAGTGATTTTTTTTATGTTAAAAACCATTGAATTCAATATTTGTTGTAATATGAACAATTTACAGTTTCTCTATATTATATTATTGCAAATATTTCATAATAATTTTTTATTTTTAATATTTTTTATTTTATTATTATTATTATATTTTTTAATATTTTTTTATTTTACTAAGAATAATAATAATAATATTTTATGAATTTTTTTATATTTTTTTTGTAAATATTGTGAATTTTATCAATTTTTTATAATTTTTTATTTTAATAATATTAATATTAATTTATCATTAATCATTATTTTATTAAATATATTTTTTTAGTATTATATTTTTTAATGTTTGTTTATTTTACTAATAATAATAATAATAATAATAATTGATGCTTCTTTTATATATTTTTTGAGAATATTGATAATTTTAATAATTTTAATATTATTTTATTATTTTAATAATATTAATCTATATTTTTCATTAATCATAATTTTATTAAATATATATTTTTAATATTTTTTAGTATTTGCGATGGGACCTTTTGCGATGGGCTCCCATTGCAAATAATTTAAATATAAATTTTTAAAAAATATTATTTGCGACGGAATGACGGGCCCGTCGCAAATATAACATTCGATGGGCCCATCCAAAAGTTTTATTTATATATAATGTATATAATCATAGAGTTATTTAATATGGGAAAGTTCAACATAACAAATACTATCTGCTACGGGCCCGACACAAAAGGTTTATTTATATATAATGTATATAATCAGAGACTTATTTGCAATGGGCATGTTTCCCATCACAAATACTATTTGTTGCGATGGGCCCGTCACAAAAAATAGTATTTACTACACCATTTTCAGAAACGGGCTATTTGTGACGGGATCTCGTCCCAAATAGCCTGTCGCAAATACCTCTAATTCCCATATGGTCTGATTTATTGATGTATAACATAAATCTACCTTTTTATTTAAGTGATCCCAGATATGAGGAAAAATATCAATATGAAGAATATTCTAAGATCATTCCAATCACTGATCTCCCCCAGTTGAATATTGTACAAGCACGCCATTTCCGCTCCCTCGAGTGAGAAGGGGAATGCCCTCCACTTCACATGCTCCTCTACAAATACTAAAGGTTTGATGTTGGAGCATACATAGATGAACTCTTTGATATATCGATTCAGGTCTTCAACTGCAAGACCATGAATTTTAGGAAGAACTTTGATCATGTTGAAGCATAGTTCAATATCATTTTCTATGATTGGGACTGCGAGTTGATTATTTTGATTAACAAATAAAGGTGCATAGTTGTCTCTCTATGGTTCAGTTGTGATATCTATCCATTATTACAGGTTCAATGTGTCCACTGTTTCAGTAATATGTGACATTGATTTCATAGAACTCTATTTTCAAATTTTTGTTTCTCAACTTGTTTATTATGTAATCAATTTTAGGATCAATATTAATTAAATTTTTATTCGAATGACATTCCATTCAAAAGTAAAAAAAATTGAACAAATTATTATGGTTTTGAGGGACTATCTCCTCAACAACGATGCCATGTTTTACACATTCCTAACTTCAAGCATGAAAAAAAAATTAAATTTTCTATGTATAATATAGTAGTTATTTGAAGGAAGTCTCTTGAAGGGGATTTCACAAAAAATATTTCATAATTTATTATTAGTTGTGTGAAAAAAAATTGGTCTTAATTAATTCTAAACATTGTGGGAGAAAAATTAAATTTGATTTGATTGGTTTTAAAAAATTGATAAAGATGATGATCAGAGTGGGTTTGGCTAGACCTTATGTCGTTCTCTCGATGTTCTCAAAATTTTTCCCCATTTCATCTAATGATTGGTAATAGAATTATTCATCTAATGATTCCTCCTTCCCCCATAGATAGATTTTTATGGTGAGAATGTTCATATCCAAAATCATAGATTGGATTATCCTACTTCAATGTGTGTAGTGTTGCATAAGGTCTTCTTGATTAATTTGAGCAGTTCCTATCCAGGAACTGCTCTTCCCCAATATCAAATAATCCAATATACAACCCTACGCCCGTGCTGACTATTGTTGAGCACTCACAACCCGACCCTAAAATGTTCCACCATATACATTTTAGAATTTGGTGGATATAGATATGATCATCGACGAAAGAAATTAAGAATAACAGAATCAAAACGAAACACAACCACATTCTGAATTTATAACAGAATTAAGAATTGAAACCAGATACTAAAAGAAGAATAATTTTTATTAATATGAATCAAAAGAAGTCAATAATAGAATACATGTCCATCCCCCCTCCCAATTCCATATCACAGAATGAAACTACCCATCCTTGAATGGGGAGGATGAGATGATGCTGGAGAGGGGAAATAATATAGAGTAAATAAAAGAATTAAAGAAATGAAATAAATCTAGAGGAGGTCTCCCAGTGATTCCTGGTGGTCCAGAGTACTTCCAAAAGACTTGGAAGGGTGTTAGAGGGAACTTTTAATATCCAAGTCCATCCAAATACCATGGCCCACATCATCTTCATTTTCAAGATATTCTAAATCTCTCTTTAAGATCTCATCGAGATTCTATCACCTAAAATATTAATCATATTAGAACACATTAATGATAGAATTTAGGGAGTGTTACTCCTTAAAAGTTTTTTCAAAATTCATCCTCTCACCACCCATGAAATTTCATCTCCTTATGTCTTGTGATGAAAAATATATTGGCTGTAAAGTGAGAAAATATATTCAGTAATACCGTTTCCAAAATATTCCCCCAAAAGATGACAATCCAAGGAACACATTAATAAAGACCAATCTCTATGATATTTGGCATGAAAACTCTCCACTTAATTATCTTTCAAATACATCTATAATAACCTCAATATGGGGTGTGTATACTGATTTATAATTATTTTAGTGAGGTAGGGTCCACACGGTCATCCAGAATGATTTTGATCATAATTTATTTTTTTCGGGGCATTAGATGGACAAAATAGCTTTTATTTTAGAAGAAATTTTGATGAAAAAAATTCTAGGGACCTTTAAAAAAGAATCAATTTAATTAAATAATTATTATAAAAGTAATTCTGAAATTAATATAGTTATTAAAATTTGTCAATTTTCTAGAATTAAGAAAAATTCCATTTTTAACCAAAAAACACACAAAAATATTCAAATCATGCAAATCAGCTCAAATTGAAAACTTTTATGAGATTAAATCATCAAAAATCATATTAAAAATGAATAAAATATTAGATCTATCAGTTTTCCTCTCACATTTTTCCTAAAATCGGGGGTTATGATACATATTTTATTCTAACCAAGAGGACAGACTTTTTCCTCCCAAATTCTATGTTTTTGACAGTGAAAAAGTCATGGACACCTTCATTTCTTCTAAAACATCATGATATATTTCTAAAAATACATAACAAATTAATTAAACAAAAAATAAAAGTTTTGTACCTTATAGGAAAAATTGGGATCTTATAGTCTTTCCCCTTAAAGAAATTCATTCCGGAGTTTCCCTCCCACAGGTGAAAAAACATCATCCTAGAGAAATTCTAACTACTCAGAATGTATATTATCTTCTCTATCCCATGTCTCATTATGAACACTACTATGGTTCTATATCACTTTTACTTGAGGTATTGACAAACATCTTATATATTCCATGCTCTATTCTAAGATACAAACATGTTTATCCTCAAACAACACATCTTCCTCCAACTCATCCTCATTTGGATAAATGTTTTGGGATGGGTATGAATAATACTAGAGAAGCTATGAAAAATGAAATACCTTGTGCATAGACTGGTACCCTTAAGGTGTTGACAACTGATAGGCTAGCGACTTGACTCTCTCTATAACCTCAAAAGGTCTAATGAATTGAGGTGAATGAATCCATTTATTTATAAACTATTTATTCCCTAGTCTAGTTTATATACTCAATAATTCATGATCCCTGACCTCGAAATCTAGTGGTATTGGAAGGATATTGACAAAATATTTATGCATAGACAATTCCATAACCATATGATTATGAATTAGCTAAACCTGCTCTAATGACTCCTGAAAGATATGAGGTCCAAGTAGAACTCCCTCACCTGCCTGTAACTAGAACAAGGGTGAATTACATGACCTACCCTATATATCCTTATATGGTCCCCTCTAGATAATCACATGATCAATATTTTTATAAATAAATTTTATGATTAATAGGATTTTCTCCTAAGAACCATTGAAATGATTAACACATGATCAAAGAAATCACTCTAAAACCTCTATCGTCTACTCATTCTTCATGTTGGTCTAAGGGTGGTATGTAATGCTCAGAAGTATCTATATAACCAATGTCCACTACAATAATTTCCAAAATTGAGAATTGAAATGGGAATCCATATATGATGTAGTAGTTTGTGGGACTCCATGAAGTTTGATAATTTCACAAACCTAAAGCATCCCATGTTCATCAACTGAGTAGGTCTCTCTGATAGGAAAAATGTGATAGACCTTTATGGTACTATCTCTGATCACCAATATCACATAATTTCTTCAACGATATCTCTTTAATCCAGTAAAATAATATATAGTTATATCATCCCATTTAATATTGGGAATGAAATATAGTTTAGAAGCCATGCTAGTCATTGGTGTAATACCATCAACTACTGAAATATGGAAAATCAAGTAATAAATACAACTATATGCCTTTTCGTACAAGGACACTAATACTAGAATCATGTACTATGATTCATCTTTCAGAGCCTAGGGTTTATAACCCATGTATAAGGATGATACTCTTACATAAATTTCTCTTACATGTTCGTAGTAACCCAGACACAACCATGGATATGAAAAACCTCATCCCGAATGGTAATCAATCATGGTGGAGAGTCCTCAACCAAAATATTCTCTATTTGGACTAGGACCTCGAGATCCAATAAATGGTTTATCTTCATTCTCTCCTATTGTGAATAATTCAAAGATAAAGTTATAAGAGTATGTTTCCATATTATCCAGGTACCTCTAAATGTATCTTATAGAATATATCCACAAGTTACCACTCACTAATTTCCTCATGAACTACATTATAATCAGCCCTCTAGCTCATGAAATCATCTAAATCATTTCCCTTACCAGGCATATTAGTATGCTCAATGTCAAAAAACAATAGGTACCCAACTCACCATCGTTTACTAAGGTTCAAGTCAAACTTCGTAAAGATATTCATTAGGATTTTTTGATCTATATTCATCACAAAAATCTCTCCAATTAAAAAATTTCTTTGACAACATTGGGCATGAACTATAGATTCTATCTTGAGATCATTTTTTGGGTAATTCTTATCATGAGGCCTTAGCTATCGATACCTGAACCGAACAAATCTATCATCCAAAATAATAATCTCCCCAAGACCTATTACTAGAGAATCACATTAAATTGTAGATATTTTTCCCAGTAGTAGAAGAATCAGTATCGGTGAAAAATACAGTCCTTATTTTGTCCCCAGAAAGGTTGTCATTCAATATTTTGATCATAACAATTTCATACCATTCTTATTCAATCACGTAAGAGGTACTGGTAGGTAGTAAAATTCCGGAACAAATTTTATTCAATATCCATCTAGGGCTAAGATACTCTATATGTTAAAAAACAAATTGGTTTTCTTATAATAAACTATGGACTCACCTTCTCTAGGTGAATAGATACGCCTTCATATAAGATAATATAACCCAATAATTGAATATTATCAATCCAATAATGGGATTTTATGAGATTAGAATATAGCTAGTGATCTATCAGTGTATTGAACATGATATTAAAATGTTTGATATGGTCAGGTCAAGTAAAAAAATATTCCAAGATAACTTCTATAAAAACTACAACAAATTAATTCTGATATAGGTTGAAAACCGGACTCATTAGTGTCATGGAAACAGTTAGAACATTAATGATATAAAATGGCACAACAAGATACTCAAAAACTCCATACCTACTATGAAAAGTGTCATGGGATATGTATGAATGTATCACTCATACCAGACGATAACCTGACCTAAAGTCAATATTAGATAATTTTTTGATCCATGTAGGTGGTCAAATAAGCTACCAATATGTGGAAATGGATACTAGTTCTTGACAATAAACTGGTTCAACTTAGGGTAATCTATGAAAATCATGAGGGTACCATCTACTTTCTTGGTGAAAAGGATAGGCATACCCCAAGGTGAAGTACGAGGATACATAAATCTCTTATAATCCATGTCTTGTAGCTTTCTATTAATATCTTAAAACTCTATAGTGTCCATCCTGTAAGGATGAATTGATATTAGTCCTTATCCTACCAATATATCAATAGAAGACACTGCATTTCTCTTAAGAGGTTAGAATAATTTTTGAGAAAAAAATATTTAAAATGATATTCCTTGAGAGGGAAATTAGTAAGATGTATTCCCTTATCCTTCATATAAAATATTTAAATATGGGTAGTTACTCCACCCATCCCATGAAGCTCTAGTCCATCTCTACTAGCATAGACATACCATTCACCCTTTTTAATATAACAATCTCTCTATGGTGACGTAAATGATACCTAATAGCGATAGTGGTCCACATGAGCATGGTGGGATACTGAATATTCCATACCAAAAATGATATAAAATCCTATCATCTTGATGATGAAGAGGTCACATAAGAAATGATAACTTCATACCTCAAGGGGGAATTACTTACACTGTTGAACATTCATCAATTGAATTTTTAATAGAGTATCTAGTGTCATAATTCTAAAAAAATATGGGATATTAAGTATAAGGACTTCCACAGTAGTCATATATATAAATTAATTCGAATATATTCTATAAAAAAGAGATAATAGTAAATTATAGGATACTAAGATTCTACATTTAATTGTTAATGTCCCAAAACCATGGTCCTCTGGTATAAGCTTCAGTTAATAAATCCAATCTGAACCATGGACCTGAGGTACAACATGACTACCTAAACTAGGTCTGCTTTGCTGATTCTTTGTATCTAGATTCTGACATTCTCGAACATGTCCACCTCCCCATCCTTTGTATCCATTGTTAGACCATCTTTCAGCCTAACACAAAGCTACTAATCTAACACCATATAGAGGAGATAATGTGGATCTTATCCCACAAGGAACTGATGGGACTGTATGATAAAATCTATGAATATTATGCATCCTACTACATTCCTTACACTTTACTAGGACTCAATCACCTTAAGATATTACAAGAAAATTTCTAACACATTGATGGCATAACACCGAGGTACCAAAATGGGTACTCTGGATTCCACTACTCTGACCAAAATCTTCTAGATGATGTTTCATTTAGAAGGATGAACTACTACACATTCATATCATAGAAAAACTACACTATAACTATCACATTCCCTAAAATTATTCTCAGTAATAAAGGAATTATTTAAAATTGCAATTATAGTAGTCAAGTGGAAAAAAATTTCCTAAGACTAGATGGAATATCTCAACCTATCGTCAAAATGGATCGCTTGTGAGAATTCATCAGCAGTGATGGTGGGTAAAAACCACTGAAGCTTAGTAAAAAGACATGAATAGAAAATAATTTATAGGTATCTATAATCTATATGTAGTAAATAAATATATTTTTTAGATCCTGGTATCTTTGAAAATAAAAAAGACATAGAAATAAGGGTAAAAAGACCTCCAGACAATATATCGATGTTAGTCTGCCTAGGTAATAATGTCCCACCAACACTTGGAGGATCCATAAAGCATGTAAGTTGTGTGATTAACCCTCCTTTATAGTGGAATCCCTTGAAGATACATGATAGATAACATTAAATCTACCATTTTCTTAGTGTCTTTTGGACTTTAATCACTTAAAAACATGGGTGAATCCTATTACTAACAGTCCCATATCAACTTCTCCATAGTAGGGGAAATTTACAAAACTATATGGACATTCTTATTAAATCCATAGAAACCCTAATGAAATTGGTCATCAGTTCCCACATATAGTACAAAAATCGGTACAATAGGTTTCACTATTAGAGGCAACTCTGGGGTCTCAGGGCCCACCACCTCTGGAGTATGGTAATCACCTCCTTCATGGAACATGACTCACAGATTTCATGGTGGAATATCTCTAAAAATTTCAATAACACACCTGATAAAAGATTTTAAAATGATAACATCATAGATAAACCACTAGTATAGTTACAATATTTCCTATATAACTAACACACCCCTCTTCTTACTCGTAATGGAAGTTCTGGGCACTTTGTAAGACAATGATAAAAGATATAGATACTACATATTGCCTGCTACTATTTTCAGGCATGGGTCAAGTTCTTTGTTTTATATATAACTCTTTATATACAGTTTTTCAATTGAAAATTAAAGCGGAAAATTCTCTTTAAATTGAAATTGGAATCACTATTTAAGGGAAACCTTTTTTATTAAAATTTATAACTCAATGGTTTTTAATTATTTCATTAAAGGTATATATATAAAGGAAAAATTAAATGAAACTATCCATTTCAATTTTATAGGTTACTATGTATAATATATTTCAATTAGTATTGCATGTAACTCAAACCAGGATTTTAATTTGGTTAAATTTGATGTATGTTCTTTCCCAACTTATAGAGTCCACTCTTTATATTTAAATTCGTATACATATATTTGAAACCAAATAACATTACAGATCATTCAACCAATGGTTCATGGATAAAAATTAATAAAATTCTATAATTAAGATATTATTGTAACAATATAAGTGAAAACAACATTTGGGTTAATAAAAACACTTTAGTTATACACATTATTTATTTATATCAGAAACATTAACAAAATTTCAATATAAATACCATGACACATGTCACATGCAACAGATGATGCACGTAATAAATAGATGCATCCTAGAATAATTCGTGACATATAATTCCCCACATACAAATAATTATGCATGAAACACTACTTCCTTATTGTAATAGGCTAATGTTAAAAATAGAATCCATTAGGATTATGAAAGCTATAATCCATGAGTTTCACCCACTAGTGAAATAGGTACAACTATACCATGAATAATCGACAACAACATATCCTGTCATGGAAATTTTTTTTCTACTATGAGCTACTAGTAGGGATTGGATCATTTCCAAATTATAATACATCATTGTCTCCTTTCTAATAACCCAAATCATAAGACAGAATAAAAAATCGTGGATAATAATGTATCACATCCCCAGACACGGTTAACACATAAGTAACTAAACCTGATTGTCCATTAGGCCTCATGCGTATCCCCCCATAATCCAATGGTCACTAACAAATAGTAAGGGTAAACTTTGTAACAGTGAGGAGACTATAAAATCATGATCTGAGTAGAAAAAAGATATAAGAATTGAATAAATAGCAGAATCATAATATCAATTAATTTTGGATGATAAGTAATACAATAGAAAATAAAAAACATCAATAGAAATGGATATTAATGTATAAAAACATATGTACTATCATGTGTCTATAAAAAAGAGAACCAATACACATGGGAGTAGGAACTCATATATATTGTTATTCCAAAATACCAAAAACAAAAACAGAATATATCAAGATAGAATCACAGGACATGGATCAGACATGTGCTCCCCCTCTCCCATGCTGCAATCAATTAATCATTGACCACTAGAATGTTTCCCTTATCCCTACCTCTATCCAGGAATTCTATCTGGGTACCAATAAATATCCTGAAAAGGGTGTGAGATAACTCATTAGGCCACCACTAATTGTTTACACATTCAACATATGAATGTAAATAAATAATTCTGTAGGTATAATAATCATCAGCGAGGTAAAATGAATCTATTAACAAAAATATCATACCAAGATCCAAATGGGACACCAATTAACAATACCTACTTTAGATGAATATGAAAATATATCTACACACCTATCATCATGTATATATATATATATTTGTGTGTGTGTGTGTATGTTTACATTAGAACATCATTTTCACCTGTATACATGCACTGGAATAGACCCATGTCTTAGTGCCGAAACATCAATATATAATATTAACTTATCATAGGTCTCAGATATCTAAATAGATAATCATAGTAATGATAGTATAATAAATAGATATAAGGTTGGGCCAAGAATTCCATTCCCTCGGGGGTCGACCCCACACATAGTAAAAACTCATGCAGTCTAGCTATAAGGGTCTAAGTGAAATCCATGGGGTACAACCAAGTCATTACACTGTAATAGACTCCAGCTGAGTCCATATTTGTCATCCCTGGAAATATTAGGCTAAGGATGACTGGGCCCAATCTAGTGAATCCTTGGAACCATGGGTTCATAAATGTCATTTTTAATCTCAGGATTGTATCAAAGGAATTTAATATCTTGAAAATAGTCAGGTGAATCGATAATACAACTGCATGGAATTCATGTAAACAGGAAAAGGAATTATTTTATAGTGGGTATATCTCATAAAAATCATTTAAATGAAATAGGGTAGCATCCTTTGAGTGCTCAAGGAATTATTTCAGGAATCCAAGGTGATCTCATGTCTGAAAACCCCTATAAAAGGAAAATATAGCACAATAAAGGATCTAAATATGTACATATGATAAGTATCATTAGCCATATAATAATCATGATATTTTACTAAATCTATTCATTTATTATCATTACCTTTCATTTAGGCATGAAAAGGTCTAAGGTCCATCATAATAGGCACCACGTATGTGAATATGATATGTAACATTGGCCAAATAATAATCATGAAAAATTACATATTAAATTTATTTATAATATTAACCTTTCATTTATTATTTACCATGTCACCGAGTGTAATGGTAACATTTTCCATATTTCAAGGACAATAAATTACCAAGTACCATTTCAATTTATACATTTGATTATTAATTACTAATGTTGAGTAAGTGTGTTAGCAGTGATACGACCCTATGAATTTATTTAATTACACTATGATATACCACTTAGAGAGTCGAACAAAAAAAGGCTTCTTATGTTATAAAAAATGAAAGGTAGAATAGTCATATAATGGGAACATACAGGGGGTGGAACACATTGAGCATTATGAAAACCAATGTTTGTAGTGATATAAAAGTGTCACCAGGTTCCAACATCAGGAATCCAATTCATGGTAGATTAATTTTATAGAAAAATCAATGAAAGAATCTACAGAACAATGATTTTAAATATAAAAATCATTACTCTGATAGGAATAGTTGTATACCACCTAACTTATGCATGTGGAATCACACTCATCCAGTATCATCCTTTCGTTTGATCAATATTAGAAGAAAATTGAAAAATAGAAAAACTCCCTAAAAATAGGGAATATGATCTTCCTCCAAAATAAGTCCATTGAAAATAATATATATTAATATTGGTGAAATATTAATAGATAGAATATCAGTCGCAATCCAACATGATAAATTATAGAGTAATCGAAGTCTAGACGGTGATGTCGCATGAATACCTATCTATTGGCTTGAGAGGAGATCACATGGAATAAGAGAAGGTTTTGTTATCCACTTTAAATAAATGAATAAAGAGTGTTGATTCCTTTAAAAAAAGGACATAAAAAGATATTTTCGCCAAAATATTAAAATCTGTATGATTTGGATGCACGGTTGGACAAACCATTCACCTACCATTCACCAATTATTTTCCCGAGAAATCTCTCACATGACTTGCATGACACCATTAGACAAACCATAAAGATACCACATGCCAAAAATGTCTCATATCCACTTGGATATGTGTCTTGATTTTATATTTTTATCAAAATGTATATCCCCCTAACGGTCAATAGGTTTATGCCCGATGTTTTTTCCTAACCATGAGGATTGGTCTACAAGGTTTCTACTATCCATGCATCCTAGTTGATTCTTTTAAAATTTAGGGCACCAGGCTACGAGAAATCCCTAGAAAACATTGTTTTTTTGTAACATCATTAGTAATTTCTATTAAGGAAAAAAAACTAATTAATATTAAAATAAAAGTTCCTCATCTCATATGAAATTTTTGGATCATACAAAATTAACTCCCACAAAATAAAAAAATAAAAAATTCTTTCACAATGAAATGGTTGTAGATGAACATAAAACATTTATAGTGAACTAGAAATAGGTGTAATTGGTTTTGAATTAATAAATTAATGAGTCTAATTTTATTTTCTTTGATGTTATATTTATTTGTAGAACTATTCTAGAACATAATGTAAGGGATCTCTCTGAACCACCCTAATATCATCGGGATATGATTTCTCTCCCTTTTCCTTAATTTCAATATATATTCTTCTTATATAATTATTCATTAATTTATAAATACATTTTTAAAATATATACATATTTAAATTAATAGAAAGTGCATAGTCAGTGTATTTTATCACCAAGAGGGGGAGAGGGTGAATTAGTTAAATTCATTTTCTTTTCTGTTTATTTTGAAGTGAATCAACCTTAACATCATTTTAAAGATTTAATTCCTTCCTAAAAACAATTCAATCCAAAAATATATAGCAACAGAAAGATTTACAATGTTCAATATTTAATAAGAATATCTACATCCTTGGTATGGTATGGAAATGATCCAATACCATAAAATCGACTATAAAACAGTCCTTGGATTACACTGAGTATGATACACCCTTCCACTCGTGTAGCACTATGAAACAATCCCACTACTGTGTGTGCACCCTTTTAGCATAGTAGGGAAATACAATTTTCTTGTAACTAATCATTTTACCTATGATTATTTTCAATTTAAAAAATTAATTCAATTGAAATACAACTCTTTAATTCCTTACTCAGAAGAAATGTAAGAACCTCTTAGACATTGTGGCAGAAAACTCAGTCCGATTTTTCTGGGCCTGATTTTCCTAGTATGATTCTCCAAGTATGATTCTCCATGTCCGATTCTATTTCTGAATACAACAGTAATGAATCAACACCACTTCAATATTAGTGTATGATAAACTCAATGGGATTCTTCTACCTTAGTCCATAACTTCTCAGTATGGTAAAACCCAACATGAAAGATCCTGAGGCCCAATAATCTAGCCCGATACAATGATTAGACAAATTAAATGTAAAAAAAGTGACAATAATGACATCCTAAGTACAATGAATTCTGAGTACGATGATCATCCTAATACTACTTCATGATCTTGTCTTATACCCCATAGAAATTCCTGCCATACAAAACAAAATAGCATCACTTTCACTCACTGAAAACTAGAAGCTTCTCTCTCTACTATGATGGATTGTACAAGTGTTTAGAAAATAAAAATTACTTCTCCTTTTATAGGTGACCCTCGAATGGTTTGGGTAGTAATCCCAAAAAAGTTTCCCGCTCACACAAATTCACCCACATTTCAATTTCCCCTAAAATCTCAAATGCATTGTGGCTTCGTCAACACTTATCAAAACTTTGAGATTATTATTCAAAGATAATCTCCTTCTTAAAACATTAATTTGAATCATATGTAAGACTCCAATAACTATGTCCAGTTTTTCTCAATTCCATTTCTCCAATAAAAATTTCATTATCAATTAAAAAAATGCATGAAAAAATGTATACCATTTGATTTCTAGAATATTATTCGCAGAACCAATTTGAATAAAAATATTTCATTTGAATCAAATTGTTTATTTCAATGTATAGACCCCCCTTGATAATTCATTGGGAAATCTCATTATCCTTTTTTTCTTGACCCACCTGAGATTCAAGACATTATCTTCTCCCCTTCTATTGAACCATTTAGAAACCTACATATTAATTCAACCCTTTTGAAATGGTTTAATATGTTGTTGATCTATTTTTCTCCTTCTCTACACTTAACCCACTTATAAAAACACAATTCACAAACATGTTCTTGTATCATGAATTATATAATGAAATAAAATTAATTTTAGAACATCTTTAGCATCATCATACACGAATTGGAAAGTATCGTACCATTCCATTAATTATAGAAAAATTAATTTTTTTCTCAACCAAAGTAAGATATTTTAGAAATAAAATTTCTTGAACATATGATCATCCGCAGTAAAATAATTCTAAATAAGACCGTCTTGGATACTATTTTTCAAAATATTATTTTTTATGGGTAATATCATTCTTTATCTGATCATTGTTGATACAATTTCCTTACAAAAAGTTTTCCACAATATTATATTTTCTGAGTATGATCATTCTGAAAAACAATCATCACCATCTTTTACTCTTCTATCAGCACCTCTTCTTCAATTGAAACTGCCTCTTAAATCAGCCCGACCACATCAATCGGCACCGCCTATTTCATCATCAACATTTTTTTAAATTAGCACCACCTTTTCAACTGGTATGACTTTTTAAAAAACATCTCCTTTTAAAAAACATCACCTTTAAAAACAATATCACCATTTAGAACAACATAACCTTTTCAATCGGTAGCAAATCTAACTTTTCCTTCACTAGGAAACGATCTTTTAGAAAAAAATAGATATAAATTTTTTGTTTCTACCACCTGTACACGATAAATCTAGATACGATCCTTTTTTGATTGGAAACATCTCTTCCACTCCAAATTATTCCATCAAGAGTTCATCACAGGTTCTCAAATCCACTTATGATATATATGAAATACAAATCGTCAAAGAAACTTCAGAATAAAAACATCTTATCCACAATAACTCCGATTCTCCAACAAAAAAACTTCATTTTCATCAGTTATATAGTTAATATGTTGAAATTTACTTCCATTATGATGTATTCACTTTCATTCTAGACCTTATTCAAGTCTGATCAAAATATTTTCTTCTAGAACCACTTATTCTCATTATGATAGACTTTCATAGTGAGTACGATTCTTTTGAAAATACGAACCCCATTCATTTCAAAATATTAATCTGATAATTTTGAAAACAATCGTCATTATTATTTTTACCATAAACTAAGTGAGATGATTTCCAAAAAAAAATTACTTGACAAAAAAAGACAACCCTTGAATGCAAAACACCTTCATCGCCATATTGGTCCAAATATTCTACCCCTTGGGATTATATTGTTAAACATGTTTCAAAAATATCTGAGCTTTGTATAATCAAGAAATGGATCACATGTCATCAATTCTAAGCCTACATGAGCTAGCTCATTATAAGAAACATGAATCATTAACAAGAAAACCATGCTATCCACAATATGTGATTATGAAAGCATCTTCATCTTTATTCTCCAGCACTTATTCAACATTCCTAGAATACAAATCAATTCCACTCCTACAACCACTCCAAAAAATACATATAATAGATCACTCGCAAAAAAATAATGAATTACCAACTTACCCACAACACTCAATTTTCTGCAATAGATTTATAAAACTATACAATTCTCCCTATGACTATAAAATCCAAAGGTAAGCCGAGAGAGGGGACAAAAAGACAAACCTCGTCCTTAGAGAGAAAGTGGTTGGACACCCATGTTCAACCTCAATTTTGAAAATGATTAATTCAGTAAATGTTTTGTGAATATGTCAGTAATTTTTACTGATGTCGAAACATTTTATTTCTTCAATTTATTCATCTCTACATTTTCATTGATGAAATGATATTTTATATCAATGGGTTTTGAATTTGAAGGTTGCACTAGATTTTTGGTGAGATTTATTGTGCATTGATTATCACAAACCAATAGAAAGGGTAACATCACTTCAACATATAAATCCTCAAATTGTGTTTTCTTCCACATAAGATCAATAGATTCTTTAATCGAGTCAACATACTTAGCTTAAGTTGAGATAAAAGTTACTAAATTATATTTATTTTAATTATAACTAACACAATTCTTCCCAATTACGAATACTCCATCAGATTTGGTTATTATATCATCAACATTTCCTACCCAATATGTATCTAAATACCCAAAAAAATCAATACCATCTGAGTTTTAATACCTAATTATGAATTATATTGTGCTTTTCATGTATCTGATATTTTTTCATATTATGGTGTGATTATTTCGGAGCACTGTTAAATATTGAACATAAGGTAATAGGTTACACAATGTAATGTCTTGAGGAATTGAAATATAATAAGATTCTAATCAGTTTATGATACTATTTCTGATCCACTTCTTTTAAATCTCTATTTTCACTCAGCTTTATTCCCACTATAATGGGTGTGGAAACATGTTTTTAATTTTCCATGATGAACCTCTTGATAAGTTATTTAGTATACTTTTATTAAGAGAAAAAAATGTATTATTTCTTCTTAATATTTGTAATCCAAGAAAATATTTCATTTCCCCTATCAGGGGTATTTAAAACACCTTATTCATCTCTTCATAAAATATTTAACAACTTCTTTCATCATTCCCAGCAAATATAATATCATCAAAATAAACAATAATAATGAGGTAATACTGTTTACTTTCTCTGATATAAATATTACCAGCCACTCTTCCTTTCATGAAATTCCCCTTCCTTAGTCAAGTATCCAATATGGAATAGAATGCCCTCAGGTCTTGTTTTATCACATGAACGGTTTTATTCAATTGGAACACATAATTCTCATCTTTCCCAACAAGAAAACCACAAGGGTATTTAATATATCCTTCTTATTCAAGTTCACCATTCAAGAATACGGATTTGATATCTATTTAAAAGATCTTTTAGCCTCATTTGTGAAACATTAGTAAGAAAGATTATAATTGTTTCCAATATGGAAATCGGAGAAAATGTTTCATTGAAATAATTTCCATCTATATATGAATTCCCTTTGCAATTAAATTTTTATTTGTTTCTTATAACCTCATGTTATTCATTCATCTTATTATAGAAAACCCATTTTGTGCCAATGCTATTTTTATTTTTAGGATTGGGTATATGTTCCCATGTATTGTTCTTTTAAATTTGTTCCAATTCTTCAACCACGGCTTGAAACCATTCAAGATTATCAAAGGATTATTTCACATCATTTGGCTTTATTTTTTAATTCAGATAATTATGAGTAATTTCATTTGTTTTTATCCTTCTTTGAACCCTCTAATGTTATAAACATTTATATTTTGAGGTTCCACATGATTCCTCAGCTTGAAATGAGTTTTTTAAGAATCATCATCATCACTTGAAATAGTTAAGTCATATTTTTCTTCTTGAGAGGGAATAATTTGACTATATCCTTGTTAGAATTGTCTTCATTAATGTGCTCACCTTCCTTGTCTGCTAGAAAATGATTATCTTTCTCATCCTTTTTAATTAAATTCACATAAACTGAATCAAAACTTATTTTTGTTTCTTTTTTGAAGAATCTGTATCATCATTCTTTTGGATAAAATCTATAAATGATTTTATCTTCTCATTACTGCTCAAACATTATATAGTTTTCACCTTTCTTCTTTATAACGTATAGACACCCAAAAACCCTCTAGTTTTTCAAAGTTGCAGTTTTTACATACAAAAATTCACATTGAGTCATACCTGATTGAGCCCTGTGGAAAAAATGTTTTCGAATAAAAAACACCTATACTCATGGCTTTCCTCCGTATGTAATGAGAAAGTCAATGTTCAAGTAACATTGTTCATCCCATTTCCACAAATATTCTGTTGTTTCTTTCCACAAACCCATTTTGTTAGGGACTATATAGAAAACTATTCTCATGCATAATTCAATGCTTATAAAGCTTGTCTTCAGAATCATTAATTCTATATTCACTACCATTATTTGTTCACAATTTCTTCATTTATTACCCAAATTCCTTTCCGTTTTTCTTATGAAACATTTAATAATTTTCAAAGAATATTATTTATGTTTCATAGACATGACACATTTAATGCAAGTAAAATCATCAAGGAAAGTAATGGTGTATATATCTATATTTGTTTATTATTTTATCATTGGCACACATATATCAGAATGAATCTCTGTTAGGGGTTGTTTTGAACAAATATCAACTTTCTTATGCAAAAAATTGTAATCCTTCCCTTCTGGCAGATATTGAAACCACAATATCTTCAACCTAGAAAATCAAGAATGTATCAAAAACCATATATTTTGGAAAACATTTCCATGTTTCTATGACACATGTGTCCCTACCTTTTATGCCACAATTTAATCTCTTCCACTAAACTCATGTAACCATAAATTTTTATTTCAAAAATTGAAAACAAATTCCCTTTTTTACATTGGCCTCTTGTAAACTTATTCCCATATTCATCAATTTTCACAAAAATCTCATATTTCATGAGGATAACTTTGTTACCCTAATCACATAATTTTGAAAAACTCACCAAATTGTGTTTTATCCCATCAACATACAATCTTTTATGGGATTCCATTTTTCCTTTTCTGATGATGGTTGATCCAATAAATTTGATTTTCAACGATTCATGATTTCAAAATGTCATTGTGCCGTCATTAAAATATTCCATATTCTTCAACTATTTTATGTCACCTATCATATGGTAATAAAACCCACTATTATGTATCTAGGTGTGTTCTCCTTTTGTGGATTTCAATGTAGTTTCAACAATAATATATTTTTCTCCTATCTTTTCATTCTTCACTTCCAACTTGTGATAATTTTTAAGAATATTATATTATGCCAGTAACAAAACAAGACATCATTTTTCAAGACTTCCAGGTTGTTCACACCCTTAATGAATATTTTCTAAGGGTTAGAACCTATTTTTAAAATTTCACTACATTATTTTTATATTTCTTCACAAAACCATCATAGACTTCTTTCTTTGAGGATATTGAAACCCCCCAATATTATCCATTCATATCATGTGGGATAATAGAGATGGTACTGTTTAAACCACCACATACATGCCATGTGTCTGAATCCCCCATAATACCAGCAATACCCATAGAAAGAGTATTTTCCTCTGAGTCCGCTATACTGATCAGAATTTAAATATGTTTCTCATCCACCTTCATTTATTTCTTTTTTGAGACACCATAATTTCCATTATAAATCATATTTTTCTAAATTCTTTTCAGTATCAATAGAATCAATAGTATTTGAACATTTTCCAGATCTCGATAAAACATTTTTTGAAATCGTGATTTTTGGTAACATATGAATTATTTACTATGGACACATACATAACATTCCAAACATTCTTCTTTCCAAAAAACAATTCTATTCTTATCTTCACACTTTGAAGATAACTTTTGTTGAACCTTGTATGGTTTATCATTGTGAGAACATTCGCAAAATTCAATGATAGAGTTTTGGATGCTTGTATTTCTCAACTCATATTTGGAATATTTTTGTTGGACAAGCTCCAACTCTTCTACTTTTTCATTCAACTTCACATCCAGATGCTGATTACGATTATTTTATTATTAAAGATACTTCTTCAAATTATCAATCTCTTTCACCATCATTTCTTTCTCATCAGAAAAATATTACTAATTTGTAATTAAAGAACATTCATCTTCCAACTTTTTGTTTTAATTCTCAAGCCTTATGATATTTCTCATACATTCTTTCAATTATTCTTTCAAATGAATCTCGAGTTGAGTTTCTTATTATTTTTCAGAACTACTCCTTCTGAATTATTCAGCGTTAACTTTTGCAATAAATTTATTCTCAATACCATACTCAACTGATTTTTCAGATTCTGCATCATTGTCTTCTTCTTATACATATTTAGATAAGCAATATATTATTTTGGATTTGAATAATTTTTTCCCTAGTGGATACAATTTTCCATTATCTCCCTGTTTCTTACACAATCTTCAAGGCTTTCTATCTTCTTCCTAACTATTCTCTTCATTCTTTCATCGAGTACAGTTAACAGATAACTAACCGACTCTTCCACATTAAATACATTTCAAGGGATTCTTCACTTTGTTTTTTCCTTAACAACCACTTTTCATATTTTTAGAAAGCAAGGATACAATATTATGAATATATCTAGATATCACATTTTTAGAGTAAGCTCCACCTTCTCATATTTCAATAAGAATAATATTTAATTTTACTTTATTTGCATCCATAAAAGACAATTTTTAACATCTTTTGATTTTCTCTCCATATATTTCTCTCTTCTCATTTCATAAGTAATAAGAGTTATATGTAAATAATTAAGTGATAATGATTCAAGATCTCATTTTCCAATGAAGAATATTTTACATCAAAATTTTCAAATATGATTCTAAAAATATTTTCAAAAACTATAAATTTATTCATCATTTCACTTAGAAATCTCATAGTAATCACTATATAATTTTCCCTAATAATGAAGTCCCCAACAAATTCATCCTTACCCATCTTCAAATCTCCATAAATCAATGTGAAAATTTGATTTTTTTTCTTCTTGAATTTTTTATTTCCTTCATACATGTTTTCCAATTTTTCACATATACCTTTTGTTGTGGAAACACCTTTCACTCTCAAGAATTCAATTTCAAAAAGTGATGAAAAAATAATATTATTCACCCTTTTATCATTCTCAAAATTATTCTTATCAATCGGTGTTAGTTGAATATTATCATAAATGGGTAGAAACCCAATTGTTGGAGCTTCAAGAACACTTATAGACATAAGATAATATGTCATTCTATCTTTCTAGATAAGATATTATTTCCATAAAATACTGGAATACCTTTACAATTCACATAGATCAAATTATCCATCTATAAAGAATATAGAAGGTAACCTCATCTCTAATACCACTTGAGAGTGCCTAGTCGTTATATTATATCACTGAGAAGGAGTGGGGTGAATCAGTGACACTCTTTGTCTTTTATTTTTCTTTTCAATTGAAGCAACCTTCAAATTCTGTTTAATATTGAATTCCATACTAAAAAAATTCAATCCACACATCCATAGAAACATAAATTTTACAAGGTTCACTATTCAATAAAAATATCTACATCCTTGGTATGGTTTGGAAATGATCCAATACCATATAATCCACTAGGGAATAATCCTGGAATTACAATGAGTATGATATACCCTTATAATCAGTTAAAAATATAAAACAATCCCACTTGTGCGTGTGGGCTCTCTTAGTAAAATAGGGAAATACTAATTTTATGTAAGTACTCATGTTACCCATGCTTCTTTTCAATTCAAAAAATGTATTCAATTTAAATAAAACTTTTCAATACCATACCCAGAAAAAAAACATAAGAACCTCTTAGTTGTTTTTTTAGAAAACTCAGTTCGATTTTTCTAGATATGATTTTCCCAGTCCAGTTCTGCCAGTCCAATTCTCTTTCTAAATAAAATTGTAACGAATAAGCACCAAACAAATATATATGTATGACAAACATATTATGATTATTCTTCCTCAGTATGGAAATTATCAATACATTAAAACCCAATACGAATGATCCTGAGGTAGATTAATCCATCCTGATACAATGATCAGAGGAATACAATGTTCACAAATTGATTTTTATTATCCATTCAGTATGATGAATTCTAAATAAGATGATTAGCCGAATACAATCTTAATATCTTGTCATCATCCGCATTAAAATTTCTTCAATAAACAACAATACACTATCAGTTTCTCTCAATAAAATAAAAGAGATTCTATATCTAAAATGGTGAACATCACTAGTAGTAAGAAAAGTACAAATTACATATCCTTTTATAGGTGACCCTTGAAAGGCTTGTGAGATATTCAAGAAAACATTTCCCACTAACAAAAATTCTCCCACATTTCAATTTCCCATAAAATCTAGAATGAATTTTTTACTTCATCAAAAATTCTCAAAACATATTGATTCTTATTCAAAAATCATCTCCTTCCTCAAACATTCATTTGAATCTTATTTGTGACATCAATACATGAGTCTAATTTTTCTCAATATGATTTCATCAATAAAAACCATTGTATCAATTGAAAAAAATTGTATGAAGAAATGGAAACCATTCTGAATTTCTGAATATAATTCTCAGAACCAATTTGAATCAAAATCATTCATTAGAATGTACAGCTCCCCCTTTGAAATTCATTCTGCTATCTCCTTCTTCTTTTTTTCATGACCCACTTGGGATTGAAGACATCATCTTCTCCTCTTCTATGTAACCTCTTTGAAACCTACAATGATTCAAACCTTTTGAAATTTTTGACTACATTTTGGATTTCATTTTATCCATATATTCTCTTGACCCACTTATAAAAACCTTCATTCACAAACTTGTTCTTGTATCATGACATCCTTCATCAAATTAAATTCATTTGAGAAAAAGTTTAGCATTGTAAAACTTAAATTTTGAACTATCGTAACTTTTCATTCATTTTAGATACATTATTTTATTCTCAACCCTAGTATGATATATTCAAAATTCAATTGGTCTGGATACAATCATCTTAGGTGTGATCATTCAAGATATGACTGGCCTTGATACGATTATCCAGAATTCATGATTTTCTGGGTACGATCATTCTGGGAATAATAATTCTGGATTTGATTGGCCGAAATACGAATTTCCTGAATAAGATCTTTTATGGGTACAATCATTATATAAAATAATCGGCACCATCTCTTACTCTTCAATAACCACTACTTATTCAATCAGTACTGCCTCTTCTATCGGCACCACCTCTTCAATTGGTACCAACTTTTCAATCTACATAACTTTTTAAATTAGTACCACATTTCAAAAAAACATAACCTTTTAAAACAACATATCCCTTTGAAAAAAATCCAACTTTGAAAACAAAATCACCATTTAAATCGGTATCATATCTTCCTTTTCTTTCACCCACATACGATTGTTTTGAAAAACGATCGGTAAAATTTCATTCTTTTTTCTACCCGGATATGATAAATCTAGATTCGACCATTTTCCAATTGGTATCATCTCTTACACTCCCCATTTATTCAATCAATCTTTCATAAAAAACTCTCAATTCAACTTATGAATTATATGAAATAAAAATTCGAAACGCATTGTCACAATTAATACATAATAGTCATGATAACATTGATTCTCCTGAAAACCAAACACTTAATTCACATTGGTTTCAGAGTGAATATGATGACATTTACTTTCAGAAAGATGTATTAATTTTAATTCTGGACCCGATCCAATTTTTATCAAAACCTTTTATTCCAGAATAGATTCTTCTCATTACGATGGACTTTCTTAGTTAGTACGATTCTTTTGATAAAACAACTCTGATTATTTTCAAAACATTGATCCGATTCTTTTGAAAAAAATCCTTATTATGATTTTTTCCATAAACAGAGTGAGGTGATTTCTAAAAAACATTCCTTGATAAAAAATTAAAACACTTAAATGAAATAAACTACCATCGCCAGCTTGGTTCCAAAATTATATTTTCTTTTATGGTGATATATATTTTTAAAATGTTAAATCCCAAATTTCTTTTATTATGAAGAGACAATTAAAGGGATCTTCTTGGTTTTATTTTCATATAATAAAGAACTAATAAATGAAATGTTTCAAAACATCCATGGTTTATTTAAACAATCATTTGTTGTATTGAAAACCATTTATGTTTACTTATGTTTTTATAGAATCTATTATTATCTTAATCTCGTTAGTTACTCTTTACTGTTTTCTGTTAAATCCCAAAGATATTATAAATTTACAATGTTACGTGTACTCGTTTTTTCTTGTATTCACTTTAGTTGGACATAATGTTTCATTATATATAATTATTTTAACCCTATGAATTACCATGAATTTTTGAATACCTTATTTCATAGAAACCATTTTGATACACAATGTGGTTATTCTAGATGAAATTATTCTACAATTCATTTCATTCAATGATAAAATTTTTTATACCTTATGATCGATTTCATTATATAGATGACATATTCATGTACATTTTTTGATGGGTGCACCAAGAGAGAGATCTCATTCATTGGGTAATGACTATGTCTCATGAGATGATATGTATGGGATTAGTGAGTAAATTCAATCTATGATGGGACTCTTCCCACCATGTGATATTTCTGTGGTAATTATCCTTGAATTATGATTTTTTCATGTTTCATGTTTTTAACACATTCTTATGTATAATTATCTTATGATTTCATTTAATTTATTTCAGTTTCCCATATTAATATTTATGATCATGGCCTTTTATGATATCATGTTATGTATTTGTACTCATATGATATGCTTCGTTATGATATTTATTCCACTATTAGAATTTTTATCTCTCCCATTTTGTTTTTGTAATCCCATAAGTTATCCTACAATGTTTCAAGAACTCAAAGGGATTTAGGATCTCATTAAAGAAAATAATGGAAATATTTTTATATTAATTTTAATTTAATTTTATTAATATTTATTATGAATCTAGTCTTATGAAGACATTAGGATTCTTGATATTTGGGTTCTTTTTATTTGATATTTATGTTAAAAATTACACAATAATATGTGAAAAAAACATAGGTCTCTATACATAAACAATTCCATATTCTATCCCCCAAATACTAAAAGAATTTTAATAGTTATAACCATATATAATTCAAAACATACATTACATCACAACATCTTTAAATAACATTGGAACTCATTTATCCAAAATCAAGATGGTAGTTATGTAACATTATGTGTATCCACTAGTATTCCTGAAAACACCCACAAGAGGGTAATTGACATGAAAATATATTGAAAAATAAAATAAAATAAAAATATCTTACTTTTCATCCTATCATACATCCCATATTTACGGAATCAATAATGATGAACCAATATTTCATAGTGGAGCAGAACCATAATGACTATTCTCCCAAAAACCTATATATATGTGAGATAACATAATCAATAGGAAATGTATAATTATCTACCTCAATCTGAGAGATATGGGAAAAAATTATAAACTCAATATTGAATCATCACTATCCTCAATCCATGAATAGTCATTGAGAATATGAATAGATAATCAAGTGTATCTGTTACTATATCTAACTTAGAGTGGTGGGAAAGAATAAAAACAATCACATTGATTTTTCATCAGCATAAATATCATCCTCCCACTGAAGTATTACAAACATTTAAATATATTTTATTAAAAATAAAATGTCACACTACCCATACAATGATCATCATATCCATAACATAAAAATTAAACATGTTAAACCCAAGTTTATATATTTTTTTCAAGATTATGGTGGGTTATAACATTAACTAAGTATAGTGAAAATACATTGTTATTCATGAACTTATTTTTGGAAACATGGTAGTGATAATTATAAGAATATCAATAATATGCCAATAACAATTATTCATATGAAACATTATCTATCCAATCACCTATTTATTCATTAATTATCTATATCATTATGTATATATATCCACTTATTTAATTGCAATGGTTTATGATATCATTTTTCATTATAATTATAATATTTTTTGGTCATCTATAATAAATCGTAGTGTCTCTCTTTATCCGTATAAAGTCCATCACATTCATGATAAGTCTACCAAATATTTTTGAAAATATTAACACTCAATGAATTATCATAACCTAGGGAATCCACTCAATTTTCATTAGTATTTCTGAACCAAATGAATGTTATCAATGATTTTTATTTATACTTAATTAGACATCTTAAATGTAATTAATGGTGTTTCCCAAGGGTTTAGGTCCCACCAGGAGCTCCTTGGACATTTTCATTATTGTATAAATCATTAGACTATATTTATATATGTGATAAATAATTCATATTTTAAAAAATTCATCATCATATGAGATATAAATGATCAAATGGAAGAAATGTATGTGTTTAAGATAATAAAAACAAAAAAAATGGTACTTTTGGAATTTTGTTAAATTAAATACCCATAAATTATAGTGTAAAAATATTTTAAATATATAAAACACGCAATACAAGACCCTACTTGGGATTTAATGTAATATTATCATAATATAGAAACCAATTAGCAAGATTGACTATTCATTTTTTCAAATTAAACACCAACATGAAAATATATATTTACATAAATTATATATATATATATATATTATTTTATATTACAATAGTTGTAATTTTATTATTTTTTAAACTAATCAGTTGTCAAATTTGTGCTGCCCTTTTAGTGCTGGTCATGTGAAAAAACACCAATGGTGGAACTTATTTTTGAAATTTTAATATTTAAATTTAAATGAAACTAATATTTTTATTCAAAAATTATATGGTTGGAATCATCTTGAATTGATATTTAAATTTCAAAAACATGAAAAAAACAAATTTTAAAATTCTTAAATGATAATCATACTCAATGTTAATTTATCCATTATATTAACCATATTTTAATTGTTATTCATTAGGCTGATAATAAAATCTATAAACCAATGAATTAATCCCTTTGTTACATTTAATTTATATCTCGTACATTTCATGATTAGGTTAAATTATAATTTTATCCCAATTTTTTAAATAAAAATTGACATAAAAATCATTATAATATATCTCAAACTGTATATGTCATATTTTAAAAACAATTCATGTCTATGGTTTAGATAATTACTCATAGTTAAATTTTTAAAACTTTCAAAGTGAATTTAATTTTATGATAGAAATTTATAAAGATATATTTGTGTTTGACTTAATTATATGTAAAAATTACTTCTTAATAAAATTATCAAAATTCTTATTTTAATGAAATTTTCATATTGGAAAAAATTGATAAACGTTAATGATTGTGGATCTAACAAAAGTTATGTTTCTCTCATATAAATTGAAAAGTAATTATTAAATTATCTCTAAAATATATCCATAACCATATTTTATAGCATCAAATATTTTATATCCATAGAATCTTATTGAGATAATAATTACAGAAATATGTCTCATGGGATTAGAGAATGAGTTTTAAGACATCAAATCTTAGATATTAAATTTCAATCCTAACAATTATTTATATGAATTACTATAATCAATATAACATGTAAAAATTATTTTAATTCAATATCATTCTTATATCATTCATATATATGAATGATTCCTTGAGAGGGGGTAAATTATGGAATATCAAATTGAACATTATTACACATAACTATCTTATTCCATTGTTAGTAGGAGCACACTTCTATTATTGAAAAATATATAAAAAACATAAAATATAGAATTTATCATGGTTATCCCTAATAGGGATAAATTCATGGGGAAAAGACTGAAAAATTCTAATGCACTGAAAATTATATAAATCACATGTTTTTTTCAAAATTAAATGTATACCAGTTGTCCCCCTGATATTATTACTACTCACACTCAATCCTCAATGCACTCTTATACAATATTTATTATTTATAAATCATTATTAAATGTTTAATAATAAAAATAAAAAATAATATGTATTACAAAAATATTGGTTTAATGATAAGATCCATGTTCTTCATGTTGATGGTATCCTCCTCCCCCTCCTCCCTTTTTTATGTGTTTCAATGGCATGGAACACTTAACTGAAATTTTAGAATATATCACTCCATAATTCATTGAAACAATCTCTCATTATATATTCATAGTGTTTAAAAACATGCTTTATCCACATCATATTATATGATCATTATCTTTGACCTCTTGATGTTATCCATATATCTATGATCATGATACCAACCCATCTACCATATGGATATTAAAAATTGAACAAAAGGGTTATAATATATCTCTTTATTCAAAAACATAGTTATAAATACATTAGAATACTTGATGTATCATTGTTTATTTTAGTTTTATAATGTATATAATAATGGATAAAGTTAAAGAGAGTTTTGCAGAGAATATAAAATTACACCATAGTTCCAGATAGATTACACCCTAATTTTTTTTATAGCATTAGCGATTAAGGGTTTTAACATTATGCTGTTATTACTAAATGAAATATATGATTATTTTATAGTTGAATTTTTATGGAATCCAATGGAATAATTACAATGTTATAGTTTTCAATTACACTATAAATTTTCATGCACGGTTAAAAATTGAAGGAAGTTGGCATGGATTTTCATTACAATATAATGATAAAATCTAATTGGGATAATCTAATTTAATGATATAGAATTTTCATAACAAAATTATTCAAGGATATTAGTCTCTCTAAAATTTACCCTATAATTATTAGTGGCCATTGTAGTATATGTAGGGGATGAACCCACATGGATCATAGAATTAACCTTCTGACACTATGATTTGTTGGGAGGATCGCCTATGAAGTGGCCAACTTTGGTGTTAATTTTATTTGGGATATATGAATACTAAATTTAATAATGTAATGGATTGAATTTAATTATGAATCACTTAACTATTTGGTTGGAAAAAATTTAATTCTTATACAATTCAATCTAAAATAACAAATTCACTTAGAGGATACTTTTAAAAATAAATATCAGTAATTGGATCATACTATAACTCAAAATGTGTCATTGTTAAATTTGGAGAAGAAGAGGATGAAAATAACTCATCGAAAATAAATATTACAACAATTAACTGATTGAAATATTAAATCAAATGAAATTAAGTTAAACCCACCTCCAAACAACTCTATAGTATCAACCAATAATATTTTTATAATTTGATTGATGCCAATATTTCAATAGAAGATGAGAGTTTACTTAATGATACATGATTGAAGAAGTGAAAATAATGAAATAACAAACACCCATCCATTGTGTGAGAAATTTAACATTTTTTGTCTAAATAAATTGAAACCTTGATTCAAAGGTATCAATTTGATCGTAATAAGAATATATTATTATGAAATGAATAAATTTTATTAAAAATATATGCTAATTCAAACAACTAACATCGTAATGAAATTTTATTACAACATCAAATTTTCATCATATCATTAAAATGAAAACATTCAACACTTACTTTTTTCTTTCCAAATTATGACTTAAATAGAGACTTGGAGTCCCTTATTAAAGCCACTACCAATAATTAAAACCGTTAACTAGGGTATTCCAAAGGGTGGAGGAAAGTGGGTGGACTATTAATATCTCATCATTTCCAATACTTCATGAATTTATATCCTCTCTCCTCAATAACATTCCAGAACAACCATGATTATTAGTGAATTGGGATTAGACTCTTAAGAAGAAAAATAAATATATATAATTATTATATATTATTGAAAAACAATTATCCCATGTTCATCAACCATTTAAGAGTTATTCCCATAATGGAGAGATGGAATTTTGGGCCTTAAAATCTGGCCCGTATTTTAATCTTCAAATCAGGATTCCTAGATCTACCTCGTGATTTCATAATTTTACTTTTCCTTAGATGGAGTGAATTATACCCGTGATTTCATCTATATCTAGTACAAATTTCAACTTCATTGGGATTGGATCCTGACAGCTATAGTCATTTTATTAAAGTGTGATCCAATTCAATTCGTCCACAATTTTCTAGGTTGAATTACCAATGTGGTGGTCATAAAATGTGAATATTCAAGTGCTAAAAAAGGCTAAACTATTAAAAATAGAATGGGTAACCTATCATTAAAATATTAAATTAATATTAATAAGAATTGGTTATTTAATATATATCTTAATATATACCAACTAATAGTGTACATTAAACAAAAATTAGAATCAAGATGTGAAATAATGTTTAAATAATAAAATATACTAGAAACAATGTTTATTAATAATAAATCACATTAATATTATAATATAAAAAATGAATATTACTCTAATGCATTGGTTAATTACACCCAAAAATTGTTTTTCATAGTTATAAGAATCAATATCTAAAAAATATGAAAAATAAATTCCCTTTTTAATGGAAATTTTGAAAAACCATTCTAAACATTTAGAATTCAAAAAAAAATTAATCCTATCAAATAATTTAAAACAATATGTGTCCAAAATCTTATCCCAGTCCCAAGCCTATTCCTTTTTTAAAATTCATCACCAAATTTAATCTAATTTCAAATAAGAATGATGATGTGTTGTGCATCTCATGTGAAATGGGGCCCATTTTATAATTAAATGGGAAAATAAATGGAAGTACAAGGTGGGAATCACATTAAACCTCAAAATGAGTATCCAATTTTTCTTTTTTTAGTTTTTTGGTTTTTTTGTTTGGAACTAGAATAGATATGAAAAGACCATATTTCGGAAACAAAACTATGGAGTCATGAGTACTATGTTTAAAACACTACAAATTTTGTTAATTCTGTGCTCTAAAATGTAGATGTAAAGCTATAATATTGGAAATTAAACTATAGAGTCTTTATCCCCAAGTGTTGGATACTAAATATTTTAAAAATAACATTTCTCTACACAACATTTTTCATTTTTTGGATACACAAAGAAATTTAATGTTTCCCAAACCCCTATGTGATGATGAATGTGACCAAATAACTCACAAATACACCCAAAATCCAATTTATGTGCATTTTAAATTTTTATTAAATATACTAAAATGTAAATGGTGAAAAATCACATTATATAAACACACATTCAAAAATCCATTCTCATGGACATAATCATGGATTAAAATTAAAATATATGAATAAAAAATTATTTTATAATCAATTTAAATGTTTCAAATGTGTGTTATCATGTTCAAGGTGAAAATTTCTTTATTCCATTCATGCAAAGATAAATATTATTTGACACAAAAAGTTTTTTTTCTTTTCACCCCCAACGTAAAATCACACTATATCTTTTGTTTAATAAAAAAAAATCACAATTGAGTAGAGGAATATAATAGGAGTTCCAAAAATAAATTGAAATATTAAACATAAAACAAAGTCACCTGATGGTTAGAGTTGAAATTCATGGTGCTTCTAATTACTCTTTTGATCTTCATGTCACTCAGAGATGCCTTATAAATGATGTAAGACTATTCTTTAACTCATAAAATAAATATGATACTCTTGATAATACATCGACCTTATCATCCCCTAAATATCACACAAAAACAAAATTAGAACACAATGGAAACACAATACAGTTCCCTTAACTAAAATCAAACAAAAACACAAAAAAATATATTAAATTAAGTTAAAATAAAATCAATATAAAAAACCATTTTTCTACCAAAATGTTATTAGTTTAATGTCATTAGCTTTACATGGACCTATCAACTTACCCAACAGAAACTTACATCATATTAAGGATTTAATTTTCCCCACTTCTTCTATATTGATATTTATAATTTTTTTATAATCTTCATTGACTATAAAAATATGTGATTAAATTATTGTGAAAATACATTTTACATCTTAATTGGCCGAACCAATTGCTTCTATAGTCTTTCCTACGACATAATGTATCAATCCCAATTTATTGGTTTTAAGAGAAGAATGAATAAAAAATTAAAGGTCTTGTTTATCATTTATGGAGGTATATTTTAGAAGGTATATAATTATAATAATTTCGAGTTTAGGATGATTGAAATTTATTAAATAGGATTTTAAATTTAAATCAAAATCAATTTCATTTTCCAAAATTATAGAAAAATATTATTATTATTAATAAAGATGATTCAACCCCCAAATTTTCCATATCTGTGTCAGTGGTTGGAAAAAAATAAAATTTGAATATTTCAACATATGTTTCAATGATTTTTTGTTCTAAAAAATCATAAATGGATAAATATTGATGACACTAAATACATGATGTTAAATTTACATCTTGTGAATATTGAAAATCAGTTTCCTCTTGTTTTAAACACCGATAAAAAATTACCCATTTTATTTAGTTATCCCAAAATATAATGTTGGTTATTCATCATTTTAAGGAGGGTTTATTGGGAAACTAGGAACTCTACATAAGGATAATTAAGTGATAGTTAATTTTTGCATGGCTACCTCACATGTTTTAATATTGTTAGTTCTAATTTCAATTTTAAACCTCAGAATTCAATCTCTTTATTTCATTCCAATATTGTTCTAGAACTGTTTGAGGAAATTATTGAATAGGTTTTTGAAAATTATGGATATTATTGTGTTTGATCTCTTCTACCATCCTTGAGAGGGATGAAAATTTATCCATTTAATAATCATCATGAAATGATTGTAAGTGTCACCATGTGTAGTGTATTCATTCAAGGTTTGGTCAAATAAACTCCTTATTTTATGGAATTCCCAATATAGATTTTCAATTTTATTCCAACCTAGTTTTTTGATTGGGTAATGTAGAAAATAATCAATTTTATTAGAGTAAGATTATGGTTTTTCATTCTCAAGACACAGACAAATAGAAAAGGGAAATGATAAGAGAAATGGGGATGAGAAAGGATATATGGGTGATAATAAAACGAGTATCAATATGAATTACTTATGTTTAGGGATAATATACAAAAATTATGAATCGCCAAAATCTACTCTATAGGTATAAGCTGTTGTTGTAGTACATACTAGGTTTTAATCCATAAATCCAAAGAATTAAACTTGATAAACACTGTTTTTATTATTGTATATGATGTGGCCATGATTGGTGTTAATTTAAATTAGGGTATAAGAATACTATGGTTCCTAATATTATGGTTTTAATTTAATAATGATTTACCTAATTATTTGGATGGAAAAAATTGGTGAGTAAGAGTCAATCCTAGGTTATTATAAGTCTAAATTAGATGTATTTCTTTTCTTAGAAAACATCAGATCACTAATTCAAGATGCATTAAAACAAAAAGGTGATTTCATACCATCATTCATCAATTTATTCCTTACCCAACATCAATTATAATCACCAATTGACATATAGGTTGAAATTAATGATCACTATAAGGATTTTTATTGTACTAGCAGTCAAAATGTTTCATCATTAATGTTGGAGAATATGAAGAAGAAAATAACTCGTTGAATGGAAATCATAGAATAATGAATCGACTAAAATATTAAATCACATGAAATAAAATTAAATCCATCCCCAAAAATCTCCCTAGGATCAACCCATAAAATTTTTATCCCCATATTGTTGCAAATCGTTCAATGTAAGACGAAATCCAACATAAAGATGCGAGATTGAATAATTAAAAATAGAGAAAAAACAAACACTCCAAACTTGTTTGAGAAATTTCATGGTTTTTGGTTTAAATAAATTCACAAATTAATTCAAAGGTATCACAGTGACATGAAGAAGAATAGAATACGACAATGTGAGTAACTATTATTAAAAATTAATTTTATCTAAACCACATACATTAGAATGAAATGTGATTACAACATCAAATTAGAAACATAACATTAAAATGAAAACATACACAAATTCCTTTTTTATTTCCAAATACCACCATAAACATAGATTTATTGTTCCTTTGGTCATGCGACACCTCTAAAATTAGAACCATTCTCACAGGGTAGCCGAAGGGAGGAGGAAAGTTGGTGGAAAAATAATTTCCCCTCATTTCCAAGACAACATGAATTCATTTTTTATCTCCTCATTTACTCACTAGAGAAATAATGATTTTTATCAAATTGGGATTGGTCATAGCATGAAAAATGTATATATTTAATTATTATTAATTATGAATTTTTTTTATCCCAATTGGATCATCCATTGAAGATATATTCTTGAAATAGTTGGATGGTATTTTGGGCCTTGGAATCCGGAAAAACAATTATCTTCAAAGTAGGTTTCCTTGATCTCCCTCTATGTGACCTAATTTTACATGGCCCTATTTTAATGAAATATTTCCCAATAATTGCTATATTTCCCATAAAACGTTCATCATATTTGAACTTCAATCATGATATCTGTAGTCATTTTCTTGGTCTATAATCTAGTTCACTTTTCCCATAATTTTTTCAGTCGAATGTCCAAAAATGTGGTATTCTAATTTGAATCTATAAGTTCAGAAAAATGATGAATATATCCTAATGAAACTATAAAACTAATAGTTAAATATGAAATTCCAATAAATAGTAGTGGTTCATTGAAAATGTGTCTCAAAATTTACTAATTAAAGTTAAAATACATGAAAAAATTCGAATCATTATGTGAAATAATGTCAAAATTATAAAATGCACTAAAAATGATGTTTAAGAATAATAAATCACATGACTGTTGAAATATGAAGACTTAATATTTCCATAATTTAGAGGCTAATCATCTATTCATGATATATTTATTTTTTATATTATAGTTTATTTCCATAAACTCTATAAATAAAGATAATTTGGGCATAGTAATGATGGTCATGTTATAATGTATTATTGGGATACATTTTTTAAATAGACACTACAGTAAATTATTTGATTTAGACATGGATTAAGCCATGATTTTTGGATGGATATGTAATTTAATGACATTATATTATAATTAGTATGATTATTTTATAATGAAAACTAGGATGGTTGATTTTGAAGAATATAAAATACTTTAAAATTCAATGTATTAGGCTATGATCCAAAGACAAAAATTAATAATTTTGGTTATTTTTTCTATCTATTATAGGTAATTATATGTTTTATAACCATGGAGGCCATAAATGGTATATATAGATCTTATTCATTGACCATTTCACATGATGTTTATAATATCGCAATAAAAATAACCAAAAATCTTTAACGAGACAAAATTATAAAGAATACCAAAGATAGATGTTATAAAATGTTAGAGAAGAATTATATACAATTGACAAACATATAAAAAGAAGAATAAGAAGGGGAATAGTATTATAAAAATTATAACTATGGATATTCAATATACCAATAATAGAGTAACTAGTTTTGTTTTTGTATAATGTGATCAAACATATACACATCATAGATAATGATTCATTGTTTAATGATATATTAATGATATTTAGAGTATATTCTTTTATAAATAGTGAGTTTTAATGGGTTTAATTTGAATTATATGAATGTTGGGTTATTGAAAGAATTTTTTATACATTCACATGTCAACATCATGTTCTCCCTTAATGGATCATAGGGAGTGTTAAAAAATTAAACTTTCATGTTTTTATCACTCTATTTATTTATTATTAGGTAAAGAGGAAATTTATGTTCATACCAAATATTGAAATATATAATTAAGTTAAATAATTTTTATTTTTAGAATCCCCAATTCACCCACTCTCATTGTATGATTTCACAGATAGACTATAATTTGGATTTATATTGGAAGGTTTTAAAACTATAGTGATAACATTTCTAATGATTATATTATCAAAGAAATTTATCTCTTCCACATATATGAAAAGACTTTTAAAAAATAAGATTTTTTTTCTTTTATGGACTTAACTTTCAACTCAACATGAGATAAATGAAATATAATTTTCAATCACAGGAAATGGATCTGTATTTGGTTTTCATTAATGGGACTATGGTTTATACAAAACATTAACATATCATGAAAAGAGATCATAAGGAATTTTTTATCGATGCAAGGGGGATATTTTCCATATGGTATATTTTTTCCTATATTATCTATGTTAATGAGATATCCTATAAGTCCCCACAAACCATTTTGGAAATGTTAGTAAACATCTTTGAAAGTGACACAAAAGTAGGAGAAGCCAAACAGTAAGTGTTTTAGAATAATAATGAGGAATTGATGATGCACTAAAACAAATTTATTAACATATTATTTGATAGGGAAAATTTAATTGTAATGATTATGGGTGTATGTTTTCATTCATATGAACATTTCAAAAATATTAACCATATATATAGAAGGTTTACACATTATTTAAATTTAATTATTATATTCAATGAGTGTAAATATCCCATTAAGGACTCACTCTAGGATTTATAATGTATTCTTATTACACATGAGATAATGAAATACAATTATGATATAATGAAGAAATATAGATCATGTAAGGTGACTTTTTGGAAAATTATGTATCTCTCCATTGAGGATGATCTGGTAGAGAAAGTTGTAAATGAGTTTATGTCATTATATTCCTTAATAATTAAATGGGGAAAGGAAAATATATAGAAACAATTCCACTAACTTAATTTTTATGTATTAATATTAATCCCCATGCAACTAAGTGTCCAACAATGTTTGAAGAAAAAATATAGCATGATGTACCATTGATGAATTCGAACCTATAAAGGGAAAAAGGATCACTATGAATAATTTATTAAAATATATATTATTCCTTTTAAAATAAGGTGATTTCTTGGGGGAATAAAAATCACAAAAATTTAAGGATAATATATACCTTAGTGAATAAATTATTGTGTCTCTCATTGAAAAACCAAAAATTGTGGAACCTGTTGAAGGTGAGGAAACTGATGATTACGGTTTTTTAAATATTATTTAATTGGAGTATACTCTTGAAGAGATGGATGCTTTGAGGGATTGGGGAAAAGGATTAATTAAGTGGTATATGACCCTAAAATATACATATATTGGTAATAAGAGCATTAAATTAGATAGAGGATGAGATAAAAAATATCGAGTCAAATAAGTTACAGGGTATGAATAATTTTATTGGGACAAATCTCTAGGTAATGGATTATACAAAAATAATTTCTGGTTTGATTAACATGTTGAAAACATATATCAAATAGACCAATAATCTCAAATAATATACCATTTAAATTAGATGAAATTTAAAAAATAAAAAATAAATATCCGAAGAATTATTCAAAATATTGGTTCACATAGGTTTTTGATTAAGATAAGGTGAGTAATATGGATCCCTAAAATAATATTGATGATGTCCTGTAATAATATCAATTTAATTATAATAGAAAAGTATCATATGGATTTATAAAAATCCATCATTCTTTAGTATATGATACTATATATCGATATGATTTATTTTCTCGAGGAATAAAGTGACATTTAAGCATCAATAAAGACATATTTGTTTAATCCTAAAATTAGTTCTTATTTTTGTTGAATTATTATAAAGGAAGAAAAAATGTGTCCTATTGAAAAGAGATAATTAAATTTGTAAGAGAAAAGATGATAGGAATTTATAATTGATAATTTTTTATCCATACATCCAAAATTAATATATTTTATGGATAAAAGGGGGAAAAGCCTAAAAAAGTCACTACGGGTGAAAATAGTGAAGTCCGAGAGCATCAGTCATTACAAGACTTACACATTCATGGGGAAGGGTCCCGGTGGTGGTAAAAATGGTACTAGAATTTACCAAAGAGACAGGAGAAGAAAATAATTCTTCAACCATATTTCCCTCTTTCCACTTGTGGGAAATTTCCATGTGACGAGAAATCATGTTTCCAAGGGACACATAAATTGGGTAAACAAAGTTGCTCAATGTATCATCAAACATGCTAAAAACTAAAAAAAAAATGTTTTCAAATATACATGATGAGGATAATCCATCATGTCCAAACATACTAGAATTGGTTTCAACATGGATAATGTTATTAAAGGATTTTGAAGAAAATATTTACCTTTTATTAATATACAGAAATAATTGGAAGCCTATTATACTCAATAACATCAAGACCTAACGTTATGTTTTCTATGGGTATTGTAACGACCCAAACTGTTATAAATAAACTTCCCCGTTTGATTTAATAAAATGTCTTATAATGTAATATGGTTTTAGAAAACACATTCACTTATTTAGTTTTATCCTATAGGATCTAAATTACCCTTAACCATCTTTACCATTGAAAATATAGTCATCTAATTGTGATTATAAGATTAGTATAAATATAGGTTTTTAAAAAATCCAATTGATATAGATAAAGAAAGTGGTGGCCTCATTCTGTATGATCATATCCTATGAAGCCCATTTATCAGAGCTTCCATGGGACATAACATCAATAGGATTTTCCTTCGAACAATACCTTGTTAATGTCAAACAACTTAAATATCACTTAAAATATTCATGGGAGAAGTTCAAACACATCGAGATCATTACCGAAACCTTGTTCGCCAAGCACCCCCATGAAAGTCCCACTTGCATGCACTTTATTATTAGAGAACTTAGGTAATATTTTAATTCAATTAAAGAATTTATTTATTAATTTATTTATTTTTTAAATAATTTATTCTTTCAAAAAATATTATTATCGAACAATTTTCATTAAATATAAATGATTAACTAATTTTTATGACGTCATATGTAATTTTTATATGGGTTAAAAAAACTTACTATCAAAAAAACCCATAATTTATGAATAAATGTTGATTATTATTTTAAAAGTAAAAATTAACATATTTAGAAAATTATTAAAATAAAATGAATCTTATTTTTTGAATAAGAATGTAGAAATTATCTAAAAGAAAATTTTTCATTTTTTGAGATAGTTGATTTTTTTGGGTAGAAAACTGATACTCTCTAAATATAATATTTTCATTAAGACATCATAATGACCCAAAAGTGATGTAATGAATACTATAAAGGGTACCCAAGATCAAATATATTTATTACATTTAAAATTACGTGATTCTATGTTTATTTTTTATTATATAAAGGTATTAAAAATCCTCCAAAGCTTATAATATATTTTCAGGTTTTAAAATAATTTCATTAAGTGTATAAATCACTTCCACATAGTAAAGGGATTAATATTATTTATTTTAAACATTTTACTTATAAAATAATTCTCCTTTTATGAAGACATGGCCAAAACCATGGGATATTTTTCGTATTTTGTAATTTATTTTATAATGGCCAAAACCTAAGTTAAAACAAATATTAAAGAAATGCCAACCCATTTCCAATATAAACCCTCCCAGTATACCACTTATATTTAATAATAATTATTATATAAAGTTCTTAAACATTACTCACATATCTAAAGTCCTCTCAAGGCAACCCAATCTCTCATAAACCTCCCCCAAGCATTTTCAGTCACAGAATCAAGTAAAGGATATATTACCTTCTCATCATTATTCATGTATCTTATTTAGATTATTTATTTTATCTTAATTAACTTAATATCTAATATGTTATTCCATATCCCCTTAATTTAAAATTTCTTCCCAAATGGGTAAATACCCCTCTCTCCCATCAACCCATTTTATGAATTTTTAAGCAACATCGTCATGTTACCGAAATTTCACGGCCATTTTCCATGATAATAAATTTGTCTAGTGAATGACATACCCATTTCCTATCATGGTTATTCAACTTGATAAACTTATAATTATTTTACTTGTTATGTAATTTTAATTATTCCAAAATTCTAAATTAATGAAGAAAATATTATGATGAATGAATCCGTGTTTGATTATCTATGTGGAACAATTAAACATGATATTAAAAGGAAAGTGATGGGTGAACTTGAAATTATATAGTGCTCCAATGTACCAAGTAATGTATAGTATCATGAGACATCTTATTTTGACAGGGAGTCAAAATGATTCCATTATTGGACTTTTCTAGTCATGATGTCTTGGTAGTTATCATTGACATATGTTTATGATGCAATTTTTTTAAGTTGTTGGCCCATTTCCCATTTTATGATTATAAGTATATATCACTCATAATTATTCATGTTCATTTTCTTCCCCATTGATATGATGATTTCCTAAAATTTATCATCTTATTAAATTTTTATTCCCTTAAATGGATTTATGTGTCACCACATTATTTTGTATGTATTTTGGTAATCCCGTGTAGTTTTAAAAGCTAGGGAATTTTATAATCATGTTTAGGATATTTCAAAAAATGTTGGTGTATCCCATATTCAAGATGTTGTGTTATGTACCTAATTCCAAAATACACTGGGATTCTCAGTCTTACATGTTATATTAAACATAATATTTTGTAATAAATCATGTATTAATTTGAATTAAAGAGGAAGGTTATTATGGTTGGTATAAAATGAAAAGTTTAGTTATTTTGGGGATTTAGATTAGAAAAATATAGGGAAAGAATTTGGGATAAGACTAAGCATAATATAAATCCCGATGTTTTGGTAAGTATAAATTATGTTTTTTATCAAACAAATACATCTCTTTTTGGATTCCAAAATTGTATGTGGTATTTGGAAAAGATGTTATAGGGATACAAACTATGAAAAGGTGTGTCGAGACTGAATTAGCATAACCTTGTACATGACAACGACCCTTACTACGTACGTAGTTTGACACTATTGGGGATATTATTTTATAATTTCCTGACCACATTGAAATCCATTATTGAGGGTAAAACTTCCCATAATTGTATATTCTAGGAAATATGTTATGGATATCATATATTGAAGCCTGGAAAATAAAAATTTAAGGAAATACATGTAATTTATAATTTATTTATTTAATTTTAATGGATTCTCCATTTATGTGTTTAATAGTTTAAAAATAATCATACTTAAATTTCTTTTTCTTTAATCCAATGGCTGAAAATATGAGGAATCCGGTTAACAATAAATGTGATGGGCAATGTGATGACATCCCTAATGAGATGTCCAACCCGATGGGAGTTGGAAACAAAAACATTGTGACAATAATCTCTCAACTGAATCAGAATCTGAATAAAAAACCAGATAAATAGAAGTCCCAAAATCACCCCAATAAAGAAGAAGTTGAAAATGAGTGATTTATGTATAAAATGCCTCCATCATTCACAAGATCCTATGATTCATTAATCACAGAACAATCGATCAACTCCATTGTGAAGATCTTATCCATCCTTAAATGTTATAATAAAAAGAATTTTATACTATATATTTATCATATTGATGGATAATCTGATCAGGTGTGGACATTGGTGAAGAATATGAATCCTGAGGAGAAAGTAGAAGTGATGAGGAGGAAGTAATTATATAAAATATTTTTGAAAAAAAAATTTCCTCACACACTCCATCTTAAAATGGAATGGAAATTCCTTTCACCCAAAAAATTGAAGGTGAATCTATCATGGTGTCTGAGAAAGACTTCAAAATACATTCACTATAGAGGCTTCAATCTTGACGTACATATCCATTACATTAATTTTTCGAAATTTCCAATACATAACAAAAACAGACACCAAAAAACAATAATATTTTAGTATCTTTGGAAACTCGAAATAAAATATTCTAATCTTGGTGAAAGATCATCAACATCTCCCAAAAAGATCTTTCTTTTTTTCCCATACCTAAAACCTTTCTTCATATCCTGGGGAAGAGAAAACATATAAAGGGCTTGCTCAAATGATTAGTAAGGGTAATCATGGAGAAAATAAAAAAACCATATACATTTGAACTTCAAAACATGAATATAATATTTAAAAATAAAAATCATCATCAATGACATAAAACATGGAAGTATGTAAGGCATATATCATAATGGATCATCAGTCATGAAAAAATATAATGGGAATAAAACATGTAATTGTGGAAAAACATTAAGAACATGATATGATTTCCATAGTAGCCACGGCATTTCTGCCAAGACCATCTTAGTCGACAATGTCCTTTACTAAAATGAGTTTACTCCTCGTTCCAGTCTTGTATCTCTGAACTGGATTAACATGTTGTTCCAGCAATTTCTATCTCATGAGAAGTAAATCTTTACCCAATTCATTGGAGGGAGATATAGGTCCCACACATCTCATAATTAAATCAAATTATGTGTGCCACAACATAAACATAAATCATTCATCATAACCCAAATAATAAAATGAGTTTCATAAACATCATCCCATCATAACATAATCCATATAAAACAAATTTATATCATTTCATCAAGAGAAAAGTGAAACCATGTAAATAATAGAGACATTATACTTGAAACATACACATTTGAAATAATTTTATCTTAGATGGAAAATTGTTTTGATAAAAAACATGAAATGATTTCTTGAAGAAAATATCCTTTTTTCTTCAAAATAATTTTCTTTTCACAAAATTCCATGAAATTTTAAAAGAAAAGTATTTTGTTGAAAATAATCATGAAATATTTTAGAGTAATATTTATGAAAATAAGTCGTTATGACACAGTAAAAATCCATTCATTCCGAATAAGTTAAAAAAAATTCTCCTCGTACTTTTTTTAGAAAAGTCAAAAAGTTCCTCATATGGTAAACAAAAGAATGGTTCCTTCCATAGAACAAAGTAAAAGTCAAAGAGGGGTAAACATGACATTAAACGTACATGTAAGAATATTAAACACTTTATGCAAAACATTTTATGGGAATTTATGAAAAATATAACCCCAATAAATACTTACGTATATGCAATATCGGATAAAAATGAGATTTCAAAATTATCCCTTACCTTAAGTCCAATATGCTTCGTATGTATCAGAACCTCTTGTATAACGATTTAAATAATGTCATTTACTTATTACAGAATCATAATCATTTTTATGATATCATATATGATTCACTTATGACTTTATATTACCCGTTCTTTTGTAAATTCCATGTTAAAGCAGCGTTTTGGGTAAAATCGTTTTATTTATCATACGTGTTTGGACTTTTAGTTCTTGATATTATTATTACTTATATCATTATTTACATACTTAAAAAATTTAAATAATTATTTATATATCATATATATTCATTATATATATATATATAATAGATATATAAATGAAATGAAATACATCGTTCATGGAGATGGTAGGTCGTACGTACGCATAAATGTTGTTTTCCTTTCCTTATTGACTTGAATGGAAGTAAGTAGATGACATATATATTTATATATATATATATCCAGTATCATTATCATGTATTATATTTAATTATTATTCATTATATATACTTTATAATCATTCTTGAGTTGTTAACATGGAGAATGAATCTCATCGCGTCGTGGAGACGGTAATCTGTACGCACACATGAGCGATGATATCGTTCCCATAATTATTGAATTGAATTGGAGTGGATGATATAATATCTCAGAATCGTTATGATTTTATAATAACTATATATAGTTATTCATTACATCATTATACCCATCCAAGTAAGGTGGTGGTGGAAAAACATATTACACCACGGCGTGGAGACGGTATTCCGTACGTACGCACGCGCGATGATTTCTTTATTTTTTGTAGGATGGATAGAAGGTGAAATAAGGTTTCTTCATATTTATAATAACATATCAGTATATGATTGATACAGATGTTATTAATTTATGATGAAACAAATAATGAAGAAGAAGTTGAAGAAGAATCAAACTTGAAAGAATCAGTAGAAGAGATTACATCTTCTTCGACGCACCCTTTTTAAGCTTCCTCTTAAGGAAATAGAGTTGATCATTGGAGGAGACCAGAACCTCTATAATGTTTATATGGAAGTGTATAAGATAAATGGGCTGGTTTTGGCCGATCTTTAAGGCTCAAGGTTGTGTAAAGAGAAGAGGGAGGAGGTGCCCTTTTATAATGGAGGAGTGGGGCACTTTAAGAAAAACATAAAATATTATTTTATAATAAAGTCATATTCAGTTTAAAATGACTCAAAAGAGACTTATTTTGAATATAAAGTGGGTATGGGTAGAAATATTCTCAACCAATACGTTTTATACATGTTTATGTTACTAATATAACCTTATCATTTAGATTTAACTCTAAGTTAAATAATTTAACTTTTACCGTGTCTTCTTGTTATCTTAAACTATATGGTTAATAAACATACTATAACAAGACAAACGAACCCCAAGTGGTTAATTATTAATTTATATAACCTTATCTAAGTCATTTTGTCGATCCTTAGATTTTTAGGAATATAATAACAATTAATAATATAATATATTTTTTTCAAACTATTTTATGTCAATTTTGACACTATTTGGTAATTAATTTTTGTGAAAATCATAAAAGAATGATTAGTTTGAAAATAGTTAATTTAATCAATTATAACATGTCATATTCACTTATAAAATTATTTCAATTCATAAAAAGTCTCAAATTACATTTATTTGGGTATTTATAACATCAATTATTTTAATATTTCATTAATAATTTAATTACTGCATCATCATTGTGTCATCAATAAATTAATTTATTTAATGTTTAAAAATTATAACTAAATTACCATTATGTAGGAAAACATTTTAGATTCCTAGTGAATATCTATAATATAATTTATCTTTTGTATAATTCTATATTAAAAATGTTTTAGTTATTAAACTTTGATTTTATCTATTTCAACTCATCTTTAAATAAAATAATTATAAATGTCCTAATCTAATCCATGTGGACCTAAATGATAATATTTTTTTGTAAGGTTGTTTTTTTTCTAATTACACTTATCCAATAGAATTAGGACATGTTCTAGGGTAATAATAATATCATTTTTACCCTTAATTACCCTAATTACTTTTAACCGTGGTAAATAAAAGTAAAAAGTTACTATTTACCAAAAATTATTTTTATCTTATTGAACGACATTTTACTCCTTGATATTAACCGTGTCTCTCAGATTTTTGAAATTCCACTCATAGAAGCGGTAAAATTACGTTTTATGTAAATTTTCAAATTCTCCTAGGAGGTGGGTAAAACACGGTGAAAAGTTTAATAAAAGTTTTATACATCTAAAATTATTATAAAACGACTCCAATGATTTAAATTGAAATTATATAGGTATTATTTATCAATTTCGACATAAAATAAATTTAAATAAAATAAATAATTATTTAAATAAAAAAGTCGGTTTTTAAATAGTAACCTAGTGTTTTCACTATTCATCAAAAATTGAATGTTTTCAGAAAAATACCAAAAATTCACCCTAGGATAATTTCGATATTCCGAATCCAAAAATGAATTCCATTTTAAAAGTTAAATTTTTTAAAATTTCAAAATGTGGGTACTACTATTCATAATGGATAGTTCATAAAAATATTATAATAATATATTGTTTAGTGAAACTCGGTATTGCATATTACACGTGCTATTGAGGAAGGTCTTGATTTCATGTATTGCAAGCCAAGTCAAGGCTGCCTGTAGTGCAAGCTCCCATTGTTGTTGTGTATAACATAATAAAATCTTATTTTATTTATACATAAAACAAAATCTATAATTAATGTTGCGTAGAATAAATTTTACAAAACGAACTTGAAATTGTGTGTAACACGAGCCAATAATAGTGTTGCGTATACTGCAAGCTAATACGATGTTGCGTATAGAACAAGCTAATTTTGTTGTAGCGTATAACACAAGACATCAAAAATAATTATCATAAAATCTCAGGTTGTTACATTTTACCCCCCTTAAAATTAATTTCGCCCTCAAAATTGATTGGGGTTATAAATAGTTACTACTTGAAAGTTTCATTCATAGAATCCCACATCGTGAAAAGGAATACTAAAACATAATTTTAAAAAGTGAAGTATGAAAAATAATAGTTATCCAAATAAACTCATCACTGGGTTTCGACATAAGAGAACATATGTGAATATATGGATATGTAAGAGAAATCTTACCATCATGTTCTGATGGAGAGTGGTAGAGAAGATGGCTATGAGAAAGTTAACAATAACAAAGCCATAAATTTGTGATGATCTAAGGTACCATCTGATTCATCAGATATAAGAGCACCAGGAAATCATTTTTGGTTTCCAATATACATTCCCTAAAGTTGAAAATTTTTAATTAGAAGAATTACTTACTTGATTTTGGTACAATATCACTGTTGGTTGTGCCTTGAACAATTTCCACATCATCTCTTAATGAAATGAAGTTGAATTTTCCTTCCGTGAAGTGTTAGCAGATCATGCGATGGAATGATGGGTCATTCCATCTGTCCCAAACAAAATGATAGCAAAATTTATCAAATATACATAAGTCCATCTATGGTGATGTAAATCATATATGATTCCAAAAATGGACTTATACTTTATCAATCATACCGCTTAATAAAATTAAACTAGTTTCTACTAACCAGGGACTTCCTGTAGGCCAGTGGTAGGCAATAAAGGCCTATCGCTCTTTAGTTGTGGGTTAAATTACCACATCCTTGTCTGATGCGACGGGTTGTCACCCGTCTTACAAGTTGTCCTTTTTCTAAAACTACACTTTTCTAACATTACAAAAATTATATCGAAAAAACAATTTTAGCCTTAAATAATAATATCTTATATCTAACTTAATTCATTCAAATATTTAGGCTTATCCAAAAAACTTCGGTCCAAGCCCATAGTATAAAGAAAATGATTACTGGAAAGGTCACATAATAAGAAAGTGAATACCATCATTTATCCCCCATATATCCTAAGATATATCTTGTTGATCGCATTCCAAACATGTGAATACCTTAATCATGTATTCTCTTGAAACATAAATTATTATAGAACCATAGTGAAAACTTGAATGTTGTCAAATGGTAACTCTTTCCACATACCAAAATCCCAAAAATTCTATATACTCAAACCATGATATCACTTTGTCCTTATATCAGTCGTGATCTCATTAATACTATCAAACATGTCATTATAACCTTTTCCCTTCTTTATGCGCATATTAGGTTCTTTCCAAAAAATATCTGAATAACCTTTCATGGTTACCAGTACCATTCAACATATAATTTCAAAAACATAAGGAAAAACTGTAACACCCCAGGTAAATAAAGAATATGACATTTCATATTTATCCATATTTGTGAATAAAATATTTAAATGACTTTAAAGGGGACGCTATGCTCGATGGCGTACCCAACACGCAACAACGAGTTTCTTGGGAATCTTACGTTGCACTCTAATAATAAAATAATATTATTTTAAATGGTAGTTAACATGTATCCGTTGTATAACTAAAATATGATTATATATGTTTTTAAATGTTTTTACATTTATCCAATAAAGGATAGAGGCTTAAAATACGGAAAGAATTCAATTTTAGGCATATATGCCCTAGTTTTCACTAAAGATTCACTTATCACCTTTTGATGGCGAACCGTCATTAAATATAGTTTTTTTCACTCTTATACATTCTATTGGACCAAATAAAACTCTTCTTAAGAATCGGGACATCAAAATTTACTTTGTGTAAATTTTTGGTATCTTTCCGATAATGTTCATTTTTTTTAATGAATAGTGTAAAATGTTGTATTTTAATTCAAAACCTCTTTTTAATCTAATTTATTTATATGATTAGATTATATTTTGAATTGGTTTTAAAGTGAAATTAGAAAATATTTTTACCATTAAATCCAATAGTGGTCGTTGGAATTAATTTCACTTTGAAATCAGACTTAAACTAGTGTCAATCTTTTGATACTTATTGTTTTATAAAAACACGCTATTTGCGCTGACAGCGGGAATTAATTATTAAATTAATTAATGTGACTAATATGTTTTGAATTTTGTAAAACGGACTTCATTTTTGAATTCGGAATATCAAATATAGCTTAGGGTGAAGTTTTGGTATTTTTCTAAAAAACTCCAATTTTTGATGAATAGTGAAACCACTAAGTGGTAATCAAGCAAACTGATTTTTCAGTTAAATGAATTTTTACCACTAATGTGTGTTGAATTTTGAAAATCCGACATACATGGTTTTCATTATGAAGTAAAATGTGGTTCAATGGGATAAAAATAATTTTTTTGTGAATAGTAACTTATTAAGTTTTTAATCGCGATTAGAGGTAATTCGTGTCATTTAAGGTAAAAATGATATTATATGAATGTGAAAACACCATGACACTTGTACTACACCTATTGGGTGAGTCATGGACGACCAAGACAAGCCATGGGCCAACTTGGGGACCCCATGGAGCCACTTTAGTTGGAAAATGACAATAATATATTTTTATTTAATGTTAAAATTAAATTGACACAAACATGAGTTGTTTTACTAAAAAGTTTTTAAGTGGGGTTACACAGGTCCAAATTTTGATTATAAATAATCATTGGAAATATAAAAAGATTTCATACATCATAGTATTTTTTTTATAATTTTTAGACAATAAATAAATTAAATTATTTATGACATAATAATGATGCAGCGATGACATCCTTATTTGACGATTTAAATAAAATGGAACGATAATGTAAAATCTATGAACTACACATGTCCAAAACTTATTGGATGGGTGGATGTCGAACCCTTATCACCTTATCCACGAATTATATCAATGTGGGACCTTTTAAAACCGAAAAACATTTTCAAATAAAGTAATATTTCTTTACTTTCCAAAGGTGCCCCTCCTCTCCTCTTATAAAAGGCCCCCAACTCTACCTCATTTCACACACTCCTCAAGCCTTTGTCTCGGCCAACCCCTGCCCATTTACTCTCTCCATATCCCTCTACTCATCCTAGAGGATTACTTTTGGGCAGAATACTTTCAAAGGAAGCCTTTAGGCTCAAATCAAAAGGAGTTACACTTTTAACGGTAATTCATTCTCTCATGTTCATTTGTTTTATTTTTCTTCTCCAACCCCCTAAAATCTTTTAATTTACTTCTTTTGTAACCACACCAGTATCTTCAATATACTAGGATGTTGTTATATGATTTATTCGTGCTACACTCTCACACAACTACATCAAATGGTTAAAGAACATACGGTTTCCGTGGATGGTGAAATTATGCCTCCCGAAACGATGATTGTTCAATACTCATTTAACACCTTCAAAGGTGGCCATTATGATGTCACTATTTTTATATATGATACATAATATGTTTATGTTTTACTTATGCTTCTGTATTTTTCATTTGTGGCTTATCTTTATGGCATCCATTATGGGTATACGCGATATCTTCATTTCAGGAAGTGCGGACTATCGCCCCCTCAAAGTGATGTGATTCGTTAATGCCATACGTGGGACGTATAAGGAATGTATTTAATGATATTATATATGATATTATACTGTAATTATAATATACCTTTATATCATTATTATTCCATTCTATAAAATACGAAATAGAAATGAAAGTAGCGTTCATGCGTACGTACGGCTTACCGTCTCCATGAACGGTGCATTTCATTTCTTACATTCAAATGATTATGTAATATTATAAATACATGTATATGATGGATATATATGATATATATGATATCCAAATCAGGAATGTAATTGTGGATATAAAGAACCTTTGAACACACGAACAACATGTAATTGTAAGAAGTCCACTTTCAACTTAAGAACCAAATATCGACAAAACAAACATGATTAACTTAAATGATTAAATAATGTTTATAACATGGTAATAAGTGATATAAAAGGAATAATGAACTTGAAAAAGGTTCTTAAGGAAGTAGAAATTAACTCAAGTTTATTATTCAGGAGATTAAAGAACGATCGAGTCAAGTCGGACCCGAGGTAAGGGATCCTACAACTCTCTTTCTTTTTAAGTACACTCTTTTATGTCATTTATTTTAAGCTCATATTTCTTATGATTGGGATGTTCTTTTATATTACATTTACTGTAATTTTTATGTTCATGTGATTAGAGACCCTATTCTCTCTCATCAATCCATTTTGGAAGTTTTGAGTGGCGCCGTTAGGCTGCCGAACTTTCGTAAGAGATCTAACCTCTCTCTTTCTTTTTAAGTACTCTCCTTTATGTCACTTCTTTTAAACTCCTCCTTGAAATGTTGGGGGATTTTCTTTTATATTCCACTTGCTGTAAATTCTATTGTAATATGATGGGATACTCTATTTGATCTCATCAATCCATATTCGGATGTTTTATGTGGCGCTGTTAGGCTGCTGAGTTTTCGTAAGGGATTTTTCATCTCACTTTTATTCCCGTGAGTTTTATGCTACATTCTCCACAAATTCCATTGAGTGTTGTATGTACTGCCCATTATTCTACTCTTTGTGTAATATACTTTAATTTATGAGTATTTACATCAATGACCTATTGTCTTTCTTTCATGGGGTGTATGTTTTGAAAGATACCCAAGTCGGTAAGGGAACCTTTCACCCTCCTCTTTTTTAAAAGACTTCTTTTATTGGGTCTTTTAATTTACATATTTTTATGTTGGGATATGTTCTCATACATCCATATTGATGTAAATTTTATGTCCAAGTGATGAGATACACTTTTTATCTCTCATCAACTCATTTTGATGTGATGCCGTTAGGCTGTCAAGGGAACTTTTTAACCCAATTTCGATTTCTTTGGGTTCAACTTGTAGTCATTGAATATGTCATCCATTGAATATGTGTGAATGACATTTTATTGTTTTACACATAATATCCACTTATATTGGGTGTATATATATTTTTCACACATATTTTTTAGATTTATTTGTCCTTAATTTAAGGATACCTTCTTTATAAGGGATTTCATCACATTTGACATTTCTATTGAGGGTTCATTGTTGTTATGCACCAATTCACTCTTATATGGTGTATATAATGTCCTTTGGAGTATTATATCATGAATCCTTTTATTCTCATGATATTATAAAGTTCTGACTAAATGTTATTCCTCGATTATTGTATTCAAGTGTCTCTAATTTTGGTAAAACCCCTTTAACCAAAATATCGTTTTAAATGTTTTAATTATTTGTTCTTATAAATATCCATGTTTTCAAAATGGTTTTAAGGATTTATTTATATGGATATTAATGGTTTAAAATGTTAAAAGCATCAAGGTGGTATGGGACACTTTGATTCAAAAATCTCTTTATTAAATGTTTTAAATGGTTTTGGAAATGGTTTCTTTTTGAATGGATTCATTATTTCAATATCCTAAAATGTTATATTGTGATTGAAATGTGGAAATGTTATGTTTCCTGTAACAGCCCAAGATTTTATAAAAAATATTATTTTTAATTTTATTAATGTCTTGTGTTGTACGCTACACCAAAAGGAGCTTTCACAACACGCATCCTTGACTTTCCTTCCATTACACGCAATCGCGACCTTCCACGATAGCGTGTGTTGTACGCAACACCAAGTTTCGCTAAACAACGATATGCTATTAAGATATTATTAAAACTAGCCGTTATGAATAGTAATAACCACTTTTTAAAATTTTAGAAATTTTAGCTCTCAAAATGGACTTCATTTTTGGATTCGGAGTATCGAATTTAGCCTAAGGTGAAATTTTGGTACTTTTCGGATAACTTTCATATTATGATGAATAGTGAAAATTACTAAATTATAATAAAAAAACAACTTTTTTAATCAAAATAATTAATAGTGATAAATTATTAATTTGAGTTGTTTTAAAGTATATTTAGAATATATTTTTACAATTTAATACAATGTTGGTCATTGGATGTAATTTCACATTTAAACCAGACATAATCAGGTGTCAATCTTTTGATATATATTGTTTCCTAAAAACACGCTATTTATTTTAACAGCAGGATTTAATTATAAAATGCAACTTCTATGTTATGAATTTGGTAAAATAGATTTCATTTTTGAATTCGGAATATGAAATATAGCTTAGGATGAAATTTTGGTATTTTTCTGAAAACTTTCAATTTTTGATGAATAGTGAAACCACTAAGTGGTAGGTTAAAAACTGAATTTTGCATAAAACTTAATTTTACCGCTTCTGTGAATGGAATTTCGAAAATCCGAGAGACACGGTTAATATCAAGGACTAAAATGTAGTTCAATGAGATGAAAATAATTTTTTGGTGAATAGTAACTTTTTACTTTTTTTACCGCGGTTAATAGTAAATAGGGTAACTAAGGGTAAATATGATATTACTATTACCTAACACATGTCCTAATTCTATTGGACAAGTGTAATTCGACCAAAAACAAACTTAGGAATAAAATATGACCATTTAGGCCCACTTGGATTAGATTAGGACATTTATTATTAATTTATTTAAAGAAAGGTTAAAATAGTTAAAATCAAAGTTTAATAAGTAAATAATTTTTAATATGGGGTTATACATAAGATAAATTCGATTGTAAATATTCATTATAAAGCTAAAAAGATTTCCTACATGATGGTATTTTATTTGTAATTTTTAGACATCAAATAATTAAATTTATTTATGACACAATGATGATGCAGTAATTATCTTATTAATGAAATATTGACATAATTGATGTTATAAACACCAAAATAAATGTAATTTGAGACTTTTTATGAATTCCACTAATTTTATAGGTTACTATGATATATTAATGTTGATTTAATTAACTTGGTTCGAACATTTAATTCTGTTATGACTCTCACAAAAATCATATATCAAATAGTGTCAAAATTGACACAAAATAGTTTTTAAATCAAATATTATATTATTAATTGTTATTTTATTTATAAAAATCTAAGGTTCGGCCAAATGACTTAGATAAGGATATATATATTAATAATAAACAATTTGGGGTTCGTTTGGCATGTTATAGTAAGTGTATCAACCATATAGTGAAAGAAAACAAAAAGACACGGTAAAAGTTAAATTATTTAACTTAGAGTTAAATCTAATTGATAAGGTTTAAAATAAGATCCTAACATGTCTAAATTTGATTGGTTGATGAGATTACAACCCTATCTCATCTAAGCTTCAAATATGAGTCATTTTTGGAGGTTTTTAAGTGGGGTTAGATTTATTATAAATTAATATTTTTAAGAATTACTAAGGTGCCCCTCTCCTCCCTTATAAAAGGGCACCTCCTCCCCCTCCTCCTCACACCAATTTGAGCACTCAAGCTCGGCCAACCCCTGCCAAAATCTCTTTTCCACTTCCCTAGAAACATCCTAGAGGTTCTGGTCTTCCTCAAAGACCAATTGTAGTGCCCTAAGAGGAGGTCTCAAAGAGGCACTTCAAAGAAGAGGTAATTACCGTTACCAATTCTTTCATCTTTATTTCTTCTTCCACTTCTTCTTCTTAGGTTGTTTCATTATGAAGTAATAACATCAGTATCACTCATATACTGATATGTTATTATAAGTATGAAACAAACCTATTTCACCATCTATCCATCCTACGGAAAAAGAAATCACCGCGCGTGCGTACGTACGGAATACCGTCTCCACGACGCGATGAGATTCATTCTACATGTTAACCATTTAAGAATGATTATAATGTATATATAAGAAATAATAATGAAATATATGACATTATAAAGCTACTGGATTTATGTATATATATACATATGTATGTCATCTACTTACTTCCATTTCAAGACAATAAGGAAAGGAAAACAGCGTTCATGCGTACGTACGGACTACCGTCTCCATGAACGGTGTTTTTCATTTTATTTATCTAACTATTATATATATATATATATACTGAATATATATGATATATAAATCATATTTTATATTCTGGAAGTAAGTAAATCATGATATAAGTAATAATGATGTCAAGAACAACAAGTCAAAACACCTACGATAAATGAAACGATTTTACCCAAAACGCTTCTTTAACATGGAATTTACAAAAGAACGGGTAATATAATGTCATAAGTGAACCATATATGATATCATAACAATGAATATGATTCTGTAATAAGTCAATAACATGATTTAAATCATTATACAGGAGGTTCGGACACTTACAAAGCAAGTCGGACCTAAGGTAAGGGAAATATCACAATCTCATTTTTATCCGAGATTGTTTATTCGTAAGTATTTACTGGGGTGTATTTTATCATCCACATCCATGTTTCCTCAATATGTAATATTATTTACATCCACTTGCAATAGTTTAAATCCAATTTTACCCTTAGGTGAGTTTTTAGTAAAGAATATGAAAGGAATCTTTTCCGACAAAAGTACGAAGAATGTTTTTTTTAACTTATACGGCACGAACGGATTTCTACTATTTTATAAAGCCTTATTTTCATGAAGCTTCCTCTAAAAGATTTCATGACTATTTTCAATAAAATCTCTTTCTTTTAAAATTGCATGATGTTTTGTGAAAAGAAATTGATTTTGAAGAAGAAAGGATATTTTCCTCAAGAATTCAATTCAAGTGTTTTATCAAAATTATTTTCCATCTAAGATAATAAAGAGTTCTGTTTCTATCCATATTTTTACATTGATTTGACTATGTTGTGATGGAATTATGTTTATGAATTCCTTTATCTTATATGAATTGATTTATGATGTCATGATGTTTCAAGAATCCCATTTTTTGTTACATGTGTTATGCGATGATGTATGTTTTATGATTATGTGGCACACATAAGAAAGGATTCATTATAAGATGGGTGGGACCTATATCTCCCTCCAATTCATTGGGTAAAGATTTTATATCTCATGAGATAGACATGGCTGGAACGGAAGGTTATTTCGGTTCAGTGATACAGGACTGAAACGAGGAGTGAACTCGGTTCAGAAAGGGACTTTGTCCACTAAGATAGTCTTGGCAATGAGTCATGACTAACAAGAAATGATTTTCCATGAATATGTGTGCATGCCACAAAGTTTCAAGTCTTATGTTATGATTATGGGGATCTCATTTTCACTTCTATGATTTGTTCCATGTTAAGATATTATGATCTCTTTTGCAGGTTATGATTTTTAAAAAGATATGATATGATTTTTATTTCTTTTGTATACCCTTACTGAGCATTTGAGCTCACCCTTTTATGTTTTCTTTTCCCCAGGATATAAAGAAAGGTTTTAGGTAAAAAAAATGGAAGATCTTTATGGGAGATATTGAAGATCTTTCACCAGGATTAGAAGATTATGTTCCGAGTTTCCAAAGACACTAAACTATTACGATCCTTGTGTGTGTGTGTTTTTGTTATGTACTAAGTATTCCGCAAATGTAATGTAATGTCCATGTACGTCAGGATACGGGTCTCTACAGTTGGTATCAGAGGAAAGGTTTAGTCAACCATTGGAAACTAGGATGCGAGAACTTTAGTGAGATCCCTAGATATATTTATAAGGTATGTCTAGGGATGTCCTTATGGATAAGTATACGTATAGGATACAGTCCTAGAACTACGGTAACAATCATAGAATTTAACCTAAGATGATAGATATTGAGGATACTCCACCTTTATTATGTTGTTTTCCCAAGCATGATTTTTTCCTCTCACACTATTCTTTTTGAGTTTTAGACGATGGCTGGAACCCGAAGGAACCGTGTTGATCAATGCAATGGACAATGCAATGATTGTCCTCCTGAACAAACAAATGTTATGGGAGATGGAGTGCAAAATCTTATTGCTATACTTACACAGGCTATGAATCATTCTGGACTTCCAAATGAGCAGAGAAGGGAACAATATTCTATTGAGTCCTTCATAAGGAAACGTCCACCTTCTTTCAGTGGGTCTTCTGATCCACTTGTGGCTGAACAATGGATCAGTACTACTGAAAAGATATTTTCAGTTCTTCAATGTTCTGAACATGATAAAGTCATCTTAGCAGTATATCGTTTGGAAGGTGAAGCTGATCAATGGTGGAATTTTATCAAGAATACGAGGCCAAGAGATGAAATTGAGTCCATGGAATGGGACGAGTTCAAGAACTTGTTTTTCAGTAAGTACTTCCCTCGTATTCTTCGAACAAAGATGGAGAAAGAGTTTCTTGAACTGAAGCAAAGGGATGATGAATCTGTTGGTACCTATGAAGCAAATTTTACAAGACTTGCAAGGTATGCTTCTGGAATTATCATCCAACCTGAAAGTAAAGTTGATCGATTTTTCAGTGGCTTAAAACCAAGTCTTCGAAGGGCATTAGTTATAAGAGACTTCAGTAGCTATGAAGAAATTTTGCGTTGTGCTATCAAGGTAGAAATGGAAGTTGGTGTTACATATCCATCTCATGGTTTTGACAAGAAACGAAAGATGGAGTTCAAGGAGAAATCTCAGAATAATGGTGAAAAGAAGATGAATGTTTCCTTATGCACAAAGTGTGGAAAGAAGCATGGTGGAGATTGTCTTAAAGGGACTAGAAAATGTTTTAAGTGTGGAAAAGAAGGTCATCGAGCAGCTGAGTGTCGAAGTAATGGAAAAAGGGTTTCTAATGATGTGAATAAAGCAAACACTGCAGAGAACGCACCGCCAACACTTCAATGCTTCAAGTGCAAGGAAATGGGGCATTATGCTAACAATTGCCCTAATCCAAGGGTTAGTGATGATCAACATGAGCAACCACTGAAGGAAAAGGACAAAGGGAAATCACATGCGATCACTATTGGCAATGTTGAATATGACAACGATGTGGTGGAATGATTAAGTGTTTATGTAATGGGATTCCAAAATAATGTTGTATCATTGAGTATTGCAATATTTATTGATGTGGTATTCAAAGTGATTGAGATATTTTTTGGAAATAATATGATATGCGCATAATGAAGACGAGAAAATGAAATGTTTAATAGTATTCATGAGCTCATGATTGATATAAGGACTAAGTGATATCATGGTTTGAGTATATAGAATTTTGAGGATTTTGGTATGTGGAAAGTGTTAACTTTTAACTGCACTCATGTTTTCACTAAGGTATTCAAGAGAATACACGATTAAGGACATTGAATGTTTGGAATGTGACCAACAAAACTTATCTTATGATATATGGGGATCAACGATGGTATTAAATCTCTGGTAATCATTTTCACTATGTTATGAGAGTGGACTGCAGTATTATGGATAAGCCTAAAGATTGGAATGGATTATGTTGGACATAAGTTAGTATTGTTTAAGGATAGAAGTTTTTTTCGATATTATTGATGGGATGTTATAGTAATGTAGTTTTAGAAAAAGGAAAACCTGCAGGACGGGCGACAGCCCATCACTTCGGACAAGGCTGTAGGAATCGAAACCACAACCGAAGTGTGACTGGCCTTTATCGCCTACCACTGACCTACAGGAAGTCCCTGTTTAGTAGAAACTAGTTTTATTATATTGAGCAGTATGATATATGAAGTATAAGTCCATTTTAGGAACTATATATGATTAATCTCACTATAGAATGACTTATGTATATTTAATAACTTTTGCTTACCTTTTGTTTGAGACAGATGGAATGACCCGTCATTCTATCACATGATCTGCTAACACTTCACGAATAACAAATTCAACTTCATTTATTTAAGAGATGAAGTGGAAATTGTTAAAGGCACGAACAACAGTGAGATTGTACCAAAATAAAGTAAGTATTTATTCTAATTCAAATTCTTTAACTTTAGGGAAATGATCTTGAAAACCAAAAATGTTGTCCTAGTTCTCTTATACCTGATGAATCAGATGGTACCTTAGATCGTCACAAATTTATGGATTTGTGATTACTGGCTTTTCCATAGCCATGTTCTCTACCACTCTCCATCAGAACATGATGGTTAGATTTCTCTTCCATGTCCATATTTTCACCTATGTGGAAACCCAATGATTTGTTTATTTGGGTAACCGTTACGTTTCATACTTTTGTTTTTAAAGGATGGTTTGGATATTCCTTTTTACGATGTGGGTTTCTATTAAAGAAACTTTCGAATAGTAAACCATTTATAACCCTGACGAATTTCGAGGGTGAAATTCATTTTAAGGGGGGTAGAATGTAACAGCCCAAGATTTTATAAAAAATATTCTTTTTAATTTTATTAATGTCTTGTGTTGTACGCTACACCAAAAGGAGCTTTCACAACACGCATCCTTGACTTTCCTTCCATTACACGCAATCGCGACCTTCCACGATAGCGTGTGTTGTACGCAACACCAAGTTTCGCTAAACAACGATATGCTATTAAGATATTATTAAAACTAGCCGTTATGAATAGTAATAACCACTTTTTAAAATTTTAGAAATTTTAGCTCTCAAAATGGACTTCATTTTTGGATTCGGAGTATCGAATTTAGCCTAAGGTGAAATTTTGGTACTTTTCGGATAACTTTCATATTCTGATGAATAGTGAAAATTACTAAATTATAATTAAAAAACAACTTTTTTAATCAAAATAATTAATAGTGATAAATTATTAATTTGAGTTGTTTTAAAGTATATTTAGAATATATTTTTACAATTTAATACAATGTTGGTCATTGGATGTAATTTCACATTTAAACCAGACATAATCAGGTGTCAATCTTTTGATATATATTGTTTCCTAAAAACACGCTATTTATTTTAACAGCAGGATTTAATTATAAAATGCAACTTCTATGTTATGAATTTGGTAAAATAGATTTCATTTTTGAATTTGGAATATGAAATATAGCTTAGGATGAAATTTTGGTATTTTTCTGAAAACTTTCAATTTTTGATGAATAGTGAAACCACTAAGTGGTAGGTTAAAAACTGAATTTTGCATAAAACATAATTTTACCGCTTCTGTGAATGGAATTTCGAAAATCCGAGAGACACGGTTAATATCAAGGACTAAAATGTGGTTCAATGAGATGAAAATAATTTTTTGGTGAATAGTAACTTTTTACTTTTTTTACCGCGGTTAATAGTAAATAGGGTAACTAAGGGTAAATATGATATTACTATTACCCTAACACATGTCCTAATTCTATTGGACAAGTGTAATTCGACCAAAAACAAACTTAGGAATAAAATATGACCATTTAGGCCCACTTGGATTAGATTAGGACATTTATTATTAATTTATTTAAAGAAAGGTTAAAATAGTTAAAATCAAAGTTTAATAAGTAAATCATTTTTAATATGGGGTTATACATAAGATAAATTCGATTGTAAATATTCATTAGAAAGCTAAAACGATTTCCTACATGATGGTATTTTATTTGTAATTTTTAGACATCAAATAATTAACTTAATTTATGACACAATGATGATGCAGTAATTATCTTATTAATGAAATATTGACATAATTGATGTTATAAACACCAAAATAAATGTAATTTGAGACTTTTTATGAATTCAACTAATTTTATAGGTTACTATGATATATTAATGTTGATTTAATTAACTTGGTTCGAACATTTAATTCTGTTATGACTCTCACAAAAATCATATATCAAATAGTGTCAAAATTGACACAAAATAGTTTTTAAATAAAATATTATATTATTAATTGTTATTTTATTCCTAAAAATCTAAGGTTCGGCCAAATGACTTAGCTAAGGATATATATATTAATAATAAACAATTTGGGGTTCGTTTGGCATGTTATAGTAAGTGTATTAACCATATAGTGAAAGAAAACAAAAAGACACGGTAAAAGTTAAATTATTTAACTTAGAGTTAAATCTAATTGATAAGGTTTAAAATAAGATCCTAACATGTCTAAATTTGATTGGTTGATGAGATTACAACCCTATCTCATCTAAGCTTAGAATATGAGTCATTTTTGGAGGTTTTTAAGTGGGGTTAGATTTATTATAAATTAATATTTTTAAGAATTCCTAAGGTGCCCCTCTCCTCCCTTATAAAAGGGCACCTCCTCCCCCTCCTCCTCACACCAATTTGAGCACTCAAGCTCAGCCAACCCCTACCAAAATCTCTTTTCCACTTCCCTAGAAACATCCTAGAGGTTATGGTCTTCCTCAAAGACCAATTTTAGTTCCCTAAGAGGAGGTCTCAAAGAGGCACTTCAAAGAAGAGGTAATTACCGTTACCAATTCTTTCATCTTTATTTCTTCTTCCACTTCTTCTTCTTAGGTTGTTTCATTATGAAGTAATAACATCAGTATCACTCATATAATGATATGTTATTATAAGTATGAAACAAACCTATTTCACCATCTATCCATCCTACGGAAAAAGAAATCACCGCGCGTGCGTACGTACGGAATACCGTCTCCACGACGCGATGAGATTCATTCTACATGTTAACCATTTAAGAATGATTATAATGTATATATAAGAAATAATAATGAAATATATGACATTATAAAGCTACTGGATTTATGTATATATATACATATGTATGTCATCTACTTACTTCCATTTCAAGACAATATGGAAAGGAAAACAGCGTTCATGCGTACGTACGGACTACCGTCTCCATGAACGGTGTTTTTCATTTTATTTATCTACCTATTATATATATATATATACTGAATATATATGATATATAAATCATATTTTATATTCTGGAAGTAAGTAAATCATGATATAAGTAATAATGATGTCAAGAACAACAAGTCAAAACACCTACGATAAATGAAACGATTTTACCCAAAACGCTTCTTTAACATGGAATTTACAAAAGAACGGGTAATATAATGTCATAAGTGAACCATATATGATATCATAACAATGAATATGATTCTGTAATAAGTCAATAACATGATTTAAATCATTATACAGGAGGTTCGGACACTTACAAAGCAAGTCGGACCTAAGGTAAGGGAAATATCACAATCTCATTTTTATCCGAGATTGTTTATTCGTAAGTATTTACTGGGGTGTATTTTATCATCCACATCCATGTTTCCTCAATATGTAATATTATTTACATCCACTTGCAATAGTTTAAATCCAATTTTACCCTTAGGTGAGTTTTTAGTAATGAATATGAAAGGAATCTTTTCCGACAAAAGTACGAAGAATGTTTTTTTAACTTATACGGCACGAACAGATTTCTACTATTTTATAAAGCCTTATTTTCATGAAGCTTCCTCTAAAAGATTTCATGACTATTTTCAATAAAATCTCTTTCTTTTAAAATTGCATGATGTTTTGTGAAAAGAAATTGATTTTCAAGAAGAAAGGATATTTTCCTCAAGAATTCAATTCAAGTGTTTTATCAAAATTATTTTCCATCTAAGATAATAAAGAGTTCTGTTTCTATCCATATTTTTACATTGATTTGACTATGTTGTGATGGAATTATGTTTATGAATTCCTTTATCTTATATGAATTGATTTATGATGTCATGATGTTTCAAGAATCCCATTTTTTGTTACATGTGTTATGCGATGATGTATGTTTTATGATTATGTGGCACACATAAGAAAGGATTCATTATAAGATGGGTGGGACCTATATCTCCCTCCAATGCATTGGGTAAAGATTTTATATCTCATGAGATAGACATGGGTGGAACGGAAGGTTATTTCGGTTCAGTGATACAGGACTGAAACGAGGAGTGAACTCGGTTCAGAAAGGGACTTTGTCCACTAAGATAGTCTTGGCAATGAGTCATGACTAACAAGAAATGATTTTCCATGATTATGTGTGCATGCCACAAAGTTTCAAGTCTTATGTTATGATTATGGGGATCTCATTTTCACTTTTATGATTTGTTCCATGTTAAGATATTATGATCTCTTTTGCAGGTTATGATTTTCAAAAAGATATGATATGATTTTTATTTCTTTTGTATACCCTTACTGAGCATTTGAGCTCACCCTTTTATGTTTTCTTTTACCCAGGATATAAAGAAAGGTTTTAGGTAAAAAAAAATGGAAGATCTTTATGGGAGATATTGAAGATCTTTCACCAGGATTAGAAGATTATGTTCCGAGTTTCCAAAGACACTAAACTATTACGATCCTTGTGTGTGTGTGTTTTTGTTATGTACTAAGTATTCCACAAATGTAATGTAATGTCCATGTACGTCAGGATACGGGTCTCTACATTTCCTTTATTCATGTTTATGTGATATGATTATGTTATGGTTCTTGGGAATTGTTATGAAGAATGGGTGGTTCCGTGATAAACTAAGGGCGGGTGAGCCCGTTATAGCTCTCCAATGCATTGGGTAACGCGAAGGAGTGAAACGTTAAGGTTTCTGCGAAGAGATTTAGGGAATATACTGTGATGGGTATTCCAAATGTAACCAAGAGGGTTACTCCTTAGGTAATAATGTTATTAATGCCTCAAGTTACCTTTATGTATTATGATTTCTATGAATTATTCATGGTTTGATAAGGTATGAAAGTGCCTTTTTTTATGGGTAAAGTATGATTTCATTCTTATGTATATATGAACTCATGTTTCCTTTCCATATTCTTATAACTCTTACTGAGCTTTTTATGCTCATCCCATGTTTTTGAAATGTTTTTCACAGGTCAAGGGAAAGGTACATGATGTGATGATAGTGTCAAGGATGTGTCAAGAAAGAATCTATGTTATATTTTAAATATGTCTCCGTTTATGGGAAGAATGAATACTGCCTTTTATGTAACCACTTTGTTTAAATGTGGAATGTAATGCAAGTTTCATGATCTAATTCTCTAAAACTCTAAACCTGAAAAGATCCTCAATGTGTAATCTTGTAATAACTCAAGATTAAGTAAGGTTTAAGGCTGGGGCCTTATAGTTGGTATCAAAGGTCGGTTTAGATAACTTTAGAGGTTAGGGTACTGTTTAAGCATAAGTGACATTACCATAATGGTTAGGATTTCAGAAAGAGTCCTAGTTTTAGATAAAGTGAATGAGTAAGTGTATCTTAGTGTTTACCTTCCTCATTAGTACATGATGGTTTTGTTGATATAATCACATTGACATTTCTATTTTTAGTGAATGGATGGATCTAGCAGGCACCAAAGAGAAAACAGGTTTGAAGGAAAATGTGGTGGTTCTCTGATTAAGATACCAGATAAAATGGAGGATTCAATGAGGAAACTCGTGGTTGTTCTAAACCAAATATCAAGGACTCATGATCAACCACTTCAACCTTGGTGAGTTATCTAATGCATCATGTACGAGATGGCCAACTCGATGTGGAAATTCAGGTAATAATTATTAAGGTAACCATTAGGGTTTATATGATACTTAAATTTTAGGTAATTATGGGTTACTCTATGATATGATGGAAAATGAAAGGAATGAGATAAAATTGAGGTTAAAATATGTTATGATTATTCTTGAAGATTTTATCTCATTTTGGGGAATGTTTTAAGAATTATATAGTTTTGGAAAAAGGACAACATGCAGACCGTGTGACATCCCGTCGCATCGGACAAAGCTGTGGGAATCGAACCCACAACCAATGTGCGACTGGTATTTATCGCCAACCATTGGACTACGTGAAGTCCCTGGTTATTTTGACTGATTCATTCTAGTTATGTGATTTTATGAATTAAGAGTAAGTTGATTTTGGGTTATTTATGAAAATGATTAACCTATCATGGAGGATATGTGATTAGGTTAATTACTTTTCAAAACGAGACTTTAGGAGCAACTGATATTGTTTGGAGATAAATGTTACGATTTATCTTGGAAGACTATGCGACTAAATCCTTCAAATATTTGGGTTTCAATCTTATATTGGTTTACTTTGAAGAATTTTATGGACAAATTGATTATAGAATGGTCCTCTTTGAACTTTGGGTTTTGTTGGACAAATTTTGGAGAATAAGCATGGATTTTCTTTTTAATGGGTTATCCTTTTCTGGATTATCTGACCTTGTACTAATCTTTTTGGTTTTGGTTTTGGTTAAAGCCTAAAGACATGGGAAGTATATAGTTCTATTTTTTTGGATTAGGTGATTCTCTAGAAGTTGATTATATTACTCTTAATGTGAACAAGTATTCCTAAATACTCATCTTTTGGAGAAAATATGAGTTTGTGTAAGGAATCTAATAAAAGTTGAAAGTCAATATGATAAGTGATTATGTTTCCTTATGAATAAATTCCTCAATAAAAAGTAACTTAAAACAAAAATGTTGTCTATTAACATTTCCTACTGGGGAATCGAATACCGTTTAACCCATCACAAGTTTGTGATTTTCTCGTGGTTAACTTTCTCCTAAACATGTTTTCTATCACTCTCCATCAGAACATGAACCTTTGTTTTTTTCTCCATGTCCATATTTTCATACTTGGAATCCTAGTATGGGTTAACTCGGGTGAACTTTGTAATTATCTTTCTTTATTTTAATGTGTTTGTTTTACTGACTTTTGTTCCGATGTGGGACTTTCAAGGATGTTTCCAAGCGCAATTTTAAAATTGCGAGGACGCAATTCCCAAAAGGGGGGAAGTATGTAACACCCCAGGTAAATAAATAATATGACATTTCATATTTATCCATATTTGTGAATAAAATATTTAAATGACTTTAAAGGGTACAGTATGCTCGATGGCGCACCCAACACACAACAACGAGTTTCTTGGGAATCTTACGTTGCACTCTAATAATAAAATAATATTATTTTAAATGGTAGTTAACATGTAGCCGTTGTAATGGCGGTAATGGATAGAAATAACTAAAATATGATTATATATTTTTTTTAAATGTTTTTACATTTATCCAATAAAGGATAGAGGCTTAAAATACAGAAAGAATTCAATTTTAGGCATATATGCCCTAGTTTTCACTAAAGGTTCACTTATCACCTTTTGATGGAGAACCGTCATTAAATATAGTTTTGTTCACCCTTATACATTCTATTGGACCAAAAAAAACTCTTCTTAAGAATCAGGACATCAAAATTTACTTTCTGTAAATTTTTGGTATCTTTCCGATAATGTTCATTTTTTTTAATGAATAGTGTAAAATGTTGTATTTTAATTCAAAACCTCTTTTTAATCTAATTTATTTATATGATTAGATTATATTTTGAATTGGTTTTAAATTTAAATTAGAAAATATTTTTACCATTAAATCCAATAGTGGTCGTTGGAATTAATTTCACTTTGAAATCAGACTTAAACTAGTGTCAATATTTTGATACTTATTGTTTTATAAAAACACGCTATTTGCACTGACAGTGGGAATTAATTATTAAATTAACTAATGTGACTAATATGATTTGAATTTTTTAAAACAGACTTCATTTTTGAATTTGGAATATCAAATATAGCTTAGGGTGAAGTTTTGGTATTTTTCTGAAAAACTCCAATTTTTGATGAATAGTGAAACCACTAAGTGGTAACCAAGCAAACTGATTTTTCAGTTAAATTAAATTTTACCACTAATGTGTATTGAATTTTGAAAATCCTACATACATGGTTGACATTAAGAAGTAAAATGTGGTTCAATGGGATAAAAATAATTTTTTGGTGAATAATAACTTATTAAGTTTTTAATCGCGATTAGAGGTAATTAGTGTCATTTAAGGTAAAAACGATATTATAAGAATCTGAAAACACCATGACACTTGTACTAAATCTATTGGGTGAGTCATGGCCGACCACGACAAGCCATTGGCCAACTTGGGGACCCCATGGAGCCACTTTAGTTGGAAAATGACAATAATATATTTTTATTTAATGTTAAAATTAAATTGACACAAACATGAGTTGTTTTACTAAAAAAGTTTTTAAGTGGGGTTACACAGGTCCAAATTTTGATTATAAATAGTCATTGGAAAGATAAAACGATTTCCTACATCATAGTATTTTTTTTATAATTTTTAGACATTAAATAAATTAAATTATTTATGACATAATGATGATGCAGCGATGACATCATTATTTGATGATTTAAATAAAATGGAAAGATAATGTAAAATCTATGCACTACACATGTCCAAAACTTATTTGATGGGTGGATTTCGAACCCTTATCACCATATCCACTATTTATATCAATGTGGGACCTTTTAAAACCGAAAAACATTTTCAAATAAAGTAATATTTCTTTACTTTCCAAAAGTGCCCCTCCTCTCCTCTTATAAAAGGCCCCCACCTCTACCTCATTTCACACACTCCTCAAGAATTTGGCTCGGCCAAAACCTGCCCATTTACTCTCTCCATATCCCTCTCCTCATCCTAGAGGATTCCCTTTGGGCAGAATACTTTCAAATGAAGCCTTTAGGCTCAAATCAAATGGAGTTACACTTTTAAAGGTAATTCATTCTCTCATGTTCATTTGTTTTATTTTGCTTCTCCAACCCCCTAAACTCATTTAATTTACTTCTTTTGTACCAACACCAGTATCTTCAATATACTAGGATGTTTTTATAAGATTTATTCGAGCTACACCCTCACAGAACTACATCAAATGGTTAAAGAACATACGGTTTCCGTGGATGGAGAAATTCTGCCTCCCGAAACGATGATTGTTCAATACTCATTTAACACCTTCAAAGGTGGCCATTATGATGTCACTATTTTTATATATGATATATAATATGTTTATGTTTTACTTATGCTTCTTTATTTTTCATTTGTGTCTTACCTTTATGGAATCCATTATGGGTATACGCGATATCTTCATTTTAGGAAGTGCGGACTACCGCCCCCTCAAAGTGATGTGATTCGTTAATGCCATACGTGGGACGTATAAAGTATGGATTTAATGATATAATATATTATATTATACTGTAATTATAATATACCTTTATATCATTATTATTCCATTCTATAAAATACGAAATAGAAATGAAAGTAGCGTTCATGCGTACGTACGGATTACTGTCTCCATGAACGGTGCATTTCATTTCTTACCTCCAAATGATTATGTAATATTATAAATACATTTATATTATGGATATATATGATATATATGATATCCGAATCAGGAATGTCATTCTAGAGATAAAGAACCTTTGACCACACGAACAACATGTAATTGTAAGAAGTCCACTTTCGACTTAAGAACCAAATATCGACAAAACAAACATGATTAACTTAAATGATTAAATAATGTTTATAACATGGTAATAAGTGATATAAAAGGAATAATGAACTTTAAAAAGGTTCTTAAGGAAGTAGAAATTATCTCATGTTTATTATTCAGGAGATTAAAGAACGATCGAGTCAAGTCGGACCCGAGGTAAGGGATCCTACAACTCTCTTTCTTTTTAAGTACACTCTTTTATGTCATTTATTTTAAGCTCATATTTCTTATGATTGGGATGTTATTTTATATTAAATTTACTGTAATTTTTATGTTCATGTGATGAGAGACTCTATTCTCTCTCATCAATATATTTTGGAAGTTTTGAGTGGCGCTGTTAGGTTGCCGAACTTTCGTAAGAGATCTAACCACTCTCTTTCTTTTTAAGTACTCTCCTTTATGTCACTTCTTTTAAACTCCTCCTTGCAATGTTGGGGGATTTTATTTTATATTCCACTTGCTGTAAATTCTATTGTAATATGATGGGATACTCTATTTGATCTCGTCAATCCATATTCGGATGTTTTATGTGGCGCCGTTAGGCTGCCGAGTTTTCGTAAGGGATTTTTCATCTCACTTTTATTCCCGTGAGATTTATGATACATTCGCCACAAATTCCATTGAGTGGTGTATGTACTGCCAATTATTCTACACTTTTTGTAATATACTTTCGTTTATGAGTATTTACATCAATTACCTATTGTCTTTCTTTCATGGGGTGTATGTTTTGAAAGATACCCAAGTCGGTAAGGGAACCTTTCACCCTCCTCTTTTTTAAAAGACTTCTTTTATTGGGTCTTATAATTTACATATTTTTATGTTGGGATATGTTCTCATACATCCTTATTTATGTAAATTTTATGTCCAAGTGATGAGATACACTTTTTATCTCTCATCAACTCATTTTGATGTGATGCCGTTAGGCTGTCAAGGGAACTTTTTAACCCAATTTCGATTTCTTTGGGTTCAACTTGTAGTCATTGAATATGTCATCCATTGAATATGTGTGAATGACCTTTTATTGTTTTAAACTTAATATCCACTTATATTGGGTGTATATATATTTTTCAAACATATTTTTGAGATTTATTTTTCCTTAATTTAAGGATACCTTCTTTATAAGGGATTTCATCACATTTGACATTTCTATTGAGGGTTCATTGTTGTTATGCACCAATTCACTCTTATATGGTGTTTATACTGTCCTTTGGAGTATTATATCATGAATCCTTTTATTCTCATGATATTATAAAGTTCTGAAAAAATGTTATTCCTCGATTATTGTATTCAAGTGTCTCTAATTTTGGTAAAACCCCTTTAACCAAAATATCATTTTAAATGTTTTAATTATTTGTTCTTATTAATATACATGTTTTCAAAATGGTTTTAAGGATTTATTTATATGGATATTAATGGTTTAAAATGTTAAAATCTTCAAGGTGGTATGGGACACTTTGATTCAAAAATCTCTTTATTAAATGTTTTAGATGGTTTTGGAAATGGTTTCTTTTTGAATGGATTCATTATTTCAATATCCTAAAATGTTATATTGTGATTGAAATGTGGAAATGTTATGTTTCCTTTATTCATGTTTATGTGCTATGATTATTTTATGGTTCTTGGGAATTGTTATGAAGAACGGGTGGTTCCGTTATAAACTAAGGGTGGGTGAGCCCGATATAGCTCTCTAATGCATTGGGTAACGCGAAGAAGTGAAACGTTATGGTTTCTCCGAAGAGATTTCGGGAATATACTGTGATGGGTATTCCAAACGTAACCAAGAGGGTTACTCCCTATGTAATAATGTTATGAATGCCTCAAGTTACCTTTATGTATTATGATTTCTATGAATTATTCATGGTTTGATAAGGTATGAAAGTGCCTTTGTTTTATGGGTAAAGTATGATTTCATTATTATGTATATATGAACTCATGTTTCCTTTCCATATTTTTATAACTCTTACTGAGCTTTTTATTCTCATCCCAAGTTTTTGAAATGTTTTTCATATGTCAAGGGAAAGGTACATGATGTGATGATAGTGTCAAGGATGTGTCAAGAAAGAATCTGTGTTATATTTTAAATATGTTTTCGTTGATTGGAAGAATGAATACTGTATTTTATGTAACCACTTTGTTTAAATGTGGAATGTAATGCAAGTTTCATGATCTAATTCTCTAAAACACTAAACCTGAAAAGATCCTCAATGTGTAATCTTGTAATAACTCAAGATTAAGTAAGGTTTAAGGCTGGGGCCGTATAAAAATAATAGGGCAACAGTCCTTATATGTATCTTTATTCCATAGTACCATGATATTAATTATACAACATTTCTCTTGATAAACATGTAATCATTCCACTACCTTCTTAAACCATTGACTGATCTTGAACATTTCTTTAATCTCACATATCATTTGTATTCTCTTCATCATCATCAATATAAATAATACACATACGACCATGCTGATTCTCTTCATGAGACTTTCCCTTAGGGAATTGGTTTCCATAATTCCCATACATTCCACATTTAAAACATTTAACCATTGTTGATGTCTTAGAAATAACATTATCCTTGTCCATGATTTTAACATAACATTTTCCAACCCAATGAATCTTCAAATTCCTTTGAAACATTATCCATGATGCCTCATCCCACATTATTTACATGAGGGAAATTGAACATTATTTCCTCAATGATCATAATGAAACTCCATCTTTCTCTTATTATCTGAGTCAGGAAACATACCAAAGATGATATTATTGATCATGTTATGAGATTTATGATTAGGAATAATAACACTATGTGAACCTCTAAATCCAATTTTATTTGGTTTTACATGAAGAATATCATTCCATTGTCCATTATATCCTCCATTATCTTGAATCTTCCTGTTTCAAGCCATTTATGAAAACCCAAAAAGAATAGTGTGAGAGGAAAAAATCATAATCAAGGGGCAGTACCTTCAATATCTAACATCTTAGGTTTAATTCTAAAATTTTAACCTTAATTATAGGACTATAAACTATATTTATACTTAACCTTAGGGACATCCCAAGACAAACATTTAAAATATCTCTAGGGATCTCACTAATGTTCTCGCATCCTAGTTTTCAAAGGTTGACTAAACCTCCCTCGGATACCAACTGTAGAGGCCTGAAGCTTGATGCACATATACATTACATTAATTTTGAGGAATATCTAATACATAACAAAAATAGATACCAATGTACCATAATATTTTATTGTCTTTGGAAACTCGGAATATAATCTTCTAATCTTGGTGAAAGATCTTCAACATCTTCCATAAATATCTTTCTTTTTCGCTTACCTAAAACCTTTCTATATTTCCTGGGGAAAAGAAAAAATATAAAGGGTGAGCTCAAATGCTCAGTAAGGGTATGCATGGAGAAAATAAACAGAACCATATACATTTGAACTTCAAAACATGAACATAATATTTAAACATCAAAATCTTGAGCAATTCCATTAAACATGGAAGTACGTAAGGCACAGAACATAATGGATCATCAATCATGATAAAATAGCATGGGAATAAAACATGTAATTTTGGAAAACCATTAAGAACATGATATGATTTCCATAGTAGCCAAGGCATTGCTGCCAAGACCATCTTAGTGGACAAAGTCCCTTACTGAACTGAGTTCACTCCTCGTTCCAGTCATATATCACTGAACCAGATTAACTTGTCGTTCCCGCCATTTCTATCTCATGAGATATAAAACATTACCCAATGAATTGGAGGGATATATAGGTCCCACCCATCTCATAATTAAATCATTCTTACATGTGCCACAACATAAATATATATATCATTCATCATAACCCAAAAAATAAAATGGTTTTCATAAACATCATCCCATCATAACATAATACATATAATACAAATGGATATCATTTCATCAGGAGAAAAGTGAAACCATGTAAATCATACAGACATTATACTTGAAGCATACATAAATTACATAATGTCATCTTAGATGTAAAATGTTTTGATAAAACACATGAAATGAATTCTTGAGGAAACTATCCTTTCTTCTCCAAAATCGTTTTATTTTCACAAAATGCCATGCAATTTTAAAAGAAAATGATTTTATTTAAAATAATCAGGAAATATTTTAGAGTAAGCTTCATGAAAATAAGTCATTATATAACTATAAAAATCCTTTCATGCCGTATAAGTTAAAAAAAATTTATTCTCCTCGTACTTTTTTAAGAAACGTCAAAACGTTCCTTGTACGGTAAACAAAAGAATGATTCCTTCCATAAAACAATGTAAACGTCAAATAGGGGTAAACATAACATTAAAAATACGTGGAATAATATTAAACACTTTATGAAAAACATTTTATGGGCATGGATGAAAAATATAACCCCGGTAAATACTTACGTATATGCAATCTCGGATAAAAATGAGATTGCAAAATTATCCTTTGCCTTAGGACCGATATGCTTCGTACGTATCCAAACCTTCTGTATAACGATTTAAATAATGTCATTTACTTATTATAGAATCATATTCATTGTTATGATATCATATATTATTCACATATGACTTTATATTACCCGTTCTTTTGTAAATTTCATGTTAAAGAAGCGTTTTAGGTAAACTCATTTTATTTATCATACATGTTTGGACTTGTTGTTCATGATATTATTATTACTTATATCATGATTTAATTACTTCCATAATGTAAATCATCATTTATATATCATATATATTCAATATATATATAATAGATAGATAAATGAAATTAAATACACCGTTCATGGAGACGGTAGGCCGTACATACGCATGAACGTTGTTTTCCTTTCCTTATTGGCTTGAATGGATGTAAGTAAATGAAATATATATATACATAAATACATTAGCTTTATCATGACATATATTTAATTATTATTCTTTATATATAATTTTTAATCATTATTGAGTGGATAACATGGAGAATTAATATCATCACGTCCTGGAGACGATAATCCGTACATACCCACGAGCGATGATATCATTCCCATAATTATTGAATTGAAATGGAGAGGATGATATAATATCTCAGAATCAGTATGATGTTATAATAAATATATATAGTTATTCTTTACCCCATTATACCCATCCATGTAAGGTTGTGGTGGAAAAATAGATTACACCACGGCATGGAGACGGTATTCTGTACGTACGTACACGCGGTGATTTAATTTTTCGTAGGATGGATAGAAGGTGAAATAAGGTTCTTCCATATTTATAATAACATATAAGAATATGAGTGATACCAATGTTATTAATTTATTATTAAATAAATAAAGAAGGGGAAGTTGAATAAGAAATAAACTTGAAAGAATCAGTAGAAGAGATTACCTCTTCTTCGATGCACCCCTTTTAAGCTTCCTCTTAAGGCACTAAATTTGGTATTTTGAAGAGACCATAACCTCCAAAATGTTTCTAGGGAAGTGGAGAAGATAAATGTTCAGGGTTTTTCCATGCTATAAGGATAATGGTTTTGTAAATAGAAGTGGGAGGAGGTGCCCTTTTATAAGGGAGGAGAGGGGAACTTTAGAAAAAACATAAAATATTATTTTATAACAAAGTCATATTCTGTTTATAATGTCTCTAAAGTGACTTATTGAGAATATAAAATGGGTATGGGTCTAAATATTATCATAAAATTTGTTTTAGGCATGTTTAGGTTACTAATTTTACCTTATCATTTAGATTTAACTCTAAGTTAAATAATTTAACTTTTACGGTGTCTTCTTGTTTTCTTACACTATATGGTTAATAAACTTACTATAAAAAGAAACAACAACCCCAAGTGGTTAATTATTAAAATATATGACCTTATATAAGTCATTTGACCGATCCTTGTATTTTTAGGAATAGAATAAAAATTAATAATATAATATTTGTTTTAAAACTATTTTTTGTCAATTTTGACACTATTTTGTAATTGATTTTTTTGAAAATCATAACAGCATTATTAGTTAGAAAAATGTACATTTAATCCATAATAACATGTCATATTGACCTATAAAATTATTTTAATTCATAAAAGTCTAAAATTACATTTATTTGGGTATTTATAACATCAATTATGTTAATATTTCATTAATAATTTAATTACTGCATCATCATTGTGTCATAAATGAATTGATTTATTTTAATGTCTAAAAATTATAACTAAATTATAATTATGTAATAAATTTTTTTAGCTTTCTAATAAAAATTTATAGTGGAATTTATCTTATGTATAACCAAATATTAAAAATGTTTAAGTTATTAAACATTGATTTTAATTATTTTAACTCTTCTTTAAATAAAATAATAATAAATGTCCTAATCTAATCCATGTGGACCTAAATGATAAATTTTTTTTCTAAGGATGTTTTTGGTCGAATTACACTTATCAAATAGAATTAGGACATGTGTTAGGGTAATAATTATATCATTTTTACCCTTAATTACCCTATTTACTTTTAATATAGGTAAATAAAAGTAAAAAGTTACTATTCACCAAAAAATATTTTTATCTTATTGAACCAAATTTTTATCCTTGATATTAACCATGTGTCTTGTATTTTTGAAATTCCACTCACATAAGTGGTAAAATTAAACTTTATTTAAATTTTCAAATTTTCCTAGGAGATGGGAAAAAGACGGTGAAAAGTTCAATACTATTTTTATATATCTAAAATTACTATAAAATGATTCCAATGAATAACATTGAACTTATATAGGTATTATATATCAATTTTGAACTAAAATATATTTAAATAAAGTAAATAATTATTTAAATAAAAAGTTGGGTTTTAAATAGTTACCCAGTGTTTTCACTGTTCATCTAAAATTGAAAGTTTTCAGAAAAATACCAAAAATTAACCTTAGGGTAATTTCAATATTCCAAATCCAAAAATGAAGTCGATTTTGAAAGATAAAATTTATAAAATTTTAAAATGTGGGTATTACTATTCATAACGGCTAGTTCATAATAAAATCTCATTTAGTGAAACTCGGTATTGTGTACTACACACACTATCGAGGAAGGTCTTGATTTCATGTAATGAATGACAAGTCAAGGCTATGTGTAGTGAAAGCTCCCATTGTGGTTGCATATGACATAATCAAAACTTATTTTATTTATACATTAAACAAAATCTATACTTAATGTTGCGTAGAATAAATTATACAAAATGAACTTGAAATTGTGTGTAACACGAGCCAAGAATAATGTTGCGTATAATGCAATCTAATACGGTGTTGCGTATAGAACAAGATGATTTTGGTGTAGGGTATAACACAAGACATCAATAATAATTATCATAAAATCTCGGGTTGTTACATTCACAATACACCTTTGTCTTTATCATTACCCCCGAATGTAAGGTTAACTTTTTCATTGGGGTGATAAAACCTAGTCTACAAAAATCCATTGTGGTCTGTGACAGTGATAGACATTAGGAAATTTTCTGATTTTCCCTCAATGTAAAAATGGAGATTACTGAATCTCAAGATTATCATGGTGACAATAAGCATAAAGTGTAGTTTAATTTTTGTGGTCCATTAGAGAAATATAATAGTGACATGAATTTTAAAAACTCCACTTATCATTAGGGATGAAATACGTGACCCTTAAATTGAATAAGGGGAATGAAGAAATTATTTAGGTTTGGGGAGGAAGGACAAATTTTTATGTATTTTTGATAGGATAAATCCACAAATGTGATAAAGTAAAGGATTGATCTAGTTAACCCTCGGTGCATTGTTCATTACTTCAACTTCAAGGAACATGGGAATTTTGAAAAAAAATCACTAATACATGTTTTTTAAGACAAACAATAACCTCCAAGGAAATAAGGATGATGTTTTTCTATCATAACTGCTGAGGTGAATCACAAAAATGAAGTGTTAATAGGTACTCAATTATTCATTCAATAATAGTGATCATACTTTTCTATTATGGATCTACACAATCTTTCATATCAAGAATGTTTAATAAAACTATTCAAACCCCACCACAAACCATGGATGTAAAGATGTCGGTGAAAATAGAGAATTAGGAAATTATTTCATCCCAAGTATCTAACTACCCCCATGTTAGAACATTTGGGTTCATTATCCTAGTGGGCTTTGTCCTACTCCTTTTGGTGTAATTTGATGAAATTCTGGTCATGGATTAGCATTCCCTGTATAGATCCATCAAAAATTTCTATGAGTAGAAAGTCACTTTCCAAATTAAAAATTTTCCCCTAAATTCTATACAAATACTATAATGTGGATGAATCTTATTTAGAACCAACATCGTGGGAATGGAAATTGTTTCCCAATGAGTAATAATATCTAGCTCAAATGATTGAGTCTATGGAAAGAATAATCTTCAAAGGCATGCCTATGGTGAGGGAATATGTTCATCTATTTTTCAAGGAATTTTCAGGTCTTCCTCCTAGACAAGAGGATGAATTTTCCATCAAAAATATACCTAGGTAATTACCAATATATAAGACGCCAAATAGAATGGATGTTGTGGAACATGAGTAGATGAATAAGAAATGATAAGAGAATCTGGATAAAGGTTTCATATTCCCAAGTGCTTCACCATTGGGAAACCATTCCTCTTTATTAAAAATAAGGATGGGTAAATGAGCATTTACATTAATTATATTGAGGTCAACAATAACAAGATAAAAAAGAAGTATACACTTCCATGGATTGAAGTCTTATCCGATCAGCTAAATGGGGCATAATACATCTCTAGGGTGGATCTCCAGTTGCGATATTATTATGTAATGGTGAAGCAAGAAGATATACATATGACAGGTTTTCATACAAGGTACATGAAATATGATTTCATAATAATGAAAATCTAACACACTAATGCTCCATCAATCTTCATGGACTTGATGAATATAGTCTTTAGACATTAACACAAATTTATTTTGGTTGTCTTTATAGATGATATAATAATAAACTCCAAAACCAAAGAGTAACATGAGGAGCATCTATGCATTGCGCTAAATACCCTATTAAAGGAGATCCTCTATTCCATGTACAGAAAAATGTTTTTTTTTGGTTGAAATAAGTTCCATTATTGGGGAATATCATCATAAGAAATGAGATATTTATGGACCCATAAATGAAAAAAATAATTGAAGGGTGTATGATTCCAAAATATGTGATTGATATTGATAGTTTCCTTAGATTAGATGGGTATTATTTCTGATATGTGATAAAATTCTCGTGATTCTCAAACCGTCAAATAAAAATTACTCAAAAGGGGGCCATGTTTTCTTGGATTGATGAACATGAAGAGAGATTCATGGAGCTGAAAAGGAGTATTATCAATGAACATGTATTCAAACTACCCACAAGTGGGTAACTCTTCCTAGTATTAATAGATTCATATAAGAAGATATTGGGATGTGTGTTAATGAAAAATGGATAAGTTATAGAATATGATTCAAGGATGTTGAAATTTAACAAGAAGAACTACCCATATCATGATATAGAGTTGGTTTTAGGGATCTTAATATTGAAAATATGGTGGAAATATCTCTTTGGGGAGAAGTTTTAAATATATACATATAACAAAATCAAAATGTATCTATTTACATATAAGGATCAGAATATGCACCAATGACGCCAACTAAATCTAATTATGGACTATGACTGGTCAATCCACTACTATCATGGGAATGAAAATAATGTGGCAGATTCTCTAAGTAGAAAGTATCTATAAATTCTATCATTATTGTGAATTTAGTGGGATAAAATCTTTTTATATATGTAATCAATGTACATGGGGATCAATAGTTATGAAACATCATCAATCCTTAAAAAAATTTCTTACTCGACCATCTCTTATAGACAGGTTAAAAGATGACCACATTAATAATGAAGGAATTCAAAAGAATGTGGAAACTATAAGAAAAAGGAAATCCTATGACTTCAATGTAAATGAATAAGGAGTTTTAAGATTTGGGTCATTTCTATGCCTTCCATAAAATCAACTTCTATAGACGGAGATATTGGACGATGCACATAGCTCAACAATCTCTATCCATCTTAAAAGTAGTAATATGTATTGTGATTTTTTAGAACACTATTGATGGGAAAATATTATGTAAGATATTTCATAGTATACATCAATATTTGTTGTATATTTACAAGTTAAAGTAGAAAGTAATGTATCTACAAGGAAAATGAAATCATTACCCATACAAACATGGAAATGGGAAAATCAAAATAGACTTTGTTATCAGAAATCTGAAGACATCAGTAGGAAATAATGCTTTCTGGGTTATAGCAGATCATCTTAAAAATATTACACACTTCGTCATGATTATAGAGGAGTTCTCACTAGATCAACATGCATGGATATTATTTAGAGAAGTTGTGAGGCTGTACAGAGTACCACTGTTGATTGTATCCAATCGAGATCTAAGATTCACCTCTATGTTCTGGAAAAGTCATTAATATGCTTTAAACACTGATTTGAAATTTGTCATAGATTATCATCATCAAAGAGATGTAAAATCAATGTGGGATATCAAAACACATGAGGTTATGTTGAGACAATGATCAATTGACTCAGAAGGAGGATGGGATCAACATCATCCTCTAGTCGAGTTCTCTTACAACAATAGTTTCCACTCGAGAATCTAAATGTGTCCCTATGAATCCCATTTTTGGTAGAGGTGCAGAACACCTACATGTTGGGATGATGTTGGGGAATAAAAACTTCTATGTCTTTAATTGTTCTAGGAAATAGTGGAAATTATTAAGATCCTTTAGCATCACATGAAATTTTCTCAGTGTTGTCAGAAGAGCAATGATGACAATCATCGACGAGATATAATTTTTGATGTTGGAGGCATAAAATTCCTCTATATTTATCCATGGAAGAAAGTTATGTGATTTGGTAAAAAATAAAAAATTATTCCAAGATACATTTCCCCTTTTTATTTCCATGATCGCATTGGAGCGGTGGCCTACCAACATTCTCTCCCACCAAACCTATCTCAAGTACATGATGTATTCCATGTATCCCTACGAGAAAGTAAAAAAAAACCACTCGCATGCACTAAATCCAAAAATGTTAATATAATAGAATTATATTTCCTATGATTAGAAACTGGTGATGTTCTTAGATCATAGATACTAAGTTCTGAGAAATAAGAAAATGAACCTGGTCAAAGTGTTGTTGAGAAACCACATGTTTGAAGAATCAATGTGGGAACCATGGGATGTGATGAAACAGAATTACACTAATAAATTTTAGTATGGGAAATGAAAATTTCATGTTAATCATTTATTAAAGAGGGAGATTGTAAAAAACCTTACTGTTTGAAATAAAATTCCCCTTTATATATTGTTAAATTGAATGATATGTAATACGGTTAATGAAAAAAAATTGAACTTATCTAATTTTATCCTATCATATTTAAATGACCCTTAATCAACATTACCATTGATAATGTATTTCTTAAATAATGATCACATGATTAGTATAAATATAGGGATTTAAAAAATCTAATTAATAGAGACAAAGGAAGTGATGGCGTCAACCAGTAGGATCATACCCTATAAATCCTATTTATTAGAGATTTTGTGGGAGATAACATCACCAAGATTTACTCTCGACCAATTCCAATATATTATCCAAAACATAAGAATTATTTTAACCATTTATGGGAGAAGTTCAAGCTCATCAAGATCACAACCCAAACTATGTTTATCAAACTGCCCCATGAAAGTCTCACCATCGTACACCTTGATCCTAGGGAGTTTATTGGTGTATTAAAGAGATATGCATCAAGAACCTAGAAATATGAGTATATAAATTATTTTTTATAGAATAATGAATATATATTTCATCCCATTATTTTTTCATTAATAATGATTTTTATTTTCAGTCTATAAAAATCAAATTGTATTTTTGGAAAATATTCCAAATTAATTAATGACTTTATATTGTTGAACTAATGAAATCTTAAAATAAATATTATTTCAACAAAAAAATTATTAAAAAATTATTTTTATTAGATATAAATTATCTTATAATTTTTATGAATTCAAATATAATTTTCATAAGGGTTAAAAAACTGGTATTTCTTATTTAGGTTCCCAAAAATTGTGTATTCAAGATGAAGAAAAATCCAAAAAACTCAGAAAAGTATAGAGGTAAAATGATGAATAATATTTGAAGACAAAATTTTTAAGGAACAAAATTAGGGAAGGGGAATGAGAGGCATTTGAAACTGTAAAACAAGTTCATGGACTGCTGCTCTGCATGGCAGTTCGCAGCTGCACACATTCGTCCTTGAACCAAATGGTTAATGGAATGAAGATGAAGACATTGGCTCCTACGAACCACATAATTGGAGAAATGACTATAGAGAATTATTACCCTGCGTACAACATCCAATTCATATAGTATCTTCCTTTAACTATGTAGTTTGAGGGATGAGGTGGCAACCCTACGCCTGAAAAAAAATTACTCCTCCTGATAAATGAATCAATATATCAAGGAGTTCTTAATGGGATTCTACAAATGGTTATACATGGCACATCGATCGATTGCTCATCTATTCTATAAATAAAACCTAATAGAGATAAAAAAAGGTTCTCTCGGGGTGCGCTGGAAGAGTGATTGGATGGGTGGAAGAGAAACAAAATATTGGAGAAAAGGGAGAAATCCCTTCGACGCCAAAATCAGTTAACAGAACTCCATCATACAAACCATATGTGGGTGGCCCAATATATAACTCCACCTCACAATCCGTATCTGAATGAACCTCCATAAAATATAATGTGTGGATGCAGTATCATTCATTGAGTTGAGGCGTCATTTTATGACACCAAAAATGAATAAAAAAATAAAAAGTAGTATGAGAACACCCTTTTACATGAAAGAGTTTATGTCTAGGTCTTATCCAAAAAACCATTCACAAAAATATCCTTCATGAAATACATCCTTCATGGATAGATGGTTTGCAACCAGCACCAGTGTGGACACACCTACACTGATAGCTCCAACACAGCCAGGTCCTCCACAAACTCCCCTATGCGGCCAGATCCCCCGCGTACCATCCTACATGGTCATCTCATATGCAGAAAACCCTATTATAGAATCCTTGTGCATCCAATAGACTGTACCATGAGAGCTACACCCCACACCCCCACTCAGGATCATTGTCCGGCTGTGATCCTGCCCCTCTGGGCCGGTCCCTTTACTATAGCCACTTACCCCCCTGAATAATGTATAGTCACACTTTCAATGTTTCTTCCTAAGTTGAATATATTTTTTTCCTTATTCTACCCCATATTACATCCCTTAAATACCATGAGTTTATCTACTCTTCATGTGGCAAATAAAACCACATCACCTACCACTTATGCCAAGTTAATCCAAAACTCAGTGGAAAATTGTGATTTGAATGTTTTCTTTACGTTCCTGGACACATCCTTTCCATCCATCAAAATATGTGTACCCATTTGATTCTAGATATTCGTAGACCTACATGGCCATCATAAATGGACAACCAATGTCCTAAAGTCACGTTTTCATGACTATTCACATAATTCCTCAGAGGATCTCTATACATTGACTGCAAAGATAACCTATCAACGAGAGACAGATTTTTCCTCAAGAGAGGATTTTCCTACCACCATATGAAAAAATGGGTCCCATTCCCTATATCATATCTCATGATTTGTAAAGTCCACATAATCTTGGTCTACACATTCCTTCCCTCTCCAGTTTGATGCATGTTAGAAAATCCAAGCCCATTAACCCTCTATTTGATAATGCTTCCATCAAAAGTCAGTCTGAAATCTATGACCTGAAACTAGAAGATGCTATCCTCACCACCTGACATTAATCTATATTTTATTAGTCCATGGAACATGAAATTAAACTATGATTCCATCATCCAAGCAATATGACTATAAACCTTTTCATACCTAGTGATTTCGGATCTTCACATACCTCTCCAACCATCAGAAATGGAAATCCAGTGTCCTACAGACACCTATTCATAACTATGCACAAAATGCCCCAATGGATATTCATATGTTTCCCACAAAATGGCATGTCAAAAAGAGACAAATGCATCCCCAATAGAGGCTTCACATTATTCTGTGCGCCTAATTGATTCCATAGCCAATATCATTTTTCCTAATCTGAGATCCTTTAGAATCATAGTTTATATGTTACTTACCTCTCATGTTCGAGGCATGTCAGGACATCCCAATGTGATTATCCTCCTCTTAATCATTATCCATGTTATATGAATTTTAATTGTAGAATACTCCATATGATTATTAAAAGGTCACTACTCCTGATGTATTCCCCTAAGACTTTTTATGGGAGCTGATTCTTTCTCCCATCTCCGGCCCGACTAAGGATGTGTCTAGATAGCTCTATAAGGTGACTATCCTGGATATCAACAACGGTGAGGGGATGAAACATTCAAAGACCCTTTCCCTCTCCCATTGGGCTCATAAACCCGCATTCATCCACCATCTCCCTCATTATCTTACCTCAGTGGGTAAGGGAAGGTGTGACATTGTTGAATCTTTCACATCCTCTCCTTTCTCACAATAAACATGAATCACATGGGCTAAGAGGTTTGTGATAATATGATATTATAAGAAAGAATCAACAAACTATGAGAAATTCGATTCCAAACATAGTTGGGATACATATGAAGCCTTTATCCAGGCCCGAGCTCCAAATCAACTCATCCATGAAATGAGAGATCACACCACCTTTAAATGGGACTCTCCCATGCGTAAGACCCAAACAAATCACAACCCATCAATGACCTATGGGAACTCTAATTCCTACCCAAAAATAGAATACATAGGACACATGTCTGAAATCCCGAGATCAAGGGGAATCCTTTTCAAAGGATAAGCCCCAATGATAACGCTGAAAATAGGGCCTCCTTTATGATATAATCTCCTAAAAAAAACAAAATATGATGGATTTTATTCCCAGAAATTCATGATACTTAAGAAGAATCCATGATTTCCGAACCCAAAAACCAAATCACCCTAGTAATCAGCAGCCCATATCCCTGATAGGGTTATATATACCTAGTAAAACATGTATCTCCTGAGTATCCTGGGCCACTTTGACATAAGTCCCACATGAAATCTTGACTATGAATCCTCTTCCTACTCCTCCTTACAGCATGACATTAAAATTGCATGGATGGATCCCCGTCACACGACCTTAAAAGGTAATGTGTCCAGTTTAGCAGCACCGATATACCTGGGTTTTGATTCATCTCACAAGGATATGAAGGATGCCTATATTATGGGTTTGATCATGATATTGAAGAAAATTATATCCCCCTTAAATGATGATAGACATTAGAGTGCTTCACCAAAGCTCTTAAACTGGCTTCATCCTAGTCATTCGGGATCCATGTGTATATATTGTTAACCTTGCAACCCAGGGCTAATCCACAGAGACATGATTCAAATAGAACCAAGGATTCAAAAACATATGAAGAATTCTTAAACCTATAAGAGATACCCATAGTAGTAAATAATTCTCCCACAATGGTTTGATTAGCCTATCCTCATATCCCCTCTAATAATGGAGTCCTTATGTGTCGTCGGACAAATCATCATCCAGGGAGTGCCTACCTTTGGAATGAAGGATCCCAAATCATGAATAAAAGGGACGTTGGGTGTTTCTAGATCCATGAATAAACCCAGTGCTGACCATCCCAGGATATCATACTAAACATGAAACCCTTTACAACAATAGGCAATGGGTCCCGATAAATCGGGCCATTCCATCAGCACCCAGTATGATGTGAATCGGGTTGAAATAGTCAAAAATATCCATCATTTCTCAATTAATGATGATTGTTATTTTAAAAATAAAAATACACATATTTAAAAATTTATTTAGAGAAAATGAATATTATTTTTGGAGTTATAATGTTGAAATTATCCAATGATGAATATTTCATTATTTTCTTGGACACTTGAATTTTCATATACAAATTACCGACCGTATAAATATATGATGTGTATTATGACATCATAATGACCCAAAAGTGTCATAATAAATAATATAAAATCAATACATGACCAAATATAAGTTTTATCATAAAAATAAAGTTCTTTTATGTTTATTTTATTTATTTTAAAAAAAATTATATGTCTTTCAAAGGTTATAATACATTTTAAGGTTATACAATAATTTTTTATCATTATGGATCACTTCTACATAAACATGGGTTTTATTTTATAATTTTCATACCATATCCATATAAAATAATTAATACCACTCCCATTTGGTAGAAATCATGGGAAAATTAGTGTGATGATTTTCGGTTTTGGTTATTTTATAATATAGAGTGCAAAACATATATTTGAAAAATATTAAAGAAATCCCCAATAATTTAATTAATAAACTCACCCACAATCTCACTTAACTTCACTAAAAATCTAGTAATGACATCCATAATCTACCAGCCCTACCATAGAATTTTTCTGACTACGTGCAGTCTTCATTCGCTACTGGATGACCTGCACCTTCTCTGTAGTAGCTCTCACCATCTCTGGGGCCATGAGTGCCGAATCTCTTGGGTTAGTCCAACAAAGTGGTGACCTACAAGGTCACCCGTACAGAGCCTCAAATGGTGCCATACTAATACTGGAATTATAACTATTGTTATAAGAAAATTCCAAAAGTGGTAGGTGATCCAGCCAGCTATGACCGAAGTCAAGTATGAAAGCTCGAAGCATATCCACCAGAACCTGGATGGTCCACTCTATGTGACCATCAGTTTGAGGATGGACCACTATGGTCAAGCATAACTAAGTCCCAACAGTTTACTGAAATCCCCCCCCCCACAACTGTGATGTCAAATGAGCATCACGATCTGAGATGATTGTGGATGGCACTCCATGAAGTTGAACTATCTCCTGCACGTAGAGGAATCTAAAGATATCTACTGAACTCTTCCCTCGTATGGCTAAAAAGTGTGCCAACATGGTGAGTCGATCTACGATCACCCAGATGGAATCGTTTCCCCTGGACGTACGTGGTAAACCTGTGATGAAGTCTATGGATATCCCATCCCACTTCCACTCTGGCACCTCATGGGGCTAATTCAAGCCTGCTGGCACCTGGTGCTCAGCCTTTACTTGCTGAAAAGGAAGGCACCGAGAAACAAACTCTACCACACACTTATTAATTCCTTTCCACTAGAAATGACGTTGGAGGTCTTGATACATCTTTTCCACACCTTGATTCACCGCCCAAGGAGATGTATGGAACTGCCATAGAACAACCTCCTGCAACATCACTAGTACTACTGTACACCCCCTGAAAAGAACAACGTGCTGCCCACCTTTTGAAAATCCATCAGTCGCAACACCTGTGGATATCTAGGAACGTAGAGTCTCACATCTATTATCCTTGCGATGTTCTTCCATTACTCGTTATAAGTGTGAAGGGGTAACAACCATTGATTGAAGGTAGGCTCCCTCATCTCCATCCACGAAGGATAACTATAACGAGTCAAATTGCCTCGTCGCCTCATCTAGCAACTGCTAACTGGATTTCCTGGTGAGAGCATCTGCCACTACGTTCCCTTTCATAGGAGTATAAATGATCTCAAAGTCGTAATACTGGAAGAACTCAAGCCACCACCTCTGTCCCAAATTCATATCTATCTGAGAAAAGATATATTTGAGACTCTTGTTATTAGAGTATATGATAAACCGCTCGCCCATCAGGTAGTGTCGCCACATATTCAACGCGAAGACTACCGCTGCCAACTCAAGATCATGGGTCACATAGTTTTGCTCATGTGGACTCAACTGACATGAGCCATAGGCAATCACCACTAGCCTCTGCATCAGGACACAACCATACCCGGTTCCTGATGCGTCGTAGAACACTACGTACTCGACACCCTCCTCCGGTAATCTCATGATCGGGGCGCTCGTCGGACTCTATCCCAACTGCTAGAAAGCTTCCTGGCATCTCTCGGTCCACACGAAAGGCTGCCCCTTACGGGTCAAATCCGTCATGGGTGCTGAAATCCTGGATAAATCAAGAATAAATCTCTGATAGTAGCCTGCTAACCCAAGGAAACTACGCACCCCCGTCACGCTCTATGGTGGCTCCCATGCTAGAACTACCTTCACCTTGGATGGGTCCATTTCTACACCATCTACTGAGATAACGTGTCCTATAAAGTAGACCTCCTGTATCTAGAACTGACACTTCATGAGTTTCCCATACAACTGGTGCTCTTGAAGTGTGTAAAGAACCATCCTTAGGAGTCTCGTGTGCTCCTCCTCGGACGCAGAGTACACAAGGATATCATCGATTAAGACTAATATGAACCGATCTAAATTGGGCTGAAAGATCCAGTTCATGAGCCCCATGAAAACTGTCGGGGAGTTCGTCATGCCTAAGGGAATCACCAAGTACTCCTAGTGGCTGTAGCGACATTTGAAATCCGTCTTCAACACATCCTCATCCCGTATTCGCAACTGGTGATAGACTGACCATAGATCAACCTTCAAGAACCATCGTGCCCCTCTCAATTGGTCGAAGTGGTCATCGATCATCGGTAGTTGATACCGGTTCTTCATGGTCAGCTGATTCAAGCGCTGGTAATCCACACAAAGTCCCAAGCTCCTATCTGCCTTTTTGGAAAACAACATTGGGGCTGCCCAGGGTGAACCGCTGGGTCTCACAAAGCCCTTCTTCTACAAGTCTTCCAGCTACACCCTCATCTCATGAAGCTCTGCAGGAGCCATCCGATATGACGATGCTGATATCAGTGTCATCCCTGGTTGAAACTCAATGTAGAATTCTATCTCTCGACGGGGATGTAGTCCGGGGACATCCTCTGGAAAGACGTCCTCATAATCAGCCACTATTGCTGGAAACTGGAAACTCTTAACATCTGTTGCGCCAAGAGCTAGGCTAGCCAACTAATAGGATATCGGTCGCACCCTCCTATGCACGAGTCCATCATACACTGCCCGGGTCTCTCTTTCACTGACAAAAGAGTCCCTCTTTCCATCACTGCGGACTCACCGCATCCTTCGCCTAAAACAGTCGATCTGGGCATGAACTGTGGATAACCAATCCATACAAAGATTGACATCGTAAGGCCTCAACGCTACCACCAAGAGGTTCCAACAGAAACTCTCACCTCCAAGGGTCAGGTCACATTGTCTAAAGAGGTGTGTTATCTCTGAATCTTCTCCAATTGATTTTTCTAAGCGTAACAGTCGAGTCAACAGCTCAATTGGAATCCCAAGGTCTCGAACAAGATAAGCAGATAGAAAGGAATGACTAGAACCTGTGTCTATCAGTACGAAAACCAATGTAGAAAAGACACAGATTGTACCTCTAATCATTCCCGGAGTACCTGGGTCATAAGCCTCTGCCGCATGCAGCTGTCACTGCCTCTGTCCACTCGCTCCCTGAACCTGGGGTGGACCTCCTGGGGGTGGTGGTGGTAAAATGTAAAAACTTTGACCGCCTCCAGATGCTCTACCAGCTCCCCTACCACATCCGTCGCCCCACGGATCGTTCTACGCCACACGCTGCCTCTGCCTTGGTGGTCCCTTCACTACACCCATCTCAGTAGTACGGTGGGTCGGAAAATCTCGAGTGAGATGTCCCCTGCCATCACATGAGTAACATCGCCTCTCTCGAGGCTGGCTGGATGCACCCTACGAACCATGTACCGTAGATCCCCTATCTTGGGATCTCCTCTGAAAATGTCTCTAATGCCTTGGTCCCTGACGTCGGCTCCCTACTACTGAGGTCTCTACTCCAGCTTGATCGTGAATGACAACTGTCGGCTGTCTCTACTCTTTAAAGAAGCTCTCGACCACCAACACCCGCTCGAGCACCCCATCATAAGTGGGAATAATCATAGAGATGGTGCTATCTCGGATTTCTCTGCGCAATCCCCACTCGAAAGTACGAGATCTGAAGTACTGATCTCTGACCATATCCATCATGTACCGTGAGAGGTCGGTAAACCTCAATGAATGGTCAGCCACTGTCATGGATCCCTACTGGAGCTGAAGAAGCTCCTAGATACATATTGCACTCATGGTAACTAGTGAAAACTCCTCTCTGAAGAGATTCTCAAACTCTGAACACGAAAGAGTCACCTCGTCATGAGTCTAGATAACAAAACTCCACCATCGTCCAGTCGAGCCCTGCAGAAGGCTCGCTGCTAGGATCACCATCTGATCTGATGGTGTCCTGACCAAACGAAAGACTCTGGTCACTACCTCAATCCAGTCCTCTGCTGCCTGAGGGTTAGGATCACATCGAAACCTAAGGGGTCTCTATCTCCAAAACTCATGGAGTGCGCTCATCCTGCGCTCCTCCTCTATTGGTACAGCAGGCACTAAACACTGCTCCACAGGTGGCGGGATAACTGGCACACCACCCGATGGTAAAAATGGGGGATTTGGTCCCTGAATCGAAGCTTCATCACTGATTCGGTCATCCTCGGGATCAAGCTACTGGATCCTAGCGGGTGCGCATCGTGGAGGCATCCTGTAAGGAAACAAGATGTATCTCAGTCAGTGAGTATATCTGCAGAGCTGACTCAAGAAGGACATTGAAACCACAACCCATTACTATATGATGAATGTACCATTATTTTCCCCTGAAAATAGTGTTATCATGTTCCGAGTCAAAAAGAAAGTTATCAGAGTCCGGGTGTATGGATACGTCAGCTGCCTGCACCAACACTGTGGTCCCTGTCCTGAAGGCTGAACTCGAAACACTTAACATTTTTTCCCCAAACCATCTCACAAACTCTCGATCCTAAGTTTGAACTGACCACCTTTTATACCACTCTGTCAAGACTCGTCCTAGTGGGGCCCGAGCTGCAACTCCCCAAGCCCGCATCTAATAGGCCAGGGGCTGGTGACTAGCACCGAGTAGGCATTCTACTAACACGGGAGGCATTTCCTATAATCCTGTACGCACACACACATATCTCCAAGCCCACAAAGATGAATGGTAAAAACTACTAAAAGGAAAAGATGCATGTATAAACTATAACCCAACCAACAAAGTACGACAGGAATTTAAAGTACAAGAAAAGTAAAACTATGGGCCAAAAGTACAATCCCACCAAAAGAGTGTCCATAACAAAGTCCAACCTGTAAAGAAAGGTGATGGGACTAGAGTCTGTATCCATAGGAACACACCTCAACCATTTTGATCTCATTGAGTACCGTCCGGTCCTGGTCTACCTAGAATCCTGTCAAAGGCTCGCTCGTCTTCACAAGACACGACACGTGCAAGCAAAGCCCGTGCAGGGGTGAGTATAAAAATACCCAGTAGGACACCCCGAAACCACAAAGGAAATACAACAAGGGAAATACGACAAAGGAAAGATACATTATTCTCTACATAATATATGTTTACGGAACATATAACAAGAATATCCAGATATACTCAGACACAAACGACCATCGTGAAACCACCACTAAGACCCAGCTCGAAGATTCCAATAAGCAGGTAACATGGAGAACACACTCCTAGGTCTGAAGAGAGAGATATGAAGTACTCGTTCCAGGAGAACACAATCCACAAGTACTTGAGAACATGATGCTTAGATGAGGATCAAAACTAATAGCCATAGGGTGATTCCAATAACTCAGTCTGAACTAATCCGCTAAGTAGAGGATCGACGCCTGGGTAAAGTTGGTCACGTCGATACCAAGAACTCTACCTATTGTTCTAGGAATGAATAGAGGATCTAGATCTATGTCTCATAGAGGGTATTCCAACAACTATATTCAGGATGTCCTGTTAAAGGGATCATACTTCTGTATGTAGGAAATGATACCAGAAACCTTCAGGAGAAAGACCAAGGGGACGAACCCAAAGGAAACTAGACCAAGTCACAGAAGGAAACTGGCTCAAGACATGTAAGATTTGTTACATGTCATGTAGTATGGTTACATGTCGTGTTCATTGGACCCGGGTACTTCTCGTGTAACAGCTGGTGTCATTCATCTAGGCTGTGTAAAACTCAACTACACGGCGTGTAGAAGAATCACACGCAGTGTTCCTTGACTCCGGGTGTTGCCCATGTAAACGGCCCGTGTCATCCATACAAGATGTATAAAACTCAACTACATGGCGTGTATAAAAATCACACACCGTGTTCCTTGACTCCGGGTACTTCCCGTGTAGACGGCCCGTGTCATTCAGCTTGTCGGATAGAAATTAACTACACGGAGTGTAGAAGAATCACACACTGTGTCCGAGCACCTAGGGCTCGCTCCGTGTACACTGGACATGTGCACATACACAGTCTCTATCTGTGTCGCCTGCCCATGTACCAGCAGACGGGGTATCCCGTGTATCTGGCAGGGTCTGACCGAGAAGGGGTGCACACGGCGTGTCCTTAGCCATGTGCCCAACCCATGTCCGTGTACACCTGAAGTACATGCCAGGTAAACCCGACGATGAACACATGCATTGTAGCCCATACTACATGCAGTGTAGTCGGGATTTTTCTAGAACGTCGTCTTCTTCCTCACGCTTCGGCCGATCTTCCAGATTCGCGATCTCTCGTTCGTTCGTCCCGATACTCCAGGGGTTGGTTCGTTTGTGTATGAGTATATCTGGATATTCTTGTTATATGTTTCGTAAACATATACAGTATAGATCTGACTGTATATTTCCTTTTTGGTATTTCCCTTGTTGTATTTCCTTTATGGTTTCAGGGTATCCTACTAGGTATTGTTATACTCACCTCTTCACGGGCATTGCCTACATGTGTCATATATTGTTCCAACGAGCGAGCCTTTGAAAGGATTATAGGCATACCAGGACCAGACGATACTTAGTGAGATCAGACAGGCTGAGGTGTGTTCCTACTGTTACAGACTGCAGTCCGAGCACCTTTCTTTACAAGTTGGACTTTGTTACAGACTCTCTTTTGGTGGGCTTGTAATTTTGGCCCAGGGTTTTACTTTTCTTCTACATTACTTTCCTGTTGTACTCTGTTGGTTGGGTTTTAGTATATTAATGCATCTTTTCCTTTTAGTAGTTTTTACCTTTCAGCTTTGTGGGCTTGGAGATGTGTGTGCGTGCGTACATGTTTTTAGGAAATGCCTCCCATGTTAGTATCATGCCTACTTGGTGCTAGTCACCATCCCCTGGCCTATTAGTAGTGGGCTTGGGGAGTTGTGGCTTGGGCCCCACTGGGAAGGGTCATGACATTTAACCTTAATAATTTAATTAACTCAAGAATACATGATCTTTTGAGTGGAAGCTCAGATCCTTTAGTTATATACATTGATCTAAACAATTCATTCTACCAAATTACATCAATCAGGTTGTGACCACTTTATTTAATTCCAATTTTTTTATGTTAACCATTGAATATCATTTGAAATCCATAATAATAGGAAAATTATAATACTATGGATGTACAAGAACATCATTTTATAGTATAATTTTAAATCAAATCATTGAATTCATTAAAAGACTTATTCATTTCTTTTGAGTGTTTTTAATTAAATTTTGATATATAATTTAGTCTTTCCTTGCATTCTCATTAATTATTTTATGTGTACACCTACGTGAGTAAATATTCAGGAAATATAAAACATTTCGTACATGTAATAGTCATATTTTATATCAACATTATTTTTAATTATTATAAACTATGTGATTCAAATAAAATTTAACATATAACTATGTATTGGTAATTATATGTTATATAATTATGAGCATTAAACAATTGGTTAATTTAAGGAGTGATAATAAACAAACCAAGAACTATAGGGGAAGAACTTCGTGATTCTGACTTAACCTAAGCTACCCAATCCTTCATTCTCATGTGATATACCTTTTTGGATTTAATATTGATTCTTCACATGAGTCCTCTCATAGAATAATATCCATCATTATAATTATATACTCACATATAGCTGAGGGTATCTCAACTAATAGAAATTATAGTTAATAATTAAATTTTTTATCATATACACAAATATAATTTAACTAATTCTAGATAATAAAAATTTAATTAATATTAATTTAATAAAAAGTATTACAAATTTAACCTATAAAATACTTAAATCAAATTAACTTAAATTAATCTAAACATACACAAGTTAGTTAAACACATTTTCATTAATAGTTTATTAAATTACAGTGGATACAATTTAAAAATATATCACAATGTCTATTAAATATTTCTTTTATAATATTACATTAGTAATTTAATTTTAATTACATTTCTCATTCAACTTAATTTTTATTAGTCCCTCTAAATAGTCACTTTACTAATTTTAAATTATTCTTGTTTTTTTTTCAATCACTACTATAGATTTCATGATATTCAACCATAATAATTATCTATTCCCAATAAAAAAACTAATTATGGGGGACTCTTATCAACACTACATAAAATCACTTATTAAGGTGGCCTTTATTGACACTAAAAATGAACTAATAAAATGAAACCTTTTGAAAGCATGCTTTTATCACGGAAGTATTCTCCACCTTTATTAATGAAAAAATTTATTGATAAATACCCTGAAGGATTATTTATTTTATATGTGCATATTTATATATTTTTAAAAAATATTTATGTAATATTTAGTATATATATAAATATAACATAAAATTATGATTTATATAACTATATTATAATAAAATATTATTATCAATCATATATTCATAGTTTTATATAAAATAAATATCAATTTTATGTTAATAAATAAAAAGGATTAATATTATATTTTTATATATTCATTAATTATAAAAAATATATATAAATTTAATATAATATATTAATATTCCATTTGGAAAATTATACAAATATATAAATTAATTTTCTATTTAAATATGAATTTTTTATTTGAATTTATATGTAAAGTTATATTCATATTAAATAATTTAAAATATAAAAACATGTATTTGTATGTATGTATAAACATGTCTGTGTATGTGGATGTATGTAGGCTTGTATGTGAATATATGTTTGTGTTGTATGTGTGTATATAAGGTGTGTGTCTGTGTCTGTAAATGTTTAGGTGTACAAGTGTTTGTATGTAAGTGTTTTTATGTATGTGCATATATGAATGTATATGTATGTATGTGCTCGTGAATGTCTATGTTTATGCATGTTGATATGTATGTGTAAGTGTATATATGTGTTTATGTATGTATGTGTATGTGTATGTGTATGTGTATGTGTATGTGTATGTGTATGTGTATGTGTATGCTTATTTATATGCAAGTATGTATATGACTGGTGTATATGTGAATGTGTATGTATGTTTATGTGGCATGTGTAGTATTTGGGTGTATACAAATTTATGTGTATGTACGTGGATGCATGTGTATGTATTCGCTTGTATATATATTTATATAGATGTGTGTTTGTGTGTGTGTATGCATGTATGTGTATCCATGTATGTGTAGGTGTATGTGTATGTGTATGTGTATGTGTATGTGTATGTGTATGAGTATGTGTATGTGTGTGTGTATGTGTATGTGTATCTGTAAGTTTATGTGTATGTGTACGTGTACGTGTACGTGTACGTGTATGTGTATGTGTATGTGTATGTGTATGTTTATGTGTATGTGTATGTGTATGTGTATGTGTATGTGTATGTGTATGTGTATTTGTATGTGTATGTGTAAGTGTATGTGTAGGTTTATGTGTATGTGTATGTGTTTGTGTATGTGTATGTGTATGTGTATGTGTATGTGTATGTGTATGTGTATGTGTATGTGTATGTGTACGTGTATGTGTATGTGTATGTGTTTGTGTTTGTGTTTGTGTATGTGTATGTGTATGTGTATGTGTATGTGTATGTGTATGTCTATGTGTATTTGTATGTGTATCTGTATGTGTGTGTGTATAGGTATGTGTATGTGTATTTGTATTTGTATGTGTTTGTGTATGTGTATGTGTATGTGTATGTGTATGCGTATGCGTATGCGTCTGTGTGCATGTGTGTGTGTGTGTGTGTGTGTGTATGTGTCTCTCTATGCATTTTTTAATGTTTTTGTGTATGCATATGTGTTGGTGCCTAGGTATGTGCGTGTGTATGGGTATGTGTATGCGTATGCATACACATATATGTGTGTGTATATAAATATGTCTATATGTCTATGTCTCTGTCTGTGTATATGTATATTTATGTGCATGTGCATGTGTATGTGTATGTGTATGTGCATGTGTATGTGTATGTGTATTTGTATGTGTATGTGTATGTGTATGTGTATGTGTAAGTGCAAGTGTATGTGTATGTGTATGGGTATGTGTATGTGTATGTGTATGTGTATGTGTATGTGTATGTGTATGGGTATGTGTATGGGTATGTGTAACTGTATGTGTATGTGCCTGGGTATGTCTATGTGTATGTGTATGTGTATGTGCGAGCGTATGTGTATGTGTATGTGTGTGTGTGTGTATGTGTATGTGTATGTGTATGTGTAGGGGTATGTGTATGTGAATTTGTAAGTGGATGTGTACGTGTATGTGTATGTGTTTGTGAACGTGTATGCTTATGTGTATGTGTATGTGTATGTGTATGTGTATGTGTATGTGTATGTGTATGTGTATGTGTATGTGTATGTGTATGTGTATGTGTATGTGTATGTGTATGTGTATGTGTATGTGTATGTGTATGTGTATGTGTATGTGTATGTGTATGTGTATGTGTATGTGTATGTGTATGTGTATGTGTATGTGTATGTGTATGTGTATGTGTATGTGTATGTGTATGTGTATGTGTATGTGTATGTGTATGTGTATGTGTATGTGTATGTGTATGTGTATGTGTATGTGTATGTGTATGTGTATGTGTATGTGTATGTGTATGTGTAAGTGTAGGTGTATGTGTTTCTCTATGTGTATGTGCATCTGTATGTGTATGTGTATGTGTATGTGTATGTGTATGTGCATGTGTATGTGTATTTTTATGTGTATGTGTATGTGTATGTGTATGTGTGTGTTTATGTGTATGTGTATGTGTTTGTGTGTCTGTGTGTATTTGTATGTGTATGTTTCTGTGTCTATGTATTTGTATGTGTATGTGTTTGTGTATGTGTATGTGTAGGTGTCTGTGTAGGTGTATGTGTATGTGTTTGTGTTTGTGTATGTGTATGTGTCTGTGTCTGTGTATGTTTATGTGTACGTGTATGTGTATGTGTATGTGTATGTGTATGTGTATGTGTATGTGTATGGGTATGTGTATGTGTATGTGTATGTGTATGTGTATGTGTATGTGTATGTGTATGTGTATGTGTATGTGTATGTGTATGTGTATGTGTATGTGTATCTGTATCTGTATCTCTATGTGTTTTTGTCTGTGTATGTTTTTGTGTATGTGTATTTTTATGTGTTTGTGTCTGTGTTTATGTATGTGCATCTGAATGTGTATATGTATGTGTCTCTGTCTGTGTATGTGTTTGTGTATGTGTATGTGGACGTGTATGTGTATGTGTATGTATATGTTTATATGAATGTTTATGTTTTAGTGTATGTGTGTATGTGTATTGGCTTGTATATATATATTTGTGTGTGTGTGTATGCATATGTTCATATATGTTTATGTGTATGTCTGTGTGTATGTGTTTGTGTATGTTTATCTGTATGTGTATGTGTATTTGTATGTCTCTGTGTATGTGTATGTGTATGCGTATGTGTATGTGTATGTTTATGTGTAGTCAACGTGCTCATACCCAAGTGGTAAGGTCTCCTGCTTGGCATCCAAGAGACCCAGGTTCAAAACCGGGTGTAGGCGAATTTCTGGGGTACTGTGGCAGGTATTGTTCGGTACTGTAGCAACTGGATCTATTCACCCGATTTGGGACTTCGAGCCACCGGTTTGGGCCTACGAGTCTCATGGGCCTTCGAGCCCTCAAAGGCCTTCAGGCCACTGGGCCTTCGGGCCATTGAGGACCATGAAGTAGCCCAGGTCACACAAAGAAAACCTCTGAAGAGGATCAGAGCAACAGTAGCAATCACCAGAAGCATAGCTAACCGGATTGGAAGATTGAGAGGGTATGGCAACAGCCATCGGGACCAGGCACCGTGAAGCTTTTTACGGGGCAATGCAAGTCGATTAGCAATGTTTGTGGGGAGCTAAAGTCGATCAATGATGCAGAAGATGGGGAGTGGCAGTTCTAGTGGGATAGGCTTACGGGTCATGTATGGGTAGGGTATGCCTCTAGGCCTTCAGGACATGTATTACAGGTCATGTCAGGACATGTGCCTTGGGCCTACGGGTCATGTACGGGTTCCCCTTCAAACTTTTAAAGGGGGATTATCTATAATAAAATAAAAAAAGGAAGGCCTTCAAGCCATTCAGAGTGTATGTGTATGTGCATGTCTATGTATATGTGTTTGTATATGTACATGTATGTCTATTTATCTGTATCTGTGTGTATGTGTATGTGTTTGTATGTGTACATGTATGTATATGTGTATGTATATGTATGTGTATGTGCATATGTATGTATGTTTATGTGGCATGTGTATTTTTGTGTGTAGTATGCATATGTATGCATATTTACATGTATGTGTGTGCATTTTATATGTATTTGTAATTTTATATATGTGTGTGTATGGTTATGTTTGTGTACACATATTTCTATGTGTATGTATGTGTGTATGTGCATGTATTCATATGTATGAGTATGTATGTCCATGTGCATGTGTATGTGTTTGTGTACATGTATGTGTACGTGTATGTGTGTATTGTATGTGTGTGTATTTGTACATGTATGTCTATTTTTATTTATGTGTGTATGTTAATGCCAATATATACATTCAATATTATTTATTCATTTTTAAGATTTCTTCATTTTTAGTATTTTATGAAATTTATTCATTTTTAATATCTATACCATTAATATTTTTTAATATATACAATTTTGATAGTTATTTATACATTTTTAAATATTAATTCATTTAATTAAATTATAATAGTTATAATTATTATTAAAATTCTAATGGTTAATAATTAAATATATTTTTTATTTACAATCAATAAAAAACATACATCAATAATTAGAAATAATATTATTATCTATTAGTTCATTCATTTTTATTCAATTGTTTTGTGTTTGCAATTCATGTAATTAATTTTAGAAATTCAATTTTTAATCAATTTTTTGTAATTTATTAACTTTCTCATTATTGATATTTCTTAGTTTTTAATATTTTTAGAATCCATTCATTTTTTTAAAATTGTACATATTTACTTACTATATTTTTATATTTTCAATATGTTTGTAATTTATATGATTATTATTTATTCATTTTTATTTTTTTAAATTTTAATATTTTTAATATCTCTACAATTTATATAATAAGATTCTATAATTGCATTTTAATTTTAAGGTTTTTGTATAATCAATATAATTCATTTTAAATAATTTTTTGTAAAACTGATCTTATAATATTATTCATTTTTATTCTTTGTTTGTTTAATTAATGTAATTAATGTTATGAATTAGCTTTTTGACTAAAATTTTAATTTATTCAATTTTATTTATTCATTTTTAATATTGTATCATTTAATAATATTTATTCATTTTAATGTTTATTATTCATAAATATTTTTGTACTTTATTAATTTCTTAACATTTATTTATACATATTTACTCATCATGTTTAAAAATTTGCAATATGTTTTTAACATATATAATTAATATTTCATCACTTTGTCAGTAAGTTGTAATGGTTTTAAATTTTTTGGATATTTATATAAAATATTTATTTAAATGTATCATTTCTTTTTTATGTTTGTAGTTTAAATAGTTAGTATAATTAATTTTTCATAATTTTGTTATTTAAATAATATATCTTATTTTCTATTCACAATTCTTCATATTGTTTACGTTGACAAATCACACAATTAATTTTACGTACATGGTTTTTAAGATAACTTCTGTAATTTATTATATTATATTTAATATTTTTATATTATTTCATTTTATATTATATTATTTATTTATTATTTTTATTATTTTTTAGAGTTGAAAAAAATTAATATCTATTTACACATATTTATTTAGTATGTTTTAATATTTTCAATATCTTTGTAATCTATATGAATATAATTTATGTATTTTTTATTCGGTTTTCATATTTTTAATATGTTTGAAATTTATATAATAAATTTATTTAAATGCATTTTGTAAATATTTTTTGTAATTTAAATAGTTTATATTAATAATTTTAGAAAATATTTTATTTATATAATTAATTTTATTTATTTATTTTTATTTATTTATTTTTATGTGTTTGTAATTTCTGTAATTATTTTAATGGATACACTTTTTTTACAATTTTTTAATTTATTAAATTCTTTTAATATTCATTCATTCTATATTATTTATTAATTTATAATATATAACTATTTTTTTTAATATTCAATTATGAATATTTATTTATTAAATTTCAATATTTTCAATTTGTTTTTCATTTATATAATTAATTTATTTAATTCCTTTAATCAATATTTTGTAATTTTAATAGTTAATGTAGTTCATTTTTAATAATATTATAATTACTATAATTTATATTATTTATTTAATCATTTTTTAATTTCTATAATTTTTTCAATTCTAGGTTACATGCCCCTATAGAAGTATATTTTATAATCTCTTCAACATAAGGAAAATAAATACCACTTTTTTTGGGGTTTTTACCACTGATAAAATTGATGATTAACTGTGTTAATAAAGAACAGACTAAAGTGGTATTCTTCAAATATCTTGTTATTAGTGGTGGTAAAACACGCTTTATCAACACTTCTAAAAAACGTTTAATAAAACCCTTAACCAAATTTAAATAATAACTCTTGTAGATAATTTCTTCCTCGTGTCACATTAAATTTTTCACAAATCGGAATCATTATTGGTGCCAAATTTGATTGCTTTGGACAAATCAGTCCTCAAAATTGAAGGGTTGAGATTTCAATAGTTTTGTTATAGATTCTAAGTTGATCCTTCATATGCTTTGGTTGTTTTTTAGTTTTTTTTTCACTTTCTCGTATATATGTTTAAAAAAAATCATTTTTTAATAATAAATTGAGGCTAAAATAGATATCTTCTTATGCTCATATTCATAGACTCGCAACCATTCATCTTCCAATACTCGTCTTCATGTATGATATTATTTTTAAATCCATGATTCTACTAAATATTTTTAGACCATGTTGTGTTATAGATTTAGTTCACATGAATTGCAAAACAAATATCTCATTTTTGTTCTTTTTTTTTGAATTTTAAAACTCTTAATTTTTTTATATTTTTCATTCAAATGTCATTGTGATATTTATTCTTAAAATAAAATCATATATTTTATTGTTTTTCAATGATGATTATGTAGGTCAACTGAGATTAGCTTATCGATACAATTTTGAATATAAAAATATGATCGTGATTATTATATCTTTTATATCTTGTATTTTTTATTTAAGAATGTAAATATATGAATTCATGTTTAAGAAAAGAGGAATATGATATTCTGGATAAATATTTTGGAGAAGAAATTATTCATTGTGGAATTATATATTAAAATAAATAATTTTAGTAAATCTATTTATAAAATACACAAAATATGTTTGATCCTCCTTAGTGATAAAAATTTAGAAAATATAATGTTATGACACGGTTAAAATAATTGTGATAAAAAAGAGTACAATACATGGTTAATAACTTCTTTAGAGTGGGAAATGAAAATTTACCCTATAAGAAATGTGAACATATGGTGAAAGCATTTAATTATATAGAAACTGTATTGATATAAAATAGAAAAATTTATTACTCCATTCTATTTTTCATTAAATTTTTTAGAATCAATAATTGAAATAAAAGATAATCTAAAAACGTCATGGTGAATTTTATAATTTTATTCACATCATATATATAGATATGTAAATTACTATGTTCTTTACTAGCCTATGATCTATATGATGATTCTTGGGGATCATTATTGATTGAAGACTACCTCAAGATTGAAAATTGGATCCCATCATGATTCTTGATTTATAATGTTAAAATATATTTATAAATACCCCATTATTAGAAAAAATATCCCTAAATATGTTATTTTTAATATTTATATTGACATGAAATATTATAATATATTTTATTGATGACCACACATGGTGGAATCCTTGAAACTAATAAAAATATAATGATATTGTATGAAAAAAAGATAAGTCATAGAGATTATAGAAAGATGATATAATGATATCAAACAAAAAATATAAATATGTATACAGTTAAGTATTTATAAATAAATAAATAATTATAATATTTTATTTTTTAATTTAATTAAAATTATAACATGTATATTATTTAATTACTACCAAATAATTTTTTGAATATGATATCATTTATAAATTTTAAATTTTATTTTCATAATAGATCGGATTACATTTTTTCAATAACTATGAAATAATTGAGAAAAATAAGTAATTTCATTTAATATATGTTTTTGTAGTGAAATATTATAACAAAGACCCATTTTTGAATTTCTTTATTTTTTTAAATTTGAATATATCTTAGTAAAATAGAATGGATGTGAATCGAAAATGGAAGGATACCAATCGTAAGACATTAGAGTATGATGATGAGGTGAAAGAGTTCATCATGTTTGAAAATGATCAAATATATGACACTCGTCAAACCAATTTTATTTGATTACATTGTATTGAATACTAATTTTTCAATGTAGCTTGGAGAAAACATGATTTTTCATGGATTATATTGAATTTAAAAATATTGGGTGAAACAAGGGGATGAACTGAATGTAGCTTGTGATTAGGATAAAACTGCATTTTATGGATCAACTTATATGATTTCGTGTGTGAATGATGATGAATACTATCATGAGGTTATGATTACAAGTGTAAAGGATGATTTAGATCATATTGGGAAAATTATATTAATAGTTGAAGATGAAATTTATGTTTATATAAAAATGTTTTACAAGTTAATGAGTTATGAAAAGACACCATTACATGCTAGTTGTACTAAATATACATCATTGTCAGCCATATTGAAGAAATATAAAGTAAAATATGGAAACAGATGGACTAATACAAACATTACTTAACTAATTTTTCGGTTGAATGATATGATAGTAGAATATACTGAGCTTCCTTGTCAAATATATGATGATAAATGAATTTTGTGTCCAATGGGGTTGAAATCTAAAAGAATACATGCATGTACAAAATTTTGTATACAATTACTTAATTACTATAAATCACATAAAATGGATAAAGTGTGATATGTATCATTACAATAAAGATTAATCAATTCCTTCTAAGTTAGAAGGATTTTTCCATTAATTCCATGGTTTTGGAACCTATATAGAATCAAGGATACAATAAGGGAATTGACACATCACACAAATATAAGATGTCAAGATGGGAAAATTCATCACCCAAAAGACTCCCCTTAGTGGATGAAAATTAATCCAGAGTATCTGTAATTTATTAATAATCCAAAAAACCATTGTTTTTCCTCATCTATTGATGAAATTAATACTTTTTTTGTTTACAAAGTATCACTTAGAGTACATGAATAATTATGTTGGTAAATTATAACTTCCCCTGTGGTTATTGAAGAATAAAAAATATATTATTTTGTATCATATTATATAAGGACCAAGACAAGAAGTTAATTATATTTATGTTTATTTATCTCCATTAATCAATGATACAACATTAATGTTTAATTCAGTTGTTACATTTTATGATACTAACAAAAATGTAGATTTCACATTTAGAACCATGTTGTATGGGGTGGTAAATTAGTTTCCTATCTATGGAAATATTTTAGGATATAAAATTAATGTATCTCAAGGTTTTACCATTATTAAATAAGGTCTATGTTCAGTTATGTTCAATCATTCAGTGAAAAATGGGTTTCTAGGGAAACATATGCTTCTACCCCGACAATATAAATACCGATCTTCGATGAAATCATTAGATGGGAATTTAGAAGTGGGTACACCACCATGTTCACTAATAGGTGGGCATTTTTTTGAGAAATTAATGAATATTACCACCTATTTTGGTAAAAATTCAACCAAAGACCATATGAACACAGACACGAAAAAGGGACAATTTTTTGAATTTCCATACTCGAATTTTTTGTATATTATATATTTTCATTATGCTTTGTAGATGAAAAAATATACGTGTTAGTGTCATCGGTACATTAATAAATAAATCCATTTAAATAATGGATTACATTAGGTCTAGTTTAGACCAGATTAGCATTCGGATCTGGGAAGATTTGTCTCTATTGAACGGTGAATATGAAAATTTCTTCCACAAGATACTTACACTCTTTCTAAGAAATAAGGATATCAATTTTTCAATATCCTGAATTATTTAATACTTCCATAGTTTTATTCATTGAATTAAAATAATATCATATCAATGAGTCACTTAATTTTAAGGGGATAAAATTACATAACTTTCATGTATTTATGAAATATCTAATTCTTGCACCTTTATGTTTTATTTTTTACAAAATTATCTACCATACATTAACCAAGATTTGAGTTTTTTTCAATGTAATTTGTAGTAAAGGTGTAGACCCAGTGAAATTTTCAACTACAGAGAAGGAAATGTCTATCATCTTATGATAATTAATGATATTCTTCCTACTATCAATCATGGGTATGATTTTTCATGTTATGGTTCAATTGGTTGGATTGATTTGGATATATGGTCATATACATTATACATTAATGTACCCCAATGACTGATATATTACTATTCTGATAGGGTATTTCAAAAATCAAAATTAATAAGAAGGTTTTATTAAAGAGAGATAAATTAATGAAAGTGACATTAAACTCTACAAATTCTTCCTCATCATTGTTGAAATAATTAGTCTACCAAAATATCATAAGAGTGAGAGACTTGTGGGTGAAGGAATTTTCAAAATATATATTTTTGGAATTACCATTATAGTGTGGGTTCAAGAACACATTTACATTTTACATAATATATGAGAGTTTTATCACCTAATTGAAAACCAAAAGGTAAATATTAGAAATTAGGGAACATTAATAGGGGATATATAGTTATAAAATACACATAATGAACCATTAATAGGATGGTTTTGAGACCACCTATTATGGAGTAAACTACAAATACAAATTCATTTTCAGAATGACTTCGATGGCTAGAAAGACGACCATGTGTCCGTCTATTATCTCATAATGGTTATATAACCAATGTTTATGTATTATATAGAAACGAACAGGAGTAACATAGTACCATTCAATATATTGGAGATACACTTTTTTCTAAAGTGATTCTCATATCCAGTACCAAGTGAATAAATATAATTTATTAGAATATTTAAAACTTTTGGGTCGTTGAAAAAGTATGAGAGTTGGATTATACAACATTAAAAGTACCTATTTTTAATACAAGTGTGTTGTTAACAAGAGTGATATTAAAACAGTGAATTTATATTTTTTAAGGTGTGTTTCTATAAGTAACGGTATAAGAACAAACCATTGATAATGGAATCATAGAAGTTCCAAGTATTTAATGTCTTTGATACTGGAAACTGAAATTTGTTAATACTTCTATTATTAATGAAAACTACTCTTCGGTAATATATTAATTCAATTGAGGATGACCCTATTAATGGGACATTTAAATCATTTCATGATGGCTCCAATGTAGACGGGATCATGTATGTTAGAGGGGACCAAAATGGGGGAGATTTTGATACTTGGTAGAGGGGTCAAATCCCTTATATCGTTAAATTAATAAAGGGAGTTCAATAATCAGGTTATATAGTTTTTTAATTTATATTGCATTACATCAATTTATTTTTTTTTCACTACTAAATTTATATATTCTTAATTAAACATAACATTACTTCTATAGTTAATGACTTCTGTACATGTCACTTCTCTCAATCATGAGGAACAAAATGTTTCTCAACACATTGATGCTCCCAATGTAGAGTGAAAACCAATTTTTCAACATGCCAATGATACCAATCCTGACGAACAATGTATTGAAAATGTTTAATGTTTGGATATGATAGAAGGGGAAAACCTATGTCCTAGAAACAATTGGAGTTTCATAGCATTATAATGATAGAAAAAATCATTAATGATAGAAGTAGAAATAATAAATTCAAGGTTAGAGAGATCCACATAGATAACCTTTTAACCATAACAAATCCATATTCAATTGTTACATTTGGGTCACTATTGAAATTCACATGCCAATTAATTTGCACATGTGAAAGAATATGTAACTAATTTGGGATGTTATTAGGGTTACATAATGATATAATTCATCTATTATAGTAAAAAATAAAATACAGGAACATTTATTTACTCTATATTATTCCCTGATTATTTCATTTATAGTAGATGAATATTTAATGAAATTTGTATTAATATTCACTATAAAGGCGCATACAGGCTTGAAAAAATTCTTTCAATGATTTATCACCGGGATGCTAATAGAAAATTAACCCTTCACCCACCATTAATGTGTGCACATATGATAAACAATGAAATTTAGAATGAATTTATAGACCATTGAGAGGATGTATCTTTTCAGGTACATTGTGATTGATAATACATTACGTAGAAATATTTGTATTATTCACTTTGAATAGGAAATTTTAATTTATGAAACAACAGTTCAATTTTGGAAATAATTATCCTCCATTAAAACCATCACTTCCCTACAAAAATACAATGATGGGGTATACATCACTTGAAAAAATTGTATGTACGTACATATTAATTAATAATTTTATTTTTTATATAATAATGAGGTAATTATTTTTCTTTTCTATATGTTTATTGAGGAATCAAAAATTAATATCTTCTTCCATACCCTATCATGTGTATGGTAGGATGATCATATAAATAAAGTAAAAATAATAGTATATTACATCACACATAAATTATAGGAAAAATGTTTAATTATGACATGATAAAAATTTGTTCTTTTTGAATTTTTTATACCGAAAAATTAATACATATTTTCTTATATTTTTTATCCAATTTAGAAACATGACTCCTCATAAAATGGACTAAAAAAATAACATATTTTAATGACCTTGAAGTTGCCAACACAATATGGTCGCGTCAAGGGTGTGGCTTCCAAAGTGTTTACACAAACATATTTTGAGAAAATAAATGAACAAGGGGATAAAGATAAAGAACTCAATCAAATGAAAACATGAATACCTATTCTAGATGAAAACATTTACTGGAATATTGAGTTGTTGGAGAATTTAATTGGAAATAATAAAATATAATAAAAAACAACAACACCAACCAATAAATAATTATCTACACCCTCCCCTATATTTGAGGCAATCTGTTCACCTCATGTTATTACCTTACCAAATGCAATCAATATTTTCAGAACTCTTTTTATGTAATTTAAATCAAGTATATACTCAATCCTTTTTTATACTAATATTTTACAAGGTGACATTTATTATGATTCATATCTATCCACAACCACTCATCTCCTTATTTATAGGGGTAAACTATAAAATATAAAAGGAGATATTCTTAATAATAGGATAATTTCAAAAGATCTTATGAGAGTGAGGATTCACATAGATCATGTGATGATCATCGAGTTACATCATCCACTTGATTATTATGATGTTCACACAATACATCATTCTCTTAAAACATTCATATAATTTACATTTGTTATTTTAAAAATACATGTTTACAAGGAAGTATTCTTGTTTAATTTATTTTAAATAAAACATGAAAAATAATCAAAAAATTATTGAACCATGGTATGTTATTATAGATAGGAAAAAGTAAACAAAAATTGATTATTGGGTCAAAATAATATAAAATATCTACTAATAAATCAAAAACCATTATAGTGTACCTTTACCCCTGATTAAACTTCCACATTTACTAATATTAAAAATTCACGTGCATACAACATTCAAATATAGTGACATGGCTAAAATTGGTTTTGAAGAACAAATATATATATAGTACATTACAAATATTGTTGTCTGGATAATGATAATGAAATTATCAAGCTTGGATTATTAATAATCTATGTTGTAAATTCGTATATCTATCACATTTTAATAAAAAAATTCCAATATTTAGTATACTATGTTAATTACTATTTACCATTGTTCATATTTTTATAGGCTTATATATCGGTACTATTTTAAGGGAAACCCCGATGAACAAAAATTTGGACTCCTTAGTCATCAATTCACATAAACACATAAAATTTTAGTGGAACAAGATCAATATTCTGTAATAATGGAAATGTTGGACACAATATTTTTAAAATAAACATTCAGACATCGATCATTACTTATTACCCATGATGTAGGTGTAAAACATTAAAATTTAATCAATCTACAATCTTTTCATTTATTTCAATACTTATTCATATATATTTTTTATAGATATTTGGTTTCTCATTGTAATCAATTTGGATACTCAAAATAATAATTTTTTGGGTTCAATGCATTGATTCCTAAAAAATTTACCGCACATGATGACGATTATCAATTTGCAATACACTACACTGAATATTTTTCAAATAAACTTCATGTTACAAGTGTTATATTTTTTTAATGAATCTTTTTACAATAGGAAGGTGTTTAAATATAATCAAAATAATGGTAATAGGATGATCCATGATCAAAATAAGCCTATAGAATTCAACACGTAGATATGTAATAAGATATATACAATAAGATTCCACTATAAAAACAAATATAAAATAAATTAATTATTTTTTTAATGTTTCTATAGTGTATGAAACAAACTAATAGAGAATATTGTGGTCATTACATTTTCAAATTTATAAGAGATATTGTATCCCCTTAATAAAATATCATCCTTAAAAATTTATTTTTGATGATAATTAAAATTTCATTTATATTATTTTTTATTTGTTTTCTTAACTATATTTTTTCATTTTAACCAAGAAAATCAACCTTCTACATAATCAAAAGAGGAAATAGATTTGTTGAGAATGAATGGGTACAATACATGGTGTTAGAACGTATATAAACATCATGAAGAGGATACTTGTTACTACTAATGTAGTTAATTTCATATTTATTTATAAGATTTCTTAGTTATTTTCCTCATCAGTTTTATTTTATACATAACTAGTTAATAATTAAAGTTATCATGAGGAAAAGAATTATTCATGAAATTTTTTTGAGAAATTTTTTTTTCTTTATAATGTGTAAAATCAGAATGGAGAAAAATCAATTCATAAAATGTTATCCAACAAGGATAATGCAGTTAGGTACAATTTTTTCACTTCATAAGGATATGTATTCTTTATTCAACATTTTTGTGTCTGGTAGTGCGTTTTTCCAATTTACAAATGACTCCAAGTATGTTTTTTCAATTTATATTTATATTATAGTTAAGAACATATGAAAATCATTGAAAACCAAGAAAAAACCATTATATTATCTTCAAACATTAGTAAAATGATCCATAATTCAGTTTTTATGTATAGAATGAATCATACATTATTCAAACAAATGATGACGAATTTATAACTAAAAGTTTATGTTTTAATTTAAAATTAAAATTTTATTTAAAAAGTTGTATTACATACTAATATTGAGAAAAAAAATTATGATTGTTTTGATACATTATGTCGAAGATACATAATTCATTCTTAATGTATAGGAATCATTAACACCTCAATATAATACACTGTGTGACCATTGTGTCTCAAAATGTGTTATTTTGGTTTAAAAAGGTGTTTTTTAAATAATTTTGTCACTCACTAAAACTGTGAAAACACACCCAAGTTTTCTTGATAATTTTGTACAGTCATCCATACGTTAGCTTTGATATGTATGAATTAGCCAAACATCAATATGACCTATTGGGTGATCAGCATGACTCAGAGTGTTTATTCATAGTTTAAAATTGAAATTTTAGATAAAAATTCAACTACATGAAAATCACTGAATAACGATAGATTAAACCGCTGCTACATTGATCAGTGATGGTTTCATAAAACATCCTCTAAAACTGGTGTCAGTATCTGATATATAGTGGTTACTTCCATTTAACAGTGGTTTTTGGTATGTTTCTTAGACACCATATTTAGAGTCATTTTTATTGGTTATATCTGTTGTTTTAACTAGGACAATGAGGTAATGAATTAGTGGAGGTTAGAAAAACTGCGATTTTTTTTTCAATTTTTCACTTGGAAACCATTTCTAAACCCAATAAAACAACCTCTAAATAATCATGCATCATTATTTCATGCCGGTTTTAACCACCTTTGATAAAAACTATCAGAAATTGTAGATAAAAATGAACATATTTATCATGGTTTAAACAGAAGTTATAAGATGATTTTTAAATAAATATCGGCTATAATTATACATCCTTATTGTAACACCTCGAGATTTTATGAAAAATATTCTTTTTAATTTCATTAAATGTCTTATGTTGTATGCTACACCAAAAGGAGCTTGAACAACACACATCATTGACTTGAATTTCATTACATGCAATCACGACCTTCCTTGATAGCGTGTGTAGTACACAATACCGAGTTTCACTAAACAACGATATGCTATTAAAATATTATTAAAACTAGCTGTTATGAATAGTAATAACCACTTTTTGAAATTTTGTAAATTTTATTTTTCAAAATGGACTTCATTATTGGATTCGGAATATCGAAATTAGCTTAGGGTGAAATTTTGGTAATTTTCGGATAAATTTCATATTTTGATGAATAGTGGAAATTACTAAATTTTAATTAAAAACAACTTTTTCAATCGAAATAATTAATAGTGATAAATTATTAATTTTAGTGGTTTTAAAGAATATTTAGAATATATTTTTACAATTTAATACAATGTTGGTCATTGGATGTAATTTCACATTAAAACCAGTTATAAACAAGTGTCAATCTTTTGATAGTTATTATCTCTTAAAAACACGCCTTTTGTTTTGACAACGGGAATTAATTTTTAAATTAATTAATGAAACTGATATGTTTTGAATTTGGTAAAATAGAAATCATTTTTTAGTTCATAATATCAAATATAGCTTAGGCCTAATTTTTGGTATTTTTCTGAAAACTTTCAATTTTTGATGAATAGTGAAACCACTAAGTGGTAGTTAAAAAAAACTGAATTTTTCATAAAACATAATTTTACCGCTTCTGTGAGTCGAATTTCAAAAATCCGAGAGACACGGTTGATGTCAGTAAGTAAAATGTGGTTCAATGAGATGAAAATAATTTTTGGTGAATAGTAACTTTTTACTTTTATTTACCACGGTTAAAAGTAAATAGGGTAATTAAGGGTAAAAATGATATTATTATTACCCTAACACATGTCCAAATTCTATTGGATAAGTGTAATTCGACCAAAAACAAGCTTAGGAATAAAATATGACCATTTAGGCCCACTTGGATTCGATTAGGACATTTATTATTATTTAATTCAAAGAAGAGTTAAAAGAGTTAAAATCAATGTTTATTTACTAAAACATTTTTAATATTGGGTTATAAATAAGATAAATTCGATTGTAAATATTCATTAGAAAGATAAAACTATTTCATACATAATGGTATTTTATTTTTAATTTTTAGACATCATATAAGTTAATTTATTTATGACACAAAGATGATGTAGTAATTATCTTATTAATGAAATATTGACATAACTGATGTTATAAATACCAAAATAAATGTAATTTAAGACTTTTTATGAATCCCACTAATTTTCTATGTTAATATGACATGTTAGTATTGATTTAATTAACTTGGTTCGAACTAATAATTCTGTTATGATTTTCACAAAAATCAATTACTAAATAGTGTCAAAATTGACATAAAATAGTTTTTAAAACAAATATTATATTATTAATTGTTATTTTATTCCTAAAAATATACGATTCGGCCAAATGACTTATATAAGGTTATATATATTAATAATAAACAATTTGGTGTTCGTTTGGCTTCTTATAGTATGTATATTAACCTTATAGTGTAAGAACACAAGAAGACACGGTAAAAGTAAAAGTATTTAACTTAATGTTAAATATAAATGATAAGGTTACAATAGGAACCTAAACTTGCCTAAATTCTATTGGATGAGAGGATTCCGACCCATCCCCACCTTATCCTCGAAATAAATCAATTTGGAGATATTTAAAACCGAACTTGACTTTATAATAAAATAATATTTTTAGTAATTCCAAAGGTGCCCCTCTCCTCCCTTATAAAAGGGCACCTCCTCCCTCTCTTCCTCACACAACATTGAGCCTTCAATCTCAGCCAAAACCAGCAAAATTATCTTCTCCACTTCCCTAGAAAACATCCTAGAGGTTCTGGTCTTCCTCAAAGACCAATTTTAGTTCCCTAAGAGGAGGTCTCAAAGAGGCGCTTCCAAGAAGAGGTAATTTCCGCTACCGATTCTTTCACCTTTATTTCTTCTTCCACTTATTCTTATTAGGTTGTTTCATTATGAAGTAATAACATCAGTATCATTCATATACTTATATGTTATTATAAGTATGAAAAAATCTTATTTCACCATCTATCCATCCTACGGAAAACAAAATTACCGCGCGTGCGTACGTACAGAATACCGTCTCCACGCCGTGGTGAAATCTATTATCCACCACCACCTTACTTGGATGGGTATAATGGTGTAAATAATAACTATATATTATTATTTTAAAGTGATATAGATTCTAAAATAGTATAAATACACTCCAATAAAGTCCCACGATCATTAGAATGATATCATCGCTCGTGCATACGTACGGACTACCGTCTCCACGACGCGATGAGATTCATTCTCCATATTAACCATTCATGAATGATTATAAAGTATATATAATAAGTAATCATGAAATATATGACATTATAAAGCTACTGGATTTATGTGTGTATATATGTATGTCATCTACTTAATTCCATTCAACTCAATAAGGAAACGAAAACAGCGTTCATGCGTACGTACGACCTACCGTCTCAATGAACGGTGTATTTCTTTCCATTTACTAATTTAATATATATATGTATATTCTGAATATATATTATATATAAATAATGTTTTATATTCTGGAATTAAGTAATTATGATCTAAGCAATCATATGAATAATTACATGTCAAAACACGGACGACAAATGAAACAATTTTACCCAAAATGCTCTTTAACATAGAATTTACAAAAGAATGGGTAATATAAACTCATAAGTGAACCATATATGATATAATAACAATTATTATGATTCTGGAATAAGTCAATGACATTATTTAAATCATTATACAGGAGGTTCAGACACTTACGAAGCATATCGGACCTAAGGTAAGGGAAATATCACAATCTCATTTTTATCCGAGATTGTTTATACTTTGGTATTTACTGGGGTGTATTTTATCATCCACATCCATGTTTACTTAATATGTAATATTATTTCCATCCACCTACAATTTTTTAAATCCAATTTTACCCTTCGGTGAGTTTTTAGTAAAGGATATGAAAGGAATCTTTTGTTGTTTTTGGTACAAGGTACTTTTTGACTTTTCCGACAAAAGTACGAAGAATGTTTTTTTAACTTATACGGCAAGAATGGATTTTTAAAACATTATTTCCAAGAATATTCCTTTATAAGTTTTCAAGTTTATTTTTAATCAACTTCTTTTATTTTATAATTGTATGACATGTTAAGAAAAGAATAGTGTTTTTGAAGTAGAAAGGATATTTTTCTCAACAATGGAGTTCAAATGTTTTATCAAAATTATTTTCATCTAAGATAATATAGGGTTCTGTTTTTATCCCTATTATTACATTGGTTTGATTATGTTGTGAGGGAATTATTTTTATGAAGTCATTAACCTTATATGATTTGTTTTATGATGTCATGATGTTTCAAGAATCTCATTTTTGTTACTTGTGTTATGCGATGATGTATGATTTATCATTATGTGGCACACATAAGAAAGGATTAATTATAAGATGGGTGGGAACTATATATTCCTCCAATGCATTGGGTAAAGATTTATATCTCATGAGATAGACATGGCTGGAACAGAAGGTTATTTCAGTTCAGTGATACAGGACTGAAACGAGGAGTGAACTCGGTTCAGAAATGGACTTTGTCCGCTAAGATAGTCTTGGCAATGAGTCATGACTAACAAGAAATAATTTTCCATGATTATGTGTGCATGCCACAAAGTTTCAAGTTTTATGTTATGATTATGGGGATCTCATTTTCACTTCTATGATTTATTCCATGTTAAGATGTTATGATCTCTTTTGCAGGTTATGATTTTCAAAAAGATATGATATGATTTTTATTTCCTTTATTTGCCCTTGCTGAGCATTTGAGCTCACCCTTTTATGTTTTCTTTTCCCCAGGATATAAAGAAAGGTTTTAGGTAAAAAAAAAAGAAGAAGATCTTTATGGGAGATGTTGAAGATCTTTCACCACGATTAGAAGATTATATTCCGAGTTTCCAAAGACACTAAACTATTACGGTCCTTGTGTGTGTGTTTTTGTTATGAACTAAGTATTCCGCAAATGTAATGTAATGTCAATGTACGTAAAGCTTCGGGTCTCTACAGTTGGTATCAGAGGAAAGGTTTAGTCAACCTTTGGAAACTAGGATGCGAAAACATTAGTGAGATCCCTAGAGATATTTCTAAGGTATGTCTAGGGATGTCCCTAAGGATATGTATATGTATAATATACAGTCCTAGAAATACGGTAATGATCATAGAATTTAACCTAAGATGTTAGATATTGAGGATACTCCCCCTTTATTATGTTGTTTTCCCTAGCATGATTTTTGCCTCTCACACTATTCTTTTTGGGTTTTAGACAATGGATGGAACCCGAAGGAACCGTGTTGATCAATGAAATGGACAATGCAATGATTGTCCTTCTGAAAAAACAAATGTTATGGGAGATGGAGTGAAAAATCTTATTTCTATACTTACACAAGCTATGAATCATCCTGGACTTCCAAATGAGCAGAGAAGGGAACAATATTCTATTGAGTCCTTCATGAGGCAACGTCCACCTTCTTTCAGTGGGTCTTCTGATCCACTTGTTGCTGAACAATGGATCAGTACCACTGAAAAGATATTTTTAGTTCTTCAATGTTTTGAACATGATAAAGTCATCTTAGCAGTGTATCGTTTGGAAGGTGATGCTGATCAATGGTGGAATCTTATTAAGAATAAAAGGCAAAGGGATGAAATTGAGTCCATGGAATGGGACGAGTTCAAGAAAATATTTTTCAATAAGAACTTCCCTCGTATTGTTCGAAAAAAGATGGAGAAGGAGTTTCTTGAACTAAAGAAAAAGGATGATGAATCTGTTGGTATATACGAAGCAAATTTTACAATACTTGCAAGGTATGCATCTGGCATTATCATCCAACCTGAAAGTAAAGTTGATCGATTTTTCAGTGGCTTAAACCAAGACTTTGAAGGGCATTAGCTATAAGATACTTCAGTAGCTATGAAGAAATTGTGCTTTGTGATATCAAGGTAGAAATGGAAGTTGGTGTTACATATCCATCTCATGGTTTTGACAAGAAACGAAAGATGGAGTTCAAGGAGAAATCTCAGAATAATGGTGAGAAGAATATGAATGTTTCCTTATGCACAAAGTGTGGAAAGAATCATGGTGGAGATTGTCTTAAAGGGACTAGAAAATATTATAAGTGTGGAAAAGAAGGTCATCAAGCAGCTGAGTGTCGAAGTAATGGAAAAATGGTTTCTAATGATGTGAATAAATCAAACACTACAGAGAACGCACCACCAACACTTCAATTCTTCAAGTGCAAGGAAATGGGGCATTATGATAATAAATGCCCTAATCCAAGGGTTAGTGATGATCGACATGAGCAACCGCTTAAGGCAAAGGTCAAAGGGATGTCACATGCGATCACTATTGGCGATGTTGAATATGACAACGATATAGTGGAATGATTATGTGCTTATGTAATGTGATTCCAAAATAATGTTGTATCATGGAGTATTGGAATATTTATGTATTGGTCTAATGTGGTATTCAAAGTGATTGAGATATTTTTGGAAATAAGATGATATGCGCATAATGAAGGGAAAATGCGAAAATGAAATATTTAACAGTATTCATGAGCTCATGTTTTATATAAGGACTAAGTGATATCATGGTTTGAGTATATATAATTTTGAGGATTTTGGTTTGTGGAAAGTGTTAACTTTTAACTGCATTCATGTTTTCACTAAGGTTCAATGGGAATTCATTCTTCAAGAGAATACATGATTATGGTATTCACATGTTTGTAATTTGACCAACAAGATAAATCTTATGATATATGGGGGATAAATGATGGCATTCACGTGATTGTTCTGTGACATTTCAAGTAATCATTTTCTTTATACTATGAGCTTGGACCAAAGTATTTTAGATAAGCCTAAATATTTGAATGGATTATGTTGGACATAAGTTAGGATAAAACGTTTTTCGATATTATTTATGGGATGTTATAGTAATATAGCTTTAGAAAAAGGACAACCTGCAGGACGGGCGACAGCCCATCGCATCGGACAAGGCTGTGGGAATCGAACCCACAACCAAAGTGCGAATGGACTTTATCGCCTACCACTGGCCTACAGAAAGTCCTTGGTTAGTACAAACTAGTTTTATTTTATTAAGCGGTATGATATATGAAGTATAAGTTCATTTTTGGAACCATATATGATTAACCATAAGATGGACTTATAACTTTTGCTAACCTTTTGTTTGAAAGAGATGGAATGACCCATCATTCTATCACATGATCTGCTAACACATCATGAATAACAAATTCAACTTCATTTATTTAAGAGATGAAGTGGAAATTGTCCAAAGAACGACAAACGGTGAGACTATACCAAAATCACGAAAGTATTTCTTTTAATTCCAATTTCATTAACATTAGGGAAACGATCTTCAAACCAAAAATGTTATCATAGTGCTCTTATATGTGATTAATCATATGGTACCTTAGATCGTCACAAATTTATGGATTTGTGATTGTTGGCTTTTCCATATCCATGTTCTCTACCACTCTCCATTAGAACACGATGGTTATATTTTTCTTCCATATCCATATTTTCACCTATGTGGAATCCCAATGATTAGTTTATTTGGGTAACCGTTACATTTCATACATTTGTTTTTAAATATTGGTTTTGGTATTCCTTTTTACGATGTGGGTTTCGATTAAAGAAAGTTTCAAATAGTAAACTATTTATAACCCCGACGAATTTTGAGGGCGAAATTCATTTTAAGGGGGGTAGAATGTAACACACCGAGATTTTATGAAAAATATTATTTTTAATTTCATTAAATGTCTTGTGTTGTACGCTACACCAAAAGGAGCTTGCACAACACGCATCCTTGACTTGCCTTTCATTACACGCAATCACGACCTTCCTTGATAGCGTGTGTAGTACGCAATACCGAGTTTCACTAAACAACGATATGCTATTAAAATATTATTAAAACTAGCGGTTATGAATATTAATAACAAATTTTTGAAATTTTGCAAATTTTATTTTTCAAAATGGACTTCATTTTTGGATTCGGAATATCGAAATTAGCTTAGGGTGAAATTTTGGTAATTTTCGGATAAGTTTCATATTTTGATGAATAGTGGAAATTACTAAATTTTAATTAAAATCAACTTTTTCAATCGAACTAATTAATAGTGATAATTTATTAATTTTAGTGGTTTTAAAGTATATTTAGAATATATTTTTACAATTTAATACAATGTTGGTCATTTGATGTAATTTCACATTTAAACCAGTTATAAACAAGTGTCAATCTTTTGATAGTTATTATCTCTTAAAAACACGCATTTTGTTTTGACGACAGGAATTAATTTTTAAATTAATTAATGCAACTGATATGTTTTGAATTTGGTAAAATAGAAATCATTTTTGAGTTCATAATATCAAATATAGCTCAGGCCTAATTTTTGGTATTTTTCGGAAAACTTTCAATTTTTGATGAATAGTGAAACCACTAAGTGGTAGTAAAAAAAATGAATTTTTCATAAAACTTAATTTTACCGCTTCTATGAGTTGAATTTCAAAAATACGAGAGACATGGTTGATGTCAGTAAGTAAAATGTGTTCAATGAGATGAAAATAATTTTTTGTGAATAGTAACTTTTTACTTTTATTTACCACGGTTAAAAGTAAATAGGGCAATTAAGGGTAAAAATGATATTATTATTACCCTAACACATGTCCAAAATCTATTGGATAAGTGTAATTCGACCAAAAACAATCTTAGCAATAACATATGACCATTTAGGCCCACTTGGATTAGATTAGGACATTTATTAATATTTAATTCAAAGAAGAGTTAAAAGAGTTAAAATCAGAGTTTATTTACTAAAACATTTTTAATATAGGGTTATATATAAGTTAAATTCGATTGTAAATATTCATTAGAAATCTAAAAATATTTCATACATAATGGTATTTTATTTGTAATTTTTAGACATCAAATAAGTTAATTTATTTATGACACAAAGATGATGCAGTAATTATCTTATTAATGAAATATTGACATAATTGATGTTATAAATACCAAAATAAATGTAATTTAAGACTTTTTATGAATCCCACTAATTTTATAGGTTAATATGACATGTTATTATTGATTTAATAAACTTTTTTCGAACTAATAATTCCGTTATGATTTTCACAAAAATCAATTACTAAATAGTGTCAAAATTGACATAAAATAGTTGTTAAAACAAATATTATATTATTAATTGTTATTTTATTCCTAAAAATCTAAGGATCGTCCAAATGACTTATAAAAGGTTATATATATTACTAATAAACAATTTGGGGTTCTTTTGGCTTCTTATTGTATGTTTATTAACCTTATAGTGTAAGAACACAAGAAGACACGGTAAAAGTAAAATTATTTAACTTAATGTTAAATCTAAATGATATGGTTAAAATAGGAACCTAAACTTGCCTAAATTCTATTTTATGAGAGGATTTCGACCCATCACCACCTTAGCCTCTAAATAAATCAATTTGGAGCTATTTAAAACCGAACTTTTCTTTATAATAAAATAATATTTTTAGTTATTCCAAAGGTGCCCCTCTCCTCCCTTATAAAAGGGCACCTCCTCCCTCTTTTCCTCACACAACATTGAGCCTTCAAGCTCGGCCAAACCATGACAAATTCTCTTCTAAACTTCCATAGAAACATCCTAGAGTTTCTGGTCTTCCTCAAAGACCAATTTTAGTGCCCTAAGAGGAGGTCTCAAAGAGGCGCTTCAAAGAAGAGGTAATTTCTGTTACCAATTCTTTCACCTTTATTTCTTCTTCCACTTATTATTCTTAGGTTGTTTCATTATGAAGTAATAACATCAGTATCATTCATATAATGATATGTTATTATAAGTATGAAACAATCCTATTTCACCATCTATCCATCCTATGGAAAACGAAATCACCGCGCATGCGTATGTACGGAATACCGTCTCCACGCCGTGGTGAAATCTATTTTCCACCACCACCTTACCTGGATGGGTATAATGGTGTAAATAATAACTATATATTATTATTTTAATATGATATTTATTCTGAAATAGTATACATACACTCCTATACAGTCCCACGATCATGAGAACGATATCATCGCTCGTGCGTACGTACGGACTACCGTCTCCACGACGCGATGAGATTCATTCTCCACTTTAACCATTCATGAATGATTATAAAGTATATATAATAAGTAATCATGAAATATATGACATTATAAAGCTACTGTATTTATGTGTTTATATATGTATGTCATCTACTTAATTCCATTCAACTCAATAAGGAAACGAAAACAGCGTTCATGCGTACGTACGGCCTACCGTCTCCATGAACGGTGTATTTCTTTCCATTTACTAGTTTATTATATATATGTATATTCTGAATATATATTATATATAAATCATGTTTTATATTCTGGAATTAAGTAATTATGATCTAAGAAATCATATGAATAATTACAAGTCAAAACACAGATGACAAATGAAACAATTTTACCCAAAATGCTCTTTAACATAGAATTTACAAAATAACGGGTAATATAAAGTCATAAGTGAACCATATATGATATCATAACAATGAGTATGATTCTGGAATAAGTCAATGACATTATTTAAATCATTATACAGGAGGTTCGGACACTTATGAAGCATATCGGACCTAAGGTAAGGGAAATATCACAATCTCATTTTTATCCGAGATTGTTTATACTTTGGTATTTACTGGGGTGTATTTTATCATCCACATCCATGTTTACTCAATATGTAATATTATTTCCATCCACCTACAATTTTTTAAATCCAATTTTACCCTTCGGTGAGTTTTTAGTAAAGGATATGAAAGAAATATTTTGTCGTTTTTCGTACGAGGTACTTTTTGACTTTTCCGAAAAAAGTACGAAGAAAGTTTTTTTAACTAATACGACAAGAATGGATTTTTAAAACATTATTTCCAAGAATCTTCCTTTATATGTTTGAAGTTTATTTTTAATCAACTTATTTTAGTTTATAATTGTATGACATGTTAAGAAAAGACAAGTGTTTTTGAAGTAGAAAGGATATTTTCCTCAAGAATGGAGTTCAAATGTTTTATCAAAATTATTTTCCATCTAAGATAACATAGGGTTCTGTTTTTATCCATATTATTACATTGATTTGATTATATTGTGAGGGAATTATTTTTATGAAGTCATTTACCTTATATGATTTATTTTATGATGTCATGATGTTTCAAGAATCCCATTTTTGTTACATGTGTTATGCGATGATGTATGATTTATGATTATGTGGCACCCATAAGAAAGGATTCATTATAAGATGGGTGGGACCTATATCTCCCTCCAATTCATTGGGTAAAGATTTATATCTCATGAGATAGACATGGCTGGAATGGAAGGTTATTTTAGTTCAGTGATACAGGACAGAAATGAGGAGTGAACTCGGTTCAGAAATGGACTTTGTCCGATAAGATAGTCTTGGAAATGAGTCATGACTAACAAGAAATGATTTTCCATGATTATGTGTGCATGGCACAAAGTTTCAAGTTTTATGTCATGATTATGGGGATCTCATTTTAACTTCTATGATTTATTCCATGTTAAGATATTATGATCTGTTTTGCAGGTTATGATTTTAAAAAAGATATGATATGATTTTTATTTCCTTTATTTGCCCTTGCTGAGCATTTGAGCTCACCCTTTTATGTTTTCTTTTCCCCAGGATATAAAGAAAGGTTTTAGGTAAGAAAAAAGAAGATATGTATGGGAGATGTTGAAGATCTTTCACCGCGATTAGAAGATTATATTCCGAGTTTCCAAAGACACTAAACTATTACGGTCCCTATGTGTGTGTTTTTGTTATGTACTAAGTATTCCGAAAATGTAATGTAATGTCAATGTACGTCAAGCTTTGGGTCTCTACACTTATCACCCTAAAAAACATATAAATATAACATATAACCCAAGGTATGCACACATAAAATCAACTCATTACTTAATATGTCAAGGGAACCTATATTTCCCATTATAAAACCACACCACTTCTCTAAAAAAAATTAACACACAAAATAACGAAACTCAATATTTGAACAATATTTTACTTAAAAACTAATGAATACGAATTTTTATCAACAAAAAATCATTTTTAATTTTAGAAAATAAGTAAAATTCATAAAAAATCACTGAAAAACAACCAAAATCCCTTTATCTTTTGCATTTCTGTCTGTTATAATAGATTAATCCAGTAATGAATGGAAAACATTCCTAGACTGAACTAGATACCATGTAAATATTTAATTTAACCCAAAAACACTATAGAAAATCAAGGATTAATAAACACCTATTTAAAAGTAAATTAATTAATAAAACATACCTCAAATGATGGAACTATGTTTCTTTCAAAAAATCTACAATAAAGGAAATCACACATAAGTTTAAAACTACTCAAAAATAAAATCCACATACCCTTGTTACAATAACCTAATAAATAATCCAAACAATTCAAATAGGATTATAGGAACATGTAGAGTATGATATGAAACTAATATAAAGAAAATATAAGTTCATACTTCTAGAACCTGGCGAGGAATCACTGAGAAACCAACTTGAAACTACCGAAGAGGTGCATAAAATAAATGGAGAGGCTGATGTGAGGTTTTTTGGTTGATATGAATGAATTGGGAGACTCATGGTGTAATCCCCCATTAAAAATAATATAAAGGGAAAATACCCCATTATGGTAGGTCCGCATCGTTTTCTAAACCCTGCAAAAACCATGTGAATCAGAGGAGGGAGACTCATAGGGAGGTTGGCTAGTAAATATGTAGTGGGATATATAGACATAGGGAAAACAGAAATGTGATAATTCTAGGTAGATATGAAACTATTATGGTGAGGAATAGTGATAAGGATATGCATCTTGAATGATGATGTAAATTGGATGATATCAAATAGTGAGTTAATGCAGCTTAAGGGGATTATGGAAAATGAATGATGAAAGGGGTTTGGTGGCCTATAAGCTATAAGGAAAAACAATATTAATGATAAAAATAAACATGTATGGGAATGAAGAAAAAATAATCTTGCATGAAAATTTAAAAAGGTGGAGAAAATTTATATCCATAATGATTGAACATTACCTTGTGGGATTCCAACATAAAAGAAAAGCCACATAGGTATTATTAAACTGGATTTGGGAAAGGTTTTTTTCTAATGATAAAATAAAAGATAATATGGTTTTCACTAAATATCATGAAGACCATTCAAAGATAGTTATTTTAATTGTATTCAATCCAATATTTCTTTTAATGGATGACTATCTTTACAACTGTGAAAAGTTTCCAGCCTCTTCAAACATGGGAAATCATGAAAAGTTTTGGTCATGAAAGTTTTAGGTGAATACGTTGTGCCACACATGATACATGAACAAACCCTCTCTCTAAATATTTTTATTAGAAATCAAAAACACCACTAATCATTGTCTATTGATGAACATTTCTTTTCACCATATCCATATACATCTTTACTTCCTACTATCTGCACTTGTAAGACAATTATTTTCAAAATTAAATAATTTTTTATATTTATATTTAAACATAAAACCAATAAATGTGTGTGAAATAAATTATTTTTAAATTTTGTGATTTACCATCACACCAGCAGTCATCTATGAAATACAAACATGGACAGATCCAGTCATATTATGTTATAAATAAATCAATGCTTTCTACAAAGTGAATATCTGAGCCCCATTTTCCTAAATTTTGTTTTTCATAGAAACAAAATCTCTCTAAGAATCTTGGGGAAGGGAGTGAATACAACTAGAAGTATATGAAATGAAAATAACAAATGTATTTTCTAATAGCTCATCTATTAATGGTCCTAAACCCATTCCACGCACTCGACTACAATGATCCTTCCTAAGGACATTACAAACTAGGTCATTCTCGGAGACTGAGTAGGACTACGTGGGATTTTCATACCATAGTTCTTTAATCATTACCTATTAATATAATATCAGTCTTATTAGAATAAATATATATTAACAAAGTGAAAACTTGTGATAAGTTATTATGATGAAAAATGAAATCATACCCCATCTTGTTTTCTAGGATCATTAACAACACACCCATCAAAATGTTTATGAATATCCAACCACACTACTGTTCAGGATTCTTGGTGCCCTAAAATCTATGACAACATTAAAAAAAGATAAATCAAAAATTTAATATATTAAAAAATGATATTCTTTTATAAATATTTAAATTAATGAAACAATTACTAGAGTAGATAGGGTTCTACAAAAACTCTTCAGCCTCATAGTGTGAGGGGTGATTTTATTATCCTAACTCGATGCATTCTTCTATGAAAGATCCTAAAATAAATAAAATATAATTTAATAGTAATGTATGACATTTCATCTCCTTTTCATATACATGTATAAATTTAACATGATTTTAATATAATAATATATATTTAAATACCATGTACTTTCCATCATTATTTCTATAAATAAAATCATTTAATTGCTCTCTATGCACCCCATTGGGTACCTTATCACACATTTGATGGGTTCTCAATGAAGTGTCATTGATTTCGTTCCATAATCTCCATTTAAAATATTTTCATTTCATACCAAAAATTTATAATTTCCAATTTCATACTAGCATACCAGCAATGGTAAAGTTGAAATAAATCTCTAAACAGAGATCAATTTTAAAAATATTAGCATTTAATAACATAATGACATTAAATTACACCATAATGTATTAATATTTCCAATATTTGTGAATAAAAAACTTAATATTTCCAAGAAGAAGCCACATTCCTCCAATTATCATATGTAATGGGAAGGGTAACTTGATCTACCTCTAGATGGACTAGAAAATGGCCATGTAATATCACTATGTCATCCACGGGGACACTATAGGAATCAAAGGGGAAAATATTTTAGTCTAGTCAGATTCCATACATTTGGGCTTTAAAAAAATTCTATTGTAGCATTGTATACACATTATATGAAAAAAAGCAGTTAGTAGTATACAAAAGTTCAATATATATATTCATATTTAAATTTTTACCAATAAAAGTGACACTCCAACATCCACATGAAGACCATGGAGTGGTACCCTGCTCTCTCACTATTGAGGCTACTTAATGGTAATGTGTCAATTGATCTACTAATGGGACACTAACAGAGGGTCTGAGATATGGTATATGGGGGCAAGCGGATGGTGTCTGAAATTCAATATAGAGGGATACAAATGGATCATCATCTTTAAGTGTGGTCAATAGAAGGTCGACTGAGAGTCGACTCACTTTAGTATGACACTTCCTCTTTAGCATTTTTATCATTTAATCAAATAAAATTATGTTGAAAAAATATATTTAAAAAAAATTCATGTAGAGAAAAATATAGATAATAACAGATACACAATACTAATAAACAAAATATACATAAAAATGATAAAGAATGACTAAAAATAGATAAGTGGTTGATAGATGAATGGATAACTACATATAAAATCATATTTTCCTTCAATCAGGTCAGTTTCATACTATATCATTACATCATATACATCATCCACCCAAGAAAGACTAATATTTTCAATATCATGATATAAAAATAAGTCATCTTCTTACTATTTATGTGATTCACTGTCAGAGGTCAAATATTCCACATCATCACTCATATCATACATGTCTCTTTATTTTACGTGAGAAATGACACTACACCCTTCATCAAGGAAATATTTCACATAATATAACCTTTTATATTATGCTGATAATATATACCGACCATGTAGATCACGATCACCATCATTCATCAAGAGAGAGAATATTGCAGAAGTAAATTGCAAGGAATTTATTTTAACACTCCTCATAATATCCACCCAATTTCATTTTAATAAAATAATAGAAAAATTCCTATGGTAGTTTAATTCAATAATTTCAGTCAACTTTCCATAGTATTCCACATCATAAAAAAAATATGCCACTATTTCATGTCTTTAAACCCACTTCCTGATCGACTGTATGGAATCTGAAAATGTTCATGTTGTAATCGTCAAATATTATTTTATAATTTAAAGAACGTCGAGAAATAAACATAAATTATTTGGAAAACCCTTCTCAAGTATCAAAAATCATGGTCTAAGAATATTAATATTCTTTATTATATTTACAAAATAAATTATCAACCAAATATCCGTATTGATTGTAATGTTTATGATCATACATGTCGTGCAAAAAATTATACAATCTCATTATTATTAGCTTTTGTTATATCTTTCTCATTTAATGTTCTTCCTATAATTATTCTCTTTATTTGTATCCTCAACTCTTTAATAAATGGATATTAAATTTCACTATTTATCATCACATATCTATATTCCTATAATAATTCCATTTCTGTTAGTGTAATATTTGAGCTCCCCAAACTGATCATCCAATAACAGAATCATTTTTCCCATGTATTTGAGATTGAGTCGATGTGTCATCAACATATCCAACTCAATTTAATCTTATCTCAATATCATCCAGCTGTAAAGAAAAAATGGTAAGACACTCCTCTTCCAAATAACCTTCAGAAATAAAGGCTTTAGGATGATCCTTATTTTTCACGTATGATTCGAAATGCCCAAAATATATTTGAAATAAAAAAAATTATCTATTTAATGATGTTCCATGAATTTTATACTGAAATGAAAATATAAAAATATAGAACCTATCAATTGGATACATTAATTGATAATGTACGTGACCACATAATTTAGATTCTTCCGCAAAATGCACATTTAAATGCATCCTGGCAATAAAAAATGGCAGAGGAAATATCATCTCCATTGAACCTAGTGTAAATACAAATATTTCTGAACATTGTTAAGCTAAAATGGATGTATATTTTTCCCACATAGATATTAAAAGATGTTCAGAATTAGACTACAACAACATTAACCATTTCATGTAATAATTTATGTAATGTGAATAGTTGTAACTACCATAACAAAATATGTTAATCATGGATTTTAAATCCATGTAACCTATGATGATTTAAGTCAACACACCTTGAGATGTTACATGAAAACAAATCAGATACCATCACATGTTTTAAAATTCTATGTAATGTATTTTATTCTTATTTTACTTTGCAAAAAATACAGGAGCATTCTTTCAATTCACATCTCGCCAGAGATCATGATTTATGTTCATTGCTTGTAATTCATTACGAGCATTGAGATGATCCTTAAACTTCCCATGATCATTAAGAATAGTATAGATCAAATTTCCCCAAAAACTCATCTCAATATGAATCACATCAATATTGTTCAACATCAAATTAAATTTTCAAAATGGAATTTTGAAGAATATATTTTTTCCATCCATTTTTGAGTTCCAATTTCAATTGGCGATGCACTTTAAACTCATTTCCCACTATCATTCAAATTATTCATCTTTCCAAATTCTATTTCAACATTTCCAAGTCGTGATAATATTTAAAAACATATTAACCAATTTTATGGTTGTCGACAATCAATGAAACCATTGATTATTCACTTGTTCAGCCAAAATCTATGAGATGGATTGAGAAATCATCAATGATGCAAGAAGCACTGTTTTCTACTATAAGATAGTCTTTTCAGGATCCAATTCGGAGTTACAAATAAGGAAATCTAAACCCATTTATGTGTTCCAACTAGACAAATTCCTAGGTTTAGGGAAGTCACTAATGGTCCACATTAGAGAATCTTGTATTTTGAACAATGTTTTTGACGGTGCGTTATATGTCTAAGAACCGTTGCACCATAACTCCTGTAATTCCTCAATTAAAGGAAGGAAGTATACATCAATATCATTTATATGCATTTTTTTCTATGAATAATAATTGAAATTATAAAATATGTTTGTTTCAGACACATCCTCAGAGGAAGATTGGAAGGGATCAAAACAACATTCTTAATTCTATAACTGGTACTCAAAGTGAAAATTGGTTGAAACCATCAATACCTAATCCCAATCAAACATTCCTTAGATCAGATGAGAAATATTTATGTAATTAATCAAATGTATTATATGATTTTTAATCTCATGTATATCGCATTAACCCATCATTTTTATTGTCTACATAATGCGACTTCATGTGTTCTGTGGTTTTCTATGACATGAATAATAATTGTAATTGAGGATTAGATGTAGCATAATGAAAAACTATTGATGCTGTTATTTTTTTCATATTTGTCATGGTATTAGGAATATTTAGGATTTTAGCATCACCCATTGATTTCTATTTTCAAGAAGAACATTTTTTTGTAATCCTGTCAATATGAGTCCTCTCCCCAATAAAGAATACAATAATGGGGACACTCATGTAGTTTTGTATAATTCAGACCAATCTTGTTAAAAAAATTTGTACCATAAAAAATTCAGGGATCATTGATTCAGGAAATGCATCATGAAACAATTCTAATATCAGAGACATTACCTTATTTGTAATTCCACCAAAGCATTTTATATGGTACAACTTCAGTAGGAAAAAAAATATTTTTCATATTTCAAACATCGATTATACATCTCTTGATTTACATCATCAAATAAACCTTGAAACACATATGTCTACTTAGTGTAGTTCTATCTTAAATCAGTCTCTAAATAGTGAGGAGGATCCAATGATATATTACAATCAAGACCTAGTTTTCCTAGAGTCACAAAAACATTACTTATCATGTTTCTATTTATAACTCCCACAAATAGTTGTTCTGATATTTTTTTATGCTGATGTTGGTGTATTTTAATCCCAAATGAATAATTTATAATGATTGGCATTTCATTTTCCATTATCAATGAAGTTGGGAGCTCATTATATGTATTGACATCAGTGCTCAACCTTTCTGTAATGTTTGATTCTCTATTCTATATCCAACAAAAATTTGAATAGGTAATTTCTTCAATATCACGTTTTCATAAACTTCATATCTCTTCAGCAATCTTCTAAATTTACATTTATGACATAGACATCTTATTCTCCCATCATTCGATAAAATGGAAATTAAAAAATTTATAAACTTTTCAAAATGCTTAACATACTGTGGTGTGTTCCTCGATAATGTGATCCAAATTTTATCCATATATATCAAAATGTGTCTACACACTATTAAAAAAATTTAAAACACATAAATTTTACTAAATATTAAAATATATTCATATATAATAGTTGATAAAATATGAATATGTTAAATGAGGTTTTCCTATATAAATACATAAGGTAAATAATGAATCATTTTAAAAAGGACATTTTAAATCCATAGAGTCTAGTTTTGAGGAAAATGATGTGCAATGAAGTGAAATTTTTTATTTAGAACCAATTATGCATCCCAAGAGGAAATATAAATGTTGAAATACATATTTAATAAAAAATATTATTTTAATAAATCATTAAAAAATTATCACAATCCCTTGTCAATAATTTATCAGTGTACCAGTATGATTCTCAAAACTGTTAAGCTACTATCATGATATTATTTTTTATATAATGGATACATTTTTGGACACATTTTTATTGATTGAATTGGTGGATTGATGATTATAAATAATTTTTTATTTATATTTTTTGTCTTTTATTTATATCTATGATTTTATTTATCTTATTTATTTTAATTTCCTAAATTTACATTTCATGAATTGATAAATACACCATTAAACTAATCAGTGGATGATGTTAATGAAAAGAGAGATAGGGAATGGTCAGGTATTATGTGGGAAATATTTCTACTATGATATGAATTGAAAAATTATCAATGGTTTTTATTATGAATCAACTAACATCATTGATTACATCGTTGAAAATTATGTTTAGAATGATCATGGATTCATGGGACATGCTATTGATGGGTTCAACTGAGAAATGAACCACTCTAAAGATGATGACATGTGTTCCTAAAATGAATGTAATTAAAATAATATGGTAGCTGTAATGAGGTACCATGTACCACTAACATAATTTTTTTTAGATAAAGTGAAATAAAAATGGTTGACTACATCCATTACCCACTCCCTAATTAATGAAATTGAAGTTCTTTCATTTAATAAATATTAAACCAATAAAAAATGAACTAGTATAATTGAGGAAGATCAATGTTCAAAGACTAAATATATATATTCTTATTGAGTATAATTTTTAGGTAAAACCAATTTTTATCCTCAAATATACATTTAATTATAAAGAACCACATAACCCATAAGAGATGTAATTAATCGTGCAACAACCTCTTCTTCATAGCTAATGATTTATAGAAACTGAATAACCTTAGAATACTAAGAATATATATTTGGAATATAATAATAATGTAATGAATTCTACCCCATTTTACCTAATAAAATATATTATAGACAAGAATCAGTAGGTTATACATATCAAGATACACCCCAACTCCTTTGAAAACCAACCTGTAATGTATAAATTAATGTATAACAAAGAAAAATAGTACCTCATCTAGAGGGGGTATTAGTGGCTAGGTTTTGGAGAGATGAAGAGGGTCTAGGAAGGGATCATTGGTGAGGGACGATGAGTGGCTTGGTCGAGAATGACAGTGAGGGTCGGTGAGGGTGCGGGGGGTGGGGGATGAGGGCCATGACTTGTAGAGCTTCTAGGGGTTGGGTCTGTTGGGGGGGGGAGTCAAGGTAGAAGTGTCTGTTTTGTAAAAAGAAAATAAAAGGTTTAGTGGTGGTCTTTAATACACTAACTCTAAATTATTTAAAAAAAAATAACTGCAGTTTAATACACCACCACTAAAAACTGTTGCTAGAGTCTGATTTTGGTGTAGTGTATGTGACACTCTCTAAAAACCTAGAAACCAAACTTATATTTTATTTATACTTTTTCAAAAATATTCCTATGGCATTTTGATATGTATGAATCATCCTCACATAAATCTCATTCATGGTGTAACTAGTATTATTCAAATGATGTGTTTCTATTTAATATTGATATTTTATTTCAAACTATGTGTGACATACTCAAAACTCAGAAAAAAAATCTATTATTATTTTGATACATTAGGGAAAAAATACATAGTTCATTTTTGACTTTTAGGAATCAGTTATACATAAATTTGATACACTTTGTGAATTGTATGACTAGAAATTTCTTCATTCAGTTTAAAATGGAATTTTAGATAAAAAGGAATGTGACATACTAGAAAATCTGTAATCACATTCATATTTTATTGATACCTTAGTACAATTATTGAAAATAAATTTTTGATTTATATAAATTATTTGTACCTCAATCATATACATGGTGTGATCGTTATGACTCTAAATGTGTGTTTTCCATTTGAAAATTAAATTTTTGTTAATTTTTTTTGAATCACTAAAATTTGATACAATGGGATTGTATTATATTGATACTTTATTAAAATGATCCATATTTCATTTTTTATGTGTAGGAATTATCTACATGTTAATTTGACACGCGAAATCACCAATATGACTTAATGTGTATGTAATAAGTTTAAAAATGTCGTTTTTGTTAAAAATGTATTTCACTCATTAAAAACCAAGAAAAAACACTCTGACTACCTTCATAAATTATTGAAGTGGTCCGTATGTCATTTTTGGCATGTATTAATCAACCAAATATGAATATGGCTGATGGTGTAACTGGTATAACTCAATGAATGTTATTTTATTATAATTCACATTTTATTTAAAAATAAGAATGGAATACAAAAAACTGAGTAAAAAAATTTAAATTGTTTTGATACTTTAGGAAAATTATCCCTATATCATTTTATACACGTAGGAATCTTTTTTATCTCAATCCGTTGTATATTTTGATAGGTATGATTCAAAATGTGTGTTTTCTATTTTGAAATTTCATATTATTTAAAAATATGTGTGATATCCTTCAATATAATCATAAACATTCATATCATTTTTATACATTCAGATAATGATCAATAATTCCATTCTAACATGTAGAAATAATTCTTAACTTAATCTAATACAAGGTGTAACCGGTGTGACTCATGATGAATTTTTTAATATTAAAAATGAGATTTAGATAAATCATGTTCCATTCATTGAAATAATGAAAACACACTGACATTATCTTAATAAATTAGGAAAAAATTCCATAGGAAATTTATGATGTTTTGGAAGAATCCAGAAGTTATTATGGCACATGATGATACCGGCATGACTCAAAGGGCATGTTTTTATTTTAAAAAATTAAAATTTAGTTAAAAAAATGTCACTCATAAAAACCAATCAACAACGATCTTATTTTCATGATAATTTAGGAAAATTATTCTTAATTCATATGTGATGTGTTAGAATCAAATTTAGATCAATCGGACACATGGCATAACTAGTACAACTCATAGCCTGGGTTTTGTTTAAAATAATCATTTTTGTTCAAAACAGACATCACAAAATAAAAAATAATAATTTTTTAAAATTATGTAGATACTTTATAACAATGTTCCATATATCATAATTTTACATGTAAGAATCAGCCACACATTAATTTAATACATGGTGTAACATGTATGACTTGAAGTATATGTTTTTATTTTAAAATAGAAATTTTAGTTCAAAGAAAACACGATTTATACTTAAAACCAAAAAATTGATATTATATTGTCTTGATACATTAGGAAAATTTTCCATTAATCTTTTATGGATTGTATAAATTATCCACACATTAATCTGATACACGGTGTGCCCGATATGACCTGAAGTTCATATTTTGTGTTTAATAGTGAAATTTTATTAATGAGTTTATTCATAATTATGTTACATTTTTTATTCATACTATTACTAAAATAATAAATGTTATATATATATATATTCACTCTTTGATCGAGATGGGGATGTTTCTTTGGTAAATGAGATTTTTATTATGCTCTATTGAGAGGGGTTTAGGGAAAAAAGATAATGAAACATTAATGTATTTGAATTTTCTGATGTTTGTGATAAATTGTATCTACCATTTTAATTGTAAAAAATATATTTTATATTTTTTTATATAGTTTGTTTCATTTGTGATGTAAATTTAATTGAAATTGAATTTTTTATTTTCTACTATAGTTTTATGCAATTTCAGCATCAAATTGAAACAGATTTGTCTTTACCAGTGTTAGAAATAACATTGATAAAAGTTAAATTTACCAGCACTAAAATGTGATGATGTGGGGATCCTTTATTATCACCAAACTATAATTGATAAATAATCCCCTTTATCATTTCATTTTTTATCTCTGATAAAAGTCATTGTCTTTTAAAAGTGATCAAAATAAGATGGCCTTTATTTCTAAATATGTTACAACTCATATATACAGTAGTGAATTTTGAAAATATATTCCTTTTTGATGAAATATATAAATATATTATTATTAATATATAATATAATAACTATATTATATATAACATAAAAAATATATATTATTTTTAAAAATATAATCAATATATATTATATATAGGGGAAATTGGGGGCGATTCGGAGATGCCTCAAATTGTTTAATATTATACAGACTGAACGATTGCATATGCTCTCTAATTCTATGGGTTGTGGCTTGATGGATAGAGAGTGTTCATATTCTTCCTAATATCCTACATGTGGTGTTGGTTCGTAATTCGAGAGTTAGGTGGGTGTAAAAAAGATCTGGGATTCTTTTGGGTTTACTGCTCAAGGGCCACACAACACATGGATCATTCATTGTATGGTGGTAAGAATTGGTTGATCTGGTAATCAATGACACATTGTTTCATTCTATAACTGGTGGTTGTTGTCATATTTGTTATCAATATTGATGGTGGTGGTGAAATCAGATTCATGATGACGGGTCATGAGTCGATCAGGCGGGTTTTTGTTGCATTGGACTTTTGGGATCTATTTATATATTTTTTCCATTGGGCCTTCAGGAATTGTTATATTTTCCATCATAGGAATAACAAACATTTTTTTTTTGGTTTATAGGAATACAATCTCCGTTGTGGTGACATGGAATGACTAGGAAAATGTGTCGATACATTTGGTTGGTGGTATAACATGATGTATTTAGGCACCTCTAGGTGGGAAACTTCAAAAGTGGAATGGTTTTGCTCACACTTTTCATTCAACCATCTATCGTCATTCCAATGAATATCATATGTGTACCGAGTCATGTGGATTTCTACACATTGTTTCAGTTCAATTATGTAGTGAATTAATTTGATGGCGTAGTGTGGGACACACAAGGATCATGAAGTGGTTGACTCAAATGATATATTACCTTTCAGACACCTATCATATGGTCCTCCCAGAGTTGAAAATGTAGTTTATATGGTTTCCCTTCCTCATTATGTAAGAAGATCATATCACAACACTCGACATGAGGTAACACAACATCTTTGACTGGAAGAATAAGATTAATATCTCTAATAGGGGGCTATGAGATGCTTGATTGGTTATTAACATGATGCATTCTTACTCTTGGGCCTTCGTGTCATTTACTTTTTGAGGAGAAAGTTTTTCATTTCAGGTCACAGGTTCCTTTTGAGCATACAAGATCCTTCAATCCATGTTTCTCTTAGGACTATGTGCCTTTGGGAATACTGGTCAGGTTTCTGGTTCCCTCTCAACCAATCCTAAATTGGGATTTCCTTTATTTTATTAATAAAATAGGGATTGACCCTCAACCTATTTTAAAAAATTATATATATAATATAAATCAATATAATTATATAAATTATGCGTTAATACTAAATGTGAAAATTGTGAAACAAATTAATGTTCAGTTTAATACTTTCATATATATTATATTATTTATTTTATTTGATATTATTAAAAAATAAAATAACAACAAAAACGATTTATTTTAAATAAAATATCATTATCGTTTATCCATTCATTTATATTTGAACTCAAATTCACATGATTTTATAACCATTCAAAAAAACACTAAACTATAGAGTTTATTATTATTTAATCATGCACAAATATAAATACTTTATAAGACATGACTAAAACATGATGGTCAAGGTGGCCTGAAATGATGGATCCCCATGGAGTCATCTCATATAATTCACATACAATCATTATGATGTAGTATAGTGATTAATTAAATAATGATATTTTCCTCTTGATACCCCTGAGAACATCAACATTTCAGATTCTCTCTTTCCAATTGTGTTTAATTTCCACACAATTATTTAATAATTCCCTCCATTCTCTAATTTGATAAGTGATATAACATATAGAAGAAAACATACGAGGGAGGGATCTATGTACCTAATAATAATCCAACACAACCACCTAGATGATGATACTACAAATACTAAAAATGAAACAGAATATATATAGGTCCTTTTCCTCAATAAGAACTGCAGAACCAGGACTATAAAGGCACTAAAAGACACTTACATAGAACTATATCTTTTCCTAACCATCCCATCACCTCTCATAATACATAACTCTCAAGACCCATTATTTTTTAACATTTTCCACTTCAAGGTATGTTCCATCACACCCCGTGTCCATGATCAATTCTTGAACCCAGGAGAAAATCTGACTGCTTTGAAAGGGTTCTAAGAGTATGAGACCATCACATGTAATTTTCATGTAATTATTTAAATAAATAAATACTTAGATTAATTTATTTGCTATTTAATTTCTATTCACTATGGATATCACTAACTTATCCATCAATCTTGTCAATAATTTTATTAATTTAAAAAATCAATTGAGAATTCCTCTAGAAATATCCACATGTGCTCTATAAAACTCAAAAAATGATTTGTCATATCATAGGTTCTAGTATTAGAGAGATATGTGTAGCATCCTCTATACTTATACTCTCAAATTATAACTATATCAGGGTTCCACTAAACTCATCCATGCCTTCACATGAACTAGAGGGTGGTAAATAGTAGTGACGGTCTAAGAGGATATATTAGAGAGGCTATGACCTCTCATATGAAATATATAAATAGATAAAATAAGTGACATATGTAAATGACCTAGATAACAAAGAGTAATATTAATTTTTAAAATATAACACATGGTATGTAAAATAAACTCATATAATGTAAAATTTGCATATAAAAGTAAATTGGGTCACCCATAGGTCAATCATATACAGGAAATTATGGAAACAATAAGAGATGACACCAACTTGACACCAAGGATCCACCCGATCTGAATCCAAAATCTACTAACATTTTTCTCATGCATCTACTGCACCTCTAGATTTCAATGCTCTAGTTTCTAGGACCTTATAATTTCTCATGTATTGAATCCTAAATTATTCACACATATTAAAAGACCTTTGTTTGTTTTGGGTATTATCTAATAAGGGAACAACCAATGATTCCCTTATATAATATTCAGATATATATGATTTTTTGAAAATTTAGAAGTATGACAACCAATACAACATGCATAACCCACTCCACCTTCACCCATCAATATATAAGATAGAATGTTACATATTTTGGCTAATACTGATGTGGTACAATGCACCCATAGTTATAATGAACCTCAAGGGATAACAGTGCATCACCCCTCATCTTTTTTGAAGCAACGATTCATTGCCATTTCACATGGCCACCTCATAAATTATCCATCACCAATAAACTCACCATAACCCATCCTCTCAATTTCTAGCCCAATAGTCCCAAAAACCCCACACATATTGGAATATAAAATTTTATAAATTCTTTTAGAGACTCAAGCTTGACGTACATAGACATTACAATACTTTTTCTGAATACTTAATACATAACAAAAACAGACACACAAGGATCGTAATAGTTTAGTGTCTTTGGAAACTCAGAATATAATCTTCTAATCATGGTGAAAGACCTTAAACATCGCCTATAACGATCTTCCCCATTTGTTTTCTTACATCAAATCTTTCTTTAAATCCTGGGGAAAATAATAAAGAGTGACCTCAAATGCTCAGTAAGGGTAAGCATGGAGAAAATAAAACAAATAATATACATTTGAACTAAAAAAACATGAACATAATGTTAAAACATCAAAATCTTGAGGAATGACTTAAAACATGGCAGTACGTAAGGAATAGATCATAATGAAACATTAATCATGATAAAATATCATGGGAATAAAACATGTCATTGTGGAAAACCATTAAGCACGTGATATGATTTCCATAGTAGCCAATGCATTGCTTCCAAAACCATCTTAGTGGACAAAGTCCCTTTCTGAATCGAGTTCACTCCTCGTTCCAGTCCTGTATCACTGAACCGGATCAACTTATCATTTAATCCATGTATATCTCAGGAGATATAAATCTTTACCCAATTCATTGGAGGGAGATATAGGTCCCACCCATCTCATAATGAAATCATTCTTATTTATTCCAGAAAATAAACATAAAACATTTATCATAACCCAAAGAATAAAATGGGTTTCATAAACATCATCCCATCACCACATAATCCATATAAAACAAATTGATATTTCATCATAAGAAAAGTGAATCCATGGAAATTATAGAGACATTATACTTGAAAAATACACATATGAAATATTGTCATCTTAGATGGAAAATGGTTTCGATAAAACACATGAAATGAATTTTTGAGGAAAATATCCTTTCTTCTTCAAAATCATTTTCCATTCAAAAAATACCACACAATTTTAAAAGAAATGTATTTTGAAAATAGTCATAAAATCTCGTAGAGTAAGCATCATGAAATTTAGTTGTTAAGAAATCGTAAAAATCTTTTCATGTCGTATAAGTTAAAAATAACATTTTTCTCGTACTTTTGTCGGAAAAGTCAAAAAGTTCCCTATGTGGTAAAAAAAAGTAAGATTCCTTTCATAAAATGTGGTAAATTTCAAAAATGGGTAAAAAGGGCTATAAAAATACATGAAAACATTTTTAGAAAACATGGGAATGGATGATAACAATAACCCCAGAAAATACTTACGAATAACAATCTCGGATATGAACGAGATTGGAATAGTTATCCCTTACCTTAGGTCTGATATGATTTGTACGTATCCAAACCTCCTGTATAATGAATTAAATAATTCCATTTACTTATTACAGAATCATATTAATTTTTATTATATCATATATGGTTCACTTATGACTTTATATTACCCGTTGTTTTGTAAATTCCATGTTAAAGCAGCGTTTTGGGTAAAATCGTTTCATTTATCGTACGTGTTTCGGCATGTAGTTCTTGATATTATTACTTATATCCTGATTTAATTAATTACAGAATGTACAACATGATTTATATATAATATTTATTCAGTATATAATTATATGGAATGAAATACACCGTTTATGGAGACGGTTGGCCATGCGTACGCATGAACACTGTTTTCATTTCCTTATTGAATTAAATGGAATTAAGTAAATGAAACATATATGTACATAAATCCAGTATAATTATTATTTAATATATTTCATTATTATTTATTATATATACTTTATAATCATACTTGAATGGTTAATCATGGAAAGTGAATCTCATCGCGCTTGTGGAGACGGTAGGCCGTACGTGTGCCCGAGCGAGGATATCATTACCATGATCGTAGAATTGTATTGAAGTGTGTGTATAATATTTTAAAATAAATATCACTTTACAATAATCATATATAGTTATTTATTTACACCATTATACCCATCTAAGTATGGTGGTGGTGGAAAATAGATTACACCACGACATGGAGACGGTATTCCGTAAGTACGCACGCGCGGTGATTTTGTTTTCTGTAGGATGGATAGAAGATGAAATTGTGTTGTTTCATATATATAATAACATATAAGTATATTAGTGATACTTATGTTATTAATTTATTACGAAAAAAATAAATAAGAAGAAGAAGAAGAAGAAATACATTGGAAAGAATCGGTAAAGGATATTACCTCTTCTATGATGTGCCTCTTCTTAACATCCTCTTAAGTCACTAGGGTTGGTTTTTTTAGGGGACCAGAACCTTCATAATGTTTATAGGTATGATGATAAGTGAAATGGGCAGGGGTTGGCCGAGAATCAAGTCTTAAATGGGTGTGAAGAGAAGAGGGAATGGGAGCGCTTTTTATAAGGGAGGAGAGGGGCGCCTTTGGAAAAACTTAAAATATTATTTTATAATGAAGTCATATTCGTTTTATAATAGCTCCCAATTGATTTATTTCGAAGATAAAGTGGGGATGGGTCGAAATACTCTTAAAAAATAGAATTTATACAAGTTTAGGTTACTATTTTAACCTTATCATTTAAATTTATCTTTAAGTTAAATAATTTTACTTTTACCGTGTATTCTTGTTTTCTTACACTATATGGTTAATAAAAATATTATAACAATCCAAAAAAACCCATAAGTAGTTTCTTTATTAATACATATAACCTTATAAAAGTCATTTTTCAGAAACATATATTTTTTGGAATAAAATAACAATTAATAATTTAATATTTGTTTCAAAAACAATTTTATGTCAATTTTTACACTATTTGGTGATTGATTTTTGTGAAACTCATAACAGCATGGTTAGTTCTCAAAACATTAATTAATTCAATACTAACATGTCAAATTAACCTATAAAATTACTTTAAATCATAAAAAGTCACAAATTACATTTATTTCGGTATTTATAATATCGATTATGGTAATATTTCATTAATAAGGTAATTACTACATCATCATTCTGTCATAAATAAATTAAATTATTTAATGTCTAAAAATTATAAATAAAATACCTTTATGTAGGGAATCCAATTATATTTCTAATTAATATTTATAGTCGAATTTATCTTATGTATAACCTTTTATTAAAAATGGTTTAGTTATTAAACTGGGATTTTAACTATTTTAAGTCTTCTTTAAATAAAATAATAATAAATGTTCTAATCCAATCCAGGATGACCTAAATGGTCATATATTTTTACTAAGGTTGTTTTGGCCGAATTAATCTTATCCAATAGAATTAGGACATGTGTTAGGGTAATAATAATATCATTTTTACCCTTAATTACCGAATTTACTTTTAACGGTGATAAAAAAATTTAAAAGATACTATTCACCAAAAATTATTTTTATATTATTGAACCACATTTTACACAATGATATTAACCGTGTCTCTCATATTTTCAAAATTCCACTCACAGAAGTGGTAAAATTATGTTTTATGTAAATTTTCAAATTCTCCTAGGAGATGGTTAAAAGACGGTGAAAAGTTCAATAAAATTTTTATATATCTAAAATTATTATAAAATGACTCCAATGAATTACATTTATCTTATATAGGTATTATGTATAAATTTTGACATAAAATATATTTAAATAAAATAAATTATTATTTTAATAAAAAATTGGTTTTTAAATAATAACCTAGTGTTTTCACTATTCATCAAAAATTGAATGTTTTCAGAAAAATACCAAAAATTCAACCTAGGTTAATTTCGATATTCCGAATCAAAAAATGAAGTCCATTTTAAAAAATAAAATTTATAAAATTTCAAAAAGTGGGTATTACTATTCATAACTGCTAGTTTATATAACATATCTTTGTGTAGTGAAACTTGGTATTGCATACAACACATGCTATCGTGGAAGGTCGCGATTGCATGTAATACAATCCAAGTCAGGGATGCATGTAGTGAAATATCCTTTTGGTGCAGCATACAACAAAATAAATCAATGAAAAAAAAATAATATTTTTCATAAAATATCGGGGTGTTACATTCTACCCCTTAAAATGAATTTCACCCTCGAAATTTTTCGGGGTTATAAATGGTTTACTATATGAAAGTTTCTTTCATAGAAACCATCATCATAAAATGGAACACTAAAACTTCATTTTAAAAAGGGATGTTTGAATCATAACAGTCACCAAATGTAACTCAGCACTGGGTTTCCACATAGGACAACATATGTGAAAATATTGATATGGAAGAGAAATATAACCATGAACTTCTGATGAAGAGTGGTAGAGGAAATGGCTATGAAAATGTAACGCCCCGACCCTAGTTACCCAGAGTCGGTGCATTATTACATAACATTGGCATGATCACAAGAAAGATCAAATCTCGAAAGATCGATTGGTTTAGTAGCCTTGGAAATACTAGATATATTCATATGTTTTACATTACATCATAAAATGAAAAACTAATACAACAACATAATGTTTCCACAATACACACTATTAACCCCTCATAAAATCCCTGCAGGTCATTCATAACTTACTTCTTCACATCCTGGGAAAAATAAAACATAGAAAAGGGGTGAGCTCAAATGCCCAGTAAGGATAACAATATAGCGGAAACTTTCATAAATAAGAATAAACATTTAAGGCAATGTATAACTAAAACAAAAGCCTTTTAAACATGAACTTTCAACATGGTATGGCATAAATAAAATGAAATAATGCCATTTACTTATTCACATGGATATTCTACTAATCGAATAATCACATGCAAAAATCAATAACCACTTTCATAATGTTAGAATGCATAATGCCAGACTACCATAACCACATAGCCAAGGCCTCGTGCCAAGACTACAAATAAGATTTTTCCAAGGCCTTGTGCCAAGACACTAGTTTGTCTCATGAGACCTACCGATGCATCGAGGAGCTATAGCGGGCTCCACCCGTCACTTATTAAGTCCAATGCATTCCCATATGAAAAGGTTTAAACATAACATAAACATTCGTATTAAAACTAGCATACGAAATGTCAATAATTTCACCATAAACTATGAATGGTATAAAAATAGCACATCCACAGTCAAACATATCACAAAACCTTCAATACAATATAGAAGTTTTGTATCATAATAAATCAACTTCAAATAATCATAAAATCCATCAAAGGATGTTGACATAGATGAAATCAAAATTCTTTTTAAAGAAGTATCTTCTTTTATTTTGAAATCATTTAAGATCCATATAAAATAAAACATTTTCTTTGAAAATATTCTTATAAGCTGGTATGGAAAGCTTCGACGATTTTATAACGGCGTAAAATAACCGCACCCGCCGTATAAGTTTAAAAAAACATTCTTACCTCAATTCTGTCGAAAAGGTTAAAAAGGACCTTGTTTTGAAAACGACGGAAATATTCCTTTATAAACCTCTTATAAAAATTCAAAAAAGGGTATAAATGACTTTAACCCATATTCTTGTAAATAGTAAAAATGTTTTGAAATACATTTCGTAGAAACATGGATGTGGATGATAAAGAGATCCCAGTAGATTATTACGTATAATACAACCTCGGATAATGAAGAGATTGTGAAATAACCCTTACCTTGTACTTTTCCTTTGTTGGGGTAGGTTAACCTCATGTATAATGGTGAAATAATTGTTATTAAATTATACAATAATCATATACATTAATATGATATCATATATGATCTTTTAACATTGCTTTATTAATAATATCTTAGTATTATCGTTGTTTCGGGTGATAATCGATTCGTTTTTCTTAAATGTTTGGTTACGTAAGACATGTTTGTAATGGATATATTATATCTTATTCATAATCAGAATTATATTAACATTATTTTTAACCCTAAAATGAGAATAATACTTGAATGGATATGATGGAGAATGAATCTTATCGCGTTCGTGGAGACGGTAGTCCGTACATACGCACGAACGCTACTTCCATTTAATTTTCATTTTAAAAGAATCAAATCCAAATGATACATAGGTATATTACTATTCCAGTATAATATAATATTTTATATATGTTACTTAAGTTCATTAACACCATCCTTTATACGTTCCATGTGTGGTATGAACGAGTCATATCATTTTAAGGGGGTGGTAGTCCGCACTTCCTCAAATGAAATTATCGTATGTATATACAACATGAAACGAATAATGGTATGAAATAAAATGGAATTACAGAAGCTTATATATATATAATTAATATCATATTTAATTACAGTGCCATCATAATGGCCACCATGAGAGGCGGTAAGATGTATTTGAACAATCATCGTTTCGTGAGGCATTAGTTTGCCATCCACAGAAACATTATGTTCATCATCCATTAGATGGAGTTGTGTGTATGTGTAGTTCGAATCCTTCTTATAAAAACATCCTAGTATATTGAGGATACTGGTGTATTTACAAAATAAAGGAAATAAAAAGAGTTTGGGGGTTGGAGAAGCAAAATAAATGAAAATAATTTAAGAGAAATCGTTACCTTTAATCTAGGTAACTCACTTTGGTTGGAACCAAAGGACTTCTTGAAATGCTTTCTGCCTAAGGGGAAGCTTCAAGGAGGAGTAGAGGGATGTGGGGAGCTTATTTGGGCAGAGTTTGGACGAGCCAAGTGGCTTGAGAGGTGTGAGGAAAAGAGAAGGAGGAGTGCCCTTTTATAAGAGGGGTGAGGGGCACCTTTGGAAAAGCTAGAAATATTAATTTATAATAAATTCATATTCGGTTTCCAAAGGCTCCAAAGTTGACTATTCAAAGGATGAGGTGGGGATAGGTCGAAAACAACTCATCCAATAGAATTTAGACAGGTTTGGGTACTTATATTAACCTTATCTTTAAGTATTAACTCTAAGTTAATTAGTTTCACTTTTACAATGTCTCTTTGTATTTTTATATAATATGGTTAATAAACTTACTATATACATCCAAGCGACCCCCAAGTAGTTCATTAATAATTAACCTATCATAATATAAGTCTCTTGGCCGAACCTTAGATTTTTAGGAATTTAATATCAATTAATAATATAATATTTGTTTTAAGAACTCTTTTATGTCAATTTTGACACTATTCAATAGTTGATTTTTGTGAAACTCATAACAGATTGATTACTTCGAACAAAGTCAATTACATCAATCCTAATATATCATATTATCCTAGAAAATTAGTTTAATTCATTAAAAGTTTCATATTATATTTATTTGGGTATTTATAATATCAATTATTTTAATTTTTCACTATTATAGTAATTACTGCATCATCATTGTGTCATAAATTAAATAAATTATTTAATGTCTAAAAATTATAAATAAACTATAATTATGTATGAAATCTTTTTATCTTTCTAAGGAATATTTATAATCGAAAATCCAACATGTATAACCCTAGGTAAAAATTGTTCTTCTAAAAGATGTAAGCATATGCCATTTTTATTTTTATTTTAACTTTATTAATATAATGTGTCATTATCACTTACAAGTGGATCCATTGGGTCCCAAAATAGACCCAAAGATTCCCATGGTCGACCATTTATCAACCAATAGGGTTATGACACGTTTTAGGGTAATTTAGTATTATTATAATATTATTTTTTAACCCTTATTTACCGGATTTACCCTTAACCATGGTAAATAAAATATTTACCGCAGTAATTATTCAAAATGTCTAAAAATAAAAGTTATCTATTTACACAATTTGAAAATCCTGATTCCAAATATGGAATCCATTTTTCTAAATTCAAAACACAGAAGTGGCAGAAATTAATTTAAAATTAATTCCCGCTGTCAAAACAAAAAGCGTGTTTTTAAGAGATAATAACTATCAAAAGATTGACACTTGTTTATGTTCGGTTTAATTGTAAAATTTTGTCTAATGACCAAAATTATATTAAATTGTAAAAATATATTCTAAATATACTTTAAAACCACTCAAATTCATAATTTATCACTATTAAGTATTTTGATTAAAAAAGTTGTTTTTAATTAAAATTTTGTAATTTTCACTATTCATCAAAATATGAAAGTTATCCGAAATGTACCAAAATTTCACCCTAGGATAATTTCGATATTCCGAATCCAAAAATGAAGTCCATTTTAAAATATAAAATATATATGATTTCAAAAATTAGGTATTACTATTCACAACGGCTAGTTTAATTAGTTGTGGTGTGTGTTAAAACTCGAAGTTGCGTACAACACACGCTACTGTTTTATTCAAAGGAAAGCGTACCGTGTAAGCTTGGGATGTTTCATTTTAAATTTTTTGATGTCCCCATTTAGTCAAAAAGTATAAAATATTGTATTTAAAAAGGTTTCACTATTAAAAGTTGATAAAAGTGCAATACTGAAAATGAATCTGTTCTTGCATTATGACTAAGAAACTCATAATATGGATTCTAAAATTATAAGGATTATATAAAGTTTAAAAAATGACCTCTTTTAATGGCTTTTTTTTTTGTAAGTCAAGGTGTGATTGAACTCGTTGTTGCGTGTAGTGCAAGTTATTGAATTATTTTGAAGAAATAACACACTATGAAATCTTGGGGTGTTACATTCTCCCCTCCTTCAATAAATTGCGTCCTCGCAATTTGAAATTTTTCTTCGAAAATAGAAAATATATTTGTGGGAAAACCCACATAGAAAATTGGGTTACTAAAATTTAGTCTTAATATGAGGAAAAGAGAAATGAAAGGGTCACCACCAAATTATGATCTCGATTAGGAGAACATTGGTGGCAATTAGAGACATATAATTGGAGGAAAAACGTAAATATTTATAGGTAGTGATTGAGGTCATCAATCACAAACAAGTGTAACATTGAGGTCCTTAAACTCATCAATCTATGATGATTTGAAATACCATCGGTTCAACAAAACATAGGGTATTGGGATAACACATTTTTGACGTTTCAAAATATCTTAGTTGAAATCCCACATCGAAAAATGAATTAATGAGGCCTCTATTTAAAATAAAGAGTGGAAAGTATGAAGATTACCGAAAATAACACATACTAGGGTTCCATGTAGGAAAATATGGATATGGAGGAGAAATCTAACCATCAATTATCTGATGGAGAGTGGTAGAGAACATGGATATGAAAAGGCCAACAATCCCAAAGCCATAAATTAGTGATGATTTAAGGTACCATCTAGGAAAACATTTTTGTTCTAAGTTCCTTTTCTTAATGTTGTGGAATTTATTTATGAGATTGGCTAAGATCATAAGAAGATATACTTACTTTATAATTAGAGTTTTATCTATTAATAAATTTCTACCACAAACTCATCTTTCACTATAAAAAAAATTCTATTTACACTATTCGTATAGGGTTCCAAAATAATCGAATTTATAATTCATCTACAAGATCTTTTAATAAAAACTAAATTATTTAATCCAGGACATCTTGTGGGCCAGTGGTAGGTGATACACCTTTGTCGCCCTTCAGTTGCGGGTTCAAGTCTCACAGCCTTGCCGGACGCGATGGGTTGCCGCCCGACCTCCGGGTTGTCCTTTTATGGCAATCCAAAATAATCCAAACTAGAACTATCCAAAATACTTCTATCCAAACTCACAGTCCAACATTTATAAGTAAGGTAAACATAATGTAGAACCTTTTTACCCCGTAATAGCATATGAATACCTTCATCATGTATTCTTTTAATACACCGAAACATCCTGAATTACCATATTCCTTATTGATTACATTCATGCTCCCTTATTCCATATAGAAAGCTGGATATACTTCATTAATCCAAAAATGTTTTAAACCCCAAAAAAAATGATGGAATATACAAATCATTAATCAGTTTCAAGGTAGTCAAGAATATCCAATATAATTTATCCAAATCAGTCATGTATTATTCTAAAATCACTAACTCGGTATCAGAACCATATTATGGTTTATCTTTCTCTCAACCATATATTTTCCAAAAATTTATCCTACTATTGAGTCACTTTTCTTTGTTCCACACAATCTCAAGTCCTTAATGAAATAGTACTGCAGTACAATCCTTATATACTCCATAATCATTATAACAAGTACATTGTTGATACAACACTCAATTGACATAATCAACATAAGAACTCTAATCATTCCTCTTCATCTGTGGTAGTATCATAACTTGATTATTATCCAATAGCATCATTTGAGGCATAGACTGATGACTGGAACATAGGTTCGCGTAGTGTCCAAACTCCTTGCAAATGAAGCATTGTACATTTGAAACCATTTTCTTACCCTTGAAGTCACGTACTTTGTGCCCTTTTCCTCCACACTTATAACAAACTCCCATTCCTTTTAGGCAAGTTCTAGGGTGTTTCTTTCCACAGTTACCACATATGGGAAAATTCTTCTTTTCCCTCTTCCCTTTATCCATCTTTCTCTCTTCTATCCTTTTCTTCTCTTGCTTAAAGCCATAGGACTCAGTAAACTCTTTACTTATCTTATCAACACATGATATTATTTCTTCATATGATGATAATACATGGGAGACTATTTCTCTTATAAATTCTAGCTTAAGACCATGAAAGATATGATCCTTCCTTCTCTTTGGATCATGTGCATTTCTGGAGTTCTCATTCCTTCTACTGGGCGCCATTTCTAAACAATGGCATAAACTAGATCAGTTTATGAATCAAAATACATAATCCCATACTTACTTAACATAAATTGAACTATTTATGGATATAATCCATAATCATAAAAATGTTTTCTTTAAGTAAGTATATACTCATAAACCCTTCATAATGATTTGTAAAGAAAATGAGAGTTATCCTAAGCATATCCCCCGGGAGTGTCGTTACCAAGAGTGCAGCAAGGCCCGTTGTCGTGCACTAGTTCCCGTTCGAGACTAGATCAAAGAGGTGTTTTCGGGTTTTACCCCTAGGTACATCTGTGCCAGAGCCGCCTCTACCTGCTCGTATCCAGACAGGGATGTATTGCTTGGAAAACTCACAAAATCTCTACAATACCAAAATTCTAGGAAGTTCTTCTATACTAATCCTCAAAGTTCATCTTAGGTCTACGTGCTCTAATCAGAGTTTATCTAAATCTAGCTTCCAAGGTTTGTACTAAACTTCCTCTGATACCAACTGTAACGCCCCGACCCTAGTTACCCAGAGTCGGTGCATTATTACATAACATTGGCATGATCACAAGAAAGATCAAATCTCGAAAGACCGATTGGTTTAGTAGCCTTGGAAATACTAGATATATTCATATGTTTTACATTACATCATAAAATGAAAAACTAATACAACAACATAATGTTTCCACAATACACACTATTAACCCCTCATAAAATCCCTGCAGGTCATTCATAACTTACTTCTTCACATCCTGGGAAAAATAAAACATAAAAAAGGGGTGAGCTCAAATGCCCAGTAAGGATAACAATATAGCGGAAACTTTCATAAATAAGAATAAACATTTAAGGCAATGTATAACTAAAACAAAAGCCTTTTAAACATGAACTTTCAACATGGTATGGCATAAATAAAATGAAATAATTCCATTTACTTATTCACATGGATATTCTACTAATCGAATAATCACATGCAAAAATCAATAACCACTTTCATAATGTTGGAATGCATAATGCCAGACTATCATAACCACATAGCCAAGGCCTCGTGCCAAGACTACAAATAAGATTTTGCCAAGGCCTTGTGCCAAGACACTAGTTTGTCTCATGAGACCTATCGATGCATCGAGGAGCTATAGCGGGCTCCACCCGTCACTTATTAAGTCCAATGCATTCCCATATGAAAAGGTTTAAACATAACATAAACATTCGTATTAAAACTAGCATACGAAATGTCAATAATTTCACCATAAACTATGAATGGTATAAAAATAGCACATCCACAGTCAAACATATCACAAAACCTTCAATACAATATAGAAGTTTTGTATCATAATAAATCAACTTCAAATAATCTTAAAATCCATCAAAGGATGTTGATATAGATGAAATCAAAATTCTTTTTAAAGAAGTATCTTCTTTTATTTTGAAATCATTTAAGATCCATATAAAATAAAACATTTTCTTTGAAAATATTCTTATAAGCTTGTATGGAAAGCTTCGACGATTTTATAACGGCGTAAAATAACCGCACCCGCCGTATAAGTTTAAAAAAACATTCTTACCTCAATTCTGTCGAAAAGGTTAAAAAGGACCTTGTTTTGAAAACGACGGAAATATTCCTTTATAAACCTCTTATAAAAATTCAAAAAAGGGTATAAATGACTTTAACCCATATTCTTGTAAATAGTAAAAAAATTTTGAAATACATTTCGAAAAAACATGGATGTGGATGATAAAGAGATCCCAGTAGATTATTACGTATAATACAACCTCGGATAATGAAGAGATTGTGAAATAACCCTTACCTTGTACTTTTCCTTTGTTGGGGTAGGTTAACCTCCTGTATAATGGTGAAATAATTGTTATTAAATTATACAAGAATCATATACATTAATATGATATCATATATGATCTTTTAACATTTCTTTATTAATAATATCTTAGTATTATCGTCGTTTCGGGTGATAATCGATTCGTTCTTCTTAAATGTTTGGTTACGTAAGACATGTTTGTAATGGATATATTATATCTTATTCATAATCAGAATGATATTAACATTATTTTTAACCCTAAAATGAGAATAATACTTGAATGGATATGATGGCGAATGAATCTTATCGCGTTCGTGGAGACGGTAGTCCGTACATACGCACGAACGCTACTTCCATTTAATTTTCATTTTAAAAGAATCAAATCCAAATGATACATAGGTATATTACTATTCCAGTATAATATAATATTTTATATATGTTACTTAAGTTCATTAACACCATCCTTTATACGTTCCATGTGTGGTATGAACGAGTCATATCATTTTAAGGGGGCGGTAGTCCGCACTTCCTCAAATGAAATTATCGTATGTATATACAACATGAAACGAATAATGGTATGAAATAAAATGGAATTACAGAAGCATATATATATATAATTAATATCATATTTAATTACAGTGCCATCATAATGGCCACCATGAGAGGCGGTAAGATGTATTTGAACAATCATCGTTTCGTGAGGCGTTAGTTTGCCATCCACAGAAACATTATGTTCATCATTCATTAGATGGAGTTGTGTGTATGTGTAGTTCGAATCATTCTTATAACAACATCCTAGTATATTGAGGATACTGGTGTATTTACAAAATAAAGGAAATAAAAAGAGTTTGGGGGTTGGAGAAGCAAAATAAATGAAAATAATTTAAGAGAAATCGTTACCTTTAATCTAGGTAACTCACTTTGGTTGGAACCAAAGGACTTCTTGAAATGCTTTCTGCCTAAGGGGAAGCTTCAAGGAGGAGGAGAGGGATGTGGGGAGCTTATTTGGGCAGAGTTTGGACGAGACAAGTGGCTTGAGAGGTGTGAGGAAAAGAGAAGGAGGAGTGCCCTTTTATAAGAGGGGTGAGGGGCACCTTTGGAAAAGCTAGAAATATTAATTTATAATAAATTCATATTCGGTTTCCAAAGGCTCCAAAGTTGACTATTAAAAGGATGAGGTGGGGCTAGGTCGAAAACAACTCATCCAATAGAATTTAGACAGGTTTGGGTACTTATATTAACCTTATCTTTAAGTATTAACTCTAAGTTAATTAGTTTCACTTTTACAATGTCTCTTTGTATTTTTATATAATATGGTTAATAAACTTACTATATACATCCAAGAGACCCCCAAGTGGTTCATTAATAATTAACCTATCATAATATAAGTCTCTTGGCCGAACCTTAGATTTTTAGGAATTTAATATCAATTAATAATATAATATTTGTTTTAAGAACTCTTTTATGTCAATTTTGACACTATTCAATAGTTGATTTTTGTGAAACTCATAACAGATTGATTACTTCGAACAAAGTCAATTAAATCAATCCTAATATATCATATTATCCTAGAAAATTAGTTTAATTCATTAAAAGTTTCATATTATATTTATTTGGGTATTTATAATATCAATTATTTTAATTTTTCACTATTATAGTAATTACTGCATCATCATTGTGTCATAAATTAAATAAATTATTTAATGTCTAAAAATTATAAATAAACTATCATTATGTAGGAAATTTGTTTAGATTTCTAAGGAATATTTATAATCTAAAATACAACATGTATAACCCTAGGTAAAAATTGTTCTTCTAAAAGATGTAAGCATATGCCATTTTTATTTTTATTTTAACTTTATTAATATAATGTGTCATTATCACTTACAAGTGGATCCATGGGGTCCCAAAATAGACCCAAAGATTCCCATGGTCGACCATTTATCAACCAATAGGGTTATGACACGTTTTAGGGTAATTTAGTATTATTATAATATTATTTTTTAACCCTTATTTACCGGATTTACCCTTAACCATGGTAAATAAAATATTTACCGCAGTAATTATTCAAAATCTCTAAAAATAAAAGTTACCTATTTACACAATTTGAAAATCCTGATTCCAAATATGGAATCCATTTTTCTAAATTCAAAACACAGAAGTGGCAGAAATTAATTTAAAATTAATTCCCGCTGTCAAAACAAAAAGCGTGTTTTTAAGAGATAATAACTATCAAAAGATTGACACTTGTTTATGTTCGGTTTAATTGTAAAATTTTGTCTAATGACCAAAATTATATTAAATTGTAAAAATATATTCTAAATATACTTTAAAACCACTCAAATTCATAATTTATCACTATTAAGTATTTTGATTAAAAAAGTTGTTTTTAATTAAAATTTTGTAATTTTCACTATTCATCAAAATATGAAAGTTATCCGAAATGTACCAAAATTTCACCCTAGGATAATTTCGATATTCCGAATCCAAAAATGAAGTCCATTTTAAAATATAAAATATATATGATTTCAAAAATTAGGTATTACTATTCACAACGGCTAGTTTAATTAGTTGTGGTGTGTGTTAAAACTCGAAGTTGCGTACAACACACGCTACTGTTTTATTCAAAGGAAAGCGTACCATGTAAGCTTGGGATGTTTCATTTTAAATTTTTTGATGTCCCCATTTAGTCAAAAAGTATAAAATATTGTATTTAAAAAGGTTTCACTATTAAAAGTTGATAAAAGTGCAATACTGAAAATGAATCTGTTCTTGCATTATGACTAAGAAACTCATAATATGGATTCTAAAATTATAAGGATTATATAAAGTTTAAAAAATGACCTCTTTTAATGGCTTTTTTTTTGTAAGTCAAGGTGTGATTGAACTCGGTGTTGCGTGTAGTGCAAGTTATTGAATTATTTTGAAGAAATAACACACTATGAAATCTTGGGGTGTTACAGAATAAGTCAACAATCACAAAGCCATAAATTTGTGATGATATAAGGTACCGTCTAATTCATCAGATACAAGGGAACTAGGACAACATTTTTGGTTTTCAAGATCATTTCCCTAAAGTTGAAGAAATTGGAATTAGAAGAAATACTTTCTTGATTTTGGTACAATATCATCGTTGGTCGTTCCTTGGATAATTTCCACTTCATCTATTAAAGAAATGAAGTTGAATTTGTTATTCGTGAAGTGTTAGTAGATAATGTGATATAATGATGGTTCATTCCATCTGTCTCAAACAAAACGTTATAAAAAGTTATCAAAAATACATAAGTCTATCTATAGTGAGATTAATCATATATGGTTCTAAAATAGACTTATACTTCATATATCATACTGCATAATATAATAAAACTAGAATCTACTAACCAGGGACTTCCTGTAGGCCAGTGGTAGGTGATAAAGGCATGTCACAGTTCGATGTGGGTTTGATTCCCACAGCCTTGTCCGATGTGATGGGTTGTTGCACGTCCTATAGGTTGTCCATTTTCTAAAACTGCATTATTATAAAATTCCATAAATAATATCAAAAATATTTCTAGCCTTAAACAATACTGACTTATGTTCAACATAATCCATTCCAATATTTAGGCTTATCCATAATACTTCAATCCAAGCTCATGGTATAAAGAAAACAATTACTAGAAATGTCATCTTCTGAGCATGTGAATGCCATCATTTATTCCCCATATATCATACGATATATCTTGCTGGTCAAATTACAAACATGTGAATACCTTAATCATGTATTCTCTTGAAAAATGAATATCCATTGACTCTTAGTGAAAACATGAATGCTGTCAAAATTTAACTCTTTCCACAAACCAAAATCCCAAAATTTCTATATACTCAAACAATGATATAACTTTGTCCTTATATCAATCATGAGCTCATGAATACCATCAAACATATTATTTTCTCCTTATCCCTTCATTATGCGCATATCATCTGCATTACAAAATATTTAATTTACTTTTCATTATTACTGGTACCATATAATTATTGAAAACCATAATAAACCAACAAACATATATTATAATATTCCACATTAATATACATTAGATTCCACAACATTATTTTGGAATCCCGTTACATAAAACCATAATCATTCCACTACATCGTTTTCATACTCAACATTTCCAATATTGATCGCATGTGACTTCCCTTTGTCATTTTCCTTAATAGGATGCTCACGTCGATCATCATTAACCCTTGGATTAGGTCATTGATTAGAATAATGCCCCATTTCCATGCACTTGAAGCATTGAAGTGTTGGTGGAGCATTATCTGTAGTCTTTTCTCTATTCACATCATTAGAAACCTTTTTCCCATTAATTCTCCACTCATGTTCTTGATGAATTTCTTTTCCACACTTGAAATATATTCTAGGACCTTTTAGACAATCTCCACCATGCTTTTTTCCACACTATGGGCATAAAGAAACATTCCCCTTCTTTTCACCATTGTTCTGATTTTTTTCCTTGAACTCCATCTTTTTTTTCATGTCAAAACCATGAGATGGATATGTTACACCATCTTCCAGTTCTACCTTGATAGCACAACGCACAATTTATTCAAAGCTACTAAAGTCTCTTATAACTAATGCCCTTAGAAGACTTGGTTTTAAGCCACTAAAGAATCGATCAACTTTACTTTTAGGTCGAATGATAAAGCAAGGTGCATACCTTTCAAGTCAAGTAAAATTTTCTTCGTATATACCAACAGATTCATCATCATTTTTCTTAATCTAAAAGAACTCCTTTTCCATATTTTTTCGAAGAATACAATGGAAGTACATACTGAAAAAAATGTTCTTGAACTCGTCCCATTCCAGGGATTAAATTTCATATTGGGGCCTTGTATTCTTAATTAGAGTCCACCACTGGTCTGCTTCACCTTCTAAATGTTAAATAGCTAAAATGACTTTTTCATGTTCTGAACAACAAAGTATGGAAAATATCTTTTAAATGGTACTGATCCATTGTTCAGCAACAAGTGGATCAGAAGACCCAATGAAAGACGGTGGACGTTGCCTCATCAAGGACTCAATAGAATATTGTTCCCTTCTCTGATCATTTGGAAATCCAGAATGATTCATAGATTTTGTAAGTATAGCAATAAGATTTTTCACTCCATCTCCCATCTCACGTTGCTCTGGAGGACAATTATTGCATTGTCCATTACATTGATCAACACGGTTCTTTCGGGTTCCATCCATCATCTAAAACCCAAAAAGAACAGTGTAAGAGGCAAAAATCATGCTAGGAACACAACGTAATAAAGGGGGAGTACCTTCAATATCTAACATCTTAGGTTTAATTCTAATATCTTTACCATATTTCTAGGACCATAACCTATAATTATACTTGACCTTAGTGACATCCCTAGATATTCCTTAGAAGTATCTCTAGGGATCTCACTAAAGTTATCACATCCTAGTTTCCAAAGGTTGACTAAACCATTCCACTGATACCAACTGTAGAGACCCATGCTTGATGTGCATAGAAATTACATTACTTTTTAGGAATACTTAATACATAACAAAAACAGACACACAACGACGGTAATAGTTTAGTGTCTTCGGAAACTCATAAAATAATCTTCTAATCGTGTTGAATGATCTTCAACATATCCCATAAATATCATCCCCTTTTGTTTTCTTAGCTAAATCATTTCTTCAAATCCTTGGGGAAATAAAACATTTAAAGGGTGAGATAAAATTCTTAGTAAGGGTAAACATGGAGAAAATAAAAAATAATAATATTCATATGAACTAAAAAACATGAATATAATGTCAAAACATCAAAATCTTGAGCAATGACATAAATCGTGGAAGTACGTAAGGCATAGATCATAATAAAACATTAATCATGATAAAATATCATGAAAAAAACATGTAACTGTTGGAAACCATTAAGTACATGATATGATTTCCCTGGTAGAAAAGGCAATGCTACCAAGACCATCTTAGTGGACAAAGTCCCTTTTCGAATCGAGTTCACTCCCCGTTCCAGTCTTGCATCACTAAAGTAGATCAAATTACCGTTTCCGACATGTATATCTCATGAGATATAAAACATTACCCAATGCATTGGAGGGAGATATAGGTCCCACCCATATCATAATTAAATCATTCTTATTTGTGCCACAAAATAAACATAAAACATTCATCATAACCCAATGAATAAAATGGGTTTCATAAACATCATCCCATCATCACATAATCCATATAAAATAAACATATATTTCATCATAAGAAAATATTAACCATGTAAATTATAGAAACATTATACTTGAAACATACACATATGAAATAATGTCATCGTAGATAGAAAATGGTTTTTATAAAACACTTGAAATGAGTTATTGAAGAAAATATCCTTTCTTCTTAAAAATAATTTTAATTTCACAAAATGAAAAGAAATTTTAAAATAAAATTATTTTGAAAATAGTCATAAAATCTTGTTGAGTAAGATTCCTGAAAATTAGGCGTTATGAAACCGTAAAAATCTTTTCATGCCATATAAGTTAAAAAATAACATTCTTCTCGTACTTTTGTCAGAAATGTAAAAACGTTCCCCGTGTGGTAAAAAAAAGTAATATTCCTTTCATAACATGTGGTAAATTTCAAAAATTGGTAAAAAGGAATTTAAAAATACATGAAAACATTTTTAGAAAACATGGGAATGGATGATAACAATAACCCCGGTAAATACTTACAAATAACAATCTTAGATAAGAACGAGATTGGAATAGTTATCCCTTACCTTAGGTCTGATATACTTTGTATGTATCCAAACCTCCAGTATAATGATTTAAATAATGTCATTGAATTATTATATAATCATATTCATATTCATGATATCATATATGGTTCACTTATGACTTTATATTACCCGTTCTTTTGTAATTTCCATGTTAAAGCAGCGTTTTGGGTAAAATCATTTCATTTATCATACATGTTTCGACATGTTGTTCATGATATTATTAATTATATCATGATTTAATTAATTCCAGAATGTAAAACATTATTTATATATAATATATATTCAGTATATAAATATATGGAATGAAATAAACCGTTCATGGAGACGGTATGCCATGCGTACGCATGAACGCTGTTTTCATTTCCTTATTGAATTAAATGGAATTAAGTAGATGAAACATATATGTACCTAAATCCAATATCATTATTATGTAATATATTTCTTGATTATTTATTATATGTAATTTATAATCATACTTGAATGGTTAATCATGGAAAATGAATCTCCTCACGTTCGTGGAGACAGTAGTCCGTACGTACGCACGAGCGATGATATCATTCCCATGATCGTGGCATTGTATTGAAGTGTATGTATACTATTTCAAAATCAATATCACTTTAAAATAATCATATATAGTTATTTATTTACACCACTATACCCATCCTTGTAAGGTGGTGGTGGAAAACAGATTACACCACGGCATGGAGACGGTATTCCGTAAGTACGCACGCGCAGTGATTTCATTTTCCATAGGACAGATTGAAGATGAAATTGGGTTGTTTAATATTTATAATAACATATCAATATATGATTGATACTGATGTTATGAATTTATTATGAAAAAAATAAATTATAATAATAATAAGAAGAAATACATTGGAAAGAATCGGTAAAGGATATTACCTCTTCTTTGATGTGCATCTTCTTAACCTCCTCTTAAGTCACTAGGGTTGGCCTTTTGAGGGCACCATAACCTTCATAATGTTTCTAGGGAAGATGATACGGGAAATGGGCAGGGTTTGTCCGAGCATCAAGGCTCAAATGGGTGTGAAGAGAAGAGGGAAGGGGTGCCCTTTTTATAAGGGAGGAGAGGGGCGCCTTTGGAAAAACTTAAAATATTATTTTATAATGAAGTCATATTCTGTTTATAATACCTCCCAATTGATTTATTTCGAAGATAAAGTGGGGATGGGTCGAAATACTCTTAACCGATATAATTTAGACAAGTTTAAGTTACTATTTTAACCTTATCATTTATATTTATCTTTATGTTAAATAATTTTACTTTTACTGTGTCTTCTTGTTTTCTTACACTATATGGTTAATAAACATAATATAACAAGCCAAATGAACCCTAAATTGTTTATTTATTAATATATATAACCTTATCTATGTCATTTGGCCGAAACATATATATTTAGGAATAAAATAAAAATTAATAATATAATATTTTGTTTAAAAACTATTGTATGTCAATTTTGACAGTATTTGGTGATTGATTTTTGTGAAAATCATAACAGCATGATTAGTTTGAAAACATTAACTAAATAAATACTAAAACGTCATATTATCCTATAAAATTAGTTTAATTCATAAAAAGTCTCAAGTTACATTTATCTGTATATTTCTAATATCGATTATGTTATTATTTTATTAATAAGGTAATTACTGCATTATCATTGTGTCATAAATAAATTAATTTATTTAATATCTAAAAATTATAAATAAAATACCATTATCTACAAAATCTTTTTATCTTTCTATTTAATATTTATATTCTAATTTAGCTTATGTATAACCCTATATTAATAACGTTTTAGTTATTAAACTCTTATTTTAACTATTTTAACTCTTCTTTAAATAAAATAATAATAAATGTCCGAATATAATCCAAGTGGACCTAAATGGTCATATTTTGTTCCCAAGGTTGTTTTTGGTCAAATTAAACTTATCCAATAGAAATAGGACATGTGTTAGGGTAATAATAATATCATTTTAACCTATAATTACCCTTTTTACATTTAACCGTGGTAAAAAAGTAAACCGTTACTATTCACCAAAAATTATTTTTATCTTATTGAACCACATTTTAATCCTTGATATTAACCATGTCTCTCGGATTTTCAAAATTCCACTCACAGAAGTGGTAAAATTATGTTTTATGTAAATTTTCAAATTCTCATAGGAGGTGGGTAAAAGACGGTGAAAAGTTCAATAAAATTTTTATATATCTAAAATTATTATAAAATGACTCCAATGAATTAAATTGAACGTATATAGGAATTATGTATCAATTTTGACCTAAAATAAATTTAAATAAAATAAATAATAATTTAAATAAAATGTCGGTTTTTAAATAAAAACCGAGTGTTTTCACTATTCATCAATAATTGAAAGTTTTCAGAAAAATACCAAAAATTTAACCTAGGATAATTTTGATATTCTGAATCCAAAAATGAAGTCCATTTTGAATAATAAAATTTATAAAATTTCAAAAGGTAGGTATTACAATTCATAATGGCTAGTTTATATAACATATCGTTGTTTAGTGAAACTCGGTATTGCGTACAACACACGCTATCGTGGAAGGTCGCGATTGCATGTAATGCAAGCCAAGTCAGGGATGTGTGTAGTGCAAGCTCCTTTTGATGTAGCTTACACCACAAGACATCAATGAAAAAAAAAGAATATTTTTTGTAAAATCATAGGGTGTTACAATCCCTTCACATCAACCCTATTTTATCTCACACATATAGAGTTAATTGCACTCATAATAGTTAATCTCAATCAACCAATGTTTCAATGTCCATCTATCATCTATCCCTCATTATATTGTATGGTCGAAACTATAACCCTATAAAATGTATACACTAGGGATACCATAAATCATCCAATCGTTAATATCCCCTCATGGACCCTTTCTCATGAGTATACAATTCTAACAGCATCGACCCCACAGTGAGAATCATCACTGATATCCTAAAAATACAACTTGATGATCCACTATCACCCCAATAACTATTGAATTAAAAATCATCATCACACATAATAGTTAAACCCTATTATCCACATTCAATTAGGTTATACCCACCACATTCCCTGGGAAGCATAATAAGAAACACACAACAAGAATAATCCCTTCACAAACCATGATGACATTCCTACTAAGACCCGAAGCCAACACAACACAAGAACAATAGAGTCATAAAATTTCTTATGAAAAAATATATAGATGTATTTTTATTCTTAATGTACTAATAGATTTTATTTTTCAGATTATTTAACTGTCCATAATTTATGTCACATATTTAATTTTCATCAATTATTATTGTCTCATATAGCCCTTACATGGAATTTGAAATCAACATTTTACTGTTTTACTTCCCCAAGTTGTGAAGATGAAATCACCGAATAAGTGACAATAAGAAGTTTGTTTTCTTTTGTTATTTTCTATGTTCAATTGCCAATGTGATAAGGGAACCATGTATTTATATATTTCTTCAACACTAATAATCTCATATATCCTTCGATATGTGATCACTTGTAATTATTGTATTTTAATAAAATAACCCCCAAATACAGGATACTAGGGTTATGGTTGTTACAATTGGTTTCAGAGAAATTTTAGTAGAGGCCTAGGGGACTAGATGACAAATAAACATGATAATTATAATAAATTCGTATGGTGAATTTTTGTATCAATATACATGATGATTATGCACTATCTTATTTAGTGTGATTATTTAGTTATGGTGCATAATGGATGGATGGGAATCAATATCTGCAGACAATGTAAGAATTATCCCTCAAAGCAAGTCAACATAGTTAGTGTTGGAGTTGACCAAATCATAACTATATCAGGGTAAATTACTCGGGTTATGATGAATAAACATACATCACCAATGTTGGATCATTGAACACTTTTATATCTACCCAATTATATATAAAAATTAGTTATTTCCCTTTTGATTTAATAAGTGAGTTGTCAGTAAAAACCCCTAAGGGAGGTCTCATTTCCACAAAAATGGGTTAGGAATTTCAAATTATGGCATATAAATACGCTTTATTTTTTTACCCTACCATCATTACCATGTTTTATATTTTTATATTACTTAGAAAGTACTGGAATTAAAAATATTTTGTGTGAATTTATTATAATAATAATTAATTTAATATTTCCGAGGAAGTTGTAGAATACCCTTTCTTTATAGTAGAAACATCATTATATGATTCTTATCTAGAAACACCCCTAGTAGCTCTGTTGAATGAAATTCTAAGAGAGGAAGAGAATGCATCATCTATAGATGAGGAAAGTGATATTAAAAGTGAATATGTACCATGTTCATTGTAATGAAATGATTTATTTCATGAGGAATTACCCAGACAACCCCTAGAGCATGATGTTGAGTTTACCATTGATTTCATCCTAGATACAAGACTAGTATCAGAGACTCCTTATAGAATGTCAACTTTGTAATTAGTTAATATGAAGAAATAACTAGTGGAGTTCTATAACAAGGGATTTTTTCACCCCAGAATTTCTCTATGGGGAGCCCATATTATATTTTGGAAAAATAAAGATGAATCCTTGAGGCAATGCATTGACTATATAAAAATTAACGCTATTAAAATAAATAACAAATATCATCTTCCTCATATTGATGATTTATTTGATCCAACCCATAAAGATCAATAATTTTTCATAAAATGACCATCGTTCTGGACATCAGTAGTTGTGTGTAAAGAAGGAATATATTCCCACCAAAACATTACGAAAAATGTATGGACATTACGAGTTCATAGTAATCAAATTTTTATTGTCTAATAATCCCTCAATTTTTATGATCTAATGAACATAGCATTCAATGAATGTAACACCACGTGATTTTATGAATAATATTCTTTTTAATTAATGTCTTGTGTTGTACCCTACACCAAAAGGAGCTTGCACAACATGCATCCCTGAGTTGTCTTGGATTACACGCAATCACGACCTTCTTCGATAGCGTGTGTAGTACGCATTACCGAGTTTCACTAAATGAGATATTATTATAATATTATTATGAACTAGCCATTATGAATAGTAATACCCACTTTTTGAAATTTTATAAATTTTTTCGTTCAAAATTAAATTCATTTTTGGATTCGGAATATCGAAATTAGCTTAGGGTGAAATTTTGGTACTTTTCAGATAACTTTCATATTCTGATGAATAGTAAAAATTACTAAACTTTAATTAAAAACAACTTTTTTAATCGAAATAATCAATAGTGATAAATTATTAATTTCAGTGGTTTTAAAATATATTTAGAATATATTATTAAAATTTAATATAATGTTTGTCATTGGATGTAATTTCACATTTAAACCAGACATAAACAAGTGTCAATATTTTGATAGTTATTATCTCTTAAGAACACGCTATTTGTTTTGACGACGGGAATTAATTTTTAAATTAATTATTGTAACTAATATGTTTTTAATTTGGTAAAATATACAAAACTTATTAATTCATAATATCAAATATAGCATAGGCTTAATTTTTGGTATTTTTCTGGAAACTTTTATTTTTTGATGAATAGTGAAACCACTAAGTGGTAGTTAAAAAACTGAATATTTCATAAAACCTAATTTTACCGCTTCTGTGAGTGGAATTTCAAAAATACGAGAGACACGGTTAATATCAAGTACTAAAATGTGGTTCAAGGAGATGAAAGTAATTTTTGGTGAATAGTAACTTTTTACTTTTTTTACCACGGTTAAAAGTAAATAGGGTAATTAAGGGTAAAAATGATATTCTTATTACCTTAACACATGTTTTAATTCTATTGGATAAGTTTAATTCGGCCAAAAACAACATTAGGAATAAAATATGACCATTTAGGCCCACTTGGATTAGATTAGGACATTTATTATTAATTTATTTAAAGAAGGGTTAAAATAGTTAAAATCAAAGTTTAATAACTAAATCATTTTTAATATAGGGTTATACATAAGATAAATTCAACTATAAATATTCCGTAGAAAGATAAAATGATTTACTAGATAATGGCATTTTATTTTTAATTTTTAGACCTAAAATAATTTAATTTATTTATGACACAATGATGATGCAATAATTATCTTATTAATAAAATATTGACATAATTGATGTTATAAATTCCCAAATAAATGTAATTTGAGACTTTTTATGAGTTCAAATAATTTTCTATTTATATATGACATGTTATTATTGATTTAATTCACATTTTTAGAACTAATATTTCTGTTATGATTTTCACAAAAATCAATTACGAAATAGTATTAAAATTGACATAAAATAGTTTTGAAAACAAATATTATATTATTAATTGTTATATTATTCATAAAAATATAAGGTTCGGCCAAATGACTTAGATAAGGTTACATATATTAATAATAAACAACGTGGGGTTCGTTTGGATTGTTATATTATGTTTATTAACCTTATAAGGCAAGAACACAAAAAGACTCCGTAAAAGTAAAATTATTTAACTTAAAGTTAAATCTAAATGATAAGGTTCAAATAGGAACCTAAACTTGTCTAAATTCTATTGGATGAGATTACTTCGACCCATCCCCACCTTAGCTTCGAAATAAATCAATTTGGAGCTATTTAAATCTGAATATGACTTTATAATAAAATAATATTTTTAGTTTTTCCAAAGGTTCCCCTCTCCTCCCTTATAAAAGGGAACCTCCTCCCTCTCTTCCTCACACCAATTTGAGCCTTCAGGCTCGGACAAACCCTACCAAATTCTATTATCCACTTACCTAGAAACATCCTGCAGGTCCTGGTATTCTTCAAAGACCAATATTAGTGCCCTAAGAGGAGGTCTCAAAGAGGCGCTTCAAAGAAGAGGTAATGTCCGTTAACGATTCTTTCAACTTTATTTCTTCTTCCACTTCTTCTTCTTAGGTTGTTTCATTATGAAGTATTAACATCATTATCACTAATATACTTTTATGTTATTATATGTATGAAAAAACCCTATTTCACCATCTATCCATCCTATGGAAAACAAAATCACCGCGCGTGCGTACGTACGGAATACCGTCTTCACGCCGTGGTGTAATCTATTTTCCACCACCACCTTACTTGGATGGGTATACTGGTGTAAATAATAACTATATATGATTATTGTAAAGTGATATTGATTCTGGTATAGTATACATACTCTCCAATAAAATTCCAGGATCATGGGAACGATATCATCGCTCATGCATACGTACAGAATACCCTCTCCATGACGCGATGAGATTCATTCTCAATGATTAACCATTCATAAATGATTATAAAGTATATACAATAAGAAATCATGAAATGTATGACATAATAATGATACTGGATTTATGTATATGTATATATATGTAATTCATCCAAATAATTCCATTCAATTCAATGAGGAAACGAAAACAACGTTCATGCGTACGTACGGCCTACCGTCTCCATGAACGGTGTATTTATTTCCTTTTATTGATCTATTATATATATTTATATTATGAATATATATTATATATAAATCATGTTTTATATTCTGTAATTAAGTAATCATTATCTATGTAATCATATGAATAATTACAAGTCAAAACACGGATGACAAATGAAACAATTTTACACAAAACGCTCTTTAACATGGAATTTACAAAAGAACGGGTAATATAAAGTCATAAGTGAAACATATATGATATCATAACAATGAATATGATTCTGTAATAAGTCAATGAAATTATTTAAATCATTATATAGAAGGTTTGGATACGTATGAAGCATATTGGACCAAAGTTAAGAGATAATTTTTCAAATCTCATTTTTATCCGAGATTGCTTATTCGTAAGTATTTACTGGGGTTATTTATACCATCCATGTCCATGTTTTATAAAAGTGTTTTCAGGTATGTTTAAAGTCCTTTTTACCCATTTTTTACTTTTACTACATGGTATGTAAGGAATATTTCTTTTGTTTACGTTATGAGGTACATTTTTGACTTTTCTGACAAAAGTACGAGGAGAATGTTATTTTTAACTTATACGGCGTGAACAGCTTTTTACTATTTCATAATGCCTCATTTTCATGAAGCTTACTCTACGTGATTTTCTGACTATTTTCAACAAAATAATTTCATTTTAAATGTTCATGGCATTTTTTGAAACGAAAATGATTTTGGAGAAAAAATGATATTTTCCTCAAGAATTTATTTCAAGTGTTTTATCAAAACAATTTCTCATCTAAGATGACATTATTTCATATGTATATGTTTCAAGTATCATGTCTCTATGATTTACATGATTTCACTTTTCGTCTTATGAAATGATATCCATTTATTTTATATGGATTATGTGACGATGGGATGATGTTTTGGAAACCCATTTTATTAATTGGGTTATTATGAATGATGTATGTTTATTTTGTGGCACAAGTAAGAATGATTTCATTATGAGATGGGTGGGACCTATATCTCCCTCCAATTCATTGGGTAAAGATTTTATATCTCATGAGATAGACATGGCTGGAACGGTAAGTTAATCCGGTTCATTGTTACAGGACTGAAACGAGGAGTGAACTCGATTCAGAAAGGGACTTTGTCCACTAAGATGGTCTTGGAAGCAATTCCGTGGATACTATGGAAATAATTACATGTTCATAATGTATGCCACAATAACATGTTTTATTCCCATGCTATGTTATCATTATTTATGTTCCATTATGATCTATGCCTTATGTACTTCCATGTTTTAAGTCGTTGCTCAAGATTTTGATGTTTAAACATTATGTTCATGTTTTTAAGTTCAAATGTATATAGTATGTTTTATTTTAACCACGCTTACCCTTACTGTGCATTTGATCTCACCCTTTTTATTTTTTATTTTCCCCTGGATTAAAAGAAAGGTTTTAGGTAAGGAAACAAAAAGTGGAAGATCTTTATGGGAGATGTTGAAGATCTTTCACCATGATTAGAAGATTACGTTCCATGTTTACGAAGACACTAAACTATTACGGTCCTTGTGTGTCTGTTTTTGTTATGTATTATGTATTCCGAAAAAGTAATGTAATATCTATGTACGTCAAGCTTCGGGTCTCTACAGTTTGTATCAGAAGAAATGTTTAGTCAACCTTTGGAAACTAGGATGCGAGAACTTTAGTGAGATCCCTAGAGATATTTCTAAGGTATGTCTAGGGATGTCCCTAAGGTTAAGTATAAGTATAGGTTATAGTCCTGTAATTACGCTAATGATCTTAGAATTAAACCTAAGATGTTATATATTGAAGGTACTCCCCCTTTATTATGTTGTTTTCCCTAGCATGATTTTTTCCTCTCACACTATTCTTTTTGGTTTTTAGACGATGGATGGAACTCGAAGGAACCGTGTTGATCAATGAAATGGACAATGAAATGACTGTCCTCCTGACCAAACAAATGTTATGGGAGATGGAGTGAAAAATCTTATTTCTATACATAAACAAGCTATGAATCATTCTGGACTTCCAAATGATCAGAGAAGGGAACAGTATTCTATTGAGTCCTTCATGAGGCAACGTCCACGTTCTTTCAGTGGGTCTTCTGATCCACTTGTTGCTGAACAATGGATCAGTACCACTGAAAAGATATTTTCACTTCTTCAATGTTCTGAACATGATAAATTTATCTTAGCAGTATATCGTTTGGATGGTGAGCTGATCAACGGTGGAATCTTATCAAGAATACGAGGCCAAGAGATGAAATTGAGTCCATGGAATGGGACGAGTTGAAGAACTTATTTTTCAATAAGTACTTATCTCGTTTTCTTCGTATAAAGATGGAGAAGGAGTTTCTTGAACTAAAGAAAAAGGATGATGAATATGTTGGTATATACGAAGCAAATTTTACAAGGCTTTCAAGGTATGCATATGGCTTTATCATCCAACCTGAAAGTAATGTTGATCGATTATTCAGTGTCTTAAAACCAAGCCTTCGAAGGGAATTAGCTATAAGAGACTTCAGTACCTATAAAAAAATAGTGCGTTGTGCTATCAAGGTAGAAATGGAAGTTGGGGTTATATATCCAACTCATGGTTTTGACAAGAAATGAAAGATGGAGTTCAAGGAGAAATCTCAGAATAATGGTGAAAAGAAGATGAATGTTTCCTTATGCTCAAAGTGTGGAAAGAAGCATGGTTAATATTGTCTTAAAGGGACTAGAAAATGTTTTAAGTGAGGAAAAGAAGGTTATCGAGCAGTTGAGTGTTGAAGTAATGGAAAAAGGGTTTCTTATGATGTGAATAAAGAAAAGAATACAGAGAACGCACCACAGACACTTCAATGATTCAAGTGCAAAGAAATGGGGCATTATGCTAATAAATGCCCTAATTCAAGGGTTTTTGATGATTGACATGAGAAACAACTTAAGGAAATGAACAAAGGGAAGTCACATGCGATCACTATTGGCGATGTTGAATACGACAATGATGTGGTGGAATTATTAAGTGTTTATGTAATGGGATTCCAAAATAATGTTTTATATAGTATCATGGAATATTGGAATATTTATGTATTGGTCTATTGTGGGTTTCAATAATTTTATGGTACCTGTAACCATGGAAAGTGATTGGGATATTTTTGGAAAGAAGATGATATGTGCATAATGAAGGGATAAAGAGAAAATGAAATGTTTGATAGTATTCATGAGCTCATGAATAATATAAGGAGAAGGTTATATCATGGTTTGAGTATATAGAATTTTTGGATTTTGGTATGTGGAAAGAGTTAACTTTTGACAGCATTCAGGTTTTCACTAAGTTTTAATGGGTATTAATTTTTCAAGAGAATACATGATTAAGGTATTCAAATGATTGGAATGTGACCAACAATATAATGGATGATAAATGATGGTATTCACATGATTGGTTGATGAAATTTCATGTAATCGTTTTCTTTATACTAAGAGCTTGGATCGAAGTATTTTAGATAAGCCTAAAGATTGGAATGGATTATGTTGGACATATTTTAGTATTGTTTAAGGATATAACTTTTTTTGATATTACTGATGGGATTTTATAGTAATGTAGTTTTAGAAAAAGGACAACCTGCAGGACAGGCGACATCCCATCGCGTCGGACAAGGCTGTGGGAATCGAACCAACAACCGAAGTGCGACTGGCCTTTATCGCCTACCACTGGCCTACATGAAGTCCTTGTTTAGTATAAAATAGTTTTATTATATTACGAAGTATGATATATGAAGTATAAGTCCATTTTAGGAACCATATATGATTAATATCACTATAGATCTACTTATGTATATTTAATAACTTTGTCTAACCTTTTGTTTGAGATAGATGGAATGACCCGTCATTCTATCACATGATCTGCTAACACTTCATGAATAACAAATTCAACTTCATTTCTTTAAGAGATGAAGTGGAAATTGTTCAAGTCACTAACAATAGTGAGACTGTACCAAAATAAAGTAAGTATTTATTCTAATTCAAATTCATCAACTTTAGGGAAATGATCTTGAAAACCAAAAATGTTGTCCTAGTGCCCTTATATCCGATGAATCAGATGGTACCCTAGATCATCACAAATTTATGGCTTTGTGATTGTTGGATTTTTCATAGCCATGTTCTCTACCACTCTCCATCAGAACTTGATGGTTAGATTTTTATTTCATACCCATATTTTCACCTATGTTCTCCTACGTGAAACCCCATTGATTAGTTAATTTGGGTAACTGTTATGTTTCATACATTAATTTTTTTAAGGCATGTTTTGGTATTCCTTTTTACAATGTGGGTTTATATTAAAGAAACTTTCTATTAGTAAACCATTTATCACCCCGAAGAATTTCGAGGGAGAAATTCATTTTAAGGGGGGTAAAATGTAACACCCCGAGATTTTATAAAAAATATTCTTTTTAATTAATGTCTTGTGTAGTACGCTACACCAAAAGGAGCTTTCACAACATGCATCCCTGACTTACCTTTCATTACACACAATCACGACCTTCCTCGATAGCGTGTGTAGTACGCAATACCGAGTTTTACTAAACGAGAAATTATTATAATGTTATTATGAACTAGTCGTTATAAATAGTAATACCCACTTTTTGAAATTTTATAAATTTTATCTTTCAAAATGAACTTCATTTTTGGATTCGGAATATCGAAATTAGTTTAGGGTAAAATTTTGGTACTTTTTGGATAACTTTCATATTCCGATGAATAGTAAAAATTACTAAATTTTAATTAAAAAAACTTTTTTTAATCGAAATAATTAATAGTGATAAATTATTAATTTGAGTGGTTTTAAAATATATTTAGAATATATTATTACAATTTAATACAATATTGGTTATTGGGTGTAATATCACATTTAAACCAGATATAAACAAGTGTCAATCTTTTGATAGTTATTATCTCTTAAGAACATGCTATTTGTTTTAACGACAGATATTAAATTTTAAATTAATTAATGTTACTAATATGTTTTGAATTTGGTAAAATAGACATAACTTTTTAATTCATAATATCAAATATAGCTTAGGCCTAATTTTTGGTATTTGAATAGTGAAACCACTAAGTGGTAGTTAAAAAACTGAATTTTTCATAAAACTTAATTTTACTGCTTCTGTGAGTGGAATTTCGAAAATCTGAGAGAAAAGGTTAACATCAAGGACTAAAATGTGGTTCAATGAGATGAAAATAATTTTTGGTGAATAGTAACTTTTTACTTTTTTTACCACTGTTAAAAGTAAATAGGGTAATTAAGGGTAAAAATGATATTATTATTACCCTAACACATGTTCTAATTCTATTGGATAGGTTTAATTCGGCCAAAAACAACCTTAGGAATAACATATGACCATTTAGGCCCACTTTTATTAGATTAGAACATTTATTATTAATTTATTTAATGAAGGGTTAAAATAGTAAAAATCAATGTTTAATAACTAAATAATTTTTAATATAGGGTTATACATAAGATAAATTCGACTATAAATATTCATTATAAAGCTACAAATATTTCCTAACTAATGGTATTTTATTTTTAATTTTTAGACCTAAAATAATTAAATTTATTTATGACACAATTTTGATGCAGTAATTATCTTATTAATGCAATATTGACATAATTGATGTTATAAATACCCAAATAAATTTAATTTGAGACTTTTTATGAGTTACAATAATTTTATATGTTAACATGACATGTTATTATAGATTTAATTCACTTATTTAGAACTAATAGTTCTATTATGAGTTTCAAAAAAATCAATTACCAAATAGTATCAAAATTGACATAAAATAGTTTTTAAAACAAATATTATATTATTAATTGTTATTTTATTCATAAAAATCTAAGGTTCGACAACATGACTTAGATAAGGATATATATATATTAATAATAAACAACTTGGGATTCGTTTGGATTGTTATAGTAATTTTATTAACCTTATAGTGTAAAAACACAAAAAGACACAGTAAAAGTAAAATTATTTAACTTAAAGTTAAATCTAAATTATAAGGTTAAAATAGGAACCTAAACTTGTCTAAATTATATTGGATGAGAGTATTTCGACCCATCCCAACCTTAGCTTATAAATAAATCAATTTTTAGCTATCTATAACCGAATATGACTTTATAATAAAATAATATTTTTCGTTTTTCCAAAGGTGCCCCTCTCCTCCCTTATTAAAGGGAACCACCTCCCTCTCTTCCTTACACCACTTTGAGCCTTAAAGCTCGGCCAAACCCTGCCAAATTCTCTTATCCAATTCCCTAGAAACATTCTAGAGGTCCTGGTATTCTTCAAAGACCAATTTTAGTGCTCTAAGAGGAGGTCTCCAAGAGGCGCATCAAAGAAGAGGTAATGTCTGTTACCGATTCTTTAAACTTTATTTCTTCTTCCACTTCTTCTTCTTAGGTTGTTTAATTATGAATTAATACCATAATTATCACTCATATACTGATATTTTATTATAAGGATGAAAAAACTCTATTTCACCATCTATCCATCCTACAGAAAATGAAATCACAGCGCGTGCGTACGTACGGAATACCGTCTCCACACCGTGGTGTAATCTATTTTCCACCACCACCTTACATGGATGGGTATAATGGTGTAAATAATAACTATATATGATTATTGTAAAATGATATTGATTCTGTTATAGTATACATACACTGAAATAAAATTCCACGATCATGGGAACGATATCATCGCTCGTTCGTACGTACGGAATACTGTCTCCACAACGCGATGAGATTCATTCTCAATGATTAACCATTCATAAATGATTATAAAGTATATATAATAAGTATTCATGGAATATATGAAATAATAATGATACTGGATTTATGTATATATATATATATATGTATTTCATCCAATTAATTCCATTCAATTCAATGAGGAAACGAAAACAACGTTCATGCGTACGTACGGCCTACCGTCTCCATGAACGGTGTATTTCTTTCCATTTATCGATCTATTATATATATGTATATTCTGAATATATGTTATATAAAAATCATGTTTTATATTCTGTAGTTAAGTAATCATGATCTAAGTAATCATATGAATAATTACAAGTCAAAACACAAACGACAAATGAAACAATTTTACCCAAAATGCTCTTTAACATGGAATTTACAAAAGAACGGGTAATATAAAGTCATAAGTGAAACATATATGATATCATAACAATGAATATGAATCTGTAATATGTCAATGAAATTATTTAAATGATTATAAAGGAGGTTCGGATACATACAAAGTATATCGGACCTAAGGTAAGGGACAATTTTGCAAATCTCATTTTTATCCGAGATTGCTTATTCGTAAGTATTTACTAGTGTTATTTATACCATCCATTCCCATGTTTTATAAAAGTGTTTTCATGTATGTTTAAAGTCCTTTTTACCCATTTTGTCTTTTACTACATGGTATGTAAGGAATCATTCTTTTGTTTACATTACGAGGTACTTTTTTGACTTTTCTGACAAAATTACGAGCATAATGTTATTTTTAACATATACGGCGTGAATGGATTTTTACGGTTTCATAATGCCTCATTTTCATGAAGCTTACTCTACATTATTTTATGACTATTTTCAACAAAATACTTTTATTTTAATAGTTCATGGCATTTTTTGAAAAGAAAATGATTTTGAAGAAGAAATGATATTTTCCTCAAGAATTCATTTCAAGTGTTTTATCAAAACCATTTTTCATCTAAGATGACATTATTTCATGTGTGTATGTTTCAAGTATCATGTCTATATGATTTACATGGTTTCACTTTTCTTATTATGAAATGATATCCATTTATTTTATATGGATTATGTGATGATGGGATGATGTTTTTGAAACCCATTTTATTCATTGGGTTATTATGAATGATGTTTGTTTATTTTGTGGCACAAGTAAGAATGATTTCATTATGAGATGGGTGGGACCTATATATCCCTACAATGAATTGGGTAAAGATTTTATATCTCATGAGATATACATGGATGGAACGGTAAGTTAATCTGGTTCAGTGTTACAGGACTAAAACGAGGAGTGAACTCGATTCAGAAAGGGAATTTTTCCACTAAGATGGTCTTAGAAGCAATGCCTTGGATACTATAGAAATCATTACATGTGCTTAATGGATACCAAAATTACATGTTTTATTACAATTCTATGTTATCATTATTTATGTTCCATTATGATCTATGCCATATGTACTTCCATGTTTTAAGTCGTTGCTCAAGATTTTGATGTTTAAACATTATGTTCATTTTATTAAGTTCAAATGTATATGTTATGTTTTATTTTATCCATGCTTACCCTTACTGAATATTGGAACTCACCATTTTTATTTTTTATTTTCCCCCAGGATTAAAATAATGGTTTTAGGTAAGGAAACAAAAAGTGGAAGATCTTTATGGGAGATGTCGGAGATCTTTCACCACGATTAGAAGATTACGTTCCATGTTTCCAAAGACACTAAACTATTACGGTCCTTGTGTGTCTGTTTTTGTTATGTATTATGTATTCTACAAAATTAATGTAATATCTATGTAGGTCAAGCTTCGGGTCTCTACAATGATTATCATGACTATTTTTTAGTACTCATTTATGATATTGTGGCATATTCTAAAAACTATGAAGATCTTGATAATCACTTGCAGATTATTGTTGAGTCTCTTAGAAGGAATGATTTATATGGTAAAATTTTCAAGTGTGAATTCTGGCTTCATCAATTTTCTTTTCTTAGCCATATTTTCTCTAAGCATGGAATATCATCTGATACTGTAATGAAAAAATTAATCCAATAATGGGATATTACAATTAACATAAATGATGTATGTAGTTTAATTGGTTTTACGAGGATACTTTTAGAATTTTGTTTAGAATTTTTCCTGATTGGATAATCTGTTAACCAGTATCACATGTAAAGAGGTTAAGTTCATATGGAAAAAATAATACACCGAATGTTTTGAATAATTGATGGGAAGACTATTAAATGCACCAATTTTTAATCTACAAATAATAAATGATGTGTTTTTAATATAAAGTGATGCATCAAAGAAGGGATATGGTTTTTCCTTAGGAAATATGATAATTTTTTTTAATATACACCAAGTATTTGAAAACTCATGAGAAAAATGTTGTGACCACTTTGTGTATAAGGTTGTATTTTCTGTAAATAGTTGTCAATGAAGATCAAAATGAAGGAGATCAAGAAGTAGTCCAATGAAATGGAGGAATGGAAATTTAGCTGATTTTTGTACTGATCATAAGTTCAAAGAACACGTGTCAAAGGTGACACATTGTTTACAATAGTGCAGAATGGTGAGGTATAATCCATCTAAGGATTCTTAAAGAAGAATGGAGATTTGATGAAGACCATGCAATTATTCATAATTGCATGAGAACAATTCCAGAGCCTACTTGAAGAATTGAATCATGTGTTTTGCATGATCTAGAGAATGAAGGTTGAGGAAGAAGACAATGTGCAAGGGATTGGAATTATGAGATGGACATTCACATCAAATTGTATCAAAATATGATGATACTAAAGCTGATATATCAAAGTATATATATCATGATAGTGGAGTTTGTGTTGAAAGAAGAAGAGTTGTTGAAGGATAAAAATCACTAAAAAGAAGTGTTTTTTCGGTGATCGTGCTTATTGACAAAGCAAGTGTAACATCCCCAAATGATAAAGGCTTAAATGACTAAATGATATGACTCATGTCAACAAGGTGCACCTTCCTTTTCGGGAGCCTGCCTAATTAGAACTCCATAGTTAAGCATGCTTGGCCTGGAGTAGTGATCAGGATGGGTGACCTCCTGAGAAGTTCCCCAGGGGGTGTGTGAGTGAGGACAAAGCACACTGTAATGGACATGTGTTGGCCTGTGGGGACTATCATATTAGTCATATGACCCATTCAAGCATGTGGGTGGACCCTAGGGTGGGCCCCACGTGTCTGCGGGGAAACTGGTGGTACCTGGTGGGCCAAGACCCGATGACCATGTTACGGCGGGGTGGTTGTGCTGTCATCGGCACCCAGTTGTCACATTTGGTATCAGAGGTGGTACCCAGCATTAAGTGTGGTGCACTGCCTGGTTTGAGATGTAGGGCCCACAACGAGGACGTTGTGCTCTAAAGGGGGGGTGATACGGGAGTGGCATCGGCGCAGTTTCACATAGCGGGATTGAAACTTACAACACTAACTAAACATTGGATGATGAATGGAGACCACTATGGTGGAGGTGTTTCCCTACCAGTGGCTCATGCACGGGAATGTGTGATACAGTTCACTGAGACGTGAGGTTCTAGGGTCCCACTTCTTGCTAGTATCTTTAGGGTCTCCCATGTATTGTGCTCTTCTTCTACTTGCTACTCACCGTCGGCACACGGTGTGACATTGGAGTTACCAAGAAAAGTGTGTGTGCGTGTGTACGCGTGTGCGTGTGTCTGTGTGTGTGTGCGTGCGTGCGTGCGTCTGTGTGTGTGTTTGCGTCTGTGTGTGTGCGTGTGTGTGTGGGCGTGTGTACATGTGTGTAATATGATTTAAGGTGTTTTCCATTTAGAGAAGTTTCCCCTAAAAAACTGTTTTCATTAAAAATTCTTTAAACACTTGTTTATTTTTATTCTGTTAAATTGAAAATGTATTTGTCTTTTAATAATTATTCGTGGAACCTTTTCTCGGTGGAATACTACTGGGCTTTCATCTCACACCCTACATACACCCTTGGGTGTATGTAGATTCTGTTTCTTCTGCATTCCAGGTTGTGACTTCGTTCTCAGTGATGGTGGTTCGGGTTGCAGTTGGTCTTTTCATGCAGAGTGGTTTTGATGTGGCCTCTCTTATTCCGGGTGGTTTGAGTAAGAGTTTTAGTTTCCGCTGTCGTCTATTCTTTTAGTTTTTTGTTCTTGTTGTAGACTTTATAAATGTTCATAGTTTAAAGACGTGTTTGGTTTTTTTTTCAGTTTCAATTTATTTATCTGGCTAGTTGTTTTTCTTTATTTTATCCCAGTTAAAATCATTCCCACTTGTTACCTATGATACCCAGGCACTTGTGCCAACCCGTGGGGATCGCGAACGCCCTTCGGGCCTTGCCGCGGGCCGGGTCGGGCGCCGGGTCGGATGTCGACCCGACCTGGTTCGTGACAAAATGGTATCAGAGGGCAAGGTTTTCTCTCTTGGGTCATTTTCTTTTGAGATAGATTCATGGTGTACTTGAGTTAGGGTTGTCAGTAGCATCCTCATGTTGGTTTGATGACGGTGTCTTGGGAATGTGACCCCTCATGTTTTGCCCCCTTCTTTCCTCATCCTTCTACTACGACTCCCCAGCTAGTTCGTTGGTGACTTCTTCTTTTTTTGGCCGCGGCTTGGTCCGGTGCAACTCCTCACTTGCTGGCCGATGACAGTACTCTCCTTTCCTTTTTTTGTCTTGAATTTTGTTTGTATATTGGCTATGGGGTTCACTTGGGGTTTAATCTTAAATATAGGTGGTTCGATTTCATGATTTAGGTTAACATTTTTATTTTTTTGGGTGGAATTATTGATTTAGGGTCCAATTTGGATTCATTGTGCTGAGAATTGCATGTGATTGAAGTTTCGCACCAGGTTTTGGGGTTCTCAACACCGAGGTAGGTGTTTTGATGCCTCAACCTCACTTGATTAATTTAATATGTCTATTTAGACTTACTAATATATTCTTTGTTTGATTTGTGTTGTGTTTGGTCTAAAAAGGGGGGGACTTTGGAACATGTCTTTGGGTGATGATGGTTTTCACACCATCTTTCCGGATGAATTTTGGTTCGAGGTAGGTGGTTCCCCATCTAATTATTATCCAATGAATTAATTTTCAATGATTATTTTGTTTTGCATATTTTTAAATAATTTTTTTGTGAGAATTAAGTTTTATTAAAATTTTGATTTTCATTGAAATTTTTTAGTATATTGTTCATATTATAGGGTGTTTTCTGCTGAGAACTCTATTGGTTACTTTGGAATTGTGCGGTTATATTCTTAAGTCGTGTAAGTTGTGTGAACTGTTTTTTTACATGGCGTCGGGTGCGTTTGGTCGTAAAAGAAGTTGTTTTTTGATCTTAGTGGGTAACGTTAAGAGATTTCTTCTCAATTGTTTTATAAGATTTTATTTTTGGCATGTTAAACAATGTGGTTTAGACAATGGTGTTTTTTATATGGTGTAAGGGTTTTCCATCAAACCTTTTGGTAGTGGAGGTCACACTTTTTATTGTTTTTGAGTGCGCGCGATGTTGGATGTGTTTTAGATTTCAAAGTGGTTACCTTTGTGTGTGTAAAACCATGTGACACTCATTTTCTTTTTTTTATAAACATTTTAAGTGGTTTATTAGATTATGTCAATAGTGTGAAGCTTGTTTTGAAAACGTTTTTAGCGGGTGTATTATTTCAAATGGTTTTTGTGTGTGAAAATGGTTGTTTTGGCGTGTGTAGTATCTTATTGGGTTTGAGGGTATAATTATGACATGTGGCGTGAACATTGAATTACTTGAGCACAAACGAAAATCCTGGGTACTAGGTGGGCGGATTAGACTAGCGTGCTAGTGATACGGGAGTGGCATCGGCCCAGTTTCACTTAGCGGGATTGACACTTACAACACTAACTAAACATTGGATGATGACAGGAGAGCACTGTGGTAGGAGGTGTTTCCATACCAGTGGCTCATGCACGGGAATGTGTGATACGGTTCACTGAGACGTGAGGTTCCAGGGTCCCACTTCTCGCTAGTATCATTAGGGTCTCCCATGTATTGTGCTCTTCCTCTTCTTGCTACTCACCGTCGGCACACAGTGTGACAGTGGGGATACCAAGAAAAGTGTGTGTGCGTGTGTACATGTGTGTGTGCGTCTGTGTGTGTGTGTGTGTGTACATGTGTGCATGCGTTTGTGTGTGTGTGTGCGTCTGTGTGTGTGCGTGCGTGTGTGGGCGTGCATACATGTGTGTAAGATGATTTCAGGTGTTTTCCTTTTAGAGAAGTTTCCACTTAAAAAACTATTTTCATTAAAAATTATTTAAACACTTGTTTATTTTTATTCTGTTAAATTTCAAATGTATTTGTCTTTCAATAATTATGCGTGGAACTTTTTCTCGGTGGCATCCTACAGGGATTTCAGCTCACACCCTACATACACCCTTGGTTGTATGTAGATTCTGTTTCTTCTACTTTCCAGCTTGTGGCTTTGTGCTCAGTGATGGTGGTTCGGGTTGCATTTGGTCTTTTCATATAGAGTGGTGTTGATGTGGCATCTCTTCTTCTAGGTGGTTTGAGTTAGAGTTTTAGTTTCAGCTATCGTCTTTTCTTATAGTTTTTGGTTCAAGTTGTATACTGTAAAAATGTTCATAGTTTAAAGACGTGTTTGGTTATTTTTTTCAGTTTCAATTTATTTATCTAGATAGTTGTTTTTCTTTCTTTTTTCTCGGGTAAAATCGTTCCAACTTGGTACCTATGATACCCGGGCACTTGTGCCAGCCCGTGAGGATTGGGAATGCCCTTTGGGCCTTGCCGCGGGCCGGGTCGGGCGCCGGGTCGGATGGCGACGTGGCCTAGTTCATGAAAACAAGAAAACGACATAAAAATATGTTGACAAAGGAGATTTCATGGTGGCATGTCAAGTTCAAGGGCTATGTTTAATGATCCATGATTTATTCAAGAACGTCGAGAAAGGAATGGATGATCTAGAGGCGGTACAAAAAGATTAGATACAAGGTGGCACCGTTTTCCAGTGTTTGCCAAAATTTTGGACCTGAAAATTGAAAAATGAAGGAAAATTGTTTTTGGCAAAGAGACCTACGCGCCAGTGACCAGAAGGAGAGGAAACTTGCTCGCCATTTTTTTTCAAGATCAAAATATCAAAATATGGAAAAGGATTAAGGGCCGCGCATGTTTTGGGTTGGTCGCGCAGGTGACTTGCGCGCCGAGAAAGGACTTGCACGCCAGTACATAGGAGGATTGGAAAGCTATGCGCCAGATGTTTTTCAAGACTAGATCTTGAAAATATGGAAAAGGAAAGAGGTTCACATAAGTATTGGTTGGGTTACGCAAGTGAGCAGCGTGACAGAGGCTAGGGCGGATGAGCTGCGCGTCGGAACCTCTATGTCGATGGAAGACTTGCGCGCTGCTGCATAGGGTATCCGAATGCCTATAAATAGAAGATCACACCTCCTCATACGGTACGAAGTTTAAGACTCAGAGATTTTTTGAGTTCTCGTCGCGCAGGTGGTTGAGCCGCGCAAGTGGTAGTTGGGTCGCACAAGTAGAGGTTGCGCACCGGTTATTGGCTGCGCACCCAAGGTGGTTTGGGAGAGAGGTGAAGTGATTCGTGAAAGTTTGAAGTTGAATGAGGAAGTGTCGTGCAAGTGGTTTGGTGATACCTACGCGCTAGTTTGGACTTGTGAGCCAAATACATACGCGCTATATTGGGACTTGCGCGCTGGGTTTGGGGAAGAGCGCTAGGTGCTGTTGGAGTACACCCATCCTTTTCAGGAAGCATGAAAGCTGGAAGATTGCTTCATACCTTCATTGAAACAGATAATGTATTCATTTGGGAATACAGAAGAGCAGTGAACAATTTGGTTTTATGAAACAAAGTGGTACCAGACACACATGACTGGTTTTTAAAACCGTTGTTTTGCTTTGCAAAGATAAAAAGAACAGTTCGTGCAACTAAACTCATATCTGCATAGAAAGAGGGGAATATATCAATACACTTAGGTGTCAGTATTGGTAATCAAAGTAAGAGAAGAAGAAGATTTAGTGCATTCAGTTATTGCACTAAAGAATATGATAGAATACAAAAGAACATCAACTCTGTACTCTGTTGCAGGAATTTTCCCATGCTGAATAGGAGACAAAGACTTCAAGGAATATCTATTGAAGAGACCTTCACGTCTATAAAATGAGTGGGAATTCACCAAGGGAAGTCAGCCTGGGGGAGTCAATGAGAGTGACCCGAGGGAAGTAGTGAGCTATCCCTCAACCTTTGTAAAGGCAGTGATCATGGGACAAAGTGATTGTGCCCGAACCTTTGTCATCCATGGCTAGTGAAGTATAGTGGAATTTTGTACGACCGGTGACTTTTCAGTGTATGATCCTTGGACGTAGCCCTTAGTGGAGAACCAAGTAAAAAGTGTTGTGTCATCTCTTTGCATGTGAATGTTTCATTTTTGTTCATATCCATCATTCAGGTTTAATTAGTTCCTAAAAATATGGGAACAAGATACACTACTTTAAAAAGAAAAAGTTGACACCCTGATTCACCCCTCCCCTCTCAGGGTGTCCTAGGGTCCCATAAAAAATAATACAAGTCATTATCTTTTGTTAGCAGCCATAATCATTTCTCTGCAGACATGGAGACACTATCAATATTGGGGAAGATGTGAGATATATATGGATCATAATAGTTCGAAATAAATCATTATAGAGAACGAACTCAACATGAATGAAATGTTATGGATTGAGTTACTCAAATATAATAATTTCTTAACACTTTACCACCTTTTAAAATAAAATAGGTTATAAGATGAACTAAATAGAAAAGATCATGTAATTATTACCCAAATGAGGATTAAAAAAGATCATATATTCATAGATTTTTTAAATATGGATATTGGGACTTTTTACGAAAGGAAAACATTAATCCCTTTTCCAAATATTACAAAACCTTCTTTACTGGAGAAGTTAAACTTTTCTCAATCTGATGATGATAATTTTCAAAAGAAAATTAAATTCGTTGAGGATGGAATATGGGCACACTTCATGTGTGAGGATGGAATTCTAAAATTTGGAAAGAAGTTATGTGTTCCACATATACCTGAGAAAAAAATGGTTCTATTAGATGATGTTCATAGCTCAAATTTTCTATACACCATTGTAGTACCATGATGTATATATATTTTATGGAAAATATTTGGTCGGATAACATGATTCATGAAATTTACAACTATGTGTCAAGATTCATAGTTTTTCAATAAGTGAATGTGGAGAGACCACATCCTAGAGGATTAATGAAACCTCTACCTTTTCCTATGTGTAAGTGGGATAAAATTTCAATTGATTTTTCTATAGGTTTACCTAGTACATATGAGAAGGAAATATGAAATGTTGGTTATTGAAGATCTCATTACAATATAATCCAATTTTTTTTATAAGATAATATTTACTTCTTGATCACCTTGAACGACTCCAGAGTATTGATATTTTAAGACTTCATGGTCAATCTCTATCGATTTTTAATAATCAAGATCCCCATTTCACATCATCATTATGGATGATTCTTCAGGAGTCTTGGGATACTGAACTTCAATTGAGTACTTCTTATCACCCTAAAACTGACATATAGTCTGAAAGAACTATTCATACTTTGTAAGTCATGTTGAGATCATGCCCACTTGAATTTCATGATATATGTTATGAGTATTTACCTTTGTTAATGAGTTCCTACAGTAATTGTTTCCTTTATAGTGTTTGAATGGTGCCATATGTATAATTATATGTGAAGTGATGTCGAACTAAAACTTTTTGGGATGTAGTTGGTGAGAGTAAACGTATAGAAAATAACATATTGAAGAGAGAAAAACAATGGTATATACTATTACAGATAATATTTAAGTATTTAATTGTAGGGAAAAAAGTTATGCAGATAAATGAAGAAAGGATTTTTTATTTCATGTGGGATATCTTATCTTTTTGAATGTGTCTCCAATGGAATAATTTCTTAAGGAATGTTAATAAAGGGAAACTGATCCACATGTATATCAATCCATTTTGTATTATGGAATGTATTGGAGTTGTAGCATACCAATTAGAAATACCACCATGTCTCTCCCAATATTATGATGTGTTCCACATATCATTGTTAAATAAGTATATTCCAAAGAGAACTCATGTACTCTCCTAGGAATAAATAGAACCAGAACCTAATTTTTATTATTGTAAAGAGCCTAATAAGATTATTGACATAATAGAGAAGTTATTGAGAAATAAAATAACCCGAGTTGAAAAGGTTCTTTAGAGAAACCATAAAATGGATGAAGAAACGTGGGAACCTGAAGAAGATTTGAATAAGAAAAACCCACATCTTTTTAGAGGGACATATTAATGAAAAATTTCAAGGACTAAATTTATGAAGGAGGGAAGAATATAGAATCCTAAGATTCTATGATATGAATTCTCTAAAAAATTTCAATTCATCTAAAAACATATATTTCACAGAAAATTATTTCATATAGATTAAATCCTATAAAATAACATATATATTATAAAAGAAACATTATAAATAAATAATTAATGAAATAAGAGGCTTTTTCTAGAAATTAAACAATATATATCAATGAAATAGTAACTGAAACATTGGAATAGTAATGTGACCCTTATGAATAGTAATTAAGCCAATAGAATATTAACACCACCTATGAAAGTATAAATAAAATTTAGATATCTTATTAATGGTAATATTAAATAATGAAATCCTAATACAGTTAAATAATTTTTTTAAAAATTATTAATTCTGTGTTGATATATTTAATAAAAATAGTTGTGTTTTCAAATTTTATAATTAATTTAATGATTTAAATTAAAATTTATTTTTCTGAAATATAATCATGAATTAATATTTTGTTGTCTTATGATTATAAGATAATTTTATGATACCCTAGTTTATTTTTCAACGTGTTATAACATCAGTTGTAATTCTGAAATTTGTATTTTCATTGTAAATACTGATTTTAGTTTTAAAATTAAATTTATCATATGTTGAAAATTAATTTTATAAATGTGAGATAAATATTTAATTATACAATTTGAAAAATGGTTAGGGTTTATTTTTTGGTATTTGTCTAAAATTATTAATTGTTTTGGTGAATTGTAAAATGTGGTTATTTATTGTATATATACATTATAAGTTAAATACAATATTACGTGAGTAATTGATGATGTAATCTCCATAATATTGAGCTCTCCTTGATTATTTTCATATATTTAGTGATAATTCTCAAACTATTCGTATGGAAAATTAATAAACTAATGAATAAAATAATGAGAAAACACCCCTCTCCTCTACTATAAACACCTCTCATCACAACCTATTCTCCTAACACCTATTAAGACTAGAATATTGTCTAATTAATAACCAATACACTTCCCAATTATCTTCCCCACGTGTATGAGACTTTTTTATTACCAAACAACTATACCAATCCCCTTAAGGAGTTTCTCAAGGTGATGAATTTAAAGATGCAAAATCATCTTCCTTTTTCCATTATTTTCATTTGAATTTCAATTTATTTCTTTTCTTTCCTTCACCTATTATATTAAAACATGCATGATAAATCCATTAACTTATATAAACTAGTGTTTTATTTTGTTAATGTAAAATATATCATCAATCCCATTCTCCTCTACCTTTTATTTTAAAAATAAAAATATAGTCTGTGATGTGCCAATTTACAACCACTATGAAGGATGCATTTTCATTTTATATTACCGACATCAAAGATGGTAATAAAACCATTATTTTGTTTAAATAATATTTTATTACACATTATATAATTCATATAATGTTATAGAACCATTATATATATAATATTTATTAAAAAACAAAACATATTTTAGGATAATCGAAAATTCATCAAAATAAATGAATGTTCATCATTAACATTTTATCTAATGAATAATCCTCATATATGAAAAACTGATATATAAGACCATTTAATCTTATGGAAGTTCATTAATAACATTTAATTTAAATTATGGAATTCTTTATCATTTTACCTGATTTTCCATACATGTATGCAAATGAACCAATCACTATAAACAAAGGAAACTGATGCTCCTAGATGAATAAATTGTATCTTATAACTCATAAAAGGCCATAAAATGAACATAATAAATTTATAATAAATCCAATAAATATATAAAAGGTTATTAATTAATTTATTAATATATTTAAACAGTATATCTAGGACATTAACACCATGTTTTAAAAAAATCGGACATAAGGTAAGGGATTCCCCTTGAACATCCCTTTTTCCCTTTGGTATACTCTTTCTCTCTACTTACCCGAATATAATTTTTAGTTATTCTTATGTAATCATAATAAATTCGGTGTTTAAGTTCCAAAAATATGTACCTAGCTCTATTATTTATTCATTAATTGTGAAATACATGTCTTATAAGGTTTTGTTTTTCAATTCTTTTCGATAAGAAACCATAATTATGGGAGCAGTACAATTTAATTCCCATTTTCAATTATACAATATAATCATGTTTAAGACACATATATTTTTTTAAAATAACTATTTTTATCATTAAAAAATAACTAAGTTCATTTATTTTTTATGAAAAAAATTAATCATTTCTTCATTTTAAGGAATATTTAATATTTTCCCATAAAATACTTTAAATATGATCATTTATAAGGTTTAGAAACACTCTATTTTAAATATTTTCAATTCAGTTTGATATCATTTATCATAATATATTCCTATTTTCCCTTATAAATTTCCAAGTATGATTTAAATTTTTATTTCTGGATACCATTCTGATATCTCTTTTGGTTATTATTTATTCAAAACTTTTTTCTCATGTGTGGTGTTTGTATACTTCCTTTTGTTTATGATCATCCTTCATTGAGATTTTCATTAAAAATCAATATTTCATTGATAAGATTATTGTCATAGATTTATACCATATTTACATACATTGTTCTCTTTAAATTTTTTTATCTAATTGAATATATGTGTGAAGAATGTTTTGGATGTGTAGTGATGGGTTGGAATCGGTTATAGATAACCCCTCTATGCATCGAATGGTCTGACGAGACAAAACAGTTGGTGAAAAACACTTCATGTTTGTTTCCAAAAATAATCAGATGTTTGATTCCCACAAACATAAACATTTGGGATGGTATAATGGTTCATATTCTAGATTAATGATGTCCAATATATAAAAATTATCTTCATATAGTATTCAGTAATTAATTTCCATGATGTTTTCACTATAAAAAATTCAATGTATGCATTTTCATTCTCATTGTACTGATTGAATGTGTTTTTCCGATTAATTTACTTTCCATAAATTCTATTCAATATTTAATTTTCTTCATTTATTATTGTCTCTTATATCCCTTACTGAAAAATTGAGGTCACATTTTTATTTTTTTCCTTCCTCAGGTTGTGAAGATGAATTTTTTTAATAGTTGACAAGAAGTTGATTATTTTTTTATTATATCCTATGTTTAATTAAAAATGGAATAATGGAACCATGTATGTATATAGTTCATAAAAACTACTAAATTGTTTGATCCTTGGTGATGTGATCTCTTGTAGACATTCCATTGTAATAAAACAACCCCCAATTTTGGGGTTCTAGGGTCAGGGTTGTTACACCACAAGCCTTCATTATCCCCTCCAACACCTTAAAAACACTAAATTACATAACATCTTACCACTCATAGACACAAATTTCCTCCCCCAAATCCCAAATCCATTCTAAACTCTCCATCATATGCTATCTCATAACAAATATATCTTCACTGATGAAATTGATCATACCCAATAAAAACATATGCATCCTAATCATATCTTACCTGAAATATTGAGACAATCCCTAGAGTATCATCCTATTCCAATTTATCTTGACTAACCAACTAAAATATACTAACTCAGTATGTGAAAACACTCTACCAAAGAAATACCTACATTGTAACATCACAATAAATCTACCCAACATGATGAGGGTAAAATTGAAACATAATTCCACCCAGTATACTCTAAACTAGGCCTAAAACAACGGTCACTAAGTACCTTAGGCACATATCCACATATGCTAGAGGCTACCGACTAATAGTGAGTCCTAATGATGAAACCATGAGGAGACTATTACATTATATCAAAGTATAATAGTAGAATAAATAAGGTCAAATAGAAACATATCTGTATAAAAATCACAAGAGACAGGTAAAGTGATAATAAAATATATAAAACTAATCTTGCGATATCAAATTAATATACAATACAAATATAACTAGTTCCCCCATGTTGGATCATATAGAAACACATCTAAATAAAAATAAAATATGAAAGACGATAATATCCTATATCTTGGGAAGACAAAATCCCTACCTATTCCCATCATTCTTACCCCATCATAGTATATCAACAATATCATGCATCAGACCATTCCCTAAAACTTGTAATACATAATCAAAGAGTATCTTCCTAGGTACCCAAGTTTCATGTTACCCGAAGAAGGATATGAGTACAATTATGTAGTCGAACAAAAATGAAATCCCTAAAATCATTAGTATGATAATAATTATGTTCATGTATATGTTCCATAATTATACAAATTAAAATATTTTTTCCATTTAAAAAAATTTAAAAACAAATGCATCCACTGATGGCCTAGGTTTTTTATGAAACTTCATTTTGGGTATACCATTTTCAGTCCATATATTTATGACCATTTTTTGCTGTACCTAATTTGGCGAGTGTTCAATATCACTAAGAATGTCTTTTGAAATAATACCAACCATAACCTCTCAAACTACACATAATGTGAATTCCAAAATTGTAAAACAAACATCCGAAAACATAGTATTCTAGTTATTGCAGACCTCTACTTAAGGAGTATTCCAGTTATCATAGCCCTCATTATAGTGTATTAATGGTTTTATGGACCTCCACCTATTGTGTAGTGAGGTTATTAGACACCACATTATTGATTCTTTCACTTATATCAATGTTCTTTATCATTAATTCAATAGGCCAAAAGGGGCACCATACCGCTTTCTGATGGATTATTATACTGTTATGATGGATTTCCTCAAAGTGAGTTTTCTTTAATGTTATAAAACTATCTATATGTGCTCATATTAAATATCAAATAGAAACTTAGCTTATGGGAATTGTTCATAACAAAACACATGAATACCCTTAATGGTGTTTCTCATAGTTATATAAAAACCAAACTGACACTTTATAATATTTAATATAAATGAAATTATAATGAATCTTATGGGTGTTTTCCATAATTAATACGTAACCACTTATATGGGAATTTTCTATTATAATAAAAGGTGATACTGTATACACAAAACAATCCATTAAAGCATTCCACATTTCAATTTCAAAAACCAATTCAATATAACTTTTCCAATTTTCATTCCTATTTACCATTCATGAAGGATCATTTCAAAATAATTTTCTGAAGTATATTTTCTTATTTTATGGAATTTATTTAATTCCTAAGGTCTTCAATTGAAAAAACCTAGACACCTCCTACACATTAAATCCAAGGATAAAAAATAAAATGGGTGAATTTAGGGACCAGCTAATTTGTCATTATTAGAGTCCACATGTCAAGTATTGAACTTCAGATCAAGCTAAAACAAAAAGGAATTTTGGGTGAAAATTCTTTTATAAAAAAAGAGAAAAAAAATACACAAACCAATCTCTTTGGAAAATGGATAAGACAACAGAAATCTAAGAACCCGAAGTCACATAGGCCTTAAAATAAAATGGCACAAATGCCCAATTGGACAAAACCATTACAATGAACATGTACCAAATCCCTATAGACTCAACCATATGGCTAAAGAGTGGCCCAAGGACCAGCCGAAGGAACCTGCCATGACCATAACAGTGCACCACCCACCTTTGTCTGCTCACTAAATCTGGACCTGACACCACCTGAAACCTGAATCCAACCGATGGCACAACCAAATCTTGTCCTCCCCGATCCGATCTCACCATCAACAGCATTTCCACCTCATAGATCTATGCTGCATCCAAAATCCCTATAAACCAGCACCCTGAGCATCACTGCGCTGAGGGCCAGTAGATCTCCCCAAGATGATATCCAACACCACAACCATAAAATATGTACATCAAAGGTATTTCCATCCTCCTGTTCCCATAACCTATTGTCGAGGATGCAGTCATCACATATCCCATTGCAGCCATCCCGTCGACCACTACCGACAACACTGCGCCACCATAATACACACACCCTCTCAAAATTTCAACCAAATGACACTCTGACATCAGATATAGAATAGATATGTATGCGAGACTCTATATCTGACAATATCCTGAGTTACTAAATCCCAAATCCACTAATTATTTCCAGGAGTTGAACCGTCAAGCCATGAAGTCACTAATGAGATTCAAAAACCTCCAGGTAATGGGGAGTCACCATACAAAGGAAAAACACCATTGGGATTAACTACCGAGGAGTCCCTAGGATATGGGGATGCAATTATAGAGACATATTTCAACCAAATCCAAGATCCATTTTCTCAATTTTTCAAGATAAAACAACATATGTAGAGAAACTAAACAATTAATCTCAAAATATGGAATTTATCATATAAATATCATCAATGATTTAAATAGTAAAGGAAAATATGAAATAAATCTAGAGGAGAGATAGACTAGGCCAAAAATTTCAAATGTTGTAGATGGATGTCGATTCCGATAATGGATGGTGGATTTTCTCCATTGAAGAGACAATTGGGTAATGGTATGGGGAATATAGGAGCTACAAGATGAATATGGAAAGAAATGGGTTTTAAACACTTTTATTACAAAAATAGGAAAAATTATTTCCCCACATTTTAAAGGGCGTTCCATTTGTCAATAAGGTTGTACAAACCATGTATCAACCATACAATCCCCTCTCTCCCAAACACTCCCCCTCTTATAGTCATAATGATCATTTTTATAGACTGGGTGCTAACTATGTGACATGTATTTATTCCACTACAACCTCTTACATGGTCTCCTAGGACCTACCATACTATTTTAAAAACTATTTTTCTATTAAATATAGCCCACACAGTTGGTTTTCATTATTACCACTAACCATTTTCTCAATATAGTTTTTAAAAAAAACATAGAATCCAAAAATAATGTGCCTTTAAATCTCTAGATACTTAACTCAAACACCCAAGGAACCTTTCATTATTTATCCAAATAAAAAACCATTTCTATATCATCAATGACTTTGAACAATTATCTAAATACCAGGTCCAAATCCAACCAATCCACTGGTTTAAAAATTGAAACATTCATCTAATGACAATAAAATATATCGAAGATTAGGTTTATATCCCCATTAAAATAACACTTCTAATCATTTAGAAATCTTAGTGGTCATCCAAACAAATCTCATGACCGACTTAGGTCACCGAGTTAACTCTAAATGGCACCATACCATCTCCATATATATGAATCACATTCCAAGAATAACCTCAAACACAAGGTTCTAAACCCATTTAAACCTAAGTGAACACCCATAAACAACTCTAAAAAACACATATGGAACTTTAATAAGACCATCTATCCTAAAACACTAATGTTGTTTTCATCCAAACACTTGACATACCTAAGATCTTCCAAACAAACCTTTTTTTATAGTGACCAGCTTCTACTACATGGTACCATGACTATCATCAATAATTATTAATACACTACTACTATATTTCCATGATTTTCCATGAATGTTTTATAACTCACCACACCCCTATAACCATTACAACACTTAAGAAAATTGGTAACCATATTTATTATCGAATATCAACTGAAAATTGATATAAAAGAGTTATCCATGAATTAGCCAATGACTTACTGTACTTTCCTCAGTAGCCCAGTCCGACTCTTGAAATGCACCCCCAATTCCAAAAAATATATGACATAGGGGTTTTACAACACACCATCTCCATTCCCATTATTTAACACAAATCAAGCCATCCTCAACACACTTGACTTAAAAATTCAAAGCACTAGCCGCACATGTTTTTCTTGTCTACCCGTTCATGATACCTTTATATCTAGAAGAATTATACGTCTACAAAAACAAACTAAGCAGAGTCTGTACCCTAATCATAGTAATACACCATAATTAGATCATTAATCATCAAAACTATTTTTATTCCCATACAAATATATTAATTCATGTTCAATGAAAGAACCCCTAAATCATTTTAACAACACCCCGACCCTAATCTAATTCTGTACCTTAATATGTCACCAAATCCAAATTATTAATTGAAATTTCCTAAGATATCCAAGTGTGAATCACATATTATATTAAATAAAATCTAGGATCCACCAGACTATCCTATAGTTAGTTCCTCACCCCTCTTCCATTCTAGAAAATTGTTCATAATCCCATGATTGGTTGACCACTAGCCACCAAAGGAAATTAATTATAATAAATTTCAGTAATAAACCTTGAACCTCTATGGAACATACTCCATGTTTTCACCAAAATCATAATATATACATGCCCATCTCAATCTCATATGAGTGATGGAAACACCAACTGATTCCCATTCATATCTTATGAGAATAACACCCATGCAATTTTACAATGTTTATTTTATAATAAGGATCTCACCCTCTAACTTTGGATGATGAACTCCACACCATTTTACCGCACTTATACCACTCCATGATCATATATTCAAATGTTCCATTTTAAAAAAGACATGTGCCTCTCCTTGGAGATATAGTCAATGCATCAACAAACCAAGAGCCCCCCATCTAGGTCAAGCCAAAAATTCTCTTCCAACACACTTGTGGTGAGGATGATCCCTACAAGTCACAAAAGACATATGGATCATTTTCCTAAAGTACCAAAAACAAACTAAATGTATTTTTCCTAATTTTTTAGTATCTAATTTTTTTATTAACATTAATATCTGTTTTGAATAAAAAAGATGCACATGGAGTTATATCGGTCACACCATGCATCAGATTGATGTACGACTATTCCCTAAACATCTAAAATGACATATAGAATGTTTTAATAAAGAATCAAAACAATATGAATATGTTTTATTAGTTTAGAGTATGTTTGTTGTTTTTTATTAACATTAATGATAGTTTTAAATAAAAAAGACACACTTAGAGACATTATGATCATGTCATGTGTATTATTGAGGTGCGGTTGGATGCTACACATATCAAATGACTCATGGATTTCTTTCCGAAAGTATCAAAACAATCAGAATGAATTTTACTTATGATTATGGTAGTTATGTTTTTTTTCTAAAATGCATATCACTTTTAAATAAAAATGATTCACTTGGAGTCATACCAGTCACACTATCTATCGGGTTGATATTCAGTTGACCCTACATGTCAAAAAAGTCATATGTAATAATGTTTAAAAACAATATGAATTCATTTTTTCAGTTTTGAGTATTTTAGTTGTTGTTTTTTGTTAACATTAATGTTAGTTTTGAATTAAAAATATGAACATGGAGTGATACCGGTCTCACCGTGAATCAGATTGAGGTGTGGTTGAATGAAAAAAGTCCCAAATGACTAATAGATTGTTTTACAAGAGTATCAATACAATAGGAATGTGAATTATATATTTTGAGTATGTCAGATATTTTTTTTTGATAAAAATGAATGTCACTTTTGAATAAAAAAGTTGCAATTAGAGTCATATCGGTCACACCGTGTTTCAGTTTGAGGTATGGCTAATCCCTACACATTAAAAATGACATATGGATCATATTACTAAAGTAACAAAACAATCTGAATGTGTTTTATCATATTGGAGTTTGTTATTTGTTTTTTTATTAACAATAATGACAGTTTTGAATAACAAAAGGCTCACTTGGAATCACACCAGTCACACTGTGCATCGGATTGTAGTTCAACTGAATGATACACATCCTAAATGGATCATGGATCAGTTTACTAATGTATTAGAACAATTGTAATGGATTTTTATGGTTTGGAGTATGTTCGTTGTGTTTTTGATAAAAAAATATGGTCACTTTTGTATAAAAATGATGCACTTAGTGTCATACGGGTCACACCATGCATCAGACTGAGGTGAAGATGATCCCTATACATCACGAATGAAATGTGGGTCATTTTACAAATGTAAAAAAATCAATCTGAATGCATTTTCTCAGTTTTGAGTATTCCTTGTTTGTTTTTTACTAAAATTCCATTTTAAACTGGAATAACACAAAATGTATCTTATCTTAAGTTACAAGTGTTGTGTTCACTTTTAATCATGTTTTCTCAAACAAAATCTTATTATGATACTTATTCTATTTCATTTCAAAATAATTGTATTATTTTCAAGCGACCTCTTTTTATCCTCCTCTACCTCAATCGCGACTTAGGTCTTCGACTCTCCCTACTCCTCCACATTGGTCTTCGACTTTGACTTTGCCTCTACCTTTGGCTTTAGCTCCACCTCCAACTCCACCTCTGCATTTTCCCAACAATTTTATTGTTTTCAGGTTAACTCTTCAAAACAAATTTATTTCTTCTAATAATATTCTCCTTGAGAAAGAGATGAAGAATAATATATAAGCATTATGACACTAATGATTCACACATAAATATTTCTTTATGGTAATAACTAATAGTATATCACAAACATAGCATGTAATCTCCTAAATATTTTTATTGGTATACATTATAAAAAAATTATGCTTCCCATTGGTCTCTAAACAAAATGATTTCTTATTTTTAATAACACATTTTTCATAAATCTTGATAGTTTTGAGAAAATATAAATAAAAAAATGATTATAAAATATATTTAATAAAATTTTAATTACCTTCTGAAATTACCTATATGTGGATGCTTGGTTTTTCATGATCTATGATTTTCCACATAAATCTGAAAACATAATATCAACAATTGATTTCATTATCTTGTTTCGGACAATACTTAAATGTTTGACAAAATAAGAAATTGTTTTGAAATGTTTTGATAGTTAGATATTTCTATATATAATTTAATTTATTTCCATTTATATTAATCCATACGCTTTACATTTTTAGATGCTGGACTCATGCCACGATTTAGCGTGTATTTAGAGACATCCCAATCATAAGAAAATTCTCATTATAATACATCTTGAACATATAATGCGAATTTTATTTATAAAATGTTTATTGTTGTGTATTACATATTCACAATACAAATCATGTGCGCTTGGTTTGTTCATATCACATGCATTGAATCCCAAATTAATAGTCAGGGGATCCATGTGAAATGCTATCAGCATCTGGTGGTTTCTAATAAATGAATTTAGTAATGAAAAATTAATAATATATTTGATAAGATTAGATAATAGAGTTTTACCCTTTCAATATAGGAATCAAAAAGAGTGTGTCATATGATACTTTTTTATTAAACTCTTGGACTACCTCGTGTCTTATCGTCTCTATTTTTTCGTTATCCCAATTAATTTTTGCTGTAGAAATGATACTGGGATTAATGAATCCAAAATGTTCTTTGAGAGATCTTCCATTTATATAGTGGTAAAATAAATTCATGTGAAAAATATGAGTAGTTATTAACCTTAACAAACATATTTAGATTACAATTAAACAAATTTATTTTGAAAAAGTACCATATGTGTGTATTCACAACCGAGACACCCAACCATTAATGCTTGAATATCACATTTAGGGTATCAAGTCCAATTCTATCTGTAAATGAAATAAAAAATATTTCTTCGTCATAGTGAATTTAAGGCATTTTTTTATCTTTAAATGATATCCCTGCATGAAGTTATAATGTTAGTAAATGTTTCTATGAAACTTGTGGAGAGATGGTACTCTCGGTATTTTGTTTTGTTTCTTGATCAATTCAATATATTTTCACGATTGGACCTTTTGTTTCTCCACTATATTATCCATCTATAATATAATACTTCATATGAAACCTTTTATAATAAACTGTTATATGTACTTAATATGAAAAAAAAATTGATAATGATATAATTCAGTTATATTTATAAGATTATATGGACATTCTATGAAAGAGCCTATAGTAGCATTGACTGTTGTAATATCTAGATCATCAAGTAGAATATGAAACTCAGTAGTCGGCTCATACACTACCCCAATCCCCACTCTCAGATGATATTTTGGGAGGGGTTGATTCAATAGCATGTCTCCCAAGATATTATATACAGTACCCCACACCAGATAGTGGTAGATGGGTTATCATAAATAAAAATCACAAACAACTACACATTTTAGAATTTTAGTAATATAATGTTATCATAAGTTATTTGATTCACATTTTTCAAAAAGAGTAATGAAAATATTGATTACTCTAGGAATGGTTTTGTGGGAATGACTACCCTCAAATCTAGTGGGATCATTAAGCTCATATGTGGATCTTTTCTCCATCGTCGTTTCACATTGAGATTTTCTTATAAAATTTTCTTCCAAACCAGACTGCAAAATAATATCTTCCAGTGAGATTATTTTTGTCTACATTCATCTCATTATATTATATGTATCTTCATGTGGTTTTATCTTCTCAACATATGTTCAATGAGATACTCAAAATCTAGTCCTTTAACAGGACTATATTGTTCAAGCTGCTTCAATGTTTCTGAAAGTCGCTTTTCCTCTAGTACCTACATTTCTGATGGTTGTGTCAAAAAATATAAAAAAATATGAAGCTATTTATTTTATGTAATATTGTTATAAATGATAAAAAAATTACAATTATATCTTACATAAAAATTCTTCCCATACTACATTTCTATTATCATCAACTAATATACCATCCTTATTTACTTGTTCCTCCTTCCATATGACATGGCATTGGATGGAAGTGGCCTTAGATTTTAATTCATCAATATGAATATAAATAATGTAACATGTTTTGTTTCATATCACGTAATTAAAACATTATTTTTTATTTAAAATACATACCACTTTCTTATCTAATGAATCATACACCATCCTTCCATTGGGATATGGGTATACTGGTTTGGATGCACACTCTTTATTTTTAGAACTCATTTATTGGTTAATAAAATAATATATTGGAATAAAGTTTGATAAAATAAATAATGTAAAATAATATATTATCAACCATATTGCACCTAAAATTATTTCTCATTATGACAATTAATGAAAGCAGTCCATGTTTCCTACTTTATAATGTGTGTATAACAATGTGGTGGGTGGGGCTTTATTTTCCCTTCAACACCTTTAAGATTTAATTTCATCAGAAGAGTTTAAAATCCACTATGGGGTTTTATAGTTGTAATTAAGAAAAATTTATTATGTAAATAATCTAAAATAATGGAATTCTAAATGGAATAATGAAACTAAATAAAAATTTCACTATATAAATTTTCAGTAAAATAAAAAAAGAATATTGTAAAACTACAATTATATCCTTCCACAATATTTACTTCTTTATATGTTTGACGTGGCACCATGAGTCAATATCAATCAACACATTTATCCATTTTGTGAGCGCAAGATAACTAATTAATTTTGAATTTTTGGGGTTAAATTTTTGGCCGCATTGATTCTAACTAGCCTCAAATTTTATACCCCAACTTCTTTCTTTGATAATATTATTCAAAATTGTGATGTTTGGTCATTATTTTATTTTTCTTTTTTCATCAACATATTGTTTATTTTCTAAAAATTATGGAGTTTCATCATCAATAATTTATTTTTTACTTTGGATAGGAAACATCATCATGTTCATAAGACATTGTCTCCATGAGTATACAAACATTTAATTTCTCCTGAAAAAATACAATACAGTTTATGAAAAAAAAGTCCAAAATTATAACATTCTTTCAGAAAAAGTGTTACTATATTAAACAAAGACATAATACTTCAATACTATAGTACAACTAACCTTCAATACCTTTATTTATTTGGTACTTAGATACTTAATTTCCTACCATTTGTTGATGATGGATTTGAGGTTACTTATTCCCACTTCCTTCCATCACTGTTTGGGAGGTATGTCATCAATGAACTTTGGAGACATAATATTGGGAGGAAATTTAGTTTGAAAGAGGGAGGCCAATCAGTCGTCAAGATATGGAAGAAAATAAAGCTTATAAGTATTAAAGTGTCATAAGAACCTACACTAATTGAATCACTCAAAAAGTCTCCTCAATTGAAGAGTAATTGGAATAAATCCACAAGAATGTTCTTATAGAAATTAATATCACCTCAACTATATTGTAAATCAATTCTTTCTACTCCAGGATTAGTCACCTTCAAATTTTAGATATTTGATTAATCGACTATATTAATCCTCTAATAACAATCACACCTTTAATGGTTGAATTTTTCAACTCATGCCCAATATTGATCTAGAATTTATTTAATCTTATAAATGAAATGAATCTATTTAATGCAATCCTAAATTTACTGTTATGATATAATACAATAAAATTTTAGAGAGGAAACATAGATACTTATATTCATAGAAAATTATACCACATATCTTGAAGTAGATCTATGATTACCTCAAAGAACTTATTTCTTTATGAATGATAATGATATTATCGGTTGTAAAATATAATATCGGATATAGGTATCCACATAAATAAATCATATTACAATATGAAACATTAATCATATGCCCTAACTGGTTAATGGTTAAAAATAATCGTGAATTTATTAATAAAACTCTCAAAACATGAATAACTACAATAATTTTTGGAATGTGACTAATTAATTCATTATTATTTTGAATTCAATTCCATGATTATTCATCAAAATCAAAAAACTAAAGAACTCAATTCACAGTTTATCAACTTCCATGAATAACAAAATTCCAAAAAACATCTTTTAATAATTCTTACACCTACCTTAGTTCCTATATGTTCATCACCCATAAATAAGGGCCACCACTTGATATCCCCTAATCCTTAAAACCCTCATATTTTAATCTATTCGAGTATATAATCTAGTATATAAGATGAAATAAATTTGAGAATCTACCTGGATTTTGGAACCCTATATTAAACAATTGAAGTAAAAAATGAGGGAGATGAGAGGTATACTCATTAATTTCACGTGTAGAGTAAACCATTTGTGTGTGACTCCAGGGGAAAATGGGTGGACAACCAAATATATATTAAAGAAGAAGAATAAATAAAACCACACTCGTCACCTTTCTGTATCAACGAGAGGATATATATGTTTTTTCATGTTTAATAACAAAACAAAAAACGAGAAATCCAAAACATCAAACAATGGTAGAGGAAAACATAGAAATAACATACAATGAATTCTTGACTTGATTAATCTGAGGCAACGTAGAGGAGTCGGACTTGTAGTAGACGAGTTTCGTGAGAGCTTGAGAATCATTAGATACTAAGTCACGATCACTATTTTTTAAATAGACCAAGGAAACGTTTAATAGCGTTTTCTAAAATCATTGATAAAGATCCCTTTAGTCAGTGCTAAATTTACAAGCTCAGATAAAATGAGTGGTATCTGCACTTTTTTAACACTGATAAATATTGAACTTTATCAATGTTAAAAATGAGATGATCAAAGACATATTTATCACTGCTAACATTTTTGTGATGAGAAATCTGTCTTTTAATAGTGCTTTATTAGCACTGATAAGGATTGATCATTATCAATGATAAAAAAGTGTTTTTAAAAGTTTGTTAATTATAATTATTTAATTAACATTATTATAAATTTCTAAATATTTCAATATATATAATTATTTATTTAAAAATATATAAATACATATATTAAAGTAATATTTATTTATTATAAATATTTATTTATTATAATTATGAAAATATTAAATATTAAATTTATAGATATATTTATTTCAAAATATTTATTTAATAATATATTTTTATAATTATTAATTGATATATTATCTTAAATGCATTCATTTTAAAAATGTGTGAAATTGAATAATTCAAAATGCGTACAATTTAAAAATATTAATAAAATGAATATGTTTTATTAATTAAATATATGTTATTAAAAAATATGGATATATATATATATATATTTAAGTGGATGAATACACATTGAAAATACCAAAAAAATATTAAAACTGATGAAATTTCAAAATCAAATAGAAATTAAATATATTAAAAATTAATTCCATAAGTTTAGTATTTGAAAAACAAATATATAAAATTGATGGATTAAAAAAATATATTAAATGTATCATGATATAATTACATTCTAAAATGTAAAAAAATTGAATAAATTATATAAATATTAGGTATATGTGTTTCTATATATTGCGTAATATATTTGTGTGTGTGTTTGTGTATACAAATTCATTAAAACACACATACACACACACACACATATATATATATGTATATATATATGTGTGTGTGTGGGTGTGTGTGTGAAATAAATTCAACACACAAAGTTTAATAAAGGATAAATTGGAAATCAATCCATATTACAAATGAATAATACATTAATATGTCTTTAATTAACATTTTATATATATTATACTTATTCATTTTTAATATTTATATTTAATAAATAATATTTATTAATATTTATAATATATTTATGTCTATGAAATTTATTCATTGTTTCAATAAATAGTTAATTAATAAAATGTTTCGTATTTTTCTTAAATTACTCATTTTGTATTTATATTTATTTTAATTTTTAATTTTATTTAGGACCATTATCAGTGTTAAAAGAGAACTAATGAATGAAAAAAATTTATCAGCGCTAAAGAAGCACTGATAACTAATACCTTTTATCAATTCCATAAATAATGATCTTATATTAGTTTCCATTATCAATGCTAAAATAAAGCGTGGATGAAGGTTACCTTTTTTCCGCACTAAATAAGAACAGCAGATAATGGGTGTATTTTATCTACATTGATAAATATGGAATTTATCAATGATTTTTTTGAGTGATGATAAATTTTGGCTCTACAATAAATGAGATTTGTAGCAGTGAGGACAAACCCTACTTTATTATATTCAAAGGTTTAAATTAGGGTATTGTTTGATAATTTTTGAACCTATATCATACGAAGAACTAGACTTTTATTTTTAACAGTTAACCATATAAAAATGCATGTCCCTCTTATGTGTTTATTTGTGTGTTAAATGGTGTATCATAAAGGAACAAAAAGTTAGAGAGTTAACAAGAGAATAATCTGTTGACATTGAAAAATGTAAATATGAGATAACAGGATTAAGAAAAGTTCAATTTGGAAACCTAACTGATTTATCGCCCAGTGTACTACATATCCCCAATTGGGTGTCTCATTTATTTTCAAAGTGACAGTTTAACCACTACTATATTATCAATTTGATGTTGTAATCTTTTCATTTTTCATTTTTTCTTATAATAATTATGATGTTTAGTATTGGCATATTTATTTCTAATTCAAATTAGAAAATAGTTTTTGCCAAGGATTTTATGAATATGGAAAATAAAGGGAAGAAGAAGATGTAGAAGATGTCCTTATTGTCTAAAGAGGAAGGAGTTATTAGTTCTCTAAGACGGAAAAAAATATCTAGCTTGGAATTATATTGACATGTGGATTGATATACCATAAATTATATTTGAAATAATTTATCCTCATAGGGATAAAATTATTCATGTGATGGTAAGGTATATGAACAATTTGGATTAAAATTATCACAAGAAGAAGAACCACGTGGGTGTTACCATATTTCAATAGATTTATTTATTAAGGAATTAAAATAAATGAAGAAATATTTTACCTCAAGAATTGATTATTTTATCTATTGTATTTTTTATAGTCCGATTCCATAAGTCACTCATCATGAAGAATAATTTTATAACATAGAAAAATATATGAGATAAATAGTTTTAACTTTTATAAATATCTCAAAAAAAGTTACTATGGATGAAGTTCAATTTGATTAATTTAATGGAATATATATAAAATTTGATGATAATTGGATGAAAAAATATGATAAAAGGATGAGGACACTAATTAATTTTAATAGATGATCAATCTATTGTATAAAACTCAAAAATATCTGATTAATTTCAAGAAAGTAAAATTAAATATCAAAATGGGAGGACCAAAGAGCTTGAAATATTGTTAAAAGATAAAATTTGAAATGAGTAGAAGAAATCCCAATTTAAGATGTCAAATTTCATAAGAGATTCTTAGCAAATGACAAACCTTATGGTTGACGACGTTCTATGTCAAGGGTGATCCATGAATGGACACACTCATAGAGAATACTCCGTAAGAATTCCATCATTAGAAGATTTATTAAAGAAGATGAAATTAGAACGAGGTGATATAATATCCTATAAGGCTCTAGGGAAAATAATATTCACATGAAAATAAATTGTATAATTGAGAAGTACCATGCTACCTCAAGATAAATTATAATTCATGGTTATAAGTGTTATCATGATGAATAGAGGAAATATAGAATCTTTCTTGATAAAATCTCAACCTTTCTATTCAAACGTAAGGGGACAGAGAATCCACTATTATTCATTATATCTTTCATCTATTTTATTTGAAATTAAAGTACATGAAATTGAAGGTGATGTATAGACTCATGGCAGAGTATCTAAGGAATAAATATTTTCATAGATATAGAATTATAATAATGAGATCAAATCATGGATTAAATCCATATTTGGTATTATAGAGAAAAATATTTGGAATTAATATAAATTGACATATTTGAAGAAAGTGTTCTTAATATTGGACAATAAGAAGATTAATATTCCATCCTAGAGAATTATATCTATTCTCAAGATTATAGATACAATAAGATCTTCCAGAGTGATATGTATCCATTTTAAAATATGTATATCCACATAAATAATTATATTTATTGAATTCTCCATATATTGATATCAGCATATCTATTATTAAATAGATTAACTATTATGAATATATTGATTAGTGTGTCCTTTAAGGGGATATAGTAAAAAATAGAGAATAATCTACTGAAAATATTATCTATTTGTGAAATGAATTTTCTAGAATTTTCTTGAAGTTAGTGTCCCAAAAAAGGTATGCAACTATTATGTATCATCCTTGATAATAAAAATCAGAATCTAATATAAATGGGATACATTTTAATCAATTGATAATAGTGAAATTTTGAAGAAGGTTCAATATTGTGGTGAAATTATTCTATGTTTGAAATACTATAATATGTGTATTATGTTTATGATATTATGGTTGAAATTAATCTTAAATTGATATTTATCTACCATTTGTTACAACATTGTACCGATCAAATAGTCCTTGTAGAAAAGTTTATGAGTTGTCTCATATCATTTTGTTTAATTCCTATTTCTTAGATACAAACTCGTTGAATAAATAAAAACGTTTTTTCTACATCAATCATGGATCAATAGAATTAGAGTGTAATGGTTAATTAATATTTGAAAACATGAATTGATACCCTTCCCCAAAATATTGTTATGTCTTATCAATAAGGTGTTGAGAACATACATTGAATGGATTGATGATTAAAGGTAATATAATTGAAGTAAATGTTGATAAGGAAATTTTGTGAGAACTTATAAACATATCATTTTGAGATGGTATTCAAAATAAATAAAATGTATGAGTTTTTATTACACAACATGGTGATTATTATATTAGTTACCAATGAGATTTATAATTAATCGGGATAATTCATTAATTCCAATATTCTAAAGAATCTTGGTGGGGAATTGAAGTGAAGAATCCTGTGGAAGGCATGTTGGAGAATCTGAGAAAGGCCACACCCATAGCATAGAGCGTGTTGAGAATTCCATAACCAAAATGGGAAACTAAGAAGGGACCAAGACATGGTGGTCCCCATAGTGTAATTTTACCTCACCTATCTAAAATGAGTAGTGGTACGATACCAAACCCAGAGTGGAAGTGAGTATGGTCTACATGCAGAGGTTGAAACCAACATGTCCATTCTAAATATAATCCATTTCATGGTGTTCAACATGTGAGGTGAAAAAAGGCCAATTACTTTACACCATGACATTTAATGGAATCCATGGTCAACCAAGTTTTCTTTATTTAATACTTTTGGTTTATGAATTACAAATAAGGGACTGACCACGCTTATAGTGGAGGTAGCCATGGTTGACATGTGAAGTTGAAAGCAAAAAAAGCCATTGAAATAAGAATATTACCATGCTGCTCAATGTTTTATATGAAAAATAGAAAAAATATCCACACCAATCCATGTTATAAAATGTTGCATATAAAGATATACCGAATAAAAAAATGTGGCATATATTGAGGCTTAAAATGAATCAAAAAGCATGTGTCCTGATGTTTAGACTATGAACCTATCAAAAGAAATTAGAGACTTGAAAAATTGTTTAAGTAGATTAAATGTTAATTATTAAAATTGAAAAAGGTAAGAATCAACTAACACAGAAGTGGTTATGATGGTATGTGGTCATGATGTCCATGGAAGATGTTATGGAGGTTTTATGGGTCATATAAATGGTTCAATATGATGGTGAAAAGTTTCCAGATATTTGGTACAATATTACATTATTTGAAAAGGAAATTAAAACCCCAAAATGTTTTTGGATGACGAAAAGAACATTATTTTAATATTCAAGAATAATAAGAGGGTTTGGACCACTATGAGTGACTCACTTATGCAATGTCCTGAAACAGATTCCACTAAAATGGTGGTTCATGAAAATGGGTTTCCAAGCTTCAATCACAACTCACCATACTCCATATTCTTCCGACTAGAAGTGAGGGACTAGGGTTTGGTACTGGGGAAAATACTCCCTCATATATATGTACCACATCAGATGTGTATTTAGACCATAACCCACATGTACCATGATTGAAACCTAGATCTAATACCACATTGTAACGTCCTAGTATGAATGACACTAAAACTGTGTTCTCTGCCAGTTGGTTACTTGGATATAAGAACACATCCCCATTTTCCAGATGCTGATGACTAATAGGGAGGGATTAGAATGTGATATTAGGGATAATATTCCCTCATATTTTAGTATGCAAATAGTATAAATAGATATGCATCATACATAGTAGTAAATAAATAATGTGAAAAAGTAGTAACTGGACTGAAATAGAACATGTTGTAATAATAAATGAAAAAGATATAAATATCTCAAATATATATCATACATACAACACTGGTCTCCCACTAGGCCGGCCATACAAATAAAAGATTACAAAAGAAACTAATATAAATATATATGTCTCTTATACTAACTTTTATCCAGACCACATTCCTAGTCTCGAGACACAGTCAAACTACAACAGGCTAATCAGAAGAACCTACATTTGTAGGTCCGCTCAATCATGCATCTCTAGGCCTCATCCCTATCGACCATGAAACTAGTTATCAAAATAAAAAATTATACATAATGTCTATACATATTATGAGGTTCACAAGAAGGGGTTAAAAATAATCTATGTAGGCCAAAATGATCAGAAACATATAAATATGTTGTTATAATTATATAAAAGTTTAACGTTCTAAGTATTTCTGTTACACAACTGAAATGGTAAGTAAAACTAATAATTTTGAAACCATATTTGAACCCCAATTTAATAATCATGAGAAACTTAGAATGTGATACCATGGATGTCCATATCTATATAAATATACATTTATAGTCCCAAACCTATACATATATACATACATATGAATATTTATGATAAATTTAAAGAAATAACATTAAACCAACTGGAAACAGATCTGTGGTTCCATTATTCTGACTGCCTCGACATCTTGTGCATGGAAATTGTGCTTGATATTTTACCACTCCATTTTAGTACTATTAATTCGATCATTAAGTCCATAGTACCAATCGACATATATTAACATTAGAAAAATATGGAAATATCTATTAGAAAACTATGACCCCAAAGGGTGATATTCATCATACACGTGGGTTTACCTGTACTCACCTCCAATTAGTATAAAGAAGGATTTTGGTGAGTACATCCCAACATCCCTTAAATAGTCACTAAGTTAGATTCCATAATTATCAGTCCATATATAAGGAACTATCCATAAAAAATTACAAAATCTTGAATTAAGATAATAATTTACATTGAGGATATTTTCAGGTTTAGAGCATTAGAGAATTATTTCATAACATATACATAACAATAGGAATATTATATGTCGACAAATCTACTCTGTATCCATCTTTTTCACAAAATAAAAACAATTTTATAAAAAGGGTCATGTCTACTTCTATGTTTTAGAGATCATGACTTTTCCTGGATCCCATCCTTGACCATATTCTACTTTATGTCTCATGAAAAAAATTTCAAAAACTTGGGATGAGCATAAAAATCTCAGTAAGGGATACACAAAGAAGGAAAAATGTTAGTTTCTCAAAACCACATGTAAATCATGAATACCTTATCATAATTAACACTATTAAACTTTATGAAGTAGTAAATAATATTCACTAAATAAAAGATCATTTCTTACCATTTTGTAACCAAAAGATTACCATAAAACCCATAGAAAGAACACATAATATATATAGGTATCTTGGGCCATAAGCATACATAAATGGAATAACCATATGGTCGACTTCCACAAATATCAATAAATGGATGAGCTATACGGCTGAAATTCATACCCATTGCATTAGAGGTTATAACGTAACCAACCATCCTTGTTTATCATGGAATCACCCGTCATTTTTTTTATCACATAACCACCTTTCAAATGTCCAAGTACCATTATAAAATCATAACACATTATATATTGAAAATATAAAAATTTCACTAATAATATTTAACTTTGAATCAGAAGAAATCATTTAATGATATTGCAATAATCAATACATTTCAAAAACCATTTTCAATACCAAAACAATCAAAAATAGAATAAGCGATTTCTTTTTCATTTTAGAAAACATTATGTCTTATAGAGGAAGCCAAAAAACAATTTTGGCGGTGGAGAGGTCATTGTCACCGAAAATGTTAAAATAATTTCTTTTGTCATTTAGTAAAAAGTTGTGTAAAAAAATAACCCCTTTACATTAAATTTGATGTCAATGGGGTTTATTATATACTGTATAAAAGATTGTCGTTTATAATTCTATGTATGCCTCAATGAAAGGATATTGAGATGAAGTCCCTTACCTCGTGTCCGACTTGACCCATTCATTCATTAATTTCAAGAACAATAATATTAAGTTAATTTATACTTGATTAAGAACCTTTTTCATGTTTATTATTCATTTTACATCACTTATTACCTTTCTATATCAATTACGTAATTATTTGAGTTCATATCGGAAATTTTTTCAATGTTTGGAAATTAAGTTATAAATGAACTTATTATAATTACAAGTTGTTCATGTAGTCAAAATTCCATTATCTCCATATTGATATTCATGATTTAGATATCATATATATCATATATATCCAGTATATATATTTAGTTATAAAAATACAATACATTTGGAAATAAGATAAGAAATGCTCTGTTCATGGATATGGAAAGTCATACATACACATGAACACTAAATTCATTTTTATTTCATATTATAATGTAATGAAAACATAATGATACATAGTTATATTATTATTTAAGTATAGTATCATATATAATTTAATTAAATCCATCCATTATACATCCCACGTAATTTATGAATGATTCATATCACTTTGAGGGGGCGGTAGTCCGCACTTCCTAAAATAAAATTATCGCGTTTACCCATAATGGAAACAATAATGGTATGCTATAAATGATAAATAATGAAGAATAATGTAAAAATAAATATAATAAATATAATATATAAATACAGTGTCATCATAATGTCCACCGTGAGAGGCACTTGGAGATATCTGAACAATCATCGTTTCTTGAGGCAGTAGTTCACCGTCCACAGAAACAGTATGTTCGTATCCGTTAGATTGAATTGTGTAGAAGTGTAGTTCAAATAATTCCTATAAAAAAACCAAGTATATTGAGTATTTTGTTGTTTTTTTTAAAGAATGGAATATAAATATTTTAGGGGTTTGGAAAAAGTAAAATAAAAGAAAAGAACTTAAGAGAAGAAATTACCTTTAAATTTGGTATCTCCATTTGGTTTGAACCAAAGGGTTTACTTGTAGTGCCTTATTCCTAAGGTAAGGATTAAAGAGAAAGATAGGGGTGTATGATTCTTAAGTGGGAAGAGTTTAGAGGATTCAATAGTCTTGAAAAGTGTGTGTAGTGTGTTAGAAGTGAGGGCTTTTTATAAGGGGGAGGAGGGGATCTTTAGGAACGTTAGAAAATTATATTTTGTTATAAACATATCTTCAGTTTCGAAAGGTCCAAAACTCATTAAAGTTAAAGATAAAATGATAATGTTAGAAATAAAATAATCCAACAATAATTGTAAAGGTTTTGGATATTGTTTTAATATTTAAATTCTTATTTATTTAAATCATTCAATAATGAGGTAAACAATGCATCATTATTGTGTCATAAATTTTTTTATTTATTTGATGTTGGAAAATTATAAAAAAAATACAATTATAAAGGTAATCATTTTAGAATTATAATAAATATTTATATTTGAAAATATAACTTATATAACCTTGTGTATAAATTAATTTAGTAAAAGATATTTGTTCATTTCAGTTTTGTCTTTACAAAAACATAATTACAATAAAGTGTCATTTTCACTCCCAAGTGGATCCATGGGGTCCCAAATTCGGCCTACAAATACCCTTGGTCAGAAATGTGTCAACCAGAAATATTAGGACACATGTTAGGGTAATGTAATATTATTATAATATTATTTTGTACCCTTATTTACCAGGTTTACCCTTTAACCATGGTAAATAATATATTTACCTATGTAAATATTCATAATGTCTAAAAATAAAAGTTACCTATTTACACAATTTGGACCTCCTGATTCAAAATATATAATACATTTTTCCAAATTCAAAACACACAAGTGGAAGAAATTAATTTGAAATTAATTCCCACTGCCAAAAAAAGTTTGTTTTTAACTAATAAAAACTATCAAAATATTGACACTTGATTATGTCCAATTAAAAAGTGAAATTAATTCCACTGAACAAAATTGGATTAAATCATAAATACATATTAAAATTAAACTTTAAAACCAATTAAAAATATAATCTAACTATATAAATAAATTATATTAAAATAGTAGCATTGAATTAAAATACAGTATTTTTCACTATTCATTAAAAAATAGATTTTATTAGAAAAATACCAAAAATTTACCCAAATGTAAATTTTGATGTCCCAATTCTCCAAAAGATTTTTATTTTGTCAAATAGAACATATAAAGGTAACCAAAACTATATTAAACATGGGTTCTCCATCAAAAGGTGGTAAATCGACCTTTTAAAAGGATATTAGAGTATTTATGCTTAAAATTGGATTCATCCACGGTATAAGCTTCTAAAATTTAATGGATAAATGTAAAAACATTTAAAAAACATATATTAGTTAGTTATATTCATTCCCACCATTAAAAAAACTATGCGTTCACTACTATTTAAAATAATAATATTTTATTGTTAGTGTGCAATGTAAGATTTCAAATAAACATGTGGTTGTGTATTGGGTATGCCATCGAACATATAATCCCATTTAAAGTAAAATTAATATTTAATTCAAAAATATTAATTAATATGAAATTTTATTATTCTTTATTTACCAGGGATGTTACACCATGTAAATCCAGTCCAATGTTTGAGCCCCAGGTATTGGTCTCTAGGTGGTCACGACATTTTATACTCAGATAATACCTGGGGGTCTAATCCATAGGTGATCTATAAGGATAAATCACTTGTGAGATTCCATGAACCATCCCTAGAGTCTCTAATAATGGTGATCATTATCATCTATATCATTTGTATGATCTTAATCACTCTTGGTATCCAACAGTCTAAGACTCCATGAAACACACCACAATCATGTAAAAATCCAAGGATAGTGTAATCATCCCTATCATTTGAAAGAGTGTAAGCATTCCTTGATTATAATTATATCGAGGAGTGTGTAATCATCAATCTCATTTGAAATAGTGTAATAATTCTAGGAGTATAATTATATCAAGGAAGGTGTAATCATCCTCATCACATATCATACTAAGGACATCAGAATCATCCTCACCACCAGGGAGAGCGTAACCATCTATGAGTATCTTTATGAGGGTACTATAACAATATACCAGAGTAGTATATGGATTCTAGGAAACACCTTTTGACATCCCAATAATATAATAATAAAATATATATGTTTTATAGAGTGATCCCAAGGAGTACCTATAAGTATACTAGTAAAAAATATCATGGCTCAATGATGGATCCCCGGAAAGCATGTCTGTGCATCTGAACAAGATAGAAATTTACCAGGAAGAACATCTGATCATCCCAAAGAGATGAAAAGATTCCCCAATTCTGGGTCAACAACCACTAACTAGAAAAGAATCTCTATCTAACATCGTTGTATTAATAATAAACATCTGAATGTGTAAGAAAATGAATGAGGGTGATCGAACTCCTAAACCCAACACTCCAACCACAACCACATGGGAATACATGTTCAACATGAGTTCCAAGGTGATACCCACTATAATCTCTACCCAAACCCAATATAATAACTTAGGATCAGGAAAACAACGGGAAACTTCTAGGTCCCTCTAGTCAACCACATAGAGGCATCTTACTTGGGATCTGTGAGGTGTAAACATATAAAAATGTATCCTACTTGGGATCCTTAGATAAAATGTTATAGGAGGAATACAACGTAGGAATCTCCAATGGTTTCAAAATAGAGTAACCCTACTTGGGATCTTCATGAATGTACATAGGAAAAGTAATCCTACATGGGACCCTCAAAAACAATTATAAGAAGATGATGAATCCTATAAGAGATACTAGGAATATTATATTGGTCAAGAGATATAGTAAGGGAATCCATAGATTATCTTGTAAGTAATGGAATCCGTTAAGGGATCCTTGAGAGAAGATGGATTCATCATACATGGGATCCTCTAGGTCGAAAAAAATGAGGAATATTATAAGGTATCCTCAATAACAACTAGTATCGTGACCTCATAGGCCATAAAGGGTCATATTGTATGGGAGAAGTCCTAAAATGAATATATACAAGGGAAATGGTTATAGAAGATAACTCATGGCTCATCTCATAATTGGTCTCACTATTAAGAGTCTACTAAATACCACAACTAGAGGAAGTAACCCTCTATTACTAAAAGTATTGATATGTCATTGAGGTGTCTCCAAATAACCATAGAAGTAATACAAGTATGATCAATGAAAAAAAACTCAAAATGGGCTAATTTTGGCTCTGATTATGACTCAGAGGAGAAAAAAACCAAAAAATCAAGAAGGGTTAAAAGGGTGAATTACATGACGCATCTCTATGAGGACACAATATGTACTCCCAAATCCCCACATGGGTGTGTACTCCCACCAGATTGTGCATGTAAATTCCCTATGAAAAGGAAGGGTGAAATGGGTACAAAACATGTACATAATAAGGGGTACTTTCCTAAGTCCATAAACCAACCTAGACATTTACCTGGAATTTCCATGTACGTCTACATAGCGTGTGACACACACAGGGTCTCGCCGTGTATTATACACGGTCATGTGACCCTATAGGAGTAGCCTTGGCCAGGTACTCGACTACATGATGAAGACCCAATACACGATGTGTACAACCTATTGCAAGTTATGTAATTCAAAAAATGAAATCTTCCCTAAATTGTAAGAACATATGGTATTTCACCATAAGCCACAATCTGTGTAGTTTTGTTTTCCAAAAGATAAAACCTTCAAAATGATCGAAACCCATATTTTCACCCCCCAAATCTATAGATCAGGACCCAAGGGTCCATAAAAACCATTAAAGGGGTTAAAAAATGAAAATGTAAAACAAAAAAATGATTTTTTGTAAAACATAAAGTCTTACCTTTGGGTGGATACTACTGAAGCATCACTCCAATCCGCACTTCACAATTATTGCACATAGATCCAGTATGTCGAGAGTTCTATAATGGTAGCTCTTTATCTCCCTATATCATGGTTATTATCAATATTCCTCCTTTATATCGTGGTTGAGTGGTGTAGGAGAACCCCCATAGGTAATAGAGAAAATATAAGAAAATAAATAATGAAAATAATAGGAAAAGAAAAAGAAAAGAAAAGAAAAATGGGCCAGGGCTTGCCCTAGTGCTCGACTCGAGTTTCTTCCATGCCTTGGAAAAAACACCCAATTCCAGAATTCGTGATAGTGATGGGATATCAATCCAACACTCCATTCATAATATACAACCAAATAAACATGTTTAAAAAATTGAATATTTAATTTAATAAATTTTAATTATAAATTATTCCATTAAAATTTGAACGTCTTGGATTTCCAAAAAAAACACATTTCCTAGGGTGAATACCTCATTCTCAGAAAAAATATGTGCTCGTAATAATTATTTTATGTTATCTTCTAGGGTAAAATATCATTTTCCCTTTAGAATCACCAAAATTAAAACATTCATATTTATAAAAAAAAGTCCGAAAAAACATGGGTCCTTAGAACATACATATCCAAAAATAGAGAAGAAAATAGTCCCAAAACGCTATTCCCCATGTGAAATATTTATGATGTGATGTAAATGAAGAAGAACCAGTTCATGTTGTTATTCAATGAAGTTGGAGAGAACAGTGGAGAAAAAGCAGCATTGTGAAAAAATATATTATTCATTGAAGAAGAAGAATAATTATTTTATTAAATATAATAAATAAAATGACATTACATACTAATGTGAAGAGAAAATGTTTTTACACTCCTTTTTTCATTAACAAGAAGTCAAGGTCCCATCATATTGTAGTGCAAGTAAAAGTAGAATAATTAGTGTGGTAGAAACATTTCAACAAGAATACATGAGTCTTAATTTGAATCATACATTGTTATTCTTATTATAATTTTTAGAAAAAAAAATGTGACAATAGTTCATAGAATGAATGAGATGATGTAGAGTAAGGGATGAACCAAACATTATTAAAAGAATAAACCACACCTTATTTTATATATAAGATGATACCAGTGGATCCTATGATATCAGTGGAACCCCATATTATTTCCAAGATTAGACTATCATTTTTATGGTGGATCATTAAAATATTCATGTTTCATATGTGTGGCTATTCATTTTCATTTATTGAAAGAAAAAACAACAAGAGGAAGATAGAAAGAGGACAAGTGAATTATTACATAATAGTGAAGGAGTTAAAAGAGATTAGAATGGATTGAGAAAGTGATTATTTGGAAATATAAACTGATTCATCCCCCTCTTAGGGTATAACATATCCCGAACTGGTACTCTCATATAATTAACTCCTACCACATCCATCAAGCCATGGGAAAGCACATAAACTGCTACAGATGGTACTGCGGTATTATGATGCATCTATAGTCTAATAAAACCACAAAAGGAGAGCTATGTATCTCCCAACATATCATTTAATAGTTTGAGAGGAAAAATTGGGAATAAGGGATTCGAAAGGTGATAATTTGGACCACAAATGTGGTTTATCCCATCTTAGTGTATAGAATATCCCTAACCAGTCCTATCACAGAACTCACTCCACCAACACCCATCAAGCTATGGGTAAGAACCTTAAAAAATTAATCTGGTATATGAGTAGTATGTTACAACCATGGTTTGAATTAAACCCAAGGGATAAATTTGAGTCACCCCACATATCATTCTAATAAATGAGTCATTTTTCATTCACATAACCAACTAGTGAATAAGACTTCACCAAATCACACACCACAAATCATTCACCAAATTTTCCTCTTAATGACCACAATGACCACATACATAGTGAGCAGAAATCATTTACCAATATAAATATATCATCTTTGAAATATTCAACAGATATGGAGAGAATTACTTTCCCATTTAGTTATATCAATCACCCCATGTTCTTATGGTAACCTATGGTGTACCCCTCCTCTAATTTTATGGTCAATGCTATTATTCTAAACTTCTCATGTACAATGGATTCCATCAAGTATGTAGTGGTCAATAAAATATAATGGGATATTTTCTATGTTCAAATGACCCCAATTTCCAGTGACCAATAGTGAATATCATCAGAAAAGTATTTGGTACCCAACTCTTAGAACCAAAATTACACTAATATCTTGTGAAAAAATGTCAATATCATACAAGATGACTGTACCCTTATCACAATAATCACATGTGAGACACCCATAATATTCCCATGGAACCACATAAAGAAACAAACCATAATAATATTTCATCCACTACTCCAGTGATGTGAAAATTAATAAATTGATCTAACAAAATCCAATAATATCATACACATGATGTGTTCTATAATTACCCCCATGATATTTCGCATAAGTGTCACACATGAAAAATAAGAATATAAGTGGTTTCAACCCTGGTTTTTCACTCAACCCAAACCACACCCATAATCAAATGATGCATAAATACACATATAAAAAATATATAGGAACCCCGAACCTAATATATGAAGGATCATTTTCATCTATTATCATTAGATTATTTTAATCCAATTAAAAGAACTCATAAATCCTATAGTGGCATAAAATATGGATCAACACTATGAATGAATAGAAAATAGAGGAAATGCCCTTTTTGGAAGAGAAAACAATAGATAAGAAGGTTTCCTTGAATTTTTTGGTCAAATAAATACTAATAATTTCAATTTATATTATAATATAATTAAAAAATTAATTCAAATCAAAATTTAAAAAATACCAGGATCCCACTAAAACTTTGGTGGCCCCACTAAAACTTCGGTTGCCCTTCTAGGGATTTGGTACATGTCATGTATGATTCATATAGTTGTTTAAGTTTCTAATTATCCACTATCGTATCACTAATAGATTTTTTTAGGTGTTTGGTATGTATTTTTTATATTACAGATTCCACCACTACTTACCCAAATCTTCTTTAACTAACATTGTTCCTTCACATACCCCTATACCACCTCAAAAATTCCAAATTAAACAAGATAATGCAACTCTTAAACCTAAATTACCTCACCTAAATACTCAATCCATCACATCTGGTGATTCATGTTGTTCATTATTTTTAATATATATTTATATATTACTTTCTCTCTCTATAATGTTGATATTTCTATGTAGAATATCTATAACTATCTTTACAGTTCATTAAAGTTGAATTTAATTAAATTAGAATTTTATGTTAAACAAATTATATATTTTTGTAATAATAGGTTTTAATTAGAATAATTTTACAAAAGTCACTTTCATTTAATTTAAAGATAATTAAAAATCCATGTCACATTAATTAAATTAACAATAAAACTATGCATATTTTAGGTGACATTAATTATTTTAATTGCAAGGATATTATCAAATTCCCAATATATATGATGTTTTTTGGGATATATCTTATTGTATGATATGAATAATGTCATAATGTATGACATACATCAAGAAAAATAAATATTGTATTCATTATTCTAGAATATCATATTGTGTGGGTTAGGGATATCAAATGACTACCTCCTCCATATCATATTATACAATATGGACAAATCACAAGTGTTATGATTTGTATTTTTCATATGTTATGGTAGATGTAAAAGTTGAATATTAAAGGTTATGAATCGAGTTGGATCATACATATATGGAAATAGTTAATAATAGAAATATCATTTGGTGAAATGATTGATAGAATCAAAATAATTCATTTAAATATTAATTACTTGTATATTCAAACTGTTATAAAATGTTTGTAACCATATTACATTATTTGAATATTTTAGGACCTTTTGACAAAAATCCTGGAGGATTATGAGATTCCCAGAGGCCTTTATAAAGGAGTCCAAGTCCATGTAAATTGTATTGTTTGATTCTATGTGTTAATATGATTATACATACACTTATGATCTATTTACCTTGCTTATTTTCACCCAAGGTACAACATACCATGGATATAAGTATAATCATACCATAGAATATAGTGATTCATGAACTTGTGGATACTCATTGATGAATTAGTCCATTTTATTGTTATAAATAATATTTAATTATGATGTGATTATATATATGTTTATTACCTATATTTTGTGTGAAATATGTTCTGTAATTTACATTGGGAGGTCCACATGAGGATATACTCATAGCTGAGGGGTGTTGAATTTTGGTTGGTAACTTTTTATATAATTATAACTTTTAATAACATTATGTCTTAGGACTGTTAGGATCTTCATTATTATATTATATTTTCTGTATCACATGTATCTATATAAAATATTGTAAAATATGGAAGACATTATTTTTATGTGGTTCAATAATCAATAAGAGTAGGTATCCCATCATGTGTTTGGTGATGAAAAGTTCATAAATTATTCACTATATTGTGATACGAGTTATAATTGTTTGTCTAGAAAATAATCCTTATCCAAATTATGGTTCCAAAAACATCAGGGGGATGGGTGGAAATGATCCCTTATCCATGGAATGTTTATGACTTATATATCCTTTCCCGTTCTTTATACAGCTTATATAGGTAGTATTTATCCTCTTCTTAAGAGATACTTTTTAACACCAAAAAATATTCCACTTGTTAGGAGTTTATATGGATGTTGCATTGTTGTTTTGTTCTTCACTTCATTATCCTATTAATTGTAAAACTATATACTATAAAATATTCTTATTCTTCACAAAAAAACCGATTTCTTCCCTTTAATCTATTATTATTTCTTAAATAACGTTTCTGTATAATATTTCATCCAATGTTGAATGTCTGATGGATGTTCATTATGTTATATTTCATCTGATACTTCCATTTATACCCAATTCATTTGATACTGAGAGATTTGAGAATATTAATCGCGCATCACATCATCCAGTGTCTATTCATCAGCCGCTACTACTACATATTATACGTCATCTGAAACCTACCAGTCCAATCACCTCAACCCATCTCTATATGATGATTCATTTCTCCATCTGGTGATTCTACTCCATATGGAACCCCATTATATATCACTTACTTCTTTCATAGACACTTTTACCCAAATGAGAATACCTATAAATCATTGTGGCCAATAATTCCTTATGAAACTTTAATTATTCATCATAATTCAAAACTATAATACTTTATTGGCCTGTCATAATATAAATTATGTATGGTTTCTACCAAATAGAAAAACGTTTTAACTAATTATCATTTCCAATACCCCATAGATATAAGTAATGATCCTCTGCAAAATTATGTAAGGTCATACACCTAGATTTAAAAATCTCACATCCAAATTTGAATCAACCACTGGATTATTCCTTCATTTAACAGATTTTTAAAAGATATCAGTAAACTATTTTTCATATGAAATTTCATTAGATTATAGAATTAAAATTATTATAAAAACATCAAAATATCATCTTGAATCATGATCATCCCATTGTGATTATTAAAGCATTTAACATGTAGCTCATCATTTCCATAATTAATGACTTTATGAAAACACCATAAAGTCCTTCAAACCATTTATTTACTATAAATTCATACAAATTTTACAATTTTACAAAACATCTTATCGTGTCCCTTTATATACTCATTAGAACAATATTTAAATTCACCACTATAATCTTCTTCTAATATATTTAAATTATTTTACAAAATTTCTTATGATAACATCATTGTTTAACAATCGTGTTTGTTCTTCCCTTTGAAAATATATTCCACAATATTTTTTTTGGATATTCATCGATCAATTAAGATCTATAATGTGTTTTATTTATCCTATTTCCAATAAAAACATAGAGATATACTTTGAAACTTATGACTCATGATTTCATTGAACTCCATCAACATACTTTGTAATACTAAAACCAAAGTCTTTGTAACACTTTTTCTAATGTAATTTCCTTGATACATTGTTATGATGACCATCAATCAAAATATTATCATTAGTAACTTTATAAAAATAATTAATTATTTTATAATATTTACAAATTTACTTTTATTAGTTACCTTTTGAGGAAACCCTTTTTTAATCATTAATGAAATTAAATACAGTACTGTTTATCTGATGACTCACCAATTTCGTACAATAGAATTAATACATCCTTTCAAAAATTATAAGATCATCAAAAATAACATCCTTCATTATCCATAAATTATTAACTTCACATATTTATCTTTATAAAATTCCAATTGTTTGACATCATACAAATAATCATAAAACATTTATCAGCACTTCACTATGTTCAGGAACCATCAAGTCCCTACAACTAGTTACTTTATCCAACTTTAACAAGAACAATGTGTTCCTTAGAACGATCAATGTTTTTGTAGTTTAATATTCATTAACACGCCATCTAATAATGATATCTATAAAACAGTCTTTTATCTTCTTACAAAAATTTATCATTAAATCAAATCTATAAGGTATTGTGATGTAAAAAAATTAATAAACACAATAGCAGACATCAAATTATATTGTTTTTCTAATTATTATATGTATGATGTGACCAAAAATGTAATCAGTTAAACATTTTTTCCCACCCATTATCTAATTGACTAAGTCTATTCACATCAATATTATGTCATTCTAAATGTTCTTTTGCTGGTCTCCAAAAAAATTCATTGTTTTTTAAATTACATCTCAATCCATCTAATGGACTATGTAATGAATTCTTTATAAAAGTACATCCTTTATACACTCCATCTGATGGAACAATTTTGAATCCTCCATCTAATAGAACAACTTATTTACCATCGTACAATAAACATGGTTCAATTGAATTCATCTAATCACCATGGTACACTAGACTCTATCAGATCCTCTACACTATCTCCATCCATTCCACTTTAGGGAATTCCTGAGGAAAACCCTTAAGGATATATCCATACATTTAATATTAAAAAAACTTATGTAATCTCCTTAATGAAACATTAATGTGTTGATAAAAAAATTTCTTATCCAAAAATCATAACAAATGCTAATGTAATTAATAATAACTCTACAATTGTCATAAGTAAAAACAATGTCATTAATATTATTCCTCATTCATAAAGTAGAATCCAACTCCATAAATGTCTTGAAAACTATTTATATGTTTCCTAATATAATAAAATTAGATAATTTCCAAAACTTCAAATTTTTTTTTATTACATATTCAAAAAAATTGAAAACAAAGAGATTGATCTATAATGTTTACATCCAATGAAATCCAATGAAATATACAAACAAAAAATACTAATCATACATGGAGCGCTATCCTTAGTATCTCCTTTTTTATTTTTTACAATACCTTAAAAGTAATTTCCAAATTAATAAATCAGTGTATGAAACCTGTAGCTCTTTCTCTCAATTTATATTCTTTATTTATCTCCACTATTCCTTTCCATGCTTCTATAACATTCATCTCACTTTTTACCCCCATTATTTATAATAATTAAAAAATAGATGAGAAAAGGGTATAATAAAATTCTTAAGATGTTTCCTGTCCATCATCTCAGTCAAATTCTTCATTATCTATTCTTAATGTAGCAACCAGAGGATTTAATATAGATGGAAATGTTTTAATTTATCAACATATATTGATAAATCATATAATGAGAACATATAAACTTGTCTTCAAGAGTTTTCACTTTTATTCCAAGATGAATAAAATAATTGAGATATGAACAAATTGAATATAGTCAACTAGAACACCTGCACTCACATCAACAAGTTAATTAAAAACATTCAAATGTAACAAGTATGATAAGAGACCATGGTGAACATACATAATTATATATTTATTATTTCGTTACATAATTCTGTTTCATCCCTTTATATTATGATTTATATCTTGAGTAACCATGTGTGAGAGATTAATAAAAACATACCTTTGCTAATGAAATTTCATCCCAAACATTCTAGAATAATTATATTTCTGTGAGATAATGATTAAAGGAACCACTTCATCATACTCAACTCCCCCCATAGGGAGTCATTTTTATGATATCCATAATGATGAAACTATTTATAGATATTATTCAAAATATTCATATTGATAATGCATAACAAATGGTCATCCTTACTTTTCTATCCAAAATTTTAAAAATTTCCACATATTAACCAAGTATGATCTTTTATAAGAAATTTCACCAATCCATCCTAGGAAATATTCCATGTTCGATCCTTTGTTTCTTATCTATCAAAAATTGGTATAAATGACTCACCATATATCCCCTATTTTGAAAGAAAAATAAAATATAAAAAAGATAAGTAAATAAATTGGGTCATTCATAATTAATAATTTAAACACCAGTTTTGAGATTATTTTCTCAACCATTTTTGTCCATTTCCTTAATTATTCCACGAACGAAAATATGAACTTCAATTATAGTTGGGGTTGAATTTATTTTATCCCTCATTATTTTTTTGTATGAAATTTCCATATTCTAATGATCGTTTGAGGAAAATATATCACTTGGAGTGACATTAATATGTATTATGAACTATTATTTTATAAAAATTACTATAATTAGACTCGGGTAATATTTACTTCTATATTGTTTCTTAAACATAAATCATATTCTTCAACATGTAGAATTTTTTATTTTTATTTTTCACTGTCATTTCCTTGTTCTTCTTCTATATTTTCTTTTATCTCCAATTATTCTATCTATATAACTATCATATCATCAAGAACAATAAAAGGATTTTTTTTATTTTACACAGGGTTTTTTTGGAGTTCTGTATTTATTATTAGTTCTTTAGAATTATTCAATTTTCTTTAGCATATTATATTTATAATCATATGTATTTTCATCCTCCGTATATGAAATATTCCTGGGATAATTTTTATTCACAATATTATTCTTCTTTCTGCAATTTTTTACCTCATTTCATAAAAAAAATAATTGTCCATAATTTCTGACTATATTTAGAATAATTTCAAGATGAACATACATCATTATTTTCACCACTATCATTTCCAACATAAAATGAATTTTCAAACATTACGATAATTTTGTTTTTTCTTACACTATATAAGTTTCTTTATCAATTCTACATTACTCCCCTAGTCATGGGATTAATTTGTGATTATTAACCTTGAGGACTATACCAATATTATATGTCACAATTCTTGAATTAGTTGTATCATAGAAATTAACCAATAAACAAATGTCTTTTAATATCATCTGTATTTTTTTCTTGGGAATTATTTAAAAACAATTGGTCTCTTCCTAGGGAACTTGTTTACACACTCTTATTCATGTCCTCCATAGTCATTGTGGGTGACTTATTATCATAATTATTAATAAATATTTGTATATGTTTTTTTCCAACCATCACATTTCATGAAACTAGATTTAGAGAATTTATTACATGATGTTATGGATGATGTGTATTTTTTCAGAGCTTCAAAAGATAGATTATTGAATGAAGTCATGATCATAATTTCACATGTTGGATATCTTTTAACAGTATAGAAAATTAATTGTAATTTATAAAATATTCAAAATTATATTCCTTTAGTGGAGAATCAATTTTTTTATTCTCAATATTAAAAAGCATGGCTTCCAATTATTGAAATATCTTATTAAGGGTGTTTTTCTGATCTCTAATCATAATCACCTTCTCTTCACAATATTTAATTATTCTGTAATGTTCTTCATCATGAATTTTAATTTTTTTATAAAAAATTGAATGTTCGATGATATTCATGGATTTTAATTCCAATTTTAAATCATTGACTTCAATTTTTTTTTATTATTTAAGTACATGGATATTTTCCACTACAATATTTTCACTCCGCCATTCTCCTTGAATTTATTAAACTGTTTATTTTCAAATATTGAGGATCTTATTTCAGTTTATAAATTTCCAATATTAAAGGTGTCACGACCCGTCCTCAGGGCCCGTGTCGTGACTACCCCAAGCCCGCCATCCATAGGAAAGGGGCTGGCGACTAGCACCAAGGTGTAAATCCCGATAAACAGGGAAGGCATTTCCTTTGTAAAGTAAACAAGCATGTCAGAGTAAGCAAGCGGAAAAAATTAATCACTAAGTAAAAACAGGGTAGAACTGCAAGTGCAGAAAGTAAGTGGGCCAGAATACAAACCCAAACTGAAATTAAAGTACAACTCAAAAGGGAAAACAACAACTGAAAGGTAAAAGCTTCTACGCCGAGCTGTCCACTAGAAATCCCACCTGAAGGGTGGGTACAGATAGCTCCACTGCTCCTTGGGTCCCGCCGTCTGCTCCGAGTACGTCCCGCCCAGTGGTCCTCCTCCAGGTACCATCCTGCTCTGCAAGCCGCAACCATGATCAACACTGTCCGTCGTCTGCAACCAACACAACGTAGTGCGGGCATTTCCCGTGCAGGGGTGAGTATAAGCTACTCAGCAGGGACCCCGAGACCCCCGAGGGTCTCCGAAAATCGACAAAGGATAATCCACAAAGGAAAGATACAATCACGAAGTAACAACCGACACTTCTTAGGTATATGCCCATATATATTACTAAGTCAAAAATTCCAATACGCTCCAACCTCCGAGCCCACGTACAACTCAGTCCACATAGGAAAGTATACTTATTCCACACAGGAAAGAAAAACGTAATCCACATAGGATAGCACAACAGAATCCACACAGGAAAGCAAACTGGATTCAGCTCACTTAGGATCGATCATGAAGTTGAACCCAAAGATATTGGGAAACTCCTTCTCTATCAAGTGCAGTGGTTATGCCGCTACAACCAAGCGCTTCTTTCATACCTTGTACTGTTGTAGTTCTCCACCTATCGGGTACTGTGGGCCTGCTACTACCACCAAGCACTCCCCCATGCCGTTACAACCAAGCACACCTCTGTCGGGGGTCTGCCTCTACAACCAAGCGCTCCCATGTGCCGCTACAACCAAGCGCACCTATGCTGTGGGTCTTCCGATACAACCAAGCGCTCCCCTGTGCTTCTACAACCAAGCGCACCTCTGTCGTGGGTCTGCCGCTACAACCAAATGCTCCCCTTTGCCACTACAACCAAGCGCACCTCTGTCGTGGGTCTGCTGCTACAACCAAGCGCTCCCCTGTGCTGCTACAACCAAGAGCTCCTCCGTCGTGGGTCTGCCGCTACAAGAAAGCGCTCCACTGTGCTGCTACAACCAAGTGCTCCCCCACCGGGCTATCTGTAACACACCAAGACGTTCGATCAGCAGTCGTCAAGTCTCAACCGGCTCTAGGGTTTCTGCACACAGCATGCTCGTTTCGGGAGGGTCCACTCCACAAGCTAAGAGGTCGATGCATCAATTGACATGTAGTTCGGAGTTGATGTATCCCAAGATGTACTGTAGTGGTCACTGCCGAAAACATGGAGGATTCTCGTATGGTTTTCATCATCGTCGCAGTCGAATCCACTGAGGATCTTTGTACAGTCATCACCGTCACAGTAGCAGTAGCAGCCAGCTCTAAGGTTCCCGCACACAACAAGCTTGTTCGGGAGGGTCTGCTCCACGAGCCGAGAGGCGGATACATCAAATGACTCAAAGTCCAGAGTTGATGTTTCCAAATGTTCTGTATCGTCAACGGGAACTCAACGTCGCAGACGGCGCGTCAATCGGACGCCTGGTCTGAGAGTTATTGGCTTTTTCGTCCCAGGGGACCGGTTGGTTTTTAAGGAAAACCAACCCGACCGTACTCCACCTACGTCAAAACCTCGAGCGGAGTATTCCAAAAGATCCTTTTCACTTAGAGGAATCCACCAAAGTCGACTGCACGTCAATCGGACGTCCGGAGCTCAAGATATGATCGTTTCTGCTCCGAGGGCCCGGTGGGTTTCGTGTACGAACCAACCCGGCCGAACCCAAAGTATTCCGAAACCTTGAGAGAGATATACCGAAACGACTGTCTCGATCCCAGGATCGCATCGCTACTGACAGCGAGTCATTTGGAGGCTCGTAGCTCATGTTACGGGAAAAGACCGAAACGGTCCGAAGACGGGGGTCTGGGCCCGGGCCAACCCGGGCCAACCCCCCTGGGTCGGCCGAACCGGGTCAACCCAACCTGGTCCCACCCAGCAGGACCCAGTCTGGCGCGGCTCGGCCGAGCGGCCAAGTCGCGCGGGGGGTTCGCTGCCCCCGCGTGACAGCACCGCGGCCCCCGCGGGGGGCCGCCCTGGTCAACGGACACGGCAAAGGCCGCGTCCCGCGTGTGCGTCGGACCCGCGCGGCCGCGGTTTCAGCCGTGGCGGCCCTGTCCGGCTGCGCGTCGGGGCGCCGCCGCGCCGGAGTCATCTGCGGGCCACCGGTGTTGCTTCGGTGGTCCATTTTCCTTCCCGTCTGCGCCGCTGTTCCTCCCGGGTTCCATTATTCACTGCGGGATCATCAAAACGCCCTTCTGTCATGTTTTTTCGTCGCCCGCCAAATCCGCACAACAAAGAAGAACAACGGAGGGTTTTCGGGCCATGTTCGTTTGGCCTGCACCCTCCACATTAGATAATAACAGTCAGGAGAATTATTCAAGACATCAAACAACAATTTTAATAAATTAAAATTGTTCTTAAGAAAACGGGTTCTTTATTTTTAAAAGAAACCATCACGGAAAAAATAAAACATTCAAATAAAACCCCTACATCGTCAAGTGTCGCATGCACGTTCTTTGCGGAATTGATCGTCGCGGAAGGAGGCGATCGTCGCGTCGCGGAAGGCGTCACGTCCTCGCGGAAGGGAGTTGTGTCGTCGCGGAATACGATGCGCGTCGACGAACTCCAAGGTTCAAGAACAACATATTTTATATTAATAATTAAATCCATATTGAGTTAAAAACCACAAAGTAATTTAAAGAATTGAAAACTCTCACCTCAACGGATGATCAAAGATTTTTGTCGCAGAGGAAGGAACGTTGCCGAAGAACGTTGCGGGAGAGGAAACATTGGTGTCGCGGCACACGGCGTCGCGTCGTCGATTTCTGCGGGTTCGGCGTTCTTCGTTGGAGGCCGGAGTTCTTCGCATTCTTCGCGTTCTTCGCGTTCTTCGCGTTCTTCGCAAAGGAGGATGAAGAATTCTCAGAGGTTCTTCAATGGTTTAACACAACATTTCAAAAGGAGGGTGTATTGGCCTTATTTTATTAACATGCCAACAAAACGAAAACGTGTTAAGAAAAGAATGAAATTAATTTATAGAATTAATTTCAACGAATAAACCACCCATTTAATTCAACGAATAAAACTTCCCAATTAAATGGTGCGTTAAGAATTTAATAAAACGCGTCAGTTTACTTTCATAATGACGGGTTTTTGCGGGTGCGTTACTTAGCGGAAAAGAAACGGTAGAGATCGTGCGGTCCCCACCCCACAAATATCCTATCAAGTGGGTAGGATATTTTGGATAGCACCCTATCCGTTTCAACTGAGCTTAAGCAGCTTAAAGTGGTCTTCAAGCGGCGTTAAGTGAAATAAAAATAAAATTGTCGCACAACTTTATTTTATTTCTTAACTTAAAACACAAAAATTAAAAAACACAACCGAGCAAACGCCACTCCGGAAGGGGCGTTTCTATGTAAATACCGACGCTGCGATTCCATCGGTGCCCTCAGAATTAAATTCTGAGCACTGGTTAAAAAGTTAGAAAAACCCGCTCATTCGTTCACTGATCGTACCCGAGCCAAACTTCGGAAATTAATTCCGGGCACATCGGACCTCAGAATCAGGCACCGTCAAAAACTGCGTTCTTGTAAAATTCAAAAGAAAATTAAGAAAAAAATATTTCCTTGAATTTCATGGGTCTTTACATTACTCCCACCACAGGGCTTTTTGTCCCCGTAAAGCTACAACACAAACTAGGGATACAAAGGCGGTAGAGCTAGGCGGTAAGTCACCTCGTCAATCCTGCTGAGGACATGGAAGGGTCCAATGAAGCATGGCGACAACTTTACACCTCAGCCAAATCTCCGTAATCCACGTCGAGGTGAGACCCGCATGAAGACGTGGTCGCCATCCTCAAACTCTAGTGGCCTCCACCTCCTATCAGCGAAAGACTTCTGTCGGCTCTGAGCTCTCTTCATCCGCTCCTGGATGACCTGGACCTTCTCTATCGTGGCCTAGAACACCTTTGGTCCCACAAGAGATGCTATGATTTCTTCCTTGCCGATAAGAGAAATCCGGTCTCATCCCCTGGATGAACCACGTTCTTTCCCTAATACAGTCAATCCCGACATGGATGATACTAACACATACCAAGGATGACGTCATAAGGCCTGGATTCTACTACCAAGAGATCCAACCGTAACTCTCACCTCCAAGGGTTGAGTCACACTGTCGGCATCAGTGTGTGGTAACTGGTTCTCCTCCAGTAGGTACCTCTCATGTGAGGGTCAAGTCAACAGTCTAAACCGGAACTTCTTAGTAACAACACAATAGAGGACAGGGAAGTAAATGCCCCAAGAAAAGGTGTCTTTTATTACTACAGCTCAAGTACAAAGACACAAAGCATCTACAAACATACATCAAAAAAACTAGAAGCAACATTAACAAAGGTCTCCAGGTCTGGAGCTAGTCCTACTCCTGTCCATCTGCTCCCGGAGCTCCATGATCGTAGGCCTCAGCTTCTTGAAGCTGAGCTCTCCCATGTCAACCTATCCCCTGCGGTTGGGGTGGACCTCCTGGTGGTGGTGGTGACAACACCCCGAAGCGTCGTCCACCTCCAGCTGCACGGCCAGCTCCGCTGCCATGGCCGCCTGCTCCTTGCGGCCCGCCCTGATCGAACCTCTACATCTACCTGGGGGGCCCTTCGTCCATCTGCTGGTCATCCTTATGGCGGGCCGGACAGTCACGAGCCATGTGACCAATCCCGCCGTAGGAGTAAGACCGCCCTCTCATGGAAAGTCGTTGCCCACCCCGAGTGCCTCACACAAATGATTCAGAGTCATGTTATCGACCACCTGTAGGTCTAGTCCTCTTGGACCCCTGCGTCATCTGTCTACTGCCCGCTGTAGAAGACTCTGCCGCATGCCGGCAAGTGGTGGGTCCTGCTGCTGGAGACTACTCAGCAAGGAAACTCTCCACTAAGAGGGCTCGCTACAACACCCCTGCTTGAGTCGGAATGTTGAGGGAGATCATCGAAGCCCTGATCTCGTGCCTCAGTCGCTGCTCGAAGGTCCGGGCCCGGAAGAACGGGTCCCGTACCATATCTGTGGAGTAGCGCGAGAGATCGGTAAATCTCGCCGAGTACTGGGCCCCTGTCATGCTGCCCTTCCGCAGCTGTAGTAGCTCTTGGATGCGCACCGCTCGGAGGGTGGCTAGGACGAACTCGGAGCGGAAGATGCTCTCAATGTCCGTCCAAAGGAGAGATGTGTCGTCGTGCACCGGGAGCATGAAGCTCCACCATCTGCCTGCTGCCGCCTGCAGGAGGCTCGCTGCGAGGATCACCATGAGGTCTGCTGGTGTCCTCACTAATCTGAAAACCCGTACAACTGCCACCAGCCAGTCCTCGGCGGCCTGAGGTTCCGTCTCCCCGCGGAACCTGGGCAGTCGCTGGCGCTGGAACTCATGCAGTGCACTAAGGTGACGTGCATCGTCAGCGGCTGGGGCTGGTAGCATCGATGGCTTGGCGGGTATAGGTACCACAGGTGCCTCAGCTGTCAAAGGGCCCTGTACCGAGTCCTCGATGCTCGGTGGAATCTCTCCATGCACATCGCTCGGAACCCTAGCTGGTTGCCGTCGTAGGGCCATCCTGAAAAGGAAACAGGTGCACCACGTTCATAACAATATACCTGGTGAGCTGACATAAAGTAATCACAAAGAAAACTTGAAACACACATGCAATCAATGTTTTTGTGAAATAAGTCGGAAATCAGAAGTCAGGGTCCTGGTGTACGGATACGTCGGCCGCCGCACCAACACTGGACTCCCTGGACTGATAACCACACCCAATACGCTAAACACTATTGCTTCACATAGAAGAAAGATAAGAGTCTGTGGTAGAACCGACCACCTCTGCTACCAATTTGTCACGACCCGTCCTCGGGGCCCGTTTCGTGACTACCCCAAGCCTGCCTTCCATAGGCCAGGGGCTGGCGACTAGCACCAAGGCATAAATCCTGATAAACAGGGAAGGAATTGCCTTTGTAAATTAAACAACCTCCTCAGAGTAAGATAGCGGAAAAAAGTAATCACTAAGTAAAAATAGAGTACAACTGCAAGTTAGGAAAGTAAGTGGGCCAGAATACAAACCCAAACTGAAAGTAAAGTACATCTCAGAAGGGAAAACAGAAACTGAAAGGTAAAAGATGCTACACCGAGCTTTCCACTGGAAATACCACCTGAAGGGTGTGTACAGATAGCTCCACTGCTCCTCGGTTCCCGCCGTCTGCTCCGAGTACGTCCCGCCCAGCGGTCCTCCTCCACGTACTGTCCTGCTCTGCAAGCCTCAACCACGATCAATGATATCCGTCGTCTGCAACCAACACAACGTAGTGCGGGCATAGCCCGTGTAGGGGTGAGTATAATCTACTCAGTAGGGACCCCGAGACCCCCGAGGGTCTCCCAAAATCCACAAAGGATAAACCACAAAGGAAAGATTCAATCACGAAGTAACAACCGACACTGATTAAGTATATGCCCATACATATACCTAAGTCAACAATTCCAATACGCTCTAACCTCCGAGCCCAAGTACAACTCAGTCCACACAGGAAAGTATACGTATTCCACACAGGAAAGAAAAACGTAATCCAAACAGGATAGCACAACACAATCCACACAGGAAAGAAAACATGATCCAGCTCACTCAGGTTCGATCATGAAGTTGAACCCAAAGCTATTGGGAAACTCCTTCTCCATCAAGTGCAGTGGTTATGCCACTACAACCAAGTGCTTCCTTCTTACCTTGGACTGCTGTAGTTCTCCACCTATCGGGTAATATGGGCCTGCTGCTACCACCAAGCGCTCCCGCGTGCCGTTACGACCAAGCGCACCTCTGTCGTGGGTCTGCCGCTACAACCAAGCGCTCCCCTATGCCGCTACCACCAAGCGTACCTCTTCCGTGGGTCTGCCGCTACAACCAAGCGCTCCCTTGTGCCGCTACAACCAAGCGCACCTCTGTCGTGGGTCTGCCGCTATAACCAAGTGCTCCCCTATGCCGCTACAACCAAGCGCACCTCTGTCGTGGCTTTGCCGCTAAAACCAAGCACTCCCCTGTGCCGCTACAACCAAGCGCACCTCTACCGTGGGTCTGCCGCTACAACCAAGCGCTCCCCTGTGCCGCTACAACCAAGCGCACCTCTGTCGTGGGTCTTCCCCTACAACCAAGAGCTCCCCTGTGCTGCTACAACCAAGCGCTCCTCCGTCGTGGGTCTTCCGCTACAACTAAGCCCTCCCATGTGCTGCTACAACCCAGCGCTCCCCCGTCGGGCTATCCGTAACACACCGAGTCATTCGATCAACAGTCGTCAAGTCTCAACTGGCACTTGGGTTTCCGCACATAGCATGCTCGTTTCGGGAGGGTCCCCTCCACGAGGTAAGAGGTCGATGCATCAACTGACATGTAGTCCGGAGTTGATGTATCCCAAGATGTACCGTAGTGGTCACTGCCGCAAACACGGAGGATTCCACTACGGTTTTCATCATCGTCGCAGTCGAATCCACTGAGGATCTCTGTACAGTCATCGCCGTCACAACATCAGTAGCAGCCAGCTCTAAGGTTCCCGCACACAGCAAGCTCGTTCGGGAGGGTCTACTCCACGAGCCTAGAGGCTGATACATCAACTGAAGCAAAGTCAAGAGTTGATGTATCCAAAAGTTCCGTATCGTCAACAGGAACTCAACGTCGCAGACGGCGCGTCAATCAGACGCCCGGTCTGAGAGTTATTGGCTTTTTCGTCCGAGGGGCCCGGTTGGATTTTAAGGCAAACCAACCCGACCATACTCCACCTACGTCCAAACCTCAAGAGGAGTATGCCAAAAGATCCTTCTCACTTAGAGGAATCCACCAAAGTCGACGGCACGTCAATCAGACGTCTGGAGCTCAAGATATGAGTGTTTCTGCTCCGAGGGCCCGGTTGGTTTCGTGTACGAACCAACCTGGCCGAACCCAAAGTATTCCGAAACCTTGAGTGTGATATACTGAAATGACTACCTCGATCCAAGGATCGCATCACCACTGACGGCGAGTCGTTTGGAGGCTCATATCTCATGTTACGGGCAAAAGACCGAAACGGTCCGAAGACGGGGGGTCTGGGCCCGGGCCGACCCCCCTGGGTCGGCCGAACCGGGTCGACCCGACCCGGTCAAACCCGGAGGGACCTGGTCCGGCTAGGCCAGGGTGTGGCCCGGCTCGGCCAGCCGGTCCGGCTCGGCTCGGCCGAGCGGCCGAGCAGCGCGAGGGGCTCGCTGCCCCCGCGTGACAGCACCGCGGCCCCCGCAGGGGGCCGCCCTAGTCAACGGACGCGGCAAAGGTCGTGTCCCATGTGTGCGTTGGACCCGCGCGGCCGCGGTTTTAGCCGCGGCAGCCCTGTCCGGCGGCGCGCCGGGGCCTCGCCACCTCCGGCCGTCGGTGCCGCCGCGCCAGAGACTTTCGCGGGCCACCGGAGTTGCTCTGATGGTCCGTTTTCCTTCCCGTCTACACCGTTGTTCCTCCCAGGCTCCGTTCTTCATTGCAGGATCATCAAAATGCCCTTGCGTCACGTTTTTTCGTCGCCCTCCAAATCCGCAGAACAACGAAGAACGACAGAGGGTTGTCAGGCCGTGTTCGTTTGGCCCACACCCTCCGCATTAGATAATAACAGTCGGGAGAATTATTCAACACATCAAACAACAATTTTAATAAATTAAAATTGTTCTTTAGAAATCAGGTTCATTATTTTTAAAAGAAACGATCACGGAAAAAATAAAACCTTCAAATAAAACCCCTACCTCGTCATGTGTCTCACGCGCGTTCTTCGCGGAATTGATCGCCGCGGAAGGAGGCGATCATTGCGTCGCGGAAGGCGTCGCGTCTTCGCGGAACGACGTCGTGTCGTCGCGGAATACGGTGCGCATCGACAAACTTCGAGGTTCAAGAACAACATATTTAATTTTAATAATTAAATCCATCTTGAGTTAAAAACCACAAAGGAATTTAAAGAATCGAAAACTCTCACCTCAACGGATGATCGATGATTTTTGTCGTGGAGGAAGGAACGTCCCCGAAGAACGTTGCGGGAGAGGAAACGTTTGCGTCGCGGCACACGGCATCGCGTCGTCGATTTCCGCGGGTTCGACGTTCTTCGTCGGAGGCCGGCGTTCTTCGCATTCTTCGCGTTTTTCACGTTATTCGCGAAAGAGGATGAAGAATTCTCAGAGGTTCTTCAATGGTTTAACACAACATTTCAAAAGGAGGGTGTGTTGGACTTATTTTATTAACATGCCAAAAAAATGAAAACATGTTAAGAAACGAATGAAATTATTTCATAGAATTAATTTCAACGAATAAACCACCCATTTAATTCAAGGAATAAAACCTCCCAATTAAATGGTGTGTTAAGAATTTAAGAAAACGCGTCAGTTGACATTCATAATGACGAGTTTTTGCGGGTGCGTTACTTAGCGAAAAAGAGACGGTGGGGCTCGTGTGGGCCCCACACCACAAATATCCTACCAAGTGGTAGGATATTTTGGATAACACCCAATCCATTTCAACTAAGATTAAGCAGCTTAAAGTGGTCTTCAAGCGACTTTAAGTGAAATAAAAATAAAATTGTCGCACAACTTTATTTTATTTCTTAACTTAAAACCCAAAAATTAAAAACCACAACTGAGCAAACTGAACTCCGGAAGGGGTGTTTGTAAGCAAATATCGGCGCTGCGATTCCATCGGTTCCCTCAGAATTCGATTCCGAGCACCGGTTCAAAAGATAGAAAAACTCGCTCGTTCGTTCACTGAACGTACCCGAGCCAAACTTCGGAAATTAATTCCAGGCACACCGGGCCTTGGAATCAGGCGCCGTCAGAAACTGCGTTCTTGTAAAATTACAATGAAAATTAAGAAAAAAATTTTTCTTTGAAATTTCCGGGTCTCTAAAAAAGGTTACAACTTTAATAGAATTATTTTTGAGTTTATGAATGTTTTTTATATCATTCTCCACATTATATACTTCTTTATCTATCTGGGTAATCTATTCCTACATACATTAAGAGGCTCCAAAAATAAGAGAGATTGTTTCTTTGGGAAGGGAATATAGAATATATCTTAATATACTAACTAATATAGATTGATATTTTTTAGATAGATAATTATTTCCACATATGATAGGATCTCCTTCCTAAGGAATGTTTTTACAATCATTTTCACATAACTTATTAATATATAATATATGAATGTTTTCTAACATCCTTATTATAGATTGAGGCACATACTATTTATATTACAATTGATATTTCTATTCCTTATTATCATCCTATGACTAATAAAGTACTTCTTATTATTAATTAAAGTGGTCCATCTTAATTAGATTTCTATTATCTTTTTTTATCCTTTTCATTTTGGTCTTGGTAAATGTATAATTATACTCATATATAATTGAATCTTCACCAAAACTAAACATAATTGTCAATACATGAATGAAACTCAAATCTTAAAAAAATAATAATTTCAACATAGAGAATCCACTATATGGGAACAAACTCTATGATACCAAATTATTAGACCACCACATGATATAATCAACATTGAGAAGGGGTGAATCAGTTTTTAGAACTATTTATCCAATTTTAGCCACTTATCCCTCTATCTCTTATAACTATTGGGATATTTATTATAATATTAAATTTTTGTAATTTTATTAAGGTATTTGATATAATTTTAACAATGGCACACAAAAGTTTTACAAGGTTCACTATTCAATAAGATTATTTGGTCCTTTATGTATTTTTTTGACTAGTACATAGGTTTTCCACTATAATGTGATACTTGTTACAGAGGTTTGGATATAAAATTACTTAGACTAATTTTGGTTCTATATACATTTGGAGTGTGGTTAAAATAATGTCGAATACCTGGACCAGTGACGGCATCATCCGAATTACATCTCCTTACTGGTTATTTATAATTCATGTGTCTAATGCCTCCACTATATTTATAAGAGATATTTTATCACACGAATACAGTCTTCCAAATGTTGATAATTCTAATGGATTTGATAGTGCTTATTTTTTATTATCTTTCTTATCCTCTGACCTTCACAACATCTTACCAAAAACACTTCTTTTTAATGGTAGAAAATAGAAAGATACTATTTCTTCTCCTCTTTATTCATTTAGAAATTATCTATAAAACACTCTATCCCATATTTTCCATATGATGTTTGTTTATCTAGTTACAATTCTTAAGATATTTTCTTCAACATCGTTTTCATATGATACTAAGAGTTATGAAAAAACTATTTCACATATGACTTCATCCAATACCTATACATCTGTTAATTTTACTTCATCTGATGCATCATATGGTACTTACTTGTCAAATCATTTCTACCCTTATTGAACTCCTGATTGATTTATCTATTTTGACTGATAATTTGAAAAACATGAGAATATATTTCTTGATTCGTGACTAAACCATCCATATGAAACATCAATTATTTATAACAATTCACAAATACAATTCTTCAAAACATGATTATATCTTCAATAATGCAGGGAATTACCCAGTAATTAATAAATCCACAAAAAACATTATGAACCACCCCCTTTGTGTAGGTATGGTTCCTTCATAAACATAGGGAAACGTTCACCCTCATAATTGAAAATACCCTTCAAATTATAATTCCCCACTCGATTCTTACTTCACTTGACCACCAACAAAATTAATTAAATATTAAGGTAAAATAATATTCATATAAAACTCCCTTTGATTATAATGTCAATGTTATTCTTCTCTACTCTTGAAATCATAGCTAGAATAACATTCAAAACCATATGGTTATTGAAATGTTCATAAGTGCTTGTTAGTTTTCCTCTATCAATTGAACAATCAAAGATGTACTCTAATTCTTCTATATGATAAGTTCATAAAACACTATCATACGACTTTGTGATACTCAACTTGATGAAATTTTAACACTTATTCTGATGGAATCACCTAGAGGATTCTATTTGACGAACATCACTCTAAAACCTTTTTCTAATGATATTATATGACGACCTATTTGTTTTATGATCTTCACACAATTCCTCTAACTATTAAATTATTTAGGAAATCACTACTAATCATTCAAGATTATAGGACTTGTAAATTCATTTCAATGAATCACTATGTTCATACGCCAGATGTCATATATCCTATTTTAGCAATAACCTTATTAACATGAACATCAGTTACTCACTATATCTTTTAATCACATCATCTCAATATTTCTACTTTTGTATTTGAGTGAATTCATACAAATAATCATTCAAATTCAATCAGTACTTTAATTATTTTGAGAACCATAAAGATCCAAAAAAATATACCCTTATTCCATTATTATCTACAATTAAGAGTTCTTTGGAATGATCTTGTTAGTTAATAATTTAATTATTAACAACATGTTGTCTAAAATGCCCACTTTGACAGAGGAATTTATTTTATTTAAATAATTTTCTTAAATTCATAGACATAAGAAATTATTATGTTTAAACAAAAATGAAATCATAAACAAGAATAAACTTATATTATTTTTCTATCCATTATCTATCGGATGTAACCATGATTGTAATCGAAAAAAACATTTATTCCTAAATATCATCTAATCAACATATTCTGATGTCATTATGAACATTCCTTTGGTAGTCTCCCAAGCCTTCCTCTATCCATCTGTACCCTACATCTTTATCCATCATATGGGCTATGTAATGAAAAATATAGGGATTTTCTTCCATTTGATACTTCATCTAATGGAAGTATTTATAATCTTCAATCAGATGGTAGTTCTCGACAACCCTCATACAATTACCTCTGTTATATTGACATCGTATGGTCACCATGGATCACCGGCCTATGTCTCATCATCTTATATTTCCTTCTGTATAAATACATTGACCTTGGTAGGCTAGATTCACTGGTCACATTCTATAATTTCCACTAGATACTAGGAATCTCACTTTAAACATCCAAATAGTTTAGTAGTATTTGAAGACTATATATATACTTAAATTTCAAACAAAAATTTAAAATTTAAAATACAAGGTATAATTTTTATTGGGTGAATCAGTATTCCCTTTATCATATCCCTATATATCATCAATTCACTTCTTGAAAACATAGGGAAAGAAAAAATAAGAATGGGGTAAACTAATATTCATAGTAAGGGTTTTCATAAAATTAAATATATCAAAATAAATATTGAATAATCAATATAGAAAGGTAACTAACTCAAACACATGTTAATTAATCAATAAATTGGACATGAAGAATAAAATGGATGGAATAAATAATGTTCAAATAATTACATATACATAATATCATGATCCTAAAACATATATAGGGATATTCTAAATAATAAAATAATCACATGGACATCAAAAACTATTCTCATAACTAGGGAACAAATAATTTCAAATATCATAAATATACCATCAAGTAATCATTCAAAGACATATTACATAATGGGAAAGGACATAGCCAAAAAATAAATATTGTTTTCCTCATGAGACCATCCAATTCATCGAGAGTCTATAGTTGGTCCCTCTTGTCACTTACTAAGTCCAAGGAATTCCTCATATGAATGGGGAGAAACATAATCATGTAAACATTTGTCTTGAAATACTATCATAAAAATGTTGATATTTTTCCAATAAATAATAATAATTGTTGAAAACATTGGAATTGGAAACCATCATACTAAAATTTATTAATTTACACAAACAATAAAAACAATCATAAACCATCTAGAGTAATATGGATAATGGTATAAAAATAGTCTATCATCAATCAAACTAATCATGAACCATTCAAATGTATAATAAATATGGTATAACTACAAAATATTCTCAATGGAGGATATATAAAATGATGTTTATTTCCATTGATGAATATAAAAACCAAAAAAATAATTAAAAACATTCTTGAGGAAAATAGCATTTTTACTATGAAAAACCCATTTAAAAACAAAAAAAAATCAATAATAATAGGAAAAAAAATTCTTTGAAGAAAATCAGGGAAAATATTAAATGAAGAATCATTGTAATGAGTGTGACACCAAAATATTTTTCAATATTTTTGTTTATTAAAAAAATTAATGTTTGTTTCTAAATTACATTATACACAACACTATTTTAATCTTATACTACACACAACAATGAGTTTCCCTATGTTACATGTAAGGCCATGTTTTAGAAAACACCAATATATTATTAAAATGTTATTATATAATATAACAAGGCACAATATATAAATTAAGTTGTAAAATATTAACATTATTCACTAAAATATCAAAATATATGTTTGAATTAATTTATTAGAAATTAAATTCGAAATTCATATAGGAACTAGCTGAATATATAGGAAATGATTTTATAAAAACATTTATTCTAACAATGGTGTTTTATCGTAATAAAATAAATTAAATAAAACTAGTGAATGATAACAATTTAATAAATATGTTATATATTAAATAAAATATTTGTTACATTAATCCAATAGGTTTAATAGGAATAACATATGAGCAGACACAATATTACACATAAAAACCAATATTATTTTAAAGGAAGTTTTTCTACCTTTTGCTGGTGAACATATATTAAATCTATTTTATGACTTATTAAAAAATTCTATATGAAAAAATTAAATAACTAATTAAAATATAAATAAACATTTTCTTTGGATTATTTATTTGGCATTTTTCTATTCAGATTCATGTTTTGATTAATAGGGATAAAATATTGATTTTTAATTGAAAATAACTTTTTCATGTAAATAATTTATATTGATAAATTATATTTATAATTTGTTTTAAAGAATAATTAGATCATTTGTTTCTTTATTTAATCAAATATAGTACATTGGAATCAATTTCACATGGAATAGTTATATAATAACAATTCAATATTTTGAACATTTTCACTTTAATAACCTATATTCACGACCCATTTACATGATTAATTATAAACTAATTTTATCTATTTATATGTTTTTAATTATGGAAAATGGATTCCATATTTTTAGTCAGATGGAAAAATTTATTAATTAGGTCATTTTCATTTTTTACAAAATATGAATAGTAAACTTGGGTAATTGGTATTAACATGGTTAACAGTATATCAGTTAATTAAGGGTAAGAATTATATTACATGTATTATAAAATTAGTATAAAACATGATATAATATTATTGGAAGTTATATTGTAGACTAGATTCATCCTTTGGACGATTTTATGGCCTCTCAGACCCACTTGGACGACTTGAAGGCTTTTATAGTATTTCATTCTATGAAATCTCCAATATGTCATACTCATGATTTTTATACGATTACATATTTTATATATGGATATTTAGAATATATTTTAGACTATAATTTTATTTATGTTAATTCAAAATTATTTATCTTCATCGTGATAATTTATTTTTAATTCTTAAGGAATAAATAATTAAATTAAATCCTTGCACAATGATGATACATTAATTGTTTAGTTAATGCACATATGGAATAAATTTTATTAAAAATATTAAAATAAATATAAATTGATATAATTAATGTCATACAAGTATTTTATAAATTAAATTGACATATTATAATTTTTTAAAATATTATATTTTTATGTTATTTTATGTATTGATATTTATTAAAATGTCATGAAATTAATAGTGTCAAAATTGATATAAATTAATTTTTGAAATAAATAATATTTTATTAAATGATAAAATAATAATAAATATATTAACTTAAGATAAATGATTGGGATAAGTTTAAAAATACCATCAAGGATTCATTTATAGTCATTTTGGAATTTTATAGTAACTATAATTACCCTTAACCATTAAAAATCTATGTTCCCATGATAAGAGTTAAAGAGGTTAACTAACGGTTAAATACAAATGATAATGGTAATAATGTGACCAAAACATGTAAAAAATTTTTTTGATATTATTTATACACATACTAATATTATATTCCAAATAACTCACTTTAGATCAATTTTGAATTAGAAATTAATATACATTAATTTAATATTTAAAGAGATTAAAAAAGTACCCCTCACATAAGATATAAAAGAGAACCTCCTCCCTCATTTCCTCACGCCATATTGAGGCTTCTATCTCAACCAAAAACAACCCAAATAATCTCGCGAATTCCTTCTCCTCATACTAGAATCCATAAATGTTCATAAAGAAATACATGGATGGATTTTGGTATAATCCAAGAGGAGTTACTCAAATTAGAGGTAATGTTATCCAATGACCGCTTTAGATATATTTGTTTACCCTCTGCTTAATTTATTATAATTAAATGATTATTTAATAAAAGTAGTATCCAAAATATTCTATGATTTGTATGTTAAGCCTCTAACCAACACGTACACACACTTCCATCAAATGGGTAACAAATTTTTGCATTCTTGTATGGAGAACTACCGCTACACGAAATGATGTCGTCCGTTATTCCTTTTCCACAACTCATAATTGGTAATTATGATGTAAATGCAGTTTTTACATTCTATATATGATATTTATGTTTTATTTATAATTATTTAATATGAATATGTCAAATACATTCATGCCTTCAATTTTGTGTAAACATGATACCATCATTTGTGGAAGTGTGGACTATCATCTTCTCAATGGGGTGTGATTCTTTAAAAATATTCATGGAACATATAAAGGATGATTTTAATAAAAATATATGATATATATATATGAAATTTATATGATACTTAAATTATAATATACATTTATATAATTTAATTTTATGTCTTTTGAAATGGAAAAGAAAAGAAAGTATCATCATGTGTAGGTATGACCTATAGTCTCCATGAATTGTGAATTTAATTTGTTATCTCCAAATTTTATGGATTATTATAAATGTATATATATAGAGTAAATATATATGATATTTAAATTATTGTTTACATTATCACGATAATGAAATCATGATCTATGTAATTTAGACAATAAATAACAAGTCAAATCATACTCGAGAAACTAGGAAATTAACACCTAAAATTGTGAAAATTATCAAATATTATTATCAAATGAGTGATTAAATAATTTAATAAGATTATATACTATATCATAAAAATTAATAAGGTTCAGATGTAAATTAATAAAATGATTTAAACAATTATTCATGATTTTAAAGTGTGTGAAACTAACAAGTATGAGGTATGGGATTTTTATCTCACATTTATATCTATGGGACAAATTCCTTATACACTACTTATTTTTTTTGGGTGGTGTATATTCTAACCATGAATACATTTTATGATTACTATTCTAAATGTTGTGATATTTTCATATCCATATAAATTTCATTCTTTCATGGGGAATATGGTTCTATTGATTATAATGTGATATTCGTTGGTTAAAAATATCATCGTTATTCGAGAATGTTTTTGTTTAAGTCTATATTGGATAATATTACTATTCTATATTTTGGTTTTCTACGAATGTTATAAGAATGTGTTTATAAATAATTATTGAAATTTTAATGTAATTTTTACCCATTTTTTATAAAAGTATTTAAATGTAATCTTCCTTCCATTTTCAAAGACATGTTACTTTATGAAATTTCATAAAAAAGTAAATGGAGTGTTATTTCAAACTCATACAGAATGAAGAGAATTTCCCACCATCATGAAGCCCAAATGTTTTGATTCATAGATTCCTGGTTTATAATTTTCATTCAAAAAGGTTTCTTTTATGAATGTATGAACTTTAAAATAAATGATTACAAAGTTGTAAATATTTTCTAATATCACTTTTCTTATGTGAGATATAATACTTATTTGACACTTATGACATGGGTGTGGTGTATGTACACCAGACATTGATTTATTATAACTTAAATATTATTATTTTTCTTACTCTTCAAATGTTTCAAAGTGGAATTGGACACTTTGATTTAAAAGCATTTTTTAAAATTGATTATTCAATACATGAGGAATGCTTTGGAGTGGTATGACAAGTGTTGGGGTCCATTTAAAGTAATCCCCTCAATGAATTTTTATTCTCATGAGATAAAATTAGTTTGTGATAAATCCTTTGAGTTTAATTCCAAGAAGAATACATTGGTTTCTACACACATAAATAAACCATCTTTTGAGTGGTTTTGATGGTAGTGGTTCATGTGCCAGATACATGACATCCAATAATTAAGAATTACCATAATTTCAGTCATTGTATATCCATGGTTTCCTCCATTTATATATCTGTAGATTTATTTAATTTTTACTAAATTAATTAAATGTCATGATTTTCATCTATTTTCCTTTCCATAATTACAATTCAATATATAGTTATTTAAATAGTTTATCAAATATATTATTTACCTTACCATGATAATTTATTATCCTCAACTAATTTTTTCTTCCACTTTACATTACCTTACTATGAATTTGTCAACACTCTTTTTTTCATGATCCCATAGGTTATGATGATGAATTTTTTTAATGAATTACCGGATGGAAAATATTTTTTATTTGTTATGTTTTATGTTTTGGCAATATAATAAGGGAACAATTTATGAATCTTGTTCTTTAAGGAAACTAAACTATATGGTACCTATGGATTTTATTCCTTGTAATAATCCCAACTTAATAAATTAATTCCACATCTCTAGGCTTATAGGGTTGGGTGTTATAGTTGGTATCAAAATTTTTTTATTAAAAATCATGAGAACTAGATTTAGGAAAATTTACATTAAGGAACATATACCACTAGTTTAGTATGTGTTAAAAAGTAATTTAAGTAATAATTCCTTTTCATTTTATGGAAATATGTTTTAAGGTAAGTATAACTGTTAGGGTTAATATAATCTATGAATTTATAGTAATTATGATTATTTATATTATTATTAATACAAAATTAAACACAATAGATTATATTTGTTGTCAAAATAATTATTTATTTTTGAATATATTTAGGTTTTTTTAGGATTCTTATCAAATTATTGGATAATATTAATATAGTTTTAGAAATATAATAACATGCATGTTGGGAAATAACAAATCTCATCTTTCAAGGCTACAGGGTTTGAACCCACAAATAAAGGCAATAAGGGTGAAACACCTACGACTAGACTACTTAATGTCCAAGTTAGTATGACATTTTTTTCATTAAAATACCAAATGGATAAATGTAACACCCCGAGATTTTATGAAAAATATTCTTTTAATTTCATTTTTTTTACATTACCCCAAAATAATCTTGTGCTATACACAACACCATATTAGCTTATATTATACACAAACACTATTCTTGGCTTGCGTTACATGCAATCGCCACCTTCCTCAATAGCGTGTGTAGTACGCAATACCGGGTTTCACTAAACAATGATATATTGTTATAATATTACTATGGCCTAGATGTTATGAATATTATTAACTAAATTTTTAATTTTATAACTTTATTATTCATCTTACACATTTTCTAGAACATGGAATGAGAACAAAATGATTTTTTCGGGTAAAATAAGTATTTAAAAAAAGCCGTTTTGCCGCCTTTTGCTGGAGAACCCACATTAAATATAGTTTTTGACATGTTTATAAGTTCAATTTGAAAAATAATAAAATTCTTCTTTGAAATTAGGATATAAAAATTTACTTTGGATAAATTTTTCATATTATTTTGATAACTTTCATATTTTAAAGAATAGTAAAAACAAGCTATATTTTAGTTAAAAACAACTATTTTCATCGCAATAATTTATATTGTTAAATTATAATATTGAATGGTTTTAAAGTATAAATAGAATATATTTCTACAATTTATTATAATCTATGTCATTACCATTAATTTTACATTGAATACATAGGTAAAAACATTTCATTCTTTGGCAATATTTTAACTTTTAAAACCCGTTTTCTTAACAATGAGATAAATTTTAATTTAATTAATGAAACTTCTGTGTTTTTAATTATGAAAAATGGATTATATATTTGGTTTAGTTGGTATAAATTATGTTAATAGGTTACTTTTACTTTTTTTGACATTATGAATAGTAACTACAGTAATTTTTATTTACTTCAGTTAAAGATAAATCAGGTAATTAAGGGTAAACCTAAGATTATATAATTACCCTAACACATGAAAAAATTCAATTGGATGACTAAAAGTAGACCCATATCACCTAAGGGTCGGAGTAGATTCAATTTATGGACTTATGACCAAGAAAATAATTTAATTATTATTAAAACCAAAGAAAGTGACAACATGTCACTCTCTTAAATTTTATAAGTATAATAATTTTAATTTAGCTATAAACTTCATGAATCTTAGAACATTTGAAGTGCAATGTGTTGCATTTGATGTCAAGGAGGTATGTTGTTGTCAAGGAATGAATGGATGGATGTCAAGGAGGTTCAATATGTGAATGAAAAAGGATGTGATGGTGATGGTGATGAATGGAGAATGGCCATGGTACTAAGATGCGTGTCACTTAGGAGATTCACTAAGTGGCATAGGAGATGTGGTTGAAACATTCTCTAGTAATATCAGACGATTGTTGAGCTGCTCATTAAGTTCCAAGAACTTGTATCACCTAGATACAATGTCACAACAATGATAGAAGACCATGCATTGTATTGACAATGCATGATGAGATGAAAGGAGATCCATCCACAATCACTGAGTGGATGAAGTGGATTAATGAAGTCCATGCACTATCACTAAGTGCATGTGAACATGAAGATGATCCAACTTGATCTCTGATTAGATCAATGAAGTTCATTGAAGAATTTATGTGATTAAGAGCTCGGTTGATGAAGAAAGAACCTTCAAGAATTTCCCTCATAAGTAATGAATATTTGTTGAGAAGGAGTGAGGAATTCAAATGAAGAAGAAGATGAGAAAAAATGAGGAAGAAGGCTTCAAGTGGCATTTGGCATATGGGGATACTTTGTTTTTATACAAAGTCTTTATTCCTATACTTAGAAAAAAATAAGGCCACCAAGGAGGCCAGCCGAGGGTCATCACCCAAGGCACTTGTGGGACTCAAGGTCACCACGCCCATGGGGAACCCTCAAAGGCCAGGGAAGCATCCTTGAGGCAGGGGCGCACCGGTAGGACACCGCATGGGCGCCTGGGGAACGCCCGGAGGAGCACTGCAGGGGCCATGTATAAGCCCCCAAGGGCACGCGGTGGTGAAGCCCGTGCACCCGAGGAAGCATAGTGGGCGCCAGTAGCGCGCCCGCAGGGAGCAGAGAGTGGGCGCAGAGCGCGCCCGCAGGGAGAAAACGGTGCGGGGTGGCACCGTGGATGGAGAAGTTCAACTGAGGGGTTGAGGCGGCGCTAGGGTGATAAAGCGCGGAAAAACAGCGCGCCGATTCGATGTGGGACGCAGAAATTTCACCCGGGACAGATCTGAGCCGTCCGTCTCATCGCGCGCTGGATCGCAGCTGCTCATCTCATCTGCCGCGCGCCGCGATCTCGTCCAGCCGTCCGATGTATTTCAAACTCCTGATCCGATGGCTGCCGCATCATCCTCTTCCTCAAGCTCAGCCGAGGCACCCCCGACATCCCCGCAGAACCAGGCGCCATCCGAGCAACGCATTTTGAGTTCCCGGCCACCATTGAAGGAGCCGAAGTGTCCTTTGTGATCGTCTGAGCCTACTGATCTCATTCATGCTTAAAAATACATTTGCATGCAATGTATGAAAAATTTGGAGTTCAGCCGAGGCAAACGAAGTTGCCGAGGCTTCATGGGTTCGTGTTTTGCATGGGATGGCCTAAACAGAGGCCATGCACACGTTCCGCGACTCATGCATGAGAAGGAGCGAAAAATAAATGAGCCCGCGTGAAACAGAGAGTAAAATCAAGATTTGGAAAGTTTTTAAAGAACATAAACTTTCGGGGATTTGGAATTATCACACGCGGATGATATGAGGCTTCTCTGCCTATAAAAGGAGAGCCCATGATCTCGTTTTTGCTTGCTGATCCTCTGAAGAGAGAAGTCCCGTGAGAAGCACTTTGTGCCTCACGAAGTCGAAGCCCTGCGTAGCACCCTGCGCGGCAGTGAAGCCCGGAGCACCCCTTGCTCCGTAAGGTTCCTTTTGCGCACTCCTTGCGCGAAAGAAGAAGAGGAGAAGTCCCCTGTGTGCCTCCGTTGCACGGCAGGAAGAACCGGGGGCCGCATCACCTTGCGCGCCCACGGTTGAAGCCCGCACTTGCGCGGAAGTTGGTGTCCTTGACACCCTGCGCGCCCACGGCTGTCAGAGGACTTGCACGGCTGTTGAAGGCAGGAAGGCCGAGGCTTGTATTCAAGAACCTTGCGCGATCCAAAATTAAGAACACCCTGGGCAGTGTGTGTGCTTAGTGCAACATGAAGATGAAGTGCATTACATACCTACGGGTTGTGTGCTAAGTGAGGAACAAAGACACATCAAGTGAAAGACATACACCCTAGCCGTGAGTGTGCAAGAAGAGGAGGAAGACCGAGGCCATACCTTGGTTGTGCCAAATTGAAGAACCCGAACCCAAGTGTGTGCTAAACAAAGTGGAGGCCGTAGCCTTTGGTATGTGCAAGAAGAAGTGAAGGCCAAGTCATGTGTGTGCAACAAGTGAAGACCACAACTCAACCTATGTTGTGTGTGTGTGCAAATTAAAATAAGTGGCCGAACTTTAGTGTGTGTGCAAACCAAAGTGTGTACACACTAAAAAGGAGAAGAAGAAGGAGACTCTCACACTAGAGTATAACACACTTTTAAGTGTGTAACCAAATTGAATTAAGTGTGTGATGTTCAAAGAAGGTGTGTGCTTAAAGAGACTACACCCTCTGAGGGTTTACTGCACCAAGAAGAGAAGAAGGGGAGTTCATTCATGCAAGCATGCACGTGCACACTTAAACAAGTCAAATCTTCTTGTGTGCATTTGAGTTGACAAAGACCAGAGGATCTTGAAGAAATTGAGAAGGCTATGCAGTCAGTGCATGAAGATGCAGAGTTGCCATGAATTCAGTGCATGAAGTTGTTCTGAAGTGAGACTGGACCAGACTGAAGTTAATGATGTCAGTTGTCTGAGTATTCAGTTGTTGGAGAAAGAAGCCAGGTCATCCTGAGAAGAAGGAGATAAATCCCGAGCAAGACGAGAAGACCTGTTCACCACAAGTGATCAGAAGAAGAGCAAGGCCAGCAGCCTTTATCCCAGGCTGCTGAGGATACTTGAAGAACTTAAAGAGAAGAAGAGCTACTCGTGTGACTCGAGGAGCCAGGAGAAGTCCCCTGTGAGACTCAGGGTGGAAGAAGTCTTCAGTGGGATTCTGGAGCAGGCCAGTGGGACTCTGGTAACACTGTGGGACGCAGTATAAAGACCCTCCTGTGGGACTCAGGAGAGATACAGTGGGATGCTGTATCGACCATTGTAATACTAACATATTATAATGGGAGAATCCATGCTGGGAGAGCATGGCAAGGATGTAGGCCTTTGGTGCCGAACCTTGTAAATCCTTGTGTCCTGTGCCTTTTCATTACTGCATTATCCGGGAAAGGTTGAGAGACATAAGAAGAGTGGATCGAGGCCTTAACAAGCCATAGAGGTTTAATTGATAAAGAATCAATTAGTAAAAAGTTTTAAGGGGTCACTGATTCACCCCCTCCCCCTCTCAGTGATTCACACTGATCTAGGCACTTCAATTGGTATCAGAGGGAGGTTACCTCTAAAAGATCCAAGGGAGTCTTTATGAAGTGCAGATTTGAGGAAATGAGTGACCAGCCTCAAATGGAGATATCTGCCAAGACTCAGAAAAATAGAAAGAAGAAACAGGCCAAGAAGATGAAGAAAGCCTGTCCTAGCTGTGATGAAGTTGGAACAATGAATGATCTTCAAAATGCACTCAAATATCTTCAGAAGACTGTCCCCAAGGAAGTGGCAATGTGTATTACTACTGGCATCCTTGATCTTCAAGAAGAAAAATTACAGCTAGAAGAAGAAGCCAATGCAATGGAAGATCAATTGGCTAAAAGGGTTGGCATAACCAACACTCTCAGAAAGCTGGTGAAGGATAAAGATGAAACAGTATCGCTTTGCAATGAAAGATATGAAGACACTATTGAAGAATTGCTAAGAATCCTTTCTGAGAAAGAATTCTTTAAAATAATAATCAAAGATGTTTTCCATGCACTGGAAAAGAGGCACAAAGTTTCAATGAATGTCAGAAATGCTCAACTCAAAGACAAAGTCACAATGGTGAAGGAGCTTGACAATTCATTACTAGAATTGAAGAAGGTGCATGAAGACCAGTTAGAAAAGCTGAAAGAAAATTGGGAAGGAAGGCTAAGAACTGTTGAGGATGAGAAGAACTCCCTCAATATGAAATGCTTTGAACTGGAGGTGATATTGAAAAATCAGCAATCACCCAAAGCCAAAGCCTCCCAGTCAGCTGAAAGGAGAAATGTTGTTACTCAAGTATGCTTTGAGAAGGATGATTCTAAAAGAAAGACATCCTCAAATGAAAGGGAAACATCTTCTAGAAAGAAGGTACCATCCATCCTATCTTGTACTGATGCTTCTAAATGTGTTTCCACAAAAAGTGCAGGATGGAAAAATAATTCCAAACAAGTATGGATGAAGAAAATGAAGAAGCAGAGGTCTCCTGAAACAACACAGCAAGTCAAGAAAAGTACCCAACAATCAGAAGGACTGAAGAGGTCAAGATTTGTGGGTCAGTGTTGGTGTTGTAATAAGTATGGGCACTCTGCAAAGGATTGTTGGTACAATCCACTAAATGTCAAAGCACAAAGGAAGCCCATGCCAAGGGGGAGCAAGCCAGAAGGAAATAAGCAACATCCACAGGTCCAGAGACATCTGTTTACTGCTAACAGATTTGGAAGGGTTGACAACATCTGGGATGGCTGAAAAAGTGGTCAAAAGAATGATACATGTCAATCTCCAACTTTATCCAAAGCTGGAATGAAGAAAAGATCACTGAACCTGGCTAAAAGATATTCCTTGGGAAGCAAGCAGAAGAAAGTGGAAGATGCTCCCAAGAAGAGTTTGAAGAATGTAGAGAAGTCCTTGGAATTCAAATCCAAGAAGGGTGATGCATCCAGAAGGACCACCAAAAAATGCTTCTACTGTGGGAAGAAAGGACATATCATGGACCTTTGTAAAGAAGCCATGAAATTAAATAGAAGAAGACTGGACTCAAAAAGACAATCAATCCAGAAGAAGAAGAAGGGATTGATTGAAAACAAGTTGCCTAAGAAAGGTAGCTTGACAGCATCTAAGGAACCATGTGGAACTTCCAGAACTGAGGCCACTCTTCCAAATGATTTACTTGTCATATGGCCACATCAGTTGCAACTTGCCAGAGAACTACAAAGAGTTGAAGATGAAGCTCTGACAATTGCTAAAGCAAAAGGGAAGAAGAAGGTTTCACATGAAGATGTTTTGAGAACCACACCAGCACAATCATCAATGAAGATCAAATGTGCAAGTGTGAAGACTGGTGAAAATGGGGCATCTCGGTTGAGAGAATCTTCTCAACCTTGTTGTTCACATTGATGAACCAAGGAGGTTCCATCTTATTCCCTTATAATTCTGGTATTTACATGTGCTAACATTGCAGGGAATTGAAGATGATGATCATTCTCGACTGGAGGATGGTTTGGATAGAATGGAGTGCACCCCTTGAGGGGTAGCCAATCTGAAGAAGATGGGATTCTGAGATTAATACCATCTTGAGAAAAGATGAAGGTATTCCAATCATACATTCATCCCTTGATACTTAATTGTATTCATCATGACAATTAAAGGGGAGTATTGATTGAAGACAAATGGTTGAAAGGGGGAGCTTTATCTTTTCACCTGAACTTTCTAATGAGTTTGGTGAAGTATGTGTAGGATTTAGCAATTCATTGATATATCTGAAAAATTTCAAACCCCTGAAGCATGATCTCACATGTACAGTGAATCTTGGACATCATTGAGTTCCTTGGTTACATCACTCTTGTTTTCTACACTGGGTTAGCCCATGTAGACTTAGAGATGATTTACTAAAGGTTCTTTACTAAAGAGAACATGTTGCATCATCCCTCTCTTAGTGATTTTCATGAAGATGCTATTCAAAGGGAGGAATATATTTTTGAAAGTGAACCACACCACACCTTTGCATTTGATTGCCAATAAGGGGGAGAAATATTGGCACACATATTGACCCAATCATATGTGCTCTAGTGTATTGCCAACAAATACAAAGGGGGAGATTGAAGTGCACTGTGTTGCATTTGATGTCAAGGAGGTATGTTGTTGTCAAGGAATGAATGGATAGATGTCAAGGAGGTTCAATATGTGAATGACAAAGGATGTGATGGTGATGGTGATGAATGGAGAATGGCCATGGTACTAAGATGCGTGTCACTTAGGAGATTCACTAAGTGGCATATGAGATGTGGTTGAAACATTCTCTAGTAATATCAGACGATTGTTGAGCTGCTCTTTAAGTTCCATGAACTTGTATCACCTAGATACAATGTCACAACAATGATAGAAGACCATGCATTGTATTGACAATGCATGAGGAGATGAAAGGAGATCCATCCACAATCACTGAGTGGATGAAGTGGATTAATGAAGTCCATGCACTATCACTAAGTGCATGTGAACATGAAGATGATCCAACTTGATATATGATTAGATCAATGAAGTTCATTGAAGAATTTATGTGATTAAGAGCTCGGTTGATGAAGAAAGAACCTTCAAGAATTTCCCTCGTATGTAATGAATATTTGTTGAGAAGGAGTGAGGAATTCAAATGAAGAAGAAGATGAGAAAAAATGAGGAAGAAGGCTTCAAGTGGAATTTGGCATATGGGGATACTTTGTTTTTATACAAATTCTTTATTCCTATACTTAGAAAAAAATAAGGCCACCAAGGAGGCCAGCCGAGGGTCATTACCCAAGGCACTTATGGGACTCAAGGTCACCACGCCCATGGGGAACCCTCAAAGGCCAGGGCAGCATCCTTGAGGCAGGGGCGCAACGGTAGGACACCGCATGGGCGCATGGGGCACGCCCGGAGGAGCACGGAAGGGGCCGTGTATAAGCCCCCGAGGGCACGCGGTGGTGAAGCCCGCGCACCCGAGGAAGCATAGTGGGCGCCAGTAGCGCGCCCGCAGGGAGCAGAGAGTGGGCGCAGAGCGCGCCCGCAGGGAGAACACGGTGCGGGGCGGCACCGTGGAGGGAGAAGTTCAACTGAGGAGTTGAGGCGGTGCTAGGATGATAAAGCGCGGAAAAACAGTGCGCCGATTCGATGTGGGATGCGGAAATTTCACCCGGGACAGATCTGAGCCGTCTGTCTCATCGCGCGCTGGATCGCAGCCGCTCATCTCATCTGCCGCGCGCCGCGATCTAATCCAGCCGTCCGATGTATTTCAAACTCTTGATCCGATGGCTGCCGCATCATCCTCTTCCTTAAGCTCAGCCGAGGCACCCCCGACATCCCCGCAGAACCAGGCGCCATCCGAGCAACATATTTTTAGTTCCCGACCACCATTGAAGGAGCCGAAGTGTCCTTTGTGATCGTCTGAGCCTACTGATCACATTCATGCTTAAAAATACATTTGCATGCAATGTATGAAAAATTTGGAGTTCGGCCGAGGCAAACGAAGTTGCCGAGGCTTCATGGGTTCGTGTTTTGCATGGGATGGCCTAAACAGAGGCCATGCACACGTTCCGCGACTCATGCATGAGAAGGAGCGAAAAATAAATGAGCCCGCGTGAAACAGAGAGTAAATTCAGGATTTGGAAAGTTTTTAAAGAACCGAAACTTTTGGGGATTTGGAATTAGCACACGCGGATGATATGAGGCTTCTCTGCCTATAAAAGGAGAGCCCATTCTCTCGTTTTTGCTTGCTGATCCTCTGAAGAGAGAAGTCCCGTGAGAAGCACTTTGTGCCTCGCGAAGTCGAAGCCCTGCGCAGCACCCTGCGCGGCAGTGAAGCCCGGAGCACCCCTTTCTCCGTAAGGTTCCTTTTGTGCACTCCTTGCAAGAAAGAAGAAGAGGAGAAGTCCCCTGTGTGCCTCCGTTTCACGGCAGGAAGAAACCGGGGCCGCAGCACCTTGCGCACCCACGGTTGAAGCCCGCACTTGCGCGACAGTTGGTGTCCTTGACACCCTGCGCGCCCACGGCTGTCAGAGGACTTGCACTGCTGTTGAAGGAAGGAAGGCCGAGGCTTGTATTCAAGCACCTTGCGCGATCCAAAATTAAGAACACCCTGGGCAGTGTGTGTGCTTAGTGAAACATGAAGATGAAGTGCATTACATACCTACGGGTTGTGTGCTAAGTGAGGAACAAAGCCACATCAAGTGAAAGACATACACCCTAGCCGTGAGTGTGCAAGAAGAGGAGGAAGAACGAGGCCATACCTTGGTTGTTCCAAATTGAAGAACCCGAACCCAAGTGTGTGCTAAACAAAGTGGAGGACGTAGCCTTTGGTATGTGCAAGAAGAAGTGAAGGCCAAGTCATGTGTGTGCAACAAGTGAAGACCACAACTCAACCTATGTTGTGTGTGTGTGCAAATTAAAATAAGTGGCCGAACCTTAGTGTGTGTGCAAACCAAAGTGTGTACACACTAAGAAGGAGAAGAAGAAGGAGACTCTCACACTAGAGTATAACACACTTTTAAGTGTGTAACCAAATTGAATTAAGTGTGTGAAGTTCAATGAAGTTGTGTGCTTAAAGAGACTACACCCTATGAGGGTTTACTACACCAAGAAGAGAAGAAGGGGAGTGCATGCATGCAAGAATGCACGTGCACACGTAAACAAGTCAAATCTGCTTGTGTGCATTTGAGTTGACCAAGACCAGAGGATCTTGAAGAAATTGAGAAGGCCATGCAGTCAGTGCATGAAGATGCAGAGTTGCCATGCATTCAGTGCATGAAGTTGTTCTAAAGTGAGACTGGACCAGACTGAAGTTAAAGATATCAGTTGTCTGAGTATTCAGTAGTTGGAGAAAGAAGCCAGGTCATCCTGAGAAGAAGGAGATAAATCCTGAGTAAGACGAGAAGACCTATTCACCACAAGTGATCAGAAGAAGAGCAAGGCCAGCAGCCTTTATCCCAGGCTACTGAGGATACTTGAAGAACTTAAAGAGAAGAAGAGCTACTCGTGTGACTCGAGGAGCCAGGAGAAGCCCCCTGTGAGACTCAGGGTGGAAGAAGTCTTCAGTGGGATTCTGGAGCAGGCCAGTGGGACTCTGGTAACACTGTGGGACGCAGTATAAAGACCCTCATGTGGGACTCAGGAGAGATACAGTGGGATGCTTTATCGACTATTGTAATACTAACAGATTATAATGGGAGAATCCATGCTGGGAGAGCATGGCAAGGATGTAGGCCTTTGGTGCCGAACCTTGTAAATCCTTGTGTCCTGTGTCTTTTCATTACTGTATTATCCGGGAAAGGTTGAGAGACATAAGAAGAGTGGATCGATGCCTTAACAAGACATAGAGGTTTAATTGATAAAGAATCAATTATTAAAAAGTTTTTAGGGATCACTGATTCACCCCCTCCCCCTCTCAGTGATTCACACTGATCTGGGCACTTCAACATTAATAGTATCCAAAAAACTAATAAAATTATCTACATCATGTAAATTTATTTATAATTTTTAGGGATTAAATAATTATCATTAAAGGTGAAACAATAGTGATGTTGAAATTATTTTATTCATTGAAATATCAAATAAATGGTTTTAAAAATATTAAAATAAATATTGTATGAACTATTTATTATTATACACAAATTTTATAGATAAATAGGACATGTTATAAATATATTAAATGTTTTATTTCTAACATATCTCTTGTGTGTATTTTATTTAAATTAAAATAAATGAATAGTGTCACAATTGACACTACTGTTATTTTATAAAAATAACATAATATAAAATTGTTTAAAAATCAAAACAATATTTAAAAATTTATAAATTAAAATTTATAAGGTCTAAATTGTATTAAATTATATAAATATAGGCAATTAACAACACATAAGTAATTATTTATAACAATTTATAATTTATAATTTTATTACCAAAAATAAGATTATATAAATTAAATAAGGATAAATCAAGTTGATAAGGTTTAAAATAAATTTTCAACATGTCTAAATTTTATTGTTTGATGAGATTACAACACTATCTCATCTAAACATCGTATTTGAGTCATTTTGGAAGTATTTATGTGGGGTTTGAATTTATTATAAATTAATATTTCTTATGTTTCCAAAGGTGCCCCTCTCTTCCCTTATAAAAGGGCACCTCCTCCCTCTCTTCTTCACAACACTTTGAGCCTTCATGCTCGGAAAAACCCTGGATAGTTCTCTTATCTACTTCCCTAGAATCATTCTTTAGGTTCTGGTCTTCTCAAAAGTCTAACTCTAGTGCCTTAAGAGGAATCTTAAAAGAGGCGCGTCAATGAAGCGGTAATCTCTTCTACCGATTCATTGAAGTGTCCTTCTTCTTCAACTTCTTATTCTTTAGTTATTTCATTATAAAGTAAAAAAATCAGTATCAATAATATACTGATATGTTTTTATAAATATGAAACAACCCCATTTCACCTTCTATCTGTCCTACGGAAAATGAAATCACCACGCGTGCGTACGTATGGAATACCGTCTCCACGTCGTGGTGTAATCTGTTTTTCCACCACCACCTTACATGGATGGGTATAATGGTGTAAAGAATAAATATATATATGGTAATTATAACATGATACTAATTCTTATATATTATATCATCCAATCTAATTCCATTCAATAATTATGGGAATGATATCATCACTCGTGCGTACGTACGAATTACCATCTCCACGACACGATGAGATCCATTCTCCAAGTTAACCATTCAAGAAAGATTATAAAGTATATATATTAAATAATCATAAAATATATGACATATTAATGATACTGGAATTATGTATATTTTATTTACATACTTCCATTCAATTTAATTAGGAAACGAAAATAGCGTTCATGCGTACGTACGGCCTACTGTCTCCATGAACAGTGTATTTCTTTCCATTTATCGATCTGTTATATATATGTATATTCTAAAAATATATTATATGTAAATCATGTTTTACATTATAGAAGTAATTAATCATGATCTAATTAATCATATGAATAATTACAAGTCAAAACACAGACGATAAATGAAATGATTTTACCCAAAACGCTACTTTAACATGAATTTACAAAAGAATGGGTAATATAAAGTTATAAGTGAACCATATATGATATGATAACAATGAATATGATTCTGTAATAATTAAATGACAATATTTAAATCATTATGTAGGAGTTTTGGATACATAGAAACCATATCATACATAAGGTAAGGGATAACTTTTCAAATCTCATTTTTATCCAAGATTGTTTATTCGTAAGTATTTATTGGGGTTAAATTTATCATCCATGTCCCTATTTTATTAAAAAAATTTCATGTATTTTTAAAGTAATTTTTACCCATTTTTTACTTTTACTACATTTTATGTAAGGAATCATTCTTTTTTACCATACGAGGTACTTTTTGACTTTTCTGGTAAAAGTATGAGAAGAATGTTTTTTTAACTTATACAGCATGAACGGATATTTACGGTTTCATAATGCCTAATTTTCATGAAAATTCCTCTACAATATTTCATTATTATTTTCAAAAAAATACATTTCTTTTAAAATTTCATGTCATTTTTTGAAGAGAAAATGATTTTGAATAAAAGGTATATTTTCTTCAAGAATTCATTTCATGTGTTTTGTCAAATCTATTTTCCATCTAAGATGACATTATGATTATGTTTCAAATAATGTCTCTATTATTTAAATGGTTTGATTTTTCTTATGATTAAATGATATAAATTTATTTTATATTTATTATGTTAATATTGGATGATTTTTATGAAACCCATTTTATTCTTTGGGTTATGATGAATGATTTCTGATTGTTTTGTGAAAAAAAAAGAATGATTTCAATGTGGGATGTGTGGGACCTATATCTCCCTCAAATTCATTGGGTAATGATTTATATCTCATGAGATAGACATGGATGGAATGGTTAGTTAATCCAATTCAGTGATACAAGGCTGGAACGAGGAGTGAACTCGATTCAGAAAGGGACTTTGTCCACTAAGATGGTCTTGGCAGCAATGCCTTGGCTACTATAGAAATCATATCATGTGCTTAATGGTTTTATACAATTAAATTTTTTCTTACAATTCTATTTTATCATGATTGATTTTCCATTATGATATATTCCTTACGTACTTCCAAGATTTGTCTCTTTGCTCAAGATTTTGATGTTTAGATTTTCTGTTCAAGTTTTTGCATTCAAATGTTTTACAGATTGTTTTATGGTCTCATTGTCTACCCTTAAAGAGAAATTGAGCTCACCCTTTTTGTTTTTTCTTTTCACCAGGATATAAATCAAGGTTTTAGGTAAGAAAACAAATGGGGAAGATCTTTATGGGAGATGATGAAGATCTTTCACCATGATTAGAAGATTATGTTTCATGTTTCCAAATACACTAAACTATTACGGTCCTTTGGTGTCAATTTTTTTATGTATTAAGTATTACACAAAAGTAATGTAATGTCTATGTACTTCAATATTTGGGTCTCTATAGTTGGTATCAGAGGAAAGGTTTATTTAACCTCTGGAAACTAGGATGTGAAAACATTAGTTACATCTCTAGAAATATTTCTAAGTTATGTTTAGGGATGTCTCTAAGGTTAAGTATACATATAGGTTAGAGTCCTAGAATTATGTTGAAGATCATGAATAACCTAGGTTGAACCTATGGTGTCATGGATTAAATAATTTTTGATAAGTTAGACATCCCATAAGTGCCTTTTTATGATTATGTGGTTCCTCATTATTTTAACTATTTCTTACACTGTGGTTTCTGGTCTTAGTCAATGGAGGGAACGAGAAGGAATTTAGTTAACATTGATTCCAATGGACAAATTGGTGACTATGATGAATGAAATTATATAAAACCTATAGAGAAAGATATTGTGATTGTGAAAAATTAGTCATCTCGATATATGATTAACAAGGTGAACATTAGTTGTATTCATAAGTCATCAAATAAGAGGAAGATGGAATTTTATGCATGTTCTCATCATGAGGAGCATAGAGAATGGAAGATTGAGATTTCTAAATAAGGGAAGAAGAACCTTGAGGAATACCTCAAATTGAGGGTAACATGTTATCTATGTGGAGAAAAGTGTCGTAGAGTGACAGACTATTATGGAGTCCAATGTCTTATCTGCGGAGAACATGGACATTACCCAACTCAATGCCCTGACCTAAATAGTATCTTCTAAATCGAGGAAGAACCTATTCCATGCCAATCATTTAGGAGGATGGATTTAAGGTCTTATTTATTGGAATTCAATAATAATGTTGATGAGGTACTTTTATAGTATATTGAAATATCTGTGTATTGGTCCATTGTTGTTTTCTATAAGAATGTGGTACCAGTAACCATGAAAAGTGATTCAAATATTTTGGAATGCAGATGATATGAGCATAATGAAGGGATAAGGAGAAAATAAATTGTTTGATAGTATTCATGAGCTCATGATTGATATAAGTACTATGTGATATCATGGTTTGAGAGTACAAATTTTTTGGGATTTTGGTAGGTGGAAAGAGTTAAATTTTTACAGCCCTCATGTTTTCACTAAGGTTCTATGGTAATTCATGTTTCAAAAGAATACATTATTAAGGTATTCACATGTTTTGAATGTGACCAACATGAAATATGTAACACCCCAGGTAAATAAAGAATATGAAATTTTTATATTTACCCATATTTGTGAATAAAATATTAAAATGACTTTAAAAGGGGACGCTATGCTCGATGACGTACCCAACACACAACAACGAGTTTCTTGGGAATCTTACATTGCACTCTAACAATAAAATAATATTATTTTAAATGGTAGTTAACATGTAGCCGTTGTATTGGCAGGAATGGATAGAAATAAATAAAATATGATTATATATATTTTTAAATGTTTTTACATTTATCCAATAAAAGATAATGGCTTAAAATACGGAAAGAATTCAACTTTAGGCTTTTATACCCTAATTTTCACTAAAGATTCACTTATCACCTTTTGATGGTGAATTGTCATTAAATATAGTTTTGATCACTCTTATACATTATTTGGGACCAAATAAAACTATTCTTTAGAATTGGTACATCAAAATTTACTTTGTGTAGATTTTTGGTATCTTTCCGATAAAGTTCATTTTTTTCAATGAATAGTGTAAAATGTTGTATTTTAACTCAAATCCACTTTTTAATATAATTTATTTATATGATTAGATTATCTTTTGAATATGTTTTAAAGTTAAATTAGAATATATTTTTACCATTAAATCCAATAGTGGTCGTTGGAATTAATTTCACTTTGAAATCAGACTTAAACTAGTGTCAATCTTTTGATACTTATTGTTTTATAAAAACACGCTATTTTCTCTGACAGTGGGAATTAATTATTAAATTAATTAATGTGACTAATATGTTTTGAATTTTTTAAAACGGACTTCATTTTTGAATTCAGAATATAAAATATAGCTTAGGGTGATGTTTTGGTATTTTTCTGAAAAACTCCATTTTTTTATGAATAGTGAAACCACTAAGTGGTAATCAAGCAAACTGATTTTTCAGTTAAATGAAATTTTACCACTAATGTGTATTGAATTTTGAAAATCCGACATACATGGTTGTCATTAGTATGTAAAATGTGGTTCGATTGGATAAAAATAATTTTTTGGTGAATAGTAACTTATTAAGTTTTTAATCGCGATTAGTGGTAATTAGTGTAGTTTAAGGTAAAAATAATGCTTTAATAAAATGAAATGAACATGACACATGTCCTAACCTAATTGGTTGTTTCATTTCCGACCAAGACAAGCCATGGGTAAACTTGGGGATCCCATGGAGACACTTTTTTTGGGAAATGACATAAATAACTTTTTATTTAATGTAAAAGTCAAAATGACACAAACATCATATATTTTACGAAAACAATTTTTACATGGGGTTATAATGATCATATTTTTTTATTATAAATAGTAATTGGAAAGATAAAACTATTTCCTACATCATAGTATTTTTTTTATAATTTGTAGACATTAAATAAATTAAAATATTTATGACATAATAATGATGCAGCGATGACATCATTATTTGACGATTTAAATAAAATGGAAAGATAATGTAAAATTTATGAACTACACATGTCAAAAACTTATTGGATGGGTTGATTTAGAACCATTATCACCTTATCCACGAATTATATCAATGTGGGACCTTTTAAAACCGAAAAACATTTTCAAATAAAGTAATATTTCTTACTTTCCAAAAGTGCCCCTCCTTTCCTCTTATAAAAGGCCCCCACCTCTACCTAATTTCACACACTCCTCAAGCCTTTGGCTCGGCCAACCCCTACCCATTTACTCTCTCCACATCCCTCTCCTCATCCTAGAGGATTCCCTTTGGGAAGAATACTTTCAACGGAAGCCTTTAGGATCAAATAAAAAGGAGTTACACCTTTAAAGGTCATTCATTCCCTCACGTTCATTTGTTTTATTTTGCTTCTCCAACCCCCTAAACTCTTTTTATTTACTTCTTTTGTAACAAAACCAGTATCTTCAATATACTAGGATGTTTTTATATGATTTATTTGAGCTACACTCTCACACAACTACATCAAATGGTTAAAGAACATACGGTTTCTGTGGATGGCGAAATTCTGCATCCCGAAACGATGATTGTTCAATACTCATTTAACACCTTCAAAGGTGGCCATTATGATGTCACTATTTTTATATATGATATATGATATGTTTATGTTTTACTTATTCATCTGTATTTTTCATTTTTTTCTTACCTTTATGGCATCCATTATGGGTATACGCGATATCTTCATTTTAGGAAGTGCGGACTACCGCCCCCTCAAAGTGATGTGTTTCGTTAATGCCATATGTGGGACGTATAAAGGATGGATTTAATGTTATTATATATGATATTATACTGGAATTATAATATACCTTTATATCATTATTATTCCATTCTATAAAATACGAAATAGAAATGAAAGTAGCGTTCATGCGTACGTACGGCTTACCGTCTCCATGAACGGTGCATTTCATTTCTTACCTCTAAATGATTATGTAATGTTATAAATTCATGAATGTACTGTATATATATGAAATATATTATATCTACATCATGAATACAATTCTGGATATAATAAACATTTGGCCACACGAACAACATGTAATTGTAAGAAGTCCATTTTCGACTTAAGAACCAAATATCAGCAAAACAAATATTATTAACTTAAATGATTACATAATGTGTATGACATGTTAATAAGTGATATAAAAGGAATAATTAACTTTAAAAAGGTTCTTAAGGAAGTATAAATTAACTAAAGTTTATTATTCATGAGATTAAAGAACGATCGAGTCAAGTCGGATACGAGGTAAGAGATCCTACTCCTCTCTTTCTTTTTAAGTACACACTTTTATGTCATTCCTTTTAAAGCTCATATTTCATTTTATTGGTATGATCTTTTATATTAAAATTACTTTAATTTTTATGTTCATGTGATGAGAGACCCTATTATCTCTCATCAACCCATTTTGGGAGTTTTGAGTGGCGCCGTTAGGCTGCCGAACTTTCGTAAGAGATCTAACCTCTCTCTTTCTTTTTAAGTACTCTCCTTTATGTCACTTCTTTTAAGATCCTCTTTGTAATGTTGGGGGATGTTATTTTATATTACTATTTCTATTCATTTTATTGTAATGTGATGAGATACCCTATTTGATCTCATCAATCTATATTCGGAAGTTTTATGTGGCGCCGTTAGGCTGCCGAGTTTTCGTAAGAGATTTTTCATCTCACTTTTATTCCCGTGTGATTTATGGTACATTTGCCACAAATTCCATTGAGTGGTGTATGTAATGCCCATTATTCTACTCTTTGTGTAATATAATTTCGTTTATGAGTATTTACATCAATGATATATTGTCCTTCTTTCATGGGGTGTATGTTTTGGAAGATACCCAAGTCGGTAAGGGAACCTTTCACCCTCCTCTTTTTTAAAAGACTTCTTTTGTTGGGTCTTTTAATTTACATATTTTTATGTTGGGATATGTCCTCATATATCCTTATTTATGTAAATTTTATGTCCAAGTGATGAGATACACTTTTTATCTCTCATCAAATCATTTTGATGTGATGCCGTTAGGCTGTCAAGGGAACTTTTTAACCCAATTTCAATTTCTTTGGGTTCAACATGTAGTCATTGAATATGTCATCCATTGAATATGTGTGAATGACCTTTTATTGTTTTACACTTAATATCCACTTATATTGGGTGAATTTATATTTTTCACACATATTTTTGAGGTTGATTTGTCCTTAATTTAAGGATACCTTCTTTATAAGGGATTTCATCACATTTGACATTTCTATTGAGGGTTCATTGTTGTTATGCACCAATTCACTCTTATATGGTGTATATACTGTCCTTTAGAGTATTATATCATGAATCCATTTATTCTCATGATATTATAAAGATCTGACTAAATGTTATTCCTCAATTATTGTATTCAAGTGTCTCTAATTTTGGTAAAACCCCTTTAACCAAAATATCGTTTTAAATGTTTTAATTATTTGTTCTTATTAATATCCATGGTTTGAAAATGGTTTTAAGGATTCATTTATATGGATATTAATGGTTTAAAATTTTAAGCTTCAAGGTGGTATGGGACACTTTGATTCAAAAATCTCTTTATTAAATGTTTTAAATGGTTTTGGAAATGGTTTCTTTTTGAATGGATTCATTATTTCAATATACTAAAATGTTATATTGTGATTGAAATGTGGAAATGTTATGTTTCCTTTATGGATGTTTTATGTGACACATTTATGTTATGGTTCTTGGGAATTGTTACGAAAATGTGTGGTTCCGTGATAAACTAAGGGCGGGTGAGCCCGATATAGCTCTCCAATGCATTGGGTAACGCGAAGGAGTGAAAAATTGAGGTTTCTCTGAAGAGATTTAGGGAATATACTGTGATGGGTATTCCAAAACGCAACCAAGAGGGTTACTCCCTACGTAAGAATGTTATGAATGCCTCAAGTTACCTTTTGTGTCTTATGATTTCTATGATTTATTCATGGTTTGATGAGGTGTGTTAATGTGCCAAGGTTTTATGGGTAAAGTATGATTTCATTCTTATGTATACATGTACTCATGATTCCTTTCCATATTTTTATATCCCTTACTGAGATTTTTATGCTCATCCCAAGTTTTTTTGAAATGTTTTTCACAGGTCTAGGGAAATGTGCATGATGTGATGATAGTGTTAAGGATGTGTCAAGAAGGAATCTGTGTTATATTTTAAATATGTTTCCGTTGATGGGAATAATGAATACTGTCTTTTATGTAACCACTTTGTTTAAATGTGGAATATAATGGAAGTTTCATGATCTAATTCTCTAAAACTCTAAACCTGAAAAGATCCTCAATGTGTAATCTTGTAATAACTCAAGATTATGTAAGGTTTAAGGCTGGGGCCTTATAGTTGGTATCAAAGGCAGGTTTAGATAACTTTAGAGGTTAGGGTATTCTTTAAGCATAAGTGACATTACCATAATGGATAGGATTTCAGAAAGAGTCCTAGTTTTAGATAAAGTGAATGAGTAAGTATATCTTAGTGTTTACCTTTCTCATTAGTACATGATGGTTTTGTTGATATACTCACACTGACCTTTTTGGTTTTAGTAAATGGCTGGATCTAGCAGGCACCAAAGTGACAATAGGTTTGAAGGAAACTGTGGTGGTTCTCTGATTAAGATACTGGATGAGATGTGGGATTCAATGAGGAATCTCATAGTTGTTCTAAACCAACTATCAAGGGGTCATGATCAATCACTTCAACCTTGGTGAGTTCTCTAATGGATCATGTACGAGATGGCCAATTCGATGTGGAAATTCAGGTAATAATTATTTAGGTAACCATTAGGGTTTATATGATCCTTACTTTTGAGGTAATTATGTGTTATTATATGATATGATGGAAAATGAAGGGCATGAAATAAACTTGAAGTTAAAATATGTTATGATTATTTTTAAAGATTTTATCTAATTTTGGGGAATGTTTTAAGAATTATATAGTTTTGGAAAAAGGAAAACACGTAGACCATGTGGCATCCCGTCGCGTCAGACAAAGCTGTAGGAATCGAACCCACAACCAAAGTGCGACTGGTATTTATCGCCTACCACTGGACTACGTGAAGTCCCTGGTTATTTTGACCAATTCTTTCTATTTATATGATTTTATGAATTAAGAGTAAGTTTATTTTGGGTTATTTATGAAAATGATTAACCTATCATGGAGGATATGTGATTAGGTTAATTACTTTTCAATACGAGACTTTAAGAGCAACTGATGTTGATTAGAGATAAATGTTATGATTTAACTTGGAAGACTATGTGACTAAATCCTTCAAATATTTAGGTTTCAATCTTAGTTTGGTTTACTTTGATGAATTTTATGGACAAATTGATTATAGAATGGTCCTCGTTGAACTTTGGGTTTTGTTGGACAAATTTTGGAGGTTAAGAATAGATTTTCTTTTTATAAAGGGTTATCCTTTTCTGGATTATCTGATCTTGTAATAACCTTTTTGGTTTTGGTTAAAGCCTAAAGGCATGGGATGTATATAGTTCTATTTGGTGTATTAGGTGATTCTCTAGAAGTTGATTATAGTACTCTTAATGTGAACAAGTCTCCCTAAATACTCGTCTTTTGGAAAAAAATATGAGTTTGATTAATAAATCTAGTAAAAGTTGAGAGTCAACATGATAAGTGATTATGTTTCCTTATGAATAAATTCCTCAATAAAAAGTAACTTAAAACAAAAATGTTGTATATTAACTTTTCCTACTGGGGAATCGAATACCGTTTAACCCATCACAAGTTTGTGATTTTCTCATGGTTAACTTTCTCCTAAACATGTTTTCTATCACTCTCCATCAGAACATGACCCTATGTTTTCTCCTCCATGTCCATGTTTTCATACTTGGAATCCTAGTATGGGTTAACTCGGGTGACCTTTGTACTTATCATTCTTTCTTTTAAAGTGATTGTTTTACTGACTCTTCTTCGATGTGGGACTTTCAAGGATGTTTCCAAGCTCAATTTTAAAAATTGCGAGGACGCAATTCCCAAAAGGGGGGAAGGATGTAACACCCCAGGTAAATAAATAATATGAAATTTTTATATTTACCCATATTTGTGAATAAAATATTAAAATGACTTTAAAAGGGGACTCTATGCTCGATGGCGTACCCAACACACAACAACGAGTTTCTTGGGAATCTTACGTTGCACTCTAACAATAAAATAATATTATTTTAATTGGTAGTTAACATGTAGCCGTTGTATTGGTGGGAATGGATAGAAATAAATAAAATATGATTATGTATGTTTTTAAATGTTTTTACATTTATCCAATAAAAGATAATGGCTTAAAATACGGAATGAATTCAATTTTAGGCTTTTATACCCTAATTTTTACTAAAGGTTCACTTATCACCTTTTGATGGCGAATTGTCATTAAATATAGTGTTGATCACTCTTATACATTATTTTGGACCAAATAAAACTCTTCTTTAGAATTGGGACATCAAAATTTACTTTGTGTAAATTTTTGCTATCTTTCCGATAAAGTTCATTTTTTTCAATGAATAGTGTAAAATGTTGTATTTTAATTCAAAACCTTTTTTTAATCTAATTTATTTATATGATTATATTATCTTTTGAATTGGTTTTAATGTTAAATTATAATATATTTTTACCATTAAATCCAATAGTGGTCGTTGGAATTAATTTCACTTTGAAATCAGACTTAAACTAGTGTCAATCTTTTGATACTTATTGTTTTATAAAAACACACTATTTGCTCTGACAGCGGGAATTAATAATTAAATTAATTAATGTGACTAATATGTTTTGAATTTTTTAAAACGGACTTAATTTTTGAATTCGTAATATCAAATATAGCTTAGGGTGACGTTTTGGTATTTTTCTGAAAAACTCCATTTTTTGATGAATAGTGAAACCACTAAGTGGTAATCAAGCAAACTGATTTTTCAGTTAAATGAAAGTTTACCACTAATGTGTATTGAATTTTGAAAATCCGACATACATGGTTTTCATTAGTATGTAAAATGTGGTTCAATGGGATAAAAATAATTTTTTGGTGAATAGTAACTTATTAAGTTTTTAATCGTGATTAGTGGTAATTAGTGTAGTTTAAGGTAAAAATAATGCTTTAATAAAATGAAATGAACATGACACATGTCCTAACCTCATTTTTTGTGTCATGGCCGACCAAGACAAGCCATGGGTCAACTTGGGGACCCCATGGAGACACTTTGGTTGGGAAATGACATAAATAACTTTTTATTTAATGTAAAAGTCAAAATGACACAAACATCATATGTTTTACGAAAACAATTTTTACATGGGGTTATAATGATCAGATTTTTTATTATAAATAGTCATTGGAAAGATAAAACGATTTCCTACATCATATTATTTTGTTTATAATTTTTAGACATTACATAAATTAAATTATTTATGACATAATAATGATGCAGAGATGACATCATTATTTGACGATTTAAATAAAATGGAAAGATAATGTAACATTTATGAACTACACATGTCAAAAACTTATTGTATGGGTGGATTTCGAACCCTTATCACCTTATACACGAATTATATCAATGTGGGACCTTTTAAAACCGAAACACATTTTCAAATAAAGTAATATTTCTTACTTTCCAAAAGTGCCCCTCCTTTCCTCTTATAAAAGGCCCCCACCTCTACCTCATTTCACACACCTCTCAAGCCTTTGGCTCGGCCAACCCCTGCCCATTTACTCTCTCCACATCCCTCTCCTAATCCTAGAGGATTTAACGTGGGCAGAATCCTTTCAAAGGAAGCCTTTAGGCTCAAATCAAAAGAAGTTACACTTTTAAAGGTAATTCATTCCCTCATGTTCATTTGTTTTATTTTGCTTCTCCAACCCCCTAAACTCTTTTTATTTACTTATTTTCTAACAACACCAGTATATTCAATATACTAGGATGTTGTTATATGATTTATTTGAGCTACACTCTCACAAAACTACATCAAATGGTTAAATAACATACGGTTTCCGTGGATGGAGAAATTCTGCCTCTCGAAACGATGATTGTTCAATACTCATTTAACACCTTCAAAGGTGGCCATTATGATGTCACTATTTTTATATATGATATATGATATGTTTATGTTTTACTTATTCTTCTTTATTTTTCATTTGTGTCTTACCATTATGGCATCCATTATGGGTATACGTGATATCTTCATTTTAGGAAGTGCGGACTACCGCCCCCTCAAAGTGATGTGATTCGTTAATGCCATACGTGGGATGTATAAAGGATGGATTTAATGTTATTATATATGATATTATACTGGAATTATAATATACCATTATATCATTATTATTCCATTCTATAAAATACGAAATAGAAATGAAAGTAGCGTTCATGCGTACGTACGACTTACCGTCTCCATGAACGGTGCATTTCATTTCTTACCTCTAAATGATTATGTAATGTTATAAATTCATGAATTTACTGGATATATATGAAATATATGATATCTAAATCATGAATACAATTCTGGATATAATAAACATTTGTCCACACAAACAACATGTAATTGTAAGAAGTCCATTTTCCACTTAAGAACCAAATATCGGCAAAACAAATATTATTAACTTAAATGATTACATAATGTTTATGACATGGTAATAAGTGATATAAAAAGAAATAATTAACTTGAAAAAGGTTCTTAATGAAGTAGAAATTAACTCAAGTTTATTATTCAGGAGATTAAAGAACGATCGAGTCAAGTCGGATACGAGGTAAGGGATCCTACTCCTCTCTTTCTTTTTAAGTACACACTTTTATGTCATTCCCTTTAAAGCTCATATTTCTTGTTATTGGGATGATCTTTTATATTACACTTACTGTAATTTTTATTTTCATGTGATGAGAGACCCTATTCTCTCTAATCAATCCATTTTGGGAGTTTTGAGTGGCGCCGTTAGGCTGCCAAACTTTCGTAAGAGATCTAACCTCTCTCTTTCTTTTTAAGTACTCTCCTTTATGTCACTTCTTTTAAGCTCCTCTTTGTAATGTTGGGGGATGTTATTTTATATTACTCTTTCTATTCATTTTATTTTAATGTTATGAGATACCCTATTTGATCTCATCAATCCATATTCGGATGTTTTATGTGGCGCCGTTAGGCTGCCGAGTTTTCGTAAGGAATTTTTCATCTCACTTTTATTCCCGTGAGATTTATGCTACATTTTCCACAAATTCCATTGAGTGGTGTATTTAATGCCCATTATTCTACTCTTTGTGTAATATAATTTCGTTTATGAGTATTTACATCAATGATCTATTGTCCTTCTTTCATGGGGTGTATGTTTTGAATGATACCCAAGTTGGTAAGGGAACCTTTCACCCACCTCTTTTTTAAAAGACTTCTTTTGTTGGGTCTTTTAATTTAAATATTTTTATGTTGGGATATGTTCTCATATATGCTTATTTATGTAAATTTTATGTCCAAGTGATGAGATACACTTTTTATCTCTCATCAAATCATTTTGATGTGATGTCGTTAGGCTGTCAAGGGAACTTTTTAACCCAATTTCGATTTCTTTGGGTTCAACATGTAGTCATTGAATATGTCATCCATTGAATATGTGTGAATGACCTTTTATTGTTTTACACTTAATATCCACTTATATTGGCTTTATTTATATTTGTCACACATATTTTTGAGGTTGATTTGTCCTTAATTTAAGGATACCTTCTTTATAAGGGATTTCATCACATTTGACATTTCTATTGAGGGTTCATTGTTGTTATGCACCAATTCACTCTTATATGGTGTATATACTGTCCTTTGGAGTATTATTCCATGAATCCATTTATTCTCATGATATTATAATCTTCTGACTAAATGTTATTCCTCAATTATTGTATTCAAGTGTCTCTAATTTTGGTAAAACCCCTTTAACCAAAATATCGTTTTAAATGTTTTAATTATTTGTTCTTATTAATATCCATGTTTTCAAAATGGTTTTAAGGATTTATTTATATGGATATTAATGGTTTAAAATTTTAAGCTTCAAGGTGGTATGTGACACTTTGATTGAAAAATCTCTTTATTAAATGTTTTAAATTGTTTTAGAAATGGTTTCTTTTTGAATGGATTCATTATTTCAATATAATAAAATGTTATATTGTGATTGAAATGTGGAAATGTTATGTTTCCTTTATGCATGTTTTATGTGACACATTTATGTTATGGTTCTTGGGCATTGTTATGAAAACGGGTGGTTCCGTGATAAACTAAGGGCGGGTGAGCCTGATATAGCTCTCCAATGCATTGGGTAACGCGAAGGAGTGAAACATTGAGGTTTCTGCGAAGAGATTTAGGGAATATACTATGATGGGTATTCCAAAACGTAACCAAGAGGGTTACTCCCTACGTAAGAATGTTATGAATGCCTCAAGTTACGTTTTTTGTCTTATAATTTCTATGATTTATTCATGGTTTGATGAGGTGTGTTAATGTGCCTAGGTTTTATGGGTAAAGTATGATTTCATTCTTATGTATACATGTACTCATGATTCCTTTCCATATTTTTATATCCCTTACTGAGATTTTTATGCTCATCCCAAGTTTTTTTGAAAAGTTTTTCACTGGTCAAGGGAAAGGTACATGATGTGATGATAGTGTTAAGGATGTGTCAAGAAAGAATCCGTGTTATATTTTAAATATGTTTCCGTTGATGGGAAGAATGAATACCGTCTTTTATGTAACCACTTTGTTTAAATGTGGAATGTAATGAAAGTTTCATGATCTAATTCTCTAAAACTCTAAACCTGAAAAGATCCTCAATGTGTAATCTTGTAATAACTCAAGATTAAGTAAGGTTTAAGGCTGGGGCCTTATAAAATATCTTATGATATATGGGGATTAAATGATTGTATTCACGTGCTTATTATGTGACCTTTCAAGTAATCATTTTTTTCTACTATGAGATTGGACAGATGTATTTTGGACAACACTAAATATTGGAATGGATTTTGTTGAAAATAAGATAGTATTGTTTAAGGCAAGAACTTTTTTTTATAATAGAATTGTTTTAGAAAAAGGACAACCCGTAGGACAGGGGAAAACCCGCCGCGTCAGACAAGGTTGTGGGGATCGAACCCACAACCGAAGTGCGATTGGACTTTATCACCTACCATACACCCATAGGAAGTCCCTGGTTTGTAGAAATTAGTTTTATTTTATTAATTGGTATGATAGATGAAGTATAAGTCCATTTTTTGAACCGTATATGATTAATCTCACCATAAAATGGACTTATGTATATAACTATTTCTAACCTTATGTTTGAGAAAGATAGAATGCCCTATCATTCTATCGCATTATCCGCTATCACATCACAGAAGAAAAATTCAACTTAATTTCATTAATAGATGAAGTGGAAATTGTTCAAGGAACGAACAACAATGAGATTGTACCAAAATCAAGTAAGTATTTCTTTTAATTCAAACATTATTCAACATTAAGGAAAAGATCACGAAAAGCAAAAATGTTGTTCTATTACCCACATATCTAATGAATCAGTTGGTACCTTAGACCACCACAAATTTAGGGATTTTTGATTTTTGGATTTTTCATAGACATGTTCTCTACCACTCTCCATCAGAACTTGATGGTTTAATTTCTCTTCCATATCCATATTTTCACTTATGTTCTCTTATGTGGAAACCCAGTGATTAATTAATTTGGGTAACCGTTACTTTTTATAATTTATTTTTTAAAGTTATGTTTTGGTATTGCTTTTTACGATGTGGGTTTCTATTAAATAAAATTTCATGTAGTAAACCATTTACAACCCCGACGAATTTCGGGGTGAAATTCATTTTAAGGGGGGTAGAATGTAACACCCCGAGATTTTATGAAAAATATTATTTAAATTTCATTGATGTCTTGTGTTGTAAGTTAAACCAAAATTAGCTTGTTCTATACGCAACACCGTATTAGCTTATAGTATACACAAACATTATTCTTGGATTGTGTTACACGCAATTGAAACCTTCCCCAAGAGCGTGTGTAGTACGCAATATTGGGTTTCAGTAAACAACGATATATTATTATAATATTATTATGGACTAGCCGTTATGAATAGTATTAACTAAAATTTTAGTTTTATAACATTGTTATTCATCTTACATATTTTATTGAACATGGTATTATAACAAAATAAAATTTTCGGGTAAAATAAGTATTTTACAAAAAAAATGCAGTTTTGCTGCCTTTTGATGGAGCACCCACATTAAATCTAGTTTTTGACATGTTTATAAGTTAAATTTTACAAAATAGAATTATTATTTGAAATTAGGATATAAAAAGTTACTTGGGATAAATTTTTCATATTATTCTGATAACTTTAACATTTTAATGAATAGTAAAAACACGATATATTTTAATTAAAAACAACTTTTTTCATCGCAAAAATTTATATGGTTAAACTATAATATTAAATTGTTTTAACGTATAAATAAAATATATTTTTACCATTTAATATAATTTATGTAACTACCATTAATTTTACATTGAATTCATAGGTTAAAACATTTCAATCATTGGCAATATTTTAACTTTTGAAACACATTTTCATAACAACGGGATAAATTTTAATTTATTTACTGAAACTTCTGTGTTTTCAATTATGAAAAATTTATTCCATATTTTGATTAAGGGGGTCCAAATTATGTTAATATGTTACTTCTATTTTTTTTGATATTATGAATATTAACTACGGTAATTTTTTTTCTTCAGTTAAAGATAAATCGGGTAATTAAGGGTAAACCTAAGATTATAAAATTACCATAACACATGAAAAAATTCTATTGGATGACTAAAAGTCGACCCATATCACCTAAGTGTGAGATTATATTCATTTTAGTGAATTTTGACCTTGAAAATAAATTAATTATTATTAAAATCAAAGAAAGTGACAACATGTCACTCTCTTAAATCTTATAAGTATAATAAGTTTAATTTAGTGATAAACTTCATGAAAATTAGAACATGAATAGTCTCCAAAAAACTAATAACATTATCTACATCATGTAAGTTTATTTATAATTTTTAGGGATTAAATAAGTATCATTAAAGGTGACACAATAGTGATGTTGAAATTATTTTATTTATTGAAATATCAAATAAATCGTTTTAAAAATATTAAAATAAATATTGTATGAACTATTTATTATTCTACACGAATTTTCTAGATACATATGACATATTATTAATCTATTAAATGTTTTATTTCGAACAATTCTATTGTCTGGATTTTATTTAAATTCAAATAAATGAATAGTGTCAAAATTGGCAATATTGTAATTTAAAAAAATAACATAACATAAAATTGTTTAAAAATCACAAAAATATTTCAAAAATTATAAATTAAACTTAATATCTTCGAAACGTTCATTAATTATCCAATTACGGACAATTAGAAACAAATATGTAATTATTTCTCAGAATTTTAAATTTTAAATTTTATTACCACAAATAAGATTAAATAAATTATATAAGGATAAATCAAGTTGATATAGTCTAAAATAAATTTTCAACATGTCTAAAATTTATTGGTTGATGATATTACAACCCTATATCATCTAATGTTCGTATATGAGTCATTTTGGAAGTTTTTATGAGGGGTTTCAATTTATTATAAATTAATATTTCTTATGTTTCCAGAGGTTCCCCTCTCATCCCTTATAAAAGGGAACCTCATCCCTCTCCTCTTAAAAAAACTTTGAGCCATAAAGATCAGACAAAACCTTCCCATTTCCCTTCTCCACTTCCCTAGAAACATTCTTGAGGTTATGTTATTCTCAAAAGTCCAACTCTAGTGCCTAAAGAGGAATATTAAAGAGGCGTGTCGAATAAGAGGTAATCTCTTCTACTGATTCTTTCAGGTTTCCTTCTTCTTCAGCTTATTCTTATTTAGTTGTTTCATTATAAAGTAATAAAATCAGTATAAATAATATACTGATATGTTATTATAAATATTAATGAAACCCATTTCACCTTCTATCCATCCTACAGAAAATAAAATCATTGCACGTGCGTACGTACGGAATATCATCTCCACGCCGTGGTGTAATCTATTTTTTCACCACCACCTTACATGGATGTGTATAATGGTGTAAATAATAACTATATATATGATAATAATAACACGATTCTAATTATGAGATATTATATCATCCACTATAATTCTATTCAATACTAATGGGAACGATATCATTTCTCGTGCGTACGTACGGATTAATGCCTCCACAACGTGATGAGATTCATTCTCCATGTTAACCATTCAAGAATGATTATAAAGTATATATATTAAATAATAATAAAATATATGACATATTAATGATACTAGACTTATGTATATGTTATTTACTTACTTCCATTCAATTTAATAAGGAATCTAATACATTGTTCATGAGTACGTACGGCCTACCATCTCCATGAACGGTGTATTTCATTCCATTTATCGATCTATTATATATATATATATATTTTGAAAATATATTATATATAAATCATGTATTAAATTATAGGAGTAATTAATCATGATATAAGTAATCATATGAATAATTACAAGCCAAAACACGGATTATAAATGGAACGATTTTATCCAAAATGCTACTTTAACATGAATTTACAAAAGAACGGGTAATATATTGTCATAAGTGAACCATATATGGTATCATAACAATAAATATGATTCTGTAATAATTCAATGACATTATTTAAATCATTATACAGGAGGTTGGGATACATATAAATCATATCAGACATAAGGTAAGGTATAACTTTTCCAATCTCGTTTTTTTCCGAAATTGTTTATTCGTAAGTATTTACTGGGTTATATTTATCATCCATGTACCTGTTTTCTAAAATTGGTTTCATGTATTTTTAAAGTAATTTTTTCCCATTTCTGACTTTTACTAAATGGTATGTAAGGAATCTTTCTTATGTTTACCATATGAGGTACTTTTCACTTTTCCATAAAAAGTACGAGAATAATGTTTTTTTAACTTATACGGCATGAACAGATTTTTACTGTTTCATAACGCCTAATTTTCATGAATATTTCTCTACAAGATTTCAATATTAATTTTAAAAAAATTAATTTTCTTTTAAAATATCATGCCATTTTGTGAAAAGAAAATTATTTTGAAGAAGAAATGATATTTTCCTCAAGAATTAATTTCAAGTGTTTTGTCAAAACTATTTTCCATCTAAGATGAAATTATGATTATGTTTCAAGTATAATGTCTCTATTATTTACATGGTTTGATTTTTCTTATTATTAATTGATATCCATTTGTTTTATATGTATTATGTTAATATGGGATGATGTTTATGAAACCCATTTTATTCTTTGGGTTATAATGAATGATTTCTGATTGTTTTGTGGCACACGAAATAATGATTTCAATATGAGATGGGTGGGACCTATATCTCCCTCCAATGCATTGGGTAAAGATTTATATCTCATAAGATAGACATGGATGGATTGGTATGTTAATACGGTTTAGTGATACATGGCTGTAATGAGGAGTGAACTTGATTCAGAAAGGGACTTTGTCCACTAAGATGGTCTTGGGAGCAATGCCTTGGCTACTATAGAAATCATATCATGTGCTTAATGGTTTCCACAATTACATGTTTTCTTCCCATTCTATTTTATCATGATTTATTTTCTATTATGATAAATGACTTACATACTTCCAAGATTTATGTCTTTTCTAAAGATTTTGACGTTTAGATTTTATGTTCATGTTTTTTCATTCAAATGTGTATGGATTATTTTATGTTATCTATGTTTACCCTTACTGAGCATTTGAGCTCACCCTTTTTATGTTCTCTTTTCCCCAGGATATAAATAAAGGGCTTAGGTAAGAAAAAAAGGGGAAGATATTTATGGGAGATGTTGAAGATCTTTCACCATGATTAGATTATTATTTTCCAAGTTTCCAAAGACACTAAACTATTACATTCCTTTGGTTTCTGTTTTTGTTATGTATTTAGTATTTCGAAAAATTAATGTAATGACTATGTACGTCATGCTTTGGGTCTCTACAATAAAGGTTATATTGATGATATGGTATTTTTTTAATAGAATATATCACCATGGGATTGTAAAATCATTTTGTGATTAAGTGATAATTATTATTTCGAATGACATTCACTATTTTAGCCCGAATGGGCCGAAGGCCTTCTTTTTATTTTATTATGGATAATACCCCTTTTAAGGTTTTAAGGGAAACTCGTAAATGTCCCATAGGCCCAACCCACTAGAACAGTCCCTCCATAGCATCTTGAATCATTGATACCCTTAGCTCCCCTCCTGGCATTGCTGATCGGCTTGCATTTCCCCGTACAATGTTGCACGGTTCCTGGTCCCGATGGTGGCTTCCATACCCTCTCATTCTTCCAATCTGGTTAGCTCTGCATCTGGTGGTTGCTACTCCTGTTTCTCTGATCCTCTTCTGGGGCATGTTTTGTGTAAACTGGGCTACTCCATTGTCTATGTGACCCGAAGGCCCTGTGTCCTGAAGGCCTTGGATGACTCGAAGTCCCTAGAGACCCATAGGCCCAAAACGGTGGCCCGAAGGCCCAAATCGGGTGAATAGTTCCGGCTGCTACATTACCAAACAGTAACTGATACAATGCTACTACAGTGAATACTACAGTTACTGCTACAATACCAGAAGTTCACCTCCATCCGGTTTTGATCCCAGGTCTCTTGGATGCCAACCAGGAGCCCTTACCACTCGGGTACGGGCTCGTTGGCAACATTCGCAATTTTAAGAATCCTACATGATAAAGGTAAATAGAATGCTATGGGATTTTATTTTATAATTAAAGGTTCAATTATATTTTGGAATAATATTTGATTTTACTGTGGACATATGGTGATTTATGTAATTTATGGAAATGGTTAGAATTTGTTGGAGATTATGTGATTTTGGAAATTTAATTTTTTATATAAGAAATTAAGAGAAATTATTGTTATTTAGAAGTCTATATTCTAAAATAATTCTAATATTTTGATTTAAAACATATTCGAGAATATATTTGAAAAAAAAACAGTTTTTTCAGAATGATCTATGTTGTAATCGAGGTTTACCTATTAAATTTTTGTGATTAATGTTTTTTTTCATCAATTAAATGTTTATGATTTTTGATTAATTATCATATATTATACTAGTATTTTTTGGTTAATGTATAAAGATAGAAGGAATATATAGTTATAATTTTTTTATAATTTTGGATCCATATAATGATTTTAGAATTATTACATAAAGAAAAACTCTCATCTTAAATACTAATTATTTGGAGGAAAAAATGATTTTGTGGTTGAAATTGATTAAATTATGAAACTCTACCTGTCAAGTTAGTATGTTTTCTTATGTTCATAGTCTAAGAGGAAAATAAATTCCATAACTCTAGGAAAATTATTTTATAATAAAAATAGAACTTATAAAATTTTCTTACTATGAAATAAATGGACTCTTTAACCCATCACTGATTTACGGTCTTGTGATGGTAGAATTATTTATTACCATGTTCTCTATAATTCTCTATTAGAAATTGATTTTTATATTTCTCTTCTATATCCCTATTTTCAATAATGTTATCTTATTCAAAATCCTAGTTTTTGGTGATTTTGTTTCCTTATTATTAAGAATATGTGTTATTAAACATATTTATAATGATGGTTTTACAATAAATGTATACTTTCAAATATCAAATCCTAGACATTTTTTCCATGTTTAAATTGTAAGGATGTAATTTAATTAAGCTGGGGAGAATGTAACACCCTAAAAATACAAAATTTACTTTTTATGAGTATAATAATTTTTTCTATCTTCATTTATACACAACACCGTGGTAATCTTACAATACACAAAATAATGAGTTGGCTTTCATTACATGCCATGTCGGGTATTATCGAACAAATGTTTTCTATTAAAACATTATTATTTAATATAATTAGATATAACCTTTCTGTCAAATTAATGTTTATGAATAGTATTATATAAATTATTAAAATATATTATTTAATTCATTGTTTACAAATTAATTATAAATTAATATAGGGACAACTAAATATATAATTAACATTTTTAGAAAGAACTATTTTTATGCCCTTAAAGTCATTGTATCATAATAAATTAAATTAATTAAAATTAATGAAATATATTAATGTAATAAATATATTATATATTCTATAAAATATGTTTTACATACATCCCATATATTTAACAGGCATAAGTTAAGAAGTAACCCAATATTGCATATAAAAACCTATGTTTTTATAAAATCAGATTTATTGCCCATAGATGACACAACTTTATTAATTCTAGTTTTTGATAGTTTTATAGATAATATTTGAAACTATAAACATCTTTCTTTAAACATGAATATAAAAATTTACATTGGTTGTTTTGTTGGTATATTTTTAAAAATATACATGTTTTGAGAAATATTGATAAAATATTACATTTTAATTGAAAAAAACATTTTCTTGTAAATAAGTTATACTATTAAATTATATTTTTAGTTTTTTAATGTATAATCAGATCTATTTTTTATTATTTAATTAAATATAGGTCATTGGAATAAATTTCACATCGAAGAAGGATATAAAGACATTTCAATCTTTTGAATGTTTCAGTTTAAACCCCTGCTTTCATGCCATGTCTATGGGATTACCATTATAAAAATTTAATCCACTTATGATTTTTGAATTCTGAAAGATGGAATACATATTTGTAATCCTAAGGTAAAAATTTATTAACTAGGTTCATTATATTTTTTAATGAAATATGAATAGTAAACTTTGGAAATTATTATTTCCATGAATAAATGTAAATAATGTAATTAAGGGTACAAATAATATTATAATTCTTATAAAATTAACATAACTCTTGTAATAATTTTATTTGAAGGTCTATTGTCAACCAAAATCATCACTGGGTCAATTTTATGGCCTCTTGGAGCCACTTTGAAGACATTAAGTATTTCATAGTATTTTATTCTATGCAATGTCCATATGTCATAGTAATTTTTTTAATAAGTATTACATTAATATTATACGGATTTTTAGAATATATATTTGAATATAAATATTCATTTTAAATATAAAAACATATTTATATCCTTCATGACAATTTAGTAATAAATTTTAATAAATAATTAATTAAATTAAATATCTGCACAATGATGATGTAGTAACGGATTAATTAATAGGCATATCAAATAAATATTATTTAAAGAATTAAAATAACCACAATTTGATATAATTAATATCATGCATGACTTTTTTAGATTAACTAGTAAAACTAGGGATCTATTTAACGTTTTTATTAAATGTTATCTTGTTTATTTGTATTTTTAAAAAATTCACGAATTGATTTGTTCAAAACTAACATTAATGATCTTTTAAAATAAACAGTTTTTATTAAATGATATAATATTATTAATAAAATATAAAAATTAAATAAATTATTGGGATATATTTTAGAATTTCATCCATTAATATTTTAGGGTGTGTTTGGTATCTTATAGTAACTATATTAACCCTTATCTGTAAAAAATCCAAGTTGTCATGGTAAGAGTTAAATGGTTTAACTAAGAGTTAAAGCAAAAAGATAAGGGTAATAACGTGACCTAAACATATCTAAAAAGTATTAATTGAGTGTATTTAGACCCATCCTCATATTATCTAATAAATAACTCACTTTTATTCATTATTAATAGTATTGGAATATATATATGTTTAATATATTGAGAGTTTCCTAAAGTACCCCTCAACTCAATATTAAAAGGGCTCCTCCTAAATCACTTCCTCACACCCTTTTGAGACATCTAGATTAACGAAACCCTACCCAAATAAGCTCCCAAATTCCCTGCCCTCATATCAAATTCCTTTATCTTTTAAAAAATCAATCCAATGAAGGATTTTGGTATAAACCCAAATAAAGTAACCCAAATGAGGGGTAACATTCTTCAACTGTCACTTTAGTTTTATTTATTTGTCCACTCTATCATTTATTATTATTACATAATTATATAATAACACCATTATCCCCAACATAGTGATATTTCATTATGTTATGGTTTTTACATCAACCTACGCAAACTTTTATCAGATGGGTAACAAATTTACTATTCGTGTATGATGAACTACCACCTCACAAAATGATATCATTCATTTTTTACATTACAACATATAATGGGATGTTATTATGATAGACAAAATATTTTAATATTCTATATATGATATTTATTTTATCATTGTACTATATTTTAGTTATAACACATACCTTCATGCTTTCCATTTAGTGTAAATATAATAACATCATTTTTGGAAGTGTGGACTATTGTCTCTTCAAAGCGACAAAAGTCATTAATATTATACATGGAATGTATAAAATATAGTTTTAATAAAAATATTTTTTATTTATGACATATATATATATATATGATAATTTAATTATAATATGTATATATATCATTTACTTTTTATACTTTTAATATTGATAATATATGAACCCAACATTAATGTGTATGTATGGCCTACCGTCTCCATGAACGGTGCATTTCATTTCTTATTTCAAAAATGAATGGATAACTATATATATATATATATATAATATATATTAAATTAAAATCATGTTTTTAATTATTTAGATTATTAAATCATGTTTTATGTAATTGGTAGAACAAATAAAAAGTCAAACATACACAAGAAACTATTACATTTACACATGAAATAGGGAAAATGATGAAATATTAGTAACAAAAGGGTGATAAAATAATATAATAATATCATATAAGAGGTAATGAATATGAATAAGTTTCTTATATAAATTAATAAAATTAATTAAACCATTACATGATGTAAAAGCATGTACAACTTAAAATGAAGTGTGTGGTAATAGATTTTTGTCTCACCTTAGTTTTTGTGGGACATGTTCCATATTAACTACATGTTTCTTTTTTGTAGTGTATGAAGTTTCCATGAATTTAATTTATGATTAGTATTCTGAAGATTACGGTATTTTTATATTAATATAATTTTCTTCCTTTCATGGGGAATACAATTATACTAATTATAAAGTGGTAAGGGTTATTTCACAATCTAATTGTTATTTGGGTTTGTCTTTTTTTAATTATCTACTAGGAAATATTTCTCTTCCATGTTCTAGTTTTCTAAAAATGTTTTCATAAATATTTTTAATATTCTATAATGATTGCGTAAATTATTTTTTAAACTATTTTTAATTTTTTTAAAAATTTAAATAAATCATCCTTCAATATTTCAAAAAAATCTACTTAATGATTTTTTTTACATAAGTAAAAGGAATTACTTTAATGTTATAGAGCTTCAACGGAAGGTACCACCATAGTGAAACATTAATATTTTTAATCTTAAATTCTATTGTTACAAGGTTCTTCTGAAATAAAATATATTTTTTAGATGCATGTACATTAAAATAATTATTAAAAATTATTAAGGATTTTATTGTTTCTCTTTTACTTCCATGAGATATAATCCTTCTTCATCCCTTATTTATTGTGTGAGGTGTGTGTATAAAACCATTTAATATATCACATCACAATTCTAATTTTCTCTATAGTATTAAAATTATTCAAATTTTTATGGGACACTTTGAATTAAAAATTTTAAATCTATTATCCGATATATGAGCAATGCTTTGTACTGGTATGATATGTGTTATTGACCTTATATTGTAATCTCGTTGATTCATAGGTAGTCTCATAAAATGAAACTGGTTAGACAAAAAACCTTCAAGATTGTTTCTAATAATAATTTATGGATTTATAAAAATAGATGTAAACCATTTTATGAAAGGTCTTGATGGTAGTGGTTCATATTCCATACATGACTTCTGAAAATTAAAAATTTATTTAATTTCAGTTATTATTTACCCATGTGATTTTTCATTGACATATATAAGGATAAATTTAATAATTAGTTAATTGATTAAATAGAATGTGTTTTTGTTATTTTCCTTTATATATTTATCATGCCTTATCTCTTCATTTGAATAGTGTGTGTTAGCAATTATTTACTTTTCCCTGTTGATTTATTCTATTTATTTCATTATTCAATCCAAATTACATTACCTTGCTAATAATTTGGGATCACCCATTTAATTTTTATTTTACCCAGGGTATGATGATTAATTTCTTTTGAATGATTTTATGGATGATAATTATTTTTTCTTTGTTATGTTTTATGTTTTAACAATGTAATAATGTAACCATTTATGTATATAGTTCGTCGAGACTACTAACCATTTCTTTACGTTTGGATTTTCATCTTGGTAATCATACCAATGAAATAAATTAATAAACTAGCTCTTGATTCTTGGATTAGGGTGTTACAATGAGTGGTTAGTATAGTTGGAAATTGTGTTCATGCTGATTACTTTAAAATATAGACCCCTTTCACATTTTGGTGAAAAGTGAAAAGTTTCTCCATTTCAAAAAATGATAAGAATGTTAATTTTTTTAAAAATAAAATGTATATCATGGGGAAAAAGGTATTTAAAAAAATTTCGAGTAATTTGAAAACATTTAATTTTATTTTAAACCTATATATAGATGAAAAAGTATTTCTGATCAAAAAGATAAATAAAGAAATTCTTTTTTATAATCATTTTCTTAATAATTTTAATTAACAAAGAGAGTAAAATGTTATTATTACTTAGGAAATTTCATGAATAAAAATATTAGAAGAAAATAAATTGGATCTATTATTGAAATATCAAATAATTATCAGAATGGAGATGTAAAACATAAACAATCCCGAAAAATGTAGAGATTGTGAAATAAATTGTAACCACTTTGGTGACATTTTAATCGTAACCCCAATGAAATAAATATTATCTAATAAAAAATTTAATACCATTAATATAAATATATTCGTCTAGTAATATTTCATTTGGGATAATATACACCACTTAAATAAAATAAGTAGTGAATATGACATATTTTTCATGGATGTAAAAGTTACACGAGAAACCCTTACCTCAAATATTATTTCTATACGACATTATTGAAACTCCGGAATATTATGTGTAGATTTATTATCAATAAATTATAGAACTCTAATCATATTTATAAAACAATATATTATTTAATTATAAATAATAATCACCCATATTTTATCAATTTTTTGTTAAAGTAACTGTTTCGGGTAATAACTAATTCATCTTCTTGTATCTTTTTGTTTTATAGTTTCAGTATTAGTACTATGATCATGGTTATGTATTAGCTTTTTTCTGAATATGGATATAAATATATTATATATTCATTATTAAATTATTTAGAATAGTCCATAAATGATAGATAAAAAAATACGAGTTTCACCATTCATGAAGTTGGTAGGTCATACATTTTCATGAACATTGTTTTTATTTTTCAACAGATAGAATAAAAGAAATGTAAATTTTATTAAACCCTTCCAGAATGAATATTATATAATTTAAATAATATTTTTTTATTTATATCATTATTACCATTCATGTCAAAAATAAAAATTGAAAATGTATCACATCGCTATGTAGAGATGGTAATCCACACATACACATGAGCGATGTTATCATTTTCCAATGAATTGTAAGGTAAGAATTGAGAAGTGATATTATGATTTAAGAAGTATAATATTCCAAAAATAATATATATATATATATATATATACATTAACTCCATCAATATATCCATCAATGAGAGGTCATAATAGAAAATGTATTAATTCGGTTCACGAGGTAGAAGTCCATCATACACATAATTGAAGGTTTAGTTTCCCATTTGATAGAAGATGGTATAGCTAAAGGTCATTTCATTAAAACAATAACATATAAGTATATATAATATATTAGTGTTATTATTTAATAGTATTTTAAGAATATTTTAAGGAGTTTGATGAATAAATAAAATAAATATCCATGGTTAAAAACTATACATCTTATTCAGAGAACTTCATTAGGTTTATACCTAATGTCTTAGTAGAATGTTTTTAGGATGAAAAAAATGAAAATATTTTTTGGGACAGATTTAAAAAAATTAATTTGATAAGGTATTGGATTAAAAAAAGATTTGTGTATGTTTTAAGAAGAGAGGAGAGGGGTGTCTATTTATAAGGGGGAGGACACAAATGCAATGTTTGAAAAGAATAATATGTACCCATGTTTTACAGGTGAAAAAAGGATAACATATTCATCATTATAGAACCAAAAATGATATAATACGAAAAAAGTTCAATAAAATATAAATTATTGGTGTTCATAGGTCATTATAACCATTATCTTTTCTGTTTAACCCCTAATAAATGTGTTTTAAACTTATCCATGATAATTAATTATTATTATTTTATTAATTAATTAGGACAAAAATTAAGTTCAAATTAATAAATAATATTTATTATTCTTATTAAAAATATTTACTTCATATTCCCAAATTTAATTTATAGTGTGGCCGAATTTATTTCAAAATTAAATAGAAAAACGTGATGAAAAAACAGTTTTCCAGAGAAAAAAATATTCAAATGTATAAAACTTTTTTAAATCAAAATTCAACAATAAATTGACTATAATGACATAAATTTTGTTTTTAATAATATAATTTTACTAATATTTATTTTAAACCATTTAAAAATCGTAACATTTTGAATTCTTTAAATTAAAAGGAAGGTTTCAATAAAAATCATAATTTTTTTCTATTCATTGAAAATATAACCTCTTTTAAAAATTCAAAAAAATTACTCAAAGATAATTTTAAAATTATGTTTTCAAATATTATGAAAATTATTTAAAATAACCTTTTTAAAAGTTAGAGAAGGAAATTTTAAAATATGTTCTGAATAAATGAAGAAACTATTTTATAGAAAAATGCAGTTTTTTAGAAAAAAACTTTTTTTTTATTCCAGTGTTTTTTATTTTCATTTCTTATTTATTTATAACTAATGAATTTATATAATAATTATGTAAAAAATACAATTTCCCTAATTTAGTTTGTATTATTGACACCACAAAATTGAACAACCATGTTATAATGGTATACTATATTACAATTCAATTAGACTCGGGGTTTCATGTACTACACACTATCCAAGAAATTAAATTTATTTTAAAAGAAATATTTCAAAAAGTATTAGTGTGTTACATTATTCAATACATTAAAAATAATTACCCCTAAATTTTAAAAAAAATCACCTCATGAAATGATTTATGTATTTCATTATAACATCTTCCTTGGGTTCCCACATCACCTCGTTGGTCATAGGATTTATCTAAAGTTACTTTACCATCTATGTCATCTAATTCCTCAACACATATTTTCTAGTTTAGAAATATAGATAGGATCTTTAAAGTATGATATACCAGGTACAAATTCTATTTCATCAGTGGTGAGAACATGATTTGGGTCCATCATGTACTTCTATAACAATGATATATGGAAGACATCATGAACTGTATGGAGAGTTTGTGGAATTGAAGAATAGTAAGATGAAAGTGAATTTTATTCCATAATTTCAAAATTTTATAAGTACTTGGGGCCCTATTTCCTTTTCTTACTGAGCAAATTACACCCTTCACTTGTGGTACTATCAAGAAAATGTGATCTCCCACTTTAAATTCCCAATCATTCCCCTCATTATTAGCATACCTCCTTATCCTCATTTGAGCTAATTCAATATGGGTTTGATTAGTCTTAACCTTTTTTTTATCCTCCATATGTTTTGTCCTACAAGATTCCTTTAAAGAATGCTAAAACACAATACTGGAGTATGACATCTCGTACCATATAATGCTTTATACAACACTGTTTTGATACTTGAATAGAAGTTTTTATTATAGGAAAACTCTTCCAAAGGAAAATACTAACACCGCATAACATTACAAACCTAATATTATGACCTCAACATATTGTTTAATATTTGAATATTCCCTTTGAACAATCAATTAGTATAATGAAGATAACAGATTCTTATAAAATTCTTGGTATAAATACCATTTTCGAGAATCTTCCAAAATGTTGATATAAACCAGAGATGATGATCAGACTCAATCGAAAGATATGCACCAGGAAGTATTAAATCATTATTACTATAGATCCTTTCTTGTTTCTCAAGAGTAAAATATTGTATTATAGAATGGAAATGTGCTTATTTGGTGAGGTGATCCACAATAAACCATATTACATCATTTCTACTTAAATTATTTAGTAGTCCGATGAAAACATTCATGGTAATGTAAACCCATTTCCATGTTAAAATACATATAGGTATCATGAATCATAAAAGATTTTTTATCATATCCATAGAATTTTTAAAAACCAAATAACATGACACATAATAATCAATTTCTTACTTTATTTTATAACACCAAAAATAATCTATCTAATATTAATGCATCTTGGCGCAACTAGGGTGTATAGGGGATTTTGATCTATTAGTATCATCCAACAATCCCCTCTTCATATTAGGTATATATGGAACACATAATCTCTTTCCCAAATTCATAATTCCATCTCTATAAATTAGGTGTTCATGTCTCCCATTACTAGAAACCATAATTTTATTTTGAACATTGTCATCATCAGGTTGGAATTTTTTAATCTCCTCATAAAAATATGGTTTGGGAATAATTTTAAAATTGAGTGATGTCTCACCATCCATAATAATTCCCATATAAACCTTTATAAGAACAAAGAATATAGAATCCCCATGAATTCTCATTTTTTCTATCTCTCCACGATCCTTTATGATCAATGCAACCAATACCTTATTTTCTTTCCATAGGTGGCAGTGTATAGAGAAATACATGTCCTTGAGTTGTTGTAGCCATCAACTTTACCTCGTGTTGAGCTATTTTCATGAAAATAAGTATTTAAAAATATTATGATATGTGTATATCTCACATATTTATCTATATAGATAATGTCTCTTTATAATCAATGAAAATATTATGGATGAAAGCTCAATATCATGGGTTTCATTGTTTTGTTCATGAAAATATAACTGTCTTGATGCATATGAAATAACATTTTCATTCATTAGAATGAATCAACCTTTCCCCTTCTTCTATGTGTCGCTGTATATTAAAAACCCATCATTTTCTTATGGTTGAGCTGAAATGGTATCATTTACTACTCTATTCTTTAGTTATTCAAAACATTATTTACATTCCTTCATCCATACAGACGTAACCTCTTTCGACGTAAACTTATTTTACGGGATATCCAATCAAGATAACTTTTGAACAAATCTTCAATTGTAACTTGAAAACCATATAAATTAGAGAAATTAGTTTTTCTTATTGTTTTTGGTCATTCATAGACTTCCTTTGTATTCATAGAATCTATTATAACTTGATCCATGGTGATAATATGGCCATGAAAAGAAAATTATTATACCTAGAATTCACACTTTCTAAATTTATCATATAACCCTATTAATAAAATAGTATATCCAATTGTTCATAAGTTAATATAATTTTCCTAATAGCTATTATAATACTCCAAGATATAATTAATAAATACCATAATAAAATCATCAAGGTATTCCTTGAATACATTAATCATTAGACCACAATGATAGTGGTAGTATTAATCAATCCAAATAGCATTAATATGAACATGTAATGTCTTGACATCATATAAAAATATGGCTTCGGGATATCCTTATTCTTTACTCAAAATTGATGATATAAAAATTGAAGGCCATTAATTGAAAAAAATTCTGCTCCATGCAGTATATCAAATCTGTCATTAATATAAGGTAGATGATACTTTTTCATTATCATAATTTCATTTATTTCCCTATATTCAATTAAAATATTTTATATATCCATGAATCGTATTATCGAAAAAGAAGGTTCTACCCATGGTGAATTACTATGGAATATAAATCCATTATAACACAAATAATCTAGTTATTTATTTAACTGCACTGATTTCAAAATGGAACTTGTAACAACCATGTCCATCCCACGATCAATATATTATCTGCTTTGGGCATAGCCTGCACAGTTTTTTTCCCCGGGATTGACCAACAGGAACCCTCCAGGAAAAGGCCTCATGATGGGAGAGGTAATCAAACCACCTTATAAAGGGGTGTTTCGCGCTCCTCCTACTTCGATGTGGGATTTCTATAACCCACCCCCTAGAAGCGGCTTGAGTCCTCGCTTCCACATCAAATGGACACCAACTCTGATACCATTTGTAATAGTCCAGTCCATCCCATGATCATGATATTGTCTGCTTTGGGCCCATTAGGAAAAAATAACCATTTTTAATTTTAATTATTTAATTATTTCATTTTTTAAATATAAATCATAAATATCTCTCAAACCATTCATCCTTTGAGAAATCTGAGACCACCGTTGGTTGCATAACGGGGTGTTTACCCAAGACAGTGTATGAAATTAATTCAAAATGGATCTATGGTATCATTTAATTTTTACATTAAAAAACTATTTATATTAAATCCATTTAGTTATTACATTAATTCCAAAAAAACTGGTTACCATTCATCTTCTAAAAACCCAATTTATGGATTGTTATGACTATTTAAAATTATGAGCACCTTAAATAGAAGAAATCAACAACTCCACATTCAATCTTATGTTAAATTAGGGATTTGTTTAGCGGTTTCAAAATAGTGGACAGTTACATAGCTTTTGCATTTTGAAATACCCCCGAATGATTCGATTAATTAGTGTTGGATGATCCTATCATCTTCAGGTGACACTAAAACAACATTTAAGAACTTTTGTTCATCATATCATCATCTTCCTTCAAGTTGGTGAAGTGTTCATGGTTCCTCCTTTCCTCCCGAGGCGATGCATACCAGTTTTGATTTATTTATTTTTTATTATTATTCTCATTTATTCTTCAATTTTTCTTTTTTCTAAAATAAATGAAAAAATTTGCTTTTCTTGTCATAAAAAAAAAATTAAACATAATGTATATTAGAATAGTTCATGTAAAATTATCAAAATCTAGTTTTAAAATAAATTTTATAAAGATATATTTATTGATAATCACATAGTATCTTTTGGGATAATTTATTTATATAAAATTATTAACTTGTAATTTCATGAATTATCAAATGATAAATTATTGAAATTTAAAAAAATAATTACCTTGTTCTTTTAAAAAGAATAACTGCCTATTATTATTTAAGGTAATTTATAGAAATTATTAAATGACAATTTTAATAAAATTACCACATTGCAAGATTATCAAAATTATCAAAGGATAATTTTGAAGACCTAGAGAATGATAAATTCATATAATTATCAAAATGTAATTGCAAAAAATTATCAAAAGATAATCATTGAGTTTTAAAATGATAATCACATAGGATTATCGGGGTATAATTAAATGAAATTGGAAGAAACAATAATTTCAATGATTTATCGAAGGTTATTTTATCAAAATTGTAAAAAGGATACTTGCATTAAATTTTATAGGGATAATTATTAAAATAGAATTATTCAAATTATAAAGGATAATTTATACTAAATTATCAAATGATTATTTTTTGGATTATCAAAATATAATGAATTATCAAATAATATATATATATATACATATATATTGATAAATAAACTTGGGATAATTTATTAAAATTAACTAATTTTATCAAAAGATATATATGTGTGTGTGTGTGTGTCTATATATATATAAATATATAGTTTTCTATATATATATATATATTTTTTGTAATTACTTTGGAAGTTAACGATAACATTATTAAATATAAAATTATCTACGTGTAAATTGCATGAAATATTAAAGGATAATTTCAAGCACATGCTTTGACATAAAATGTTAATCTAGATATTATCTAGGAGAGAGAATGTATCATCGCATGTGATATTTTTTTTCTTTTGAACTAAAATAACTGGTATTGGTTAAAGGAACCCTTTATGAACTTTAAATATTGGTGTGTCGATGCTTACAATAATATGGTTAATGGAGGGGTATTGAACCACAGAGGATGGTTTATCATTTTTTATAACATCAGCGACCTTGATGTAGGTTGTTCCGTACCAACATTCCAAATTGATTATCCTTGTATTTCTTGATTTATTTCAATTGTTGATTTAAATTTAATTCCTCAAATTTGATTTCAATTAAACTGATACGAACTCGATTCCAATGAATCGAGATATTTGAAATGGTTTTGGAATGAAAATTTGGAAAACCCCCATTTCAATTGAATTTGGTGTGTTTATGGAAATTGGGTGATTTGAATTTTTTAATTAAAATTGTGTATTTGATGGAAATGGTTTCAATTAAATTGTTGAATTTATGTGTAAAAATAAATTTTTTATTGATGGAATTGGTTTTGAATGGATTTCAAACTGATGAAAATGGCTTGAAATAATTTGATAGAAACCCAATTGTTTTATCTTGTGGAAATGAATTTTTTTTGAATAAAACCTATTTTGGCTTTAAATGGAAAGGAATTCACATTTTTGAAATGGACTAATGGGATTTATCATACATTAATCAGTCTTAAAATAGTTCGCCCCTTGTGTAAGAGAACATGCAAACCTTGGGTAGTTAGTGAGTTATTTGGATACACTCTACGCTAAGACAACATTCTAAAGCATAATTGCAGCGGGTCACATCACCGATGGGTTGGTGATGAGTCTCCTTTGGCCAGTGTCATAGGGACATGTGTATACACATTTTTCTGAGTTAACATAGAGGGTGAAGAATCCTATAACTGGTTAAATATTATTATACCTTTTGACAGATGACCATTTTTCTCGCTTGTTTATTTATAATTGAGATATAAATGTATGTCAATTCTTTTTAAATTATTTACATGCCTACTGAATTTATAAAAAATATGTTTAGATAAATGTTTAACTTAAGACATTATTTTAGAAATATTCCATCATTTGTAAAATCATTGCTTAAAAATATTTATTTCCATTACTTGAAAATGTATATCATGTTTTGTTTAAATATGGTTTTGTATTGCCAAACCTATTTACTTTAAAATTGAAAGATTTTATTTGGATAATCTATGTTGGGTATCTATTATGGAATCTTTAGTGGTATCCTACTAGGATTAGGCTCACACCCTACTTTTGCCTTTGGTTGTTCATAGACTTTCTTCTTCCAGGATCAAGGAAAGTGAAGGGATCTCTTATAGGTGGATCAAGATATTGAGATTTGGTCTTGGTGTGTTGTGTCCTCAGAATCCTTGGGGTTGTTTTCCCCATTTTAGTACTTGGTTTGTATTACATTGGGCGTTTTATACCAATTTGTATTCTATTACATTACTCATAGTGGAGTTTCTTTTTGTTATGAATACTGTCTTGTTTATTTTCTTCCAGAATGTTGTTGGAAAAATCGTTCCCACTTGCATGTTGTGTGATGCCAGGTGCTAGTCTCAGACCCATGGGGATTGGGAATTCCCTTCGGGCTATGTTATGGCCAGCTCAGTTATCAGGATACTTGGGTATTCAGGCTGGTTCGTGACCAAATGGTATCATAGGGAGGTTAAGCATCTTGCCTTAATGACACTATGCATTTGAGTATTCTTTTCAGGACATAGGAGGTTGTTGTGATTGCGTTCCTGTCTAGATCTCACTACAATCAGACTTAAGTCGCCAGGGGTGGTTAGGGAAAGGCGGATTTTGGATTAGTTCTAGTATTTTACCTATTTTTAATTGGATATTGTGAAATCCAAATCATGTATGTTATACCGGTTGTGATCATGTTTCCCTCATTGAAATGTCTGAGCATCATCTAATGTCTTCCTTATTATCTGTATATGTTGTGTAACATCATGCCTCTGAGAAGAGGTGCAAATACGATCCAGGAAGGGGCTACTTTTGAGCATCTGTGAGCAAATCCTCTGGTGGATCTGATCCTATTTGAGGTGATGGTGCGCACTATCCATGCTATTGGATAGGCACCACCTCTAGTCCCCTTTTAGGCTCTTGTTGTTGAACCTGGGGGTGCTCTTCAAAAAATTTCTCATGAGTTACTTCATGATAAACCACCAGTTCTCAAAGGATCCACTGATCCTAAACATGCTAAGTAATGGTTGGGAAGGATAGAATTTCTGTTTATGTTCTTGTAGACACTAGAAGAGATCAAGGTGAAGTGTGCCACATTTTGTGTTGGAGGGACAAGGAAGAAGATGGAGGGACATGATAGTGATGAAAAATAAACATGAGGTCTTAGATTGGAATGAAATTAAGGTTATTTTCACTAAATAGTTATATCCAGAGCCAATGGTGTTGGCCAAAGCTGTGGATTTTTTTCAAGCTTGAGAAGGCTAAAAGAATTATGGCTTCTACAGATGTTTGGGGGACTTGCAGAAGTTATGCCACATATTTCCCACTCCACGCAGCAACACCAGATCATCAACATCATAAAAAACTATGGGGAAATCAAATTCTTCGTGTACAAAAGGGTTCCATCCATAAGCATCCAGAACGAGGCTTCTTCAGGCAGTGGAAGAGTCTACAGAGGAAGCAGATACTGGTCTAATGACCGTGAGTGGTACTATTTCTACAACTTTTTTGTAGTGAATACTCTTTTGATACAATTTCATATCAATCATTTATTTCAACCCATAGTGTTAATATGCATAATCATTCTAGGGAGATTTTATCTTTTGTAATTAATATTACTATACCCCTCAATATAAAGAGAGATCATGGTCTCTTTAACCCATGTTGTGTCTTCTCTCTATCAGTTGTCAACCATGATTGGAGTTTTTTTGGGTACTCAACTTGAAATATATTAATGTAATATTCATGATGGATTGTCTCATTAACAATAATGCATGGTTTGATTTTTATCTTTTACGGGTCTACATTACTACACCCATTTGTGTGCCTCTTGTACTTTAAGAAGAACGTTACCTAAGGTCATGTAGTGTTGGAAATTTTTATCTAGAGTTGGGGAATGTAATATCAAGGTTTATTTTTGATATCGAGTGAGATTATTTGGGTGTTTATCTTCCTAAAGTTGTTGTCGAGTATCCCAACATGTTTCCTTCTGAGTTCTCTAGTTTTCTACTGGTAAGGTAGGTTGAGTTTTATATTCAGTTAATGTTTGGTAATCAACCAGTTTCTTTTACCACTTACCAAATTTATCCAGTTGAAACTGAATGAATTAATGTCCCTGTTGGATGATCTTCTTGAGAAATCCTTTATTCACCCATGTGTGTCATTTTAGGTGGTTCCAGTTCTCTCCTCCATGAAAGCTAATAGTTCATTGACATATTCTCTTCTGGTGATGATTCTTCATAAACAGAAACTTCTTGATTAATTCCATAAGAATTAGAGACTCTCTTTATTATGGGGAGAGTGATACCCAGTGGTTGATCTCCAAAGAAGGTGTTCTGTGTTATTAGAACTATTTTTTTTCACTGTTAGTGAAAAGGAAATCTATAATGGGGGATTTCCATAATTTCTAATGGGTTGTGCACCCAGGAAGCACTAAGATGTTCTACAACTTGATGCATCAGTTTTGGTGACCATGTTTCCTTAATGGTTTCACCCCAGTTGGATCATCAACAGCTTGGTAGGAAACGGAAGGTTGATCCTTGTTTTGTGGGATCTTTAGATGTTCTTGATTAAGTGGAGAAAATTGTATACCATATAGCACTGCCACCAGAACTAATGTCGATAAATAATGTGTTTCATGTATCTCAACTTTGAAAGTATTTATCTGATGCATCTCATATTCTGAGTTGACATAATCTTGAAGTGGAACTTGTTTTATCAGTGACTAAATGACCTATCATTGTTGTTGATTCTGAGACCAAGGTACTTCGTGGGAGGATGATACCACTAGTCTATATTATACGGAAGCATGGTTCTAACTCTCATAATACGTGATAGAGGGAGGAACTGATTAGAGAATAATAGCCTTGTATTTTTGATGCGGAGGCTTCACTACTAGAAATATGGGCTTCTGAGCCCCTTTACCTATAGCGACCGCCACTGGCGGTCGCTATAGGTAACCAAGAGCGACTGCCAATCGCGACCACCAATGGCGGTCTCTAAGTTTCCTTAAAAAAAGGCTTATGTCCCCACCGAACCCTCCCCCCTTTCGAGAATCCCCCCCCGAACCCTTCCCCCCCTCGTCTCCCACGCCCTCCCCGTCACCGCGCGCCCTCCCCGTCGCCCCGCCCTCCACCACCCCGCCCTCCGCCGCCCCGCCATCCGCCACCCCCGCCATGCGCCGCCCCGCCCTCCGCCGCCCCGCCCTCCGCCGCCCCACCCTCCGCCGCCCCACCCTCCCTGGCCCCGCCCTCCGCCGCCCCGCCCTTTTGCGGGCCTCCCTCCGGCCGCCCTCTGCCCTCTGGCCACCCTTCGGCTACCCTCCAGCCGCCCTCTGCTAGCCCCACCCTCCTCCGGCCACCCTCCACCCTCCATCTCCGGCCACCCTCCACCCTGCGGCTTCCCTACAGCCTCCCTCTGCCCTCGGGCCTCCCGCCACCCGCCTCCGGCAGCCCGGAGGCCCTCGGGTAGCCCTCCACCCGCCCTCTGGCCTTTGGCCTCCATCCCCTCCGGCCTCCGACCTCCGCTGTAACACCCCAGGTAAATAAAGAATATGACATTTTCATATTTATACATATTTGTGAATAAAATATTAATATTACTTTAAAGGGGACGCTAAGCTCGATGGCGTACCCAACACGCAACAACGAGTTTCTTGGAAATCTTACGTTGCACTCTAATAATAAAATAATATTATTTTAAATGGTAGTTAACATGTAGCCGTTGTATTGGTGGGAATGGATAGAAATAACTAAAATATGATTATATATGTTTTTAAATGTTTTTACATTTATCCAATAAAGGATAAAGGCATAAAATACGGAACGAATTCAATTTTAGGTGTATATGACCTAGTGTTCACTAAAGGTTCACTTATCACCTTTTGATGGTGAACCGTCATTAAATATAGTGTTTTTCACACTTATACATTATATTGGAACAAATAAAACTCTTCTTAATAATTGGGACATCAAAATTTGCTTTGTGTAAATTTTTTGTATCTTTCCGATAAAGTTCATTTTTTAATGAATAGTGTAAAATGTTGTATTTCAATTCAAAACCTCTTTTTAATCTAATTTATTTATATGATTAGATTATCTTTTGAATTGGTTTTAAAGTGAAATTAGAATATATTTTTACCATTAAATCCAATAGTGGTCGTTGGAATTAATTTCACTTTGAAATCAGACTTAAACTAGTGTCAATCTTTTTATACTTATTGTTTCATAAAAACATGCTATTTGCTCTGACAGTAGGAATTAATTATTAAATTAATTAATGTGACTTATATGTTTTGAATTTTGTAAAATATACTTCATTTTTTTAATTCAGAATATCAAATATAGCTTAGGGTAAATTTTTGGGATTTTTCTGAAAAACTTCAATTTTTGATAAATAGTGAAACCACTAAGTGGTACTTATAAAAACTGATTTTTATGTTTAAATGAAATTCTTCCATCTTTGTGTTTTGAATTTCAAAAATCCGACAAACATGGTTGTCATTAAGAAGTAAAATGTGGTTAAATGGGATAGAAATAATTTTTTGGTGAATATTAACTTATTAAGTTTTTAATCGCGATTAGACGTAATTAGTGTAGTTTATGGTAAGAATAATGTTTTAATAAAATGAAATGACCTAAACACATGTACTACCCTCATTGGATGTGTCATGGCCGACCAAGAAAATCCATGGGTCAACTTGGGGACCCCATGGAGCCACTTTGGTTGGGAAATGACATAAATATCTTTTTATTTAATGTTAAAGTAAAAATGACACAAACATGAAATGTTTTAATAAAAAAAAATTTACATGGGGTTATACAAGTCATATTTTTGACTATAAATAGTCATTGGAAATATAAAAATATTTCCTACACCATAGTATTTTTTTTATAATTTTTAGACATTAAATAAATTAAATTATTTATGACATCATGATGATGTAGCGATGACCTCATTATTTAATGATTTAAATAAAATTGAAAGATAATGTAATATCTAAGACCTACACATTTCCAAAACCTATTGGATGATTGGATTTCGAGCCCTTATCACCTTAACCTCGAAATAAATCCATGTGGGACCTTTAAAATCGGAAACTCTTTTGAAAATAAAGTAACATTTTGTAACTTTGCAAGAGTGCCCCTCCTCTCCTCTTATAAAAGACCCCCACCTCTACCTCCTTACCCACACTCCCAAAGACTTTGGCTCGGCAAACCCCTTCCCATTTTGTATCTACACTTCCCTCTCTTAATCCTTTAAGCCTCACTTTGGGAAGAATTCTTCCCAAGGAAGCCTTTGAGCTCAAACCAAAGTGAGTTACCCGATTTTAAGGTAATGTCTTCACTTGTGTCCTTTTGTTTTATTTTTCTTCTCCAACCCCCTAAACTCTTTTTATTATTTTATTTTGGAACAAATACAGTATCTTAAGTATACTAGGATGTTTTTATAAGAAGTATTCTAGCTACACTTACACACACCTACATCTAATGGTTAAAGAACATACTGTTTTTGTGGATGACGAATTTCTGCCTCACGAAACGATGATTGTTCAACATTCTTCTAACACCTTAAAAGGTGGCCATTAAGATGACACCATATTTATATATGATATATAATATTTTTATGTTTTACTTAAGCTTCTGTATTTTTCATTTATTTCACACCTTTATGGTTTCCATTATGGGTAACACGATATCTTCATTTAAGGAAGTGCGGACTACCGCCCCCTCAAAGTGATATGATTCGTTATTACCATATGTGGTGCGTATAAAAGGTATATTTAATGATATTATATATGATACCATACTGGAATTAAAATACTATTATGTATCATTATGTTTTTATTTTATTAAATATGAAATAGAAATGGAAGTAGCGTTCATGCGTACGTACGACTTACCGTCTCCATGAACGGTACATTTCATTTCTTATTTAAAAATGTTATGTACTATTATATGTACATATATATAATGGATATATATGTAATATATTACATATAAATTATGGATATCATTCTGTAATTATAACATATATATATATATATCTCATTTTGTTTTAATTCAATTAATATGACAAAAAAATGAAAGTAGCGTTCATGCGTACGTACGACCTACCGTCTCCATGAACGGTGCTTTTAGTTTTTATCTCCAAATTCTAAGGAATAGTATAAAATGAATATATACTGGATATATATGATATTTAAAACATCAATACTATTCTGGATATGATGTACCTATAACTACATGGAACATTATTTTCCAACAAGTTCAATTGTTGACTCATGTACCAAACATCGACAAAAACGTCTGATATGAACTCATATTATTAACCAATTATTATAACATTAAAATATTTTATATTAATTGAATAATAATCTTTATAGGATGTATTTAATAAATTATAAATTGACCAAAGTTTATTATTCAGGAATATAAAGAAACGAACAAGACAATTTGGACTTGAGGTAAGGGATCCTACACCTCTCTTTCATTTTAAGTACACTCTTTTATGTCATTAATTTTAAGATCATATTTCTTATGATTGGGATGTCCTTTTATATTAATCCTACAGTACATATTATGTTAATATGAAGAGAGACCATATTTCCTATCATCAATCCATTTTGGAAGGTTTGAGTGGCGCCGTTAGGCTGCCGAATTTTCGTAAGAGATCTAACCTCTCTCTTTCATTTTAAGTACTCTCCTTTATGTCACTTATTTTGAGCTCCTATTTGTTATGATGGGGGATTTTCTTTTATATTCCTATTTTTCTAAACTTTATGTTGATATGATTAGGGACCCTATTTCCTCTCATCAATCCATTTTGTAAGTTTTAAGTGGCGTTGTTAGGCTGCCGAGTTTTCATAAGGGATTTTTCATCTCACTTTTATTCCCGTGAGTTTTATGCTACATTTGCCACAATTTCCTTTGAGTGGTGTATGTACTGCCCATTATTTTACTCATTGTGTAATATAATTTCATTTATGAGTATTTACATCAATGTTGTATTGTCTTTCTTTCACGGGGCGTATGTTTCGAAAGATACCCATGTCGGTAAGGGAACCTTTCACCCTCCTCTTTTTAAAAGACTTCTTTTGTTATGTCTTTTAATTAAAATACTATTATGTTGGGATATGTCCTTATATATCCTTATTGATTTAAATTTTATTTCCATGTGATGAGATACCTTTTTATCTCTCATCAAGTCATTTTCGAAATTTTGTAGTGGCGCCGTTAGGCTGTCAAATTTTTGCAAGGGAACTTCTTATCCCAAATTTGATTCTTTGGGATAAAAATGCAGTCCTTTAATATGTCGTTCTATGAATATGTGTGAATATCCTCTTATTTTTTTACACTTAATATCCACTTATATTTGGTGTATTCGTTTGTCACACATAATTATGTAATTGATTTATCCTTAAACCAAGGATACCATCTTTGTAAGGGAATTCGTATCAATCTCCTTTCATTGAGGAATATTTTGTTTTATACACAAATTTCTTTTATACGGTGTATAAACCCCTTTGAATTTTACATTTATCCAAAAGGAATATTTTTATATGAAGGGTTTTACAAAACGAAAAAATGGAATGTTTTTGTCATACATATGCGGTGACAATGACTTCTTCGCCGTCGTGACCATTATTTGAGTTTCAGCTTCCTCTACAAGCCATACCTTCTTTTTAAAAGAAAAATAAATACCATGTTTTACCTTTATTTTATTTTGGTATGGAAAATGGTTTTCATAAGTTTTTTTATATCAGTTTGTTTTACTGATATCTTGTGATTGAAATGTGGAAATGTTATGTTTCCTTTATGCATGTTTTATGTGATACGATTATGTTATGGTTCTTGGGTATTGTTATGATGAATGGGTGGTTCCGTGATAAACTAAGGTCGGGTGAGCCCGATATAGCTCTCCAATGCATTGGGTAACGTGAAGGAGTGAAACATTAAGGTTTCTCTGAAGAGATTTAAGTAATATAATGTGATGGGTATTCCAAACGTAACCAAGAGGGTTACTCCCTACGTAAGAATGTTATGAATGCCTCAAGTTACCTTTTATGTCTTAAGATTTCCATGATTTATTCATGATTTGATGAGGTATGTTAAAGTGCCTATGTTTTATGGGTAAAGTATGAATTCATTCTTATGTATATATGAACTTAGGTTTCCTTTCCATATTTTTATATCCCTTACTGAGCTTTTTATGCTCATCCCATGTTTTTGAAATGTTTTTCATAGGTCAATAGAAAGGTACGTGATGTGATGATAGTGTCAAGGATGTGTTAAGAAGGAATCCAAGTTTTATTTTAATTATTTTTGTGTTGATGGGAAGAATGAATCCTGTCTTTTATGTAACCATTTTGTTTAAGTGTGGAATGTAATCTAATTTTTATGATCTAATTCTCTAAAACTATAAACCTGAAAGGATCCTCAATGTGTAATCTTGTATTAACTCAAGATTATGTAAGGTTTAAGACTGGGGCCATAGAGTTGGTATCAAAGGTCGGTTTAGATAAATTTAGAGGTTAGGGGATTCTTTAAGCATAAGTGACATTACCATAAAGGTTAAGATTTCAGAAAGAGTCCTAGTTTTATATAAAGTGAATTAGTAAGTATATCTTAGTGTTTATCTTCCTCATTAGTACATGATGGTTTTGTTGATATACTCACACTGACCTTTTTGGTTTTAGTAAATGGCTGGATCTAGTAGGCACCAAAGTAAAATTGGATGTGAAGGAAACTGTGACAGTTTTTTGAGCAAGCAACTGAATGATATGGGAGCTGCAATGAGAACTCTTGTGATTATCCTCAACCAACTATCTGGAGTCATGATTGACCACCTAAACCTTGGTGATTTCTCTAAGGCATCATATATACGAGAAACAAATTCCTATGGAAGTACATGTAATAATCATAAAGGTAAGTGTGTTAAAAAACCTATGTGTCAAAGATGTGGAAAGAAACACCTAGGAAAATGTTTCAAAGGGAAGGAAATATGCTATAGATGTGGAAATTAAGGTCATAAAGAAATAACCTGCCATGGAAAAAGTAAGCATCCAGTTGACTCGAGGAAAGGGAAAGAAGTTCTTTCTGAGGGATCAATTGAATGTTTTAAATGTGGTGTGCATGCTCATTATGAAAACACATGTCCTATGAGGAAGTTTCATGAATGGGATCACCAATATTGTACAAATGTTCGTTTACCAATACCTAATGCCATTCCAATTGAGGATGAAGAAACTGACAATGAACAATCAAAGGTATGGATTATTTCATAACTATTGTTTTCCTATTTTGGAATCTTAGGATATGATTCATGATTTTGTTTGTAGTAAAGAAGTATATAAGAATAAGTTGGAAAGGAATGGTTAATGGATCATGAAGAATGTTGAATGAGTTAGAAGTCAACATATAAGGGCTTCAAGAGTAATGGTGAAATTCTTATGAGTATTAAGTCTCTTTTGATGATGGGGTTACATTAGAAGACTTTTTATAGTATGTGTAACCCTGATGTTTAATATATGAAAATTTTATTCAATGAATAGTTATCTGTTCTTTTATGGACATAGTTATAAAGAACTATTTGGGTTTATATGATCCTTACATTTGAGTTAATTATGGGTTACTATATGATTTGATGGAAGTGAAAGGCATGAGATAAATTTGAGGTTAAATTATGTTATGGTTATTTTTGATGATTTTATCCCTTTTTGGGGATTTATTTTAGAATTATATAGTTTTGGAAAAAGGACAGCACGCAGACCGTGTGACTACCCGTCGTGTTGGACAAAGCTGCGGGAATCGAACCCACCACCAAAGTGCGACTGGTATTTATCACCTACTACTGGAATACGTGAAGTCCCTGGTTAGTTTGACTGATTCTTTTTAGTTATATGATTTTATGAATTAAGGGTAAGTTTATTTTGGGTTATTTATGAAAATGATTAACCTATCATTGGGAATATGTGATTAGGTTAATTACTTTTCAATACGAGACTTTAGGATCAACTGATGTTGTTTGGAGATAAATGCTATGATTTAACTTGGAAGACTATGTGACTGAATCCTTAAAATATTTGGGTTTCAATATTAGTATGGTTTACTTTGAAGAATTTTATGGGCAAATTGATTATTGAATGGTCCTCGTTGAACTTTGGGTTTTGTTGGACAAATTTTGGAGATTAAGAATAGATTCTCTTTTTATAAAGGGTTATCGTTTTCTGGATTATCTGATCTTGTAATAACCTTTTTGGTTTTGGTTTTGGTTAAAGTCTAAAGACATGGTAAGTATATAGTTCTCTTTTGTGGATTAGGTGACTCTCTAGAAGTTGATTATAGTACTCTTAATGCGAACATGTCTCCCTAAATACTCGTCTTTTGGAAAAAAATATGAGTTTGATTAAGGAATCTTGTAAAAGTTTAAAGTCAACATGATAAGTGATTATGTTTCCTTATGAATAAATTCCTCAATAAAAAGTCACTTAAAAAAAATGTTGTCTATTAACTTTTTGTACTGGGGAATCGAATACCGTTTAACCCATCACAAGTTTGTGATTTTCTTATGGTTAACCTTCTCCTAGACATGTTTACTATCACTCTCCCTCAAGAACATGAACCTTTTCATTTTCTTCCATGTCCATGTTTTTATACGTGGAATCCATGTATGGGTTAACTCGGGGGACCTCTGTACTTATCATTCTTTATTTTAAAGTTATTGTTTTACCGAATCTTGTTCCGATGTGGGAATTTCAAGGATGTTTCCAAGCTCAATTCTAAAAATTGCGAGGATGCAATTCCCAAAAGGGGGGAAGGATGTAACACCCCAGGTAAATAAAGAATATGAAATTTTCATATTTATCCATATTTGTGAATAAAATATTAATATGACTTTAAAGGGGACGCTATGCTCGATGGCGTACCCAACACGCAACAACGAGTTTCTTGGAAATCTTACGTTGCACTCTAATAATAAAATAATATTATTTTAAATGGTAGTTAAAATGTAGCCATTGTATTGGAGGGAATGGATATAAATAACCAAAATATGATTATATATGTTTTTAAATGTTTTTACATTTATCCAATAAAGGATAAAGGCTTAAAATACGGAAAGAATTCAATTTTAGGTGTATATGCCTTAGTTTTCACTAAAGGTTCACTTATCACCTTTTGATGGTGAACCTTCATTAAATATAGTTTTGTTCACTCTTATACATTATATTGGACCAAATAAAAATCTTCTTAATAATTGGGACATCAAAATTTACTTTGTGTAAATTTTTGGTATCTTTCGGATAAAGTTCATTTTTTTAATGAATAGTGTAAAATGTTGTATTTCAATTCAAAACTGCTTTTTAAACTAATTTATTTATATGATTAGATTATCTTTTGAATTGGTTTTAAATTTAAATTAGAATATATTTTTACCATTAAATCCAATAGTGGTCGTTGGAATTAATTTCACTTTGAAATTAGACTTAAACTAGTGTCAATCTTTTGATAATTATTGTTTCATAAAAACACGCTATTTTCTCTGACATCGGGAATTAATTATTAAATTAATTAATGTGACTTATATGTTTTGAATTTTTTAAAATAGACTTCATTTTTGAATTCGTAATATCAAATATAGCTTAGGGTGAATTTTTGGGATTTTTCTGAAAAACTTCAATTTTTGATGAATAGTGAAACCACTAAGTGGTACTTATAAAAACTGATTTTTCCGTTTAAATGAAATTTTGACATCTTTGTGTTTTGAATTTCAAATATCTTACATACATGGTTGTCATTATGAAGTAAAATGTGGTTCAATGGGATAAAAATAATTTTTTGGTGAAAAGTAACTTATTAAGTTTTTAATCGTGATTAGAGGTAATTAGTGTAGTTTATGGTAAGAATAATATTTTAATAAAGTTAAAGACCTAGACACATGTCCTACCCTCATTGGATGTGTCATGGCCGACCAAGACAATCCATGGGTCAACTTGGGGACCCCATGGAGCCACTTTGGTTGGGAAATGACATAAATATCTTTTTTTTAATGATAAAGTAAAAATGACACAAACATGAAATATTTTACTAAAACAATTTTTACATGGTGTTATACAAGTCATATTTTTGACTATAAATATTCATTGGAAATATAAAATGATTTCCTACATAATATTATTTTTTTATAATTTTTAGACATTAAATAAATTAAATTATTTATGACATCATGATGATGCAGCGATGACCTCATTATTTAACGATTTAAATAAAATGGAAAGATAATGTAATATCTAAAACCTAAACATGTCAAAAACCTATTGGATGAGTGGATTTCGAACCCTTATCTACTTATCCTCGAAATAAAACAATTTGGGGCGTTTAAAATCCGAAACTCTTTTGAAAATAAAGTAACATTTTGTATCTTTACAAGAGTTCCCCTCCTCTCCTCTTATAAAAGGCCCCCACCTCTACCTCCTTACCCACACTCCCAAATCAATTGGCTCGGCCACCCCCTGCCCATTTTGTCTCAACACTTTCCTCTCTTACTCATTGAAGCCTCACTTTGGGTAGAAGTCTTCCCAAGGAAGCTTTTGAGCTCAAACCAAAGGGAGTTACCCGATTTTAAGGTAATGTCTTCACTTGTGTCCTTTTGTTTTACTTTTCTTCTCCAACCCCTAAACTCTTTTTATTCATTTATTTTTTTAACAAATCCAGTATCTTAAATATAATATGATGTTTTTATAGGAATTATTCTAGCTACACTTACACACACCTACATCTAATGGTTAAAGAACATACTGTTTCTGTGGATAGCGAATTTCTGCCTCACGAAACGATGATTGTTCAACATTCTTCTAACACTTTCAAAGGTGGCCATTAAGATGACAACATATTTATATATGATATATAATATGTTTACTTTTTACTTATGATTCTGTATTTTTCATTTATTTCATACCTTTATGGTTTCCATTATGGGTAAAAGTGATATCTTCATTTAAGAAAGTGCAGACTACCGCCCCCTCAAAGTGATTTGATTCGTTATTACCATATGTGGTACGTATAAAGGGTATATTTAATGATATTATATATGATACCATACTAGAATTAAAATACTATTATGTATAATTATTTTTAATTCTATTAAATATGAAATAGAAATGGATGTAGCGTTCATGCGTACGTACGGCTTACCGTCTCCATGAACGGTACATTTCATTTCTTATCTCAAAATGTTATGTACTATTATAAGTACATATATATAATGGATATATATTTAATATATTACATCTAAATTATGGATATCATTCTGGAATTATAACATATATATATATATCTCTCATTTTGTTTTAATTCCATTAATATGACAAAAAAATGAAAGTAGCGTTCAGGCGTACGTACGGCCTACCGTCTCCATGAACGGTGCTTTTAATTTTTATCTAAAAATTATATGGAATTGTATAAAATTAATATATAATGGATATATATGATATTTAAAACATAAATACTATTCTGGATATGATGTACCTATAACTACATGGAAAATTATTTTCCAACAAGTTCAATTTTTGACTCATGTACCAAACATCGACAAAAACGTCTGATATGAACTCATATTATTAACCAATTATTATAAAATTAAAATATGTGATATGAACTGAATAATAATATTTATAGGAGGTATTTAATCAATTATAAATTGACCAAAGTTTATAATTTAGTAATATAAAGAAACGAACAAGACAAGTTGAACTTGAGGTAAGGGATCCTACACCTCTCTTTCTTTTTAAGTACACTCTTTTATGTCATTCCTTTTAATCTCGTCTTTATTATGATTGGGATGTTCTTTTATATTACTCCTACTGTAATTATTATGTTCATATGATTAGAGACCCTATTTCCTCTCATCAATCCATTTTGGAAGGTTTGAGAGGCACCGTTAGGCTGCCGAATATTCGTAAGAGATCTAACCTCTATCTTTATTTTTAAGTACTCTCCTTTATGTCACTTATTTTAAGATCCTATTTGTTATGATGGGGGATGTTCTTTTATATTCATCTTTTTTTAAACTTTATGTTGATATGATGAGAGACCATATTTCCTCTCATCAATCCATTTTGGATGTTTTAAGTGGCGCTATTAGGCTGCCGAGTTTTCGTAAGGGATTTTTCATCTCACTTATATTATCGTGAGATTTATGCGACATTTTCCACAATTTCCATTGAGTGGGGTATGTACTGCACATTATTTTACTCATTGTGTAATATAATTTCATTTATGATTATTTACATCAATGTTGTATTGTCTTTCTTTCACGGGCCGTATGTTTTCAAAGATACCCATGTCGGTAAGGGAACCTTTCACCCTCCTCTTTTTAAAAGACTTATTTTGTTATGTCTTTTAATTCACCTACTATTATATTGGGATATGTCCTTATATATCCTTATTGATTTAAATTTTATTTCCATGTGATGAGATACCCTTTTTATCACTCATCTACTCATTTTCTGAATTTTGTAGTGATGCCGTTAGGCTGTCAAATTTTTGCAAGGGAACTTCTTATACCAAATTTTATTCTTTGGGATAAAAATGTAGTCCTTGAATATGTTGTTATATGAATATGCGTGAATATCCTCTTATTGTTTTACACTTAATATCCACTTATATTTTTTGTATTCGTTTGTCACACATAATTATGTAATTGATTTATCCTTAAACCAAGGATACCGTCTTTGTAAGGGAATTCGTCTCAATCTCCTTTCATTGACGAATATTTTATTTTATACACAATTTTCTTTTATACGGTGTATAAACCCCTTTGAATTTTACATTTATCCAAAAGGAATCTTTTTATACGACGCGTTTTACAAAACGACAAAAGGGAATGTTTTTGTCATACATATGCGGCGACAATGACTTCTCCGCCGCCGTGACCATTATTTGAGTTTCAGATTCCTCTACAAGCCATACCTTCTTTTTAAAAGAAAAATAAATACCATGTTTTACCTTTACTTTATTTTGGTATTGAAAATGGTTTTCATAAGGTTTTTTATATCAATCTGTTTTATTGATATCTTATGATTGAAATGTGGAAATGTTATGTTTCCTTTATGCATGTTTTATGTGATACGATTATGTTATGGTTCATGGGAATTGTTACGAAGAACGGGTGGTTCCGTGATAAACTTAGGGCGAGTGAGCCCGATATTGCTCTCCAATGCATTGGGTAACGCGAAGGAGTGAAACGTTAAGGTTTCTCTGAAGAGATTTAGGGAATATACTGTGATGGGTATTCCAAACATAACCAATAGGGTTACTCCCTACGTAAGAATGTTATGAATTCTTCAAGTTACCTTTTATGTCTTATGATTTCTATGATTTATTCATGATTTTATGAGGTATGTTAAAGTGCCTATGTTTTATGGGTAAAGTATGATTTCATTCTGATGTATATATGAACTCTTGTTTCCTTTCCATATTTTTATATCCCTTACTGAGCTTTTTATGATCATCCCAAGTTTTTGAAATGTTTTTCACAGGTCAAGGGAAAGGTACGTGATGTGATGATAGTGTCAAAGATGTGTCGAGAAAGAATCCAAGTTTTATTTTAAATATTGTTCTGTTGATGGGAAGAATGAATCCTGTCTTTTATGTAACCATTTTGTTTAAGTATGGAATGTAATGCAAGTTTTATGATCTAATTCTCTAAAACTCTAAACCTAAAAAGATCCTCAATGTGTAATCTTTCATTAACTCAAGATTAAGTAAAGATTAAGGCTGGGGCCTTATATCTTCCCTCAGCCCTCCGCCCCCTCGTCCCTCCCCCCCAGCACCCCGAACACCCCCCCCCCCCGCACCCCGCCAAACCTCTTACCCTTCGTCTTCGTCCCCTACCTCGCCGCACCATCGCCACCTTTCCCCTCCTTCACCGTCTCCTCCCTCGCCACACCAGCTCCGGATCCAGCTCCCCACTGCTGTCTCTCATCTCCCTCGCAGCACTGCCTTTGGCTCCCCTCCCTTCCATGTTTATAGCAAAATCAGGTATGACATGGGCTTTCACTTACATTATTATTTTATAAATGGTTCACAAACAATTTATTATTATTTATTTTAAATATATTTGATATGAAAAATGAAAATGTAATAATTCATGTGTAAATGTTTGTTATAGGGATCTTATTATGGATAAGAGTTGGATTGATCATTCAAATCGAACATCTAGAGAGTATTTCAATGGAATTATGCAGTTTATTGACTTCACTAGAAGATTTGAAAGTGACAATATTAGTTGTTCATGTAGAAAATGTGATAACAGATATCAATTCACATGAGATACTGTGAGGGAGAACCTATTTTTTAATGAATTCAGAGAAATTATAAGAGTTGGACTCATCTTGTAGAAGAATATGTTCGTTGTAAAAATACGGATACAGTTTAGATGGATGTTGATGCAAGGATGAATTATCCAATGCATGAAATGCTTACTAAAATGGTACGTGGGTTGGATCCTGAAGGCATTTACATCCAGAATCTTGAGACCGGTGAGATAAATCTTTGCTCTGGTGCATATCATGATTCGAGGAGGTTTTATGGAGAAATTGATGATGCAAAAATAGAATTATATCCTAGATGTACTTCATTCAATAAATATTAGTTTATCTTGGAGTTGTTGCATTTGATGACTTTGAATCGTTGGTTAGACACATCATTCGACATGCTGTTGGTGTTATTGAAAAAGGTTCTTCCTGTCAACGCTATGATTCTCGAGTCGTATTACCATTCTCGTAAGTTGACCGAGAACTTAGGTTTTAAATATGTGACCATAGATGCATGTGCAAACAACTGTATGTTGTTTTGAAAAGAAACTGCCCATTTGGATATTTGTACGGTTTGTGGTGCTTCCCGGTGGAAAGAGAACAGGGGAAATCAGACTTATCAAAGTCAGATTGTGATACAAGGGAAACCGATTTTCGTAAAGAAAATGCATTAGTTTCCACTTAAACCAAGGTTTAAAAGATTTTTTATGTCATCTAATGTTTTTAATTTAATGATATGGCATGCAAAAAGAGTTCAAGAAAGTGATATGTTAACCCACCCGACAGACTCTCATGCATGGAATGATTTTGATAAGAGACATCCTGACTTTTCCAAAGATGTTCGTAATGTCCAATTGGGATTGGCCACAGATGGTTTCAATCCATTCAAGTCTATGGTTGGTGCAACTCATAGCACATGGCTCGTGGTGATGATTCTGTATAATCTTCCTCCGTGGCTTTGTATGAAGCAACAATTTATTTTAATTTCCACTCTTATTGATGGAGCTAAAAGTACGGGGGATAATATTGATGTTTACCTTCAGCCATTGATTGATGAGTTGAATGAATTTTGGGGTGATGGTGTGATGAATTATGACTATGAAATGAATGAAATGTTCAAACAGCAGGCTGCTTTATTGTGGACAATCAATGACTTCCCAGCTTATGCAAATTTATCCGACTGGAGTACGAAAGGGGTATTTTCTTTCCCTTGTTTCAGTAAAAGTAAAAAAGATGTATGGCATAAGTATTCCAAAAAAAGGGCATACATGGGTCACAGATGTTTTCTCCCCCCTCAGCACAGGTTCAGAAAGGATAGAGTGTAATTTGATGGTTCTAGAGAGTTCATCCTAGCACCAAAGATCATGACAGGAGTCGAAATGTTATCACAGATTGAGAAAGAAAACATCTGCATAGTATATGAAATTTAGGATTTGGTGGCTCCTCCGGTACGTAATATTCGAGTCGCGGGTAGGCAGCATAGTCACAATTTGAAAAAGAAAAGTATTTTTTATAGTCTTTTGTATTGGAAAACTAACATGATGAGGCATAATTTGGATTTCATGCACATTGAAAAAAATGTTTGTGATAACATATTGTGGACCATTTTAGGTGTCAGTGGTAAATCAAAGGACCATGTTAATTCACACCGTGATTCGGAACAAATGGGTTTAATGAAACAATTGCATTTACAATTAGCTGAGGGAAACAAGGCATATTTTCCTACTGCACAGTATACGATGACTATAAAGGAGAAAGAGACATTTATTTCCATTTTGAAGATGCTCAAGCTGCCTGATGGTTACTCTTCTAATATTTCAAAGTGTGTGAATCTGACAAGCAAGACATTGCAAGGGTTGAAAAGTCATGACAATCACATAGTACTTAAGCAGTTAATTCCAATCGCAATTTGTGATTGTTTATCCCCCAATTTTGTTCAGCCGTTGATTGAGATGAGTTATTTTTTTAGACATCTTTGTTTAAGAAATCAACGAATGAGTGATTTAAAAAGTTTACAGGACCGAATTGTACTTACGCTTTTTTACTTTGAGAAACTATTTACCCCCATCATTTTTCGATGTTATGGTCCACTTGACAGTGCACCTAACTGATGAGGTAATGGCTACCAGTCCAGTGAAATTCAGGTGGATGTATCCTATTGAGCGGTATTTGAGTACATTGAAACGATTTGTACGCAATAGAGCTCATACGGAGGCATCAATAGCCAATGGTTATTTGACGGATGAGTGTACTACTTTTTGTGCATAATATCTTACACATGTTGAAACAAAATTAGATAAGCCCTCTAGGATTTAGGATGGTCCAGTTGGAGAAAAAACCACATATTATATTGACAACATCGAGTGGATACAAGCGCATCGATATATCTTGTTCAATACTCCATCAGTTGCACCATTAATGTAGTAAGTATCTTATCACTTTTATTGTTTAACTTTTACATATTTTGTTTGCATAAGTTGATCATATAAACCTTGCATTATCATTTGCAGAAAACACATTAATGAGATAAAAGAAGAAATGTATCGTGAGACTGAGTTGCAAATTCAATAGTCTCATTATTCGTCATTTCATGATTGGTTCAAATATTATGTACGTATAAATTGATTTTCATTATGAGTGAAGTATTATACTAATTTCTTTCTTCATATATCAGTATTGAATTTTATGAATTATGTAGGTTCATAAGCTGAAGGAGTTAGGGAACCCCATGCTAACTAAAGAATGTATCCAACTGGCTGAGGGTCCATCTATAACGGCTCGTCGTTATAAATCTATAGATGCTAATGGTTTTCGATTTCACATTAAAGATGTTGATGACAAATGAGAAACACAAAACAGTGGCATCAGTTGTCCATTTGTCGATTATGGTTATTACTATGGTCAATTGATAGACATCATTGAAGTTGTATACACACACAGGTTGAAGTACATATTATAAAAGTGTAATTGGGTTGATCCAATGCCTGGATGTATAGTTGATCAATATCATTTTTCATTGGTGAATTTTAACTATATGTTATACAGAAATGAACGAGTTGATAATGAATCTTTCATTTTGACATCACAAGCGGAACAAGTATTCTTCGTTACTTTGCCTTCGAATTCAAGTTGGAAAGTTGTTGTCAAAATGTCTCGGCGAGGAGTGTTTGTATTTGAACAAGATGAACCCGAGACTGTTCCTTTTTTTCCCAACAGCTTGATCAACATACCATAGTTCAATGTGAAGAATATAGTTATTGGGTCATAGCGGCTGTTGAAGGAGAAACGGTCGACTTGCATGCTTAATGAAAGGAATAATTGTTTTCCCTCTATTCAGCCTAAGATATCATAAATTATCTAAACATTTTATAGATCCTTGTAAGTTTTAATCCTCACTATTGGAAGTTTATTCAGTTATAAATATTCAGGGTGATTTAATTTATGTTATATTGATTTTTTTGTCGGTGTATCTTCACATTGAGGTATTCTCCCTTTGGTTCATGTGCTGCTTGAATTTTTATTAATTCAATTTGAAATTTGGATATGCATTGATTGGTTTTGTACATAATTTGTATATCTGTTTTGTGAACTTTCTGATTTTTTAAAATTCATTCATCACTAATTATTCAATCCCTATTTGTTTGATTAAAAACTGTACAAGTTTGATTTTTTTTAAAAAAAATCCAATTTATCAATTGGGCACTTTGGATAGTCCCCTAATTAATGTTTTCCATGACTGCAGGCATGTTAGGGGAAGAGGCAGAAGATCCACATCATCCATCTGAGGCATCTACATCTCAGGGTTGAGGTATGTTGGAATGTCATTGACTCTATTTTTATGTAATTAATAAACATATATATATATATATATATATTTATAACATCTGTCGATTTGTATATAAAATTGTTTTCAACAGGATCAGACTCGACTATTTCTTCCTCTTGTAGGAGAGGCCCTGGTCGTGGCATATTATCATGGAATTCCGACACGACTTTTGATGCTTCATTTGATGAGGCATTTCATCCTGTGGGATGGAATTCCACTGAATTTATTCGTCAGTTGCGTCATATCAGACTTGATTCACATCGATTTCCATTGACAATACGTGACTGGGCTTCTATCCCTCAGGACACATTAGATCGTCTTTGGAGGGAGGTTCAGGTAAGAAGACCATTTTACTTTATTGCCTATGTATAAACAACAATAACATATGTGATTTTTTTCTTTAATAGAAAAATTTGAAAGTATGTCCCAATGAGTTTCGTCCAATTTGTATGAGAATATACCATAAGATGTGGGAAGACTATAAAGGAAAAGTCAAGAGGGACCACTAGTTACCAAATGTGGGTGCCCTAGACATTCTGGAAAAGTCCCTAGAGGTGTCCTCCCAGCCCAGTGGTGTGATTTAGTTGCATATTGGTCTTCTGAGGGTGTTGTGGTTTGTATATTTATTTTGGTATATATATTTTCAAGAATGTGTGATTTGTTTTATATTTGAATGAAATTAATGTAGGAGGTGTCTACACGCCATTCTGAGAATCGAGCGTTGCAGGGACCACCTCACAGGCTCGGGACTCGTCACGTGTCTCAGATCCGACATGATGTATTTATTATTCATTTTTTAATTTTTTTGATTAATACGGTTTTTGTTTATATTATATTTCTATATAGTTGCGGGAGCAAGGTGCAGCAACTGATAAAATGTCGGTGTGAATGAGGACTCGTGATCGCAATGATCCAGAGGCTGCAGCATTGATAGTATGTTCTTGTACTCATTACCAATACTTACATAAAATATGTATATTAATATATTTATATTTATATAAATATTTCACAGGCTCAATTTGAAGCTGAATTAGAACATCTTCTAGAGGACCAGTGACAGCTTCCCATGTGAAGGGATGAGATATTTCATCGCAACATTGGTCGGGACGGGCATGGATATAGTTTGACCTATGGAAAACGATTCCTCGTTCTATAGTGTCATGCACTGCAGTTTTCGGTCCTGCTGCTGCCCAAATGACACAACAGTTGTGAGATTTCGAGGCATGACGGTGGGATTTCGAGGAGGCAAATGCGCAATTGGATGCTGAGGTTAGAGCACCGCGGGAATATGTGCGTCCAGGTGATGGTGCAGGGGATCACACGACACATGTTTATAGTGTATTAATTTATTTAATTTAAATTATTTTTGTTATGAAAATATTCATCATGTTTATTTTTTGTAGGCCCCTGGCCCACCGGATGGAGGTCATTGATGAACACGCATGACGCATCATATTCACAAGGTGTGTTTCTTCTTTTAATGGTGGGGTTGTTATTGATATTTATGTTGGGTGTGTAGTAAGTTTTTTTGTGATTTGGGGGTATCATGTGTGTTTTGGCCTCATGCAATGTTTGTGTGCATGAATTAAGAAGAAACCATGAAACTGATTATTGATTTGGATATTTTTTGTTCATTTAATTTTCAATGTTTAGAATTGCATGTTCTATAATATTTTTGAAAAAAACACGCAATTCCTAATATAAATAATTAAACTTGTTTTTGATGAGTGAGATGAGTTCACTATTTGTAGTCCCGGACTACCCCGGACATCCCTCCACGCACTCCGAACAACCCTCTCTGCACCCCGGACAACACCCCCCCCCCCCCCCCCCCCCCGCACCCCGGACAGCCCTCCCCGCACCACGGGCAGCCCTCCGTGCACCCCGGACAGCCCTCCGTGCACCCCGGACAGGCCACCCGCACCCCGAACAGCCCTCCCCACACCTCGGACATCCCTCCCCGCACCCCGAACAGCCCCCCCCCCCCCCCCCCGCACCCTGGACAGCCCTCCCCACACCACGGACAGCCCTCCCCGCACCCCGAAAACGAGTTTCAGATTGTGTCGTTTTCAGCAGCTCGGCGCGCGCTAAAACGGCACGTTGGGGGGTCAAAACCACCCTAATGACCTCTTAATTCCATGAATTCGTATGACATCAGCCGTTGTGTGATTTATGAAATGTTCGGGCAGACGGCCCGTAAATTGGCGGTGTCGTTTGACCGCGGTGACCGGAAACGCGTTTCTGGTGTCACAAAACACAAAAAACGGCGTGAGACGGTCGAATTCGAAGAAAAGGTGCTCTGAATGACCAGAAACCACACGAAATCATTAGTAATATTATTCGTGACGTGTAGGAGGAGACAACGGGCCCATCGGAAGTGCGGTGCGCGCGGTACGGCCGATTGTGTCATTTTCAGCAGCTCATCGCGTGCTAAAACAACGCGTTGGAGGGTCAAAACCACCCGAACGATCTCGGAATGCCATGAAACCATACAAAATCAGCCGTTGTGTGATTTTTGAAATGTTCGGGCAGACGACACGTCAATCGGAGGTTTTGTTTGACCGCGGTGACCGGAAACGTGTTTTCGTTGTCATAAAACACCAAAAATGGCGTGAGACGGCCGAATTTGGATAAAACAAGATCCGAATGACCTGAAACCACACGAAAACATTAAGAATATTATTCGTGATGTGTAGTAGGAGACAGAGTTCCCATAGGACGTGCGGTGCACGCGGTACTGCCGATTGTGTCGTTTTCAGCAGCTCGTCGCGTGCGAAAAGGGCATGTTGGGGGGGTCAAAACCACACGAACGTCCTCAGAATTCCATGAAACCGTATGAAATCATTCTTTTTGTGATTTGGGAAATGTTCGGGCAGACAGAACGTCAATTGGAGGTGTCGTTTGACCGCGGTGACTGGAAATGCGTTTCCGGTGTCATAAAACACCAAAAACGGCGTGAGACGGTTGAATTCGGATCAAACGTGATCCTAATGACCTAAAACCACCCGAAAACATTAGAAATATTATTAGTGATGTGTAGGAGGAGACGACACGCCCATCAGACGTGCAGTGCGCGCGGTACGACCGATTGTGTCGTTTTCAGCAGCTCGGCGCGCGCTAAAACGGCGCGTTGAGGGGTCAAAACCACCCGAACGACCTCAAAATGCCATGAAACCGTAAGACATCATCCTTTGTGTGATTTTTGAAATGTTCAGGTAGACGACACATCAATCGGAGGTTTCGTTTGACCGCGGTGATCGGAAATGCAATTTCAGTGTCATAAAACACAAAAAACGGCGTGAGACCGTCGAATTCAGAGCAAATTTTCTCTGAATGACCTGAAACCACACAAAAAGATTAGAAATATTATTTCTGATGTGTATAAGGAGACGACGCACCCATCCGACATGCGGTGCACACGGTACAGCCAATTGTGTCGTTTTTAGCAGCTCGGGACGCGCTAAAACGGCGCGTTGGGGGGTCAAAACCACCCGAACAACCTCAGAATACCATGAAACCATACGAAATCAGCTGTTGTGTGATTTGTGAAATGGTCGGGCAGACAACACGTCAATCAGAGGTTTCGTTTGACCGCGGTGACCGGAAACGCGTTTCCGTTGTCAAAAAACACCACAAACGGTGTGAGATGGTCGAATCCTGTGCAAACTTGCTCCGAATGTCCTGAAACCACACTAAAACATTAGTAATATTATTCGTGACATGTAGGAAGAGACGGCGTGCCCATCGGACATGCGGTGCACGTGGTATAGCCGATTGTGTCGTTTTCACCAGCTCAACGCGCGCTAAAACGGCGCGTTGGGGGGTCAAAACCACCCGAATGACATCAGAATGCCATGAAACCGTATGACATCAGCCGTTGTGTGATTTTTGAAATGGTCGGGAAGACGGCATGTCAGTCGGAGGTGTCGTTTGACCGCGGTGACCCGAAACGCGTTTCTTGTGTCATAAAACACCAAAAACGGTGTGAGACGGTCGAATTCGAAGAAAACGTGATCCGAATGACCTGAAACCACACGAAAACATTAGGAATACTATTCGTGATGTGTAGGAGGATACAACGTGCCCATCAGACGTGCAGTGCGCGTGGTACAGCCGATTGTGTTGTTTTCAGCAGCTCGGCGCGTGCTAAAACAGTGTGTTGCAGGGTCAAAACCACCCGAACGACCTCGGAATGACAACAAACCGTACGAAATCAGCCGTTGTGTGATTTTTGAAATGTTCGGGCAGACGACACATCAATCGGAGGTGTCGTTTGACCGCGGTGACCGGAAACGCGTTTTCGGTGTCATAAAACACAAAAAACGGCGTGAGACGGTCGAATTCAGAGAAAACGTGCTCCGAATGACGTGAAACCACAAGAAAACTTTAGAAATGTTATTCGTGATGTGTAGGAGGAGACGACGCGCCCATCGGACGTGTGGTGCACGTCGTACGACCGATTGTGTCGTTTTAAGTAGCTCGACGCGCGCTAAAACGGCTCGTTGGGGCGGCAAAACCACCTGAACGACCTCGGAATGACATGAAACCGTACAACATAAGCCGTTGTGTGATTTTTAAAATGGTCGGGCAGAAGGCACGTCAATCGGAGGTGTCATTTGACCGCGGTGACCGGAAACGCGTTTATGGTGTCATAAAACACCAAAAATGGTGTGAGACGGCCGAATTCAGAGTATACGTGCTCCGAATGACCTGAAACCACACGAAAACATTAGGAATATTATTCTTGACGTGTTGGAGGAGACAACGTGCCCATCGGACGTGTGGTGCGTGCGGTACGACCGATTGTGTCATTTTCAGCAGCTCGATGCGCGCTAAAACGGCGTGTTGGGGGGTCAAAACCACCCAAATGACCTCAGAATTCCATGAAACCGTACGACATCAGCCAATGTGTGATTTGTAAAATGTTCGGGTAGACGGAACGTCAATCGGAGGTGTCGTTTGACCGTGGTGACTGAAAACGCGTTTCTGGTGTAAAAAACACCAAAACGGCGTGAGACGGTCGAATTTTGAGCAAACGTGCTCTGAATGACATGAAACCACACGAAAACATTAGAAATATTATTCTTGACGTGTTGGACTAGACGGCGCGCCCATCGAATGTGCGGTGTGCGCGGTACGACCGATTGTGTTGTTTTTAGTAGCTCGGCGCGCCAAAACGGCGCGTTGGGGTGTCAAAATCACCCGAACGACCTCAGAAAGCCATGAAACCATATGACATCAGCCATTGTGTGATTTGTGAAATAGGAAAATAGACGGAACGTCAATTGGAGGTTTCTTTTGACCGGGGTGACCAGAAACGCGTTTCTAGTGACATAAAACACCAAAAATGGCGTGAGACGGTCGAATTCGGAGCAAACGTGCTCCAAATGACCTGAACCCACACGAATACATTAGGAATATTATTCATGACGTGTAGTAGGAGACGGCATGCCCATCGGACGTGCGGTGCATGCGGTACGGCCGATTGTGTCGTTTTCAGCAGCTCGGCGCGCGCTAAAACGGCGTGTTTGGGGGTCAAAACAACACGAACGACCTCGGAATGCCATGAAACCATTCAAAATCATCCCTTGTGTGATTTGTAAAATGGTCAGGCAGAAGGCACGTCAATCAGAGGTGTCGTTTGACCACGGTGGCCAAAAACGTGTTTCCAGTGTCATAAAACACCAAAACGGCATGAGACGGTCGAATTCAGAGCAAACGTGCTCCGAATGACCTGAAACCACATGAAAAAATTACGAATATTATTTGTGATGTGTAGGAGGAGACGGAGCGCCCATCAGACATGCGGTACGTGCAGTACGGCCGAATGTGTCGTTTTCAGCAGCTCGACGCGCGCTAAAACGACGCGTTGGGGGGTCAAAACCACCCGAACGACCACGGAATGCCATGAAACCGTATGAAATCAGCCGTTGTGTGATTTTTGAAGTGGTCAGGCGGACGACACATCAATCGGAGGTGTCTTTTGACCGCGGTGACCGGAAACATGTTTCTGGTGTCACAAAACAACAAAAACGGCGTGAGATGGTCGAATTTGGAGCAAACGTGCTTCAAACGACCTGAAATGATAGCATTTCTTAAATTGAGGGTTTTAAATTATTATAGCACCATGATTTGATGTCAGATTAAATTTTATTATATGTATCTAATAACTAAATAATTATGTTCAATTTACGTTTGTTTTGTTTTGTTGTTTTTTTGTCTTATTGTAGGTTTACCGAAGCAGAAGATTGAAATAGATGAACCTTCTCGGATCATTGAATCACGTTTATCGTTTATGATGTTCTTGAAGTTTATGCTGTTTGAAATTGTTTTCAATTTTTTATGATTGTTACCTTGTTTTATCTCTGATTTTTCACCGTGAAGAAAAAAAACACAATTCGTACATTTCATTAAAAAATGAAAAATATTTTATTTAATATTATATATATATACATATTAAAATATTTAAATCATATTATATATATATATATTTAAAATATTTTATTTAATATTATATATATAAATATTTTCTTTAATATATATATATATATATATTTTTTATTTAATAAATAAATAAATATGTATATTTCTTTCAGTATGAATTTTTTTTAACAAAATTTTCCCAGTGTTGCGACTGCCAAAGGCGGTCTCTTAAGTCCGGCATTTCGGCCACCTATAGCGACCGCCATTGGCGGTCACTATTGGCCTACAACGACGAAGCTGAAGCGACTGCCAATGGCGGTCGCTAATGGCCGATTTTTTAGTAGTGCTTTTTCTTAGGATTTCTGGGGACAGAATGATCCAATGTTAGGGAGGTAGTAACATCCTGTTACTGTTTTTGGGTATTCTTAAATCCTATTTTGTTAAATTATTAATTTATAATGTTAAATGGGAAAAAATGGTTTATCAGTGAAAAGTATTGTTTTTGTTGAAGCTGTTGAGGAATGGTATAACACCTAATTAATACTCTAGAATATTTAATTAAATATTTTCTGAGTTAAAACACTGTCCTAGTATGAGTTTTTGAGGACTGCCACGTCTCGAAGAGGACATAATAAAATTTTTAAATTTATTATTTTAATCTTGTGAAATTTATTTAAAATAATTAAATAACTCAAAAATGGACTATTGTATGAGAAATTTGAGACCACAGTTATGTCAGAAATATGGTGTTTACACTAGGAAGGGTATGACATGCAAAGGATTTGGACATTTAGATGTCTCTCTAGGGATATAAAGTTATTAAATAATATATATTATATTATTTATTAAATATAATTAAATATCTTCCAAATGGCGTGACATATGAAAAATCTGAGACCTCCGATGTGTCCAGAATGGGGGGTTTACCTTAGAAAAAGTATAACATTTATTCGCAACAGGTGTTTGGACAGCTCGCGTGCAAAAATAACCTTTTTTATTTAAATTATTTAATTATTCAGTTTCTTTAATATTAAATCATAAATATATCTCAAACAGGTTATCCTTTGAGAAATCTGAGACAACGATTGGGTTTGGAACGTGGTGTTTACCCTAGAGAGAGTATGACTTTCATTCGCAATGGATCTTTGGTGTCATTTAATTTTTACATTAAATAATTAATTATATTAAATTCATTTAATTATTAAATTAATTCCAAAAAACGGGTTACTATTCATCATCTACCTTTTGACACCGCACCTCCATTTATCACACACCCAACCTTCCAAAAACCCAATTTATGGACCGTTTAGACTGTTTAAAATTATGACCACTTAAATGGATCAAATCAAAAACTCCACATTCAATCTTATGTTGAATCATAGATTTGTTTAGCAGTTTTGAAAATAGAATATGGTTACACAACTTTGGGGTTTTGAAATACCCAAATTATTCGATTAATCGGTGTTGGATGATCCTATCATCTTTAGGTGACACTAAAACTACTTTTAAGCACCTCCGTTGATCATGTAGGCTTCTTCCTTTGAGTTGGTGAAGTGTTCATGGTTCCTCCTTTCCTCCTGAGGTGATTCATATCAGGTTTGATTGTTTGATTGATTTATTTTTATTTATTATCTATTATTCAATTATTCCTTTTTTCTAAAATTAATGAAAAAATGTGCTTTTATTTTCATTAAAACAAATAAAAAAACATAATGTATATTAGAATAGTTCATATAAAACTTATTAGAAGATAGTTTTAAAATAAATTATCTAAAGGTATATTTTTTGATAATCACATTGTATCGTTAGGGATAATTTATTTAGATAAAATTATTACCATATAATTTCATGAATAATCTAAGGATAAATTATTGAAATTGAAAATAATAATTACCTTGTTTTTTAAAGAATAACTAGATGTTATTATCGAAGTTAATTTTTAGAAATTATTAAATTATAATTTTAATAAAATTATCAAATGTAATAATTATCAAAATTATCAAAGGATAAATTTGAAGACATACAGAATGATTAATTCATATAGTTATCAAAATGTAATTGCACAAAATTATTAATAGATAATATTTGTGTTATGAAATTATAATCACACAGGATTATCATGGTATAATTAAATGAAACTGTAACAAAACAATAATTTTAATGATTTATCGAAGGATATTTTTTCAAAATTGTAAAAAGGATACTTGAATGAAATTTTAGGGGGTTAATTATTAGAATATAATTATTCAAATTATAAAGGATAATTTATAATAAATTATCAAATGATAATTTTTTGGATTATCAAATGATAAATGTTTGGATTATCAAAAGATAATGAATTGTCAAATGATATATATATATATTCATATATATCGATAAACACATATGGGATAATTTATTAAAATTATCTAATGTTATGAAAATATATATATACATATATATATATATATATATATCTGTGTGTATATATATATAAATATATAGTAAGATATATATATATATATATTTTATAATTACTTTGGATGTTTATGAAAATTTTCATAAATATTAAATTATCAACGTGTAAATTGCATGAACTATTAATGGATAATTTCATGCACATGCTTTTTCATAAAATTATAATCTAGATATTATCCAAGAGAGAGAATGTATCATCACATGTGAAATTTTTTTTCTTTTGAAATAAAATAACTGGTATTGTTTCTAGGAACCCATGATGAACATTGAATATTTGTGTGTCGACGCTTATGATAATACAGTTGCAAGGAGGGGTATTAAACCACACAGGGTGGTTTATCATTTTTTCTAACTTCAGTGACCTTGAGGAAGATGGTTCCGCCCCGACATTCCCAATTGATTATCATTGTATTTCTTAATTTATTTCAATTTTTTATTTAAATTCAATTTCTTAAATTTCCTTTCAATTAAATGGATAAAAACATGATTCCACTGAATCGAGATATTTGAAATGGTTTTGGCATGAAAATCTGGAAAACCTACAATTCTATTGAATTGAGTGTGTTTATAGAAATTGGGTGAGTTAAATTGTTCAATTTAAATTCTGTATTTTATGGAAATTATTTCAATTAAATTGTTGAATTTAATTGTGGAAATAAATTATGTAATGATGGAATTGATTTTGAATGGATTTCAAACTCATGAAAATGCCTTAAAATGATTTTATAGAAACCTAATAGTTTTATCTTGGGGAACTGAATATTTTTGAATTAATGTTTTTTTGGTTTTAAATGGAAACGAACTGTCATTTTTGAAATGGAAGAAAGAGATTGATCATATTTTAAGAAGTCTTAAAATAGTTTGCCCATTGTGTAAGAGAACATGAAAGCCTTAGGTAGTTATTGAGTTATTCGGATACACTCTACGCTACGACAAAGTCCTAAAACATACTTGTGGCGGGTCACATCCATGACGGGTTTGTGATGAGTCTCCTTTGGCCAGTGTCATAGGGACGTGTGTATACACATTTAGCTGAGTTCACATAGAGAGTGTGGAATCCTATAACAAGTTAATATTATCGTACCTTTTGGCAGATGACCATATTTCTCACTTTTTTATTTATATTTTTGATATAAATGTTTGTAAATGCATCTGAACTACTTCACATGCCTGCTGAATTTATATAAACTATTTTATATAAATGTTTTACATAAGACATTGTTTTAGAATTATTCCCTCATTTGTAAAATAATTTCTTAAAAAAATTTATTTCCATCACTTGAAAATGTATTTCATGTTTTTTTAAATATGATTTTATATTTACAACCCTATTTAAATTAAAATTGTCAGCTTTTCATTGGATAATCTATGTTTGGAATCTGTTATGGAATCTTCGGTGGTATCCTACTAGGCTTAGGATCACACCCTACTTTTTCCTTCGGGTGCTTGTAGACTTTCTTCTTCTAGGTTCGAGTAATGGGAAGGGATATCTTAGAGGTGGATACAGATGTTGATATTTGTTCTTGATGTGTTGTTTCCATAGGGAACTTTGGGTTGATTTTTCCATTTTAGTACTTGGGTTTTAGTACTTTGGGCTTTTAATGCCTCTTTGTATTCCGTTACATTACTCCTAGTGGATTTTATTTTTTTTATTCCTACTATCTTGTATATTTTTTTCACATTGTTGGTGGAAAAATTGTTCTAACATGCATGTTTTGTGATGCTAGGCACTAGTCACTAACCCCTGGGAATCGAGAATGCCCTTCGGGATTTGTTATGGCCGACTCGGTTATAAGGTTACTAGGGTATCCAGGCTGGTTCGTGACCGAATATCCAAGGGAGTCTTTGATATTGGTCTTGCATTCGAGATTAAATCAACGAAAAAATAAACATCACACTATGATGGATTGACAAGTAATTAATAATGTATTATATTAATTTATTCCTATAATATAGGTATATTCACAATTTTGAGATTACCTTTTTCATATGTAGATTGTGTTTTCTCTTCCTCCCTCAGAATCTCATTCAGTAGAGAATCCAGGGGGTGGATCTATAGATGGCTCTGATAATGAGGTATCCCCTCTATAGTTAAATAATTCCATGTTTTCAATATGAATAATAATTTATTTCTCTACGAAATAAATTTTTTAGTTATATTTTAAAATCTAGTATAGACCAATTATTTTGTAAAAACCCATATGTATAATAATGGAGTTGGAAAAAAAGGGAATATTTTTGTTGCATGATTGAAATTTAGTAACACATCCTTCTCATGGTAAGACATCGACTAAGAGTCATAACTAATAACACCCTACTTAAGGTTCTAGTAAAATATCTAATTTTCATTGAAAATGTTGAATATACGAAGGAGTGAGAATATCCATAATCAAATAAAGAATAAGATAATTTTTAGGATAAGATTAAAGTACCTTCCACTATAGAATTATTGACTTAATCATGAATTGTTGTGATCGTATAAGCTTGGAATTTATCCCGTTGCCTTCTCTAGGGAAAATACCCTTAAATACCAAAGAAATAATTTGTATATATGTGAATCTACTTGCAGTTGATGTATTTAACATTGGAATATTATTTTTTCCCTTTAAATCATGTGTATTGTGTCCCTTATCTACAAACTTGTAGAAAATATTCAATCCCAATTTGCTTGTTCTAGGGTGTTTCTTTCCACATTTATTACTATCTGGAAATTCCACTCTTCCCTTCTTCCCTTTCACTGAATTTACATTTCTAGAGTTCTCAGTTAACCTAATCATTTAATTAATTCATTAAAATCCATAATAAATGAATAATTTTTTCTTTATATTATTATCACATGATAGTATATTCTCTTATGATGGGAATTTTTTAGAGACTATCAAACTTTGAAATACTATCTTAATTCCATCATATAAATTGTCAACATTTCTCTTTGGATTATGTATGTAGTCAAAAAAATTCCATTATTTCAATGTAATGTTGGATTTATACGTAGAATAATTTTCTCCTTCCTTTTTTATACTAAGGAATTGTCTCTCCATACCTGCTTGTTTTATGAGGGGAAAATATTTCTCCCAGAAGAGAAAATTAAAATACTACAACCCTATTTTGGTTTTTACTTATTATTTCTTAGTTTTTATGTAAATTAACACCATTGATCTATATCATGAAATAGATTTTAAACATACATGAAAACCTTCTCCATTTTATTAAAGGTATGCGGACAACAGATGTTATCATGTATAATTAAGCCATAATCAATATTCTAAAGTAAATATTTATTAATCATGAAATTTAATCAATTACTTGAACTTGAAGAATAATATAGAAGAAATAAATGATGATCAAATAATTGCGTATACTTAATCACATTATCATGAAAATTATTTGTGGATATTCTAACTAATTAAATAATCACATGGACATAAATAACTAATCTCATAATTAAGGAATTCATAATTTTAAACATCACAAAATATACCATCAAGGCCTCATTCTAAGATTTCTTACATAAATGGGAAATTCCTCGACTAAAAACCCAATACAATTTGTCTCATGAGACCTTCAGATGCATTGATGGGCTATAGAGGGTCCCACCCATCACATACTAAGTCGAATTCATTCCTCATTTGAAAGTGGAGAAACATAATCACGAAAACATTCATATTGATAAACTATAATAAAAATTGTTAATAATTATCCAATAAATAAAAATAATAAATGTAAACATTAATATTAGAATCTATCATCTAAAATGTTAAAAATTTATTCCATCAATAAACATAATCATAAACCATTCAGTGTAATGTGGATAATGGTATTAAAAAGGTACATCCTTAGTCAAATATATCATAAATCAAGAAGAGCAATAATAAATATTGGACCACTACAAAAGATTACCAATAAATTGAAATAAAAATTTGGGTTATTTTCATTGATTAGTAGATATATAATAATGATATAATTACAAACATTCATAATAAAATTATCCTTTTCACATGGAAAATTACTTAGATGTTAGGTGAAATATTAAAAAATTTCAGTATTATTTTATCACAAATATTATATATATACATTATCTCCATCATTATATAAATTCGTGAGAGGTGGTGATGGAAAATGAGATAAATTGATTCACGAGGCGGTAGTCTGCCATACACATGATCGATGGTTTCATTTCCTATTTTATATAATATGGGACAAATATTTGTATTTATATTAAAATAATAAAATATTATAAATTTAAAGATGATTTTTTTATTATATAATCACATTTGAAGATGATTTGGGGAAGTTATTGAAATAAATAAAATGAAGATGTATAGTTAAGAACTATACCACTTCTTTAGAGAACCTTTTTAGGTTTATTCCTAAATCCTCTTGAGATTGGATTAATGGTTAAAAAAGTAAATATAGGTTATGTGTGTGGAAAAGGTAGTGATTTTGGTATATATTGGTAGAACCAAAGGTCTTTGGAATTGTGAAGTGGAGAGGATAGGGTGTGTCCTTTTATAAGTAGGGGAGAGGACACACAAGGAATTTATACAAAAAATTATTATGTTCCCACATTTTACAGATCAGAAAAGGATAAATAATTTCCCAATATATAAAATTATAGTATAAAAGGTAAAAATAAGAACATATAATAGAAATTAAACAATTTTCAAAGTAATTTTAACACTTATATGTATAGTTTGACATCGGTAAACCTGTTTTAACCTTGACCGCGGTTTTTTTTATTATTTTCACTATTCATTATGACAAAAAATTATTTTTAACTTAATATATATGATTAAGTATGTAAATAAAAATATTTAATTAATTGTTACATATTAAATTCACAAAGTTTATAAAATTTAATTTGAAATTAATCCCATAAAAACGATGAAAAATAGTTTTCCAAAAAAATATTTCAAAAGTATAACAAGTTATTATATAACAATTAAAATTGAAATTGATTAAAATGACATAAATTTTATTAATAATAATATTATTTTAATAATTTTTTATTTTATCCATTCTAGAGAAAATTTGGACTTCGTAAATTCTTTAATCTACACTACAATTTTTAATAAAAACTATATTATTTACTATTCATCAATATATTAATCATTTCATAAAATTCCTAAAAATTTACCCTATAAAAATTTCAAAAATATTATTTAAATAATGAAGTAATTTTTTTTAATTTTTTTATAAAGTAAAAAGAATATTATTAAAATAAGTTCCCAAAAAACAAAGGAATAATTTTTTAGAAATTATACATTTTGTTAGAAAAAAATTTAATCTTCATCCAAATGTTTTTTATATTCATTGATAATTATTTAATTAAAAATTAAATCATTTTATAATATTTTGACCCATATAATTTTCATAATATCTTTATAACTATTCATACCCAATAATTTATCTATTAACTTATAATGGTATACTATATTATGGTTCAATTATGCTCGGGGGTGTGTGTACCACAAACTGTAAAAGAAATTGAACATAATTACAAATAAATATATCATAAAGAATAATTTTGTTACATTATAATTTATTCTTCTAAAAATCATTAAGGAAAATCATTAATGAAACATCCATCAGTTCGGGTTTGTAAATTTCTTATAAAAATTCTTTAAGGAAACATCAATGTAGAAAAAATTTACCTCACCAAAAATCATAGAAAATGTTGAAGACATGAAGAATATATCACAATTTGTCATAATTAATCAAAAATTATTCAAATTACATTAACCTTTATGAAGGAATCACAATATCTTCTAAAGGAAAGAACACCATTTATATGTTTCTTAAGATAATAAAACTTGAGAACATCAAAACATTCTAATATTTTCATTTTAATACTTCTTAAAAATATTTATAATAATGAAATATTTATATTTCCTTAAAAACCATTGAGTAAAATACAACTATTAGAAAAAATGGGATCATCGTATGTTATTTATGTTTTACAATTCAATTAATAGTTGATTTTGGTTTATTATTTCTAATTTATTTTACTCTTTTAATAAGTGTTATTATAAACTAAGAAATAAATCAATGATATAATACTGAAAACAATTTTACTTGATTCATGAAGTCATGTTAAAAATGAATTAAAATTTATATTATATTTTCTATCATAAAATATAATATAGATGTTATATTATGATGTATGACATGTTATTGGATATTTAAAGTTATGATATGATCAAACCATACAATATGTCGTTTCATAGAATATTATTTTGTGAAAATATATCAGTTCCAGTATATCATATGATTTTACCACAATATGAGGTACAAAACTTGTTCTATATCAAATCTAAAAATTGTAAATTATAAAATAAAATCATGTTGATTTACAAATTTCGTTTTTATAAAATAATCCATCATGTCATATTTAAGATATAATGGATATCAAAAAATATAATTAATAGCATTGAGGGGTGACATATCTTTCCATCATACACCTATTATAAACATTGATATCTATTTTTCACTGTAACATGAATTTTGGTGAAGGATAAATCGCTTAATATGATATAAAATAAAAACATTGTTCTTCCAATCTTTATGTTTGAATTGATTTTGATAATTTATAATTTTATTATAATTTAGACAAAAAAATTTACTTTTTGATATTTTTTTAGTTTATATATTTTTATAAAATAATTATTTAAAAAGTGATTATAATTAATTATGATTTTTTTAAAAAATAATGAATATATATATTTAATATTATTTATTAATATTAAATACCTTTAATTTATATTTCATGAATTCTAATTTTCAATTGAAATGATTACTTTTAAATTTTAGAGTAATTTATATTATTTTTTTAAAGTTTAAAATAATGAAATATATTGATGTCTGAAATGATGTTATGAATTATTCAGAATTGATAACCATTAATTAGGGACATCCAAATTAATGGCCTTAATTGGGAAATTATTTGAACTTTATCAGAAGGATTTTTAATATTTGATATGATCAAGTTTCAAATGATATTAAATATATGATATTTTAATTAAGTAGAATATTTATATAAAATGTCAATTTTTTATATAGAAAATTAAATTTTATATTTAAATTTAATTTCATATATGTAAATAAATTTATCATAGAAGTATAATATATAGTCATTCATATTGTAAATATTTATAGTGTATTTATACTTATGTACTTATAAATTTCCTATAACGGATGTATAATTAAAAATTATTAAAAATTTATTATTTGTGCTCATAAATGTTTGGCTGATTTATAAATTTATGAAAAGGTCGTTTATTTTGTTTATTCCTTACTTAATTCATAGGTATAACAAATTATATATTATGAGTTTATGTATGCTTTAGTTTAATTATGATTAAACTAATTATTTAAATAAGCATACACACATAATGAGTTAAATGCTAGTTATTACAATTAATAATCTTATACATTGAATATGGCATGTTTCTGAGGGATGAGAATTAATTTATAAGTGTACAATAATTTAGGAATATTAGTAATTTATATATCTTAGAACCCAAATAAATATTATATAAATAATTATTTTCATCATTTTAATGGTAGTAAATTTAATTAAATACATCATTAAATGAATGTATAACATTATACTCATCAGATACAATTTTTCATTTTATATCAAATGGAATTATCATCATCAAATTGGACATTGAGAAAAAATAGTACAGAAAGATATTCTTAGTAGATGAAAATTCATAGACTGATATAGAATCATAAGAATAATTCATAGGAACTAATGTAAAATATATGTTTTAGAATATCCCTTCCTAAGTATAAAATTGGTGATTTTTTTATCATATGGGTATACATTATTATAAAAATTATTTGAATGATTCACTTGATATTTCAACACACATTCCTGTATCCATGGAATCAATGTTGAAAAGTAACATGGAAACATGGTTGAGTTATATATGACATATAACCTAAAAAATACACATCAAAAATAATCTATGCATAATTGATAAGATGATTATATGGAATTTATTAGATATAAGATGTCTTGTTGAACTCTAGGATACATTTATGTACTCAATATGACTAGGTTTATTAATGACATGGAGTGGATGGAATCTCCTTTAATTATTAATATGTATATTGAATACATTGTAAATTCATTAGTAGAATGGTTAATGTAATTTTATATATATAATAATATAAATATGTCTGATAAAATTTTTTCTTATCTCATCAATATTTATATGATAGTAGAGAAATACATAAGATTTTCATACTGAAGTGATGTATTGATAGTTTAAGATGGTAAATGATTATGTCTAAAAATGAATTTATTTTCAGTGTTTCACAATGTATCTCATAATTTCGCATCAAATACATTGAATCCTAATGATAGTGATAGGAAGGAGGGACAATTCTCCCATTATAGAAAGTCTAGTATGTAGACAATGAACCTCCAAGAATTCTTGATAGGGTGTAAGAAACTCTATGCAGTTTCCCCACTATATATTAATATTATTGAAATAAATTATTAAATTTAAAAGGATATAAAATACGAATAATATATTAATTAATTTCTCTAAATATGTATATGAGTAAAAAATTAAAAAAATTTTGATTGTTAAATCCAAAAGTATGAATTCAAGTTATAAAGGAAAGTGTTTTGACATCATGATATTGTATATAGTGGATTACATTAAAGATCAAATTGGATCATAATAATGATTGTTTATTTTCATTTCATTTTAGTCTTATGTGATAAGAGGAGTTATTATAAATTATAGTTGTTAATGAAAAATTATATGATAATGTTAATAGAAAAGGTTATAATAGATCTACTTATATAACATTTTATAATGAAAAGAGAGCATAAAAGGAGTTTTTGGCTGGATAAATGTATGTTATAGAAAGTATTTTCTAAATTAAATGGGATATAGTTTCACCGCTTTTTAATAGAATATATATATAAATCTATTATTTTTTAGAATGTTTCTCTAAACACAATGAATTTCAAATGAGATATAGTTTTTGAAACTATATTTTTAAAGTATTTCCACTCAAGGATATAAATGTTTTTATAAACATAAAATAGGTTATTCTTCATAGCATTATATATTTTTATAATATATTTTTATATGATTCTTATGGAATTATATTTAGAGTTACATTTGTTAAATGTTTAAAAAATAAAAAAAGAAACCAGACAAACTTAAAATGAATGTAACATTATATAATAAAATTTATTGAAGTATATTATTGTTAATATATGATTTTTTTATTTTCCAAATTAACTTTCTGAAAATTTTTAATAGATATTCTCTGGGAAATATGATTATGATGATGATATTTTAAAGGGTTCTATGAATATAATAAATGTTATTAAGACTGTAACATTTGGTTTTTGTTATATAAATAAGTTTGAATATTATGTTTAAAGAGTAAAACATTTCGAATATCATTCACAGTCTTACTAATATTCCTAAAAACATTATTCGTAAATGATCCTCACTAAATTAGGTTTTTTAGTTTTTATCAAATTTCTATATAGATATGTGTTAGAAATTACATAGATATGTTGCAAGATGTATATAGTGATGCAATGATTTTAACAAATGAAAAACGTTTTTCAATAATAAGGATTCTTTAGAGGCCCATCATATATGATAAAAGTAGATGGGTACTTATTTATTTTTATAGTATTCTTAAAGGAGATTAAAAATATTAAATATATCCTGCTATATAAACTATACCTTCTCTTTTCCATTATTTTGTGTTTTTTGTATATATTCCGAGATTGAAATGATAATTGAAATCTCAAAATATTACTTTTAGTTGTCCCTAAATAATGTTCATCCTAGAATGTTATATGTTGGATAGAGTTGTTAAGGTTATCATGAGTAAGATTTTGTATAAAAAATAAAATATTCTCATGATATAAACAAATTATATGATGGATGAATGTTCATGCACACCACAAGGAGTTTAATAAAATATGTATTCGGTATAATTTTTCAGCATATTTCATATTAAATCCATTTTTATGTGTTTAAATCAGATACCTAATATAAGAGCCGTCATATTTAACAAGCCTTATCATTTGTTGTTAAAACATTTATTTACAATGATAAATGATGTTACAGTGGAAATCATTATCGTATCCTAGAGACGATTCCACACAAAAATCAAATGTCACTTTTTAATTTGGTAATGAAGATGGTTTTTGATAATGAGTTTCTCTTTTACAAGAATAATTAATTAAAAGATTGAATCAGAAATAACTAATGATGTGATGGTGATCAAGTTAGATTTGTATTCACCTATTGCAATGTTATCATAATCCCAATTTTATCCATTCATCATATACTAATCCTTGAATAAGATATATTTCAAAATAACTTCTCCAATATCCCATGTATGAATAATTATAGTGAAAATAATGTTAAATGCTATCTCATATTTTCTACCCTCCTTCCTATATCTGTATGTATTACAAAAGCTTCTCTTAGATGACATAGGAAATTCCTAGTCTGATGTTGTAATTCCTAAACAACCATAATGTTACCACAATAATTTCTACATGTACTAGAAATTATAAAGCACTTGTAAACTTATCCCTATCTTGTTTCATTATATACATGTTAATAGTATGCGAGGGGAGATAATGGATCACCAACCAAGGCAATAAATAATAAAATAATTCATACAAAATGTGATGATAGTTGATAATTAAAACTACTAACTAAATATTAAAACTATTCTAACATAAAAGGGTGGTATTTTATTACATTATTAACATTAAACCAATAAATATAAATCAGTTCATCCTTTTGTATCCCTGATAAATTATATTTTACCTCTCTATCTGAAGGGTAATAAATATTAGAGGGAAATAAGAAGTCAGTAAGAAGCATAAAAAATAAAAATTAAATAAATAATGTAGCTGTAAAAACATATATATTTTGATAGAAGGTTTATAGAAAATTTCCATAAGTTATTCATTTTACTCTAGTATGCTCTCCTCTATTCTTATATATTCACAAAACCATCCTTTCAAGACACTTAAAATATCAATAAACTATCATCCATTTGATTATAGAATGTCTCATCATTTAACATTGATTTATATCAGTACTCAGATTTGATACTCCATTAAAACCATAACCATATTTTATTGTTGATATAAAAATAATATTCATGAAAAGATCGATATGGTAGCCTCTTATTGGTCATATGCATTCTTTATGGTAGCCTAAACCATTGGTATTATATACAAATGAATCTCTATAAATCTCCCCTATTAACATATGATCACCATTGTGTAGATCCTATGTAATATTTACATAAAATTTTAGATTATTGAAGAACCATTATAAAAGATTAGGAACAAATGGATGAATTTTATGTCGTTCTTAGAGCACAACATCTACCCTTACACAACTTCATAAACTGTGGCAGCATCATTATACAGCCTGTGGAATTTCATATTTGCCAATATGTATCTCAGATACCTGGATCGACTAGGAGTTTTGATGGAAAGGAAATATTAAGAGATAATTTTAACATGTATTTTATTTTTATTGTCATGTTTTCGATCCTATAATGGTTGTACAATTAAACATACGGTTCGGAAAACGAACACATGATAATAAGAAATTCATTCTTGTGGTTAGTAGTCTACAAAAAATCTAGAATTCCCATATTTAATAGATCCAATTTTATTCCATTGAAATTACTTCCAATCACCTAAAATAAAAACATATTACTTATTATAGGTATTATAATAATAATTCCCAAGAACAAATAATTAATTTACAATCAATATTTAATCTATTTATTAATTAAGGACCAAAAAATATCTTAAACATACAACTGTGATATTAAAACTTGATCTAATAAAATTATAGGTTTAATGTCTTGAAAATAAAGAAAAACTATAAGAAAATAGTGTCATATCAATTACCCCATTCATTTACCTTAGACTCTAGAAAAGTGAATAAAAAAATACCAAATAAATATTACATCACATAGACAATTTATGTTAATATTTTAACACCATAACCCTCATGTTACCATACTTCCTCAATATTCTTTATTTAATTTAATCTATTAAGTACATTAAATTAATTACAACTAATTTAATCCACACATTCACATTTATACCAACCAAAAATAATCTTCTCATCAACACTTAGGTAAAATTTTAGAGAATAGTATTTTGTATTCCAGGATCACACAATTATTTCCATAATATTGGTGAATTTATTTATATCCACCTAATGAGTAAGGTGTTTATGTATATCATGAGGGATTAATTGGGGTTTTTATACTGCCATAGGGTTTTTAAGATTCAAATGTAAAACAATTAAGGATGAATATGGTAGATTATAACTAAAATTAAAATCAATTCAGGATTTTAGTGTCATATAATAAATAATTCCTCCCTCATTCCTATTACCATAAATCAACTATTATTATTTTAATTTCATAGAGAATAAATACAAATTTTTTAATTTTATCACTATAAAACAATCCTCTCTTTATTTCTTCCTAATTGTTTTAAAAATTGTTTTTTAGTTATACAATTTATTCTAGAAAGTTGATATGAAATCCCTATAGTTTATATAGGACCTATATTTCCCTTATATAGGATGTATTTTCCATTACATTAAAATTTTCCAATGCCATATTCAAAAATTTTTTCCCTTATATACACTAAAAAAGACACACAAGAAGGTTTTAACTTTGAAAAACATCTAATATCTTCTCCAGTTTTATATACATGATATCCCCTTTTTAACGTTTTCATCATCATTAATTTCTTCCCTATTTCCCTCCTTTTTAGTAGAATTGGTTTAGGGTTTTCAGAGATGTATTTCACTTTTTAAAAATCTATTTATGGGAAATATAGGGATTTTATTCACTTGAAATAGTGGGGGACATACATGGAGATCCTTGGATAACATTAAGAACATTCATCCATTATCCCCATCACCATTTCCCCTCAGAGCAATAGAACAAAGGTTAAAGAAAATTATTTTTTAAATTCACACAAATTGTACTAAATATATTTTTCCCAACTCTTTTTTCATTTCCTCTACACCAATATAAATATTTGATCATGAAAAGGATTCTATTTGAAGGTAGGTATGGATATCTGAATTATAATGGATTTTCCTAAAAAATTAATTCAAGAATGTTAATGTATAAAAGGGATTAATGCATAGGAATGATTCAAAATAGTATTAATTATAAATTTGTACTTCAAATAAAAATAACTCCTCAACCATTTCAAAACAACTTCCACAAATGATCCAAATTTATGATATAATTACTCAAAAAATTATAATAATTCATGAAATTCTTAGTTCTCTCAAAAAATATAGAATTGTAAATAAAATGATGAATTTTTTTAATAATCCCCTAAACCAATAGATTATAAATATAGTATATCATTTCTTGTAATTTTTTAAAAATAACCAAGTTTTCATGGAATATTAACACATATAATTTGAAAACATTTTCATTTCATGATTTATCTATGGTGAGTAGAGGGGTCAAATTATTTCCAAACAATATCATGGATTCATTTTTTACAATAATATTTTTGTTAATCTAATAGATATAAAAAATATAATAAAAATGAAAAAATTAAACAATTTATTTAAAAGGATTCAAAAATATGAAAAACGAAAGAGAAACCTAATTTTTTAAATATTCCTAACTAATTTCCCTAAAGTACAATTGTTCCCCCCAAACATAATTTTCATAGTTTGTTAAATAAGTTTAAATTTATTTAACATGTAAGAATATTTTGTATATAATCCCAACTTGTAATATTATGAAAAGGTTGAGTACAATATTTTTGGTTTTCGTCGATAAATAGTTTGGAAGAGTGTGACCTCCACCAATGGATCTTTTGTAATGATTTTATTGATTTTTTAATCTTTTCCCATTAAAATTGAATGATTCATGTTCTAAATCTTTCATAGTATGAAAAACACTAATGGTACATACATGGGTATTAAAAAATAGACCTTCCCATCTGGAATGATGTTTTCCTTTAATCAATTTGTGTCTGGAGTTTGATAACAACAACTGATCTTCAAGAGGTCGTTCTTTCGATTGAATATTCTAGTCAGGACCTACCCTAATTCTCTCTATAAATTCATTGAATTTTCAAAATCCTATATTATAATTCATTTAAGATAATATATTTGTAATATTATTTCAAAAACTATTACGGATAGGTCCAAATTTATCTCTTTCCAATCCCATTAGGATTCGTGTTCCATTTCCATAGGAAGTAGGAAATTGTTACCTTAAATTACACATTCTAGACCTAATCTTAAGGGGGTTTCAAAGGATATATTATAATCCAAATGAGGGTTTTTAAAACCTTTTTTATCCAATCATTATAATTTGTTATGAAAATATTTCAAAAAATTAAATTGATTTACTTGTTCAATACTTTGTACTTTTTTTTTAATTTTTGGGTGATTGGGTGTTGATGTTTTATGATTCACTGCATATTTCCTCATAGAAGATTCTATTATCCTATTGATAAAGTGAGACCCCAAAGCATTGAATTTGTTTTTAGGCCCTCCAAACACACATAATATATTATCCTTGAAAAAATCACTCAAAACATGATCTTCATAAGTTATTGTGGCTTTAGATTCTACACATTTTGAAACATAATCCACAATAATAATAACATAATAATATCTAAATGACACTGTGAAAGGTCCCCTAAAATATATTCACCAAAGAAAAATAGTTTTAAAAATATTACTGATTTTTGAGGAATTTCATTTCACATTGAAATACTAAAAAAAACTAACATTATTTAGGATTTTTATGGAAGTTATGTGCTTATATGAACAAGGTGGGAAAATAAATTCGAGATTATAATGCGTTAATTTCCAACCTTAGAGGCCCAATGTGTCCTAGAAAAGAAAATATGTGATAAAACTCATAAAAAATTCAATTTATATTTCAATAAACCATCTCCTAGATATATCCTCATCGAAAAAAATCCAATGAGATAGATGTTAAGAAATATATAATCAAGAGTTAGATTTTTGTTTTTAAATTTTCCAAGTATTTAAATAGACCGAGAATTGATATTTTTTCCAAATAGTTTACCATTCCAAAATATCATTGAATCTCACCTTCAATAAAGTAGATTTTATCCATTATAATGATGGGTAGTATAGGTTTTTGGTCTAGAATTACTATTGTGGCTGCATGGGGAAGTCTACTTATGTGATCAACCACATGGTTCTCATCTCCCATTTTTTATCATTGATTTTAAATTTGATCTCTTAAGGTAGTACCATGTATATCACAAGAATAGTGTTTTAATATTCCTTTTTCATCAAATATCTAATGGTTTCCCAGTAAAAAAATACATTTTAAATATATAAAGATATGATCTGTTTTTTTTTCAAAACAAAATGCTAACAAAAAATAATAATTTCAATGGATATAGTTGAATTGAAATAAATATAGTTTTCTTGAGGAATACTATACGACTTGTCTCCTACCATTAATTATTTCAGAATTTATTACCCCAACATCTTGTTTTGAGACCTTTTAAGATATCTTGGATGGTTCTACCCAATTTGGTGGATGCATCACTAATGGGGTTATTATTCTCCACTTTGACTCATTAATTGTTTCCCTAGAATCATAATTAAAATAAAAATTAATATAATTCAAAATTAATATTGTTGGATGGAGAGAAATCATACTAAAATCATTAATAATCCTTTTATAGAATACCATATGTCCTAAAAATAATCTAATGTTTTTACACATGTTATGTAAGTAATAAAAATTATCACTTCAATTTTTTATTTATCTAATTCAACTAATTTCTATGATATTATTTCCCATCGAAAAATAAACTTTCCAATATAAATTAATGGTTTTAAATGTTCAAGAAAATATTATTTCTATTTCATTTTTTGAAGAAATTAATATTTTTTAAAACAATAGAAGACAAATTGCCGAAATTTGTTAAAATATCCAAGAATTCCTCAAATTAATCCTCAATGAAATATAATAATATAATTTCCATGTACCTATAAAAATACCTTGAAAATTAAAAATTATAAATGGGATCCTCTTTTAAGAAAAGGTGCCAAGTAGGTCTATAAAGGATCCTTTATCTTGGTCCTCCGGTGTAATGAGACATGGAAAATAACCTGAACATCAATACAAGAAGAAGAAATGTGTCATCCCTGCCAATCACACTATTTTTTTTGTAAATGAAGTGAATGGAAAACAATATTTTTTGTGGCTTGATTCTGTTTTATATATTCCATACAAACACATAGTCTTTTATTAATTCTATTTGGGTTCAATTATTTCATTTCATTCCTCACAATGGTAAGGATTGTTTACTTAGGAACCACATGATTGGGGATAACCCTATGGGAGTATTATTCAGGATTGATAATACCCGATTCTATGATATTATCAATACTATTATTCAACTCCTTCATCTAGGTGTGATTCATCCACCTTTGGGGCTACCTGGTAGGTATAGAATCTCTCCGAGGTAGAATTTTATGTGAAAATATTTTTTGTCTAACTCCTGATTTATCACCTAAGCGCTAACAAATATAATGGATATTATTTATAAAAAATTCAATAAAATATTATTCTGTGTTTTAAGAATTATTATTAGCAACTATAACTAGTGATATTTCTCCTTCCAAGAGGTATTCATATTTTAATTCATCATGAATTATATTTACTTCTATATTTGGGAGATGTTCAAGAAATGAAATTAAATTTACGTAACCCAATCCATGTTCTTGAATTTACAACACCAAACTAAACACGTAAGATTATTCATCATGAAAAAAACTAGTAGATTCACTATATGATTCAGAATTTATCGATTATTCCATGTCGAGAAGATAATTTCAATAATTTTGTAAAAATTTATTATCATGTAATTTTTAATCAATAAATGTTCTCCTGAGAAAGAGAATTAATGAAACATATTTTAATATAAAATGTTTTCAATATCATCATGGTGTGATAGTGTAAAATGGAATATTCATATGAATTGTGGAACATGTAGTCAATGATGTTGAAATAGAAAATGAAATTTGAAGACTACATGGTGAGTTTTCCTTTATAAACATTAATGAAAGTTAATACTATCTTTATGAATTCAATCAATAAAATAATGGGTTATAGGGGTGGGATTCTATGATCCTCTATGTTAAGCACATATAATTTATATAGAAATATTATATCTGGTAATTTCACAATAAAATCCTCTAACACATCTTTTAGAATTGTAGTGTATTAGATATCCATATATACCACCACTCGTGTTGGATTTTTAAGCCTCCTAAAATAAATTATTCAAAAATTGAATGAGGCATTACTTTTACTCAATAACCTAATTCACACATATCAAATAAAAGTGTAATAGATATAATAGTGAAAGGGACATAAAATTTCTCTCAGTATTTTAATTTTGTGGGAAATTATGGTGTGATTGAGGCTGAAACTCTTCTTCAAAAATTATTAATATCAATCCCTTGAAGCCACAAGTTCTTGGTGAGAAGTTCAAAAAGTAATTTATCATAATTTTTAATTTTTATAAGTTCTTCATGAAGGGGTATATTGATATATAATTTTTAAAAATTCTCTATTATTTCTCATCGAAGTTCCTCTTATGTAATTTTCTTTCAATGGATCATTATTGATGATAATATTTGTGGAAGATCATAATTTTCTCTCTTCAAATTTTACCATGATGTCTCTGGTCTTCTCTTCCATGGGAATTTTATTCCTCCATCTTACTTCCTTTATTTTTTTACATTTTACTATTAGTTGTCATATTTTGTAATTTGGTCCTCTTAGTTTTATTCAGATTACACAATAGATTTTTATTCTATTCCAAGTTATAAAAATCAATTTCTAAGACTATTATATTCTACTAAATCACTGTTTTTATTAGTTTCCTACAGATTTGATGTGGTAATGGATTGGATTTCCATGACACATTTGGTGGTTATCATGATTACATACTGCATAGGATTATGAACTACTTGGGAAGATAGTTTTACTACCTTTTAAGATAAAATATCCATCTAATTTGAAATATAGTTCCTTAACACTCCCACATAATTACAAATTTTGTCATCCAAAGCTTCTTATGACTATACATGTGGTTTTTTTGTTGGTGGATGGTTGATCATAGGATAACATTTAAAGAAAATTGGGTTGTTGGGGATAAATTGGTTGGATATATGGTTTTTAAATGGTTTTCTTGGAATGAAGTTGGTGTTAGTATTGTGTCTTTAATTATCTCTATTTTTGAAACTTGTTTTTGAAGGGGTTCTCAAAGTCCATTGGTTAGGATCTCTCTATATTTGACGTTATTGGATTTTTCATAGTTGTGATGATACTACAAAACATTCAATTCCCTTCCCTTAAACACAATACTCAATCAAATGATTAGGATATAGAATTATCCATACAACATAGTGGGTGTTTATTGTTCACTAACATGTCTAAGATCCATTTGAATCACCAAATAGGTTATCATTTCATGTTTATTTTCAGGAAAAATGGTTATAAATAAAAACATTCTTACATCATGATTATCTCTCAAGCTAGTACCTCTTGATTCGAATTAATGTAAATTTTGTGCAATATTTTCTATTAGAACCATGTTTTCTATAATTTAATTATAAATTATCTCCCACCCAATTATACATACATTAGATTCATATCATTATCAAGTTGTATTTGATAAATTAATACAATGAATTTTATATATTCTATTACAAGATGGATATTTTTAGGGCACAACTTCTTGAGTACCACCTTGTACTTGCAGAGAGTCTCTCTAGATTCCTATCTAATTGAATACATTTCATTTATTATTACTATAATTCTAGAGGTGGGGAGTAATATTTTCTTGAAGCATATCTAGATTTATCCAAATCATGCACTTGTCCAGGTTATCGGTTGTACAGCCATTCTGTTATATATCCTTATCATGAGAATGTAAATTCCCTATATTTCACTTCTTCCCTCGATACTACTATCTATTTCAAGGTTGAGTAGACTTGTGAGAATTATTTTATGTGTCTATTTGGTTCTTCACCGATTAAATCACAAAACATGGGCAATACTTGTATTAGACTTATTTTTTTATGTCAATTTCAAAATCAAAAATAGAAATTTGATTATATTTAATATAAAATTCAGTTGTATATTGATCATATAGGGTTTGGTTGGGATTTATAACCATGTATTCAAGATCATAGAGAAGATTTTGGGTTTCACTATAGTATGTATAATCAATGTCCAAAAATTATACTTAATTGTTTTTCCCATTTTATTCAATGTTCTTTCTTCTTTAGGAACAAAATTTATTAATAGTTTATTAAATGATCATTTCATGAAATATTGAAATCAGTTTTTTGTGGCACTACTTCCCTGATAATTATGCCATGTTATTAACACACAATGTCATGGGGTGTGAATGATCAATTATTTCAATAGATAAATGTATCAATCGTTCAAACCTATTTATTATACTATAGAGAAGTTCACAAAAAAATTGGTTGTCACTTTTTAATTGATTAAATAAATGGTTTTTTTATTAATGGATTGTGTTTGGGAAAATATATAAATGTAACTAGTGAATTTTAAGAAACTAATTTCGAGTGGGTGATCATGTAATGGTTTGACTCACCTATTATAATTATATCCTAGTCCTAATCTTATCTAATCTTCTTATAGTATGATTGTCAATATAGAGATTACATAATTGCTTCCTCTATCTCCTTTATCCAAATAGAGATTGTTATCATCACCCTAACTAGGATAAAATTTTGGTCAACCCTCCATCATATCGATTAATGTTCCTTTAAGGGTCCTCCTAGTCAACTTAGTGAATTCCCAATCATGTATTTTTATTTATAAACAACCAAAACATCACACTAAAACATTCACATGCTCTGAAAATCATCGAATATTTCCCCACATAAATCAAACATGAAAAATTGTATACTTATAGCACCTAAGATTTTAAAAATAAATTTAATATTGAATGAATGAAACACTGAGTCTTTAAAAAACACCAATTTTTTATAACCTAGTCAGTAAACATAGTTTTACTACCTCTTTGATTGGAATTTCAACAAACAGACATACACAGTTGCATTCAGTACGATATTTATAGTTTGATAGATTCAACATAGTTTCTGATGTGAAGTAACATATCACTATGAATATTAACATAACCCTAGGAATATTAAATAATATAAAATAATAGTAATGAACAAAAAATTAGACAGAAAAAACTTCACTCCTGAATGTATAAATAAATTTAGACATCTTAAAAATGAAAAAACGATCATAATATAAGTATTGGTATTTTATATATCATAAATATTATAATTAAAATTTTATGATTAATTAATTAATTTAAAATTGAAATGTATTTTCATAAAATGTATTCATAAATTTTTATTTAATTGTCTAATCATTATAAGATAATTTTATTCGACCTTGAATAAATTTTCATGGTGTTATAAAACAAATTTTTATTTTTTTTATTTTTTATAATATATAATTATTATATTGAATATATAAATTAAAAATATTTAAAAAATTAGTTTCAGAATATGGATTTCATTTTTAAATTGTACACGTTGATTTTTTTTGGGATAATGTTTTTGGATTTTTCTAAAAAATGAATTTATAGTGAATAGTAAAATACGATAAATTATGATAAATAAAATATTTATTAGGTCATAAGTGATGTAAGGTTGATGTAAGACATGTAGAGTGGTCTTGAGGGAAATAATAAAATAATGAATAAAATATTTACAAATCACTCACCTCCATCACTATAAAACCCCCCTCACTACCTCTTCTTTTTACTCCCCTAAAGACTTTTATCTTTACTAAATTATACTCAAATATCATCCCAATATCCTCCCCCATGTCCATCATCCCTTGGTCTCATAAATATACCAAAAACTCTACCCTAAAGAGGCTCTCAAGGAAGATTACATCAAGAGTTAAATTCCTATTTTCAATTAATTTATTTCAAGTTCTTTATTTTCCTCTTCTTTCCTCACCTCCTTTCATAAAAATGATATGATGTATCTAGTAACAAACATCTAATTAAATATTTTTAGGATAAAGTAATAATTATTCAGCATCTCTCTTTTACCCTTCTTTTACAATTGAAATGTAAACACTATCCGAGATGTCTTAATTTATCATATTCAAGGATGATAGGTTTTCAATTTTTTTTACCATATTCAATTTTATCCATGGAACCATTTTGAAGGTTTATCTAGACTATAATAGGTGTATTATAACATATTTAATTTTATTAAATCATTTTTTACACATGTTATTAATTTATAAATAACAAAGAGTTTATTGTGGTCATGAACCGCCAATTAACCCAAACAATTGTCAGTAAAGTTTTATATAATGATCCATCATCACACCTAATAACCAAATTAATTTTATGAACATTTAATATTATGGTTTTTCACTAATAAAATAAAAGTTATATTCTGGACAACCATTCTCATTATACATGTTTATCCATACATGAATATAAGTAAACCGATCATGAAAAACAAGGAATAAAACACTCCACAAAATGAAATTGAATCTATAAACCCCTAAAAAGTCCATGAATAAACCTAAATAAGGTTATAATAAATCAATTAAATGTATAGGTGGTTTTGGAAACATTATTTTATGAACCTAAATTATATTATACTGGCCATTAAGATCACATGAGGAACACCTCCAGAAATAAGGTATGTGTTTTCAACCAGAACATCCATTTTTCATTGATGTTACATATATTTTCTACTTACCACCATGATATTATTATGTTTTATTATGTAATTATAATAATTTATTTGTTATTATTCATTATATTTTCACTAACCAGATTAATTCAATATCATTTGAGGTGTTACATCTTTTAAAAGGGCATTCAATGTTTATTCCGAAATACATGCCAAATTCAAGGGAATTTCTCAAATTCATACCTATTTTAAGGGAACTCAAATAATATATTTTTTTAAACCATTATATTTATTAAATCCCTAATTTTATTATGAAAATACTATATGAATTATCTTCTGGTTTTATACAAATATTTATCCCAAAGAACTCTTATTTTCAAATTAAAAGATGGTATATCTCAAATATTACTCGATGATTTCATAAGAATATCTTCATTTGTTTCAACACTCCTATTGATTATTTTGTATTATTGGGATTGATATTTATGATATCATATACCATATTTAATTTAATGTTTTATGATTAGTTTGACTATGGATGTACTATATTAAAACCATTATCCATTTTACTCTAAATGGTTAGTGTTTATGCTTAATGTGCGGGGAAAGTTATTTAAATTCCAAATGTTAGTATCAATATGAATGTATATATTGTTTATGTTTATCTCCATTTATATTAAGAATTCATTGGACATATTATGTAATCGGTGGGGCCCTCTATACCCTCTCTTTTCATCAGTAAGTCTCATGAGAAAAATAGATATGGACATGGCCAAGCCCTTTCCCATTTTAAGATATGGTTTTGGTCGAGACCTTAATATTTTTTAGATGTCTTGGCCAATAACTTGATAATATGTTTCATAATATCCAGTACATGCATTTAAATCATTAAGAAAATATAAATTCAATGTTCATAAGGTTACTCTACTATTATAATACCCATGATTATGTTTTTTATGTAAATATTTTCTCATCTCACAGTCATTACATATTATGTTCAAGTTTTGCTTTTAAAGTCACGTGTTTTCAATTATTCTCCATGTCTATTGTTTATGATATCTTCCACTTTATTTCTTACTCTTACTGATCGTTTGAACATCCCTTTATTAAGCTTAATTTTCCCAAGACATGAATATGTTTATTTTAAATGACCTATAGGGATAAAAATATAGTTGTGGATATTCCAAATAAAACTTATATAATGAATTTCATTGAAAGTTGTAATATTGATCTTATGTATGTATCTTGTTTCCAATGCTACTAAACTACTTGGTCCTTTAGGATGAATATTCCTTATTTATATTCCAATGATTTAAAATAAGGCACCGGCTCAGGGCAATTGGGGTTGGGTCTTTACAGTTGGTATTAGAGGATGTTTAGTAGAAAACGTGGAAACTAGACATAGAAAACAAATATTAGGGAAAAAACCCTAAGATATTATTTGAGAATTAAAATTTAATAAAATCTTGGAATTATGGTAAGGAATAGATTATGTGGATATTTCTTGAAAATATATCCCTTTCTGGATACTACAAGTAGATGTTTTTCTGGCACAAATTTTTCATGGAGTGAAAAATATGGCAAAGAGTTTCAGGCTACACGACAACGTGACTTACTGCACGTCTGATCTGACAGTCCTAGGTGATATGTATAGGATAATTCAAATTTTCATTATAAGACATTATTATTGATATAAAGGTAAATGATTCTTCAAAGAAGCCATGTTTATGATTATGGGATTATCCATGAAGATGATTTAAATTTTTGTTAAGTATTTTTTCTATGTTAAGATGGTACTTTCTGATTCATAACCTAATCAACTGTATGCCTTTATTTATAAATGGTACATAGTGGAAGTAATGGAAACTACATGAATGCACGTATCCCATGTAGGGATTTCCCTCCAGTGTAAGATAATTATATTGGATCTGGATCAGCAGTAGGTGCGGAGAAAATTTAAACTATATTTGGACAACATACTCGGGTTATGAACAATAACCTTACCTATATGGAGCATCTGGATCCAAAACATGGAGTAGTTAAGTTAGATCACGTTTTTGTGACATCAACCTCCATCATTTAATAGGACTATACACCCGTTTGTAGTGGATTATTGTATTACATCCTTATAGAAAATTTTACCACAATGGGTAGTGTCGAAATGGAGAAGGTTATCATGGTAGTTTCTCATCCGTGAGGAGATGCTGATCAATGGTGGTCACTAGATCAAAATATAGAGGAGGAAGAGATAGAAAACATGGAATTGAGGGAATTTAATGAACTTTTTTTAGATAAATACATTCCTCATGAACAACGAGATGATATAGAAAGGTAGATTTTGAATTTGAGGCAAATGGAAAATGAGAATGTTTCAAAGTATGAAGATAACTTCAGATGGTTAGAAAGTTATGTTGTAGACTATATGTGGAATCCAAGTAGAAAGATTGATCTATTATGTTATGGCCTAAAGTCATTCCTTTGATGGGCATTGGTTTTCCAAACATTCTCATCATATTTATATAGAAAAGGAGTTCTCCATGTCTTATGACTATAAAAGAATGAAAGATAAGAATATGGAGACTGAAAACTCCGGAAAAAAATAAGTAAATGTGGAAGAATGGAAGAGTTTACTTTCCACCCTATGAAAATTGTGGAAGGAAACATCCTGGTGCCTTTTTAAAAGTAAGATGGGTGTTATACAAATGTGGATAGAATGACCATCATGGTAGTGTTTTCAAGGGGAAGAAATAAGTTATTAAAGTTCAATGATACAATAGTCGGGATATGGGAAATACTGTTAATGGTTATCCAAAGTGTCAAGGAAACGTGCCTCAGAAAAGGCCAAGGGAGTAGGGACAAGCTTATGCATTCACAACTAATGAAATTAATGTTCTTAATGACATGGGGGAAGGGACTTTAATAATTTCCTCAAACTTATCTAATACATTATTTGATTCTATATCATTTTAGTTTTTCATCTCTTCCATGTTTTACAAGAAAATTTTATATTTCCAATATTATTTATTATAGGATTTTTTAGTCAAAAAACCTAAGGGAAGAATCATTGCATCAAAGTTGTGTCAGGAAGTCCCCAATTAGGGCATATAAATGTGGTTTATCTGTTGAGTTTATTATTATACCCATTACAGAATTTGATATATTCTTCAGTATGGAATTGGTTTATAACAATTATATGAATATTTATTGCAATAAAAAGGAGGTTACAATTTTTTAGGATGATATTGAATCTCTTATCCTTAAGGAAGAAACATCATTGTCAGATTCTCATCTATATACACCACCAATAGCTCTACTAAACTCAATTATTGGGGTGGAATAGAATACAATAACTATGGGTGGGGAAAGAAATGTTGAAATGTAGGACGCACCTATTGTGCAAGAATATGTTGATGCGTTTCCATATGATTTACCGGGACATCCTCCAAAGGAGAAAATTGAGTTTTCCATTTACATAATTCTTGATTCAAGGCCCATATCAACGACCACATATAGAATGGACATTTCCTGAATTAGATTAATTGAATAAACAACAAGAGTAATTGAGTGATAAAGGATTTATTCTACCAACTATTTATCTATGGGAAGCCCATGTTCTTTTTTAAGTAGAATGATGGATATATGAGGTTGTGCATTGACTATAGGGAGACCAATGCTATAAAAATAAAGAAAAAGTATCACATACCTTGAATTGATGATTTATTTTATCAACATCATGGTGCCTATTATTTTTAGAAGATTTATCTTTGATCAAGAAATCATCAGTTGTGTGTGAGGGAGGAAGATATTTCAAAAAAAATTCATTTCAAACCATGTATGGTCATTACGAGTTTACTGTAATTCCTTTTAGACTAACTAATTTACCCTATTTTTTACATGGATCTAATGAATAATGTTTTCATGTAATATCATGATTCAATTGTGGTGGTATTTATTGATGATATATTGATATACTCAAAAAGATACGAAGATCATGAAAGTCACATGCGCACTATTCTGATTACTCTTAGAAGAACTGATTTATCTAGGAAGTTTAGTAAGTGTGAATTTTGGCATCAATTATATTCATTTCTTGCACAAATTTTCTCTAAATTTGGAATTTCTATTGATCCTATGAAGATAAATGCTGTGAAATAATGGTTTACTTCAATGAAGACAACTGAGGTATGTATTTTATTGGTTTATATGTTTATTATCGGTGTTTTTTCAGAACATCGCCAGTTTAGCCAAACAATTGACCAAGTTTACACATGAAAGGGTTAAGGTCATATGGAAAAAATAATGTGATGAATGGTTTGAAGAATTTATGAGGTTAATATTTAATTCTATGATCTAAACTCTACAATCATGGAATGATGGGTTTGTGATATGTTGTGATGCATTAATGAATGGACATGGTTAGTCCTTGTGCCGAATGATAGAGTTACTTCCTATGCGTCAATGAAGTTAAATATTATTGAACAAAACTATCATAATAATGATCTTGAGTTAGCAGTAGTAATATTTTATTTTCTAATTTGGAGACATTATATAAATGGTAAAAAAATTTGAGATATATATAGATCATAATAGTGTAAAATATACCTTCTCACAGAAATATCTCAACATGAGGAAAAAGTGATGCCTCCAACTACTCATGGATTATGATTCTTCCATAAAACACCACTGAGGAAAGGAAAATAAGGTAGATGATGCATTAAATAGGAAGGATCATGGATTCTCAACAAAATGTGAATTGAAAAGGATCCATTGCACATGGATCTAGTAAAGATGGATATGGATATTATCAAAGAAGATAAAACATCACTACGTTTTCAAATGGTTTCCAAATAATATTTATTGGATATAATTAAAGCTTCATAGTTAGGAAATGAGAACCATGAAATTAAAATTTATGTTTTGAATGATGTGAATCTAGATGACTTTTGATGTAAAGATGGAATTCTTATACATGGAATGATTCAAGGAGTTACCTCTATTCTTGAGAAAAAAATTTAGTTATTGGATGATGTTCATAGATCAAATTTCTCTATAATCCTAGGTAGAAAAAAAATTTATATAGATTGTAATGTATATTTCTGGTGGGATAAAATGAAGAGGGAAATTTTTGATTATGTATCTATAAATTTAGTCTATCAACAAGTGAAGAAAAAATGATAACATCCTAGTAGAGTCATGAAACCACTAGATATTCCTATATGGAAATGGGATGACATAACAATGGATTTTGTCACTAGATTACCCAAATTTATGAGAATGAATGATGCAACCTGGGTAATTATTTATTGAGAAAGGAAAAATTCACATTTCCTCGCTTTAAGAGAGGATTTTTGGTTGGAGATCCTTGCACGACTCTATATCAATATAGCTATGAGACTTCATGGAGAACCTCTCTCAATTGTATCTGATAGGGATCTACAACTTACATCGAAATTATAGAAGATTGTTCAGAAGTATTTGGATACTGATCTTCGATTGAGTGAATATCACCCACAAACAGATAAGAAATATGAAATTATGATCCAACCTTAGAGGATAAGTTGAGATTCTTTTCACCTAAATTTACAGGTATGTGGGATCAATATTTACCTTTATGGATTTTGGATACAATAATAATTTTCATTCAAGTATTCAAAAGAAACCATATAATGTAGTTTACCGAAAGAGAAGTTTTACACCAAATTATTGGGATGTTATTGGAGAAAGGAATCTTGTGGTCCTAGATCTTGTCGAGGAAACAACAGGGAAGGTAATAACTATTTATGTTCATATCAAAGTATCTCAAAGCAGACAAAAAATCAATGTTGATAATCAAATGAGAGGTTTGGAGTTTCATGTTGGAGATCATGTTTTCTTAAAAATATCTCCATGGAAGGGTGTTATATGATTTTAGATTGAAATTATAGAGATAATTAGAGCTATTTCAGATCTTTTGTCTAAGAAACTAATAATTTTTAAAGTAAACAGTGTGTTCCATATCTCATTTATGAGAAAGTACATTCCAGACCCAACACATGTCCTCACTTCTGACGGTATAGAATTGGAACCTGACCTATCTTTGTATGAAGTGCCTATCTAGATTCTGAACAGTAAAGAAAACTTTTTAAGAAATCAAATGACTCAATAGGTAATGATGCATTCCAAAAAACATAAGATCAAACATGCAACCTCAGAGAGTAAGGAACTTATGATAATGAACTACCGAAGTCTTTTTATGAGGTAAAATTCGGGTTATTTTGAGGCTACAATTTTTGGGAGGGGATAACATAACACCAAAATATTTTTTGCAAATAAATTTAATATAAAATGCATGAAATATTGATTCTATAAAAAACTCCATTTTGTTAAATCCTAGTTAGTAAACATACTATTACCACCTATGGGACTGGAATTTTGAAAAACTGACATACACAGTTGCGTTAAGTATGATTTTTAGAGGTTGATAGAATCAATGTAGTTTTTTATGAATAGTAAAGTAGCCTTATAAAGAGTAATTAATATTAATGAATAGTAATAAATACTAAATATTCCAATAAATAGAAACTTCACCCATGAATGTATAAATACAATTTAGTCATCTTAAAACTGTAAAACTGATCATAGTACATGTAATGGTATTTTTGTATGTGATAAATATTTTAATTACATTTTTATGACTAATATAATAATTAAAAATGAAAATTTATTTTCATTAAATTAAATCATAAATTTTTATTTTATTTTATTATTCTTATAAGATAATTTTATGGGACCTTGATTAATTTTTTGATGGTCTTATAAAATGACTTATAGTTTTAATGTTGATTTTTTCGAATATATTATGATTTTATTTAAAAAATAAATTATAAATATTTAGTAAATTATTTAAAAAATAATAATTTTTTTAATTTACACGTCAAAAAATGGTCAGGGTAAATTTTTTGGATTTTTCTAAAATACATGATTTTTTTAATAGTAAAATACATTAATTTATGATAAATGCTAAATAAATGATTTATTCGGTCATAAGTGATGTAATGATAATTTAATACCACTAAGATCGATCTCAGATGATCTTATTACTATTATGGGACACATTAATTAACATTATTGGTTTTTTTGAGGGAAATAATAAAATAATGAATAAAATATTCACAAATAACATCTAACCTCCACTATAAAAACCCCCTCAACCCCTCTTCCCTTCCCCACTCTTAAGCCTTGTTCCTTGTCTAAATTCATCTAAAATATCTTCCCAATATCCTCCCCCACGTCCAGAAGTCCTTGGTCTCATAAGAAATCCAAAACCTCTACTCTAAAGAGTCTCTCAAGAAAGATTGCTTTAAGAGGTAAATTCATCTTTTCATTTTATTTTATTTCATGTTCTTTTATTTTCAATTTATTTCTTCACATACATTAATAAAAATTTTAAAATTACTCTATTATAATAAATTTACTCTAATTATGTTATGAAAAAAGAATAATTGATCATCATTTCTCTTTTCTCCTTCTTATATACTAGAAATGAAAACACTATCCAGGGTGTGTTAATTTATCACAATCAAGGACAACATGTTTCTAATTTCTATTACCAAATTCAATTCTGGTAATGAATCCATTTTTATGGTTTAGTAGATGTATTATAACTTATTTATGGTTCTGTATCCTTTTCTAAAAATTATATTAATGTAGAAATAAAAATAATTCCATTGTGATCAAGAACCTCCAATTAACCCAAACAATTGTCAATAAATTTTTATATAATGATTCATCATCACTCCCAATAACCAAAAAATTTTTATGACCATGTAATATTCTATTTTTTTACTAATAACATACAATATCTATTCTAAACATGAATCTTAATTCATCATGTTTATTTGTTCATGAAGATATGTAAACTGGTCATGAAAACCATGGGAGAAAACGCTCTCAAACAATGATATTGAATCTCTTAACCCATAAAAAATCATTATTAAACATAAATAAAGATATAATAAATAAATTAATTTTATATGTGGTTCTGAAATATTTAATTTATGATCAATATTTTATTATTCCGGTCATTAAGATCATGTGAGGAACACCTCAGAACATAAGGTAAGGGTTTTCCACCCGAACATACATTTTTATTTGAGTTACTTTTATTGTATACATGCCACCATGAAATTATTATGTTTTATTATGTACTCATCATAAATTATATTTATGTTATATATATATTTTTACCATCTAGAATAATTCATTATATATTTAGTAGTAACATTTTTTAATTGGAACATTAAAATTTTTTAGAAATACATGGAAAATTAAAGAGAATTTCTCAAATGTTTACCTATTTTCAAGGTAAACATATAATATATTTTTATAAAAAATAAACTTCATAAAATCAATCATTTTATTATGACAATACTATATTACTTAACATCTGGTTTTATACAATGAATTTTCCAAAATAAATATTCTTTTTAAAGTAAAAGAGTATTAATCTCAAGAATTACTCGATGATTTCATAAGAGGATCTTCATCTTTATCAAAAATCTTGTTGATTATTATGTATTATTGGGATTGATATTTAGGGTATAATATACCATAATTAATTGAATTTTTTATGAATAGTTTCACAGTGGATCTAATATCTTAAACACATTCACCATTTCACTCTGAATGGTTACTGTTTATGCTTAATAGTCAGGGAATGTTATTTATGTTCTATATGTTAGTTTTAATATGAATATATATATTTTCTATATTTATCCCCATTTATATGTGGAATGAATTGGACTTATTATGTGATGGGTGGGACCCAATATATCCCCTTAGTTCATCAGTAGGTCTCATCGGACAAATAGATATGGACTTGGTCAAGGCCTTGACCATTTATAGATATTGTTTTAGTTGAGGCAGTAATAATTTTAAGATGTCTTGGATGATGCAATGATGGTATGATTCAGAACATCCATCATATTAATTTACATAATTATGAAGCTATAAATTCAATGTTAATGATGTTATTTCACTAGTAGAATACCTATGATTTTTAAGGCAATATTTTCTCAAATCATATTCATTCCATATGATGTTCACTTTTTCCTTTTAAAGGATTATATTTTAAATTATTCACCTTGCTAATTTTTATGATATCTTTCACTATATTTCTTACTCTTATCGAGCATTTGAGGTCACCCCTTTCTTATGTTTCATTTTCTCTAGAAATGAAGATGTTTATTATGAATGACATGAAGGGATAAACTTATAGTTTTAGATGTTCCTAATAAAACATATTTGATGTGTTTTGTAAGAACCCGGTTCTTATTTTTGAGGTTAGGGCTTCTTTTTTTTCCTTTTCCTTAAGTGTTTTTGAGAAAATATGGAAAATGGAAAAAATACTAAATTTTGAAACTACACGCCGTGTACGTTTTCCACATGCCATGTACTTTTGGCCGTGTTGGGACGAGTACACAGGGGGCGTGTAGCATTGTCGGTGACGAGGGGTGTAGGAACCGACAACATGCCGTGTAGTGGTACCTTACACACTATGTAATCAGTCGACAGGCATGAATAGTAAGGCGGTGGAGTCTCCGCCAGCTGGGCGACAGTACACGCCGTGTACTCAGTAGTACGTGCTGTGTACTCGGGTCGATGAGTTAACAGTGTGGCGGTGCCACCAAATGAATAGTTAAATGAAAGAAGTACACGTCGTGTACTCAGAAGTACACACTGTGTACTTTGTTTTTTCGGATTAAAATAGGAAGTAGCCTCCTCATTTGGCAGAGTAAGCATTTGAGCCATTTTGGAGCAAAGGAGGATGGCCAGACATTTGAAGATCCGTCGGGTGTTTGTCTGAGATCTGATTCAGCTTCGGACAATCTCGTTAGAACCGCACGGGTAATCCGTTTCTCCTCCAAAAGCCGTTCTAACCAATTCTTCCCCTAACAGAAGCTATTTACGTTTTAATTGGTTTTGTTCTTTATCATATCTACGTCGTTCTTTGGCATTTCTGGAGTCAACGTTTGGGTATAACATTCGTTGGTGTACATGTTATGTGGCTTTGTGTTATTTTCCAACTATCATGCGTTTTCATGCGTTTTCGAGCATTTTTTGTGCGTTTTTGTGCATTTTGTGCCACGAAACCATGTTGTGGTGTCGTGTGGCTGAGGACGTTGTTATATTTAATGCCTATAATTGAATAGGTGATTAAATTGTGTTAATAAAATGCTGGTTGGGATCGTTTCTTGGATCTGAAACCACTACAGGGGTGTGTTTCACTATTTAGCCGTTTGGCCAGGATACCTGAGGGTATGCCTTAAATGTAGTAATTGTAGAATTTCCTTGCGAGGAATTCCTTGTTTACTGCATTTTGATATGTTGGGCATGGCCCGATTACCTGTTTAGCCCGAGGGTGTTGTTGTGATTATCCTGTGGGCACTGCACTATTTAGCATGTGGGCTATAGATATTTTCGGCCTAAGGGAAACTTCTTCCATGCCTGTGGGCAGCTGACTCTATGCCTATGGGCGACACTACCTACACCTGAGGGAAAAACTCTGTTATGCCTGAGGGAAGATTCTGTGTTAGATACTCGTTACCCGAGGGTAAGAGTTTACGTGTCTGAGGACACTAGTTGGTTACTTAGAAATTCCCTGTGGTGATTTCTTATGTTAAATAGATTAAATAATTAATAAAAATGGAAATATAATTGGTAGTTGTTACTTTTGAGTACTTCTTACTTTATTACATTTATTAATGCACAATATTTTTGCATGCTTACATGCAGTTGGGAACGAGCCTTTTGTGGGTGCCTACTGAGATATATATCTCACACCTTGTCTGAGCCACGTTTTTCGGCCCAAACAGATTACGTTGCTGCAGGTGTAGATAGGGGAAAGAGTCTCTATACAGGTACTTGACTGTTGTTGAGGAGTGGGAGGGCATAAGACCCATCCTAGGCTCGCGATGTCGTTGCCAACAGTTTTCTTTGCTTTGTTTTACACTGTTTTTTGCTGTACTGTATTGATGTATAATTGTTCTGGCTGTTTTCTTAGAACTTGAAACATGTAGCATCATCTTTTATATACTGTTGGTTATATCCACTACTATAGTTATTTCAGTTTTGTTTGTTTACTGCTCCCACTATGGTGTATGTTTATTTTGTAGATCGCTGCGCTACACTTTGACAAATGAGGGCATAATTTCCCCACTATCATACCAGGGCCCTCGCTGCTAGTCGGCAGCCTCTGGTGTTTGGGGAAATGCACTTGAGGTCACGTGGCGAACTGGGATCGGGGCACCTGTTGCATGGCACCCGGGTCCAGGATGTTACAAAGTGGTATCAGAGGCTGTTTCCTTTTTTTACATACTATTTAGAGCCGTATTCAGGGAAAGGACAGAACAATAGTTGGTAATAAGTTGTGCCCGGGCGTAGCTAACCCGTGTACAGGGAAAATCTAGTCTTCCTCGTATTTTGAAATTCTTCTGAATTTGAAAATTTTACAGTTGATATGATTTCACCATTGGGTAACGCACTTGGATTGTGCTGTTATAATTTATCTATGGGTTCTATTTAGTTGCAACCCGATGAGATGAGGTTATTCCGTCTCATGCATCATATAGGAACATTCAAGATATCACATTCCATGCATAGTTTCCATGCCATGTAGGTGCATTAGAATTTTCATGTTTTTGTGATAGTTGTTGTGCTAGAAAAGCATGCTGTTGTGATAGCTTCTTGATAAATACCTGCCTTGTGATATGGTGTTTTTGTTTGAGCCTGTTTATAGAATGGACACCAAACTTTGGTTTTTGGGGAGTATGGGCCCCCATTGATCGGAATTTGGTGGATCATTGACTGTTTGTTGGTTATAACACATATAAGATGTCAAACCTTGATTCGTGGGGAGTATGGGCCCCCACGGAACAGAATTTGACAGTTATGTGTTGTTTGTCAGTATTTTATAGGTTCTGAGGAAGTTTCTGAGGCATACTGTCCAGAAACCCAGTATACACGCCGTGTAGAACTTTATTCACATCGTTTATTTTCTTCTGTTCAGGAAGAAAAATTGAACTTTTTGAGTACATGCCGCGTACCCGGAGTACACGCCGTGGAGTCTCCTCCTGTGTCACGAACCGTGTGGGCGGTGACACGGGGTAGGGAAGGGATTGGGTAAAACATGCCATGCAGTTTTGTGCATGCTGTGTAGGGTTGACCCAGAGTCTGGCTGTGTAACTAATAACATGGGTCGGTGAACTCCTTCACAGAACATGCCCTGTCAATGGTGCACACACTGTGTAGTGTGACTTGGGGACTCAGCCGTGTAATTAACAACACGGGCCAGTGTCACCACCCTTTAAACATGTTGTGTACTTGTGGGACACGTCGTGTAGTCTGGTCCGAGGACATACCGTGTGGAGTTAGTCGTGTGGCTGGGAAACAGGGTGGTGTACACGTTGTGTGCGGGTGTAACACGCTGTGTAGTGTCAAGACGAGTAGTCGTCCGTGTCACAGACGATACAGGAAGTTGGAAAATAACACCGTACTCGCCGTGTAAATATTATACCCTCCATGTAGTTTTGTTGAACGGAAGTCGTGTGGCTTAGCCATGTAGAAGGACCCGGGCAGGGGAAGGAAAGTCAAGTACACGCCGTGTAGTCTTGTTTTGAAAATTTTGACATGATTTCTTCCTCTTTTTCCTTTGTGGTTCCTTCTCTTTCAGTCTTGATAATATTGAATCTGAGGCGTGATTTTGACCTTGTAGTGTCATGCCGTCGAGACGACCATGAGTTGTTCTCCAGGAGAGAAGTGACAATTATACTCTAGAGATAGTGGTCCATAGGCTACCAGTGGATCCTCCAGTAGTGCCAGATGTGGCACCAGCTATTATACCGGACACAGGATTGGAGGCGCAGTTCCATGATGGTTTTATGCGGTTTATGCAGACCTTTCCGGGAGCACCATAGGATGCTACATCTATGGATGAGCTGACTCGTATCTTCCAGCAGCAGCATCCGCCTACGTTTTCAAGGGATAGAGGACCGTAGCCTGTGGAGTCTAGGATAGGATCGATGCAGACTATTTTACAGCATCTTGAGATGCTTCCAGGGTGGAGGGTCAAGCTCACGACTTACATGTTGCATGATTCCGCCAAGGGGTGGTGGGATGTTACCACCCAGTCAGAGCATCACAGATACATGGTGTGGAAATATTTTTAGGCAGTATTCTATGACTTCTTATTTCCCGAGATGCTGAGGGAAGATAGAACTCGACAGTTCATGAATCTGCAGCATGGCGCTATGTTAGTGATGGACTATTCTACTCGTTTTACGGAGCTTCAACATTTTGCACCCGTGCTGGTGGGTGATGAGACACTGAGAGCCAGAAGTTTTGAGGATGGTATTTGGTATGAAATCCGAGCGCAGGTGAATGTTTTCAGGTTACCTAATGTACACGCGATTGTGAACCTGGAGTTGATTATAGAGAGGAACCTGCAGGAATCAAGTGGTGTGGGCCATGGCGGTTCAGCACCAGTTACTGGTGTTATTTCTGCTGGCAAGAGGAAGAGACATATGGAATTATCTCATGGCAGTAGTACCAGTCATAAGAATGCTTCAGGTGGCCAGGGTATGTGCTACCAATGTGGCAGGGAGGGGCATAAGAGACCGCAGTCTCCACGGGACCCAGTGGAGTGCAAAGCTTGTGGCAAGATGGGTCATTTGCAGCCCTTTTGTAGGGCGTTTCCACCAGCTATGGAGAGGGGTTCTGTGCAGACTCCGAGTACAGGAGTAGGACCAGTGGCTTCTTACCATTCTTGGAACTGGAATACGTCAGGGTTTGCAGGTTGAGATGGAGGTCGTGGTCGTGGTAGCCAGACACCAGGATCGTAGAGGCAGCAGGGCGGGATAGATAAGGGTAGCCAGGCTTTGTCACAGGGTCGCAGCACTTGGCAGGCATATGCAATGCAACAGACCCTGCAATAGTAGGATCCCAGACCTTCTACAGTCAGAGGTACTATTTTAGTAGCTTCTGTCTTGTCTACAGTACTTTTTGATACGGGTGCTACACATAGTTTCATATTTGTACCCGTTTTGGAGAGCCTAGGGCTATGTGTTCCTACTTCTTCGGATATCATGACGCTAGACACTCCGTTGGGTACTAGGACGGTAGGTGTGCATAAGTGTAAAGAGTTCCCCCTTGAGGTTGGTGTGTGTCACTTCCTTTGGTACCTCTATGTCTTGGAGATGAATAGCTATGACGTCATTCTTGGGATGGACTGGTTGGTTCCCTTCCGAGATTTTGTAGACTGCTATCGTCACAGGGTGCATTTTACATCACTAGAGGGTGGAGAGTTTCTATACAAGGGTGAAAGGGATGTTCAACCGAGTCGAGCTGGACCAGAGCATCATGGGCGAGGTGGAGTCACATCTCAGATTTCGAACTTATATCTGGATGACCAGGGGACTTGTCTGACGTATTTCCCTCCAATTGTCGATCATTTCAAGGATGTCTTCCTGGATGACTTTTCAGGTCTGACTCTAGTGCGTGAGGTGGATTTCTCTATCGAGCTAGTGCCAGGAGCAGCACCCATGTCCATTCCTCCTTATAGGATGGCCACACTTGAGTTGCAGGAGCTCAAGAGGCATTTAGTGGAGCTATAGGAGAAGAGTTTTATCTGACCTAGTACTTCTCCTTGGGGTACTCCGGTCCTTTTTGTGAAGAATTTAGATGGTACCCTTAGGATTTTTTTGGATTATCGGAAGCTGAACTATTTGATGGTTATGAACCGATAACCCTTGCCGAGGATACATGATCTGTTTGATCAGCTTCGTGGAGCATGAGTGTTCTCAAAGATTGACTTGAGATCCGGATATCATCAGTTTCACGTTAGACCATCTGATATACCTCTCATGGCTTTTAGGAGTAGGTATGGTGTATATGAGTATACGGTTATGTCGTTCGGACTAACGAACGCGACAACAGTTTTTATGGCTATGATGAATCGTGATTTCCATCCATATCTTGATTTTTTTGTGGAAGTATTCATGGACGAAATCTTGTTGTACTCTCACACTTGACACGACCATGCCACCCATCTTAGGATCGTATTGAGTACACTAAGAGAGCATCGACTATATGCTAAGCTCTCAAAGTGCCACTTTTGGATGGACCAGATTCACTTCCTGGGTCACATTATCTCAGAGGCAGGAGTTGTAGTAGACCCAGAGAAGGTGAGAGCAGTAGTTTCCCAGGAGAATCCTAAGAACGTGTTTGAGATACGAAGTTTCTTAGGGCTAGCTGGTTACTACAGACGCTTCATACAGGACATCTCCAGCTTCGCATCACCGTTGACAGGTCTGACTAAGAAGGGTGTGAAGTTCGTTTGGTCAGAATCTTGCGAGACATATTTTCATGACCTGAAGGGAAGGTTGACATCAGCACCGATCCTGATACTCCCAGAGCAGGGGAAGAGCTATACAGTTTACTGTGATGCATCAGGGATTGGGTTGGGAGCCGTTTTGATGCAGGGAAACCGAGTTTTCGCGTACGGGTCTCAGTAGTTGAGGCCACATGAGAGGAAGTACTTGACGCATGATCTCGAGTTGGCTGTAGTTGTGCATTCATTGTGCGGTTGGAGACATTATCTGTTGGGATATATTTTTTTGGGTTTTCTCCAACCCCAAAAGCCTCAAGTATATCTCTACTCAGCGTGACCTAAATCTGAGGCAAAGAAGGTGGGCCGAGTACCTACAGTCCTTCGATGTTGAGCTTACCTATATGTCAGGTAAAGGTAACACAGTAGCTGATGCACTAAGCAGGAAGACTCATATGCAGGCGGTACCGGAGGCCAGTGGTGAGTGGCAGCTTATGGATTTGTTCTCTGAGATGCATCTAGAGGTGCATGACAGTCAGGGGCAGACTTATCTTTCCTCGTGAGTTGTGACTTCTACCCTCCTAGATAGAGTGAGGATGAGGCAGCTATCTGATTCAGAAGGCCTAATTCTATGGGAGTCAGTGTCAAGTGAGGGCCCTCCTTCCAGTTGGATGATAGGCGACGATGAGGTTCTGTGTTTCCATGGACGAGTATGGGTTCCAGTGGATATACGCGAGGAGCGGATGCTGGAGTTTCATGCTTCATCTTGGGCAGTTCATCCCGAGGTTACCAAGATGCACCGAGACTTGAGACGTCAGTATTGGTGGAAGGGTATGAAGAGAGAGATATCTGGGTTTGTTATGATATGTTCCACCTATCAGCAGGTGATGGCAGAGCATCAGAGACTAGCTGGACTGTTATATCAGTTATCCCTTCCAGAGTAGAAATGGGATGATGTTGTGATGGATTTCGTGACAGGTTTGTCGAGGTCACCTCGTGGCAATGATGTTGGGTGGGTTGTTGTGGACAGACTCATGAAGGTAGCTCACTTTTTGCAGATCAAGGAGACCTTCAGTGTGGATGAGCTCATAAGGCTGTATATCTGAGAGATCGTACGTCTTCATGGGGTCCCTCGTTCTATCGTTTCAGATAGGGACACCCGCTTTAAGTCTTGTTTCTGGCATATTTTTCAGAGGGCACTGGTTACTCAGGTGCTTCTGAGCACATCATACCTCCCTCAGACAGATGGCTAGTCGGAGAGTATGATATAAGTGCTAGAGGACATGCTGTGTGCATGCGTCCTAGACTTTGGGGGCTCTTGGGAGAAGCATATACCCTTAGTCGAGTTTTCCTATAACAATTGTTTTCAAGAAACTATTGAGATGGCACCATACGAGTCTTTATATGGTAGGCCATGCTGATCACCATTGTGCTGGTTAGAGGTAGGTGAGGCAGCTTTACTGGGGCCACAACTCGTGTAGGAGACATCTGAGTAGGCCCAGTTGATTCAGAAGCGGATGGCTAGCACACAGTCTCATCAGAAGTCTTATGTTGATCGCCGCAGACGACCTTTGGAGTTCGTGGTCGGGGATCAGGTTTTTTATGTGTTTCACCGAGGCTGGGAAACAAGCAGATTAGGAGGCAGGGTAAACTTTCACCGAGGTATGTGGGGTCATTCGTGATTCTGGAGAGAGTTAGGCTGGTTGCCTATCGGTTGCAGTTACCGTAGCGATACCGAGCCATGCACGACGTCTTCCACATGTCTCTATTGTGTCACTACCATTCAGACCTGTCTCACACCTTGCATCCTGAGGAGGTTGAGATTTAGCATGATGTGTCCTTTGAAGAGAATCTGATCTGTATCGTTGAAAGGAGCACAAAGGTTCTATGAGGCCGGTCAGTTCCTCTCTTACGGGTGCTATGGCAGCATGGACGAGTGTAGGACGAGACCTGGGAGCGGGAGGCCGACATACGTGCTCAGTGGCTAGAGCTGTTCTGAGCTTTATCTTCGCCACCCTTGGAAGGGAAATTCAGGGACGAATTGCTATAATGGGGGATGTTTGTAAGAACCCAGTTCTTATTTTTGAGGTATGTGCTTCTTCTTTTTCCTTTTCCTTAAGTGTTTTTTAGAAAATATGGAAAATGGGAAAAAATGGAAAATTTTGAATCTACACGCCGTGTACTTTGTCCACATGTCGTGTACTTTTCACCATGTTGGGATTAGTACACGGGGCATGTAGCCTTGTCGGCGAAGAGGGGTGTAGGAACCTACTACACGCCGTGTAGTGGTACCTTACACGCCGTGTAGTCAGTCGGCAGGATTGAATAGTAAGGCGGTGGAGTCACCGCCACCTGGGCGACAGTACATACCGTGTACTCTGGAGTACATGTCGTGTACTTAGGTCGATGGGTGAACAGTGTGGCGGTGCCACCAAATGAACAGTTAAATGAAAGAAGTACACGCTGTGTACTCAGAAGTACACTCCATGTACTATGTTTGTTTCGGCTTAAAACAGGCAGTAGCCTCCTCATTTGGCAGAGGAGGTGTTTGAGCCATTTTGGAGCCAAGGAGGACGACTGGACCTTTAAAGATTTGTCAGGTGTTCGTCTGGAATCCGATTCGGCTTCGGACGATCTCGTTGGAACCGCACGGGTAAGCCCTTTCTCCTCCTTAATCCATTATCACCAATTATACCCCTAACGGAAGTTATTTACATTTTAATGGGTTTTGTTCTTCGTCATATCTACGCCTTTCTTGGGCGTTTCTGGATTCGATGTTCAGGTATAACGTTCATTGGCATGCAAGGTTGGTGGCTTTGTGTTATTTTCCAACTATCGTGCGTTTTACTGCGGTTTTGTGTGTTTTTTTTGCCACGAACCCATGTTGGGGTGTCGTGTGGCTGAGGAAGTTACTATATTTAATTCCTAGAATTTCATAGTTGATTAAATTATGATAATAAAATTCTGGTTGGGATCGTTGCTTGGATCCGAAACCACCCCGAAGGTGTGTTTCACTATTTAGCCATTTGGCCAGGATACCCAAGGGTATGCCTTAAATGTTGTAATTGTATAATTTCCTTGAGAGGAATTGCTTCTTTAATGCATTTTGATATGTTGGGAATGACCCAATTACCTGTTTAGCCTGAGGGCGTTGTTGTGATTAGCCTGTAGGCACTGCACTATTTAGCCTGTGGGCTGTAGATATTTTCGGCCTGAGGGAAAATTCTTCCGTGCCTGTGGGAAGCTGACTCTGTGCCTGTGGGCGACACTACCTACGCCTGAGGGAAACACTCTGTTATGCCAGAGGGTAGATTCTATGTTAGATACTCATTACCCGAGGGTATGAGTTTACGTGTCTGAGGACACTAGTGGGTTACTTAGAAATGCACTGTTGTGATTTCTTATATTAAATAGATTAAATGAATAATTAAAATGGAAATATAATTGGTAGTTGTTAGTTTTGAGTACTTCATACTTTATTGAATTTATTACTGCACACTATTGTTTCATGCTTACACGCAGTTGGGCACGTGCCATTGGTGGGTGCCTACTGAGATATATTTCTCACACCCTGTTTGGGTCACGCTTTTCGGCCCAAACAGATTACGTTGCAGGAGGTGTAGATAGGGGAAGAGTCTCTATACAGGTACATGACTGTTGCTGAGGAGTAGGAAGGCATGGGATCGATCCAAGGCTCACCATGCCGCTACCAACTGTTTGATTTTCTTTGTTGTACTCTATTTTCTTTTATACTTTATTGATGTATAACATGTTCTGGCTATTTTCTTAGAACATGAAACATATAGCATCATCTTTTATATACTGTTGGTTATATCAAATGTTGTAGTTATTTCAGTTGTGTATGATTACTGCTTCCCCTATCGTGTATATTTATTTTATATTCCACTGCGCTGCACTTTGACAAATGAGGGTATAGTTTCCCCACTATCAGACCTGGTCCCTCGTTGCTAGTCGGCAGCCTCTGGCATTTGGGAAAATGCGCTTGAGGTCACGTGGCGAACCGGGATCGGGGCACCCGTTGCGTGGCACCCAGGTCCAGGACGTTACATGTTTCATTTCATATTGTAATGTTGAACTTATGTATGTATCTTGTTTCCAAAGAAACTATACTACTCAGCCCTTCAGGATGTATATTCCTCATTTATATTCCAACGTATTAAAATAAGGCACTGACTATGGGAAACTGGGGTCGGGTGTTTACAAAAAATATTAAAATAGTGTGTAGGGGGATTCCATATTATAAAAAAGGTAATAAAAAACAAAATTAATAAAAAATTCCATAACACATGATAATAAAATCTGTTAATATAATATTTAAAATAATTTAATAGAATACAAGAGAGATTTTTTTTCACTAAACATAAAAAATAAAGAATCATACATTGAATCAGCCTCCCCTTCCTTTATCTCTCAGAGTTGACCCCTCTATGATAAGAATAACTTAGTGTGATGATGATTAATAATTCATTATGAAGTTTAAAAAAATGATTAAATGACAAAGAAATGTATGATTAAAATTCTTTTGATTGTGCAAGAAGGCCTAGGTAGAAAATCTAGAAGTCAATAATTTTTCCTAATAAATATCTAATATCCTCTTATAGATGCATCATTTCTTCCTTTTAGGATTCAAGTCATAGCATTGAAATAATATCCTTTTAATTCTAAAATTCTCCTCCTTTATCATAGATTTAAATCTTTCTCGTGATTTTTCCCTCTGTGAAACATGTCTCCCATATTTATTTGATTATATCAAAACATTGTGAATGCATATATCCCTGAGAAAAATTATTTTTTAGCATATTCATACTTATGTGATAGAATTATTGGTTTTCTTAAATCCTAGATGAATCTCCAGGAATCACCATATTTAAAATATGAATACATTTATATAAATCAAATTTTTTCTCTACACAACAATGAAAAATGTTACATTAACCTTACATAAGATATTAAAAATTGGGAAGACCATTAAATATGTCCTAGATTGTAAAATATATAGTTACATAGATTCATGAAATGTTTTATTAATTTTTCACAGTTTGTGGTGTGATATAAATTCCCATATGCTTCTTAACATAATGGATGCACTGTGAGATAGTTTTAGTGTGAAATCACTTCAAAGGGTTATGTAGTCGATAGCCACATATCCAATACCTACATGGTAGGTTAGATCAATCTGATTTAGGTATATTAAACATGTTGTAGCTTAGAAATCCTTCCCCCATTCAGTTCTCTTTAGAAACATCTAATTCCAATATTTCATAGAATCTCTTTGATTCTTTTTAGATTCCATCTAAATAACTAAAATAAACCCCAAATAATTTATGTTATCTTTTTTTATTAAACACTAAAATATAAAATAATCAATTGAAACTAAAATTTTAATCCATATATTATTAAAACATTATTTTTACATAAATGACATAATGTGATATTAACTAAAGATCTTAAAATAATGTGGGATTCAAATCAATGAAACTCAAGATAAAATATATAGATATATTGAATATTTATTATTTGAATAGAATTATTTTTGACAGTCTACATTGTAAAATTGATGATATATTTCCAATGTTATTGTATAAATATCAGAAATGTGATTGGAATATGTTTTCAAAAGATATTATATATGATACAATATATTGTGAAATTTATAAAATTATATGAGGCTTTAGTAAATCTATGATATTGATCTAGATATTCCTTGAATCCATATATAGATATAATTTATTTTTACGATATCTTATTATATTTTATAGGGTATATTTTGTTGATACTAAGTAGAAATATTTGCATAATGGATTTCAAAAGGATGTCCAACATATATAAAGGGGTGAACAACCTTGAACTGCATGTTTGTAAAATGGTGGAATTAGATATTGTTATCAATTATTTTATAAACTAAATTAGGCTATTGTGATCAATTCATGTGGATGAATTATATAAAAATATGTGGAAAATGGTCGTAAATATTTATAAGTCCATTTATATGAGTTGATAAGGGTTTTGGAGTGTCCTTGGTATGGAAGAACAAACAACAATACAATATTTTCACTTAATACCATGTCTTTTTTCCAAAAAATTACATTTGGTGAGGTCAATAAAATAACATTGCAACATAAGGGGTTTTGTTATGATTTTCTTCCAAATGAAAATGATTCATGAGATAGTTTTTCAAGAAATATATATTTTACCTAATCATATTGTCCTTGATTTTATATATTGGGGGTGTTTTGTGTGTGAATGAGGATTTAGTTATAGGGGATATGAATTCCTCATGAATTCATTAATCACGTTGCAATGTTGGTGGATATGATAAAAGTGTATTTATTTAGAAATTGTTTTCACAACATAATAAAGAGCATTATTACACTATCTTGTTAGAATAAGAGTTTATTTATATAAAATTGGATGTAATCATTTGGTAACCTTTTAAATTTTATCATGGAGAAATTCATCTCATATTGATTTGAAATTATTGTCAAATATCATGTTTTTTTCTAATGTGACATTAGGGGTGGTTCATGATATACTAACACATGATTATTTATTTCCATAAAACATATAAATGCTTTTAAATAAAGCTATATTTTTATAATGGATTATATTTATGATGGTAAAGTTAAATTATTAAGTAATTTTTGAATTTAATATTTAAAATTTAATAAAATAGAGAAGAATTGTATTGTTGTTTTGTGTAGAATGACAGTGTTACGTGACTTGGAAAAGAGAAAGGGAGAGTGAATAAGAGGATACACCTAAGAAAATAGAAATATATTTTTTACTGTTTCTTCTCAATGATGAATCATCATAAAATAACTATTGAAGTCCCATATGGAATAATATAGACTACAGTGGTTGTGTGGTCAGTTTCAAAGGATTTTCTTGTTGCTTAATGATCTTAGGTCCATCGATAATTTTATTTAACTTATTTAAATAAGAAATAATATTATGGAAGGTCTAGAGGAAGTGTTTGGTTTTATAATTTCATATTATTAGTGATAATAATAAAAGTAGATTAGTCAATACTATATTGATATTGGATTTAGAGTCATAATAATTCAACAAGATCATTATAAAAATTAATAAAATGGTAATCATATATATGTGTGCGTGTGTGTGTAATTCACAAGAGCCTCACCCCAGTTGGTGAGGACTCTGAATGTTCATCTAAGAGACACGAGTTCAAAACCTTACAGAGACATGATTTCATGGTAGTTGTAGCAGTAATGTAGCACCACTGTAGAAGGAAATGTAGCAGGCACTGTAGAAGGTACTACAACAGGAACTATTTAGTAGTGTAGTAGCCGATACTATCCATATGAATGGGCTTTCGGGCCACCAGTTTGGACCTTGGGTCCTTCATGGTCTTCGGGCCACCCATGGACTTCCAGATAGCAAGGATTTATGGCCACCTCAAGGCCTTCAGGCCATGTGAAGGCCTTCGGGTCACCTAAATTTGTTATTCAAGACCAGACAAACTCTACACAAAGCATACTCCAAATAAGGATTCATAGCAGGTTCTTTCACCATAGCAGAAGCTTAAGTGGAATTGTCAGAAAGTGTGGGTATGGAATTTTCCACTGGGACCAGCCTGTGCTTGCACATGAAGCATGTCTGAACCATCCATGTGAAGGTGGAGAGCCGACATTCCAATGTAGAAGCTGGGGAGGAGCAGTTCCATGTAGTTATATCCTGTATATTCCCAAAGACCTACAATTCATGTAATATCTATGTATATGGGCCTTGTAAGTGTTCCCCTCCATCCCATGAAAGGGGGGTTATCAAAAAGTAATAAAAAAAGAAGGCCTTCAGGCTATTCGGGTGTGTGTGTAAATTTTTAATTTATCAGTAGTTATTTTTTCATACACTCGTTTAAACGATGGATCCAGATAATTGTAATATATTATGTTATTTTAGTAGATATACTGAATATGGATGACACAAATTCATAGCAGATAAGTTACCATTTTTCTAAATAGTTAACTTTGTAAATCATTATGTTCTTATTATGTGTGTGGATGTTAAAATAAAAGGACTAAACTAAGAAATTTAGAATAAAAAATAATCAGTTATGAAGACATAATATTTCTGACAATATTTATGTTATCCTCTTAATTATTGAAGAAGTTTTGTTGGTAAAATAATCAAAAAAATATTTCTATTTACTAATTCACCATCCTACCAATGAATTCATATAATAGGATTAAACTATATTATCATTCTTACACAACAACTGGTTTTATACAAAGACATTAATAATATTCGAATAAGTTTTCATAAGATCTCTCATATTCCTATTGTTTACGAATATTTGTTTTTTTAATAACTCACATCAATTCAGCCAATAATAAAAGATTTTATAAATTTAATTGAAAATATTATAATGTTTAAAATGAATGATTACTACTATACATTCTATCACTTGGAATTGAATTACTATCCATTGAAACTAAGTGTTTTAATCCACTTGTACATGGTTCAATGATGAATCATATTGATAATAAAATTATTGAGGTAGATTAGAATGTAAGAATATCGTCATATACTTATTTTAAATGAAGGTTTTTATACAGATTATATGGATGATGATAGTTAACTAAACCTAGGAAAAGATAAAAAAAATCATGATGGACTATTATAGAAAGGGAAGAAATACACTAAATATGGGGTTCCTAATTTGAATATATTATCCAGATTGAAGGTGAGTCGATGAATGATTTATTTACTAGATAAAATGTGATTATGAGTTGTATCAGATTTTTTTTGATAATATCTATAGGACTATGTAATATCTCAAAAGTGTTATTATATCTTTATAGATTGGTTTATATTCGAGGTTTCGTCTCTTGGAGATCATGATTTTAATATATTTTCACATGATGGATTGATTAGTTTTTTATAGCCAATTAGAGGAGGAATCGTTCTTAATTCAAGAATTAAGTTACAGTGAGTAATAAATTTCTTTCAGGGACCTGAATAATAAAAGACTTCTAAATATGTTTTGAATGATTGTGAAGATATGTATTTGGTTAAAGATTTTGATGTGTAAACAGCCTAGATGTGAATTTTATTTTTTATCAATAAGTGAGGCTACCCTAATGATGATAAGATACCAATATTTGTTTGGTAATATGTGAATATGTTTAGTTCGAAGAAGTTGAGTGAGATAATAACATTATAAATTAATAAGTAAGATGGTGGTTAAGTTGGTTTCTTAGAACAACTAGCCGGCATGTTCTAAGAAATGACCCCTTTGACCTAATGAATATATATATAGTTCATAAATCATTAAATAAAAGTATTATTGGATGAAGGAACATTGTATACTATAGTTTCTTTGGGAATACAAAAATATTTCCAATATAGATATTGAAGAACTATCATTAAATAATAAAATCTATATTTAATGTTTGAGAAACCATAAAAAGAATATAAAGGATCATGGATGACTAATTCTAAGATATTAATATTTAGAAGGTGTTTTGAGATGAGTTGAATTATTTTATAATTCCTTAGATTGAATTTAAATTTTTTTTACTATTTAATAATGTCTATGTATATTAGGTTGATGCTTTAAAAATAACAAAATCCTTATTCCATTATATGGTTGATACTATGAAATTTTTCAGAGTAAAATGAAATTTCCCAAAACCATGATTTGATCATAAGTTTGGTCAAAATATTTGAACGATTATATTTCCCAACTTTTAAGGAAACTCGTCAGACTTTTTATGGTTCCTGATGTTCGTAGGTTTTCTGGTTTATGTAAAAATCAGCAATAGAAACATTATAAGGTTGTTCTTTATACCCCATAAGATATACATTGGATGGTTTTAAGGTTGAGTAAATTCATAATGATTCTTAATTTTTGAGAAATATTATTCTGGTAAGGTTCACCATGATCATATTGTTTATTTTGGATAAACATTAAGGTTCACTAGAAAACTCATAAGGATGAATACATTTTTAATTAACTTAAAATGGTGGATTTTAATTTTAAATATAAAACTATTGAACTATTATTTATTAAAATGAATATTATTATAGGATATTATAATTATTGTTAAGATAATGAATCATGTCAAAGTGGATTATGATAATATTTTCTTCCATTATATAAAAGATATTTCCACTTTGAAAGGATACATTGCATGACTTAATGCACAAGTTAAAAGAGATTAAAATATTTTTTTAACTTATAGGAAGAAACTATCACATGTATTTTTGGAAATAAAATAATTAATTTGAATGAAAATTTTGAAGATATTTATAGATAATTTTAAATATCAAATATCAATCATTTTGAAAAAAAAAATTGATCGCTTCCCCTAATAATTTTAAATTTTCGACAAATGAAATTTTGAGAATAATATTCATGATATATTTTATGAATATAAATAGATATATATAAGGTGAAGAATATATTATTTGTGAGAAATTTTTTTTGACACTACATTATTTTAAAGAAACTTCATCTTGTTGAATTTGGATAAAATAACACTACTATGATTTTAATATCATGCAAGTGTTGACGGAGAGGATATAGATGACATCCATGAGATTGATATGCATCATTAAAAATAAGAAAAGTACATGTACTATATATATGTATCATAGAAGGTGATTTTTAGTAACCTACTAAAGTATATTGAGGATGAAGAGAAAGGCGGTGTACAACTATAAAAGAAAGGATCAGTGAATGTAAGATTAATAGGTTTTTGAAAGGAACCATTTTTTTACTATGTGAGGAATTCAACAATGTATAGAGGTGACAACGAGACTATACCCTAGTGGTAAAATCTCCTGCTTAGCATCCAAAAGACCCAGGATGGAATCCGGGCAGGGGCGAATTTCCCTGGTACTGTAGCAGTACTGTAGTAGGACTGTTGCAGCGGCAGCACTGTAGCAGCGACAGCACTGTAGCAGTGGAGGGACTGTAGAAGATACTGTAGCGGAGGCAGCATTGTAGCAAGTACTGTAGCAGCGAGGGTACTGTAGCAGTACTGTTCACCGAGGGGTCCTTTGGGCCAAAAATATGGGCTTTCAAGACCTGTATTCAGGACACTTGGCCTTGGGCCTTCGGGCTATGTAATGGGTCTCCCTCTACCCAGTCTTAAGAGGTATTTGCTTTCAAATAATAAATTGAGGCTTCGACCCCATCATTTAAAAAAACAATGTATAGAGGACTTATTGTCTATGATGGCTAAGGAAATTAAAATATAGTATAAATCACTTTAAGTGAAATGATGGGGGAATTAGTCTGATATTTTATGAACATGACATGCAGATATATGACTTGTATATTGTTTTTACATATTTTCCCCATATTTTCAGAAAAATTATTTTATTATCCTTTCCAAAATTATATTTTTATATAATAATTGATAATTTTTTTTAAATTAATAAATCCCCTAATTTTATGTTAAAATATGTATTTAATTATTAAATTATAGTTTTTATGGTAAATATATGTTTTGATGAATAATTTTTTTAAAAAGTTTTTTATTTTATTATTTTTATTTCATATCTTATGTTTTTGAATAATTAAATATTAATAGTTTATCTAAAATAAATAATTTTTTATTTTTAAACTATATTTTGTAATTAATAAATTTAATGAGTAAATTAATTTTAGCATATTAACATAATTAAAATATATAATATATTTCTCTAATTTTTCATTTATATTTTTTCTTTTAAAATAATAATTACATGTTATTGAAAATATATTTTTTTAATTAATGAAAGTGTACCTCTACTTTTTGAGGGATATGAAAAATTTATCATTTGTTATTTTAATTTAATTGATATTATTGTTTCTATTGTTTTTATATATTTATTTTTAATTTCAGTAATTATTTAATTTTTTGTAGTTTCAACTAGTTTGTTTCCATGTTTCATATCTGAAGTAGATCCATGTTATAGTTTTCTGCTACACCAATGTATCTTTTTTGAGTATTATCCATTTATCCCATTTTTTGATAGCCAAATTATGCACTATATATATTATTTTATTAAATATTCATGTAACAAAATGTCAAATTGCACTATTCAAGTACCTAATTATCCGAGTATGTGAATATTCACATGCCTGACCCCCCTGTAACATTTTTGAGAACCTAAATCTTCCTAAAGAAGCCAAGATTGAACTGTGAGGAATGAACTTAAGGAAATTTCAGACATAGATGCTGAGTATGTATGAAGTTTCAAACCAAATAATTTTTTGATGATAAATACCCCCACCAGCTAGCTGAGATCACAAACTATGGATGACAAATAGAAGCTTGTCGAGGCTATTTTTTGACAAATATTGTGTAAACTAAAGAATACAGATCTGATCAGGTTTACCAATCGATAACTTTTGAATATGGAGACCCCAAAAACTATGTCAACAAACAATAATATGAATGAATCTATGTGTGAAATCTGATATTATGATCATTTGTTTCTTTATCAAAAAAGATAACTAACGACTACAGATCAGACCATATTTCCCCACCTAAAGATCGCATAGAACATGATACTGAGAAATCATGAGACACATCCATGAACTGGATATGGGATCTACTAGATAAAGAAGTCCAACATAAGTCTAATTGAGAACCACCTTTTTTGAAGGTCAGATGAGGATTGAGAAACTATACCAGATAATGATTTCATAACTAATGTTAAGTAATTAGTTTTTGGAATGATTGATCACAAGTTCATAACATCACGAAATAAAATACAACATGCATAATTTTTAGTAATTTAATTTTTTTAATCCATGAAGAATAAGGATAGCCATAGCTGGTATCTTTTTAGATGAAAATTTCAAACTTATCATGCCATCATGCTAGTTTGAGAATTACATGCATATGGATTTTGAATTGATGCTATGAATTAGATTTCTTTTATTTTGATTGATTGGTGGATGGGGATGTAGTTTACACTTCAAAGTTATTTGATCTCCGTATTGAATAAAAAAACATTTGAGGAGTTGGAAAAAATTCTTATAAGGTTTTAAAGGAGGTTGAGGTTACATTTCATAGTGGAAAAAGAAAATTTGAGTGAATTTGTTTTTTCAATGTGAAAAGGGATTAGAGAATGATGGATTGGAACATGGAATATTCTATGAAGATGATTCATGAGTTAAGTAAACCTATAGTTCTTTTATGTGTATAGGTATTGATATGTTCAATTCTTGAAGAATAATATAAAACAATAACCTAGTTAAGGAAGGTTAAATAAGAATCATGACCTATAGTTAGTCAGAATTATTTCTAAGATAGATGCATATGTAGAATTAAATTGTTGGAAATGAGGAAGATATTATGGCACAAGAATTTCATTATGAAGAGATTTTAAAGGAAACCCATATCTTCCACCTAGAGAAATTTCTGTGAAATTAAATGAAATGATATATAATTTACGACACTAGAAGAAAAAAATGAGAAATTGAAAATAGAGGAAAAAATTATTCATAAGAAGATAGGAACCCTCATTTTTTCTAGAGTATAGATATAGAAAAAAATATCTAAGAGTTCTTAATGATATATTGAAGGATATCTATTATCGATTAATATTATGAAAAATGATATGAAGATCAAATTCATTCTATGTTTTTTTAAAATGAGTGGTAATGTATTTTAGTGTTTATTTCAAGTTGTTTAAACTAGAGAATATTATCCAAGGATAGTTTTATTCTTTAAAACTGTAAATTATCTCCATATATTCAATAGAAGAATAGTAGATTGATGTTTTTAATTGTTTACTCATAATATTTTTTTTCATATTCACAATTCCATTCTGTGATTAATACATCATCAATCATAGAATGTTTTTCATGTACTGTATATCTTTTAATCAATATATTTAGTTATTTGAGGATTCATTCTCATCATATAAAATTTTCGGTTCTCAATCAAAAATTGTGATAACAATGAGAGATTGATTTTTTATTGGTACTAAATGGTCATTGGGTGATTCGAATGGATCATAAAGAAAAGAGGTCAATATGTGAGCTCTTATTTATTGACCTTTTATTTTTAAAATTAATAAGAAATATGGTAATATATTTTCCAAAATTGGTTAATGGATTGTATAGAGTGGAAATATCTTAAAGCTATAAACAATAAATGAAATCATAAAATATCTAGGATAAGAAACTGATCTATTTTGGGAATTTTATTCTCACATAGGCCACAATGTTCCATGTATTACTAGTTTTTAGGTATTTTAGTTTATAAAATTAAAATACTTTCATTAATTGTGATAGAGATCCACTCAAAAAATTAAAAACTCAAAAAATAATAAAAATAATAAAAAACCACTGTGACAGTCAAGATCCATAAATGAAACCTCATTGGGCGGAAAAATTATGTTCTACCTTACTATAGTAGTTTATAGATTTAATAACTCTAATAAGATGATTAAAAACGACAAACACCCAACTCACTCTTCAATTTGTATCATTGTTGGGGAGGCTAGCAAGCAGTTTAATATATATATTAACATAATATTAAGAACATATAAATTAAATAATAAACTAAAACATCAATAACAACAAATAGAATAAGAACCACCCCTGGAAATTATAGTTATACATTCTTCCGATAAAACCATGGATATTTTAAAGACTTTAGATGAATATGAATTAAAAATAATCATAGAATGAATTAAAGAAAATTTAAATCCATAAGTCTAAGATGTTTTAGTTAAAAAATTGAAATATTTTTTACATTTTATAACTAAGTTTCATATAATAGAATGAAATTTTACATCTTTTGAAAAAAATACAAGAGTTTGATGATGGATTTAATGAACATTCACTTTTTGAAATACAAGATGGACTTGTTTATACCCCAAAAACCTCATCCACTTATGAATTGGGGATAAATAACAGGTTTTCCAAATATTGATTGTACAAAATTTTATACCAATTGGGGTATTTTATCAAATATTAAGCTTTAATTTTCACCACAATATATTTTCTTTTAATTCTAGAATTTTAAATTTCTAAAAACCATTAATATATATGTGCTTTTATTGTAGAAAATAATTTGGTCAACATCTCAGTATCACTAAAAAATCTATGTTGAATATTCCATTAATGTTTTTATAATAGGTGTTGGGGAGGTGCTATACTTTTATAGTGATATGTATTTTTATTAGTGTTTCTTTATAGAGATCAATGTGATCATGATGTTAATATATTTTTCCCATTGTTATATAGGAAAAAAGTTCTTGGGGATGCTATCCACTTTTTAGAAAATACTATTTACAATCTATATTTATCAAAATAAACAAAAATCTAAAAAATACCTCATCAACCACTTTATTTATAAACAAGTTTTTTTTTTTGACATTAATTGATATATCAGATATATGATGATTTTTTTTCATCTTTTGGAGGATGAATCTGATTAACAAGAGGTAATTACTATAGAGTCGTGAAGGGGTGTATTTGAGACTATGCAAAGGAAAATAGTACTTCAAATTTTGGGATGTCCTCAATTTTCAATTTTTCTAATTTTTCATGCTTTTAATATATTCTTGCTTAATGTTACCACTTTGGAATCAAATTTGTTATAACTTTAAATGGGATAATTTATCCTTATTGAAATTAGTGATGAAATGTGCTGCTTACTATGATTAAATTTATTATTTTAAAATTTTTATTTGTTCTATTTCATGATGAATATTTTTTATTTTTCTAAGAAATATTTTTCAATTTTCCTTAAACATGCACTAATAAGAATATTTTTCTTTTAAGCTAAATTGTTGAAGTGGTAACCAGTAGTAAACATATTTGTGTAAATACTAATCCGTATTAAACTCATTCTATTATTATTTAAGGTGTTGGATGAGTTATTTTTGTTGTCATATAAATTATTACATTTTCTTATCCAGACAAAGTGCCAATTTATTTTGATTTCTAATTATGTGAGTCTATTATCATAGTGGTAAATATAATTTCCTAATTGGAATTGAATGAAAATTTAATTGGATTTAATCTGAATTCTATTTTGTTAGGTTAATTTATTCTGTAATATCATAATCATATTTTTAAATAAAAATATTCTAATTCTTGAGGGTAAATATTTTATCTTCATTATAAAGATCCAACGAAGAAAATAATTTTTAAAATAAACTTTTTGTGTGGCCATCGAGTATTTAAAATTTGAGATTCCTTTTATCATATTGAATCTGAATCATTGACTACTAGAGGGAAAGAAAAATTTATATGTATGGGAATTTGATGTGGTAATTTTTTGTTACCAATTTTCAACATTATTCCTTTAATTAAATTATTTTTTCTTCAAATTATTTTTTGTAATTTATAATTGTTTTTAAAACTACTAAATATATTATTTATATGTTAAAATATACATTTAATTGGTTAATTTTAGTTTATCTGGTTAATTTATAACATTTTCAATAAATATGTTAAACTATAATTTATTTTCTTAATTTTATTCCATCAATTAATTTTTTATATTAATTTTCTATTACTTTTTTTCTCAAAATAAATCTTTTTATTTAATTATCTTAATTCTAAAATTAATAAACTTAATATGTAAATTAATTTAACATATTTGTTCCACTTAAATTATATAATGTACTTATTTGTTTTTTCTTATATATATCATCTTATTTAATTTATTTAAATATAATAATTTTATTTCTTTAAATATATTTGAATTGGTTAATTAATTTCATCAATAATTTATTTTATTATTGAAAATAAATAATTTATCAATATTTTTATTTTAAATTTAGTTATGGTTTCTTTTGATTTGTATTTATTTCATTTTAATTTCCTTTATCATTTAATTTTATATAATATCAAGAATCATGTTTCCACATTTTTTATGCGAAGTATATCCATGTATGGGTTTTTGTAAGCACCCATGTAACCATTGTTTTAGCAATATGCACATATCCCTTTCAAAACAGCCAAATTATCCATAAATGTTTCCTATATTAGAAAATATTCATGTATCTAAGTAGTCAAGGAAACCATTCTTATACACAACTATTTGGGTATGTGATGATTCTTTTACCCAACCCCCTATAAATTTTGTGAAACCTGCGGCTTCTAGAAGAAGCTGACATGAAGCTGTGAAGAACAAATTGAAGAGGAATTTTGTTTTTAAAGATGATCCTTGGTAATGATTCCAATTGATGTCACAGTTCTTATGGAATAACCAACTTGTAAGAAAATATCATTACATAAGGATGATCAATCATATTCGACTGAGTTCAGGTTATGAAGACCATTCATGAACCTATGGACACAGATCCATGCTGATCCTACAACTGAGCTTCCATGAAGGTGAAGGCATCATAGAGCCTGTTAAGAATATATAAGATAACAACAACTACAACTGAAATCCGATGTTGATCTTCCATATTATAGGATGAAAGATGATAACTACCTATTATGGATAAGGAAATCATTTTTTCCTAAATATCACATATACAGATTATGCTGAGAATGGGCACACCAATAAATGTTAATGCACATCCATGAACTAGATTTGGGATCCTCTATATGAAGATGATGGACGTAGGTCTAATTAGGGACATCCTTTTTTGAAGCTCAATCATGGATGGATACACTACCCTTGATGATGATTTCTAATCCAAATATAGGAATATAGGTTTGGGATGATTAATTACTGGTTAATAATGTCAATAGAATGAATTAATACGACATTGGGTGTGTTGGTTGGAGATTGTTATCCATTAAGAAGAAGGATAGACTATAGTAGCAACTGTTCACATTGAAATTTTCAACATCCCTTGACATCAACCTAGATAAAATATGTCATGAATCTGAATTTTGAATTAATGATTTGAATTTGTGTTTTATTATTTCAATTGTTTGATATTTAGGATGAAGACATACCTTTTCAGTTCTTTTATCCCAATATTGGATTAAAAAATATGTGAGGTTCTTGGAAAAATGGTTATAGGGTGCTGAAGGTGACTAATATTTCATTTAATTATGATGGAGGACTATGAATTATTTTTTTAGTGTGAAAAAATGATCAAAGAAAAACGATGAGAATATAGATGATTCTATTAGTAATGTTTGGGTGATATGTGAACCTAAAATCCTTGTATTTGGTGAATAATAGTTATTTCTGAATCTTTATGGAGATAAAAAGATTATCTGGATATGGAATGTTGAAGATGAACCATAACTTTTATGTTTTCTAGTTTTTTTTAAGATTGATGAATATATAGAATTAATTAGTTATTATTATAGAAAAACTAATGGTACTTTCTATCAATAAGAAGAGAGTTGAAATACAACTTACAATTTATTCCTATATAAATGATTTCCAAATTAAATTAATAGATTTATAAATTTGGTAACATGTTGAAAAATATGAGAAATTTCTAACAGATATGAAAATTATTAAAAAAATAGATATAAACTCTCAATTTTTTTAGAGTTAAATGACATATAAGATAATTAGGAGATCTTTTAGAGAGATCAATGAATATATTTTACTAATCATGTAGATGGTAATGTAGATGAAGATCAATGTCCTTCTGTATTCTTCAAACAAGAGTGGTTGGGAAATTTAGTTTCCATAACAAGTGATTTCAACTGGTGAATCCTTTTAGATCATATTTTTCTTCTTTTAAACAATAAAGTATCTACATAAATTGAATCATTAAATAATAAATTAATTATTGATTATTATTTTTTTCTGACATTTTGTTTTCTTCATCTCTCTTCTATTATGTTATTGATACATTTACAATTAGAGCGTGTTGTTCATAGTGTGTATATTACTAACTTATTCTGGTTATGAGTTTATGGATTGACTATCGTTGTTTATGTTTATCAATTCATGATTATGAATATTGATCATGGTGAGATCTTGAATGTGTCCTGGTGCTCGATGATCATTTAGTGATTTGATAAAATCTTAATTAAAGTATGTATATATTTGAGATATTAGTTATTGACCGTAAATTTTCATACATAATGAGATAGACAGTTAGATATTTCAAACTATGTGTTGTGTGAGTTTATGGATTGAAAACATTTGAAATTGATCAAGAATAAATAAACTTATAAAATCACTAGGGATGGATGGTGATCATTTTATGATCTTTGAATACTATATTATACCCACTATTTAATGTAATGTTGATGTTTACATGTTTTTAGTTTAGAAAATTTGAATGTTTTAATTTATATTGATATAAACCCCCTCAAAATAAAAAAAACATATAATAATATAATAATAATAATTGTGACATAAAAGATTCATAAATGAAACCTTATAGGTAGACAACCCTGGTATACACTTTACTGGAGCCGGGAATAAATTTAAAAACTTGTAGTATGATGTTAAAAGCGACAGACAAAAAAACCACTCTTCACTATCCATTGTAACCACTTGTGTTAATAGTGTACGAATGTGTTATTGGGGTAACTAACTAATCGCATTGGGGAGTAGTATTTTTATGAAGGGGTCAGACCTTGTAAAAATCTAATATTTCATGTTCCTCTATTTCTTTCATTGTTTAGATAAGGCTAAGAGACACAAAAAGTGTGCCTCAAATACTGGAACCAAGGCTATTCTTTTCTAAAATGGAGAATGGTTTGTGTTTTTTGTCAATCCTCTCATGGATGATCTGGGAGACTACAAGTAAAAAAGATCATACAGTTCAAGCCATAATAAATTTCTAAGGTGATGTCATTTCAATGTGTTTGCCAAATTTTTGGCGTCCAAAATTGTAGGAATGGAAAGCATTGTGAAAAATGATTTTTCTTGAAGGACACATGAAAATATGGAAAAGGCACGAGTTTCATAGATATAGGATTCATGAAGTGTGTTTCATGAAGACATGATGATTTTGATGGTGTGATCTATGATTGAGAGACTTACATTGTGAATGGTGATTTGTAGTGGTGCTTTGTGGCGGGGTGAAGGGTTTTGAGGGAGAGCACATTGCTTATAATTATCATTGAAAATAGAGAGATGTGCCACAAATATGTTTTTAGACAATATGAATTTTGCGTCAAAATAAGAAGAGCTTTATGTTCGACCAAACCTATAAATAAGAGGCTAACCCGCTTCATTCCACATTATTTTGAGAGAGAAAATCTGGGATTGCTTTGGCTTCTCAAAGCAATGGGTGCTCTGCGTAGTAGGTTGTTCTACGTGGGGTTGAGCTTTGCGATGATAATTTCAAAGTCTTGAAAGATGCTAATGCTTCTAAGTCATATGAGTTTCGTGGAGATGGGTTGTTCTGCATTGACTGAGTATTCTTCGCTATTTAGGTTACTCTGTGAGGCAATGAGCTTCATGAAGGGTTTTACTCTGTGATGCAGTGTGGTCTGCCAAGGGTTGAGGTTTGTGAAGGGGAATTACAAAGTGTTTTATTGAGTGTTAGTGTTGAGTAGTCAGGACATTCAGTGAGAATCTACTCAGGTCATTGATGCTTGTATTTTCTCATGGTGGACAGAGACTTAGACTCAAATTCCTATTTTTTGAAGTGACCATCAAGTAAATAAATGGGGTTATACTTCTCTCACAGCAGTTAGGTCAGGGGAATTTTCAAATGTTATTTGAGGGAGGAGGTGAGCCATCCCAGAAATTTTGTAAGGGATGTGTTCATGGAATAGAGTGTCTCTAACAAAAATATTGTACTCCACAACTGGTGCAGATTAGTGGATTTAGATACGATCAAGACACTATCTCTGTATGCTCCTTTGATGTATCCCTTTTCGGTGATCCAAGTAAAAGTGTTATGTAATCGTTTTTCTTTCATTTGACTGAAAAATTAAGTAGGTTTCTACCAATGTGGTAACAATATCCAAAACATTAAAAAAAAAAAATTTTACACCCAGATTCACCCCTCCCCTCTCAGGGTGTTCAAGGGTCTTTCATCAAGATCATAAACATACTCATAGTTTTATTTGAAGGAAATTAAAAATTAAAAATTATCACAAATTCACCAGATTCCCCTAATAGAGATCTTACTAAAATAAAGCACTACATGTAGTGTTAGATCTAATACACATTTCCTCTAATTGGATATACTATTCTTAATTAGTTTTCTTCATGTTTGTTATATAAAGTGTAGATTTTAGGAAGATATTTAGATGATTCAGTTGGAGACAAAATAAGTTACTTCATTGGGTGAAAATATAGACATTTTATCTTCGACATTGAATAATATAAACAAAATATAGGCTCAAATGTATTTTAAGATCCTAAATAAAATTAAGTATTTACCTATACTTTTAAGCTAACCAATGTGGATTGTGTTTTCTTACTACTTTTTTGATATTGTTCCTTTTAAAGAATCATGTTTACGATGTTGAGAGTATAAGGAGGATGATTCCATTAAAATAGTTGAAAATATAATCTCTAAATTCAAGTATTATTTTAGGATATTTCTCATCGAATTATTAACTTATATATTACGTTTGACCTATAGAATTTGTTATAAAAAGGAATACCTTGAAGAAGGGAATGAAAAAACAGAGAATAATTTGGCTGAGAATAATTACGGATAAATGAATCTCAAAAACCATATTGAATTAAAATATTAATCTACATGAATTTACAATAAAAACATTTTCCTAATTTAATAGGAGAAAAAATATCTTTTTAGGAGAGAGTTATGTATAATAAATTATTTAACTAAGTGATTTGTGCATTGAAAAAACTATTTAAAACCTTAAAAAATATAAAATATACTCAATTGATGGCCAGAATAAAAAATAATAAGTGCATGATAACTCATTATAAGAAATAAGAAAAGATAATTATGATCTAAAAAAATGACATAATAGAGTTTGGGAAGGAAATATGATATTAGTTGATGATGATAAGAACATCTCTATCATGATGTTTGATGATCTTGAGGTAATATTGAGAAATCTATAATTAGTACAAGATGGAACTTCTCAAATACCTGATAAAATAAGTGATTACATGCAAACTTATGATGAAATTAATCATCTAAAGATGAATTTTATTAGTGTAAAATATTTATTAAAACAAATTATTAATAAATATATAAAATTGTCCTTAACAAATGTAACCCGTAACCCAAATAATTTATTATTTTCCATTGTTGTTTCTATTTCTAAAATAGATTTCAAATGAAAATCTAAGAAATTATGTCTAGATAAAAATTCTACAGAATTCAATAAATCATTGGTGGTGGACATTAGAAAATCCTATAAGTAAATATCCCCATGAAGATCCCAAAATTTTAGATATTTTACTCCTAAATATTTAAGAAATAATTCTCTCAAGACTTATTCTATATTAATGAAATGAATCTTTATAGGCAATAACTGTTGTTGTTGTATGATCATGAATAGAGGTATTGAATGTTGATACAAAATTACAATATATAGAAAATATTTATGGATCTCACTATGGAGTCCTATATATAAAAATAATTGAAGACCTATTGTGAACATAAAAAATTTAAATAAGGAATTTATTATATCTATAATGAATATATTTAAATTCATATATGATTCCTTTGACTACTGTAACAGAAGTGGTAATAGGAATGAATAATATTAGTGTGCACCAACAATAAAAAATGAAAATACTAATTTCATGAAAATACCATGAATTCCATGTGTGAATCAAATAAAATAAAATTATCCTTCAATGTGCTGTAAACAGAAGTGAATATTCAACCAAACTACACCAAATATGTCTGCAAAGAAAAATAAAATGATATCAAACCTATGTTGAAATTTTTCTACTATTGTCATAGAGGACACATAATTGAGCATCGCAGACACTCAATGAACATTTTAATTAATTGAAATATGTTTAATTTGAAAAGGAAATCAATCCATGAGAGAGAGAAGTAGTTTTTTGGTGTTTCACATTCTAGATGAAGAGTTAGTGTAGTTTCTCGAAAATTGTAACATAATGAATGCTAAGAAATCATGTGGAAAAATTAACAAAATTGAATATGTTGGGAATGAGTGAAAAATATATTTCCCTATGTAATTTATGATGGATATATTTATGTAAAAATCTAAACAAAATACATGTTTAATACGGAAACATGTTATTTAAAATGAAGTATATCTCTAATTTAATGAGGTGGATTCAAAAAATGATGTGGATAGAGATTTTGATGATTTGTGTAGGTGGTGTAATAAAGGTAGTCATATTGTTAAAAATTATATTACAATATTTTCATCCTAAGAAGAATTGATACTAAAGAGGAATGAAAAATGAAAAACACCATTGGATGTACTTTATTTATTATAAAGAGATAATAATCCTATTTTAGATAAGATGAAAGTTATAGAATACAAGAAACTCATAAAACACAAAAGGCATTAAAAATAAAAATTCACTATGGAATATATCAATAATAGATCAACCTATATTGAATCTTGATAAAATAGAATATATTAGTTGAGATATAACTCTTAACCTTTCAATTTCTCAGAGAAGCATGGATACCACATATTTATTCCATTATTAAAATTTTTACATGTATTAACATGCATGCTATTAAAAGAGGTGTCTTAAGGAGATTCTAGATGATTATTTTAATAACTATTTTATATAGTGAAAGAATTTTTCATCATGGATTACTAATAAGTAAAATCAACCATGGTGAAGAGAATAATGAATCCCGAGAAGGGGGGTTACCATGAATGGGTGGATGTCAAAATTATGTTCTAATTATTTTAATCTAGACCCCCAAAAAAGCCATAATAAAGATAAATATGAGGTAAATAAACTACATTATCCATCCCTAGATTGACCCTATAATTACTGTTTATTAGGATAGGGAGATGGTTTATAGAAAAGATAAGTTTTTTAGGGTGTTATATATCCTTAACAGGAATTATTTTCTTGTTTTTTATAGTTCTATTTTAATGGTACATATTTCATATTGAATCTATTATTATAGCATGTAATGTGAAAAATATGAAATAGTATCCCAAGATAGATAGATTAATGGTTAACTTTGATGATTGGGTGAAATCTACACTTTTTTACACAAGTTTTTCCAATGTAGACATTGAGATGACTAACTTAAAGATCATTAGTAAGAAATTATGTTACACTATCATTTTCTAAAAAATTGAAATAGGATGTAACTCTAAATAAAAGAAGAAAATTAATTTTTTTTCTATAAAATTGATGATGAAGAATAGTTATGAGATGATAATAATGTCCCTAACCATTACACATTTTAATTTATTTTTAATTTCGGGGATTATAAAAGTTAAAAAGATCACATATTTATATATTGGATTAATGGTATTGAAAAAAATCCAAATCAGAAGATAAAATACTCATAATTTTGTTTAATGTTTTTCTATATTTGAGACTCCCATGATAATCAGAATCTTTCAATATGTGTTATAAAATATTTGAATATTTCTTGTGTGAATAATTTGGGTGATATTTTTTTTGTTATAAATTGAAAAGGAAGATAATGTTTAAGCTATTATATAGGCACTTCTACATATGAATGCAATTAGAAATAACCCTTTGATCATACAATTATATATCTTGTATTTAAAATATCAATGAATAGTTTTTTTGGATAATTTAACTCTATATTTTATATATTTTAAGGGAATAGGATATTTTTGATAGTGGCGATAGTAATTATTCAATATTATAAAATAAAAAATAGGTTGATTAGTGGAGAACCATTAGAAGTTTCATGAGGTCCCAAGATATCAAAATTATAACATATCATACATTAAATGTAGATACTTCTGCAACATTGAAGAATATTTATTAGATAACATAACAAACACCAGACCATGAATATATATGTGTAGTGACTTGAGAAATTGGGAAACATAAACAACTGGTTAATAAAACATCTACATTGTTTACTACTTATTTCTTTATAGTGAGACTCAATTTTGACATATCATACATAATAACATTATTCATGTCCTTAGGAAAATAAACATAATAAAGGGTTAGATAAAATGCTCAGTAAGGGTATAAAAGGGAAATATCAATCATATCATAATGATAATAACATAAAATTTGAAAATCTTATGCTGTATATAAAAGATCAGAATATCATGTCATGGGATAAATCCAAAAAATTCAATGTATTCCCAATAGTCACAACATAGGACATGAAATTTCATGGCATACACACATAGTAATAGAAAATAATTTCATATTATTCAAGGATCATTGCCAATACCATCATAATGGAAAATTTCCATTAATGATCCGAGTTCATTCCTAGTTTTAGCCATGTATTACTGAACATAATTTACTTGTCGTTATAGTCATGTCTATCTCATGAGATATAAATATTTACCAAATGCATTGGATATAGATATAGGTCTCACCATTATCATAATGAAAACATTATTACATGTTCCACAAAACATAAATCCTTTATAATATCATAACACATGAAATAAAATGGGTTTCTTAAACATCATTCCATCAAAATATATTTGAAATAAATGGATTTCAAAAACAATTCCATCCTAAACATAATAAAATAAAAGTAATAATATAGATTGAAACATAACCCTATGTCATCTTAGATGGAAAATTATTTTGATAAAACACATGAACATAATTCCTGTTGAAAATATATTTTCATTTTTAATAAAATTCATTCTAAAAATGCAACACAATTTTCAATGAAAAGAAATTAGTTGAAAATCATCACGAATTGTGTAGAGGAAGCATCATGTAAACAATATTTCATGAAACTATAAAAATCCATACATTTCATATAAGTTAAAAAAAACATTCTCCGTGTACTTCTTCTAGAAAAGTCCAATAGTACCTCAAATCGAATAATGAGAAAAGTTTTCATTCATACTATTTAATAAAAACTCAAAAGATTGTAAAAATAACATTTAATTTTATTAAAATAAAAAAAATAAAATTACATAATTTGGAAACATGGATGTGGATGATAAATATACCACAGTAAATATTTACATATAAACAATCTCGGATAAAAATGAGATTGAAAAATTATCCCTTACCATAGGTCCTATATCCTGATTAGATATCCAAACCTACTATATAATGATATAAATAATGTTATTTAGTTTTTCCAGAATTATAATCATTTTTATGATATCTTATATTATTATATTTGAATTCATTTCTTAGTAATATTTACTTTTCACTTGTTATTCGAATATTAACAACATTATGTTCTTATGCAATATTAGTCAGATAAGTTCATGTTCCACTTATATAGTCATTTTTAAATATTTTATTGAATGATATTAGTAAAATATATATAATATTTATTCATTCAATTCATGTATATAATCATGGTTTAGTAAAGATCATGTATAATGAATCACATTGCATCGTGGATATGGTTTGTCGTACGTACGCATGAGCAAAGATATCATACACAAAATTGTTAAATAGAAGTGAAGTGAATGGTTTATAATATTTCAGAATTATTAAAATTTTATTATAATCTTATATATTTTTTACTTCCATCATTATACCCATCCATGTAATGTGGTGGTTAAAAAAATATTACACCACGGCGTGGAGATGGTATATTGTATGCACCTACACACGTTGATTCTGTTTTCATAGAATGGATAGAAAGTGAAATATGGTTGTTTAATTTTTATAATATCATATATGTATATTATTTATTATTATTATTTTTTATAATCAAAACAACTAATGAAGAGGATTTATAAGAAGAATGAATTTTGAAAGAATTGGTAGAAGAGATTACATATTCCTCAATGTCTTTCCTCTAAATCTCTCCTTTGAGAAACAGAGTTGGTCTTTGAAGATGACCAAATCCTATATAAAGAAAATAGGGACGTTTAGGAGGAAACATTTAGGGTGATGGCCTAACGTGAAGGCTCAAAATGATGTCATGAGATGAGAGAGGAAGTGCCTTTTTTATAATTAAGGTGAGGGGCACTTTTGGAACCTCCGTAAATAATAATTTATAATAAAATAAAACCCAACAAAAAAACTATCAAAATGTACAAATTTCTAATATTAAATAATATAGGGCTTTAATATCATCAACCAATAAATTTTGGGCAATTTATTTTTTCAATTCGAACCATATCATTTTAATTGATATTTAGTAAACGTATTTAAATTTAATTGTAGTAATAAAATTAGAAATGTTTTTTGTTTATAATTCTTTACTTATATGGTGATAATTGACCACAAATGGATATTTAATGAAATTATCGACCTTATAATTATCACTTTATAATTTAAAAATATTTTTATGAATCTGAAATAATTTAATAAATTATTAACTTTATAAAATATCAATAGTGGCAATTTTGACACTATTCTTTTATATGAATTTAATTAAAATCAAAATAGAAGATAAAATAGAAAACAAATATTTAAAACACTACTAATATGTCATATTCACCATTAAAATTCATGGATCACATTAATTAGTTCATATTATATTTATTTTAATATTTTTAAAAACATTTTCTTGATGTTTTTATTCATAAAATAATTTCTATATCACTATTGTTTCATCGTTAAATGAATATTTTAATCTATAAAAATTATAAATAAATTTATATATAGTATATATTTATTTTATATTTCTAGAGACTATCTGGAGAATATGTTGTCTCTTAGTTATCGATATAGTGAAATTAATATACTTATATAAAATGGGATTGTGCCATTTTGTAACATTCAGTAGTTTTCTTTATATTCATGTAATATTCAAAGGTAAGTGGCCATTAATTTATAAAATTTATAACAATAGATGATAATGTTATAATTTAGTCATAAAATAGGAATTTTAATGGTGTTTAGGTAAGTTTTATAATATTTTTTTACCTTTAATTACCGGATTTACCTTTAACCAATGTAATACAAATATTTACCAAAGTTACTATTCATAATGACCAAAAATAAAATTAACATATTAAAATAGTTTTTTTTACTAATTAAAAATATGGAATCCATTTTTCAAAATTCAAAAAAATAATTTAATATAATTAATTTAAATTTAATCTTGTTGTTGAAATTAGAAATCATGTTGTAGAAGTTAAAATATTGTAAAATATCAAAATGTTTTTACATCTCAATTTATTTTAAAATTAATTATAATGACCTACATTATATTAAATAGTAAAAATATATTCTACTTATACTTTTAAACCCTTAAATAATATAATTTAACTATGTAAATTATTTTAATGAAAAATGTTGTTTTAATTAAAATTTAGTGTGTTTTACTCTTCATAAAAACATGAATAATCTCAAAAAAAAGAAAATTATCCAAAGTAATGTATTATTTCATGCTTCAAAATAAATATTTTATTTTTTTATATAAAACTTATTAATGTTTCGGTATATAAATTTATAATTGGTTTTCCATTTAGTGGTCTAAAATTAAACTTTAGAAATAAATAGGTTCTTATACATCAAATTGGGTTTTATTCATACCCTATGACTAAAATATGCATTTGAGTAATATAAAACAATTATTAAGTATATAACACGTATATATCACATTAATTTCATTACCAAAAGTTATTCACTTAAAAATGAAAATATATAATTGATTTATATTATTTTTTGAAATAATTGATAGCCAATGAATTCACAATTCATTTTCATAAGTTAGTTATAATTATTCCAGCTAACCTATCTTCTTGGATCTAATTGTAATATTATAATAAGGGCTCCTCACTGTTAATTTAAACTCGCAATTTCATGAAATTTAAGATACTATGGAATACAAATTATTTGAAGAAAATACTTCATAAAAACATCCAAGTGTAACATTCTACCCCCTTAAACTGAATTTCTCCATCAAAATTTATCACTTGGAATCAAAAAAATACAGACACATGTCCCTCATCATATACACTAGTTCCCATGTACCATCATTAATTTGGTGTTACCTCCATAAAACATTAACCAATTGAGTGTTTTTGTTTCATATAACCTTTTCACTATGATATGAAATCACTATCTGATGTTCGTCATAATAAAGATCTTGCACCAACGGTATTACTTCTGAGATTAGTACTTATGAAGGATCAGGTATGAACTTTCTTAGGAGAGATACATGGAACACCTCATGAACTTGGGAGATATTTTTTGGAAGTTCCAATTGATAATATACATTCCCAACAAGATCCAAAATTTCAAAATGACTGATAAACCTAGGGCTCGGCTTGCCCTTCTTTCCAAATCTCACTACTGACTTCCAGAGAGATATTTTTAAGAACAGATTATCAACTAATTCTAACTCAAGGTCTTTTCATAGGTTTTAAACATAATGAATTTTTATTATGAGCTTCTATTATGTGTTGTTGAATAGATCTAACTGTTTCTTCCATTTCATCAACAAGGTCATGTCCTAATATCTCCTGTTTCCCCAACATTATCCTAACAAGTTGGAGATTTCCACTTTTTTTATAGAGGGATTCAAAAATTATCATCTGAATACTGGAGTGAAATCTATTACTCTAATATAATTACACCAATGGTATGAGTTGATCCCAAAAAACTTTGAAATCCAGAGTTTGAATTGCCTTCTCAAACTGGATGTCTTTCTAAGGATGATAAGCAGTGCTAAAACTTCACTTGGTATCTAGAGAATACTGAAGACTTCTCCAAAACATCAAGTTAATCCTCAGATCCCAATCAGATATAATGTAAATTGGTACTCTATGCGATCTTACCACTTCCAATACATATATCCTAGTATGCTGATTAATAGAGAAATTATCCCAAATAAGAATTAAGTGTAATGACTTCATGAGGTGATCAAATATTACCCAAATAGAATTGTTTCATTTATTTGTTTTGGGAAGTCTGATGAAAACGCCTATAGGTATGTTTTCCCATTTCCATTCTGGTATGGGTAATGGTAGTAACATCCCATTAGACATCTGTCTTGCTGCCTTGACATGCTGACAAACCAAGCATCCAGAGACAGATTTGAAGACATCTATTTTCAGGCCATCCCACCAGAAGTACACTTTCTGGTCCTTGTACATATTTTTGTATCCAAGGTGAATAAATAATTAAGAACTATGAGCCTCATCCAATATCTCCTTCTTTAATTCTTGTATGGAAGGAATACAAACCCGGTTGGAGAACATTATAATTTCATTACAATCAATGCTGAATTCACTAACATTTATCACCATCATTTGTAGATCTACATATTTATTCTATTCCTCCTTAATAATCATATGTATTTATGGATGAACATACATTTGAGAAAGATATGATTCCCCCCTTACATTAAAATTTCAAGATCCATCCTTTTCAAATCCTTAAATATTAGATATTTTTTAACCCTTATCATGAATAGGATAACGTGGTCTTATCGACTTAATGTATCTGCCCCGTTTTTTCTTTCCTAGGGTGGTAATGTATTGAGTACTCTTAACAGTTAATGAATTCTATACATCTTCTTTGGAACATATTCAGCTCCTTTTGTGTCAAAATATACTTTAAACATTTATGATCAGTATAAATATCACACCTTTTCCCATAAAGATAAGGCCTCCATATCTTAAATTCATAGATTACCGCAGAAAACTCCAAATCATGAGTTGGATAATTTTCCTCATGGATTTTCAAATATTGTGAGGAATAATATATAAAAATATAATCTTACATGAGAACACATTCCATACACTTCTTGGATATAGCATTTTTGAAAAAAATCATTTCTCCACTACAAGGAATGTGTTAGCATAGGTGCACTAGCTAACCTTCGTTTTAGTCCCTTGATATTCTCTTGAAATTACTCCATACAAATGAGCATAAATCTTATTTGATTCAACATGATGACTGGATTAGATAATCGTGAATAATATTTCCTAAAACATTGATAGTAACCATCCAAATGAGGAAAACATCGGATCTCAATTATCGTTGTTGGTCTCAACAAACTTCCAATAACCTCTGTTTTTTATGGATCCACAAATATACCCACTCATGAGATATGTGACCCAAAAATGAATATTTTTGAAGCCAATACTTACAATTGGTTAATGTAGAATAAATCTTATCCTTTTATAGGGTCTTTAGTACAATTCTCAAGTGATCTCCATCTTATTCCAATATCTTTTAATAGACAAAAATATCATCTATAAATACTACCACAAGTTGATAAAGAGAGTCTATAAATATTCTATTCATTAGATCCATGAAGATAGTGGGGTAATTAGTAATACCAAAATGCATCTCTATAAATTAATAGTGTCCATACCTTATAGGGAATAATGTCTTTGGTATATCCTCATTTTTTACCATTAATTGATAATATCCTAAATAAAAATCAATCTTGGAAATGAATTGATCTCCATGTACTTGGTAAAATAATTTATCAATGTGTGGGAAGAGGATATTTGTTCTTGATAGTGATCTTGATATGATCTCAATAATCAATACAGAGTCTCATTAATGCATAATTCTTCTTAACAATCTAAAAGGTGCTCCCTAAGGTGACACACTAGGGTGTATGAATCCCTTATGAAGATACACTTGGAGTTTCTTCATTAATTCATGAAACTCAATTAGGAATATTCTATATGGTGTATTTGAAATACAAATAGCACCCGGTGTGATTTATATTGAAAACTCAACTTCACAATTTTGTGGATGACCAAGATATTCTTCCAGATAAATATCATCAAACTCCTGTACAATGGGTGTATTCATAATCTTGAGTTACTCGCCAACCATTTGAGATAAATAACCTAAATTTATATGAATAAAGACTCATGAGATTGATGGAAGTTTTACGTGAAGGTTATATTCATCTTTTCATCGATAAATGATCTTATATTGATTTTGAATATGAAATGTGACTTCTCTTCCTTGGAAATCTATATGAGACCCATATAGAGAATGGAAATCCAAGATAAGAATCATATAAAATTCCTCTATAGAAAGTATAACAAGATTTTAAGGAATCACATTCCCATAAACATCAACCTGGGAAGACTTATAAACATTTGATGTAACCATTGTTCCATTAGGAGTTTCCACAACCGACTCAACATATAATTATTGATGTAATATGAAGATACCATTAGAAAATTTTACATAAGTAAAAGAATGGGAAGATATATATTCAAATAAATCATTTTCTACTTTAGTGTTGATGTTATGTTTACCTTTCACCACTCATTATCGTACTCCACATCGCTGATAGTGATTTCATGATACTTTCCTTTGACTTTGGAATTAAGATTTTTCGTCATCGATAATCATTATTAAACCATTTATTAGGTAATTAATTGATATAATTCCCCATTTCCGTGAACATGTATCATTGAAGTGTAGGAGGTGCATTTTGTGTAGCATTTTCTTTATTCACATAATTAGACATCTTGTTCTCATCACATCAGCATTCAACTACCTAATGAAATTCTTTAACACCTTTTCCACACATTGAGCATTAGTGAAAACACATATTCTTTTTAGTGTGGTATTTTTATTTTCCTTTGAATTCCATTTTTCTCTTCATTTCAAACCCATATGACTAATGGGTTACTCCAAAATCCTTCTAAACCTTGATATCACATCAAATTATTTCCTCTTAGCTATTGAAATCCCTTATGGATAATTCCCTTTAGAGACATGGTTTTTAGCCACTAAAGAATCGATCAATTTTTCTCTATGTTTGGATAATAATTCCATAAGCGTACCATGAATGTTTTTTAAAATTTTCTTTGTGGGTTGCAAAGGATTCATCATCATTTTTCTTAAGTTCAAGGAAATAATTCTACATCCTTTTTCATATATTCTGAGGAAAGTACTTATTGAAAAATATGTTCTTGAACTCTTCCCATTCCAGGGACACAATTTCATATCATTGCCTCATATTCTTGATAATATTTCACCATTGATCAGCTTCACCTTCCAAAAGATATTCTGCTAAGATGAATTTATCATGTTCGAAACATTTTAGAACTAAAAATATCTTTTTTGTGGTACTAATCCACTTTTATCCAACAAATAGATCAGAAGACCCACTGAATGATGGTGGATGCTGCCTCATGAAGGATTCAATATAATGATTCTCCCTCCTTGGGATGTTTTGAATTATGGTATGATTAATATCTTTAGAATGTTTTGTGAGTATGGCTACAAGTTTTTTCATTCCAGATCCCATAAAATTTGGTTTCATAGGGGGAAAATCATTATATTTCTCATCTCATTCAACATTAAATTGGTTATTTCACGTTCTATCCGTTTCATAAGACTAAGAAGAATAATTTGAGAACTAATAATCATAATGGGAAAACCACATAATTCATAAATAAAATTTCAATTTAGGAAACTTATGGTTTTATCATAGGTTATTCATGAACATATATAAAACACTAGGATAGGATTGTAACCTATACATAGGAATTACTTAGGGTTATTAATAGGTTTTCTCATCCTATTTTCTAAAGGATACCAATACCTTTTCTCTGAAACCAACTATAATGGCCTACACCTTACATGTTTATATTACATCAACATTGAAGAATATTTATTATATAACATAATAAAAACTATGATAGGACCATATAGGTTTTATGTCTTTATAAACTAGGAAACATAAAAACTATTTTTGTGAAACATCTACATTTCCTACCACTTCTTCCTTCATAACTAGACTATTTTTTGACATATCATACTTAATACCATTCTTCAGGTCATTGGGAAAAGAATCATATGAACTGGTGAGATCAAATGATCTGTAAAGGTAAACAAGGTAAATATAAATAATATCATAATCATAAGAACATAACATTTGAAAATCTTATCTAACATAAAAAATATTAGAATATAATTTCATGGGATAAATTATAAAAGTGAAAAGTTATCCCAAAAGTCATAACATAAGATATGAATTTTTTTTTCATACACACATAATCCTAGAAAATAATTTCATATTAGTCAAGGATCATTTACAATACCATCATAGTGGACGAAGTCCTTTCTTTAACTGAGTTTACTCCTCATTGAAGCCCTATATTTCTAAATAGGATTTACATTCCATTCCTGTCATGTTTATGTCATGAGATATAAATCATTACCCAATGCATTGGATGTAGATATAGGTTCCACCCATATCACAATGAAACCATTCTTACATGTTCCCCAAAAACATAAATAATTTATTATAGTATAACCCATTAAATTAAATGGGTTTCTTAAAAATCATTCAGTCATAATCCATTTAAAATAAATAGATATCATAAAAATAATATCTTCATAAAAAGAATTAAATCAATGTAATAATTGTAACATCCTAGGTAAATAAAGAATATGACATTTTCATATTTATTAATATTTTTTTAATAAATATTAATTATACATTAAAAGGAAATTCTAGATTTTATGGATTACATGATACACAACAACAGGTTTCATTGAAATCTTACATTGCACACAATGTAGATTTATACTGAAAAATAAAATAATAAAATAATAATATTTTAAATGGTAGTTAATGCCTAACCGTTGTAATGGTGGGAATAAATAGAACTATCTAAATTATGATTATACATGTTTTTTAAATGTATTTACAATTATCCCATAAATTGTTTAGCCTTAAAATAATAAATATTCCAATGTTAAGCATAAATACTCTAATATTCATTAAAGGGTCGATTTACCTCCTTTTGATGGAGAACCATTTTTGAAATACATTTTTTTGTCACTTTTATATTTTATGTTTCACACAATAATATTCTTCAATAGAATCGGGACATAAAACATTACTTTGGATGAAAGTTTTGTTTTTTTAAAATGTTCATTTTTTAATAAATAGTGAAAAATACTGTAGTTTAATTCAAAAATGCCTTTTAATCTAATTTATTTTATTGCTAGATTAAATTTTTAATTGGTTATAAAGTTTAATTAGATTTTATTTTTACTATTTAATCCAATTTTGGTCATTTGATGTAATTTGAATTTTAAATTGGATGTAAGCAAGTATCAATCGTTTGAAAGTTATTATTTCATAAAAACACGCTTTTTGTTTTAAAAATGGGAATTAATTTTAAATTAAATTATTACACTTTAGTGTTTTGAATTTGAAAAAATGGATTCCATATTTGGAATTAGAAGGTCCAAATTATGTAACTAGGTATCTTTTTTTAATCATTATGAATATTTACTTAAGTAAATATTTTATTTACCATGGTTAATGGGTAAATATGGTAAATAAGGGTAACAATTAATATTATAATAATATTAAATTACCCTAAAATGTGTCATAATTATATTGGATGATACATGTCCGGCCATGGGTATCCATGGGACGATTTTGGGACCCCATGGTGCCACTTGGGAGTGATAATGTCACTTTATATTAATTAATTTAACGTAAAGACAAAGATGACTTAAACATATATCTTTTAGTAAATCAATTTTTACATGGGGTTATTTAAATTATATCTTCAATTATAAATATTCATTTCAAATAAAAAAAATATTTCCAACATTATGGTATTTTTTTAATTTTTAGACATCAAATAAATAAAATTATTTTTGACACAATAATGTTGTTGTGATTACCTAATTAATGAATGATTTAAATAAATATGATTATAAAAATTAAAACAATATCCATATCCTATACAATTCGTATTGGGATATTTTATTTCTAACAATATTAGTCTTATCTTCTACTTTAATGAGTTTTGGATGTTTTGAAACCGAAAATAATTATCTCATAAAATAATATTTTCAAACTTTCCTAAAGAGCCACTCCTCCACCTTATAAAAAGCCATCACATCCAACCCATTACTCACACCTCTAAATCACGTTGTATTATCCAACCACCTCCCAATTATTCTACCTAAATCTACCTCTTCTACCTAGAAGCCTTAAATTAGTCATAAGGCAATTCAAGAAATCCTTTTGATTCAAACCCAAGGGAGTTACCCGATTTAATCGTAACGTCTTCTCTTAAGTTATTTTCTTTTATTTTAATTCTCAAAACCCTTAAAATATTTTTACTACTTTTTTTTCAAAAAAACCTAGTATCATGAATATATATTTTTTTGTTATGATAATTATTCTAACTACACTTCCAGAAACCTCCATATATTGGATACAAACATAATGTTTCAGTGGACGACGAACCACTCCCTCATGAAACAATGATTGTTGAAATATCTCCCAACGCCTCTCATGGTGACCATTATGATGGAACATTATTTATATATGATATATATTATTTTTATTTTTATTTTATGATTCTGTACTTTTCATTTATAGCATACCTTTATTGTTTTCATAATGGGAAAATATGATAATTTATTTGAGGAAATGCAGACTACCACCCCATCAATGTGATATGACTCGTTCAAGCCTTACATGAGATGTATAAAGTATGGAGTTCATGAACATATATATGATACTATATTGTAATTATAATAAACTTAACTTTCATTATGTTTTCATTCCATTAAAATATGAAATATAAATGAAAGTATTGTTCATGCGCATGTAAGTTTTACTGCCTCCATGAATGGCGCATTCCATGCCCAAAATTTATGAACTATTATAAATAAATATATATAATGGATATATATGATATCTAAATAATTATTATCATTCTGGAGATAATTTAACTTTGACCAAATGGATAATTTATAATTATAACAAGATCATTTTTTACTAAAGTTCCAAACATTGACTAAATGTCTAATATGAAATCAAATAATTAACTAATTGTTATAGCAAGGTAATAAGTGATATAAAAGGAATAATACACATTAAAAACGTTCTTAATAAAGTATAAATTAACATAAGTTTATTATTCAGGAAATTAAAGAACAAATGAGTAAATTCATACATGAGGTAAGGGACATTGTCTCAATATCCTTTCATTGGGGCATGTTTTGATAATATAAACCTTCTTATTTTATAGGGAATATAATAAACCCATTTGAATTTTAATTTCATTATAAGGTATTATTTGTTCTATGAATCATTTGACTAAATAAAAAATAGAATTTTTTTAATGTTTGTGGTGACAATGAACTCCCATCCACCATAATTGTTATCCAGCAACCTCTATAAGCCTTAATGTTTTTAAACGGAAATTAAATAACTTATTTTATTTTTGGGTGTTTCATCATTGAAAATTGTTTATTAAATGGATTGATTATTTCAATATCTTGATATGTATTCTTGTGATTGAAAATGAAATGTGATTAGTGAAATTTTTATATTTTCAATATTTTATGTGTTATGATTTTGTATTGGTATTTGGACATTTGTCGGGTGGTTCCATGATAAAACAAATGACGATTAGTGTTGTGAAAAACTATGATGGGTGGTTACGTTACAACCTCTAATGCATTTGGTATGGATGTCGTCCATATGGCTATTCAATTTAGTTATATGTGTGGAAGTCGACCGTATGGTTATTCTATCTAAATATGTTTATGTCCCCAGTTACCTTTATATGTTATTTGTGCTTTATATCAGTTTTATGCTCATATTTTGGTTTAAAAGGGTAATAAATGATCTTTTATTTAGTAAAGAGTATTTAATACTTCATAAAGGTAAAATGTATTACATATGATAAAGTATTCAGTGTTTACTTATTGTTTTGAAAAACTAACACTTTTACTTCTTTGTGTATCCCTTACTGTGCTTTTTATTCACATCCTGCATTTTTTTTAAATTAAAAGAACATAAATATTAATATGTTCAAGAATGAGATAATGTAAATGTTATTATGTGTAAAATATGGAACTAGACATGACTCTTTTTTTAAATAGTTTTTATTTTAAGAAAAAAATAGATATTGAGTAGAAGTGTCTGCATGTAATATTCAAGTTTTTATGTATATGTTATGAACTAATTCTCTTAAGCTATATGCCTAAAAATATTTTCAATGTGAATTATTCATTTATTTCTAGATTATGTAATGTTTAAGGATGATTCCTTTCAGGATGCATCATAGGTCTGTTTAGACAACATTAGGAGTTAAAATAATGTTAAAATTAATGTCCATAAATTGATATATGGTATGATTGAAATGATACAGCATTTAAATATTACCATGTTTCTTCCCCTAAGTTATTTATTTGTTCAAAATGGTTTTCCATAGAGTAAATAGGGAAGCTATGTTGGTAAGGCATATAAGGGAGAATAACCTTCCATATCAGCATCCTGAGATGTTTCGAATCGGAAATGAATAGTTTGTTGAAGTGACGTCATAGTTGACTCAAGATATAAATGGTTCTGGAATCCATGCACGAGATCAGGCAGATCAAATAGAGTGTAACATGTCAGTAGTGGAGCATTTAATAAGGAAATGATCTCCATAATTGAGAGGATCATCTGACCCTATTCAAGATAAAGGGAGGATCAAATCACTGAAGAATATTTTTAATGCCATGGGGTGTTTAGATCATCAAAAGGTTAGTCTCGCTAATTACAGTTTTGAAGATTTAGTTGATTAGTGGTGACCGATGGTAAAAAATATCAAGGATAGTGAGGATATTGAGGCTCTTTATTGGGATGGATTCAATTGAATGTTTATTGAGAAATATATTCTGAAGGTTGTTTGACTTAGGATGAAAAAAAACTCTTGTAATTGATGTAGGAGGATGACTCAGTGGCTACTTTCAAAGAAAAGTTCACTCGACTGGCAATGTATGCTCCAAATTCAATCTGAGATCCTGATAGAATGATAAATTGATTTTACTCAGGACTTAAGCCGCAATATCAAATAAAATTAGCCCCTCCTGAATTCAAAAGCAATTAGAAACTTATTAGATGTTCCGAGAAGGTAGAAATGGAGGTTTTTGATGATCAAGGGTTCCAAGAGAGCAAACAAAAGATAGGTCCAGTTGGTAGGAAAAGGGAAATAATTCATCAACGTATCCTATAAGTAAGAAATTTAAATGTCCCTCTTTTGAAAAGTATGGTAAAAAACATCCTGGTGAATGTTTATCAAGGTCTGGAAAGTGCTTCTAGTGTGGTAAGTCTGATCATATTGCTCATAATTATAAGGAAGATGATCAATCAGGAAAAGCAAATATAGAGGTTATATGTTTTAAGAGCAATGAAATGGGTCATTATGAAAATCAGTGTCCAACTAAGAACTCAACTGAGGGAAAGAAGCCTAACTACATGAATAAAGGGGTGGTGACATCCTTTTAAACTACTTCAGCAGATGTCAGGCCATCGAATGAAGTAGTATTAGTTATAATGTTTGTTTGATCAGATTATTCTAATGTGATTTTTGATTCAGGGTCTACACATTTTTTCAATTTTTTAGAAGTTTTCTAGTAAATTGGGAATTACAACTCAAGATATGAGTCCTGAGCTTATGGTAAAAACACTGGCCAGAAATGTTGAGAGAAAAAGAAATTATAAGAAATGTCCTTTCCCTGTGTATGGAAAGAATCTACATGCAATCCATATTGTTTTTCCTCTAGTAGAGTTTGATGTTATGTTGGGTATGGAATGGCTTTCTGTTTATCATGCTATGATTTACTGCAGAGGTAAAGCGGTTTGTTTTCTTAAATATTTTATGTTTGTGTACAAGAATGAACCCTTACTTTTGATAACATATCATGAAACAGAGAAACTAGTAAAACATGGAAATGAATGTTACCAGTCACATATTATTTAAAACAAAGGAAATGTTCAGATTTAGGATATGCCAGGGGAAATGAGTACTTTGATGTTTTTCTTGATGATTTCCGTGGTACAATACCTGATCGGGAAGTTAAATTTACTACTGGATTAGTTCCTGATGTTAAGACAATTTCAAAACCCCCAATCAAATAGCTCAAATTGAACATTTAGAGTTAATGAATAAATTAAAGGAGTTATTAGATAACAGTTTCATTCGACCAAGCACGTCACCATGGGGTGCTCCTGTCATTTCTATTAAAAAGAAAGATGTTTCAATGAGACATTTCATTGATTATAGTTCATTGAATGACATAACTATTAAGAATAAGTATCCTTTTCCTCATATTGATGGTTTGTTTGATCAACTCCATGGTGCTCAGTATGTTTCGAATATTGACTTGAGGTCAGGGTACCATCAGTTGAAAGTAATGAAAACATACATTCTGATGACCATGTTTCATACTAGATATGGCCATTATGAATTTATAGTTATCCCTTTTGGGTTAACCAATGTACCTGATGTATTCATGGATCTTATAAGTGGAAATATTCATGAGATCATGGATAAATTTGTGGTTGTATTCATTGATGATATTTTGGTTTATTCTAAAAGTAAAGAGTAGCATGAAAGTTATTTAAGGGTTGTCTTTCTAACCTTGAATGAAAATAAATTGTATGGAAAATTCAGAAAATGTGAGTTCTGGTTACAAAAATATCATTCCATGGTCACATTGTTTCAAAAAATGGCATAAGTATTGATCCTTATAAAAAAATGGGTGTTGAAGAATGGACAAGACCCACAAATATAACTGAGATCTGTAGTTTTCTTGGTTTGGTGGGTTATTACTAGAGGTTTGTTGAATATGTTTCATGGTTATCTAGCACAGTGACTAAGTTAACTCGAAATGGTGTTAAGTTCATTTGGATAAAACAATATAATGATTGTTTTCAGGAATTTAAAAGAAGATTGCTAAATGATATAGTTTTGAAACGGACTTTCAGATATGGTGAATTTTTTATCTATAGTTATGCTTTGTTGAAAAGACATGGTTGTTTCCTAATGAAGAAGGACTAGGTAATTTCTTATTCTTCACATCAGTTGAAACCTCATGAGCTAAATTACTCTACACATTATTTGGAATTAGGTGATGTTTTTTTCCTTATAAACATGGAGGAATCATCTCTCTGGAGTAAATGTGAAATATACACTGACTAAAAAAGTTTGAATTATATGTTCAATCAGAATGAATTGAACATGAGATAAAGGAGATGGCTATAATTAATCAAGTATTATGAATGAATGATTCATTAACATCAAGGAAAGCTAAATAATGTGGCTGATGATTTGAGTCGAAAAAGTAATGCTACATTAAACATGTTATGTTTAAAACAGGATACATTGATTAGTTATTTGATGAACATTGGAATAGAAGTTTTTTATATAGGAACAACCCCTGCTTTGTTTCAAGTGTAATTGAAATCATATTTATCAGATAGAATTAAGAAAGAACAGAAGGAAGACAATGAGTTTCAGAAAAAGGTATACATCATTCAGAAGAGTATTTTTCCTGATTTTAACATTGATAATGATAGTGTTTTGAGGTATTGGAAGAGATTATGTGTGCCTTCTGATTCATAGTTAGAGAACGAGTTGTTATGTGAAGCTAATAGTTCTCCATTTTCAGTTTATCATGATAGCACAAAGATTTACTAAGATGTAAAAAGATCTTCAGGAGTATTACTGGTGGGATGGAATGGAAATATATATTTTTGATTTTACTGTGATGTGTTTGACTTGTCAACAGTTTAACAAAGAGCAGTAGTTACCGAAAGGGATGCTTCTTCCTTTACCGTTGCTAGAGTGGAAATGTGAAAATATATCCATGGACTTTGTTGAGGGATTTCCAAAGACACATCAAGGTAATAATGAAATCTGGGTTATTTTTGATCTATTGACAAAACTTACTAATTTCCTTCCTATTAAATATAATTTTTCTCTATATAAAATTTGTCAGTTGTATGTTAAGGATATAGTCAGGTTATATGGAGTTCCCCTATCCATTATATCTGATTATGTTCCTAGGTTTACTTATAACTTTTGGTAAGGCACTAAGAAGTCAGTGGGTATTTAATTAAATTTTAGTGTAGTTTTTAATCCTCAATCAGATGGGCAGTCAGAATGAACATTTCAGACATTTGAAGTTATGTTACGTGCTTGTTCAATTGATTACCAAGGAAGTTGGGACCACCATAGTTCTTTAGTTGAATTTTATTATAATAATAATATTCATTCTCGTATACATATGGATCCATTTGAGAAATTATATGGAAAGAAGTTTTAAACACCATCTTTGTGGGATGAAGTACGTTAAAGGAAGCTTATGGGACTAAAATTGGTAGAAGAGATGGCAGAAAAAGTTCAATTTATTCAGAATCACATGTGAATAGCTCAGATTAGGAAGAAAAGTTATGCGGATAACCGAAAGAATGATCTTTCTTTCGAGGCATGTGATCATGCTTTTCTCAATGTTTTTTCCCTGGAAAGTGCAATGTATTTTGGTAAAAATGGAAAGCTCAGTCCAAGGATCATTCGATCCTATACAATCCTAGATAAAGTTGGACCAGTTTCCTACATATTGGAATTACCTACACGCTTATTCTATGTACACAATTATTTTCATGTTACAATGTTGAGAATGTATTTTCCAGATCCATATCATGATTTGAGCCCAAAGGTAGTTTAGATGGAAGAGAATCTCTCTTATGAGGAACAACTTTTCTAGATTCTTGACCAAAGAGATCAAGTGTTGGGAAATAAGGTAATTCATTAGGTAAAGTTTTTTTTTGTAAAAACCATATAGTTAAAGAGGCAACGTGGGAAAAAAAATTCTATGAGAGGAAAATGCACCCATTTAGTTGATAAGTGAATAGAATTTCGGGGATGCAATTCCCAAAACGGGGGAAGGATGTAACATCCTAGGTAAATAAAAAATATGAAATTTTCATATTTGTTAATATTTTTTAATTAAATATTAATTTTAATTTAAAGGGGATTCATTGTTAGATGATGTACCCAATATACAACAACAAGTTTCTTTAAAATCTTTCATTGCACAAATCGTGGAGTTATAACGAAAAATAAAATAATAAAATAGTATTATTTTAAATGGTACTTAACACCTAGACATTATAATGGATAGAATAAATAGTACTAAATACAATATGAAAACACATGTTTGTTAAATGTTTTATCATCTATCCAATAAATTTTATAGACTTAAAATAAGAATGAATCCAATTCTAAGATTAAATACTCTAATATTCTTTAAAGGGTCGATTTACTGCCTTTTGATTGAGAACTATTTTTAATCTAGTTTAGGTCACTTTTATATGTTCTATTTGAAAAAATAATAGTATTATTTAGAAGAGAGATATAAAAATTTACTTGGATGAATTTTTTTTTCTGATAATGTCCATTTTTAATGAATAGTGAAAAATACTGTATTTTAATTCAAAATTGCCCTTTAATATAAATTATTTATATGGATTGATAATATTATTTATTGATTTGAAAGTGTAATTAGAATGTATTTTTATCATTTAATCCAATTGTTTTCATTGGGAGTAATTTTAATTTTTATTTGGACATAAACCAGTATCACTTATTTAATAGTAATTATTTCTTAAAAACATGAATTTTGTTTTGACAACGGGAATTAATTTTAAATAAATTTCTGATAATTGTGTGTTTTGAATTTAGAAAAATGGATTCCATATTTGGAATAATAATTTTCAAATTGTTTAAATAAATAAATTTTAGTTTTATACATTAGGAATATTTACTTCAGTAAATATTTTATTTACCATGATTAAAGGATAAATCTGGTAAATAAGGGTTAAAAATAGTATTATAATAATATAAAATTACCCTAAAATGTTTCTTAATCCTATTGGATGATACATTACCGACCATGGGAAACCTTGGATCAATTTTGGTATCGCATGGAGCCACTTGGGAGTGACAATGACACTTTATAATAAGTATATTTAATTAAATACACAGATGACATGGACATATATCTTTTTGTAAATTAGTTTTTTCATGTGGTTATTTAAGTAATCTCTTTGAATATATATATTAATTTGAAAGAAAAATTTATTTTCTAAATCATGGTTGTTTTTTAATTTTTAGGCATCAAATAAATAAAAGTATTTATGACACAATAATGATGTAGTGTTTATCTCATTAACGAATAATATAAATAAAAATGATTATCAAAATTATCAAAATATCCAAAACCTGTCCAATTGTTGTTGAATGATTTTTTTTCAAACAATAATAATCTTATATTCAATGTTACTAAGTTTTCAAACTTTAGAAATAAAAACTTATTATATAATAAAATAATGTTTTCAAACATTCCTAAAGAGACCCTCCTCCACCTTATAAAAAGCCATCACCTCTAACCCATTAGTCAGACCTCTCAACCCCATTATCTAGTAAATAATATGCCCAATTAATCTCCCTATACCTCCCTATTACACTCAAAATCCTTACCATAGGATTAAGGAACTTCAAGAAACCATTTGGTTTAATCCAAAGGGAGTTATCCGATTTAAAGGTAACGTCTTCTCATAAGTTATTTTCTTTTGTTTTACTTCTCAAAACCCCTAAAATATTTTTATTACCTCATATTATAAAATCACCAATATACTCAATATATTAGGATTTTTTATGAGAATTATTCTAACAACACTTACACACACCTCTATCTATTGGCTACGTAAATATTGTTTCTATGAATGGAAAACTACTACCTCACAAAAAGATGATTGTTCAAATATCTCCAACCGCCACTCATGGTGGTCATTATGATGGAACTGTATTTTTATATGATATATATTATGTTTATGTTTTCTTTATTCTTTTTTATTATTTATTTATAAAAGAAATCTATAGTTTCCATAATGGGTAAATACGATAATTTAATTTGAGAAAGTGCAGACTACTGCACCCTCAAATTGATATGACTCATTCATGACATACGTAGGACGTATAAAGGATGAAGTTCATAAAATTATATACGATATTATACTGGAATTATAATATTACTATGTATAATAATGTTTTCATTCCATTAAAATACGAATTATAATTGAAAGTAGCGTTCATGCGTACATACGACTTACATTCCCCACGAACGGTGCATTTCATTTTGTATCTCCCAATGTTAGGTTCTATTATAAAAACATATATATAAATGATATATATTATATATGTTATATCTAAATAATGAATATCATTCTGGAGATAATGTAATTTCGACCACATATACAATTTACAATTACAACTAGTTCATTTTTGACTCCAGTTCCGAACATCGAAAAAATGTCCGATATGAACTCAAATACTTAATTAATTGTTATAGAAAGGTAATTACTAATTTAAAAGTAAAAATATAATTTATAAAGTTTCCTATGAAAGTATAAATTAATAGGTGATTATTATTCAAGAAATTAAAGAATGATTGGGTCAAGTTGGACATGAGGTAAGGGAGTTCATCTCAATCTCTTTTCATTGCGGAATATTTTGATAATATACACCTCCATATTTTATACAGAATATAATAAACCCCTTTTTATTTTAATTTCATTCACTGGGAATAATGTTTTACAAATAATTTTACTAAACAGAAAAAGGATTTTTTTAACATTTGCGGCGATAATAAACTATCTGATGCCGTGATCGTTAGTTGGCTTCCTTTAAAAGTCTTGATGTTTTTATAAGGAAAATAAATCCATTATCCTATTTTTGGGTGTTTTGGTATTTACAATATTTTTTGAAATGAATTGATTATTTTAATATTTGGATATGAATTCTTTTATTAAAAATGAAATGTTATTAGTGAAATGTTTATATTTTCTATATTTTATGTTTAATGATTTTATAATTGTACATGGACATTTTACCGGTGGTTATGTGATATACCAAATGACGGGTGTTGTTGTGATAATACTAGATAGGTGGTTACGTTATAACCTATAAATCATTGTGTTTTTAAGTCATATGTATGGTTTTTCTATTTAGTGATACATGTGGAAGTCGACTGTATGGATATTCTATCAAAGTTTGTCTATGTCCCAAGTTACCTTTATATGTTATGTGTGCTTTCTTTAGGTATTATGGTAATATTTTTGAAAAAAAATTGTAATAAATGATCTTTTATTCATTTAATGTATTTACTAATTCATAAAGGTGAAAATTATTACTTTTGATAATTTATTCATGGTTTACTTATTGTTTTTAAAAACTAACATTTTTCATTCATTTTGTATCCCTTATTAATATTTTTATGCTCATCCAATTTTTTTTTAAAATGTTTATCACGAAACATAAATTTTAATAGTGTCAAGGATGGGATCATGGAAAATTCATGATATCTAAAATATCGAATTAAACATGACTAGTTTTTTCAAAGAGTTTTTATTTTATGTAAAAATGGATATTGAGTATAATTGTCTATGTGTAATATTCAAGTTGTTATGTATATGTTATGACCTAATTCTATAAATCTCTAAACCTAAAAAGATCTTCAATATGAATTATTCATTTAATTATATATTATGTAATTTTTATGTTCTATTCTTTATAATAAAAGGAATATAAAAATAACCCTATTCCATATTAGATGGAAAATAATTTGGATAAAACAGTTGAACATAATTTTAGAGGAAAATATCCGTTCTTTTTGAAAAAAAAAATTCTCTCCTCAAAATGTCGCGCAATTTTGAAAGAAAAGAATTTAGTTGGAAATAATATAAAAATTGGGTAGAGTAAGCTTCATGGAAATAAGGTCTCATGAAATTGTAAAAATCCATTCAATCCATATAAATAAAAAAACATTCTCCTCCTACTTTTGCTGGAACAGTAAAAAAGATCCAAAATCAAATAACAACAAAAGATTTATTTCATACAATTTAATTTAAATTAACCAAAGAGTAAAATTAACATCAAAAATAATTTATAATAACATAAATAATGTTACATAATTAGGAAACATGTATGTGGATGAGAAATATATCCCAGTAAATACTTATGTATAAACAATCATAGATAAAAATGAGACTGTAAAATTATCCCTTACCTTAAGTCAGATGTCCTTCATATGTATCTAAATCTCCTATATAATGATTTAAATAATTTTATTGAGTTATTAAACAATTATAAACATTTTTATTATATCATATATGATTATATTATCATCTGTTTGTTAGTAACATTTCATTGTCACTCGTTATTCGGATATTAACTCCTTTATGTTATTATGCAAGATTTCTTGGATACGTTTATGTTACCCTTCTTCAGTTAAGGTTAAATAAGTTTTATAATAATATTTTTATAATATATATCATATTTATTCATTAAATTCATGTAAATAGTTATGTTTTAATGAATATCATGTAGAATGAATTGCATCACATCGTGGAGACGGTAGGGCGTACTTACGCACAAGCGAAGATATCATTCCCCAAAATTGATGAATGGTTTTGAAGTGGGTTGTGTATAGTATTTCAGATTTAGTAACATGTTATAATAATAATATATAGTAATTATTTCCATCATTATACCCATCCATGTAAGGTGGTGGTGAAAAATAGATTATCCCACAGTGTGGAGATGGTATGTCTTACGTATGCATGCAGGCTGATTTTATTTTTTATAGGATGTATAAAAGGTGAAATATGGTTTTAAAATATTTATAAAAACATATAAGTATATTAGTGAAACTAATATTTTTAATTTATAATGAAACAACTAATAAATTTGATGTAGAATAATAAATAAGTTTGAATGAATCAGAAGAAGAGATTACCTCTTCCTTAGTGTGCTTCTTACTAATATCTTCTTATTGCACTAGATTTGGTCATTTAAAATGGCAAAAATATCTAGAATGAAAATATATAAGGTGATAAGGTAAAAGTGTAGGGTATGGACGATTTTTAAGGATAAAAATGAAGTGAAGAGGTGTGGGAGGATGTTCCCTTTTATAATTGAGGTGAGGGTCACTTTTGGAAACACCATAAATAATAATTTATAATAAAACAAAACCCAACCCAAAAACCTCAAATAGAACCCAATTTAGAATATAATATGATATAGGGTTGTAATATCATCAACGAATAAATATTGAAAAATTTATTTTTTCAATTTAAATCATATCATTTTAACTGACACTTAATTATTATAAAAAATTTTAATTGTGGTAATAACATTCTAATTATTTAATGGTTATAAATACATAATTATAATGTGTTAAATGACCATAAATTAATATTTTATTATATTTTTTACCTTATAATTTTAACTTTGTAATTTTTAATATTTTTTATTATTTTTATATAATTTCATAAAAGGGTGACTTTATAAAATATAAATAGTATAAATTTTAGATGATTTCATTTATTTGACTTTAAATAAAATCCACACATAATTTAAATTCGATCCAAAATATTTAATACACTCCAAACATGTCATAATCTCCTAGAAAATTCTTCATGAATGTTAATAAGTTCAAATGATATTTATTTTAATATTTTTAAAACAATTTTTATTGATATTTCTATTAATAAATTAATTTATACATCACTATTGAGTAATCATTAAAGATAATTATTTAATCTATAAAAATTATAAATAAATTTCTATGATCTATATAATTCTTTTAGATTTTAATAAACTATATATAGTCAAATTTATCATCCTGTTATCGATATATTAAAAATAATATACTTATATAAAATGAGATAGTGACATTTTGTAATATTCATTAGTTTTTATTATATTCATAGGCAAGTGGACGTTAAGTTTTTACATTTCATAAAAATAGATTATAATGGTATAATTTAGCCATACATTAGTATTTTTACAGGTGTTAATGAAATTTAATAATATTAATTTTATCTTTTTTTACTTGACTTACCATTAAGAATGGTAATAAACAAATTACCAAAGTAACTTTTCATAATGTTCAAAAATAAAAGCAGCTTATTAACATAATTTGGACCAAGTATATAAAAATATTGAATACATTTTTGAAACTTAATAACATATATGTTTTAGGAATTATTTTAAAATAAAGGTTCTTTTTGCAATGAGAAAACGATTTTCAAAATATTAAATACTGCAATAGATTGAAATTTTTTTTACATCTGAATTTACTGTAAAATTAATTATAATGACCTAAATTATATTAATTGGTAAATGTATATTCTATTTATACTTTTAAACCATTCAATGATATAATTTAACGTTATAAAATATTTCAAAGAAATAAGTTAATTCCAATTAAAATTTAGCGTATTTTTATTATTCATCAAAACATGATAGTTATCCGAAAAATATTAGAAAATTGTACAATGTAAATTTATATATCCATATTAAAAATTAAATGTTTATGTTGACATATAAAACTTATTAATGTGTTAAAATCATAATTTAATAGGGGTTCACCATTCAATGGTGTAATATTAATCTTCTAAAAATTAGGTTTTTTTAAATCTAATAGGGTTTCATTCATACACTATGAAAAAAATATCCATTGGATGAATATAAAAAAATTATTATTTATATAACACATATATATCAAATTAATTTAATTACCAAAACTAATTCTCTCAAAAATACAAATATCTTATTTATTTATACTTTTCATAAATAATTAATAGTTAATGAATTCACAATGCATTTTCATAATTTATTTATAAATATTCTTTCTAACCTAACTGCTTGAATATAACAGTAATTTTATAATGAAAATGTCTCATGGTTATTTTAAACTCTCGATTTTATGCAAAGAAATATACTAAAGAATTTTTTTAAAGAAAATATTTCATAAAAACGTCCAGGTGTTACAAAAATATTTTAAAATGAATTTAGATTATGTTTTTAGATGAGTTTAAGTGTTTAAGAATTCCTCTATATTAATTGAATATGTTCTTCAATTATTTGATAATATAAATAAATTTTTTACCAAGACATGAAAAATCAGTAAGTCTTACAAACTTCGAACCAAATTCATAAGGATGATACAGTGAAGGATTTCATAATTAAATAAAAAAGGAAAAACCATCCTTGTGACTATAAGGTTGATATAAACCATTATGAGGTTCATCTTAGAAAATATTAATGTATATTTGGGGACTTCATAAGGATATTTATGTCCTTAAGTTTACAAATTCTATGGAGAAATCAGTAATATGAACTTCATATGATTTTTATATGGATATCATAAGGTATATGTTGTATCTTTGTAAAGTTGATAAACATTATAAGAATAAAAAATCATAAGGTTCACCATGATTACAAGGTTCAATTTTTGAAAAATATTAATGTTCAAAAGGAAGCTATTAAGGACAAATACTTCTTCAATTTTCTAGTAATGTTATAGTATACAATAAATCAGATGAATCTTGATGTGATTTTTTGAAAAAAAAAATAATACAATGTGATATTGTGATTAATGCCGAGAAAAGGAATCAATTTGAAGATGATTCTAGGAATATTTCCTCCAACAATGTGATGTAAATATTCACATAACAAGAGTAGTCTAATAGACTTCATGCATGTGTGGAATGAGGATAAATTTTACATATTTGTATTATCCTATCCTGAAGAAAAAATCTCTAGACTTTTGAAAGATATTAATAATGAATTCTCCTTTGACTTTTGGAAGAAATTTATTGAATATTAAAAATATAAATTTTCCACCAATTTGAATAAAATAGATAATATACCACTAATATTTATTTTTTTATATAAAAAATATTAAAAAATATTTATAATTAAATTTATGAAAATAAATTTAGAATTAGAAGAAGATGAATGAAGTTGTGGTGATAGATCATTCAGAACTGTATTATTCTGATAGAACATCATCCTATATAATAAAGAGAACTTGACACTATTTCAGTCATTAGATCATGCAAGTATCAAAGAGGAATAACTCATTGATATATAAGATCATCATGTTTGTTTAAAAAAATATGAATAAGTCCAATGATCCACATATATTATAGATGTAATTCAAGATAAATCTACTGATATATATTGGGAATTACAATAAAGGCTGACATGTGGCTAAACATTATTGGAGTGGTAAAATTCATACCCATACATTCATGACTGGAACCATTCAAGTATTTTTCTTGGTAGTAATCATCTATATGTGGAATATCATATCCAAGATTTGAAGAATGTGTGATGCAGTATAGAAATAATCTAATGGATTAATAGAATACACATTAGCATACTATATAATCATAATGTAATGATAAAAACCATAAATACTTGTGGTTATAGTGAATGAATCAATGATTGTGGAATCTAAACAATCCCCAAAAAAAGTAACTTTTATATAAAGGGTAAGAAGCCTGTTTTAAATGGGTTCATGATCATTTATTTATTTCATTATTTAGTTAAGTAAGAGATAAATAATAATAATATATAAAGTTATTAACTTGTGAAAATGATTGATTTGACATTAAAATGAATATTTAATTAGGTCCATGATTCAACCCTCCCCCTACCAAAAGGTCTAACTCGACCTAGAAACTATAGTATAAAGGCTAGCATGAACACATCACTCATATAAGGGATCAATAAAAACATAAAATTTTGGCACCAACAACAATTCCATTTGTAATGTTTTAGCTACAGAGTAGTAAAGCATTTTCTCATAAAATGTCTAGATTTCAAGGTTTAATAAATTGATGATTTTTTTCCATAAAAAAGTTACCTTGGATGGTGGAATTTTTTTTTTAAAATATGACACCTTATGAGGGAAATAAAAAGAAATTTTATAAATTAAAAATGAATCTTTATTTCTTGTAGATGTATAAATGTGTTTGGGATTATAGAAAAAATGAAGATGATTCATCAATTAGTGATCATGGATATAATTTGTTAAATTTTTAGGTAAATAAATAAGTGTTACGAAGTAAAAAAAATGAAAAATATGACATATAATTTAATCTAAAAACATATTAGAAGAATTATCTCATTAAGATATTTTTACTTGAGATGGTTTACAAAAAGTTAGTAAAGGAAAATCCAATGCTAAATTACGTTGTTAATGCCTAAGGGGAAAGAGTTCATATGTTTTTCAAATAAGTTGAGTGTGTGACTATTAAAAAGTATGAGGAGAATAAGTTGAATAAATTAAATAATTATTAATGAAAATTAAAAATAACTTTTGTATTTCTATTAAAATTTGGTTTAAGTTTAATAATGATAAAAGAGATCAAGGTTGATTCCCATAAATATGTTTCTGATTTTGATGAATGTTCTATGATTAATGACTTGGGAAGTGAATCGAAAAATTAATTTATGAACATATGAATCATCATAAATATAACAATTTCAATTTAATACTTCATGATTTTAATTAAAAAAAAGGGTGGTTGTAAAGTGAGCAGAAATAAGAAGAAGAAATTCTCCCCAAATGGTTAATTATATCTTTTTTAAAAAGCACAAAGAGTAAACATAATGATAAAATTTTATATTATTATAAAGGTATAAAATACATTAATAAAGTATATATTGAATTTAAATATGTGAATAATTAAGAAAAACGAATTGTTTTAAAATGGAGGCTATAATTAGTTATCAAAAAGTTGAATGAATTAAATTTTCACTCTTTGTATAAGTTTCTATATTCTTTAGAATATTTTCATTTTAAATGACCAATTTTTTCTCACAGATTTTCATTTTAGATACCATTTGTGATTTTTTGGTTAGTTTAATGTGGTAGAGAATTTTATGTTCAATATAAGATATTTTCAAATTTGTTTTTAATTTTTATGAATGAATGTATTAATTTGGGGAAAACTGACTAAGATTAGATAAGATTGAAGAAAAACTAAAATAATAGTAGGTTATGTGAATATTTTATGATAAGTATTTTAATTATTCGAAAGAAAATATGATTTTCTATTTCACTTAATAAATGAATTCTTAAACATTTTTAGTGTATTTTAGATTGAATAATGATTATATATTTAATATAAAGAGATAGAAAATAAGGGCTAAAACATTAGTGGTGGATAATTATATAAATTCATCTCAAAATAATTACCCATAGATATGAGATAGTTGGTTATATTCACATATTATATATGATATTATAATTAAAAACACTAGTAAATACATAAAAGGATTGTTCATGTTTGGAAATAACATAGAATGTAAAATTAGTGTTGTTCGATTGGAATAGATTTATGAAGAGACTATGAAATCCAATAGTAATCTATTTATATATGATTTTAAACGAAACCTTATATGTGTTTATTATATAGTTTATTTAATAATGAAGCAACTTATTGGGATTATGGATGAATAATGACTATTTTGAGGGATGGATGTGTTATGACTCCAGAAACGAAATAACATTTATATTATTTAAGGTATGAGATTAAAATAATATTACTTTCAGATTGAAGGTATATAATAATTTGTGGGAAACAATATTGGACGCATTGGTCAAAAATAAAATAGGCATGTTTACTTAGGGAATAAATGTTGTTGATGTGATATTTTTTAAAATATAGTTGAAGTCGGAAAACACTATATGTTATTAATATATGAAAAAGTAAATCCAAAAAATTTGAAAAAGTTCTTATAGAAATTGCGGAAAATAAATAAAATAGAGCATTTTTAAATTTATTACTGTAAATAAAAAATACCACTAAATAAAACATATATAGGGTTTATGAGATTATGTTGTATGATAAGATTGAAATTTCTCATTTTTCATTTTCACAAATCCAGAAGTGATTTTTTTTTTGTATTTACATGAATTTCATATAAGTTGGTCACATTTTTTTTGAGGAAATGTTTCAGAAACACTCAAAATTCAAATAACATTATGACATTTACATCATTTGTGGGATGTAGGCATATATTATTTTCATCTTCTTGACTCAATTATGGTGGATTTTTCATTGGGTTTTCTATGGAAGAACCATTATGTGGTCAAGAAGGCATTCTATACAGCAGTGGTTACTCTTACCCTAACGTGAAAAATTACCCAATATTTCCAAAAAATACACCAACAAAACATATTTAAAAGTAAACAATAAGTGTAATTTTTCATGTTATGAAGTATTAAGAATAATATTTTTATGAGAATATTTTTAATTAAAAGGTATTAAAAAATTCCCATCATGTAGTATTTGAATTTAAATGTTAAACCATTTAATATTTTCATGATGATACCCCTATCACTTTATATGTTTACAGAATAGTATATGTAAATTAATTGTGTGTCCCCTAGTTTACCTCACATTATTTCATCCGTGATTGCGGCCCGTATAAATCTTTTTTAGTTGGTAAAAAATAATTCCATTATTCTTTTTTGTCCACATTCATTCGAATAAGGTGTCTAATTTTATGTGTACTAAATACTTCATTAAGTATATATTTTTCCATCTCTCTCTTGGTCCATTATTTCCTTATATTTATCCAATGGTGATTAATTTATGAAATATTTCTCTTATGACTATACAAACCATTTCAATGACCCAAAAGGCCTCCCTGATACTCTCATGTCACGTTAAAAACATTGAGAAGATTGTTCTATTCAGGACTCCTCTATATCCTTCTAATTCAAATGACTTTTTTATGCACATTGTTAGAACTGAGATCTTCATTTCAAGTATGGATCTTATTTTTAGGATTGTTTGATTAAAAAGGAATAAAAGAGGTTTTTTTCTAAGTACATGACCCATACATCTGAGTAAACATTTTGTACCTAGCATTCAATGTACAGTCGCGTGCTAGCTGTGTAACTGGTAGATACATGGTGGTGTGGTGACCCAGTAGACTTCTTTAGTCAGGGCCGATTAATGTTATTTCATGATGTGTAGGTTTAAATAAAAAACTATGTACTTTTTTTTATATATTAGATCAGGGTCACATAACACATCCAGAAACACCATATTATTGTAATGTTTCATACATGAGCACTCTAGAATGACAAACGAAGATGAAACCCCCCGATTCTCCATCTGATCTCTGTTTGAGACATCGTCGGGTGCATTGGAATCCCACTGATCTATGATTATCATAGAAGATTCAAGGGTCTTTGTTCAATTTTATTGATCGTTCGATGTCAAGGTAGGTGGTTGGTGCCATTATTTTTTCATCTTTGGATTATATATACTAAGATTTCTACATACACAAATTTTGGGTATTTCATGATTTTTAATTTAGCCATGTTTGTTACCTACTATAATTTGATTGATTAAAAAATGGTTGTTTCTTATGTGTATGGTTGGATACCCTGTTTATGGGACAGACCATGGGTGTGTTTCCCTTGATTGATTGTTTATAACCCTTAGTCTATGATGCATATTAGGATTTCCTTATTTTCCATGATGTAGGATGGAGTTATTGTTTATATAAAATTCATGTGATATTTCTTATGAATCTTCATCCATGTAGTAGTTATAGATTACATGAATGTTTTTGATATGGTACGCGTGTTGTTTTCCAATGGACTATGAGAGCCTTGGATCAGTAAAAATGTGGGGACTTTCATATTATTTACATAGGACCATGAGGGACTCAGTGTAGGTGATTGGACTAAGGGTTTTGACCATGAGTTCTAACCAAGTAGTAATTTATTATTGAATTATGCAATGTTGACCAAGGGGTATTGACCGTTAAGGATATAAATGTGGTCATTAATTATTGAGACCCTAGACTTTTACACATTAAATTTTATGATTTTAAACATAATACATCATCATAGTACAAGACAAGGATCGTTAAGTCCAGTGTCTTGGGAGACTATGTACATATATCACAAAACATAAGGCTAAAAACACTTATTTATTTAATCTTCATAATGATATCCTAACTTCCCTTGAGCCCTTACATCTACATAGGGTACCCTGGGGAACACCGGAACAAAGGGATGATCTAAAAATACTAGTAAGGGAAACAACATAATAATAAGCTTTAAGCGCATGAGTTAGGAGGCTTGACATAATGATATTTGAATCATGGAACATATGGAATCATAACATATAAACCTGGGATCATAAAAACATGGAATAAAATAATCATGGGATCATATAATCATGAGATTATATAATCATAGTTTCATAGAGAGGTGGAAGAAACTTTAAACATGACTTTAGTACAAGTCAAGGCTAACCGCCAATCTTGTTTCCCATAGTAGCACAAGCCAAGGCTAACCGCCCGGACCGTTTTCCCATAATCTTCACATGAGACATTAACTTTACCCAATGCATTGTAGTTCTATCTAGGTTCACCCATCTAAGCTTATTCATGTATATTCTTTACACATAAATAATCTCACATAATCAATCATACATAATCATATGAGTACCCAAGGAAAGAAATGGGCGCACAATCACGTCATGAAGCATAATAAAAAGGGACCTAACATACAAGAGTCCATAAAAGAAAGGAATTAAATCATAAACAGACCTTAATAATATATAAAGGCCTAAATCATGACAAGAGATAACAAACTGAAGTAATAACGTGTAAAAATAGTTTTTAGGAATCTTTGAGTCAAAACATTTTAGCGCGGTTTAAGAAAACATCGAATATCTCTTAAAATGAAAAGCGGAATAATATTTTTTTTATAAAACCAGAAGTAAACAAGGAGGGTTTTAATAATAAAAATACTGATTTTATAAAGACATAGGTGACTTAAAATAGAGGATAGATTACACTTGAGAATAGGAAAGAATTCGGGAAGTTCCCTAAAAACGGGTTCACTTATCGGGAAGTAATGAGGAGAGAATCATTTAAAAGCATGCATATCCCAAAAAGAGAGTGATGAAAGAGTCTTGATAAATAAACTTGGAAAATGTAAACAAAATTTATAGTATTCCCAAGAAAAGATAAGATAACATCATTTTTGTAGAAATGTAGATAAGACAACCCGAAGGAATAAAAGAGGTTTGGGTAGAATTATTTACGGATTATCGGCATGGTACAGAGAGTACATGAGGGGGCTTAGTGAGAGATTAAAGGGAATTATCATCAATTATACATAAATAGGGTAGAATGGGGGAGGTGAAAAATCATACCCCATAATTAATAATTACACACAACATGTCCTAACATAGTGAACAATCTTGAATAAGGGTGAAATTAAGAGGATCCCTTACCTTAGGTCTGTTGGTGTTCTCCACTTGATATTAATGAACTGAATAGTCAAATTAGTTTTATTAATCAATAGTTACATAACATTATCTAAAAGTAAAAGATTCATTATAACCTTTTTAAGTTCATTTATACCCATTTTGATTGATTATAAGGATTAATTTCATTGTTTGGGTTCGTTTGTTTCATTTGTTTTAATGATCAGTTCAATTGTATTTAGGTTCGAATTAATTGTAAGATGAAAGTTGTTGTCCAGAATTTAAGTAATATAACATTAGTGGACATACATTAGGTTACTTGGTTATAAAATTCATTTTGTTAATTAGAGTTAAAGATAACCTTTACATTAAACATTAATGATAAACACTTGAATTAATTTCAACGATTTTACCCACAATTGACTTGTTTTGTATTATTGTTTTATATCACGAGTGTATGAGGATTACAGAAACTTTAATTGGACATATAAAATATATAATAAATTGGTTCAACCATAACATAAATGGTTTCATGACCAGAAACAAAATGATAAAATAATTTGAAAACACATTATCCAGGATGTCGGCAATTTGACACATCACGAACGATGTTTTAATTCTCGAACATGAGGGAGAGGAGGAGATGCATGATGCTTTAAATTTTTCATAAACACGATTAGAATCCCGAATATATGGGATTTTGGAGTTTCATGCCTTTTGGATAATGGGAGGGGAAGATGGTATAAGAAATAAAAGAAAATGAAAACAAAACACTTGAAAACGAAAGAGGGTTCTTACCCTTTGATCTCCTCTCTTTGAGACTCCACTTAGGGGCTTTGATTTTGGCATTTTGGAAAGACCGGAAATCCTAGGATTTGGGGAAGAATCTCGGGAGGGTATTTCGGCAGAATTTTGGCTAGGAAAAAGGCTTGAGAGGTGTGAGGAAAATAGGTAAGGAGAGGGGATATTTATAGTGAGGGAGGAGAGGGTTTTCCCAATTGTTTATCCAATAGTTTATTAATTTCCCTCAAGACAAGGAATAGTGATGATTAGTTGACCAAAAATAGTCACATTAGCATGTGAATCCGAAACAATTGAGCTTACTTCATCAGAACATCATCATTACTTCATAATTAATTTATTTTTCTTATTTTGTGAATTATCGTATTTCACTATTCATCAAAATTTCAAGTATTTCAAAAAAATCCCAAAAATTCACCCTAAGAATTTTTCAACATGTAGAATCTAAATATGAAGCCCATTTTTCATAAATAATTTCTAAATATGATTATTTTAATATTTAATCAAAATAATAATTTATTATCAAAACCTGTTTTAAAACATTCATTAACTCATTCTAAAATATAGGTATATCGTACTTCCAACTTTAATATTATTTTTATACCACCATAGTTGAGGTTACTATTCATTAGGTTATATCACTATTCATAAGGATATGTTACTATTCATTAGTATTGATTACTATTCAAAAAAAATTATTTATGTTTTATTAGACTCCAAAAAACATCTTGAACACAACCGCGTATGCCAGATTTTCAAAATTCCAAACACATAAGTAAAAAATTATGTTTAAAGGTCACTTATCACTTAGTAGTTCATTTTTTTGTGCTTTAATGAGATTTTATGACATAAATATAAGATGGGAATTTCCATTTAAACACTTTGGGTCGTTACATTCTTCCCCCCTTATGAAATTTCGCCCTCGAAAGTTTGTTTTACATACTAAGCCAAAAACAGGTGCTGGTACTTTTCCCTAATTGCTTCCTCCAATTCCCATGTTGCTTCCTCAAACTTTTGGTTCCTCCACAACACTTTGAGAAGATGGGTTGTCTTGTCGCATAGAATCTTATCTCTCCGATCCAGAATCATTACTGGCTTCTCCTCATAGGAGAGATCATCTTCCAACAACACCACCTCTGAGTTTAGTACATATGAGGGATCCGGTATGTACTTCCTCATGAGTGATGAATGAAAAACATCATGAACTTGAGCCATATTCTGTGTAAGTGCAAGTCGATAGGCCACAGCTCCTATCCGGTCAAGGATCTCAAAGGGGCTAATATATGGTGGGATCAGCTTCCCTTTCTTCCCAAATCACATGACTCTATTCTATGTAGATATTTGATGGAAGACATTATCTCTAACGTCAAACTCCAAGTCCCTTCGACGATTGTCAGTATAGCTATTTTGCCTACTTTGAGAAGCTTTGATGTGTTTCTGGATGACTTGAACCTTCTCTGTCATGTCTTAAACAATATCGAGTCCATGTAGCTTTTTTTCTCCAACACCATCCCAACAAGTTGTATTTCTACCTCGCTTTCCATATAGAGATTCATATGGATCCATTTGAATACTCAAGTGGAAGATGTTGTTGTATGAGAACTCAACCAATGGGAGATTCTGATCCCATCCACCATTAAATTCTAGAGGGTAGGATCTAATCATATCTTCATGTGTCTGAATAGTTTATTCAGACTAGCCATCAGTTTGGGGGTGATAGGTCGTTCTGAAATTTAATTTAGTACTCAAATAATGTTGAGAGATCCTCTTGAATTTAGATGTGAACCTTGGATCACGGTCAAATACAATTGAGAGTGGAACACCGTGTAGTCTCACCACTTACTTCACATATAATATTTCAAGTTGTTCAGGTGAAATATCTTCCCGGATATCGATGAAATGGGATGTCTTGGTGAGTCGGTCGACCACAACCCATATCACATTATTTCCCTTCGACATCTTCGGAAGACCCGTGACAAAGTCCATAGTAACATTTTTCTTATTTCTACATGGGTATAGGAAATTTTTTCATCATACCTTTGTACATTTTTCGCTCAGAATTAACATACTGAAATACCAAGGACCTTGATATTTATTCCACAATATCCTTCTTCATGTTATCGCACCAGAAGTGTTCTTGGAGATCACGATACATTTTGGTACTCCTAGGATGGATAGAGAAGGTCGAGCTATGTGCATCATTCAATATCTCCTTCTTTATCTCTGGATTAGATGGTACACATAATCGTGTCCCAAATCTTACAACTCCTTCCTCATCAATTTCGAAATCAGATGAATTCCCATTTTTTACAACTTCCACCCTTTTATGAATTTCCACATCCTTTCTTTGCGCAACCTTTATTTTCTCCATGAGGGATGGTTGAGTAATCATTTGAGAAAGGATTGATGACGTTCCTCCATTAATAATTCTCATGTGCATCCTTTGCAAATATAAGAAGATTGGATCCTTTTCTATTTTCATCATTAATAAAGATGTAGGATCTATTCTACAAAGAGAATCCACCACCTTGTTTTCCATACTGGGATGGAAGTGGATTGAGAATTCATAATTCTTGATGTGCTCTATCCATCTTCATTTTAGCATATTAATCTCTTTCTTTGTGAATATATATTTGAGACACTTCTGGTTCGTATATGTCTCACATTTTCCCCATAGAGATAATGCTGCAAGATTTTCAAGGCAAAGATCAGAGTCGCTAACTCCAGATCATGCGTTGGATAGTTTTGGTCATGGATTTTCAGCTGCCTTGAGGCATAGGCTATCGCTTATATCATTTTGCATCAGCACACAACCTAATCCCTTTTTAGAGGCATCACTATACACCACAAAGTGTTCCCCACTAGTAGGGAGTGTGAGTACTGGCGCAGTGATAAACCTCGTTTTCAACTCCTTGAAACAGTCTTCACACTTCTGTGTCCAGTAAAACATTACACCCTTCCATGTCAGCTTGGTCATTGGGTATGAAAATCATGAAAAGTTCTTCAAGAATCATCGATAATACCCATCTAGACCCAAAAAGCTGTGGATATCCGTTACAGGAGTTGGTCTGGGCCACTCTTCAATTTCCTTTGTCTTGGAAGGGTCCACAGATATCCCTTTGCTAGTGATAACATGCCTCAAGAATGATACTTCCTCCATCCATAACTCACATTTACAGTAATTTTCATAAAAATTCTCCCTTCGCAAAGTCTTTAACACAGTTTCCAAATTCTCCTCATGTTCCTCCTTTCTCTTGGAGTATATCAAAATATCATCAATAGAGACTACCAAAAATTTGTCGAGGTAATCTCTAAAGACTATATTCCTTAAATCCGTGAAAATTTCTGGAGAATTAGTGAGTCTGAATGGAATTACTATGAACTCATAGTGTCCATACCTCATTCTAAAGGAAGTCTTGGGAATATCTTCCTTCCTCACCTTTAGTGGGTGATATCCTGACCGAAGGTCCACCCTAGAGAAATAAATTGCCCCACATAGATGATCGAACAATTCATCTATCTGTGGAATGGGACACTTGTTCTTTATTGTTATTTTATAGAGCTCATGATAATTAATGCAGAGGTGCATTGATCCAACCTACTTTTTGACAAAGAGGACTGGAGAACCCCATGGTGAAGCACTCAGGCATATAAAACCCTTCTCCATATTCTCCTATAACTTCTTCTTCAGCTCTCATAGCTCTATGATGGCCATTCTCTAAGGTGACATTGAGATTGGAAGAGATCCGGGGATAAGTTCAATTGAGTACTCAACCTCTCGGTCAGGAGGAAGACTAATCAACTCTTCCGAGAATACATTAGTGTAATCCCTCACGATGGGCATGTATTCAAGCATGATTCTCTCGTTAGTCTCAATAATTTTAGATAGATATGCATGCTCATAATGATGCAATATCCACACCTCAGACGATGATTCTAAATATGATTCATCTTCCTACTTTCACTTGTAAAGAATATGAGGATGCTTTGAGATGTGGAGAGTAATCTCACTTTCCCGGCAGTTGATGTTGGCCATGTACAAAGATAGCCAATCCATGCCAAAGATAACATCAAATTCCACTAAAGGAAGTATGACAAGATTTTCTGGAAGGTTCAGTCCACAAAAACTAACCAGGGAGGAGTTATAAACCATGGATGCAATAATTTCCCCATTCACTATTCTCATAGATAACTTTTCCTCCAAATTTTGAGGTTGTGTTTAAATTGTTCTACTAAACTTGAAAGATATGAAAGAATGCATAGAACCATATTCAAATAGTACATTTGATATTCTTGATTGAATAACAAACGTACCTTTCACCACATCGTTTTCTGGATCCACCTCAGCAGTAGTGATAGCATAAGCCTTTCTTTGTTTCCTGGTAGGTTTTTTCTAATTGCCTCTGACAACCCTCGACTTAGGGTAATTGTTCGCAAAATTCCAAATATCCTTGAAGTTATAACACTGCAATGTAGGATGAGTGTTGATCTGAACCTTCATTTCTTCTTCAACATTAGCAGGATTTTTCGTACCCCTTCGACAGTTCTTGGTCTGATGACTAAACTTTCCGCATTTGAAGTAATTCATGGTTCCCTTCAGACTGTTACCAGGATGCTTCTTCCCACAGTTTTTGCAAAGGGGAACGTTTGGATTCTTTCCATCAAGGGATTTTTTTTATGGAACACCCATGATGTTTTCCATTTTTTTCTTCTTGTCACTAGGCCCATGAGACCACTTAGACTCTCCAATCTCCATTTCTACCTTGAGGGCACAACAGACAATGTCCTCATAACTATCGAAGTCTCGAATCACCAATTATTTTCATAGACTCGGATTTAGTCCGCTAAAGAAGTGATCCAATTTTCTTTCAGTCTTCATGAAAAATCCAGTGTCGTACCTTTCAATCCATGTAATGTTTTCTTCATACGCCCTGATGGGCTCATCTTCCTTCTCCTTGAGTCCGTGGAACTCTCTTTCCATTTTGACAGGGAGGGTTTGAGGAAACTATTTTTTGAAAAACATCCTCTTGAATTCCTCCCAATATATGTAATCAATTTCTTCTTGGGAATTTGTATTCTTGATCAATGTCCACCACTGATCAACTTCCCCATCAAAACGATAGACTTCCAGTACAACTTTCTCTTCTTCCGAGCAATGGAGGACAGAGAAAATATTTTCAATAGAGTTCATCGATTGTTCTGTGAGAAGGGGATCAGAAGACCCGCTAAACATGGGTGGCCATTTCCGCATGAATGATTCTATGAAAAAATTATCTTTCCTTGGAAGAGGGGGACGTTCCACCTGATTCAAGTTATTATTCATTAACCATGCCAGCTGAGCAAGTACTACCATGATGTTTTGAGCACCCGCTTCCATCACATCAGACATGTCATTTGGTAAATCATCACATTGCCTATCACATTGTTTGTTGGAACGTGTACTTCAATTTCCTGCCACTAACTAAGAAAAATAACATATAATTAGAGGTCTTGAATACCTAGATATTGAGCATTGAAAGGAAACTTTGAACATTAAAGGATAAACTTATAAATAATAAGTACATCCTAACTTGTGATTCTTTAGGTTTAAATCTTGGTTATCCTCAATCTATTTCATCACATATATTCTTATGGTCTTTTCCCCTTAATAATTGTTTGTACTAAGCTCGTGAATCTACCAAAGGATATCCCCCAGGAGTGTCGTAACCAAGAGTGCAGCAAGGCTCTTTGTCGTGCACCACATCCCATTCGAGTCTAGCTCAAAACGGTGATTTCAGTTTTACCCCTAGGATACATTTGTTCAAGAGCCACCTCTACCTGCTCGTATCTAGACAGGGATGTATTTTCATGATAAACCACTTACTCAATACTCACCAAAATTTGGGAATATTTTCTAATACTTAGTTTCCTCTTTAAGTTTCCCACTAAGGTGCTCGACTCCTAATATCCAAAAATAACTAGACCATCCTCTGTTACCAACTATATAGACCCTCGCCTTTTACACATTACATTTCATGATTTTAAACATAATTCATCATCAGTGTACAAGACAAGGATCGTTAAGTCTAGTGTCATAGGTGACTAAGTACATATATCAAAAAACATGTGGAAAAACAATTCTTTATTAAATCATCATAATGAACTCCTAACTTTCTTTGAGCCCTTAAATCTATATAGGGTACCCTGAGGAATACATGAATAAAGGGATGCGCTAAAAATCCCAGTAAGGGAAAGAACATAAGAGTAAACATTAATCACATGAGTTAGGAGGATTGACATAATGATATTGGAAGAATGGAACATATGGAATAATAACATATAAACATGGAATCATAAAAACAGGGAATAAAATAATCACGGGATCATATAAGAATGAGATTATATAAGCATAGTTTCATAGAGATGTGGTGGCAACATTAAACTTGACTTTAGTACGAGTCAAGGATAACCACCAATATCGTTTCCCATAGTATCACAAACCAAGGCTAACAGCCCGGACCATTTTCCCACAATCTACTCATGAGACATTAACATTAACCAATGCATTGGAGCACTATTTGGGCGCCCCCATCTATGCTTATTCATGTATATGCTTGCCACATAACGAATCTCACATAATCAATCATACATAAACATAAGAGTACCCATGGAATGAAATGGGCACACAATCACGTCATGAAGCCAAATAAAAAGGGACGTAACATAAAAGAGTCCATGAAAGAAAGGAATTATATCATAAATAGACATTAATAATGTATAATGGAATAAATCATGACAAGAGATAACAAACTGAAGTGATAACAGGTAAAAATAGTTTTTATGAATCTTTAAGTCAAAACATTTTAGTGTGGTTTAAGAAAACATTGAATATCTCTTTAAATGAAAAGAGGCATAATAATTTTTTATAAAACCAAAAGTAAACCAGAATGATTTTCATAATAAACATACAGATTTTATAAAGACAAATGTGACTTATAACAGAGGATAGAGTACAATTGATAATATGAAATAATTCGGGAAGTTCCCTAAAACCGGGTTCACATATCAGGAAGTAATGTGGAGAGAATCAATTAAAATCAAGAAGATACCTGAAAGCGAGTGATGAAAGAGTATTCATAAATAAACTTGTAAAATTTAAACAACATTTAGAGTATTCACAAAAAAATATAAGATAACAACATTTTGGTAGAAGGGTAGATAAGACAACCCGGAGGAATAAAAGAGGTTCGGGTAGAATTCATTACGGATTATCGGCATGGTATCGGGAGTACTTGAGGGGGCTTAGTGAAAGAGTAAAGGGAATTCTCATCACTTATACATAAATACGGCAGAATGGGGGAGGTGTGAAATCATACCCCATAATTAATAATTACACACAACATGTTCTAATGTAGTGAAAAATCTTGAATAAGGGTGAAATTGAGAGGATCCCTTACCTTAGGTCCGTTGGTGTTCTCCACTTGATATTAATGACCTCAATAGTAAAATTGGGTTTATTAATCAATATTTATAGAACCTTATCTAAAATTAAAAGATTTATTATAACCTTTTTAAGTTCATTTAACTACATATTGATTGATTACAAGGTTTGATTTCATTGTTCGGGTCTGTTTTTTAAATTTGTTATAACGATCAGTTCAATTGTATTTAAGTTCAAATAAATTGTAAGATGAAAGTGGTTGTCTAGAATTAATGTTATATAAAATTAGTGTACATACAATAGGTTACATGGTTACAAAATTCATTTGGTTAATTAGAGTGACAGAGAACCTTTACATTAAACATTAATGATAAACACTTGAATTAATTTTAATGATTTTGCCCATAATTGACTTTTTTTGTATTACTATTTTATATCATGAGTGTTTGAGTATTAAAGAATCTTAAATAGAAAATATAACATATATAATAATCTTATTCAACCATAACATAAATGGTTTCATGACCATAAACAAAATGATAAATGAATTTTAAAACACATTATCCATGATGTCGGTAATTTGACACATCACGGACGATGTTTTAATTCTAGAACATGAGGTAGAGGAGCAGAAGTATGATTCTTTAAATTTTCCATAAACATGATTATAATCTAGAATATATGAGAGTATATATCTTTCATACCTTTTGGATAAGGGAAGGGTAAGAGGGTATAAGGAATTAAAGAAAATGAAAACAAAACACTTGAAAACAAAAGAGGGTTCTTACCCTTTGATATCCTCTCTTTGAGACTCCTCTTAGGGGATTTGATTTTGGTATTTTGGAAAAACCAGAAAGCCTTGGACGTGGGGAAGGAGCTTTGGAGGGTATTTGGGAAGAATTCTTTCTAGTAAAAAGTCTTGAGAGATGTGAGGAAAAGAGGTAAGGAGAGGGGGAATTTATAGTGAGCGAGGAGAGGGTTTTCCCAATTGTTTACTCAATAGTTTATTAATTTCCCTCAAGAAAAGGAATAGTGATGATTCCTTGACCAAAAATAGTAAATTTAGCATGTGAATATAAGCCAATTGAGCTTACATTATCAGCACATCATCATGACTTCATAATTAATGTATTTTTATTATTTTGTGAATTATCGTATTTCACTATTCAACAAAATTTCAAGTATTTCAGAAAAATCCCAAAAATTCACCCTAACCATTTTTCAATGTGTACAATCCAAAAATTAATTCCATTTTTCAAAAAAAAAATTCTAAATATTATTATTTTAATATTATATTTAAATAATATTTTATTATCAAAACCAGTTTTAAAACATTCATTAACTCATTCTAAAATATAGGTATAGC